>CM049306.1:38316018-43316018 GCA_026874595.1 Sipunculus nudus | reverse complement strand
AACTGTCAGCATGTGTAGTTTTGATTGCCTGGGTCTTGCATTTATGATTTGTATCCTATAAATAGACAGACAGGGAGGCAGACAATAGCTTAAGATCAGTCAGTATAGCTCAGATGACTTTCCATCAGCTGAGCTAAAAATTGGGCTGTTAGCAACATGGATAACAAAAATAAGCAGAAAGTATATAACTTTTAAAAATCTCTTTTATTTGTTTTCTTTGAAGTACTGTGGTCATGCACATCGGTCAACACAGGTGATATAAATATATACAAGCCAGAAAGAATGGCCATAGGCAATTTATAAATAACAGGAACTGAATGTTCAGATATATTCAACTATTACCAGTAACCTTTAAACATGTTGCTATGGCAACCTGTGATACAAATGGTCCTTATTTAGCAACTTTCAATACTATACTCTTATTCTCTACCTCTTATTTTGCCTTCCAAAAGTTTAGAAATATCTATAATCATTATATAAACCAATAAGGGAAATCCATAAGTGTTTCCACTTTGATACTGCTGCTAACATATCCTTTAGCACTAAAAATTATATATAAAAGAATGTGTGAATACTCAAGAATATATATATAAATTTTCCACCTGTTGTTATATATTAATCCAGCTGAAAAGACCATATAATTTATTAGAAGTTCACTTGTCTTTACCAGGGTTGAGGTCAAATAAAGTAGAATAGATAAATACAATAAAAAAACTATTGTTCTTTATATACATATGTTATATATATATGTTTTAGTATCAGTTATTATCACCTCCAACATGAAATTAGTAGTTGTAAGACTGACAGAGGGAGGCAGATAATTTAATGGTGATTAGAGTTGGGCAGTACACTGGTATCATACTGAATTCTGGCATGTTTAATTTCACAGTTTGATATAATCTATTTTAATGTCATGAGGGGCACCTGAACACAGGTATTGTGCTACTTATCTAATTTGCAGACTATGTCAGGCTGAAAATGTATATGTTGAGGTTAAATCACTGTTTATTTGCAGTCATAAACATTCATGATTGATTACATTTTCCGCAATAATTTACAATTGTGTGCTATAAATAGTAACTTTGATATATGTTATACAAACATAAAATGACCATTTACATATTTCTGGCCATTATTGAAATATTGTGATATAAAATAACTTCTGCATCAAGAGAAATACCCTGCTAATTATTTTGAGGCATACCACCAATCATTACTGGTAACTGACTGACTTTACATTATCAGATCTGACCAAGTTGTGGCATTGTCAACAAAGACAAATTTTGTTGTACTTGAAAACATTTTTAACCGTATTTCACAAAATGTATCAAATGGTGGGACTAAATACAAATGCTAATAAAAAATCATGGACACAATTACAAACACAGTTTGGTATTTTTAAGTACAAGTACAATGGCAAATACATATTTGACCCAACCCTGGTTTTCTGGGACATACTCTATTCCTGATCCTGATTGGCTGTTTACTGCATCTGCTTCTCCTGACTGGCTGTATCTTATATTACAATATCTTACCTATGCTCCTCATGTTGTGGTTATACACTGCAGTCATCCCAGACATCCTTTTGTGTAACGGCTGCTTTGTATGTCAAAGTTTTCTGAGCTGGAACACCAGGGGGCGCAAAGAGCACAGAATTGTTATCATGTTGTAATTGTGCATCCAGTCTAAATTTAACATGCATTGATCAATGATTCTTGGCCCTATACCAGAATGGGTATCATCAGACCAACCAGAGCACCTTAGGCTGGATGCACAATGCAATACCACACTATCGGTGGTCTGATTACAATTCTGTGCTTTGTGTGCACTGTGATATTATTTTTTGCCATACAAAGCAGCAGTTACACTAAAGGATGTCTGGGACAAATGAAGTGCATATTGCAGTGGGAGGAGTGTGTATCTTACGAGGGATTTTACAGGTTTTTATGAAACTTGCTCAGAATGTTAACCTCCAAAATATTTCACCTGCATGTGATACTCAGTAATATTTGTTCATATTTAATGAGGTCATACATCAGACATTTAATGACAGGTGTAAGGCATAAAAAAGGTATGGTTCTGAGGCACATTTTTTACAGAAATCAGGGAAAAGCATGATAATAACATGATTTTTTTTTCTAAACAGGTAAAAGCACTATATAACAAGGGAAAACTTATCGAAATTGTATTATTTTATCTTCTTGAAAGATGAAAATCAAAATAAAAATATTTGATGTGGGGGGTTAAAATTGATGCGGGCAGTGCCTGAGAACCATACCTTTGATTTTTTTTGCCTAATATGCACTCTTGTGGACTCTTACTTTCTTAAACTGAAATTCTGATCTTTTACAAACTTGACCATTACAAAAAAAAGATAAATTCAAAATGGGTCTCATAAAAAATTTATTTTTAGAGTTCCTCAAATAATCACAAAAGCTTCAAATAATGCCCTGTAACCATGTTTTAAATAAAATAAAACAATTATGTAAAGCAAATCAGTGGTTTATGACCAACTTTATCTATAAACTGATTTATACTAGCTTGGTCAAACTAAACATACTACAAAATTAACCACAATATAAATATTTTCCAAAATATGAATAATTGCTTGCTGCAAACAGTTGAGATCATCATAAATAAATAAACATCTGAGTTGAAGGTTATACCTCTAGATGGTCTGAGAATCAGTTTGACCAAACAGAAACTGGCTTTATGCTTGGCCATACATTCTAATGTAAGATCTGTTATACACAGCCCTCTGACTATGGCTTTGATATAAACCCAGTGGATACCGGCAAGAGACTAGGATTTTAACATTACAACTTTGACATGATAACAGATAAACATGTGATTACATATGCTAATTACACAGATTACATTCAAGTTGTGCTATACATAATACAGTGACTTAAGGCCAAAAAAATAAAAGGTATGATTCTCAGGCACTTTTTTTTTCAGAAATCAGTGCGGGCTAGCCATATTTTGGTTTTTTTTACCTTTTTTGTGTGTTTTGATAAAAATGTCATATGATCAGGGAAAAGCATGAAAATAACAGAATATTTTGCTAAACAGGTAAAAACACAATATAACAAAGTAAATCTTATCAAAATTGTATTATTTTATCTCCTTGAAAGATGAAAATAAAATTTAAAAAAATTGACGCTGGCAGTGCCTGAAAACCATACCTTTTATTTTTTTTGGCCTAATGGTCATTATCATACATTGAATTTTACACTGAACTATACTATACATACATCAGAATACCACTTGGAAGCAGCTAAAACAGACAGGTAATGGTTAAATAGGAGACCTGAATGTCAAATGTCTTTTATCTAACACACTTCTGTAGGCAAGAGGAGACCTTTATTTAAAGAATTGAAAAAAGTCACTTATATAAATTCACAATCATGGACCATCCCTACTTTGTATGATATATGCCATGTACATGAACAGTCGTATGTGAGACAATTAAATCCATTTTTTACCTCCTCAAAAGGTATATGACACTTGTAAGATACAGTGAATTCTCACCCGACCACCACCCTACTTACACAACCACCTCGCTAACCTGACCATTTAGGCTGGTTGTGTTTGTGAGATTTCACTGTACTTGTAAATGACAAAACTTCACAACTTTTTGTTACTTGTTAAGAACCCTTTTGAAAATTTAAATTAAATAACAACGGGTCCCAGTAGAGTACATATATCCACCAAGGGAAAACATTCTTTCTTGATAAAGCCTTTAGTAAGAATCCATATCAGTATCTAATGGGGTCTCATCCCTCCATGCTCATTCCTCTGGAAAAGTTTTGGGTAATCCTGTTAACCAATCACTGATCTTCAGCTAATCATACAACCAATCAGTGAATCTCTGTGTGAACAACAAGCCTGAGAATCTCAAATGAGGCTCTTTTTGCAAGTTGAATAACCATGACCTGTGGATTGAGGTTTTAACCTGTATAACACCACATACATATTTTTTTTCTGACACAGTTATTACACACGGTCTCCCTTACATCATCAATGCACTATTAGGATTAGATCTATTTCAACATCACCATGCTAATTTTAATCATTAACAAAAGTAACATAATAGCACCATAAGCATTCCCTGCAGATCCCAAAATTGGAAAATCAGTTAAAACACATTTCCTTAACACTGAGGGTTTTTCTAAAAAAAAAAAAAAATGAGACATAGCAAGTTCCTTCATCTTTCATAATCAGCAGTATGATGACAAGGTTTATCACACATAATTATAATTCACATTAATATATTAAATCTTGTACATGTCTGGCATGCCCATAAACATGTCTAGGTTAATTTTGCTATGTTTTTAAAAATCTTGATAGATCTGCAAAAAAATTTACACTCCTCAGGTTTCCACATACCAGTTGCAAAGGCTGCCTTTGCAGTGTGTATCCTTTAATATATATTTAAGGGATCTAAGCTATAGCAAAATGAGCTTACTCCACCTCAACATTATGGACATCACTGGAACCTTATCCTTCCAACAAAAGTACTCATATTTTTAAATATTTTTTGGTAAAAGTTACCATATATACATCTTGAACATCCTAACATCATCACACAAATAGATAAGACTCAATTCATAACAATACACATTCTCACATCAGATATCTAGAACTTTAATCTTATTTTAAGTTCCTCACACCTAACATTTATTTTAATTATATTTCTCTTTGTGGATTCAAGGACTACTTTACAATGCAGTATTCTGCATCAAGTCACTGTACAATAAAGACATTGGATATAACTTTTATCTTTGGTTGATAATTACATCAGAAATGCAATAGTACATAATATCCAAATCTGGACTGGCAAGGAAAAATCATAAAAATTCATAATCTATAAAATAAATATAATATTATCATATAAAAGTGACTATTTTCGAAATCATAAAACTTGAAATAATATAACCTCTGCAAACTAAATAAATAATAAATAAACTAATTATAAAAAATATAAATATGACTTAGAAACCAAAATTAAACCTATTATTCTGAATATTAATACTGATTAATATCTAGAAATTACTCATTTCATTAACAAGATTGTTGCAGCATGCTTTAATTCACAATTGCAGCATTGGTTAATTAATTAACTTCATTTTAAAGAAAAGAGGAACAACAAACATACATCAGTAAACAAAGAAATTGTACCAAACATTAAACAAGGGACCTATGGGTCACGACGCTCAGCTGTTATATATGATAAAAAAATATTATTTAGAAATGAGGCACATGCTGGTTTTGTGTGGTAATAAATATAAGCTGTATTATGAGTTGTTGTTGTTTAGCTTATGTATGATTTTGATAGTACTGTTGGAGACAGGGAAGAGGATTGATTTCATTTATTTTATTAACAAATGGAGTACTATTGTCACACAGATTTTGACTTGGCCATATAACTTATAAGCAGAATATATAATATAAGGGTTTAACTATTAATTAAAAAAAAATTTCAAATATTGTCCCAAATATAATTTTTATTAAAAATAATAAGAGAATCATGTGATTTTTTAAAATGAAATATAACTGAAATGATTATTAAAATAATATTAAAGAATATATTCATGAATGCATTCAAGAATACATTTTGAAAGTATTTGCACTGGTATTCATATACTTTCATTTTTACCTGAATTCCCATTCTTTATGCAAGAAATTTTATAATGGAGTACATAATCATATTCGTATTTAAATACAATTACAAAGTATTCGCACCATGTCTGGTGTTTATTCAGTTTTCACTAAACAATGATGTTGAGAATCCAGAATATACAAAATTCACACATTTAAATAATGATCATGAAAAATACCATAGGTGACTGCATGGTGTTATTTGGAATACATGACATTCTATCCATCAATACAAGATTCTTATATCATCAGTAACTGCAAGTTAATTTCCTGTTATTATAAACTAACAAATTCCTTTTCTATTTTTCTTTAATTTTTTATTAAAAAACCAATAAAAATTTATTAATTTATTGTTTATTGTTATGTAGTTGCTTAAAACTACTAGATGAGTTGGGTTGGACACCTGGATCAACTGTGGCTGGCCATAAGCTGCCTGGATTCCCGTGTATGCATCGCCTCAAGCATGCATAATTTGCTGAAAGTTCAACAAGGTCAATATACAGGTGACTCGAGAGGGGCTGGAGAGAGCCAAAGTCTGACAGGGTCTCATAAAAACATTAATAAAAGCTACAATTTTTGGCCAATTTCTTTCAGCTTTCTAAACTTAAAAGCTGAAATCCTTATGTGTGCATGATATGAAAATTATATCAACAGTGTTCACAGGAAACAAACGTGCCATGGTCAAAGTTGGGCAAAATTTAAGTTACTAATTTTACATTAATACTAATAACTTATAAAATTTGAAAAATTCATAACTAATTTTGGGTATTCAATTGAATCTTGATTAAATAATGTTACATCCCTGACAAAAAATCTCTAGCTTCAGCAATCCCCTTGTTAAGGGAGTAAATATATTTCTTGATTTTTTACAAAGAGCATTATGTTTGGGCCCATAACTTAAAACAATTACGCAATACTGACATCATTCTGGCATGTGCATAGAGAATGAAAAATATGTATATTATTTATGACTAAAGTCAGATCAGTGGTTTTGATATTAGGCAGTCTTGAAGTGTAACAATGGGTTTTTAATGAAAAATGAAGTTTTTCATTAATATCTTGAAGGTATTAAGTCCTAGTGACCAAATTCTTGGCATGGTAGGGGATTTTGGAGACATCTAACTGTATGCCGAATTTAAGGAACTAAGAGCTGAAGCTGGGGAGCTGAGCTCTTGCAAACTGCATAACACTAGCTTGATGTAAACAATGTTACATGGTGCTTGAAAACTTGAATAAAATCTACAGTATTTGATCAACTGGTTTCAAATTTTTGGTGTTAACAGTTGAAAAGCTAACAAAAACATGCTGTGAAAATTAAATCCACAGTACTTACAGGAAAAAAACGTGCCATGGTCAAAGTTGGCCAAAATTTAAGGTACCAATTTTTTATTTTTATTAATATTTTAAAAAATTTAAAAGATTTATATCTAATTTTGGGTATACAATTTAATTTTGATTAATTAAAGTTATATTACTGGAAAAAAGGTCCATAGCTTTAACATGTTTTGTGTTAAGTGATCAAATATCTTTCCTGATTTTTTACAAAATGCATTATGTTTGGGTCCATAACTTTTTTAAATTATATAATACAGACATAATTTCTTGAATGTACATAGGAACTATATAGAGGAATATTTATTGTAAATATGAGGAAAAACAGATGAGTGGTTTTGATATTAGGCAGTCCTGAAGTGTGAAAATAGGTTTTTAATAAAAAATTAAGGTTTTTCCTTAATTTCTCAAAGGAACGAAGTCGAAAAGACCCAGTTTTCGGCTTGGTAGGAGATCTTGGGGACATCTAACATTATGCCAAATTTTGGATTCCTAGGTCTTACGGTTTCAAAACGTGCCACATGTACGGACGGACGGACGGACGGACAGACGGACGGACGACGGACAATGGATCACGACTATAGCTCAGATGACTTATAGTCAGCTGAGCTAAAAAAGGACAATAAACTCAACTTTCATTTAAAAACATACCAGGAAACTATTCTGCTACTGGCATAATCTGATTCTACAGAATTCTGTGTGCTTTGGAAATTTAAACATCAGCGACACAATATATTACAGTAAAAGCTACATGTATACTCAGTGATATCTACTCATAACACAAGGTTTATATTAAAGTTTTTATATGTCCTATATAAACTGAGATCTCTTTGTCAAATTTAAAGCCATGATGACTGAAACTTTACATTATTATGTGAAATCAACACGGCAAAGTCCAAAATCTGGAATGTTGATATACATATTATAGCAAAAAAGTTTAAAACTTATTTACAAGGTGCACAAAAACACCATTTTTACAAATATATTGGAATTATTAATGAAGTGGAATAAACTACTGTTACATCTCTACTGCCATTAAATGGCAGCATGACATTGTCAAAATATGAAAATAATTTACTTGTATTATGAAGGAAAATAAACATTAGAAAATATGAGTACCCAGTGTGATACAAAATAATACATTATACTGCTATGGTATTGACAAATATGGCTAAATTATGTGAACAGTTATTACATCTAATGAGACCTGTAAGTATACAAGTGGTTTGCTAATAAATTGATTATACCGATGATTGGTAGTTTTCTTTCATAATATTTTCACTGCTTTTTTGCAAAATTGATAAAAAAAAGATTGTGTATGCACATAAAAATAAGTCATAATAATCCAAAAATGAAATTCTAATCCAGTCAGAGATAAAATAAAGGTGGGGACAAAAAGCAGTGATAAGCAATAAACCTGAACCTTTTGTAGTGAACAAGTGTCAATGATCAGGCCGTTACCGGACCTTTTAGCATGAAATAAAAGTCAGAAGTCAATATTTTAGGAAAAATTCATTACAGCACAGTTATAGTCCATGGTACAATGGAAGGTACCTAAAATAGTTAATAATCAATTATCAGTATTTTATTTTTCTTTCAACCATCTAATATGATTTTATAACTGAATTGTACCACTTAAGAAGACACAAGTCTCACTGAGTGACAAACTGATCAAAGCCATCCTGAAACTGATTGCATTGGAGAAAAAATATATTTATTTTCTTGATATTTGGAAAGAATAATTTCACTAAGTCATCAGACACTTTCCAACCTGTCAGGTAGAAATACTGAAAAAAATGTAACTTTGGTAGTTGGACCAGATTTATCTGACTGGGTGAAATTGTTACCCCAGCAAGGCTCGTTGTCAGTCATCAAATCCTGTTGTTCAGTGTTGTAAAGAATCAAATTTCCAACAAATGTCTGCCCTTATGAATTTGTCCTATGGATTTTTAAAAGTCCAATACACATCAAATTAACTGAACTATAATGCAAAAAAAGTTAGGCATAATGCCCTGATTGTACTGTGATATTAAAGAGGGTTTAACAGTTTTTGTAAAATTTAAAATATATACAATGCATAAAATTTCAGTCAGATCTCATAAATATACACCTATCTATTCTTAAAATTTGATAGTTGTTTATATAGTCCCTTCTTTTGAAAAGTGTCACCTGTAACAATCCAAAAATGTGTCCGCTGCCATCAACAATCCCAAAATATATTATGCAGAACTACCATCAGCTGGCAGAGTTGAAAATGTGTCAACCTCCACAGTCAAACTACAGTCTCACACTGTGTCCCAGTGAACTACCATTCTCATATATAAAATGTGAGACAGCTCAATCTCAGCAGAGTTGAAAATGTGTCAACCTCCACAGTCAATCTACAGTCTCACACTGTGTCCCAGTGAACTACCATTCTCATATATAAAATGTGAGACAGCTCAATCTCAGCAGAGTTGAAATGTGTCAACCTCCACAGTCAAACTAGTCTCACACTGTGTCCCAGTGAACTACCATTCTCATATATAAAATGTGAGACAGCTCAATCTCAGCAGAGTTGAAATGTGTCAACCTCCACAGTCAAACTACAGTCTCACACTGTGTCCCAGTGAACTACCATTCTCATATATAAAATGTGAGCCAGCTCAATCTCAGCAGAGTTGAAATTGTGTCAACCTCCACAGTCAAACTAGTCTCACACGTTGTCCCAGTGAACTACCATTCTCATATATAAAATGTGAGCCAGCTCAATCTCAGCAGAGTTGAAAATGTGTCAACCTCCACAGTCAAACTAGTCTCACACGTTGTCCCAGTGAACTATCATTCTCATATATAAAATGTGAGACAGCTCAGTCTCAAAATGTGTCATCTGGCACAGAAATGTGTCAACTAGCATAGACTAAATCCAAATGTGTCATAAAGAAATACCACTCTAAGATATAAAGCAGCAGGCACATAAAATCTCCAAACATGTCAGGAAGAATAATTGATCTCATAGAACTGTCAGCTAGCAAAGTCACATTCTAATTGTGTCATTTAACACTGTCTATCTCTGAATGTGTCAACCATGCCTATCTCAAAAAGTACATTAATCTCCAAAAGTGTCAGCAGTGTCAACCTCCAAACAAGTCAGCAAATGCTTGTCTCCAAAAGCGTTGGCAATGCCTTTCTCAAAGTGTACTAGTCATGCCTATATTTAAAATTGTCAACACCATCCATCTCCAAACATGTCAGCATTGCATATTTCTTAAAGTGTCAGCAATGCCTATCTCCAAAAGTTACAGCAATCTCTATCTCAAAAAGTGCCACTAATGCCTATCTCCCAAAGTGTTAGCATTGCTAATGCTGAAAGTATCAACCATGCCCATCTCCAAATGTCCTAATCATACCTTTATCCAAAAGTGTCAAAGACATCTATCTCCAAACATGTCAGCATTGCATATCTCCAAATGTATCAGCATGGTCTATCTCCAAATGAGTCACCAAGGCCTATTAAAATATGTATTATCAGAAGCCAGACTCCAATGCGTCATCAATGCCGTTCTCCAAATGTGTGATACCTATCAACAAACTTGTCAGCAACAACACGCGTCTCAAAATGTGCCAGTTAATAAAGATAATCTCAAAATCTGTAGGTATAACTGCTGTATGTCAGCAAGCAGCACAATCTCAAAATATGACAGCACTGAATTACAAGCTCAAAACTGTATTCATCTGAACACAATGAAATGTATATAACACATTACATTTATACTGAAAAAGAAAATAAAGGTATAAAAAATAATAAAATACGAGATCAAATGTGAGATTCAGTTGATATGAGATTCTGTGAATCTGAGTCTGAGATACAATCATAAATGGAATGTTATTACGTAATTGTCTTATCATAATCTTTTCATATGTAATTCACCTTTGAACCATTTATTCCTTGCTGTGACCCCAAGAGCAAAGCTAATTACCAGTTATGTGGCTTATTTCATTTGGATGACACTAAAAAGACAGGTTTTCAAGGGCATTTCCAAGAAAGACGGGACATTTTTCAAATATACAATAATAAGTTAAATCATAGTTATGCTTCTGTACTGAATATTCAGGACAAGGGAGCTGGTTTCATCTGTCAACTGAAAATAATGCTCACTTTAAAAATGTCTATTATGGATGCTGTCCAACAGGACACTGTCAAAATGAAAAAAAAAAGTCATCCAAATCATTGTTTCAACATCATCTGACTGGGAAAGCACTGCAAAAATCTACCAGAGTAGATTTCTGGGTCATCAGGAAAAAGACCAGATGACATGTTAATCACTGTAAGTTTCATATTTTGACATCAGGTGGCGTCTAAAATGACATTCTTTCTTGCTCAACAAACACCAAGTGGTGAGCCCCAAGCCTCTAATACAAATGACAAGGGAAAGATGTGTTTACATAGAGATTACAAAGCATGTCTACTGTGTTGTTTTGTGCTTTTTATATGTCATTGAAGTGTCTATAATAATCATATTTTCGATCTTTTCAGGTTAAAGTTTCTGTACAAGTTATATGAAGGTATATTTGTATGCAGCGTACATATATTTTGGGTATTAACAAGCAAAAGGGTGAACTATTGTGAGTAGCTTCTACTTGTGGAAACACTTGTAGCCAAAGCTGGCATTTACCTAGAAACATCTAATTGTGGTGTTATCCAAGGATATGTGTTTACCTGAACACATACCTGGACATTAACTCACAGGTTTCAGTTCATATTCCCTTTTTTGTTAAAAATCATCGTAATTACTAACTACTATTTAAAAAAAAGAAAATGTTAAAATAATTCAAATTTTCATAAATCGTTCTAGTACACCCTTCATGAGCATGAAACAGTCATGAATAAAAATATTCTTTATATTTCAAACACAAATTACATATTTCAAACATCTTCTATTCTTTCAATTTGCTCATCTTTTATCCTTTTATTCCTCTGTACTTAATAAATGTAAACACAGAATACTGAAAAACACAAATTTGTCAAAAGTATTAAATAATTTATAAAATAAATTACCCGACTTCTTCCCCATCCAGTGTGTTTATTTGACATCCTAGATGCCAGTGCTACATTCTAACGGCTACATTCCGATTTACAGAAAAAAAACTGGGATGTTAATTTTATCCAATAAAATTGGCACTGCACTGTTGCATACACACTGAGCCAGACCTAGGGCTGGGGAAACACTGGACAAATTAAGCATCACAACACTGCTATGCATCCATGCTGTCTGCTGTGAACTTCAATTTTGGTCCCCCTGTTGGACTGGGCCCCTGCAATACACAAAGCAGACCTAAGCTGACCTCTCCATTTATTGGATGCAAAATGTGATTAAACTGAGATAATTGAAAAAGCAATATTTGAGACTGTGGTCACTTATTACATGTGATCACTTGAGTTGTATAAAGATACATAATCTCAAAATACAATACATATTTTGATACTTTACTCTCAATATGATACACAATATGATACACAATATGATACATGACCTTTTAGGGTTGAAGGACAATTAAAGGGGCCCCTACACCTGTCTGACCTTTATAAACTAAAGGTTATCCCTTGAAGCTTTTATTAAAATAGGCCAGAAAGCGTGGATATCATGACACACAGGCTGCTTTTTTTGTTTATATCAATGTGTTTAAACTATGTGGGGGCCCACTAAAATAATCAAAACAGAATCAACAAGGGCATCTGGCAGCAAGTCAGATTAGCCAGAGCTTTTCAAATGGTGTTTTGCAACAAGCGACCTTTCTACCTCTGCATATATGCAACCTACCATCTTAGGTTACATATTCCCCCCCCCCCCTTTTGACAACAGTGCTGTGTTTACAAACATGTTATTGATAAACAAGTTTATACATCATTCACGAAGGCCTTATAAGAACTTTTCACAACCAAAATTATCCTTATTATCCTTGATTATATAAAATAATCAAGTCAACATCATTATGTTATACATATAATTTCATGTTATATGGCCCTCTGAGTGACAAATTGGATAACATTAATGCACTTTACAGTTAGTCTAATAAGATACAAGCTGCCCTTTTGGAACTAGGGGTGCTGTGACAGCACTGCATGACAGCGTTGACTTACCGTGAGCCTCATGGTGACCTGCTGTTCTTTGTCTTCTTCCAGTAGCTCTGACTCCCAGTCCCCTCCCTCCTCTGCGGGGTCAAAGTTGTACAGTGGCATCAGATGATGCCTCAGCTTATCCAGCCTGGTACAAAATAAAGACAAGACTCTTAGGCCAAAAAACTATAAAAGGTATGGTTCTCAGGCACCGCCCGCGTCAATTTTAACACCCCGCATCAAACATTTTTATTTTGATTTTCATCTTTTAAGAAGATAAAATAATACAATTTCGATACAATTTTTTTGTTATGTAGTGCTTTTACCTGTTTGGCAAAACACCCTGTTATTTTCATGCTTTTCCAAGGTCATATGACATTTTTATCGAAACATACAAAAAAAAAATAAAAAATAAAATACTGCCCGCAGTGATTTCTGAAAAAATGTGCCTGAGAACCATACCTAATTATTTTTTTTTTTTTGGCCTTAGAGGAGTCATCTGGAGCCTGGAGTCCATAGTATCACCAAAAATACCTGGCAGTGGATGAATATGGCAATCGAGCAATTTGTTTCAAGAAGAAACTCACATCCAACCTCATCCTGAGCTTAAAGTTAAACAATCATCCAGGATAAACCAAAAGCTCACCTGTATAGCTGATTTATTTAACCACTGATGAAAAATTTGAGAAACTTGGTATACTACTTGATGAGAAACTTGGTATACTACTTATTTATTGTTAGAAATCTGAGAATTTATAGGCAGTTAAAGATTAACTAGGAAAATGTGAGTATATAAGGTGGATATTTATCCAAATTTGAAACTTGTGATACCCCCTGTTTCAACAATCTTAACATTCTTGATCTTGTGCAAATCACTGGTGGTGATACACAGCAAACTGTGCTGTATCAAGTGGTGGTTACATATATAGGAGACATTTTTTTTTTAATTCTAAAAGAAAGAGGTGCAGCAAAACACACTGAAGTTTGAATTGAATATTCAATTGACTTACTTGCTTTTTCTTAGAATAATCACTACCTGAAAAAGATAAAAACAAACATAGTTTATATAAATAAATACTTGCACACTTTTTCTCATCTTAAAAAATAATTCATTCAGAAAACTGAATTTACATGCAATATGTTTGGAAACTATAAATGGTTTACTACTGGATAATGTACATACAGCATTATAGGCCAGTGGATCCCTACCTTAAAATGCACAATACAAAAGTCTATTGATGGTATAAATGGGGGACTATCTTCTCCCATGAGTAGCCATATATGTTATTCCTTTTAGAATTATTTCAAGACAAGAACTTATTCAATGACCACATATTCTTTTTTCAGGGAAAAAATTAAAAAATTCAACAGAATAGTAAATTTTAATAATAAACTTCATACTTGACATCAACTGGCACCAACAGATAAGGAGAACCTGTTGTTTGAGTTTTGTTAAAGTATTTTTTATTTTATCAATTATTCAGTGTAACTCTTTGACTGACATTTAGTAGTTCATGTATTACCACTTTTAAAAAGATTTTTAGGAAGTCCAACTATTGGGATAAAAGCTGAAACAAGAGAATTGCAAACATGCATAATACGCCTGTTTTGTATCTGGTGACCTCTGACCTCATTAAATATGCATGAATCTTAATGAGAAGGTAATTTAGGAGAGAAACTCTATTGGTAAATATGTATAATGAGTTTCATGAAAATTCACAGGATTTTTGGTAAGTCAAAGTCACCTGATTAAATATGCATGGATTTTGCTGGAAATCGAACTTAGGCATATTTTATTGATTAACATTTCTGACGAGATTTATTAAAATCATTCATATTCTTCACAAGTTATTGTGGCAACACCACAAAGTACCCTCAACCTTATTAATTATGCATGGATGTTGTCCATATTTGAACTTGGACGAGATAATTTGTTGGTAATTAGTTATGGTGAGTTTGATTAAAATCCATCAAAGCCCCAGTAATAAGTTACTGGGTAACACTAAAAGTAAATGGATGGATGGTCAGATGTTAAGACAGATGGACCGTGGGTATCCCATATTACTCCTGTCATATGACATGCGTATAAAAAACAAGTATAAATGAAAAAAAAAACACACACCCAGTTTACTTACAAGAAAGGAAAGTAATGCAATGAAGACAAGGGAGCCGAGAGGAACCAGTACATATGCCAGCACATGAGACCTTCCCATTTCCTGTGTCCCAGGGGGTGCTGGAATTGAGCTCGGCAGGTTGTGGTAGTCGGTAATATTTGATAGATACTTGACAGAGTTGTTATCATGATGAATAGATGGCACAATACGGTCTACTACGATGTGTGAGCCATTCTTTGACCCGTGGTTACTGTGTGCCATCTGATTGGTCCCCATCAGCTGGTTCTCCTGGAATAATAAAAAGAAAAAAATTCAGCATTAACATTCGCTAAAATGATAAACTTTCACTAAAATGTCACAAAACACATATTTGTATTTCCCATGGATGAAAAATTTACAAGCTACTTCCAAAGTTATAGTATTTACAAAAATTGTGTATTTCTGCAGATTTGACCCTGAAGGTCAAGGTCACCAGTATTTGAACTTCTCTGAGAACATGGTAGAAAAATCTGGTGTATCATACTGGAGAGAAAAAAAAAGTCATTCGGTTCACTAAAATCTCAGATTCCCCCTTCAGATTTTACTTAGAAGACTTGTGTGACACCTTGATAGAAACAATTTGAGGAAAAAATATGAAGTACTTCAAAAGTTGTGGGGTTCACAAAAAATATATTCCCAAACATTTTACCTAAAGATCAACCTCATAAGTTTTCTTACTCTATTGTGCACCCAGTTTGAGGATAAATAAGTGGCCCATGGGCCATGACGCTCAGCTGAATTTAAGGAAACCTTGAACAATGGGTAACACGACTCCCAAGATGCTCAAAAAAGATGCCTTTTACCTGCAGACCTTAGATATAGGTTACAGTGACCTTATTCTACATCAAGCTGCTACCATTTCTGCCCACCTGACTAATCGTGTTAAAATCATGTTGTTTCACACAGCTTGCAGAATATAGGTCACAGTAACATTATTTCAGGTTTCCAAGGAGATTTGCCTCAGACCTCCCTGGATGTACAGATGGAAGATTCTAGACCTAACAGTTACAATTTGTGCCCTATTAACAACCAGACTGCTTCATCTGGAGGTTTCAAAAAAAGAGAAAATAATGCGTAAAATTAGGAAAATCCAGGTATGGCCACCAGTCTGCAGGAACTGATGAAACACTCAATGATCAATAAGCATGCAATATATCATGGGGATCAATGCATTAGTTATTCAGATACTGGAGCTTTTGTATCAAATTTTTAATTATTCTTGGGGCTACTTAGCCCCATATAAAGGATATGAGTAACAGAGACTGATTCATTTCAGGTTTCCATGAAGATTTTTTATTGACCTACTTTGGTATTTAGTTGTAGGTTTCTAGGTTCAAAGGTGTCAAAACGTGCCAGTCTAATGTACAGATGGACAGACAGACAGGTGGATGACAGATGCTTACATATCATTTCAGCTCAGCTTAATGCATATTGTCTGAGCTAAAAAGCAAGCAGACAGATAAAATGATGAAGCAGGAGACTGTTCACATTAACTATAATCTATAGAGGACAGAAACAGACTCTCAGCAAGTTATAATGCTACAAAAGCTGCACCTTTTAAGAAACTGTCATATTTTCTCATAATAAAAACTAATTTAACAATAATTTCCAAATATTTGTATGAACTAGAATATTATGTTGAATATTTTGTGCCCTTATAGTAACACTGCAAATTGAAAGTTGTGTTATGGATCAATCAATCATCTTATAAATGCAAGAACCATGTTAAGCTGTCAAGCCTCTGTATTTTGACATATGGCTCACTGATTGTTACTGAGTGGAGCAAGTGAAACCCAAGTAACACACGAGATTCACACTTGTAATTTACAGGGAAAGCTAAGGACTACATATATTAATCTAACTAATACAAATATCAGATTAAAATCTTGTATAAAAGACTATAGATTCACAGTTATTAAACCAGTATTTAAGTAATAAAAGTAATACTAAGAAATGATAATAATTAATGTTCTTTTGTTAATTAGGTGGACATTTTAGACATAAATAAGTAATTAAGAAATGCTAATTTGGGACCAAATATACCAAATATTGTGGTCATGATAGCAGAATGGTTTATTTACAGTGGTGGTCCCTGGGCAGGGTTTCATTATACTTCCTCAGGTGGCATACATCTATGCATTAATATTATATTATTATACATAATAATAATAATAATAATAAAAATAATAATAATATATATATATATATTATACATAAATCTAATATAATAGTAAGTGAAAATTTGTGTCATACAAATTATCACCAGTAATAGTATATCCTATTTTCAAATTTGCATTAAAATCATGGCCCTTGGATCTATTTTAAAGGGGCCCAATAACCTATCTGACCTTTATTAACTAAAGGTAATACCTTGGAGCTTTTATAAAAATATGCAAGAAAATGTGGATATCACTGCACACAGGCTACTTGTTTTGTTTATATTAATGTCTTTATAATATGTGGGGCCTGCCAAAATAATAAAAAACAAATTCATCAAGGGCATCTGGCAACAAGTCAGAGAAGCCAGAGCTTTGCAAATGGTGTTTTGCAACAGGTGACCTTTCTACCCGAGCATATATGCAACCTACCTCCTTATGTAACAGGTTTTTTCCTGTTTGTCAACACTGCTGTGTTTACAAACATGTTGTTGATAAACAAGTTCATACATCCTTCACAAAGGCATTATACAAACTTTTCACAACCAAAATTACATTTAGATCATTAATATATACACAGAAAAAGCCAGAAATCACATAAATTCTTTTTCAAAAGGTAGGTGAATGGGTACCTTTAAGTTGCATCCCAGGCAAAATCTCCTATCTTTAAAATCAAACATAAAGCTGTTTCAAATGCATATTAGACCCCATAAAGTATATATCAAGTCAAACTTGGTACAGTGCTCAAGTTACAACCACTTTGCATATTCTTGCTTATTCTTGTTTGATGCTGAACATATTCTATGAAGATTTTACAAGACTTAGACTGTGTGTATGAAAGCTTAAATTATCACATGCAACCAAAAGCAGAAAATCAAATTTCTATAGCATTAAAAGTGAAAGAGTTTCAAGCAATTTCATGAAATCTTGCTTATTCTCATTTTGACACTAAATGTTAAGAAATTTGACAAGACTGTGTCAACAAAAAGTTGTCAAGTGCTATCCAATGTCTAAAACTATACCTTTCTAGCATAAAAAGTGAACAAGAAATATTCATATTTTACATTTTATAACTTTTGCCCCACTATACGTTACCATGATGACTGCAGAATGTGCAGACTTGTCCTCAGAAAGAAAGCCCATGGATCTAAATTTCAGATGTAGCCTTAAAAGTTGTAATACTGTTTATGGTAATTGAGATTTTTGCATAAATATAGAAATTCATACTTTTGAGCTGCAATGTGCCCTGGTGGCCCTTATCATAAAAAGCAAACAATAAGTTTTCAATCCTGGGCCATGCAAAAAACTTTGACAAAGTTTATAGACTTTGCCTTCAGGCATTTCTGAGAAAATTGATGGACACACAGACAGACAAGGGGACAGGCAAACAGACATGATAAGCCTACCTTCACTAGCCATAAGCTGGCGACTATACCTAAATACAAACAACTGTCCATCTTTGTAATTATTACATATATGTTATCACCTGGTTTTCTTTACTTTAACACATGCAGAGTGGAAAAATCCACAAACAAGAAAAACAAGTGGTTTAAAATAAGCTATAATGTTAAAGAACTCCTGTACACTACGATATTTACATAAATCATCTTTACTTCACCTCAAACAAATCAACTCAGATTTTCTAAGACAGATGGACCATGTTCAGTCTGGCTGGCCAACAAGACAACACTAATACCCTGTAACAGAGTACCCCATGCAGAGACACTGATTAAGTTGTCATGAAATCAATAAGACTTATTCAGGTAACCCCAGTTGTGTGAAATTAATATTTCTATATTTACTTAGCAAATCCTACTCCTGATTGCAATAACAAACTACAGGGAACCAGAACTGTAATGATACATTATATCACGATACAATATGTACTGCAATACTTCACTCGTGATGATACATGATACAATACATGTAAGTAATATCAGAGTTCAGATTCTCAGTCATTTCTCTTCTTTATTCAAGTTCACCATGCTGTTGCTATGTATAAATAAAACAGTTTCTGAATTAGTCAATTTTTTCCCCTGTTTTTCTGCTGATCAGATTCCTATTAACTCATTTCTGGCCGATGAAGTTTCTGCCTTACAGGCACTTGGCTGCTGGTCAGAAATCATTATCATATTAATGCAGGGATATATGATGATAAACTATTAGGCTTTATATTGTGATATATCACCCATGAATCATTACAGCCCTGTAAGGCACATCACACAATCAGTGTTGCTATCACTGTCCTGGGTGTAACTGTGGAACAGGGTTAATGGACAGGGACACTAGCTTGGGGATGATGTCCTGGGTGTAACTGTGGAACAGGGTTAATGGACAGGGACACTAGCTTGGGGATGATGTCCTGGGTGTAACTGTGGAACAGGGGTAATGGACAGGGACACTAGCTTGGGGATGATGTCCTGGGTGTAACTGTGGAACAGGGTTAATGGACAGGGACACTAGCTTGGGGATGATGTCCTGGGTGTAACTGTGGAACAGGGTTAATGGACAGGGACACTAGCTTGGGGATGATGTCCTGGGTGTAACTGTGGAACAAGATTGATGGACAGGGACAAAAGCTTGGGGATGATGTCCTGGGTGTAACTGTGGAACAAGGTTAATGGTCAGGGACACTAGCTTGGGGATGATATCCTGGGGGTAACTGTGGAACAGGGTTTATGGACAGGGACACTGGCTTTGGGATGATGTCCTGGGTGTAACTGTGGAACAGGGTTAATGGACAGGGGCACTAGCTTTGGGATGATGTCCTGGGTGTAACTGTGGAACAGGGTTAATGGACAGGGACACTAGCTTGGGGATGATGTCCTGGGTGTAACTGTGGAACAGGGTTAATGGACAGGGACACTAGCTTGGGGATGATGTCCTGGGTGTAACTGTGGAACAGGGTTAATGGTCAGGGACACTAGCTTGGGGATGATGTCCTGGGGGTAACTGTGCATTAGGGTTCATGGACAGGGACACTAGCTTGGGGATGATGTCCTGGGTGTAACTGTATTACAGGATTAATGGACAGGGCCACTAGCTTGGGGATGCTGTCCTGGTTGTACGTGTGCAACAGGGTTAATGGACAGGGACACTATCTTGGGAATTGTCCTGGGTGTAACTGTGGAACAAGGTTAATGGTCAGGGACACTAGCATCAGGAGGCTGTCCTGGGTGTAACTGTGCAACAGGGTTAATGGACAGGGACACTAGCATTGGGAGGCTGTTCTTGGGGTAACTGAGCAGCGGGGTTAATGGACAGAGACACTAGCTTGGGGATGCTGTACTAGGGTTAACTGTGGAACAGGGTAAATGGACAGGGACACTAGCATCAGGAGGCTGTCCTGGGTGTAAATGTGAAACAGGGTTAATAGACAGGGACACTAGCTAGGGGAGGCTGTCCTGGGTTTAAGTGTGCAACAGGGTTAATCGACAGGGACACTAGCTTGGGTAGGCAGTCCTGGGTGTTAATGGGCAACAGGGTTAATTGACAGGGACACTAACCTTGGGAGGCTGTCCTGGGTGTAACTGTGCAACAGGGTAAATGGACAGGGAATCTTGTGGATAACTGTGCAAAAGGGTTAATTGACAACAGGGACATGTGCGTAGGGATACTGTCATGGGTGTAACTGTATAACAAGATAAATGGACTGGGACTGTAGCGTGGGGTTGCTGTCCTGGGTGTAACTGTGCAACAGGATTAATGGACTGGGAATGTAGCTTTGGGTTGCTGTCCTTGGTGTAAATGTGCAACAGGATTAATGGTCAGGGACACTAGCATGGTTATGCTGTCCTTGATGTCACTGTGCAAAAGGGTTAATGATTAGGGACACTAGCTTCGCGATGATGTCCTGGGTGAAACTATGCAACAGGGTTTATAGACAGGGACATGAGCATAGGGAAACTGTCCTTGGTGTAACTGTATAAAAGGATTAATGGACAGGGACACTAGCTTGGGGTTGCTGTCCTGGGTGTCACTATGCAACAGGGTTAACGGACAGGGGCATGAGCATTAAGATTACCTATAAGTGAGAGTTTCTACAATATATTTTGTTAATTGTAAGTTATGCCAGGGGATATCTGCACAGTTCTTTTTCATTTTCAGGGATGATGGCATGGTGCTGCTGTCCTGGATGTATCTGCTGTGCACCTACCGCTGGTTTTAACTTTTCAGTGATGATTGCATTGGCTGGTTGCACATGGTGAAACACTGTGAAGATGGGTGATACTGTACAAAAGGATCACTCACACTGCTTGTGGGTTTGGATGCCACTTATTATTCTTATAAAATATACATCAAAGCCCTGATGTCCAATGCTGTATTTGTAACCTCTGGGATTTGTAACGGTAATCACCAGATGTCAAGTAGTGCAAACAACCTGAAACCTTTTGTTTCCCAACAAAAGGTCCACTTACCGGATGTCTAGGTTGTCACAGTAACCAAACAGAAACTGATTTATAATGAATTTCATGTCACATTTGTTCAATTTTATTTGTCACTGGAAGCAACTTTGTTCACTAGTGTAATCTTGGTTCCATTATATGCTCCCTGGGTGCTTTCATTGACGTGGATAAAGGCGAAGGTCGCCAAATAGGACAAATGGGGTTACTTGAAACCACAGTCCGCCAGTGGTATATACCAATCGGACCACATGTTAAACGCCATTTTCCTCTTGTCAACTTGTATTCACCATATAACCCAGAGGTAACTAATGCAGCAATCATGTCATGGTCTGTGGATAGTAACAATTAAACCTGCACAAAATTATTATAGCAATTCACATTTCATACTACAGTTGTATTAAAATTCAAACAAATCATCTAAACTGAACCGTAAGCTTCATATTTTGGTGGCATCGATTCCTTATTTGTGCTGGTGTCAAAGGATTTCACGCATTTATAAGTGATACTATCTTGACCAGTTCATTCATAAATATATGAACGTGGAATGGGCGCGAACAGAGTAGTTAACGGGGCTACTCACTTGTAAACAGGGCTACCCCAGTGCTGCTGAGTAGCAAGCAACTCTGGCTGAAATCAGAATGCTTTTCCTCCGTTTCCCTGTAGTCAGTTTTAACCGTAAGACGACAGGGGGTAATTATTTTCTGTTTACAGTTATCAGCTGAATGAATCACCCATTTCAGCAACCACTGGGCTGTCAAGATGTTGTCATCTGCCCCGCGCATGTAAGCTTTCACTTCCGGGGAATTCCGGGTGTCTTGGATAAAAATGACTTCCAAAAGGAGTTTCGACTTCAAAAATAACCTGCACACAAAATGGGACTTAACTGAATTGGAAAAATCGTTCACGAGTCATTGCGTTTTAAGATGAATTAAATCAATATCGACACCCTTACTATTTTTTTTTACTTTCAAATAAAAGAATAAACATATTTCAGTGGAAACGTATGCTTTTACATTAAAAGTTTAATTTAAAAATTTATCTGTTGTTAAATTAAAATGTAAAAATTAACGTATACTAGATTTTTTGTCAGCATTTCTGTAACATTTAATGAAATCTAAAAACATATAATTGTACACTTTTAATTGCAGCCTTTATCTCATATTTTCACCAAGCTTGATTTTTATTATAAAAGTTTTAATGATAACTAAGATTGATAAATATAGTCCTCTATATTCATTCATATGCCTTTTGTGCATGTTATAATTCAGAGAGCGATGAGGAAATATTCAATGAACATACATGTATTTATTATTGAAATCGATTGTTTGCAAAATTTGAAAAAAAAATATGAAATACAAAAAAAATAAGACTATCTTAGTGCTATGTATCAGAAAAGGTTATGAACAAATCAACATTTGCGTGAGATTAAAGAAACAAAGGGTGTAAAATAAACGATTTTTTAAAAGTCACATATATTAGGGACTTGCTATGGTCACATGATTACTCTACCGTATGCTTCGCGGATTCAAAGTCACATGATTTGTCTGTCTGTGTGTCTACTTAGGGTTGAAAACAATTTGCCGTCAGACGGTCGATTATCTTTGTGTAGCCGAGTAACATCATGTTAGCTTTCTTCCAGAGAATACTGGACTGGTTCAAAAGTCTCTTCTGGAAAGAAGAGATGGAATTGACTTTGGTTGGCCTTCAGTATTCAGGGAAAACAACCTTCGTCAATGTTATAGCGGTAAGAGGCGTCACAGATTTCCTTGTCAGCCGGGCCATCCCCGGTCTGTTCCAGTTGACTCACCAACAATACTTCAGTCTGTATCATGGGTCTGGTGTTATTGCGCAGCCAGTGATTGCAATTTTAGCACTTATGATATAAATTCATTATATGTTACATAAATTCCAACATTTTACCAAATTATGAAGTACCGAAAGTAGACTTGTCATCCCTATCGTATTTTCTCTTCCTGTTAGATCTAAATCTTTCGTACAATACTCAATAGTATCATTACTATAGATGTAGCTCACATTTCATACTCATTATATTCTGTAATATAGTACATATATTTGTCATAAGCCTGACATGATTAATCATACATAAACTGTAAGGCTAGTAAATATTTTTGAATATGTTTAATTCACTTGAATTAACATTTTTAAGGGAGAAAATCTAATAGTTAATAATATTAAGTTTCTTTTGCTTTCTTGTAAAAATCTCATTTAACAAAATTGAATAAATAAAGTACTTGTACTCAAGTACAGACCCCTGTGCTCCTACTCAAAATATGATGAAAAAAGGGTGTATGTACATGTAAAATTTGAAATACTTGCACAACGTATTATTCAAGTACAGACACCCATAACTTGAACCAAGCCTGTTATATATATTATGCTTATTTGGTTATTGCAGTGTTATGAGGTATTTGAAATGTATATATATATTTCTGAAGTCTTGTGCTGAGAATTTCTGTTTCAGAGAGAGAATTTATTGTAAACAGAACATGTAAAACACTAGTAAATGGTCATCACAAGGACTGTATAAAAGCAACCTTTTTGCAGGAGTGGCCTTGATAAAGGAGATGACCAGAGAATCAAATAAAGGCAGGATATCTGGCCTTGATATAGGGTCATGCTGCTGTGTAGCAGTGGGGTAGCAGGTCTACTGTAAATATGGGAAGAGTTCATTAGCATTCCTTTTGATCTAAATTACATATTCATGTAAATCTTAACTTCTGCTTCCTCTTCACTTTCTTCACAAACTTCTTTTTGATGTTAAGTACATAGATTAGCTGAGTAAATGTCATTGATCAGACATGCCATAGTGCAGGTGCCAGAGAACTCATTAAACAGGGCACCAGGTTCAAAACACACTGACTGTTCACCTGGTCATTAATCAGTCAGTAAACAGCTGTATGATTACAGTCAATCAGCGTTGACAGTAATATATCACAGATCTAACAATATATCACTCGTCTAGCACATGCGGGTCCAGGATCTGGTCAGCCTCTGTCAGGCTTTTGGATAGATCATATAGATTATGTTTAGTCTGTACTGCCCAGTGAATGGTTAGGACCTAATAACCTGTTACACTGATAGGTTAAATGTTTCTTTTTCTGCCTCTGGTTCAGAGGACAATTGTAAATTAGACATAAATTTTAGGTTATCTACTTGAACTGATTAGTCTGTCATTAATCATTTTTTTCTGCCAATTGCAGGTGAGATAAACACGTGAAATAAGCATGTTTTGATTTTGTTTTGGATTTTTATGCAAATGACTGAATTGACAAGCATATTTTTAATCTGTAACTTTACATATATATATATATATATGTATTACTATAAATATTGCACAATGATGAAGTTAATGATGAAGTTAATGCTCATTAGTTGAAACTTTATGCAAATGTGTCAGAACTTGACCAGTGTGAGTAATGCATTTAACACATTTGCCTTGTTCTATATGAAGGAGTTCATATAACAGTTTTTAGCTTGTCATATAAGTTAAAATCCATTTGAAATTGTAACCACCTTTATTTATTTATTGTAGTGTTACAGAACCAGTGGAAATTTCATGATCAATCATCAATAAAAATTCTTTTGAACTCTACCAAGCTCTGTTGAGATTTGATAGATATAAGTTAGAGAATGATGCCAATGTAAATGAGAATCTTGCCAGGTCTCAATATACAGTTCTTTATACATTTTGTTTCCATTGTCCCTTTCAGTCTGGCCAGTTCAGTGAAGATATGATTCCAACAGTTGGTTTCAACATGAGGAAGATTACAAAAGGAAATGTTACTATTAAGGTTGGTGACCCTCCTTTATAGTTCATAAAGAATACAGAGACTTGATATAATCATATAACTTGATTTACACAATTGAAAAAAGTAAAAGCTTCTTCTATGATAATTTTGTCACCATGGTTATGTTCACAATTATTTTAAGTTAAGGCTCTGAAGGCAATCTGTCTTTGTTGAAATGCCCAAAGAATATTTATGTTTATAGGAACAAAACAAAATTACGTAATCTGCATACAAGACCAGCTAAAAATGGCCTGATGCCACGTGCTTCATTGTGAAAATGAGGGAAATTCTGAATAGTTCCCCAAAGATTCCTTGAGCAGTTTAAAAAAGGTAATATAATAAAAAAAGTAATGTTCAGTACAAGCCAGACAGGAAGATTTTTTATAATATCAGGCACTTGAATAAGACATTTATTCAGCACACATCAAATATTGATATAACCTATATGTACCATTTTATATTGAATGTGAAGTGTTTCATAACTCACCTGAGGAACTTAAACTTGTTGATTTTGCCAGCTGGCCTGATGTTCTTTTATTTCAGTTATGGGATATTGGTGGTCAGCCTCGATTTAGGAGCATGTGGGAGCGATACTGCAGAGGAGTCAATGCTATTGTGTAAGATAACAATATTCATCTATGTTCATAGCCATGCTTGTCTGGTACTAACTATTAACCTCGAGTGCATTAGTCGATCATCATGTTTACTTTTGAGGAGTGGTTTTATGAATTCATTGTACTTTATGTTGCATACCTTGCTTGAGCCCTGTATAAAAATCCACATAGAAATACTTTTTATGTGGTCCTCCATTCTAAATATATATTTTATTTTTATTTCATGTAAAATTGGCAAATGTTATATTTTTATATTTTGAAGATATGTATAATCTTTTTTTCAAATTTTTTTAATTCTAAAGAAAAGCAGCTCATTTGTACGATGTTTCTTTTCAACTACAAGACAATATGATAAAACTGCATTTTTATGTTTAAAATTTAATTTATTTAAAATTGCATGTTAATAGCAAGATTGATTGTAAATATACAAATACTATTACACCAAACATTGTAGTCAGTTTGGCAAAATGAGGTCTACTTTTGGGTCCAATTTTGAATGATGAATCTTCTTCACAAAGTACTGCCAGTCTGACATCTAATTCTAAATTTGTCCTAACATGTTTATGAGAAAGGTTGTAAAAATTTATTACTGTATACTTCAAATTACCTATTGAACAGATACATGGTTGATGCAGCTGACCACGAGAAGATTGAAGCCTCTAGGAATGAACTGCACAATTTGCTGGACAAACCCCAGCTGCAGGGGATACCTATCCTGGTCCTAGGTAACAAACGGGACCTTCCCGGTGCTCTCGATGAGAAAGATCTAATAGAACAAATGTAAGTACTGTATTCTCAGAAGATCTAAAAGAACAAATGTAAGTACTGTAAACTCAGAAGACCTAGTAGAATAAATGTAAGTACTGTTAACTCAGAAGACCTAGTAGAATAAATGTAAGTACTGTATACTCAGAAGATCTAATAGAACAAATGTAAGTACTGTAAACTAAGATCTAATAGAATAAATGTAAGTACTGTTAACTCAGAAGACCTAGTAGAATGAATGCAAGTACTGTTAACTCAAAAGATCTAGTAGAATAAATGTAAGTACTGTTAACTCAAAAGATCTAGTAGAATAAATGTAAGTACTGTTAACTCAAAAGATCTAGTAGAATAAATGTAAGTCCTGTTAACTCAAAAGATTTAGTAGAATAAATGTAAGTACTGTTAACTCAAAAGGTCTAGTAGAATAAATGTAAGTACTGTTAATTCAAAAGATCTAGTAGAATAAATGTAAGTACTGTTAACTCAAAAGATCTAGTAGAATAAATGTAAGTACTGTTAACTCAAAAGATCTAGTAGAATAAATGTAAGTACTGTTAACTCAAAAGATCTAGTAGAATAAATGTAAGTACTGTTAACTCAAAAGATCTAATAGAATAAATGTAAGTACTGTTAATTCAAAAGATCTAGTAGAATAAATGTAAGTACTGTTAACTCAAATGATCTAGTAGTATAAATGTAAGTTCTGTTAACTCAAAAGATCTCGTAGAATAAATTTAAGTACTGTTAAAAGATCTCTCTTGACTTGTAGTGAGAATTAAACATACCTATCAAAGGAGGCGTCTTATTTTATTTTACTCCAATAGGAAACCATGTGTAATCTGACATATTTGTCATGTCTGTGCAACCTGTATGCTAAAAATGGAACCGGGTGTAAGACAGGATTATTGGCATTTACCATAAACTTTGCCATTTTGAACGGCAATTTGTCATATTTCAAACTGGGTTTGTGTGTGCTTGGGGAAAACAAAACAGGCCATGTAGGACAAAACAGGAATTTTAGACTACACATTATTTGGCTGGTTTATAACTTTCATACAATTAGGACAGATAGATATGATGTACCCTATGGATCTTTCACATTTCGTGAGTACAGGACACTAGGTTATATTTGTGATGCAAGCGCAAAGCCCTCAATGAAGCCTCTTTAACTCAAAAGTTATAGTAGAACAAATGTAAGAACAGCAACCTGTGTGTTAAATTAGACGCACTAAATCATTGTCACTTGTGTGTTTTTAGGCTTGAAATGTCAGTAATGTGTCAAGTGTGTCCTAAGCGGGGTCATTTCCCATAAATCCTGAGAAATTTGATATTATTTGGCAGATTTCACAAAGTGACTTTCTCAGTGCCATTGATCAGAAGCTATACCAGTGTATCCAGATTTTATAATTCCAGCACATCTATAATATTTGGAACAAAACTGGTTGGGGGAGGGGGGGGGGGGGGATAATGAACCTGTAATATGCTAGTAGTTGAAAAAATAACATCAATACAAATTATTCATACTCTTTATATCAGCATCAGGGACTGATTCCTTAAATGATCTTTCTCGACTTGTAGTGAGAATTAAACATACCTATCTAAGGAGGTGTCTTATTTTATCTTACTCCAATAGAAAACCATGTATCTAATATATTTGTTGTGACTTTTATACTTGTATACTAAAAACAGAACCGGGTGTAAGACGGGATTTTTTACATTTACCATATACCTCTCCATTTTGAACGGCTACTTCGTCATTTTCAAACTGGGTTAGTATGTGCTTTGGAAAACAACAACAGGCTGTGTAGGACAAAACAGGCATTTTAGACCACACATTATTTGGCTGGTAAATAGTTTATAACTTTCATACAATTAGGACAGGTAGATATGATGTCCCTATGGATCTTTCATGTGTCAGGAGTGCAGAACACCAGGTTATATTCATGTCTCAAGTGCAAAGCACTCTTCAAGTTATGGTAGCTAGGAACTGTCAAGTCTTTTTCTCATGCTGATGTGGGAAATGTGTGCTCATTTATTTTATGGGAGGCCCAAAGTAACTGATTTTAATTACCTATTGAACAGATACATGATATACACCTGTCCTTGTATTTGTAGGAACCTTTCTGCCATTCAGGACAGAGAAATATGCTGCTACTCAATATCATGCAAGGAAAAAGATAATATAGGTAAGTCAGTCCACTTGAATGTGCCCAGCTCTGTTTTTAAAGGGAAGGTCCATGGACTTGTTTTATGGCACTCTCCATTGAATGAGGATTCAAGTGAGGGACATTTGCTTATCAAGCCCCATGCATTTGACGTTTTACATGCATAGGGCTAGGTATTGTCAAATCAAAAAGATTTATCCTATGGTTTAGACACTTGAGTGAATCTGAGGTTCTGAAAGAATCTGATTAGTTATGTTTGTATTTGGTAAGTATTGACCCTGTGCAACATAATTCAGTGCCTTAATCACATCCTGCAGTCCCCCCCTACTTTTGATGTTATTTTCACAAACTGCACAACAAGTTGAACAATATTATAAAAATCATTAGCTTTTGTTTTGTGCAGATTGTAATAACTAGAAATTGATACTGATATATATTTGTTTAGGAAACATGTCCTGTTCAGGGTGAAGTTTTACCAGTGTTAGGTGGCTTCGATTTCCAGTCGTACTCTACAGTGAGATAGGAACATTATTTAATTTTTATACTTCTAAATGTTATCAAATTGTTGGTGAACATTGAGATTTCTGGAGGAGGTCTGCACATATGTTATAAATTTAAATTTATGCAACACCAGTTCATAATCTAATTACTTCAAGGTCAATGCTCCTCTGGCTGGTTTTATCTGGCTCAGAACCTCTCTTTGAAGTTTTTTTTTTGTGTCTGACTTCACATTTCCTAACAACTGTAACAAGAAATGAAATTGTACTTTTAGGTGTCATAGTGTTTAAATATCCAAATGAATAAATGTTAAGATAGGCTCATATTGTGTCAGAATTCGCATTGTGCTGATTTTAGGAAGGCTGATTTTTTGTTAAATAGTAAATTAATATTTATTAATGTTTGACTACAGTCCTAACTAAATGATTATGAGGTGGAGCTGGATCTAACCCTTTCTTGTCTGTATTCAGCTTGGTTTACTCAGCTTAAAGAAGCTATGTATTCAACTCATTCCACCAGATGGCTGCACATGTTCTGTAATTATGTTTTGTGCTTGTATTTTGTAATGTCAATGAGGGGGCACTTTTTGCATCTTTAACATGTTCAAGGTATAAATTTCACAGTATAAATTGTTTTGTCATAAGGTTTTGGTATACATCTTTAAAAAATATTTTTTTTGTGCCAAATGTTAAATATTCTTGCTTTATAGAGTGGAACCTGTCTGAAAGACAACCTGTCTATTAAGACCACCCTTGAGTGAACTGAAAACCTACATATTGATTATAACTAACCTGTCTAATATGATCACTTGTCAAATTAAGACCTCTTTTGGCCAGTCCCGTGGGTAGTCTTATTACACAGGTTTTAATGTACTCAAAAGTTGATATTTTTCTTCTTTCAGACATCACACTGCAGTGGTTGATACAGCATTCAAAGTCTGGCCATTAAAGTGACTGTGTACGGATGTTAGAGACACTTGTACTAGCACTCATTCCATTCATTGAAGAGAGATGGCGACCCCTCCCCAAGCAGACCCTTGGTATATCCAGATTGTGGAATGTCCAAGACATTGACAGTCTAGGGTTTAACATTGCACACTCAGTGACACATACAACAGCAGATTATCCAATATTAAGTTGTCTCTTTTGTTTGGTTATCTCTAATATTTATGACTTTTGTTTATTATTTTGTATAATCAAAAGCAGCAGTAAAAGTATATATTATTAGTACACAGATAAGAAATTTTGTATTAAAGCAGTTCAAAGTTATTCTTCCTCAATCAGAACTAACATCATTTACATAAAAAGAGAATAAATGAAACAGTTGCAGCCTCTATATGGCTACCAGTCCTAACTTTAAAATATGATTTTTCTTGGATTAATAATTTCAGTATTTTTTACAGGATTCACATCTTGGCAACTGATTGTGTGTTAATGTCGAACCCTGCTGTGTGCATAAGCGTTGCATGGTCTGTTGAGTTAGGAGCTCGAACATTGTCAATATTGTACACAGCACAATAACATTCATGAATGTTTAAATAACATGTAATTAACTTTTGGCTAATTAATGTTCCTGCTTCCTAATTGGCTTGGGTCATTTTATAGCCCACAAGTTATGTAATATAAATTATGTACATTTATCATTGTGAATTATAGATATGTAACATTTCAGAAGGCCTGAGGGATGGTGTGTGAGTTTATGTTTTTAAAGTTCATACATAGAAATTATCAGGGTTTATATGATGATAGTATTAGAAAACTAAATTTATTAGATTATGCTGTGTACTGTTTCATATGCAAAAGATATTTCTGCACCAGTTCCTGTTGACATGGTTATATTAACTATATTTCATTTTTCTAGGCTGATATTGAAGCTATATACAGTCATAAGGAAACTGTTTGTAGTGACATTTTTTCAGTAAAATGGAAAAATACTGATATTCACATTTAGTTCCATTTCTTTTTAACCTTCCCTTGAAAGCTTTATTTCCTTTGTAATGATAAGGCAGTTAAATTCTGCATGATTTTGAATACATTGCTTTTACAGTAAATGGGTAACATTGAAATTGTGACATTAATTAAGTCCCTTTTGAGTTGTGAAATTTTATATATTTGCTGAACCAATTAAGAGTTTAAGCCAGTGTAATTAAAGTGAATCTTAAGTATCTGAGCAGCACACAGCATAAATCAAAGTATCCCTTTAAAAATCAGCTTGCGTTTTGAATGTTCAGTGTATCATCAGAGTTTTGAAAATTATATGTATATCATTAAATGGGAGAACTGATTGTGAAGGAAGTGGATCGCAATAATGCATGTTAGATTGAACAGGAAGGGGAAAAAATAATAAAGATAAGTCTCATATTGAAAGGGTAAGATGAATTATAATATTATACAGGGTTCTGATTACTCAGAACCAGGAGGCTGTGGTTTATGATAACTTGATATTCAGAATGATGCATTTGATGTTCCGAAGTAGGATCAGTTTTCTACAGTGTGGTGACTATCACTTGATCAAATTTGTGACGTTACAGAATCCCTGTATGTGAAAGTCCCAGTGGTATCCAAGAAGTATTTATTTTGTAAATATTTTCAGTGTTTATTCTCTGCAGTTTATTTTGTTTTTGGTTTCTGCAGAAGTTTGTGCATATATATGATATTACTTGATGAGACTGACCCCAGACAAAATGTACATAACACTGAAATACTTTTCTTTTGCAATTGTGAACAAACACTTTCAATTGAACTGGCACTCTGTAGAGCTAAGGCCTTCTCCAAGGCTTAACAAACCGTATGATCTGTTCTTTTGTCCGGATCCTCACCATAATTTAATTGGGTCTTTCCTGGTATGCCCTGAACCTCCATAAGTTTTGTAGAAATTGGAACAGTAGTATGCATATTCCTGCTAACACACAAACAGCCATGGGACAAAACATGGTCTCCATAGGAGAGGTAAATACACAAAGGCTGCCTTTCTACAAGAATATCATTTTCAAAAAGCTGAAAACCACGTGTGACAAAAGGAAACATGATAGACTTATTTCAGTGTGAAGTTCTCTCATTGGTTGTCCTGTTATGGATAACATGTGATGGATGTTAGCCCTTGCAGAAACATTTACATTTTGAAGAAGATAAAAGATCATTACCCTTCTGCAGCATGGCTTTGATGAAGGGATAGCAAACAGATAGATCAGTTTCATGGTCACACATTTATTAAGCAAACTCTACAACTTCAATCCCCTGTCCAGTGTGCACTGAAGAAATGACATTGAATGTAAGTCCATAGTTGTTCAAAAAAAAAAAGCAGCATATGTTATTTGACATTTTTTCCTACATGACCTGCAGTTCACTGTCACTGAAATTCAAACTGCTTTATGTTGGTTCGTGTTTGGCACAAGTGGGAAGGGTACAGTGAGAAAGAAATGTTGACGAGAAAATAAGATTAACTTGGGGTTAGATCATGTCGTGTCACACAATAACCTGAGCATGTGGAATGGTACCCTTGAATGTACTAGTGAGTATATTGAGCATCAACCCATGGTGGGAAAAATAATGAAACTCACTCTTGGCATCATTTTGTAGAAGGTTGAAACCATTATGTTTATAAACTGTACAAGCATTTTCACGATTGCTTTAAATTGCTGTTTTGGAAACATATTGCGACAGGACACCAGTTTTTCCCCTTCAAAGGACTTAGTTGATTACATTAGATTCAATGTTCTGTTTGAATGCACACTGACATTTCAGTTACAGTATATATTTGCATGTAATGCAAATGAATTTTGAGTTTTATTTGTATATTTGATTGTACTTTCCATCTTGCATGTGTTAAAAGTTATGTTGCTTGCTACATGACGTTCTGAAGCCAAACATAAGCGTTTACAGATAGCTATATGTAGAACTTTGAGTGCCTCCGTGTCTTTGCATCGAAACTGTTGACTCAAAGTGAATTCAGTAACTAATTGTTTATTCTGAGGATTCCCTTTATAGATGTCTAGTTCATGAATATTTTTCATTAAATGTTTTGTTGAATAAAAAATGAAATTTACCGTAAGCATAACGTTTTGACGAAGTTGAGTGCTTAGACTATGGTCTAATATGTGGTTATCTGGATAAATGAAACCTGCCGGTATATGATAGAAATATAAAAGTTTAAAAAAAATATGGTGATTTTAAATTTGTGCATTTCTGGACAATTAGTACCCAGGAGATATATATACAATTGTACAAATGAATGGTGTTCTAGTCTAACTCTTAATGCTTTGTCACAAATAGCTTCAGCTGTTTTCTAATTAAAAATGCTTTTATGATTATGTCATGAGCTGTGTCCCCATAGCTGAAATAAGAATACGGTTATGTCTTGAGCTGTGATGGCATAACTGGTATCCGAATTTAGGCCTTAGCTATTTGTTATTATAGCTGACATTGGATTAGGAAGTACCAGTGAATGTACAAGCAACCTGCATGTATGGTTGTATCGCCGATTATTACTGTAGCATATCATGACTTGAAAAATCCGTAGTACTTACTTCATGTGATACAAAAATGCTTCTTTTGCTTACAGACTAAGCTTTTAAGTTGTGCTAGAATGCTCATAAAATAAGAAAAGCGTGCCATCATTTGTATGTAGAATTGTTGCATTTATATTAGTAGGTGATACACCTTCAAATTAAACATTTTCTCGAAGTTTGGTTACAGTTACTTAATACAACCTCTTCCTCTTCTTTATGGTTCTCATATTAAGAACATTATCTGATGTGTATATGTGTAGGAAAGAAAAGCTAATAAATGAAATGGTTTCACCTACTCACTTGTCCGGAAAAGGAAAATGCTTGTAAAGATTATATTTGTCTTTTAAATATTTGTGCGAAAGAGACGCGTTCATAAAGGACCTATTTCATCTAGGTATTTGTCTGGAAAAAAAAAAACTGTTCACCAAGAACACATTTATCCATTTATGTGCGTAAAAGAAAACTGATTACTGAACATGTTTCTCCTGTGTATTTAAAGAACATTTCTCTTACTTGTATGTGCGTAAAAGAAAATTTTCATAAGGACCATAATTTTTCATACGTGTATGTTTGAAAAATAACATGTTCATAAAGAAAACATTTTTTTAGAATCTGTACATTACCGACCCAGCTGGTGATAAGATACGGTTAAGCAAATTTATTAAAATATTAAAATATTGTTTCTATAGAAATATGACAACTAATTCAGGGTAATTTGGTACTCGGCTTTTTCATTATATCTTCAAGTCAGTTTTTCTGAATTAAGTTTACATAACTATTTTGGTGCTGATTGTGCACTTGCAGAATATTTCCAAATTAAAAAAACGCTAAAACAGGTAATTTCTGCGAAGACCAGTTTGATTTTCTCATGTCCACTGTTATTTCGGAGTGCTTGTGTCACTATTTTAATATAAAAAAAATAGGGTAGGTTACTTTACGAACATATGGAAGTTGTCCTTATATCTCTGTGTATATACTCTAACGCCAATGACCTAACTGACGAGTCTAGAGCCTGGTCTTTCCTGTACACCTTTATCCAGTTTAATTGGATGATATTTCCGTTGTATAACTTTTCTAATTAACCATGGTTCTGGACTCCCGCCACTCGTATGTTTTCATTTATTTTGTTGTTCTATATTATACATGTATGCTGTAATCTTCAATGTATTAAAGAATTTCAGATGTACTGTACATGTGGTCTCCTTTGTATTTCAACCGAGTCAACTATATCCGGTCATCAGCACTGGACTCCTGACCGATTAATACTTATGGGGGATTTGTTAAATAAGCACCACCAGTTAATAGTAATAATAATATATATTTAATACCGCGCCAATATCCAGCACTCAGTGCTGCTCAATGGCGCCTATACAGGTGAAGATAAAACCTACAATGATAAAAAATTTAAATTTCAGAAATCTAAAACATTTTATTGCATTGAGGTAAAAACATTAAAATATGATGGTAGGATATGCTATAAATTTCAGCTAAGAGTCCATGATGTTCCCCTTATAAATGTAACTTAATTTAGGCATAGTTGATTGAGCAAAACTATAAACTTGAAAATGCAGCCCGAAACAGATAGGTTTTCACTTGTCTATGATACCGTTAAAATTATCACACAGTCCTGGAGATGCGAGAATTTTTTTTTTTTGGTGGAGATAACCGCCTCCATTTTTTAATGCTGACTGATCTAATCCTTAACCTATGTATGTACATCTGCAGAGTTTCCGTTTCGGGACTACTTGACAGGGCGGTAGCACTCGCTTTCTATCATTTTTAGCTCAGCTGACTATAAGTCATCTGAGCTATAGTCGTGGTCCATTGTCCGTCGTCCGTCCGTCTGTCCGTCCGTCCGTCCGTCCGTTCGTCCGTCCGTAGATGTGGCACGTTTTGAAACCGTGAGACCTAGGAATCCAAAATTCAGCATAATGTTAGATGTCCCCAAGATCTCCTACCAAGCCGAAAACTGGGTCTTTGCGACTTCATTCCTTTAAGAAATTAAGGAAAAACCTCAATTTTTTATTAAAAACCTATTTTCACACTTTAGGACTGCCTAATATCAAAACCACTCATCTGTTTTTCCTCATATTTCCTATACATAATCATCTATATAATTCCTATGTACATGCCAGAAATTAGGTCTGTATTATTTAATCTAAAAAAGTTATGGGCCCAAACATAATGCATTTTGTAAATAATCAGAAAAGAAATTTTATCACTTACCACAAAACTTGTTAAAGCTAAGCACTTTTTTTCCAGTTATATTACTTTTATTAATCAAAATTAAATTGTATACCCAAAATTAGATCAAAATCTTTTAAATTTTTAAAAATATTAGCAAAAATAAAAAATTGGTACCTTAAATTTTGCCCAACTTTGACCATGGCACGTTTTTTTGCTGTAACTGCTGTGGATTTAATTTTCACAGCATGTTTTTGTTAGCATTTCAACTGTTAACACCAAAAATTTGAAACCAGTTGATCAAAAACTGTAGTTTTTATTCAAGTTTTCAAGCACCATGTCACATATTGCTAGTGTTATGCAGTTTGCTTGAGCTCAGCTCCCGAGCTTCAGCTCTAAGTTCCTTAAATTTGGCATACAGTTAAATTTTTCCAAAATCCCCTACCATGCCAAGAATTGGGTCACTAGGACTTAATTCCTTCGAGATATCAATAAAAAACTTCATTTTTCCATTAAAAACCCAATGTTACACTTTAAGACTGCCTAATATCAAAACCACTGATCTGACTTTGATCATATATAATATACATATTTTTCTATACATTCACTATGCACATGCCAGAAATGATGTCAGTATTGTGTATTTTTTTTAAGTTATGGGCCCAAACATAATGCACTTTGTAAAAAAATCAAGAAATATATTTACTCCCTTAACAAGGGCATTGCTGAAGCTAGAGATTTTTTTTGTCAGGGATGTAACATTATTTAACCAAGATTCAATTGAATACCCAAAATTAGTTCTGAATTTTTAAAATTTTATAAGTTATTAGTATAAATATAAAATTAGTACCTTAAATTTTGCCCAACTTTGACCAAGGCACGTTTGTTTCCCGTGAGTACTGTTGATATAATTTTCATATCATGCACACATAAGGATTTCAGCTTTTTAGTTTAGAAAGCTGAAAGAAATTTGCCAAATATTGTAGCTTTTATTAATGTTTTTTATGAGACCCTGTCAGACTTTGGCTCTCTCCAGCCCCTCTTGAGTCACCTGTATGTTGACCTTGTTGACCTTTCATCAAATTATGCACGCTTGAGGGGAGAATCCAGGCAGCTTATGGCCAGCCACATTTGATCCAGGTGTTCAACCCAACTCATCTAGTAGTTTTAACCAACAACATAACAATAAACAATAAATTAATAAATTTTTATTTTTTTTTATAACAAATTAAAGAAAAATAGAAAAGGAATTTGTTAGTTTATAATAACAGGAAATTAACTTGCAGTTACTGATGATACAAGAATCTTGTATCGATGGGTAGAATGTCACATATTCCAAATAACACCATGCAGTCACCTATGGCATTTTTCAGTTCATTTTTAATGATAAAGAAGTAAATCATATTATTCATTACTAATCATTAAGGATTATATGAAGTAAATTAATGATAGACAAAGATGCAGTTGATAATATTAATCTATAATTCCTACTGTGTCTAGTGTGTACATTGATGTGAAATTAGTCCAAAATGAATTTTTACAGTTATTTTTTAATATAAATAAAAGCCATAAAACCAGGTACTTATGATCATTATTTAAATGTGTGAAATTTGTATATTCTGGATTCTCAGCATCATTGTTTGGTGAAAACTGAATAAATACCAGACATGGTGCGAATACTTTGTAATTGTATTTAAATACAAATATGATTATGTACTCCATTATAAAATTTCTTGCATAAAGAATGGGAATTCAGGTAAAAATGAAAGTATATGAATACTCGTGCAAATACTTTCAAAATGTATTCATGAATGCATTCATGAATATATTCTTTAATATTATTTTAATAATCATATCAGTTATATTTCATTTTAAAAAATCATATGATTCTCTTATTATTTTTAAAAATTATATTTGGGACAATATTTGTAATTTTTTTAATAAATAGTTAAACTCTTATATTATATGTTCTGCTTATAAGTTATATGGCCAAGTCAAAATCTGTGTGACAGTAGTACTCCATTTGTTAATAAAATAAATGAAATCAATCCTCTTCCCTGTCTCCAAAGGTACTATCAAAATCATACATAAGCTAAACAACAACAACTCATAATACAGCTTATATTTATTACCACACAAAACCAGCATGTACCTCATTTCTAAATAATATTTTTTTATCATATATAACAGCTGAGCGTCGTGACCCATAGGTCCCTTGTTTTTATCCTGGTGTCACCCAGACCCGGTGTCTACCGCACCTGCCGGTCCTGGGTGTATAATAATCCCCATTGCTGGGTCATAACACCGAGGAACCCCCCAAAGACGCACTCGTATGTGGGTGATACACGGCTGTGGGGCCCAGCCTTCCCATAAAGCCTGCAGAGCGCTCATCCTGGGTGGGGGCCGACCGTGAAAAACCTCACCGCCTCGGCTGAGATTCGAACGCACGATCTCCCAGCTTTGAGTCCTGCACTCCACCCCTGAGCCACAGAAGCCGTTCAGATGCGAGAATTTTGTGTGCAAGCCAGCTATGCACAATTTCCGCTTGAATGTTTAAATATCATGTTCTGTAACTGTTTGCAGCCGGTGGTCATATATGGTCTGAAAATTTGGTTACCGTTGATTGTACAAAGCTTTCCTTGTTTCCGAGAATTCTGCAGTTCGGTTAGAATATGCGTGTAGACCGAAGTGACGTGTCGCAGAAGGTTTTGATGCTCTTAATAACTGATTATAGTAAATAAAGTATCCTTGTTAACTGACAGTCATTGTTTAAAATTGATATCTGAAGTAATAAATGATATATGGCCAAATTTAATAATATTGGGAAAAAAATAAATATATCGCTACAAAACTTGCTACTGCACTCCTACCTTGCGACACTTTAAAGCATTACCCCTATAATGCTGGGAACCAGATTTTATTGTGGTATTTTCAATCATTTTACTGTAACTTTAATTTATAAGAAGAAAAAGTGACTTTGAAAATCTGGAAACTTTACACTTTTTAAACCCCCGTGACCCTGAAAAATCAAAGTTATTTGACCATACACAGGTACATCCTGGGTAAGAACAGAAAAATAAGAAGAATGCCAAAAACAAATATCCTCACCTATTTATAGGTGGAGATAATAAGATCCAAGTCTGAGCTTTGTATAAATATAGAAACAAAATCGAGTTTGAATGGACAGTCGAGGGGCAAAACGCACGGCTCTCTCCTCTTCCGACCCGGGTATGTGGTTCGAAAATAAATATATTTTATAACGCTAGTAGGACAGCTGTTCGAACACAGAAGTTTATACCCATAATGGCTTCTGTACAGGAGGGGCACACACTGGCCGATTAAGAGGGGTTACCCCTGATGCTTTACGGCCCAAAGCCACAAATTCGGAGACATTCCATCCCTCACGTTATCCATCCCTCTGTAATTCGATCGATAGCTGTAATCAGTCGTCGACTCAATATATCCTAGCTGCCAAATAAGTTTGTCTTTGACACTAGATTCTGAAGTTGTAAAGACGAAATTCAATACAGTTCGCTTTAAGTGATCTATTAATATTAATAATCATTTTGATCAATGGGGGAATTACAACCACATGCTCTAGGCGATCCTTATCCGGCCCTTGTGCCTCATTTTATGTATAGTAAAGTCATGAATTGTGTAATTTTAAAATTAGTTATTTAAAAGTCATTATAGTTCGGGATATTTCACGAATTCATGAAAAGTCCTGAAATATTTATTTGCTGACTATCTAGAAAAAAATAATAAAATCATAAAAACCTTACCTTTTAAAAGTGTAGGAACCATTTTTACGATAGCTCGGCCAATAGGGACCTTTCTGCCCGGTATAACCGAAGTGGATATGTCATTTACATAACCTGTTGTTCAGTTTATGAGGGTAACTTTAGTTATTTCCACCTGAACACATGACTTAAACGTTTAAGTGCCTAGAATTAATGGAGCTTCGCAAATAAAAAATACTTTGGTGGATTATTTTTTTGTTAGAAGTACAGGATCGAAGTCTGTCTTCATTGAAGCCTCCACTGATTTCTTTATCAACGGGACCGTCACTGGCAGTGAACCTGCCAAAAAAAAACCTTCACCCTTCCGCCAGAGGTCGTTTATACTAGAAACACCCCATTATCAGAACTAGGGCACGACCGGGACTACTTGTCTCAACTGTCAAACTCAAAATTTTGAATTTGTCACATTTTAAGGAAACACCTGTGTTTACTTGCACATGTGAATGCTTATAAAATACATGTATTACTTATTCCATGAAGTCCTTACCGCAAACAACCATGTCCATATAAGATGTCTTGAAACAATTCTTTTACAAAAAAATTTATTCAGTATACTTTACCCTCTTCACTACATAAATACCTAAATGGTGTAATTAGAAACCACAGTGCATTGCGGAGAAAGCCCTTTTTACCCACAATTCGAAACACCAGATTTGTAATTTTGAGAGTGCAAGTCTGCGCAGTGTGCCAAGTCCTTCCTTGTACCTTCAGTCGACAAGTTAGAACAAGACCTTGACATACGACCTGGACAGACCATACTATGCATGCATGTCTCTGGTGGGAATTCCTCTGAGAATAGGGCATAGGATATTAAGGATGATCTAATAAGATCTTCCGATCGATATATATACAATAGGAATAAGCCTCGTGAGATATGGTTTGTACAGGCAGACAATCGTGGTATCGGTGAATTCTTGGACATGACCTCTTTTTCCAGACACTGCATGTGGAAGATTTTTTTATACCGCTGTCCAAATGCTTGAATTTTTCTACGGGGCTATTTTTGAGCAGTATGGCTGGTAATTTTCTTTAATTTTCTCCTTGTAATTTCTCTATAGGGATCAGGCCCAGAACAGGGAATATATGGGGATCAGGTCGCGGCAGGGTATCTATGGGGATCAGGCGCAGGACAGGGAATCTATGGGGATCAGGTGCAGGACTGATCTATGGGGATCAGGTACCGGAGAGGGAATCTATAGGGATCAGGCCCAGGAGAGGGAATCCATAGCCTTAAGGGTCAGGCCCAGGACGGGGAATCTATTGGATCAGGTGCAGGACAGGTCTATGCATGGGGATCAGGTCCCGGAGAGGGAATGAATAGGATCAAAACCCGGGAGAGGGGATCTATAGGGATCAGCCCAATACAGAGGGTCTATTAGTCAGAGAAGAAAGAAATTGTTGCAAATAAATGATGGAGTAGTATAGATGAATGTACATAAGTGACTATAGTTTTCCACCTTTTTTTGTCCTGTCTGTAACACTATCTATTGAAATAGGATGAAGATACCCATAAACGATTCGAAGGACATTGGGTATGGCATTCCTACTTGGAACTAGCTTCGACTATTAAGCTCAATTATGTCTAGTTTGAGTTGAGTGTTATGTATATGGAATCATGTAATTTTGCGGGAATATAGATCTTAGGGAAAGGAAAATTTGGCTGACTTTTCAAGTTGACTCAGATCAAGGCATGCTTGCAGAATCACTTTTTGTCAGTCTATGCATCAGCCTCTAGTATTTTTCTATATGAATCCGGTGCAGTGCTTATATCTTTTTAAGTCTTACAAAGTTTATGAGGGGATGCGTGGTTGACGGTTATGATCAAGTTTTCTCTCTAGTTCGGAAGGCTCATCAACGCCTGAAATCTATATTTTATTTCTCAACCTTTTCTATGTTTGTTCATCTGTGAGAACTGCTAACGACTTGGTTAATGTTAATGTTATTAGCTAAACGCCGACATCCAAACATCCAAATTACAGACGCTTTTACGGAACCACTTACACGTGACACGTTCGTCTGCTGTCCCAAAGTGCTATTTAACATGGTCTATTTACGTTGCCAGAGGGCAGCCAGTGCATGCTGCAGTTGTCTTCCGGAAAAAAAAAATTATCGGAATAAACCGAACTCTGTCATCTGATACTTAAAAAAGGAGATCGGTTCAATGTTGTCCTCAATATTCTTTGAAACCGCGTTGTGTATACCTCATTTTAAAGGTTATTGTCCCAGCAGTGCCCTCGCCAAGATGAGCATTTATAACATTTTTAGTGTACACATCATTTTCTAAATTCTGTGGAGGTTACCATGCACCGAAAACAGCCGAACTGCCTACGGCAAAGTTCGGAATGTCCGCGTCGGCGCTGGTGATTCACAACACAGGATTAATGTCTATTTTGTATATGAATAAACCCTGCCGGCAGTGGCGGATTTAAGCATGTTTTACCTGACATTTGACCCTGTCGCTGACCTATTTGAAGGTCAGTTAATATGAACAACAATGGCCTTTTATCCGTTTGCATTAATTTCTTATGCCAGCATGCAATAATCCCCAAAGTCATCCAGGTATTCCTTTTGCATGGTATTGAAATGACCACAACAATCACATCTGCACTAACACCTTGCATTTCAACTTCAAAAGTTTTGGAATCAGTTATATCATGTAGACTCTCAAAGGAAGCATGTGCATAAGTTTCTGTTTATATAAACTATACCGCGTCACGGATATTACACCGCAAAATATCAATATATAAAGTATGTTTCACGGACAAATATCTCCTGTTGTTTATTTTTGGCATTAATGTTGTCGATGCATACTCCATATTTGCTCCATTGGACCATTTGCTTAGATTTTATGTGATGGTCTGAAATCCTTAAACAAAGGACCCATAGGCCACTCTTCTCAGCTGAAGTTGACCTTGAAGGTAAAAGTCTAAAATAATATCAAATGGAGATAAACTCTGAGAGGATGAAGTATATAGGCCATGGTTGGTTGATATGACTGCTTGTATTGATGAGTTAGAAATAGTTGCAAATAATATTTTGTGACCTGACCATGTATTTCCTAATGCTGAAACTGAAGCATGTGAGCAGTTTGTGAACATATGATCTGTACTATTACCATGATCATTGATTGGCTTTTCGATAAACTGTTGACAGTTCAGCAGTAACATTTTTTTCAAAAAGATCAGTTTTTTTTTATAATATGTTATAAAATAATATAACTACATCCCCAGTCCACAGGTGCAAGGATGGTGTGTATGTGTTTGGGGATGGGGGGGGGGGGGGGGGGGTGGAGTTACATCTCTGTATATACATACAGGATAATCACTAAATTCATCAGTACTTATGGGATAAAAATAATTCCTTTCCAGTTACTGAGTATTTAAAAAATGAATAGACTGGTAGATAAACAAAGCTGATCACTTTATCTCCCATTCTGCTAAGGAAGAAAAAATGAACAGATGTTTGCATTAGATCATCATTTTTTATTACAAATTGGTTTTCAAGTTTGTAGTTTTATACCTTTCCAATATAACATATATATCTGAATATAAAAATTTATTCATAATTATAATTGCATCATCATACTAAGTATATCTCAATTTTGTTAGAAAACAACATTTCATGGATATAAATGTATTTATTTTTTACCACAAAAATATATCTTTTAATTTGCAAAACAATTAATATCCGGAAATATTACTTGATTCAAAATTCACAAGTTTCAAGTGTGCCTTTACTCAACCATAGTTTGGCTCATATTTTATCAATTTATGCATCCTGATGGATTTAGTTATATTTCAATTTGCTTAAAAAGGTAACTAAAATTGATTTATTTGAAAATGTTATACTATCACAACATTGCATCTTCTGGATTATTTCTTCAATTACTATTTCAAGAAAAAAGTGTAATTGGAGTAGAAACAGAATTACAATTAAGGAAATACAGTGTAAACAACAACAATTACTGCATAATACTTTGTTGGGAAGGGGAGGGGTGGTTTGATATGAGAATAACGATACACCTGTCACAGCATGGTATCTTCCCCAGTGACCTGTTACAAATCAGGTACCCTGGCATAGCTGACCTCCAGTGACCAAAAGTGGCCTGCCTGCAGCTGGACAACATGTAAGTGAATACAATAGAGCCTCTTAAAAATTCAAAACTAGCCTTTTTTAGCTTTTACTTCCAAATTTCAGAATTCAACAGATAAAATCCTTATGTGTACCTGATAATTAGAGGTAGAAATTTTATATTTATGCTAATTACTTGAAAAAATTTACAAAATTCAGATCTAATCTTGGTTAAACAATTGGATCTTGATTAAATAAGGTTATATCCCTGAGAAAAAGTCTCTAGCTTCAACAATTATCATGTAAAAAGGGGAATTATATTTCCTTATTTTTACTAAGTGCATTATGTTTGGGCCGATACCAGTGGCGGATCCAGAGGGATAGCTTTGGGGGATCACGCCCCCCTACCCCAACCCCACCCCTATACCCAAACGATCCCAATGTTAATATTTTTATCATTTGTTAAATTTTCATTCATGATGGCCTTATACCATCAAACAGATAATCAACTCAATAAAAAAACAAAGTTAAAATCAAAGAAACGTTGGGGCTAAAGCGTGTGTCTATAAATACCATGCTCATATCTATTTGTATTTTTAGAAGATTAAGTTGGATATATACCCACAATGGTTGCAAAAATTAACATTTCTGTCCAAATAATTCGCCGTTCACATTGAATGTTTTAGCTTTTAGAGGCTTGGGCATATTTGCTTGTGGACATGAATAATAAAATATTGAATTTGAAATACAGCTTTTCTTCACCTCTCCTTTTGTTGGGGGAATGCCTGTTGTCTTCAATTAATTGACAGTTTAGCTATTATCGACCATCTCATGAATAATCAATTAACCAGTTATTAAGATTCATATGAAATCTTTTCATGTACTTAGGTCAGTGGAAGATTCAAAACAATTGTGAGATGACAAAGTCAGTACGCATTTAATACATTTATGTCTTAGTAATATGTAAAAAAAATCCAGAAAAATCCTGTTAAGTCTTTTATTAAATCTTTTTCAACGTAGCTTTATTAGCCTCCGGCGACTGAGTGATAGTTCATATCTAGAACAGAAAAAGATGTCAAAGATGTTATCTTTAATATGTGAAATGAAAACGCTTCGTGCTTTAATGCTATGACTCCCTCCCACACCCTCCGCCATCAGAGACCCTTGAAGAAAGCACGTCTCCGTCGTTTTACAAATGTTATATATTCCGTGGCGTCTTTACGTCTATATTTAAAAGAAAATAGATGAATAGCATTTCAAATAATAGAGTTCCTGTTGGAGGATATTTGGGTGATTTTCAGTTACCACTTTGAATCCATGAAATAGGAAAAAGAATAAAATTCATTCACTTTGAGTCTGCATTAACGTTTCGTCTAATCTTGCCCCATATTTTTTTCCACTTCGAAATTACTTAACCCTATATATATAAGTATATATATATATATATATATATATATATATATATATATATATTTATATATATATATATATATATACAACTTTTATTTCTATCCCCCAGCTAAAAAATCCTGGATCCGCCGCTGCATACTTTTTTGTATTATGCAATAATGACCTAATATCTGGCATGTACATAGGAACTATATTGGGGATTATTTTTGGTAAATATGAAGAAAAAAAGAGTGGTTTTTTATATGAGGCTGTCCTGAAGTGTTTTTTATGGAAATTTGAGGTTTTTCCTCAATGTGACCAAGTTTTAAGTCTGGTAGGAGATCTTTGGGACATCCATCAGTTTGCCAAATTTTTTTTTTTTGGGGGGGGGGGGGGGCGGGGGGGGGATCCACCTGTGCTCACACTAACGAATTATGCATATTCCTATTTCTTTACTTAGGAACAGCTTCCTCGCTTAAAACATACATTTAAATCAACTTTCATATCTTCCTTACATCAATCCAGCCATTGTACGTATAACAAAAATAATATATGTAACCAGTCAAAGACCTTCGAAAATCTGAATGCCCCCACGCCCCGTTCCAGTTTGAAAACGTTAACATCAACACCGACCAGGTCTTCAAGGTAAACCGACATATGTATGCATGTGCCACGAGTACAGCGCCATTTGTATACGTACCTAATTGAGACAGTATATCACTGAAAATCGATATTTTATTTCAACTTTTGGAATAGAAAAGTAAGCCCACATTCTTTATCTCATTTATAATACATTCCTCCTATCCTGTTAAAAATCCCAGTTACCGGGTTTGTCAGTAAGTGACACAATAAGCTTTAAAAAAAAGATAATGCATCGAAGTCGGGACATAAATATACGTACGTGTACTTTGTTTCAAACTAATATTTTATAACTCATGCTGCTCCCTAAAACACATATATGGAAATTAGATTTCCACATACACCATCGAGATGTTTTTACAAATATAATATAATTATAGCGAATATATAAATACATGTATACTACAGTTAAGCGGCTCTTATGTCTCAGATGGAATATTTAAACCTGAACATTTTTCTTGCTGATGCGCATCTAAAATGATAACATGTTATCGCAGTTCAGCACCCCGCTTGATTACAAAATGACAATACAAAAAAGACAATAATTATAAATTATGATAATCCAGTAATACACAAATACGTTTATATATATATATATATATATATATATATATATATATATATATATATATATATATATACATACACAATCACACAAACGGGTATATGGAGACAGAATAAGACATGATAAAGACATATAGATAACGTAGGTATACATGGAAAGTTATTCCCGTGAATGCAACTTTAGATACATTTTATTATTAAATAACATTTTATTATTTTTCTTAGCCAATCATACGTTCGCATTTGCTCAACATAAAATCATCTTTTTCCAAAGAGTTAACCGTACAGCCAGAGAACAGTGACCGGCATGAGGCGACTGCATGTTTAAGGTTACATGTAGAGTCATGATGGTAATCATAATTAAAGAAGAAATACAAAAAAGACTAGGTAAATAGTCTGGTTATACTAGTATCTGGTCAACTTTTGGTCATAATCTCATACAACCATCATGCTTCACGGTATATCATATTATCAGCTATATATAATGGACAGTGTTGATTAAGAAGTTTTAAATATGTTCCCAACCATGGGTTTTTCATTTGGGTATGAATTATGAGAAAATGAGACAAAAGCCTATATTTTCTGTGCCCTTATTACATATAGTATAAAATGAAAATTGTCGAATAAATATTTGATATTAGAATTCCGTTGTTAAAATGTAAAAAAATAAGGATTTATATTAACATTATGTAAGTAATTTTAACACAGCCTCGTTCTCTAGAGGAACACAGTCAGGTGTAATCATCAAGCGTACTCTTGGTTCGGTTGAAATCTTCGGAGAACATCGGCTTGGTTCGGGATGTTTCGTTGGGCTGTACTTGTGTTCGGCCGGCTCTGACAGACCGATTCATAGACTTCCAAACAGCAAGAACCAGAGCGTCAATACCGAGCTCGAAGAACTCGAAAATCGTTAGTATTGACGCCCCGATCCATAAACCCACGCAGCCCCCGAGGTCGGATAGGAACTGTCCAAGCTACAAGAGAGACAAAAATATTCAGAACCCGAAATAGCAGTACCTGAAATGCACTAATCGAACTAATATTGATATGCGGACACACAGCAGTAAAACTTCAGGTATAGATTGAACACTGTTTCATTTGTACTCGCGCGTATTAAAGCCCTTTCTCAAATACATAGATAATATTTATATTTTTTTATTTAAAGTTTTATTTAAATTAAAATGTATTTGGACTATTTGAAATTATACTTTAATAACATTATATGGAACGTACGAATGGTTTTACTGACTAATGCAACCTATATTTCAACATCCAGTTTAAGCAAATATATGGTTGAAGTTACCTCATAGTCTGCGTTTTCCGCCATGTATTCATAATTAAGTTCTTCATAGAAAACATCGACTACAATGAAGTTTTTAGCGTACTCGTCACCACCGGCGTTCACTATGGCTTGTGCCCCGGTACTCTGCGCGGCCAACAGATCAAGCTCCGTACTCTGCAAGGAAAACCATATGAACACAATATAAATCCAAGGTGTTTACACTGGACGTGTGGTCGGTAACATTTTGATTGTGAATATACTCCTCAGCTTAGGTTGGACCTTGAAACAAAAATGACAAAACCTCAGTTGTAGGGTGCCACCAAATCACTCTTATAGGCATTCTTTTTTTAAAAATCTAATTCCTTTTTTACTTATTAATTCTTTTCTGAAGATTTTTTTCTTTAATTCAAGGGACACTCAGCTCTATTTTCCCATTTTTTTCAGGAAAAGAATTCTGAGGTCTAATAATACTATATAGTTTACTGTTAAATATATTAATAGCACGAATTCTTATATAGCACACATCACAATGCTTCTGTTTCCTGTCTTGAACTGCGCAAACGATATGTTCAAAATGTCCTTCTTGTAGACGCTTGTGGAATTTGTTTCTGAATATTTATAGTTCTACGGACTGTGGAAAAAAAACTTTGGTGCGAACGGGCATATTTTCTTTTCTTTTCTTTCTTTGCCGGTGGAGACACAACAACTCTAATTTTACCAGCTTACCTAGAAAATGCAAACATCTGCTTAAATTCTTGAAATGGTGTATATGATCAAACCGAAATTCAGTCCATTCAAAACATTTCAGTTTTCTTTTTGGGTCATTTCTGTAAAGCACAAATTGTACGTATTGTACATCCAGCTCCAAGTTTGAAACCCGCGACACATAGTTTTCGTTGGTCAGATTCTTGGTCATGTTACAGTACATGTACAAGGCAGAGGTTATAACGATGAAGCTTTAGAACGAGTGTTGTGTGCACTCGCTACGTGAAGCGTGTTATGTGTAGAGTGACAGTACCGAATACTGGCTGGGATGAGGAGCAGGATGCACTCTAGGTATCTCTGGATGAATGACTACGGGTGCGTATCTCAGTCTCAGGAAATCAACTGAGACTATATCTTAGAGTGACAGAAACTGTCTTCAGCAGTCTCACCTTGTAGTTTTCCGACGGCCAAAGGGCGGAAGTTATCGTGCTCTGGTAGTAGACTTCGCTGCAATAACGTGAATACATTATAAAGTATATACTTGTATATATATAATATATATATTGTAGTATAGGCTTCATATTCGCGGGGTTAAATTTTCGCTATTTCCACTACTCCAACATTTCATGAGGTTCCAACTTACATCAACTTACTCAATTTACTTAACCAGTATTATATCAATTACCTAATATGCACGCAAATTCTGAGCAATTTTGCGAGGACCTGAGAAAACATAGTATAGATTTTTATCGCGAATATTCGGGGCGTGATGTGGCTTGACAGCAGTGATAGCACCATGCAGTATAAGTGAAAACCTCATTACTGACAGTTTATGTGTGCAGCGTTTACTCAGATCATTGATATCGGCTTTAATCAAAATGGACGAATCTAGAATATTTGTTGTCCCTTGTGGAATAAAATAATTATTCGTAAGAAAAAGGAAAGATTTATAGAGGGGTTAAAATGTTATCAATACACACACACAAACGCGAAATTCGAGTTATATCTCCTGTCAGTTTGAACGGTTAATGCACAAATTACAGTGACGGGAAAATATATATAACCAATTATTCAGAAAATAATTCATTATATAACTTGGTAAATAATTTTGAAATCGTTCGTTTAGTATTAACAAAGGACTACACTACAAGCTCTGAAGCTCGGTATAGTTTTTGCATGAGGTTTACCTGCAGGGCTGGTCGAGGCAGTTGCATGGAACTGTACCGTTGTTGTACATGGTTTCAACGTTGAACTGGCATAAAGCTGTAACGGTAACAACAGGACAAATAACAAAATAATATTGATTATCATACATAATCAATTGACCAGTGTGAATTACATTCACTGTCGGTAATTCTATCCACAAGAAAGCTTTTTTTCACTGAGGGTTAGGCCTATTTAGGACATATTTATTAATTCACTCAAGATAGCCTCTAAAAGATAAATCAAAGACTTAATATCACAGTTTTACTTAAAGGGACATGTTCAAAATATCAGGTGTATTAAATATACATGAAATATAGTGTTTTCGCCTTAAAATATTACGCTCAGTATCTATTATTCTTTATAAAACCGTTTATTTACTCCTGTGCACAAGTGGATAAAAACCTTTATTTTTGCACCGAGCGCGAATAGTGGCATAGGCACGCCACCTGTTTCCTTGTTTGCCAATTGTCGCTTTCGCACAGGATCGTGTGCTTTTTATGCGATTTACAGAGCGACCTCACATGGTTTTTTATAGGTGGGCTAAATAACCAGAAGTTGCGAAATCAGAGCGGGGAAACTTCCATGTAACCAGTTATTTGTTGTAATTGCTGTATTTTTGTATGCGTTTCCTAACGTTTCTATGCGTTTCAATGCGTTAGTGATCGACTTGTCGGGTTCTCTATAGGAGTTTACGAATACACAAAAAATTTGAGCATGTCTCACATATTTAACACATCGCGTCTCTGTCCACGTTGCCACGCATTTATTCTCTACGGTCACGTGAGTTTGTGTGCGAATATATACATTATAATGCGTTCGATCGGGCGCAAGAAAAAGTTTGCCAAAAACGTAAGGAGTGTGTGGGCCGCTTAACGGTATGTGATACTTCCGTTAATTATTGCGTGCGCATGCGTCAACATGTTTCACTTTTATTTATATGAATGTTGTATACCTTGAGTGTAGTTTCTTTGCTTGCACGCTGTCAGACTGTGGGATTTAATATCTAGGGCTGCGCCAGTGGACGGATACCGCGAATCGTAACACAGACATGTTTTCATAAGATATCTCTGGTAGCAAGTCTTCTGACAAGCCTGGAAATGATAGAGAAAATAATTTTTTTTATTAAAATGAGAAAGCAAACTAGACTCTCAGCAAACAAGACTACAGGTGGCGCTATAACATAATACAGAGTATCTTTCCACCATCAAGATGAAGCCATGAATAGGTAATAGAAATCAACACTTTCCATGAGTCAAGAGAAATAAAAAAAAAAACAAATAAAAACAAATGTAATTGCTGTTAAACAATGTTTTACCATAAAGGCCACACCAAAAAAAAAGGGGGGGGGGGGAGGGGGGGGGGGGGAATATAATATAGTGCGAGTGGGTGATTTTGTACTATTTTTCTTTTCTTTACCGCTCAAGACCCAATATGTGGAATGTGCCAAGGATATACAAACCATGGGCGGATTGGGGGGGGGGGGCTTCCCTTTTTCTCGACCTAACCAAAAAATCTGGGGGAACTCATAGTAAACCATATAGAACAGTTACAATGTATGTTTTGCTTAAAATGCATTTAAGCGTCCCCAGATTGCACGATTACAACCTCAATTTTCAAAAAAATTTCTACAACTGGGCCATTTCCTCGACCCCTCCCCCCTACCCCCCGCTACTCGCCTCGGCTCACCCGCAACGCGGCCCGCAAAGTGAGCCCTCCTATTCTAAATTCCAGTATCCACCCCTGCAAACATTTGCTGCAAAGCTTGAAACGATGTTAATGATCAACACAAAATTTTGACGATTTTCCATACTCTTTGAGTTATTATTATTCTTTTATGGAATTTATGCCACAGTACGAAGTTGCAACAGTACCAAAGCCGTGGTCTTCATTTGCCAAAAACAAAAAATGTTCTCCGAAAATGGGAGCACCGAGTACGTGGAACAACATTTTTTATGTACTAATGCAGAAATACAAAAGCATGTTATTTAAAAAAAAATACATATACTTCTGTTACTTTATAAAGAATTAAATTCTGTTCCCAATAGTGATTTTGACAGGTGGTCACGTACCTTTAGAGAAAATCTCGTCCAGTTGTAATGTTCCTCGTACATGTTGACACTCGTTTGAGCCTTTGTTGTATCGATACAGGAACTGTACACGCCACCTAGTCTCTTCAGCTCCACCTGTGTTATACTCACGCAAATCAGTTAAGCTCTTAGTGTATTCTTATATCATATATGGTAATTTTTCAGAAAATATATGAACTACTAGGCATTTTTTTCATTAGCACTGTGTCACAAGAACGTGTTGTTGAGAAAACAGTAGCAGAGCAAAATACTGTCATATGATTATTAAACTTGCTTTCACATTTCAATTTTGGCCATTTCCCCCAAAAAAACAGCACTTAAGCATTTTATGGCTTTCAGCATTTAAGCTTTTTTGGGAGCTCCTCACAACCAATCAACAATAATGCATTCCAATTTTGCCCAAATGTCTGGAAAAGTATAAAGTACTTAAAGGCTATTTTAAATAAACACCGATTAATGGAATCATAAATTTCATAGGAAAGACGGAAACTGTTTAATAACACGCTCAAAGATATTTGTATGTGTTTTAAGATGATGGTAATGTTAGATGTACAATTGTTGCCAGATGGGAGTTATATCACGTTTGTGTGTGCGAAATGAAAACTTACCTTAAATTTCAAGATATTCAATATAAACTTATATATGGTATATTCTTAGCGATGCAAGCTTATAAGATTGATGATGTGTTAGGTTTTAAAGCTAAACTGAAGCAATGTACGCTCTTTCACAGCGCTTTACCTATACAGGCCTATTACCTAAACTGTAGCTTGTTTAGTAGCGCTAGATATCCGCTGCCTCGGGAGCGTAGAAGCAAAGTAGTTTGACGTTACTAAGACCTAAAACATGTTCCATTAAACAATAGGTTCCGGATACAAAACAAAATATAGATTACCATACGCAGGCCTATTTCAGTAGCTGTTCCAGGACGTAACAGTTCCCCTTGCTCTTCCGGGAATGGCATTTCTGTGGGTGAGTGTATTAAGATTCGTGCTCCGGCCTTAGGTGCCAGCTCCCCTATGTACTCAGACTGCTCAATGTTCAAATACAGACGTAGGCCTGAATATAGTAAAAAAATTGACTGGAGTGACTCAATGTTAATACACTTTGCATAATTCAGAACAATCTAAACAAATATGCTATTACATCTCCCTCTCCTTCTTACTGACTTGAAAAGAACTTTGACGGAATAAAAAAATTACTAAATGCTGGGAGATTCTATTTTTTAATAATTTTTTGCAACTTATATCAGGCGTTCCTAGGATCATAATTTTCTGATTGGATATGCCGAGTGGGAAGTAAATACAGGTACTTCTATCTAGCGGCCAAAAAATTTATAGACGTTTACGCATATCGACTGGGGCAGTCTACTTAAATATTAAACCAACAAATATAAGTGAGGTCATATACATATTATATACAAGAAACAAATAAAAATTGAGACAGGTTATCGTGAAATCAAAGAACTAATTATGGATTTAAAAAATAAATTAATTTTGGAAAGCCAATCATTTTTTATTTTCGTAACCATGAAATGCATGCACCCTTATCATTCACTTTAATTCAACCGAAGCTTCATATAAGATGCCAAAAAGATCAACATTATTCAACTTAGAAAGATAGACCATCTCCAAAGGTATGAAAAGCTTTCCCGAATGGTAGTGAATGTTTTACCGTATCTGGGGCCTGTATTGACGGCTTTCCTCTGGATAACATTGCTGCCAGCATTGAAGATGAAACAGTTGCCATGTTGCCAGTTGTAAATCTCTGTAAAGGAACTGAGGAACACACAAAATTTACTTTTTTTCACGAAAGAGTTTGGAACAAATCCTCAGGAGTGTCAATAACTCTGGGAGTTCAGGAAAAAGGATAATGTACATTTAATTCGATGAACAACACATGTATATGTTACATTTGACACAAAGCAGCTGTTAGATATTTGGCCATTGCGATCATGGAGATGTAAAGTTCAATATATGAGCACGTGTAACATCAAGCGATGTGTTTGTCCAGATTCTTGTATCCGTCCTAGCATATTAAGGTCTGTAATTCTATGCAACTTAATTTAGGTGACCAATGACTTTGATAGCCGTTAGTGGAGTAACTATTGTGAAAGTTAGTCTTTTATATACTACATTAATTATATTTGTTGAAATATTCTAGGAGGCAAGTAATTTGTTAATCTGTCGTTATTTAACTTATTTTGGTTAATGTCGCAATTTTTTCCGTGCAACGTTTCTCAATGAGAATTCCAAACTAATATTAAGAAACAGGTCTTCAATGGACAGAGTCAGATATACAATTTATAAACACATTTACGGACAAAATTACAAGTTGCACTGTGCGTGATTGAGGAAGTCAAATAATATCAGGCCCAGCGTTAGTGAAAATACTTTTTTTAATAATAGACATTAACTGTGGACGTGTTTTGAGCGGGATTTAAAATTTCGCGCTTTTAGCAGGGGCTAGATTTGCGCTAAATTAAGAACACGCGTTATTTCGACTTGATCATTCGCCGCTTGGAAGACTGCATCCTTCTTGGATCCGTCTTGTAATTCCTCCGAGCGGCTGGGGTTGCTTAAGTTGATGTTTTTTTAAACCAGGATTTTAGAGTAGTCATGTTGCTTGTCATAAGATTTCATAGCAAGTGATATCTCAGCTGAAATCCCTTCTAATTTATAGGGATTTGTATAAACATGTGAAACAAGTAGCCTTTGAAGAACTTTAGAACCCCTTCCCAACCGCTTAGAAGTACGACAGAGAGTCAGCCGCGATTGTTGTCAGTTCTGTCTGTAGTTCACACATATAAGCACAGTTTTTGTTGAGCAATGCTACAAATTACTGAGATGTCAGACAACGTAGCTGAGTGCTGTACCATTGAATCATTAAACGTGATTGCGTTCGGTTTTCAACTTGCGATTACGGTACTCAGTCGCCCATAGCATGTAGCCTACTGGTTCACCCGGAGCTTGTTCAGGCGAGAATCCAGGATTTTTTTGCAGGGAAGGGTTAACGGGTGTCATGCATATAACTTGTCTAAAAAAAAGTCCTTGGTTGAGAGCAAGGGGGGGGGGGGGGGTCTCGACCCCCAATCCCCCCCCCCCCCCCGATCCGTGCCTGATTGTTAGTTGGGAGTTAGGTTGCGCTACAAACCTATCTTTTATATAACCGTTTAAATATTTTAATAATTTGATACAAAATGAATTACCCATACATACTGATTTGCGCATAAATTCGAACTGCGCAAATAATTTAAATGAAAAAAAGCAAAAATATATACCACTTCTACGTACAGTACATGTACTTTAAAAGCTCGACTGACTAACAACCCTCAAACCATCGTTTTGTGGTTCTTATATATGTTTTACTGTACTGACCTATCTTTGCACTCGTATCCTCGGAATTGACAGGACAGGATGAAGTCATGCATGCTGTACCCCCACTGCTGCCGGACGGTATGAGTCAGACCTGACACGTACCAGTAAATGTCGTCTGCTACTTGATAATCACGTGACTTGTTACCATATTCATCAGGATTATTGGCCAAGAAAGGGTCGTCAGGATTATAGACTGGAAGGAGAATGGTATGACTACATTGTGCAATAAATGTGTATCTTTAGGGTAAAAATGATAACTACAAAACATTCTGGTTACACCCTAGAAATAGAAATAATCTCAGCATTTAGAAAACTGTATCTTAGGAATGTTCGAGGAAAGATTTGTTTTCTTTTGAAACAATGCATGCTTTCCATCGAGAATTACCCACATATTTTTACCCACGTTTGCTTTTCCTTCCCTTATAATAGGAACCTTTAAATTTCAGGATCATATCCAGTTTTATAAAACTGTTTACACATTTTCCTGGATCCTTCTGTAAAGATTTTCGGCTAATATCACGTCACTCTCAACTCAGCATCAACTTACGCCCAGGTGAGACATTATCTGCCGGTTTGAGTATGACCTCTTGGGTTTATATTGAGTCTTTAATTCCTCTAAAGCTATATGATATATATTTTAAGGACAACATGCGATTATTCGGGGCCGTTTTTAGAAGCTACCATTACCAGGTCAGGTTATGTCAAATAAGAGCCCCACTGGATAATAAGAAACGTAGTTAGCAAAAGACCAAAAATTTCAAGTCTAGGGGATGCCAAAAAAAAAAATAAACAATTTTTTTCTGAGAACGTCACAAATGGCTTCCGCCCTCCGTTGACTGTAAACACAAACAGTACGTCCAGGACTATCTACACAGTTCTCTGGCTTCCGCCCCCTCTTAACTGGCTCCAAATACAATTTTTCAATCTACAAAGTATTGCTTCATCCTGCTTGGCTACACATAAAATTCCGGGGACCAATAACCGTCCCTCAATAACCTTATTTTGTAATACATTTGTGTCACATATACGCTAGCGAAGAAACATCATGAAGGAATTAAACAGCAACATTTCTTCAATAGAAAAGAACAGTACTAATAACACTGATCTGAATCCCTTTCAACTGGAATCAGCGCGGACCTCTCAAGTACTTTATACCCTTGGTTGAGTTGGCATGAATGTTCAAGACAACTCGACAGATCTAGCCATTGTAGCATGCCCAAATATTAGGTCTTCACTTTCTATATAATACGCTTCTGATCTAAATTCTTTATCATAACAAGCTGCGCATTCTTTCCCCTAGCTATGTTCTCACCTTCGGATGCTGTCTGGTTGGCGGTGCCAAGTACAGTGCTGTCCACCAGGGAGCGCTTTAGTGGGTTCAAATTACAGACAGTGACGGCAGGGAACGTGAGATTGCGAGCCGACTTAACGGTTATGGAAACTGATGTGGAGTACTGCATGTAGATATATATTAAACTGTACGTGTGGTAGATCCAGCCCGCATAACCACCCAGGGTCAACAGTATCCATAATGTTGTCTTTATTATACCTGTAATATTAATAACGCTATATATAATGTGAAATATCCACCAGTGGTTCTCTTTTTCAAATTTCTCAATTCTTTCGCATTCCGTCTGTTTTTCCCTCCCTTTCAAATTTTATTTTAATTCTTGTACTTCTTTATTAACCAAAAAGGTGAACTCGTCTCAGTGATTATAGGAGTAAAAATAATCTAAATCTTTACGAGTCCATATGAGTGTGGGGTTGTTGTTAAATGTCTTAATTTATATTTTTCTTTTATACATACATGTACATATAATTATGTCCAGAAAAGAAATACCATACCTTTTCATTGTTCACAGTAACATATTACCATTTCTTGCATTTGAATAGGTTCGCGCCACTTTGGCCAAGAACATCCGTTAAGGATTTTCCATGAGACGAATTAAATCACTTGAACATGAGTAGTTTGTGAAAGAAGGGGCATATAATGTAAATTCCTCAGGATATATGGGAAAATATGGAAAAAGATCGCCTATAGGATATACATAAACTTGGCCATGTTCCTCTAACTTCAACAAAAAACAAAAACAAAAGAAAAAACAATAAACGTTTAATTCCGAGACATGGCCATTGAGGAGTTGCGTGGCAACGATTCAGTGCCTGCGTCAACTATAATATAGATACCCTTTGATTTGACGATTTGAGGGAGACCGTGTGATGTCGTATCGTCGATGAAACCTCCCGTAAGATCACTATGGGTCACGTCTGCCTTGGCCTTGCTGTAGTCACTTTCTCTTAGGTGCGGCACGTACGCGCGGTCTCCAATGGTAACCGACATCGTCTGCTTTTGATAAGCATAAATACCTCACCTCTGACCTGTTGAAATGTATCGTCGCAAAGTCTACCTAAAACTGAATAAGACAAAAAGAAGTCTACAATGACCTTATAAAAGTTACGTTTCTAATTTTTTTGCATATAAATTGAATATTGTACATGGATATTCAATCAAATTTAACCGCCCGGCAAATTTGCTTTACCCCTGAAAACACCACATATATATTTTCTACATTTACAATTTGGTTTGCATTGTAATGTTAAAAACTACAGTGAGAATATTACAATCATGCCATGTTGGAAAAACTAGAGATCTTTTCGATATGTTGTGAGAAATATGAAAACCATTTGTGTAAAAATGCCTCCTTCACATTCACATATATCGTAAAGTTGCACCCAGGATAACATCATAACAGATCTTATAAATTAGGCCTAGGTGGAACCATGTATATGGCAGGTGCGGATCCAGGATTTAGGAAAAGGAGGGGTCCAACCCAGGAGGACTTTAGAAAAAGAAATTAAAAAAGTTCCCCATGCAGGACCGAAAAAGGGAGGGTCCAGACAGGAAAATATTGACTGAAACTCTAAAAAATTTCTAAAAAAATTCGAAAAGGGGGGGGGGGGGTACCCCTGGACCCCCCCCCCATCCCCACCTCAAATAGAATTTGAATAAAGGGGACCTCTCATCTAGCCTCTCTTCATCAAGCTATATTGAGATTAAGTAGGGTATTTTCGACTAACGTGCACACAAAGCAGAATCCTATATTTTACCAATCTGTCTCTAGGGCGTGCGCAGGATTTTAGCATATGGGGGCTCAAGGCCACAAAAATGAGGGGACACCTCCCCCCCCCCCCCCCCCCCCCCCGGCCTTTCGGCCGAGATAGTGGCCAGTCGTGGTATTATCTATATACGCGCTCTATAACTATATACGAGAGAGAGAGAGAGAGAGTAAGATTTGGGGGATAAGAAGCCCCCCCCCCCCCCCCCATTGCAACAGTTAGTCGCGCCCCTGCTACTATTTATGAATTTAGCCTATTAAACCGGTAAAAAAACTTACACTTTCTGAGATTGTGTGCAGAAGAAGTCTGTAATTTTGTTTTTGGTCATTCTATATTCTTCTCAATCAATTCATATATACAGGCTGTACACAGGCGCAAAGACTAGGTAAGCTACTTGTGACCAATTGTTTGCCCAGGCTGTTCTTATGCTCTTCTGCATTGTGCTGTGCAGGAGAAGTGGCTTAAACTTTTGATCAAACATTTCTTCTGTCCCACTTTGCGTCAGAGGTGACAGTCACTGACGATTAGTAATATATATGTAGTGGTGGGCCAATCATCGAGTTTTATCGAAAGTCAGTCGGTTTGCTGCCACTTTCAAGCGCTCGATTACCAAACTATCGATTACATCATAATAATGACTGTTTTCTTTCCAGAATGCCTTTATGTTATAGAAAAAAATTGATTCTTCCATTTTTAACCACATTCCGCGCTTCATATAATGAGTCTGTGTTCCCAAATCATGGGCGGATCCAGGATTTAGGAAAAGGGGGGGGGTCCAACCCAGGAGTACAAATGGAAACCCTAAAAAAAAGGTCCTCAGGTCTGAAAAAGGGGGGGGGGGCAGGCGGCAAAATTTTGTTTGAGACCTTAAAAAACGTTGTTTCTGATGAAAGGGGGGGGGGGGGGGGTCCGGACCCCCTGACCCCCCCCCCCCCCTGGATCCGCTTCTGCAAATAACTTCAGTATGTAACTGAGTATGACACGGTAGATGCGAGAACGGAGTACTTATTAAACTTATTATCTGTGAACTCGCAGGGAGCTGCAGAATTAGCGGAGAGTTCTCTAACGAAATGTACATAGCAAAATATGGACGGGAAGGCGTTAAAATGCTCCATAAATTCTCTAGGTCTATGCCACTTTGCGAGATTCTCTTAGAAATAATCTATTCAACCGATGCCAGGTGCCGCTGTTTAGGCCGTCCTTAAAAATTTCTTTTTGGGGCTAACCCGGCCGATCGAGTATTTGGATTTCAGCTGGATTTTTTTTTGGACTAGTCTGCAATTTTTTTTTTTTGGGGGGGGGGGGGGGTATGATCTGCCCCAAGCGCACCTGGGCCGGTAAAATATGCCTTCATGTGCTTGTAACACACCCCCTTTATAGGCCTAACATTCTTAGATGCTCTTAAATTCCATTATGAAAGATATTACCCAACGTTGCTGATCGTTAAATTTGATCCTTAAAATTAGTCTTTATAGGTGGTAGTATCGTTACACCCGTGCGCGAGAGGAGAATACCTGCCGGGGAAACGCAAGTAAAGTTTCACAGATAATTACATATTTCTTTGACAATTGCATATATTTGTCTGAACCGATTAATAATCGATCATCAGTCGGTTTGCTCAAACCGATGATCGATTATGAAAAAGGAACCGACTCCCACCACTAGTAATATGTCTATTCGACCAAATTATTAAGATTAATTAAAAATCAGTGATGTTTTAGTAGAAAGGCTATATTTTTATTAAGTTTTCTGGAGATGATATGCTGACGCTTATGAGACTTTAAGCATTGCCTCCGAGAGAAAATTTTCGGGGCGGTACGAAAAGTTTCCGGTCCCCTCCTTTTTTTCCGGTCCTGCCTATTCAGTTGTACGGATGTAATAAACTCTTTATTCGGTTTAAATCCAAGGCTATATATTTGTTGAAGCGGTATACTAAAGAATGGACTGTAACACAGGGATGCATAGTTTTTCTCCATTTAATGCTACATATATTCTCATATGTATGTATTTATGTATGTATATATATATATATATATATATATATATATATATATATATATATATATATATATTGTGAAACCTCGTTCGGATGTGTCGAAGTTATCTGAGGGTCCCTTCCACATTTTAAACCTGATCTAGTGGCTGCAAAACAAAGTAAAAGAATAAATTGAAAACAAATGGCATGTACTGCCATACTTCATATGGAATGAAAGACTACGCTTTCCGGACCATGTAAAATTAATGCAAATAAATATTAATTCTGGTTAATTTTTCCCATGCACGGGTCTGTTTTACTAAATATAAGATTCACCATTCTGTTATACCGTAACCATTGTGTACCATCACTCAGGAATTTCTACATTTCCATGCATTCTAATGAGCCTTAAAAACTCCTGGCCCATCCAGGCCCTTAAGACCAAACGGGTTAAAAATCTAAATATAAACTAGCTAATGTTATTTAAAACAAATGAGGGACTTGAATTTGAGACCTCATCGTCAAGCCTGTTCTTGTGCCCTTGGACACTTTGGGCCGGAGTCCCCATAGCCCCTTCCGATCACTTCTGATTAAAACTATAAGCTAACATCAAAGAGAAAAAAAAGTTCCGCATTAACAAGCATTTATCTGGGCCCTATAGGAGACAATGCCCGGGCCGGGTCCCTTCGTGTCGTCCTGATGACAGCTATATAGTTGCAAGTTAACATAAAAGCCAAAGAGATTTTATCATCTTCAAGTACTTTCTGGTGTTCTTCACATAGGAAACTCCTGACGGGCCCGGGACCCTTTGGATTATACTCACTTTTTAGAAACTCTATATTTACGTTTCGTAAAACACGTGACTTAATAATTTTCGAGCTTTTTCTTGTGCCTAATTGGAAATACCTAGGCTAAAATAAAATCAAGTGAGATTTCTACATTTTCAAATATTTCATTAGGTCCTATAGGAAATTCCTGGCCGGTACATAACACTACATGACCTATGCATGAGCAGCAGCCTCCAATGAGGATATTGTTTGGTCCATCACAGCTAGTGGAGGGTGTCACCCTATATACTGTTACTAAACTGAAAGTTTTAACTAGGGTCTGGGACTTACAAATGCAATGTAAAATCATTCTGCAGAAGGCTTAGGCATGCACGCCCTGAAAATTTACAAAATCGGTGCGCCCTAAAAATTTGTTGAACAGATTTTAGGGGGAGGGGCGCGCGCACCTGTTGCGCCCCCTCGAAACACGCCCCTGTGTCTTCAACCTGTATAAATTGCACGTCCAATATACATGTTGTCATTTTTAGAAGATCTTTTTTTGGTTCTGTTTGTTAAACCATGCCACAATATGTTTTCAACTGAGTCAACCTTTTGCGAACTTCAAAGTGTAACGGACCAAAAGTAAATTCGATCCACATATGGCTGAAATCATCAGATCGATCACGATCTTCCGAGCTCATGATCGGTGTGCCAACTTACATTATTGATAGAATGTGTATTTAAGATAAAAGTTAATCAATTGGAGGTTTTGAATAGCTCCTTTTAAAAATTACCTGTTGTTAATGTAATTGCGGCCAACTGATGACACTGCTGTCATTTAAAGTAACATTTTATAATAGGAGCTCTCTCCTGCTTCGGTTTTATAAAATACAATAATCATTGAACGGTTTTCATTGTATCCAACATACATGTGGTTCGTTCCATCCTATACCTGCATGTATTGGTACACCTGTTTTTTTTCTCTCCGATAACATTAGGAATTTTTACTCGTAGGAACTTTTGTAATTTTGTATTACAGTACGTATATAGTCATTGTGATCAGGTACATGTACACCTGAGCTAAACCGTCATGCGGTAATTGAATCGAGGCTCCCTGTGCAAACAATCCCTCCAGTGTGTTCAGATTGTTTATAAACCGGGTGTATATGAACTATGACAAATGACGGTAGGAACATGTACACATGACAGTGTTTACGTTAGATTCCCTTAACGGGCAACTCGATCCGCTTGTAATAATGATATTTCCATATATCTGAAAAATGTTTTGGAAGCTTAGAAAAGCCTATGAAAGTTTTATTCTCTATATGATAGATATATTAATCTAACCATAATAGTATCTTAATAATAATATAAATTAACAGGAATCAATAATAGCATTATTAAAAACTTATTACGCATAAGATATCTTTTAAATAACATTTTTCTATACCAACCTTAGAATGTGACCTTTGCTATTTATCTTTGATATCGCACACATCACATACTTCTTTTATCCTGTTGTGAATCCATTTTGATAATCCTGTTGAATGACTCAATCCAAAATGGCTAAATCCAAAAACAGGGTCTACATGTGTCACTTTCATATTATTAGCCGAAAAAAAGTCAAAATAACTTAAAGGCACGATAACTTTTTTAACAGACGCTTCAACAGAAGTAACCTTGTGGTCATTGTTATGTTCAAGCCGAAGTGAATGACCTGTGTATACGTTTACTATTCTGTCAAGTCCTGGCCAACACAGACGACTCCATATAACGGCATATATAGACGTTTACCACCCGTGCGGCAGGCCTGAGGGTATTTTCGACATCCCCGTTACTACCAGTGGTTCATGCCAATACACAATGTATTCACTCGTGAATAATGTATATTGAGTGCCAGCAGGAGGGCCCCAAGTTGTGTGAGCGACTCGTGCATAAAGTGTAATTATAAGTATACAACAGATCTATATAGAACAGGGGGTACGTAAAGAAAGGTCAGAACGTTTTCCCAGTATGATCATTTTGATTATGTGTATATACATGTTAACATAATATTACTATACCAAGGCTGTTATAACAGACATGGCACAATATATATCGAAAGATCGATTTGACTAAAAATCAAACAAAATGGCTTATAACCTGAAGACCGAAGTATTTCACACCTCATTCGACCTGGCTGCCAATCAGACAGGCCTTGGGAGACATGCTTGTAAATACGGTCTAAAAATCCAAAAGATGCACGGAGTTTTGTACAAAATACGCTTAGTTATAGCAGAAAACTTATATGACACATGGTGCGTGTTGTTAGAAACTACACAACCCAATTTAACGGTTAGAATGGTTTATTTTAAGTGACAACATACTTGTAAGTCTTGAGGCGTTGATGAAAAATAAATAACGAAAATACTACCCCATTCAGAGTTTCAGTGCAATGTTTAATATTACAGGTTCTTTCACTCTGCTGACACCTTGGTAGCTATATTTTCTCAATCCACCAATGGTTATCTTTATAGATATAATACCCCTAAATGACTATTGTTTCGCCCTCCTCTAATTGAAAATATACGGTGATTCGATTATCTTCAAAATCTTATGGATTATTTCGTCGGTGTTACCAACAATAAAAAAAAGTTTCATCGAATCCGTTCATAACTTTTTGAGTCATGTTAATAAAGGACAAACCAACCAACAAACAGGCAAATCAACAGCGATAAAAACATTATACTCTTGGCGGATGTATAATTAAGGATTTATTCACACTGATATTTTCAACAGAGGATCAATGGACATCTTGGTGGAAACATCCGTACGTTTGTTCTCGTACTGTCAAATCATCGTCGTTCAAACATTCATCACGCTGCGGTCACATTCCATTCCTGTAATCCATTTCATGTCGAATGAAATGGATTACAGGAATTGAATGCGCCCGCTGAGTGAGAAGTACGTAGTTGATAGAACTTTTTCTTGGAGAAAAACCCATGTCCTGAATCAAGTCCTAAATATACTTGTAACAGGTGTCTTAAAAATAAAATATTTTATGTAATTTTCGATCTCATTATTAGTTTACCTTTTTTTTCATTATTCTCTGGTGATTATAACGAATTTTTAAGTTCACAATTTACGTTGTTTTGTAATTCAAAAATGTCACTCAGTCTGTATATATTGTAGAGAATGCACGCTCATTATATTTATAGAAGCAATCTCAGTTATCTATAGTTGATGTATGTTTTAACTATATGTTATTTTATTATATCCATGAGATCCTGTATGTGTAAGTTTATTATGTATCAATGTTCCTTTTACATTTGCGTATACACCAGTGCCCCTGTACATATGGCATAGATCACAATTCAGATATAATCATGAGCGACATTTGTAAATTTTTAAAAGGGCACCGCACGGCCTGTCCACTTATACATGACGAGTTAGTGGATTCTTTTAGCACGGCCATGATTTGTATGTCGTGAAACCGTCCTCAGACCAACAAAAGTGTTTGCTTGTATTATTGATATTTACTCAGTTTTTAATAAAATGAGTCCCGCTTAAAATGCATATATAGACGAGAATGATTTTTTGTTAACGTCAGGTTCATGGTGCTTCTTTTCCAAAACATATATATGCAGGCATGATGTTGTTTACTTTGTCGAGTTGCGTCGGTAAGACTTGGCTGCCGACTATACAAGAATGTACGATAATCCGGATACAGTGGATCTGGTTGTTTGTACTGGTCGATATAATAAAATGCTGTACCTGTATTAACCTATTGAACTCTCTTAGTGCGAGAAAGTGTAAAAAAGACCTGGCGCTGTGTCAAAAAAGGAGCTTATATGAGGGCAAGGACCCGCCTTTAACTATAACTCCCTCAGCACCTGCATGGACTACACTGCGCATAGTACAGAAGTACTCGCAGGAGTACAACTCGGCCGGCTAGGGATTATGGGTAAAGAAATCCTTTCCCCACAATACCCTGGGGCTTCAAAATAAAATAATGACGCAAGCAAATAAGTAGTGAAGGAGCGGATAAAGTCTGTTAAAACATTTTACATCATTTGCATGGATTAGAATTGTTAAAATCACATTACATGCACATGAATGTTTTCACAGTATTTTAATAGAATCAGAGATATTTGGCAACGCATGTGCCCGTGCAATATAAACAGAAAGCTTGATCTTAAATTTTGATAATTTTTTACTCTGAAGTTTAACAGTTGGGACAATTAGTTGCGGCCATTCCCAAAATCCCTAACTGGAAGAGGTTCGTTTTGAATAGAAAGGACCTCCATGGGAAAGGTGAAGGAACAGTGTATAACAACGAATAGGCCTACATACAAATACAAGCTTTTGGGAATGTCCTGATTGGATATACAACACTTAATCGGGGATCATATCACATTATTCAACTTAATATCAATATATTTACATGACCTGGATAAACATTTAACTGCCTCGTTAAGTGGAATAATATGAAAATACAGGGTAAAGTTCCTAATTAAATTTAATATTATATTGTTCTAAAATATCATATTGTTCTATATTTTATAAGTTTATTCTGAATTAGTCACAAATGTAAGGGTTTAACTGAGAATAACAAGTATGTGTTTGTAATGCAGGAATGCCTGACATACTTGATCAGTGTTCATCTAATGATGTTTTAACCGGCCAGGACCAAACATGCCAATCATTCCTAATTAAGTTTCCAGGGAGTCGCAATTTGTACACCTTGCCAACAGCTGACTAATGATCATGGTAATGTTAACATATACAAGTTCATGTCCTTTTAATTGAAGGCAAGTTGGAATTGTGCGTTTGAGCTTTAGCCACTAGTACATTTAAGTGAAACTGCTTTCCAGCAACCGCAGGTGGTTACGGTTAGCATTAATGCCAGCTGTTTGTACTGTGTCACATTATTTGTTGTAAATATTGTAATCTGAGGAGAATTAAAGTCAACTAAACCACCAGGAGCGAATTCCCCAGTTTACTGTCTGGTAACAATATCACTTTTTATGCAGCCAATATCTATTTCTATCAGTTTTACACGTCTGGAAACTTGGCTAAAGCTCACAATGACCGAAAGTAAAGACAGAAAAAACTGCTTTAAATGATATACAATCGTAAAGCATTTAGAATATTAAAAATTACCTAATAGATAGAAGTATGACATACATTTTATATAAAATGACCAATCTAAAACAAAGTTCAAAACCAATACCTGTCCATTATAGTGGTTTATTTATACATATACATGTCATACAACAGTGACCACAGAAATTATTATCAAACAGAACATATCTCGCACATTGATTTATTTACAGCTTATGTACACAAATCAGCCTAGTTTCTTATTTATACATTTATTATTACTCCTCAATAAATTAGTACACAACCGTTTTGTTTATTTACAAATATGATTGGCATCATTCAAGTGGCAATCGCATCCATGCTCTCCATCCTAATACGCTTAATCAATAGCACCTCGGTACAAACCCCTGTACAATATACAAATAAATCAACTGTTTATAAACCAAGTATAACGATGATAATACAGGGAACAAAAAGTGATAAATTAGCTGATAATTATCACAATTTACTAATATATGCATGCAACTCCATTGCAAATTTATCTCCATATATAATATTGACTCCAGAGCATTCTCGCAGAATTAAAGCAATGTCAACTGTTTGTGATTCAGACACCGTATGTCAGTTTCAGATCCCTCGAAATACGCTCCTCACACAGCGGTTATACATAGCAGTCGTCCAAGGCATCCTTTCGTGTAACCGCTGCCTTGTATGGCAAGGTTCTCTTTGAATGACCACCGGGGTTGGCACAAAGCAAAGAATTGTAATCGGACCAATGACAACGTCGTATCGCTCAGTGCATCAAACCTCAACTTTTAAACACCCACTCTCGTTGGTCTGATACAGTTTCTGGCACAAGGCCGAGATTCAGACCAATGAAAGCATGTGTCCCGGTGTAATCCGACAATGTGAGGGTGGATGGGACGACTACAGCGTATAACCGCTGCGCAAGAAGCGTACCCTCGAAATTATCCTTGCGACACCTGCAAAGTCATATATACACAAGTGTTTACTTTTCTTGAATTCCCCAGTGGTAACGAGACCTTTCCGTTCAAGTGACATCATCGGTGTGCTTGTATCCTCACACACCGAAGGTCCCCTATCGGAATACCTCGCCTCATCTTCGGCTGAGGAGTTAAGAATGCGAAGGTCCCATCATGACTGATGGCAGTCTAACAAAACCACCTAGTGGTCATTGCAGAAATAAAATGGCATTCTACTTAATACTTCGAGATCTGAGACCTTTGGTATGAAACCCTGATAATACAAATCATACACATTAGTTCTAAATTTATACTTGTAAAAAATATGCAGTATCATTGTTTCCTTTTCCTTAAATTCTCGATCTCATAATCCTTGTTAAATGAAAATGTCAATATATATACAAATATACTTTTATATACACACCCACATATATATATATATATATATATATATATATATATATGGCTTAACAGTCTTCTCCTTTGAATATCTTATTTTAAAAAAATGCAATTAATATATAATCGTGTCATGCAGTCTCTTAAATCTGGCATAAGTCATTCAGAATAATATTTGTGCATTGGTAGTATTTCTATTAGAAAAAAAAAATCTAAAATGACAGAATACACCAATATGCAGTCTAGATGCCCTGACAAGTCCCACAGCTTATATTTATTTATTTTATTGCATGACCTTTGACCTTTTGATGATAATGACTTACTCGGCTGTCCAGGTCAATCTTATCTTTAACTATTCCGCTCAGGGCGTGTTTGTGCGTACAAGAGGGTGTGTGTGTTTTAGCAAAGATCAACGTGAATTGAAGTGAATCCTGAAAACTTATGCCAGCTCTCGACAGATAGCGCCAATCTCCATTCTCAAGAAAGTTATAAAAAAATAAATAAATAAAACTAAAATATATGATTTTCTAATTAAAACAGAAACAGATACATAGTCATTATCTATATGTAAGAATCAAAATACACACACACTCACACTAGATTTTGGTTAGGTCACTTATATTGCACTTTTACCATGTATTGATACCAGTGTGACTGATGTGTAATTATATCCCTACTACTACTGCTCCTGGTTTTAACTATATACAAGGCAGATGCATGCAGTCCAATCACTACAACCTCATCTAGATATGATATATAGGGCACAACCTTTGATTTAGCACTAAACAACTAAATTCAAACGTTAAGTGAGCTCTATAATTAAAATGTGTACATTGGTTTGGTAAAGTGGTACAAAAAAATCATTATTTGCCTTTTGTCTATTGCGTCATAATATTAACCTGCCACTGTTTTTCTACTGAGGTATATTTAAAATACTCCTGGCAATGTTTTGAAAGTGTGTGTGCTGGAACATGAATTACTGGCATTTCCTGGATTAAAATAATATTCTACACAGTTAATCAAAATTTACACATTCACTCACTGCCCTGTGTTTCTCCAAAGTAACCGACTGAAGGTGAAGTCGGCGCTCGAGCCAGTCACAGGTCTCCAGATAATCCGGCCCGCACTGGCTCCCTCAGCAACGACAAAGTTTGACAGACTGACTTGGTATACAGTTAGATATTTCAGGCGGAAGTTGAAGATACTGATGGAGTTGAAGATCGTAGTGTGAGAGGTGGAGGAAGAAGGAGAACTTGGAGAGAACCATCGACCTTGGATGGGCCACCACATCCATTGCAATGGGATCGAACCCGGGTCGCCAGCGTGGAAGGCCGAGTGTTTTACAGCGCTGCTGTCCAGGCCCTTTTTTCCAAAGTAAAGTAATAGAGTGATACAAACTGTTAGCAGATAAAGAACTGTGATGTGAAGTTTCTCATCAGTATCACAGCTAACGGAGAATTGTCAATATATGACCAAGTACATTTTGGCCTTGATGTCAATAGAAAATCAATAGAAATATTTTAATCTGTTAATGATAAATCTGAAAGCGGTGATTTCAGACTGGTATGTATGCTATCTGTGTGCTGAAGTTTCTTTTCGTTGCATGAAAGAATCATGTAAAAATTTGAATCACAACATTTGCAAAAGATGTTTCTTAGCAACGCCACCTACTGACCTGAAAGGGCATTAGAAATGTGCCTATGGTTCTGCCATCTGTTATTTGACAATGGTACTACTTTGTGTCAACTGTGCCTTGAACTGCCTCTATTTTTGTCTGTGTTGTAATTAGTGACATGTAATCTTAATTAGGGTGCATGCTTGCAAGCTGCTTCAAAATGCAACTTTGTATTTAATGTTCTGTAAGTCTTATTTTCCCTCTGAGCAGTGATACTTATATTTCAATGAAATAACAAAACAAAAGCAGTAACAACAGTAATTATTACACAAGTAAGTTAATAAATTACATATTTACAAATGAGACATCTTATGTAATTCTAAAGATGCATAAAAAGCAAATTTTCCATGTTTAAAAAAAAAAATTTTCCCCATATTTTACTTCACATAACATTTTCTGTTTTCAACTGCAGCCAAACTGATGGTTTCAAATGGGGGTTTTAATGGAATGATTATTTGATCTACAGAGCTAACAGAAACAAATTTCAGCTTTTTTGAATGGTTGCCACCAGGTCACATGACTTGTAGTGATTACAGACCTTAAACTACACTTGTAATAAATGGCCACCTTTAGAATCTGTCATCTACAAGAGTTCCATTTAACTGAACAAAAAGAATGGGAGAATTATTAGTAATGGTTACCCCATTCTTTTCTTAGCAGACTGTACCAGTACATTATGTGAATGTTAAGAAACTAAATAACAAACATAACCCAATCAGTTTTCTCTGCAGTTAACACACATAATTTATACGTTATAATCCCCAAACAAAATAATACTTCAATCTCTACTTGTACATTCTGTTCTCTACTTGTACAGTCAAATACATACATGTCATGGCATGGATATCATACAGATATGGTAACTACTTCAAGAGATATGTATAATGTAAATACAAATGTATGAAATTTGATGCTTAATGAAATACAGTAAATATTCTAGGTTGCCCATGCATGCTTGTGATTTATATGAGCTGATAAAGTATTTTTAATTCCTCCTGTTTGAATCAAGTCAGAAGATGGGCACAGGAATTAACACAAGTGCATTCTAGCACCACATGTACTACTATATAAATAGTTAAGCAGAACACTTCCAACACTGTCTTGATTATAATTACACATTGATTATCAATCACCCTAGGACTCTATTAAATATTGTTAGCAAATGTCAGATTAAAATATAAGTTTAGTCATTAAAGCACTGCTTTAATGTTGTTATAAGTTATAACCAGTGCTAAACTTCATTTATGTAAACAAAAAATCTTGAACAAATGCCAAAAATCTATGATGATTATTTTTGCTCTGTGTAAAACCTGATTTTAAAACCATACCAATATATATTTATAGAGTATGGTACCAAAAGGTGTTGCAATGTAAACCAGAAATTACTGGGTTTGCAGGATAATATTCAAAATACAATCAAAAGCAGGAGCAAGAGTAAATATTTTGTAAAATACCACTGTGAGGGAAAATTAGCTTAAATGAGACTGAAAAAGCTCAATATTCACTTCTTTAATGTATTGCCACACTGTGAAAGTACATGATGTATATGAATCATATATGTACAAGATTACATCATTAACTCACTAAATATTATCTAAATATACAGCATCCATGTCTTGCATTGTACCAGACCCCCTCACACCTTGATATGTACACTAGCTATATATACTGAGCTTTGAATTCACAACTCTTACCTTCACAGATTCTTGGCTTACACACTACAACTCTAACATGACACATACCAGAAACCCAATAATCTTAACATAAGTATCTGTTTTATACATTCACATTTGTGGATAATAATTTTTTGTACACAAGGTTCTGTATATCCTAACACATTATATTCTATAATATAAGCTGTTTTCTCAAATTTTAGTGATTTAATTTTTTTAAATTTTTTATCTGATATATCAAAATATTGTATTTAATACAGTATCAAATATTAAACTTTAAAATGTATGTATCCTTTCATTCCTGTTTATTGCAAGACATCCAACTCTTTTTGATAATTCTTCAAATCAACAAATACTAATTTTATACTTTCATCTATGAAAATGAGCTAATATTTAAAAAATATAATTTACCTATAACTGACGATTTAATGATACTTGCTGCATTGGCAATGGGAGGATTTAAGTACAGTGAGGACAAAAAATACTTCAAGCTTTAACCAATGGGATATGATGAAGTGATTCTAGAGATACTGTGGTTGCCTTTTTATTCGCAAGGGTTTTGATTTCACGATATTCACGAATGTAACATAATCGCTAATATGAAACCCTTGGGAATAAGATGCCCCATCAGCTAAGATGAACAAGAGGGGATGATGCATCTGCACAAACAGATTACTTCTTATCCCTATGAAAACAACCTATAGTCACAACCTTACCTGTGCATGGTATCCGAACTGGCCCATGCATACAAGCATTAGTCAATGTAAAACATGCGGTAATCACAAAAGATATATCGATTGTGACACCAGTCAAGGTGAACGACTGAACCAGAAACATGTGAGGGCCCCTATAGTAGGACTAATTCTAAATTTATAATCAATACAAATACTGCTGTACACAGTTGTTATAAGTTCCTTTGCAAATGTGAAAACAAAACCCTTGCAAAATGTTTAAATGAAGAAATCGTGAAATTTCAGCCTCGCGAATATATAGCAAACCACAGTAATTATTAAATCATGCCTTATACAGTACCATATCTGTAACTTAATAAGTAAGATACCAAGCTTATGTGTACTTGATATCAAAATACACAATAGTCTTTCAATAAATGTTCCTATATAATGTAAATTAGGTACATAATATTATTACTATATACAATTTATAAAAAAAAACTATCTCGTCAAATGTCCTGTTAAACAATATCCTGTAAAAGAAAGATGCTTCTTGGCATGTAAAGCTTACAAAAGAGAGCAAATATACATATACAATGTTATATTTATACATTAAATGTTTTTGCCAGCTCACCCCTTACTTCTGAAACCAGGCAGAGCTATTACTGAACAGTAAATTTGCTGATGCAAGAAGTATCTGAAATTTTATGAGTAGCTTAACTGAAAATCTTTTAGGGGAACAATCACAATTTGTAGTAATGAGTTATGTTTATGATCACATGACTTGTTTTCTCCGAACAGTTTTTATGGTAATATTCAAATATCTGTAGACTTGGTTGCTATGGCAACAGTCACATGACCTTACTGAGATGAATTGCCATGGTGACAATCACATGGAGTTTTCCTAGGATTTGTTACGGTGACTATCAAATAAGATGCACCTATGATATTTTACGGTAATGATCACATGACTGAAATGTTTAGCAACTGCTCAAGCGTTACTATGGCAACTGAAGAGGAGCTCACAACATTAGAATACCCTGGTCTGTAGATGCTAATGTGTAGCACTGGCTATCACAGATGAGAAAAAGAGATACAATTCATTGTGTGCTTTCAGGACGCTATACACAGTTATGGTCATCAGGACTGGTGGCATTCATTGGCTTTTTGCGAGTTCTGTCAGCCCTGTCAATACTTGTTCTTCTGTTGCCACTGTGGCCTGTAATGACAAATATTACATAAATCATTTTTTTGCTGCTCTGTTTTTCAATTATAAATCTCATGAAACTAAAAAGATCTGTTATTCATGCCCTAGCATGATCATGATTGAAAAAAAGTTAGAAACTAGCAACATTAAGTGCTCTTAATATTCATTTTAACTTAACAGATGATAGCATTGTGACAGCACAGATAGCATTGTGAAACAAACATTAAACAAGGGCCCAGAATCATCTCTACACACAAAATCTGAAAGAAATGACATTCATAAGATTGAAAATATAAAACTCAAATCAACAGTTGAAACAAGTTTTAAAAATAAAATTCTTATAATATTTTAAAAGATTCCCATTCTGAACACATAAAGTGATGACTGCCTGTAAATATTATAATATTTAACCCCAGGTAAATTCATCTGTTTTAAGCTTGGATAGGGACATGTAACATACTGTTGTTGCCATTTTGTTTGTGAGGGTTTTAATTTTGCAATATTCGCAAATGGGAAATAATTGGGAATATGAAACCCGCAGGAATAAATTGCCAAATCATAAAGGTTAAATGAGAACTGATGATGCATCTGTACAATTGGGACACCCATGAAAACATGGTTTATTAATCAGCAACCTAACCTGTGCATGGTATCAGAACCATGCAAACACCCATTAATTATTGTCAATCATGCGACATTCACCAGGGATAAATTACACATTTGTTACACATATCTTAATACAATGATTGTAACAGAAATATAAGCAGTAAATGTTGCAGGTTATATTCTTAATTTATAAGACATACAAATACTGTTGTACTTTCATTTTACAGTTCTTGTGATATCAAAAAAGAAGCCCTCAAATTTCTTCAAAATGAAGAAATTGTGAAATTCCAGCCAGGCGAATATAAACCAACCACAGTATATGATTTTTCTTGTTTTAGACTTACCGACTGTGACTAGAGAACTGCCTACAACCAGGCCAGACGACCCTGGCGGGGTGAATTCTTCGTCACCCTTGGGCAGAATGAACACTAATGAGACCACTGCTGTTTTGTTGCCATGGAGGGGTTCCATGGCAACCGGGCTAGGGGTGGGCTTCTTCAGGTGCTGCAAGTAGCAAACAGGATATACAGGTTAGATACACTATACATGAGGTCATGGTGTCTGAACACAGAACTTAATCTGATAAATATCTTATGTGCATGTACAGTAAAATGTATCGATGGATACCACCAGATCACAAGAGCCCTTTGTGCCCTACAAGTCTACTTCATGTGCACTTTGTATTTCTTTTTTTGTCATTGTCTATTTAGCTTCTATCATGCTTATATCTCTTTTCAGTGTCCTTTCCGTGACCAGATCTGGCTTTAACATGAGCTCTGCTAAGTACCTTCAAGTATGTGTAATATTGTTTTCAATCCTTTAGAGACTGTCAATAAGAAATCTGACAAAACTGACCAGACTAAATTTAACCGATTTGGCACCTCTAACCTTTGTCCACTTTATAGCCCCTGGTATCAATAACTATAAGTTTGTTGTCTGTTACCTTTTTCCTTCTGGAGCCCCTGGTATCGCTGTGTGTATGCTGTGACCTCAGCAATGATGACTGGTCACTCAGATATGGGTCATCAACCTCAATCAAGCATGCTGCAAAAGGCCGACTGGCTCTCTGCTCCATTTGCACAAATTCCATCTGAAAATTGACAAAAATTCTATGCCTCTGAGTACTTAAACCAAAATTTTATAAAGGGGTACTGACTGTGTGTCATAATGTTAATATATGGAATGTCTGTCGTGGGATGTATTTCATATTCTCTCTATGGTACTTGCAGAATTCTCATTAACTATATTTTCATAAATGTCCACGGTGTAAAATCAAATAAGTTTGTTATAAAGATGTCCTTTAGTATGTGGCTTCTCAAAAACAGACATACACATAACTTTCAGGAAGATTATCATAGCAAAGCATAAACAGTTTGTTTTGGCCTGTAGTGCCAATAAATTATATTACAATGACCTAATTTCAGGTGTGATGCTAATCATACTCTTGTAGTGTATTTGGTTCCATTTTTTCTTGTCCATTGTTTGATAACAAAACCTGTCCTGTAGATGGACCTAGATGGCTAATACATGTAAGAACTCACCCTTCTTCTCCTGAAGACATCATATCTACTTTTGACCTTCCAAATTATTGCAGCGATCAGAAGCAATGACAGGAAACAGCTGAAAGTAAAGGTAAGGTCCCTCAATTAACCATACTGTACAAAACTTTAACATCTACCTACAACTGATAAGTCTCTGTTAAAATTCTCTCTCAAGAATACTTCTTTCTTGTGTCCTCAACTGCTTTTGTCACATTACTTGTTTTATCTGTATCTTGATTCGACAGTCTCATATATTTTAGGTGCTTACATTTAGGTTTCAACTTAACAGTCTCTTTATTCTTTAAGACAGAATTAAAACCACCTCTTTATTCTTTAAGACAAAATTAAAACCGATTCAGTGACATGAGAGTATGACTTCACACTGAGAATTTTTTCTATTTGTTACCCTCTTAGCAGCAAACAGTGACACAAAATTTGTTGTATACTTTATTTTGTTTTATGAGACTTTTTTTTTATGCCACACTGTAAAAACCATGAACTGATAATTAAGAACAAATTTGTATAAACTTACTAGAAAAATATGAAATAAATAAGTACTCACCTGAAGAAGGTTACAAAGAAATGCACCAGGTCAATTTTAGGCATCTGAGAGAATGAAATCTACAACAAAGAGACAACAGATAGGAAATCAGCATTTGTTAATGACGAAATGAACTACAATGTATATGGAACAGGAGTGGAGCTCAAACTGGGCTTTACCTCTGCCCAGGATCAAACATGTGACAAAGACAAAGAATCTGTACAGAGAAGGTCCAACCATCTGTCAAAATATTCACACTGATATCCAAACCAAATCTGGCACTCCATTATTGACAGATGATACAATAAGAAATCAAGCAAATTTTAACTAACTGATTATAACATCTTTGGAGAAAGTATTTGTGTAAATGTGATAACAGAAGAACCTGGTGTGTCACAACATACAATTTTAGCATGGGGTGTACATGGTGTGGTGGTATTTAAATGAGAATTTTAAAACCATAACTAATTCTAATCAGTTTAGCTGAATTTGTCATTCTCCACTGGCAAAAGATGATTGGTGGTGTGCCAATCATTAATATTTATAAATATTAAAAGATTTTCATTGAAATAAATAAATGATAAACTTTTCTAGAAAGGTACAACTGTATGAGAATTGTACCTGTACTACTTCAATGATTATTGTCAGTTACACTGATAATCTTACTGGACCAGCTGCTGTGACTGATAAACCAACAATCTATACTGTGCATTAAGTTGATTTTTATCATTTATTTGGATTCCTTTCTTCATCTGATATATGTACACAGCAGCCATACCTTTAGCCAGAAAGGTGTGGTAAAGTCTTGGACATAGACAAAGAACGTTGTGTTGGCATCGCTTGAGAACACAAAGTCACGGTGTGAGAACTTTCTCCTTACATCACGGCAAAGCACCATCTCCTCAAGCACCTGCTCACCTTTAATATTTTCTGCAAAAAGACCGCAAAAACTACAGTTAAAATCACCATTCCCTGAATGTGGAAGACTTCATGAAGTCTAAGTTTCATTTATATCTTTGAATTACGAGTTATATTAGAAATGTATGCAATTTACAATATATGCAGAAACATTTCAATTTCTGTGGGCACACCATGACGTCCCTTTTTTAAAACCATATGAAGCAGTGATTCAGGGTCCAGCTACTACTCGAATGTATTGAACAAAATAGTCTAAAATATACCCAGAACAAACATTCAAATATCTGTAAGTACTGTAAGACATGATACAGTCCTAAACACTCTCACTGCATACTGAAACAACTGTTAGGAGACTGACTTAAAGTAAAACAGTTTCAGGAGAAGGCTAAAGACTACCACTCACTTGATCTGATTGTTATGTTGACATAAGCAATTTGTGAGCAGTTGATGAAGAAATCAACATCACTGTCGGCCTGAAAATAAAGGAAACCAACTAGTTATTTACTGATATCATAGAGAGGAACAGCTCCTCTGCCAATATATTCTAATTAGCCATCTAGCTTTTTACTCTTACCCCCATTTATTAGTATTTACTGTTCACTGATTTATGATTGATGCACAAGTAAAGTTCATGATAAAATCAGTTCCAGAAAATGGGTATAATCTTTGTAAACAGGCACAACATAATAATTCTTCTTGCTTTATTTTTATTCTGTTAATCATTGCAGAACATATATAAAGAGTTGAAAAATGTTATAATAAAAAAATGATAGAAGTATCTTAAACAAAATTAAATATAGATGAAACATGCAGCTCCTTCTTTGACCTTAATGCATTTTCACTAGGGAGCTGTAAAATGAAATTTATTTCATTGTATCACTGATATCTTAGACAGAAAAAAGCTTGTAACATTTTACCTTATTCGGCATATTCTTGAAGTTGATGCGTGTATAATACTTGTCATCTTTCTTTGAAAGGTTGAATGTGAACTGGAAGTTGATTGCCAAGTTATCTGTAATAAAGATCGAAAATAAAAAGTTCAATTTAAAAAATACCAGAATATCCATAAAGACTTAGATGAGTAACATAAGAGCTAGGAACCCCACTTTCTATACATTATGAAACACATTTTACATAATTATGAACTGCCCAATGATTCAAAATCATAATTATCCAGAGAAAATATCAAGAAAATAAAACAATGTGACCAAAACACTGTTTGTTTTGAAAAAGACATGTTTGTGTATAAATTGGCATTATTTGATATTTGGGTTCTTCTACATGGTAAACATGAGGGGAAATCTCTATAATTCCAAACATTAATGTAGAATAACAGTTTTCCAGTTTAAACCACATTTATTGATAATGCATGTGTGTGATAAAAAGACGATAGATGACAAGTCATCATCTTAATAGAGATAAATTAAGTAAATGTTATCTAATTTTGTCCTGGAGCAAGCAACAAACAGTCACAGCAACAAACTAGATCTGACATGATCAATAAACTGATTGGTGCAAAAGCTGAGGACTTTTTGAAGATCTAAAGATAACATTTGAAAGTGTACTCACAATAACAAGTGCCTCCACCTCTAGGGTTGCCAAAGTAATCCTTATCACAACTGAAACAGGACAGAAGAGGTTATGTATTTGGATGATTAACATATAATTAATATTAATAAAGTCATATGCATAAACATTTCTTTGTTAATTTTAGAAACCAAAGGGTTATTTATAAATTCATTTGTTGCCTCCACCAGGGGAATATACAGTCATCCCCATCTGTATGTTTGTGTGTTTGTTCACAACCTAACTCGTACAGTCATGAAAGGAATCTCATGAAATTTTCAGGGCATTTAGGGAATGGGCCAATAAAGAATAAATTTTGTGTGGATCTGGCACATGATCCAGATTCAGGCACATCATCAGGAAGTATTCACAAATGTACAGTCAATTATGCATGAATGAACCTCGGAGCATGGTCTAAATAAGTGAATAACGGTTTTGGGAGCATCCAATAACAGGTACCCCCCCCCCCCCCACTTAGAATGCAGATTTCCAGTTAATCTAATGCGACTCCTGAAGAAGTACCAAAAATGTAGTATTTTAGTATATGCTGCAATCAGGGTTATAGCTGGACAAATTTAAGTGCGAGCTTAATTCACAGACATTGGGGAAGCAAGCTGAGGTGGTCATGTCTGGGGTAGGGTGGGGGTGGGGTCCATGTACTTTAGACACATTAGTTACAAGTCCTTTTTTTATTTAGCTCTTATAAATACTTAATTCTGCAAGAATTATTATTTAAAATGGTCTTTTAACAGTGGAAAAACATACTAAGAGTATGGTTTTCAAGCCATATTGATGTTTAATTTTAACTTTCATTTGTATTAACCATCCTTCAAAACTCTCTGAAAATTCTATATGGATTCTCAGGCTCTTGTCATATTCGCCGACTTTTAGACAGACCTGTTAAGCCTTTAAACTCCAATACCGCCTTGGTGGGCGCACGGTTTGTCACAGGCCTAGAATTCAAAGGCGCCCGCCAGGGCGCGCTAAAGCCCATTTTACATACCCGTATTTGGGGCAAGTTTTGGGGGTGAAATATCTATTGTCATCTATCATATTTGTACTTAAATGAAAGAGCAGAACGTCAAGAGTTGTTCTAACATGTGACCAAGATCCAAACTGGCGCGGACGCCGACTTGTTGGAAAAAAATAAAAATGATTGACTTTCACTCACATGGCCTTGTTACGTGGGCCCTGGTAACATGTCGCCTGCGAGAGTAAAATCAGACACTTTCGCTAAATTCATCAGAAATCGGTAAATCACTAAATGTTGGCTATCAATTCCAGTGAGAAAACCAAGTGCAATGTGTTTACAGAGTTAACTTCCGTTAAATATTTCCAAGATCATATATTATCCCTTTTTTTATTGGTTTAACTTGTGACCAATGATCGCCGTCCGACTGACTGACCCGTTTGACAGACACCACGCACGTGATCTGAGTGACCTCCTAATTGTGTCATGTAATGGCACTGGAAAACCATGTTTTACCGATATCATATAATAAGATGAGTATTTATTTTAAATATTAACATATTTTCATAAATAAAAATCGAAGATACTGTCATATATCATGTCGTATATATATGTGATGTCTGATTGTTTACTAGTGATCATTTCTGTGCCAAACATTCCATGTACAATCGTTATCTGGCACAATCGGCCGTGCACAAGAACTGTCAATCATTCTAAGAGACTTTATGAATTGAAAATAAAATTGATACCGTCTTAACTAAGAAAGAGCCAGATAATTTATGGATATAGTTAATTTTCCAGTGTAAAATATAATGATAATATACTTCATGAAATATTGATGTAATTATTATACGACGTACATGGAACTGCACGCTTACACCCAGATCCTTGAATATGTAAGACAAGACAGTAAGTGACTTATACGCTTGAACAAATATATTAATACGGTTTCAACACATACTGAACAGATTTTACAAATTTGTATATGTGTAGTACTTTCTGAATATGTATAGGCTACATGTGTACGTGCACGTGTGCGCGCTTTTGTGTGTGCATGTGTGTGTATATAGGCCTATATATATATACACATGTATATAGTATGTGCGTATTATAATTTTCATTAGTGATTGAAAAAGCACTGTCACTGCCAGTGAAACAGATTTTGGGAGGAGCTGCAAAACATCCTTAAATATATATGGCACATAGCAAATAAAATTATAAAACTATAACCTATTATATTATGAATTGAAGTAAATATTTTTTTTTGGTAATACATGTTTGCCTATAACAGGCTATTCATTGTTGTAAGGAATAGTACTGCGTTAAATGTTTGTACCTTTTAAACATAAAATCTTACCACTGATACCAGAACTTATAACTCCTTTTTACATTTCATCCATGTCAATTTCTCAAATCGGTTTCATTCGCTGCCTATGTTCATAAAAAATACATAGTGTATACCGCAGACCGCCTGCATATATATCGCATATACCATGCGCCCGGTATAAACGCCGCTTTATATTGATATCGCTCTCAAAACCCAGTCACCGTGCATGCATGGCCCAGGGATTAAATATGGAAAATGTGTCTTGGTCATGATAATCCTTTAAAGTCATACGGCGGAGTCAGTCTCAGTCATGATACATGCAGGACAAATGAATAAAATGCATTTGCCAATCTTAAATTAGAAGCTATAGCATGTATATATATAGTGACGGTGACACAGTGAAAGTAAAATATAAAGACCGAAGATGCGGACTTTCGATATGCATGCGCATGGTGTATTCAAAATGACGAGAAACCAAGCAGGTGGACAAATTAGACTGAAATATAATTGTACCTTTCCATTGCTGTAAGATAAGATTTAAAAGACGCAGGTATACAAATATATCTATATTGCAAAATGTTTGATGGCTTTGTCTCAAACTTGCCCCTTTCGAAGACCTAAAATACCACAAGGTGTCGGCTTCTATTTTTACCCACCAGACCTTGTCATTTTCACGTTTGATTGACAGTTTTATTAGCACACTGAAATTTTCCTATCACACAGAAGATTTTAGCGGAAAGACAGCACACATCATGTGGCCAACCAGGCGGGGATTCGGAGTGAAAATTACTACTTTAAATTGGCACCTATTACATTAATCAACAAAGGATATCATTTACAATGTTGGGAACCGAACGACATGTATAATTGCAAGGTGTAGGTCATGGTCCGCGTCTCTACAGCTGACGGGACTGGTGAATACAAAATAAATAAATAAACAAACACCCAAGGGATCATAACTTATTAGAAGTTTTTGGAACATTCCAGGCGCTTCTTTAGAATTATTGAATTGTTGCTGCATGTTGTTTTATGATTAACTGGAACTCTGCATCTCCGTGAAATCACTACCTTGCAGCCTGGGGAGACCGCATGCATTCCTGCTGAAGATGAAGTTTTATCAGCAGTGCATGACTTATGCATTCTGACTATATGAAGGCTTAAATGTACAAAGTTGCATACGGAGGTTACCAGATTAGATATATGATTTGAAGTTAGGTCTCGTGTATACATCTAGTTAACCAAGGAATTGTGCGTCTCAAAATTATTAAATAAATTTCCTACTTTTCTTCAAGTGAAGTTGAATTGAATAAATGTAATTACATATTATATTTCCATTTTATATTAATTTCATAACGTAATTATGCTTCATTTAAATGTCACTGAAATAAAGTGCAAATTGAAGACCTGGATAAGTAAGTGCATAAAGATATGTACGTGCAATTTTCCTCTAAGATGAAATAAAGTGCAAATTGAAGACCTGGATAAGTAAGTGCATAAAGATATGTATGTGCAAATTTCCTCTAAGATACCAGAATGTACTGCTATGAAATCATAGTAACTAGGCATAATTTTGATAGGCATTGTTGGACATACGTAGGCCTATATATTTGAAAAACATAACATACATTAAAATGTACTGTGAAAAACATGTTTCTTTGGTGTTACTTCACAGTTTAGTATCGTTTGCCCAAGTTTATAAACTTTGGTATTATGTGCATTATCCCAATAGCACATTTTAAAAACACCTTTCCAACAATAAAAAATATTGATTTTCCGTTATTTTATATTCTTGTTAATAACGATTTGTTTACATTAATGTGCATATATATTATATATGTAATGAATTATTGTTCTACTATCTAAGTACTATCAGTACGTGTTCTCGTTGTTTCTGATCCCTGCGGGAAAGAATCCCTTCTAATGCATATACATATATTGCATGACGTGAAAGGATGTTTCCAGGTATTTCCAACAAACAACCCCCCCCCCCCCCCAAAAAAAAAAGAATAATTCGACCGCCAGTCGGCACTGCATCTCATGATGCCTCTTATAATAAACACGCCAGACTTAGTCACGTGAACCTTGTCCATTTAAAAGACTTTACAAAGTAAACACGCCAGACCCAGTCACGTGAACCTTGCCGATGTAAAAGTAGACGCGATTGGGTCAGAAAAGTTTGCAGCGTCAGTGCGTCATCGCTGGCTGAGGGATGACGCGGTTGAATTGGACCATTCAGGAAAGAAACCCAAACAGACGTGTCGTCTTGCATCTTAATTGCCCAGTAAAAATTTTAATTTATTTTTATTTTTCCGTTATATTGACAAGATAGGTTAATCCTGCGACTAAAGTCCGCAAAACCGCGTCATTAATGTACCTTGTGTGCTACACATTGCTGAATTCACTCATTATCGCTCAATCACCGTCAGCCGCGAAGGGGCGGGTAATTCAAAAGAAATTGCATGGATACCCTCAATTAGGAAAATAACAGTTTTCACAAGTGTAAGACATATTTGTTTTGATTTTTATTTCAAATTTTAGTACATTTGCACTGTTTAGAATGGGAAAGATTTGGATATATCAACGTTTATTAAGGCTAATCGTTGATCGAACCAAGTGCACACCTGTTTACCTGTCGCACCTGGATTTTTACCTGTGCAGATAAACGCGACAGACCAACTAAACAGCAATTTTATTATTGCATGAAATGTAAACAAACAGAGTAGACACAATTTTCCAGATTTTATTTTATAATCCGTCGGCGATTTGTTTTTGCCTGCACATGTTAAAATATATTAATTTGACATAAAAAGGTATATTACAGGTAACCAGATAATTTGTGCATTTTACACCCATAAATTATATATTTTGCACATTGGACAAAAGTAAATAGTTTTTATTGCGATGTTCCTTATAACAAGTGCAATATATAATTTAAATTTAAAAAATGAGAATTTACCTTTATTTACCTGATATTACCTGTGCAGGTGAGTAAACTTTTACAGGTAGCAATTGGCAAAATTGAAATGCACAAATCTCATGGCTTTGCAGTTAATTAAAAGATAGCTTCTGCATATTGTTTTGACTCCTTCAAAAATTTCCTTTCCACTTTTAAAATGAAAAGTTGTCTTTATATTCTGTACTTACAAAGGTAATTAAATCTGTTTAAGATCAAAGGTATCATTTCAGGTAACCCAATAAATAGTGCAGTTAGTACCTGTAATTCATAAATTTTACACATGGCACTAAAAATTAAGTTGTTTGTTTTTTTTTGTCCTCCCTAATTACATGTATAAAATATATACTTCATTAAAAAATAATTTACCTGGATTTACCTGAACTCACCTGTACAGGTGAGTATGTTTTTATGTGTAACTGTAACCAAAATTATCAATTTATGTTTTACATGTCTGAAAAATCAAAATATAATGGTTTTACACAGTTGACACTTGTTTATCCCTATTCTCACCAGCCACTTTTCAGCATGATTTTGTCACTGTCACAGGTAATTAGATCAGTTGAAGAACAAAGGTACTATTCACATAGGTAACTTAATTACTGTATTAAAAGCACCTGTTCTTATATCAAAATTAATTATACAGTCCATAAATAGAGAAGGTATTAATTTATAGTAACTATAATGATGAACAAGGTGTTTGCGTACATATTCAGAAAAAAAATAATTTACCTTTTCTTACCTGTACAGGTAAACATATGTGTTATATGTCAATAGTCATAGAATGTGCTCTTTTGGTCAGCAAGCTTTTCAGGTGAAAAATATATGATTCCCACAGAAAAATCCAATTTTACTAGCCCATTCTGGTTCGTCGGTGGTTCCCTTTCCAGTGTTAAACCAAATCATTTACCTTTTTTTTACCTTTAATATATAATTACCTTAGAGTGAAAAAAAATCCTTACATTTCCCTTTTTTTATCAAATGGTTCATGGGTTACCTGAACAGGATGAAAGGGGTCATTTTGGTGATATACAAGTGAGTGGAAATACAGGTAGTACAGATTTACCTGTTTTTACCTGTATATACCTTAGTTACATACATATCAAACCAGGTATGTAGAAAATAAATAAAATAACATGAAGGACATATACCTGACAGTAAAAGCTGAAAATTTCACAAAGATACCTTTAACGGTTACTGAGTAAATGTCTCTTATATAGATTCATGTCAAAATGTGGAAAAAATGCAAAATAAATCTGAACAGTAGGAGTGTGACAATCCACAGGCTAATCTGAACAGTAAAGGGTTAAACTGAAACTTTCTGGAAGTGCACTGTTACCTTAACTCTGCAATAAGCCAATCACAAAGGGGATTCTGGGGTATTCCCCATTTCATCACACATAAATTATGATAATGTCAGTTTTATCTTTGTGCTGTTCTATGTGTTATATCTATTTTTTATTATTATTTTGGCTCTCCATTCAATTTTTGTAAACAAACTTATGAGGTACAAAGTTTATGCAGTTTGATGTTATAATTAACCAAAATTTCACTGCTTGTAATCTTTTGTGCCGGTTGGTGGGTTGCAAATGTTAGCTTTGTGCCGGCTGGCAGAAGCCTGTCCTGGCTACCCTAGATGAGGCGCCAACTGGCATGGCAAAACCCTGGCTGCAAAATCAATTACATGTGTCTGAGGTTAAACATTTATTTTAAGCTGCACGTCAACCACTTTTAAAGTAATACTTACGTATCACATTTATCCCCGGTGATACCTCGTGTTCTGCAAAAACATCTCCCACTAGTATTGTTACAGACATCAGCGTGGTCATTACACTCACAGGCTGAAGAAGAAAACGCAAAATTGTAAAATATCAATTACAATAAACTAAAATATCATTAGACACATAAGAACTGTACCTTGACATGTGATTGCATACAGGGAATGGGACTGAAAACAAGGGACCTATGGGTCACGGTGCTCAGCTGTTATATATGATAAAAAAATATGATTTAGAAATGAGGCACATGATGGTTTTGTGTGGTAATAAGTATAAGCTGTATTATGAGTTGTTGTTGTTAAGCTTATGCATGATTTTGATAGTACCTTTGGAGACAATGAAGAGAATTGATTTCATTTATTTTATTAACAAATGGAGTACTATTGTCACACAGATTTTGACTTGGCCATATAACTTATAAGCAGAACATATAATATAAGAGTTTAACTATTTATTAAAAAAATTAAAAATATTGTCCCAGATATAATTTTTATTAAAAAAAAAATTGTATGATTTTTAAAATGAAATATAACTGAAATGATTATTAAAATAATATTAAAGAATATATTCATGAATGTATTCATGAATACATTTGGAAAGTATTTGCACTGGTATTCATATACTTTCATTTTTACCTGAATTCCCATTCTTTATGCAAGAAATTTTATAATGGAGTACATATTCATATTCGTATTTAAATACAATTGCAAAGTATTCCCACCATGTCTGGTATTTATTTAGTTTTCACCAAACAATGGTGTTGAGAATCCAGAATGTACAAAATTCACACATTTAAATAATGATCATAAGTACCTGGTTTTATGGCTTTTATTTATATTAAAAAAAATAAATGTGATATATTTATTTTGGACTAATTTCACATCAATGTACACACTAGACACAGTAGGAATCTAGATTAATATTATTAACTCCATCTTTGTCTATCATTAATTTCCTTCATATGATCCCTAATGATTAGTAATGAATAATATGATTTTCTCTTTTATTATTAAAATTGAACTGAAAAATGCCATAGGTGACTGCATGGTGTTATTTGGAATACGTGACATTCTATCCATCGATACAAGATTCTTATATCATCAGTAACTGCAAGTTAATTCCCTATTGTTATAAACTAACAAATTCCTTTTCTATTTTTCTTTAATTTGTTATTAAAAACCAATAAAAATTGATTAATTTATTGTTTATTGTTATGTTGTTGGTTAAAACTACCAGATGAGTTGGGTTGGACACCTGGATCAACTGTGGCTGGCCATAAGCTGCCTGGATTCCCGTGTATGCCTCGCCTCAAGCATGCATAATTTGCTGAAAGTTCAACAAGGTCAACATACAGGTGACTCAAGAGTGGCTGGAGAGAGCCAAAGTCTGACAGGGTCTCATAAAAACATTAATAAAAGCTACAATTTTAGGCCAATTTCTTTCAGCTTTCTAAACTAAAAAGCTGAAATCCTTATGTGTGCATGATATGAAAATTATATAAACAGAGCTCACATGAAACAAAAGTGAAATGGTCAAAGTTGGGCAAAATTTAAGCTACTAATTTTACATTTATACCAATAACTTATAAAATTTGAAAAATTCAGAACTAATTTTGGGTATTCAATTGAATCTTGATTAAATAATGTTACATCCCTGACAAAAAATCTCTAGCTTCAGCAAGCCCCTTCTTAAGGGAGTAAATATATTTCTTGATTTTTTACAAAGTGCATTATGTTTGGGCCCATAACTTAAAGCAATTACGCAATACTGACATCATTTCTGGCATGTGCACAGAGAATGTATAGAAAAACATGTATATCATTTATGATTAAAGTCAGATCAGTGGTTTTGATATTAGGCAGTATTGAAGTGTAACCATGGTTTTTTAATTGAAAAATGAAGTTTTTCATTAATATCTCAAAGGTATTAAGTCCTAGTGACCAAATTCTTGGCAAGGTAGGGAATTTTGGAGACATCTAACTGTATGCCCAATTTAAGGAACTAAGAGCTGAAGCTGGGGAGCTGAGCTCTTGCAAACTGCATAACACTAGCTTGATGTAAACAATGTTACATGGTGCTTGCAAACTTGAATAAAATCTACAGTTTTTGATCAACTGGTTTCAAATTTTTGGTGTTAACAGTTGAAAAGTTAACAAAAACATGCTGTGAAAATTAAATCCACAGTACTTACAGGAAAAAAAACGTGCCATGGTCAAAGTTGGGCAAAATTTAAGGTACCAATTTTTTATTTTTATTAATATTTTAAAAAATTAAAAAGATTTTCATCTAATTTTGGGTATACAATTTAATTTTGATTAATTAAAGTTATATTACTGGAAAAAAGGTCCATAGCTTTAACATGTTTTGTGTTAAGTGATCAAATATCTTTCCTGATTTTTTACAAAATGCATTATGTTTGGGTACATAACTTTTTTAAATTATATAATACAGACATCATTTCTTAAATGTACATAGGAACTATATAGAGGAATATTTATGGTAAATATGAGGAAAAACGGATAAGTGGTTTTGATATTAGGCAGTCCTGAAGTGTGAAAATAGGTTATTAATAAAAAATTGAGGTTTTTCCTTAATTTCTCAAAGGAACGAAGTCGAAAAGACCAAGTTTTCGGCTTGGTAGGAGATCTTTGGGACATCTAACATTATGCCGAATTTTGGATTCCTAGGTCTTATGGTTTTAAAATGTGCCACATCTACGGACGGACGGACAGACGGACGGACGACGGACAATGGACCACGACTATAGCTCAGATGACTTACAGTCAGCTGAGCTAAAAACAGATGAGTGGTTTTGATATTAGGCAGCCCTGAAGTGTGAAAAAAGGTTTTTAATAAAAAATTGAGGTTTTTCCTTAATTTCTCAAAGGAACAAAGTCGCAAAGACCCAGTTTTCAGCTTGGTAGGAGATCCTGGGGACATCTAACACTATGCCGTATTTTGGATTCCTAGGTCTTGTGGTTTCAAAGCGTGCCACATCTACAGACAGACAGACGGACGGACGGACAGACGGACGGACGACGGAGAATGGACCACGACTATAGCTCAGATGACTTATAGTCAGCTGAGCTAAAAATTAAAGGGGCCCAATCACCTATCTGGCCTTTATAAACTAAAGATAATCCCTTGGAGCTTTTATATTATAAAAATAGGCCAATAAACATTGATATCACCACACACAGGCTGCTTTTTTTGTTTATATCAATGTGTTTACAATATGTGGGGGCCTGCAAAAATAATCAAAACAAATTCAACAAGGGCATCTTGAAGCAAGTCAGATAAGCCAGAGGTTTGCAAATGGCGTTTTGCAACAAGTAATCTTTCTACCTCCGCGTATATGTATCCTACCACCTTAGATAACATGTTTTCCTGTTTGTCAACATTGCAGTGTTTACAAACATGTTGAAAAAACATTTTCATACATCCTTCCTGAAGGCCTTGTGAGAACTTTTCACAACCAAAATTACCCTTAGATCACTAATATATAGACACAGAAAGCCAGAAATTACATTAATTCTTTTTTAAAAGGTAGGTGAATGGGCACCTTTAACCATTAAGGAATGCACAGTTGAATACTAGAAAATTCCTATCAGGGGCATATAAAGTATATTCTTGATTGATGCATGCCATGGTCAACAACAAAACAAATAGCATGTAAAGACCAATGCCAGATAAAGAGTTTGTATAACTTAATTTGTCCATGAATTTATAATTAGCAATACACAATGTAGATGATGGCTGTATTTAATCATTCAGCCAGATAATTATCCTATGTGAAGAGTGAGATAATGCTTATACTATAATACAAATAAATACACTTAATTAACAATTAAATACTATTAGGAACTGAATAACAGATGGTTAACAGGCATAATGGATAATCGTTACATTCTCAGGTATAATGACATCAGTACATACCAGTGCAGTTACCACCATTAACCGGGATGCCGTAGTAGCCATCGACACAGCGATCACACTTCTCCCCGGCAGTGTTGTGCTGGCAGGCTTCACATTGGTTAGTACCGTTCACGCAGACACTGTGGCCATTACACTGACACACTGCAATGGAGGACGTGTAGATGATTACATGGTCGTGAATGTTATGATTGATCTTCGTTTCTTGCCCTGAGTTAACATTGTAAAGAACACCCAACTGTCTGGTTGATGATAGACCTGCTCTCCACTGATGATTAGATGACCCGTGTAACCATAACTTAGAGAACAAGCAAATTTGTGGAATTAATGTACCCCGCTTTGAGAACTGGCCTTTCATGCTTGATAAGCAACCATGCTTGATGATCCACATGACATGTGGAGAAATCTTGAGGGCACATGAAAACTTAAACAGATCCACTATGACATGGAGACATCTGCATGCGAACATAAAAACTAAAACACATTGGGAAATAGGACAAAAATCCACTATGACATGTGGAGACATATGCAGGCGAACATAAAAACTAAAACACATTGAGAAATTGGACCAAAATTTGATAATTTCATTTTGAGCAGGGGAGAATTATTTTTCAGATAGACACTTCAAAACCAATACAAATTTGATAATTTTATTTTGAGCAGGACAGAATTATTTTTCAGATAGACACCAAAATGACACCATGCTCACATGCAAGGTATGCATGAGAGCAATCACTGACCCAAATTTGATAATCAGATAATAATTAGGAAATTTATCACATGGAAACAAACCTGACGGAAGGACACAGACAGACAGACAAACAGACAGAAGGACAGCTAGACAAACCCAAATCAATGTTCCCTGTTCCACGAAAGCGGAGGACAATAAACCCAAAGGGTTTGGGCAAACAGAGATGAGAAGTTAATTCAGGTGAGAAACTCTAATGGTAAATATGTATAATGAGTTTCATGAAAACCCAAGGTGCCAAGGTGCCTCCAAAGTTCGGTGATCTCTGACCTCATTTAATATGCATGGATTTTGCTGTAAATTGAACTTAGGTGAGATATTTTATTGATTAACATTTCTGATGTGTTTGATCAAAATCCATGAAATGTCTAGTAGGTCACACAAAAAGTTAACAGACAGAAAGACAGATGGATGGACGGTGTGTATATAATAATATTCCTGTCATATGAGGGGCGTATAAAAAGTAACTTAAATTACATATTTCTTTTCTTTTTGTGATGCCAATAAGAGAACCTGTTCTAAATCAATAGGTTTCTTTTATGAAAATTGCGATTTGATAGGTCATTTTTTCCCTTTGAAACACCAATTAGACTCATTCTCATTCTACAAAGAACAAGCTAGGATTCTTTTAAGGAAATTGCATGAAAGTAACTGGTACCTGTTTTTTTTCATTGTAATGCCTATTAGAGAACATGTTCTCATACAATATAGAGAATGAGCTAGTATTACATAAAACTTAATGGAAGCAACTGAAAGTGATTGAAAATTATTTTGAATTTTTTTCTTTGTAATTTACATTGCATGAACAATCGCAAAGTCCACTCACATGGGCAGTTGACAAAGAACCACTGTTTGCTGGGACACTTCCACGGAGCAGGTACAGGCTCTGAGATGTTAAACCCAATGGGGGTATCAGCACTACCCTCCATACACCTACCCAACCCTGTGCCACTCCCGTCATCACACCATCCACACTTAGGGTTCCCCAAGCACTGCTTACATGTGCCCAGGTCAGAGCAGCGGGTTGCTACAAACACAGACAATCAAACTCAATCCAACTGGGGTATGATATGAAAAAGTGTTATGTATTTACTGTTCTTTCCTTATTACACAGGTGTAAACAAAACTCTCTCCACACTTTATTCACACTATGAAAATGGTTCTATACAGGATTTTCACAGGTTATCAACCTGGTCTCTCAGGTCTATTCATTAACCCTGCATGAAGTTCAAGCAGGTTACTTACTGTTTTTGGTAAGTACTCTGTGCAGGTGTGCATTTGCTAAGTATCTGAAGAGCAGATTTTAATATCTGAAAAGGGATTTTAATGAGAAGTGATGCATAGAGCACGAGTGTGAAAATCTGCAAGAGAGATGAAATTTTGGTTTGAATGTCTCTACAAATAGGCCCAAGGATAGGGGTTTTATGGTTTTGTCAGAACTACTGACATCCACAATTATATTGCTAAGTAGACATAATAGTTAAATTCATGATGTGATGTCAATGAGCATAAAGACATCTGATGCCAGGTGCTGCTCAGTGAAAGTAAGCTGTATGCCTTAATTCTAACCTACAGACTTTTGATGGATGTCAAATTTTGTGTATAATCAAGTGCCAGAACATCAGAAATCATGTGGTTTGATTTCCTGACAGGTTTATATTACAAGCAAAGAGTCTTGTCTGTGGCCTGTCCTTGTGCAGTAGATTATACTTTCTTTATGGTATGAAGGGTTGTTTGCTCACCTGGACATTTGTCCCTTTTTGTGGCCCATTCCATGCACTGTCCAAACGGAAACGAAGCGACATAGGAGTTGGACTCTACACAGCGCTGGCGGTTACTGCACCACATACAGTTGTTTTGAGTACAGTTCTCACACGTACGATGAGTGTGGCATGACAGACCACATTTATTGTCTGTCGATTCTGTCTGTCCCTGCACCGACATGCTTTCACCTTTGTAACATGGAAAAGAAAATCAGAGATGCACTATGATGCTCATAAATTAAACGAATCATACTTTAACTTACAATTTATATGTATACCAGTATTTATAAAAGAACATGAAGAAGAAATGATGATCTGAGTAAAATTAGATCTATTGTATAATGAAGCTGATTAATTTCAGAGCAGATTTTTTATTCCAGATGACCAATTTTTCAAGGGGCAGGAATATATAAGACCAGAAAATATCATTGTCTAATTCTGTATTTCATAATAATTGAGTGAAAGCAAATAAAATTTCTTTGTTTCTAAATTTACCAAACTTATTTTAACTTTTGATTGAAATGAAAAATTGGCTTTATTCTTGAAAATATTTCTTCCAAAATCTTTTTTTTATATAAATAAAATATATTTTATAAATGTAAATTAAAGATTTTCATGGAAATATAGTAGTCTGAAATACTAAAAAAAAGTGAATTTCTACATACCCCCATGGCGATAGCACTTGTTGTCATTTTTATGCCATCCACAGTTTTCGTTTAGAGTACAAGCATGACAATTATGGAGGATCTCACACTCCCCACTGTCCTTCCCCTTACAGTCAGATGTCTTCTTGGCCACAAATTCCTAAACACGACAAAACAAGCAAATTCAAGGAATTTTTGTCCTCCACTTATGCCTTCAAGACCAGATTGATTTCAGAGTTTGTGGTGACTATGTGCAAATAGTTTAAATCACGTTCAATAGATGGCAGCACCTGGCAGTTACTGCAAAAATTCAAGTAATTCATGTTCACCGCTAGCGACACCTGTTGGTGATTGTCATATTGTATTATTATCTTGTGAGACAGACACTCCAAAATCAATCGCAGCCACGGTAAGCATGAGAACAATCACTGACCACAATTTGAATGAAATCAGATAATATTTAGGAAAATTATAGCATGGAAATGAAAACATGACAGAGGGACAGACAGACAAACCCAAATCAATGTCCCCCTTTATTCCAAGCATTTAGGGAACAATAAATACAGAGCTGGGCACCACACTTAGGCACAAGAGGGGGCCAAAGGCAAATTTCCTGAAAATGGTGAGGTCCAGCCAGTTTTAAGTATTACATATTCAAGAATAACAGTGAATGAGGTAAAATTTCCTGAAAATTGTATTTCCTCACTCAAAAGGATTCCATTGTAATAATGGGATATACACATACATATACAAAATAGGGTATTATAAACAATTAATTTTGAGGGTTGGTTTTATAAACAAAAATATTGATATATCCATTGATGCAGGGGATCAATGTGATTATTGATCGATCTGACTAGAATAATATGATTATAGATGGCTCTGACAAGGATCAATATGATTATTGAAGGCTTTGACAAGAACCAATTTGATTACTGAAGGCTCTGACAAGAACCAATATGATTATTGATAGCTCTGAATAGAATAATATGATTATAGATGGCTCTGACAAAGATCAATATGATTATTGAAGGCTCTGACAAGAATCAATGTGATTATATTGATGGCTCTGACATGAGCTAATGTAGAATAAATACAATCCTATCATTGCTGATAGACATGTCTTTTGTATAAATTATCAGACACTTTTGTTATGAAAAAAAATATATGAACTTTATTAATTATCCCTTACGTATCATCAAAATCAACATATCTCACAATACTGCTCCAATTTATCAATAACTGATTAATGGACCTGGCACTGTGAACTGACATTAATATCTCTCTAAACATTAAGCTCAACAAACTTTCAAAACTAATTACAACTTCAAATTCTGAAGGTTTGTAAATTCATTTTTTTTAATCTGCATGCGAACTATCATTTCATAAAATTTTTTCATATCTATGAGCTGTTTTGATCTTAACTTAATGGTTTTAAACTGATGACTTACCTTCCCTGACTGTGGACAGTTTCCTGTCCAGGAGCACCTGTCTTCACACCACGTGCAGTTATACGATGTCTCCACACAGCTTACACAAGACTGGATAGTATGACACACCTGCCGAGACTCACCGTCATCTAAATTAAGAAAAGGTCATCATATCAGAGATTTTTATATGAAGAACATTCGGAGGGTCCAGGACAGACAGTCCAAACTTTCCAAGGGACGGGATTTTAGAATGGTCAAAGGGGAGGCGATTCGTGTCAAAGTTTGTGAGATTAAGTTAACTTAATCATTTTTTTTAAAAATATTTTAAATGTTTAACATATCAAAATATGAAAAATAGAAGGTGTCATTTTATGATTATATGATTATGTTGAAATCTTAGGATTGGTTGTCATGGCAGTGTTTGAATGGTTTCTTGGTGGTAGTTGAGACTGGTCAGTGACTTTGCCAGCCAGAAATTTGTGTGTCTCGTTGGATATTCTAACCCAAGAACAGAGTGTCCAAAGCCAAAATACAGTGGAAGCTAACTATTAAGGACACTGGCAGGCCGTGGGGTTTTCCCGTTATGTACAGGTGTTCATATTACAGGGGTAAAGAACTTTTGGAATTACTTAAATCTAAAGAAGCATATTTCATGCATTTTACTATATTTCTATGTCAGCCAGAGAAACAAATGTTTCAATGTTATGTTTGTATGCTAATATGACCTGGTTGGTATTTTAATTTATCCAAATTCCCCATCAATGAATTTTAAACATATTTGCATTCTTATTTTGTATTATGCTACTTCTGGAAACCAGCTGCTTCAGTGCATCAATATATTTCATTCTTTCATTTTTCAAGTTTTCATTTTTGCAACAAACAGATTAACAAGAACATTAAATATATGACAAGTGTAACAACTATAGTGAGTCATAAGTATAAAACCTAGGGAATCTGATCATACAACCACCTGATACTTTTGTATAGTCATTTGTTTTCCCCTGTAGAATGTGTAGTTAAGTCCATGAGTGACAACACATCAGCCTGACAGGTGTGACAATTTTTATCTTTAACTGTGATCATGGATTTAATTAGTGCTGTCGCATGGACACAATCTTATGTAAAAAGTTAGGTACATTATTATAATTTCTGATGAATCGAGAAAATTGTGAATTTGAAATAACTGCAGATATGAAACTGACATCAGGTTTAGTGCTCCAAGAGTTGTGATATGCGAGTTATATCACCTGATAACTGACCTGGACGGTGTGCAGGGTTACATGTTGGCTCATGTCTTCTGGGTTGCATTTTATTGGCGTTGGCCTGATGTGGAGCTAGGCATTCTGATCCAACATACACACACGTGGTCCCAGGTCTGGCAGCCAGGCACTCATCCCGACTCTTGTACTTCTTGCAGTCACCTGTTAATAATAATAATAATGATAACTAGAATACGGGTAGTCGACAAGCCACTACGTGTATCCGCCTAAATCAGAGTCGAACGTGTGAAGTAAAGCATGGATTGAGTGGCAAGGGGAAATAGAGTGAAGTGTTGCATATTAGCATGGATGTCTGCAGCCAAATTGTGTATGTAGGTTGTGCCACCTACCACAAAATCCAGAAAGCCGTCCAAGTTGTATACATATGCAAAATTTAAGGCAGATAAGTCAAACCACTTCATGTATATGAGTGATTTTAGCCCGTGGCAGACAAACAGATGGATGCTGTGCAAAAATGGTTGCAGGTGGCGCCACCAGTTTTGCGTATGATAAAGTGCTATGTGAGAACTATACACATGCAAAACTTTGGCCCAATCGGTCAAACGGTTCCCAAGATATGAGCTTGGATGTCTGCTGCATAAATTAGAATGTAGGTGGTGCCACCTGTCATAAAATCAAGAGAGCTGTCGGGGATGTATAAACCTGCAAAATTTTAGGCAGATATGTCAAACCACTGCCGAGATATGAGTGATTTTATCCCATGGCAGACAAATAGACGGGAGCTGTGCAAAAATGGCTGCAGGTGGCGCAACCAGTTTTGCATATGATAAAGAGTTATGTGAGATCCATACACATGCAAAATGTTGGCCCAATCGGTCAAACGGTTCCCAAGATATGAGCTTGGATGTCTGCAGCATAAACGTGAATGTAGGTGGCGCCACCTGTCATAAAATCAGAAAAGCTATCCAGGATGTATACACGTGCCGAATTTCAGGTGAATCAGTCAAACCACTGCAGAGAAATGAGTGATTTTAACCCAAGGCAGACGAACAGATGGACACTGTGCAAACATGGTTGCAGGTGGCGCCACCATTTTTTGTGTATGTTATAAAGCTCTCCAAGGGCTACATTTGTGCAAAAAAATTTTCCTGATCGGTCAAACGGTTAACGGGAGAAGTGGGTTTATGTGTGAAAACAGACGCACAAACGGACACAGAGCGCAGAGGAAAGGTCAGAGGTCAAAACAAATCGGGGCGCAGCAGTTCACATGTGATCCCAACATAATCCCAGGTTTTGTAAAATTCCGCCCAGCGGTTACGGAGGAGTTCTCCGGACACCTACGCGGCGGCGGTGGGCTGAAAACATAGTATCCGCAAAACTCTGTTTTGGCGGATACAATAACTAGATGTGGTCGGAAAATGGTCCTCAGAGGGCCCCCCTTTCTGCTAGTGCTGGACTAGTTCCCATATGGGTGAAAAATTAAGTTAAATTTGAAAAATATGACAAACAGAAACAGGTTTTTATCCATATGCATGAGGGAAAAAAATCCTACTGGATCAAATGATATTACAGAAGATATGTCTGAAATAATGTGTGCAATAGAAAATCACAGAATGTAGTCTGTTAGCCATATTTGATTTTGAGCAAGTCTATAATTCAATAGGTCTGGAGCCCTCATAGGCACCAATGATCCCTGTGAAAATTGGGAAACCTGCAGTAGGTTGTTGTTGAGTTATCGCATGCGAAATAAGAAAAACTGTGATCAGGCTGTGGCAGGCATACTGCAATTCCAACAGGTCTGTTATTCAATAGGTCTGGTGCCCTTATATGTACCAACCATCCCTGAAAAATTTGGAAAAGCTGTATTATATTTATGTGCGTGATAGAAAATCAGCAAATGGGCTGTGGCGGCCATATTGGAATTCCAACAGGTCTATAATTCAATAGTTCTTGAGCCCTTATAGGTACCAATCATCCCTGTGAATTTGGGAAAGCTGCAGTAGGTTGTTGTTGAGTTTCAAGCAGGGCCCTAACTAGATGTGGTCGGACAATGGTCCTCAGAGGGCCCCACATTTCTGGAAGTGCTGGAACAGTTTACATTTGGGTAAAAAGTTAAATTAATAGTTTTGTGATATGTCACACAGAAACAGGTTTATATCGACATGCAAGAGGGAACAAAAATCTTAATGGTTCAAATCATATTAAAGACTAGATGTGTCGGAACGACACAAATGCCCCCGCCTGGGGCAAATTAGAAACATTTGTTAAATTTTGTAAAATTTTTTAAGTTCAGGAAGTGTTGTATGGTCAAAAGTAGGTCAACAAGGACAAAATGCAAACTCGATCTGTAAAGGGTCATTATCAAGCAACACACCAAAAATCAGGCCAGTATCTGCAGGCATTGTGAAAAAGTCCATATATGTGTATTTTTCATGAAAATTTCTGTCTTTCATGAAATTTTCTATGTTCAGTATCTGTCATATGGTGAAAAATAGGTTAACTGGGACGAAACGTGAACTCGATCTGTAAGTTGTCATTATGCGCCCACAGACCAAACATTAGGCCAGTATCTGTAAGCATTGTATTGCGAAACTAGAATATTAGCAAAAGTTGATAATCATTTATAAATTTAAATTGGAGAGGTATATACCATGTTTCATAACAATCCATCAAATGCTTCCTGAGAAATAAGCTCCTAAGTTTTTTTCTATACTAAGCTCTGTGACCTTGAAAAGTAGGTCAAGATCACCCATCTTTGAACTTGACCAAGATTTTGTAAATATAATGCAATAGCACTGAGGAAATGAAGTTCCTGTGTTGAATACCTTTGGAGATATCCTGCACAAAAGGCTAAAATTGAAAAAATCCGATAAAATTTCATTAAAAAATCAGAAATAGAAGGTGGCGCCACCAAAATTGTGCAGCACATACAGACCATCAGTCCCAATGATCATAGTAAGTTTTGTGAAAATCCACACAATGGTTCCTGAGATATAAACTTCTGAGTGTTTTTCTATAATCAGCTCTAAAATGTAGAAAAATGGGTTAAGGTCACCCATCTTCGAACTTGACCAAGATTTTATCGATATACATCTTCACTGATGAAATAAAATTCCAACGGTGAATCCTTTAAGAGATATCCCGCTCACAAGGTAAAATTTAACAGACGCGGAACGAACGGACGGACGGACAGACACCGGACAGACAGATGGACAGACGGACAGCTTGGGTGACGACAATAGCCCATCAGCCTATGAGCTGAGGGCTAAAAACGGCTGTACATGTGTATTTGTCATGAAAATTTCTATTTTTCATGAATTTTTCTAAGTTTAGGAGCTGTAAAACGGTCAAAAGTAGGTCAACCGGGACGAAACGCAAACTTTATCTGTAACTGGTCATTATCTGCCCACACACCAAAAATCAGGCCAATATCTGCAGGCATTGCGAAAAAAAGTCCGTACATGTGTATTTGTCATGAAAATTTCTATTTTTTCATGAAATTTTCTAAGTTTAGGAGCCGTAAAACGGTCAAAAGTAGATCAACTGGGACAAAACGCGAACTCGATCTGTAACTGGTCATTATCTGCCCACACACCTAAAATCAGGCCAATATCTGCAGGCATTGCGAAAAAAAGTCCGTACATGTGTATTTGTCATGAAAATTTCTATTTTTCATGAAATTTCTAAGTTTAGGAGCCCTAAAACGGTCAAAAGTGGGTCAACTGGGACGAAACGCAAACTCTATCTGTAACTGGTCATTATCTGCCCACACACCAAAAATCAGGCCAATATCTGCAGGCATTGCGAAAAAAAGTCCGTACATGTGTATTTGTCATGAAAATTTCTATTTTTCATGAAATTTTCTAAGTTTAGGAGCCATAAAACGGTCAAAAGTAGGTCAACTGGGACGAAAAGCGAACTTGATCTGTAACTGGTCATTATCTGCCCACACACCAAAAATCAGGCCAATATCTGTAGGTATTGCGAAAAAAAGTCCATACAACTGTTTGATTTCGGAATGACGGACATGGGTAAAACTATATGCCCCGGCCACTTTGTGGCGGGGGCATAAAAATATGTTTGAAATCATGTATGCAATACAAAATCACCAATTCTATTCTGGTGGCCATATTTGATTTTGGACGGCTCTGTAATTCAATAGGAATGGAGTTCTCATACACACAAATCATCCCTGTGAATCAGACAATGATCAAAGGTATTCTGTTTGTGAAAATGTCTGTGTCCTGTTTGTTATAGTGTGCATAAAAAAAGAAAGTCTTCGATCATCCTCTGGTGGCCATATTTGATTTTTAGCGGGTCTCCATTTCAATAGGGTTGGAGTCCTCATAGGCACCAATCATCCTTGTGAAACTGTAAAGATCAAGCATGTGCTCTCATGGCAATATTGGAATTCTGACAGGCCCTGTAGGCCCTATTGATCCCTGTGATTTTGGGGTAAAAAAGTATGTTCTGGTTGAGATATTGCACCCAAATTAAAATCACTGATTGTGCTCTGGCAGCCATATTGGAATTCCTCCAGGTCTGTTATTTGATAAGGATGGAGTCCTCATAAATACTAATGATCCCTGTGAATTTGAGAAAGATCAAGCATGTTCTTGTTGAGAAATCATGTGCGAAAGAAGTGTCACTGACTAAGGACTGACACGGTCATCACTCAAGGGCACCGCTTTTCAATAATATCAATACCATAAAAAAACTCAAAAGGACTGTGTGAGAGACAAACGGTCTAATAAGACCCCTGTTGAGTGAAACAAGAGCATTAGCACAGGTTAAAACTGAACTGTCTAATAAGACCACCTGTGAATTAAGACCTCTTTTTGCCAGTCCAATGAGTGGTCTTATTACATAGGTTTCCCTTTTACTTTAATCTGCAGACATTAATCCGTCGGACATTCACTGTTATAGAACTTTAGTTTTTAACTGGAATCATTCAAGATAAAACTTCAATTGAAAATAATTTTTAAACTGAATGTTAATTTTGACAAGATTTTCTTAATTTTCTACATCACTAAATAACTCTTTACAAGTGGCCCATGGGCCAAGACGCTCAGCTAAATTTGACTGGGTGCTTATTTTTTTATTATTGTTATATATTGTCTGTGTGAATAGCCTATGGCTAATGTTACTGTGTTGAAAAATGGACAGAAATGTCAGGTTAGAGGATTCTAGGCCACATGGATACAATTTGTGCCCTGTCTGACTGTATAGCTGCTCAAAATAATGTTTTTTGCCTGTAGGTCACAAAATATAGCTCACCATGACCTAATTTCCAGTTTCCAAGAAGATTTGCCCAGGATCTCTCTGGATGTCCAATCAGAAATTTCTAGGTCTAACATTAACGATTTGTGCCCTGTTAACGGCCAGATGGCAGGACGGACAAACAAACTGACGGACGCCAGGGTGATCGCTATAGCTCAGATGACTTACAGTCAGCTGAGCTTAAAATCAATGTAATGCCAGAGACTGATTCTCACAATTAAATATGATAATCTTGTACAAATTACCTCTTCACCATGAAACTGGGCTGATTCATGTTCTGAACAATATTTTATGTAACAGACAGCAATTAATGTTCACTTGGTACAAAGACTGTGACATACCATCTGTTTATATATATTTATAATTCAATGAATTTAATCTCATTCCTGACACTGATGTCTGACAAGGGTATTGTTAATACACTAAAAGAATATGTGGAGGAAAATTTAAAATATATTCACCTATGTCATTTTATTATGAATGTAGAAAAGAATTTGGCTAACAGAAGCAGACAGAACAAGCAGAATCAAATTGGTCAAGAAAAAAAAGGAGCACAGGCATTTTTTGTAAGTTTTGAGGAAATTTGCATATATTTGCATAATTGAAGAATTTCAAAATTCTTTGCAGAATTTCAAAAGACCACATGTAGCCCTCTCGTATTACTCAAAGAGAGTCAAAATCAGATCAAGAAATAAAGGAGCATAAGAACTTAGAAAACTGTGGCCAGACACCACTTTGTCATGGCATAAGCTCATCTAGCACAGAGAACTAAAAATCCATTAATTAATATTGATGAATTTTGTCGATAAAGGAGCTGACACGATTCAGAGTTTGTTGCTACGAACTTACCTGGAGTAAAGCTGAGTATATCATTCAACATGACAGCTTTAAACCCTCCAAACACATACATCTTTCTGGAAGGAGGAAACAAGAAGAAGATAACATGTTAAGCAAGATATGAACTACCCAACTACTCAAATGTCATGAGCAGAGGAACAACATTTATAATGACTATTCTCCACTGCTGAGTTTAAGCCAATTTCCCATACTATTTCATCCTTGTTTCGAGTGCTCTCACACAATTTCTAATTTTCTAATGTGTCATAGAATATAGTAGAACATCATAGGAAATAAAAATATGAGAGGCCTGTTTGAAACTAGTCAGAATGAAAATGATAATAAACTAATCAAAACAGAAGGAAACAGCAATACATGAGGCCTGTTTGATACAAGTGAGAATGATAATGATATTAAACTAATCGTAAATGAAGGCCCTCATTATAAAACTACTGAATTCATCATTAAGAAGGATGTGAGGCCTGAAATGAAACTGTACAAACCTATCATGCACCACAGCAGAGTGACCGAACCTAGCAACATCATAGCTGAAGTCAGGAGAAACCTGGGGGATCCAGTTGTCACACTCTGTGTAAAATGAAAAGATGTTCACGTCAACTTTACTGTGTGACACTGAAATATTGGTGTAATCGTCACTGATGATTAATGAATAAAAATACAAAGGCTGGCACTTGATGTTTTTAAAGCCTGAGCACAGCTCATGATATGTTAATTATGATGGTTTATTATTTACCATCAGTTCATTTTATATGAATAACACTGATCTCAAAATGATTTTTAAATAACAAGGATTGCACGCCATTAAATTCAGAATTATATATTCACATGTTTCACTATTTAATTCTTTTACATTATTTTCATTATAAAAAATAAAGACAGCTCCATACTTAAATCATAAGCCAAGAACTCTGATGAGTGACATTTTGCCCCCTGACTCATGTTAGTGTCATTGTGGACATTTCCTCCGAACACAAGCATCAAGCCATTAATCAAAACAGCAGAGTGCAGGTAACGCTTTAGACCACTGCTCCTGAGGATACGCCTGTAAATCAACAATGAAACCATATTTAACATCTAGCCTGGTTCTCCACCTCCAAATCAAAGCTAACCTACAGACTCCCCTGTTACCCCAAATATAACACAATGAGCACCCCAAACAAAAGACAGTTCTGTTATAAAAAAGTTCAATTTTCCCCATGCACAATTCACACAGAGACTTGTGTCTGCTCAAATAAAAACAAGCATAAGAATAAAATTGTTCCTCTTTCATCAAAATAAGCAGACTATTTTTTTTTAACTCCAAATACTGCTAATCTGATCAACTAATTTAAAATGTTTAAATTTTGAATATGTATAATACAATTACTTAAATATTTAATTTTGAGACTGATATAATATGTCACTCATATACTTAATTTCCAAGCAATATATAATAATGACAGTGATTAACGATAATTTATTTGCTCAGCCGACCTTGACTTTGTTCTTACCAGGAACTTCCTGTTACATTGAAGGAGTAGAGAACATCCAGTAGAACATAAGTTGACAGAGAATCAGATGCATAACCTCCGTGGATGTACATCATCTGGTTCTGCTCATCATAAACACTGCTGTGACCATAACCTCCTTTGACAGTGGCACCCCCTGTGCTCAAAAGCTCCCAAATAGCCTGGGTCGTGTCTGAAACCCAAATTAACTGAGCAGTAAAGTGTCTGCATACATGAGTGAGTTCATGTAAATTATTGATAAATCTTCAAAGTTGTTAGTGCAACCACAAGCTACCAGTCATGTAGAATGATAAACAGATAAAATGTCTTGATAATTTCTCAGCTAGAATTTTCAATATACAATTGGTGTACTTAGACAAAAAGAAGTATATATATATATGTCAGAGACGAGATTGAAATCCAGGCGGATTTTAAATTCGCCTAGACGAGATTGCGATTGTGATCTCGCCTAGGCGAGATTGCAATTGTGATCTCGGCTAGACAGATTTTAAACTCGCCTAGACGAGATCACAATCGCAATCTCGCCTAGGCGAGATTAAAATCCCATCATGGAGCAGGCCAGAATTTTAATCTCGTATAGGCGAGTTTAAAATCTGCCTAGGCGAGATTAAAATAGTGATCTGATCTAATTTCCTAATATATTAAGCATTGTAATTGACATATGAAAAATGTTTTCAGTCGGATTTTCAATATTTTAACACTGAATGGTTATATATAGTTAAAAGGTAATATATTTATTAATATTTACAGAATATTATAGTTTTAATGTAATAATTAACTTTTTTACAGTAATGTAATAATTATTCATTTGATAATTAACATTAATTTTTGAAACAGAATTATGAAATAGATATTTGATAATTATTTGAACCTTTGATGTGTTTCATGTGGTCTACAGCATCCTTATCATGCCAATTATTCGCTAAACATTAATTAATCTTTATTTTTTTTCTCCAGTTTTCTTAACAACCTTGTGATTGTAAATATCACTAATAATTTTTACAAAAAAATAATTTGTAATTGTATTTAAATATATGGCAATTAGAGAGTAACAAGAAGTATATTGAAGCACACTTATGAGATAATATGAAGAGCAAATCTGGGGGAAAAAGTCAACCACTTGCATATTGAATCAATCATAGATAGATAGATGGACAGATAGATAGATTAGTTTAGATAGCTATTACTTCACTATTTAATGAGTATATTACACATTAACATAAACAATCATCTTATTTGATAATTTTTACAGGACAAACAGAACAAATTAGTTGGTTGATCTAGTTCAAATGTTTCTTTTCACCCAGGTATTCAACACTCAACAGTCAAAACATGTACACTTATGGTACAAAATATGCAGGGTATCGGTATTCATGATGGACTTTGATACACCATCCTTTTTTTAAGTAATTAAACATCATATGAGAAAAGGTAAAAGTTGATACACAGATGTATGCAAGTGAATATTTCTTTGTCTTATTTAGTCTTTTCTTATAATGTATATAATATTCTTCGGATCTTTTTTTTAATGTTTTGTGAGGCACTTTGTGAAGCTTCAATATTTATGTAGACTGTGTTACAAGTTAACTGCCTTTTTTTTGGACAGTATTATATCATATCAGAAAAAAAATATGATTTCTAGATTCATAGAGTAATAGATCATTTATTCATGTGAACATGCATTGAATTATATTGATAAAAAAAATGAGCTATGTTCCTTTTGTCTTTTTAAAATACTACATTACTAATATTACTAATTCCAGTTTCCCTTCAAATTAATATTGACAATAAAATTATTATGTAAATAATCAGCAGCAGCCCACATCATATATCATTTGAATATGCCATATACAATACCAATGTAAGTTTCTTAATACATAGTTTATAAATAAAAATATAAAATAAAAAAATTAATGTTAACTAGAATACGGGTAGTCGACAAGCGACTACGTGTATCCGCCAAAATCAGAGAAGGACGGGTGAAGTGAGGCATGGATTGAGTGGCAAGGGGATATAGAGTTACATATGTAAAATATTAGTATTGGATCTCTGCCACATAAACATGATTGTAGGTGGTGCCACCTGTTATTTGAACGAGAAACTATCCAAGATATATACACATGCAAAATTTCAAGTGGAAAAGTCAAACCACTGCAGAGATATGAGTGATTTTATCCCACAGCAGACAAACAGATGGACGCTGTGCAAACATGGTTGCAGGTGGCGCCACCTTTTGTTGTGTATGTTATAAAGCTATCCCAGGGCTACATTTGTGTAAAATTTTTTTCCGGATCGGTCAAACGGTTCCCGAGATATGAGCTTGGATGTCTGCAGTGTTAACATGAATGTAGGTGGCGCCACCTGTCATAAAATCAAGGAAGCTATCTAGGATGTATACGCATGCCGAATTTTAGGTGAATTAGTCAAACCATTGCAGAGATATGAGTGATTTTAACCCCAGGCAGATGAACAAATGGACACTGTGCAAACATGGTTGCAGGTGGCGCCATCTTTTGTTGTGTATGTTATAAAGCTATCCCAGGGCTACATTTGTGTAAAATTTTTTTCCGGATCGGTCAAACGGTTCCCGAGATATATGGGTTTATGTGTGGAGCGTTAACGTGAATGTAGGTGGCGCCACCTGTCATAAAATCAAGAAAGCTATCTAGGATGTATATGCATGCCGATTTTTAGGTGAATTAGTCAAACCACTGCAGAGATATGAGTGATTTTAACCCCAGGCAGATGAACAAATGGACACCGTGCAAACATGGTTGCAGGTGGCGCCACCTTTTGTTGTATATGTTATAAAGCTATCCCAGGGCTACATTTGTGTAAAATTTTTTTCCGGATCGGTCAAACGGTTCCCGAGATATATGGGTTTATGTGTGGAGCGTTAATGTGAATGTAGGTGGCGCCACCTGTCATAAAATTGAGAAAGCTATCTAGGATGTATATGCATGCCAAATTTTAGGTGAATTAGTCAAACCACTGCAGAGATATGAGTGATTTTAACCCCAGGCAGATGAACAGATGGACACTGTGCAAACATGGTTGCAGGTGGCGCCACCTTTTGTTGTGTATGTTATAAAGCTATCCCAGGGCTACATTTGTGTAAAAAAATTTTCCGGATCGGTCAAACGGTTCCCGAGATATATGGGTTTATGTGTGTAAACAGACGCACAAACGGACGCTGGGCAGAGACGAAAGGTCAGAGGTCAAGGTCACTTGGTTAGGCACCAGTTCACATGTGACCCGATAATTTGTGTAAGTTTCGGAAAAATCTGTCCAGTAGTCTCAGAGGAGTTCTCCGGAAACGAACGCGGCGGCGGCGGCGGAACCCGGTCAAAAACATAGTATCCGCAAAACTTCGTTTTGGCGGATACAATTATTACATAAATATTATAATATTCTGTAAATAATATTAAATATATAATACTTGTGAACTATACATAACCATATTAATAAAAAATATATAATATAAAATATTCCATTTCCAAAATTAATGTTAATTATTTAATTAATAATATAATATTCTGTAAATATTAATAGATATATTACTTGTGAACTATACGTAACCATTCAGTGTTAAAATATTGAAAATCTGACTGAAAACATCTTTCATAAGACAATTACAATGCATAATTTATTGGGAAATTAGATCAGATCACTATTTTAATCTCGCCTAGGCAGATTTTAAACTCGCCCAAGTGATATCAGGCAGATTTTAAACTCGCCTGGATGACACCAGACAGATTTTAAACTCGCCTAGGCGAGATTAAAATCATGGCCTGCTCCATGATGGATTTTAATCTCGCCTAGGCGAGATTGCGATTGTGATCTCGTCTAGGCGAGTTTAAAATCTGTCTAGCCAAGATCACAATTGCAATCTTGCCTAGGCGAGATCACAATCGCAATCTCGTCTAGGCGAATTTAAAATCTGCCTGGATTTCAATCTCGTCTCTGACATATATATATATATATATATATATATATATATATATATATTAATAATGTATAATTATAAAAAATGAAAACATTATTTAAGTAGGTTAGGTCACAAGGAAACATGATGTCAAAGTTTTGGGCAGTATCTGTGGGCTAATAGCAAAGTTCTCCTATGCACAAATACAGCAAAAGTACATCTCTGTGACAATTGAATCATTAAATGTGTTCACCAATTGGATGTGCTTAAAAAAATTACCAAAGTCAGAAATAGGGTATCACAGATGCTTGGGAGTTGCAGTAATTCTTACCTAATCGACACCTCTGTACATAGCTAGTGTACCCATACACAGGACTGTGTCCAAAGAACACATACATGTAGATGCCAATGACGTGAGCAGAATGGCCGACGACGGCCTTGACCTTCTGTGACTCTCCTGTTGGTAAGTGCTGGGGTATGATAGCCCACGTGTTTGTGCTAATGGTGTACTCCCACAATTCATCAGTGATGGAGCCGTTACTCAGCAAACCTCCAAACATGATTAGTTTTCCCTAAAGTAAGAAAAGATGATAGAATTCATTCCACTGCTGTACAATCTGTCAGCAAAGGCATCCCCCCAATTAAAGTCAACAAAAGAAATAACTGTTTGTGGCTCACATTCACATATATCAAATTATAATATACACAACTTTAAAAAGACATTTCTATTTTTAATAAATATTTATAAATAAATAATTTGATAATATTTATATATTGTATGATAATATTTATAAAGAATAAACATGCTTTTATTTACAAATTCCAGCCACTGACAATCTTATTTATTTCCTATCTCTAAAGCACATACAAACACATATACCAATGGATAAATTCATGCTAATTGTATTCTTACTGCATACATATAAAACTCACGTTGTAGTGTACCAAGGAGTGACCGTATCTGTCCATTGGCCAGCGACCAGGACTGGGGGTTATGCTATTCCAGCTCTTATTTCCAAAGTTGTACCTATCAACAGTCAAAGCAGTGTAAAGCAAGACAGAATGAACTGGTATTAAAAGTTTTAACTTAGGCCAAAAAAAATAAAAGGTATGGTTCTCAGGCACCGCCCGCATCAATTTTTACCCCCCGCATCAAAAATTTTTATTCCGATTTTCATCTTTCAAGAAGATAAATAATACATTTTTTGTAGTGCTTTTACCTGTTTAGCAAAAAATAATTGTTATTTTCATGCTTTTCCCTGATCATATGACATTTTTATCGAAACATTCAAAAAAAGGTCAAAAATAAAATACCGCCCGCCCGCACTGATTTCTGAAAAAAAGTGCCTGAGAACCATACCTTTATCTTTTTTTGGCCTTAAATGACTGTTTTGTGGGCGAAAATAAATGAGTAAAAACAATTTGAAAGAGTCAATGTGAGAGAATAAACCAGGAAAGAGTAAGAACAGTGTCATGTGTAAGACAACTGTATCAAATGTATCAAATTTTGCATCAGATAATAATAAGTCTGAAAAGTTGATTATCCCCAAGGTCTTTCAAAGGGTATAAGTGATTAATAAATGCTAAAGGCAGATACACAACAATGGAATCACTGATTAGTCAGTGATTTCATAACAGCTATGATGGGGGCATAATTAAATCATTATATACGTAGTTACGTGATAATCAGCATGTAACACAACACCATGTCATTTATCATTTAAATGTACTGACATATCTAAATGAACCTTAGGTGCCTCAAAGATAAAACACATATTTCTAGGTATAAAAATACTGTTTTGATAAATGATAATAAATTCATTTATTATAAACTGTCAGATAAGACAAACATGATAAAAGATGCAAACGAGCTAAAACCATCAAGGACAAGAGACTATAACAACTGAATCTTCTCACTTTGCAAGTTGTTGAAACCCTTCACTGTCCATGAACTGTCCACCAGTAACCCACATGGCATCACCAACTACCACAGACTTATGGGAAGCCCTTCCCACAATGCTGTTCCTCTGTTCCACCTCATCCCAGAATCCCTCCTTCACATGGGTACATGATGGACCTGTTTGAACAACTGACATTTTAGTTTAATTCAGGATCCCTCTCTTCCAGTTAATTATGCAGCTTATTACATTCCCGTGAAAACTCCCAGGAGCAATACCAAGGGCCTGCCAATTTTGTTCAAATAGGCTTAAATGCCACTGTTTCCTCTGACAGAAATAACCACAAGGATCTGTCTCTGATCTTTTCCACCTGAACAGTGTCTGCTCATGCTGTAGAAACCAAATAAGGAAGATCCTACACTCCTTACAAAGCAGTTAATCACTGTTAAAATTTAGAGCTGTATGCACAATGCAATAGCGTCCCCTCATTGGTCTGCATACAATTCTTTGCTATGTGCGCACCCTGGTGTTCTTACCCAGAAAATCTCGCCATATAAAGCAGCGGTTACACAAAAAGAGATCTGGAACGACTGCAGTGTTTTAAGGAGTGTTTCCATGTGTGCATATATGCGTAAAAAATTGCTAATATAATTTTGTAACCCATGAGTGTTTCCATGTGTCTGACATGGTATACACGTGTATGCGTGAGCGATTTTCTCCACATAGGGTCTGTATGAACTCGGTGATTCAGGGTAATATGTCATCCCATCACCATGATTCCGTGGAAGGCTTGCTAGATCCAAATTTAAACGACTGCCAGTTCACCCATATACATACACATGGAAACACACCTTAACTGTGGCATGAGGAGCATAGGAAGATCCAGTCTTCCATACGACATGGTGCACATATTGAATAAGGACCATGCCTAGGGCTGCAGTTATCTTTGGGTTCCCTTATATCCTCAGCATGTTGCACTAGTTCGTCATACATGAAGGGTCCCCTCTGCACTGCCTGTCTCTAGTTAGCTCTGTTTGCTTCAAACTACTTCCAGGTATCCCACATTTTTTCATGCCTCCATATCTACTTGCCGGTTTAACTAAGTCTCAAGTAAATCTGCAGAATTCCATTTTGGTTTTGGACTATGTTACAGGAAAGAAATTAACACACAATTATCCTTCAGTCAACCAGGCCCTGTGTACTGCACCTGTGGGTCCTGAAAGGCCCACTCATTTGTGAATGGAACACATCTATTGGGTATACAGTGGTTGCATTTTTATTTTGAGGGTTTTAATTTTGCGATATTCTCGAATAAAGAAATAATTGCGAACTGAATATGAAACCCTCAGGAATGACATGCCCCATCTACTAATAAGACTTCTGAAAACAACCTCATCAGCAACCTAATTTGTGCCTAGTTTTGAAACTTGCCCATGCATTAGCTGTACACACCGACTGTGATACATATCAATTGTGATACAAGTCCTATTTAATGAATGAACCAGAAATTAGTTAGGTATTGTAGAATTTTTCTAAACTTTATGTCAATACAGATCCTGCAGTAATTAGGTTTTACATGTTCTGGTGCGATTGGTAACAGATATCCTTGTAGTGCTTTTTTGGGGGTTTCTCAGTAGATTACCCCGTTATCAACTCACCACAGAGAATTCCCTTTGGAATACATCTCATCCCCAAAATAGGAAAACAGGTCCTAGTAAGACCATTCTTTAGCACTGTGTACATGAATATGATCTAAACCCTCCTTAAAACTGTGTTGTTGGATTACTCAATCTCTCCATGAAATACAAACTGTGCTCCTCAAGCAGTTAATAAAATGTTATACAAACATGATAATACACATAACATATGTCCTACAATTAAAATGTATGAGAATTATCATTATAGGAGAACTCATCAAAACAGGAAATGTTCTTGCTTGTTAAGCATTAGTAATCTATGACAATGGGACATGCTGCTGAAGGCTGATTTATACCTGGGGAGAGATGTCACTAATAACAGGATGCTTATAATTGCCAAGTGTCTGGTGCTCCTCATGGATAAACATCTCATCTTACCTGTGTAGTCTGGTCTACAGTTACAGCGGCCATTGACACAGGTGCCCTTGTCATTGCAGTTATTGAGACAGGTGGCAAAATCGCAGGCCTTCCCAGTCCAGCCTGCATCACACTGACACGTATTATTAACACACTGTCCATTGTTACTGCAGTTCTTCGGACAAGAATCCATCCTATAATAGTAAACAGTAAACTTGTATATATCAGTATATATTAATATCATTCTTATACAAATTTTCTTCAAAAATCTGAAACTTTAATATAACTTGTTATGACAGCAGTGCTTTGGATTGAAATACATCCTATGATAGAAAACATTTATATGGTCTTTATAAAAAACAAGGGATCCATGGGTCATGTCGCTCAGCTGAATTTTTGGGAAAAATATTAGCAACTGCAAAATAATTTTATTTCTTTTGGTTTTTCATGTATATTAGCATTTGAAAAGCTAAGAGAAAATGGCCCTGCTAAAATGAAACTCTGTAAATTATAGAATAATGGGCATAAGCTGTAGCATAAGCAATGTGTAATAAATGAAACCTGTGGCCTGAAACAATTTAATGATGCACCAAGGGAAAAAATAGGTTTACAGTAAGTGTTATATAAAAGTTACATTTCATAAACAAAAATGTGTGAAGGTAATTAAGTTTTCAAAAGTTAAATATATGGCCATATCAGTTAAAAATTAATCCCACAATGTTTGACCAATATTCCTGAATTTAAAACTAAGTTTAACAGTGTTATTCACACCTAGGCCCAGCCAACTTAAAGAGATATATGTGAAATGCTACAAAATATTTATATCTTCTTAAATCTTGTCAGTAAGCACTTACATTAGATCCTTGTGTAGATCACTTGTGTGAATATTAGGATCAAATTCCTGAACATTGTTTTCTTTAAAAAAATCAAAATTGTCCAAGTCTCAATGAAAAGAATTTATAAAACATCAAAATTATAAGATTTGTCTTGTTTATTAGTCCTGTGTATTGAAGGGACAGGTGGGGGGGGGGGGGTCTCTGTTGTTACTGCTCTTTGCTGAAAAAAAAAATGTGAAATTATAAGATTCATTTTATTTAAAGTAAAGGTCTGTCAACAGAATGGGGAGGGGAGAGAGAGAGAGAAACGCTCCTTTTGGTATTAACTACAAACAGCCTGATCAAGCTCAACATGAGAGAGGGCTTGCCCTAGTAATAGGATTACATAACAACAGCCTGGGGAGCACAGAGAGCTGCACTGAATGACCTACAGTGACCTGCTGTGGACTGCTTGACAATTTAAGGGAATACAACAAGAGCCTCCAAAAAAATTCAATAACTAGCCTAATTTTGCAGCTTTTATTTTCAAATTTCAGATTTTAACAGATTAAATACTTATTTGTACATGCTGTGAAAATTAAATCCACAGTATTTACAGGAAAAAATGTGCCGGGATCAAAGTTAGGCAAAATGTAAGGTACTTATTTTATATTTAAGCTAATAACTAAAAAAAAATTCATTTTCAGATCTAATTTTCGGTATATAATTGAATCTTGATTAAATGAAGTTATATCCCTGAAAAAAAGTCTCTAGCATCAACTATTCTTATGTTAAGTGAGTAAATATATTTCCTGATTTTTTTACAAGGTGCATTATGTTTGGGACCATAACTTCAACAAATTATGCAATACTGACCTAATTTTTGGTATGAACATAGGAAATGTATGGAAGAATATGAATATTAACTATAATCGAATTCAGATCAGTGGTTTTGATATAAGCCAGTCTTGAACTGTAACAATGAGTTTTTAACGGAAAACAGACAGAGGTTTTTTCCTTAATATCACTAAGGAACGAAGTCTTAGTGACCAAATTTCGAGTATGGTAGGAGATTTTGGGGACATCTAACTGTGCAAAATTTTGGATTCGTAGGTCTTATGGTTTCAAAATGTGCCTTGTTAATGGACGGACAGCCCATCCGGACAAAGGACCACAACTATAGCTCAGATGACTTATAGTCAGCTGAGCTAAAAATCTGTCTAAATATGAAAAGGTATTATTTTTATTACTTCATTTCTTTGGACAATAATCCATTCTATGCTAGTTACAATTCTAACACAGAAAAATAAAACTTCTTCATAAATATGAATTGTTTACATAGTCTGCATTACTCTGCACAGGAAATTTGTAAACATCAACAGTTCTAGAGGAGAAAAGGTTTTTTTTCTACGATAATATGCACACTTTACAAAGCTTGTTTTGAATGCAGTTTTTTTTAACAAAATGAACAAGAATGAACAGTATAACAGTTTTATTATACAAACACATAAATTTTCATTTAAAATATGAAGAGTTTGCATGTTACTTTATTACAGCAGTTCTATGGAAAAGTATTGAACCTGTACATATGAACACTTAAATAGACCTGATACAGAAAAATATTTTTTTTTTAATACAAGAAATTTTCACTTTCTCTTTTGATTACAGTTCTTTAAACAGACAGGAATTCATCTGATGTTTATTTTAAATACCAACTCATACGTCCTTCATTTCAATTACCTGTGTTCTGTGATTTGCCTTGAATTTTACATACCTTTCCTCTGTGAATCAAATAACCTGTAGGAGGAATACTTGTATGCAATCAGAAATTCAGCAAATTCACTAAGAAGATTTACCAATAGGCTGAGTTAAAAACCATCTTTCTGCACAGGGTATGTGTTGTTAGATAGTAATGAAACATATTTAAAATTTGATCTTCATGACTCCAGGTGAGACAATGTATTTTCAGCTGAATTTTAGATATAACTTGTGCTGCCACACTGACATCCAGGTAGACTCTCATATGTCAGAGGAGCAAAAGTACCACTTGTGTGTTAGCTGCTTACCTGTAATGTATGAGAAACCCGCTCATGTTGTATGCTACATCACTGTAGAAGTGTATGAAGGCAGACCCTGAGTGTGTGGTAATGTATGGAAGAGCAGCCAGGGGGTTGCTGATGTTGGAGCTGATGGAGTGGGGCATCACCAAGCCACTGTAAGTAAATCAACCATGGTATGTACATTATATAATCAATTTCTAAGTACATTATACATTTAAATTCCATTATCTCAGCAGCTGGAAGCTAAACAGATGCACTAACATCAGGTGTTTCACTGATCTCCAATATCACCTCTTGAACTGCATAAAAACCTCACAAGTTTAATACATTTTATTACACACAGACTATGCATGATAAGCAGCAAGGATTCATACATTGAGTGGTCTCTTTGCACTGACTGTACCTCCCTCCCTACCCTGCTGTTAAATGCCTTGAAATATTTTATGTATATTTAAACCAAAATTTCAGCAAATTCATTCCTACTCCTGTAATCTCATATCTCCAAACATACCAGAGATGGTCTTCCAATTATATTAACTTCTCCCTTTCAACACTCTCAGCATCTCTCTCCCAATATTTGAAGCAACATTTCCAAAACTCCCAGCATCTCTAAAAAATATTCCAAGTTTCTCTCTCTCAAAACTCCCAGCATCTCTCAACCAATAATTGAAGCAACTCTCTCCCAAAACTCCCAGTATCTCTCAACCAATAATTGAAGCAACTCTCTCCCAAAACTCCCAGTATCTCTCAACCAATATTCCAAGCAACACTCTCCTAAAACTCCCAACATCCCTCTATCAATATTTTTGGCACATACCTGCATTTATCTTAACTTCAACTATCCTAAGAACAAAGTTACAAGGCTAAAGGAGAGAAAAAACGGTGCTCAACACAAAAGTTGAGAGAATCTGGGATACAAATTTTTGTAGTAGTCTGGTACATCAGTCAGGGAAGATACTAATAAATGTTGATGGGGATCTGGATGAAGGAGTGGACACAGGGGTTTACTGGGGGATTATTTTACCTTGGTTGAGATGTGTGTTCTTCTGAGTGGAATTGTAGTTAAAATTATACACAAACCGCTATGCATCTGAGTGAATTTTACACTTCTGACCCTCTCAGCACACATTCTACATTTATAATCAGCTGGGTCAAAAGTCATGAGTATGCCACTTTTTTCTAACAATAAGTGCAGGGAATGTAGTTAAATAAACTGATACTAGCATTCACTAAGTGGATTTGTTCTATGTTTGCTATGCAACTACAGGTAGATAAGTACTTTTTACCTGTCTGAAAAATAAACATAGAAACAACACAGGTCTGTATTGGTTGTAACATAGACTGAATGGGCCACAGGCTTGCCAGAATGATTTATAAGTCCACTTAAATATGTGAGGTAGACACAGTGATCCAACAGGGTACATATTAATACTGCAGTTCATTTGATCTTTGGGCCATGACCATGCAAAAGGATAAAGTAAATATTTAGGGCTTTATGAAAAGCAAATAAAGTAATTAACAAAGAATATTACAAAATAACTTGTATTAAATTGTATCACAATGACATAACACTCCTCATACAGTAAGGTAAAATTTTATTGGTGACACTGCATTCAGTTCATGACTCAATCTGGTGTCTATTCAGGGTAACTTGACGGAGATGTCCCAACCAGATAATAAGTACAGATCTTTGTGAAGATAGATTAATAGCCAACTGAGGCAGTTATTGAGAAAAAAGTATTATTAAGCAACAAACAGAAATATGTTTTTTTTATTCAATCTCTAGCTTCATATAAACATAATCTCAACCAGTCATTTAAAGTTAAGTAAGTGAAGGTGGCACTAAATATTACTGAATTTCAAAATGTTCCTTACAAATCTATATGTATACCATGATAGAGCCTATTTATAAGTCAGCAAATATACATGAAGACACAATGAATCCTTTAAATTCAACAGTAAGACAAACATTGTAAAGGCTAATTACCAAAATCTCAACTTTTACTCACTCTTAACTGATCTATTTGAATAAACTGGACCAGGATATGAAATCTCATTGTAATATAAGTCTATATACAATGATAAAGAGTAGTGCTAAAGATATGAATACACAATAAACCCTCATAAGGTTTAAACTGAAACAAGACAACATGTTTATTAATTACCAGGATTGTCATGTGCATTCATTACTAATTCTTTTAAAACAACCTACATCCTAATGGGACCAAAGTGAGCAAAGCTCCTTATATGGATCCATCATACAGTCAAAACCATGTCTAAGCCAACTGGACCTGGTTTCATTGATATATTCACGCCTGAGTGTACAGTCAGCCTGTTTGATCTGGCTGTGTTCTGGGCTTGTGCACTGAGGCCAGACACTTTCAAGGACCTCTGTAAATACCGCAAGGACACAACATTTACTGCGCAGAGGTTAAGTAACGGGTGAACTCTCTGGGCCATCCAGGACACCGGGGTCTCTTCCATAGATGGGTTTTTGTTAAATAGTTACTATTTTTGGGACAACCTGACCGCCACTCTGGCCTTTGTCATCACATTATTCTTATTTTCAAAGCTTGCCTCTACCTGCATTTATACAGTATGAAGCTTCATTGGACCATATATAAGATTCTATGATTCATATGTTACATATTTCTGTCAACATGTCATGAATATAATATCAAAGTAAATCCCTTTCATAACAAGGTGGAATCCACGATAAAATGTCACATGGTAAAATGTCACAGGAGTTAATGTGCCAGCAAAAATGTCAACATACCAGAAAATTTCCAGAAGACCACAGTATATGCTTAGGTGGCTTCCCCCCCCCCCCCCCCCCACACACACACACACACTCTTTCACCTTTTTTTGCCTTGTCAAATTTGATTATAGCATAAAACAGAGAAATTTGTTATGAATCACAAAACCAACTGATTAACCAGAATATGGGTAGTCGACAAGCGACTATGTGTATCCGCCAAAATCAGAGTGGGATGGGTGAAGTGAGGCATGGATTGAGTGGCAAGGGGCTGTAAGAGTGAGATGTGCTGCATATTAGCATGAATGTCTGCCACTTGAACATGATTGTAGGCGGTGCCTGCTGTTATTTAAAAGAGAAACTATCCAAGATGTATACATATGCAAAATTTCAGGTGGATAAGTCAAACCAATGCAGAGATAAGAGTGATTTTACCCTAGGTAGATGAACAAATGGACACCATGCAAAAATGGTTGTTAGTTGGCCACAAAATTTTTATTCAGCTGTAGCACAATGTAAGATTTTTTAACTCATGCAAAATTTCAGGCCAATACTTCAAAACCAGTTTTGAGATGAAAGCATGGATGTCTGCAGCATAAACATGAATGTAGGTGGCGCCACCTACCACAAAGTCAGGGAAGCCATCCGGATGTATACGTTTGCAAAATTTTGGGCAGATAAGTCAAATCACTGCCGAGATAGGGAGTGATTTATCCTACGGCAGACAAACAGATGGACGCTGTGCAAAAATGGTTGCAGGTGGCACCACCAGTTTTGCCTATGATAAAAAGAGCTATGTGAGATCTATACAGATGCAAAATTTCAGGAGGATACGTCCTCATATATAAACATGGATGTCTGCAGCTTATACTTGAAGGTAGGTGGCCCCACCTGTCATAAAATCAAGAAAGCTATCCAGGATATATACACATGCAAATTTTTAGCCTGATTGATCAAACCAGTCCAAAGATATGTGGGTTAATGAAAACAGACACACAGATGGATGCAGAGAGGAAAGGTCAGAGGTCAATGCAAAATGGTAAGGCACCAGGTCACATGTGACCCTATAATGGAGTCAAGTTTAGGAAAAATCAGTCCAGTGGTCTAAGAGTTCTCTGGAAATGAATGCAGTGGCAGCAGAACCCCAGTCAAAACACAGTATCTGCAAACATTGTTTTGGCGGATACAATTAATCACTGGAACAGATCAGAAAATCAAACAGAAAGTTATTTTTCTTAAGCAATGCGGATCAGCCAGTGGTTTTGTATATAAATGGCCGGGAGATTTATGTAGTTTATCAGACTACATATTTTGAACAGCTTTTACATATTATTGAACAGGGTCATCATATACAAGAAAACAGCCTGAAATAATATGATATTAAGTCCTCACTGGTAAATATTATTATTATTAAATATTTTGTGATTAAAGATTTTTCTTAAAAGATATTTCAGTTTTTAGGCTCTATGCTTTGCAAAATAAACCTATTTTTTAACAAACATTTTTCACTTATGAGAGTTAACACAGGTTTTATTTGTAGTAACTATACATGAATTTGAGTTAAGCCATGTATAAATAAAGAACTTTATTCACGTGTCTCTCGGAAAGTAGGAACTTTTGTCCACAATTTAATTATCTGACATTTTATTCAGGTATATTATTTTCTCTGTCTGGGAAGCTTAACGGGTATTGTGCAAGGATATATTTAAGGAAAATAAATCATCATCCCTACCTTTATATTTATGAGTAATTAACCATCTCAGATGAGGCTCAGGTGGTTTTACCCATAATCTTTTCCAGATAAAGAAACAAACATTCCAGGCCACTCCTGAAAGTGTGCAATTACAAGAGCCTGGCTTCGGCTTTAAATGGATACCTTTCCAAGCAAAAATGCAATTAGCTGTGGCGAGGGGCTGACTTCTGATATGGCATTCCTGACATGAACACAAACATTTCATCAATAGATTCAGGTCCTTGTTAGATGCCTGGATGAAGACAGGTAATTCCTTCACAGCATCACACAACTCCTGCTTTAAAATTGCAATGAAGGGTTGGAAATTTTACAAGGCCTGCATTTTTGGCAAGGGCTTGTATTCTGAAAAGGAGCAGGCTAAATACCACCCCTGATGTAGGTTTCTTGGTCTCCCATGATCTCATAGTCTGAAGCTGATGTAAAAAAATCTCTTTTTAAAATTTATATACACATATATAGTGAAAATCCACTGGTCATTTTGGATTGTTTTATAAAAAAAATAAGAGAACTTTAAAGCCTGGTCTGCATCACTTTGGTATGATCAAACAGCCAGTGATATTATGGCTGTTTCAATGAATATTCAAACATGTACATGCAAATTTACAATTAGGCCACACAAAAAAATGTTAATTGTTCTGAAGATTTGCAAGTCCCATTTTTGTTGGATGTGATTTTTATTTTTTGCAGATGAAGATCAGGTCCTTAATAATGTTTGTAATCTTTGCTATGGCCAAAATTCTGTAAAAGAATTGGGTTGATCATATACTATTTCAAGAGCTGGGAGGAAAGTTTTGTATTTTCTAGGCGAGCTGGCAAAATTTATTGTAATGTGTAATGTGTCTTACATATAAATAACATATTTATGGAATATACCCCACCTGACGGCGTCTGTGAATGTTTGTAAATGTCCTGACAAGACTGTGGAACCTGGAAACTCCTGGTCCTGCTGGCCAGTAATGTTCCAGACAAATTTCAAACCCTCTATTGGAATTCTTACATACATGAGAACTTCCAGCCTGCTGAGCCCCTCTTAGGCCAGACTTTTTTAATTTTTCGGTTTACAAACCCGCCGACCTCCGATTTCCTCATTTCAGAAAAAAAATAAAATTGGCATTTTGACTATTTTCCCCTTTTATATTGCGTCGCCTAATCCAGCACGGTTGTTGACAATTGAGTGACCGTGTGTATTAGATCACCTCAAACGTTAGAACTCTTATGATTGGCTAATAAGGCCACTTTATTAATGACAGATGGAGGGTTTAAGCCAATCACAATAGGGTATCCTTGGGCCATAAATGCAATTGATTGGCCATCAAGTAGTCAAAAGATTCAGCAGGGAAATTGAGAATTCTTGGAGAGTTTTCAAAGTTCGTTTTCTGCACTACAGTACATTTTCAAACCAGCGTTTAGGTCATATTTGTTAAACATATTTGTTAAAGATAGATGTGAATTAGAAAAGAAAATTAGTTTGGTTGCATAGCGACTTTACCAGCGTGCTACTGTTAATAACTTGCTGGATATACAAACAAATTTACTTCTTAAGACTAATTATTGCACTCAAAGTCAGATGCTATTTATTACTGCAAATTGGCCAAGTTTCACAAGTTTACTCTTTAAAAATATTATAACTTGTCAAAACTTAAAAACGTAGTCTTGTAACGCTTAAAAGAAATTCAAAATTACTGAACAGATGAAATTATATACTGCATGAGGTCGTCATGTACTCTTTGAAAACTCCAGGAATTCTCAGGGTTTCTGCAGTATTTCCGACTATCCGTAGTCTTAGTGGCGCGGTTTTATGTGAAGCGTTGGCTTTGCAGATATTTTTATAGTCAAAACAAAAGCAAGCTAAAATGAAAGCCATTTAAAATGCAGAAACTTTGAAAGGTTTCATTTAATTGTTCCAAACGGATGTGATGGAAGCTTTGATGTGTATGGATGCCGAAAAGCAATTCTGGACTGACAGTGGCCAAGTGACGGCATATTAAACTGAGTACGGTACATACTGTCACGGCCGTGGTAAGAAATGCAGATGAATTAATTAGGTTATTAATACTTTTTAAAATTTTAAAATAGTTGAATAATTCAATGTGATATCCAATGGAGACCTCACTTTATTAGCAGTTGTTGTATATTCAAAGGACTGTCAAACATGCGCAAAACCAAAAGTCATGAATCAAACAACTCGAGTTCCATGTTGTTGACATTTGATAAACAATACTCAATAGGCGAATAGCTGCAAGTCTCATATTGGCATTGTTATTGTCATTCACGACTGAAAAATAAAAACTGCAGTCTATCATGCTAGCAGTGAATATTTAGTTTTCTCCTTGCATATCTGACAAAAATATATTATTTTGTATTTGTATAAGTGTTTGACTGGTCTTTAATTTGTAAAACTTTATAAAATAGGCAGTTCACTTGGCAGGGACAGTGACTTAATTTTTATTTCAGGTGTGTATGAAATCATAAGTTTTACTGTTTAAACTTTGATTTGTCATTAATTTACCTTCAATGACATTTGAATGGCTTGAAATAACATGGCACATGCAAGATTCATGTGGAAAACTCAAGAGGATGATGATAATATTTTAATTTTTATATATTATTTTATATATTTTATACAGGTTTATATAGAGCCATTTAAATATGAATTTTATAACCCAACTGTACAATACAGGATTCACGAACACCAGTATCCAGGTTTGTTCCAATTTTTTTTTTTTTTCCTACCTCCTACCTATCACTTTTGTCAATCATGTTCGTAAACCAAAGAATTAAAAAAGTCTGGCCTTAACTACATGCATAATTGTTCACCATGCAGATACGACTGTCAGATGTTTTAAGATGTTTAGCTTCAGCAAAAACAGACTTCATCTCTCAGCATGTGCTTGTCTTGGGAATGTTGCAGCTGCTGAACAATTGGCGGCTCTGATAAACATTTCCTGAAGCTATATGTTTTTAATGCCATGTGTCAAATTCAACGTGACTCATAATTGAATCCTGAGGTACATGTATTGATTGTATGATAAAAAATAATCAAACTGATATATATTAAATGTCTAATGCCAAAATCCCTTCATGTGGTTATAATATAAAAGGTCCAGAGAATGTATCTATAGACACAGACGACTAATGCTTTACTATATATAGATCTATATAATATAACCTATGCAAATAAGGTTAGGTGAAAAAAAAAAAAGGTATGGTTCTCAGACACCGCCAACATTAATTTAACCCCGCATAAAAAATTTTTAGTTTGATTTTCATCTTTCAAGAAGATAAGATAAAACAATTTGGATAAGATTTCCTATATTATGTAGTGCTTTTACCTGTTTAGCAAAAACATTCTGTTATTACCATGATATTCCCTAATCATATGACATTTATTAAAAACATACAAAAAAAAGGTAAAAAAAAAAATCACCCACTTGCATTGATTTTTTAAAAATGTGCCTGAGAACCATACTTTTATGTTTGTTTTTGCTTTATGTTTTCATTTTTGAAAACTTTGACAAAGAACATGAACCAGGAAGACCCCATTAAACTTTGGTATGGGTCAAATAAAGGAAGGTAATTTGTAAGCTTGATTCCCTTCTATATGTAACCCCATAAACATGATGAATAACATCAGCCAATTCAGTTACAGAAGAATAATATTAGTCATAAAACAGATAACAATATGTTATATATTAAAGGCTACCTTATATCACATATTAACAGGAATTATAACTATGTTTCACAGTGAGTGAAACATCCTTGCACAGTAAATTATGTAACTGAGAATACATTGCACTATAAGTCAAAGTCCATGGCATACCTGAGCAAATAGGAAACACTGACTTGGGATTTAAAATTTATGATAGTGTCAAAAGGGTTGCGTTTAGAATATCAGTGGCTTGAGTGAAGGCCAAGCAACATGAAATGATTATAATGAGCTTTACGAGCAGGATAACAGAAAATTTGTCAGAGCATTTGTGGGGATCTCAGGAAAAACCATCTAATCTGGAATATAAGCTAGTGGTTGATGACAGTGAGCAGTTAACACTAATGCCAGTCTAAAAACCTATTTAGTACTGTGGCTAAAAAAGTTCAAATTTTCAAAAGATAGACTGAAAACAGTGAATTTTCCTGCTATATACCTAGTAATTTCTTAAGATTTTTGTGATACTGTAGAAAATTGCAGAAAATTCAATCTGAAAGTATCTCAATAAGGTTCCATTACAAGATGGCTCGAACCAAGGAATGAACTAAAAATTTAAGAGAATTATTTTCTTTCCAATATCTTTAAAAATTCTAGCACGGACATTGCCCAAATCCTAAATATCTGGATATCATCAAATACAAGTTAGAAGTATAGTCATAAATTATAGAAAACTTCATTTAATAACTTCAGGACACAGATAATCAGGACAAATTGCGACATCCTAAAAATGTTTCATGCGACCATGTCATGTTCCTTTTTTAACTGCTACAGATATTACAAAGAGGGTTATTATAGAAAAATTACAGTGTTAGGCTTACTGTCCAAGAGAAATTAAAGGGAGAATAGTAGTAAATATTTGATTTTAGCTGGTTTATCCTAAATTCCAAATCAAATAATGTCTGTGTGCATTACCACTAAGCTGCTAAATGTGTATTGACTAGATTTATGCTTTTGTGTGTACACAAGTTTACACATACCTGCTCTGTTATATCATGATCTTATCTCTACTTAAGTTTTCCCTGACAAACTTTCCCATTGCATGCAATAAAAAACTAGAATACGGGTAGTCGACAAGCGACTACTTGTATCCGCCTAAATCAGAGTGGAACGGGTGAAGTGTTGCATATTAGCATGGATGTCTGCAGCCAAATTGTGTATGTAGGTTGCGCTACTTACGAAAAAATCCAGAAAGCTCTATACACATGCAAAACTTTGGCCCAATCGGTCAAACGGTTCCCAAGATATGAGCTTGGATATCTGCTGCATAAACTAGAATGCAGGTGGCGCCACCTGTCATAAAATCAAGAGAGCTGTCGGGGATGTATAAACTTGCAAAATTTTAGGCAGATATGTCAAACCACTGCCGAGATATGAGTGATTTTATCCCATGGCAGACAAACAGATGGGAGCTGTGCAAACATGGCTGCAGGTGGCGCCACCAGTTTTGCATATGATAGAGAGCTATGTGAGATTTATACACATGCAAAATTTTGGCCCAATCAGTCAAACGGTTCCCTAGATATGAGCTTGGATGTCTGCAGCGTAAACTTGATTGTAGGTGGCGCCACCTGTCATAAAATCAGAAAAGCTATCCAGGATGTATAAGCATGCCGAATTTCAGGTGAATTAGTCAAACCACTGCAGAGATATGAGTGATTTTAACCCAAGGCAGTCGAACAGATGGACACTGTGCAAACATGGTTGCAGGTGGTGCCACCATTTTCGGTGTATGTTATAAAGCTCTCCAAGGGCTACATTTGTGCAAAAAGATTTTCCTGATAGGTCAAACGGTTCCCGAGATATGAGCTTGGATGTCTGCAGCGTAAACGTGAATGTAGGTGGCGCCACCTGTCATAAAATCAGAAAAGCTATCCAGGATGTATACGCATGCCAAATTTCAGGTGAATTAGTCAAGTCACTGCAGAGATATGAGTGATTTTAACCAAAGGCAGACAAACAGATGGACACTGTGCAAACATGGTTGCAGGTAGCGCCACCATTTTTGGTGTATGTTATAAAGCTCTCCAAGGGCTACATTTGTGCAAAAGAATTTTCCTGATCGGTCAAACGGTTCCCGAGATATGAGCTTGGATGTCTGCAGCGTAAACGTGAATGTAGGTGGCGCCACCTGTCATAAAATCAGAAAAGCTATCCAGGATGTATACGCATGCCCAATTTCAGGTGAATTAGTCAAGTCACTGCAGAGATATGAGTGATTTTAGCCCAAGGCAGACGAACAGATGGACACTGTGCAAACATGGTTGCAGGTGGCGCCACCATTTTTGGTGTATGTTATAAAGCTCTCCAAGGGCTACATTTGTGCAAAAGAATTTTCCTGATCGGTCAAACGGTTCCCGAGATATGAGCTTGGATGTCTGCAGCGTAAACGTGAATGTAGGTGGCGCCACCTGTCATAAAATCAGAAAAGCTATCCAGGATGTTTACGCATGCCCAATTTCAGGTGAATTAGTCAAGTCACTGCAGAGATATGAGTGATTTTAACCCAAGGCAGACGAACAGATGGACACTGTGCAAACATGGTTGCAGGTGGCGCCACCATTTTTGGTGTATGTTATTAAGCTCTCCGAGGGCTACATTTGTGCAAAAAAATTTTCCTGATCGGTCAAACGGTTCCCGAGATATGTGGGTTTATGTGTGGAAACAGACGCACAAACGGACACAGAGCGCAAAGGAAAGGTCAGAGGTCAAAACAAAATCGGGGCGCAGCAGTTCACATGTGACCCGAACATAATCCCGGGTTTCGGAAAATTCCGCCCAGCGGTTACGGAGGAGTTCTCCGGACACCTACGCGGCGGCAGCAGCGGCGGCGGCGTCCAGCTGAAAACATAGTATCCGCAAAACTCTGTTTTTGGCGGATACAATAAGTGCTTGTCCTAGTTCTTAAGACACTGGAGGGTACCCTTAATTCTTAGAACACTAGTACAAGTGCACTACCTGCATGCTCTTTCCTGTACATGTATATGTACAGTGTGTCTGTGATCTAGCCTATAGCTTTCCTAGCTTTATCTATTCAGTGAGATAAGTGGACCATACCTACTAAAAGTGTAAACAAATCTTTCAGCAGATCAAATTTCAATACAATTAATGTCTCTTTCTATGACATTAAGGCTAAGATAAGGACCTTTCTTATGACACTAAGCTTCCGTTTCTGAACAAACACATGATTATTACTAGTAACACAGGTTAATATTTTATATGCAGTAAAGCTAAACCAAAAGCATGGAAATACACACAGAGGGCTCAAAATAAGAACTGGGCCATCAGAATTTGCCAGCAGATGAAAGAAAGTCTGGCCAAAATTGGGTGTGTCCAAGCTCCTTTTACCAGCAAATACTTCTAACTTGTCTCATCTAGATTGCATTCTTGTGAAAATCATGCAAAAAATTACTGCTAAATAAAATGATGATTGCATCATCCAGTTATTTCCCATGTAAGCGACCCTTATTTATAAATTTAGACACTACAAAACAGTGAAACCCCCACAAAGCAGTGTAAGGAATTACCATTTTCAAACATATAACTGTAAACAGGGTTTTTAAAATATGTGATGTATAGTAAAATCCTTTGGGATCCATTAAATTTTCTTTTTTGCTGGACTCACAAAAAACTTTGCCCAGTTTGTGCCCTGGTAAATTTCAAGTCCCAGAGAGCCCAAGTGTTTGAAGCATGTGAACTTTCCATTTGTAAAAAGTCAAAAAGCCTCAGGTATTATAAGTATGTGCAGCATTTCCATAGAAAATTTCAGTAATGAAATTTCAGAAATAAGACCCTTAACATTAAGATGACAGCATGTGAAATTCATGATTCCTCATTCTACTAATATTAACTGAGAAAAATGAAGAAACTCAGACAATCAAATCCAATGGCTGTTAACTGATTCTTTAGGGCATCCTAACTATATCATTGGACATTAGTATCCACAGGCAGACCACAACCATAGCCTATACTGTTGTTCTATGGGCTTCATTATGGAAATTTCTACTATATTAAGAAATTTCTTTGATAGCCTCTAAAAATAAATTTAACCTGTCAATACATTATTCCTGGTTTCCTTGAAGTCACAAGTGTGTGGCTATAATCACTAAGTCAAAATATTGAAAACACAAATAGTTTTATAAACATTTTTAGAGCCACAGTATGAACACCAGGTCATGGTAAGTAAATTCAAAATTTGGTACAAGAAACTGCCCAAAGGTATTTAAATGCCATGTATAAAATTTGTAGTAATGCACCATGGTTTACAAATGTAACAGTGCCCAGTAAGAGAAACTTGGGGCACACTTTTAAAGACATCTCTATAAACACTGCTAAGATGACATAAACCTGCAAAGGAAAAAGTAAACACAATTACCATAAATCCATATATTTTTTTAGTTTGTTCCTCTAAAACATCAAAACAATACTGTCAGGATATCCCATTTCATAGTTTCTACCAGATCCCAGAAAAAAACAGACAAGGAAAAGGGCAACAATGCCATTCAACTTCTCAAGATGAGACCGTTTTTATCGGAAAGCATAGGAAGCCAATGAAACCCTTGAGGAGATATATATAAACCAGTCTGTCTCTCCAGACTAACGACTGCCCATCAGACCAATGTAATAACCTGCAGGGGTAATTCCAACATCTCTCTGTGATCCTACAGAAATGAAGCAATCAAACGGCAGAGATTTCAAGATCAACAGTGGCTTATAGCAGCTGACTCAGACATACTGACATTTCTGTTTATGAATATACAGAGCTGGTCATTTTACCACTCCTACCTCAAACAGATACTGATGGACATTAGAGTGGTGGTACAAGATGAGTCTGTGACTAAACTTATCTTCAGAAAAGGACAATCTTATCTTATTGTCTCAAAATGACAAACTTGTGTTTTCTTGTTGTCTCTAATAACATGTTTTTTCTTGTTGTCTAAAAAAAACATATTTCCTTGTTGTCTCAAATAACATATCTTTTCTTGTTGTCTCAAAATAACATATCTTTTCTTGTTGTCTCAAAAAAATACATCTTTCTTGTAGTCTCCAAATAACTTAAGCTGTGTTTCCATGTATCCGTAAAAATTGACTCCGCAAAAGACATACGCAGGCTCCATAGTGCGCAGTCTGCAAAAACTGTTTCCATAAGTATGTACATTTTTCTTGCGGATACCCTTTCGCGTGCCTCTTTATGAAACAGCAAAGACGACAGCCAAGAGCACAATTTTACTGTAAATGCAACCAGTGACCTGGCGAAGGGTAGCTGTCAGGAAATGTAGGTATATTTTCCAACTGCAAAACGGATGAATCACTCACTGATCTGTTTCAACGTGGTCCGTTTTGCGGATATGCATGTGGAGCACGTCAAAACGTACATATGGAAACAGTTCATCTAAAAAAGAGGGATGCGATATTTTGTGTACGAGACATACAAGATTTACGGATACATGGAAACACAGCTTTATTGTTCACTTATGTCATATTTCCACAGCAAATATGGACTAGGTATCTGCTATACAAATAGTTCTAGATTCAAAGGAATTCATTGTTTGTGAATTTTTTCTCTTGATTCCAAAATGAGATTTTTTTTAATAAAGGATTTCTTTCTGAAATCTAATTTACTGTTAGAGGTGTTTTCTTAAATTTTCTCTCTACCTTATTAACAAGAATATGGCATTCACCAACATGCTGAAGGAAAAGCTTTTACTATACTTTTAGCACAATATGTCATTAATGCATTCATAATCCACAAATAAGTCTAGCTTGATTTTAAAACCTGCTGAGAGCACTGATATAACAGCTAAATATACCACGGTTATAACAGACACCTGCCTTCCATATCCTGAGACCAGTTTTATATGGCATCTTACATAAGACCAAGAAGATGTCCAGACATGACATTTCATTACAGGGGTTTCTAGACGTCAACAACAGTCGGGATTCAAGCAATTAATTCTGAAACCTATCAAATGGCAACAATATTCCTGCAACAGGGGGCTTAAAATAACACAAACAAAATTATAATAGTCTGAAAGACAGAGTATGACACGCTTTTTCTGCAGACAATGTATCAGCAATTTTATGAAGAATTTCAATCTTGAAAAATCCATTGCAGGTAATTAAGGAAATTGCCTAGCACAAAGAAAGTCAATCTTGTACTGTCTTGCTTCGAGAAACCTTACACAAGTATAATCATTTTAAACTAATTTATTTTACCTGGCACAGGTGTGTGGCTTGTCTGGATTCTATATGAATTTGATATAAATGTGTTTATGACAGTCTAACTGAATATAAACAGGTAGCCCAAGATATAGATGGTCATTTTTGGGATACATAGTGGTAAAGTCTCTCCCAGGATCCCGCTCACTGGCACTCAGCATGTTTTTTTTTGGTTTTTTTTGCATTAAAATTTTAAAGAATATAAATATAAACATAAACATGTGGTCCTCAAGTTAATATGCAGAAACTCTGAAAATGATGAGTAAAATATTTCAGTATGAAGGAAAATGTATGAACTTTGTGACTACTGTGACTTATATATAGATAGACCATCAGTGACGTCTTCCCAGTGCAACTGAACATCACAGAAATTGTTTTGCAATTTGACTAATGCTACCAGCTTGAGATTATTCATCATTTCTCAGGTGATAATTAAAATGTGTCACAAAAAGTGTACCGGTACACTATTCTGGATTCAGTGCAACATTCTGGTCATTCAGTGCAAGGTAAAGCTAAAATGAATTGCAACTTAATGCAATTTTTGCTGGTTCTGCATGGTACCCATTAGCAAAACAAAACATGCATGCTGCCGTGACAGTATATATGCAATTCCTCAACACACATTCTTCTTTCTGCATTCAGTACATAAGCAATCTTTACCTTTTTCACTAAAGCTATCTGTAGAAAACCTTCTGCAATGTTTGGACAGGGCATTTTTTAATGGCTAACTTGTATAAGATATAACTGTCACAAAAAAAACATGTGGACACAGGTTTTTTTTGCCACATGTAAAATTTTGATCATGAAATAAAATTATGGGTTTGAGTTTGACAAAACAAGTGCCAGACCTTTGTATATATTGTATAAATAAACAAATATCTGTTATTTGAGGTGAAACACTGTCAAATATACAGAAAGTATATGTATGTATGTGTAAGGTTATCTAAGCACGGGGACCTAAGATGCAGAGAAAATAAGGATAATGATGATGAGGTTATCTCCATGGGAACAAGATGCCTAGCAGTTAAGGCTGGCAGCTGACTCTGGCATCAGGCTCTCTGCCAAAGACCTGAAAATATGTAACTGTTTCCAGGTATTTATTGTGACCTGGGTATGACAATTAGGGTACAAAATCAATCATATACCTGGATGTCTGTGGTCAGGTGACTTGTTTCCTTGGTGATAACAGATTCTGGCTTCTCTTTGCATAACATGTCACTTCCTCCAAGTATCACATTCTACGGTTTCAGCCATGATTTTTATTTTATGGGTTCTTCTACCACAATGATAATTTGATCTGGCATCACAAATAAACATCATTATTTTAAGGTAACAATGATACACCCCAGATGTGGCTTTTACAGCTGTTATTTTCATTAAATCAGCAAATGCAATAGCAACACTGGCTGTAACTACTACCATGTGTTACAGCTGGAACCAACACAGCCACAAGCATCATGTTTTATAATTAATTTTCTGAGAATCATTTTTTTTATGCCCTTACTATACATACTGTAATGTGGTTGGTATTTTGTTCACAAGGATTTCAATTTTACTACATTTGCAAAAGGGAAATAAGCTTGAAAATATATTAACCTTCATGAATATAATGCCTCATCTGCACCCTCACTTATACTGTGGCCTCACAGAAGCATCAAAAGATTATTCATGACAAAAGCTAGATTAATACATGTTTTATACAATATAAATCTTTTATATTTAATATTAATTAACAATGGATGACAATTTCCATGTGTTGGTTGTTCCTTTAGATCCTTGTCAAATTGTCAAAGTTTTGAACACATATTATATCATTTATATATTAATGGATTGGATATACTTTGGCAGGCAATTGTAAGGTAAGTTGTGAAAATGAAAAGCACATAAAGCTTTGGAAAAGTGAAAATCAAGATTATTTAAACTTGCCAATTTGAAGCCAACTACACTATGCACCCTGCTGCTTTCCTAGATGCATATACCATGGAGCATATGAACAAAAAAGAAAAGAACATAATCTTCCACTTAAAATGTCACTATTCAGAGACCTATATCTTGAAACAAGTAAAAATATATACAAAAATATGGATGACTATGGGTCCTATCAAGGAGAACAAATTCAACTTGGATAAAATTTAACCATGGGGCAAATAGTTACAACCTAATTCAAGGTTAGCTGATAACAACAGGTTTTCTCTTTTCTACCACCTACCATCTGGTGCACCAATTACTTAACATTATTTATCTCCCCTGATCTCTGTACATTCACTGTTAGTGATTTGTTTTCAGTTAAACAATCAAACTTCAGTTCCAAGTTTTCAGATTCAGATAAACAATTTTGTTTAAAAACAGTCTTTGGGTAACTGATGCGCAACTATCATCTACTTGTTCACTGTTTCCCTGGGTTCTCATCAGATTGTTTGATTTTGTGCTCATACAAAAATAAATATTCAATGTATAAATGAACATGCTCTGTGTAGAGATTGTGAGATCATGAAAATGAAACCTTCATGAAATAAAGAAAAATCATAAGAATTGAGCCGCATGAATGTGAAGCCTACCACAGTAGTTTTTACCCTGGGAATGAGGGTATTTATTGAATGAGCCAGGTATTATCAGCTTCTGCCATTCACGAGTCCGTGATCACCCTTTGAGCAAATATGGCATGATGTGATTGTTCTTACATGTAATCTGGTATAATGAAGCTGTATGCCTATCTATTATAAATGTGGCATGTTTCAATGTAAGTTTAAATATAGTAAAATAGCTTTTAATCACATGCTGTCTTCTTGAGCATATGCAGAGTATATTATGTATGTACGATCCACCAGTTGATTAATCAATGCACCAAAAACCAACTCTGAACATATGTTGGGTATAGTTTGACATCTGGTTCCACTGTTTTGTGTCAGGCAATTATTTAGTGTGATAACTCCAGTATTAATTATAATTGTGTTGGACCAAAGCTGTGTTGTGCTACATCTGCTGTCATAAGCCCCAAAAACATGTATAAACAGTCAAAACTACAATGCATTTACATATAAATATATATGTCAAGGCCCAGATCCTGATCTGGACCAATCGCCGATTGGTCCAGACCAAATCCTGATCAGGGTTTAGGACAGACCAAATCCCGATTGGGATGTGGTCTGGACCAATCGCCGATTGGTCCGAAACAGATGCCATTCAGGATTTGGTCCGGCCTAAACCGCGATCATTAACTTTTAGGAAAGAGAATGAGTTCCTGTCTAAACTTATCAAGGTTCAGGTCAGCCCAGACCTAGATTCAGAGCATGCCTAATATTATAATTGCCTATATCCCCGACAGGATGTCTGAAATTATAACTTAATAAGTAATGATAAATGTTAATTTAGTTTGTAGTCAGTGTTAATCTATCTATCCTCATAACCTAATTAATATTTTAGTTTGAATTAATTGAGTGATTATATATATTGTAATTATTTTTCAAGTCCTTGTATTATCAAGTTGAATTATTAGTTCCAGTATTTTCATTAGATTGTTTATTCAGTTTTTTATATAACAAATGAACTAGTTTAAGCTGACTCCCTGTGTAAATAAGTGTATATTTGATGCGTTTTGTAGGTAGAATAAATTGTTAGATGGATGACATATATAAGAAGTTAAGTATCATATGAAGTTTTCAGTCTCCAGTTTTCAAATATGGATATTCTTAACTTGTATCAACTCATAAACAGCTTTCATTCAAATGAAAAATCCTGATTTCGTGAAAACCAACAATTTATAACTTCTCTTAACAACATTTTCAACTAAATATATGTATATATCCATGTTTTTATAACATGTATTAATATATATAAAATTATATTTTTTACACAATTTGGTTTATTATTTTCATGTCTTAACCTTATGGTATATAATGTTTAGCCAAAAGCCTGCTCTAGTCTGCCATGGAATCTCAATCAGGAACTGGTCCAGACCAGATCCCGATCAGGGTTTAGGCCAGACTTAATCCCAATCTGGATTTGGTCTGGACCAATCAGGAATTGGTCCAGCCCAGATCTCGATCGAGATTTGGTCTGGACCAATTCCCGATTGGTTTGTACCAATCGGCGATTGGTCCAGACCAGATCCCGATCTTGATCTGGTCTGGCCTAAACCCTGATCTGGATCTGGTCTGGTCAAGGGCTGGACCAGATCCCGATCACGGTTTGGGCCGGACCAAATCTCAATCGGTATCTGGTCTAGAACCAATTGCCAATTGGTCCTGATCGGGATCTGGGCCTTGACATATACACTTGCATAAATATATACATCTCAACAAACTTGTCAATCAAATGATGAGGTTTCATACAAATTATATCCTGTCAGTCATATGATACAGAATCACACAGATCAGAACATCCCATGGTCCTGTCAATCATATGATACAGAATCACACAGATCAGAACCTCCCATGGTCCTGTCAATCGTATGATACTGAATCACATAGATCAAATACTTCCATGGTCCTGTCAATCATATGATACAGAATCACACAGACCAGTACCTCCCATGGTCCTGTCAGTCATATGATACAAAATCACACAGATCAGAACATCCCATGGTTCTGTCAATCATATGATACAGAATCACACAGATCAGAACCTCCCATGGTCCTGTCAATCATATGATACAGAATCACACAGATCAGAACCTCCCATGGTCCTGTCAATCATATGATAAAGAATTACACAGATCAAATACTCCCATGGTCCTGTCAATCATATGATACAGAATCACACAGACCAGTACCTCCCATGGTCCTGTCTATCATATGATGCAGAATCACACAGATCAGAACCTCCCATGGTTCTGTCAATCATATGATACAGAATCACACAGATCAGAACCTCCCATGGTCCTGTCAATCATATGATACAGAATCACACAGATCAGAACCTCCCATGGTCCTGTCAATCATATAAATGCAGCATCACACAGACCAGTTCCTTTCTGAATCCAGTCAATTATTTGATACAGCATCACACAATTTAAAGGTACTGGTTTCAGTAAGTTTTCCAGCTCCTTCAGTAGCCTTGTGAGGTACTAATATGCAAATATCAGGGATCTGACAGGCAGTTTGTATAACAAGTCAATGTATTCACAGAAGTTTCTGACTCCTGACAAGCATTCAGGGATTGAATAACATTTTTATTTACATATATTTGTGGAAAATATAATTAATAACAAAATGGCAGGTTTATTATGGCAACCATACAATCTTGAGTTATATTACTAGCTAGACTGCGCCAATTTATGACACAAACTAATCAAGATATTTGCCCATGGGACCAACATGCCAAGTCTGATTAAAATCTGTGAGACTGTTCTTAAGATATACTGCAGACATACAAGCAGATCTAAGTAAAACCAACAACCAATCAGAACATAAAGTGACACCTTTAGCAGCACAGCTTTAGGTAACATGGAAAATATCAGAAATATTTTACTGATGTATCCCTGTTCTTATTCTATATAGATTACAGAGCATTCATTCATTTATTGTATTCTCCCTGGATGCCTAAATATCCCCAGGGTTTATATTACTGGCTTCACTTCTCAGAAGAGCCAGGATTTATTTTAACCCGAGGTCATTATGATGTTAGCATGAGGAAACTTGGGAGACAAACCAAAATCCTGATAACATCAGCCTGGAAATTGCTCTGCATCCTCTGTGGTTGCCTTGACGATAGAGTCTGATGCAGTGACACTGATACTGGACCAGAAAGCTGATTGTCCATGCTTGCTAATCAGCTCCATCCATAATGACCGTTATAAGGAATCTCACTGGCCAAGGCGAGCTCAGACAGAGACACCCTATGTATAACTGTCAGTAAATCACCAATATCTGAAGGCTGACAAACAAAAGTTCTCATTTAACACTGAACTTTATTTGTGTAGCTTGTGTGACAACCGAAATTTTTGGATGTGGTATGCTCTTTTTAGTTGTCAATCTACAAATTTATGTTGTGGTATTTGCTCTGGAAACATATTTTTATACAATAAACTATATACCTTATGGAGGGTTAATTTCTACAGTTCAGAAAGATAAAACACAACTAAATAACTAGAATACGGGTAGTCGACAAGCAACTACTTGTATCCGCCTAAATCAGAGTGGAACGGGTGAAGTGTTGCATATTAGCATGGATATTTTATCCCATGGCAGACAAACAGATGGGAGCTGTGCAAACATGGCTGCAGGTGGCGCCACCAGTTTTGCGTATGATAAAGAGCTATGTGAGATTTATACACATGCAAAATTTTGGCCCAATCGGTCAAACAGTTCCCTAGATATGAGCTTGGATGTCTGCAGCGTAAACTTGATTGTAGGAGGCGCCACCTGTCATAAAATCAGAAAAGCTATCCAGGATGTATAAGCATGCCGAATTTCAGGTGAATTAGTCAAACCACTGCAGAAATATGAGTGATTTTAACCCAAGGCAGAAGAACAGATGGACACTGTGCAAACATGGTTGCAGGTGGTGCCACCATTTTCGGTGTATGTTATAAAGCTCTCCAAGGGCTACATTTGTGCAAAAAAATTTTCCTGATCGGTCAAACGGTTCCTGAGATATGAGCTTGGATGTCTGCAGCGTAAACGTGAATGTAGGTGGCGCCACCTGTCATAAAATCATAAAAGCTATCCAGGATGTATACGCATGCCAAATTTCAGGTGAATTAGTCAAGTCACTGCAGAGATATGAGTGATTTTAACCCAAGGCAGACAAACAGATGGACACTGTGCAAACATGGTTGCAGGTAGCGCCACCATTTTTGGTGTATGTTATAAAGCTCTCCAAGGGCTACATTTGTGCAAAAGAATTTTCCTGATCGGTCAAACGGTTCCCGAGATATGACTTTTGATGTCTGCAGTGTAAACGTGAATGTAGGTGGCGCCACCTGTCATAAAATCAGAAAAGCTATCCAGGATGTATACGCATGCCCAATTTCAGGTGAATTAGTCAAGTCACTGCAGAGATATGAGTGATTTTAACCCAAGGCAGACGAACAGATGGACACTGTGCAAACATGGTTGCAGGTAGCGCCACCATTTTTGGTGTATGTTATAAAGCTCTCCAAGGGCTACATTTGTGCAAAAGAATTTTCCTGATCGGTCAAACGGTTCTCGAGATATGAGCTTGGATGTCTGCAGCGTAAACGTGAATGTAGGTGGCGGCATCTGTCATAAAATCAGAAAAGCTATCCAGGATGTTTACGCATGCCCAATTTCAGGTGAATTAGTCAAGTCACTGCAGAGATATGAGTGATTTTAACCCAAGGCAGACGAACAGATGGACACTGTGCAAACATGGTTGCAGGTGGCGCCACCATTTTTGGTGTATGTTATAAAGCTCTCCGAGGGCTACATTTGTGCAAAAAAATTTTCCTGATCGGTCAAACAATTCCCGAGATATGTGGGTTTATGTGTGGAAACAGACGCACAAACGGACGCAGAGCGCAAAGGAAAGGTCAGAGGTCAAAACAAAATCGGGGCGCAGCAGTTCACATGTGACCCGAACATAATCCCGGGTTTCGGAAAATTCCGCCCAGCGGTTACGGAGGAGTTCTCCGGACACCTACGCGGCGGCGGCGGCGGCGGCGGCCAGCTGAAAACATAGTATCCGCAAAACTCTGTTTTGGCGGATACAATTAAATGAAAATTATTTATCTACTGTTGGTTTATTTGCATTATTTTATAAAGAAACCATATATTACAGAAGCTATTACATTATTCATGCATCTTTTTGACTGAGCAGTAGTGGGGACTTTTGTTACTGATTTGAATATTAACCAATGCTGTAAAAAATATAAATCACAAACTAAAGACAGGATACAACTTTTCACATTTTTTTACAGACTGTAATAATTTCCAAGTTTTCCTTTCTTTAAAAGAAATCATGAAATTATGGGAACCTACTGATACTGAACCTGTGATGACAGCTCTGGAAATGGAATTCATGTTGTCTCTTGTATATAAAATATATCTACTGATTTTAAATAGTATTACAAAACACAGATAATGTGATAACAGATAACACAAAATGAAAGTAAACCTCACACAACTGAAAATTTCCTAAATGCATACCACAAGATGTAGCAATATTTATATATTGATTTCAGATACTAATTTAAAAAGCACAAATAAAGTGATCTAAGAGAATACAAAATTGAAAGTGAACCTAACACATCTGAAATTTTCCTAAAATGCATAACACACAATGTAGCAACATTTATCAAAGAAAAAAAAAACTGAACCATGATGTATTAAAATCAGTCGACCCTAAAATGAACTAATAAATTGTCGGCACTTCTGATAACCACAAATAAACTGATTTCTCATAATGCAATATAAAAATAAACCCTACACATCTGTGAGTTACCATGTATGCATACTGAGGGCTGTAGAATCCAAGACACTATCTGTACCACAATCAGGGTTAGGTCTTACTTCAGTGTTTAGTATTATTATAGTCCATAATATATTAAAATGAGTCAACCCAAAAATATATAATACACTTTGTGGACTTCTGATGTTGGGCAAACATTTCACTGCTGTCAGTACTAAAAAAAAGGCATTTATCAAAAAGGATGATCAATTAACTTAATTGAAAGAGAAAGTTGTGTGTATGCAAATAGTTCCCCATTTAAACATGCAGATGTTCCAGTAATACATACCACCTGGTGCACATTATCAGCCCCAATATGGACAAGGCTTGTGTCTGTGAGCATGGATGAAACATTTCACATATGTGTTAGACATATTTTTAATAACTCAAATAGCCAAAAATGTTGTGAAGCTGGTCTGTAAGGAAATACAACTCTAATTTGTTGATGACGATGCAGTCATCCACAGAGCCTTCCTCCGGCTTTCTACTTGGGAGATACAGATCAAATGGACAACAACTTTCTCTTCAGAGAATTTTCCACATTGACACAATCCTAAACCAAGAGATAAAATATTAAACCAGTCTTAGGGGCTGATATATTGCATACATACTAAAACATATATGTAAAGTTGTATGTCAGAATTAAAGGTAATAATAACATGGTATGGTGCCCTGGGATTCCTCAAATTTCATTTTCCTTGGGACAATGTTATCAGACATTTTACAGGCATTTTACAGTAAAATATATTGTTCTTCATTGAAAATGTGTCACTTTGTTATTCATGTATTAAAAAATTAAACCCACTTTGTAAAACAATCCTGTTATAACATTTAGGCCTCATATCACAGGCCTTGCCATGTAATTACCAGTATATTTTAAAAGGCTTCTGAAACTTGTCCATTTTAAATTTTGAAACTTGTCAAGTCCATTTAAAATTAAAATTTAATTCCTCCATTTTTAAAGTCAATTAATTAACAAACTGCAGCACATACCTGTATATGTGAATAATCAATCTAAGCTTCCTTGTCTTTGGTTTACTTATTTTAAGAATGACAATATGTGTCTACAAATCATTCATGTAAATCACTCATTATAAAATACTTATTTCACATTTTTCTATGAGCATTGTATAGTCTTCACACAATGTTTCCTGTCTACAAAACCTGACTCATGCAATTGTGACTTTTCAAAATATGATCCATGGCATTGGGGATTAAGTTATCAGCCTGCTTTATTTTGAATTCATATCACTCAGTTTATTGGTCACAAAAATGTTTCCCAATTTATGACCTGGTCAGATGTATGATAGGAGAAATTGCTGTGTCAGCATATTTGATGGTTTAAATGCAATAAAATCATAGGTGCACCCTGTAAAGCATGCATGAGGACTCTTTGTGTACTATTACAGCGGCACTGCTCAAGATAAATACAGACTGAAGAACATGACCCACTAGAACCACACTAAGGAGAGAGAATACCTCTGAAAAGGTAAAATAATCTGACTTTACAGTTTAATTAAAATCAGATGGATAGCTTTCATATAATCCTGTATGCAAACAAACATACAAACCACCAAGCAAACATGAGTGAAAGCATAACCTCCCTGGTGAAGGTAAAATTACTGCTAGTGAATCATCCAAATCAATCACCATGTACTTTACATTTCTGTATAAATTTCTTCCCTTGCATTTAACTCCTGTGTGTGCCTAGCACACAGTCTTCTTGTCAATTTACAAAATCTTGTCTCTCTAAATATCCTTGGATCACTCAGACTTTATGACCTGGTGAAAGGGGCCTAGCCTTAGGAACCTGTTAAATATTAACAAGCCTGACTGTGGAGACGTTATCACCTCTATCTACGGGGCATATAACACTTCACAGGGATCTTTTTTCTCATTTCCAGGTCTCTCTGTTGTCTGGTATTGATCAAGCGGGATGTGATTCAGCTGTGACACACCCTATTGTTACGTCAAAACCCTGATGCGCAAATGAATGCAACAATTACCTTCCACAACAATACAATTACTTGCATCTTTTGTCAGGATTCCCCTAACCACTCCCCCGTGACCTCTGAGGTTATGATCTGCTTGATTTACTGTGACTTGCTTGACATGCTGTATTGGTGCAAAAAAGGGGGATTCAACATTTTTTGTTTTATGTCCTTGTATCATGGACACTGGAATATTTCTGTTACTGATATTTGCCAGCAGTTAAATGTGTACATTTTTCAGATAACAAGTTTTCATAGTTTTGTGTCCATAATTTGCCGGATTTGAAATTTCCAGGAATATATATCCTACAATACAACTGCTGTTATACCTGAGTGAAAGTCTTATTTAATCTATTTGAATTTGACAAAGTAATAAGAATGGTCCATTAATCTACTTGAATTTGAAAAAGTGATAAGATTGGTCCAATAAAGTGATTAGTTTAAATTTATATTGATTATAAATGAACCTTTAAGGGAAAAAGATGTGAAAAAATTTCACAGACCTTAAACCTGATGGCATTATATTTAATAAATATGAAGCAGACAAGTTAAATTTTTTATAAGTAACATAATCTTTGTAATAAACAAGACACGTTATACTGATTAATATATTATAAAACTAACTAAATAATTCCCTTGCTGATGGAAGCAGTGGCTGACTCACCCCTGACCACTAGTGTGATGAATCATATAATTTATTACCTGGTGCCATGACACCCCTCCATCGTTACCAGGGAGAACAAAGGTTACTGCTGAAATTAACCGGCCACCATGTACCACTCCTAGTAAAATCAAGTACCCTGCATTATTTATCAGCAAAATAATTTTTCCTCATTACAAATCAGTGACATAATTGGAAAAATCAAGTTTAGTTTTTGTGCACCTGCCATTTTGCTGTGACCAACAACACTAGATTCTAATTTAAAATTTAATCTCTCACACATAAAAGTCTGATATGAGAATGTTAATGCACTCATCAACAAATGCACGTCGTTATGCCCTGGATCACGGGTGATCATTCAAAGCTGTTATTATAACATTTTTGTGCCATTGATGGTTTTGGGCATGCCATTAATGTGACTCTCATCTTTAAATTGCTAATTGCTTGCCTCACACGTGCCACAATAAACATTTCCTAACTACAAATAACATGTGTTTAAAAGGCTGTGTTTTCCCCCTACTTATCGATCTGGTCTCAGAAAACGATAGTTTTCCTGGGTCTGGACCATTTCACTGTTGTTACTTAACAGTAAAATTATCATGATTCACCACTGTAACAAGCTGTATCAGGATGGTGATTCTAAAGTTTATTTATGCAGATCATTCAATAGCACTTAAATAATGTGGAATTTAAGTATGATATGTAACTTTAAGACTGATTACCTCCACCATAAATCTAACCTTTTCTATAGAATTTATGTGATTTCTGGCTTACCCTGCATACACATAAATGAACACTAGGTAATTCCTGTTGACAAAAGTTCTTATAATGCATTTTTGACATGCATTTTAGCTTGTTTATCTGAAAGCTGTTGATCAACAAAGCAATGTTGACAAATGGAAAACCCAAACATGTAACCTAAGGTGGTTGGTTACACATGCGCTGAAGCTGGAAGGTCACTAATGGCAAAATGCCCTTTGCAAAACTCAGGTTCATCAGACTTACAACCAGATGTCATTGTTTAATGTGTCAGGATTATTTTGGCAGGTCCCCCACAGGTTATAAACAAATTATTATAAAAGTTTCAAGGGATTATCTTTAGATAGCAGATGCATAATATTGGAATAGACACTTTATGTTTTAATTCATTTATCTTCTCTGTGTGTATCAGCATAATCGCTGATTTATTGTAGTAAATTTATTATCATAATAACTACAGGCAGATCAAACCTGGTGTTATGAAGGAACCTATATATATGCATTGAAAACTTCCTCTTATGGACACCTCTCTACAACAGACACCTCAATATTACAGACACTTCAGGCAGTCCTTGTAGGCTCAGGCTTATAATCACCTCAAAAGCTCTAATATGTGCTATAGGACTTCATCATTCTACTTTTAAATCAGCTCATCCCCCCCCCCTGTATAAGGGAAGGATCAAATCTACAAGAATATCTTCTAATTCTCTCAATTTCTGTAACATGCAGAAATTTCGGTGATTTATCATTATCATACAAAATCATATTATTTTTTTTATTTCACTTATTTAAATTGTCAAAGGTTGATGTTAGAATACTAGTAATTTTCCAGAAGTAATATTTCTTTCAGAGTTTCACTTCAGCAGATCTTATATTGTGTTAAAAAAACTAACTTATGCTGAAGTGAGCCAGCTCTACTTTAACAAGGCATGCTTATCTCCAGTGAGATTGCTGAGATGAATTCAGCACAGTGGCCAAGTTTTAAGGGTTTCATATCATAAGCAAGTGTTTTGTTTCATAAAATAACAGGAATGTTCACAAGAAACTTCTATATGTTTCAGCCTGACATAGAAGGAGCACATAAATATTTTTTGGGCAAATATTTTAAACTGAGATTTACATGGTACCAAGTAATATATATGAATCCTGTAAGGCAAAACAAGGGACCCATGGGTCACGGCGCTCAGCTGATCGTGATTGGACTATAAATGTTTCTCCACTGTGATACTATATCGAGTCGATAAAGCTTATGAATATCACGGACATGTTGGGCTATTATAAAGGAATGTAATGTAATATGTGAGTAAATGATAAATGAAATTACCTGACTGATGGATTAATAGAGTCAAATATAGTGGTTTATTTTTTATTTATTTAGGAGGGGTTGAAAACTGTGATATATTTGAGCAAATATGAATGCAATGACAGCAGTAATAAGCAGTAGTAGAATGATAATAAGGCCATTTGTTGAAGGATCTAAAGTGTATGGTAGTCTGCAAGCTTTCAATTTGACAGATATGATGTTATGATTAACTATGCTGATGAAGTGATTTATGAATTTGTGACTCTATGACACAATATCTCTTTAGTCTTGACAAGGTACATTATTGTGATGCCCACTATGTCTACATATTACACAATATTGACATAATTAATGGCATGTACATAGGTACCTATGGACGAATAGTTATACAAAATATTAAAGTATGAATATATCTGATTCATCTTGTTCTTGCTTACTGAGGCTGACTTTGGGATGGGGTTCGGAGAAGGGAAAAGTGAGGGCAGCACGAAGGTGGATGTAGAAATATTCTATTGTAATGTTTTTCATTTATATAAGAATATGAAAAGCTAAGAGGAAAGGGGCCCTCCTACTTGGTTATAGTAAAGTTCTAAATATATGATTGCAAACTAATACTCTGACAAGACTTTCATGAAGAACAAGTGACCCATGGGTCATGACGCTCAGCTGACTGGGAAGAGATTCGCAAAAGGAAATTTTATCATTAGAATGGTAGTATATACCCATTCAACTGAAGCATCAAACAGATTAACCAACAGGCCAAGAATTAGTCTGTATTTATATATCTCAAAAATAGAGAAAAATGTGTAAACTTTTAAAACTAGAATACGGGTAACCGACAAGTGACTACATGTATCTGCCAAAATCGGATAGTGAGGCATGGATTGAGTGGCAAGGGGAAATAGAGTGAGGTATGTTGCATATTAGCATGGATGTCTGCAGCCTAAATGTGTATGTAGGTTGTGCCACCTACCACAAATCCAGAAAGCTGTCCAAGTTGTATACACCTGCAAAATTTTAGGCAGAAAAGTCGAACCACTACATGTATATGAGCGATTTTTGCCCATGGCAGACAAACAGACAAACACTGTGCAAAAATCTTTGCAGGTAACCCCTCCAGTTTTGTGTATGATAAAGACCTATGTGAGATCTAAACACATGCACAATTTTGGCCCAATCGGTCAAATGGTTCCTGAGATATGAGCTTGGATGTGTGCAGCGTTAACTAGAATGTAGGTGGCGCCACCTGTCATAAAATCAAGAAAGCTGTCAAGGATGTATAAACCTGCAAAATTTTAGGCAGTTATGTCGAACCACTACAGAGAAATGAGTGATTTTAGGCCACGGCAGACTAACAGACAGACGCTGTGCAAACATTGTTACAGGTGGCGCCACCATTTTTTGTGTATGTTACAGAGCTATCAAAGGGCTACATTTGTATAAATTTTATTTCCTGATCGGTCAAACGGTTCCCAAGATATAAGCTTGGATGTCATCAGCGTGAACGTGAACGTAGGTGGCGCCACCTGTCATAAAATCAAGAAAGCTATCCTGGATGTATACGCATGACGAATTTCAGGTGAATTAGTCAATTCACTGTAGAGATATGAGTGATTTTCACCCAAGGCAGATGAACAGATGGACACTGTGCAAACATGGTTACAGGTGGCGCCACCATTTTTTGTGTATGTTATAAAGCAATCCAAGGGCTACATTTGTATCAATTTTATTTCCTGATCGGTCAAACGGTTCCCGAGAAATGAGGGTTTATGAGTGGAAACAGACCCACAAATGGACACTGGATAGAGAGGAAAGGTCAGAGGTCAACGCAAATTGGTTAGGCACCAGTTCACATGTGACCCGATAATAGGTGTAAGTTTGGGAAAAATCGGTCCATTAGTCTCCGAGGAGCTCTCTGGAAACGAACGCCGCCGCGGTGGAGGAACTCGGTCAAAAACATAGTATCCGCAAAACTTCGTTTTGGCGGATACAAAAATACAGGTGGCTCCACCAGTCTGCAGAAACTAATAAAAAAACTTAATGGTCAATATCCATGCAAAAAATCATGGTGATCTCTGCATTAGTTGTTCAGATACTTCAGTTTTTGTATCAAATTGTCCATTATTCTGAGGGATACTTCAGAGTCCTATAGCTTGAAGGATATGGGTAACAGAGACCTAATTTCAAGTTTCCACAGGCACCTTTCATGGGCCTCCTTGCATGACAAGAATGAAGATTCTAGGTCCAGTTGTTGCGATTTGTACCCTGTTGACAGATAACCACATCTTTAAAGGTCTCAAAAAAAAGAAAAAAATTCGTAAAAATTTGAAAAAAAATAGAGGTGGCACACCCAGTCTGCAGAAACTGATGGAACAGCTCATGATCAATATGTATGCCGAAAATCATGACCATCAGTGTTGTAGTTATTGAAATACTGCAGTTTTGGTATCAAATTTTCCATTATTCTGGGGGGGGGGGGTATTTTGGACCCATACAGCTTAAAGAATATGGGTAACAGAGACCTAATTTCAAGTTTCCATGGAGACTTTTCATGGGTCTCCCTGTGTGTCAAGAATGAAGATTCTTGGTCCAGTTTTTATGATTTGTGCCCTGGTAACAGATGTTCATATCTTTAAAGGTCTCAAAAATACAGAAAAATTTCGTAAAAAAAACCGAACAAATACAGGTGGAGCCACCAGTCTGCAGAAACTTATGAAACACTCCATGATCAATATCCATGCAAACAATTATGGTTATCTCTGCATTAGTTGTTCAGATACTTTAGCTTTTGTATCAAATTTTCCATTATTCTGAGCTGTACTTTGGAGTGCCATAGCTCAAAGGATATGGGTAACAGAGACTAAATTTCAGGTTTCCATGGAGACTTATCATGGGTCTCCCTGTGTGTCAAGAACGAAGATTCTAGGTCCAGTTGTTACGATTTGTACCCTGTTGACAGATAACTACATCCTTAAAGGTCTCAAAAATGGAGAAAACAATTCGTGAACATTGAAAAATACAGGTGGCGCCACCAGTCTGCACAAACTGATGAAACATCTCATGATCAATATGTATGTCTAAAATCATGACCATCAGTGATGTAGTTAATGAGATATTGAAGTTTTTGTATGAAATTTTTGACTATTCTGGGGGGTAATTTTGGGCCCCATAGCTCCAAGGATATGGGTAACAGAGACCTAATTTCTGGTTTCCATGGAGACTTTTCATAGGTCTCTCAGTGTGTCGAAAATGAAGATTCTAGGTCCAGTCATTACGATTTGTGCCACGCTAACAGATGACAGCATCCTCAAAGGTCTCAAAAATAGAGGAAAAAATCGTAAAAAATCAAACAGTACAGGTGGCGCCACCAGTCTGCAGGAACTGATCGAACATCTCATGATCAATATGTATGCCAAAAATGAAGACCATCAGTGATGTAGTTATTGAAATATTGAAGTTTTTGTATGAAATTTTTTACTATTCTGGGGGGTACTTTGGGGCCCCATAGCTCGAAGGATATGGGTAACAGAGACCTAATTTCTGGTTTCCAAGGAGATTTTTCATGGACCTCTCAGTGTGTCAAGAATTAAGATTCTAAGTCCAGTCTTTATGATTTGTGCCTTGTTAACAGATGTTCACATTTTTAAAGGTCTCAAAAATAGAGAAAAAAATTCGTAAAAATCGAAAAATACAGGTGGCGCCACCAGTCTGCAGGAAGTGATGTAACATCTCATGATCAATATGTATGCCAAAAATCATGACCATCAGTCAAGTAGTTAATGAGATATTGAAGTTTTTGTATGAAATTTTTGACTTTTCTGAGGGGTACTTTGGGGCCACATAGCTCGAAGGATATGGGTAACAGAGACCTAATTTCTGGTTTCCAAGGAGATTTTTTATGGACCTCTCAGAATCCCAAGTTACAAGGTTCTAGGTCCAGCGGTTACGATTTGTGCCTGGTTAACGGACGGACAGACGGACAGACAGACAGACGAACAGACGGACAGACGGACGACGGACAAAGAGTGATCGCTATAGCTCAGATGACTTTCAGTCAGCTGAGCTAAAAACAGTAAAAGTTTTGAGATACTGTGATGCATATGAAAAGTTACAGATGGACAGGCAAGTGGACAGAATGGACTCATACCTTTATTTCACTTTCAAGGGATTAATGCATTTAAGTTTATATATAATCCTATTTTTTTAAGCATATCCACTTTTTCCATTAAGAAGTTTTTATCTGAATCATTTTTTTATTTACAGGTTTTATAAATTTTTAATAAAAAAAACCTGAAAACATAAGTTAAAATATTAGAATTGTTGCAAAAGTTGCAATCATTATATATACAGAGTAAAAAACTGAAACTATAAGTTAAAATATTAGAATTGTTGCAAAAGTTGCAATCATCATATATCCAGAGTGTAGCTCATATTGGGTCATATTATGCATACACATATATTTTATTATATTTAAATCATAAATGTTTAAACTGAATTTAAAAGAAAATAATGCCACAACATGGCATTTACAAGAATATTCCTTGAATCATTATTAAAAAGTTTTGCACATTGGAGTTTTCAGTACATGCTTAATTTTATTCACCAAAATAAAATAAAAGATTCAGTAAATTTGATAAAACAATTTGATAAACATCTTTTCAAATAAAGTATACACACTGTTGGTTGAATGAGGGACAAACAATATCATTGTGCTAATTACTATCCCAGTTTTAATTTAATACTGGAATTAATAGTCAATTTCACACCTGGTGAAGTTTTTACTCCTCTGAAGTAAGGAATTACTTATCTCATGAACATCCACACTTTCATAGCAATACACCACTTTGTGGACACAATTAAATGTACACTTTAATCATTGTAACCCTGGTGGTACAATACAAAATCTAAAATGTAGCATAGCCTAGAATAAGAATGAATCAAATACAGAAAATAATAACATTCATCTAGTTTATGCACCATCTGGGGGGGGGGGGGGGGGGAGTGCAGGGCAGAGGGGAAGCCTGCTGGTAGTGGCCAAGCTGACCCAAGGCAAGCTGCCTGGGGTGGGTTACATAATGCAAGTGAAGGCTGTACTACTAGGTGAGCCAGATGTAAACAACACTTGACATGGTGTATGAAAACATGAATAAAAGCTATTCTTTCCAATCAATTTCTTTGAAATTTCAGATTTTAAAAGATTAAATCCTTATGTATATGTCAGAGACGAGATTGAAATCCAGGCAGATTTTAAATTCGCCTAGACGAGATTGCGATTGTGATCTCGCCTAGGCGAGATTGCAATTGTGATCTCGGCTAGACGGATTTTAAACTCGCCTAGACGAGATCACAATCGCAATCTCGCCTAGGCGAGATTAAAATCCATCATGGAGCAGGCCAGGATTTTAATCTCGCCTAGGCGAGTTTAAAATCTGTCTGGTGTCATCTAGGCGAGTTTAAAATCTGCCTGATATCACTTGGGCGAGTTTAAAATCTGCCTAGGCGAGATTAAAATAGTGATCTGATCTAATTTCCCAATAAATTATGCATTGTAATTGACTTTGGAAAGATGCTTTCAGTCAGATTTTCAATATTTTAACACTGAATGGTTATGTATAGTTCACAAGTAATATATTTATTAATATTTACAGAATATTATATTATTAATGTAATAATTAACATTAATTTTGGAAATGGAATATTTTATATTATATATTTTTTATTAATATGGTTATGTAAAGTTCACAAGTAATATATATTTAATAATATTTACAGAATATTATAATATTTATGTAATAATTAACATTAATTTTTTTATTTTATATTTTTATTTATAAACTAGGTAATAAGAAACTTACATTGGTATTGTATATGGCATATTCAAATGATATATGATGTGGGCTGATGCTGATTATTTACATAATAATTTTGTTGTCAATATTAATTTGAAGGGAAACTGGTATTAGTAATATTAGTAATGTAGTATTTTAAAAAGACAAAAGGAACATAGCTCATTTATTTTTTATCAATATAATTCAATGCATGTTCACATGCATCAGTGATCTATTACTCTATGAAACTAGAAATCATATTTTTTCTGATATGATATAATACAAAAAAAGGCAGTTATCTTGAAACACAGTCTACATAAATATTGAAGCTTCACAAAATGCCTCAAAAAACATTAAAAAAAAGATCAGAAGAATATTATATACATTATAAGAAAAGACTAAATAAGACAAAGAAATATTCACATGCATACATCTGTGTATCAACTTTTACCTTTTCTCATATGATGTTTAATTACCAAAAAAAAGGATGGTGTATCAAAGTCCATCATAAATACTGATACCCTGCATATTTTGTACCATAGGTGTACATGTTTTGACTGTTGAGTGTTGAATACCTGGGTGAAAAGAAACATTTGAACTAGATCTACCAACTAATTTGTTCCGTTTGTCCTGTAAGAATTATCAAATAGGATGATTGTTTATGTTAATGTGTAATATACTCATTAAATAGTGAATAGCTACCTAGACTAATCTATCTATCTGTATATCTATCTATCTATGATTGATTCAATATGCAAGTGGAAGACTTTTTCCCCCAGATTTGCTCTTCATAATATCTCATAAGTGTGCTTCAATATACCTCTTGTTACTCTCTAATTGCCATATATTTAAATACAATTACAAATTATTTTTTTGTAAAAATTATTAATGATATTTACAATCACAAGGTTATTAAGAAAACCAGAAAAAAAAAATAAAGATTAATTAATGTTTAGCAAATAATTGGTATGATAAGGATGCTGTAGACCACATGAAACACATCGAAGGTGCAAATAATCATCAAATATCTATTTCATAATTCTGTTTCCAAAATTAATGTTAATTATCACATGAATAATTATTACATTACTGTAAAAAAGTTAATTATTACATTAATACTATATGTTCTATAAATATTAATAAATATATTACCTTTTAATTATATACAACCATTCAGTGTTAAATATTGAAAATCCGACTGAAAACATCTTTCATATGTCAATTACAATGCTTAATATATTAGGAAATTAGATCAGATCACTATTTTAGTCTCGCCTAGGCAGATTTTAAACTCGCCTAAGTAATATCAGGCAGATTTTAAACTCGCCTGGATGACACCAGACGGATTTTAAACTCGCCTAGGCGAGATTAAAATCCTGGCCTGCTCCATGATGGATTTTAATCTCGCCTAGGCGAGATTGCGAATGTGATCTCGTCTAGGCGAGTTTAAAATCCGTCTAGCCGAGATCACAATTGCAATCTCGCCTAGGCGAGATCACAATCGCAATCTCGCCTAGGCGAATTTAAAATCCGCCTGGATTTCAATCTCGTCTCTGACATATATATGCTGTGAAAATTAAATCAACAGTGCCAAAGTTGGACAAAATTTAAGGTATTGATTTTTTATTTATGCTAATAACTTGAAAAATTTGCAAAATTCAGATCTAATTTTGGGTAAACAATTGAATCTTGATTAAATAAAGTTATATTCCTGGGGACATCTAAAATTATGCCAACAGCCTGGGGAGCATATAGATGTGCACTGAATGACCTACAGTCATCAAAGTGGACTGCTTGACAATGTAAGGGAATACAACAAGAGCCTCCAAAAAATTCAATAACTAGCCTAATTTTGCAGCTTTTATTTTCAAATTTCAGATTTTCACAGATTGAATCCTTATGTATACATGCTGTGAAAATTAAATCCACAGTACTTACAAGAAAAAAACGTGCCGTGGCCAAAGTTGGGCAAAATTTAAGGTACCGATTTTATATTTTTGCCAATATTTAAAAAAAATTAACAGATTAGGATCTAATTTTTGGTATACAATTAAATTTTGATTAATTAAAGTTGTATTACTGGAAAAAAGTCCCTACCTTTAACACTTTTGGTCTTAAGTGACCAAATATCTTCCTGATTTTTTTACAAAGTCCATTATGTTTGGGCCCATAACTTTTTTAAATTATATAATACTGACTTAATATCTGGCATGTACATAGAAACTATAGAGAGGAATATTTATGGTAAATATGAAGAAAACCAGATGAGTGATTTTGATCTTGAGTGGTTTTGATCTTAGGCAGTCCTGAAGAGTGAAAATAGATTTCTAATAAAAAATTGAGGTTTTTCCTTAATATCTCGAAGGAACGAAGTCCAATTGACCCAATTTTCGGCATGGTAGGAGATTTTGGGGACATCTAACTGTATGCCGAATTTCAGATTTGTAGGCCCAACGGTGTTGAAACGTGCCAGTCTTACGGACGGACAGACGGACGGACAGACGAGGGACGACGGACAATGGACCACGACTATAGCTCAGATGACTTATAGTCAGCTGAGCTAAAAAGGTTGGGTTCTCAGGCACTTTTTTCAGAAATCAGTGTGCGAGGGTTTTTTATCTTTTATATATGTATCAATAAAAATGGCATAAGATCAGAGAAAAGGATGATAAAAACAAATTTTTTTTTGCTTAACAGGTAAAAGCACTACAAAACAAAGGAAATCTGATCAAAATTGTATTATTAATTTATTTTATCTTCTTAAAAGAAATGTCTGAGCTGCTGGAGCTCAAAATTGGTAGGTTTCCACTGAAAATAAAAATTAAAATATCCTGATATTTATTTTGAGGCAGACCACAATAGTATATGATATCATATACAATACATTTCACATGACACACTGCTGAGTGTGCCACAACAGAAAGTCAGAAAGTGACCTTTTTTGTGTACATTTTTTTTGCATACTTGACATTTGCTGGAACTACAGAAACTGCTGCAATGCTGCAGAATTTTGTTAATATTAAACAGTCTACTAAACAGCCATATATCACATTGTCATTCAGTTCCTTAATGACTGACTGCAGCAGGTCCTGGCAGCCTTGGCTCCAGTGCTTTGACAGCCTGCCTTTCATGTCAACAAGCAAGTAACAGCTGCTCCCTCCATCCTGAGGGGAACCCCAAGAAGCAACATCATTTGACCTGGAGTGCTCGCTCACAAGGGTTCCTTACTGTGATTAGTTTACCAGGCTTGATTTGTTGCGGCCACTGGCCTGACAAAGGTCATGGTTTCCTAAACTGTCTGAGACTGAGTCTGTTGTGAATTCAAAATCATGGGTGTGACTTATGATATTATGAGTTGTCAGTTCCATGATATCATTGACCCAACCAACTTTCTCTATTCAAAAAGTTATAAATTTGAACTTTGAAGGAAATAATGATGAGTTTCCTTTAATGACCAACTTGCCTTCCTTATTAGCATGCACAATATTTACCAAACAATCATTAATAATTATAACGGGAAATATACTTTTGCTTGCACTTTTTATCTATCTTTCAATCTGCTATGAGTTTTTTAAATTTATTTTTCTATTTAAGAAGCATCGAAACTTCCTACATGAATGGTTTGTCTAACTATTATTCATGAATAAAAAATAATTATGAGTTTTATCTTTAATTATGTTGCGGAAGTTGTTATTCCTATTTTGCATTTATTAGGTGCAACAACTGAGATGGCCTGAACATGTATACCCATTTTCAATACGTCTTTCGCATCTCATCGCAAAGGTTTATTTTAATTCAATAAATCAAATAAGTGCCACTTCATTTGATTTCTCATAAAGCTTCCCAACTGTGGAAACGGGAGGATTAGAAGGTTTTTTTTATTTCTGCCTGTGTTTGCAGTTGATCACAAATACAGATTTTCCAAAACTGCCAATTGTCAGACTTATTGATACAGGTGAAAAATTTGCAGCTGATATTTGTTTATTCTTGACCTAACTGTAGAGGTCATGAAGGGTGAGGGCCTGCCCTCGTGATTGCAGGGTGTTGACAAACTTCTGTTAATTCATTACTCCAGTGTTTGGTGCTATTAATTATGCACAATTACTAAGCAAAACACATGTACAACAACGATAGGAAACTAAAAATAGATCAATGGGTATTGCAACTGATAAACTCATTATTCTAAGCTTAAAAACAGTTATAACAGATTAGCAGACAACTCAACTGTCTCCTGCGCCTTATGTAAACACTGCGCTTCCCAGTGCACCAACAAACAAACAGAGTGCCTGGTTTGCATAACCTGGACCACTTTTGGGGTTAGTTAGCTATGAATGGGCAGGCCACAAAACATACAAGGGATTTTCAGTAAAGAATTAACTAAAACTCTCTAGACTTGTGGTGTATGTTAACTGTACATTATGTAGTAACTGTATATTAAATAAATTAAATAAACTTGTGTTTAAATCTGGGTTATGTTAAATCATTTCAAACATAACTGAAGGAAAGTGAATGCAATACAGTAAATTTGATAAGGTAGAAAATATTTTAAAAATATGAAATTAAAATATTTATATATATGTCGAGGCCCAGATTAGAATCAGGCCCAATTTAAAACTGGGCCAGCCCAGATCAAAATTTTGATTTGGACCGGCCCAGATCAAAATTCTAATCTGGGCCAGACCAGTTTTAAACTGGGCCAGCCCAGATTAAAATTTTGATCTGGGCCGGTCCAGATTAAAATCCTGTGGTGAAGACTTCAGGATTTAAATCTGGTCTGGACTGATTTTAAACTGGGCTGGCCCAGATTAGAATTTTGATCTGGGCTGGTTAAGTTTATTATCCTGTGGTGGACTGATTTTAATCTGGGCTGGCCCAGATCAAAATTTTAATCTGGGCTAGTCAAGATTACAATCCTGTGGTTGACTGATTTTAAACTGGGCCTAACCAAATTAGAATCCTAATCTAATCTTAGGCCAGCTTGATTTTTATCATCTTAAATAAGATTTATAATACAGTAAACATTTATTCCATATACACCATTTTGAAAGGAACAAAACAGATAATGAACAAGATCATTTAAAATATTTTAGTGAGGAAACAGCTAATGAACAAATGTTATGTGCTTTTTTGGTTTCATCTATTCGTCAAGCATACAAGTTCATATTTGAACTTCACCTAAACCAACTACCACAGTTTAGAATATGTGTCAGTTCTGAGACATCTACTTGACTTAATATAACAATTTTCAACTTAACTGAGATAATTTTCTGTTCTGAATATCAAAATTTCATGTGTAATATTAAATATATACATGCATAATTAAATACCAGCTTTACCCATTTATAAGTGAACAAAAGTAATTTATCAGTCTTGATGCTCATTTGGGTGAGCAGCATGACATTGTGCCCTAACATGGGGCTAGGGAGAGGTTTGTGATACCATTTCTGTAATTTTCAATAGCAGAAAATCCACAGCTGAGAAAATGATATGATTATTGTCATTTGTCAGTCTCAAAAAAGAGGTGAAAATGAGTGAAGTCTGGATTTAGAATTTTAATTCAGAATCAGAGGCTGACAAACATGGTGGAGTTTTCACTTTGGAGTTAATAACTTAAAAAAAAAAGCTAATCTATTCACTGATTATAAAACTAATGTAAATTGAAGATAGTTCAAAGCTGCAATACAAATATTCTCTACCTTCAATAGTTAAAATGCTGAGTTGGTGAATATTGTTCCCACTGTTCTATCTAAATAGATGTTTCCAAGCCTTAATATGTAGTATAAGTTCTAGGTCCAATGTTACGATAAATGCAATTTTTTCATGGGTGACTGTGGCGGGGGGGGGGGGGGGGGGGGGGGGGAGGGGGGGAGCTCACAGACAAAAAACCCCCAACTTATTTATGATAAATGATAAATAACTTCACATAACAAATAAAATTTAGAATTTACAGGTCTTGGATCACAAGCTTAACATTGAGTAACATATATATTAATTATTATTGATAAAATTTTGTTTTAGTTTGTTGAATTAATGCATATGTTCTGCAATCTATATTTGTATTTTTTAGCTGTAAAATACCTATGTTTAACATGATTATCTTATAATTAAATTCTAGACAAGTATTAATTATAATTGACTTACATTCTTACAATGTTTTACAAATTTTTTGAATTGATGAAAGGCCAGCTAGTTAAATATAGTGTAATTGAAGCCAGCCTAAGAGTAGATTAGGATTCTGATCTGGGCTGGTCCAGTTTAAAATCAGTCCACCACAGGCTTGTTAACTTGACCGGCCCAGATCAAAATTCTAATCTGGGCTGGCCCAGTTTCAAATCAGTCCAGACCAGATTTAAATCCTTAAGGCTTCACCACAGGATTTTAGTTTGGACTGGCCCAGATCAAAATTTTATTCTGGGCTGGCCCAGTTTTAAACTGGTCTGGCCCAGATTAGAATTTTGATCTGGGCCGGTCCAAATCAAAATTTTGATCTGGGCTGGCCCAGTTTTAAATTGGGCCAGATTCTAATCTGGGCCTCGACATATATATAATTATAAATAAAGTGACAGCATTGACAAATAGACAGTTGTCATTATGTCTATCAACTATCATGTCTTTACCAGCATGGAATTTTCAAGCAAATCACATCTATAAATATCATGAATTTAAAATGTACTATTCAAAATAATGCAGAATCAGAAATTATTGACTTAAAATTGTGGTTTTGTATCAATTGTTACACAATACCTGGTTGACTCATTAACATATAAATTGGTTAAATATCTGGGTCTCACACTTATTACTATTTTCCATATTTCATGTCTATGGTATCTGTATTTAGAAGTACAAATAATGGTAGAAATGATTGCTATAAAAGAAAATGGTGGACAATCCCCAAGTTGACCAAGCGGGCCTAAAGTCAAAGGTCATAAATTGTTTGCGGTTGTATGTAGCTTGATGTGGTATAAACTGTCTAAGTGCATCACATGACCTTGCTTTGATGGAAGAATTAAAGCAGTTTATAACACCCAGTTCATATAAAAGTTACCTCAAAGCTTGACAATATGGAAGCAATTAAAATATATTTACCAGGACGTGGTATCTGAGATGAAATACTTGGAAATTGTTATACATTTTCTAAAACCACAATCACTTCACACTGGAACACACCATCACATCAAAGACAAGTAGCCAGAAATCACTACAACAACCACAACCAGAACACTATCAGTTAAAAGACAGCTCTTGTGCCATACAGTATTAGTCAATTTAACTAACAATCTAAATATTTATTGTTTTGACTTTAGTGTTTATTGCTTCTACCAGGAGGCTATGAATTCACCCCTGTTTGTGTTTGTTCAATTCTCTGTAAAAAGTGGGGGGGGATGATAACATTGACCATCCATCCCCCCCTATATTGACGCCCCTGATATTTGTATATGTGTCACAGGACAAACTCCGACTGTGGTCTCTATTGGGACAAACTCCAATCATATAAATGTACTTGTTGGATCAGAGCTTCTACTAGGACAAACTCCAATTGTAGTCTCTACTAGGAAAAACTTACCATAATGGTCTAATTTCTTAAATCTGAGATTATGAATAAATTAAACACAGTAATATGATGTATATATTGCAATTTTCTCTGTGATTTTTGGACAGGATGTGAATGAAATATTTTAGATCTATCCTTAAATTAAGGAATTTTACATATATACAAGTAGATAAACAGTTTGTGCTTATATGTGCTTGTGCTTTTATTTGTATATTAGAATATGAACTTGTATGAATTGTACTTAACCAAGGGATGTATATTTCTGAGAATCCAAGTTCTGTTTGAAAATACCTACATTCTGTATCAGTGGTTTAATTGATAAATATAAGTACAGGTGGATGTATATATTGCATTGTTTTGCTGTGAATTAAAGATAGGATGTGAATGAAATATTTTAGATCAATATTCAGGAATTTTACATATATACAAGTAGATAAACAGTTTGTGCTTACATGTGCTTGTGCTTATATTTGTAATTTTTTTTATCTAATAAAATTGTATGAATATGTTTGAATGCAACATTAAGATGTATATCTGTGACTTGTATACATAATCGTAGGATATTGTGTTTTATCATATGTGCTTGTATTTATTTTTCTTTATTTTTTTTCAAATACATAAATAAAACATTTGGTTAAAATATTACTGTGTTTTATTCATTTTTAATCTCAGGTTTCAGAAATTAGGTAAATTATGGTAAGTTTCTCCTTGTAGAGACTACAATCGGAGTTTGTCCTAGTACAGACTACGATCCGAGTTTGTCCTAGTAGAGACTACGATCGGAGTTTGTCCTAGCAGAATCGCCGATTCTACTAGTAGAAAGTCTAATTATGTTGTGGTCTCTGGTTGATCGGAGTTTGTCCTAGTAGAGGCTATGATCAGAGTTTGTCCTAGTAGAATCGTCGATCCTACTAGCAGAAAGTCTGATCGGAGTTTCTCCTAGTAGAAAGTCTGATCGGACTTTGTCCTAGTAGGATCGACGATTCTACTGGATCGGAGTTTGTCCTGGGACATATGCATAATATGAAAGAAATCTGTCCATTATTTTTTTTACTTATAATGCTCACAGTACTGTCAGGTGGCAATTTTTGGGGTATTTAAAGGTGTGTTAACATGAAGAGGATAATGAGTGGTGCCACCAGTTTCCCATACATGACAACACTATCAAGATCTTAGTCAACTTGAATTTTGGATAAATCCATGCAAGATTTCTTGAGATATTTAACAATTTGTGTGATTTTACCAAAAAATGAACCTATTCAATGTCAAGGTCACTCTCCCAGTAAAGGTAATGACCCCATCTTAACTGGCTTCGTCCTCTCACCCATATAGATATGCACATGTCAAGTTTGGTAAAGATCTGTAAAATATTTTTTAAGTTATCGAGCAAACATGATTTATCTGTGGCGGCAGGACTGTAGTATCCCCCTGACTTTGTTTGGGGATACAATGGTGATACAAATAAACCTTCACAATTAAGAAATGAATTATGAATATATACACCTTTTGGCAAAGGTGTTAAAAACAGGATCATGCATTAGTGAACTGTGAAAAAGGAACTAATCTTAAACAAGTGACATCTGCTGCTTCCTAAATTGACCATAATGACATTTTTTACGAACAAGCACACGGCGCATATTTGGAAACTAATTTGTGAACAGATGGCCCCTGTGACCTTAACCTTTGACCTTGGGACCCAAATTCATTTATGCTCTCCCCATACTGGCAAGTCAGCTAAATGTGCAAAATGGAAAGTTTGGGATGAAAAGCTTGGCTTAAAATGCAGCCATAATCATTTTAAAAAAAGTAAGTCCTGTGACCTTGACCTTAGACCTCATGACCCCAAAATCATATAGGTTTCAGGTCTGCAGGGTTCAGGTCATCTGACCCCTGCATGTAAACAAATAGGCGAGACAATAATATAAAGTATTCAGGTGTCTGATATTAATAAATACTAGGTAGAACTGTAGAATGCAACTATATAAGTCTATATTACAGCTAGACAGCCACTTATTTTTGTAATATGACAAAAAATGAAGGAATTAGCATAATTATTTTGGTGACGTAGCTGCATTGATTGTCAGATAAAGATACTTTCAAAACATACAGCATTTTGAAGTTGAACCCGATTTTGTCCAGGTTCTCACAGCTGACAAGGACGTTACAAGTTATGTCACTGCAAGGGGGTCAAAAACACAACCACTTTTGCTGGGAATTGCCATGGACATGTATCCTAAAAAAACCAAATCATACATGTCAGATAACTCTGATAGGTGTTGCTAATGAAATGGAAAAGGTCTACTATAAACAATTTAAAATACACTGAATTCACATATATTAATATTTGTTATATATAAAGGTAACATTTCTATCAGTAACTAGTCAAGCTGTAGCAATGGGATTCTCTATTGAGCTCGGCCTGCACATTAAACAAATAAATATAGCCCTTTAATCGGCCCCAGTGCAAATATTACCAGTGGCAGAGGACAATAATATGAATAATCTGCTTACCTGACCACACCCACTAATTTGTCAAATGCAGAATTTCCATCGTATATATACAGGTGGTCCCAGCCACACTCTGTTGCAAATTGTTTAAATTCAAATTGTATCCTAGTTCCTGGATATCCAGATTCAACCAACCATGTACACTTGCTGTTGAGTGAATAATTGCCCTGCCCATCTGTAATGTATCCTTCAGGGGCAGTTAACCTGTGAAAAGAGACCTTTTCATTTTATATCCTACCTGCTGTTCAAAGAATTGATGTTGTTTACAAACTGATTAGAACATTGTTTTTCCTTGCTACACTATTAATAATACCTTTAGATAATATGATTAGATGCACATCAGATATAAAAACTAATAATAAACTTGATTCTCAATATATTGGCATTAATGAACAACAAACTTAAAAAAAATGCTTTTCATGTAATATTACTGGTCAATACTGGAATACACTTATACTTTCAGTATTCAATAAGTAGTCAAAATCAGAAAAAAATTAACCATGTCAAACAACATGAACTGAGGTGAAGACTGAATTTGTGAAATTCTGCAACACAGCATTGCTTATAATATTTCTGAATTAACCTGGGATTCTTGTGGTTTGTGCATGATATACTATACCTATGGCTTACAAATGATATTCCAAATTAATCTTTACTACACAGTATTGCATGTATGTCATGCACACAGAGATGCATGGTTCTTTCCATTGATTTTACATTAATGTGAGAAGTAGGAAAAAAAAATAAACACCACCATTCCTCATAACTGAAATATGTCTAATCTAGATATATTATGTAAAAAGACTGTCAAAAGTCATACAATATTCGAGATTCAATTTGGAAAGAAACCATAAAAAAGAAAGTGAAACCACAACAATTCTGGCAAGCCTAAACCTATAGTTAAGCACTGAACTAACCCAGTTAAAATTTAATATAAATGGGTAGAGTTTCAAGTTAAAATGCTTGTTTAGTTTCTTAAGTCAAGACTAATTTTTTTCTCAAAAATTATTTTAAAATTTTGCCTAAATTTATGGGCAGAACTTAAAACTTCTGGAACCATTTTGATTTCAAACTCATATTCAAGGGCTTGTGGATCGTAAATCATCTACAATTCTTAAATAAACTTATATAATATGATACACCAATAATAATTTAAATGGGAAACTTTGCAGCCTTGTCGTTTCAGTATCATGAAGGTCAATATGTATTAGCCTGCAAGTAATACTATTCAATAGGTATAATGATAAAGTCCAAACACTGCTATTAGTACTAGCTACTACCAAATTATGAATAATAATAAATATAAATTTATTAAACATCTTCAATCTTAATTCATACTACAGATAAAAATAAAAATACTTGGATCAAATTTTCCTTCTTTGCTTTTATTTTAAGAAATTCCAGCTATATTATTAGAATTATGTAAATCAGATTTCTTTGAAAACCTTGAAGCCTGAATCACCTGACGATATTTCAGGTAATATACGTACCTGACACGGCCGTCGCACTGTTTACACTCGGAACCCTTCCAGCCCGTGAAGCATTGACACTGGGGGTCCGTGTTGTTATTTTGATGTTGACAGACGCCCTGGTGACACTCGCGAGGGCCACACTGTTGTATATCTGTGGCAAGTGCGCATAACAACTGAAGTGTCAGAATAAATAAGTAAAAATATACTTGAATCCGCTGAAAATCAATCCTAATCGTAGCACCCATCAGTTTACTTCGTGATCTCGTTTCTGCCATTTTGCTCGGTATCCGATTTTCACTTCCGACGCTGGTTCCCAGGCCGTGTTGTACCAGGTGTTTTCTCCCGCTGGTACCCGAATCTCTAGTGGACAGTGACGTTGTGACTGGGAAATCCCCCAGACCACAAACTTTTGCAAGTGCAGGAGAACAAATAAAAAGAGAAGACAATGGCACCGGTAATATCTTAATTTCCCTCAATATTCTTAGACGATTATTAGAAGTATAGATCCGGAATATGTGGATTGATTAATATAAATGTTTAACAAAATTTGCGCACATGTCAGTGGGCGATAATACAGTGATTTCCAAGGAGAGCTAGTGAACAGTGTTTACCTGTGAATGGCATGACAGCCTACAGGTCTTGAAACCGTATCATATGCTGAACCTGAGATTACAATGTCAGTGCCTATGGGGTTAGATTGATGCACTTTTTTAATATAAAGAATGAGAACATTTATTTGAAATGTACAACTATTTTTTTTTATTTTAAATTAATGTGGAAAATTTGAATGATGTATAAATTGATTCAAGTTTTCATGGCATAAATGTTGATATTAAGTTCCAAAATTGACAATTTTGTGTAAAGTATAACCCTGTTTTCTTGCCAAATAAGGATCACAGGAATTATTGGCAATTGGTGAAAGTGACACTGACAGGTGTAGGCCTAGCCTACTTAGTAAGCCTCCCAGCGAGGCTTACGAGCACTCTATTGAAAATAGGCACTCGGTAAAACCCGGAATTTCCGCGGAATTTCCGAGGATATTCCGAGATTCCTCGGAATAAAAGCTTGAGCCGTTTCCCTCAGCAGAGGATCCCTGACAGTAGGAAAAAAGTTCCCATACATATAAAATGAATAATTATCTTCCTATTTCTTTGGGGTTCTGTTCTAATCTTCGACTTTTTAAGGCGTAATCTACGGTTTTCCGAGCCAGATCAGACCGGCCCTGGACGACGACCATGTTTATGGTAGATCATACCTAAATCCGGTGATTTCATGAGAATTCTTGGAGAGTATAAACAGCTGACAGGCCTGGATAAAAAGAATATGGCCAATAAATTAAAGAGAGTGAATTGTAGATTTATCAGATATACTCCTCTTACTGATAATAAGATCATGAAATATTGTGGAAGGCCACAACTAAAGAAAGGGGCAGGGCATGGAGAGAGATTCTACAATTAATGGAAGTGGCATGACATTTGGACAGGGAGGCTACAGCAGTATCACTGTCTACAAGTGTTTTCATTTACCACTGGCATTATTAAAATTCTATTTTTTTATTAGTCCAATGAACAAAGGAACACATTTGAAAACAAAATCAATTATTAACAACTGAACCATAATAATCGAATGAAATATGTACAAACTGAAAGTAAATTAAGCCTCATGAAATACACCTGATACCATAATGAAATATTGAATTTAAAATACCAATGTAAAGTATTTTGAAAATGAAAAAAAATGTTATACCTGGTGTCAATATATTAATTATATATATATATATATATATATATATATATATATATATATATATATATATATATATGCTTGTACATTTTATTACTATTAATTTACTATCTATATATATAGACCTAATATATGAAATCATAATGTAAATAATGCGCTATAGAAGAATTAAACGAATAGACGACGTAATGCAACAGGTAATAATTAGTTTGTCAACGGGAATGGAGAAAGCTGCAGTTTTTTATGTGGTTTTGAGTGTGCCAGGTCGCCGTGGGTCTGGATTCTCCTAGAATTTTACAGGCGCTTCCAAAATATTAGTAAACACGGCAGTCGTGCAGGGCTGTTTGAAAAGATGTTAAAAAAATCGTACGCTGTACCTTAATAAGTCGAAGATTAGAACGGAACCCTGAATAAATGGGAAGATAATTGTTCATTCTTCAGGTATGGGTACTTTTTTTCTACTGTCAAGGATCCTCTGCCGAGGGAAATGGCTCAAACTTTTATTCCGAGGGATCTCGGAATATCCTCGGAAATTCCTCAGAAATTCCGGGTTTTACCGAGTGCCAATCTTGGCAATGTCTCGTTTGGAAAAGTGCATTCTTTCAAGGCGCCGGTATAACGGTGTGTTGATGTTGAACACAGATGGAACATTACGAATGGTTCACTTATGAATTAACACAGGTAGAACATTAAGTATGATTCACTAATGAATTATTATCATTAGAATGAATAAAGAAATGTTTTCTGAAACTGGGCATACTAAAGGTATGCGAGAAAATATTGGTGTGCGAGCGAGGACACAGATATTTAGATAAATCAGATAATAAGCTTAAAATAAACAAACGTGGGTCTTTACTGGGTGTGTGAACCATTTCTAATAAGTGAAAACGAGATAATATGCAGGTGGCTTCCAGCCCCGCTTGGAACCATTGTTTTGCTTGCACTTTCTGTTTTATTCACTAGATGGCACTATTTTAGGGACCAGGCAGTAAATGTTATGCTTGGAATTAAGTTGGATTTAAATGTTGAATGAGCCTGAAACCTAACAGCCAATCAGAGGAAGGACTTTGAAAACTGGCTTCTTCCTGTGTCATTGACCCTAAAGCAACATGTCATGTTTGGTTAGAAACCTGCGAGCATAGCTTCTCAACTTTGAACCTGGATTATATGTTTCATTTTCTTATTTGAGCAAGAAAACAAGTAAGGAGTCGTAGTTAAGGGCATGTTAGCTAGATTATGTTTGGTAATTTGGCCAAAGGAGGGACATCAGACAGGGCACCACAAGAATGCATGCAGTGCTTTCTGTCTCTGTATTATAGAGACGGACACTCTGTCTAGTGTAGGCCCTACCTGGTGTGGGTTAAACACCGACTTGATAATCAGATTCATGCAGTCACTGACACATGGACATGTCACATTTTTGACCCATGTAAACTCTTTCAGCAAGGTCACAATGTCCTTAGGCTGGCTAGTGCTACATGTGCAAATACCGTGTTAGATGTAATAAGCGCCCCTCTAGTAATAAATGCCCCCATGGATTTTTGATGGCTCACCTTAAGAAAATGGAAGGAATGAGCCAGGTCTGACTAAATTCCCAAACGGACCCAAACAAACCCCAACAGACCCCAACAGACCTATGAATTACCTCAACAGGACTAAGAATGACCCCAACAGACCTGTTTATTACTCCACTGGATCAATTGGTTATATTAACTTATTATTGAGTGTATATATAAAATGTCTAATCATTAAAAAATGGAAAATAACCCCAACGGGGCTAGGAATGACCCCAACGCCGTTAACAATTACCCCCAACAGACCTGTTAATTACCCTAATGCACCAGTTGGTTATATTAACTTATTAATTAGTGTATATAAATTGTCTTATGATATAAAAAAAAGTAGAAAATAACCCCAACAGGACTAGGAATGACCACAATGGACCCCAACGAACCTGTTAATTACCCCAATGGACCAATTGGTTGTATTTTATTTAACATCCTTTATTAACCTTTATTGATTAGATCTTAAATTATTGATAAAAAAAATCAGAAGGGTTCATTCACAGCAAACACGCATATAACACGGAAAATGTCAGGACTGTGAATCATGTTGTTTTAATTATCATTAAAAACAATATCCATAATACAGTCATCCATGCATATTACACATGAGGATGAGTTCATGTTGTTAAATGGCCAAGTATATTTCCCACTTGATTGTCCTTCTTAGATAACAGAACCACTCTTAGTCTACTCAACCCTGGCATTAACTGGCAATAAAAACAATTAATAACTAGGATACGGGTAGTCGACAAGCGACTACGTGTATCCGCCTAAATCAGAGTGGAACGGGTGAAGTGAGGCATGGATTGAGTGGCATGGGGAAATAGAGTGAAGTGTTGCATATTAGCATGGATGTCTGCAGCCAAATTGTGTATGTAGGTTGCCCCCCCTACCACAAAATCCAGAAAGCCGTCCAAGTTGTATACATATGCAAAATTTAAGGCAGATAAGTCAAACCACTACATGTATATGAGTGATTTTAGCCCGTGGCAGACAAACAGATGGACGCTGAGCAAAAATGGTTGCAGCTGACGCCACCAGTTTTGCGTATGATAAAGAGCTATGTGAGAACCATACACTTGCAAAACTTTGGCCCAATTGGTCAAACGGTTCCCAAGATATGAGCTTGGATGTCTGCTGTATAAACTAGAATGCAGGTGGTGCCACCTGTCATAAAATCAAGAGAGCTGTTGGGGATGTATAAACCTGCAAAATTTTAGCCAGATATGTCAAACCACTGCTGAGATATGAGTGATTTTAACCCAAGGCAGACAAACAGATGGACACTGTGCAAACATGGTTGGAGATGGCGCCACTATTTTTTGTGTATGTTATAAAGCTTTCCAAGGGCTACATTTGTGCAAAAAAATTTTCCTGATCGGTCAAACGGTTCCCGAGATATGAGCTTGGATGTCTGCAGCGTAAACGTGAATGAAGGTGGCGCCACCTGTCATAAAATCAGAAAAGCTATCCAGGATGTATACGCATGCCGAATTTCAGGTGAATTAGTCAAGTCACTGCAGAGATATGAGTGATTTTAACCCAAGGCAGACAAACAGATGGACACTGTGCAAACATGGTTGGAGATGGCGCCACTATTTTTTGTGTATGTTATAAAGCTCTCCAAGGGCTACATTTGTGCAAAAAAAATTTTCCTGATCGGTCAAATGGTTCCCGAGTTATGTGGGTTTATGTGTGGAAACAGACGCACAAACGGACGCAGAGCGCAGAGGAAAGGTCAGAGGTAAAAAAAATCGGGGCGCAGCAGTTCACATGTGACCTGAACATTATCCCGGGTTTCGTAAAATTCCACCCAGCGGTTACGGAGGAGTTCTCCGGACACCTACGCGGCGGCAGTGGCGGCGATGGGCTGAAAACATAGTATCCACAAAACTCTGTTTTGGCGGATACAATTATGACTCATTTGTGAGAAAAGGGATATGTTCAAATAAGCTGTCAGGATGTTTTTCAGGTGTGACAGGATCAAAGTTATAGTGGTTGTCTTCATTAGACTGTTATCACTGTTATCAAGAAGAAAGATATTTTGTTTGATAAAGGGTAATATGTGAAAAAAGAATATTGGATAAAACTTTTTGTAATAACTTCAAGATAATATTTAAAATATAGTTTACCCACATGTGCTTTCAAGTATTTAAAAGTTTGGATTGAAAATGATACATATCCATAATACAGTCATCCATTTGAATGGATATTATGACAACAAACACACACGTTTCAAACAAAGTGGGTGTTTAACACATACCTAGATGTGGCAGGACTTTGGTTCTCAGAGGGCCCCACATTTCTTGTAGTGTTGGACTAGTTTATATATGGGTGAAAAACTTACATTATAGTTGGAAAATATGACCTACAAAAACAGGAAGTCTGTATTTAAATAGGTCAGAAGCCTTCATAGGCACCAAAGATTCCTGTGAATTTGAGAAAGATCAAGCATGTTCTTGTTGAGACATATCGGGTGCGAAAGAAAATCAACAATTTTGCTCTGGTGGCCATATTGGAATTTCAAGAGGTCTGCCATTCGATAGAGATGGGACCCTTATAGGTACCAGTCACCTCTCTGTAAATGAGAAAGATCAAGCATGTTCATGTTGAGATATTGCGCATAAAAGAAAATCAGCCATTGGGCTCTGGCAGCCATATTGGAATTTCAAAATACCTGTAATTTAATAGGGATAGAGTCTGCATAGGCACCAATCATCCCTAAGAATTCAGGGAAGCTGAAGTATGTTGTTGTTGAGTTATCACACGCGAAAGAAAATCAGCGATTGAGCTGTTGTGACCATATTGGAATTCTGACAGGTCTGTAATTCAATAGGTCTGGAGCCCTTATAGGTACCAATCATATCTTTGTAAATGATTAAGATCAAGAATGTTCTTGTTGAGATATCGTGTGCAAAAGGAAATCACCCATTTTGCTCCAGCAGCCATATTGGAATTCGGACAGACTAGTAATTTAATGGGGATAGAATCCTCATAGGTACCAATCATCCCAGTGAATTTGGGTAAGCTGAAGTATGTTGTTGTTGAGTTATTGCGCGATAAAAAAATCAGTGATTGGGCTGTGGTGGCCATATTGAAATTCCGACAGATATGTAATTTGATAGGTCAGAAGCCCTCATAGGCACCAATGATACCTGTGAATTTAAGAAAGATCAAGCATGTTCTTGTTGAGATATTTTTGGTGCGTAGAAAATCAACAGGTCTGCCATTATAGAGTAATGGGACCCTTATAGGTACCAATCATCCCTGTGAATTTGGGAAAGCTGCAGTATGTTGCTGTTGAGTTGTCACATGCGAAAGAAAATCAGCGATTGGGCTCTGGCAGCCATATTGGAATCCGGACAGGTGTGTTATTCAAAAAGTCTTGAGCCGTCAAAGGTACCAATCATCCCTGTGAATTTGGGAAAGCTGCGGTATGTTGTTGTTGAGTTATCGCGCCCAGAAGAAAATCAGTGATTGGGCTGTGGTAGCCATATTTGAATTTTGACAAATCTATAATTTGATAGGTCTGAAGCTCTCATAGGTTCCAATCATCCCTGTGAATTTGGGAAAGCTGCAGTATGTTGTTATTTTGTTATTGGGCACCAAACAAAGTGTCACTGACGGAAGTACAGAAGAGCAAAAGGACAGACTGACAAGGTGATCACTATAGGGCACAGCTTGTCAAGCGGGGCCATAATAAACAAAGGTCAGATCATTGCCGTGAGAGAGTTCGGTCCGCTTTTTATGTCACCCCGTAACAACAGGTCAAGAGCTCACTTAGTGCAGCCAGATGCAGGTCAAGAGTTCACTCAGTGCAGTGGCTGGGATAGCAATTCATTTTGGTTCACACGGGGCAACTGCCTTTCTCACCTAAGCCAGGTTAGCCTAGTGCACCTGACTCAACAGAAGATTGATGTATTGGCCTGATATTTTGACCTGTCTATGCATCTTTGATGGCTTTTTCGTTCACCTACAATGACTTTTGAACGGTGTATATGCCTGCTTATTTCTCAGGAGGGATATGATATATTAACTGGAAATTTGGTATATTTATACTTATCATAAAGCTTTGTCATATACAAGACTGGTGGCGCCACCTACAATAATTTTTGCAGTGTATGTCTCAGCTTATTTCTCAGGAGGGGTTTGGTATATCAGCCTAAAATTAGGCATATGTATACATCTCTGATAGCTTCGTCTTGGACTGGTGATGCCACCTACAATCATTTTTGCAGTGTGTGCACCATGCCAGTATTTCAGCAGTGATGTTGTGTAATTGGTTCTTGTTCAAAATGTATAGTACTTGCATTTTCATGTACATGTTACACATGTACTTGATAAGTTATGGTCCAGCATTTAAGCATAATACCTGGTGTAAATACCATTGCACAGGTCGCATTAGGCCTGTAGGCCTTGTAACCTTGTTTACTTAAGATTTGGGATTACCCCCCTTATATTTTTTTAAGATAATAAGGCATTGCATACATAAGTGTGTGTCCACAGAGAAACTGTACATTGTTTATAGCTAAATGTATTTTGTATAAATTCATTTGTTTATTTCCATATTTTTCATACAGTTGTTTTTTCTCACAAGTCACTGTCACTTCTTGAAAAGTATTCCATAAAGATCATAAATATATTAATTCCTTTTCTCATCTTTTTCAGAAAAGGATGAAAAAGAGTGCAGGCAAAAGGAAAACTTCCAAAGTTAGCCTGACCAAAATCTCCAACAAGAGACTGAATAAACTGGCTAAGCAGGGCAAACTAAAGAAGAAGTTACCAAAAAGTCGCCTCCTGAGACTGATAAAAGACAGGACTGATATTGAACCAGAGGAACCTACTACAGTCAGAGAAAAAATACCACTTGACAATGAAGACTTTGAATTTTATGGCACTGGGAAGGATTTCTCTTTCCTGACAGATCTACCAGATGGGTAATTGTTAATTTGATTTATATGTATAAATCCCACCCCCACACACATAAAACTGTTCATCTGTATACTGATCTTAAATGTGTTTATTGTTGACTCCCAGGTAGTGTTCAATATTCCACAATTTTAGGCAAAAAAAAAATAAAAAGTATGGTTCTCAGGCTGGGTCTGTGTCAAATTTAACCCCCTGCAAAAAAAAATTGTTATTTTGATTTTTGTCTTTCAAGAAAATAAAATAATAAAGTTTTCCTTAGTTATGTAGTGCTTTTACCTGTTTAGAAAAAAATATGTTATTACCATGTTTTCCCTGATCATATGACATTTTTATCGAAACATACAAAAAAGGTAATATTTAAAAAAAAAACAGCCCTCCCTCACTGATTTCTGAAAAAAATGCCTATGAACCATACCTTTGTTTTTTTTTTTTGCCTCAGACCTGTTTTTTATAAGCCCAAGGTATAACTCCTATACAATTTGAGTGGTGTCTGGAAGTCATAGGACATATGCTTACATTTTTTTGGCAGTAAATAATATATCTCGGTATCAGACACTTAACACCATGTCAAGGAAATAACCTAGGTCTGATGGTATTATATGCATTCATGCTTCATAGGCGGTTTTATTACTGCTGGCATATAAGCAGATTCCAATGGATTGGAATTTATGTCTGTGTAAAGGGTAGTGTGTAGTGACCCATTATCTACCAGGGCCCTTCTTTTTTTTTAAATTCTAACATACCCTGACTGATGCGGGTTATTTATCTTCAATCTCATCCAGTCTAACTCAAGATTTCGTAAGAAACTAAATTGTATAATTTACTTGTGAGGTAGTGTGGAGATGATTTTTATGATGGTTGTAGAGAGGAGGAAGATGAGAAAAGAACAAGGAAAAGAAAAAAGGAAGACGATGATGCAGATACTGAAGCATCATATGAGAAGATGCCCAGGAAGAACAAGATGCTGAATGATAAGGATGTCAAACCGCTCCTGCCCATTAAGAGCAAGAAGGGCATCATTCCTCAGGAGGTGCAGCTGGAACAAGGTCTGCTTATTTTAATCTGTTATACAGGGAAACCTTTCATGGCAGGGGTGGGCAAACGTTTCTACCTCAGGGAAGCATGGAACATCCATTAGGTCTCTAGTTGGCAGCATTCAACAACAAAAAAATTAATAAATGGTGCAATTTATTTTTACACAGAAATACAGGTATTATTTGACAACTTTATTATTTGGTACAGAAAGATAATAACAGAATTTGAAATATTTGTTGATAACTTAATATATACATTTCTTTGTAGACTTTTATAAACATTTAAATAATACTCCATCACTTTGTCCATTTCTGTTCAAAACATCTCATCGTAGCAAAGCTAATCATAGTCTCTATATACATGCTACTTTATGTGAGAATGTCTATTTAAGCGCCAATTTACATTGCCCTGTAAGAAGATTATGGGGCCTTACAAATGTACCTCATAGAGTGCATGTGGCCCGCTAACCTTATTTGCCTATCCCTGCTTTATAAGCATATCCCTTTTCACGCACCTCTCTATGGCAGACAAATTAAATAAAATTATAAGTGGATTTACAGGTCTCTAATGTTCTTATATGGTCACTTCTGTAATACGAGGGAAAATCCAGCTCCCACCAGATTCAGCAATTTGAGAGTCTTTTACATAGAAAATTATTCATATTCCATATGTATGTTTGTACCATTTCCTCTGCTGCAATGGTGCATTACCAAGCAGCAAATTATAATCATCATATCTCAAATGCAGGAAATTCAGGTAGCCTTACAATTTTGGTCTTCAGCTTACATCAGCTTAGATAAGCATTAAATCCTAGCATATATTTATATGTGGGAAACAGGTATTTCTAGTTGGTATGTGCATTTGCACACATCCAACTTTAACTATCACATCAGAGGGAATTCTGGTGGTTAATCAGACAACCATAATGTATAATGTTCACACTTTTCTCTCAAATGTTTCCCAACAGTCACAAGGGGGGGGGGGGTAATTATTTGGGCCCTGCTTAAATAAGAGGGTGTCCTATAGTAATAACCCTGTCAGTCTGTCTGTCTGTCCATCCACAAATTCTTTTCCAGATAATAACTCCAGTTTGGGTGGACATATGGATTTCAAACCTGATTTATATATGACTCATCACTAAAGCAAGAACCCTATTGATTTTGGGGTCAAATCTTTAAAAAATTTGTGGATGCAATTGAAGCCAAACTTTTCATCCCTGACTTTCTGTCTTGCACATTTAGCCCACCTGCCAATAAGGGAAGCTTGCTCTTCTTTTTGGGTCACAAGGTCTGAGATCAAGGTCGCAGGAGCCAGCTTTCCAAAATTCATTTCCGGATAATAACTCTAGTTTGGATTGACATATGGATTTCAAACTTGACTTATTCATGATCCACCACTTAAGCAAGAACCCTGTAGATTTTGGAGTATTGAGGTCAAAGGCCAAGGTCACAAGGACCCACATCTTTGAAAAGTTTGTGGATGCACTGTAAATGTTTCATCAAAAATCTTTCACTTGTGGATAACCTATCAATAGAGAAAGAACCATATTGATTTCCACATCACAAGTTCTAAGGTCAAGGTCACAGGACAATCCTACTAATTTATATGCTGACCCAGCTTACTGTTTAATATATTACCGTAAAATCTGTGAAATTTCGTACCTCGATTAATTTCGCACACAGTCTTTCTTCAGTAACCATAATTATTAAAATGACATGTTAAATTTCGAACTGCCGATGGTCTGTTACGCCACATTTGAGGTTAGCAGGACTGCCGTGAATGTAACACTGACGTAACCTCACCCGGTTATCTGGTTTTGAACAAGCCGACCGGTCCGATCGATGTGATTACCATGCTATTGATAAATAATATGAATTATATCTACATCATATAGAATGTAATTTGACTGAAAACTAAGATTTTTGTTTCAGCGACAATAAAAAACTTAAAATATCTCGAATGCGAGTTGCTTAATTGTCCGGGATGCGAGCGACACGCCGTGAATAACTGACAGACGTCCATGAAGTTTGACGGAGGTTGGAAATTAGATAATCAGGATTAACTCCGTAAATGATCTTAAGACCACTAGCTTCACGTGCACCATAAAGGGGGATTTCCGTGTGTAAGCCAGGTTCAAATTGGTCTCTTTCAAGCAAACTCGGCGTTACGGTGTATGTAATGCCAATGTTAATCAGTTTGAAAATTAGTGCTAATTTCCATTAAAACATTTAAAATAAATATCTTTAATGTCACACCAGAACGACTCAAGTTTCGAGTACCGGGGCTCCGTATCACCCAACAAACAAGTCACAAGAGATCAAACGATACATCAAAGCGCTGGCAGACGTTCATGAAGTTTACCGGAGGTTGGATATTTGATATTGGATAATCAGGATCGATTAACTCTTTAAGTGATCTAAAGACCTCTAACTTTTTGTGCACCATTAGTGGGGATTTCCATGCGTAAGCCACCTGAAAAAGTTCTCTCGGGGCAAAGCCCAGGATGTCATGCAAGCATGTACGGGTGTCGAGCCTCATGACAGGATTAAATCCTTCAAATATACTTTTCAGATTCCTTTTCCAAACTGATTTAATATAAAATAAACAACACAAGTATAGAAAATAATGTTTTTATTCATGAAACTTCATGGTTCACACGGATGAATGCAAAATCGGCGAGGGAATACCTGAGGCTCCTATTATCGCCCACTGCTGACGAGGCATCTTAACTTGTCAAGACCATAATTTTAAAACTGCTGAAATCGACTGTTAAATTTGGGACTTCCACAAATTTAATTATTTTTTTCTGTACGAAATTTCACAGATTTTACGGTAGATGTAATTATGCCTCTGTTGCTTGGCAATACTCAGTTCCTACACCTTCATACATGACTATCACTGATTCAAGCCTTAAAATCTTGGTTCAGTTGTTTAAATACTGTTTTGCTTCAGTTCCCTCTGTCTCTGCATGTAATCAGGTCTTTTATTATAGTTTTTAAAGCACACTCAGCCCACACTGGAAGTCTATGGGCCTTTTGTGGGACCCTTTCTGACCTGTCAGTATTATAGTTTTATTTTAAAATTAAACTTATTACAATTGTTAACAAACATAATAGATCTTGGAAATTATTTCATGACTGAACTTTTCCATGATTGTCAGAGTGTTTTTTTATAACAAATACATTTTAATTTGTAGCTGAAGAAGAAGAAGAAAAAGAACAGGATGGAGAGGAGACCAAGGCTGAACCTGAACCATTGCCAGCCCTCAGCACTGCTCAGCTGCTGCTACAGAGGCAACAGAAGCTGGAGGAGATTAAACAAAAGATAGGTGTACTGGCCACGGGCATCATAGAAAACCCTGAGGAGGGGGTAAGTTAAAAGTGGCAGAGAGTGGTTGGGGGGTGGGGAGGCTGGCAGAGGGAGAGAGAGAATGATTGAGAGGGAACTTATGAGAAGCTGGAGGAAACCAAACAGAGGATAGCTATACTGGTCACAGGCATCAAAGAAAAAACCCAGAGGAGGGGGTAAGTTAAAAGGGACAGAGAGTGGTTGGGGGGTGGGGATGCTGGCAGAGGGAGAGAGAGAATGAATGAGAGGGAACTTATGAGAAGCTAGAGGAAACCAAACAGAGGATAGCTATACTGGTCACAGGCATCAAAGAAAACCCAGAGGAGGGGGTAAGTTACAAATGGCATAGAGAAGGGGGGTTGGGGGGGATTGGTTTGGACGGGTTTATAAGAAGCTTGAGATAACCAAACAGAAGATAGTTGAACTCAGGCTGGCCACAGGAATTATTGAAAACCAGATGAAGCGGGTAAGTCATAAGGGGTAGAGGAAGGTGTGGTATTGATAGTGAGAGAGAGAATGGTAAGGAGTGGGTTAATATGAAGCTTGAGGAAACCAAATGGAATATAGCTGCACTGCCCACAGGAATTATAGAAACCCCAGGAGAGTGTCCAGGTCACAAGGGGTGAGGGAGAGAGTATGCAGGAGATGCAGGGAGTTGAGAAATAGAAGTCAGGAGGTATATTTTATGTGAAGAATGAAGGTTGAAAAGAATCAGAAAGAGATCTTAGATGTTCAATAAACATTTCAGGGCCCCCTTTGAATAAAACCTAAAAATAAGCCTTTGTGGAAGCTCCTAATAGAACTTATAAAGAGTTATTTATCAGACAGTGTATTAAACTAGTATATGATAATTGTTTTAGGTTTGTCTGTCAGTCCATCTGTCTGTTCTTCAGGTTTATGTTTCCATGCCATAACTTTCCTAAATATTATCCGATTTCTTTCAAATTTGGTCAGTGATTGCTCTCATGCATACCTTGGTTGGGATTGGTTTTGGAGTGTCTGTCTGAAAAATTATTATCACCAGCTCCAAAACAAAACAAAAATTTCCTTTTTGTTCTCAGTTTAAAACAAGTTATGATATGTGGAGACATCTTCAGGGGACAATAAAAACTAAAACAGGGGCACTATGACATGTGGAGACATTTTCAGGGCAAAATAAAAACTAATATTATGAGATGGCAAAAGGGGGACAAGAAGAAGAAGAAGCGAGGGACATAAATTCCACAAATTTGCTTGTTACAGAAGTGCATTACACAGAATTTTGATGTCGCTGTTCATCAGATGATTCAATATTATTAAATATTTATTAACAGTACTGGCATTCTTTGCGACATAACTGAATTTGTTTCTGCATGTTTTGCTGTAGATGTCTAAACTGAAAGAACTGAGAAGTTTCCTAGATGTAGATGACCCAGATATCTTCATAACGGTTCGGAAGCTGGCTGCAGTTTCACTATTGGAGGTTTTCAAGGACATCATCCCAGAGTACCACATAAGGGTGTACACAGACAAGGAAAAGCAGCAGTCTGTAAGTAAAAATTCAACACTTGAGTATTACTGAATAAATGTACTGTAAAATCCCTAACAGAAGTCGCACCTTGTAATTGGAAAACAAATTCTAAAAACCAGAATCTGGAAAAGTTGGGCTACAACTTGTTATACATACTTATCTAATCAAAGTCAGCTCTCCCAGAACATATAATGATGTCAGCGTTTTTTTCATCAGGGCTTTGCCATATGTATCTTCCCAATAATTTACTCCTTTTACCATCTCTTTTGAAAACATGCCATGGTGAACTGATGGGATTTTCATTTTATCCAAATGCAAATCATATATTGGTTCTGACAAAATATTTCATATTGTCCATCAACAGTACATTATGTCCACAGAAAAAATGTTCAGTATATATTTTTCACAGATGAATGTCAACAACACGTCCACATTTCAATTCAGAAAGATATAATGTCCAGACACAAACTACTGTTAGATGTTATATCCACAGGATGTAATACCACAGTGCCACAGAAAAAATTCATTAGGACCTGATGTCCACAGAAAAATAGCACTGGATATAATATCCACAGACAAAATGTCACAAGTTTTACTGTAAACAGACAAAATGGATAGTTCATGATATCCGAAGCTTAGTTCAAAAGGACACAATGGTCATTTTGTCAAATGCCAAACTATATAATGTTGAAACACTAAATGTTACAAGATGTATATTCCACAGACAAAATGACAAAGACCAGCAGAGTTTTTGTATTAGCATATTTTCTTTTAAATATGCAATCATGATTCTGGTATTGAAAACCCTCAATAATTAACAGTTTTCTGGTGATTGCTTCATATTTTCCAGGGTTTTAAATTTTTGGTGTTCACAAAAGGGTTAAAATCACTCAAAAGAAGCCTCGATAAATAAGGCAATCTGTAGCACAGCTGAGCATTCATGTATACAATGACTGCTAAATTCATCTCATCTATCTTGGCAGGAAAGTGTTCCTAAAACATTATTTGCTCATCAGAAACTTATTCTGTGCTTGGAATTTGGAGAGGAATTTGGAAAGCACTAGTTAATTACTATCCAAATATTCATTAGTAAATGAAGACAAGCATCAGATAATAACGTTTATGACAAAAAAATCACAAAATCTGTTACTCATAGTATTGGTCACTGGAAGGCCTTGAAAAATAATTCTAATGAATTATCTTTTATCTTAGAAATATCCAACTCAAGAATATAAACCCAAACACATTATATTTAAAGAATTTTTTACGTTTTTATTCCTGTATTTTGTTATTCAGATGAAGAAAGAGACTAAAGTGATGAGGGCTTTTGAAGAAAGTTTGCTGAAACACTACAGACATTACTTGGAGTTCCTGGAAGCAGCTGTCAAAGGTGATCTGAAAATTACTCAAATAAATTAACTAATTATTTTTGCCACATCTGTAAGATAAAACACATATTGTTTATACAATGTGCAAAGCTTCCTGATATCACTGAGATTTTTACTTTCAATAATTTGAACACCGTCTGTTGCTCCCACCAATCTGTTCAGTTATCGTATTCAAGCATTTACTGTATTTAACCTGTGAGATTCTTACACAGAATTGTCATATTTCGTTGTATATATTGAAGGAAAGCCAGCTAAGACTTCAAGTAAAAAGAAGAAAAAGAGGGTGAATGGTACCCATTTGCCACAAGAGGCCACCACTGTAAGTTGAGTGTTTTGTCTTTTGACTGATTTTATCAATGACTGGTCTTTATTTCTTCATAATCAGTGTTTCCCAGACAAAGTTGGGGGATACTTTGGTTTTATGTTGGTCCCCCTGCCCCCTCCTCAGATATAATTTGTTTGCACGATAACTAAAAAAATATTTCACGGATTTTTATCAAACTTGATATGTCCATAGATATTGGTGAGAGGACTTTTTTTTATTTAAAATTGGGTCATGACCTTTATTAGGAGAGTGACCTTGACCCTGAATAGGTCCATTTTAGGGGAAAATCAAACAAATTCTTTAAATATCCCAAGAAAACGTGCTTTAATTGATACAAAAATCAAGTTGACTGAAGATCTTGTATAGTCTTGCCATGTACTCGAAACTGGTGGCACCATCTATTATCCTTTTCTTGTTTTAATGCCATTTAATACCCCCATCATTGCTACTTTACAGTACTGTGAGCATTATAAGTCAAAAACTAATCGACATATTTCTTTTGTATTATGCATATACAGAAATATGGGTTATGGGATGACATATATTTAAATTAGGGTCAGGACCTTTCCCATGAAAGGGGCCTTGACCTTGAAAATTTCCATTTTTGGTGAAAATCACACAAAATCTTAAATGTCTCAATAAGGGATGCATGGATTGATCCAAAAATAAAAATTGACAGAAGATCTTGGATAGCTTTGTCTTCTGCAGAAGACAGGTGGCACCACCTTTTGTCCTATTCAAGCTTTTTGAGCCTTTTAAAACCCCAATCATTGCTACTTGAAAGTACTGTGAGCATAATAAGTCAAAAACTAATAGACAGATTTCTTTCATATTATGCATATGTATAGATATTGGTTATGGGATGAGGTATATTTAAATTGGGATCATCATCTCTCCTGTGAGAGTGGTTTTGACCTTGAATTTTCCCATATTTTGTGAAAAAAATCTTTCTCATGTTGATAGATGGAAGAAACCATGGTGGCTTGCTAATTGTCAGTATATGCTTCTGAAGATAGGGGCCTTTTCCAGAAGGGGGGATTAAATATCTGGGAATAATATGGCACCTGCGGTGCCAAAAAATGTCTTGTTTTTATTAGTCACATCTTTTGAAACAAATGATCAAGTATGCACCTTTAAAGAAGGCATGTAAACTTGGAGAAATGTTTTAGTTTGGTCAGAAACATAAGATAACATAGAGTAGCATTCAAATAAGAAAAATTACATAAATTACTGCACATGATACTTTAATAGTGTGGTTTATCAAGACATGCTCTCTGTCTTTCAAAATCTGTATGGCCTCTGGAATACAAAATGTAATAATGAATCTCTGTTGACACACCATTGTCAGGTCCATGAAATTTTGAAAAAAATGGTGTGGTTTATCAAGACAAGCTCTCTGTTTTGCATTATGTATGGCCTCTGGAATTACAAAAGGTAACCATGGATCTCTGTTGTAACACGGTCAGGTCCATCAAATTTTGAAATAAAAACAGTGTGGTTTATCAAAACATGCTGTCTGTCATTTGCAATGTGTGTGGCCTCTAGAATTAAATAATGTAACAATGTATCTCAGTTGTCACACTATTATCAGGTAAATCAAATTTTGAAAAAAAGTAATTCCTTGAGTAATCAATTAAAACTTGCTATATAACTTCAGTCACCATTTGTGACAGGATTTTACAACCAGGTCCTAGTTTTTTGGTTGTTTTTGTTGTTGTTTGGTATGTTGTTATGCCTGTTCTGCACATAGCATTAAGAGTGGTAACCAAGATATGCCAGGGGTGGATCAAGGGGGGTAGGTAGTCAGGGGTCTACCCCGACTTTAGCTAGAAGCAGCCCTTATATATTGTGATGGTTGTCACAGTAGACTAAAGCATACTGTTTTGTAGGTGCTGAGGGAACTAGGCTTGAGGTGTCTCGGAGAGCTATTGGTGGCTCATCCTAACTTCAACTACAGGAATAATATTATCAGTGTCCTAGTTCAGTACATGAACAGTAAGAGTGCCAAGGTGAGTATCTCAGAACATTAACAGTAAGAGTGCAAAGGTGTGTAGCTCAGTACAGTAACAGTAGGAGTGCCCAAGTGATAAGCACAGTATCGGAATAGTAAGAATCACAGGTGATTAGCTAAGTACACAAAGAGCTATAATGCTTGAGGTGAGTATCTGCAGAGTATGAACAGTAAGAGTACCCAGGTGAGCAGCTCAGTACATGAACAGTAAGAGTGCCCAGATGAGTAGGTGACTACATGAACAGTAAGGTGCCAAGGTTAGCAGCTAAGTACATGAACAGTAAGAGTGCCAAGTGAGTAGCTTATTATGTGAACAGTAAGAGTGCCAAGTGAGTAGCTCAGTACATGAGTAATAAGAGTGCAGAGGTGGGTTGCTGAGTTCATGAATGGTAAGAGTGCCCAGGTGAATAGTGAGTACATAAACTGCAAGATGATAAGTTATGATCTATGGCCATAATTAATGCCATGTTTATTTCTGTAACCACATGATCAAACCAGTTAATGTAGAGTTGTGTTCTCTAATATCCTATGATCAAGCATTGTCTCATGGAATAATTACTTTTGCCATCAGCACAAAGAATGCAGAAAACTTTAAGATATAAAATTATGACAAATGATTTCTTTTTATCTTATAGATATCAGATATGGTTTGTAATTACATGAAGCGAGTCTTCAAGGAAGATCGATCCGGTGATGTTTCTCTTCAGGTAAATTATACACTGATTATATATCCTTGCAAAGTTAATTCTTTGAACAACTTTTTCATAATGAGCTGGTTTTATTACGTAAACATAATTGTGAGCTGTTTCTGTATTAATGAGAATTTTCTCTGTTAAAGTTTATACGCCAGAGTAAGCCAACCGAAAATTTTCCCTTATTGGGCCTATTATCGCCCATCCCGCCTCGTTCCCGTGTATCTAGGTCACACTTCCGTTACCCATAATCACATTTTCTTCTGGCGTACGCCATGATGGACGTATGATCCCGCGCTGCGAGATTCGTCCACTGTTGGGTTTGTCGTTTTGAGTTTGCCAACTGATTGTAAGTTATTCTTATTTTCCCTTGCCCGCCATGGAGAACCCCACTTATTGTGTCTCTTGTGGCACTATAATCCCGGTATGGGACTCCCACCCCACTTGTTTTTGTTGCCGCACCAACAATGACTCCTGCCGTGGTCCGGCTGATCCTTGTTTCCATTGCCAGACGTGGTCCACTGACAAGTGGGCCTTGTTCCAGGATTGGGTTCATTCCCCGGTTATTGCGAGTTCCCCCTCCAATCTTCCCTTGTCTGGCCCCGTGGTTGTCTCCGGGGGGGAGGGGGGGGAGCCTACCCTGGTTGACCGCACCACCGCCGTGCTGCGTTCACCATCCGTTCCCGCCGGTCCTGTCACCTCTCCAGTGGTTTTGACAGTTAAATCGTTGCTTTCTCATACAGGGAAACGGAAATCTTCCCCCGTTCCCACAGCCTCCCAGTCTGACAGAACATCTGCCTATTCCATATTACATAAATTGTCCCGGTTTGTTCATCACTTATGTCGGATCTCGACGATTCGTCTAGACCCGAATCAGTCCGCCCGGCGCCCTCGCCGGCGCCCCCGGTACTTTCTCCCCGGCCGTTCTCGTCGCCCCGGCTCCTCGCCGGATTCCATCATTATCACCGGGGCCGGCTGGAGCCGTCCCGCTAGATCGCCCGGCCCTTCCTGGGGAGCAGGTAAGTGTGTCGATCCCTCCTGCCTCCGTTTCTGGGCAGCCGGCCTCGCCATCGGTTCCTCCGTCCACCGCCGTTACTACCCGGCCGGCCGGCTCTTTATTTCAGATACCGTCTGCTGTGCGGCCTGCGGCTCCGGTTCCTGTGCCTTCCAGGATGGTTCCTGCTGCTGCTCGTTCCCCAGCTTCCTGTTTCCAGCCTCCGGTAGTTCCGGCTCAGCGGGTCTCTCTGGCTCCCCCCTACCCGGGGTTCTCCAGGGTCCCCGACTTCTCAGTCAGCCGATCCCGCCCTGGCACCAGACCAGTGGTCAGAGATCGCGCTGCAACGCCAGGCTTGGCGTACGCGCAAATCTGCGCTTCTGGACCTAGTGGCTACCTCCACACAGGAGGCTAACCCTTGTGGTCCGAAGTTCCGTCGGTTACAACCTCAGACTTCCTCGGCGTCGGCGGCCAGTTCTAATTTGAATCCTGCCGCCCTTCAATCACCCTCGGCCGCGCCCGCCGTGTGTATGGAATTTACCGACCACACGGGGGATATCTTACGTGAGCACCACGCGGTGGTCTCGGGGTCTCGCTCCACTACTACTGGGGCCCCGCTTCCGCCGGGTTCAGAGAAACCTTGGTCCCCCGGTACCCTCTGGAATTCACGTGGGTACCTGGCTTCCTGTTTCGATCGCTTGCTCCCTTTTCCTGATCCCCTGATATTCCGTCTGCTCCGATGCGACTTGAGTCCGGCCTGGAACTGCCGTTTGCGGACGGTAAGTATTTCCGTCCTCTGTCCAGTTTTCCGATTGGCTGGTATGGTTAACGACTTGAAGGCTGTCACTAGCTTGCTTGCCGTTTCTCTGGACACGCTCACTCTCAACGACATGTGGCAGGCTTCTGCCCATACTTGCGCTGAGTTAAATCAGGTCGTTTGGCGCCTGGTTGAAAATTGCATCTTGTTACGTCGCACGGCTTGCATTCAGTCATTAACGCACTTACAGCCGGAGCTTCTCAGGCTGAGTTAACCGAGCTTTATTCTCAGCCTTTTACCGGTTCCCTGCTGTTTGGCGGCCAATTACGGCCTCTCTTTGACCGCGCCTTGGAGCGCTCGGATCGTCAGGCCCGCCTCCGCTCGACCTCTCTTGCGCCTCGGCCATCCTTCCGCGTTCCTCGCCCTCGGCCTCCGGTTGCGGCTTCTGCTCAGCCGCGTCGCGCATCTGCTACGTCTTCACGTCCTTCCGGACTTTCCAGCCGTTCTCAGCCTTTTCGTGGTCAATCCTCCAAACGAGGTTCGACCAAGAAATGACTCTATCGCTCTGGTTGGCGCTCGTCTCAGCTCATTTTCCCGCGTGGGCGGGTTTCACCTCACAGCGTTTCATTCTCAGCACCGTAAAGTTCGGGTTCCGTCTTACGTTTTTGCACGCACCTCCAGTCACCATGCACCCGTTCTTCACTCCGCCTCAGTCCGATCCGGCAAAACGCCTCGCTTTGGAGGAGGCCATTCAATCGATGTTAGACAAAAGGGCAATTTTCGAGGTTTCCCCATCCACCTTGGGGTTTTACTCTCGCCTTTTTCTTGTTCCCCAACCGCACGGCCATTGGCGCCCGCTCATAGACCTGAAGCGCCTCAATTCGTTCATCCGTCCGCCCCGTTTCGGATGTTCAATATCCATGCTGTGCTCCGCATTGTTCGGCGGATGGATTGGGCGTTCAAGATTGACCTTACGGATGCCTATTTTCACGTTCCAATCCATCCCTCGTCTCAACCGTTTCTTCGCTTCGCGTATCAGAACAGCGTTTTTCAATTCCGGGCCCTTCCGTTCAGGATCAACGTGGCCCCCTGGATTTTTACAATGCTGGTTCACACGGTCACGAGTTATCTCCGTTCACAGGGCATTTCTCTGCTCCCTTATCTGGACGATTGTCCGGTCCATGCGGCCGATCGCTCCCTCTTACTGTCGCATCGCTCCCGAGTTCTCACCTTTCTTCGGAACCTTGGCTTCCTGGTCAATGCGGAGAAATCTCTTCTCACTCCCACCCAGTCTCTCCAATTTCTGGGTGTCACGCTCGATTTTGCGTCCAGCATGGCGTCGCTCCTGCGAGATTTTGCTCTCAAGCTCCGCCGACTCATTCGTTCCTTTCTCACGCGGCGCCGTGTAGACTCGCGCACAGCGGCTTCTCTCCACGGTGCTGTCAACTGGGCCGCGTCCTTTATCCCGTCTGGCCGACTGTACCTACGTCCGCTTCAGTCTATCTTGCGCGGTCACGGCCTTCTCCGTTTCACCTCGGTTTGTCCTAGGATCCTCCCGTTTCGCCTCACATGGCGGTCCCTTCGTCCCTGGATGGACCTTTCATTTCTCCTGCGCGGCGTTCCTTTTTCCAGGGATGTCGAGTGCACCCTATATACCGATGCGTCTCTCCTCGGTTGGGGGGCCCATCTTGCCGATCTTCGCGCTTCGGGGATATGGTCCCTGTCGGAACGTCTGCTCCATATCAATCTCCTTGAACTGCGTGCCGTCCGCCGCGCGATCTCCCACTGGTCTCCCCACTTGATCGGACGTCACATTCTCGTCCGGACCGACAATACCACGGTGGTGGCATATATCAACAGGCAGGGCGGTACTCGGTCTCCCTCGCTCATGCAGGAGACTTACCTTTTGTTCGATCCATGCATCTCTCTCCGGGCACCGGTTCGTGCATCCCATCTTCCGGGCGTGTTGAACATCCTCGCGGAGGCCCTTTCCCGCCATCCGGGGTCTCCTCAGTCCCTGCCGCTCCTTCCGCTCCCGGTTATTCGGAGTGTTTTCGCTTGCCTGGGGCGGCCGGATTTCGATCTGTTAGATTTTCCGTCCCCCCCCCCCGTTCTTGTGCCTTCCGAGACGCGTCTACGTCACCCTCGCGACCGTCTCCCCGACACGCCGCTATCCGGGTGGTCCCACCGGTTTCTCTTTGCGTTTCCAGCGCCTCATCTCATCGCCGTGTCCTTCTCCGCTTGTCCCGCGCGGACCAGACAACCCTTCTTCTCTTCCTCCCGTTTCAACCTGCGGCTCCCTGGTTTCCTCTGTGGCCCTCGCTTCTCTCTCGCCCCCCGCTTCTACTACCGCTCCGCATCGCTCTCGTCGTTCCCTCGAGCGCGTCGCCCATTTCGGTCGTGCCCTCTATGGGCATGCGTGCTCTCATCGGACACCTCAAGGATCAGGGCATTTCAAGTCCGGCTGCTCTCCTTGCCTCAGCTCCCCGTCGCCGTTCTTCGGACCGCATCTATGACTCCCGGTGGCGTCTCTTCACTGAGTGGGCGTCTTCCCGGGGAATCTCCCCTTTAGATCCATCGCTTGCGGCTGTTTTGGATTTTTTTTGGGTTCTTACTGCAGGATAAACATTTATCCTATACCTCTCTGCGTGGCTATCGTGCCGCCCTGCTGTCGGTGCTACGTCCGCTGGGTCACGATCGTGTCCTTCATCACCCGCTGGTGTCGGACTTTCTCAAGGGGGTTCATGCCTGTGCGTCTCGTCCTCCTGGCGCCTGGACGTCGTCTTACGTCACCTCCGGAAACCCCCTTATGAGCCGTTGCGTTCGGCCCATCTTCTACATTTATCTGGGAAAACGGTTTTCCTTCTCGCTCTTGCCTCGGCAGGTCGCCGTTCTGAGCTTCATGCCCTCGTGGCTGATTCGAAATTCACGCAAATTGAACCGTCAGCCACCCTACATTTTCCTCCGGATTTTTATCGAAAGAACCAAAATTTCGATGACCCTCCGTCTGCTTGGCACGTTCCGGCTCTCCCTAACGTCAGTACCGTTATGGGGCTACAAATTGCCCGGTTTGTGTGTCAGTTATTATCTTAAAGCTACTCATTCTTTACGGGGGGGGGGGGGGGGGGCGCAAGAAGTTGTTTATTTCTACAAAAGTCACATCTTCCAATAAGGAGATTAGCCCTATCACTATTAGTGCGTGGCTCAAAGCTACTAATGTATCCGCATATGAATCAGCGTCTCAATCCACCTTAGACCAACTTCACATCAAGGCTCATGACATTCGAGCTCTTTCGACTTCCTTGCCCCATTTCTCCGGGATCTCACCTAATCAATTGGTCAAGAAGGGATACTGGAAATCCCCATCTACATTCACACGCTTCTATCTAAAGGATGTTCAGCTCCAGGCTTCGGGCCTCTACTCCCTGGGCCCTGTGATCGCGTCGGGTGAGGTCCTGCAATTTTCGCGGCCATATTCTTCCTCTCCGTCTGTTCCACCGCCGAAGCCGTCTGCTGTTCATCCCAGCACTGAGATTCTCCTCGTTCCAGCGTTACAGGTAGGTTCTCCCTCCCCAAGGCATGTCTGTTCTTTTCTCATTAATACAGAAACAGCTCACAATTATGTTTACGTAATAAAACCCCCCCATTCCCTCCCTGTGAATGGTGGTTTTGTTAGTAAACTGTTGTGAGCTTTTCTGTATTACAAACATCGCTCCCTCCCAGTCCTCTTCCTTACGCCTTCGAAAATGTGATTATGGGTAACGATAGTGTGACCTAGATACACGGGAACGAGGCGGGATGGGCGATAATAGGCCCAATAAGGGAAAATTTTCGGTTGGCTTATTCTGGCGTATAAACTTTAACAGAGAAAATTCTCATTAATACAGAAAAGCTCACAACAGTTTACTAACAAAACCACCATTCACAGGGAGGGAATTGGGGGATCTCTTGCACCCAAAGGGATAGGCACAAGGCAATATTGAAGTCCACCTGCCAAATATTTTGATATAAACCACAAAAAAAAACATATATCTGGCTTGGTTTTGCCTCATTTCCATAGTAATAACTTGAACAGTATAATTCATGATTTCATGGTTTGGTAGTTCTCTTCAAATGGGCTCCTGTTATATAAGAAATCAAGTTCTTGACCAGATTACATTTTAACCTTATCCAGCAAAGATATAAAGGGAGGTCCTGCATACGTGTACATTCTGGCATCAGCAATTCTGCTTGGAATTTACTTATCTGTAACAAGCATTTGATAATGAAAAAAGCACATCACTTAATTTGATAAGATCATCATAACTAAATGGATAGCTCAAAGCACAGATAATTGTCTTAAGATTTTTAATAATTTTACACCACCTACTAAAGTTTTGTATTTGGTAAAATATATTTAGACATTAAATGTAGTATTGTGTTTGTTTTCAGATTGTGCGACTGATAGCAAAGATGACCAAGAATTTGAAATATGACCTACAACCAAAGGTAATGGAGCAAAAAACGTGTTTAGGTTGCTGCTGTAGTTTCATTCATACAGAATGATTTGATCTTATACAAGAGCAATGAGACGTAAATGTAATAAACGTTTAAAGTTTTTATTTGGCCAGTTAGTTATCTAAACAGCCAACTATCTAACAACAAAGTGCTACTTTGGTTTCTAAATAACTCCCGAGCCTCTAAGCCTAACTATTCAACTGAGCATCATGGCCATGGGTCACTTATTTTTTACCTCACTCTCTCTAAACTAGTAATTGGTCAGACAGGTCACCTGTTATTTTTTAGTTCCAGATCATGCAACCCTCATCAGCAACCTTGAATAATAGAAAAAAAAATTGCCTTTATATACTATAATTGCCTCCATATTTTTGCAGGTTTAATTTTCATGATTTTTCTTTTTTTCAGTCGTTCATTAGTGTTCCCTATTTATAGTGTCCCCTGCACAGAGTTAATCCATTATTATATGAATAATTAAATATATCAGCATGAAAAAAATTAGATTTGCTGAAGGGCCAAGGAAACATCCAATTTTTGTTAATTTTGGTGGATAATATAAAGTGTTATTTATCATCAGTCTTTCAGGCAGCCTAAAATATTATTTTTACTGTAAAAGATCTGTTATTAAATATAACATAAATATCTTCCAATTCAATTTTGATGCAACAGGCATGGATAACAAACTTCATGGACAAAAAATTAATTATAGTACCCTTAAAGCTGGTTTATACACAGGTACTATATAGGTGAGGTTTATACACAAGTTTTTATGGTAAATAAAAACATTGAAAAAAATAAAAAGTACAAATATCAGTATCTCTCATCTATTATGTAATAAAAAACAATAAGGAGCCACATAATATATGATAGCTTTTGTAATCTAGTTTATCCTGGTACGGGTAAACTCAGATTGATTATTTTAATTTTTTTAGGTCCTGAATACGTTCCTGTCCTTAAAAATAAAAGAGGTGGAGAGAGAAGATGCAGAGAGCATCAAGAAGAAGAGGGAGATGAAAAAGTTGTCAAAGAGAGAAAAAAAGGTAGGTTGTACAGGATGTGATGCTGCTTGTAAGGTATCCAGAATTGGGGTTAGGATGCTGCCTGGTAGTTTTAAAAGGGGTTTGATTATATAACACAATGACTCTGAACCCTGCCAGAATTTCTAAGGCAAAAAGGTGAAATCTTGATAAATCTGTGATGCCTATAGAACAGTTTTCTGCATCTGGATTATTCTTATCTTTTTGCCTATAAAATCTGAGATGCAGAGGCAGTTAAACTGTCATATCTTTTTTATACGCCCGTCATATGACAGGAGTATTATGGTTTATCCACCGTCTGTCTGTCTAGCTGTCTGTCCTTTAACTTTTAGTGTCGCCGTGATAACTTATCTGGGCTTTGATGGATTTTCACGAAACTACTTACCAACAGATTATCTCACCTGAGTTTTATTATAGGCAACATCCATGCATATTTAATAAGGTCATGGGTCACTAGGCTACTTTGTGGTGTCGCCACAATAACTTGTGAAGAATATGAAGGATTTTGATAAAACTCTTCAAAAAAGTTAATCAATAAAATATCTCGCATAAGTTTGATTTCCAGCAAAGTCCTTGCATATTGAATGAAGCCAGAGGTCACGACACTTTACAGGCACCTTGGTGACTTATTAAAAATCCTATGGATTTTCATGAAACTCATTATGCATATTTACCAATAGAGTTTCTCACCTGAATTACATTATCATCAAAATTCATGCATATTTAATGAAGTCAGAGGTCACCAGATACACAACAGATGTATTATGCACTTTTGTAGTGCACTTGTGATCACTGTATGCTTACCTTTGTCCTTCTTCATGAGAGGGTAACAGTGGCCATTCTTGGGCCTATTCTTTTCATAAAAAGTTGCATATAGGTGTATGGGGTATGGAATTTAAGTTAAAAAAAATTACAAAAATGCTATAGAAGTGTTATATTGTGACTGTCTATGGACAATATCCAAAAAGCTGCCTTTTGTAGCATATTAAAATGTTGTCAAAAAGGCCAGAAAAATATAAGCATTATATGTCTCTACCTGATATATGACCAGATAGTTAAATTATTATGACATTATAATATTGATGTATACCTCTGTTCTAAACTAACTAAAACCTTGCCTAATGACAACGTGATTAATGACCACCCCAAAATTTTAGGGTCCCAGTTCTTTTTTAGTCTTTTTATATCAGACCTCGCTTAGACATCCACCTTGTAAATGTTACTACTTTATCGAGGTCCCACTTTATGGTGGTCGTGATTTTGAGGTATCACTGTATTTACTAGCATTATTCCTCTCTGTAGAGAAACAAGCAGATGAGTCACTTGAAGAAAGAACTAGAGGATGCAGCTGCCCTTGACAACAAGCAAAGGAAGCTGAGAACTGTGAGTTGTTTCACTGCATATTTTTGTATCATATGACTCTAACATGTTATCATCTCTGCTGACTAAGTCATCTGAACTTTAGGGATTGCCCTTTCCATGTAATCAGTGTGGCTGGTCATCTGGTTATCCAGTCTTTTGGCCATCTGTCTGTCCATTAATAAGGCACAAATCATAAAGTTAAAGCCAGTTGCTGACAAATGCTGTGTGGAAATCTAAAATTTGTCTCTGTAACCCATACTTTCCCACTTCATCCTCACAGCATAATCACATGTTTGGACACCTCAGGAGCTAAGACTCGTGTCAGGAACAAATCATACAAAAGGTCAGATTTCTCAGGAGCAGCTGGATGGATTGTCATGAATGTTGGTATGCTGATTGTTTATAAGGAAAAATTATTTACTGCAGAAGACTGGTCGGGCCACATGTAAATTTTCTATTTTTAGGCATTTTTTATTTAATTGATTAAGATTACAGATTACAGCCAGGGTTCCAAAGTTCAGCAGGGAATAGCTCAGATCTATATTTTAAAGGAAGTTTAAACTTTACGTACTGGTAGGGCCTCATAGGTTACCTGAAGTGAAGTTGCTATGACGTATATTTTTACAGTTATGGGACAAATATATAAAATTCTTACAAAAGAACATATCTTTCAGAGAGTTCTGATTACATTGTAAAGAAACTTTTAATACTTACATATCATGAACAACTGTAACTGCTATATATGATTGCACCATTTGTACTCTTAATATTTACACATTGTTACTTGCATTTTTTTTAGAAACAGTTGTCTTATCCTTTAACAGAGCTTAAATTATAGTTGTTAAAATTTAATTATTCAATTAAAGTCAGGGCATAATGAGATATCTCAAGAGACCTGTAGCTCTATGTGAGCAAAATTTTCTGAGGTACAGGGCAAATAACTCATGTTTAAGTACCTCAGACGCTTGGAAAGTCCAACCCTTTACACTAACAGGGCATAAACTCGAACTACATGGAAAGTTTAACATTTACATGGAAATTCACTTTAGACCCATGAATTTAGTCATGGTTACCTATATTTATGTGCTGTAGCCTTTATAGCCTGGTGATATTCAGCTGAGCATCATGACCCATGGGCCTCTAGCTGGTATAGTGTGCAGGAAAAGAGGTTCTTCTGTTGACTCCTGTCCAACATCAGAGTAATTTTGAACACATCCCTTTTCCACTAGTGATTTTCACACTTCATGCAAGACTTTAAATTTTGTATAAATTGCAGTTTAAATGATTTACCTGTGCTAACAGGAATATAAAGGACAGGCAAGTGGTATAAAGCATCTTGATTTGCTGTTGACTGTGATATTTATGTAAAGGATTATTTTATGAAAAAAATAAAAAAATGAATTTGCATAATATTATAATAATTTATTATAATTCATTATAAATATATTCATTCTTTGCATATTTAGGTCCATCATTCTATATATATATTTTTTTACTGATTACAGAATACTCAGATAATTGAGTCTGTGTTCCTGACCTACTTCAGAATCCTGAAGACTGCTCAGGATTCTGTTCTCTTGTCTGCTGTCTTAGAGGGACTGGCAAAGTAAGATAAGTTTGCTTATAATTCTTTATTAATGGGAAAAATTCTACATCAGGTGATATTGATTCAGTAATTGAACTTTTGGTACCCTAGATCTGCGTTTTGCCACCGCGGCCATAAAATAAGACTTACAGCTGAAAATCTTGACTAATATTTCTCAACAAGGAATGTGGCTATAAAACGCACATTAGGCTAAATTCAAACATATACAAGAGACTCAACGGCCTGCCAAGGCGCAATGGGCAATAATAGGCAGAGGAAGGAGGAAGTGAATACTGAGAACATAAATTCAAAATATGATAACGCATATTTGTATATTATTTTTATTCATTGTTAATTATATAAAATGTAAAATTAATATTTTAAAAGGCTTATATGTATTAACAAACTGTTCAGAGTCAGTTATAAACCACAACACTTTCCGCGCAATGATTGATTAGAAGATCAATATTCACTCGCCAAATTTGCACTCTAACCAGACTAACGGTTGTACCTATATTTGAGTATGGCTGCACTACTGGTAAAACATTATTTTAAGATATTTATGGAACACATAATTTCTTTTAAAATAAACTGTAAAGCAAAAGATAACCAAAGACCATATGTTCTTCGGCAATATAAACCAGCGTTTACGTTCAGATGTTCGTTCATCACATTGTCAATAGATGGCTTTCAAAGGTCATAACCTCACCAGCTTGTTCAGTATTTTTAATATGGCACGTTTTGCTAGTAAACGGTTCAGGCACCAGTGTGCATATATTATGATCTGCAGGACCCTGGGAGTACGCGTACAGGCAGTGTGAACATTGACACGGGATTCGTTTATTCAAAGGTTTTGTCATGGATGTTAATTGACTGACGTTGTATAGAAAGTAAATAAAAGTCTTCACAAAGAGTACCGTTGGCTTTGATATTACATTGAAGTTTATTTAGCTAGGGTAAAGGTGCAAGGTACTCCAAGGCCCGCTAGTTCCTTAATCATTTTATGTTGCATGTTTGACGGTTGACGGTTCGGACACTCTTTTGCATATATTATGATCAGCACCACACAAGGTGTTCTGGTTATATGAACACCGATGCGGTTTTGGTTTATTTAATTGTTTTGTAGTAAAATGACCGACAATGTATAAAGTCTAAATGAAAGTACCGTCGTCCCACTGAAGTTAAATTGTTAAAGGGGCAAGATTCTCCGGCATTCAGTAATGAGTCAAATTAATTTCGTAAATTTCGAACCCTACTAGGATTCTTCTTTGATGAGTCATCATAAACTGAATCTAATCTAATTGGGTAGATCAGGCTGTTTAACTAATTAATTGAATTAATTAATTAGCAAAGCCAAGCAACATACACAGTTGCAACTGTTTCCCAAAACTGTTATGCCTGACCGCATATTAGCATACAGCAGCATACCGCAGCGTTCCTACCTGCAGCCTATAGCGTTTGAGGAAACAACCTTTTTTCGTTGTGTTCCTATACACCACCCTGCATTGGAATGTGGTGAGAATGTGGTGCGGCCATTAAGTAAGGTTTTTGGGAATTTTTTACTCAAGTGAAGGAGCCTTCCAGGTATTTTACGAACATGGGGTGCAGCCATTAGACGACGTGCGGCGGCAAAACGCGGATCTACAGTAATAGGAATAATGATAGTTACAGAGTTACAGAAGAACTGTGATCAAATAAATATCTAAACACAGAAATGGGATTTATTTGTATATTTGTGTACCATGTTTTGACATTCCACTGAGAGTAATGCTCCGGTACTTACTCCACTTGTGATGTATGACCTATAAATAGGATAATTAAAACATAGCATGAAAGTTTTCCTGTTTTACTTAAATGAGAACAAATTAACTTAAAAAAAACATGATGTTTTCAGATTTTAAAATAAATTAAATAAAATAAATGCAGATTTTGGTCAAAATCCTAACTTATAATGGAGCTTTATTCAGACTTTAGAAGATTGTATGCTAAGAACTGGGACTCTCCACATAGTTCTAGAACAACTTGAGGTTTTAGTGTTCGGAATTTATCAGTGTATGATCTCGTTACAGGTTTGCCCACCTGATTAGTGTAGATTTCCTGGATGATTTGTTTCTGGTTTTGCACCAACTAGTGGAATCTACAGTAAGTATATATCAATGAGGTAGTAGTCTTTAGTTGTGTTTCAGGGATAAAAAGGAAAACATTATATACAAGTGAGGTGTCTTTCACTAGAGTTATTTGTTAATAGCATGAATTTTTCAAGCTATTGTCATATCAATATGAGTGGGAAATGATGTGTAGCAAGGTAAGGAATGCACATTTATTTGTACTATACTTTATCATTTATTATGACATCACTGTGCAAGAAACACATTCACAATAGATGTATACTTAAAGGGATTCAAAAGTGAAATAGGTGGGGCTCGCTTATGTTATATTTCATTCAGTTGCCATTTCTTCTTCTCAATGTATTTTCTAGCAAGAAAAAATAAATAATATATGAGGTAAGTTCTTAAACTTGCATAATAATGCATATTCAGAGATAGAAGATAAACTCAGCCATATTTTTTTTCAGGAGCTGACATATAGAGAATCACTGCACTGTGTTCAGACTGTCTTCACCTTGCTGTCCGGACAGGGAACAGTCCTCAACATTGACCCCCTTAGATTTTACTCTCACCTCTACAAGAATCTCTTTCATCTTCACTCGGGTATGTAGTATGACGTTGCTTCTTTTACAATACATAAAGGATGGATTTTCTACCAAAAAGCAATGTGGTTGTTATTTGAAGAATCAGAAGAAATTATATACACAGCAAGCTAATATTACTGAATTGCTTCACATTTGTTGGGTTTTTTTTTTTAAAGAATTTTACTAACCGGGGAAGTCAGTTGCAAGTGCAACATTAGTTCCATTTCAGTATTTTTTTTGAGAATTTTGTAAACCAGAAAAGTAAGTTGCAAGTGCAACATAAGTTCCATTTCAATATATTTTTGAGAATTTTATTAACCAGAAAAGTAAGCTGCAAGTGCAACACAAATTCCATTTCAATAAAAAAATGCTTAAGTCTTACCTGTTACACCATTACATGTAGTTAATATGATGACATCGTTATGATCACCATTTTGATTTGTGAATGCCTCTCTGACCTAAGCCCATGACAAAACTAACAGAGCCATGAGGCAAAAACCTAATTAATATAGAATAAATCACCTATCTTCCATAATGCTTAAGTTTAATATTTGATAATGTAATTCAAGAAAAAGCAGCTTATGAAAATGTAACTTTCAATGCAAGGAGATATTTGATGTGTCAGATCAGAGTATAAAATCAATAAAAGGGTAATATATAGACTTGTTGTGATTTTAAAAAAAATGATAATTAAGGCCTTGTATGGTCACCACCTTAATGCTGATTTCATTAATGCCATATTTGATCATTACATTAATAATGAGCTCATTAATTCCACATTTGGGCACCACCTAAATAATGAATTCCTTAATTCCTTATTTGGTCATCTCCTTAATATTGAATTTGTAAATGCCATATTTTGCCATCGCCTGAATAATGAATTGAATAAACCCCATATTTGGAAATCCATTAATAATGAATTCCTTAACACCATATTAGGTGAACATCTTCTTGTTCATGCATTTTGTCAAAGGATATAGAAATATATTCAGTTATGACTAAAAACAATTGGATGAAAGGTGAAACTATAGGGTTTTAATTAATGATTAAATATTATATATTCAGGATGCCACCGGCTGACTGGCCTCAATTATTCACATTGTATGATAAAGATATGTCAAATACTTTTATGTTACAGGTGTGTCAAGTACAGATGTTCCTATAGCTTTAGAATGTCTCAACCTGATGATTAACAGGAGAAAAAGACAGGTGAGACCTTTACAAGAAAAGCCATAATTATTATCCCTTGAAAAAATGATATATAAAGATAAAGGTTTTTGCTATTCTAGTCTATAATATATAAAACAAGGATTTAAATAATTTTTGTATTGGTTCTTGTCAGAGCCCTCAATAATCACACTGATTTTAAATATCAGAGAGAGGTGAGACCTCTTAGGTCAATCATTATACTGAAAAAATGGTATACCACCCTAGCTATTGTGATAAGATAATGAATTTTGCAGTGCTGCCATTCTACTTTTTTTCAAAAGAAACATAATTTTTTTTTGGCATGACTTCTTTTATACTTTATTCATAATTTTTTTCAGGAGTGGATACTTTTTTTTCTAAAATCATCATCTTAAGTTCAGGTTGTGATTATAGACTGTTTACCTGAACTGAGACTAGTAAAAATACTTTGTCAGAATTTCACAATAGTGAAATTTCATAAGAAATGATTTTTTTCTGTGACATTGCCAGTGTTTTACAAAATCACTAGATATATGGAATACTGGAATATATATGCTTTCATAGGGTCCAAGCTTGATTAGAATTATCACATGCTGTAAAATAATACAAAAAATGCGCTATTAAGCATAGCATTTTACTTTTTCATACTTTTCTCAGACAATTTTATACTGTTTTTGTTATGAGAATTTATATTTGTTTCCATTAAAACTTGAGTGGCAGCACTGATTTTAATATATAATATGTAAATTTCTTTATCACCATCATTTTCTGTTGTATCTAGATTTCTCACCAGAGGCTGCTTGCTTTCATGAAGAGGATGGCCACATTGTGTTTATGTCTGCCAACAGAGGGAGCTGTAGGCTGCCTTGGTGCTGTCAGATCTTTTATACATGTAAGTTGGTGTGAAAGCATTTACCAGATAAGATAAATAAGTCTAACTTGTAATAGATCAGTTTATATTCTAATTTATGTTAAATATATGTAGTATTGGCCACATCAATTGATCAGTGTTTATTCCTGATTTGAAAGTTCTATAAAACCTGTTGTAAAAATTGCATTGAGGGTTAGATGGACTATAGTCCATTTCATCTACTCCTTGTAACAAGGTAAATAAACACTTACCTTACACACTGTATTTAAGAAACAAATATTATAAATAAAAAAGTAGTCCACATTTTACAACACATCAGACCCACTTATGGCGATTAAGGTCATTGGTCACATGCAAAAAAAAAACTCAGTTGACAGCTGCTAATTGGATGGTTTCATGTAAATACTCTAAAAATATGACCAGCCAATACAAAGATGGCTACTCATGCAGGGACACATCTGATCTGTCAGATCATTTGAAAGAGTAAAAAAAGTTGTAAGACATACACTGAAGATTAATTTTGAAATTCCTGATTTCCATATGCAGCTTGATAGGAAATTTAAAAAAATATAACATTTTAAAAATATTATCTCTGGAAAACAAGTGTACACAGGTTGGTGGAACTGAGTATAATAAAAAAAACATTGGCACATCTAAGTTTTGATACAGTTGGGATTAAATTAGTGATAATTTTACAACATTTCTCAGAAGTTTTGACCTTATATGAGTGTGATTAAATCAGGCTTTATGGTGTATTTATGGGGTATTTACTCTAAAATTGTTTATGGTTTCATTATTATTGTATGGATTTTAATAATTTATCAGATAAGCTAAGCAAATGTTCTTGATTACAGAAATGTCTTAATGTGTTAGTGGCTGACTTTTAAAAATGATATTTATATTATTTTCAAAAAGGCATAATTGCATCATATGAAACCTAGTGGGATGACAGTTAATCAATTATATTGATGATTGGTTGTTTTCTTTCATAATTGATTAAATCAATTATGTTTTTGCATAATCAACCACAAACAATGAATGCACTTCCAAAGATGTCGTATTATCCCGATAAAGTATTCTTATTCTGTCAGAGATTTCAGAAAGATGGATCACAAAACATCAAACAGCATTAAAACTTGAATAACTGTCAACGACCTTTACTTTTCAGGGTGCTGTAAATGTTAGACTGAATTTACCTGGTCAATAATTTAGGTAAATTCTGTACAGCAGATATCACAGTAATATAGATGGTACTAAAATAAATTAAACTAATAATTAAACTAAAAATAAATTAAACTAATAATTGATCATTGGTCGTTTTAGTCTTTCCATCAGTGAATATGATTTTACAACCAATTCCCTCCACTCACCTTATGTATAAACTTAGCAAAGTTTACTTTCAAACTTAGCTGTCCTCTTACAGTTCATCCAAACATGAAAAAGGAGTTTTCCGGATAATTAATATATAATAAACTAAATGTTGAATATAAGGTGTTTGAATTGAGTTATTAAGTTTTTAAGTTTAAATATGAGAATTATGATAAATTTACAAATTTAGTTGATCCACTCCCTCATCTGAACATGACTTGATAGTTATACTGTGTTCTCACAGGGTAGGATGGGGCTTTTATGTTCAATACATTGGACTGAAAGGTCCCTGGTTCCAATCCAACAAGAGCCTCAAATGCTTTATGGTGAAATCTTTAAAAAATCTTAGGCTTTTGTTCTTATTAAAACAAGGTTATGAATTATGGATTATTCCTACATCCTAGAATATATATTCTGAAAACCAGAAGACTTAATAATAACATGTTAATCTTATTTATGGATACCTTCATCCTAGTTCAATAAACAAAGCCACCTTTAGGCCGTGGATTTAGGATTTATTTATTTTAATTGTGTTCTCAGGTTGACCCCAAGAGTGACATCATGTTTGACACAGAGTATCAGGGAAGTGGGATCTTCATGCCTGAGCTGGATGAACCAGAACACTGCAACGCACACAACACAGCACTCTATGAACTCACAGCACTTAGGGTAAGCTGGTTCATATACACAACACAGCACTCTACGAACTCAAAGCACTCAGGGTGGGCTGCTTCATACACACAACACAACACTATAAACTCACAGCACTCAGGGTAAGCTGGTTCATATACACAACTCAGCACTCTACAAACTCACAGCACTCAGGGAAAGCTGGCTCATACACACAACACAGCACTCTAAGAACTCACAGCACTCAGGGTAAGCTGGTTCATACACACAACACAGCACTCTAAGAACTCACAGCAATCAGTGTAAGCTGGTTCATACACACAACACAGCTCTTTAAGAACTCACAGCACTTAGGGTGGACTGGTTCATACACACAACACAGCACTCTACAAACTCACAGCACAGGGAAAGCTGGTTCATACACACAACACAGCACTCTACAAACTCACAACACTCATGGTATGCTGGTTCATACACACAACACAGCACTCTATGAACTCATAGCACTCAGGGTGGGCTGCTTCATGCATACACACACCCAACAAATACTCCTAAATGTCATTCAGGTTGCACATCCGTTTTCTTTGATTGATGTACTTTAATGGGCCAGCCAAAGTTGTTTTTTAGCTCAGCTGACTATAAGTCATCGTCTTGGTCCTTTGTCCGTCGGCTGTCCATCCGTCCGTCTAGCTGTTTGTCCGTTCGTTAAACTGGCACATTTTGAAATAGTTGGACCGATGAATCTGAAATTCGGCATACCATTAGGTGTCCCCAAAATCTCCTACCATACTGAAAATTGGGTCAATTGGACTTTGTTCCTTCAAGATATTAAGGAAAAACCTCAATTTTTTATTAAAAATCTTACCTTCATACTTCATGACTGCCTAATATCAAAACCACTCATCTGGTTTTCTTCATATTTAGGATAAATATTCCCCTATATAATTCCTATGAACATGCCAGAAATTAAGTCTGTATTATATAATTTAAAAAAGTTATGGGCCCAAATATAATGGACTTTGTAAAAAAAATCAGGGAAGATATATGGTCTTTTAAGATCAGAAATGTTAAACCTAGGGACTTTTGTTCAGTAATACAACTTAAGTTAATCAAAATTTAATTGTATACCAAAAATTAGATCAAAATCTGTTAAATTTTTTTAAATATTAGCAAAAATAGCGTCCGTCTATCCCGCCCCCCCCCCCCCCCCCTTCTCTACCAAATATCTCCAAAACCCTCGCAGTTTTTTACACAACATTTTACATACATATTATTCAGGTGACAGGCATGTGGTTATGACCTGCAAGTTTTAGTCTCTCAAGTTGACCTCAACCTGCCTATAGTGATCATGGGCGATTTCAAAATTGACATTTCTAATATAATATATATCACCAAATTGACACAATTATGTCAACTCTTTAAATGTCAACAACTAGTCAGAGAACCAACCAATGACCATGGAAATACCATAGATCTTGTCTTTACTAACTGTTTAAATGCTTCAGTTTCAACATTAGAAAACACATGGTCAGATCACAAGATACTATTAGCAACAATCCCCCATTCTTCAATTCAGATCAAACATGGCAACTTCTCATAGCTTAATCTACCATTTCTTCTCTATAGATACTTTCTGAGACATTCTGTTTCCTCTCCCATTCAGCAACAACTGCTTCCCTAAACATCAGTTTTCTACTTTTCCATAATTATTTTGATTTATTAAATGTGTATTTTTATACTTGCAAATCTCCACTTCCTTCCTCTGCAATTTACAACATCTGGTCATTCCAAATGCAATATTTTAGACACACATTCTTGTACATATTTGAAATACTGATACTTCTGTATTACTATTCTGCTCAACTACATAATTAATACCAAAAATTTACATCTGTCCAAATGAACTCTTACAGACCTACATACAAAAATGTGATACAATTATATCTGTCACATTCAGCTGAGCGCCGTGACCCATGGATCCCTTGTTTCACTTAAGAGGGCATTGCTTGTTAATAGCAGGCATCCATGCTAGATCAATCAGTCATAGTGTGAAGAAAAAAGTATGGGTGAATTCCACCTTAAATTTTGATTTTCACGGTCATTTCCATTGTCATTTCCGAAAAATTGGTCAGCCAAGGTTAATTTTTCACTTTTGTAGACACTGCTTAACTTTCAAGATCATTTTCAATGCCATTTTCAATGTCAAACTGAACAAAATTGAACCTGAATAGGTATAGTGTTTCCCCATTAATAAAACAAAGGTATATTCGGTATATATTAGGCTCTAGAGTTATGTTTGTGTCAAGTGACATGTACATGAGCCATGTAATAATCATGTCCATAATTTCTTACACTTAAATGAAAGAAAATTACATATTAAAAGTGTTTTTTTCTTAACACAGTAATGTTTTACTTGCTCTGTATAAAGAAATATAGAAATAGTGTTAAGGGGTGCTTTTTGTGTGTTCCCCAAAGTATCTTTAACACATTTTGAATTAAAAAGAATAAATAATGGCCGCATTTTGTAAAATACTGAATAAAAGCTCCATGAAAAACGGACGTTTGTTTATAATAATGCTGTTTTGGGAGAGAGTTGTGGTTATCAGAAGAGCCTAGGTGGATGTTTTACATTTAAAGGTAAAAGGCGTACTGAAACATTCAAAATGGCTGTAAAGATAGCTGCCACAATGCAGAAAAAGGCGATCGCTATCATCATATAGTAGTCATCATATATAAATACTTTAATGGACCATTGTGTTTTAAGTTCAAATACGATCATTTGGTGGCATTTATCACCAACACATGAAACGGTGGGGGTTTATATATAGTATGACATTACCGTCTTAGCCGACTTTAACATTTTGCCTTCAGGTCTTTCGGGCCTGTTCATTTTTGTAGCTGTAAATAGCCCCATGGGGAACATCAACCCAAGCAGTCATAACAGGTTCTAAAGGGTTATTTGTTAAGCATATACAATTTTTTTCTGATGAAAACATAGAGAAGAGTCAAAGTAACTTTCCACTGTCATTTTCAACAAAGTTTGACGGGAATGGTAACATAGCATTTTTTTAACATTAATGATAATCAAAAGGTTACACATTCCAGCTGAACATCAAAGTTACATTTTTTGGTAGCAAAAATACCAAACACTGAAACTTAATGTAGGAGGCGACATATGTTTACCATATATGAAGTATACACTCAATCACATTGTACCAAGCTCTTGCCATGTACAATGGCACAAGAAGGGCACAGTTGCCCATGTCTGTCTCTTCCTCTATATCTGTGTAGCTGACTAATTATGTACCTTACTTACTCCTAATTATGGTACATCATTCAGTATTACTTTCACAAGGAGTTAATTGATTACAGCTCCATATTCGAAATGCAGCTATTGTATCCTTACCAAATCAACAAGTGGGCACCTTGATGTTTCTTTCACAAGGAGGTAATTAATAAAGCTCCATTTTTCTAATGCAGCTTTTGTATTCTTACCAACGCATATCATCAGCAGGCACCTTGTACATCAATATTATGTTCACAAGGTGTTCATTGATGACAGCTCCAAACAGCATGAGGGTTTCTGTATCAAGATTTTAACAGCTTTTATTATGGTCTTTAATTCAAATTAACATAAAATCTTGCATAAACAGCTAAAAAATAAAAGGTATAGCTTTTGAGGACAATATCAGTTATATTCCTAATTAATATGATTGTATCCCAGTCAAAGTCCAAGTCAAGTTAAATCGAAAAATATTTCATGGATCATTTCTAAACTTGACATGACCATAGATATGGATGAGAGGAAGAAGCCTGTATAAAATGGGGTAATGACCTTTACAAGGAGAGTGACCTTCACCTTGAAAAGTTTTATTTTGGGTAAAATCACACAAATTCTTAAATATCTCAAGAAATTATGCATGGATTGATCAAAAAATCAAGTTAACCAAAGATATTGGATAGTGTTGTCAAATATTAGAAACTGGTGGGGCCACCTATTATCCTTTTCTTGAATTTTGTCCATTTTATAACCCCCGTCATTGCCACTTAACAGTACTGTAAGCATTATAAGTAAAAAACTAATAGACAGATTTCTTTCATATTATGCATACACATAGGTATGGGTTTTGGGATAATGTATGTTTTAATTTGGGTTATGACCTTTCCCATGAGAGTGACATTGAACTTGAATATTGGCATGTGGTGAAAATCACACAAAATCATAAACATCTCAATAAGTGATGCACGGATTGGTCCAAAAATCAAATTGATCTTTGATAGCTTTGTCTTCTGTGGTAGACAGGAGGTGCTTCCTTCTGTACTTTCTTGTTTTTGCACCTTCTAATACCCTGTCATGGCCACTTGACAATACTGTGAGCATTATAAGTCAAAAACCAATGGACAGATTTGGCTGATATTGTGCATGTCCATTGATCTTGGATTCCTCCATCTTATATTCAAAACTGGTGGTGCCATCTGCAAAAAAATTCATGTGTAGCGTCTATCCATATATTTGCTTTAGGTGAAAATTGCTTATATCTCAGGGGAGGTTCAATTTATTGGACTGGAATTTGGCATGTACATCCATCTTGGAGAGTTTTCTCCTAAAGCAGAAAGGTGGCTCCTGCTACCTTATATTTTTTATAGTGTAAATTAATGCCCTTTTTCAGGAATGATTTTCAGTATTGGCCTGAAATTGTACTTGTCCATAGATCTTGGATACCTGCATTTCATATTCAAGACTGGTGGCGATCTGCAATTGTTTCTGTGTGGTGTCCATCAATAATTTGCTTTAGGTGAAAATTGCTCATATCTTGTGAGTCTTTCAATGTGTTGGTCTGTAATTTGGCATGTACATCCAACTATGGGAGTTTTGTCATCAACCACAGGTGGCGCCACCTACCTTAGTTTTCATAATATAAGTAAATGCCATTTTCTCAAGAGTGATTCACCATATAGGCCCCGGTATTTGATGAAAAATATTATTTCTCAAGTTGATGGAAGAAACCATTGTCACTTGCCAAGTGTCAGTATATGCTGCTGAAGATGGGGGCCTATTCTTAAATGGGTGGGGGGGGGGGGGGATTCATTGTCTGTTAATAACAATAATCTTGGTCAAAGGTACCCCCATTATTAAGAAAACTTACATTACTGGTAAAGTTAATTCTGTTAAGTGCTGTTTTAATATTAGTCTGAGTAACTGCAATCAAACTGTTTGTTTTCAGAGACACTACCATCCCGCTGTAAGGAAGTATGCATCCCACGTCCTGAATGGAGCTCCTAGTCACGGCAATGGCTGTCTTCCAGTGGAGCTTGCCAGGAGGTAAGTCTGAACATATGGATTTTTACTTTGAATCAGCTTATGCTCATATATTCAGTAACGGAAATTTTTGTCATACTTGGGGGGGGGGGGGGATTTGCTGAAAGTCATATGTGTTATGAATCATAACTGAACCACCATTGAACTTGAAAGCAAACTGATATGGCCTTGTGTGTGTTTCATAAATTTGTATGTGTATTTAAGTGAAGTGTGAGTACATAAATTGGTTTTAAAGTATGTAATGTTATTTATATTTACTTTTGTTTAATACTTCCTATCTCACTGGACTAGTCCATTATAAGTCAGTATCGGGAGGGTCTCTTTAGGGTTCAGGAATATCACATACTCTTAAATTTAAAAACCATGGGGTGCCCATTAGGTCAAATATGGTAAGTATCTGTTTCAGTGGAGGGGCTCATCCCTTCAGAGCTACAAATAGAAAGACTGTGTGTTGCTTTTTCAGTTGCATATACAGTTGATCCCCACAATTACAACCACCTTCGGGACTGACCAAAGTAGTTGTAATTTGAGGATGGTCGTATTTGTGAAATCCTAAATGGATCATGGACCATGAAAAGTGGTCATATTTGCAGGATTGGTCATAATTGTGGGGTGGTCACAAGGCAGGGTTCCACTGTCATAGTGTTGATTGTGAAACTAATATCCCTTAAATTATGGTCAATTTCTTGCAGGTAAATTAAACAGTATATTAATGTTTTAATAAACCTGTAAGTCTAGAGAAGTTGTGACATCCACTAACTGGAAATTTTTTTTTGTTTTTCAGGACTCCAGTAGAGCTTTACAAAGATTTTGATACAAATTTCCAAGAATTCAAACCACCCATTCCTAATAAACCAGCATCAGGAAAGAGGAAAAAGGTGATCAAAGGCTTTATTTGGTTTGATTCCTTTGGTAAGCTAACAAAGCAAAGAGTATGGGATCAAAACTTTCTATTGTCTCGATTCTACTCAGACCTGATTACTTATTGAATTGATTGATTCGAGCCCATCCTATCAAGGGTAATCAATCCCATTTTATTTTGTAATTAATTTTGGAAATTTTTGTTTATTTAATTATCTTTAATGCTTATAACCTGCTGGTACTCTCTTTCTTATAAACCAGTGTATTACAAAAGACAACCTTCAGTTGTGCATAATACCTACTTCAAGCTTATTCAGTTCTTTTGTAGAAGGCATTAATATTGAACTCAAGCTTGCCTTCTATCAGATGTTCAATGAAAGTGGCTCATTTATGATACTCTTCTTCTTTGCCAGAAACATGGTTTCCCTACTTTCCTCAACTCTCCTTAAAATCACTTTTAAAACAGTTTTATAAGTGGTATTATAAACCTTTCTCTTATTCTTTCTTGCAGATACACAGAGATTCTTTCATACAGAGAGACTTTCAGTCATGGATAGAGTCAGTTGTAGGTAAACCTGAAGAATGGGCAAAAGCTGACCAAGGATCAGACACTTAGCATATATTTAAATTTAATAGATTCACATATATTTAAGTAGGATATATTTTAATAAATTTGCCCAGCTTTGGCATTCACCAAAACTGGTCCTGAACATTTGCTGTTAATATCGATGTCACCTTCTTCAGGGACATTTAATTATACCAAACCAGTGTGTAAAAGCCAGGTCAGAATTTGTAAAGAGACATAAGATGGACCACTTTCCATATATGCCCATGGTAACATAATATCAATATTTTTTTTCTCCTTGGAAACTTCAATTTCTGGTGCTGTTGATATAAAATCAGATTTTGGTAGTGTCCTGTTGTAAATTTGCTATGTCAAGCCAAATTAACTGGCTCACATCACCTTTTCCAAACAAAGGTATATAAGAGAAACTATCCTGGGAACATTTGGTGTACATATGATTCATTATGGCCATGTAAGTAAGGCCTTACAGGTAACTATTTTGAAGAAGTTTTCCAGATAAATGATTCTAGTCTGGGAGATGGCAAGAAGTACTATATGTTACATGAAGGATCATTATGTATATTGACATTTTTCATACAGTTAGCAAATAAACTGTTATATAATAATCTCCTGTGTTGACAGTTCCTTCTTAATTACTTGAAGAATGATAAAGCCAGCAAGTTTACAAGTTTCAGAATTTTTTATTTTCTTTCAAGTAACTTGATAATTCTTTAATGTCAATGTCTTTATTGCAGGGTTTCCACGCAATAACAATATACAAATAATTCAATCTGCACCCATTGTTTTCTTGATGCATAGTGCCAGCCATGATCAGAGTAACTTGTGACATTTATTTCTAATCATTTTGTATTAAATTCACATGGTCTGATTAATGAAGTACAAAAACAGATGCCCTTAAGTTCTCCAGAGTACAAGCAAGGTTCCGAGCACATCCAACAAAGATGACTTCTCTAGGACAGCAACCTGTGTACCACTACAAAATACACTTTCAATAGTGTCTTGAATCAGATTTCTGTCATAACTACAGGATATTTAATAATTAACCCCTCAAAATCCCTTCAGGATCCCTTAAGGAATTTATGAATGCAGATGTTCTTGTTTCCTTACATTCATCTGATCTGGTCACTCTGTTGGATCATTGTATCTAGTCACCATAATGTTTGATCATACTTGTGGTCACTCTGTGGACTTGACTTTTTGATCTCTGTTACTACTGTCCTCCTCGTACTGTGCCACAATGTTCTTGATCCCGGCAGCTTTGGCCAGCTCTAACAACTGATGTGTAGCCGTGGGAGCAGTCTCTATTGCCGTGGATAATTCTGGATCAGGGAAGGTCCTAGTGTTCCAGCTTGGGTCTCTAAAAGTGAAGGGGTTCCACACCCCCTGTACCGATGGATTTTCTGTGTGCCACGATTTGCGTAACCTCACAATCTGATTGCCAGACCGGTTACGCAAGTGTTCAACCCACTGGCAGATCTCGTCTTTAGAGTAATTGTTCACATGTAGGGTTTCCTTTCTGCCATTCACTGTAACAAAAATATATATATAAAATTTTTAAGTCCTATATTTATTAAATGCATTTAAATTATGTTACATGATTATAAAATAAGAGGTAATTTACTTCATGACATACTACCTGTAATATGTAACAACTGCAGCACAATTCTTGAAATTAGATCTTCATATAATCAAAGTCATATACAGATGACTGATATAGTTTTACAATATTTTTCAAGATCGATAAGATTTAAGTAGTACAGTTATTAAAATAGAAACACAAAAATTATGTATTTATACCTAACACAATGTAATATTGTTAGACAGAACAAATTTAAACATAATAAAATACTCTGACTACCCATGTCAAGTTGGCGCTATCACTAACAGTGTCCAAGACCAAAATGGTTTAACAACAAGGAGAGAGCACTCAACAATTCAGGGAAGGTCAGATGGGACTTGTTAAATCTGATAAGAATTCTCTCATCCAGGAGTGAAACCAGACTTGTGTGGATGCTGGTGTTGGCGCTCTGACAGCTTCATTCACAGGCTCACTACTTAGGGTAACATACTGTTGCCATTTAAGGTAGCATACTGCTACTATGTGTCTCAAACACTAAAGCATATCTATACCGCTAAATGGTAGATGCAAACTTGTGCCCCTTTGTTTTGTTTACATGATTTTACTAAATAACCCTGGTAAATTTTAAATAAAACTAGGGATACAGTTGACCAACAATATTAAGGGAAAGAATGGACACACTCCCTGTTTTCAAACCATTTCTTGTTTGTCCGGTAGGATTTAAGCATCACTCAAACAGCAAACATATCCTAACAATACATTTAGGAATAAAATGGTAATTTGAAAGAATATTTTAAGACAAGTATTATATTTACAACTTTTAGCAAACTTTTGAGATTTGTGGTGTCATATGTACTTTTGCATGCATATATCTGCATTACCCAACACTTCTCTCGCCAATTGCCTACCAGTGTATGAGCAATCTAACACCTCACATGCAGGAAAGTATGATCTGATTGCTGAATGCGCAGCAGAAGAAAATTCATTTCTGTTGGTTCTGGTCACTCTTTAAATCCCACCCAGTATGTCAGATTTACTGAGGGTTAACCTTAGCAGGCTTAAGCCACTTCTGTGGGGCATAATAAGGTGTTAAGATAAGTTAGTGAGTCAAGAACAATTGGTGAGCAAAATTTGTGAGACAGCTTGGCAACCAAGCTTAGAAGTAAGAGTTCTCTGTCCTTGTTTGTTAAATTTCTTGCCAAAACCATTAGGTCAGAGTCCTTGAAAAAGTGAATTAGAGTCCAACTTTGTGTCCCACATCACTATCAGTAGTTGCTATCACTTACAGTATTCTGCACTCAAAATGGCTGCTCCATGTCGCCTTGGTTGGAGGTAAACAACAATTCCTGGGTTCTTGTGGGTAAATTCAAGAAGATGGTTCTCAATGAAGTCCCTGTAATACAAAAGTTTAAAGGATTAGGTTAATAATGTGATTACTGTAATCTAGTTAAAGGGATGTATGGTGAGTTTTCATTTAATGACTCCGATGCAGCATTGTACAGACAAGTATAAGAGACTGGTGTTTTTCAAGTACTAATTGTGGAATGTTTCAATTAAAATGTCAGAGAAATTAATGAATATGAATTGAACTGATATGAATGTTAATGAAATAGAATTGTTATTCGAAATGAAAAATCATAATTGACTTAAAAGTGTTAATCATCTATGCTGAAGGTGAATGTTTCTTTTCTTTTCTTAAAATAGAATATTTCATTTATGTGGCTTTTATACCTTAAGCCAATAAAAGAAACATACTGGTACCACAGACCTCTACAGAATAAATACAATTAGCGGCATCTAAATGTTTTTTACAAATCTGGATTTTTGCTTGGATGAAAATGCTATTTAAAAGTCAAGTAAATGTACAGGCAGCAAAGTTGGTTTTTTTTTGTCATGTGAAAGGTCAAGAATACAGGGCAGGTATGGTTCTGTATTAAGTGTTGTGGGTCAAAAAGAGGACATTTGACTACCAGGTGTCATCATATGGAATAACAGGTCACCAACAGTGCAATCTGGAGCTGAATATAAAACATTTTACCACGTCAATCATGATATAAAAATGTTTAAAAAAAATGGCAGGCCTTATTTCCACTCCCCCTCATGACAAAGGCTGGTGCAGTGTATTTATCAGTATTTTGAGGGAAAGGAGTCACCAAAATGGTTTATAGTCTATTTCAATTCTAAGCAAGTCTATATATATATTATAAGTATTTCATGTTAAAAAAAATAGCGAATGTGCATCATATCCTCTTTAATATTGAGTCATTTTGGGCATATATAGTTTTGCATTTGTGTTTCAGTTTTTAAAATGAAATGCATTTCAAAGTGAAATTTTTACTGTATTGAACATAAGTATAAAATTATATGATATATATGATTTTCTAGAGTAAAACTTGCAGTTATATTACATCAAAATTTCCCGCCAGATTTTTAAAGACAAATAAAATGTTTATTTTTCTGCAAATAATTACATTATGTCAATTAGTTTGTTTAATATTTCTATAGATTTATATATTAGGCATGCATGGAACAAGCTTACAGTAGCTCAAATAGAGTGTGAAATGTTTTGACAACATTTGTTTCCTGGCTCAGTCCTTATCAGTTGATGGTTAGCACCTCATCAGTGGGGTCAGTCGAGAGTCTGTGTCTCCATATCCCCAGACTAGTGCTGTCAGGTCTTGGCCCAGTGCAAAGGTAAAGTCTAGACAGCTGCACAGGACCATACAGTCTGGTTCACAATTTCATCAAATTATCTGACCACTAGCTGATTTTATCAAAAAAAATTTCAGTGGCATGACTGTGGTGTCAAAATAAGTGAACTTTATCTAAAAGAAAACTAGAACTACAGGAAAACATATGATGCATGTACACGTTATAGATTGATAATAAGACGTACTGTTGTCACCGGGTATATCTAAAACCCGGAGATCTCCGGCCGGAGATCAAAATAAACCCAGAGATCGCGATATCTTAATTAATAAGGCAGCAATAAGTATTAAACGTTCCCCTTGACATTTCTAAATGACATCCACATCGAATATGATACTTAATTTGCAAGTGCACAAAGTATTTATTCAGTTATCCACGGAAACCTCACCCGGAGACGACCCGGAGATCGTCCGGAGACCGCCATCTTGCCAGGACAATCTCCGGGTAGTCTCCGGGTGAGGTTTCCGTGGATAACTGAATAAATACTTTGTGCACTTGCAAATTAAGTATCATATTCGATGCGGATGTCATTTAGAAATGTCAAGGGGAACGTTTAATACTTATTGCTGCCTTATTAATTAAGATATCGCGATCTCCGGGTTTATTTTGATCTCCGGCCGGAGATCTCCGGGTTTTAGATACACCCGTTGTCACCAGTGTTGGACATTAAAGGTAAGACAATTAACCATCTTCTATTATATTCTATACAGTCTAAAGTGCTGATGTAAGTGATTTTCTTAACCTTCAAACATTTAATTATTCTATTATATATAGGATGTGGAAATAAGTATTCTTTATTTAACTTCCAGGGGGAGTGGAAATGAGCATCCCTTATTTCCACTCCCTGGGGGAGTGGAAATAAGCACTTCCTAAAAAAAATATTTCATACAATTTTACTTGTATTATTTAAAAATGGTTTATACATTAACACATTATCATTCAATTACATAAATATTACATATTTTCAAATTTGGATTGACAGCTAAAATTTTTTTATATTTTGTTTCGACGGGCCCAACTCTGAAGAGGTAAGGGCTAATAAACACCTATTGACACTGGTTATAAGGGCACTGGGTGGTGTGTAGTCTGAGGGTTATATTGTAGAAACTCTCACTGTATAGCTATCGGACTCAATATATTGCAGGGCCTAATTATAATGAGTCCGATTAAATCGGGCTAGTGGAAACCATACCAAAAACGTGACCGGGCGAAAATAGAAGAATATGAAACATTGAGGAACTACAACTCACCTCAAGCCGCGGCTGTTACCCTGACTCTTGCAGAATTTCAGGGTCAGTCTCTGTAGCTGACAGACATGTCTTCCAACTCCATTCTGCAAAACATTCTTGACAAACGCGCTGGGAATGTGATTCCCAGACATGATTCTGTCCTTGAAGCTGAACCTTCAAGCTCTTTACAAACCTCTCCACCAGAGGGCTCTGGTGAAAATAAATAAAATGCGTCCAGTGCAGGTAATCCTGTGACTGTACAACTGACCATGCATATGGTCAAAATTCATTATTGTATGGTAGATAAGGCCCTCTGAAAGACATACGTGATATTTTTAGTGATAAATTATTATTATTATTATTATTATCATCATCATCATCATCATTAATAACGCCGGTATTAGGCAAAAAAAAGTATGATTCTCATACAGGCACCGCCTACGTCAATTTTAACCCCCGCATGAAACATTTTTAATTTTCATCTTTCAGGAAAATAATATAATTTTGATAAGATTTCCTTTGTTTTGTTGGGCTTTTACTTGTTTAGCAACAAATTCTTTATTATCATGCTTTTCCTCGATCATATGACATTTTTATCGAAAAAAGTCACTCGCCCGCACTGATTTTTTAAAAGAAAGTGCCTGTGAAACATACCTTTTTGGTATTATCTATTATATGTATATCACAGAATAACTGTTCATGTTTAGGTTGTAGTATAGGATGTGAGGAGGACTTTTTCATTTTAAATTTGAATATCGTCAAACCAACAAGAGAAATTTGATTAGTTTGTATGAAGTAAGGTTGTCTGACGATACTGATAACACAGACAATATGCCCCAAGGTGAAATAAAGAATGTTAAGTGTCTGTGGTTATTTTAGGTATTTATATAGCTATGTCACATTATTTTCGCTTCCTCATACAGGTACCATTCACACTCCTTAAGCCAATACAAACTTTCATTTTCATCTTCAGATTTAAAACATATATATATGACACATATATGCTATAAACGTGCATGTATTTCAAATGTTGGATGCTGTTGCATGGATCAATACACCTCCACATCCAGAAGGCTTTATCGCATTTGCCTCTTGGAGTCTTCAACTTAAATTGAATATCCAGGTAAGTTTAATTCAACCTTTTATAGCGTTATTATTAAAGTGCATGTTAAATATTCTGCCCGATTGCAGTTAATGAGAGAACACCCGATATGTTATATATTTGGTGTCAGCAATATCCTATATTCACGTTTGGATCATACCTCCAAGAATTTGCACCCTTTAGCAATCAGTGAGATTTCCTGTCAGCGGAACCACTGGTATTCTTGGCTTCATATTGACAGGATTAAATTTACGCGATCAAAACTTTTGTAGTTTTTCAGAGGCGTCTTGTTCTCAACCTCGTCAATCAGTATAATGTGGCTGCCTTCATATATTCTCAAGGTAACCTATTCGTTATTTTCTCTTATTAGCTGTTCCTCGAGTATTCATTTTTTTATCTCATCATACAATATCCATCATATTAGGAATTACATATATTGAATAATATGTGGGCAAAATCGTAAAGTTGGACGGAGATCCAGGTGAATATCGAACAAGCAGAAATTAATTTTCAATAATATGATGTGCGATTGGGGAAAGTACTTGCACATGCATATAAGTCACTCTCACACCACAATATTAAAGAGAACTCCGTTCTGTAGAACTAATCTTGTATTAATTAAATAACCATTTTCACAAGTTGCCAGTCCTGAAGCCTTCTGAATATAAAGACCTGAGTTCAAAATACTCCGCCGGTACCAACGTTGACTATAATGCTAAATTTATCTATAGCTCTCCCTACCTCTAGACTCAGTCTGCTGGGTTTATTTATAGCTAGTCCCCCAAAGATTGAGAACCTAAACGAAACAGCCATAACCTGAGGCTAAATTGTGTGCTTTATGGTCTCGGTTTAGCAAAATCTGTGTTTCCGGTCATACCTTTAATCCCGAATAACTTATCTAAAATATATCTAATTTAAGTAAGAATAACTCTAACGTAACGGTGACTTTTTCTAGCCCATATCTTACTAGATGATAAACAGTAGGCATTAATAGAATATTTAATAAAACTAAATTAAGAGTAGAGTAAGTGGATATGATTCCATCGTGTTGTGCTTTGATCGTTAATTGCTTAAATGTTACAACACGTAATCCTTACATAACCAACATGAGTGTGGTCTACAGTTCTGGCTACCTAATGATATATAAATGAACCAGACTGGCTAAAAGACATTTAAACTAAAGGGACCTCAATTTTCCAAACTAACACACGCACTATATTCCTTTGTCTGTGAACTATATGCTTTAGTTGACCAGTACACCAGTGCAATTGGTTCAACAGCAAACCCCATACAGTACACAGCGCATAAGCAAAAGGGTGACAGCCCGACCTGTCAGCCTGTCTGGGGCAAGCGACTGGAGTCTCCCCCTGAGGGTAAACGGTCACTGCTAACGCTTATACTACAGCGTGATTTTACACTATAACAATAATATAGATAATTTGAAAGATTTGATAATTTATTATAACGATATAATATATCAACGGTAACATACAAGATCTACAATAATTTAATATATCATTTTTTGCCTTTCCACTTGCCTTCGACGTAGTCTTTTTCACGAAGGACTTATTTTGCGATTAATTTTCTTTCGCAAAAAGCGCTAATTTAAAACCCTCGCGAACAAAAAGGTTGCCACAGTATTTATGACATACACAGAGTTTATATATTCGTTACCACATGAACCAGCTGCATTATTTCTCATTTGAAGACCGGTTTCATTTCCAATACGATATAGAATAGACCCTGCATTCAATGCTAAAATATAAACGACCGCTAGAAGTACTGCATGGCGTATCTATATAGTTACTGATAATATAGACGGCGCTGCGATAGGCTCATTCCTCGAAACAATTTCAAATTCTCTTCAGGACTTATGCATGGGGAAATATGGAAATTGATCCCCTTAGGGCAAACTTGACATCGTTCTAGGCCCTTCAAAATAAAAAAAGGCATTTCTGATGAGGGGAACGGAGGAGTTGCGTGACAACTGTTGTATTGACATCGCCGTCATCTATAAAACAGATCATTTAGGCCAAAAAAAATAAAAGGTATGGTTCTCAGGCACCGCCCGCATCAATTTCACACCCCCGCATAAAAAAATTTTATTTTGATTTTCAATAGAAACTCAATTTTGAGCTGCAGCCGTTTAGACATTTCTTTCAAGAGGTTAAAATCATACAGTTTCCTTTGTTATGTAGTGCTTTACTTGTTTAGCAAAATAAATTTTTTATTATCATGGTTTTTCCCTTATCATTTGATATTTTTATCGAAACATATAAAAAAAAAATTAAAATTAAAAATCGCCCGCCCGCATTGATTTCTGAAAAACAGTGCCTGAGAACCATACCTTTTTTTATTTTGGCCTTATGTGAGCAAAGAAATTAACAGAGACCCTAGGGAACATCGAACGAGTGTTTTTGTTTCATAAAAATAATTGATCTGTTATTATTTATGCAACTTTTATATAACAATATTAGGTCATTCGATTTCAGCCTTACAGATATAATATATGGCGTTAATGAGACGCCAAATTACTAACGTTATTTTATTATAATTCATCATTCTTGATAATGTTAAAATTTAATAAGTCAATAAGAATGTGGTTTAGGACAGAGCGGTAGAGGTGGTGTGTCTGCCACGCATATTTGAAGGAAACATACCAATTTTTTTCACGCATATACGCACACATGAAAACGCACCTGTTTTTTTTCACGCAAATATACGTTTCCATGTGTGCGTATATGCGTGAACTGGCAGACATATATATATTTGTACAGTGGATCCGTAGGTCTTACACAAAAAGTAGGTGAAGTGACGTCATTTTGACCCGAATACCCGAGGTCACGCAGACCCTAGCCATGCGTGAAAATACCCATGTATACGCACCTACATATTTTAAGCTGACGGACACATGGAAACACCACTGTTACAAAATCATATATATATAAGCGGTTTTTTCGTGCATATATACGTGTACATGGAAACACAGCTTAACTAACGACCTGCATGTCTGCATAAGAACTAGGGTGTACCTGGATATACTATAGTATACTGCCCTAATCGTTAAGTGTCAACCTCTGCTAATGTTGGAATGTTAATTATTCAGATCCCTCCAAACTATTTAAGTTTTTTATTACAGGACTCGCCCATCTTATTTATCACAAAACACTGTCACCAGATGTCAGGACCGATGGCAGAGCATTTTAATTCGCTGAAAGACAGGTGTGGGATGCGCAAATGATCAAGCGGCAGCCTGCCTCTCAAATGTCAATTTTTTAACTTCTGGAGATGTCAGTTTATTTTTTTTTAAATGCTACATACTAAGTAAACGTGTAGATCTGGATAAAGATCATTTTAATTCCAAAATTTTAGTCGGACTCTTTTAAGAACCATCTGTATGCCTTTGATAAAAAACTTTTTAGAAGGCCTATCTGTATGCAAGTTATTTGGAATTTATCAAATTATATTTTGGGTCATTTTGTATAATATATGAAACTCATACTTCTTCTTTGGCATACGTGTCAAACGCAAGCCTTTAAAAGTGTTCATCTAAATCTAGTTAAATTTAGTTCTTATAGACCTACAGTATAAGTAGATATACAGCAGCATTCAGAGCTAGACTTGCCTGTTAGCTCAGACACATTCCGTGCAGTAAATTATGCAGGTCAGTCTCGATGGTGACGCTTGGTCTGGACGTCTTGTTCTCGTTAATTTGGGAACAGACTCGGAGAGTCAGACAGGTTAGGCAGATGTATTCATCTCAGCTGTCCGGGTTATGCGGAGGGTGGAAAGTGCTCTTTCTTGACTGTAGGTCTGAACTCTGATGGTATAAAAAGTCTGTAAGAGAAATATGCCACCCTAGCTCCTTTGGTGTCTCTCTCGTTGTTAGGCCTAATTCTGTCAAGACGGTTATAAATTGACCCGTACGTGTGTTTGTTTTGTCTATATATATATATTAGCAGGATCATACAATCAGAAATATGCACCAGCGATTTCCTCTGTGCATGTATATGATGGCAGTGAATGTGACATGGCCAGAGAAAATAAAAACTTGAAGGCACATCAAATATCCGGATCAAAAGGGATTATCCGGATAAAAAAGGACTGATCCAGTGGGACTGCTTTACATTGGCGTAAGTGTGCGCTCTATTGAGTGCAATTTTAAACACAGAGTAAAAAATTGTATATCGATTCTAACCTTAAGTAGATTTTTTTTAATCGATTGTAAGGATGTCTTAATTATTTTATTTATGAATACATATTAATTTTTAATCATTAATTCCACAGATAAGAGATAGATGTACGTAATATATATATATATATATATATATATATATATATATATATATATATATATATATATATATATATATATATATATATAAAAGATAATCGGTCAGTTTCTCAGCGATGCGAGGACTGACTATAAATGGTTACATGCATCTTTCGGATTGGCACAACTGTGGTACTTTCTGGCCAGCGATGGTTTCCCCTCTATCCCGAATTATTGTCATGGTGCTTTAGTCTATATTGCATTGAGTAATTGTCATAATTATAAATAATAGCATTTTGAAAATGTAAACTGACAAAAATCCCTTGTATAATCACAAAGGCTTATTCAGACTTCAGTAATTATTAAATTATATGTTTAAGAAGTAAATTAATAAAATTAATTTAGAGGCCTAAATTCACACAGAAATATAAATCAAACTATGATAAAGTTTTCTTAGGCCTAAAAGTATGAAAATATATCTAATTGACAAACATGAAATACAATTAAGGTTATCTCCATGCTAACTTGGCAGAGGAAATGAAATATACGCGCAGTTATACACAGACGTGAGGGAAAGTTTGATACCCACCATTTAAAAGTCTGAAAATTATCACACCATATGAGCGATTCTCCGGCATGGGCGTTTTGGCTAGAGCCGTCTTTGATACGGGCCGATTCTGTTTGAATTCCCAGACTGGTACCCCGCGCTATATTGAGATCCACTGACAGTTTTGTGTGGGGTAACATTCTATACCAGTCCAATCTCGGGATTGCGAAGTGCCGTTTTGGGTTTGGACAACAACAAGTGGCTGGCCTGGATGTGGCAGCGGTTGTCACCGTCCATACCATACGCACGGCGTGAGATTGTTTACTTGCAGAACCCGTACGGCTACACCGAGGCGTATAAACAGGTAGGCAAAATAAACAGGCTGCACAATCTTATTCTTAACCATCAGGACGGAGACAGCATTTGTGCTGCGCGCTGCCGTAGGTATTTGTTTACGATCTGTCCAGCTCCGCTGTCAACTGCTGGTGTGCAGGCTGAATGGCCTTGCTCTCGCCTGGCTGTACGGGTAGTACTATAATGACACAGGGTGATCGCTGGTGTCATGACAGTTGATATTGCCATCCGTTATATGTAATTTTTGGAGCAGTATTGCCAGTACTAAGACTAGATAAGTAACATATAGCAGGCATGGCAGCAGGTTAATATTGTATTACTGATAATTAATATGGATTATGGTTCATAGAGAGACGTTACATTTACAGTAGTAGTATATTTGATCTGTTAACTGGATCAGTATGAATATGGCCCATTATGGCCGTTTAGCTACAGGCCTGTAAAGCAAACAATTCTATTTGTTCTTTCTTGTTCAGCTCTTAAGGTGGAGGGTTTACCCTCTAAAGCATGGTCAGATCTGACTGAAGTAGTTCAGACCACAATATTCGGCATTCAGCGTGAGGACATGCAACAACCCTTACATATTATGCATAATACAGTTGTGTTGACTCAGTTGAGTTATAAATTGTGACTTAAATGTTCAGTATCTATGAATAATTGGCACTTACTCTCAAGAAAAAAAGACAATGGCTACCTCCATCGGCTCTTGTTTACAGCCTGGCAAAGCCATGCTGGGAAGGCTATTAGGAGGGTCTATCCTTGGGCGGTGGCATTGGGATTTATGAGGGAACCACCATATTTAGGTGTTTTTAGGTAATTTGCATATATCCCCCTGTTAATTTGCATGTGATTCTCTTTTGGGGTTGTGCCCAACAAGAGAGGAAACTCACACCAACAGGTGTTCAGACTACATTCCTGATTGGATTCTGAATGTTCGGGCTAATGGCCAACATAAGGGACTTGCACAATACAACCAGCTTTAGACACCCATTAATAATACCCTGTGTGAACATATGCCCCATGAATCTTATGAGCTAATTTAATGCACCTATGTAGCAATGATAAAATTGGTGCAACATTTAGTTGATGAACTGCAAAAAGAAGACAATCGTGCATTAAGGCCAAAATAATTCTTTCCGGTTATGCAACCAACCCTAAAAAAACAGGGACCCCAAAAATGTTAAATTCAGTGCCAAAACTGGCAAAAGCAGACAAGCCTTGACCGATCGTTCCACAATCTCATATTTGTATGGTATACTGATAATCGCTCCCAAGTGTTAAACAACAAAGGAATTTGAGTATCATTGAATATGAACAAATACTTTCACGTATATCTTATAATGTTTTTGGCCGTACAGTTGGCTGTTTACATGCACCTGATGCGAGAAAGGTCATTTTCTAAAATCAGAAAATTGGCAGAGATGTGGAGAATTCTTGGAGAGTTTCGTTTGAATGGACAGGACATTAAACACAGCTTAAGATAAGTTTTTACCTGCAAATATGAAGAGATTTGGTAGAGATTATGAATATTTTTTAGTCTTATTAGAACATAAAATCTTATACAAAGCTGTGTTTTAATATTGGCTCATATAGAAATTGTCGTCAAATCTTTGGGAGCATGTTCAGAATTGGGCCTACATTCTTAGGAGCAAGTCAGTGAAAAAACTATTGGTGTTAATGTCTACATGGTTATTGTGTTCTTGTTTCTTGTCTCCCTCTGGTGGTGAACCTGTAATGAGAAATTCATGAATCAGTACACATAACATGCAATTGTGAAGCTCTTCACAAGGTCTCAATTCAGCAAATGTGTGATAACAAGTCCTATGCGCTACCATCTGTGCCACGCAAGATGAGTTCTGAATAAGTGGCCAAGTGGGGATATTTAAAACTACTATTGTGTGGAAGTCCAGTTGGAACTAAATGACCTAAAGTGAGGATTGTGCATTTAAGAATAAGTCGTAGTTCAGTGTTAAAATAAACATTGCAAAAGCTTAAAAAATTAACCCTCAGCAGTTTGTTAACTGCCTGCCAGTAGTGTACTCTGTCTGTCTGTCCGTCTGTCCATCCGTTAACCAGGCACAAATCGTAACCGCTGAACCTAGAACCTTGTAACTTGGGATTCTGAGAGGTCCATGAAAAATCTCCTTGGAAACCAGAAATAAGTTCTCTTTTACCCATATCCTTCGAGCTATGGGGCCCCAAAGTACCCCCCAGAAAAGTAAAAAAATTCCTACAAAAACTTCAATATCTCATTAACTACTTGACTGATGGTCATGATTTTTGGCATACATATTGATCATGAGATGTTCCATCACTTCCTGCAGACTGGTGGCGCCACCTGTATTTTTCGATTTTTTACAAATTTTTTTCTCTATTTTTGAGACCTTTAAAAATGTGAACATCTGTTAACGTGGCACAAATCGTAAAGCCTAGACCTAGAATCTTAATTCTTGATACACTGAGAGGCCCATGAAAAATCTCCTTGGAAACCAGAAATTAGGTCTCTGTTACCCATATCCTTCGAGCTATGGGGCCCCAAAGTACCCCCCAGAATAGTAAAAAATTTCATACAAAAACTTCAATATCTCAATAACTACAACACTGATGGTCATGATTTTTGGCATACATGAGATGTTCCATAAGTTCCTGCAGACTGGTGGCGCCACCTGTATTTTTCGATTTTTTTACAATTTTTTCCTCTATTTTTGAGACGTTTAAAGATGCTGTCATCTGTTAAGGTGGCACAAATCGTAACCGCTGGACCTAGAATCTTCATTCTCGACACACTGAGAAACCTATTAAAAGTCTCTGTGGAAACCAGAAATTAGATCTCTGTTACCCATATCCTTCGAGCTATGGGGCCCCAAAGTACCCCCCAGAAAAGTCAAAAATGTCATACAAAAACTTCAATATCATGATTTTTGGCATACATGTTGATCATGAGATGTTCCATCACTTCCTGCAGACTGGTGGCGCCACCTGTATTTTTCGATTTTTTACAAATTTTTGGCATACGTATTGATCATGAGATGTTCCATCACTTCCTGCAGACTGGTGGCGCCACCTGAATTTTTAGATTTTTTACGAATTTAAAAATGTGAACAGCTGTTAACAGGGCACAAATCATAAAGACTGGACCTAGAATCTTCATTCTTGACACACTGAGAGGTCCATAAAAAGTCTGCATGGAAACTTGAAATAAGGTCTCTGTTACCCATATCCTTTGAGCTATGGGGGGCTCCCAATAACCCCCCAGAATAATGGAAAATTTGATAAAAACAAACTGCAACATCTCAATAACTACAACACTGATGGTCATGATTTTTGGCATACATATTGATCAAGAGGTGTTTCATCAGTACCTGCAGACTGGTGGTGCCACCTGTATTTTTTCAAATTTTCACAATTTTTTTTCTCTATTTTCGAGACCTTTCAGGATGTAGTTATCTGTCAACAGGGTACAAATCATAAGGACTGGACCTAGAATCTTCATTGTTGACACACAGGGAGACCCATGATAAGTCTACATGGACACCTGAAATTAGGTCTCTGTTACCCATATTCTTTAAGCTGTATGGCTCCAAATAACCCCCCAGAATAATGGAAAATTTGATACAAAAACTGCAGTATCTCAATAACTACAACACTGATGGTCATGATTTTCGGCATACATATTGATCATGACCTGTTCCATCAGTTTCTGCAGACTGGGTGCGCCACCTCTATTTTTTTTCAAATTTTTACGATTTTTTTTCTCTTTTTTTGAGACCTTTAAAGATGTGGTTATCTGTCAACAGGGTACAAATCGCAACAACTGGACCTAGAATCTTCATTCTTGTCATGCAAGAAGGCCCATGAAAAGTGCCTGTGGAAACTTAAAATTAGGTCTCTGTTACCCATATCCTTCAAGCTATAGGACTCCGAAGTATCCCTCAGAATAATGGACAATTTGATACAAAAGCTGAAGTATCTGAACAACTAATGGGGAGATCACCATGATTCTTTGCATGGATATTGATGTTTGTAAGTGTTTTTATTAATTTCAGCAGACTGGTGGAGCCACCTGTATTTTTGTACCAGCCAAAACAAAGTTTTGTGGAAACTATGTTTTTGACCGGGTTCCTCCGCCGTTGCCGAGTTCGTTTCCAGAGAGCTCTTCTGGGACTTGATTTTATCAGATTTCCAAGCTCATATCTCGGGAACTGTTTGACTGATCAGGAAATAAAATTTATACTAATGTAGCCCTTGGATAGCTCTATAACATACACAAAAAATAGTGGCGCCACCTGTAACCATGTTTGCACAGTGTCCATCTGTTCATCTGCCTTTGGTTAAAATCACTCATATCTCTGCAGTGAATTGACTAATTCACCTGAAATTCGGCATGCGTATACATCCTGGATACCTTACTTGATTTTATGACAGGTGGCGCCACCTACATTCTCATTCACGCTGATGACATCCAAGCTCATATTTTGGGAACCGTTTGACCGTTCGGGCCAAAATTTTGCATGTATATAGATCTAACATAGCTCTTTATCATAAGCTAAACTGGTGGCGCCACCTGCAACCATTTTTGCACAGCGTATGTCTGTTTGTCTGCCGTGCAATAATGTCACTCATATCTCGGCAGTGGTTTGACATATCTGCCTAAAATTTTGCAGTTTTATACATCCTGGATAGCTTTCTTGATTTTATGACAGGTGGCACCACCTACATTCACGTTCACGCTGATGACATCCAAGCTCATATCTCGGGAACCGTTTGACCGATTGGGCCAAAATTTTGCATGTGTATAGATCTCACATAGGTCTTTATCATATACAAAACTGGAGGGGCCACCTGCAACCATTTTTGCACATTTTGCACAGCGTCTGTCTGTTGGTCTGCCGTGGCCTAAAATCACTCATTTCTCTGTAGTGGTTTGACATAACTGCCTAAAATTTTGCAGGTTTATACATCCTGGATAGCTTTCTTGATTTTATGACAGGTGGTGCCACCTACATTCTAGTTAACGCTGCACACATCCAAACTAATATCTCAGGAACCATTTGACCGATTGGGCCAAAATTGTGCTTGTGTTTAGATCTCACATAGGTCTTTATCATACACAAAACTGCAACCATTTTTGCACAGCGTCTGTCTGTTTGTCTGCCGTGGGCTAAAATCACTCATATCCATGTAGTGGTTTGACTTTTCTGCCTAAAATTTTGCATATGTATACAACTTGGACAGCTTTCTGGATTTGTGGTAGGTTGCACAACCTACATACACATTTAGGCTGCAGACATCCATGCTAATATGCAACATACCTCACTCTGTTTCCCCTTGCCACTCAATCCATGCCTCACTTCACTCTGATTTTGGCAGATACACGTAGTCACTTGTCGGCTACCCGTATTCTAGTTTTTAAAGTTTACACATTTTTTCTCTATTTTTCAGATATATAAATACAGACTAAATCTTGGCCTGTTGGTTAATCTGTTTGATGCTTCAGTTGAATGGGTATCTACCATTCTGATGATAAAATTTCCTTTTGTGAATCTCTTCCCAGTCAGCTGAGCCTCATGACCCATGGGTCACTTGTTTGTAAACCCTAATCCTTGAAATACATCAAATATATATGGGATAGCCATGATGTATGTACATACAAATGCCCGGAGGGCGCAAGAAACAGATGTAAATGACATAGGCAGGATACTGTGGAAGTGGTTTTGTTAGCAGAGTTTATATTTTCGCACTTTTCACAGGAGTCTGATTTGCGCTTAATTAAGAACCTGCGTTATTTCGAACACCCAAGACATGTCTGTGTAGTTTACTTTTTGTACCGTCAGGTGCTGACAAATTTATTGTTACTGTTAGATACAAGTAAGGGGTATTGGCAAATTAAATAGACAATGATGTGTCATATAGATTGTTAATGTTAATTGGGCACTGAGAAATTGAACAACACTTTTTATAAACAAAATTTATTTTTGTACACACTAAAGTATAGTGTTTTCATTGTAATTTTGGTTTTCACCCCGGTGGCACTTGGCAGGTTGTGATGTCACTAGCTGATCAATGCAGTGGTTCGCCACCTGGAAGACTGCAGAATTCTTGCCTCACACACAGTCACGTGAGCCTAGGAATCCCTCCTCACGGGGTTGCTTGAGTCGATGCTTCCTCAGCCAGGATGTTGTGATGTTGCTTTATAAGATTTCATAGCAAGTGATATCTCAGCTGAAAACCCCTCCAGTTAATAGTGATTTGTAGAAGCAAATGTGAAACAAATAGTCTTTTTAGACCTTTAGAACCACCCTCCTAATGTCTTTGAAGTTCAACTGAGAGCCAGCCATGATTGTGGTCAGCTCTGTGTGTTGTTCACACGTAGCAGGCTGTTTCTAGTTAATAATCACAGTTGCTGAGCAATTCTCCAATTTAAACATATGTCAAACAGCGTGTCTGGGTGCAGTACCATAGCATCATCAAATGTTATTAGTCTGAGAAATTACGTATTGTTTACCCTGTGCAATCATGGTACTCACTAGCCCATAGCCAGGTAGCATGTACATATTAACCCCGAAAGCTTGTTAGGTGGAAGGTGGGTTGGTCACAAATCTGTCTTTTATGTAATCGTTCAAATATTTTGATAATTTGATACAAATTGAAAATACCTTCCCACACATATTGATTTATGCCAAAATTCGAACTGCCCTAATTCTGTAAAATGGAAAAATTCAGTCACGCCAAATAACCACTTTCACAGTATGTGCACATAAGCCAAGATGTGTCAACAATCTGAGGGAGCAATCAGGATGGATACGAGCATGTTGAATCCTGTAAAGAAAGGATAAATTGTATATATAAGAGGGATGGATGTTGGTACATTGTAAAACATCTTTAGCCACATGAGAAATGTAGGCCCAATTCTGAACAAGTACCAGTCTTTGTGGCTCTGTAAATTCTAAAAAGTTTTAGAACTTTCATGTTGTCGCCATCTTCCGAGGGCTTTAGAAATGATCCCATATGGGCGTAAACAAATTGACAGTTTCTCCCGCAGAAATGCCATAAATTAATAATATATTATAGAAATGAAGGTTTATGCATCTTATCATACAAAATGATAATATATATCATACAATTAACTGGTGGCACCACCTGCAACCATTTTTGCGCAGTGTCCATCTGTTTTCGTCTGCCTTGAGTTAAAATCACTTATATCTCTGCAGTGTTTGGACTTATTCACCATAAATTTTGCATGCATATACATCCTGGATAGCTTTCTTGATTTTATGACAGGTGGCGCCACCTACATTCAGGTTCACGCTGCAGACATCCATGCTAATATCTCCGGACTGGTTTGTCGTATGTTCATGAAATTTTGCATGTGTATAGATCTCATATAGCTCTTTATCATACACAAAACTGGTGCCGTCACCTGCAACCATTTTCTCATAGCGTCCATCTGTTTGTCTGCCTTTGATAAAAAATCACTCATATCTCTGCAGTGGTTTGACTAATTCACCTGAAATTGGGCACGCTTCTGCATCCTGGATAGGATTTTTGATGTTATGACAGGTGGCACCACCTACATTCATGTTCATGCTGCAGACATCCATGCTAATATCTCTGGACTGGTGTGAGGTATCTTCTTGATATTTTGCATGTTTTTAGATCTCACATAGCGCCATCTGCAACCAGTTTTGCACAGCATCCATCTGTTTGTCTGCTGTTGGTTTTATAAAATCACTCATATCTTGGCAGTGGTTAGACTTATCTACCTTGAATTTTGCATATGTTTACATCTTGCATAGATTTCTCTTTCAAATAACAGGTGGTGCCCCTTACAGTCATGTTTACGTGGCAGACATCTTTTCTAATATGTAACACATCTCACTATTTCCCCTTGCCACTCAATCCATGCCTCACTTCACCAGTTCTACTCTGATTTCGGCGGATACACTAAGTCGCTTGTGGACTACCTGTATTCTAGTTTAAACTTGTTCTTTTCTGTTTAAATATTAATATTTATTTTTTTATCATTTGATATTAAAAATTTATAATGTTATCAGAAACAAATAACCTTTTTTTCTTGGCCTAATATTTATAGTAATGGTTTAACCACTAGCAAGTAAAAGTTCCAGAAAAACAAGTGATAGATCTCCTACTTGCTGGATTGGCAGGAGGGTCCAAATAAACTTTTAACAAATGCCTGAATTTTAAATAATCTTCACTTGCCATTTTCTCTCATGAAGAAATGGAATCAAATTGTAATACCTCTTTCATAGATTACCAGTATATTTATCTGTGCAAACACTAAAAGAGAAATGTTATTAACAAACAAGCACTGTACTTGTTTATTGTAGCAAATATTTGTGGAACACTCATTTTGTGTTAGGGGCTATGATCACTTGATTTTGTAGGGCAAATAAATTTTAGATGTAACCTGACCAGTATGTTGAGCCCTGAATGTGCTTGACAAAGATACATGTATATTAGTACATTCAGTCACAATCCCTTGAATCAGTATTTGTGGCTGATATATGACCCAAAACAAGGTCAATTCAGATGTAAATTGAGAATCCACAAAGTCTGTTCCGAAGGATCGGAAGGCATTGGTGGGATCAGTGTATATTGTTTACAGAAAGACAAATTTTCCTGCAGAATGGCAAAAACTAGATAATGCCTTTCTTTTGGAAAGTTGAATATTTCAAAGTATTGTTATCCCTGACCCTACTGGGAAAAAAAGCCACAAAACAAAATAAGTCCTTTGTGGATATATTTGTAATGCAAAATAATATATATAATAATATTCATGGGTGGGCAGATATATGCTTCAGTATAATTTTCTGAAAGTGTTTTTCCTGCTCTGTATGAGAGCTGTTGACAAATGGTGTGCCCCTATTAGCACATTGAATAAGGTGGTCGTTGTTTATGCGGAACTTTCACTTTTATATTAATATTTTCCAATGCTGTTATACTAATGCTATTTAGTTGCATTTGTGGTATTTTCTCCCTCATTTAAAAAAAATGGGAATATGATACAGGTAATAACCAGAATTTCTGACTAGATATAATACATGAATAACAGTGGTTTGTAAGACTAGAATCACAGAGGTAGTAATGAAAAAACAGGTTCATTTAAAAAATACAACAGATGTTTCTCTTGATAAAGTACACTGCACTTTTGAGATGATCAATGCTTTCCATTCCATTTTACATTCTTACTCACCCTTCTTTATCTCTCTTTTTTTCTCTCTCTCCCCGTTTTTCTCTCTGTTTCTCTATCTCTCTACATATATATATATATATATATATATATATATATATATATATATATACACAATTAAAATTGTCTTGCACTGTATATTTTTTTGTATGTCCTAGTACTTCCACAGAAACAGTCCATGACAGTGGGCCAGTTTTGCTATCAGCATCAGTCATATGCACTAACTTACAGAATGCACACCAATTAGGCCCTTCAACTTGCACACAACTGAATTCCTGGCAGCAATGTCACATCGCAGGTCTGTCGCACAACATCACACCACTGGCCATTGCTGGCCGTATCAAACACAAGACGTCGGTACCTTATCCAGTCTATGGAGTTCATAACCTTCAGTTGCAGGTCTGGCTACACAATACCTGGCAAAATACTCATCCTCTGCAATGGGACCCAATAGGGCCCCATGTTCCTGAATATATATATATATATATATATATATATATATATATATATATATATATTTATATATAGACATCATACATAGGTGCAACTATACATTTTACATACCATACATACAATATGATTAAGCTCCATTGCAATATTTGCTAATAAATGGATACATTATTTGCTCAAGCAGTGGAGTGGAGGGTTGGTACTGAGCACAGGCCACAGGTACTTGATATTACTAAGGACATAATTTAAAGCAACCATTATACAAGTGGTATTATCCTATTCCAAAGCTTTCACCAAAGGCCAATGCTCAAATTACACTTGAATGATCACTTGTGACAGGCATACTATATGTACATACTCAACATGTTATGTAGATGAAACAGGCAGAGCTGGAGAAGGGTCAGTCTAATCCTGACCAAAACTATTCTAATGAAAGTTATTAAGCTGGTATTACTATATAGCAGTCAGTTTACATAGAGAATCATCATGTGGCAGCAAAGTTTATTTAAAGATTCCTGCTAAACACTTCATGTAGCTAAGTTGTAGTACAGAAGACCCGCAATCGGAAGGTCATTAGTTCCATTCCCATACAGGGTGATCCTACTTTTTTGTAACCCGCTTCCGCGGAAAAGTGGACATTGTTTTGGGTTTGTATGTCTGTCTGTCTGTCCCTTTGTCTGTGAGGTTTTTGTTTCATGCAATAACTTCCCTTAATATTATCTGATTTCATTCAAATTTGGGGTTGTGATTGCTCTGGTGCATACATTGGTTGGGATCAGTTTTGGAGTGTCTATCTGAAAATTTGTAATCACTAGCGCCGAAACGAAACAAAAATTTTCTTTTGTTCCGAATTCACAACCAAATTTATGACATGTGGAGACATCTTCAGGGGATAATGAAAACTAAAACACAGGCACTATGACATGTAGAGACATCTTCAGGGGAAAATAAAAACTAAAACTTATTGAGAAGGCTCAACCAGAGGCAGATGCAGAGGACATAAATTCCATGAATTTATTTGTTTGAGTATGCTTGTTCTCTATTTCATGTAGCTTGGTATGTACAGCTTTATGCACTGTTACAGACTCTTATGAGATCAAACTCTCAGCACATTGTATATATAGTTGATTAATCTTCATTTTAGAGGGTTAGTCGAGGTTTGTTCTATGATAAAGGAATATGTAATACAGTTCTCTGATTGGAAATTCTTGTGAAACCTAGTTTTAGCACTCTTCTAGGAAAAAACGGTAGCAAGACCCAACCCTGTAAAACCAGATATTAAAGATTAATTGTAACTTTCTAAGCCATTTCATAACAGAAGTTTATAGACTTTTGAGAAAATTATCCCTTAAAAAACAGATGGGCACAGGTTGATGGAACAGAGTGTAGTATCAGTGTGTGTTGACAGACAGCAATATGAGAGCTGCAGAAATGTAACCAACATGCTTCAACCTAGCTAATAACTATACCAGTTATTTAATTCATTTAATAATGTTGGGGTGGTGGTGTAATGGTTAAGGTGCCGGGCTCATTATCGAGAGGTCGTGAGATAGAATATCGAATCCTGGTCAGACCACCATCTTGCCAAGACGCTTGGGCAAGGTCCAGACTGCTATGTGCCTCTGTCTACCCAGCAGTAGTAATGGGTACCAGTAATACTGGGAAGGTAACCTGGGATGGACTAGCATCCCATCCAGGAGGAATTTAACTCCTAAGTCGCTTCACGCTACTGAAACAGGGATAAGCTGTGGCTTGATGAGCCATTAGGCTCAGGTGTAAAAGCCCAACAGACTTTACCTACCTTCCAACGTGCCTAGATATTATCACTGTAGTCAACACTAGATAATTTTGTTTTGAGGACCTAGAAGTATACTAGAATCCAACATGCTTAGACATTTGGGGTCAGGACCTCCTTTACCCCCCCCCCCCCCCCCCCGGATCTGCCACTGAGTTATAATAACTAATGCAAGGCACTCTCCTTAGCTTGGATGTTGGCATTCCTTATAGCCTGTAGAGATGGAAGGAACTGGAGAACCCAGAGAACCCACCAACCTAGGATTGCCTTCTACAACTGACTCAAAGCCTGATCAAACCAGGGTCACCAGCTGAGAGTGCCTGGCATTTTACCACTCAACTTTCAAACCGCCAATAAAATGTTGTATTAGTTTTTGGCTATATCCAACTTAATTTACTTCAGAGTATAAGGATTCCTATAGCATCAGTGTACCGTTAAAATGGTACTTATTTTAATAATGCATTGCACACAGAACCCGGAGCCATACTTGCCACACAAATGCGGCTGGCTTGTACAAAAAGACGTCTGACTTTAGTAGTAAGCCGAGTTTAGTGGCTCAACTCAGCATTATTTAGACAAGTTATCTATATAATGTGTGACATATTACATCCATTTTACATTTTACCAGTTTGTTTAAATATCAAGTATAGTTTTACATGGTTATATATCAAGCCAACACTTTCCTACTCAAAAAATTAGAGCGTTTCCTTTCAGTGACAAGAAACAAAAAATAACAAAACCTGAACATTTGTTTTGGGCATTTTCAATTGCAAAAGATATAAAATTTTTTCTCAAGCCAAACTGGGTTGCCCAAAATCAGCTCACTTCAGCCTAATGAAATAAAGATGGCGTTTCATGATAAACTCAGCTCAGCTTGATCTTCACTTGTCTGTCAGTGGCTCAAAATGGCAGCAGTATCAGGCTCTAATTACACAGGTGTGGGCAATATTTATTAAGGTAAACACCACATCAGCCAGTACTGAGATATTGATTACACAAAAAGAAGAAATTTTACATGGTTTCTATTTTAAAACAGGAGGGGGCATTCAAGTACTTCAAGATTTTAATAATTTTATTCTTTATAAAACATCTACACCTAGGGTAACAGGTGGAGATCAATTTGACAAAACCACAAGTGTCTTTTTATTCAGGAAATATATTGTCAACATGTTGGTGTATACACAGTGTATTAATAAAGAAAGAACAAAGACCTAAAAAGGCCCATCTTGACATTTGCAGTTGCTAGCAAGGCTGGTATGTGTAAATAAATCGTTGGCCCAGACATTGCACACCTGGTATCATTACTCAGATTCATCAGCAGGTAAATATTGGTTTGTTACTGTCTTTCTGATGGACTCAGGAAGACAATTATCCTAAATGAGGCTATTTTATGGACATGTGATTAGCCAAATTTGTATAATAACAGCAAAGTTAGGATTGCCATTTCCTTTTTATACATGATTTCTTCTATGATTTATTCCATTTTACATTCTTATAAAAAATATAGGAGAAAATGTTATTTTCAGAAGAAAATGAAGCTATGAATAAAGATAATGCTATACTTTAAAAGGTACCCAATATATATTTACAAAATAAAAAAAAACTAATTATGACAAAGTTTCCCAAGATATTTAAAAAAAATATAATCTCTCTTGTTCGCTGATGCTAATGCTAAAAAGATCCCTTATGATTTCTCCTTTGCAAATTCATTTGCTGAAATATGGTTATTAAATAATATTTTAGTGCCCCACCTATGTATGCCATAAAAAAAATATACCAGGGTATTTATCTTACATATTAGATGTATGTCCATTTATCCAACAGCCTTGTTAGTCCATTTGATTTATTGCTGGTGCTGATCTCAATTTCATATGGTGACATATTTTTTTGTATCAGATTCAAATCCAGTAAATTCACCAATCAAATTCTGTGACATATTAGTAACTCAGAGTCAAATATCTGACATATAACAGGTTAAGGTTTTTAGGTCACTTTGCACCAAGTGTTGAAACCCCAATTAACAGGGAGATGCAAGTGTACTACTGAATGATTTAGATTCCGTTTATGGTCTTTGGTGATTTGGAGCGTGGCGGTGTAATGGATAGGACTTGTGACCGCAAGGTTGCAGATTCATCCAGTTCTGACCGCCGTCTGCACTAAGACTCCTAGGCAAAGTCTTTAGCACAAGGATGCGCTCTCTCAACCCAGGAGTAAATGGGCTCTCGTCATCAGAGGAAGGCAAATGTAGAAGGAATAACCTTCAAGCACCTGTTTTGGCTGCTTGGGTTGTATGCTCCCTAGGGACCCGAGAAAAGCTATAGGAATGAACAAGCCCGAAAGACCAGGAAGGCAAAGTGTAAAGTCAGATGAGACTGACATCATCGGTGATATCAGACTATAAACCCCCACCTTTACCTTAAAGTGCATAGAAATGAATATGAAAGTGCACTCTAGAAATAAACTGTACATATATAGATACATATTAAATGATGCCCCCCCCCTTTGTTTTCTATACAACACCTGTGTATATATATTTTGTCTTGCCACATATGTTTCAGATAAAGCACATCAGGTTAACTAATTAATGTGCCCCTATGGCAGCCCCAGGTTTCTGTCATCCAGGCATCCAGGCATAAAATGTTCAGATTTTGCATTATAAAGGTAGGTTTCCTAATTTCAGGATCTCAGTTATGAAGAAAATCAGTTTTCCTCTAATACAGATATACAAAAGCTAAATCAATTAATTTACCTTGGTTCAGAGAGGTAATCATTTGAGTTTTTTTACGTTTGAATGGCAGCAAGATTACTAAAATGTTGATTAGATTTTGACAAAATTTAACTTGGTACAGTGATTAGTTTAGCCCAGAGCGTGTGGCCTCCATTCTTCATTCATTTATATTATTTTTTTTTACTGTCTTACTGAGAAGTCATTATGTTACTGGCAGTGTCTGTTAATTAACCTTCAGTGTGGCCACAGTAACATATCAGGCATTTGATGGATTTTCATGAATACATGGATATATTCATCCCATGTTGTCACTTCACAGGTTAGTGGCCATTGTATTCAAATTGTTTGGCCAGATTTGTTTACATTTGTTTATCCTTATAGTGTTATACTAAGTTACTAACCTTATTCTTTAAAGGGGCCTATCCTGTTGTCTGACATCTATAAAATAAACATAATCCCTTGGACCTTTTATAAAAAATAAACCAAGGTGGGCTGATACCATGTTGCACAGGATGTGTGGAATTTTTATTTTAATGTTTTTAACATGTGGGGGGCCTGGCAAAATGGCCCCTCGTCATAACCTTTACTCAAACAACAATGACATTGGGGCAAATCAGAAGAACCATAGTTTTGCAAATGACAGAATTTTCTTCATAGATTCTCATTACCAACAACCACTGATCTTTCAACATCTGTAAATGTGTTATCTGACACTTCAGTTACATGATTTTTATACCCACCATCCGTCCCTCCGTTAAAGGGGCCCAATCAACTATCTGACCTTTATAAACTAAAGGTAATCCCTTGAAGGTTTTATAAAAATAGGCCATAAAAAGGGGATATCATGACAGACAGGCTGCTTGTTTTGTTTTTATCAATGTGTTTATACTATGTGGGGGCCCACTAAAATAATCAAAACAGAATCAACAAGGGCATCTGGCAGCAAGTCAGATTAGCCAGAGCTTTGAAAATGATGTTTACAACAAGTGACCTTTCTTCCTCTGCAAATATGCAAGCTACCATCTTAAGTTACATGTTTTTCCTGTCTTTCAGCATTGCTGTGTTTACAAACATAGTGTTGATAAACAAGTTAATACATCCTTCACATAGGCTTTATAAGAACTTTTCACAACCAAATTTAATCTTAGATCATTAATATATACACAGAGGAAGACAGAAATCACATAAATTCATTTTCAAATGAAAGATGAATGGGCACCTTTAACTTTTAGTGTCACCATGATAATTTACCAGGGCTTTGGTGGATTTTCAAACTCCAGTGAAATCCATGTGTATTTAATGAGGTCACTGCACTTTTGAGGCACCTGGTGACTTACCAGAAATCCTATGGATTTTCATGAATCTCATTATACATATTTACCAATAGACTTTCTCACCTGATATATATTCTCATCAAAATTAACGAATATTTAATGAGGTCAGAGGTCACAACACTTTGGAGGTACCTTGGTAACTTACAAAAATCCTATGGATTTACATGAAACCCATTATACATATTTACCGATAGTTTCTCACCTGAATTATATTCACACATTTTTAATGAGGTCAGAGGTCACCATTTACACGACAGTGCTATTATGCATGTTTGCGGTGCTCGTGTTTTGTTTGTCAACATGGGCCCATTTGTCTTTTTTAATAACAGCTTTGAGAAAAACCAGTTCATTCCTCTGTCGCAGTACTGTATTTAGAACTTTCTCAGCAGAAATTAACTACAGTTCATTAATGTACACAGAGTAATCAAGGAAGTATATAAATTCTACAAATAAGGTACATGAATAGGTAGCTTTAAAGATAGGTCCTTAGTCTGTTTATGGCTGTCTATTGAATGAGGATAAAGATAAACATACAAAAAGAATGAAAACTTATAATCAAGCCTGGCAGAATTTCAGGTTTTAAATATACAGGTCTATAAAAGCATCTTCACACTATCAAGTCTCTGGCAGGCATGCTTTCACAGACCTTGATTCAGTAAGCGATTGTAGCATCTATTTCATAAGTAATGACTAAAGCAATTGAACCAATCAAATGACTCATGTAAACCTGTTTTGCACAGCTACCAGAGCACATCAGATGGATGTAGGTCAAAAGCCCCCCCGGTGAAAAGCCCCCCGGTATTAAGCCCCCCCCCGGACAAAAGCCCCCCCGGTCAAAAGCCCCCCTACCTTAATGATAAAGAGGACAAAAGCCCCCCTCCAATATATTTATATCTATATCTATGAATATATAATGTAAATACAAACTATGTGTGTTATCTCATATAATTATTTAATTACATTCAAAATTCATACTTACAATATATCTTATAGTTAACAATAGAAATATCAATCTATACTTTACATAATTACCTGACCCACACTAGTAAATTGATAGGGTACTAAAACTGATACTAATAACAACATTAATTGTCTCAATTATCTGTTAATTAGGAAACCACTCCCATGGGACAGTTTCACAGGACCTGTTTCACCTGAATGATTATTGAAGGAGTGGCTTCATTATAAAGCTCTAGATTCTTTAACTGTGTATATATACATATATGTTAACTACTGCTTAGTTGACATCAAGGGACTCATTAGTTACTATTGCACAGTATTACTTCTGCACTCTTGCAGGTTTTCACCAGTGATAAATAAAATTTACAAAATTGTTTGTGTAGTTACCTTATATATTGGTAATATAAATTGATTCATTCCTTCAAGGGACTCAAAGTTACCTTTAATAGTTATTTAAAAAAACAATTTTTTTTGGGGGGGGGCTTTTTTCTTCTTTATCATTAAGGTAGGGGGGCTTTTGACCGGGGGGGCTTTTGTCCGGGGGGCTTTTGACCGGGGGGCTTTTGTCCGGGGGGCTTTTGTCCGTACCCCACATCAGATACTAGTTCTAGTCCAGACTTTTAGCATTTGCTGTGAAAGCATCAAGAATTTGACTGTTCAAATAAAGCCATTTAAACCTGTCCTGTTTCTGGTGCATATGTGTTCTGGTTCAGATGGTGTGTTAACAGTGTAAACAGTTGTTTTCAATTTGTTCATTGGATTTATTTAGCAGTTTTTATTTCAGTAGAACTCTAACAGGCTTTTTCATTATTTATGAAATAGATGCCAGTAGGGTTGGCTGAATCAAGGTCTGTAAAAGCATGCCTGTCATAGACTTTGTAGTATGCAGATGTATAAAATTATAAGACAGAAAATTAGACACAGTGAAACCCTTAGGCTTAGGTTCTTTCAAGATGTCATTGTTTGCTTTGAAGTTCCTGCAGGATTTGAACCTGGGATATTCAGTCCTGGAATCTTCAGTACCAAGTCTTAACCACCAGATGATGTCCTTTCCCTGATGTTTGATATATGCTTGTCGTGGGTGACCACTGTACTTTGGCCTATTGTCAGGGTGAGTGGATCTGGAGTTGACTGGTGAGTGATGAGGCCAATAGGAGCCGGGATGTTGTCTGGCAGTGGTATTGGGACAACAGATCCCCTATTGTCAAGTCACTGTGCTTGCTGCTCGCCCAGGCCTTATAGACAGCACAAATGTTCCTTATCAACCTTTTCTCAGATGTGGCTGCTCCTTTTGTTGCTTTTGTTGGTCCCAGCTGATCAAATTGGGGCAGGTTCATTGGGGGTGGGGGTCGGAGGAGGGGTAAGGGGGGGGGGGGGCTGGGTGGTGGTCATCAGTAGGCCTGTGAACTGTGAGGGCCCTTAGAATAGATTCAACTATCCAATCTTTACCTTCTATTCAATTCTTATTTAACTGGAAGAGTTAAGATTTTTTTTAAAAATAACAGCCATTTTGCTTAAATAGATATTAGTAAATTGAACAATTAAAAAGGAAATAAAGCTCTTTATCTGTTTGTCATCGCCATATTTGTTTCTATTCCAGTGGAACGGACCCGCACTGACAGGTTTAAGTAGATTTAGGGTGCATACGCAATAATGAGCTTCAACATCGCAAACTGCTCTGTCAGATTTGAGAGCCAATGGAGGACTTCAGGATGGTACATACAAAATATGTAATAATTGAAATGAATCAGTTCTGAGGTTAATAATCAAATAAAATTTAATTGAGTGTTTGCAATTGAATGCATCAATTCTTCAATGCATTGACATTATACCCCTATTTATCAGTACTCTATTTTGACTACATATCCTGTCTAAGATGATATGAGCACATCTTAAACTGCTTCTTCATGCAATCACATTGGTATGATGCAGCTTGTAGTTCTACTTATCTGTTTCAGCATTATCTTTTTATATGCCTGTCATATGATGGGAGTATTATGGTATACCCACTGTCCATCTGTCCTTAAACTTTTAGTGTCCCTGCGATAACTTTCTAGGGCTTTGGTGGATTTTCACCAAACTCACCATAACTACTTACAACAACAATACCGACATATTTTCTAGCCCAAGTTCCATTATGGGCAAAATCCACAATATTTAATAAGGTCACGGGTCACATGGCTACTTTGTTGTTTTGCCGTGATAACTTATGAAGAATATGAAGGATTTTAATAAAATTCATCAGAAATTTTAATCAATAAAATATCTCACCTAAGTTCGATTTCCAGCAAAATCCACACATATTTAATGAGGTCAGAGATCACCGCACTTTGGAGGCACCATAAGGTGGCAGTATAGACAAATTGATAAGAGTTGTGTTTCAAGTGAAACCATTTCATTTGTATAAGAAAAGGGCAGAGCAAAAGTATGGCATATGCTTTAACCTGTTCACACAGATCTCTTTATTTTTGTAAACAAAAATTCAGTATGAAAAAGGTGCCAGTACCATGTTTACTAACAGATTGAAGGTAAAAAATCACATAGTTTAATAAAGTAAGACAGGTGAGTAGGTGGCTTTAAGATAAATTATGTACTGAGGAATGATATGTTGTGTACGCTGGGGGCCCGGCCAGTCTACTGGTAATATGCTCGGCTTTCTCCACTGGTTCCAAGTTTATTAATATTCTTCTGCCACTTCTAATAAAATTTGTCTTATATGAACACCAAACAAGTTCTTCTCATACACTCGATGTTCTTTGCACTGTGTTTCATGTTTACTCTGAACGTTATATTTAATATTAATGGACAACTTAGGGGGTAAAACGCTCGGCTCTCTCTTGCTGATGACGCAGGTTTGATCACCAGCATGGATTTTAGAGTGGAACTAATTTGCCCGTCAAAGGACGGTGTTTTTTTCTGGGTTCTCTTGTTTCCTCCACCCTTGTAGATTACTGAATGCCACCATCTGAGCAAAGGAAGGACTTAGGTGTTTCGATTAGTTATAATGATAACTTTTTGTGCAGTCTATGTAATACAAATAAAGTTTATATAAACTCAAGATGGTAAAAAATAGGTGGTAAAGGGGGCCTTGATAATTCAAATTATGTCTTTGAAACACCTTGAACATTTGATGAAAAAATTTGTAGTAACCCTGGTAAACATTTGGCAGATATCTTCATGTCACAGACATCCAGTTGGTCTGCTTGCGAATCAGTACATATTAATAGCCTTTCAGTATCAACAGATTTTCATATATTTACTGGAGCACAGATATATGTTTACTGGAGCACAGATTAACATTACCAGAAATTAAGAGATCCTGTAATGAATTTATATTTGGGAAAATGTTCTCTGAGTTGTTGTTAATTGAATTCAGCTTAAATGTCTCCTACTTTGTTCTGATTATTGTACTGTAATATTGTAACTAAATACATTGATCTTGTTATATACATTTGTTATTATGTATAAGGTAAAAGAATCTAGTTTAGAATATGACATTTTAATGCTGGCCATTTAATGTTATTTGATGCCAGGATAAGTTATTTGTTAGGATTATATGACACAAGAAGTTTACCATAAATACTTAATGCCATTATATATGACCAGCTGGAAATTTAGTATGAGTTACTTATACATACTCATAAAATATTAATTAATCTGGTGTTATATTATAAAACTGGATAGACATGTTGAATCAGGTTAAAGACCCTTGAATGGCCACAGTTACACAGCTTCTTATTCATTGTCTATTTCATTATTTATCACATCCTTAAGTAATATTGCATTTATATTCATATGTTGCATTGGTATATTTCTGTTATATATGTACAGTATGGAAGTACTATTTTACTGTCTTATCTCATTTAGATAGATATATATACATATATATATACACACACACACTAGAGCACTGGTTTTCCGAAAGCGTCGGGGTACAAGCTTTTTGTTCGTAATAACGACCATTCGGAAATGCGGACAAGGGTCTAGCGGCAAGTAAGTACGACAGTTAATGATTAACTTAATGCCATTTTACCCGAGAAACACGGTGTTTCTTTTCAATATTCATTATTGACGACCTGGACGTATAACAAATATTAGATTATTGCTGAGCATAATTGGCAAAGATCAGTCTAACCTGCTTTAAGGATACGTGCGTGCTCTTTTTTTTCATCGAATTCACTGGAGGAAAAGGTCAAATGAAATCGCCTAGGAACACGGTGTTTCTTATCGAGCTACGTAACTGAAGACCGGGACATATAAAACTGCTCGAGCACAAGCTTTAATGAATTATACCTCATAATGCTGATGCAAGTAAACTGCTCAGTTGTTTGGCATGACATCCTGTCCCAAGCCTACGAACTATGCTTGCTTAAGAACAAACGAGATGTTGTTGATAACACACAAGTGCTCTTAGATAAACTGCTCAGTCTTTTGCTAGGGGTACAGGGGGCCGAGCGTTGCGGGGCTAGCTGTAGTTTTCATACCTTTGCCCTGACAACAATATCGGCCCAGAACTAATTAATTAAGGTCACCACTGGACTTAACATATGCCTAGTGACTCGTAAGTACAATACTAATTTTAGGTTTTTACATACTTGAAATATATTTTGGAAATACGAATAAATTTTCGGTTACCCATTTTAATTTTCGGATAAATGAATTTTTCGGAAATTCGGCATTTGGAAATACGGCGCTCTACTGTATATATATACACTATGCTCTCATTTATTTGCCACCCGTTTATTTGCCAAACTCGCATCTCACCAACAATTCACAAATTCCCTATTTCCCTTCTTTATATTTATCAGATGATGCCGACACTCTCGATGATCCACGACCCTCGCTTATCACCAACGTTTTTCTCCATCCTGAAATTGGGCAATAAATGGGAGTAGACTGTATATGCATATATATATATATATATAGTTATTTAGTTAGTAGTGGTAGTAATTGTATGTAAAATCAGGTTTGATAATGACAGTGCAGTCATTAAAAGAAAAAAGACCATTCATCGATTTGCTTTTTGATTATTCTGTGTTAATTCTATATTACCCTGAAGTAAGTTGTATAGAATTATTCCTAAAATGTTGATTGAGTAAAGAAAGTCTGCTGTACGTCATGCTGAAAGGCCAAGGTAACAGCTGTTAACATTGTTTGCTTCTTTGAGTCCCATCTTTCTTATATCTTTGAAAGATCAGAATATTTTTTACTGGATATTAATATCACTTTTCTGCCTGTGCATACTCAATCATTTGTGATCAGTTATGCAAAAATGCCACAGATTTAATCATTTATTGGACAAAATGACCAAAGTAATCTGTACACCCACTAACATACATACAGTAACATGTAGAGAAATGGTTATAATTAATGTTATATGTTAAATTGTCTTGCATGATTCTGTAGATATCAAATCATATGAGTTTTTGGTCTCCAGAATCTCTTGTTTATCAGTGATACAATTAGTTTATTTCAGACTTGCCTTTAGGCATGTGAATTAACAGACACTGTGGAAAAATAAGTAGTCATATAGAATAAAACCCAGCATGCTGAAAGAGCAATTTAAGTGTTTTGTGAAGTAATCTATCAGTAAAGCTGGCTTAGTCATTAATGTGGAATAAAACAAGCATCCAATTCAGCACCAGGAAAATTATATTAACTATCCTTCATCGGTATGGAACTCCTTTAAAGAATGACTGAGGAAGGAGAATTTGGAATTAAAAGGCAAATGGAAGTAAAATGTCAACAGCTTCAATTAGTGGACGTCTCAGAAGAAGCGTACAGTGAAAAATGTGGCAAATTGATTTACGGCCGGTGTAGTCAGACTTAACAACCACTGGAGAATCATGAAGACGGCGTCACCTCCTGCCATTTGCCTTAATGACCCTCACACTTAAAGCGTTTTGGAATTTTTGTCACTCCAGCACTTTGTCATTATATATTTACTACCTATATGGATCTAGTTTCACCTGTTTCGGCAGCCGGAGTACTTTGTGTTTTATGATTTGATTCCGTCTCAGGGAAAAGTGAGAATCTTGTTGTTTGATGTAGTTTTATTGCATAGGAACCAGTTCATGAATGTCCAAAATAACACATGTAATATGATGAATATAACACTTTTAGGGGTAATTTTCCTTTCCCCACACTGACAAAATCTCTAAATATATACTAGGAGAAAAGTCAGAAGGATAAACTGAAAGGGAACTATTCTGTTATCCTACATGTGTTAGATGAATTGGTGGATCCAGAAATTCAAGGCGGGGGGGGGGGGGGGGGGGGGCCGGGGGGGGGGGGGGGGGGGAGGAGCCCTATACTGTTTTCACAGTTAATGAATGTTATGTAAACTAAGTTATAAAATTGTGCATTTATTTTTTTTAATTATATGTATATATCTTACTGACTAAAGATGTTTTATGCTCGTTGAGCACTCTAGGCTTATGGAAGTCTTGGACCACCGCCTAGGCGCTCCTTTAGCTAGAATTTTTAGATTTTGATGGAACCAAATAAGCTTAATAATTACAGCTTATAGATAAACAAGCTGAAACATCTATCACTGAGGCTTTGTAAGAATTTTTCTTGACAGGAATTACCTGCAGTTCATTAAGAAATATGCAGGTAAATAGCTGGCTTTAACCAACCATTTTGGATTTTTTATATTTCTCAGCTTTTTTGTCAGCTGAAATTTCATGTTCTGCTTATCCTGAAAATATATCTCTTTCACATCATGGTATTTCACTCAAATCTGAATGATTTTTAGCTCAGCGGACTATAAGTCATCTGAGCTATAGTCGTGGTCCATTGTCCATCCTCCGTCCGTCTGTCTGTCCATTCAGCCGTCCGTCCGTCTGTCCGGATGTCCGTCCGTAAGACTGGAACGTTTCGACACCGTTGGACCTACGAATCTGAAATTCGGCATACAGTTAGATGTCCATAAAATCTCCTACCATGCCTAAAATTGGGTCAATAGGACTTCGTTCCTTCGAGATATTAAGGAAAAACCTCAATTTTTTATTAGAAATCTATTTTCACACTTCAGGACTGCCTAATATCAAAACCACTCATCTGGTTTTCTTCATATATACCATAAATATTCCTCTATATAGTTCCTTATACATGCCAGATATTAAGTCAGTATTATATAATTTTAAAAAGTTATGGACTCAAACATAATGGACTTTGTAAAAAAATCAGGAAGATATTTGGTCACTTAAGACCAAAAGTGTTAAAGGTAGGGACTTTTTTCAAGTAATACAACTTTAATTAATCAAAATTTAATTGTATACCAAAAATTAGATCAAAATCTGTTAAATTTTTTTAAATATTGGCAAAAATATAAAATTGTACCTTAAATTTGCCCAACTTTGGCCACGGCACGTTTTTTTCCTGTAAGTACTGTGGATTTAATTTTCACAGCATGTTTACATAAGGATTTAAACTGTTAAAATCTGAAATTTGAAAATAAAAGCTGCAAAATTAGGCTAGTTATTGAATTTTTTTGGAGGCTCTTGTTGTATTCCCTTACATTGTCAAGCAGTCCACTTTGATGACTGTAGGTCAATCAGTGCACATCTCTATGCTCCCCAGGCTGTTGGCATAATTTTAGATGTCCCCAAAATCTCCTACCATACAAAAAATTGGGTCATTAGGACTTTGTTCCTTCGAGATATTAAGGAAAAAAAAAACTCCGTTTTCCATAAAAAAAAGCCATTGTTACACTTCAAGGCTGCCTAATATCAAAACCACTGATGTTTTTGATCGTATTTAGTATTCACATTCTTTCATACATTTTCTATGAACATATCAAAAATTAGGCCAGTATTGGGTATTATTTTGAAGTTATGGGCCAAAACATAATGCAATTTTTAAAAAAATCAGGAAAATCCATGATGGATTTTAATCTCGCCTAGGCGAGATTGCGATTGTGATCTCGTCTAGGCTAGTTTTAAATCTGTCTAGCCGAGATCACAATTGCAATCTCGCCTAGGCGAGATCACAATCGCAATCTCGTCTAGGCGAATTTAAAATCCGCCTGGATTTCAATCTCGTCTCTGACATATACATAAAGATTTAATCTTTTAAAATCTGAAATTTCAAAGAAATTGATTGGAAAGAATAGCTTTTATTCATGTTTTCATACACCATGTCAAGTGTTGTTTACATCTAGCCCACCTAGTAGTACAGCCTTCACTTGCATTATGTAACCCACCCCAGGCAGCTTGCCTTTGGTCAGCCTTGCCACTACCAGCAGGCTTCCCCTCTGCCCTGCACTCTCCCCCCCCCCCCCCCAGATGGTGCATAAACTAGATGAATGTTATTATTTTCTGTATTTGATTCATTCTTATTCTAGGCTATGCTACATTTTAGATTTTGTATTGTACCACCAGGGTTACAATGATTAAAGTGTACATTTAATTGTGTCCACGAAGTGGTGTATTGTTATGAAAGTGTGGATGTTCATGAGATAAGTAATTCCTTACTTCAGAAGAGTAAAAACTTCACCAGGTGTGAAATTGACTATTAATTCCAGTAATAAATTAAAACTGGGATAGTAATTAGCACAATGATATTGTTTGTCCCTCATTCAACCAACAGTGTGTATACTTTATTTAAAATTATGTTTTATTTTATGAAATTTACTTTTATTTTATTTTGGTGAATAAAATTAAGCATGTACTGAAAACGCCAATGTGCAAAACTTTTCAATAGTGATTCAAGGAATATTCTTGTAGATGCCATGTTGTGGCATTATTTTCTTTTAAATTCAGTTTTAACATTTTTGATCCAAAAATAATAAAATATATGTGTATGCATAATATGACCCAATATGAGCTACACTCTGGATATATGATGATTGCAACTTTTGCAACGATTCTAATATTTTAACTTATAGTTTCAGTTTTTTACTCTGTATATATAATGATTGCAACTTTTGCAACAAATCTAATATTTTAACTTATATTTTCAGTTTTTTTTTATTAAAAATTTACAAAACCTGTAAATAAAAAAATGATTCAGATAAAAACTTCTTAATGGAAAAAGTGGATATGCTTAAAAAAATAGGATTATATATAAACTTAAATGCATTATTCCCTTGAAAGTGAAATAAAGGTATTAGTCCATTCTGTCCACTTGCCTGTCCATCTGTAAATTTTCATATGCATCACAGTATCTCAAAATTTTACTGTTTTTCTTCATGACAGTCTTGTCAGAGTATTAGTTTGCAATCATATAGTTAGAACTTTACTATAACGAAGTAGGAGGGCCCCTTTCCTCTTAGCTTTTCATATACTTATATAAATGAAAAACATAACAATAGAATATTTCTACATCCACCTTCATGCTGCCCTCACTTTTCCCTTCTCCGAACCCCATCACAAAGTCAGCCTCAGTAAGCAAGAACAAGATGAATCAGATATATTCATACTTTTATATTTTGTATAACTAAACGTCCATAGGTACCTATGTACATGCCAGAAATTATGTCAATATTGTGTAATATGTAGACATAGTGGGCATCACAATAATGTACCTTGTCAAGACTAAAGAGATATTGTGTCATACAGTCACAAATTCATAAATCACTTCATCAGCATAGTTAATCATAACATCATATCTGTCAAATTGAAAGCTTGCAGACTACCATACACTTTAGATCCTTCAACAAATAGCCTTATCATCATTCTACTACTGCTTATTACTGCTGTCATTGCATTCATATTTGCTCAAATATATCACAATTTTCAACCCCTCCTAAATAAATAAAAAATAAACCACTATATTTTACTCTATTAATCCATCAGTCAGGTAATTTCATTTATCATTTACTCACATATTATATTACATTCCTTTATAATAGCCTAACATGTCCATGATATTCATAAGCTTTATCGACTCGATATAGTATCACAGTGGAGAAACATTTATAGTACAATCACGATCAGCTGAGGGCCGTGACCCATGGGTCCCTTGTTTATTATCATTGTCAATTTTACTTGATGAGTTTTACATATTATTAAAATATCTTCAAATTTATTAGTTCTCAGAAATGATAAATAGTTAGATATGGCATGTAGTGTGTCAGCAGATGCTTCATGTACAAATTATAAGTGTACATGTTTATATTATTGCTATCTTTTATTACACCAATTTGCTGCATGAAATATTTCACCAGATAGGTTGGTAGCGCCACCTTATGGCAAGAGAGCACACTATTCATGAAACTACATCAAGATTGACCTTTTCTGCATGGTGATCATTTGAAAACCTCTTTATGTATTATTGCACAGAGAGGCATTCAGGCATAAAAAATCTAATATGAAGCAAAGTCTGTGAAGTAAATGTTATATTGTCACGCAGGTACAGTGTGAGTGATATTACTGTTTCACTTTTGTGGTCTTGGCTGTCATTTGTTAGATTCTGCTGTTTTCACCAGGTCACAGACCTTATGACATCAGCCCATAAAAAATCTTTCATGAGGTTGATTGGTTTCTTCCAATGCAGCATGGAAATGATCAATTTGTTTGTCCTGCCACCAGGCCACTTAATGCAAAACCACAAGACTTTTAATCATGGCCAGGAGTGTTTTTTATCCCCATATTTAGTTTAATTTTTACCAACTACTGAACATTATAAAGGACTTTCATTATTAAAGAGAAAACAATATTTGACATTATAACATGTATATGGTTTTTTTGGCAATCACATATTAATATGCATACAAATGTAAAGGTACAGTTCTATGGTTTCTTGTTCATGTTGCAAGGGCACATGCCTTTTGTTAAAACACAAAATATGTTCTATTTTATAATTAACAGTGGTAACAGTGAAATCTGTCACACAACTACTTTGTGGCAATACCTTAGTTATGCCTGTTTTTGCTCTTGAACTGTCAAGAATGATGCCAAGTGTGTCCTAAGGGGGACAATTAAATTTCCACAATTTTTACAACGCCACCTATCATGCTATGTACCTGTGACACTCACAATCTCCTTTTGAATGCTTATTTCTTGGGTTCCAAGCATCCAATAGGATCCACAAATTTCTAGCTGTAGGGCTGAAAGGATCCAGGTTTGCCCTTGAAACAGTCACTAACGTTTTCTGGCTGCCACAAACCAAACAGTCAGCAGCCTACAAAGACTGCGCTGATAACTGACCATTACATTTCCACAAAATAATAATGTAGGGCCAAAAAAAAAGGTATGGTTCTCAGGCACTTTTTTTTCATAACTCAGTGTGGGTGGGCGTTTTTTTATTACCTTTTTTTATGTTTTGATAAAAATGTCATATGATCAGGGAAAAGCAGGATAATAACATAATTTTTTTTAGCTCAGCTGACTATAAGTCATCTGAGCTATAGTCGTGGTCCATTGTCCATCGTCCGTCCGTCTGTCCGTTCGTCCGTAGATGTGGCACATTTTGAAACCATAAGACCTAGGATTCCAAAATTCAGCATAATGTTAGATGTCCCCAAGATCTCCTACCAAGCCGAAAACTGGGTCTTTGCGACTTCATTCCTTTGAGAAATTAAGGAAAAACCTCAATTTTTTATTAAAATCCTTTTTTCACACTTCAGGACTGCCTAATATCAAAACCACTCATCTGTTTTTCCTCATATTTACCATAAATATTCCTCTATATAGTTCCTATGTACATGCAAGAAATTAAGTCTGTATTATATAAATTAAAAAAGTTATGGGCCCAAACATAATGCATTTTGTAAAAAATCAGGAAAGATATTTGATCACTTAACACAAAGCTTGTTAAAGCTATGGACTTTTTTTTCCAGTAATATAACTTTAATTAATCAAAATTAAATTGTATACCCTAAATTAGATCAAAATCTTTTAATTTTTTTAAAATATTAACAAAAATATAAAATTGGTACCTTAAATTTTGCCCAACTTTGACCATGGCACGTTTTTTTCCTGTAAGTACTGTGGATTTAATTTTCACAGCATGTTTTTTTCAGCATTTTGTCTGTTAACACCAAAAATTTGAAACCAGTTGATCAAAAACTGTAGATTTTATTCAAGTTTTCAAGCACCATGTAACATATTGTTTACATCAAGCTAGTGTTATGCAGTTTGCAAGAGCTCAGCTCCCCAGCTTCAGCTCTCAGTTCCTAAAATTTGGCAAACAATTAGATGTCTCCAAAATCCCGTACCATGCCAAGAATGTGGTCACTAGGACTTAATACCTTCGAGATATTAATGAAAAACTTCATTTTTCCATTAAAAACGCATTGTTACACTTCAAGACTGCCTAATATCAAAACCACTGATCTGACTTTTATCATATATGATATATATATTTTTCTATACATTCTCTATGCACATGCCAGAAATTATGTCAGTATTGCCTAATTGTTTAAAGTTATGGGCCCAAACATAATGCACTTTGTAAAAAATCAAGAAATATATTTACTCCCTTAACAAGAGGATTGCTGAAGCTAGAGATTTTTTTTCAGGGATGAAACATTATTTCATCAAGATTCCATTGAATACCCAAAATTAGTTCTGAATTTTTCAAATTTTACAAGTTATTAGTATAAATATAAAATTAGTACCTTAAATTTTGCTCAACTTTGACCATGGCACGTTTGTTTCCTGTGAGCACTATTGATATAATTTTCATATCATACACACATAAGGATTTCAGCTTTTTAGTTTAGAAAGCTGAAAGAAATTGGCAAAAACTGTAGCTTTTATTAATGTTTTTATGAGACCATGTCAGACCTTGGCTCTCTCCAGCCCCTCTTGAGTCATTTGTATGTTGACCTTGTTGAAATTTCAGCAAATTATGCATGCTTGAGGCGAGGCATTCACTTGGGCAGCCAAGCAGCTTATGGCCAGCCACAGTTGATCCCGGTGTCCAACCCAACTCATCTAGTAGTTTTAACCAACAAAATAACAATAAACAATAAATTAATAAATTCTTATTGGTTTTTAATAACAAATTAAAGAAAAATAGAAAAGGAATTTGTTAGTTTATAATAACAGGAAATTAACTTGCAGTTACTGATGATATAAGAATCTTGTATCAAAGGATAGAATGTCACATATTCCAAATAACACCATGCAGTATTTTTCAGTTCAATTTTTATGATAAAAAAGTAAATCATATTAGTTATTACTAATCATTAGGTATCATATAAAGAAAATTAATGATAGACAAAGATGCAGTTGATAATATTAATCTAGATTCCTACTGTGTCTAGTGTGTACATTGATGTGAAATTAGTCCAAAATGAATATATTACATTTATTTTTTTTTAAATATAAATAAAAGCCACAAAACCAGGTACTTGTGATCATTATTTAAATGTGTGAATTTTGTATATTCTGGATTCTCAACATCATTGTTTGGTGAAAACTATATAAATACCAGACATGGTGCAAATACTTTGCAACTGTATTAAAATACAAATATGAATATGTACTGCATTATAAAATTTCTTGCATAAAGAATGGGAATTCAGGTAAAAATGAAAGTATATGAATACCAGTGCAAATACTTTCAAAATGTATTCATGAATGCATCCATGAATATATTCTTTAATATTATTTTAATAATCATTTCAGTTATATTTCATTTTAAAAAATCATACAATCTTCTTATTATTTTTAATAAAAATTATATTTGGGACAATATTTGTAATTTTTTTTAATAAATAGTTAAACTCTTATATTATATGTTCTGCTAATAAGTTATATGTCCAAGTCAAAATCTTTGTGACAATAGTACTCAATTTGTTAATCATTTCTAAATCATATTTTTTTATCATATATAACAGCTGAGCGCCGTGACCCATAGGTCCCTTAACTTATCAAAATTTTATTATTTTATCTTCTTGAAAGATAAAAATCAAAATAAAAATTTTTGAGATGGGTGGGGGGGGGGGGGAGGTGTTAAAATTGAATAGGGCAGTGCCTGAGAACCATCCTTTTTTTTTGCCTAGTGACATGATTTCTAATCATATACTGATTTGATAATGACATGAAATGCAAAAAAGGGTAAATTTTACATAACTATTCAAAATATAGCATAGATTATCTTCCCTTTTGAGGTGCCAAACTCGGATGTGACTCTAACATTTTAGCCTGGGCATCCTGGTGGACTCCTGATTTTTTCTTCCTGTTGAAAGCCCTGACACACCCAAAGATTTGTCTTAGTAATCTGGTAATACCCTAGTCACCCTTTTCTGTTATTCCGAATATATTCCTATCATTTAAGTTTATCTAAAACAGAAGTTTGCAGGATGACTTTTTTTCCTAATCGTGGTCCATTGTCCGTCGTCCGTCTGTCCTTCTGTCTGTCCATACATAGATGTGGCACATTTTGTAACCGTAAGACCTAGGAATCCAAAATTCGGCTTAATGTTAGATGTCCCCAAGATCTCCTACCAAGCTGAAAACTGGGTCTTTGCGACTTTGTTCCTTTGATAAATTAAGGAAAAACCTCAATTTTTTATTAAAAACCTATTTTCCCACTTCAGGACTGCCTAATATCAAAACCACTCATCTGTTTTTCCTCATATTTACCATAAATATTCCTCGATATAGTTCCTATGTACATGCCAGAAATTAGGTCTGTATTTTATAATTGTATCCGCCAAATCAGAGTTTTGCGGATACTATGTTTTCAGCCAGTGCCGCCGCTGCGTAGGTGTTCGGATAACTCTTCCATAACTGCTGGGCAGAATTTTACGAAATCCAGGATTTTGTTCGGGTCTCATGTGAACTGCTGCACACCGATTTTGTTTTGACCTCTGACCTGCGCTCTGCGTCCATCTGTGAGTCTGTTTCCACACATAAACCCACATAACTCGGGAACTGTTTGACCGATCAGGAAAAAAAATTTGTACAAATGTAGCCCATGGATAGCTTTATAACATACACAAAAATCTGTCCATCTGCCTTGGGTTAAAATCACTCATATCTCTGCAGTGGTTTGATTAATTCACCTGAAATTTGGCATGCGTGTATATCCTGGATAGCTTTCTTGATTTTATGACAGGTGTAGCCACCTTCATGCACATTCACACTGCAGACATCCATGCTTTATATCTCCAGACTGGTTTAACGTATCTTCCTGAAAATTTGCATGTGTATAGATCTCACATAGCTCTTTATCATGCGCAAAACTGGTGGGGCCACCTGCAACCGTTTTTGCAAAGCGTCCATCTGTTTGTCCACCGTGGGATAAAATTTTAACTCATACCTCGGCAATGGTTTGACATATCTGCCTAAAATTTGCAGGTTTATACATCCTGGACAGCTGTCTTTATTTTATGACAGGTGGCACCACCTACATTCTAGTTTATGCTGCAGACATCCAAGCTCATATCTCGGGAACCGTTTGACTGATTGGGCCAAAATTTTGCATGTGTATAGCTCTTATAGCTCTTAATCATTCACAAAACTGGATGGACCTTGTGCAACCATTTTTGCACAGGGTCCATCTGTTTGTCTGCCGTGGGCTAAAATCACTCATATCTTGTGGAATTCCCCTATTCTAGTTCTTTAAATGTAAAGCTGTTTTTGATCCAATGTGCCCAACTTTTCTTGAAATATTAATTCAAGAAGTAATCCAAGAGATGCCACGTTGTTCTGATGTAGCATTTTTAAGAAATTATTTCCTTTTAAATAATTAAATAAAATATAATTTAACCCATCAGTAAGCATAATTTGATAGTGTATGAAACAAATCATGGATAAATAAAGGTGCAATTTAAAATTGTGAATTCTGGAGTGTTATTGTCATATATGTATTGCTTTGCAAATTTAAAAAATATATTTTATAAAAAAAAAGAAATATATAAGTGTGCATAATGTGATGTTACCTGACTAAATTAAGTATAAATGTTGATGCAATTTAGATTTATGAATCAATTTTAATATTTGGATATATATGATATACTGTGAATATAAAGTAAAATTTATAAACTTAAAGAAAATGACTTAACAAAAGAAAAAATAGGATCTAATGCAAATATTTGTATCGCCAGACAAAGTCTTGAGACACTTTGGTTTAGGTTTGGTTTCTCCGCCACCGCCGCCGCAGAGATTTCATTTGGACGCTATAACTCAAAATATATTTTACGGATCTTCACCAAACTTGACATGTTCATAGATATGGGTGAGAGGACGAAGCCTATTAAAAATGGGGTCATGACCTTTATTAGGAGAGTGTCCTTGACCTTGAATATGTCCTTTTTGGGGGGAAAATCACACAAATTCTTAAATATCTCAAGCAGTCTTGCATGGATTGATCCAAAAATCAAATTGATCTTAGAGAGTGGTGTCATGTACCGAAAAAACTGGTGGCACCACCTGTTATCCTTTTCTTGTTTTCGCGCCATTTAATACCCCCATTATTGCCACTTAACAGTACTGTGAGCATTACAAGTCAAAAACTAATGGACAGATTTCTTTCATATTATGCATATACATAGACTTGGGTTATGGGATGATGTGTTTATAAATTGGGGTCATGACCTTTACTAGGAGAGTGACCTTGACCTTGAATAGGTCCAAATTTGGGGAAAATCACACAAATTCTTAAATATCTCAAGAAATCTTGCACAGATTGATCCAAAATCAATTTGACCGAAGATCTTAGATATAGTTGTCATGTACCAGAAACTGGTAGCACCACCTGTTATCCTTTTCTTGTTTTCGTGCCATTTAATACCCCCATCATTGCCACTTAACAGTACTGTGAGCATTATAAGTAAAAAACTTATGGACAGATTACTTTCATAATAAAATCAAATTGATCGAAGTTCTTAGATAGCTTTGTCTTTTTTTTGGAAGACAGGTGGTGCTTCCTTCTGTCTTTCTCTTGTTTTTTAGTGCCTTTTAATACCCCATCATTGCCACTTGACAGTACTATGAGCATTATTAGTCTAAAACTTATTGACAGATTGGGCATGTACATTGATCTTGGATACCTCCTTCTTGTATTCAAGACTGGTGGTGCCATCTGCAATTGTTATGCTGTGGCGTCCATCTGTACTTGTGCTTTAGGTGAAAATTGCTCATATCTCCGGAGTGGTCCAAGGTATTGGTCTGAAATTTGACATGTCCATGCATCTCCAAAAATTTTCTCGTAAACCAGACACCTACCTTCCCGTTTATGTAAATAATATCATGCCCTTTTCTGGGGAGTGGTTTGCCCTATTGGCCTGAAATTGTGCATATCCATAGATCTTGGACTCCTCCATCTTGTAAATAAGACTGGTGGCGCCATCTGCAATCATTTTGCTGTAGCATCCATCTATACATTTGCTTCGGTGAAAATTGCTTTTATCTCTGGAGTGGTTCAAGGTTTTTGTCTGAAATTTGGCATGTCCATCCATCTTTGAAAGTTTTCTCATAAAACAGACAGGTGGCACCACCTAACTTCCCTTTTTTTAGAGTAAATTAATGCCCTTTTCTCAGGAGTGATTTGGCCTATTGGCCTGAAATTGTGCATATCTATAGATCTTGGACTTATCCAGCTTATACATAAGACTGGCGGCGCCATCTGCAATTGTTTTGCCATGACATCCATCTGTATATTTGTTTTAGATGAAAATTGCTCATATCTGAGGAGTCCTGTAATGTGTTGTTTTCCAATTTGGCATGCACATCCATCTTGGAGAGTTTTCTTGTCAACCAGACAGGTGGCGCCACCTACCTTACCATTTTTTATAGTATAAATTCATCTACTTTTCATAAGAGTGATTCTCTTTATTGGCCCCAATATTTGGTAAAAAATATTGTTTCTAAAGTTGATAGATGGAAGAAACAATAGTCGCTTGCCAAATGTCAGAATATGCTGCTGAAGATGGAGGGACTATTTTTAAAGGGGGGGGGGGGGGATTAATTGTCTGGTGATACTATGGCACCTGCCAAGAAATATCTAGTTGCTCATTATTTTCCTGTCTCAGTAGAATAGAAATTAAAGGTATTTGCTAATATAAATTATAACCTAATTTGTGGTTTCCATGGAGACTTTTCATAGGTCTCTCAGTGTGTCAAGAATAAAGATTCTAGGTCCAGTCTTTACAATTTGTGCTCTGTTAACAGATGTTCACATTGTTAAAGGTCTCAAAAATAGAGAAAACAATTCGTAAAAAATCGGAAAATATAGGTGGCACCACCAGTCTGCAGAAACTGATGAAACATCTCATGATCAATAGGTATACAGTAAAAACTGGTGTATAAGTCGAAAAATTTATACCTCAAATACTGTAGATTCAGAAATATTAGTTGGGATTTTATTTTCGTGGTTTTCGTGGATCAAGATAATCCACGAATTCATGATTCCAACGATCAAAAATCACACGGTCAGAGGATATACGATATCTTAACGGAAGCTTGTGGTCGACTTTATATATATAATTGTTACCGCTGGCTGACTTTTCAATAAAGATACAAAAATTGTTTATTACTATTTTTATGATTGATTTTATACATTTATTAAATGCACTGAATTGCTTTTCGTAAATTACTATTAAAATGCTGGATTTATAAATCTTCTTTTGTCAATTAAATTATTTCCCCTAATATCGTAAAAACACGGCGCCCCTGATATATTTACAATAAAACAATATCAAAGAATAATTTAAACTGAAACGTATCCCCACATTTCCTCTTATCAACATTTCGGGTGAAAATTCAAGAACAATACCACATTTCTGTCGCGCAAAGCGGTAGTTCTGAAACGCCAAGAACGGTACACAAGTTCCAATGTTCGTAACCACAGCTACCGAGGCACGGCTTTTTCGGAACCGGCCTTTTCAACCTTCTTTCAATAGATATTAAACGAGACTTGCGTTACCTATTGGCCTAAAACACAAGCGCCATGTAAACTCATTTGCATTACCGCGAGTTGCGTGCATAACTGTGAGCCATTATAAATACATGAAGGCGGTACTTCTTCCGATTATTGTCGATAGTTGTACATATATATGTTAACGCAAGTAAGCGCCACAGAATACTAATAGGCAAATTATTTCTTTATAATTTCCAAATATAGCTGAAATGATGAATGACGAACGAACCGTGTCTCATCTCACCGCCCCGTCAGGAATATACAGGCGCCACATGTGACTATCGCCTAGATTAAAAAAAAGTTATAAACCTTCATGTCTTTGTGGACGGTCCCGTTTCATTTTTCCTCTGGTCAAGTGATGGTTTACGTTTTCTGTGAACATGGTGTGATCGGGTGTTATAACTGGTAGACGATGTATCGGTTGTTACAAATAATAGCCGATGTATCGCCCGGCACTTTCGGTCACGGCTGATTAATTCTTCGTTAGGCTCGGGTCGGGCGGAGCATGTTTGTTCAACACTGACCCGATTGATCGCTGTACAGGCGCACCGTGTGATAAGCATCAAAGCCGAACCACCTGTGTACATCGGGCTCGTCTTCCTTGCGCACATGGAGGTATAAATAAACATAATTTCCTGAAGTTTTCTATGTCCTTCCACGAATTCAAATACCCCACGATATGCATTTTGTACAAAAACCACGAAATTTTAAGCCCACGATATTATCTGAATCCACAGTATTGATTGAGAAAAGCTACCCTGTCTTATACACCAAAACCTATAAATGAAGCCCTTGATCGACCGGAAACTATGACTTACCTGTGTCACAATGTCAAAAATGGTGGCCAATGGGAGATCAAAGGTATTCTGTTATTGTATTGTCTTTTTTAAATCCTATTAACAATATTATTATTAGCATTCAAATATTGATATAAACAACAACCAGAAACAAAAATGTTTAATCTTTTTATTTGTTCAAGTGACACTCAAGTCAAATTAAAACATCTCACCTTCACATCCTCAGTCGAAATGGTCTCAACCTGTCTCCTACTTTATTTGGCTAAAAATAATTTTTACCCCATTTTGATGCAAAAAATCCACCTTGTCTTATACACTAGTTCATCTTATACACCATTTTTTACGGTACCAACAATCATGACCATCAGTGTTGTTGTTATTGAGATGTTGCAATTTGTTTTATCAAATTTTCCATTATTCTGGGGGTAATTGGGAGCTCAAAGGATATGGGTAACCAAGACCTAATTCCAGGTTTTCATAGAGGCTTTTCATAGGTCTCTCAGTTTGTCAAGAATAAAGATTCTAGGTCCAGTCTTTAAGATTTGTTTCCTGTTAACAGATGTTCACATTTTTAAAGATCTCAAAAATAGAGAAAACAAATAGTAAAACATCGAAAAATACAGGTGGCGCCACCAGTCTGCTGTAACTGATGAAACATCTCATGATCAATATGTATGCAAAAAATCATGACCATCAGTGATGAAGTTAATGAGATATTGAAGTTTTTGTATGAAATTTTTGACTATTCTTGGGGGTACTTTGGTGCCCCTTGCTCAAAGGATATGGATAACAGAGACCTATTTTCTGGTTTCCAAGGAGATTTTTCATGGACTTCTCAGAATCTCAAGTTACAAGATTCTAGGTCCAGCGGTTATGATTTGTGCTTGGTTAACGGACAGATGGATGGACGGACAAAAAGTGATCGCTATAGCTCAGATGACTTACATCATCTATGGTGATGCAGTTATAACTGTTACAATCAGCTGAGTGCCATGGGTCCCTTGTTATTTATTTATTCAGAAACAATATGTAATTAAGAAATATTTTAAATATATTTTATTTAATAAAAAATTTTAAGGCTTTGTTAGTAAATAGTTACTATTTCTATGAAATTATACTCATGATCCACCATTTATTTAATTTTGTATTTAAAAATGAACCAGCTCTTTAAAAACTTTTAAGCATGAAATCATGACATCAAAGAACCTTCTTTCTTGTGTTAGATGTCCATATAAATATTTTTTTCATTTTTTATTGATATAAAAACATTTTATTTTATATACTTAAAGGTAGGTGATTCTTTTGTTTTAATTGTTGAATGAATCTCCATACAGTAATTCTCTATCTGCATCTGTCCCTACCTCTCATGAAGGTACACCTGCAATGTATGGACACTTCGGCAATATCCCACATGTGTCCCCTCATGACAGGTTCTCCTGTATCTGGATCACATGATATACAGCTGTCTCTGATTGCGCTCTAGTTATAACTAGTATTCTGTTCATCCATTGGAATCAAAACTTTCATTGACAAATCTTTATATGAAGTTCATAAGTGGCTAAGATAAAGAAACAAATCTTTTCAAGTTCAGAATGGTTTTCACTCAACTGACTCAAAGTATTAAGCTGGTCTTTATAGGAAAACCTTCCATCTGTGGTATAAATCCTCTTCCTTCTGTATATTTTGTGATGAGCTCATGTACTATTTGTGAAGTTGAAAGTGAAAATTGCACATTCTTTAAGGAATTGCTTAATTTTGTACCAAGGAAAATAGCAAGATATTGCCTTTTACTTTAAACCCAATTTCAAGATGTAAGTGAAAATAAAAATGGATTTAAAAAAATTAAATGAGAAATGTAGCACATTAATTGATGTAACACTAATGATCTAATATTAAGCTTTGTTTTGTGGTGATGAAATCCTTTTTGGGGATGCTGGATGTGATTTGGATATTGGAACGGCACTTCACATCACAGTAGCGGTTACACAATAATTCATTTCACTCTCTTAATGGAAGCATGTTAACAGGCAGATAATCATCCCTTTTAATTAATCTGACATTTTCTTTTTAGTTCTTTTCCCCCACTAATGGCACTGGGTAAAATGAAAAAACTCTGAAGGTTTCTAATGCAGAACCGAGTTTCGCAGCATCTTTCACAGATGAACTTGTTATTTCTCATCTCCGTTAATTACTGGAAGCCCTATAGGAAATGTGCCACCTGATAGACGTCGTTCGTCGTTCGATAAGTGGCTGATGGTCCAGGAAATGTATCCATCAAACCACACAGCTGTTGATACATATGTCAGTGTCTTCCCTTTCAGATGAAAGGTCGCTCATTGTAGCTGTAAGCAGGCCTCATGTGGCGTAATGTTTTGCTGTCATTTTCATTCAAGTGATATGCTGTGATTTCCTGCAGGTTTCTAGGATAGTTGGAAATAAATGCAGGAAAGTATTGCATAGAGTTACCCCTCACATGCTTCTATAGCCTTCCATTGTCTGCATATGGGATGATTTCATACAATTAAGTTGCTATGATAGTTGGAAATAAATATAGAAAAGTATTATATAGAGTTACCTCAATCCTCACTTGCCTCTGTACCCTTCATTGTCTGCAATGTGCATGTATTTCACTGGAATATATCAGTTGTTAGCCAATCTTTTCATTCCAAGTCTTCCAAGTTTCACATTGCTAAGCTACCAATAAGGGGAACCCCTCTGTTGTTTTTTTTAGGTCAAAGGTCAAGGTCAAAGGACTCACCTCAAGAATTATGGATGGAATTAAAAGCAAACTTTCGTCCTAAGTCTTTCATCATTCACATATTGCTCACCTACCATTAGGGAAGACCTCTTTTGACTTTAAGGTCACAAGATCAAAGGTCAAGGTCACTGGACCCACTTTTTAGTGAACCTGTGAGCTTATGAGATGGTGCGGCGGCGTCTGTCGTACGTTGTGTGTCGTGCGTGGTGCGTCGTACGTTGTACGTTGTCTGTACGTTAACCATAAATATCTCAAAAATGACAGGAGCTAGCATCACCAAATTTTTTACAAATAATCAGTCATCTGAAAAACTCTATTGGATTTTGTTTATTTTTTTTTCTAACTGCATTTTTATGCCCCCGCCACAAAGTGGCCGGGGCATATAGTTTTACCCATGTCCGTCATTTTGTCCTTCCGTCCTTCCTTCATTCCGAAATCAAACAGTTGTACGGACTTTTTTTTTGCAGTGCCTGCAGATATTGGCCTGATTTTTGGTGTGTTGGCAGATAATGACCAGTTACAGATTGAGTTCGCGTTTTGTCACAGTTGACCTACTTTTGACTGTTTACGGCTCCTAAACTTAGAAAATTTCATGAAAAATAGAAATTTTCATGACAAATACACATGTACGGACTTTTTTTCGCAATGCCTGCAGATATTGGCCTGATTTTTGGTGTGTGGGCAGATAATGACCAGTTACAGATCCAGTTTTTGTTTCGTGGCAGTTGACCTACTTTTGACCATTTTACGGCTCCTAAACTTAGAAAATTTCATGAAAAATAGAAATTTTCATGACAAAAACACATGTACGGACTTTTTTTCGCAATGCCTGCAGATATTGGCCTGATTTTTTGTGTGTCGGCAGATAATGACAAGTTACAGATCGAGTTCGCGTTTTGTCGCAGTTGACCTACTTTTGACCGTTTTACGGCACCTAAACTTAGAAAATTTCATGAAAAATAGAAATTTTCATGACAAATACACATGTATGGACTTTTTTTCGCAGTGCCTGCAGATATTGGCCTGATTTTTGGTGTGTTGGCAGATAATGACCAGTTACAGATCAAGTTCAAGTTTTGTCCAAGTTGACCTACTTTTGACCACTTTACGTCTCCTGAACATAGAAAATTTCATGAAAAATATAAACTTTCATGACAAATACACATGTACAGACTTTTTTTTCGCAATGCCTGCAGATATTGGCCTGATTTTTGGTGTGTGGGCAGATATTGACCAGTTACAGATCAAGTTTGCGTTTCTTCCCAGTTGACCTACTTTTGATTGTTTTACGGCTCCTAAACATAGAAAATTTCATGAAAAATAGAAATTTTCATGACAAATGTACATGTACAGCTGTTTTTAGCCCTCAGCTCATAGGCTCATGAGCTATCGTTGTCACCCAAGCTGTCCGTCTGTCCGTCCTTCTGTCTGTCCGTCCGGAGTCTGTCCGTCCTGCGTCTGTTAACTTTTACCTTGTAAGCGGGATATCTCAAACGGATTCACCATTGGAATTTTATTTCATCGGTGAAGATGTATATCAACAAAATCTTGGTCAAGTTGGAAGATGGGTGACCTTGACCTATTTTTCTCTGTTTTAGAGCTGATTATACAAAAACACTCAGAAGCTTATATCTCAGGAACCATTTGGTGGATTGTTATGAAACATGGTACATACCTCTCCAATTTAACTTTATAACTGATTATCAACTTTTGCTAATATTCTAGTTTCGCAATGCAATGCTTACAGATACTGGCCTAATGTTTGGTCTGTGGGCGCATATTAACCACTTACAGATCGAGTTCGCGTTTCTCTCCAGTTTACCTACTTTTGACTGTTTTACGGCTCCTATTTTTGACCATATGACAGATCCTGAACATAGAAAATTTCATGAAAGACAGAAATTTTTATGTAAAATGCACATCTATGGACTTTTTTCACAATGCCTGCAGATAATGGCCTGATTCTTGGTGTGTTGCTTGAATCGAATTTGCATTTTGCCCATGTTGATCTACTTTTGACCATAGGACACCTCTTGAAATTAAAAAATTTTACAAAATTTAACAAATGTTTCTAATTTGCCCCAGGGGGGGCATTTGTGTTGTTCCGACACATCTAGTCTTAGATTTTATAGGGAAAAAGCTTAAAAAGGCTTTAAAAATCTTCTTCTCTGAAACTGTCCAGCCAAATTTTCCAATATTTCACAGAAATGATCCCTGGAACAATTTCTGTCAAGTTTGTTCGAATGGTTCCAGTTCGGAGATTTTTGGCTTAGTAACAGGAGGTTGAACTTAGTCATATGTCCAAAAAAACACACTAAAATTAAAATCTCAGAAACGGCTAGATCTATAATCACCAAATTTTATACCAATGTTTGTCACATATGTCATATCTGATTTTGAGGTATTGGTGGCGCCACCTACATTGATGTATTTTTTACAAGCGAAAATATAATTTTAAACTCTTCTAGCTTATACACTGATTTATGATGAAACTGTTAAGCTGGTTTAAACTTTACAAGAATTATTCTATGGTAGGGTTCTGCCAGTTTTATAAGAATAGATTGGGTAAATACAGTTTTAAAAAAGCATTGTAGCCAATTGAAAAAGGCTTTCTGTATTTGAAAACAGATTTGACAACATGCTGAGTTTTCAGCACCCAAGTCAAGAGGTCACTCAGTACAAACAGGTGGGGTCCCGACATCACCATGGCAACTGACCTGGGTGGGGGGGGGGTGTCTAGACAATGTGTCTAGACGTCTAGACACAGCGTCTAGACGTCTAGACACAATGTTTAGATGCAGAATTTCCAGATTATTGGAACTATCTCTTTCAACTGTTTGAAAAAACTTGGTTTCCATTTTAAGCGAACCGGGTTTATCAACAGGTCACATGTGAACTGCTGCGCCCTCATTTTTGGTTGACATCTGACCTTTCCTCACTGCCCAGCATTAATTTGTGCATCTGTTTCCACACATAAACCAACATATCTCGGGAACCATTTGACCGATCAGGCTAAAAATTTTGCACAAATGTAGCCCTTTGATAGCTTTATAACATACACTAAACATGGTGGTGCCACCTGCAACCATTTTTGCACAGCGTCCATCTGTTCATCTGCCTTGGGATAATATCACTCATATCTCAGCAGTGGTTTGACTTATCCACCTGAAATTTTGCAGGTTAATACATCCTCGACAGCTTTCTCGATTTATGACAGGTGGTGCCACCTACATTTATGTTCACTCTGCAGACATCCAAGCTCATATCTCAGGAACCGTTTGACCGATTGGGCCAAAATTTCGCATGTGTATAGATCTCACTTAGCTCTTCATTATAGGCAAAACTGGTGGTGCCACCTGCAACCACTTATGCACAGCGTTCATCTGTTCATCTGTCTTGGAATAAAATCACACATATCTCAGCAGTGATTTGACTTATCCACCTGAAATTTTGCAGGTTTATACATCCTGGACAGCTTTCTCGATTTTATGACAGGTGGCCCCACCTACATTCACGTTTACTCTGCAGACATCCAAGCTCATATCTCAGGAACCGTTTGACCAATTGGGCCAAAATTTTGCATGTGTATAGATCTCACATAGCTCTTCATCATAGGCAAAACTGGTGGCGCCACCTGCAACCATTAATACACAGCACCCATCTGTTCATCTGCCTTGGCATAAAATCACTCATATCTCAGCAGTGGTTTGACTTAACCACCTGAAATTTTGCAGGTTTATACATCCTGGAAAGCTTTCTCGATTTTATGACAGGTCGCGTCACTTTCATTCAGGTTTACTCTGCAGACATCCAAGCTCATATCTCAGAAACTGTTTGACCGATTGGGCCAAGATTTTGCATGTGTATAGATCTCACATAGCTCTTCATCATAGGCAAAACTGAGGACGCCACCTGCAACCACTTATGCACAGTGTCCATCTGTTCATCTGCCTTGGGATAAAATCACACATATCTCAGCAGTGGTTTGACTTATCCACCTGAAATTTTGCAGGTTTATACATCCTGGACAGGTTTCTCGATTTATGACAGGTGGCGCCACCTACATTCACGTTTACTCTGCAGACATCCAAGCTCATATCTCGGGAACTGTTTGACCGATTGGGCCAAACTTTTGCTTGTGTATAGATCTCTCATAGCTCTTCATCATAAGCAAAACTGGTGGCGCCACCTGCAACCACTTATGAACACCGTCCATCTGTTCATCTGCCTTGGGATAAAATCACTCATATCTCAGCAGTGGTTTGACTAATCCACCTGAAATTTTGCAGGTTTTTACATCTTGGACAATTTTCTCGATTTTATGACAGGTGGCACCACCTACATTCACGTTTACGCTGCAGACATCCATGCTAATATGCAACACACCTCACTCTATTCCCCTTGCCACTTAATCCATGCCTTATTTCACCTGTCCCACTCTGATTTCTGCGGATACACATAGTCGCTTGCCCACTACCCATATTCTAGTTTTAAAATGTCCTAGTCTGAAACTTGCAGGTCCGAAATGTCCATTTTGCTGAAATCATAATGACTAAGGTAGATATGCAGGACTTAAAAGGATCAATATTAAATTTAAAAAATAAACCTCCATTCATACTCCCAAACTTTGCACAGGTTCCCATTAGGCCTGTAGGCCGTGTTAAAAATTAAGCTTGTTGACATGTATAAAGGCTAACTATTTGACCAAAACCTTTCATCTCTCAAATAACGCTCACATACCAATAGGGGAAGACCACTTTAAATTTTGAGATCACAAGGTTAAAGGTCAAATTCACTTGACCCCACTACCTTAAAAGTATGTGGATGCATTTCAAGCAAAGTTTTCATCCCATATCTTCCCATATCTTTCACATATGGCTCATCTACCATTAGGGAAGAGTCCTGTTGATTTCAACATATTCAAAACTCTGTGAAACTCTACCATTTACAGCACTATGATATTCTGTATTTGATACAACAGAAGCTTGTCGTTAGTGGTGCTCGCACATTCTGTGCTTTTTAACAAATTTTAATAATATCATAGAAAATCTATGGAAATCCCACAGAGGCCGAAGACATTAATTGCCACAGATCAAGTTGTGTGACAACAATTGAGTGCCATGTTCAACTATATTTGTTGAACAGGGTTAAAAACTCCTAACCAGGCAGACCAACAGGTTTAAGTGAGCTCTTACTGAACTTGTTATGCATCACAGGAATCTAGCACCTGAGTCACTGATATTAAAAATCTTCATACTTCAGGAAACAAAAATATCAAAAAGGTCAAATTCACAGGACCCGTTTCTTTAAAAAAGTATGTGGATGCATTTCAAGCAAAGTTTTCATACAATATCTTCCCATCTTTCACATATGGCTCACCCACCATTAGGGAAGAATCCTGTTGATTCCAACATGTTCAAAACTCTGTCTCTCTACAATTTACTGTACTATGATATTCTTCAATTTTATACAACAGAAGCTTGTTGTTAATGATGCTCTCACATTCTGTGCTATCTAATATTTCACAGAAATGATCCCTGGAACAATCTCTCTCAAGTTTTTTTGAATGGTTCCAGTTCGGAACAGGAGTTCCAGTTTGGTTACAGGAGGTTGAACTTTTGTCATCTTCCAAAAAAAAAACACTAAAATTAAAATCTCAGAAACGGCTGCACCTATCATCATCAAATTTTATGCTAATGTTTGTCACATAGGTCAAATCTGAAATTGAGGTATTGATGTTTTTTACAAGCAAAAATGTAATTTAAGACTCTTTTAGCTTATACACTGTTTTATGATGAAACTGTTAAGCTGGTTTAAACTTTACAAGAATTATTCTATGGTAGGGTTCTGCCAGTTTTATAAGAATAGATTGGGTAAATACAGTTTTAAAAAAGCATTGTAGCCAATTGAAAAAGGCTTTCTGTATTTGAAAACAGATTTGACAACATGCTGAGTTTTCAGCACCCAAGTCAAGAGGTCACTCAGTACAAACAGGTGGGGTCCCGACATCACCATGGCAACTGACCTGGCTCAGTCTGGTGTCTAGACAATGTGTCTAGATGTCTAGACACATCGTCAAGACGTCTAGACATATCATCTAGATGCAGAATGCCCAGATTAGAACTAGTGGAACTATATCTTTCAACTGTTTGAAAAAAACTTTAATTTGCATTTTTAGCAAATCTGTGAGCTTATGGGATGGTATTGCTTCGCCCGATGTCTGTCATCCTTTGTGCATCATAGCTATCTCAAAAAGGGCAGGAGCTAGCATCACCAAATTTTTTGCAAAAAATTAGTCTTCTTATTCTATTGGGTTTTGCTTATTTCTTGGCTAAGTGCATTTTCTTAGATTTTATAGGGAAAAGCTAAAAACATTTAAAAATGTTGAATGTATGAAACCATGCTGCCAAACTGTCCGTTTATCTGTCCCAATAATCTTCCCTGGCAAAAAGAACATATCCAAAATATCCTGACTGATACATCCTAGTTTTAAAATGTCCTACTCCGAAACGTGCAGGTCTGAAACGTCCATTTTGCTGAAATCATAATGAAGAAGGTAGATATGCAGGACATAAGAGGATAAGTATTAAATTTTTTAAAATTCTTATTAGTGATTACATAGGAGTTCTCCAGATACCTATGCGGCGGTGGCGACATGCAACTGAAAAAAATACATTGGGTAGTCTCTTTAGGTGGAGGAATCCAGAGAACACAGAGAAAACCACCAACCTTGGACCGCTACATCCCACTCTTACAGCCAGGCTGGGGATCAAACTTGGGTCTCAAGTGGAAAGAGCTGCATGTTTTTCCACTCAACTGTCCAGAGCTATATATTGGTCTTTTCATGCATTGAGAATTTTTGGGCTGGAGTTTATAGTGCATCATTAAATTAAAGAAATCTCTTGATAAGTTAACTGTTTCACATGTGAATACACCCTATTAAAGATATGGTTATGTTAAATGGTTATGATTATGATAATGATAAAACTTGGCACAGCCCGTGTATATAGACCGTATATGAAGAAGTAAAAAGAAAATGTGGACTGAGGATTTTAGTTAAATACCAGGGATGTAAACCTGCTAATCTTGTTTCACTCCATCTCATGAGGCACAATATTTTATAATAAATCTAATATAATAAATAATTTAATCATATTAACAGTATAAAAATTATTTGTTCTCTTGGCTATAAAAACAATGCATAATAGTCAGTATTTTATACATGTCAGACAAACAAGTCATACGTAGGTTGTACATGTACTTGTGATCATATGCATATACACATGTTGCGGCTGCTTTGTCAATATCTATTGCCATGCAATCACAATCTATGTGTTTTTATGGCAGGAACGCATAGCCAATATATATAACTTCTATAACAAATACCAAATACTTGCTTCCATGTCCAGATGAGCTCGCTTCCACCTGGTATTCTCGATGATCAATTTTTTTTGCCATCTGTGTTTGTTTATTAAATCATATGAAAGGTCATGGCAGCCATTGTGAATAAACCACATTTGTTCCACAGGACAAAAAACTGCCCTCTATACCCTTTGATTACTGGCATTTTCAATGGGGCAGCGTATTTTGTTAGCTCACTACCTCACTTGACTTGTTGTATTTTAGTCAGAAACTAATAAAGAGCCAGTTTAATCACTTCTGGAAGAATAAGGACACAGCATAGAAAAAAAGGAAGATGCATTCATGTTTTATCGGTACGGCCCTTATGTCATTGTTTCAGTGAAAAACTTCATCCATTCAAGCTCAAAACAGGAAAGCCAATAATCCATGTGGAATAAATTGCTCAACTCGGCATCGCAGCTTAGATGAAAATGTGTCAGACTTCCCAGTCTCTTTCTGTTGTTTGCGGTAAAAAGCCACCCATATCCATCAAGCAGGAGATATTTGGTGCCTGCAAGCAAATAGAAAAATGTTAAAACAGTATGGGTTGTCAGAAGCACTTCATCGAAAGATAATTACGTATTCTTTGTTTAAATATGCTTAAACCATCTGCTGTCTTGAAGAACACTTGAATTTCTTGCTGAATGCCCTACTCGTCACAAAATGATATATGAAGCAGCATTGGATAGTGATCTATGAGTGAAAGGCGAACAGCTTGCCATCCTCAAAATGGTACCGCAACGACCGGCGCTAAAACTGTGGAGCGTCTCACAGATCTTCCGCTAGCTCCTCTCTGACGGTTCCCCAAACTTATTTAGTGTGTAAACTAAAGGATAGTTGCTAAATTGTATGTCTTGGTTGATGTGTTTAGCTTTGGTGTTGTGGTAATCAATAAAGGCCAACTCATTAATTATTCATGCATTCAACCAAATTTTGCTTCCCGAGTATTGACCAGTTGGTGCTAGTGCTTGGGTATATGGAAAGTGGCTGCTTGCTGTTAGCAGTGGACATATTGATGCTAAGCCAAGCTGTGGCCAAGGTTGCATTGAACACTACTTCACCCTAGTTACTCTGCGTTCTGGAGTAACATTGTGCTGGGCATTGTGACAGCGACGTGGAGGTAAGCTCCCATTCTGTTGTAGCCTCATAGCTTTCCTACTGATTCCATACCGTTATTATTGATTGGTAATACAGGGGGGTAATTATATCTATTGTGTCCTGGTTCTTGCCAGTCTTTGGACACTTTGGGAGACTTTTTTACATCATTTACAGCAGCTTGCATGAAGCAAGCACAATAATTTTTATTCCATGCTCTTATCTTCAAATTGTTGTGGGAGCTGCAGTGATCAGAAAGTCTCTTGTGTTTTATGTGATAAATAGTGCAGTAGTTGAAAGCTGGACTGTAGAGTATTGATTAGTATATTGAACTGGGCCAGTCCCTGGCACTCTAACGCAGTGCTGGGGCCCCTCTATTTGGCCAGAGCAGTGATATCGGATTTTGCAGACCCCCAGTTGTGGCTTTTACGTCCATGCTGCAGAGGGAAAGAATTGCTTTGATCTCAATGCAAAGGTTGGTGCATGTATTGTATAAGTGATGATAACTCAGGAATAATGTTTTAACTGAAATAGCAGTACTTTAATATCACTTGTTTAAGCAAATGATATCAATTCTCTATAACTGAGCAGATAGCAGCTATTGGTTGGCTGCTGTCTTTACTGGGGCATAACATCTTTTCTGGCATCAGTTCATAGTCATAATACAAACCAGCAACAGAGTTGAGTTTTTTAGTCAGTATGTGATGTGGTTTAAGAAAGGGAAGAGTAAAACAAAAATAATCCAAATTGGTCAGGATTGAGAATTATTTCAACACTTAGGAGATGGGGGGAAAAATAATATTCAATAAGTGTGGCATTTTACAGTGCATATTTTATCTCAGGTTGGGTTTTTTTGCAAAGGGAATATAAGGAAAAGATAAAGCATCAGTAGATTCTCCTTTTGGTCCTTTATCTATCGATTAAGCAAGTAATTCAGCAGTTACAGTACTGTTTATGTTAACGACGTAGTGTAAGGCAGGGCTGGAGAGGCTGTAAGTGGCAGCGGTAGATGTAATGTATAACGGCCTTCATTTCATCCTCATAATACTTGTAATCAACACAAGTCAGATGCAAACTATAAAAAGTGGCCGAGCACACGATGCCAGAAGCCATCATTAAATGATACCATTACTGCCTCTTCCCCGGGCTAATTATGGTCTTTGTAGAGTAAATCTTCAGAACAAGACGTCTTATTCCAGTCTGAAGGGAACCTCAGAGAGGACTGAATCAGATAGCATTATCTGAAATGGGCTATTTTGTGTAATTATGGAGTGGCAGTTTTGTTAAAATTAAATTGATTCACTTGGACTTGGAGCCTACAGAAATGCCTGGATAAAGCCTAATTTTTGCATGCATATGCATACTGCATGAATGATTCGTCATGTTGCCTCTGTGAATATAAATTACTTGTTTAAAGGTAATGTTAGTCCTTAAATCTTAGAAAATATGCAAAGTCATTAACTGAAAGAAAAAAATATTATAGATATTTTTGTACTTTAGTTTCTTGATTTACAAAAATGTTTTTATTTCCCAGTACAAGATTTGATGATTTTCTATTCCTTGTCTAGTTATGAAACTTGCTATGAATGTTTGGAAAGGCATGGAAAAGAAACACTGGTATATTTATAAAATTTTGCCTTTAAGCACATTGACTCTCATGATGACCCGGACACTTAAGAATACTAGGGTCTGCCACATTTTTCAGTATATCAGTCAATGCAGGTTGACCAATATATTTCTCAGAAGCTCGTACATGAGCTGATTACACAAAATAGGGAACTCATTTCTCACAAACTGATTTAACAGACATTCTTACAGAACAATATTTTTGTATCTTTATTGCATACAAAAACATTGCACTAAATATAATAACAAGTCAGTTTGAGCATTTAGGTAAATTTAAGTGATACTGAAAAATTTATGTTTTTTCTTCTCTTTTTGTAAAAAGGTTCAAGGCCTTTTAGTTGCTTGAAGCATTAGCAAATATATATGGGAACATGCCCACCAGCATGACTAAAGTTTCCATATAAGGGATGCAACCTGCGATTTATAGTCTTTTCAGCACTTTAACATTACAGGAATGTTGGTTTCATTTGGTGAATTCACTGTAATTGTTTGATAATAGAGAATATGTCACTAGGCATACCGGTATTTAAAGTTACTTCCCTTCTGTGTCTCACATTTCTATTGATATGAAATTTATGGCCACATGTTTGCTAACCATTTAAGTGTCCTGATGATACAGATATGTGGCATTATATAAACATTCTTGCTTTAATTTTTAAATTCAACCAATCTGTGCATATCACCAAAACTAAACAGCATCTGTACATTTCTGGCACTTTTGCTTTGTGACATAATTTCAGGAATTCCATTACGGATGCATAGGACTGCCCTCTGAACCGCTACCCTGAACTATTAGAAATTCCTTTACATTGACTGCTCCCACTCATGTTGGCCTATATGCATATCAAAATGCTTTATTGATATTAACATAGAATTGATTTTTATCACCTTCACATTTGTTTACTCTTTTGTCTACTTGTAGCTTAATTAAGACCTTAACTACTATAAATTAAACCAGAAATTACCATGACTTGTTGGCTTACATGAGTATATGGGTTCTGACTTTCAAGTATTAATCAGGCCAGAATTAAGAACTCTTTTCAGTAATGTGGCACTTTCTGTTTGTCATATTGTATCAAAGGTTTTTCTCAGGCCTTTTGTTGCTGCTGATATACAGATCTCGATCCATGATTCATTGTAGTTCTGCTAATTTGTGAAACACGCATGTGATTAGATTCTAGAACCATTCAGTATTCATGATAATGTAAACTTGCTGAATTTTAAATTAAGTCAGTTTATATATATTGGAACCTGAAGTATAAATCTGCTTTGCGAGTTGTGACAAAGCTAAATGGATGGCTTAGTGCCCATGTAAAATTAACAGAATAGGTAAAGACTACCAAAGAAAGTTTTGAGATTATCCAAGTAATATTAATAATCTTGCTTCACTGGTGACTTGTTGAAAGGGTTTGGCCATGGTGTTCCTAAGCAACCATCAGGTACAAGTATGGTCTGGTTCCTGACCAGGTATTTACAGGCTTCTCTTAAAGGTGAAAGCCATGAACCAGCACCAGACCACATTAAGAAAATGTCAAAGGAATAAATTTGAACATCTGTCCGATTAGATGCAAAATGATGCTAAGGAATTGCTAACAAACATGCATAAATGTGCAGATTAAATTCATTACTGAAGGTGTTACATTGGAAGGCACCTGTGAAAGTGAAACTTGTTTAACATGACATATGTATAATCATTCTGAGAATGGAAAATTAGAAAGATTGCATTTACCCCAATACAATCAACATAAACCATTAAGATTAATCTTACAGTCTATAAAAAAGTGACAGACAAGTATTGACCAAGAAAATTGTTCATGGGTTGCTTCATTTTGTTTCATTACATGTTTTGTCAAGATTTCCAGCTCAGTTATGTCTGAGGTATGTAAGCTTTGGGAGTCTGATAACTAATTGTTAAAGAATCATACATGACAGTATTAGAACTAATCCTGACATCTTGTTTCAGTGACTACTGGTAGTTCACTGAACTTGTCACTAGACCCAAAATTTGTGGGTTAAGGGGGTTTCCCTATTGTAGGACCCTGCGACAAGGTCATAATCAAAAAGGTCATATGCCTTGTTCCTCAAGGAACAGAAGGCATTGATGGTTGGTCAAAATAGGGCCCAGTGCTGCTGCCATTTAGCGTCGCTGCCAACTGAGTTTAGATTAACCTGTGCCAGATGAGTGTATCAGGAGGTGCAACCAATATTTCATTAAGCACGAATGAGCCAATTTTGTGTAGTTCAGCTTGGCTTGAGAAAAATTAATACAAAAAGGTAAATCTTTTACATTAAAAAAGCCCGAAACAAATGTTTTGGTTCTGCCTTTGATTCTTGTCGCTGAAAGGAAAAGGTGTGATTCTTGAAGTATGAAAATGTTGGCTTATGAAACCACAAGGATAGACTATACATGTACTCAATTATATCACAACATGTACTCAATATTATATCACAAACTAGTTAAATGTAAAATGGATGTAATATGTCCCACAAAATATAGATGATTTCTTTAGATATAATAGATTTTTTAAACATGGTCAAATGAATATGGTTTCAGGTAAGTTTAAGTCAGCCAACATTTTGCAAGCCAAGTCGCAATTGTGTGGTTATCCGGGCTCCAGGCTCTAAGTGAAAGTCAAAGGATTTGTCATTCAGTGCCTTTTTTGGCTGCTTGGGTAAAAAAATTACAGGGATATATGAAAACTATTAGATTAAAAAGACATGAAACATGAAAATAGCCCCTTTTACACACAAAATCAAGACTGCTGTTGATTCTCCAGATATGCTAGATCTTGGCTGAAAAATTCTGGGTTCAAGTTTAGAGCGGTCTAAGATCTAAACTAGACCAACAGTTTTAGGTGGGTCTAGATTCTAGCACGCACTGTGTTTAGAACTTTGTGAATTTCTCATATAAATCAAACTGGAGTAAATGTGCTACTTCTCGAGCTACCCACTCTAGATCTTGAGCAGTCTGGCACCATCGGCCACTACTGTACATGCGCAGTTTTAGATCTCACTGGATTTCCTAGCATAAATTCAAGGAAAGGTTTGGACCGAGCTTAAATATGGCAATTAGGTAGACACATTGTAAATAAAAGATGAAATGTGGCATGAGCTAAATTATAATAGACTGAGCCAGATTTTTCCAGTGTAAATGGGGCTAAAGTTAATTCAGGTGTGGTGACATCATCTGTAAAGGGACATAATCAGGGGCTATATTATGCCTATTCTTTCACAATATCAGTTCAGTTTTGCTTGATACAAAAGTTTTTCCAGCAAAACTGTCCCAGCACATGGTCTCAGTACCCCGCATACAGCTGTATAACACCTTGTTATGACCCTGTGTGTTGGTAAACACAGTCCATGTGTGTCTGTTTACTATAAGGCTGCGTGACCGGATTCCCATTGTGCGTCGCAACATGCTTTGTTTCGGCCAGCAGGAACAGGTTTTACATTTTTAGGCCAAGTTAGTTTAGGCCTTGTTGTGGCCTCGTTCAACATGCCTTATTGATGATTGTGCCCCTATAAGAGAAGTTTAAATGGCCACTTAGGTAGACACATGGTCAATATATTATGAAAAAAGGCAGGAGCTAGATTTGGATAGATTAAGCCAGATTTATCCTGTGTGAATGGGGTTAGAGTTAATTCAGGTGTGGAGACATCATCATCATTTGTTATTAGAGTTTAAACTCATAATCTCATGTCTTTACTTCAATGATGAGAAGAAATACATTCATTTCTTTTAAGGAAAGGTTAGAAGAGAACAAGTAGACTATCTCACAACACTTATTGGAGAAATCAAATATTAAAAAATAAGAAATATACAGAAATATGGCCACTCAGTGAAGGTTCAGTGGATGGCACTCCATATTACTAAATATTAATGAGAGTACCCTCACTGGGCAAGCAAAATATCAGGACTTATAGTTACCCGGTAGGTTCAAACGTGTATATGCCATGTATAATGAAGCCATTTTGTCCCCAGGACTTGTGATATATATGATGTGGTGGGAAGGAAAAAAATAAATCAGGCTGCATTCTCTGTGAGTGGCACCCCTAGAGATGGTAGTGGTCTTGTAAATTAGGATCTGAAATAGTTCATCAGTTCCATCAGAGAAACACTTAGGATTCACAAGTAAAGTGCCAACATATTTCTGTCCGTGTGAACTCCTGCTAGTTCTCCTGGGCCCTCCAAGATACTGTATACATGCATAAAATCAATCCCCTGTAGGAGATCTGTTGCAGTGCTGTGTTTCTTTCTGAAATCTGTTTCTGCAATGGTCTGTTGCTTTATGTGCTCAGTTCCTGACGTGTCCTTTTTCTGTACTGCTCAGTATCTGCATACTGTGTTTTTTCTACAATGCTCTGTTTCTGCTGTGCACTATTTCTGCTGTGCCCTGTTTCTGCTGTAACTATTTCTGCTGTGCCCTGTTTCTGCTGTGCACTATTTCTGCTGTGCCCTGTTTCTGCTGTGCACTATTTCTGCTTTGCCCTGTTTCTGCTGTGCACTATTTTTACTGTGCACTGTTTCTGCTGTTCTCTTTTTCTGCTGTGCTTGATTTGTCAGTTTTCCTCTGTTTCTAATATGCTGTTTTTTAATTTACCAAGTTTCTTCTGCAGTCTGTCAGTTTTCTTCTGTTTCTGCTATGCTCAATCTGTTTCTGCTCTTCCGTGTTTCTGGTGTGATCTGTCAGTTTCTGTTTCCATGAAATTATAAAACATATTCCCAACACTACTAAAAAAAGCGCTAGATTTGTGACCAAAAGTTGTAAGTTCTGTTCCTGTGCAGACTATACTCCCAGCTATAAAACCCCTGGGGATGGTTTTTACCACAAGGGTGTGGCCTCATCTCGCAGGATTATATCGGTACTGCATCGTCGTAGGTGGCAGGCAAATGTAGGTAATGAGTTACTTCATGTAGCCTATTGTGGCTGTATCAGTATGGGTTGTATTCTCCTGAGGAAGCCAAGACAATCAACAAGAATGAAAAGGCTTGAAAAATCAAGAAAGTGAAGTCAGATGAAGTAGAAATTGTTCATGATATCAGACTATAAATATGCTACCTTTACCTTTTATGAATACAAATTAAAATAAACCATCATAAATTAACTGTGACCAATCCACAGTGATGCCTGGAAGTGAACAATATTCATCATAAATTTTGCCATAGGTTTTGCTTGCGTCACCAGTACAAAATTCACGGGTTTCCTGATTAAAACATTAAATAATTCAGGATTGTGTCTTGTTAATGATAATTCACATGAATGCTTCAAAAAACATGTTGCTGGTTTGTGATTAAAAATTCATAAAGTTGCTAGCTGAAATTAAAAAGCATCATTGTAAAAGCCAGTTCTGTTTGATAATTCATAAGAATAAGACAGTAGATAAAAATATGAGCAGACCCACCTGAACCATTAAATTACTAAATTAATAGCGTCAACTTTTATTCCTTTGAAGATCTGTTCTCAAGATAACTGTGACTGATAAACAGTGATATTGTATGGAAAGAAAAATAAAGATTTGCTGATTTTTAGAATCTTTTCAGAATTATGGAGAATTATCTGGCATAAACTTAAATTCTAAGCTGGCAAAACTTTCCAAAATAACTCTTTATCAGAATTCTGGTTTTTTGTGGGGCCAATTAGACTTCCATTTCCTTTTTAGACAAATTAGAAGGCTTACCCTTTTATTGGGAAAATAAGAATTTCACTTCTTTCCTGTAAAAATTAATTCCATTTTTTTTGGGGGGGGGGGGGGGGGGGGAGGGGGGAATTGAGTATTCTTTGTTATTCCAGGACATCTAATCATTCTAATTTTTCCTGGAATTAATGCAAATGTTAAATTTTCTTTCAAGGAATATACATGTTCATATGGTAGACAATTCTTTTAAAATAATTATTATGAAATTCATAACTCTGCTTAACCAAAAATACTTGTATCCATCAGTTGTTTAAAAAATGAAGATTACTCAGAATCCTTTGCTGTATACTTAAATAACCATATATATGTACACCAGATTATGTGCTACAATACAATACAATGTAATATATTGTTGTCTATAAAACTGCACTTTTTATCATTTTTTTACTTTCGAAGCTTTGGTTAAAGTCAGTTTAATGAAATATATGAATAGATACTTGGGGGATACATCTAAATATAAAACAGAAGAAGTCCCATGAACATTTAATGCCAGGTCTCCAACATGAAAGGGGACATTGCTCTCGTCAAAGTGAACAAGTGACAGACTCCAGGCAAGGAAGGCAACATTAGCTTGGTCCTGGCATATTTCCGTTGCCTGTCATTTAGTTCTCTGTATTATACTCTGTTGAGGCTGCCATTAATATCAGAAGAACAGACCGACATCTCCCCTCATCAGAGACTCCATTAGGTGAGGCTCACAGCTTCCTCACCTCGTGGCAGCCTCCGGCCGCGTGTGTGGTAACCTAGGTGAGATCCATCTCTTCGAGTTTATTGATATGATGAAGTAACTCTTTTCTCAGGTTTGATGGTGAATTAGGGCCATTAAACGAGTAGCTTTCCTCTCGGCTTGGTTCAGAATGTCAGAAAAGTAGCAGTGTCAAGGGGTGAAAAATCACGTCCGATAGAAGCTGGCGCCCCCCAACCAGCACATTTTGCATGGTCAGTATGTGAGCTTTCTCAATTTCTGCTGTTAAGAGCTAATTTGTCGTAGTGCCCAGGAGTGTGAAATGAAATAATGATCAGTGTGTAAAATGATCTGTCTGCTTGAGTCTGGAAGAAAACATATGGAAAAAGCCACAGAAAAAAATCCTTGTTTGCATTTAGAATAAGTGCATGAAACAATTTTCTTGTTCTTGTAGACTTTGCATAGGCTGATAGTGTATGGTAGCTTTATGCAATGTATAAACTTAATTAAATGATTAATAATGTCAAGTTATTTGGAAATGAGATATGTTTAGCTTTATACAGTTTTAATAAAAACAGTTGTTAAATAAATAGCCTTTCATTTTCTTAGCTGTATACTCAGTCATGAAGCTGATGTTTTTAAAATTAATTTTATTATACATATTTGTGACAAAATATTTCTCACTTGTTAGGATACACAATGAATCAAATATTTATTGTTTAGAAAATTCCACCTTCTGTGCTTGGTGTAATCTTTACAAAAACAGGACAGGCTGATTTCATTGTCCTTAAAAAGGGACAAGTTTCACCAGAAGTGAAAGCTTTTAGACTGATTTAGAATTAGGGTTTAAATGTCAAATATAAGTGTCAGGAATTTAAAAATAGCCTTTGATTCCCTTGTTTGTAATTTGTTTAAATTACATTTTGTGGTTTTTGAGGTTGAATGTTTTAATCAGGAAAAGCTTTCCATTAGCAATTGAATATTTCCATTTGCTGATTCTGTCTTGTTGTGGTGGGAAGGTAATAACACTAATGTCCATACCAAGGTTAGATCTGTAGGTTAATGCCTCCAGGTCAGCGAGTGCAGTCATGTGACTGTTGTTGAATTATGACCTTTTAATTCCCCCTCCATTGTGTGATTAGTGAGCCATAAGCCACCCTCGCTAACACCTGTTCTGGATTCTCTCAGATGTAGAATCAGCGAGAAAGTACCAGCTGCGTAACTCATAAGCCTTGTTCACACTACTCCCATGTATTTTTTAAGGCATTATTGTGCCTAGGACAGGTGGCCCTGGTATTGCATTTTGATGACATTGGTTGGTCTGTCTGTTAGCCAAAATTTGTGAAATAATTTTGATGAAATTATGTGAAGGGATGGTGTAACCAGCCAAGGGATATAAACTTTAAACTTTAAATCTAATCTTGACCACCATGTTAATATGTGTTTTTTGTAAAGGCTTCTTCAATTATCATCCTAAGCTTTGGCAATCAACACTCTTTTCATTCACTAGTATTGAGGGAGCCATTGTGTTTAAATTTCTGTTCATGGTGAAGGTTTCCCTGTGTGCATACACAATTGTACAGTGAATGGAGCCACCATTCCTACAGGCAGAGCTGACCAGTGAAGCAACCATATATCAACCATACATCTTCTTGTCAAATCATATTTTCAGGAAATTTTCTGTCAATCGCTGTAGGATTAATTCTTATTTAATACCTTGCACTTAAAGCACTATTAATGACTAGGTATATTTTCAAAACTGAAAAAGGTAGAACACATCCAGAGTACCATGGTAAACAATTAATGGCTGGAAATGTTTGTACACAGAATGATTACCACAACTATAGCAGTGTAAAATATGTTTGACAAGACTAGAGTGCATATTTATTGCTGCAGTTTATACAAAGCTGCAGATTTAATTATCCTTCATTTCCAATATCAGATAAGTTTTTCCCTGCATTGTGAAGCAAAAAGTTATCAACAGATTGTGATGAAATACTTTAGAGCCCTAGGGGTATACCCCAAGGACCATTTCCTAAAATTTTACAGGTAAGGCCAAAAAAATAAAAAGGTTTGGTTCTTAGGCACTTTTTTCAGAAACCAGTGTGGGCTGGCCATATTTTATTTTTACCTTTTTGTATGTTTCAATAAAAATGTCATATGATCAGGGAAAATCATGAAAATAACAGACATTTTTTACCAAACAGGTAAAAGAACTACATAACAAAGGAAATCTGATCAAAATTGTATTATTTTATCTTCTTGAAATATGAAAATCAAAATAAAAAATAAAAATTAAAGTTGTCGCGGGCGTGCCTGAGAACCATACCTTTTATTTTTTGGGCCTAATGTGGGACACCATAATATATGTTTATGTGTAAAGGAGATAGGATATTTAAGACTGTCTTCAGGTACTAGTGTCAAGGGAGTTTTAATTGTGAATCTCTAAATGAAATATTTGAGATGAAGGTGAGATCTAACTGAAGGCAGTTATACTGGTTGTAAACCAGTGATTCAGCCATTGAGTTAGTGAACCATGTCATACATTGGTCACAGCTAGGATTCTCATATATCCTGTCCTATCACATCACACACTAAAGTTTGATCCTGATGTTTTAATCTGGTGATATAGAATCTTGGTGGAGGTTTGTCATCGCTCAGTGCAATCTAACTTTTTTTTAGAGAAAATCCTTCACAGAAAACACAACAGTTTTTCAGGTAAGCCAGCCAGTCCTCAGGATGATAATTTAAAACAGGTGTTACAGATTCTCTTTAGCACAAGCATGATGTAATTGCAAATAAACACCTTTTTAAGATGGCTGTACACTGCCGAGAGACATGTTTCATGATCCTGTAAATGTGGTTGGAAGAAAAATGGTACAATCATTTAAAGCAGTAAAAATTTCAGCGGCACCAAATTGCCGCTTATGGTCTCTGTATGACAGAGAAGCCCCGGCAAGAGCTGTTTTTGTGTGGATATATATGAGCTGGGGCAGTATTTCATGTGCCATCAGGGAAGCACATATTTAACCTTGAAGGGCTTAAGTAGGATTTAGGGTCTGCAAAATATGCTGGCCTAGGTGGCTTACCACACGCAACTATCCATATTCTTGGGTTCACATATGACATATATGGGTAAATGTACTTTAGGGTCACCGTGCCTGTTGCTACATTTTTCTTTCCTTTCAGATCATATTTATATATGGGAAATGTATTTTTAATTATCCTATTCATATGACTTTAGATTTACCAGTGTCTCTGTTTTATATTTAATGTGTTTAGGATTAAGTTTTATTTATGTTTATTGTGTTGTTTGAGCATAATTTAGTTTATTGCTTATGTACAGTTTCTAGTAATACATACCAGTAGTGGTCTTTAGTCAGTGTTGCATATGGTAAATCAGGATAGGCTTTTAATAATTTTATAAAATAAGTATTTCTCCTAGCAAGATGTCATTATGGAATAAAACTCAGTTATTGCAGTCACATGGTTGAATTAAGGGTAAATGGCTAGTAACAGTATATAATAATAAAAATACATGGCTACATTGCTGCGAAAATTTGTTTAAGTCCTTACTTCCTTCATGTGTGTACTCCTAATTGAAATTTAATCAAAAGACATTAATTAGATTTTTATAATTAAATTTTTAAATATTAAATAAAAAATTTTTATAAGTTCATAATTTTTTAAAATACATATCTGTCTGCACAGACCATTATTATGACTTAGTTTCAGTTTGATCAGATGAATGTCATCAATATTTTTCAGTAAATCCTATCATTTTGCTGTATTTCACTCTTCTAGCTGCATGCATCTATCTTTGGTTCTTTTTGCTTCTTAATAATATTTTATTTAAAATTTGATAGTATTGGGTGGTCATTTGTAAAATAATGTCAGATTGTATATGTAAACTTAACCTTCTGCAATGAGTATGTCAACAACATTCTCAATACCTTGACCTTTCAGCATGATTTACAAGTTGTAGACTGAATTTACTCAGTCAATATTTTAGTTTTATTTTTATACACCAAATTTCACAGTAATATAGATGGTACATTAAGTAATCAATTGATAATCGATCATTGGTTATCTCTTATCCTTCAATCATCAAATATGATTTTACAATCAATTCCCACCACAAGCAGTAAATTGTTGACTGATGCTCAGAGGATGGAATGAAATAAAGTTCTTTTTATCAGAGGAATTTAAATTAAAGGTAATCTTCTAAGTCAACACTTGATTTTAGCTGGGATCCTTGAAAACAAAACTGATTTTGGCTTCTCTAGTTTTAGCCTCTTAATGTTGTCAAGACCAGCACCGCCTTATGTCCACTCGTTTTATTTGCTGTGAGACCCTCGAGTTTCACAGTGCTGAGAGATTTGTTTTTGCGTCTAATTCTTCACGTTGAATCAATATTAGATGGGGTTGCCTGAATCCCCTCCATGATTTATGGTAGGCTCTCACAGCAAAGTTCGGCAGGGGCAAATATGGCTCGTACACCACAGAAACAGGCGGCATTATCGTGACTGGGGATTCCACATGTTTAGGAAGTCTCCAGTACAAATTAATGGCCCAGCCAAAGGAAATGTCCTTGTTTGATACCAGGGAACAAAATAATGAGCAGATTTAAAGCCACAAACGTCATGGCCAAATGGAAGGTAACTGCCTTTCCTAGTTTCCTGTTTCCCGACTGTTCTAAACATTTGGAATATGGATGTGTAATCTAATAAAAACTTGTAAAAAAACCCATTCTGTAGCTTTGAGTACAAGATATATATTCTTATAGCTGATGCCTGAATCAATAACACTGATGATTTCCCAGTCCTGCTTGTCCCATAATGTCATGATAAAGTCTTGAATTATAATAATAATAAAAAGAAGAATAAGAATAATAATGGTTATGAAAAACACTGTATTTATAATAATAATAACAATAATCAATAATGAAAACAATAATGATAGCCCTACTATAATTTGAGGATTTGGGCTGGTCCAAAAAAAAGCGTTATTCCTGTTTGTATTCTATTTTGCATACATGTTAAAACCTTGAAACACAGGTCTCTTGTCAATGTCAAGGGGATACGGCTAAAAAAATTAATAATAAGAATACTACTAATAATAATAAAAATAATAATAATTATGGGAATAGCCAAAATATTAATAATATATTTCTCATCATCCCTCTAGAGCTGTAGGATCTTGATCTCTTAATTGGCATTCCTTTACATTTCATGTGTTTGGAGGCATTTATGTTATATGTTTGTATTCTTTTAAAGAGTTTGTCCATGAGCTGCTAGTGGCAATATCTGTTTAATTATGATGAAAAAAATCATAGGATAATGATTATATGTTATTATTATGCCTTCTGGTTTTCATGTTTTATATGCACATTTTAAGAAAAAATCCAGAAGTTCAAATGATGAAAATACATGATACAGTGAAACCTGTTTTATGAGACCACCCATTGGACTAGCAAAAGGTGGTCTTTATTAACAGGTGGTCTTATTAGATAGGTCAGTTATAACCAGTGTGAATACTTTGTTATTTGAAGGGTGGTCTTAATAGACAGGTGGTCTTGTTACAGAGATGGTCTTTCAGGCATGTTCCACTGTACTTGTATATGTTTTTGGGCATATTTGTAACAAATGAAGGGCCATAAAAGCTGGTGTTTGTTGATCATTAAGTCCTTCACTTTCATTATATTGTGGTTTGTTTTAGAATGTGTATATGTAAATCATGTCACCATGAAATATGAGTAAAATCAGGTGACAAGCACAAGAATTGAAAGGAATATAAAACAATATATTATCACATTGATTTTTATACAGATATGAGGTCTTTAGACTATGCAGTTAAGTGGATACCAACAAACATTGAGACGTTTTTGTTGCCTCAGGCGGCGACACTCTAAATTACATTCCTGTGTTATCCGTTCACATTTCGTGGAAGCTATTAGTTCCTATTAACATTTTTTCCTGCAGGGACAGGTTTATCAGATATGTTTTTATTGCGAAGACGCTAGATTCCTGATGTCTCCAGAGATTTAATGGAGTTTATGCTTCGTAAGCAAAATGAAGTGTTAATGAATCAGTGATTTCTGTTAAATGTCATCGTTATTGTGCATCCAAGGCAGCTGCTATGGTCAATATGGAGGCCATAAAGTTACATATGGTTAATAAAAGTATTGTGCTCTATATTGTTGTTAACAAGTCCAAGACTTGTAATTAATCTGCACACCCAGTGTCCGGCATCATTGTGAATCAAATTATTATGCCCTACTGTCATTTGCTAATGAGGGTGTGGTCATCACCAGAGGGTCCCTCAGTCTTCTGCTTGGAAGACACAGGTCTAATGGCCACCAAAACTCTCCACAGACAGATTAATTCCCATCTTGAAAATGGGGTACTTTTTCTTGTGTTTCCTTGCCCTTATCAAATCCTGAAATACTAAATTGAAACCCCTCTTGGAGCTGCCATTTTGATAGAGTCACATATAACACTATTAAGAATTAATTCAGGGATTCTCAATTCTGCCCCTCCGGTCATTCTTTACCATATTTACATAATAATAACTCAAAATATGTTTCCTGGATCTTATCTATAGTGTCTTTGGTGTGGATAAATTTGATTTTTACTAAATAGGGGTTAGGGGTTAAAGATCATGTTGTGAATGTTGATCTGATCAATGGTCCAGATGTACTGCTTTAAATAAAGGACCTTGTTTTATAATTTATATGGGCCTTTCATGTTTGGAAACATTATAAGACTTAGTGTATGCATAATACATGAGGTGGAAAATTTAATGATATACTAGTGGATTTCTCATAAAGATTGAAAGGATGCTGAATTAAAGGCAAACAGGTTTATTGACATGTACAAAACTGCACTGCTTTTAGTAACACTCGTGGTAGGTTTGTTATTGATAGGATATGAATAATAAATGTCCCTAAGGAGGTCACAGTGACAGACAGTGGTCCTCTGTGTTCTATAAATATATTTGTGACTGTCAATCATGTCACATACCATTTTATGAGTATTAATATTTTAAAATCTGGAGTTTATCTAACATGACAGCCAGTAGACTTGATGGCCATAAATGATAAATAATAAAATGATGTATTTTATTTTACAGAAACCTTTAAGTGCTTCAAAAAAATATCACCAGAAAGCTAAAACATGATTTTTCTGTAATACCTAAAAATAGGGCATATATGATAGTAAAGCATTGAATCAAATTATTTTCAAAACAGTGTACAATGTTACAGTGCTTTTAAATGGCCAAAACAAAAGTTAGGCCAGTATATCGTTGACAAGTACATAATGTATTAACAACCAATTCAGTAAGCTAAGCAATAGGTGACCACCATAAGAACAGTATATAAAATTCTCAACTGCATCCCTCTTTTGAAGTGTGATTTTCCACAATTTTCTTCAGTAATCTGGGATATGAAAATCATTTGAAATGGTTGGGTGTGAGAGACTCAGTCAACGAAATGGTCACAAATCAAAGGGTTTTGGTAATGTTCAAAAATTGCGCACGCATCATGGCTTATCATAGGAAGTTGTATAAACAACAATATGAAATTGCAGCATGTGTGAAATGGTGGCATCAAACTGTGGCAGCTTCCTGTCAGCAATCACAGCACATCATATTGTAGAATAAAATTGTACCATTTGAAGCTTGCTTTAATGGACAATAACCAAAAGTGATCGAACAGATGGTAAACCACCATAATGAAACTTGTAGATCACAGGGGAATACAGGGTCTTATAAAATGGTGGCTCAGTGCTAAGGTGCAGATAAATTAGTAGCAGTGTGCTGATTAATCGATTAAATCGATGATGGGTCATTTTCATAACCGTTTTTGCATCATCAAGTAAAAACAATTATGATTCTAATTGAGTAATTATGTCAGAGATATATGAACACAAAGTAACAAACAGCATCAAAACAAAACCTTGCCTAGCCAACAATTGTCCGACAGCAAGTCAACCTTTGGTGCAGGTGTATTGATGGTTTAATTATGAATACAGATGTACATGTCACTATTCACTGGGGTCAATATTTTCGGTACTAGTATACAGCCAATTTCAAGGTAATATAGAAAGTACATAAAATGATTGATAATCGATCATCAATCGTTTTTATTTATTATGATTTTAAAACCACAATAACTACTATAAATTATATATGTAAATTAGTGTACTGAGAGTTCTGGTAGCCTTTATACATATCTCCTGCATGCACAATACTGCAAAGAAAATGCTGTGAGATGCAAAATCATACATTACTTTTGGGAATTAAGCATATATTGTTTTATTTCCCAGATTTGTAGATTGAAAAAGAGGGGGCTTGTGCCTCTGGAATCTTCTCTGAACACATCCCTGCTTCAGAATGAGTCTCTGGTGCAGAATCAGATGAAGTTGTTCAGCTCAGGAGATTCTTATTTACTTATGAAATATATTACTAGGTGGCAGAAGCTTACCTCCAGTCAGGCCTGGAAATGTGTCTGGTATGAGGTGTAAGGAACTAAGATGCAATATGGCATCTTCATTGACATCTATGTAGACAGAGTTAATGGGATTATATTTGATGGTGATATAGTTATTTATAGGCTGGTAGGTTTAATCTGGCATCTTCATTGATGTCTGAAAGTTTGTGGGGTTAGGGAGGGAGTTCTTAGTTCTGTGCAAAACCATCAACAAGAATTTTTTTTTCATTTTCTTCTACCAGTTGTCATGGATCTCAAAAATGGATTATTTGCAAATCTGACCTTTAGAAAAGAGTAATAGTCACAGGTGACATGCAGATTTACAGCTGATATTTACTGTTGACCTTTACTTAATTTTCAAGGTTATACACAATGGTACATAGCATATTGCCTGTTATCACTCATCTGTGGGTTCCAGTGGCTTTCAGTGATTGCTTGGCTATTACAGAAGTCTGTATCGGTACACTTGAGACTCATTTACCAGATCACAGAAAACAATAAATTACAATGGAAACTCCTAATAACACACACTGAAGGGACCCATGGCTTTAACTACAAATAGCAAATATAGACAGGCCTGTACCAGTATAGAGACATGTCACTGTAGTTCTTATACAGAAGATGCTAGTAAAATATTACCATTTCAACAGTGGAAACATTTATTGTATATCTGCAGTAAAGAAATATTCCTAACTATATTAATGGCTTAAAATTTTATATTTAGTGGTATACCATTACAAGTACCACTGTTTGGGGGATGAACCTTATTAAGGAGCCTACCTGGATAACTTAATGGCAAAGATCCTTATCAAACTTTGTTGTGTACACAGAGTTTGTCATGGTTTAATAACTTTACCACATGTCACCTCAAGACCAAAGCTACCCCCTTTTACCTTTGAATTGCTTTCTTGGCTGCTAAGCAGGTCAAAGAAATTGCTGTATGTCACAATGGTAGAAATTCCTTTGATTAAAAACATATTATAGTGTTAATGGAGTATACCTTCTAAATGTAAGGCCAAAACAAAAGGTGTGGTTCTCATGCACTTTTTTCAGAAATCAGAGCGGGAAGGCTGGGGTTTTTTATTTCTTTTTTTTTGTATGTTTTGATAAAAATGTCATATGATCAGGGCAAAGCATGGTAATAACATTATTTTTTTTCTAAACAGGTAAAAACACTACATAACGAAGGAAAACTTTACAAAATTTTATCTTCTTGAAAGATGAAAATCAAAATAAAAATTTTCGATGTGGGGGGTTAAAATTGATGCAGGCAGTGCCTGAGAACCATACCTATATTTTTTTTGGCCCAATGGATTGTTCTTTAGATGTTACCCTAACCCTCAACAATGCTTCATCAACATCCATTCATAACATTTTAGGAAAAGTTTCCAACAGACAAATTTACCAACCAGGCCAAAGGAAATATAATGTATGGCTTCCTTTTAGAGGAATAATTCTAACCTTGGACTCAAAAACTTGATCTGAGTTGTCTAGACTAAAGTATGCAGGTTCTCTGGGCTAGCCTGTTATCAGCAGCGTGTGTTATCTGTTTTTTTTTTCTGGGTCTATGGCAGATAGCTTGGACAATCAATGCTCCTCTTAGATGAATGATCTCAGCCTGGTTTGAAGCTCATTGTAATCAAATAAAAAAAAAAGATACAAGGGATTAATCCTGAACAATGTACCAGTCTTTACTCTAACAGTCTCACTCAGAACTCCACCCTGTGATATGGGAGTCTTTAATAGTGTCAAAAACACCATGAAATTGCATAATTATCTTTGCTCGGACACACTGAAGTATGAAATTGATTTCATAATACTCTAAAACAGGGCTGCCAGGAAGGTTGGAGCATGGGTATCTATCCCTGGGATAAATTATTAAAAAACCAGGGCATATTTGGATAATATTTGGATTAATTTATAATTTATGGGCAGATTATGGTTTCCATGGAGCATTGTTTGTACAGACCTTGAACAAGGTTCTGTGATGATATATTCACAGTTGGCTTGATACTGGCAAATATATGTCAGCGCAACACTGTATGAAATGCCTTCCCACATAGAATTTTGAGGCATGTATAAATGAAACTGGTGAAGCGGTCAATTGTGTTTACATGACCAACTTGTGTGGTACATCTAGGGGTAAAGCACAGGACTCAAGGCAAGGAGATCAGGATTTCGAATATTAGCTGAGGTAGTGAGATTTTTCACAATCGGCCACCACCCAAGGTGGGTGCCATGCAGGCATTATGGGAAGGCCAGGGCCCAGGTCCTAGTTTCATGCACAACTGAGTTTGCCTTTCAAGTATTCCCAGGTGATGTGATCCTGCCAGCAGTGGGGATTATTACACACTCAGGGCCTACTGGTGCAGTAGTCACCAGGCCTGGTTATCACCGGTGTTTAAAATGAGAGGATGCCTGTGCTACAGCCCTTTTGTGTAGTCAGAAACCAGAATGGAATTCTGCAGATGTACATACTTGGTCAAGCTAGCATTAAAATATGGGGGTGATTACATCCAACAAAAAAATGCACATAAAATAGAAATAATAATTGTGTTTACACAATATCTGAAATATATGACCTGGCAAATTATGAGGTTTGTGGATGAACCTGACAGTGGCATGTGTGTGTGCCTGCTGGATTTTTATCTGTAGTGATAATATGGACGATACCATGAGTTATGCTCTCTGATAATATGCAGGCACCAACCAATTCAGTTAATGTTAGTCAAGCATTGAGAGGACTTTCTATAGGATAAGCATACACCATCTTTCCAGGCTGAACTGAGTGTAGTTGGGTGTTTAAATCATTGCAAGCTTCATTTTGTTGATTTTCTGTTTTTATCTTTATATGATCAAACCTTTTTAGTTTCTGGGGGGTATATCTATAAATGTATGCAGTTTACCCTTCCAGATTATGCTGTAAAGAAACAGGGTGTACCGGTTCAAAACCATCATTCACTATGCTGGTCATGAAGTGATGACAAGAGGTTACTTGATGAAGAAATGATACTGGATCTGTATTCATTCCCAGACAATGTACACGTAAGATAGCTTCTGTGGAGTTATAAATGAAAGTCTATCCATTACCTGAGTAAACCTGTTGACAATTCAGTATTTTTGTGAGGGTGAATACAATAACAATACTGTGTCCAAATGGAAGATAACAAATACAGTTCAGTCTGGTGCCATGTTTAGATTTTAAGCAGGTCCAGAGTAGACATTTATGCAGTTTTCAATGTTTTCCACAAATTTTACCATTCCTGACATTTTGGACTTTTTATGTTTACCTTTAAATCCCTTTGCCACTGTTGCAGGTTACCATAAGCATACATTTCCTTGAAAATCATTGAAATTTTTAAAGCTTTGAAATTTCTCAAATTTTGAACATTATGAAAATGCCTTCATAAGACCTTGAATTTCACCTTTATTGGTTGAATCTGACAGACTTAGGTGGGCAAGGCATACTTAAACAAAAATCCCAATATTTTATTTACATTTTTACATTTTACTTAACATTAAAATAGTCAAGGAACTATTTACGGATCAGACAGTTTAGGTGGTATATAAAGAGGGCTTGCAAAAGAAAGATGAATATCCAGTTTATGTCCTTGGAAAACCATAATAAATGAAATTAAAAATTGAAGGAATCTTTGTTTTGCTGCATTTTTTAACAGTTCTTTGATGTATAAAAGATCCTTGAATTTTTAATTCCAGTGTAATATAAAACTGATAGTGTCTACCACTTTACTTCAGCTGTTGCTATGGGTCCAATTGAAATTAAACTCTGTCAGCAGATAGATTCATGCCTGTCTTTGAAGTATCTTCATGTGGTACTAATACTATATGAAAAAGGAGAAGAAGAAATTGTTTAAACCACTTAACAAATCTGCAGTGAAAACCAAATACTTTATCCACATTTAAATCAGGATCAAAACTAAACTTTTATAGGTTTATTGAGATAATGTGTCTACCTATATGACCATGTTTTGTGAAAAAAACTAATAAAAAACTGTTATATTTTGGATTTCCAGCTGACAGACAACAAAATAAAAAAAAAAGAGTTGAGAACGTAAACCTTGGCCATGATGAAAAAATATGATGTATGGTCCTCTTGGCAAACTGCGTCTATTAGCAGCTTTCATTGGAAACGGTATTCAGGAAACCATTGAGATGAAGATGAATTTCCAAGGAATCCCTAAAAAAAGGATGCAACTATTCTCTTCACGATAAGTACTTGGATATTAAAACAGAAAAAAGTCCCCCAATACAGTCAATCATTGTTGAAAGCCTCCTAAGGGGGATGGTGAAATGGCTGCCTCGCGGTTTTTGTCTCTAATGGATCAGTAGAAGGCAGATGCTGTATCGGCTTAACAATAACCCCACGGCCATATGCAGCAAGGGCTCTCCTGCTTTTCTTCTGAAGACAAGACTCCTGTTGCCAATGAGGTGTCTTTTTTTTTATTACTTAATGGTCATTGTTCCATGAAATGAATTTTCATACCTTGTAGTCACAGGGCTGTGAAGTCCTTTTGTGTTCTGTCTCAAGAGTGCTGACTCAGCAATTTGTATGTTAAACTTTGAGAAGATGCTGTAGACTTTAATATTGTGGTCACGCTCCTGCTAATGGCTGTAAAGCCATGCATTGGGTAGTAAAGGGACTCATCATTCATGGAAAGTACGCATGGAGGACATGCTTGGCGTAATGGTGTGGTCGATATAGGTATGGCATGGGGTCGTTTGGGATGGATTATTATAAATAGATGTTACTGGTATTTTTTCAGCATGTTCACTATGGTTATACCATTTTAAGGAAACTGGTCAGAGTTAAGTTCTCTGGGAGGCATTACCTGTAATACCTTGTGTAAAGTCATTGTTCTGACTAATGAAATGTCATCAGACATATTGTTATTGTTATCCTCATTATTTAAAAATACATGTAATGGCAATATTTCCCAATTTTCCACTTTTCTCTTTTGAAGGTTGATATCTGTATATTCAGTATTTGAATATTTATAGTGGCTTGATTCCAGGGATAGAGTGGTGCAGTGTTAATCCTTTACTTATAAATGTTATAACTGAATCAGCTAGCTGACATACTTTTATTGCATAGTTTAATAGGTTTATTAAACAGAAAAATTATACCCAAATTTAAGAGATGAAAGAATTTGAGTCATATAAATGCTTGCAGCAAAATATCCACAGCACAATTTCAGATCACATAATTTGTTTTAATGAAACCAAGATTAATGTATAGATCATACAGATTTAAGTAACAAATTATTCATGTATAGGTTATCTCAGCATGTTTATATTAAACTGATAGCCATTGAAATGCTGTGAATATCCACTATACTAGTATAGCATTTTGTTGCTGATTAGAGAAAGTTGTTAAATTATTGTTGATGCACAGACTAAAATCAGACAAAAAAGCCTGTATTTTGTCCACCAAAAAATAGGGAATATGCATTTTTGTACTAATAAAGTTAGGTGGCTGTGAAGGGCTGGATACATTTTTCATGAATATTAAATAGCTGGAATGGGTTAGTTAATAGGGAGAAGGTGGTAAATAAAAAAATCTGAACAATAATCTGATTAAGTTCTGGATTTAGTCTGCAGTGAATGAAAGAAAAAGGTCAACCACCTATAAATGCCAACAGCAGGGCCACATATCACATGATAGTGTTGTGTGAAGGAATTGGTTGAATAGATAAAGAGGCCTAACAGGGAAATGGAAAACCATGGTTTGTATGAATACATGTTTGCTGCCATAACAAAATATAGCAGATCCTGAAATAATTGTATCAAGATAAGGTGTGGAGTAGGTATGGTTTAACCTATTTTGGCATGTATAAATAATTTTCACATCAGGATGCATATCAATACAAATCTCTACATATCACATAACAGCATTTCCTGTATCTATATTCCAAGGGTCAGTCTGGCACAAGACCCGGAAGGAAAATGGGAAACCACTTGAGATATTTGGCATGGAAAAATATAATAAATTCTGAGGTATGGAACAAAATATGAGGTATGGAATTAAATTATATGAATTATGTTACCCATGCATAATTTGTAGTGTCTTACCATGAAGATGCAAGTGTATATTATCACAATTTAATATAAACAAAGTTACATAAAGTATATGTTGTTGTGCATTTATCAAAGTGAGTACAGCTATAATTACATTTTTAATGAGCTGCTATTATTCAGCTCACTGGAATTCTGTAAGCATTGAAGCACAGCATACCCATTCATGTGTGTTGATTATTCATGTTCTCTAGCATAGCCAGTTATTAGGGGTTTATTAGTTGTTTAATGTGTAGCCATCAGGTATATGGAAGATATCAGCCCATCTGTGTATGTATTAATATGTAACAAATGTCAGATAATCTGTATAGAGGCAGTAAAGAGGAGTACAGCCTGTTTGCTTAGACAGATGACAGACAGTAGACAGTGAATGGAGTTAGGAGATAGACAGCTAGATAGTGGAACTTATATGGCAGCTAGATAGCGGAACAAATATAAAAAAAGAGTTGTAACAGAAGAAAGGAATAAATCTTTTAAGTAAAACAGAATCAGTAATAACATTTCGTCCAGTTAATCTGTAAGAATAAGCATTTATGTGTAGGAGGCAGGATCATTCAGGAACAGCAATAAACACTATGTATATCTAAAGGAGTTCTTTTATTGAACAAAGTACTTCTGTGTTAACCAAGGACTTTCATTTTATTCAGCTAATTCTCTGATAAGCAAGATAGAGGCCACCACCTACTTGGTTAGTGCATTCTATACATGCGAACCCAACATGGACCTGGATATAAGCTCCTGTTGTATTTTTGATATGTAACAAAACAGGCTCCTGTGACTGAGGAAGCACCTATCTCAGCAGGACGGCAGTTTATCACATCACAGGTAGGAGGGCCCAATCAATATAATCTGTTGAATACAGCCTTGAAGGACTTCAGTAATTTTGTCCCTTTGGTCCATGTGAGGGTTCTTCTGCCAGGGAAGCCCTTCCCAAGCAATTATAGTATCAAAATTGGATGTTGCAGTCCCTGAAACTGACAAAAAACCTTGGTCACAAGGGCTTCTTCTGTGAGAGGAAAGTGTTCCAAATGTCACACCCTGTGAACATTTCTGAATAAGCCAAAAACAAGGAAGCCTAGACCCACTACTTGCTGCTTGTAATTTTATTTTCCACAAAAAGTATTTCACAGAATGCAACAATGATTAAACCACGGTAACAACAACTCATTACTAGCTCTGTAGAATGAATTATCCAATGAGAACTTTGATAAAGCTGTGATATTTGCATGTTAATGTGTCATTAGACACTTGAGAAAGATGGCGAATCCTTGATAGTTGTATGTAGAACTTTGTGCTGTTTTATTCCTTATTAGATTAGAGGCAGTGCTTCATAGCTGAACTGGTGGTAATTGTAATGAGTAGCATCTTAGTTCAGCATGCCAGATTTAGATGGCACTCTATATAACAGCTCACCACCTGATACCAAATACAGTCTTCACTGACCCTCAGCTTTTGCCATCTTTCCTCACTTAATGTCTTAACAAAGCATTGAAGTAAGAAATTAAAAACACACTCAGAGCACAAACTTGCACAAGCGCAAAACAATCCATCTGGATTTGCTCCTTTATCAAGATCTATACCAAACTTAAAGGGTGTCTAAATTTATCCATGCCCTACCATAAAGGTTCATGGAAATCAGTCCAGTAGTACTTGTGTAATCCTAACACACAAGCAAACAGACAGACAGAGGACAAAAGATAATCTTATTAGGAGAGGTAAATGTAGCTGCACCCTCACCATAGCCTTTAGGAAACATAGCTTCCAAGTGTTATGTATTAAAAGCAATATCAGGGCAACTTTTGTAGAAGACCTTCCACTTTTAAACATGTAACCAGGTTTTTGTTTTATTTAATGATGGTCAACTGTCACAATGTGGAAGAAAATGAACACACACCTAAGATCCTTTGATGCATCCTGAAAATCACTCTTCTACATGCTTCAATTTTTAGCTCAGCTGACTATGAGTCATCTGAGCTATAGTCGTGGTCCATTGTCTGTCGTCTGTCCGTCTGTCGTGCCGTCCGTCCGTCCGTAGATGTGGCACGTTTTGAAACCGTAAGACCTAGGAATCCAAAATTCGGCAAAACGTTAGATGTCCCCAAGATCTCCTACCAAGCCGAAAACTGGGTCTTTTCGACTTCGTTCCTTTGAGAAATTAAGGAAAAACCTCAATTTTTTATTAAAAACCTATTTTCACACTTCAGGACTGCCTAATATCAAAACCACTTATCTGTTTTTCCTCATATTTACCATAAATATTCCTCTATATAGTTCCTATGTACATTCAAGAAATTATGTCTGTATTATATAATTTAAAAAAGTTATGGACCCAAACATAATGCATTTTGTAAAAAATCAGGAAAGATATTTGATCACTTAACACAAAACATGTTAAAGCTATGGACCTTTTTTCCAGTAATTTAACTTTAATTAATCAAAATTAAATTGTATACCCAAAATTAGATGAAAATCTTTTAAATTTTTTAAAATATTAATAAAAATAAGAAATTGGTACCTTAAATTTTGCCCAACTTTGACCATGGCACGTTTTTTTCCTGTAAGTACTGTGGATTTAATTTTCACAGCATGTTTTTGCTACCTTTTCAACTGTTAACACCAAAAATTTGAAACCAGTTGATCAAAAACTATAGATTTTATTCAGGTTTTCAAGCACCATGTAACATATTTTTTACATCAAGCTAGTGTTATGCAGTTTGCAAGAGCTCAGCTCCCCAGCTTCAGCTCTTAGTTCCTTAAATTCGGCATACAGCTAGATGTCTCCAAAATCCCCAACCTACCAAGAATTTGGTCAATAGGACTTAATACCTTCAAGATATTATTGAAAAACTTCATTTTTCCATTAAAAACCCATTGTTACACTTCAAGACTGCCTAATATCAAAACCACTGATCTGACTTTAATCATAAATAATATACATATTTTTCATTCTCTATGCACATGCCAGAATGATATCAGTATTGCATATTTGTTTTAAATTAGGGCCCAAACCTAATGTACTTTGTAAAAAATCAGGCATATATTTACTCCCTTAAAAAGGAGATTGCTGAAGCTAGAGATTTTTTGTCAGGGATGTAACATTATTTAATCAAGATTCAATTGAATACCCAAAATTAGTTATGAATTTTTCAAATTTTATAAGTTATTAGTATAAATGTAAAATTAGTACCTTAAATTTTGCCCAACTTTGACCATGGCACATTTGTTTCCTGTGAGCACTGTTGATATAATTTTCATATCATGCACACAAAAGGATTTCAGCTTTTAAGTTTAGAAAAGTGAAAGAAATTGGCCAAAAATTGTAGCTTTTATTAATGTTTTTATGAGACCCTGTCAGATTTTGGCTCTCTCAAGCCCCTCTTGAGTAACCTGTATGTTGACCTTGTTGAACTTTCAGCAAATTATGCATGCTTGAGGTGAGGCATACACGGGAATCCAGGCACCTTATGGTCAGCCACAGTTGATCCAGGTGTCCAACCCAACTCATCTAGTAGTTTTAACCAACTACATAACAATAAACAATAAATTAATAAATTTTTATTGGTTTTGTAATAATAAATTAAAGAAAAATAGAAAAGGAATTTGTTAGTTTATAATAACAGGAAATTAACTTGCAGTTACTGATGATATAAGAATCTTGTATCGATGGATAGAATGTCACGTATTCCAAATAACACCATGCAGTCACCTATGGTATTTTTCAGTTCAATTTTAATGATAAAGAAGTAAATCATATTATTCATTACTAATCATAAGGGATCATATGATGGAAATTAATGACAGACAAAGATGCAGTTGATAATATTAATCTAGATTCCTACTGTGTCTAGTGTGTACATTGATGTGAAATTAGTCCAAAATGAATTTATTACAGTTATATTTTAATATAAATAAAAGCCATAAATCCAGGTACTTATGATCATTATTTAAATGTGTGAATTTTGTATATTCTGGATTCTCAACATCATTGTTTGGTGAAAACTGAATAAATACCAGACATGGTGCGAATACTTTGTAATTGTATTTAAATACGAATATGATTATGTACTCCATTATAAAATTTCTTGCATAAAGAATGGGAATTCAGGTAAAAATGAAAGTATATGAATACCAGTGCAAATACTTTCAAAATGTATTCATGAATGCATTCATGAATATATTCTTTAATATTATTTTAATAATCATTTCAGTTATATTTCATTTAAAAAAATCATGATTCTCTTATTATTTTTAATAACAATTATATTAGGGACAATATTTGTAATTTTTTTAATTAATAGTTAAACCCTTATATTATATATTCTGCTTATAATTTATATGGCCAAGTCAAAATCTGTGTGTCAATAGTACTCCATTTGTTAATAAAATAAATGAAATCAATCCTCTTCCCTGTCTCCAAAGGTACTATCAAAATCATACATAAGCTGAACAACAACAACTCATAATACAGCTTATATTTATTACCACACAAAACCAGCATGTGCCTCATTTCTAAATAATATTTTTAATCATATATAACAGCTGAGCGTCGTGACCCATAGGTCCCTTGTTTTTAATTTTATGAAAAAAAGTGATGATTCAGCAGCTTTAATCTGCATTCACTGTTACATTTATATTCTCAGAACCATATATGTATCATGTGTACCTTTGTAACCCTGCATGCATGGTTTCCACTACAATGACCATTAATTGACTTCACAAACCAGGGTTATTTCAATTCATTTTCATTTTCTTGGGGGAAAAATTACCTTTACATAGCAATAAGTAGTTCAAATATCATTGGCACTTTCTGGGTTTTTTTTCTCTCTGAGATCTGACCTTTCCTGTGGTCACAGGGTGTGGTCATGGCCCTTTGGCCAAAAAGGGCCTTCTGTATAAATGTGGAAAGCATATATAACAGTGATCACCATGGTAACTGAGGAAGTTCATATGTGCTTTGTGTACTCGAAAAGTAAAACCTTGTTGTGCTTAACTCACTTAAATTGAATTATAGTACTATGGTTGTGCTTCAGGTCCTAGGTTCTGCTAAACTCTAGATAAAATATGACCAAATATTATCTGCTGGTCAAACTTCAGATGTATAAAAATTAGGTCCCTTCAACTTTAACAAATCAAGGTTTTATCATTTCTATATATTGTATAAATACTATATTTTACCACTTGGTTATCATTTATCTTGTGAATGAGATAACAACCCAGAAAGCTTGACAGTATAATGAGTTTCTGAAAAATAAGTTACAGTTAATTATTACAGGCAAGTATAGTCTGTAATGTGTATCTTAAAGTTCTGTTTCTCTCATATGGGAGCAAGAAATGGAAGACAAAAGTTTCAGAGAAATGGGCAGGTGTTTAATACCACAGTACACTTACACAGTTTTTCCTGTTTTAAATAATGCCCTCGATTTATTGTTTGTTAAATGCCACATCTACCTAATCAATTTATTACCTCACTGAAGGACAATAGTGAAAAGCATATCTTGCTTCAAGGCTATGTGTACCTTGTGTCAGAGAAATCCGCTGTGCAAGCAAAATTATTCTGTTTTCTCACCCGATGTGTGGTAGAAATAATCAATATTACAGTGTATTGAAAGCTAGCCTGAATGTTCTGTATGGCATTATGGGAAAAAACTGGCACTTGGATTGTAAAGAAATATCGAAGCAGGCCAAAGTGGTATGTTGGGTTTCTCGTTTGGGGTGATTTGTTATTCCTTACATGGTGCTCAGGTTGTGTGGTGAAAATGACTAGGGAAATCAATGAAGCAGGCTAAAGAAACTTGAAAACAAATGCTAATGTGATCCAAGACAATGCAGTGAGTCAGTAAGTTGTGGGCGAGAGTCAGTTGCAGTTAGGATGCAGGGAATTTGATATTAGACAGTTCAAGTGGATATGTTTCTTTTATAAAAGGTGGCTTCGTATTCACATTAATTTATTGATGTGATCTATTCACTTAAGAAATTACTGACCACACTGGAAACCTGGCAGCACTGCATTCAACATGAATTTTTAACACAGCATCTAAACACTGAATAAATTAGTCGAAAATGGATATAGGTGACCATTTTGAAGTTCCTTGGACTAATTGAACAAAGTGTGCCTTTTCAGATGTTGCCAGTTGTTAGATATATGATAAGATTCATGGTAAAATATTTTCAAGAAAATGTCTGTATAAAGATATATTCTGTAATAAGATATAACCTATTTTTATTGTTAATCTGTTATCATGAGTATAATCATTATTATTTGAGTTTTTCTTGTAACAGTAATGCAAATGTGAATGTATATCACAACAAATATTGACAAGAAATACACAACTATAAAGATAAACTGCAATAAACTAAACATTGCTATATAAATGATGTTGTAATGGGTAAGGGATTTATTTTAACATCCTTGTCCTATATACCTGATAAAAACAGTTAAAAATTTTTACATTCACATGGTTTATCTAAGAATCAGGCTTCACAACTATATGTGAGTGTATATTGGTGCATAACTCCCATTGGAACCCATCAAATCGTTAAGATTTTGCTCTTATATTAAATAATAATATAATATAGATATAACCATTGTAGGTTACTGAATGATGAAACCACAAAAATGAAACCACAAAATCCTGCAAAAGGAATAATCAGGAAAGTTTAACCTCACAGATATGACGCCACCCACAGTAAACGATCAGATGCTTTTCCTCAGTTGAAGTCTCCCCACTCAAAAGATTAATATTGTTACCATTGTTTAAATGACTGAGAGGATGTCTGCTTCATATAGGTTTCTTTTCAATTTCATAAAGATTTCATGTCTCTGTTATCAATATTGTGATGTTTTAACCACTGAGATTATTAAGCCTACCAGTTTTTTTTTGAGTGGTTTATGTATATTGAAACTAGCTTTCAGCACAGCACGGCATGCTCATGGACATGACCTCATGATCAAGATACATGAAATTGCAATTATACCTGTGGTTAAATTGAACAAACAAAATGCCATATATTAATTCTCTTTCTTAAAATATGATCCATTTATACAGATAGTCTTACAAATAGTACCACATGATTGCATCTCCTTTAAATGGTTAATTGCTCTTGGATGTGATCATGGTGGATTAACATTATCAAGTCGTTCACTGCAGCAATATCTCAGGCATGCTTCCTGTGGAATACAACGGGTGAAGCTAGCACTCCAGGGATTTTGTATTTATAACCTCGTCTGTGGCAAAGCTCCTGTGGTTTTTAGGAGATTTTAATGAAACACGAGGCCAACCCTGTTTCTCATGGCTCAGTCCTGTTGGCACTGACCTCATTTCATTGATATTCTATACTTTATAGATCTCTTCGAAGGGTTAGAGAATCCCTGCATCAGCTTTTGCACAGCATCATGGGATACCTGGATCAATCTTCTTTACAGTATTTCTCAAATTGATCAGTGATCCACTAAGACTTTGCCAAGTTTAATAACCATACAGGAAACTTAGTCCTCTGCGCCTGATTAATAAAACCATACACCTTGATGTATTTACCAAGGGGTCCAGGTGAGACAAAGTAGATGATGAAGGCTGCTCTCAGATTATGATGCTTGCTTTAACATCTCAGATAAATACTGGATCAAGGCTACACACTTTAATGGAGATAATCAAGATTTTCTCCACGGACCCAAGAGTCTCTCCTTACAGCAAAAATCTTTCACTGCACTGATATTGGAGAAACTTTCTGAAGTTCTGGAGAGTTGTAAGACCATGGAAAATAATGTTAATAATAGAGAAAGAAAAGCAGAGGAATATGAAGGAATTGGAAAATAAAAAATTAAAGGGGAAAAGGAGAAATACAGAAATTGTTAATAACGGATAAAGAAATTTATCAGAGAAAAACAAAATGGAACCTCAGATATCTAAAAAAAATTGAAAAATTAAAAAAAAAATATGATTTTGGAACAGGGTAAAAAAAGGAAAGTTTAATATAGTGAGAGAAAGGTAAAGGAACACAAAGGAATTTTAAAAAATACGCTTGAAAGATAGGAGACCTGTGGAAAAGGGAAGACTATGAATTAACAGAAATTGAAAAAAAATGTATTCAATGGGATGTGATTTTGAAAGAAATAAGAAAGAGTTCACAATAAAAGATAACTGTAAAAAGATAAAACTGGAATAGACTAGGAAGAGTTTTATAATGAAAAATAAATGTTAATCAAACAAAAAAAAAAATAAAAGATTCTATAGAAATGGAAAAGGCTATGAAAATGATTTGTAGATAGTAAGTAAACTGATGGAAAGATGACAATATGAAATTCTAAATGGTGATAAGAATGCATGCAGACATGACCTTTCATGTAGGGGTCTCCTTTTCAGCTAAATTAGAAAAGAAATGAATCGTTCTGAAAATTATACCAAAGGCAGGTATTGGTAAACCTTCAAAGGACTTATTGTTCATTAAATGCTCGAGAGTAAATGTCACCAGAACCTCAAAATTGATTTTCCTGCTAACCTTGTCAGAATGCTTGTATCCACAAAAACTTAAGTTCATTAGTTTAAAAGTAAAATTTTCCTTCTTGACTACTTATTTGATAATGATTTGGTCAAATCCATCAAAGGTCATGGGTTTGATTTGCCTTTTTCAGGCTAGTTCTCGAATACTTCAACAAGGACTTCTGGTAGCAAGTCAGATTAGTTTTGCCAAAGAAGGTTTGCAACTAGTTTCCTTTCAACTTTTCCACATATCACTTAACCAAGTTATTCCTTAGGTTAAATGTTTTTACTGTTTGCCAAAATTAACATTATAAGGAACAGCTTATGGATTATAAGATTATACATCCATATCAGAGGCATTATTAAAACTTTTCTGAACATGAATTACATAGAGCTGATCAGTATATTATTCAGAGTAAGCCACATATCATGTAAATGCTACTGGAAAGGTAAGTGAATAATATAAAGCTGGCTTTAAAATATTTTTTGGCAGGCTTTCTGTTAAATTAAATAAGGAATCATGTTTAACTGTTTCTTCTTCTGTTTCAGATTGTGGTAGAAAGCTGATAGCTGAGTTAACCATTGTGAGGTATGTAATAGTAATACATTCTTTCAATTAATTGTGTTCTCAAATCTGTTGAAACAATTTATTCACAAAAAGAGTTGCTTGCAAGTCTGTGGCAGTGTGTGTCATTATTTCCTAGTGTATCTCAAGTCTAAATTATATAAAACTCCTGTTTGAATATGATAAGATGATGATTTACAAATAAATTATGTCCAATAGATGCAGGATTATACACTGTGGAACTTCTAATATAATCTACAGCTTATGTAAAACCAGGGGTGTGCCTGTGATTTTGATAAGTAAACTTATAATAAAGAAAGTTTCCCTTACATGGTGGCTGGATTTTGAGCATTTTAATGGGAATGCTAAAAACTAAAATAACAAGATGCCCAAGCGGGGTACAAAAATTCCACAGGTTTACTTGTCTGCCATGAATATTGTATCTACTAGTATGAATCAGAAAAATTTAGTTTGGAATTTGAGAAAATAGTCATTTTGTTTGTGAAATTTATGTCTCATGCTATACGGTCACAATTAATCCAAGAGTTGGTGGATGGTGCATGAAAATAATTGTCTGACCTTTGGGAAGAGGTGTCAGTAACCCTATTAGTTGCTTGACTTGGCAGAATAAAATATATGATGTTCCTGAGAAATGCATGAATAATCATAAAGGTCATGAAGAAAGAAAGAATGTTTAAAAAATGTATGTACAAACTCTGCTGTAGCAAAAGATATAGATATGCCTTTCAAAGAGAATTTACTGAACTGATATGAAGTTTTAGTGGGAGGTAAAAATTAACATTTGGCAGAAACCAAGCTTTAAAACCTTTAAATTTTAACCTATATACAACTGATAAGATCTGTAACTTATAACTCCATAATATACCGCAAAAAAAATGTTTATAAATCAGTCAAACTTTAATGTTTTGCCAACACAGATTTAATAGAAAACTTTTGGCCATGAAATAAGATAGTAGATTTCATGACAAACACCAAAATATATGGTAAACCCTATTTTGTCAAAGCCAAAAGGTCATAAGAAAATATCTTTTGCAGTTCAAAACAATCAGGCTTTGGTTATTAATCTTTTACTGAATTTTCAAGGAGATAGCAGATTTCATGGTTTAGGGCTAGAGGACAGAACTCAAAGCAGGGAGATTATGAGTTGTGGTGCGATGCGAGATATTGATGGTTGGCCATGCACCCATGTAAGATGAAGGCTCTTCTGGCTTAATTGAAAGGGCATGCCCCAGGGCTGTGTTATCAGTTTCAAACGTCTTATTTTGATTTCCTTTCAGTGTTAATTGTTATGACCCATTAATGAGCATGATTATACAACATAAACCCACAGGTTGTAAATGTTCTATTAATTGTATCCGCAAAAACAGTTTTGCGGATACTATGTTTTCAGCTGGCCGCCGCTGCCACCGCGTAGGTGTCCGGAGAACTCCTCCGTAACCACTGGGAGGAATTTTACTAAACCCAGGATTATGTTCAGGTCACATGTGAACTGCTGCGCCCCGATTTTGTTTTGACCTCTGACCTTTCCTCTGTGCTCTGCGTCCGTTTGTGCGTCTGTTTCCACACATAAACCCATATATCTCGGGAACCTTTGACTGATCAGGCTAAAAATTTTACACAAATGTAGCCCTTGGATAGCTTTATAACATACACAAAATTTGGTGGCGCCACCTGCAACCATTTTTGAACAGTGTCCATCTGTTCATCTGCCTTGGGATAAAATCAGTCATATCTCTGCATTGGTTGGACTTATTCACCTGAAATTCGGCATGCGTATACATCCTGGATAGCTTTTCGGATTTTATGACAGGTGGCGCCACCTACATTCATGTTTACGCTGCAGACATCCAAGCTCATATCTTGGGAACCGTTTGACCGATCAGGCTAAAAATTTTATACAAATGTAGCCCTTGGATAGCTTTATAAAATACACTAAAAATGGTGGCGCCACCTGCAACCACTTTTGCACAGGGTCCGTCTGTTTGTCTGCCATGGGATAAAATCACTCATGTCTTTCTGGTTTTTGTGGTAGGTGGCGCAACCTACATACACAATTTGGCTGCAGACTTCCATGCTAATATGCAACACTTCACTCTATTTCCCCATGCCACTTAATCCATGCCTCACTTCACCCGTTCCACTCTGATTTAGGCGGATACACGTAGTCGCTTGTCGACTACCCGTATTCTAGTTTAATTAAGTATTTGAAGAATCTTCGAAATTGATAACTATTGATGAGGTCAGTCCTGTGTTGCTGTCAGGATAATTTCTCAAGAGGTTTTAAATGATGACGAGATGATTTGTTCAGTAAAAATATTAAATTTGAGGATCACTTTAACCCAAGAAATAAAATATTACTGTGATTGATGGTAGACTGTAGTTATATACAGCAGTTGGTTATAAATCAGAAGTGTATGCTCCATACTTGAGCTATATATGAGAAGTCAAATACTGTCTGGAAACCTTGAGACCTATCCTGTCTCATGGATGTATTCAGAAATGTTATTATATAGGAATCAGCAAGGTGAATTCCAGGTAGACATCCTTAGTCCATTCTACAGATAATTATAACCACCCCTGGTATGGATATATATAGGAACAGGATTTCCTATAATTTTATCCAGTCAGGAGACAGCTTGTTATTTAGCCATCTAATGATCTAGCATAATGCTGCAAGGTCATATGAACATTTATTTCCCTATGAAAGATTACCATGATATCTCAAAGTGTCATGTGATCTGTCTGCAGGGTCATGTGATGAAAGTTCCCTTAGTTCTTTACAGTTACATACCATGCATGGTTGACTTCATATTCATGTAGTTAAATTTTCATGATTTTCACTTTTTTTCAGTGCTTTGCGAGAGATTTTCATTATCTCACCAAACAGTACCAAATTTATAACAAACAAGAGTAGGTCATTATTTGAAGAATCATGGAAAATGCACACAATTAAAACTCAACGATTTGCAGGAATGCTCAGGAACATTGTACAAGTGGTTTTTCTGGTTCATTATTGGCAGATAATATAGCAGAACTAATAATATTCATAATATTAATCTTAAGTTTATCAGTAACTTAAATCTTTTGCCTAACTTGCAGTTTTGGAAGCTACAGATATTGATAACCAGTGATACTGTGAAAATATTCATGACGCTCTTAATATAGAGGTTATTGCCCCCAAGTTAATATCACAAACTTTAATTCCTCATTTAGCCAACTGCAGTATTTGTATTAATACTGAATAGCGGGATATATATATACCTATAATTTCCACGTAACCTCCGTTAAGTGTATATGAGAATGAGCAGTTTTGAGAAACTGAGAGAAATAATTCTGTCAAGGTTTGATAAGATTATGTGGATCTGATGTTGTCCTGGTTAGAATCTATCAGCAGAAAGAATTTAGTAGCAAGGGGGCTTGTGTCAGCAAAGTTAAGACTGGAATAACACTTTTTTTTACCATACCCAAATTCTCAAATTAAAGCACTGGGGTCTCAGTCACACATGTGAATACATGTGTAGTATAAATCCTGTAATGCCAAAGTCATATAAACCAAGAGGACCCAGGACCAGCATCCCACACATGAATCAGGAACAGGCAGAAATTTACCTCAGTGCAAGATGAGTATTCAGCTATTGGAGTATAAATATTTAGAAGAGAAAATGGAAGAGAACATGCATATCTTGTAAACCTCTACTCATAAAGGGTCCTCAGCACAAGCTTGAAAATCCTTGGAAATTTGTTATGTTATTTTAAAGACCTTGAATTTGAATTTAATTAATCTTTGTAAAACCTTGAAGCTAATGAGTTGTAATGGCCCATCCAAAGTAGGGGCTTTTCTCCAAGTCCTCCAGTTTCCTCTACCCCTACACAGAACCAAATGCCGCCATATGAACCATAGAGAGTGCCTTGCATTAGTTAATAGAACTAGTTGTACAATCCATGTAAATATAATACAATTTATGCATAGACATTATTGTAGCCATGCATGCTGGTTTCATTGATTTATTATAAATTTAGTTATGGTATTAGAATACAGTTTTCAATTCATGCTGTGTATACCTGTATAAATAAAAATAAGCCATATCAGTTAAACGGTGAAAAAACCAATTCATTGACCTGGGGGCGCACAGATTTATATGCAAATGTTACATGACCAAATAGCAGCATTTTGTTGTCCATAAAATGCCACATTACTTGATGGCCAGATTTTGCCATCTACAAAATTTTCACATGACCTGTCCACTACATTGTGTCGTCTGCAAAATGTCACATGACCCACAGCTACATTCTGCTGTCTGCAAACTGTCACATGACCTTTATGATTTATTTCCAGACGAATTCCTCAGAATAAGTATTGGATTTTTGTAATGATACATTTTATTGATACATTGATGGAATTCTGTAAAACGCAACGTGCCACAGGTGTGAGCCCATTGATTAACTGGGTCACACAGCTGAGAAAATACACGTGAAAGAGCCGTTAACCTGTTCTGTAGATACAAGGATACAGAGTAAACAAACAGGTAGGATGAGAGGTTAGAAAGATGTATTACAGGAAGGCCTTTTTGGTGGGAAGTATGATAATGATGATCATGATGTTATTTTAATGGTAATTGTTATCAGTGATATCTTCTGTATGGCTTTTAAGAACCATTGATAGCATGCATAGAGAAGCTTAATTTCATATACCAATTCTGGTACTGTACATTTAACTTGCACATCTTATCATGCAGTAAAATCATAAGTATTGGTTAAGGGATGACAGATATTACTCAAGTCTGGGTGGGGGGATGGGGGGGGGAGAGGTTGGAACAGTGCCAGGTAAATATGGCTGAGGTGAAAATTACTAATGAAATAAAGTCTGCATGAGGTAAAAATTAATATGAAATGAGTAAGCCTACAATGCCAAATCATAAGTTTCTACAGCCTGAAGTTAATGAGCAGATGTTGAGTTCTTGGTGAGTAGTGAATGAGATACTGTATAAGACCAGACTCAAAAGGCAAGAATAAAAAATTATTCTTGTAAATCTGACGTATATATTATTGGCAAATATAAGTGAACTAATATACAGTAGATGGGGTTGATGGTTGGCTGTAGAAGAAGGTATACATTATTGCTTTCAGTTTCCTATTTTGAAATTTAATCCCTGTATTATGTAATTTTAAAATTTAGCCGTTTTTACCTCAGCCATTTTTACTTAGATCTGTTGGTACCTCCACAAATAAAACTTTTATTTGCTGCGATAAAGTGTACATTTAAAGAATGTACAGCATGAAAAAATATTGTACATTTAAAGTATGTACAGCATGAAAAATATTGTGGCCATGACCATAAGGTGACAAATCTTAGTATAAAGTGCATTATCTTGTCAGCTGAAACATTGATGTAAACTTAATGATGACCGCATGGTGTTCTCGGCCTCCTCCTCCCACATCTTCATCTGTATCTTCATCATTTAACAGACAGGTGCACTCCAGGTGACTACTTACTGTTGCCCATCTATCAGGGTAGTTTACAAATATACTGCATCAAAACTCACTTTGGTAACATTAGATCCTCATTTACAAAAACTCTACATATTTCACAAAACTGACCTTTCCCACAGGTTTACACTCTGTAACATCATGGTGATATTGCAGTTTTGACTGGTGTATATCTTTGTGCACACAGTATATTTGGTTTGTAGATTTGTTGCATTAGTCCTCATCTTTGCAAAATGAATTTCAAGACTTTTTCCAATTTAACTTGAGCATTCACTCTTCAATCAAAATTTTTTATTCCAGTCAAACGGAACATTTTGAAACCTACCAAGAAAATGTGTTCACAGTCACCAGTTCCAATAGAATTGTGAGGAATATAATTCTAATATCAAATATTGAACCCACCAACACAATTCTTAATTATTGTATTATTCAGTGATTTTATGCCCATTTTCATCAGGAAACTTTGGAAAAGCAATCAGAAATTATATATCTGTACAATTAAGAGGATTGTGAGGTACAGTACCGGTAGTCCTCTTTGAATGAGCTTTTTAACATGGAATTCAGTATAGATCTAAGATTTTATCCGGGAGGGGGGGGAAGGGGTCAAAGAAGCTGCCATTTATGTAGATTGCTAAGGTGCCTTTGCCAAAAGAGCATTGATTGCCGTTACTTTGGCCACTCACAAATCAATAAAACAGGAAGGCTCCAGATGTGATTTAATAGCATCTCAGTGCTTAACTATACATCTCTACATTGATAACTTTTTTTGGGGTTAATTTAAATTTACCATAATTAATGACCATCTGTTGGTAAAGGATTCTGCGCAGTAAAGTTGAAATTTTGTTTTTCTCTTAGTGCTTCCAGTAGAAACTCTAATATGGTTGATATAACAGTAGATTAAGGTAAAATAATGTCTGTAGAATATTTCAAGCATCTCGTTATATAAGTTAATGAGTTTGATAAAAACAAACTGATTGTTGAAAGCCAAATTAATACACACCTGAAAGAGCCTTTTCAGGTAAAGGCACTGATAAGCGTTACCATATTTATGGTATTACCATAAGTAATTATAATAATATTTCAAAGTACATTATTCTGACACATTTGGTTAATATTGACCTGGGAACAGCAGACTCGTATTATCTTTCAACTTTTGTATATTGATATCATTCTTTTTTTTTTACAAACATTGATATGTGTGTGGGAGGATTGCTCAGTAAATGTATTATGTAACACAATTATCTTTCCTGCCTAAAGGACAGTACATTCATGGGAAAAATCTGATAAAAGTTACATGATATATTCAATGAGTTGTGGCCATGGCCTTATTAATCAACCATTTTAGAGCAAAGAAGGTACAGAATTCAACAGTATCACAATACAGCCAATTAAAGATAATCATAAATGTCTTCGATGTATATACAAAGTAAATGTAGTGTCTTTATCTGAAGGAACATTAAGCTCTCATATGGCTATCCTTCTGTTTAATTAATGTCCATGTTTCCAGGCTGTTGCTGCTATTGTCTGAAACCATTATTTTACATCAACCAAATGGCAAGGTATAATATTTTCCACTCTGTCTGTTTGTCTGTTTGCATCTTACTGTACTTTAAAATGCTCTGAATCAATTTGGATTAAATTTGTTTTTGAGCATAAGGAGAACACCCTAGGAAAAAAACATTAACTTTTTCAGGTAATCTAGATCACCATAATAAATTTTTTATTCAAGTTTATGAAAGGATTTTTTTTATCCTGGTTAGGGCTACAGATATATATCTGTGTTAAGGGCCACTTTATTCTTAGTGCACCTGTGATCCATGTTGGTCAAGTGTGACACTCTGAAGAAGATCAATGAAAGATTGTATTAGGACCCTGGTGGAGGTTTGTAGGCTATGACTACATATCTAGGTCATCTTTTTTTTTAAATACAGCAATACCCATCACTGTTGTCTGAGGTTCAAGTTTGAAACAGATTTCTTTGTTAAACAAGCAGCTAGATCACATAGCACTTTACTATCTGACTACAGCAGCAACGTCATTATCATAGATATGGGTTCGTTGGTTTCACTACAAAATATTATTCTGAGAATTACAAATAGTACTAGTCAGGTCAGAGTATCACAAAAGCAATCATACTATTTGCATTTGACCATCAAATGTAAAATAATGTCCAATAATCATGCAGACACGTGTTCTTGTAAATCTGGAACATTTTAACAAGATTGAGCTAAAGAGAAAAGGGAATATGACCAACAATTATATAATTTTACCACAGTAGATTTACTTTCTTTGAAAATTTCAACAAAAGTAGCAGTAATTCATGCACTGAATGCCTTGGAGTTTGCCTTGACATTTGCTGTGTATGTTTGCCTTAGATTTATCTACTGTATGCATTACACCAGTGGTGCGATCTAAATTTTTCACTAGGCTTTATCCATGCTGGATAGAGTCAGTCATTTCCATAGCTTGTGTTGGTGCAGCAATCATATATCATACCTTGGACCTTAAAATAAATTGCTACAGATTTTGAGCAAAGTGGTGAAACAAGTTCTTGAAAAATATGATAAAGAAATTGTGGATGTTGGTCTATAATATCATATATCATGCATTTAACTGAGCATCTTGATCCATTGGTCACTTTTTTTTTTTTTTAAACTTTTACTTGTCTGGGCAAGATTTTAACTAGTAGGGGAGAGCCCAGCTTTCATGAATTTTCTGTATATGGCTGTCTGTCTGAGGGTTGTTTGGTTTGTTCTTCCTTCACTGATGTTGAGCTGACAGGATAATTCATTCTCTGCTCCTGTTAGCTCATCAGTGCTGGCTGTCTATGGTAATACCAGTGTCCCTGTAGAAAGCACTCCTTAAGGACACCACTGACATCACAGAGTTTGATAAATGAAGATGGGTGACTTCTGATTTCCCCTGGGTGACGCCTTGTATTTTCGAGGACAGACAAATGTTTCATCTGGCTCAGCCTGTGACATCATCATGTTGGTTACCGTGGGTGTTTACTTCAGTTCATGTTCAACCCTTTCAGAAACAAAACATTTAGGCATGCTCTTCTGGGTCTCGGTCTTTGTCTATGAGATCCTGGTTTTGGTCTAGGTCTCAGAGCTAAATGGTTCAAGTGTGTAATCTTGTCACACCTTTCAAACAAGGCAAACATTCAGGTTTTATCATCTAATAATGCACCATAAAATGCATATATTTGTGAATTTCTCAAAGATTTAACATTTTCTTTTCTAATCTGTGAAGAGGTTTTATGTCCATACTGGTTGTCTTTTTTTCCATTGGCCAGTCAGCAGTACAACCTTATGGAGAGTCCACTGATATTTTTTTGAACATGCATTTGATTCTGATATGATGGAGCAGATGACAGTTGAGTCAGCATATGGTCTTGAGGTCTCAGTCCTAGATCCCTGAACTTGCCTCAATCTTGGATTCTGTGGTTTAGACTTTAATTTGGTCTTAGAACATATTGGCTGAGTCTTGGTCTCAGATTTGCTATTTCCAACTACAATAGAACCTCCGAATTACGGGACTGGACACAATACAGAGGTGGTTCTTGGTAGAGAGGTTATAGATTTCAGGACCTACTTTCATGGGAATGCACGTTAGTGGCCATTAATAGGAGGTGCCCTTAGTACAGAGGTGCCCGTAAGGATGGGTTCCACTGTACATTGCTGGCAGTCACACTGTAGGGATTCCGCTGTGTAGGCCTTGAGTTCCTAATGGTCTCAGCTCAATTTTGGTCTCAATACATGGCTGGCAGTCAGTGACACTTTAAATATGGTACAAGTTAATTCTAGGCCTATAAAAGTCAGCTGATATAGGCTCATTTGTAGTTATTATCAAACCTCCATTCAGCATTAAACTACGCCAATGATATTAACAAGTATTCAGTAAGGGAATTTATATAAATATAGCAATGTATTGATATAATATGGTCCTTTTGTAACAATCTTGTAAATTGCTGCTAATGGAGCTTTCTTAAAAAGACACATTAACATAGCAGCTTTGATTATAAACTGAATAGTTTAGCAATAAATAAACCGTATCCAGCAAGTTTTACTGTGGCTTGGTATGGTGCCATAGTAACATATGAGATTCTGTCATCATGGTGCCTGACATGTGAGAGACATGCTGTCATTTTGTCACCTGCAGCTTGAGTCCAAATAGAATGCCATTCCAGCAGAATCAATCTGTTGCCCTGAAATAATTGCTTTGAAAAAGATGAGCTCCCCAGGGATAATGTTTGTAAAAGAATATCTTACAGTTATACAAATATCATAACAGCCATGTAAACCAGAGAAAATTCCTGTTAGTCATATATTTGTATAATCTTATTATATCAGTTCAAGCATATAAGCTAACATTTCAGTGTAATTTTATATTGGTATAATGCTTTATTCTTTTATTATTATGTATTCTTTGTAAAATTATATACAAGGACTTTCTTTTGATTTTATCTGTGAATTCAGACATAAGCAGATAAACATTTGACACAACAGGCATACATGATGTCAATATTCTTATATGTTGATATGTTTCTTTCTTTTGTTATTCTGTTTTCATTTTGCATTATGTACAAGGACATCTTTTGATGTTAGATAGGAATCATGTTTATTGTGAAGGAAAAACCTATAACTAAATTTTGGGGTTCATCTAGATAAAGGAGCAGATTTAATCTAATTATTTTGTCTTGAAGGTAGTATGTGTTCTGCTGATTACTTGTGCCATTTCAGTCTTTAAAGATAGGTTGTTCCAAGATCAAGTTGGACCAGTCAAGAATGTCTTTTATTTCCTCTTTCTAAGACTAAGAAAAGAAACTTTAAAAGACCACAGCATATTTATGTGATTGAAGGCAGCATTAATTGATTACATCAGTCATAGTGCCTCATTCTTGCTAATGTCCCGTTTTCAGGTTTTCTATCATAATCTTCCATGAACACCTGCAGTGAAATTTTATTCCGCAGAATGTGTTTTTCAATCATCAATGAGAAATTTTCATTGTTCTAAAGGGAAGAGGTTAGTCATTGCATAGTTGTGCTTTTATGACCAGGCAAATGTAACAGAGGATGAGTTTCCATGGAAATACAAAGTGTTAATTATAATTAATTGTGTCTCAGAGGTATCCCAGAGACAGGCCACACTAATGCGGAGACACATACCATACATAATTAAAGAGCGCAGTTTTCCAGAAGGTCAAGTGTTCATGGCGACTGTCTCTGCCTTGATGTAGCAAAAAGACAGGCAGTTATAATGTGGAGATTAAAATATTATTCTAGTCATTAATGCTGGAAGGAATACTTGATCCAAGATATTCTGCAGATATATAGAGGGTGTGTTAACACTTAATTTACAGTGCCTTAATTGCACCCATATATTAATCATTCCCCCAATGTGGAGGGGACTCTATACTCTCCACTCTGAGACTCCTGGCCAAAGTCTTTACCACAAGGGTGTGCACTCTCTACCCTAGATTGAATGTGTACTGAGCTTGACCAGCAGACATAGAAAGGATAACCTCATAGCACCTTTCATAATGGGCTCGTGGATGTATGCACCCCATTTAGCGGGCAAAAAAATAAAAAATAAAGCTACCAAAATAAACTGGCCCGAAGTACAGGCAGGCATAGTGTACGTACAGTCAGATGAGACTGACATTGTCAGTGATATGAGACTAAAAAGCCACTAGCTTAATCTTTATATATATATTTAAATTTTATATACTGCCAATTTCAACACATAACATGTTGATGTCAACTGGTTAAGCTTTGTGGTGATTGTTAAATATCTGTTTAAACAAGCAGTTATGAAAACTTTAAAAAATTTTATTTTTACGTTTAACCTTTTACATGCAAAAATGACTCAGTATATTTCCTTTTCATAGTTAAGGCTGCATAACTTGTGTCATTTTCATGTTTAAAGGACTAACAAGACAAATTTGTGGAATAGCCCATGAGATGGGTTCTTGCAGACACATGGACATGAATGCACATGGTTCCAGCTTCTGTTGAGAAGAAGCCCATTATTGCTAAAGGGGTATTCTAATTAGCCTGAGAAGCACAAAACCATGTTAAAAACCACCACATTCACCAGGAAATGACCTGTGGCTTAGTAATCAGCCTGCTACATAACAAATGTTTCCAGAGGAGATAAAAACGGCAAAGCCAATTATTGAGAGTGACAGGAAGAGGACCTGTAGTTCTTGAATCATGTAAACCCAGAAAACAAGAATGCTTTTGACCTGCAGATGGAAACTTTAAAGCTGAATTGGTTCTTTAAATAGATTTGTAAAACTACACTTGCAGCAGCTAAGCTTTCGACGATGGTGACATTTGCACATTAACATTTACTTGGTAGATTATGTTGGGGGTTTAGGGATTTCTTGCTCTGATTGCATAATGTTTGAATTAATTGAAATCCTTTCTCCTGTTGAAAAAGACTCATGATTGTCCTAAAACTCGTAATTGAAATCCCTTCTGTTTCTTTGAGGATAAAATCATGGTTTCCTTGATGACTAATTTTCTAACTGAAAATCTTTGGATGCCAAACTTACGTGATTAGTCCAGTGAATGAGGGCAGTTCATGCTGTAAGTGCAGTTGACAATCCCATTTTCCATTTAATTTTAGATTTTATGATGTTATGGCCCGAGAATGTCAGAGGCATTAATGTATAAATGTTCACTTAAAGAGAATTGATGAGATCATATGTTTTCATCATTGATGGTTTTAAGGTTGGTTGGCTGGTTGCTTGTTTGATTTGTTTGTCTATCAATAACTTAACTTAAAATGATATGAAGAGATTTGTTGAAATTTTGTGGAGTACTAGGTTTACAACCTTGGAACAATCCATCAGAATGTATATGTCGAGGCCCAGATTAGAATCTCGCCCAATTTAAAACTGGGCCAGCCCAGATCAAAATTTTGATTCGGAACGGACCAGATCAAAATTCTAATCTGGGCCAGACCAGTTTTAAACTGGGCCAGCCCAGATTAAAATTTTGATCTGGGCCGGTCCAGATTAAAATCCTGTGGCGAAGCCTTCAGGATTTAAATCTGGTCTGGACTGATTTGAAACTGGGCCAGCACAGATTAGAATTTTGATCTGGGCCGGTCAAGTTAACAATCCTATGGTGGACTGATTTTAAACTGGACCAGCCCAGATCAGAATCCTAATCTACTCCTAGGCTGGCTTCAATTACACTATATTTAACCAGCTGGCCTTTCATCAATTCAAAGAATTTGTAAAACATTGTGAGACTGTAAGTCAATAATAATTAATATTTAATGAATTTATTTTATATTCTATGAAAATATCATTTGTTGGATCCTGTCATATTTATTTTTTAATTTCACCTCTTATGTGAAATGTCTAATATATCATTATAAGACAATCATGTTAAACATTGGTATTTTACAGCTAAAAACTACAAATATAGCTTGCAGAACATATGCATTAATTCAACAAACTAAAACAAAATTTAATCAGTAATAATTAATATATATGTTACTCATTGTTAAGCTTGTGATCCAAGACCTGTAAATTCTAAATTTTATTTGTTATGTTATTTATCATTTATCATTAGTTGGGGTTTTTTGTCTGTGATCTCCCCCCCCACCCCACCTTCCAGTCACCCATTAAAAAAATTGCACTTATTGTAACATTGGACCTAGAACTTATAACGTACTACATATTAAGGAAAGAAGGCCCTGAAACATCTATACAGATAGAACAGTGGGAACAATATTCACCAACTCAGCAATTTTAACTATTGAAGGTAGAGAATATTTGTATTGCAGCTTTTAACTATATTCAATTTACATTAGTTATCAGTTAAAAGATTAGCTTTTTTTAAGTTATTAACTCAAAAGTGAAAACTCCACCATGTTTGTCACCCTCTGAATAAAAATTCTAAATCCAATTTTCACTCATGTTTACCTCTATTTTTGAGGCTGACAAATGACAACAATCATATGATTTTCTCAGCTGTTGATTTTCTGCTATTGAAAATTACAGAAATGGTATCACAAACCTCTCCCTAGCCCCATGTTATGGCACAATGTCATGCTGCTCACTCAAATGAGCATAAAGACTGATAAATTACTTCTGTTCACTTATAAATGGGTAAAGCTGGTATTTAATTATGCATGTATATATTTAATATTACACATGAAATTTTGATATTCAGAACAGTTAAGTTGATAATTTTGATATTAAGTCAAGTAGATGTCTCAGAACTGACACATATTCTAAACTGTGATTAATTATGGTAGTTGGTTTAGGTAAAGTTTAAATGTAAACTTGTATGCTTGAAGAATAGATGAAACCAAAGAAGCACATCACATTTGTTCATTAGCTTTTTCCTTACTAAAATATTTTAAATGATCTTGTTCATTATGTGTTTTGTGCCCTTCAAAATGGTGTATCTGGAATAAATGTTTACTGTATTATCTGATTTGAGATGATAAAAATCAAGCTAGCCTAAGATTAGATATGGATTCTGATCTGGTTAGGCCCAGTTTAAAATCAGTCCACCGAAGGAGTGTAATCTTGACTAGCCCAGATTAAAATTTTGATCTGGGCCGGCCCAGTTTAAAATCAGTCTACCACAGGATAATAAACTTAACCAGCCCAGATCAAAATTCTAATCTGGGCCAGCCCAGTTTAAAATCAGTCCAGACCAGATTTAAATCCTGAAGTCTTCACCACAGGATTTTAATCTGGACTGGCCCAAATCAAAATTCTAATCTGGGCTGGCCCAGTTTAAAACTGGTCTGGCCCAGATTAGAATTTTGATCTGGACCGGTCCAAATCAAAATTTTGATCTTGGCTGGCCCAGTTTTAAATTGGGCCAGATTCTAATCTGGGCCTCGACATATACATAATATTTTGTTGTTTTAGTGATTCTTTTTCATAGCAAGATTGTGCAATTTGTTATTGTCCAGAGTAAGTCCCTCTTTATTCACAGATATTTGGGTTAACCTTAAATGTAAATTTCTGAGATAGTCAAAGTTTCTCTGTTTGCAAGTGCATTATGGCCTTATTGAAACCAGCTTTGTTCTGATGGCCAAAACTCACCGGTTTTGTAACTAGTAAGAAAATTGTGGTGCACATATCTATTTCCTTGGATTAATATGTTTACTACACTCACACAACATATTAAAGTTTGATCAGGTTTCTGAAAATATTTCAGATCTAGTGATCCAGAATGTTGGCAGAGATATGTGGTCTCTGAGTGCTTTCTAATTTGCTTTAACTTTATGAATATCAAATTCATGATGTTTCATTTTGGAACAGTCATGCAGATTGTAACAAAACTGGAATATGATATATAATACAGCTGCATGACCATTGGAGAAATATCCCGTCATTTATTTGTCCAGGTTTGGCTAATGATTATCAATAAAATAACAATATTTGTATGGCAAGTTATTCTGGCGATATTTAAATTAAAGAAAAAACACATTTTAGCATATGGTGAGCAATGTGATCAAAAGTAAAATCAGATCATTTTGAGATCCGAATTTTGTCGATCACCATAATGAACTGAACATGAGATATAAGCTTTCCATGAGATTGTAATATTATTGTGTTCACTGTTTTGTTTATTTTAATAACTTTTTGATAAGTTAATTATAATTTCACAACATTACAATGTTTAATATTGTATTGATTTCTGAATGTTCTCTGATGTGATCCTACTAATTAAACTCTCATGGGCCAAATAGTAAAATGCAAACACGACCTACCAGTTGCTCAGACAATTGCTGTAATTGTTAGTGTTATTATCTTGGTTTCATGAGGCCCATGCAGTGCATTTAAATTGTACCGTGAAAGCCTAAAGCAGTTAAATGCCTATATTATTAAATATCATTATTTAAAATGGTTATCTTCATCATCTTTCAGTAGAGGGTGCCACCTATAGTATACAGGCCATGGACAAGTGTTACAGAAAGATTATAAAAGTATTCGCCATTATAGAGCCAAACTGAATTGAGGCTAATGCCTGCCTTAGCGAAGTCTCACTATGAATACTGTTTTAGAATGTACATGTCACATATAAATGTCATAGACAAGTTTAATAGAAAGATTATAAAAAGCATTCACTGTTATCGGCCAAGTGTGGCCAGTGTCTACATTACAGAGGTCTCTGACATTAGGTACACTGTTATAGAATGTAAATGCCACGTTCACAGGTCATGGACAAATGTTATAGAAATATTATAAAGCCATCATTATCAAGCCAAACTGATGAGTGGCAAGTGTCCACATTAGTGAGGTCTCACCAGGTGGGCTTTTTTAGAATGTATTTAAAGCAGTTCCATTAGTCAGCCTCACAGCGGGGGGTTATTAAACGGAGAGCTGTGTATGATTGATGGTTTAACCCAGATCAGCTGGGTCATATTGAACATGTGTAACAACCCATCAATCATTGCTTCATATTTCCATTAAAATTTTATGAGCCCTATGGTGAGGAATACGTCAGGTAATATTTGTCGCAGAATGATCGCAACATTAAATAAAATACGATAATGGTCACAACCTGAATGTGAGGACACTTAACTGGTTTGCAGCTGGTAGACTTTTAGCATCTGGGGACAGTTTCTGCCAGTGCTAGTTTTTGCCATCTCTTTTTTGCTGGAACAATTTTCCAAGTCCTGTTGGAAAAAAATCAACCCCTCACTGGTAAAACTGATGAGATAATCAACTCTATTATTCATGCAGACATTTGTAATAGAAAGTGACAGCCATTGGTTTCTACTGTTTTATGTATTTCTGCATTCAGTCGGCATCAGTTGTTATTGATGCATAACAAATGGTATTTATCTAATAAATGGAGTCCTGTTTATTTTGTTCTAGCAAATGCTGCTTGCAAAATGGGGGGGGGGGGGTAGATATCTTGTACTGAAATTTGAAATACTACATTGTATTGTATTAAAATATTGTAACCTTTTATCTTCTACCATAATTGGTATTATGCAGGAATGAGACACATAAAACATGTAATGTGTGGGTAAGACTATCATAATGGATAATTCCCAGATACAGTTGTGTGCAAAAGTAAATTTAAGTATTTTCACAGTAATGAGCTGAAATATGCTTCAAGCTAACATTGAATCAAAGTGAGAGGCATTTATCATATGAATTATTCAAATATTGATTACTAAGTGGCTCTGAGAAGCAGTAAAAATAATTACCATATTATTAACAAATTTGTGTTCCATGGTACTCCATAAGATGTTACATGCTGATATTACATGCTTTACAGAGGTGAAGTAGATGGATTGCAATTTTTTTACTTGAGCAGATGAGGACCCACTTAAAATTTAATTGTCAAACTCAAGTATCCAGACTGTTATTGTCACAGATACCAGGATCTTGATCAGATTTTGTTGGGTACTGCATTGGCAAAGGAATCCAAAAGAAATAGATGTCATGACTGACAGTAAAACACAATGGATGCATCACAGGTCAGCTCTGCCTGCTAGAACAAAAATGGCACATTAAAGCTAAAGGTTAGGGTTTATATTGGGATATTAATGAAAATGTCAGTCATATCCGACTTCACACCTTGCCTTCCTGGTCTTTCTGGCCTATTCATTCTTGTATATTAAGTTTTCTATGCCCCTTTGTTACCATACAACCCAAGCAGTCATATTAGGAACTTAAAGAATATCTGTTCTACAAGACAAGTACCCATTCACTCCTGGATGAAAAAGAGGGCAACCTTGTGGTAAAGACTTTGGCTAGGAGTTTTTGTGCACACAATGCAAAAGCCTTACTGTCACTGTCCAAAGTTCAGCAATGGAAATTTTAATCCCATCTAAAAAATTACACCAAGGTTTCCACTGAGTACTTGTGAATGGTAACAGTCCCACCCCCAGCAGGCTGGGATAATTAACTATGATAATTAAACATATAATGGTAATCCAGACTACCTCAAACAAAACATAGTTAACTTACCATAGTGATCCAGGGTACCTCCAAAAATGAAATAATGTTTTCCCTAGATGTAACGCACCCCCCCCCCCCCCAAAAAAAATAAAAATTGTCAGAACTAATTTTTGTTTTAAGTAAAAGACAAATTAACCAACCGAGCAAAACATTATAGATGTAATAATTCAGCCAACACAACAGGCCAAAAACTTTTTGAGATTGATCATTAAGAAGTATGTGGAAAAATCCACTCTTGTCACATAATAGAATCTCTTGGAAGGCAAGAAAAAGTAGAGGTCCTGTTATATTCAGTCAAATCCCTTTCAATAGAAAAACATAATAAAACATCACATAAGGATTCAGTTAACTCTCATTGTGCTAAATAAAATAGTTACGTTGGTTTTGAATATGACACCTTGTATCAAATGTTAAATTGTAGGCACATGGTAATTTGAGAATAAAAATCTTCTTTTCAGACTTAAATAAAGGAAGATGAAATAAAATTTAAAAAAAAAATAAAAAGAAAATTAATATTTGCCTGAGGTAAAGAAAAAAATAGCTTTATTTGAAAATAAAAAAGTAAAATGTAATTTGGATTGCTCTATGTTGTACTAAACATTCATGTTCCATGGTAGCCAGCCGTAGTGCAATTCTGACCTTTCTTTCTCTTGGTATTTTTGTTTTGTTTTTCTCTTTTCTTTTCTATCTCTTGATGTCTATCTCATGCTCTTGATCTGTCATTTGTCAGTCATTCTCTTTCACCCTAAAATCTTCAATCCACTAGTGGTCTTTAGAAGACCCATATCCTTCACTTCAGAAATTAAGTAAAAAAGGAAGACAGAACACAGAAATAAAGAAGACATACAGTACTCCACCACCTATCATTCACTCTGGCACCCCATTGGTGATTTGTTTGAGGTACGTTTGTCTGGACAGAATGTGTACATTTCATGTCTGTATTTGGTCTATTTTATTCATGACCATAACACAGGCATATGACAAATCACCACCTGAATGTATCACTTCTCTCAATGATGAACCGGGCTGTCTGCTGAGAACCAGTCTGTCACTAGTGCATGCAGGTCACTGACCTCTATTATATCCTCACATGATAACTGGTTATAACGCCCAACTGGATAACATGGAGATAGGTTGGAAAACAAGAAAGGCCTGTAACACAAATCAAATGGATGCACTATATGTGATAAAGATGTAATGTCTCAAAATGAATTTTGGAATTGATAACAAATCAGTAATTCCTTTTTCTGTTGACATCTAGCTATATTATCTGCCAAGTGTTATTATGCTTTTGACTTGGTTGGTTTGTTGGTTGGTTTGTCTGCTGTACATTTTACCCAAAAATTATGTACAGATGTTGATGAAATTTTGTAAAGGGTTATTGTATTTTTCAAGGTACAATTATATTTTTAGGTAATTTGGATCACTGTAATGGTTTTGTTTGAAATATTTCATACTGTCAATAGACAGAGAAGTAAGTTTTTCCTTGATGAAGCATGGAACCATCATCATTATTATGGGTAGCCTTCCCAGCGAGCAATGGACGTTAAATTCATTGTTAATTCGAAGTTGTCAACATTGATTCAATGTTGAAATCATGTTTACAATGTTGAATTAACGTTGTATCAACGCCCAATGCCCGCTGGGTTCATTCTGGCAGGCAGAGCTGACCTGTGATGCATCAAACTAATTTGTGATTCCTGACACATTTCTCTGGGCTTAGGGTCATATATTTTCTGTTCCTACATAGCAAATTCTAAAGTTTGATCAGGATCCAGGTAATATTCCAGAACTAGAAGAGATATGTGTGGTCTCTGACTGCTTTCTAGGGTCTATTTTTCTAACTCAGAAATTGAAAAAAAAACAACACTTACAATCAGGCTTAATGGTAGTAATTTCCTAAATTCATATATATGGATGAAGAACTTGACAGATATGGAAAAAAATTACCATGCATTGAGAGAGTGCACATTCTGTTAAAAGTTGGCCAACACCCTAATTGCCCTCTCTGTCTCTCATTGCTTGAAATATTCTTGGCACTGTGCCTACAACTTGAAGCAGTTTAAGGCAAATACCCCCCCCCCCCCCCTCCCATGCATGCAAACTATGGTTGAGTGTAGTGATTTAGTTAAAGGAATGTAATATGGTAATGTCGCTTTCAGAAATTTAGTAAGCCTGAACTATCTTTTGCAGAATATCCTCTCTTTATATATTCTGTCTGTACCATCAGTCTAGTTGCTTTAAAGGGTATTTCTACAGTAAAAAAAAATTATCAGGCTTGGGTTACAATCGGGTTCCCTCAGTCTGTTAAATCTCTCTGTCACTCTCTCTGCAGCTGCCAGTCAAAAAAAAATTGCAGACAGAATCAAAATCAATGCTTCATATCTCTTCTTTAGTCCTTTAGTGTACAGGTAGTCTTTTGTCACATTTTTATTCATAAACCGAGAGGTGTGTAGGAATAATTTTTAGGGGAAACTGGTGCTTCTCATCAGGACTGGAAATGACAAATGTGAAACTTGTGAGCAGGGAGCCAGACTAGACTAATCAATCAAATACACTATTGGGCTATAGAATGCTGACATTTTTACACCCTGTATAAGTCATGGGCAGGAGGCAAGAGAAAACACATGTCATTATGCTTGATCAGTTTCATTGGTTTCACAATCTTAATTGACAGTCTGGTCTAGGATTAATTAAGGGGATTCTTTTTCTTCACAAACAGGTCTACATCCAGATAACCAGAAGATTGCTACAGTATTCATCTGCAAGAGCTGACTGTGAGAAGCAGAAGTGAAATGTTTGAAAAAAAAGATAAACCCATTGTGATTCAGGGCTATGATTAAACTTAAATTCGGTAATCATGTGGGAATTTTTCTCAAACCATAAAAAAGAAAATGTTTGCCATATTTTCTTATTTTTAAAACTGAGAATCAGCAAGTAGGTCAGTTACTTTAAAACCATCTGCAGATATTTCGAAAATTCACTTCTGCACTGTTTCACCAAGGAGCTTATTCAGGAAACAAGGCCACACCAAAGAAATAAATAATTCTGTAGATCCTAGGCCAGAAAAAGAAGACAAGCAGACAAATTCCCCTCCCCTTTTTTTATACGCCCATCTAAGAGATATAACTATTATGGTATGGGCAGTGGCCGTCTATCTGTCCATGTCACCTCGATAGCTTACCATTGATTTGATGGAATTCCTCTTAACTCTGTGTACTAATAGATTATATAGAATAAATCCCACTCAATCTGGATTGATTCTGAGAAAATTCCTTGCGTATTTAATTAGGTCAGAGGTCACTAGGCTTCATTGTGGTGTTGCTGCAATAACTTAATTACCAGTGATATGAAGGAATTGCATGAAACTCAGCAGAAATATTAATCAATATAATATTTTGCCTGAGTTCAATTTTCATCAAAATCTGGTCAGAGGTCAGAGGTTACCAAGCTTCATTGTGGAGCCCTCATGTCTTACCAAAAATATGGTGACTTTTCAAGAAAGTCACTATAAATATTCACGAATAAATTCCTCGCCTGAATTCAATTCTTGGCAAAATTTCCACATATTTTGTGAGGTCAGTAGTCACAAGACATATGATGGACATATTGTGCACTCTTAACTTGCAGTGCTCTTGTTTGAAACAAACTAGTTCAGACAAAAGTAATGTAAATGGTTGACACCTTTTGAAAAAGACTATAGCTGTGTGTAGGTTCTTGTACACAAGCTTTCGGGTGCTTGGCCCCCTTCCTCAGGTGTTAAAAAGCTTGTGTACAAGAACCTACACACAGCTAGTCTTTTTCAAAAGGTGTCAACCATTTACATTACTTTTGTAAGTAACAGACTAGCACGGCATTTCAAAACTTTAGTTCAGACAAAGTACTTCAGATTTTACAAGCCTGCAGAAAGAATTCATAAATATGCTTCAGCTTGTGAATGGTACTAAGTGGTACATATAAGCGGCACAAAATTCTCTATTTTCCATATATTCTCCTACTTGTTTATGATACCATTATGAATTCTTTGAAGGAGTTCAGACAAGAACTTCAATCATCAACATATCTTTGTGCATTCACCAAACAATTGGTTGTTGATAATGGGAGTGTCAGTTTTACAGAACAATATATTTTTATGTGTGGTCAAATGTTAAGACACCACATGAATCAATTCATCTAGCAAGCATATTAGTTTACACAAAATAATATAATTTTTTCCTTTGGGCTGTCTCCAGCAACCTGCTTTAATATGAACCTTTAATACAGATAGTTGGAGAATGTTAAATGCTAGCAAATGGTTTACACAATTTTAGAGCCTGAGATGTTGTAATAAAAGCAGGCATGCAGCTGGAAACCTGGGAAAAGGAACAAATTAAACATTCATTTAGGGCATATTGTGACAGAGAACACCAAAAAGTGTATATTTTTTCCCCCTTTTGTGTTAAGCTGCTGTTTGCACAAAATGTCACCGGATGTAATTTGCAATCTAAACAAGAATTTCAAAAGAAGAAATGGTAACATGGAAAGTAACAGCTTTGTGCCAAAGGTCACAGGATGTAATTTACATAATTAAGGAAGGAGTCAAAGGTCATTAAAGACAGTTGATATCATGATTCTGTACATTCCTATGAGAGTCTGGTATTTTAAATGACTGAATGATGCAGATGAGATTATTTAATTCTTTAGTTTTAAGATAGCTTTCAGTAGTTTGGCTGTTTTTGATGGTATGAAAAGTTTACCCAGCCTGTTTTCATTCAGAGTAATCATTCCATTTGATACTTGTTTACTGAAAATTCATTTAAAGGAAGAAATACTATTGATATCTCTTTATGATATACAGAAACTTCTTTTCCCCCTTGCTCAAAGCTAGTCTTAATCTTACCTTAACCCTTTCATACAAAATCTGGTGTTCAGTTAAACTGGCATCTAATAAGTATATTCAAATTTTGAATTTAATGGCAAAAAACCTGACATAATTCTTAAATTTCTTAGTGCTATCTGCCTTAAATAGTGTATAATTGGTGACTGAAATAGGGGTGAGTGATAATCAGGATGTAAATATTTCTGCCAAAAGCCGTCCCTAAGTTTGAGTGATTATGATTTTGGCTGATTTAAGGAGACACTTGATGATAACACTATCCCCTAAAAGGAACCTGACATCTATTCAATAAAGATAAACCCTTGGACCTTTAATGCAAAAAGCATCAAACCACAAGATTCACAGGCTGTCCATTTTGTTAATGTCCACATATTTATAAAGTGGCTGATGGTCATAATCTATACATCTCCAACAAGGACATCTGCCTACAACTTTGAAATTAGGCAAACTAGAATTTTGCAATTAACAAAAGATAGCATTTTTCCATTTATTATCACCACCCATAATTTGTGAGCTTTCAACTTTCCCATATGTCTATCAACCACCATCACTTACATGTGAAGAAGTCATATCTCCATCACAGGGGCTGTATAAGAACTCTTCTTAAGAGGAATTACCTACTGTTTATTCATATGTACACAGAGAAAGCCGCAAATCACTTAACTTTTAAAACATAATGAGGTGAAAAGCTGGCTTTTACTTTAACCTTTTTCATGGCTGAAAGAGTACCTAATGCAGGGCTCCTTAAATTAGGCACTTGAGTTCCATCTTTTCACCTCTTCAGCATTTGGGTTGTATGAAGGGCAGTCCACAGTGAAGAAACAATCAGGAGAGGCACAGCATCAACAAGCCAATCAGAATTGACCAAGTTCTTTAATACTCTTATTGTATAATAACCTTTTCTCTCTATAAAATTCATATAAGCTTTTCATCCTCTTAGTCAAAGAACAGCTTGATTCATGGTTCGTTAATTCAAGCAGATCTAGAGTAGCTTGTATGACCTGTTCATACAATCAGCTCCTGTGTTTATTCTTAGTGGAGGATCATAAGGCCCTGCACTGTGCTGGATTGTGCCATTTATTGCACTAATACCAATGTGGCCTGCCTTTGGACGGATGCCCTCATTTCCCAGGTACCGCCTAGTGATCAATGTTTGAACCTTGAACTGCTAATAGGATAGAGCCTTGAGGCCTGGCCAAGCTGAAACCTCGGTCAACTCCTGGCCAATATGTCCCTTCTATCAGATATTGCATTCTGCTTCCCTAGTGTGATCATCACAGGTTAAGAGGTACCAAATGACACTGCAGCAATGGAACAGCAAGTTTATTGCTGTGACAGCCTTTGGGACAGTCTTAACATGGATGTCAATGTATGCCACAGGACACCTTGAGCCAGCATCTTAGACGTGGATTCTGTTTTAATTAATTTGCTGGTTAAGGTCAGGCTGTACTGTAGTGTATCATATATATAGACTGCTTGCAATACAGAGCTGCCATACTTTGTATAATGGTTTTGTAGCTCAAGTATAATACACTTATATGGTGATAAAAGTGAACATCTTTATGTTTTATTAATAAAAGCATTTCAAGTCTAATGTTCATCTACTCTTCCTTTAGAATTGATGTGTTTTCTGGCTTCTTCTGTATACATATTACTGAGTTGTAGGTAATTCATGTTCAGAAATATTTGTATAATATATCTGTGATGGATTTCTGAGCTTGTATGGATGTATGAATTTATCTACAAGCTATTAGTAAACATGGTACATGCTCCAATGTTGACAAAAAGAAAAATCACAGGTAACCTCAGGTGATTGGTTGCATTTGAGTGGAAGTTGAAAAGTCACTAGTTGCAAAATGCCCTTTAACTCTGATTCCTGGATGTGCCATCAGATGTCCTTGTTGAATGTGTTTTGATTTTCTCGGCAGGCTCCCCACGTGTTATAAACATGTGGATATAAACAAAATGAACAACCTGTTTGCAGTGGGATAGAAGTTTTCTGGTCTAATTTTATAAAAACTTTAAGGAATTTTCTTTAGTTAATAGACATCAGATATAAAAAAAGACCCCTTTTAATTTGTGCACATTTCCACCACTACTCTTATGCACAAGCCCACTAATTTATACAAATGTGGATTATTTAAATTATGTGCAAAGCTCCATTTGAAAGAGTGCTGGTACACTTAGTGACAGTTAATTGAAGGATAATGTCAAGCATATATCAATGCAGTAATAATGATTTGTGGTTTTGGTTAAATCTGAGTATAAACATGTTTTTATAGGTATGTCAGGATATTTGAAGTTGGTTTACAATACAGTCTTGGACAATAGGGTATTAATTGGGAAAATATAGCCTGGAGCACATTCTTAAAGCATGATCTTGAGTCTTGGCTGTGACTAATGGACTGGATAAAGAAGGCCATTGACTGCGATAATTATTTAAGAAAAATATCTTCAGCTGTTAGTGTAGCTTTACAGGAAACTTAACAAATAACACAAAATTATATTATCCCATAAAAAAGTAAGATTTCTTTAAAAAAGCTCAATCTTGACAAATCCTGGTATCCCTGCATGCCAGATCTGCCTGTCAGACCCGTTGGAGTGTTCTCCAAATTTCATGAAAATTTCTTCCATAGTACAAGGCTAACCTTTTTACTGAACAAACAAATAAACAGACATACAGATAAGGATGAAATCATAACCCTTTTGGTAGAGGAAATAGTCACGGTGTACTGAGATTCAAATGCAGGTCTCAGCCTGAATGAGTTGCTGTGAGTGTTGAGATGTAGATGCAGATACCAAAGTCTAAACTTGATAAATATCAAGTCCACAGATTGAAGGATTTTATCTTTTATATATCACGATCCAACATAAAACCAATTAAATGTCAGAAAAATTTGTTCATATACTTTTTGTATTTATTCTTTGTCAGACACATAAACAAGCTGTTTGGAAAACATCTTTTGGAATTCCATACCAGAAGTAATGGAAACTTGTTTTTTATATGCTATTTATGTCTAGAATGCTCCAAATTAATATTACATTAGCCTTCCTAGGCAAGAAAAGCAAGATAAGTGGAAAAAGTATGATCAAGATCGTAATTCATGATGCAATTTTCCTGGCTCAACCATTCCTTTATTACTGTTAAGTGGGTAGAGAATAGAATGTATAACAAGTATTATGTATTATTTATTTGTGCTGAAATGAAAGACTCCAGTTTTAACACTTGTATAATGTTTCCTTGTGTATTATGCAAAAGTGATACCAGTTTTGTTTTTGTATCCATTGTAGGGTTCTTTGGAATCATTAGTTCGCCCTTTCCCATATGGCTTCAGCTGCTTCAGAGATTTTTATTCTAATCCCAGTTGAAAATTAGGGTTTACGCCAAATTGGGTATTTAGCAGCACCATTCATATTGTCATTAAATGATGTTTCTTATGCAAGACCAAGTTGGAGTGCCTGGAATCTCAGGTTTAAAGATACAAGGACCTCCTATAAGCTATCATTGATTAGGTTTTACCATGCGCTTGGTGAGAAAATCTGGTGGCTATTGCAGTCCACGAATGGGACGCTTCAGAGGGGAATGCAAAGGCTTATGCAGCCGAAGATTGACAACTTTTCCTCTGGTGCGATGAAGAGGGTTCTGACTGAAAAAAGTTGGTCCAGCGGGGTTAGCTCATAAAATGAAAAGGTATTGTCTTATTTAATTCACAGGCTGTGTAGAAACGGCTCTGTTTCCATTATATGTAACAAACACGCAGGTGTTAGGATCGAGGGCCAAGTTTTAATTCATGCTTGAAGCTCTCACAGCCAGGGGACATTTTATTTAGTCTCTCTCACAGCTGGCCTCTGTAGTTGTCAGCAGGCTATGTACACTGCCTATAGGGCTGTATTCTAACTGAATTGCTTCTCCTGCAAGTTAAAGGCAGTGGTTGTTCTGAGTTACTGCTGGACCCTGTAGCTTCTCCCCGAGCAGGTGAGTGCTCTAAACATGTGACCTTTATTAACCTCCTACACGTTGTGCAGCTTCAAGCCATTTCATGTAGCTTTACGTTTTTTATCAAAGGATTTTAGCTTCAAGAAGCTTCCTTTAAGGGAGCTGAGGTGGTGTACAACGATGTCTGTGAACTTTTTCCCGTAATAGTGTGCAGCTGGGAGAGAGACTTTGGAAGAAGTAAAAAACAGGGATCTTTGGCTACATAAAGCAGCAGAGATTAGGTGAATCCAATGTAAAGCTCACACTTGGAGGCCAAGTAGAGGACTTCCGAATGTAGGTATCATAGCTTGTGGCAGGAAATGACTGGTATTTTTAAATTGTATTCCTTTTTACCAGCAGAATAATAGGGTCCCCACATGAAGGGATGTAGTCATTTAAAATGGTAAGTTCAGGTTTTAAAGAGCCCCACACACTGGGAGAGATATCCTGTCAAAAATTCAGCCAGGTTTCAAAGGAAGTCATATGAGACATACCTTAAGGCTTTGTAAAGGGGATTTTTGCATAACTATATCTTTTGACAAAGTTCATTGCTCTAACACCCAGTATTCCTTGAGGAACACCAGCCTGGGTATTAATATCTTCTTTTTGTAAGGTATCTGAAGAACTGTTCAGGTAAAAATATACTTTAATTCTGCACCTTTTTGTGATTTTTATCATACAAGGAATGTTTGAGGAGAGTTCTAATCTCCAGCATGAAATTAAGGTTTCTTGACTTTTTAACATCTTTAGCTTTTGGCTTTAAGTTTGCTTTTCATAACAGGGTACCAGCTAATGAAGATAAACAATTATCTTGAGTACTTTACTTGCATGAGGTCTTATTTCTCAAGGCAGTAGCATCTTGCAATCTCAACTCATTTCTTCATATCTTTAAATCAGCAGGTGCATGTTACAGACTGTAAAGTTGGATTAACTATGTTCCTGGATACTTTACTTTTTATGATCCTATAAAATATTTAAATAATTGTGAAATGTTGAATGTTAATTCTTATAATAAAAATGTCTTGTGTCAAAATATAGAATAATCATGAAAATCCATGGATTTTAATTTTCAGTTTTGAAAAATATTGGATCAGTATTTATTTTATTGAAGAATTGCATAAAACTTCCAGTTCAGTTTCCATGATAAGGTGTATCGTATTTGCAGTTCAATATACTGTTGGTATATATTGACACATGTTCAGCCTAAGAAACAAGGAAAATGTATAGAATCATGGTATTTGGATCAATAAACCTCATATAATTTTGTTTTAGGTTTGCTCATCAGCTTAGTGTCATAACCCAAGGGGCACTTACTATGAAATTATAAATACTTGTGGTGGTATGTCTTCTCTAAGTGTATTTATATTTTTAGCAAACCTGTTAGCTGATGCGATGGTGTGGCTTCGTCCATCATCTGTACATTAACCCATACTATCTCGAAAATGACAGGAGCTAGCATCACAAAATTTTATGCAAAAATTAGCATATGAAAAATTCAATTTGATTTTTTTTTGCTTACTGCATTTTCTTCTTGTATAGAGAAAAAGCTAAAAAAAAACTTTAAAATCTTCTCCTCTGAAACAGTCCAGCCATATTGTTCGATATTTCACAGAAATAGTCTCTTATACCATCTCTTTCAAGTTGGTTGGAATGGTTCAAGTTCAGTGAATTATGGCCGAGTTACAGAAAGTTGAACTTAGTCATCTGTCCAAAAAACCATACTAAAATGACAATCTCAGAAGCAGCCAGAACTATCATTACCAAATTTTTATGCCAGTGTTGGTCACATGAGTCATCGGCATCTGTACATTTACCCATAATTTCTCAGGAATAGCAGGAGCTAACATCCCCAAATTTTATGCAATATTCTGTCACATATCAAATGATGTGGGATTCAGCTTATTTATTTGCTATCTGAATTTGCTTAGATTTTATAAGGAAAAAGCTGAAAAACCTTAAAAAGTCTTCTTCTCATAAACAGTCCAGCCAAATTGTTCAATATTGTACAGAAATGATCCAACAGGCAAGCTATGTTTAGTTGTTTGTTCAAGTTTGTTCAAATGGTTTGCGATTGATTAATTTTGGTGGAGCAAATTCGAAACTACATTTGGCCAAGTAAGCATACTGACATAGCAATCTCAGAAATGACTGAAACTAGCATCACCAATTTTTGTGTAAATGTGGGTCACATGACTCATATTTGAAATTGCAGATTTTCAGTGCCACCTCCCTGTTTTTTTATGGGGAAAAAACCTCATAATTTTAGCCTCTTTCAGCTTAAAAATGTTTATGATGAAACTGTCTAGTTGCATCCTTTATTTTTCACAAGAATTATCCTATGACATTGTTTTTTCATCATATAAGAATAGATTGATTTGATAGATTTTTGGTAGAGTCAAAAGCTTAAGTTGGTCTAATGGCCATTATTAAGTTTACTTCAAACTGGAATAGTCTCCATCTACCAAATTGTTGTTTCAATTATAATTTCTGTAACATTGCACAAAAATTATTGTATCCGCCAAAACGAAGTTTTGCGGATACTATGTTTTTGACCAGGTTCCGCCTCCGCCGCCGCGTTCGTTTCCGGAGAACTCCTCTGAGACTACTGGACAGATTTTTCCGAAACTTACACAAATTATCCGGTCACATGTGAACTGGTGCCTAACCAAGTGACCTTGACCTCTGACCTTTCCTCTCTGCCCAGCGTCCGTTTGTGCATCTGTTTCCACACATATACCCACATATCTAGGGAACCATTTGACCGATCAGGAAAAATGTTTTACACAAATGTAGCCCTGGGATAGCTTTATAACATACACAAAAAAAGGTGGCGCCACCTGCAACCATGTTTGCACAGTGTCCATCTGTTCATCTGCCTTGTAGATAATCACTTATATCTCTGCAATGGTTTGACTAATTCACCTAAAATTTGGCATGCGTATACATCCTAGATAGCTTTCTTGATTTTATGACAGGTGGCGCCACCTACATTCACGTTAATGCTGCAGACATCCAAGCTCATATCTCAGGAACCATTTAACCAATCAGGAAAAAAATGTTACACAAATGTAGCCCTTGGATAGCTTTATAACATACACAAAATGGTGGCGCCACCTGCAGCCATTTTTTCACAGCGTCCATCTGTTTGTCTGCCTTAGGTTAAAATCACTCATATCTCTGCAGTGGTTTGACTAAATTACCTGAATTTCGGCATGCCTATACATCCTGCATAGCTTTCTTGATTTTATGACAGGTGGCGCCACCTACATTCACGTTCACGCTGTAGACATCCATGCTTATATCTCCGGACGCGTTCAACCAATCAGGAAAAAATTTTTACACAAATGTAGCCCTTGGATAGCTTTATAATATACACAAAAATGGTGGCGCCACCTGCAGCCATTTTTGCACAGCGTCCATCTGTTTGTCTGCCTTGGGTTAAAATCACTCATATCTCTGCAGTGGTTTGACCAAATTACCTGTAATTTGGCATGCGTATACATCCTGGATAGCTTTCTTGATTTTATGACAGGTGGTGCCACCTACATTCACGTTCATGCTGCAGACATTAATGCTTATATCTCCGGAACCGTTTGACCAATCAGAAAATTTTTTTTACACAAATGTAGCCCTTGGATAGCTTTATAACATACATAAAAATGGTGGCGCACCTTGCAGCCATTTTTGCACAGCATCCATCTGTTTGTCTGCTGTGGGATAAAATCACTCATATCTCTGCAGTGGTTTGACTTTTCCACATGAAATTTTGCATGTGTATACATCTTGGATAGTTTCTCGTTCAAATAACAGGTGGCACCACCTACAATCATGTTTATGTGGCAGAGATCCATTCTAATATGTAACACATGTAAATCTATTTCCCCTTGCCACTCAATCCATGCCTCACTTCACCCGTCCTTCTCTGATTTTGGCGGATACACGTAGTCGCTTGTCGACTACCCGTATTCTGTTTCTTGGATGGCTTTTGTTCTAGTTAAATTGAATGATTTTTGGCAGAATTATTGGAACTTTAACAATGAAAGAACTGCATCTTTTATTATTCTAGATATTTTGATTAAAAAGTCTTATGAATATTTCAGCTTGAAAAAAAAGCATTTTAGCCCCAGAGTCTTTCATTATGTGAAAACAGCTTTACCAACAGGCCAAGATTGTGTCTGTATCTATAAATAGGTTGAGAAACTGTCAACTGTTTCAGATTTGGCAACAGGTCAAGAGTTCATTCAGTTCAGCCAGATAAAGGTCAAGAGTTGAGCACAAGGCATGTGATCACCTCATGGGTGTCATGTAAACACCTCATTGGCACCATGTGATCACCGCATGGGTAGCATGTGATCACCTCATGAGTATCATGTGATCACCTCATGGGTGTCATTTAAATATTAAGTAATTGTGAATGAACCTTTTTATCCTGTAAGTATTGTTAAATAAAGTGAAAATCCTATGTATATACAATATAATATTTAATACAGAGGTGTTGTAACTCCCATCCTTCCCCCCCCCCCCCTACACACACACACATCCACCACACATTCCTTGTATCTGTGGGCTGGGGGCAGTAGTTATATTTTACCTGTATACATTTTATAAAATAAGAAAATACATATATTTTATAATATTTATTAAAAAAATGAGATCAAATTGAACAAATGTGTAAACTAATGAACTCTCAACAGTTTATCAAAAAAGCAAACCAATGATCATGGTAATAATTTACTTCTTATGTTCAAAAACTGCTCACAAATATGTTTCAATTTTAACAATAATTAGGAAATGCATGTTTTGGTAACAAAATATCATTTGCAACAATTTTTTACTCTTAGACTTTGTTTCCATTTGATATTATTTTAGATTTTTACCTTCAAGGTCAAATACAGCTGAGCAGTGACCCATGGGTTCTTTGTTTTTGTGTTGTGTGCACCCATGCCAGTTTTTTAGAATTGATGTTTTTGTAATTCATTCTTGTACAAAATGTGTATTACTTGCATTTTTCATATAAATGTTACACATGTTGGCCTATTTGAAAAGTAATGGTCTAGCATTTAAGCAATATACCTGGTGTATAAACCATTGCACAGGTTCACATTAGGCCTGTAGGCCTTGTTCTCCGAGTCATACTCTAATGAACATACCTGGTAAGACATGGAAATTAAAAGCGAATAGTGCTTTTTCACTTTTGATTACTGCCATCCTTAAACTTGGCTTCTTTAACCTGTGGTTTGTTTATTTTAAAGTTAGAAATATGAAAAAAATCAGGTTAAAAGAAGCAGGAATGTGAGTCATGATCTTTCTCTTAATTATGTTTTATATACCCTGGAACAGATAATTACTCTTTACTTATGGTTAAGGCAAGTCATTAGTCCTTCATGTCAGACACCAGTTCCGGTTCTAGGTTAATCATCCAGATAGACTTTCACTGAAGTCTAAATTTCCATTTACTCAAGTCTGCATCAAGGAAAGGTTTAAATGCAGTTATATCTGGTATTGTAATCAAAGAAAAATATGTGAGCTAAAGTTTATGTCTACACGAAGAATTCCAAGGGTAATGTTACTGTTACTTTTGTATTAATGAAAGAAAACAAGGTCATTTTTATCAGAGGATTTTGCTGTAAATAAGTACCACTGCTATATGAATTAAATGTGACTATACTTTCTTAGAACTGTCTGTTGTCAGAAATGATGCTCAGCTATGGAATCAGGATATTCAAGTTGAAATGGCAAACACAATACTGAGTAGCAATAATTGTAGATTTAAAAAAAATTAGAGTCATTATATGAAGTATATATATATGTATGCAAGTGCCAAGCCATCACTGGAAACCTGAGCAATGGAGTGTGTGACCTTAGGAATAAGGTCAAGGTCAGAAATAAATGTCAGCTAGGTACAAATGTGTGACCTAAGACTAATAATGTGCCCAAAGTTCAACTTTTGAAAATAAGCCATGTTGCAGATCTAGCTCAAACAGAAAATGGCAGATGAAAGAGGTCTACAGACTACAAGTCATCTGAGCTTTAGTTATGACCCATTTTCTGTCATTAGATTGGCATGTTAGACATAGACTGGCCCGTTTTGGAACTCATATACCTGTGAATCCAAAATTTGTTTGACAGTTAGAGTTCCCTAAGTTCTTCTACTAAACCCTAAACTAGGTCACTGTGACTTTGTTCCTTTGAGAAAATAAGGAAAAACCTCAGTTTTCCATTTAAACCTATTGTTACACTTCAGGACTGCCTAGCTAATATCAAAACTGCTCATCTATTTTTGTTTGTATTTAGCATAAATATATTCTCTGTATAAGAATCTTAGAAATTTATTGGAATATTCTAGTTTGCTCTGGTTTGACTTTATAACACATGAATTGCATGCTTTTGAAGATAGATACAGTCAAAAGCAGGCTGGCATACTCCTTGTTAGAAAGGATGAAGAAATTTGATTTGCCAAACAAGACAGATGACTCAACACTTCATATATCTCAATATAAATAAACAAAAGATTCAGTATTGAACCAACATTCATATGCTATCATTCTGTTTTACACAAAGCCAGAATTGGTTCTTTTATTGATCATTATTAAATTGTCTTGACACAGCTAGTGTCCATTGGGAACTGCAGCCCTGAATACAATGACATGGTGCATAAATCACAGACCCTGCTATGTAGGAGGCATTTCATGATTGAATGCAAGACCAGCGGCTCTACCAATTACTTTAGAAAGTTTCAGCTTCTCATTAACTGAACAATTTGACATTGTCTTGCATTGGCTGAAAAGGAAATATTTTCTAATATTTCATATTTGAGTTCATAAAGCATTGAAGTTTTGTCTGCATTAATCAGATATTTTGTGTTAATGGCAGTTTTAATCATATATTGTGTTTGGTTCATATTCACAAGGGTTTTTAAATTACAATATTTGTGAAAAGGCTATAATTAACATCATCCTAGTATAAAGCAGGTCTCTCACTCTGTTAAATGAATCCTTGCTTAAACAAGTCACAGTACAGAAGCAGATCTAGGGTGGAGGGTTCCACGGGGTCCTTTTTCATTTTTAAGTTGTTGGCAAGACAAGGATTTTTTGAGAAAATGTCTGAAATTTGGGAAAAGTAATGATATTTTTTAGCTCAAAAGAGGAAGTGGTCAGTCGGCCATATTTTGTCTCATGTCTAGACATGGTACCCACAGGATATTTGGCTTAAATGGATCTTAAAGTATTATACATCAACATTTTGCCTTGGGAATTTTAAAATTCACCTGTCAAATCTCAGGGAAATTTGATTTAAAGAAATGTGTTAAGGCCATAAAAAATAAAAGGTATGGTTCTCAGGCACCGCCCGCATCAAATTTAAACCCCTGCATCAAACATTTTGATTTTGATTTTCAATAGAAACTTACCTATTTTGAGCTGCAGATCATACAATTTCCTTTGTTATGTAGTGCCTTTACTTGTTTAGCAAAATAAATCTGTTATTATCATGCTTTTCTCTATGATTTGACATTTAAATCGAAACATACCAAAAAATTAAAAATAAAAAAACCGCCAGCCCGCATTGATTTCTGAAAAAAAGTGCCTGAGAACCATACCTTTTTTTAGCTCGGCTGACTTTCAGTCATGCTGGGCTATAGCGATGGGTCTTTGTCCGGCGTCCTTCCGTCTGTCCGTCCGGCCGGCCGTTAGCATGGCACAAATCATAACCGTAGGGGCTAGGGCCATGAACCCTATGCAGTCTTAGAGGTTATAAAAAGATCTCCTTGCAAACCTGAAATTATGTCCCTGTGACCTATATTTTCGAAGTTATGGGGTGTGTTTGCACCCCCCAGAAATAACTCTTTGAGACAAAATTTTCGTCCCAAACCTTCCATCTTTCACATACAGCTCACCTACCAACAGGGGAAGAACCATAATTTTTTTGAGGTCAAAAGGTCAAAGGTCAAGGTCACAGGGGCCTCTTCTTTGAAAAGCCTGTGGATGCATTTTAAGCCAACCCTTTCATCCCAGTTCTTTGATCTTTCACATATAGCTCACCTACTAAGTTGGAGAAGAATCCTATAGATTTTGAGGTCACAAGGTCAAAGGTCAGGGTCACAGGATCCACTACTTTGAAAAGGTTGTGGACACATTTCAAGCTAGACTTTTCATTCCAAACCTTCCAGCACTGATATCGTTTCTCTGCCAACAGGGGAAAAGACCTGTTGATTTTGAGGTCAAAGGTCAAGTTCACAGCACCCACTTCTTGCGTGGAGTCTTTTTCAGGCACACTTTTCAATCTGTACCTTCAATCTGTCATATATGGCTTACCTACCAATAAGGGAAGAAGCCTATTGATGTTGAGGTCAAAAAGTCAAAGGTCAAGGTCACAATATTTAATTGTTCTAAATGCTTGTGAGCATATTTCAAGTGTAACTGTTCAACCCAAACCTTCAGTCTTTCACATATGCCACATCTATGCATCACTCAGTTTGACTCAAACTTCATATTTATAGGTCTTTTTGCTTGAATAAATAACTTATTGATTTTGGGGTCAGCTGGTCAGCAGGTTAAAGGTTGCAGGTCAAAGTTATTCACCCATTGGTTGCAAAGTAATTACACCAGATTTAAGTGGTTAGTAGTTACCCATCATTTAGAAAGAATCCAGTTGATATATGGGCAAAAGGCCAAGGTCATAGGTCAGGGATGTTCACAATTACTTATTTTATAGACCATCTCTATTTTTCTTGTATATATAACCATCCCACTCCAGCTGGTACATCTCCCTGTGTGGCTGTAATTGTGAGTGACACTGGTGACATATGACTCCCTTTTGTATCAGCCTATTAAGTGATAAGGCTCAGTGATAAGTACCTCGTTACTTCATAACAAAAACACTGTTGTCAGAATGCTTCAGCCAGGCATTAAGACTATGAGAATATAGTATTAAGGTTTAGCTACTGATTTATAAGATGATGGGAACATTTTGCAGTTTATTTTATGGAATCCTAGCAATAAACTTAGTTTCCTAGATATCTGAATATTTTAATATATATCACCACATATAAAAGCAAGTGTTTGTTCTCATAATATGTGGATGTGTACCTTGATTTAGGATGGCTTTTTGTTTTATTTCAAGACTCTTAGTCATGCTTTCTGCATTTCTTTTCTTTCAGGTTTGGCAGTTTACCTACCCTGCTGACACCATTGAAAAGCAGAGTGATAATAAAAAATATTGGACTTACACTTTTTTACAATTGCATATCTATAAATCTGATATGAGGGCCTGGACATGCCTTTTGAATTATTTTGGGCATCCATTACTGGATAATTTGCCCCAAGTTTGGTCTCTTATAAGAGAATGTGGGATATCAAATGTCATACTTGTCAGAAATCCATTATGTCTGCCAGTTAGCCACCTTAGAAATTCTTTCTTCAGTGCAGTTTCAGTAATTTTTGGTCCGATTTAGAGAATGTTTGTTGTCTGATTTCAGACTTGTCAGAAGTCCAATATGGACATCAGGCAACAATCTTTTAATTCCTTTTGATCATTTTATCTCAAGAACAGTTAAAGTGAATGCAGTTGGATGTATATTTATGTAATCTTGTAAAGGATTGGGTCAAATATTTCTGAATAAATATTACCATCATTTATAAAAGTGCAGTACAGTTGGCTTGTATTGAATAAAAATTCACACAGAAGCACCTGTTTCTCAATAAATCTTGCATGTATTTCCTTGATTTTTGCTATATATTTTGATCTTATATTTGCCCTTTGTGGTGTTCCTTTTGAGACTGACAGGTTTCAAGCAAGCTGTTGGAATAGTTCCTGATAGCTTAACAATCATGAATTTTTCTCAGACCATCAATTCACTGTGTTTTAACCAGACATAGGTGATATATATTTCTGTTGTCATAGAAAATTTTCAACAAATTGGCAAATTGGTTCTTCAAAATTTGTCTGGAAGTTGTGAATCTCAGTCCATGATGTCACAGGTCATGCTTGGCAGCTGAGCGTCATGACCCATGGGTCACTTGTTTTATTTTGGCCTAATTCCTTCTTTGTTATTTCTTCATAATATTTTGTGTGTTTTGTACGTCTCACTTACATGTGACAGTGTTTAAACATGTTATGAAGCATTTTTTTTTTCTGAAATAATAACATCAGGCAGGCCCTGATAATGAAATTGCAAGCTTTGAAAGAGCAGAGCATTTCTGCGGAGTTAATTCCAAGTTTCCACGGAAGTATTTAAAATTTAAGATATGTCATTGTGTAAATGATAGTAACCAAATGATAGGAAAATTTTAGAGTAAAAGTATTATTAAGTGATGTTACAACCGCCACACAAGATAGTTTCGACATTTCCAGTTATCCAGTCCTCTTCCTGTCAAACATATTCACTATTTTATAACCATCTTCACTCTGAAAGGTTCTTTATTCACATGTGTTTGTTTGTTTGTCTGGTTATTTCTAAGTTTTTCAATAAAATCTCACAATTTAATGGGATGAATGGTCCTGTTAACTATCAATCAGAATCCATCAGTGTTGGACTTGCATCTGATAATAACCTTTGTATCCACCGAAAGCATATAATAATATTTCAGAATGTAATAAGGGGCCTGAACAGTTGAGTTGTTAAACACTGCGATCTCTCCTTTGGTGACCTGAGTTCAATCCCAGGCATGGCTTTGTGAGTGGGTTGTAATGGCGCGTGGTTTTCTAAGGGTCCTCCTGTTTCCTCCACCCATTAAAACTACCAGCACCAAATGCCAAGGAGAGTGTCTAGGATTGGTTATTTTACCTATTAGGTAAAATAAATAAGTTTGAGTTCAAATATTAGTATACCTTATTTCCTTGATCAGACGCTGGGCCTTAAATAGTGGCTTGGCTTATTAAGTGGCCGGGGCAAAACAGTGTTTTAGAAAAATAAACACCGGCCTTTGGTTGAAGCTGGTTTGTTCCTAGGCTGTGAACAGATCATTGTGGACTTATACGAAATCCCTCACTGTGATTCCTTACTGTAGTCCTATTATGATATGGGATTGCAGAGACTGCACCTGTTCCATATGCCTATGACATCTACAGGTAATTTTTAAACATAATAAGATCACCGGCAATGTTTATACTGTACTGACCGGTGGGTTTATTGTGTCAACCAGTTATTTTGTGATTTTGTTTGCCCATCTGATAATGCATTTTTAATTCAAAATAAATAAAAGCCTGCTTTGTTCAAAGGTCAGGTTAAAGCATGGTCTGAAAAAAAAAACACTTAGCCTCCTGATCAAGGAAATACAGTAATAATTATTAGGTTATCATATAGAGTATTATATTAAGTAACATTATATATTATTATGGAGTGTTTACATAGTTTTACACCTGCATCGTGTCAGGGAAACATTCTGGACTTTCTTCTCAAGGTATATGGATTTCAGTGCAGCTACAAAACAAACTTCTGAGCGTTTCTTTAAAAGCATTGAATATTATCAAATCTAGATTAATGTAATCCCTGGAAATACCCTATCTGATATGATTATTGAAACCATTATGAGCGTTGCAAACAAAATATTTTTGTCAGTGATCAAATGGGGTAGTGATCATGTGATAAAAAAATTTAGACTGTGAAATTACATATTTTCAAATGTAGTTGAAAAAAAGAATCCTTTTAAGACTGACGCGTTCGTAAAATGGCAAAATTCAGAAGCAATCATGACCCCTGTTTCTGTACATTAATTGTATGTCAAACTGCAAAAAAAATTGCCATTTTAGATCAAACGCAAAAAGCTGTGTTTTTTGTTTGTCATTCCTATTGATGTATTTAGACTGTGAATAAGGCCATGATAGACTTAGCCTGCTATGATGACTTAGCCTGCTATGATAGAAAAAAAAGATCACTTTGTGCCAAAGAATGAATAAAGACCAATTTTTCTGCCATTTGCAACAACGAGCAGACAGAATTTAATACCAACAGGAACAATGGCTGTGCATTTCATACTTCTAGCTAATCATGTAGCGTCAATCCGTTTCAAATACCACATGAAGCTTTTGTTTGGCCAGGCTAGATAGATATCTCACTCTCAGTTAATTAAGGAAGAATTATGATTTATCTAATATCAGTATGAGTGCCTAAGATGGTCATTGATGACATTCCGTATATGAACTACTGCAGTCTCTGGAATTTTCAATGGAACAGAGAAGACTAACAGTTTTTTTTTGCTTCAGCCCATGGAGTAAGGCTCAACAAAAGGACGGAAACTTAAGATCAATATCCATTTTCCTCGGGTAGCTTTTTGTCACCAGACTGCTATTTAGACTCCCATGATAACATGTTTTGTGCAGACATGGTATGGTTGCTTCATGGTCAAGTCAGGTGAATAATAAGCAAGATGCAGTTCATGTGTCTTTTTTTAGCAATGCCTCCTTAGAACATGGTGTGCTGTACTGAAATTGAACTGCATGCATACACTAAGAATATTCCAACCTTAAAAAACCTTTCTTTAAGTGTAAATCTTCTGTGTTATTTTACAAATAAATAGCTTCTTCCTCCCTAGAACTTCCATTCAAGCAGGCATCGTGAAATATTAGTATAACATTCAAAAGCATAAGGATAGGTCCAACTCCATCTGGATATATACCTGTTGATTTACTATTGTACATACATAGCCTTATCATGCAATTGTTATAATATAAACTGTATGCAAAGCTTGACAATTATATTATCATCTTGCATCTCAAGTTGATATGGGTATAAATACCATTGTACTTTATCTTGTGTGTACTGAAACTCTTCTTACTGTTGCAGTGTAAATGTTGCACAGAGCTTTAAATATCTAGTATTATCTTGTGGTTGGCTTAATTTGCCCTTATCATTAGTTGAAACCAAAATCCAGCTGTTAACTAAATGGACTGGTATTTTAATATAATTTTTGGTATCCTTTTTTAGTCCTTGTGCTGAATAATTAATAAAAAATTTGGTATGATTAGGATTTGTTTTATGATTATGGTGGAACCTGGTTTGGTCCAAATTGAACTTTTGAGAGACACTGATTACTGACATTACTCTTCTGTTATTGTTATAGGTCAGTTAATTTGCCAGCACTGTATATTGAGAAAGGGTGAGATATGCTGTCATTATGAAAATAAAAACATGTGTAAAATGGTTGAATTCTGAAGTTACTTTCATAAAAAAACAAAGAAAACAGGATGGGAATGAGCTGAAGGTACTTAATACAAAATCTGCATCAGTTTGGATTTGTAAAAAAAAGGTATGTAGTATGACAGTGAGTGGACCGGTAAAGATATGAATTGTAAGGAGATATAGTAGCCAGCTCAGATATTGCCAGCTTTGGTGCAATGTCTACAGCATCCCTTACCATTGCTTTATTTACATATTACTAGCATATTACCAGTTCATGCATAGTTCATGTAGTTTATGATAGATGATGTTGTGATAACCCTTTTTAGAAATAATGTCAAATTTCTTGGGATTTACATGAAAATATTCGAAATTAACCCTCCCCTCCCCCTTAGGGCTTACTTGGTATGGTTCACACAGTTCATGATGAGTAGTTTCTTTATCATGTAATTTAGGATTAAATTAAGTAAAATTAATATTTCAAATCTGGCTTAAGTAAGTTTATTGCAGTATTAGGAGGTATTTGTATAAACTGTGGCAGTTTGTGTGAACTGGTGAAATTTAAAACATTCAACTCTATAAAAGGTCATAATGCCACAAAAAAAAAATCCTTCTTCTTGAAAGATTAGAGATTAGTACACAGATTTCTATTGATAAGGTATAAGCAGCACATTCAAGAGACATAAACTTATGTTAAAAGGCATTATAAACTGCAGTCTTCCACTAATTACTCAATTCAGGTGATGATGATTTTCCAGCTGGTCTGTCAAGCGGTTTATATGCATTGGGAAATGATAAGGTTTGCATGTCTGAGGTCTTGTGTTTCAATGGCATCTGGCAGGGTAAATAAAACATGAGGCAGCTTTGATGCAGTGTCACAGTTCAGCAGTATTAGAATCCCCAGCCAAGTATTCAAATGTCTTCAACAGGCAGCAGCATATGTGCCACTATGTGTCTCGACATGGCTAGAAGTCGCTTGCTGCGGCCTGAGATGGGTTTTTCTATGGGAGTAAGACACCGGCCTGGATGTCCTTTCCATCAGGTTTAGGCTGCCTATCAGTGGCTGCCATCAACCCGTGAGACATTCATTGCATTTGATTAGCAGTAATGGCCTCTTACCCACTAGCCTGCTCGTAAAACAGTCTCGGCAGCTGCTGTTGGGACCCAACCAGAATATGGGATCAGATCTTCATGGGTGATCGTCTTCAACCCATTTACCGAACACCGACCATGCGCTAGAAAGCGACCAACACTGGCTTCATGCTGTCATCTTGTACGGCAGTCAGCCCCACTTTGTTTGTGCTCAGGATAAAAGAAACATAACAAGTTCATCGCCCGCCCCTTCCTCTGCCGTCCTTTGGGACTTCATAATTCCATCTGACATTATCAAAGCATAAAAAATCTGGCCACAGAAAGACACCTTATCGCCTGTCTGTGGGTATAAATCTAAGTTCTGCCAAAGTTACTTATTTCTTCTTGCAGTCAAAAAAGAATTGTTTCACATGGCTCCATCCTTGCTATTCAGCAAGGTTGAGGTTCAAATGTGACTGGACTTTGTTTCTATTTATTAAATACTGAAACATGATGAAACTGCACAAGGGATATGTGTTCAGCTGAAGAGGATACATTTCCATATTTTGTGATCATAAAAAATCTCCTGCAAATCTGGTTGTTTTTTATTAGGCCATATTGTTTGTTATATGCCACATTATTTAAACTAAAAAAACCCAAAATTTCACCCTTAGATATCATGTAATCAATGTATAATATCAATGACCATCTGACCTTAAATTCCAAAGCAAGTGTCAGGGTCTCCCAGTTAGATTTTTGGCATGCTGTTAAGAGTCTCAGACCTTTTGATTGTTCTCTGGGCCTCCATAATACACTGTCAGGATCTCAAGTTTGGCTTCTTGTCTGGAGAATCCAAGTTTGCTTCATGTTCTAGTCAGGATCTTCAAGTTGGCTTCTTTGCTTTCTGACTGGAATGTAAGGGGCCCCATGTTGCTCTGTGTCTCATAAACAGACTTTCTTAACATGCAGGCTGCCTTCCATGCCAGCTGGAGAGAATGCCAATTTCTCTCCTGTGGCTTCTGTTCTGAAGGACCTTAAGTTGGGATTCCTTTCCCCCTAAAGAGATTGTCAAGACCTCCGGGCAGGCTGATGTGCCTCATGAAAAGACTGTCAGAGCCCCAAGGTGAATTTCTGTGCCCTAAGAAGTGACTGGGCACAACCTCCAGGTAGACCTCTGTGCCTCCTTAACAGACAGTGAGGAACTCTGGATATACCTCTGTGCCTCCTGGAATGACTGTCAGACCTCCAGGTGGACTTCTGAGCCTCCTGATATGACTGTCAGAACCTCCAGGTGGACCTCTGTGCCTGCTGGTGTGACTGTCAGAACCTCCAGGTAGACCTCTTAAATGGCTCTTAAATGGCTGTCAGGACCTCAGATGGATCTCTGTATCTCCTGTTGTGACTGTCAGAACCTCTAGATGGATCTCTGTATCTCCTGCCGTGACTGTCAGAACCTCAAGGTAAACCCCTGTGCCTCCTGAAGTGACTGTCAGAACCTCCAAGTAGATCTCTGTGACTCCTGAAATGACTGTCAGCACCTCATGGTAGATCTCTGTGCCTCCTGAAGTGACTTTCAGAACCTCATGGTAGATCTCTGTGCTTCCTGAAATGACTGTCAAAACCTCACACTATATCTCTGTGCCTCCTGAAGTGACTGGGCACAACCTCAGGTAGACCTCTGTGCCTCCTTAACAGACAGTGAGGAACTCTGGATATACCTCTGTGCCTCCTGGAATGACTGTCAGACCTCCAGGTGGACTTCTGAGCCTCCTGATATGACTGTCAGAACCTCCAGGTGGACCTCTGTGCCTGCTGGTGTGACTGTCAGAACCTCCAGGTAGACCTCTTAAATGGCTCTTAAATGGCTGTCAGGACCTCTAGATGGATCTCTGTATCTCCTGTTGTGACTGTCAGAACCTCTAGATGGATCTCTGTATCTCCTGCCGTGACTGTCAGAACCTCAAGGTAAACCCCTGTGCCTCCTGAAGTGACTGTCAGAACCTCCAAGTAGATCTCTGTGACTCCTGAAATGACTGTCAGCACCTCATGGTAGATCTCTGTGCCTCCTGAAGTGACTTTCAGAACCTCATGGTAGATCTCTGTGCTTCCTGAAATGACTGTCAAAACCTCACACTATATCTCTGTGCCTCCTGAAGTGACTGTCAGAACCTCATGGTAAATCTCTTTGCCTCCTGAAATGACTGTCAGAACCTCATGGTAGATCTCTGAGCCTCCTCAAAAAGATTAGCAGAACCCTCAGGTAGGCCTCTTTAAGAGGTTCAGGACCTCTGGACCTGGTTGAATTGACTTTAAGACCAGTTTCCTTATCTCTTGAACAGAGTGTGAGGATACTCATATTATGAATTAAAACTCTTAAATAAAATGTGCAGTGTTTTTACTATCTATGCATACTCATCATTTTCTTTTTTTATCATATGATGAAGCATAGATCAGTAATTTGAGAAAGGTACAAGTAGGCTTTTGTTGTTTAATGTTTTTTCTGTTTGATGTTTATTTGGCAGTTGATTTCTAAGCGAGCAGCATATTTGCTGATGCAGCTTCACTTTATAAGCCTGAACCATTTGAAAAAATTAACGGATTTAGGGTTTGACCTTACTCTGAACCCTGCACCAGTCTGAAGGATAAAATGATAGCATGCCTCAGAATGCAACAATGCAATTCTGTGTACAAAAGAATCATGTGCAACACATTTTGGATTAGGGAGGTATCTTAATTAAGTTGAGGTTATTATACCAGACATGACAGGAGACAATTAATCACTGTGGATTCAATCTTTATCTTCCCTGGGGGATCTCAGTTTTGGTCCAGCACTCGACTGGTAAATGAAGGCAGCGAGGCTACCTTGGCTTTTTGTTTGTGACTGATGTGTGTTTAGGTATTCTGGATGTGCTGCTGGTTGGTTTTGTGGCTCCGGCTTCTTCTGATTGCGACCTTTGAGTCTGTGACAGTACGTGGCCAGCATGAATTATCAATAACACTACAGGTTTGGCTCTCATCAAAATAAGGAGTAGGACTGTGCTAGATTTGCAGAGAGATGATAGCCTTTTGGCATGCAACATGTCATGCCAAACTGCGATTAGGCATTGAGGAGGCTGCATACACGCTGTCTTATTCCTGAATTACTCCTGACTCCATCTCCTTCCAGGAACCACCAGCACGTTTGTTATTTTTGTTCTAACAGCGCTGGCTGTCTGTCACGGATTACTGCAGTGACTTGTGTTTGACCATCAGTGTTCTGTCCATTTACCCCCAGTGGACTGAATCCTGACTTTGCTAACTGCAGTGACTGTTGTTTGACCGTCAGCTTTCAGCCTCGTCACCCTCAGCAGATTTGTTCCCTGTTTAAGTTACATCTATTTCATTAAGGACACTGAAGCTTTGTGATTTATTACTCGCAAGTTACAGGTAGGAAAAAGGATTATGGGATATTACCTGTTGAATGATTGTTTCACAACCTGAGGAATGGGAAAGGAATTTCTTAGTTCAGGGTAAGATGTATGTAATTATATAGTAGACCTATCGTGATTTTCATTTAAAAGGCAGTAATTTGTTAACCATGTTCTTTGCTCTGTTAGGCATTAATTCTCACCCCTTGTTTCTTTAATGTGTTGCATCTCTAATTCAGTAGCATGCTTTAGAGTCATTAACTGGTTTGAAAGTGAGACTTTACATTTTTAAAAGATTAAGCAAATTAAAAGTTTTATTATTAAGAGTGACAGATGTGCTTCATTTTCCCTTGGAATGCTAAAAGTTCTCTCGGTCAGTCCTGTCTTGCCAACCATCTGTAAACTTTCATACTTGTTGTAATATAGAAAAAAATTACTCTGATCTAATTTTTAAGTAGGTTGTGGGTATCTGACTTCTGGATTGTCACATTTGATTAGGAATAAGTTGCACTTAAATGATTTTCAGATTTTTATGAATTTTTCAGTTTTAATTTTAATATTTCATATGCAGCATGATGTGTCTTAAACAATCACACACATCTTTCAATTAACAGGGCATGTGTGTGTATTTGTATCTTATTGGCGCTTAAGGGTAGGTCCAGGTGGACTTCAATGTGATATGTGATTTTTTATTAATTCTATGTGAAGTTAATTTGTAAAATTTCAGATTCCATTATATGCTTAAGAATACACATTTTTCACATTCCAGCTTGGTGGGGAATTTGATCCTTTGAGTAATATATTCTAGTCTAGATATAAAAATAATATATATTTACCATTGTTTGTTATGGGATCAAGCCAAAGAACCAGCCACCATTGAATTTAAATATTCAAAGTTCGACATTAACTTTTGAAAGTACTTGCCTAGTCGGGCAAGTAATATCTACATTTTACTTGCCCTACATGGATTTTTACTTGCCCTATGAATATTATTGATTGTATTCAAGGACAAAAAAAATCCTTTTTCATGCCTTGCTTAAATAATTTTGTTGGACCCACTTGTCCAGTCAGGCAAGTAGCAGGGGACTTCTAGTTGTCCTACCACTAGTTTCTGGAACTTTCACTTGCCCCGGGAAGTGGTTAATCATTTATGTCAAGCCCCGTCAAAATCACATTCCCAGCTCTTTTGCATATATATTAATCAAGTACAGTAAGCTCTTAAGGTTAAAACAGCTATATAGGTTTAAGTACTGTGTTAATGTAACTGTTTATGTTTAAAGTTAAGTTTATGACTAAGCCTCAGTGTAAATATTATAACATTATGAACAATTTGAATATAGTGTGAACTTTTGTTCTAATGACTACTCTGTAGGAGGTAAATTGATTTATACTTTGCAAAACCTTGTTTATCTCACCTTTTCTCCTAAATATAATGTGTGTATGAATTAATGATTATACATTTATGTACACAGTTAGTAAATATTGCACAATGTGAACACAATTTATTATGTGCACAAAGCAACACAGTTGAGCAGTGCTGGAGTGGGGTGAAAGATGCAACCCAAATTAAGTTATTGTGCCCACTGGCGTCGAATTCTGTTTATACTATTTGATACTGCATATATAGCCCAGTCCACTCCTAATAATTGAATATTTGCAGGGGCATAGCCATGAATTACAGGTGGGGGAATAGGCGGGGCTCTTTTGGTGGTCCATAGCATTTCTGCTGGCCAAGGAGTATATATGTGGAGGGAAGTATGAGAATCTGGGAAGATCAAGAATCTTCCTGGGAAGAATGTGAATCAATTCATACTATCACTTTATTCTCATTTTTTCTGGGACAATTGAGAATTCTTGTTTTTCCTGGGAAGAATGGAAATTTTAATTTTTCCCAGCTTCTCATTTTCTGACAACTTAATATCAAGAATCTGTTCTAGCTATTATTATAATAATAATACAAAAAAAATTTGTTATACATATATATCACTTATCTCAACTTGAAATTGTTAGCTTCATATTATATTCACATAATTCATTTTATGTGATTATATATTTATTCTTTTAACTATTTGAATAGTTCAGATTTAATGTGAAAGAAATAAAATCAGAGTTTCTTTCTGAAAAAAAAGAAGAAAGAAAACATAAAAAAAATTAAAAAAAAGTAAAAGAGTTAGAAGTTGCCATAAATAATTCCTGTTTTAGGGGGGATAAATGAGAATTCTCATTTTTCCCAGGTTTAAATTTCAAAACTGAATACCAGTCTCTCCTAGGAAAAATGAGAAATCTCAAAATGGGAAGAATAGGTATCATTTCAAATCATCTCTTGATTCTCATTTTTCCCTGGCCAGGAAGAATGAGAATTCTCCTTCTTCCCAGGAAGATTCTGGATCTTCCCAAATTCACATTCTTCCCTCAAGACATATATATATATATATATATATATATATATATATATATATATATATATATATATATATATGCTGTGTGTGTCAAGACCCAGATTAGAATCTGGCCCAATTTAAAACTGGGCCAGCCCAGATCAGATCAAAATTTTGAATTGGACCGGCCCAGATCAAAATTCTCATCTGGGCCAGACCAGTTTTAAACTGGGCCAGCCCAGATTAAAATTTAGATCTGGGCCAGTCCAGATTAAAATCCTGTGGTAAAGACTTCAGGATTTAAATCTGGTCTGGACTAATTTTAAACTGGGCTGGCCCAGATAAGAATTTTGATTTGGGCTGGTTAAGTTCACAATCCTGTGGTGGACTGATTTTAAACTGGGCCGACCCAGATCAAAATTTTAATCTGGGCTAGTCAAGATTACAATCCTGTGGTGGACTGATTTTAAACTGCATGGGCCTAACCAGATCAGAATCCTAATCTAATCTTAAGCTAGCTTGATTTTTATCATCCTAAATCAGATAATACTGTAAACATTTATTCCAGCTACACCATTTTGAAGGGCACAAAACTCTTAATGAAATAGATCATTTGAAATATTTTAGTGAGGAAAGAGCTAACAATCAAATGTCAAAGTTCTTCTTTGGTTTCATCTATTCTTCAAGGATGCAAGATCACATTTGAAATTCACCTAAACCAACTACCATATTTAATCACAGTTTGGAATATGTGTCAGTTCTGAGACATCTACTTGACTTAATATCAAAATTTTCAACTTAACTGAGGAAATTTTCTGTTCTGAATACCAGAATTACATGTGTAATATAGACATGCATAATTAAATACCAGCTTTACGCCCTAAGTGAACAAAAGTAATTTATCAGCCTTGATGCTTATTTGGGTGAGCAGCATGACATTGTGCCCTAACATAGGGCTAGGGAGAGGTTTGTGATACCATCACTGTAATTTTCAATAGCAGAAAATCCACAGCTGAGAAAATGATATGATTGCTGTCATTTGGCAATCTCAAAAACAGAGGTGAACATGCGTGAAAATTGGATTTAGAATTTTATTTCAGAGGGTAACAAACATGGTGGAGGTTTCACTTTGGAGTTAATAACTTAAAAGAAAGCTAATCTACTGACTGATAACTAATCTAAATTGAAGATAGTTAAATGCTGCAATACAAATATTCCCTACCTTCAATAGTTAAAATGCTGAGTTGGTGAATATTGTTCCCACTGTTCTATTTAAACACATTATGGTTGTGTTATTAATTCACAAATTAGCAAATGTCAACCTAATTTATGTACACTAGATATATATATTTTTCTGTTTACTAAATTTCAGTCACCTAATTTCTTAGACTAAAGTTCAGGAATCTTAATAGATGTTTCAGGGCCTTCTTTCCGTAATATGTAGTATGTTATAAGTCCAATGTGCAAATTTTTAATTGTCGACTGGGGGGGGGGGGGGGGAAATCACAGACCAAAAAACCCAACTTATGATAAATGATGAATAACTTTAAATAACAAATAAAATTTTGAATTTACAGGTCTTGGATCACAAGCTTAACATTGTGAAACATATATTAATAATTATCTATTAGATTTTGTTTTAGTTTGTTGAATTAATGCACAATTTCTGCAAGCTATAATTGTAGTTTTTAGCTGTAAAATACCAATGTTAAAATGATTATTTTATAATTAAATTTTAGACATTTTACATAAGAGGTAAAATAACAAAATAAATATGACAGGAGTCCAACCAATGATATTTTCATAGAATATGAAATAAATTAATAAAATATTAATTATTATTGACTTACAATGTTTTACAAATTCTCTGAATTGATTTAAGGCCAGCTAGGTAAATATAGTGTAATTGAAGCCAGCTTAGGAGTAGATTAGGATTCTGATCTGGGCTGCGCCAGTTTAAAATCAGTCCACCACAGGATTGTTAACCTGACTGGCTCAGATCAAAATTCTAATCTTGGCTGGCCCAGTTTAAAATCAGTCCAGACCAGATTTAAATCCTTAAGTCTTCACCACAGGATTGAAATCTGGACCAGCCCAGATCAAAATTTTAATCTGGGCCAGACCAGTTTTAAACTGGGCCAGCCCAGATTAAAATTTTGATCTGGGCCGGTCCAAATCAAAATTTTGATCTGGGCTGGCCCAGTTTTAAATTGGGCCAGATTCTAATCTGGGCCTCAACATATATATATATATATATATATATATATATATATATAATATATATATATATATTTATATATATATATATATATATATATATATATATATGTATATGTATATGTATAGATATTTTAGAATTAGCCTACTTCAATATCCTTGTACCAATTTATGACTGAAAACAAGAGGAAAAATTTGTTACCTGCATATGAAAGTGTGCAGAAATTAAACTTGAGGTAAACATGACTGATATTTCCATAGTTTAATACTTTCTTGCTTGAACTTTTTAAGCAGATATTGCTATCTCGAAAGTTTCCTGTCAGTATTACATGCAAAGTTGGATGGCGGGGGGATCGATGGCCCCCAGCGGCATCCCCCTCGATGCACCCCTGATTTGGATATATTTAGTAGAACCTCATTGTGTTGAGCTCGGTTAAATTGGTGAATAACCCATTTGTGTTGAAGTTTCATACTCAGTTTGATTTTATTGTTTTATTATTACAATATAAAATCTGCTTCTGTCAAATCTCAAGTCAAGGCTTTTTGGAAATCCCTTACACTTTGACAGAATGTTTTACCTTATGTATACTGTGTTTTTCTTCATATTCATAGGGATGAAATTTCATGATTTTTTATTTTTCAATGTATCATGAGGGTTCTGTCTTTGTGATCTCACCATACAGACCTACATAGAGTTAACCATTGTTATATAAAGTATCAAATAATATGTTTGCAGAATCTTAATAATTGCACATGCAGGGACCGAAGGGAATCTCAACCGAGATGAAATGATTGTTTATCAATGACAGATAGATTGATACACTCTCATATTAATTTTATAATGGCAATATCTGAAATATTTGATCTATTATTATTCAAATTATCAATCTTGGACCTTTCAACTTATCTTCTTAGATTGGATCTCTTATTCATGAAGGTTTTATTTTTGCAATAATTCCCCTTTCTCAAATATCACAAATATAAAACCCTCATGAACCATAAAGCAACCATAGTATGGCTATTATCATATTTGTATTTCAGCTTTGAGTTGCCTACAGTGGGTCTAACTCAGCCATGCCAGTATCACCTTTCATTGACAGACACCAACCACAGAACCTTATTTAGTTACTCAGATTCCCCAGGAAAGTACTAATATTAAGGTCACAGGTGCAGCAGCCTGTGTTGTGTATTAATCTAATCAGTTTGGAGGTCATATTTCTGCCTTGAAACTAAATGACCGGGGAAGTGTTTGATGGTCAGGCCACAGTGGCCTGGAGGTATAAGAGGTCACATGGGCAGTCATCTGCTAATGTGAAGAGGCATTGTCTTTAAAATATTAAGTAGTCACAGGAAAGGCTTGCGTTTTTGCCATTTGGTATGCTCAAATCTTCGTGAGGGACACACATGTGGCCATGACATGTTATGACAGCTGAGCATTGGCTGTGTAATAAATTGAGTCAGAATTTCCTGGAACAGCTAAGGGATGTGCTGTTTTGTATAAATGATGATAAATACCATGTTTCCTTGTTTTGAAAGCTTGACCTATTGAATGAAAACAAAATTTTATTAAGTCCATGAGACACCTGTTATAGCAACCATCTACATTTTGCAAATGATGAATATATGTTAAGCAAATAACTAGAACTTAATGAAACTGGATCTGTACAAAGACTCTTAAGCAAAATAGCATGTAAAGAACATATTAAGTTTCAAATTGCCATTACTGCAGCATCTAGATAAATTCTGCCAAATATTCCTCATTTATAACTTGGCACTTTTGTCCTTTTCACAAGAATGGTCCATTGAAATTTTGAGACATTCTCTCTAAACTCTGTGAAATTTCATTAGATGGAAGGCAAGAAACAGTTATCATGTGTAATTAACAAAACAAAATATGCCACAAGTGTGGTTAATTAAACATTGAAAATACAGGTCTGTTATAACATGACATGTTTAATGAATAGATGTTGTCACAGTCATTGATTTAACTCTTGAATAATTACATATGGAAGATGCTTATTGAATGTTGTGTTGGTAAAAAATCTACAAAATATACCCTGCCAGCTGGAGGTTTGTAATTTCTCAGTTGCTCTGTGTTTTCAAGTCACTGTTCAAGGATGATTTAAATAATAGTCAAACTTAAATTTTGACTCTCAGGAGGACATTTTTATTAGAATTTAGACAATTTAAAGAATGTTGGAAGATATAATTAGCAAAGTCCATTTTGGCATCCTGGTAGAACATAATTCAGTACTGAGTTAACTTCAGTAGAATGACTGAATTATAATTGTTAATATTTAATTGATTAAAAAGGAGGCAGTCAGTGATACAATATTGGAATAGACTTGTCATCATACTCCAAAACAATATCAAAAGTGACACCAATAGTAAAAGCTGTGTAATGTGATAAATAAGTATGCCGTAAAAAGGTTTGACTTAAGCAATTTGTAAAACAGATATCAAATGTCTAAGAATTCATTTGTATTTCAATATAAGGAAGTTTCAAATTTTCTTACAAGGACAGGGTCAGGTGTCTAGTGCATTCAGCACAAAAGAACTGGTTAAAAACAAGGGCTGTGTCCATATTAGTTGAGATTATGTAAAAATCAAACAATCAAACATTTGTATGCTAACCAAGTTATATGACCCTCGGCCAACAAGAAATTCCCATTGACTGCTTTGCCTTATATCCAGGGCACTGTGACCTTTCTTATGAATAATAAAATAATCATTTGACCTCCAGTCAGGCATCTGGAGAAACTTTAAAGAATGTAAGAGATTTGTGCTTATATCTCTAAAAATATGTTAGGACTCCTTCATCATTTGTGAAACTCAACTGTAATGTAATACCGAACTCCTTAAGGCTTATTGGTAACACAATCTTTGTCTTGAGACTACCTTTATAGCCATCAACAGATATAGCAAGTACTCTTACAGAACTATATGTATAGTTATGAAACTGGTTCTGTCTGGTCAGGTAACTGTTCAGGGACAGGTTACTGTCATGGCTTGAGCTGACACAAACTTAAGGCCAGATTTTTAGCTCAGCTGACTATAAGTCATCTGAGCTATAGTCGTGGTCCATTGTCCGTCCTCTGTCCGTCTGTCCGTCCGTCCATCCCTAGATGTGGCACGTTTTGAAACCGTAAGACCTAGGAATCCAAAATTCGGCATAATGTTAGATGTCCCCAAGATCTCCTACCAAGCCAAAAACTGGGTCTTTTCGACTTCGTTCCTTTGAGAAATTAAGGAAAAACCTCAATTTTTTATTAAAAACCTATTTTCACACTTCAGGACTGCCTAATATCTAAACCACTCATCTGTTTTTCCTCATATTTACCAAAAATATTCCTCTATATAGTTCCTATGTACATTCAAGAAATTATGTCTGTATTATATAATTTGAAAAAGTTATGGACCCAAACATAATGCATTTTGTAAAAAATCAGGAAAGATATTTGATCACTTAACACAAAACATGTTAAAGCTATGGACCTTTTTTCCAGTAATATAACTTTAATTAATCAAAATTAAATTTTATACCCAAAATTAGATGAAAATCTTTAAAATTTTTTAAAATATTAATAAAAAAAAATTGGTACCTTAAATTTTGCCCAACTTTGACCATGGCAATTTTTAATTTTCACAGCATGTTTTTGCTACCTTTTCAACTGTTAACACCGAAAATTTGAAACCAGTTGATCAAAAACTGTAGATTTTATTCAGGTTTTCAAGCACCATGTAACATATTTTTTACATCAAGCTAGTGTTATGCAGTTTGCAAGAGCTCAGCTCCCCAGCTTCAGCTCTTAGTTCCTTAAATTCGGCATACAGCTGGATGTCTCCAAAATCCCCTACCATGCCAAGAATTTGGTCACTAGGACTTAATATCTTCAAGATATTATTGAAAAACTTCATTTTTCCATTAAAAACCCATTGTTACACTTCAAGACTGCCTAATATCAAAACCACTGATCTGACTTTAATCATAAATAATATACATATTTTTCATTCTCTATGCACATGCCAGAATGATGTCAGTATTGCGTAATTGTTTTAAGTTATGGGCCCAAACATAATGCACTTTGTAAAAATCAAGAAATATATTTACTCCCTTAACAAGGGGATTGCTGAAGCTAGAGATTTTTTGTCAGGGATGTAACATTATTTAATCAAGATTCAATTGAATACCCAAAATTAGTTATGAATTTTTCAAATTTTATAAGTTATTAGTATAAATGTAAAATTAGTAACTTAAATTTTTTCCAACTTTGACCATGGCACGTTTGTTTCCTGTGAGCACTGTTGATATAATTTTCATATCATGCACACATAAGGATTTCAGCTTTTAAGTTTAGAAAGCTGAAAGAAATTGGCCAAAAATTGTAGCTTTTATTAATGTTTTTATGAGACCCTGTCAGACTTTGGCTCTCTCAAGCCCCTCTTGAGTCACCTGTATGTTGACCTTGTTGAACTTTCAGCAAATTATGCATGCTTGAGGCGAGGCATTCAGGGGAATCCAGGCAGCTTATGGCCAGCCACAGTTGATCCAGGTGTCCAACCCAACTCATCTAGTAGTTTTAACCAACTACATAACAATAAACAATAAATTAATAAATTTTTATAGGTTTTTAATAAAAAATTAAAGAAAAATAGAAAAGGAATTTGTTAGTTTATAATAACAGGAAATTTACTTGCAGTTACTGATGATATAAGAATCTTGTATCGATGGATAGAATGTCACGTATTCCAAATAACAACATGCAGTCACCTATGGTTTTTTCAGTTCAATTTTAATGATAAAGAAGTAAATCATATCATTCATTACTAATCATTAGGGATCATATGATGGAAATTAATGATAGACAAAGATGCAGTTGATAATATTAATCTAGATTCCTACTGTGTCTAGTGTGTACATTGATGTGAAATTAGTCCAAAATGAATTTATTACAGTTATTTTTTAATATAAATAAAAGCCATAAAACCAGGTACTTATGATCATTATTTAAATGTGTGAATTTTGTATATTCTGGATTCTCAACATCATTGTTTTGTGAAAACTGAATAAATACCAGACATGGTGCGAATACTTTGTAATTGTATTTAAATACGAGTATGATTATGTACTCCATTATAAAATTTCTTGCATAAAGAATGGGAATTCAGGTAAAAATGAAAGTATATGAATACCAGTGCAAATACTTTCAAAATGTATTCATGAATGCATTCATGGCCAAGTCAAAATCTGTGTGACAATAGTACTCCATTTGTTAATAAAATAAATGAAATCAATCCTCTTCCCTGACTCCAAAGGTACTATCAAAATCATACTCAAGCTAAACAACAACAACTCATAATACAGCTTATATTTATTACCACACAAAACCAGCATGTGCCTCATTTCTAAATAATATTTTTTAATCATATATAACAGCTGAGCGTCGTGACCCATAGGTCCCTTGTTTTAAACTTGATTTGGTTGACAAACATTTTTTTAGGAGCTGAGGGAAGGAGGATAAAAAATTAATGCTTGAACTGTTGAATAATTGTGGCATATGTTTTCAAAAATATGAGTTTACATCAGTTGCACCAAAGATCAAGGGATGCACAAGTCTTTAATTTCAGTTTAAAACTGAAACCAGCAAAGGTAGTAATATACCAGGAATAAACATTTATAGCTTCAGGTCTAAAAATTTGTACCCTGGTTTTATTTTCTGTATTAAAGTGAAAATTTATCTGTAGATAACCAGGTGAGTGGAAAAAATATAATTTCATTATTTTTCTTTATTTGAAGGAACTTTGGAGGTATGTTAACCAATAAATTAAAAAAATCTGGCCTTACCTTTCCATATCTCTGATCATATGACTTCATCATGTGGCTTTCAGGTGATGGGCATTTAAAAAAACATTTCTGTCAATACAACAGGACCAGGGTGGGACCCATTTACCATCAGACCATTCATAGGGTTTCCTTTTGTGTAAAAAAGCTATGAGCAACATTTGAAATGGAGTCACAGATATATTGAGAACAGTTCATTGAGTGTAAACAGGATTCATTATACATGCATGATGGAGTACACTATAATGGAGAATAAAAATCAGAGATATGGGATGGCTTCAAAACTGGATATCAATATTTATTTGCACAGACACGCATCAGAGCTTTGGTTCAATTAATGTTTATGGTATTATCGTTACCCATCTGTGGGGTAGGTTTTGAAGAAGATTCATACTAATATTTATGATTTGTTTTATCCAGTGAACATCCTTGACATCAGAGAAAGCTGCAGTGTCATCCTTTGATTTAACCAGCAAGTATAGGGCTTAACCATGGCCGCATTTATTGCAAAGCAGGTGGTCGGAGACCAGCTGAAATCAGTAACGGGTGAGGTGTTATGTTAAGGTTATAATGACAAGCCCTGCTCATCACATCAGAAATGTAACCTGAGCACTCAAGAGATGAAAGTTTTATAAATTCATTGATTCTCCACCAAATATGATTTGTCTGAATAATTTAATGGTGGCACTGATTGCTTAAAGGTACTTTTCACATTTCTCTTCCAAATTTTAAGTTCTTGTTAAATCTATGATGTTGGTTCATACCATCATGTAAGATATTTTACATGCGATGAATTTTGTTGTCTTACCTACCGCACTTTTTGGCAGGTAATTCTCATCTCTGTTGGAATGCTGCAGTTTGCATTTAAACCTGGTGTTTTTGAGCATGGTCTGATTTACAAATATTATTGTTATTATATGATTTATATAATTTCTAGTGTCATTATTTTAATTTGGATTTCATTTTCTGTCTTTTGCATGTAGCCTTGCATGGGCAGTTTTAATAACATTTGAGTGTGGGCAGCGCCATCTGGCAGAAACACTTTAAATTTCACCATCATCATCACGCAGCTGTCAAAGCACTCAACTTCCAACCACACACTGACGTTTAAGCATGGCCGCTTTTGTTGCTAAGCAACTGGTCGGTAACAAGCTCAGCTCAGTTAAAGGTTAGTTCATTTATGCATGTATTATTTTTTTCTTAACTATAAGTTTCAATATATGCATAAAATTTGCATATATTTTAGTATCTTTAGTGTGAATTTATGTATAAACAACCTGTAGAATTAAGATAATTTTAACTCTTATAATTATTTTTTTATTTATTTTGAGCTTGTACCATAACATACTTTGAAAGAGTCCATCATTGAATGTATATTTACTGCCTGTGTACAAAGATGCCATGTGAAAGGAAGTGAAGGTCTGTGTGTTGGACTTATATATCTTTAAATTTCTTAAAAACGCACATCAGTTGAATAATTTATTGAACCCAATCAGTATCAATCTTTGGACTTGTGTACTAGTGCTTGATAGGTATGACCTGACTGGGACACACAGGTACTTATTGTCTCCCACTTCTGTGACAGAGGAAGTTGATTTGGGTTTGTCTGTCCATCTGTCTGTCTGTCCATCAGGTTTTTGTTTCTGTGCGATAACTTTCCTAAATATTATCTGATTTCATTCAAATTTGGGTCACTGATTGCTCTCATGTATACTTTGGTTGGGTTGGGTTTTGGAGTGTCTGTCTGAAAATTTATTATCACCAGCTCCATAACAAAAAAAAAATAATTCCCTTATGTTCCTAATTCATAAAAAAATTATGACATGTGGAGACCTCTTCAGGGGAAACAATGACAAGGCAACCATGAAGATCACAGGAAGCTAAAATAACAAGAGGTGGAAGCAGAGGACATAAATTCCACAAATTTGCTTGTTACCATATCAACAAAAAAAAGTCTTCATCTTTATTTCTTGTTTTACATGAAAAAAAAAGATCACTTAATGATCTGTTTTATGACCTTGGCAGACTCAGTTTAATGGATAATATTTTTATAAGCCTGACCATTTATTGGTGCATGAAATAAACTTCAGTATTAAAATTGGACAAAAACACCTTGGGTTGGGGCAGTGGATGAAACAGGCTTTTAACATTTTAATATGTATTTTTCTGTGATTACTCCATATGATTAAGTGGTTTCTTCTTTAGTAAAGCATAGCCTTAAGGACATTCCTTTTGTTAAGGCATTTTGCAGCAATCTTTCATGCAGGCAATTAATGCAGGAACTAAATCAATACTGTGTAATAAAGAAATTCCCCGTTTTACAAAGCAATTAATTCTGATTGTCCATAGGCTTTGTTCACAAGTCACACAAGTTCCAAAGAACACTTTGCAGAGCCACAAGACAAATTCTGGTCAGTGACCACTCCAGTGCTCCTGCTTTAAATTACGCATCACTTTTTGCTACTTATTGTTGAGGGCCAGGAAATCATTTCTACGTTTCATCTTACAGTCAATCATAGAATTCCCTGTTTGAATGCCACAGATGGCACATAAGTGCTGTTTTAATAATCATACACGATGGTAATATATAATTCTTCACAGAAAAAATTTCGTTATTTTAGCTCAGCTGACTATAAGTCATCTGAGCTATAGTCGTGGTCCATTGTCCGTCGTCCGTCCGTCTGTCTGTCTGTCAGTCCGTCTGTCCGTCCGTAAGACTGGCATGTTTCGACACCGTTGGACCTACGAATCTGAAATTCGGCATACTGTTAGATGTCCCTAAAATCTCCTACCATGCCGAAAATTGGGTCAATAGGACTTCGTTCCTTCGAGATATTAAGGAAAAACCTCAATTTTTTATTAGAAATCTATTTTCACACTTCAGGACTGCCTAATATGAAAACCACTCATCTGGTTTTCTTCATATTTTCCATAAATATTCCTCTATATAGTTCCAATGTACATGCCAGGTATTAAGTCAGTATTATATAATTTAAAAAAGTTATGGGCCCAAACATAATGGACTTTGTAAAAAAATCAGGAAGATATTTGGTCACTTAAGACCAAAAGTGTTAAAGGTAGGGACTTTTTTCCAGTAATACAACTTTAATTAATCAAAATTTAATTGTATACCAAAAATTAGATCAAAATCTGTTAAATTTTTTTAAATATTGGCAAAAATATAAAATTGGTACCTTAAATTTTGCCCAACTTTGGCCAAAGCACGTTTTTTTCCTGTAAGTACTGTGGATTTAATTTTCACAGCATGTATACACAAGGATTTAATCTGTTAAAATCTGAAATTTGAAAATAAAAGCTGCAAAATTAGGCTAGTTATTGAATTTTTTTGGAGGCTCTTGTTGTATTCCCGTACATTGTCAAGCAGTCCACATTGATGACTGTAGGTCATTCAGTGCACATCTCTATGCTCCCCAAGCTGTAGGCATAATTTTATGTGTCCCTAAAATCTCCTACCATACCGAAAATTGGGTCATTAGGACTTCGTTCCTTCGAGATATTAAGGGAAAAAAACTCTGTTTTCCATAAAAAAGCCATTGTTACACTTCAAGGCTGCCTAATATCAAAACCACTGATCTGTTTTTGATCGTATTTAGTATTCACATTCTTTCATACATTTTCTATGAACATACCAAAAATTAGGTCAGTATTGGGTATTATTTTGAAGTTATGGGCCAAAACATAATGCAGTTTTTTAAAAAATCAGGAAATATATTTACTCACCTAACATGAGAATTGCTGAACCTAGAGACTTTTTTTCAGGAATATAACTTTATATAATCAAGATTCAATTGTTTACCCAAAATGAGATTTGAATTTTGCAAATTTTTCAAGTTATTAGCATAAATAAAAAATCAATACCTTAAATTTTGTCCAACTTTGGCACTGTTGATTTAATTTTCACAGCATTTTATACATAAGGATTTAATCTTTTTAAAATCTGAAATTTCAAAGAAATTGATTGGAAGGAATAGCTTTTATTCATGTTTTCATACACCATGTCAAGTGTTGTTTACATCTAGCCCACCTAGTAGTACAGCCTTCACTTGCATTATGTAACCCATCCCAGGCAGCTTGCCGTGGGTCAGCTTGGCCACTACCAGCAGGCTTCCCCTCTGCCCTGCACTCCCCCCCCCCCCCCGATGGTGCATAAACTAGATGAATGTTATTATTTTCTGTATTTGATTCATTCTTATTCTAAGCTATGCTACATTTTAGATTTTGTATTGTACCACCAGGGTTACAATGATTAAAGTGTACATTTAATTGTGTCCACAAAGTGGAGTATTGCTATGAAAGTGTGGATGTTCATGAGATAAGTAATTCCTTACTTCAGAAGAGTAAAAACTTCACCAGGTGTGAAATTGACTATTAATTCCAGTAATAAATTAAAACTGGGATAGTAATTAGCACAATGATATTGTTTGTCTGTCATTCAACTAACAGTATGTATACTTTATTTGAAAAGATGTTTTATTTTATCAAATTTACTGAATCTTTTATTTTATTTTAGTGAATAAAATTAAGCATGTACTGAAAACTCCAATGTGCAAAACTTTTTAATAGTGATTCAAGGAATATTCTTGTAGATGCCATGTTGTGGCATTATTTTCTTTTAAATTCAGTTTAAACATTTATGATTTAAAAATAATAAAATATATTTATGCTCTGTCACACCAACATGCACACACCCGAACCTGCTCACAGTTATCCAATAATTAATCAAACTTGATAATATCATTCATACCCATCCAGTCACTTGCTCTGTTCTCAGAAGTGCTGAAAGAAGCGCACAAGACATGGAATTGTGGGGAAAATTGGCCGAGGTTTATTAAAGATAACATTAAAATTTTCATATTCAACATATTCAGCAATTATCCCTTCTTTCCCACTGACGGGAAGGTGGGGTACAACACGCCACATATATCGTATAGGTCGTAATAAAAGTAAAAGTAGTACTAGTAGTAGTAAAAGTAAACAGTTTTCACCTCGACAAATATACTGTTTAGAAACAATAAACTTTAAAATTGTAACATTAACAAGTAGAACACAGAGTGCTTGAGTCGGTGGCGAAGGGGGTGGTGGTGGGTTATTCTTCCAGATAGTACGTTGCTGGTTGTCGTTTTTCCTGACAGATGAATTAATTCACTGGTCGTCGTTTCTCCTGGTACTTGTGGTAGATGGTTACCGAGTCCTGGTTGACGAGTGATCTTGTCCCAGCGCAGGCATGTCTTCTCAAACAATGACCTGGACTGATATTGGCCGGTACTTACTTCCGGTTTGCAGTGCATTATGGTCGCCCCAAATCTTTCTTAATATAATATTTAATGGAGTTTTTAGTCCAGTTAGAATACGGATGGGGATTTATGTAACATATATTTACTAATCGTGACCCTTCTTGTCAAATTGAGGTCCTCTGTAATCATTATTCAAAATCTAGCGACCTTGAACTTCCGCCCTAGCTCTTGTTAGTAGTGCCGCCATGTTGGATATTCGCCCTCTCCTAGTTAATTCCGTGTCTTCATGAACGGGTTATACTGCAGATAAAAATAAACTACTTGTTTCAAATGAATCTGCTTATTGAGCAAGGTCCTCACGCTGCTGGCTATGGGTTTCCATACATTAAGAGTACCAGATTTCCCAGAACACAGTGTTACCTTAATTATCGCCCAGCGCCGCTGTACTAATAATGATGTCCGCCCTCCTAGTATTCTCACTATTTGTCGTGACAATTTTTAACTCTGATTTTGGTTATCATTAACTTCTTTTTCAACCAGGCAGGTCTTGGGCTTTAAATATTTGTGTATATACTAGTATTGTCCCCCCCCCCCCCCCAGTATCATTTCCTTTTATTGGCGCCCAACACACAAAACACTGATGGTGTGGTGAGCATAAAATTATTATCTGCTTAGGGCAGAGTAATTGTATGTGTATGCATAATATGACCCAATATGAGCTACACTCTGGCTAATGATGATTGCAACTTTTGCAACAATTCTAATATTTTAACTTATAGTTTCAGTTTTTTACTCTGTATATATAATGATTGCAACTTTTGCAGCAATTCTAATATTTTAACTTATATTTTCAGGTTTTTTTTATTAAAAATTTATAAAAACTGTAAATAAAAAAATGATTCAGATAAAAACTTCTTAATGGAAAAGTGGATATGCTTAAAAAAATAGGATTATATATAAACTTAAATGCATTATTCCCTTGAAAGTGAAATAAAGGTATTAGTCCATTCTGTCCACTTGCCTGTCCATCTGTAAATTTTCATATGCATCACAGTATCTCAAAACTTTTACTGTTTTTCTTCATGACAGTCTTGTCAGAGTATTAGTTTGCAATCATATATTTAGAACCTTACTATAACCAAGTAGGAGGGCCCCTTTCCTCTTAGCTTTTCATATTCTTATATAAATGAAAAACATTACAATAGAATATTTCTACATCCACCTTCGTGCTGCCCTCACTTTTCCCTTCTCCAAACCCCATCCCAAAGTCAGCCTCAGTAAGCAAGAACAAGATGAATCAGATATATTCATACTTTAATATTTTGTATAACTTTTCGTCCATAGGTACCTATGTACATGCCAGAAATTATGTCAATATTGTGTTATATGTAGACATAGTGGGCATCACAATAATGTACCTTGTCAAGACTAAAGAGATATTGTGTCATACAGTCACAAATTCATAAATCACTTCATCAGCATAGTTAATCATAACATCATATCTGTCAAATTGAAAGCTTGCAGACTACCATACACTTTAGATCCTTCAACAAATAGCCTTATCATCATTCTACTACTGCTTATTACTGCTGTCTTTGCATTCATATTTTCACAAATATATCACAATTTTCAACCCCTCCTAAATAAATAAAAAATAAACCACTATATTTGACTCTATTAATCCATCAGTCAAGTTATTTCATTTATCATTTACTCACATATTACATTACATTCCTTTATAATAGCCCAACATGTCCATGATATTCATAAGCTTTATCGACTCGATATAGTATCACAGTGGAGAAACATTTATAGTCCAATCACAATCAGCTGAGTGCCGTGACCCATGGGTCCCTTGTTTTCTTTTAGAAACAGTCCTCATTATAATCTGATAGTTCCTTGTTAATGATTATAGGTGATAAAGCTAATTGAGCACTTTATAAATTGTATTTACCTCAACTAGGGACATTTTGGCCGGTCATATATAGACACTCGAAACAGGGGTGACTAGAAAGTCATCAGAAACTTCATATCCCACCAACATTCTGGATCAGAAAATCCAGAATATTACCAGAATCTTGAGTTCTAAACTTGTTTTGTTTTAGTTCCTAAGGTGTGGAAATATATTGATCCAAGCTGACAGAAATGTGTGTCTCAGTTCATCATTTTCTTGTTTGCATCACAGGTCAGATCTGCACTACAAAAACAAAGGCAACTTCAATTAGGTCATACAGCTTTCACGTATAAGCAGTTCAAAATTATAATCATTAAGTCTTGGTTGATCAAAGTTAGCATTCTGTAACTATATGCCAACAGACTTTGGTGACCCAAATTAGGTCACTGTGACCCACATATATGTGCTATGGTCTGTTGTAGTGTATCAGATTCAGCTGAGCATCATGACCCAAGGGTCCCGTGTATTTAGCATGACTTTGTCAATGAAATACAGAAAAAATAGTAGTTTTCCAACAATATATGAGAAGGCTGGCCAAGTTCACTTCAAGATGATTTTGTACAAATTATTAGCAAAATATTGTCCTTAAAATCACAGAAACAAATATTTACAAAGCATGAAAGGAATATCGGTAAAATGAAAATTCCATACTACTGGTGTTCTGATATCCCTGTGATAATAAATATGTTGTGAAATTACAGGCATATCAGTTCTGCCTCAAAGGAAATCAACATTCTTTGGTCACAGGCCTCACAGTGGATGTTGAAAACAATATATATTGATTATATGTTTAATGTACTCCTGAAATAATTTTCTCTGTATTTTAAATTTAACTTAAAGAAAAATGAAATGCATTACACATAATTCTAGGGCCCTGTCCACAGATATTGTATATTACTGTAAACTTTCATGCAACCACACACTTAAAATTCCATCTTCCAGCAATTGTAGTAGTATATCTAAAAGTTGTGTTGTAAAACCTCAACTCTGCAGCAATTTTAATAATGTTACATATCATTTTAGATGTTGTGTAGTGATGTACTATAAAGCAGATGTCAGTCTCATTCAGGCAGAGTGAGGCATGCCTGGATGTTACTTTGGAGAAATTTATGAAGGGACAAGTCATTATCATGTTTTCAGTCCCAGATGATTAACCCTGGCAAAATAACTGATCAACACTTTATTATGCTCTGATTTGACCCTGACAAATTAAATGTCTTGCTACAGCAAAAGGCTGGAAATAGGGACCATAGAGTAAATTGATTATGGTCTTGTTATTTCAAAAAGAGGAAGTAGCACGTAACAGGGATAACAAGTTGCCTCGTTTACTCTGCCCAGGGGTGTGCAAGCAAAGACACTACAGCCCACAGCCCAGACCAATTTCCCAATTTATGGTCTAGACATGACTGCTTGGCAAAGGACTAATGAAACTATGTCTTTCTTGGTGTAATAGAATTCCTGAAACTCTGACCCTTGAGTCAGGATGAAGGAAGTCCTGTAAACGTACCTGCTAGATCCCAAGAAAAGAGATAATTAGGGATGTCTCTCCAACTAAAGGAAACCTAAGCAAGGACCCTGAGAACTTCATCTTCCTTTGCAAACTTGTTAGTAAGACATTCCATCCCTTCTATTCCCCACCAATTACCAGTCATACAAAGGATGGATTTTGCAATGTCAGTTAGTCCATGTTGTCAAAAGCTTGCATGGAGTGCACAAAGCTACAATGTACAAGGTTGAAAATACTTTGACTGCTTGATTACAAATAATGTAAATTTCCACAGATTCAGTGCAGCACAAATTTTTGTTCCTTCCTTGGAACTGGAGCTGCTTGAAATACAGAGTAAGGCTCACTCCCGTGTACATACTTAAACATATAGACTTTGTCCTCAGAAGTACTGAGTAAGTTAACAATCAACCACCAGAGTGTAGAGTAGATAAACTTGGCTCCTTGAAGTACATAATTTGGAAGGTTCTGACTCACTGACATACAGAGTTTAACAGACACCAACTCCTTGTATTACATAGGTGGACAGATATTGAATACTTGAAGTACACAGGTGGCCAAATATTGATTCCTTTAAGTACATAGGTAGACAGACATTGACTCCTTTAAGTACATACTTAAACAGATATTGAATCCTTGAAGTACATATTGAAGTACATGCATCAGAAAATTTTAGGAGAGGATGGGATATAATTCTGCCTGCACTGATAAAGGGTATAATGCTGTCCCTTGGGGTTCTCTTGGGTGCTCCTGTTGTTGTAGGATTTCTCTGTCACCTTGAAACTTCAACAATGATCAGATTTGCTTAGCCCTAAGGTATTATAATCTGAGATCTGTCTTCAGGGAGGTGAAAAGGCTAATTAAAATTTCATATGGTTTAGGGCACCTTCCCTATAGATAATACACACAAATTCCATTCCCCCAGCTAATCACAAGCTTACATGCAGCTCTTGCAATTGGAGTTATTTTAATTAAACACATTCTATTTAGAAACCTTATATAAGGCCTTAATATCTGTATTACCTAGAATTTTCAGAATCAAAATGTGTGTGTGAATCATGATCATTACTTACCACCCAGTGCTTCACTGGATTATATTATTACCCATGTGACCAGTATTAAAGGAAGGGAAGACTTTGATCTGTTAATATTACAAAACCACCTGATGTGCCATTGCTATAGATTCTTTTCTTTGGAAAGGCGTCTTTTCTCCTTTGCAGACATGCATTTAAGAACAACAAAAATCACCATATAATATCTTCAGAATTTTTAAAGAGAATAACTAATTAGGGGTAAAACAGCATTTGTGCAGTTATTAAAATATTTATAACTTCAGCAAACAAATAGAATGCATCAGAAATAATGCTTCCCTTGAAGTTGTCCAATGAGAATTATTAGAAATTATGCTTTCTTTGAAATTGTCAAAGGTTTTAATAACAAAGGCTTGCTGCAAAAGCCAGTTCCAGCAAAGCCTTTGTCATGCAAAAGGCAACACACAACACTCAGCAGGTGGTTGTGGGATGTACAAAAAGACGTGCTATGTATAGACGTTCAGCCTTGCTTCCTGTGAAAACAAGCTGGGGTTAACCTGAACCGGGGGTTTAACTAGTTTAGGCTGACAGGTGCCAGTCTGCTATGCAAGTCCAGTCATGTCTGTCTGTCCAAGTTGTGGCAGCTGGGTCAGGCGATGTGGCATGTTGCTCTTGAGGTTTCTTTGCCGTGCTTCACTTATAATAGACTTTACGATAAAGCTAGATGACCTCAAGGAACATCATAAAATTATGACATTGAAAGCATCTTTCCTTGTTGGTGTAAATTGATGGATATAGCTTCAAGTCTGTACCATGTGGTTTGCCCTGCAGGCTGAACCTCTAATGTTTAATGATATAAGGGCTTATAGAATCCAGATGACCTTGCTCCTGGAGATTAATATGTCACGAGTGTCTTCTTCTACTGCCAGGGGGCAGTACTTTAGACATGTCTGGCCAGACAAAGTGGTGCCGCTCTTTGGAGTATCTGCTGTCGCATATATTAGATTTTAATGTCCTCACTCTCCTTCTGTCTGAGTACAGACATGTACTAGTTTTGCACCATTAATTTAATTGCATCACTGATTGGTCATTTTCTTTCATAATTGATTAAAGTGGTTACCTATTCATATAATCAGTGACAAATGACATGTGTAAGCAGGTCCTTAAATTACTAAAAAAAAAGTATTTAAGTCCTGTCAGAGATATGTAAAGTTAGACTAGAAATCTCAAAGATTCATTCTAATGTTTATGACATTGGATAATTTCTAGCCACTTGCATATAAAACCTGAAATAAAGAAAGCTTAATAATAGTATATCATTGTTAAGGTAGCATTCTATATATGGGTATGCAGTACATATGTGTTAAGTATGTGTATGCAGGTAGAAATTGCATACATTATTTTCTCTTGGAGTGATTCTGTATGTGCATTTGTATATATGTATGCATGTGCAGCACATTTTCATGGCTCAGGGTAGCGATTAAAAACGCATATGCATGATAACGGACTTTCCAAACTTTGATGTCAGTGATGGGGTGTTCCTCTGGCAGATGACTTCTGTAGTCAGGCAGCTCTATACTAAATTCCAGTTTTGTTGCATATGTACCGCATATGTATTAAAAGAATCACAGGTGTATGATTTCTAGCTGCATTACGCATATACCTACTGCCTGTGCATACATACTGCCTGTGCATTAATACTGCATATGCATATATGGTATGCTAACTTTATTCTGCAGTACATAAAGCCACTAGTGACAATGGACCTATCTTTAAAAATAGTCTATGCTGCACAGTATCTGTACAAGCTGTTTGAAGCTGTCATGTACCATATTAAAAAGCAGGGTCAGACAGTGCGTTTAGAGGGACTGACAGGTTTGATTTGTTATTTTCGTGTTAGCAATAATGCACTTAATCAGACATATCCTTGAGATATCACAACTAAGACCTCAGGATGTATTTCAAACTAACAATGTGGCCGTTAGTCTTGTTTCCGTTAAAATTTTGCTCTTTTCTTTCCTGTATCTGAATAAATGTCTGAAATCCTGTAATCCTGAAAGGTTGATGAGAAAATGTTGATCAAAGGCCACATATCATGACAGAGGGAATTTGATTAAAATGCAAAAAACAAAGCCCTCGTATGACTCACCTGACTGATAGTAATATTGCATGGCTGTCTTGGTTTATTCCGTTTCCTTGCATGCAGACAGATTAACGAATTTCAAAACCAGGATACTGCTCTATACATTTATCTCATCTTTTGGTAGCTATTTCCTAAAACCATTAAGCTGACCATTTTGTTAACTGTTTTCTCCAACCATTCCTTGAAGGAATTTTCAAGCATTTTCAGGATTAAATATTTCTGTTTTTAAAAGATGATGGCATAAATATTTATGAATAGCTTATCTTCTTTTGTTTAAAAATCCTAGCAGGAGGCCTATATATATATAATAAGTCAATATTTCACAGTTTCATATTGGCAGAAATAATTATTTAACAAATAAACAGTAATTAATTATCTTTAGCTTACAACTTTTTTTTCAGGCAAACCTGACCAATTCTGTATTTTTACAAATAAACATTAATTTTTTCCATTTTTTTTTAATTCTGTCATTTAAGTTATTTTGGCTTTGTAGGTTATCTTTGAATATCTTGAGTTTTGAATTTTCCATTTAATAATAATAATAAATCCTCAAGAAATAATGTAATCAAGTGTTTGGATCACTGACACAATTTTATAATTTTCCACCCATTTAAAAACACACAGATACTTTTCCTTAAGTGTGTTTCTCAAGGATAATTTCCGAGGTGAAAAGAAACTGGTATACGTTAGGTGTTTAGGAATGAGGTATAAATACACACGGTTTGGTTTCTTGTGAAGGGATCATTCAGATAGTGCCCAGTCATATATTTTCCCTGTTTCAGGGGCTATAGGTGACAAAGAAGAAGGTGAAAAAAATGAGGAAACAAATGATGAAGAGGCCGCTGAGATCGAGGAGATGCGAAGGGAAGCTGAGGAGAAGAGAAAAGAAAAACACAGGAAGATGGAGGAGGAGAGAGAAACTATGCGGCAAACCATCAGGGATAAGGTAAGAATCAGAGAGAAACTATGTAAAAGACAGGCAGGCAAAAGGTAAGGACCAAAGAAAAACAATGCAACAAACCATCAGGAAAACAATGCAACAAACCATCAGGAATAAGGTAAGGATCAGAGAGAAACTATGTGGCAAACCATCAGGAATAAGGTAAGGACCAGAGAGAAACTATGTGGCAAACCATCAGGGATAAGGTAAGAATCAGAGAGAAACTATGTAAAAGACAGGCAGGCAAAAGGTAAGGACCAAAGAAAAACAATGCAACAAACCATCAGGAATAAGGTAAGGATCAGAGAGAAACTATGTGGCAAACAGTCAGAGATAAGATAAGGATCAAAGAGATGTTATGCAACAGACCATAAGGGCATGGTAAGGTACACAGAAAAACTATGTAAGAGATAGTATCAGGGTGAGTTTTCTGTCAGTCCCTGCAACTTTAACACGAAGGAAAATACAATAAATTTAGTTGTTTGAGATTTAGGAGTTCCAGCATACTAGCTGCCTCCTATACTGGTATTTTTTTTTTTTTAAAACTCATAGGACTAGGGATCTATATTGTAACTTATTGTGTCAGCAGACATTTGATTAATTCTTTTGTGCCAAGGTACATAACTATAGACATGGCAACAAGGGTACTAATGAACTGATTATCAGTATTGTGACTTTAATATTGTTAACCCTTGAAAAACCAAAGGCCATTCCTCCTCATTGTCTTGATCAAAAGAAGACAACAACAGACAGCTCATGATAATCATGTATTGCAGAATATATGATGTAACAGGTGATATAACAACCAATCAAATTAAATGTTAGTTTTTTATATATGAAGAAAAACGTATGGTGGAATGTTTACTGTGACTTGAATTCAGGAAACATTAGATGTATTTTTTACTGATTCTTAATGTCCAATACATTTTGCATCTCTATGTTAATTTCAAGACTATTAACTGCAAGCACTGAACTTGATGCTTGTTATTTGTAATGCTGCATTCCAGTCTGACAGCTTCAGGTGTTGTGTTCATTCCTGTTCATTAATATCAAGAAAAGCAATTACAGCTGAAGCATAAAACATTCTCAGTTCCTCTGGGTACAAGAGTACGGAAATTATGTGCTGCATTGAACTGTTCTCTTGGCATTCACGGGTATGGATAGTAGTGGTAGAAATTTGCTGTAAAATCATGTTTGATGATTGAAAACAAAAACAGATGGCTTATTATTGATCAACTATTTAATGTCTTATTTTATTACTGTTTAATTTTTTAATTTGCATGAGTGATACTTAAAATTCAGTTTGACTTGTACATCATGCTGAAAGGTCAAGGTAATGGAAGGGTTGTTGACCCTTGCTAGCTGCACAAGGTTAAGTTTTAATGCTATTGGCTTCTTTGTGTCCCATCTTCCTTACATCTCTGACAAGGTTAGATTATTTTTTTTCCTGGATATTGCAACTTCTGTCCATGTCCACACGTAATTGTTTGTAAATGATTATGCAAAAATGCAACAAATTATTGAATATCAAAGTATTAAATGACCAATCATCGATCTTATAGCTAGCATCCCCAAATTGTATGCAAAAATCTGTCACAAATGTTTTGGGATTGAGCATATTGTGGTGCCACCTGCATTAACTTACATTTTATGGGGGAAAGCTAAAGAAACTTCTTCTCTGAAATCATTCAGCCAAATGGTTCAACATTTCACAGAGATGATCCCAAAAATAAGCTCTCTAAAGTTTGTTCGAATGGTTTGGGTTTGATGAATTTTGGAATTGCTACAGGAATTTGAAATTAGTCATTTGGCAAGTAAGCATACTGGCATAACAATCTCATAAACGATAGGAGCTAGCATCACCAAGTTTTGTACAAATGTTAGTCACATGACTCATATTTGAAATTGCAGTTTTTGTGATGCCACCTACACCAACCTGTTTTTTACAGACAAAAACCTCATTATTTTAAGCCTCTTTCTTTTGAAATTGTTTTAGGATGTAACTGTCTAGCTAAATCATTAAATTTGTCACAAGTATTATCCTAGGATATGGTTCTTTCAATTGTGTCAGAATAGACTGGGTTTGTTGATTTTTGGTAGAGTCATAGAAAGCTGAAGTTGGTCTTGTGGTCATTATTTGGCTTATATTTGTGTCCATATCTTTAAATAGCTTGGCTGCCTGCCAACTATTTCAGATTTGGCAACAGGCCAAAGGTGTGTCTGGATCTATTTATATCTTTAGACTGCCAACTGTATCAGATTATGCAGCAGGTCAAGAGTTCACTCAGTGCAGTCAGGTACAGGTAAAAAGTTCACTCAGTGCATCCAGGTGCAGGTCAAGAGTTCACTCAGTGCAGTAGCTGAAGCTAGCTATTTTTTCCAGTCAACTCTGGGGCGATGGCCTTTCTTACCTAAGCCTGGTCAGCCCAGAGAAGTTTGATGTATTGGCCTGATATTTTGACCTGTCAATGCATCTTTGATGGCTTTCTTGTACATAAGACTGATGTCACCATCTACAATGACTTTTGCACAAAGTATGTACCTGCTTATTTCTCAGGAGGGATTTGATATATCAGTCTGAAATTGTGCATATTTATACATAAAGGATAGCTTTGTCATGTGCAATTCTGGTGGTGTCATGTACAAAATCTTTTGCATAGTGTATGCCCTTCTTATTTTTCAGGAGGGATTTGTATTTATATCAGCCTGAAATTGGGCATATGTATACATCTCACATAGCTTTGTTGTACGCAAGACAGGTTGCACCACCTACAAATATTTTTGCAGTGTAGGCTGCTGCTTATACCTCAGTAGTGATTTGACATATTAGCCCGATATTATACATGTCGATACATCTGGAATAGTTTTGTTGTATGCAAGACTTGTGGTGCCACCCTTCAATTGTTTCATACATCTGTGCAAAAAGCCAAATAGTGGTTTGAAGTATCTGTTTGAAATTTTGCATGTCCAGACATCTTTGATGGCTTTCTCATACACAAGACTGGTGGTGTCACCTACAATCATTTTTGTATTGCTTAAACACATGCCAGTATTTCAGCAGTGACTTTAGTGTACTTGGTGCATGTACTTAGGTTCAAAATGTTTATTGATTGCATTGTACATATACATGTCACACTTGCACATGGAAAGTAACAGTCCAGCATGGAAGCATTATTCCTGATGTATATCCCATAGCACAGTTTCGCATTAGGCCTGTTTGCCATGTTTAATGATTTGTTGGCTCTCATTGTATCCGCCAAAACAGAGTTTTGCGGATACTATGTTTTCAGCTGCACGCCGCCGCCGCCGTGGCGTAGGTTTCCGGAGAACTCCACTGTAACCGCTGGGTGGAATTTTATGAAACCCGGGATTATGTTCGGGTCACATGTGAACTACTGCGCCCCGATTTTGTTTTGACCTCTGACCTTTCCTCTGCGCTCTGCGTCCGTTTGTGCGTCTGTTTCCACACATAAACCCACATATCTCGGAAACCGTTTGACGAATCAGGAAATTTTTTTGCACAAATGTAGCCCTAGGAGAGCTTTATAACATACACAAAAAATGGTGGCGCCACCTGCAACCATGTTTGCACAGTGTCCATCTGTTTGTCTGCCTTGGGTTAAAATCACTCATATCTCTGCAGTGACTTGACTAATTCACCTGAAATTTGGCATGCGTATACATCCTGGATAGCTTTTCTGATTTGTGACAGGTGGCGCCACCTACATTCACGTTTACGCTGCAGACATCCAAGCTCATATCTCGGGAACCGTTTGACTGATCAGGAAAATTTTTTTGCACAAATGTAGCCCTTGGAGAGCTTTATAACATACACAAAAAATGGTGGCGCCACCTGCAACCATGTTTGCACAGTGTCCATCTGTTCGTCTGCCTTGGGTTAAAATCACTCATATCTCTGCAGTGACTTGACTAATTCACCTGAAATTTGGCATGCGTATACATCCTGGATAGCTTTTCTGATTTGTGACAGGTGGCGCCACCTACATTCATGTTTACGCTGCAGACATCCAAGCTCATATCTCGGGAACCGTTTGACCGATCAGGAAAATTTTTTTGCACAAATGTAGCCCTTGGAGAGCTTTATAACATACACAAAAAATGGTGGCGCCACCTGCAACCATGTTTGCACAGTGTCCATCTGTTCGTCTGCCTTGGGTTAAAATCACTCATATCTCTGCAGTGACTTGACTAATTCACCTGAAATTTGGCATGCGTATACATCCTGGATAGCTTTTCTGATTTGTGACAGGTGGCGCCACCTACATTCATGTTTACGCTGCAGACATCCAAGCTCATATCTCGGGAACCGTTTGACCGATCAGGAAAATTTTTTTGCACAAATGTAGCCCTTGGAGAGCTTTATAACATACACAAAACTGGTGGCGCCACCTACAGCCATTTTTGCACAGCTCCTGTCTGTTTGTCTGCCATGGGATATAATCACTCATATCTCGGCAGTGGTTTGACATATCTGGCTAAAATTTTGCAGGTTTATACATCCCCGACAGCCCTCTTGATTTTATGACAGGTGGCGCCACCTACATTCACGTTTACGCTGCAGACATCCAAGCTCATATCTAGGGAACCGTTTGACCGATCAGGAAAATTATTTTGCATGTGTATAGTTCTCACATAGCTCTTTTTCATACGCAAAGCTGGTGCCGTCACCTGCAACCATTTTTGCTCAGCGTCCATCTGATACACGGGCTAAAATCACTCATATACATGTAGTGGTTTGACTTATCTGCCTTAAATTTTGCATATGTATACAACTGGGACGGCTTTCTGGATTTTGTGGTAGGGGGGGCAACCTTCATACACAATTTGGCTGCAGACATCCATGCTAATATGCAACACTTCACTCTATTTCCCCTTGCCACTTAATCCATGCCTCACTTCACCCGTTCCACTCTGATTTAGGCGGATACACGTAGTCGCTTGTCGACTACCCGTATTCTAGTTCATTTTTGTAAACATACCTATGAGGAACAAATTTAAAAAGGTTTTCGGTAATAAATCACCAAAGTTTTATTGCTGGTAGTTGGTATTTTGCCAATTTTTTAAATTTTGTGCCAGTTGTTGGGTTGCAAATGTTAGCTTTGTGCCGGCCGTCAGAAGATTGTCCAGTCTACTCCTGAACAGCATGGCTTTAACCCTGCTTACTCTGTAGAACCAAAAACTGCAGTACAGCATATCATAGTTTCTTTTTACAGTGAAACCTGTGAAATATGACCATCTGTGGGACTGGCCAAAGGGCTCCTAATGCACAGGTGGTCTTTCAGACAGGTTCCACTGTATTTCAAATGACACAGTTAACCAGATGAAATTACATTTTCAAGCATGCACTTAGTCATTGCACAAATACCCTGTCAATCAATTGTACCATGAGTTTTTAGCTCAGCTGACTATAAGTCATCTGAGCTATAGTCGTGGTCCATTGTCCGTCGTCCGTCCGTCTGTCCGTCCGTCCGTCCGTCCGTCCGTCCGTCCGTCCGTCCGTCCGTAGATGTGGCACGTTTTGAAACCGTAAGACCTAGGAATCCAAAATTCAGCATAATGTTAGATGTCCCCAAGATCTCCTACCAAGCCGAAAACTGGGTCTTTGCACCTTCGTTCCTTTGAGAAATTAAGGAAAAACCTCAATTTTTTATTAAAAACATATTTTCACACTTCAGGACTGCCTAATATCAAAACCACTCATCTGTTTTTCCTCATATTTACCATAAATATTCCTCTATATAGTTCCTATATACATGCCAGAAATTATGTCTGTATTATTTAATTTAAAAAAGTTATGGGCCCAAACATAATGCATTTTGTAAAAAATCAGGAAAGATATTTGATCACTTAACACAAAAAATTTTAAAGCTATCAACCTTTTTTCCAGTAATATAACTTTAATTAATCAAAATTAAATTGTATACCCAAAATTAGATGAAAATCTTTTAAATTTTTTAAAATATTAATAAAAATAAAAAATTGGTACCTTAAATTTTGCCCAACTTTGACCATGGCACGTTTTTTTCCTGTAAGTACTGTGGATTTAATTTTCACAGCATGTTTTTGTTAGCATTTCAACTGTTAACACCAAAAATTTGAAACCAGTTGATCAAAAACTGTAGATTTTAATAAGTTTTCAAGCACCATGTAACATATTGTTTACATCAAGCTAGTGTTATGTAGTTTGCAAGAGCTCAGCTCCCCAGCACCAGCTCTTAGTTCCTTAAATTTGGCATACAGTTAGATGTCTCCAAAATCCCCACCATGCCAAGAATTTGGTCACTAGGACTTAATACCTTTGAGATATTAATGAAAAACTTCATTTTTCCATTAAAAACCCATTGTTACACTTCAAGACTGCCTAATATCAAAACCACTGATCTGACTTTAATCATAAATAATATACATATTTTTCATTCTCTATGCACATGCCAGAATGATGTCAGCATTGCTTAATTGTTTTAAGTTATGGGCCCAAACATAATGCACTTTGTAAAAAATCAAGAAATATATTTACTCCCTTAACGAGGGCATTGCTGAAGCTAGAGATTTTTTTGTCAGGGATGTAACATTTTTTAATCAAGATTCAATTGAATACCCAAAATTAGTTATGAATTTTTCAAATTTTATAAGTTATTAGTATAAATATAAAATTAGTACCTTAAATTTTGCCCAACTGTGACCATGGCACGTTTGTGTCCTGTGAGCACTGTTGATATAATTTTCATATCATGCACACATTAGGATTTCAGCTTTTTAGTTTAGAAAGCTGAAAGAAATTGGCCAAAAAGTGTAGCTTTTATTAATGTTTTTTATGAGACCCTGTCAGACTTTGGCTCTCTCCAGCCCCTCTTGAGTCACCTGTATGTTGACCTTGTTGACCTTTCATCAAATTATGCACGCTTGAGGCGAGGCATACAGGAATCCAGGCAGCTTATGGCAGCCACAGTTGATCCAGGTGTCCAACCCAACTCATCTAGTAGTTTTAACCAACAACATAACAATAAACAATAAATTAATAAATTTTTATTGGTTTTTAATAACAAATTAAAGAAAAATAGAAAAGAAATTTGTTAGTTTATAATAACAGGAAATTAACTTGCAGTTACTGGTGATATAAGAATCTTGTATCGATGGGTAGAATGTCACATATTCCAAATAACACCATGCAGTCACCTATGGCATTTTTCAGTTCAATTTTAATGATAAAGAAGTAAATCATATTATTCATTACTAATCATTAGGGATCATATGAAGGAAATTAATGATAGACAAAGATGCAGTTGATAATATTAATCTAGATTCCTACTGTGTCTAGTGTGTACATTGATGTGAAATTAGTCCAAAATGAATTTTTTACAGTTATTTTTTAATATAAATAAAAGCCATAAAACCAGGTACTTATGATCATTATTTAAATGTGTGAATTTTGTATATTCAGGATTCTCAACATCATTGGTTGGTGAAACTGAATAAATACCAGACATGGTGCGAATACTTTGTAATTGTATTTAAATACGAATATGATTATGTACTCCATTATAAAATTTCTTGCATAAAGAATAGGAATTCAGGTAAAAATGAAAGTATATGAATACTCGTGCAAATACTTTTAAAATGTATTCATGAATGCATTCATGAATATATTCTTTAATATCATTTTAATAATCATATCAGTTATATTTCATTTAAAAAAATCATATGATTCTCTTATTATTTTTTATAAAAATTATATTTGGGACAATATTTGTAATTTTTTTTAATAAATAATTAAACTCTTTTATTATATGTTCTGCTTATAAGTTATATGGCCAAGTCAAAATCTGTGTGACAATAGTACTCCATTTGTTAATAAAATAAATGAAATCAATCCTCTTCCCTGTCTCAAAAGGTACTATCAAAATGATACATAAGCTAAACAACAACAACTCATAATACAGCTTATATTTATTACCACACAAAACCAGCATGTGCCTCATTTCTAAATAATATTTTTTTATCATATATAACAGCTGAGCGTCGTGACCCATAGGTCCCTTGTTTAATGGTTGTAGGTACTAGGTAGGACAGATCTAATATGAGTGTATTGTCATCATATATAATTAAACAGGGAATGGAACTATATATAGATATATAGATTCACAGTATACACCCACAAACCATGAACTAATCAAACTGAAATATGATTTCTCGGTAACCTTTATACACTTTGGATTTATAAAAAAACACAATGTAACAGTGTCTTTTATTCAATTGGATTACCTCAGGATATTAGATGTTTCATTGAAATTTTTGAAACCAGACCAGCTTGTCATTTACTTCATTTATGGTAAAATTAGGGTAAAGAACATTTATTGAAAGCATTTACAAAATGCAGAACACTTGTAATCTTATACATGAATGATCTTGTAACTAAAACTATATAATCATGAGCATACATGATGCGGCCTTTAATCACTTTGTGGTGAGCTGACAAATAGAAACTCATTTGCTTAATGGGTCATTTGACTAAGTCATGTGATGCAGCTCATGTGATCATGCAGGTATCAGTATTGACAATGTTAACTTGTGTGGTTACTCCCACTGAGTGCAGTTCTGCTTTCATGCAATATTGGGGCTCTGTATACTTAATCAAATGAGACTAAATGCCAGTGTTCTGACACACTTGCTGATTCCCACTTCTTCATTGCTGTTAACCACCTCTTTTAGTTTAGTTGGAATTCATTTATACCACAATAAAGATCAGCTTTTGAATGCCCAGACAGATTGACAGTTTAAAATAAATCTTTTTCCTTTCTCTTTAAAGATATTGAATGAAGATGAAGAAAACTGTTGGAGAATAATAATATGTTATTAATTGTTAAGCCATCTGAATCTCATCCCTTTATATGCACAAGGCTTGGAATAAACAAGAGGTCATAATCAACCATTATGAATATACTAGTGGTATAACCATAATTATGACATGTGATCTGTGACATCTGGGTTTTGGTATGTATGCAAAAGGGCAGCCCCATGAGCAGTTTCAAGAATCTATCTGCTTAGGGAATTTGGTAGCAAGGGGATGTGACGTATCAGCAAAGTTTAAAGTAGAATAACATTTTTCTTTCACCATGCCCAAATCCCTAAATTATAGAACTAGAATTTGAGCAGATTTTGGAGGTTCCATCGAGATTTCAGCAATTTGCCTTTGAGGCTCTGGTAGTGTTAAAAATTAGGACAAAAATTTGGCTCCATAGTTCTACCCCTTAACAAGGCTATGTCACACCCCTTCTTATGTTGGTCTAAATGTGCAAGGGTGATCCCTTATACTTGTTACTCAGTCATGAAACCTCCTCCAGCTCTACTCTTTGAAGTTTGCAAGGTGAATTTCCTTATTATATATTCTGAATTTCTTTAATTAATCCCAGGAGAAATGTTTTCTCTGACCTTACTTCAAGGTAATACACTGTAGGTCAGCTGCTGTGCCGTGCCATGTACATATTTCAAGATTGCCTGTCTGGCTTTATGTAGAGGCTAATAAAGCCTCCCTCCTGCAGGAGATGGGTTGTTTCTTCACCTGTATTTATTAGCATGTGGGCATAAGTGTTTTATTGTTTTGTTTAATACGCTGCCATTACCGTATGTTTTGCTGCGATGATGGATTGCCATGTTGCCGTAGACAATGGAGCAATGCCCTTTAGACTCAGAATTTACGAGCCAAGTGCAGGTTCATTCAGTGATGTACCTTTCCTTGGATGCTGTCATAATTTAGTGTGATTGGCCTTCCACATGAAAGGCAAGACTATATCATCTCAATGGTTAATTTACAGGTCCTCGCTAGAACTATGTTAAATATATACAGAGCATGCAGGACCTTGACTCTTACATTAATCTTATTAGGGGGTAGAAGACAATAAGGGATCTATGTATCCTTGTTACTTGACGAGTCTGGTAATATTTTCCCTTTGATGTACAAGTCAAAGCCTTTGAGGCAAGGCAGCGGCATCAATGTTTGATGAACAGATGTGTTGACAGGAAAGGTTGCCTTTGATCTCTGTGACCCACTTGTTGTACAGTGAAAGTCAAGAAAGAAGATCTTGCAAGTGTTTTGCCGTTGAACTTTTGATCTAAGTAATGAAAATTAGGCCCTAATGATCATAATAATTGTAACCTTCTTGCTCTTATTGTTAATAAGAGGATTTGTCAAATGAATGTCATGTGTTCTTGTGATCTATCATATCTGTGACTTAACTTAATGTCACTTGATGTGGCAGTGTCACTGCTGCTTTAGTCAATGAGTTACTGATTAAGATGAAATTAGCAGCTTGATGTAATGTCTCTCCAGTGGCAGATGTTAGGGCAGTTCTTTAACCTCAAATAATGTAACTATGCCGCTGAGTATGTCATCCTTCCTTAATAAAATTGGGTATAAAATTTTAGGTGAATCATAACGTACAACCAATCCAGGTACCCAGGGTTACTTCCCCAAAGCCCCATTATTTTATAAAGCCGCAAAGCATAACCATTTTAGTCACAAAAGCAGATTTTAGAACATGCCAGTTGACTAGCAGCACAGTAATACTATTTCTTCAAATGAGTTATATAATATAATATAATATAATTTAATAGATTTAAACTGAAATGTAAAGAAAGTCTGTTTTACTACAACTAATGCAAAAAAGCACTAACGTGATGTTTATGAAATTTGTACATACATATGATATGAATTCTTGTTAGAGCCATTGTTAATAATATTGATACTTGTCAGAGCCATTGATGATTAAATTGTATTTTGTTATAGCCATTGATAATAATATTGCTTCTTGTCAGAACCACTGATGATTAAATTGAATCTTGTCAGAGCCATTGATAAAAATACTGTAGATTATCCATTTATTGCCTATAAATGTTCTAAACCATTCAGTTCTCAAGCAACTTGCCTTACAGCTTTAGATGTATGATTCTCTGGAATTCATCATCCTGGTTTGGATGTGTTGACAGTAACATGGAGCTGTCAGTTGAACTTGAGACAAGATGGCTCCCAAACAGCTGATTGGAGTGAACTATGTTTTGGCATTATCAGGTCTAACTTAATGATACTTGTATTAATGTAATTGATCAATTCTGTCAAGTCTTAACTTAATAATTATAATTGATAAATTCTTATGATAAAATTTAGAGCCCAATTCCTTTTTCAATGGTGTCAGTGAAGCACAGATTGCTCCACTGAGGTGGTGCAAGATCTGTCACCAAATGATGCAAATTCTTATTGAGTTAATTAGGCATGAATGTATGTAGATGTATCATTCCACGTGCATCAGTTGATGCATCAATATTTCAGGCAAAGAATGATCAGTCTTAGATTGAACATGGAAGTCCTTCACTGTTTTAGTTTCTAAATGAAATCTTGCATAATAAGCTGACTTTGATATTCTTTGATATGTTTAATAATCCATGTTGTCTTCAAAGCAGGCATTCATTGAATATACACAGTAGTGGGTGTACTGGTTGGAGGTTGTCATGACAAGAGAAAATTAAGATGCATATTCACAAGATTATTTATGGAATTAATAATCAGAATACCAATCATTATGGCAGTGCTTTAAATAAACAACCTTTATTCTCAGTATGAGAAAGTTAATTTCTGCAGAAAGACTTGTGTCATTTTACTAGTTCTGTTGCATGCTTTTATTTATTCTGTGTAATTGTATCCGCCAAAACAGAGTTTTGCGGATACTATGTTTTCAGCTGGCCGCCGCCGCCGCCGCCGCGTAGGTGTCCGGAGAACTCCTCCGTAACCGCTGGGCGGAATTTTCCGAAACCCGGGATTATGTTCGGGTCACATGTGAACTGCTGCGCCCCGATTTTGTTTTGACCTCTGACCTTTCCTTTGCGCTCTGCGTCCGTTTGTGCGTCTGTTTCCACACATAAACCCACATATCTCGGGAACCGTTTGACCGATCAGGAAAATTTTTTTGCACAAATGTAGCCCTCGGAGAGCTTTATAACATACACCAAAAATGGTGGCGCCACCTGCAACCATGTTTGCACAGTGTCCATCTGTTCGTCTGCCTTGGGTTAAAATCACTCATATCTCTGCAGTGACTTGACTAATTCACCTGAAATTGGGCATGCGTAAACATCCTGGATAGCTTTTCTGATTTTATGACAGGTGGCGCCACCTACATTCACGTTTACGCTGCAGACATCCAAGCTCATATCTCGGGAACCGTTTGACCGATCAGGAAAATTCTTTTGCACAAATGTAGCCCTTGGAGAGCTTTATAACATACACCAAAAATGGTGGCGCCACCTGCAACCATGTTTGCACAGTGTCCATCTGTTCATCTGCCTTGGGTTAAAATCACTCATATCTCTGCAGTGACTTGACTAATTCACCTGAAATTGGGCATGCGTATACATCCTGGATAGCTTTTCTGATTTTATGACAGGTGGCGCCACCTACATTCACGTTTACGCTGCAGACATCAAAAGTCATATCTCGGGAATTTGACCGATCAGGAAAATTCTTTTGCACAAATGTAGCCCTTGGAGAGCTTTATAACATACACCAAAAATGGTGGCGCTACCTGCAACCATGTTTGCACAGTGTCCATCTGTTTGTCTGCCTTGGGTTAAAATCACTCATATCTCTGCAGTGACTTGACTAATTCACCTGAAATTTAGCATGCGTATACATCCTGGATAGCTTTTCTGATTTTATGACAGGTGGCGCCACCTACATTCACGTTTACGCTGCAGACATCCAAGCTCATATCTCAGGAACTGTTTGACCGATCAGGAAAATTTTTTTGCACAAATGTAGCCCTCGGAGAGCTTTATAACATACACCAAAAATGGTGGCGCCACCTGCAACCATGTTTGCACAGTGTCCATCTGTTCGTCTGCCTTGGGTTAAAATCACTCATATTTCTGCAGTGGTTTGACTAATTCACCTGAAATTCGGCATGCTTATACATCCTGGATAGCTTTTCTGATTTTATGACAGGTGGCGCCACCTACAATCAAGTTTACGCTGCAGACATCCAAGCTCATATCTAGGGAACCGTTTGACCGATTGGGCCAAAATTTTGCATGTGTATAAATCTCACATAGCTCTTTATCATACGCAAAACTGGTGGCGCCACCTGCAGCCATGTTTGCACAGCTCCCATCTGTTTGTCTGCCATGGGATAAAATATCCATGCTAATATGCAACACTTCACCCGTTCCACTCTGATTTAGGCGGATACAAGTAGTCGATTGTCGACTACCCGTATTCTAGTTACTTTGGTTGGTGTTGGCTTCATGTTCCTGAGGTGAAATACTCGCGATTTTATGTTCTTTCAAGTTCCGCGAGGGGTTTCATTTCCGCGATGTTCCATACAGTAATATAATCTACACAATGTACATAACAATTATTATATCATTGTATCCCCAGACAAAGTGGGGATACTATGGTTTCACGACGGTCCCGCGGCCGCCGCCGCGGCAGAAAAACCTTGTGAGCGGGATAACTAAAAAAATCACTGATCTTTTTCAAACTTTACATTTGTATAGATATAGGTAAGGGGACAAAGCCTATTTAAAATGGGGTCATGACCTATGCTAGGAGAGTGACCTTGACCTTGAATAAGTCAATTTTTGCTGAAAATAACACAATTTCTTTAATATCTCAAGTAAGCTTACATGTACTGGTCATAAAATCAAGGTGACCGAAGATCTTGGATAGCCTTGTGATATACCGGAAACTGGTGGCACCACCTGTTATCCTTTTCTTGTTTTTACTCCTTTTAATACCCCCATAATTGCCACTTGACAGTACTGTAAGCATTATAAGTAAAAAACTAATGGACAGATTTCTTTCATATTATGCACATGTAGAGAGATGGGTTATGGGATGAGGTCTATTTACATTTGGGTCATGACCTTTACCATGAGAGTGGCCTTGACCTTTAATGTGTCCATATTTGGTGAAAATCACACACCTCTTATGATATCTCCAGTGTTGATAGCCATATGGATTTCAAATGTGACTTGTGTATGGCCCACCACTAAAGTAAGAACCCTATAGGTTCTAGGGTCATGAGGTCAAAGGTCAAGGTCACTGGACTCGCATCTTAAAAGATACCGTGTATGCATTTTAAGCCAAACTTTCATCCCAGGTCTTCCATCTTGAATATATAGCTCACTTGCCAATAGTGGATGATCCATATCAATTTAAGGGTCACAAGGTCAAAGGTCAAGGCCACAGGCGCTATCTGTCAAAATATTAGTTTCTGGATGATAATTCCTGCTTTTATTGATGTATGGATTTCAAACTTGACTTGTATATGACCCATTGGAAAAGCAAGACCCGAATTGATTTTGGGGTCATGAGGTCAAGGTCACAGGACACATCTTTAAAAAGATTGTGGATGCATTTTCAGCCCAACAATTCATCTCAGACCTTTCATCTTGCACATATAGTTCATCTGCCAATAGAGGAAGACCCCTATCAATTTTGAGGTCACAAGGTCAAAGGTGAAGGTCACAGGAGCCATCTGTCCAAAAATTAGTTTCTGGATGATAATTCCTTCTTATATTGATTTATGGATTTCAAACTTGACTTGTTTATGACCTATTGGAAAAGCAAGACCCGAATTGATTTTTGGGTCATGAGGTCAAAGGTCAAGGTCACAGGACACATCTTTAAAAAGATTGTGGATGCATTTTCAGCCAAACATTTCATCTCAGATCTTTCATCTTGCACATATAGTTCACCTGCAATGAGAGGAAGACCCCTATCAATTTTGAGGTCACAAGGTCAAAGGTGAAGGTCACAGGAGCCATCTGTCCAAAAATTAGTTTCTGGATGATAATTCCTGCTTTTATTGATGTATAGATTTCAAACTTGACTTAAATATGTCCCATTGGAAAAGCAAGACTTGAATTGATTTTGGGGTCATGAGGTCAAAGGTCAAGGTCACAGGACACATCTTTAAAAAGTTTGTGGATGCATTTTCAGCCAAACATTTCATCTCAGACATTGCACACACAGTTCCCCTGCCAATAGAGGAAGACGCCTGTCAATTTCTTGGATAGCCTTGTGATGTGCCAAAAGGTCAAGGTCACAGGACCAACATCTTCAAAAAGATTGTGGATTGATAGATGGAAGAAAAAATAATTGCTCGCCAAGTGTCAGTATATGCTGCTAAAAATTAGGGCCTATTCTTAAAGGGGGGGGGGGGGGCATACTATGTCTGGGGATACTCTGGCACTTGCAGTGCCAAGAAATATCTAGTTTACTTAATATTTTTGCATGATCTTAAAAAATGGATTTGGAGCTAAGCCAACATCGGACAGAGGAAATACTTCATGCAATAGAGGCAGATATACAAAGTTATGGGTATTTTTCATATAATCAATCTTGGAATCTTGGGAAACATAAAAGGTATGTTAATATTGATGATACCGACACAATATTTGTAAGATACCATTGAAGCTTAGAAAAAAATTACTGTACACCTGTGTATATGTTAATCTTACTCACAAAAGTTTTATTTTCACGAAAAATTTCCCTTCGTGAACATTGCAATTCAAACCCTCTCGAACAAAAAGGCAAGTACAGTACTTTAATCTGGACACCTTACCTTCATCTACTAAGAGCATCCTCTTCATAGATTTGATATGTAATTATTGGTAAAACTTAAACTCTGTGTTAATTTTATAAATGATCTGATCTGTTAACAGTGTAATTTGTTTCTAGTCACCAGGCTTTTCTGCATCACCTTGAGGTTTATTATCTGTCATGAGTGAACAAAGTGTGTCATGTGACCTTCATTTAATGGCTGTCTTTTCTTTTATTAAGATAGGAATCAAAGTCTGTGTCAAGTAATTATATTATTATTATATTACTTTACCATTATATGATCTTGCATGTATATAGGCTCACCAATGGCCTTAAGAGCAGTATAATTACTTTTCCCTAGAGAGTAGTAACTTATCATGTATATCTCTTCTTTCTGCTTCCTATCTGTGCATCAAAAAAGAATTCATTTAATCAAAGTCATTTATTACTGATCTGTACACAAAACAATATAAACAATAAAAAGAAAGTTTCCTTCAAACATTAGATTTATTTAAAACATGATTTTTCATACAAAACAGATTTGATTAATGGTAATTGTACATTCCCTTTAGCAACAGTTTCAGCTAAAAGTCAGTTTACTTATCATAGAAAATATAGATTCTATTATAAGTCATTGTACATTCCATAAAAAAGTGTATTCAAGTAAAAGTTGGTTTATTTCCATAAATCAATAGATTTAGATAAAACACAGGGTACTTCCCTTAAAATAACAAATTTCCTTAAGACTAAGCATGCTATACATGATACATCTTATGCTAAAACTCAGTTTACCTTCATTCCATAAAGAAAGATACCATTAAACTGCTTGTCTGCTTTTCATTTAGTAATAAGAGATTTGGTTGAAACTTATGTGATTCCCAGAGAAAGTTTAGATTCTGTTTATAGCATACATTTTGTACAACTGCAGATTCAGTTCAGAGCCAGTGTCTTTCCTGCAAACAATAGATCTTGTTAAATCTCAGGGCACCTTCAATAAGACAAAAGATACCAATTCAGTGTACTTCTTGTAAACATCGCATGATATTTGCACAACGGGTATACAAACTTCAGCTGAATTTAGGGCCAAACATTCGTATGATATTGGCAAACCTAAAAATTGCCATCTAGAACTTCCTCATGTGGCTAGATTCTTAGAGGTCAAACATATTGTAAATTTTTTTTTCAGTTTTAAATATTTCCAGGAATTTAAAATAAATTCTCTCTGATACAATAAAAGATGAGCAAGATTTTGTCCTTAATGTAAGTGGAAAGAGGATTAGAATTACATTTATTTGAAATTTAAAATAACTGTACTTAAGAAAAAAAAGACAGTAAAAAGTCAGTTTACCATAAATTCCATAAAACAATAAATTTCTTCTTTGTTCCATAAGAAATAGAAGAATCTATTAAAAATATATGTAATTTTCAATAAAACAAAAATACTGTCAAATGTTTCAATAAAACAAAAAGACTGTCAAATGTTATTTAATTTAATAAATATACTGATTTCTTTAAAAGTCAGTGTACTTTCCATATGACTGTCTGTGATTTAATTGCTGCTGGGGGCATATTTTTGCAGCTATATGCTTCATTGCCTTTGGGCTATTCTTTGCTTGTGATCTTTGTGACATCATAAAGCCTCGGGTCTTGTGTTGTCTTATTAATGGGAAGACATTTACGGACATCAGGTGAAGCATTACAGATAACATATAGTCTGATGTCTGGAGACACGAACAGGCAGGTTTATGGGTCTGCCTTTTTAGTTTTAGCATGTGGCTGAGGGAGATAGGCAGGGCAATAAAGGCTCTAGCTCAGTTTGCATTCGCATTCACTCAGTAAAACAACACTCCCGTCTTGTGGGAAAAATTTTGGACCGCCTCTTGGCTGTCCCCAAAGACCTTTTATTCTGATACCAAAAGAAGAATGCAAAGATGGGGAAACCAAAACGGCCCCATCAAACAACATCAACAAATATATAGTAAGCCATTACATTTTGAACCATCATGTCATAGCAATGTCCTCTATATGAGGCTCATACGAGTCCATAGAAATGTATGCAAGACTGTTTTACCATTGTGAATAAAATGCGCCTCAAAATTGTCCTCTTATTTTTGGCATTGTTGTTAAAAGTCCATACATATGTGCCTATCATTTCTTGTGGCAGTTTAAATGTTAGCACTTCGCCATGCGTCACTCGACATATACAGCCCGCTAGACAGCAAGTACCAGAATAGAAGACCTTATACCTGACATGCACTGTATCACCTTCTGTACCAGAAAAACCGTTAACCAACTGTAACCAATTACCACAGCTCTGGAGGATAGCAGGGGATGGAGGTGGGAATATCCAAACGTAAAATTGTTGTCAATCAGCAGTTGTGGAAAAAATGTTGCCGTCCCACCCGGCCTCCCCCTATTTATTGTTATGCATAACGGCGGTACTGCGACCGCGGAAGAAAAGTAGTACCAGAGCGTGATTGGCCCAGACGGCTGACAGTAGCAACAGGATACATCATAGGTAACCGGACTACTTCAAGCGGATAATTTGAACAATTATCCGCTGGAGTATGGACTACCAGTCGACCCATAAAAAGCTTATTGACCTCTGTTCAATAATTGTAATAACTGTGCATAATGGAATCAACCAAATGAATCAGCTGTCCTAGATATAGTTTAAATCCTACCAAAGTCTCCTATAAACCCACAGAAATGTGCCCTAATATCATAACCACAAGTTGTGATGTCTGGTTTATCCCAAGCCCCTTATTATCAGCAGGTAGTGTTAAATCCAGAATGCTAAAAATTAATTATACCATTCTTATTGTTAGGGGTAAATATATCCTTTTGAGGTTTGTTGCTGTTGTTGTATCCAGGGACTGGAGGGTGATCTATCAAATGGGTCATGACCTTGACCTTGTTTTTGTCCATATGGATGAAAATCATACAGACATATTGCTTGAAAAAGAATCCCAGATTTGAAATAATGGTGGCGTTAAGAAGTTATGTTCACAATCGTATTTCTTGAGGGTTTTATGTTGCCATATTGTCTCTGACAAGTGTTGGGTTCACAAATACTTCCGAGTTCATACAATTACATTTAACATAAAGTAAGGAGAGCAAAAAACATAGAGCTAAGCATGTTTATCAACACATCAAGTCATATCTTCACGATCATCATTCTCAGGAACAGAAAAGGTTATTTTTCATTAGGGAGGAACAAATTGCCATCTTTGTATACAGTAAAAGTGTATTTTAAATTGAATGCTAGCCCCAGTGTGTTATTGCCAGCTCAGCTGCGCTGGAGTCATATTGACCAGCTGGAGCTGATTGCATGGTTGCTGGGGGGTCAGGATATTGAACGATTTGAAGAATGGCGCAATGGCGGTCCTTTTATATCTGTGAACCCGACCAGTGTGTTTATGTCACTTGCAGACCCTGCCTGTCTTTGCTCCTGCCCTGAGTTTACCACTGTGGTAAATAGAGCTAAAATAATAAGGCGGTCTTGAGAACCTGATTACTTGGCAAATATTTTGGTCTGGAGTGGTTATGTATGCAATAAGGCCAGGGCATGCAATGCACTGTGAGATGTCTGTTTTGGCTAGGCCAGGCTGAATGAGATTTTGATTTGATAATGGTGTGATTTAACACATAAATATTACTTCACGTTTTTGCAGTTCATTGATGGACAAGAAAGCTGAAAGCTGCTACATTTGAATATGAAAAGGTTTAACTTGTAAATGAATTAATTAAACTTGCAAGAACTTGGTAACTTACAACTTCAACACCAGCCTGACATTTGCATTATATGAGTTAACACAATGATGCTTTACTGAATATACCTAATATATATATATATATATATATATATATATATATATATATATATATATATATATATATATATATATATATGTTATCTTTCTTTGTGTTAAGTTAAGAAATAAATAAATGGTGTTAATTTTCCAATAGATGCTTGAGACATTTAGTAAAATATATTGTATTGATCAGCTGGGAATCCATTTAAACAAAATGGAAACCACTAGTTAGGTGTTTACCAAGTTTTATTGAAAGCTGATGGTTCTTTTCATTTCCAATTGGTTGATTACCAAAGTCAGTTGTCTTTTAGGTCACAATATTTAAGTACATGTTTTTATGTGCCCATCATATGACAGAAGTTAGTGGTGTACCCACCGTCCATCTGTCCGTCTGTTAACTTTAAGTGTCGCCGCGATAACTCACCAGGACTTTGATATATTTTCATGAAACTCACCATAACTACTAACCAATAGATTATCTCAGGCGAGTAGGATTATTGGCAACATCCACACATATTTAATGAGGTCATGGGTCACTAGGCTACTTAGTGGTATTGCTCAGGTAACTTATGAAGGATTTCGATAAAACTCATCAGAAAATTTAATCAAAATATCTCACCTAAGTTAAATTTCAGGCAAAATCCATTAATATACTGCACTTTGGAGGCACCTTGGTGATTACCAAAAACCCTGTGGATTTTCATGAAACTCACTATACATATTTACTTATAGAGTTTCTAACCTGAATTACCTATTCATCAATATTCATGCATTTTTTAAAGAGGTCATATGTCACCAGATACACCACAGGGGTATAATGAACATTTGCAGACTGTTCCATTCTTTTTTCCCCTCCGCCCTTTGGCACTTAACCTAAATTTCCTAATACCTTTACACATACTTTTGTGATTAATTCAAGCAGATTTTAATTATGTTCATAGTTATTCAGGGTTCTTACTTCTATACTATATTCTGTGCATGTTTTCAGAGCAGATTCACAGATCATGGAACATTTGTCTGAACCATATAATAACTCATCATCAATCAAAGTGCCCACAACAGTGATTGATTATATGGAAAAGTAACAATTCCCATCATTTATAGAAAATTTTCTAGCTCAGATCTCGGTCACATTATCTAAATGATCCAGATTAAAGGGCAAATTTACTAACTTGACTTTCTGACTGTATTTGTGAATAGTCTAGTATTTTCACAAACAGCTGCTTATAGGATATCACTTGATTGTTATTCAGATCTGGTCATGGCTGAATAAAGTTTCACTTTTCATCAAGGCACTCCATATGTTCAACTGAATTAAATGTTTCGATTCAATCAGTGCTGGTGATATTGTCTGGTGCCTGCAAAAATAACTCTTATCCAATGATCATAATAATTTACAGACTACAGTGTTACCTTACCTGCTTTGTTACCAATAGACACTTAATCATCTGCATGTACCCATGGAGCTTCAATCTGTAATATCTCATGCTAATGTTACGATTTCTCTGGCTCATTCATACTTAATTTTGAAACATGAAAAAGTAGTCTGCAGAGGTCATGGCCTACTTTCTTTTCTGCATGTTTGGCTGAGCTAACAGTCATGCATTGAGTTGCATAATATTCCATATTATTGACCTAAAAGATGGCATGCTTCATATTTCTTTAATCATGATTGGCATAGCTCTCCAGAGGTATAGCATAATTTTGTATTGATATTTTGTTTTGGGTTCAAAATGGCATGAGCATAGCTCTCAAGAGGTATAGCAGAATTTTGTATAGATATTTTGTATTGGGTTCAAAATGTCATGAGCATAGCTCTCCAGAGGTATAGCATAATTTTGTATTGATATATTGTATTGGGTTCAAAATGTCATGAGCATAGCTCTCCAGAGGTATAGCATAATTTTGTACTGATATTTTGTTTTTGGTTCAAAATGGCATGAGCATAGCTCTCAAGAGGTATAGCAGAATTTTGTATAGATATTTTGTATTGGGTTCAAAATGTCATGAGCATAGCTCTCCAGAGGTATAGCATAATTTTGTATTGATATATTGTATTGGGTTCAAAATGTCATGAGCATAGCTCTCCAGAGGTATAGCATAATTTTGTATAGATATTTTGTATTGGGTTCAAAATGTCATGAGCATAGCTCTCCAGAGGTATAGCATAATTTTGTATTGATATTTTGTATTGGGTTCAAAATGTCATGAGCATAGCTCTCAAGAGGTATAGCATAATTTTGTATTGATATTTTGTATTGGGTTCAAAATGTCATGAGCATAGCTCTCCAGAGGTATAGCATAATTTTGTATTGATATTTTGTATTGGGTTCAAAATGTCATGAGCATAGCTCTCCAGAGGTATAGCATAATTTTGTATTGATATTTTGTATTGTATATACAAAATACAACTTGATACAAAAACAGCCCTAAATAGAATAGATACAGGAGATAATAGATTGATTTGCAGACACCTATTCCTGCCTCTTTGCACTGTACAATAAAAAGCACTCCTCATGCAGCAGTTATACACTGTAGTCATTGTTTAGCTTCTTCCTTTAAACCACTGCTTTGTGCAGCAAGATTTTCAGGGTTTCACCACCAGGGCGGGCACAGGAAAAAGAATGGCAGTCAGACCAAGGAGAGTGTGGCATTGCATTTTGCCTCTAACTCTAGTTTAAACCTGTGACACTCTGCCATCGTTTGTCTTATTCTGAGCCCCGTGCCAAAACCAGTGTTTGAAACTCCACAAAACTTGAAAAGAAAAGCAGTGGTTAAAGTAAAGGAAATCTTGAATGACTGCAGTATATAACTGCTGTATAAGAAGTGTAAATAAAAGACTACTTGTGAAAATTTATCTGGTTTACACACATAGAGACCCCTCTTTGTATGCTTTCCAGTGGTCATCTGAGATGCTCAGGTCAAGTGATACAGGGTGCTGACTCTTCAGTGTTACATCCAAAGTATTGATTACTTTATTGCATCAGACCTGTGAAGCTGGAACTTCTATGGTATCCTATATTGTTGCTCAGTCTGCAGAGGCAACTAAAGGCTGTATATACAGCTGGGTGTCTGACTGGGATTTATGGTGAAATGGTCATTGTATATTAATTTCTTCACTACCAATTAATTCCTGCAGGAAACCAGCTGTCTTCTAAATGATATCCATAGCTTCAGGAAAACATTTTTCGTTCACTGAATATTAGTGTCCATGTTGACTTTCTGTCTGCATGATGTTACTGAGATTTAAATTTCATGAAAGATATTTAGTCAAGATGTCTGAACTGGCTTCTGTCTGACAGATAGATTTATTTTCTAATTTACATTCAGACGTAATCAAGATACAGACTTTCTTCATCACAACATTCACATTTACTTCTCAAACCAAATTAGGTAACAAGTTGCTAACAACAACCGTGTGTTGTTCCATTTAGCAATTATACAATAATATTAATCTTTTGAGATTTATTTTCATATTGGTGGATATTGTTACAGGTGCTCTTTTTATTGTGTGGCACTGGCGTAGCTCCTGTTGTGGTGCCCGTGTCTAGCCACGTATTACATTCTATGTTTAATCCGTGTTGGTTGAATTCTCATTGTCATGTGAGCCTTGAGCTTTCACACCTGGTTGTGGGTCACGTGATGAGCCTGGTGTGTGTAGATACACAGCGCTGTTCTTTCTTGAGAATTCCTTAAATGTGTGTTGTGCAAGACCTTATAGACCATTCGAGAAGTGGAAAATTCCCGGCTTACGGTGTGAAGGTATATAAAGGGGCTGTTTTTAGAACCAGGGGGCAGACAGCAGAGCAGATACCAGTGAACGTAGAGGCGTGTGTCAGATTCTAGAACCTTATCCGATGAATGCGGCAATAATAGAATTTCAAGAACTTTCTCCTGGATTTTATACATTTGGACTTTAGTTTACTTTCTGTGTTGCTGCAAGAACTTTCCACTGGACTGTCATTCTCCGAGAGTTTACATTCAAAGGACTTATCGTGGTGACGGTGATGGTAAAGAGGTACTGTACCATTATCTTTCTGTGTGATTATATTGACTTGTTGCTATAACACTGTTTTACTGTATAATTGTATTGATTTAGTGTATTGTATTGTTAGGGTTGTTTTAAGAATAAATTATAGTTATTTGTTAACAAAAAACCACTGACTTCTTTATTCATTCCCCTAGACATTTCACGCTGCCTAGTGTTACAGAATCTGATTTTTAGCTCAGCTGACTGTAAGTCATCTGAGCTATAGCGATCACTCTTTGTCCGTCGTCCGTCTGTCTAGCTGTCGGTCTGTCCGTCCGTACGTCTGTCCGTCCGTTTACCTGGCACAAATCGTAACCGCTTGACCTAGAAACTTTCAACTTGACATTCTGAGAGGTCCATGAAAATCTCCTTGGAAACCAGAAAAGAGGTCTCTGTTACCCATATCCTTCGAGCTATGGATCCCCAAAGTCCCCCCCCCCCCCCCAGAATAGTAAAAAATTTCATACAAAAACTTCAATATCTCATTAACTACATCACTGATGGTCATGATTTTTGGCATACATATTGATCATGAGATGTTCCATCAGTTTCTGCAGACTGGTGGTGCCACCTTTTTATGCCCCCGCCACAAAGTGGCCGGGGCATATAGTTTTACCCATGTCCGTCATTCCGTCATTCCGTCATTCCGAAATCAAACAGTTGTACGGACTTTTTTTCGCAATGCCTGCTGATATTGGCCTAATTTTTGGTGTGTGGGCAGATATAGACCAGTTACAGATCGAGTTCGCGTTTCGTCCCGGTTGACCTACTTTTGACCGTTTTACGGCTCCTAAACTTAGAAAATTTCATGAAAAATAGAAATATTCATGACAGATACACATGTCGGACTTTTTTTCGCAATCCTAGCAGATATTGGGCTGATTTTTGGTGTGTGAGCAGATATAGACCAGTTACAGATCGAGTTCGCGTTTCGTCCTGGTTGACCTACTTTTGACCGTTTTACGGCTCCTGAACATAGAAAATTTCATGAAAAATATGAAATTTCATGACAAATACACATGTACGGACTTTTTTTCGCAGTGCCTGCAGATATTGGCCTGATTTTTGGTGTGTCGACAGATATAGACCAGTTACAGATCGAGTTCACGTTTCGTCCCGGTTGACCTACTTTTGACTGTTTTACAGCTCCTAAACTTAGAAAATTTAATGAAAAATAGAAATATTCATGACAGATACACATGTACAGACTTTTTTTCGCAATGCCTGCAGATATTAGCCTGATTTTTGGTGTGTGGGCAGATATAGACCTGTTACAGATCAAGTTCGCATTTCGTCCTGGTTGACCTACTTTTGACCGTTTTACGGCTCCTGAACATAGAAAATTTCATGAAAAATATGAAATATCATGACAAATACACAGGTACGGACTTTTTTTCGCAATGCCTGCAGATATTGGCCTGATTTTTGGTGTGTGGCCAGATATTGACCAGTTACAGATTGAGTTCACATTTCGTCCTGGTTGACCTACTTTTGACTGTTTTACGGCTCCAGAACATAGAAAATTTCATGTAAAACATAAATTTTCATGACAAATACACTTGTACAGACACTTGTATCACAATACCTGCAGATATTGGCCTGATTTTTGGTGTGTGGGCAGATAATGACCAGTTACAGATCAAGTTCACGTTTTTTCCCAGTTGACCTATTTTTGACCGTTTGACGGTGCTCTAACAAAGAAAATTTCATAAAAAGGTGCATATGTATGGACTTTTTTTCACAGTGCCTGCAGATACGGGCCTGATTTTTGGTGTGTAGGCAGATAATGACCAGTTACAGATAGAGTTCTTGTTTTCTCTCAGTTGACCTACTTTTGACCATTTGACTGCTCCTGAACATAGAAAGTTTCATGAAAAATATAAATTTTCATAACAAATGCATATGTACTTACTTTTTTTCCTCAATGCCTGCAGATACCACCCTGATTTTTTATGTGTGGGCAGATAATGACAGTTACAGATCGAGTTCACGTTTCATCCCGGTTGACATACTTTTGATTGTTTTATGGCTCCTAAACATAGAAAATTTCATGAAAGACAGAAATTTTTATGGAAAATGCACATGTATGGACTTTTTTTCACAATGCCTGCATATACTGGCATGATTTTTGGTGTGTTGCTTGATAATGACCCGTTACAGATCGAGTTTGCATTTTGCCCTTGTTGACCTACTTTTGACCATACGACACCTCCTGAACTTAAAAAAATTTTCAAAATTTTACAAATGTTTCTAATTTGCCCAAGGCGGGGGCATTCGTGTCGTTCCGACACATCTAGTTTTTTTTTTTTTACGAATTTTTTTCTCTATTTTTGAGACCTTTAAAAATGTGAACATCTGTTAACAGGGCACAAATCTTAAAGACTGGACCTAGAATCCTCATTCTTGACACACTGAGAGACCTATGAAAAGTCTCCATGGAAACCAATAATTAGGTCTCTGTTAAACATATCCTTCTAGCTATGGGGCCCCAAAGTACCCCCCCCCCAGAATAGTCAAAAATTTCATACAAAAACTTCAATATCTCATTAACTACATCACTGAGGGTCATGATTTTTGGCATACATATTGATCATGAGATTTTTCATTAGTTTCTGCAGACTGGTGGCGCCACCTGTATTTTTCAATTTTTGACGAATTATTTTCTCTATTTTTGAGACCTTTAAAAATATGAACATCTGTTAAGTGGGCACAAATCGTAAAAACTGGACTGAGAATCTTTATTCTTGACACAGTGAGAGACCTATGAAAGGTCTTCATGGAAACCAGAAATAAGGTCTTCGTTACCCATATCCTTTGAGTTGTGGGGCTCCCAATTACCCCCCCGGAATAATGGAAAATTTGATAAAAAAAAAACTGCAACATCCCAATAATTACAACACTGATGGTCATGATTTGTGGCATACATATTGATCAAGAGGTGTTTCATCAGTTCCTGCAGACTGGTGGCGCCACCTGTATTTTTTCAAATTTTTACAATTTTTTTTCTCTATTTTTGAGAACTTTTAGGATGTAGTTATCTGTCAACAGGGTACAAATCATAACAACTGGACCTAGAATCTTCATTCTTGCCACACAGGGAGACCCATGGAAACCTGAAATTAGGTCTCTGTTACCCATATCCTTTGAGCTATGGCACTTCAAAGTACAGCTCAGAATCATGGAAAATTTGATACAAAAGTTGAAGTATCTGAACAACTAATGCAGAGATCACCATAATTGTTTGCATGGATATTGATCATTGAGTGTTTCATCAGTTTCTGCAGACTGGTGGCACCATCTGTATTTGTTCGGGTGTTTTTATGATTTTTTTTCTCAATTTTTGAGACCCTTAAAGATATGAACATCTGTTAACAGGGCACAAATCATAACAACTTGACCAAGAATCTTCATTCTTGACACACAGGGTCATGCAAGGAGACCCATGAGCTGTATGGATCCAAAATACCCCCCAGAATAATGAAAAATTTGATACAAAAACTGCAGTATCTCAATAACTACAACACTGATGTTCATTATTTTTGGCATACATATTGATCGTGAGGTGTTCAACATATTGATCATGAGGTGTTCCATCAGTTTCTGCAGACGGGTGTGCCACCTCTATTTTTTTTTCAAATTTTTACGAATTTTTTTCTCTATTTTTTTAGACCTTTAAAGATGTTGTTATCTGTCAACAGGGTACAAATTGTAACTACTGGACCTGGATTCTTCGTTCTTGTCATGCAAGGAGACCCATGAAACATGTCTGTGGAAACCTGAAATTAGGTCTCTGTTACCCATATCCTTCAAGTTTTTGGACTCAGAAGTATCCCTCAGAATAATGGAAAATTTGATACAAAAGCTGAAGTATCTAAACAACTAATGCAGAGATCACCATGATTCTTTGCATGGATATTGACCATGTGTTTGTATTAGTTTCTGCAGACTGGTGGAGCCACCTGTTTTTTTAAAGTTTACGCATTTTTTCTCTATTTTTGAGATATATAAATACAGACACAATCTTGGCGTGTTGGTTAATCTGTTTGATGCTTCAGGTGAATGGGTTTATACTACCATTCAGATGATAAAATTTCCTTTTACGAATCTCTTCCCAGTCAGCTGAGCGTCATGACCAATGGGTCACTTGTTTTTATCTGCATTACAAAATTTGTGTTCATCACGCATACATGATCTGTTTATATTAAGTTCCGTAACAATATAACATGATATTTAAGCCAAAATGAAGATTTTGAAGAATCGCATCCTTTATTTTCATGCAGATCTCTTTAACCTGTTGGAAACAAAAAAGACTTTCTTCAAAATGAATTCGTCATTTAGATTTGATTCGAGTCAAGATGGAAAATTTTCATTCTTACTGAAACTTGTATAGTGTTTTCTTACAGTCTGTGTTGCAGAACACCGGTCAGTGCATCACACCCATAGAGTAGTTCACTGCACTTATGGAATCCATTGCTCTGGCTTGCTGGTCCTAGTAAACACAATGAGAAAGCTTGACATTAGTTAATGGTAACTTAGATGAACTGAGAACGTGACAGTTGGATTAGCTTATTTATTATGTTGATCTGTGAAATAACCATCTTATTTTGTCACAAAACCATAAGCATCCTTCAGAGATTGGTTTTGCAACCTTTACTGGAATGCCCTGGCCACCATATAAGGTGAACTTAATTGTTTTTCTGGCAAGCATGCTGAATAAACCTATTGTTTAATAACATTTTCCAAGCCTTGGATATTTTTGTTAATTTATTGCACAACCCTACTCTTAGCTAGCTTGCATTTTGTGAAATATTTATGATCTTTCCTTGTTTTAGAAGGAAAACCATTTCTGTTCAGCAGGGGTTTTGCAGCACTGGTATGCTGGTCCAACAACCAGCCTCTGTTATTATACATGCAGCCAGCTGCCTCCGGTCTCAGATTATAAAACGCCTGTCAGCAGCACAAGCCCTGCCTGGGCTGTTTGGAGACTGGAACCAGTTATCAGTTGACTGTCACTCCAGGAGCCTTATTGGTTATGGGAAATTTATCATTCCAGTCAAACCAGCATCTTGGGCTGGCTTTTCTTCACCACTCAACACCAATGACTGATTCTGAATATTTTTATAATGTCATTGTTCTCAGACCGTCTTGTTTGGCTGCCATTTTAACATGGAGCGTGACTGTTCCAGTAAAGGCACTATACAACTGAATTGGACATTTAGGTTAAAAACTGTGTTGGTCTTTTTATATGTTTTTTCTCAAATAAAGGTTAAGTCCTTTGCCTGTAGGTGGCACTATCTATGAAGTGAGTGTATGAAGGTACCAAGATGTTAATGTATATAATATGGATAATTTTTTGTGGTCAAAAATGTGGAGTGATCAAATTTATAGAATAAATATGGTAATGTGGCTTCTGGATTTATTTTATATGTACATAGGACATAGGGATAATCCAGCAGTCCTTTTTATAAGACAAATAAAGGTGCATTTTCAGTTGAGATGATATCTATGTTTTACCTTGTGTACCTTGACAGTCAACTGTAAGCTCCCATGTGGAGATGAGACAGCCTGGTGGTTCAGTATATATCAGTTCTATTTTGTTTGAAATACCTATAACAAATAATGTAACACAATACAAACATATACCAGTGATGCTAACTTTAACTACAGACTGTTGCTGCAAAGCAGGTCCATCCAGATCTGAATAACAATCGGCTAAAGTCAAGTACACAATCTTATATTCACTTACAAAGATGACCTTATTTATCATACTGGTACCGTATTGCTCAGTCAGCCATGGGTAATAAACTGTTGTTGTCTTTAGGTTTGAGAGGGTTTAAACTTCATAATATTCACAAAAGGGAAATTATCGGGAAAATGAAGCCTTCATGAATAAACCTAGCGTCATATCTACCTTCTGGCATTACGACCAGATTACTGGCGCCAGAGTGTCTTTACATCTAAGTCTGAGGAATGCATTATAAGGCCTTATGAAGATGCAAATATTTTCGTCATTTTTGACAACATTTCATGGCCTACAGGTACACTGTCAATCTCCATAAACCAGACCAATTGTTAGCATTTTTTGTGTTCTTTCTAATAGTACCAAACATGATGGAGAGAAGTTCTGTTTTAGCCCAGCACATGGGTAAACCCCTTGGCAAGTTTGTTAATTTTATAACCGCATGACAAGCGGGTTACAGGACACAGGCAGCTTGCAGGCGATACAGGAAATGACCATTGTCCATGGAGACAGTGTTTCAGTTTTGGTTGTGAGCTCACATGTATACTATTGTGTTAATTCATTTTTCTTAGCATAATATTGAGATAATGGGCCATTCACCACAATATGAATGCAACCTGATGCAAGACCACTGCAATACATTCCTAAATATTACTTGTGTCATGACTCAAGTAGGCTTACCAGCCAAATTATCCGATTGCCTACTGAGTCGGGTTGTCACGGCTAGAATAAACCAGCCCCTCAACACAGGTGAACGGCCATTCATACTATATATACCCTCATTATCATCCAATGTATATCAATATGTTATCCATGCAGTAAGCCGTGAAATTGAAAGGCAGAGGTGGTTATAATAAATGATAATATTTCTCTTAAGTTGCCAGTGATGGAAAGGTTGATTTTATAAATGTAATAGCCGTTTCATAAAATCTCTCAAAAACATATGTCCTGTCCTTGTCTAACTAGCAACATAGTGATTTGTGTTTTACTTTCTTTTACCAAAGATAATCTGCTACCATAGATTATCTGCACCCCCATTTAGAGCCACAATTTTGGTGGAAAAACCAACAACCCTGTGTATAATACACATCCTGTTTCTTGCCCAAATCGTGGATGAAGTATTTTGTATTTCTGATAGCCACTGGAAAATTTACAGGTACCGTGGCAGTGAACTTTTGAGAATGACAGTCATTCAGACTTAGCTGTACTAACAAAGTTTCTTAAATCAAGTACAGCTATCAGATCATTACAACTGTAATCAAAGCTAATATTTTATTAGCTTAATTAAGAAATGTGCTCAATCAGACCGTAACAGAATTGTTTTATGTAAGATATAGGTTAAAGTATCAAGTTAAAGTGCAAGTGGCAGGGTGCACAGAGAACACCTGACAGCTGTGCTGCCTGTGAGCTTCACCTGTACCATATTGTAAAGATTAGGCCTGACTGCATTTGTGCGCAATAGATATCCAGGATCCTGTGGGGAGAGTCTACGGGAGCTAGAGCTAGACGCAGCTTTGATCACATAACTGATCATCTGACCATGACGCTGTCTCCAGTAGGCTAATTCAGGAAAGGAAGCAATCACATTCAGACCAGTATTCCTCACTTGGGTCAAGTTGTTTTACAAGTAATTAGTGTGTCATGGTTCTTTTCCCCATGAAAGAAATCCCATAGCCCTTATGGTGCCCAATGCCAGCACATATAGGGCCATCTACCAACTGTCAATGGTGTCAAACGATGTCAACATGCGGCACATATGTGCTGTATATTGCCGTATATTAGGTATATATGAAGTATTTTGATTTGAAAGCAATAAATAAGATCAAATGTTTTGTTATCTGATTGAAAATTAAACCAATACTGTTCATTAACTTAAAATTTCTTTATCATTGCTCAACATGGGCTGATATTTTTGGCAGTCTTACGGCCTTCCAAACAATGTTCAATGCAGCAGAAAATATTTGGGAAATTATACCTCCATGTATAACCAAGGTTTTTAGTTTGAATTTTATGACATTATTGGTAGTTATGAAAAGCAGATGTAACAGTTTCTTAATATTTCTGCAGTCAGGATTTATGTAAATGCTCCAATAGCAAAGACCAAGGCTCTGTCAGTAAGAGCACTATCAGTTATTTTTTTCATGAAACTGTTCCTCTTCTGCTGTTGCATCTATGATGTTGACTTTGCGGAAGAGATTGATTCCCTTTGTATCACTCCGGGGCTGCCTGACTTGGTGTGATAACAAAGTGGAATTCATTATAGGAGCAACAGGCCTGGTCTGATGTTTGAGGTAATATAGGGAATACAAATAGGTAGATTTGTTTATATTGCAATTCAGGTTTGGGAATTTTTAATTCTTTTAGTAGATTAGTATGCAAATATATTGGTCACAGGACTGACACTGTGGCCTTAAGATGCTCACAGGTTCAGAAAGTAGGTTACTCAGTTGAAACAATTTTAACATGACATATTCATCCAAGACCTAGGAGAGACTCAAATAAATCTGATTCCATCTCTGGGCTGCAGAGAGACAGAACAAGGCTTATTATTATTATTATTAAACTATTGCCTCCCCTGCGGAAACCTCATTGGAATCATTATCTGATCATTTTCACAAAACTAATAATTGTGAATTGAATTGGTTGACATAAGCAGATAATTTGAAAACTCACCAAGGCAATTCTGCATAAATTTATCAAATTGTATGAATTTAATAAGAAACCTTGAGTGTCATTATTTTAGCCGACAACTTTAGGTAATATCAGCTCAGCAAGACAACAGAGTCAATTTTGCTCAAACCTGCTTTGCAGAAAGGTTTTCAGTCAATAAAAGCCTTTTTTCAGGCTAGAACCTGAATTGTGTATGCACTGTGTGTTTGGTGAGCCAAAGGCACTGAGTGTCAAGTAAATATACAGGAGAGCAAGGACTTGGGGTCGATACACAGTTGGTTTATTTTATTTGCGGAGATAAACTTTTCCTTGGAGTCTGTTCTCTGCTGTATTCACATCCTTGGAGGTTATATCCAAAGCAGCGCTGCAGCCCCTTAATGACCTGGTATTGTGTTTTGCAGGAAATGCTGGCCGCTGTTTCCAGTGTTCTAGCCTTCATTCACAGTGAACCACATCAGTGGTCTAGCCCATTAACCGAAAATTAACAAAACTGTATCAACAATGTATGCCTAATTATCCAGCTAATGAACATCAGATCTTAGGATTTTAGTCTATCCTTTGCCATGTGGCTTTTTATATTACATTTTCTATGATCTTCACCAAGGCATGTGGTATCTTTATTCTCTCCCAAGTATTTACATGTATCCAGTTGGCGTATCTACAAATAAATGAGGCAGGTAACATATTTATCTTGTCAAGCTTAATGTAGTTAATGTAGTTCATGTTTCACTGGGCATTGACCCAATATATATTGTAAGTTCAAATTTTTTTTACTTTTCCCAGGATGATAAATACCAAGTGGTAAATACTGGTCCAGGTTGCACTCTTGGAAATCCTGGGAAAAAGAGGGAAAATAGAGAAAAAAAACCTACTGATCTTATCAGTGGGAATGACTGGCAACTAATGATTTGCATTAGCATCTTAATGACAGATTATGACTTTGCTATTCGGCATGTTTTAATGTGATAAAAAGCTGGAATTCAGATGGCTTCCTTCTTACATATTCTTGTGATCTTTAGTGTGACTGCATGATGATCTTTGGTTGCTATACCTAACATAAAAAAACAACACTAAGGTTTCTTTGAAATTAAGCATGTAAATCAATCAAGTTCACAGGTCAGATCCTCATTTTTGTATGGCTTTATCCATTTTACAAGACTTATTATTTAATTTTTTTAATCCATATTTAACCTTTTAAGATATTTTGAGATTAGACAATACTGAGAGAAAACAATAAAATTAACTGAAAAAGCTGTAGTATTAAAAAGTATTGACCAATATTGCTGTGACCTCAGTGTAATTACTCATTGTGTACATGAAAGATCAGAAAATGAGTAGTCATTCCATGTATACATGTATGCAAGTTAAAAACATAGACTTAACTCAGGAAAAGGATCATGAATCTGGCGATCTGAGCATCTTTTAGAACTGCATACCTGTTCTTAGCAGAGACATTTCTGTTGTTCCTGACACCAAAAATTGTGCCGTAGATACTCATTAGAGCTTGTAAAAACCATTAGAGACATAATGACTGTTTTGTCTTGGAGCTCCATTTCTTACTCAGTAGGAAGTTCTTATGATTAACGTCAGCTCTGGGAAAAGAGAAGGGGCCATGTGGGTAAAGATGTTCTATTACTCTTAATGTATGTTCATGTCATTATACATCTAGGGACTAGGTATTCTGTGTTTAGTGCTCTAGGCATCCTGCTGGGTTTTATGGCTTCATCAATGTACTTTAAGAACTGCTAATTTTCCCATAGACACTTAAGTGTTTCCTGCTTTCATCACTCCCTTGCTGAATTATTTGTCCTTCAGTGCTGACACCTGTGGTGAATAATTGGACTAATTTGTTCTCTCTTACTTGATCGATCGATCTCATGATTGAGTTATTGCTGTGTAAAAGATGCCTTCTGATTTACAATAAGTTCTATGTTTTGTTGCAATATTCAGTTTATTCAGAATGAATAAAAGTTTCAAATGATTTGTGTTAATTAACAAAGCCTTGTTATAATATGCAGGGGATCAGTTATCATACAGTTGTCTGATATTCTGTTCTTTCCTTTATGCATAGTACCACGTTAAATATTGAAAATCATACAACATAGACAGATTGAATAGCCAAGTAGATTTATCAGACATGTAAACAGTACAAAAATATTGTGGTTTTACCAGGCACTGCAGTTAACAAGCAACTAGACAAGATGTTAATTCATAATTTTTTCACTGACCACACATCATGAAGTTCATTACCATGAAGCAGCTATTTCAACATAACTCCTAATTCATCACCAGGTGGCACTGCTGTGACAGCTTTTCACTCTGTTAAGCCGTTCTCCATCTACCCAGTTTTCTGGCCAGTGGATGCGAGGGTGCTGTCGGCCAGATAAAAGCGGACTGAAAATTTAGTTGATTTGAAGAAATAACCAAAATTATCAGCTGATTTTCAACCTACCTTTCCTTCTTTTTATAACTTTTGACCAGAGAAATCACCATGGAGACAAAATCAGAAGTGACCAAAGTGACCGTAGAAATCAGTCCTGCAGGAAAAATCATTATGTGTGCGGGCACTCACCTGGCAGCGAGACTTGTAGATTTTTCCAGCTAGTTACAAAAAAATGGTTGGCAATAAAAAATTAGTTTATGGGAGGTGGGCTTTATATTTATCACAGTGATATGTAGGTTTATTTTCTACTTTAACTGCAAAGTCATTTGGTGGCAGCACAAACAAGATTCAATGGTATATTGCTTGAAGATTGGACAGTATTTTATCTGCAGCTCTGGCTTAAATTGAAAGATAAATTAGGAGTCTTCATATATTGTTAGGCCAAACTGAAGCATTTGTTTGAATTTGTTATTCTATGCAGAGGTTAACATTCTGTCACAGTATTATTTTGATAGTTATGTTGCTGCTATATGTGGTTGTTTAGGTAAATGTACAGATTCCAGGGTGCAAAATAGATGTGCAGGTTTGCATGTACAGTCCCACCTGTCTGAACGACCACCTGTGAAATGCGGGCACCTGGCTATTACAACCACTAGATATCAGTCCCTTTCGAAATTCCATTATATTATCTATAGATAAAAAGTGTGAAATACGACCACCTGGCTATTACGGAATACAGGCAGTTTTTCCTGACCAAAGTGACATATTACTTATTAATTGACCTGCCTACTGCGGGCACTCTTTGTGCTAATCAAGTACCAGCACTGACCTGTCAGTTGATTGACCATGCGTGAAGTTGCGGTCACTTGCACCGCTCTTTGTTTACTGGTGTGAGTATGTATGGAGCACAGACTGGTGATTGTTGGGACCTTGGTCTACCCTCGGCCTGGAGCACCAGGCGGGCAACGTTACTGGCTCACACGACCTATTAATCCACAGGAATGGAGGTTCCCCAAAGTAAATCTTTGATCTGTGAACTGTCTTTGATCCATTCAGTGCAGTATATGAAAGTCTTTATTACAAAGAGTGGATAATCTATGATGTTCCTAACAAGCAAGTGATGTTTGTAACCAGTGACGTCAGCAAACAACTTTTGAGTCGTTCATATGAGCACATTCATCGTGTTAGAAGAACCTCTATAAATTTGAGTACGAAGAGTACCTTATCAGAATGTGTGTAGCGATTGACTTTGCTCGCATACAACCCATTATTATGTATTACTGTAAATTGCACTATATTGCCGTTAATTGCTGATTTTATTTATCAACACATCAAATTAAACATATTAGTACATGTACATTTGTGTGCAATTACAAAATACATGTAACACCAAGATCATTCCCTTCTGCAAATATGTTTTTCATTTATAATCATAAAGATTTTCTTATATGTATATTTCTGTCACACATCTCATCTAGTTTTGTGCAGGTTCTTAATGTTCAGAACCTGTCAATTACAACCACTTGTCAATTACGACCACTTGTGCCCAGTCCCTTGGGTGGTCGCATTAGACAAATTTGAATGTACATTTTCTTTTGTGCAGGTAGAAATCTTACTGAGGGTGCACTCTGTGCACATATTATAAACCAATAAAAAAATGTTGGTGCGCTATTTTATATTTTTACTATTCATTAACATCAAAATCATAAATTAGCATTTCTATTCTTTGAGCAACAGAAACTCCTTAACAAGCAAATTTTTTCACTAGTATACAAGGGGCATCATGAAATCTTAAGTGCTTGTAGGTTTTGTTTCAAGGGTGCACCTAGAGCATGTAAATTTTTTAGCCTAATTTGTACCCTGGATTTAAAAACTACATACAGTTATAAAAGTTTAGTAAATAATCAATCATAGAACTAATGATCTTAGTAAGTATTTCTTCAGATAGCCAATCATAACTCAGTTAAGCTGAATTAAAACTATTTCAAGCAGCAAAATTAAAAAAGGATAAATCATTTAAGTAATAAACTAATAATAAGGTATATTTTGTACAGAACGCTGAAAAATATTATGTCTGAAACAAAGTAAAGACAGAAGAAAATACTTTTAATGGAATTCATATTGTCAGACCATGATTATGTATGGCAGTTTAAACCTAGTTCAGAAAATATTCATGATGACATACTCAAAATTTTACAAAATTTATTGATAAAACAAGAGGTTGAAGCATAAAAGTATGAGCCTGATTCTAATATGTAGCTTTTTCAGTTCTGTATAAGTCATCTTATATTATTTTTATATTTTTCTCTTAGCTTATAACCTTTATTTTATGACCCTGTCAGTAGACTTGTGTTTATTTGAGGAACGTCCTAGAAGACAACACAGACTGGTCGTTATGATGTGCTTTGACAAACCAAAAATATTTTGTAGTCTCAGGTGTGACTAAGGCATTAATATATTGTGCCTGTGTGAGCAACAATATTTCAGAAAACTAATAAAACCACCAATCACAAATTCAAAACACGAGGACAGTGCAATAAAGAACCCTTTAAAAAGAGAATTCACGACCAGGTGAGCTCTAGATTTTTTTAGCCATTTTCTGCCCCGACTGCGGTTGGTTTTGACATTTTAGATGCGGGGCACAGATGCGGATATTTAATATATAGCACTCAGACTCAGCACTGAAAGGATTAATCTGCTGATTGTGTGGCATGCACCTGAAGAATAGAAGGCTCGTTTAAATATAGTGTGCTTTGGTATCAATGCACATGGTAAGCATGTTACTATGGTTCTGTGGGGGCAAGGTTAGCAGTTATTAATAGATGCTCTGCTCATCTTTCTCATCCGTTCATCATACTTATTTATAAATTTATGTTCTGTTCTGCCATTAAGTCACGAAATGATTATCTATTTTCTACAGGATTCTCCGCTTTCATTCACTAAGCCCTATTTTTTAATCTTGTCTGTCATCAGAGTTAGAGTTACAGTTGATTTACATTGAATGACAGAGAAAACATGTAGGGCATTCCTGAATATCAGCTGACAGAGAGTGTATATTTGTCTTATTCATTAATAATCCTGAGTTTTGGATGTGTATGGAGATAGAAAGTTATTGTATCATCATCACAGGATTTTTGGATATTCACTCTGTGCCTATATGAAACCACTTGGTGGATTAGTCTAGAATTGCTCTTCATGCAGGCCCTAATCCTCATAGATACAATGTAGGACGCTTAGAAAGTGACAGACATTCAGTAAAACCCAGAAAATCTGCAGACATTTGAAGAATAACTTAATAAAAACTAAGTGTATTTCCTTCACCTGAGATCTCAACCTGTGCATTTAAATAAAGTAAACAGAAGTAATTAATTTCAAAAGAAAATACTGTTTTTGAATTAATTAATACAGAATTCAAACTTATAATGAATAATTAAAATTCAGTTTCCATCAGTTGCTCCCAGGACTGTATACTCATTCATGATATTAAATACCCAAGGTTGTAATATAAGTAAATACAGGGGAACCTCTGAATAATGGACACTGACAGGACAGGACATTTTGCCCACAGAAGAGAGGTGCCCTTAGTGGGGAGGTTATAGATTTCAGGATCTAAGTGGCCATAAATAGGAGGTGCCCTTAGTACAGAGGTGCCCATAAAGAGAGGTTCAACTGTATATATTTGAGGCAGGTTTTGGGTCAAACAGAGATATATCCACAGGGGCAGATCAAGGTGAGTTCCAAAAATGAAAATAAGAAAAAATATTGCATGCTGGTTAACAAAAAAGGGCTTAAATATGCAGGTGATAGTAAAGTAGAAAGTCTTGTTTGCATTCCCAGCACACTCGTACACCCAGACCAGGGTGTTATGCCTCCCTTTTTAATAATCCCCTACTGCAGTCAGACTTCAAAATTACGACTACCAATGTGACTTAGATAAAGTTGTCACATTTTTTGAGGTGGTTGTCTAAGTGGGGTCTTATATAAACAGCAAGAAAGAATCAGGACTGTGGCCAAGTTGTCATTATTTTAAGGTGGTCGCTAAACCCAGGTGGTCGTTTGGCAAGGTTTTACTGCATCTTCTTCAATCCTAATCTGGATTTTGCATTTTGTTTACACATTTGAATTATCAAAGGCCCAGGCTGTTCAAAGCTGTTACAATCTTGCCTTTGTGATTTAAGGACATTTATAATGAGGAGTTAAGTGTAACCAAATTTCTTTTCCTTTTCAGTATGGTCTAAAGAAGAGGGTTGACCCTCCTCCCCAAGAGGATCCAGCTGTCGCAGGAAGAATTGGTCGCAAGAAGAAGACGCCAGAAGAGATGGCAGCAGATGCTAACGCAGACTCTGACGATGAGCTACAAAGTAAATTTTCTTCCCTATGTTGTTGTATGGGGTTTGCTTAAAAGTAAATCATATTTTAATATATGAGTATTTAAAATGCAGCCACAAATGTTGGAAAATTCTTTGTGAAACTCAAGACTTGGAAAGCCGGTATCTCAAGGAAATTACCAGAAATATACCATAGCAAGCATGTATTATGAGTCCTTGGAGGTCTCAATCTCAAGAAACATTCCTGCTGTTTGTCATACAGCCAGAAGGTACCATAAATTTTGGGAAAAATGGCATACAAAGTTGTGAGGTCGAAATCAGTTTGAGTAAAATTTATATTTGATGAATAGAAGATTAATAATGTCCTCGTTAATATAGCAAAAGATTGCATGTTGGTTGAATGTTTGTATCACAGTTCTCCGTAGAGAATTTCCAAGGAGGATTATGGGATTGTGTTGTCATGACATTCTGACATGAGAGAGTTTATGACAGATTAATACTAGTTAAACATTTAATGTGCATGACCGCATCATATTATGAACTTATATCAACATCTTAACTACTTGAATATTAAATGTTTTTCTCTATATAATGTTACAAGTTTTCAATTTACAGGTTTTTTTCCTTAAGAATGCCTTTATTTTTTTACCTGATCGTTAGACTTTTGTTGTTACTTGGGGATAATGGTTTCCCGTGAATGTTTGGAGGAAGTGATGTGTATAAATGCACAAATTGAAGTAAACATATATTATACTAAAACAAAATATACTACTAATCACCGTGTGATGAGTATATTTTTCATATAAATGCATTCATAGATTATAAGTAATTGGCTAACTGCAGTGTTGTTGGCTAAAGAGTGTGCTGTGTCTGCCGTGTTCAGTGTGGAGACTTGTGATTTGTCAATATTACATCAGTTTAAAGCAGATTTGATCCTACAAATACACATATGCAAACATTAAATCAGGCACTAATTTAAAATTATAACAAATATTTGAAATTTGGAAAAATTATCATTTAATCTGAACATATACACAGTATACATGCATTTATGAATAGAATATATTTAGATAGATTATTACCAAAAAAATTCTCTGAATAAAGATAAAAGATACTGATATCAAAGTCCATGAAGGGAAATTCATTAATTTTAGACATATGTGAATAATCCTGAAATATTTAAATAATTCATTAAAGCAACAAAGCTTATTGAGTGCTTAAGTGTATCATATTTGTCTGAAAATCTTTTGTTACTCTTACATGTTTATTGACACCATCAGACTCTGTATATGTTCTAGATGGACTTTGTTGCCATGGCAGTTTTCAATATAGCTTTATATGGTGTTATTTCTCGTGTGTTGACCTGACAAGGTCACTGCAGGAGGCTGATGTTTGACAGTGACAGATATTGAACCTGAACTTGCTGCAGTACAGCGCACTGACTTGTTGCGCTTGCTTAAAGTTCAGCTCGTAAATAGATCAGTGTAATTGTATGCTGTTGGATAACATCACTAGTCTCATCTCTTTGAAGAAAAAAAAATCAGTTAAAAAGTGAACTCAGCTGATTTAACTAATTTGTGTTTGGCGATGGACATCCACTGACATCGGATATTTAAAATAGGGATGATACATAACCTCCAAAGCTCTATTCAAATGCATCATAATATTGAAATTGATACCATATTTGCATGGAATATTGTTTTCCCAAGATGTTATATTGGAGAAGAGATGTTTTTCATGACATCAAATCCAATAATAGCAGGCAAGTATTAATATTAGTGATCTCATATATAATTTCATTTATTGGATTTTGATTTATACCTAGTCTTGTAAATACTTCGAGAGTGATATGGTGAAGTATAAATATATAATATTTAATCATTTTCCTTGTATGAGGTTAAATCAGCACAATACTTCTTATACTTTCACTTTAGCATTTTTGCACCTTTTCCATATCTTAGGGTGCATTATATGTACATCAGCCAATCTGTCAGTTTGAAATACATGGTTATTAATTTATGGAATATATTCTGCATACCATAGCAAACATAATGTCGAAAGACTGATTTCAACTAGTTTTCCTGGCTTTTTCCATAAATACGCATTGCTGATGAAATATAACTGGACTATCTTTCTTGGATAGGATGTAGCCTAGTGGTTTTAAAAGGAGTTGGACCATCTGGTGGAATGGTCCACTACTTGAACCCCATATATGACTGAAATCAAAATGGTAAAATCTTGACAGAACCTCAGATAAATGACTTACGGATTCTTCATAGCCCTGAGTCACCATTAGTCCATGGATGTGTCTTTTAAAAAGGATAAAAAACGAGTACCTTTCTAGCGCTCAAGTAATTGAAGCTGATATAGTATGTTATTCAGTACCTTTCTTGTAACATAACATCAAGAAATCCTCACAGTCTTAATTGCGCTATCTCGACTCGATAAAAGATACTCAAGTTTGATTTGTATCCTTTAACTGGTACTTATGGGAAATGAGTGTTCCTGTAAAATGCTATGGTAAATTGCTCTAACAAGGTTGGTCACATGGGGTTTGCAAATGTGGTATTTCATGGCATTTAGTGAAATCTTGCAACACCATTAAGCTGAAAGCCTGGAGAAATAATGGTAAAAATTCTCTGCAGATCAGCACTTTACCATTCATTTAGGGAAGCTCTTAGCTTCATGTATCCTAGCTGCACATTAGGTTCTAAATTTAATGATAATCTTCAAAATCTAATCTGATGATAGTATTCCTAAACCTGATTAAATATAAATCAGTCAGTTGACTGACATGTCAATCATTACTTCAGTAGATTAAAATGTTCACTTATTTAACATACCTATCCACCAAACAATGAGATTGCCATAAATGTGAAAAGTAAAAGTTTTAGCTGTACTAATGAATATGAATAGTGCAGTGTGTATCATTAAAAGAAATAAACGGCCAACATTCATTATTAATCTTGTTACCTTGTAAATTCGGAAGATTGAAAATTATGACTTCCATAATTTGATATGTAACAATTTGTTTCATACAGAATCAAATATTTAATATAATTTGGAAGTTATTTATGAATGATTCACTGAGAGTTATTAATTATTATGTCTATCTTTAAAAGGTATTAACAAAAATTGAATGACATGAAGTCATAAGATATTAATCTATCAAAATTTTATGAACATATAATAGTACAATATGTCATAATGCTTTCTTCCATTATTAAGAGTAAAGGATTACACATCAGGAATATTGCGTTATTTATAGGCTTTTACTATAAAAAATATGGTAGAATCCATGGTGATGCTGATTCCTGTATTTAAACATGATCTTGTGAATCTCAAGCAATCAAGCTCCATATTGCAAAGAAATAAAAAATGTTGTGGTTTCACTGTAGATCTGAGAAGATACCATAGCGAGCTATTTATATCTCAAAAATTTAAGTTACCTATTTCTAAATTTCCATAATATTTTGTGGTTTATAATATATTATGTCCTTTTGTACTTTTCTGAATTAATCTTTTACTGTTATGTTTGACAAATTCTTCACATCTTACTTTTTTATGAAGAGTTGCAAGCACAATATCATTTTAAAGAGCTTGAAGCACATTCTACTGTAAATAAGGTACATAATGATAGGAATATCAGGGATTAGTGAATGTATAATTGTATGCTTAAAACAGTTCAATTGCTCTGAGGTCAGTAAATTTAAAACAACTTATTTGGAAATCTCTTAATTGAGAATAATCAGATTGCAGTTTAAATTATTGAGTACTTAATTAAGATTAGAGTTACTGTCTATGCCTTGTACAATTAATACACTATTCTTCTCGTTCCACCCTGCATAACGACTTTGAACTCGTGTCATGGTAAGGTTCAAGCTTTAAGGGTATTTATTTAATCTGGTGTTGGGTTTCAAGATTACAATTCCTCATATGCACATTTTTAGCATTCCATTTTGCTTCAATCAATTATAAGCACAGCTTTTTAACCCTAATAATAATTAATACTACCAGTGATAAAGTCAGTCTGATTTGACCAATCCTTGAACAAGGCCAACACCTAGATCATACATCCATGGACAAAGACTGACACCATATCTAGGATTCAAATCCAAGTCTTCATTGATGCAAGACTGAAATCTCAAGACTGTATTATGTTTAAATACTCTTTTATATCCCAGTCAAAGTACCCACAAAATATCAGTGAGCCCTCCATGAGAAATTGGTGCTATGTTACCACCAGACTATCAGACACACAAGCAAGCTTCATAGACACATAACCCCTTTGTTGATAAAGAAAATTGATAAATTGAGAGAAAAACACCCATATATGCCTTGAATGTGCATACATTATATGTCCCTTATTTATTGTACTTTTTCTCATACTTGAGACCAAATAGAGACTGAGACCACATTGCTTGGAGACTGAGACCAGGACCTCAGAAGCCAAGACTGAACCAAAAAGATTGGTCTTAAGGCCTTCATCACTGGATAATATCACATATATATGATATTTATAATAATAAAAGGATTGAGACCAGGATTTTCTCATTTCATAGTGAATATATTAGAAAAGTGATGGGAGTGATGAAGCTGGTGACATAAAAAATGGCACATGAGCAAAGTTTCTTAGATTAAGAAATAATATAAATAAGCATTACAGCAGCATGAATTCATTTCTTTCTCTAACTGCACTTTTCTCTTAATTCTTTTAGTAGATTAGTATGCAAATAGGTTTAAAACAGAAGTATATATATATATATATATGGAACTTAAACATCAAACCTTAATACTTATTGTTTCTACATCTTCCTGATACTTGCCTGGATCTGTATATTCACTTGAATCCAGATCTTTTTTGGCGGTTTTAAATCCAGATTTTTTACTTGGTTAAGCTGGTGAACAAATCCAACACTCTCCCAACTGAATGTGAAATTCTTGTACAAAAACAGGATCAGCAAATACCAGAGGAAATACCTTCATTGGAATGCAGAATATGATCAGTTTATCTCATCTGCAAACAAATGTCACACTGGTCATAACTACATAGTTCTAGTCACTCTCAGTTTTTAGCTTAGCTTAAAATCATGATTTGAAATTGATACAGTATTTTAATACCTCATGCATGCTTTCTAATCTGCTTCAATCTGTCAATTTAGGTGTGGTTGAGATAGCTATACAGTTAATAAGACTTCAATTTACTGCTTAGAGAGACTTTTGAAGGTGTTGCAGCTTTGTATATGCATGTTTTATCAGTGCTACAATGTTTAGGATCATACTCTTTATGCTTACTTGTTTCAAAGGCTTAATTATTTATTTGCTCAAGATTTATCTTAACTGAGATAAAAGTTCTGTTTTATATTAAAAAAAACTTTTAACATTTGAATGCACCTGTTATATTATTGCATACACTGAGTCATTTAATAGGGTAAATTTGCACAGGCTATTTGATTGCACTAGGAAATAGGCCAGAGTTATGCACCATATTCTGGTGTTCACAATAATATAAATCATTTACTTGGTTAGCTTTGTAACAGTTATCTCTTATGATTGACAAGTATCATATGTCAGATAGAATGAACGACAGAAGTAGAAATAAAATCTTACCCTTATATAATTGTAAAACAAATGTATTTCATACCTGTGGCAGGTTAAGGTTTCTTATGAGAAGGATTGCAGGAATAGTCATATTTTTGTTAATTTTTTTTCCAGACCACAGACAATTAATTGCAAATGCTAGAATATATTCAGTTAGAGCATTTCAGATGCAGTTTGCTAACCTTGTATTAAATGAACTTTGATAGCTTTTTACAGAAATAATGAATGGCCATATTTTATTTCATCAAAGTGTCTGAGACTTCATACTTATAAGCAACAGAAAATATAAATCCTGGGTAAAAGACAGAGATTGATGTTTAGAGTATTTCTAAAGTGTTGGCCTTTCTTCAGCAGCATCTCTTCTAAGCTGCTTAAGACAGGTCTGACTTTTAGCTATGCATGTATAATGATGAATCGGATTCACTCTTTTCTTCCCCAAGAGCATCTTTTCATCTTGTTGAATTCATTGAAAGGTCAGGCTGCACATGTGCCCTGATATTTTTTTTCTTTAATGGAAAAAAAATCTAGGGAAAGAACTAAAGAGGAGACTCCAGGCCTCCTCCTGTAATGGTGAAAAAATTATAAAAGACTCTGGGTCATGTTGTAGAGCTTGAAGCCTTGAGGGGATTATGCTTGTACCGGTAAGAACCAAAGGCAAGAAGCTAAGGGAGTTGTGATGCTTGTTTGTCCTTTGAAGGTTATAGATGGCTTTGAACAGTGACTTCAGTGCATAGTTAGTGTGGTACAGTCATTGTAGAACTACATGATTGAATTCACTAAGATGTTTTGAGTCAAGGGAGGGCCTAGATTAAAATATCATAGGAGCTTCTATAACAGCTTATATAAAATAGATCAAAGCTTATATAGCGGCAATGACTTTTGCTCAAGTAATTTGAAAATTATATCTATATTCACTCAAAACACATTTTAACAAGACATTAGTTTGGAGAATTAACTGAAGTTCCTTAAACTTCCATTTCTCATTTATTGAGTATGTGTTCATGATTCATGTCTTAATAAGGTATGCTTATTGCAGTAAGGTTTTTTACATTAACTCTTGTATGGTTATTACTTGAAATTTCTCCCCTGTTAAAGGACTGGTTGTCTTTTGTGAACAGTAATTATTTTTTGGTTAGTATATATTTTAAACAAAATATGTCATTCTGTGACAGAAGTTTTACAGTTACATAAGTTAAGATAAGTTTAACATAGAGTTGTTATGTAAGTAAATAAAGTTTGATTATTTAGGTGTTGTTCAGACACTCAAGCAGCCTCTAATATAAAAGAATTTGTTTTAGTAAAGCTTATAGTATATCAGGTTATGACTTCTGGATTATTCCTAGGCCTCATTCAATAGACACTGCCACAAACAGGCCATGGGCCTGTCCTTTAAAAAAAGTCTTATATCTATTGATAACCAGACCATATAGCACCATTGAGATTATACTTTGAACACAGTGCTTGACCTCCCGGAGACCTTCCACTCACAGTTACAGTGGAACGAATAGTTGAGCATAGCGTGACTGCTGCTTATGGATGGTACATTGAAATAAGCTTACCTTGAAGAAAATATCTCTGAGAGACTATTTTCATCTAGTTCTGGCATCCATATATAAGTACATATAACTGAACTGCTTGCTAATCAGAATACTTTTATCAACATGCTAGAGGCATAATTATGTTAGATATCATTGACAAGCAACAAAATACTTAAATATGGCACAAAAAATTGGTAGTCATTGCAGCTTGGATGTGGCTCAATCCAGGTACTGGTTATCATGCAACAGTCATCTGCACATTTGTTATCTGGTAACATTGACTGAGGTCTGTCATGGTTCAGTTTGGTTACAGGATCATGAGTTACAGATACATGATCTGAATATCTGCATTTTATAATGAGAATACTATTGTAAAATGAAGGTTTGTCATATAATCAGTAAAAAAAATTTTAAACTCTCCTTAGTCAAAGATGGCCCTCCCTCCTCCTCATGTTGAAATCACAAGCTTTTATAATAGTTAAATTTATTTGAATTATTACCTAGTAAAACCTGTTCATGTTGAACCTCAGTTAACATTTTTTCTGATGAAAGATCACTTTGACTTTGACTTTAAGGTTTTACAAATTAAATTGTTATTAATTGGTAATAGAGATTTGAATTTAGTTAAAAACAGAGGCAGAATAGTTTTTCAGAATATCTGAGACATTTGACTGTTTTCTTTAAAAAGTTTTACACAGCTGGTCATTTGTCATGCAAAAAAAAACATTAAACAGCTACTGATTAGATGATATCATATGTCAATGCTCTAAAAAACTTAATTAGTGAAAATAGAAATGGCTACTTATGCAGGAAGATATTCTTTCAGTTACAGGAAACAATTCAAATGGTTGCAAAGTATAAACTTAGATTAACAGTTTTTAATGCTTTTTAATGCACAATTTAATGTGCAGTTTTCTATAAAATTATTTTTAAAAATATTAACTTCTCAGAAAATGATTCAGTCCCAATAAAAAACAGGTGGACACCGGTTGGTAAAAGATATAGCCCATCAGATAAATAAATTGATATGCTTTCATCTTTGAGGAACATGGCATGACATCAAATCTAATGATTGATCACAACAATAGCAAGAGTGTCATGTAATTTGTTAGTATCCAGCAGGTTTAGCAGCCATTGGCAGAGTAATAATTAATACAGATATATAGGGTGGGATGAGGTTACCAAGTACACATACATCTGCTTGCCTTGATTATATGCAACAGATGTAATTTCAGCGGACGTTGTTACAAGTTTTGATTATATATATTAAACCACTCATGTTAGTAGGAAGTTGCAGACCTAGGGATTTGCTTTAAGTTCAGCTGTTTTCAAGTGATATGCTTATAGGTGAGCTTTTATTTTGAACTCTTTTTGTCTGTGAAACTTTTAAATGTAGAGAGATAAAGAAAATAATACCCTGTCTCACAGATCATATTCCAAATTTGTAATTTCATGTGCTTTCAGATAATAGTGGATTCCCAAAGAATCTTGATGAATTGAGTTCAAAGGTCACCGATCTCAGAAACAATGTTGTTACCGGCGTTTCAGAAGTTACAGAGAAGTGTGTGTTGCAGTAATAATCAATCCACGCAATGTAAATGTAAGTGGGACTTCCACATGTATTAATTGTTTGGTAGCATTTAGGATGATGTGTTGCCAAACAGCATCATAGCGTGCAGCTAGAGTAGTGGCTCTCTGTATATAGATAATAAGCTGGGCAGTGTGGTAGTTTAGATCTGTACAAACAACATGTATGTCACTAGTGTATCCACTAGTATTGAAACTGTCTACTCTCCATGAAGCGTCAATGTGAGATCAGCTATCCTATCCTAGGCACCCTAGGAAGACCACAGGGAAGTATCATTTTCTTCACAGGTAGCTCAATGCAAACACATGACAACAGTGTCAGACAAATTTAGATTTCTTTTTTTTTTCATGGAAAGCTTAAATTCCCTGCTCCAAAAGTGACTGAATTTCTTTATACTAACCTGATAACTTCCTTGCACCAAAACTGATTGAACCTTCATAAGTTGTTGATGACTTAGTTTCCTTATTCCAAAGATCACTATATTTATGTCATATAAGACTGAAATTTCTGGTTCTAAATTTGACTTTGTTTCCAGTTAGTCTTTTACCTAAGTGACTGTACTCTCATATAATCATTTATAACAGATCCTTATACAATCAGAAAGATAGGATTTTTGTATATCTTGTATGACTGATTTTGCTCAAACCTCAGTCATGACTGGAATGTCAAAGTATCATGAATAAAATTTATTCAAGGTTGAAATCTTTTGTACCAAAGATGACAGATTTTATTTGCATCACTGAGGATTGAATCTCCTTTGCCAAAGATGGTTAGATTTTCTGGTATCATAGAGGATTGCATATTCTCTTACCAAAGATGATTGTTCTTCTTGTTTCACAGGGGGACATATTTTCCCATTACCAAAGATTATTGTATTTCTTGTTTCATGGAGGGCATATTTTTCACTTACCAAAGAAGTTCAGGTTTATTTATATATCACTGAGGAATAAACTTACTCTTTCTAAAGCTAACTGGTCTTCCTTGTGCCACTGAAATAAAGCCTCTTTGAAATTCAAAATAATGTCATCTTATCAAAAGTCTTTAAAATAAATATGTTCCTTATGATAGTACAAGTGGATAGCTGACTTGCAATAGATTGCTGCATGGAGAGGAGCTCATGAATATGCAAATGATTTAACTGCACCAGAAGTGCTGACAATGATTAGTTATATGTGTCTAGTATGCAAAAACAATGATGCAGCAAATTTTAAACTGTCACATTTGTGCATGTGGTTTATATTATTCATCTGCCCTTTTTATTTTCTGTCACGGCTGTCAGATTGAACTGCTAGAATACTGATTGATGTTGGCATTTCGTGTTGTCTGCTGCATTTGGTCACCACTCTCTGATTATTACTAACATTATTCTTTTAAAAAATATATATTTATTTGTAAAACTGAATCTCAAAATAATCAAAATGTGATGCTAAGTACCACAGAGTCTGAAAGCACTGAATTGTTGTGATTAGAGGGATGTTGAGGTTTACAGCACTCTTTTTATTTGGTATATTTAAGCACGGATTGCATTCAAATGATCTGTGAACAGGGTATCATTTTTGCACTGTACAATTTTGCAATATGCATGCTGAAGCATGGCCTACAGGTTTGTCACCTCTCCTCAATATTATATTGACCCACCACAGGGTCTTGTAGAATGTTCCAATTATAAAGTGGGATATTGAATGTCATTTGCTGAAGCAATAATAATATTTTCATATGTGATCAATCAAGATTATTTGATAGGCACAATGGAATTAGTGCAAGATGCTGTGATTATATGAATTTTGGTAAGTGTTCATAAGAATTTGCTTCTCTGAGTTTTGTATTTTATCACTGACTCATATTTAAGTAGGTTTTGGCACAAATAAGGATTGAATCTCAGATGCACATATATTTAGTTACAGGTACATATTCTGTTCTTAAAATCTGTATAACATCTTCTGACAGTTCTTTTTGATCTTTTGCATGTTTAATCTCTGCCACTTGAGATCTTTGTCTGTTTGAATGAAATAATATATGAATAAGTCACATATTTGTTTGAACTAGAGGGATTTTCCCCAGATAGCACAGTGGAGATGTGATGTTAACATGGTTACTATCATGTTCAAGTTCAGGTCTTGGTCTAGTTGAGCCTGCAAAGAAAAATGGCCTGACACTCAATAGCTTAATTACCATGGGTTAATGTTACACAGTGGCAATATTTTCCCAACTCACAGGGAAGTTTTAATCATAAGGTTAAAGGCCAAAAAAAATTGTTTTTTACAGGACCAAAATATAAGGCAAAAGCTGGCCTTTTATTTTTAAATGAGTAAAGTAGACAAAATATGTATAAAATTCTATTATCTGTCACCTAGGATACACCGAATCATATCATTTCTTGAAACTGTGAAAATGACCAAATGATCCAATTACACCTGGAAGTTAAACCTAGCATGATAGTGAGACCCTTCATGCAATCAGTTAGATGAGCCCCAAAAGGAGAAAACCAGTTTCAATCAATAAAAAATTACTGCCCTGTCTCATTAAATCTAATCCAAATGAGTTACAACTTTATCAGTTCACCAGATGATTTGGTGCTAAAAAAGTGAATCAAGAGTAAAGAGATATGACAGAACTGATCTGTAATGCACCCATGAAACAGGCATATTATTTCATTCAAGAGCTGAATGTCCACTCTCAAGTCTCATCCGTTTGGGAAATTAGATGAATCTCACCCAAAGGTTGACATAAAAATAAGCGAGACAGTGGTAAATGTATTTATTAGTGTTTCCGTGGTAACTAAATTTATAAGTGTCCCCTGGCCCTGGTAACCAGATTTTCAAGAGCTCCACCTGTAACCAGATTTGTTGCTGTCCAAGGTCTGCAAGACACAATCATAGCACTTTCACAGCACTAAGTTTCCATGTTGGCTGTTATAACATTATGCATTGAAACTGGTTTATATATTAATGGATCTACAATGTTTACCTCATTGTCTCACCCTTGACATGCAGTAATTAAAATATATGTGAACACTAGGTGTGTTTACATTTTAGAATAAAATAGACAGAACACACATATACATTTGTTTTCACCATGAAGGTAAAAGCACCTCCTGAGCAGTGCACTAAAAAAAAAACAAATTTACATCATATGAGAATGTTATGCCTGGTTAATTCTGGTGAATTCATTCTGTCTTACTTTTTTTTGGCATTTAAGGAGACAATACATGATCAGACTCAAACCCAGTGCCATCTAGTGGCCTTTCATAACATTAGTCATCATCCTTGAACTCTTGCTTCTCCTTCACACCATTAGGTCTCTATCTCTACGGTAGAATCCACCTAATTGGAACTGGTAGAGACTTCTACTTAATACACACAGAAGTGTAGAGTGACTTTTACTGATGGTGGCTCAAATGAAATTAAATTAAATACAATATTCTCTATGGCATTCAATTAACCGGTGAAATTGAAGCTTTCCTGGGGTGTTGATATAATTAGACTCTGTAATCTTTTGCCGTTTTTGCAAATTCCAAAATTGTATTTTCTTGGCCAGTGGTTTATAGCTAAAATAACAGAAGTGCAGTAATAATTTTGGTTTTATCAGTTGTATTTCAGCTGTAATTTCCCAGGAAATGATTTTAAAAAAGCACTGCCACAGTCATGTATCTTTATTCCTGTGCCATTAAAAACAAACAAATCTGAAAGTAGCTCTCTTACCTGCCCTTGGTTGTAAACTACCTTCAATTCCTGATGAAATATACTTTGAATCTCTTTAATATCATTACTGTTGCATTGTCAGAAGGAAACACTATTGATTAACTAGATTTGTCTTTAAACATTGAACCCACCTTTAAGGATAACACAAATCAAAGTGAGGACCCAAAGACAGCTCATAAAAGCATAATTAAGCAACCCACCTATATGTTAAAGTTGTACTCAAACAAAAGGATACTCAGACAATAAGACCATCTAGAAGACAGTGCTGCAAGAATATGAATTTTCAAATATCTTATTTATGTGTACTGCATGTTTTTACTGTTCATAGCTATGACACAGCAGACATGCAAACACCACTTTGTGTTGCGGTCAAAGCAAGGGTTGTCCACAGGTTTGGTCTGTTCCATTTCGGGTTGCTTATTGAAATTTGGCAATAGTATATATGTGGAGTGAGGTCAAATAATGTATAGGGCGCTGGAATTATGACCACAGGGTTAAGGGTTGGTGACCCATTCTGACCGCCGTCTTGGCTAAGACTCCTAGCCAAGGTCTTAACCACAAGGGTGTACTCTCTCCACCTAGGAGTGAATAGGTGCTGGTCATGGGCAGTGGGCAGATGTAGAATGAATAACCTTCTAGTGGCTGATATGGCTGCTTTGGTTGTATGCTCCAAGGAACCACTTAAAAACTACAAGAATAAACAGGCCTGAAAGACCAAGAAGGCAAGGTGTAAAGTTGGATGGGACTGACATCTTGCTGATATCAGACCATAAACCCCCATTTTTACCTTTACCTTAGGAAAAAGTGACATCATGTGACTAACTTGCCAAATTTCAATGGCCATGTGTGCAATAGAACTTACCTGTGAGCATGCATGGGTACTGTGCATTACAGTTGTCTGTTGTGTTATGGTCCAACAATCATCAACATGGAATTTGTCATGAGAATCAGATGCAGGATAGAGGTGTTAACAAGAAGTTTGCCATTAAAGATCAGGTATTTTTCATCTTTATTATTTGGGATATAACAACATAGGATCTTTCTTGTTGATCTACAGACCTGGACACTCGGTCTCAGTCATCACTGACAGGTGTCGCTAGTGTAGTGTGAAAGGTCTATTATAGTTTTACTAATTGCAGGTGATTAGATCAATCTTAGAGCCTGATGATTGTTCAGTTACATCTTTAATATTTGTGACCAGTATTGTAAGATCTTGCATATAAACCTAATCATTATTTTTTCCAGGATCACACTGATTTCAAATTTCACATTTCTTGTAAGGATAACTAACTGTTATAAAAACTTGCACAATTTGATCAGAGGCACTGTTTAATTACAGCTGCACCACTTGAGTAGATCACATTTACTTTACCACTGACTACATGTATCTGCACACATTTATCACTTCATGTTAAGGTGTACACTTATTTATTTATATTAAGATGGACGCAGGTAAACATATACCTTTTATTGGTATTTTTGTCCATTCCTCTTTCTGTCAGGTAATGTGGACCTCACATTAACATTCCTTGCCACATGGTAACCCTTTTTCTTAGCTTGTTTCTTGATGTGCTTATTGTTCATATTTGAAATGTTTTTCAGTATTTCCTTATTTGTATATAATTGATGTATATACAACTGTATTATACATATAAAAGACCGCGTGCATGTACACTAGGAAGCTCACTATTCGTTCTTTTACTCTCCGCACCTTATTGCACAGAGGTTATTGCAAAAGAGCATAAAAACAGAGAACTGCACCTGTGACTCGTGTTTTGGTAATATTGTATTGAAAAGTGTACGAATATTAAACATAACACCACAGACTGTTGGTCTGCAGGTTATTACATTCAGGGGTTTACTATGTGATGCAGGCATCGCTGAAGATGCAAGAAATTATTCACTTGTGATAGTTATTTTATTTATTGATCCATCTCGGTGTAAGTTATGTTGCTATATTCCAAGTGTTATCGTTGATATATAATTTGCCACATGGTGTACAAAACTCAAGTGAATTGCTTCAGTTTGGTTCATAATATCACATCAGAATAACTTAACATATTTACAAGGCATTGGAAACTTGAAAAGCATGGTATCAAAAATGCTTCATGTATTATAATTTTGTGTAATGCTTAGAGATACTGTATATGTGTACACAAGTTAATGACCATTCTGTGTTTCACAATGTCATATTCTGAGGTCCTACAAGAGGGCCTGGTTTTAATTAACTGCCATCCAGAGGTAGGAATGTATGTTATGTGTATGACAGTATAATTAATTTTAACATGATTAAACAGGATATGTATAATTTATTAAGTGGTGACACTTAGTATTTAGAAGTGAATGATGGTATATACTGATACACAAGTCTTGAATTTGAATGCTTTTTGTAGATCAACAAAGTAAAATCTAATACCAGTACTTATGTTGAAAGTTTAATGTTTGAACAACATCAATATGTCACAGATTATTTAAGCAGTCATAATCTGTAAAGGCTGCACTTATTCATATGAAAGATGGTGAAAGTGAATTATGGTGTTACAAAATGATGTTAATATCATATATGATAGGAAGAAAAAAAATTAAAGGTAGATCATTAAAATGAATGTCACACAATTGAGAAAATTAACAAACAGTTCATTTTTTTTTTCAAATGAAAAACAAAGAAAATACTGGAAATTATGAAATCTTTCAAACAAAGCCTGTAAAACTGAACAAAATTAATAAAATTACGTGATCATGACTTAAGCATTTAATTAGGAAATAGAGCCAAGAATTGTTTCCTTTGAGTTCATGTACATTAAAATAAAATAAGATAAATTGGCAACTTGAAATTTAACTTGAAAGAGCACTTTTTGTGTTTACAGTATATACCATTTGTTTTATTTACCATACTTTGTGTACAACACTGAACACTACCAAGATATTTTTGTGGTATGTTACAATGCTTATTATATATATATATATATATATATATATATATATATATATTTATTAAAGACAAATGCAATGTACAGGAGTACTCACAGAGTGGCTTCCAGTTGCATTTTTTGTGCATTAAACAGGATACATACATTATGTGACGCTGGTTTATGGTTTATATAGAATAATATACAGTATATAATTGATGGTGTATCTGGATTGTGTGTCTTTAGGGGCCTCTGTAATTGGTCATTTACTTTATACAATTGTGCTAAAACCTTACACTGGTTTAACTGATGAATTTCTTGGATGAAACATTTGAAGTAACGGGAGTATTTTCTTTTTTTTTTATTTTTTTTGCATGTAAAATAGTCTTCATGATCATGGGTATTCTTTTTCCTTCATTTTTAAAGGGTGGCTGATGTCTTGTTGGCCTCATTAGTATTTAGATTTATTCATGATGTCATAAAACATTCAGGTATGACGTCAGAAAGAAAACTAAAATGGCAATTCATGATACCCTAAAACTTTAAATTTTAAAGTTAAAGTGAATTTAAACTTTAAAGTTATTCTTAACTTAATAGTTCTTTAATAAATTGTATAGTATTATAATTTCCTTTAGAATGAAAAAGAAAATGAAGTATTTCCCCAGAAAAGTTCATTGCCTTTCATGGCACCGAGAAAATTCCTGTTATCTGGAATAAAGATTATCCAGTTTTGATCGAGACATTAAAAGGAGTGTGGCTTTCCAGAAATATTACTTGAGAACATATACAAGCAAGGATTCAGAGACACACAGTACAGATACCACCATGACGTTTATTCCATTGTATGTGTTGTGGAGTTGTACATCCGTGGTGGTAGTGTTATAGGTGGAGCCAACCTTCACATTGTCATGCTTGGTATATGAGATATATCGGTGATTATCTCGCCACGTGAGTGTGTGTAACTAATAGTTACATACATCCTATATACTACTGATCATTCCATTGTACAGATATGTTACTGTCGAGGTGTATATGTAAATATATATCTATATATAAATGTAAATGTGTGTATGTGTGAAGATACATCCATGTATAGATAATGCCGTAATCCATATTATGAATATTTTATCATATACTGCTCTGTGTACTGTTATGTTGTGAAATCAATAAAATACTGAAGCAAACAAAAAAGTTTTGTAAATGCAGTTCCAGTGGACAGTGTATGGATAAATGTGCAATTGTACTATTAAGGTAAAATTGATGAATACACACTTTAATACAATACAATGCAATTTTATACATAGGCTTTTTTACAGGTAAGATATAGGACCATTCTGAGTGTCATAAATGTCACCAGTATTTCCTCGTGTATCTTCTAATTCACAAAGGATGTGCATAACATGCCGTAACAGTTTTCTGTTTTGGATCAACTAGCACACGCATGCAATTTTGTCCAGTAAAAATAAACATATAGAAACCTTAGATCCTTATTAAGCCTTGGGTTTTTATATATAAGCTAAGCCAAGATACACTTTATTAATCTCAAATTGCAATTGGGTAATTTCATCGTGCCCGCACATATATAGAAAAAAATATTTAGTACTACAATAAGCATAACTAAAATATTCCAGAATTCCCCGTAAAGCACTATAAAACAGTACAAAACATGACTGGGTACAACATTCATGCATTTCTTATAAGATATACGTAAATTAATAAATATCCTATATCATGCACGGACGAACACAAACAATACACATAAAAACAGACAGATTGCTGTTAATTAGCACATGAAGGGTCACCGTGCACCTCCTCTGGGATTTTATGACATAGGTATTTTTAGGTCCCCATGTATGTCCAATTAATAAACTAAGATGTTAACATTTATTATTTTGGAATACACTACCCGTAAAGGCCATCTAACGACAACCGCGTCATAACACATAGCACCCGCAGACAGGTAACCTTGATAAGGGGATAGGGGTATGTAAATGCTTATATCCCACTTAATTTTTAGCAAACCTGTGAGCTTATGCGATGGTGCGGAGTCGCCCGTCGTGCGTCGTCTGTACGTAAACCTTAGCTAACTCAAAAAGGCAGGAGCTAGCATCACAAATATTTTGCAAATAATCAGTCATCTGAAAGACTATCAGATTTGTTTATATTTTTTCTAACTGCATTTTCTTAGATTTTATAGGGAAAAGGCTAAAAAAAAGCTTTAAAAATCTTCTCCGAAACTGTCCAGCAAAATTGTCCCATATTTCACAGTAATGTTCCCTGGAACAATCTCTCTCAAGTTTGTTCGAATCCAGTTCAGAGATTTTAGGCCGAGTTACAGGAGGTTGAACTAAGTCATCTGTTCAAAAAAGCACACTAACAATTCAATCTCAGAAACGGCTAGAGCTATCATCAACAAATTTTATGCCAATTTTTATCACATATGTCATATCCGAAATTGAGGTATTGGTGGCGCCACCTACATTGATCTGTTTTAGCTCAGCTGACTATAAGTCATCTGAGCTATAGTCGTGGTCCATTGTCCGTCGTCCGTTCGTCTGTGTTGCCGTCCGTCTGTCCATCCGTCTGGATGTCCGTCTGTAAGACTGGCACATTTCGACACCGTTGGAACTACGAATCTGAAATTCGGCATACAGTTAGATGTCCCCAAAATCTCCTACCATGCCGAAAATTGGGTCAATAGGACTTCATTCCTTTGAGATATTAAGGAAAAACCTCAATTTTTTATTAGAAATCTATTTTCACACTTCAGGACTGCCTAATATCAAAACCACTCATCTGGTTTTCTTCATATTTACCATAAATATTCCTCTATATAGTTCCTATGTACATGCTAGATATTAAGTCAGTATTATATAAAGTTATGGGCCCAAACATAATGGACTTTGTAAAAAAATCAGGAAGATATTTGGTCACTTAAGACCAAAAGTGTTTAAGGTAGGGACTTTTTTCCAGTAATACAACTTTAATTAATCAAAATTTAATTGTATACCAAAAATTAGATCAAAATCTGTTAATTTTTTTTTAAATATTGGCAAAAATATAAAATTGGTACCTTAAATTTTGCCCAACTTTGGCCACGGCACATTTTTTTCCTGTAAGTACTGTGGATTTAATTTTCACAGCATGTGAACATAAGGATTTAATCTGTTAAAATCTGAAATTTGAAAATAAAAGCTGCAAAATTAGGCTATATTTTATTGAATTTTTTTGGAGGCTCTTGTTGTATTCCCTTACATTGTCAAGCAGTCCACTTTGATGACTGTAGGTCATTCAGTGCACATCTCTATGCTCCCCAGGCTGTTGGCATAATTTTAGATGTCCCCAAAATCTCCTACCATACCGAAAATTGGGTCATTAGGACCTCCTTCCTTCGAGATATTAAGGAAAAAAACTCAGTTTTCCTTAAAAAAAGCCATTGTTACACTTCAAGGCTGCCTAATCTGTTTTTGATCGTATTTAGTATTCACATTCTTTCATACATTTTCTATGAACGTACCAAAAATTAGGTCAGTATTGGGTATTATTTCGAAGTTATGGGCCAAAACATAATGATATTTTTTTTAAAAATCAGGAAATATATTTACTCACCTAACATGAGAATTGCTGAACTTAGAGACTTTTTTTCAGGATTATAACTTTATTTAATCAAGATTCAATTTTTTACCCAAAATTAGATCTGAATTTTGCAAATTTTTCAAGTTATTAGCATAAATAAAAAATCAATACCTTAAATTTTGTCCAACTTTAGAACTGTTGATTTAGTTTTCACAGCATATATACATAAGGATTTAATCTTTTAAAATCTGAAATTTCAAAGAAATCGATTTGAAAGAATAGCTTTTATTCATGTTTTCATACACCATGTCAAGTGTTGTTTACATCTAGCCCACCTAGTAGTACAGCCTTCACTTGCATTATGTAACCCACCCCAGGCAGCTTGCCTTGGGTCAGCCTGGCCACTACCAGCAGGCTTCCCCTCTGCCCTGCACTTCCCCCCCCCCCCCCCCCGATGGTGCATAAACTAGATGAATGTTATTATTTTCTGTATTTGATTCATTCTTATTCTAGGCTATGCCACAATTTAGATTTTGTATTGTACCACCAGGGTTACAATGATTAAAGTGTACATTTAATTGTGTCCACAAAGTGGTGTATTGCTATGAAAGTGTGGATGTTCATGAGATAAGTAATTCCTCACTTCAGAAGAGTAAAAACTTCACCAGGTGTGAAATTGACTATTAATTCCAGTAATAAATTAAAACTGGGATAGTAATTAGCACAATGATATTGTTTGTCCCTCATTCAACCAACAGTGTGTATACTTTATTTGAAAAGATGTTTTATTTTATCAAATTTACTTTTATTTTATTTTGGTGAATAAAATTAAGCATGTACTGAAAACTCCAATGTGCAAAACTTTTTAATAGTGATTCAAGGAATATTCTTGTAGATGCCATGTTGTGGCATTATTTTCTTTTAATTTCAGTTTAAACATTTATGATTTAAAAATAATAAAATATATGTGTATGCATAATATGACCCAATATGAGCTACACTCTGGATATATGATGATTGCAACTTTTGCAACAATTCTAATATTTTAACTTATATTTTCAGGGTTTTTTATTAAAAATTTATAAAACCTGTAAATAAAAAAATGGTTCAGATAAAAACTTCTTAATGGAAAAATGGATATGCTTAAAAAAAATAGGATTATATATAAACTTAAATGCATTATTCCCTTGAAAGTGAAATAAAGGTATTAGTCCATTCTGTCCACTTGCCTGTCCATCATGCATCACAAAATTTTACTGTTTTTCTTCATGACAGTCTTGTCAGAGTATTAGTTTGCAATCATATATTTAGAACTTTACTATAACCAAGTAGGAGGGCCCCTTTCCTCTTAGCTTTTCATTTTCTTATATAAATGAAAATCATTACAATAGAATATTTCTACATCCACCTTCGTGCTGCCCTCACTTTTCCCTTCTCCGAACCCCATCCCAAAGTCAGCCTCAGTAAGCAAGAACAAGATGAATCAGATATATTCATACTTTAATATTTTGTATAACTATTCGTCCATAGGTACCTATGTACATGCCAGAAATTATGTCAATATTGTGTAATATGTAGACATAGTGGGCATCACAATAATGTACCTTGTCAAGACTAAAGAGATATTGTGTCATACAGTCACAAATTCATAAATCACTTCATCAGCATAGTTAATCATAACATCATATCTGTCAAATTGAAAGCTTGCAGACTACCATACACTTGAGATCCTTCAACAAATAGCCTTATCATAATCCTACTACTGCTTAATACTGCTGTCATTGCATTCATATTTGCTCAAATATATCACAATTTTCAACCCCTCCTAAATAAATAAAAAATAAACCACTATATTTGACTCTATTAATCCATCAGTCAGGTAATTTCATTTATCATTTACTCACATATTACATTACATTCCTTTATAATAGCCTAACAAGTCCATGATATTCATAAGCTTTATCGACTCGATATAGTATCACAGTGGAGAAACATTTATAGTCCAATCAAGATCAGCTGAGCGCCGTGACCCATGGGTCCCTTGTTTACAAGCGAAAATGTAATTTTAGACTCTTCTAGCTTATATACAGTTTTATAATGAAACTGTTAAGCTGATTGATTCTTAACAAGAATTATTCTATGGTAGAGTACTGCCAGTTTTATAAGAATAGTTTGGGTAAATGCAGCTTTAAAAAAAGTAGTGTAGCCAATGAAAAAGGCTTTCTGTGTTTGAAAACAGTTTTGACAACATGCTGAGTTTCAGCAGCCAAGTCAAGCGGTCACTCAGTACAACCAGGTGGGGTCCAGACATCACCATGGCAACTGACATGGCTCTGTCAGGTGTCTAGATAATATGTCTAGACGTCTAGACACAGCGTCTAGACGTCTAGACACATCGTCTAGACGCAGAATGCCCAGATTATAACCATTGGAACTATATCTTATAACTGTTTGAAAAAACTTGGTTTGCTTTTTTAGCGAATCTGTGAGCTTATGTAATGATGTGGCGTCATCCGTCGTCCGTCGTGCGTCTTAGCTATCTCAAAAAGGACAGGAGCTAGCATCACCAATTTTTTTGCAAAAAAATTGTCATTTAAAAAATTTTTTCGGATTTTTTTTTCATGGCTAACTGCATTTTCTTAGATTTTATAGGGAAGAAGCTAAAAAACATTAAAAAATGTTCATCTCAATTTGTCCATATACACATGCAATGAATGACCCCTCTATTTTATCGTCCCATTTGTATACAAAAAGAATTTTCCTGTCCACATCCACTTAATTTTCACTGTGATGCTTACCTAATACTATATATGAATAGTTATACTCCTGAATCTGAAGGTGTTTATTGGCTTTAATAATAATGAAAGCTCTCTCTTGAGCTATTTTGAACACGCATTAAAAAATGCTATAAAAACATTCTAATAGATTGAGAACCAATCCGCTTTATGCTAATCTGTCTGAACTTTTGTGATGAATTTGTCCAATGGAAGATAAAATATTGACAACAGAATTTAATTACTGTGGAAATCTAAGCTCAGTACATTAGACCCGTTCAGTACGGAATGAGTAGTGTTTTATACTACAATAATTATATTCACACAAGGTTTGAAATTATGTCAAAAGGGAAAAGAACAAGAAGGCATCATTAATTACGGCTTATACAGCTTAATAACATTGTTTTGATTGATTTTTTTTGTATTTATTTGTTTTTAATGTTTTTGTTACAATTATATTATGATTGAGTCATAATATGTCGTGTTCTTTTTTAATGCCTCACCAAGTCGCAAAGAAACGTACTTTAATTTGTAAACAAATCACACGATCTAAATGTATGTTGATGCAATATTGAGTGAACATGTTAATGAAGATTTATTTTCAATGCGATCGGAAGTAATGGAAGGACATGGTATAATAGTATTAACTGCAGCTAGAAAGCAGAGGAGTGGAGAAGGTTTCACAGAAACTGTACCAAACAGGAAGGGGATCATATTTGTGCTGCTCATTTCGAAGAATCTCGGATTGTTAAAATTAAGAAAAATGACGGAGCAAACAGAATATTTTATTTAGTTATTTTCGCCCATGAAAATTCAAGAGGATCCAGCACCATCACGGTCTTTAATAATTTCGTTATTCATGATGAGGCTTTCTACAATGTCAATGCTGACTGTTAAATTCAGTATTCTTTCAGGATATTTTATTAATATTGTTTTTAATTGCTTAAACAACAAAACTATTATACATTTATATGATTTTTTATATCAGTGATTTATTCCGACTACTTGCAAATATAAAACAATTAATTTGAAGTGAATATGTCAAATATTAAGTGAGCTATAAACATTTACATACCCCTACCCCCTTATCAAGCCTGCCTGTCTCCGGGTTCCGTGTGTAATGACGCTGCTGTCTTTAAATTACCTAAAAGGGTAGTGTTTCCCAAAATAAACAATGTTAACATATTAATTCATTAATTGGACATACTTGGGAATCTAAAAATACCTATGTCATAAAATCCCAGAGGCGATGTTCAATGACCCTTTCCAGCCCATGGGCTAAATCTTCTGCAGGCCGGAGCATTCAGGGTTACAGATCTGTATCCAAAAATTTAATCCCACCTCTCATGTAAAAGAAGCTCTGTGATCTAATCGTAGTGCCCGGATGAACTACAAGCAAAAACGTGCTACATCGTCCGCATTTTCAGTGCCAAAACTGGAATCAGGGGGAAAATGTATCTGCAGGAAAAAGGTATACCATTTTCTGAAAACCTCAACTTTATGGACAATATTACTATTATGAGTTACTTGACTGTATGTAACTGCATCATGATGCAAAATTCGGCTCCGCATGCAGAACCTTTAGAATCTGCTGAATCTTTAGCCATTTAAAATAAAACATACTGATGCCGAACAAAATATGTTTCATGTTAAACTGATTTAAAAACTCGGACGGCTACTTTTTGAAGTAACATAGCCAGGAAATGATTTGATTCAATTTCCAAGGACCCTCCCGGGTACATGGAAACGAAATCGGACGGAGGCTGTTAGACCAACAAAAAATCTCAAGGTTATTTTATCCGAGAATCAACGCTATTATTCCTGTTGCAAAGCCTCCATATGAGTGCGATATCCGTATTTAAGGCCGAAATGTATCTCTTATATCAGGACCTAAGTCGGTACCCGACCTCTGGAAAGGAAAACCAGCATGCCAAAAGAGGGAATACAGGGGACTGAAATAACGGTAGCGAGTCGGTGGGCGAACTGCATATAGATATAGTGCATGCGAGATCAGATGTCATGATAAACTCGCCTGACTAGGTTAAGGTCTTAGTATCGGCAACACGTCATTTTTCAATTTATCATTAAGATATATGTTAAAATAAATTTTAGTCCAAATAATATTTACATATTTGGAATACCCAAAATATGCTCTGTTAGATCAGCTATACACAAATTGAGTTTTCTTTAGCTCAGCTGACTGTAAGTCATCGGAGCTTTAGTCATGGTCCTTTGTCCGTCGTCCGGCCGTCAGTCCTTTAACAGGGACCATTTTGAAACCGTTGGACCTACGGAACCAAAATTCGGCGTACAGTTAGATGTCATAAAATCTCCTATACTATACCAATAATTGGGTCACTTTTAGGACTTCGTTCTTTTGAGATATTAAGAAAAAACTCAATTTTCCATTAAAAACCCATTGTTACACGTCAAGACCGTCTGTAATACCAAAACAACTGATCTGTTTTTATCATATTTAATATACATATTCCTCTGTACATTTGGTGTGTACATACCAGAAATTAGGTCAGAATTGGGTAAATTCTTGAAGTTATAGGCCCGAACATAATGCACTTTGAAAAAATCAGGAAATATATTTACCCATTTAACATGAAAATTGCTGGAGCTACAGACTTTTTTTTCAGGGATATAACTTTATTTAACTAAGATTCAATTGTAAATCCGAAATTAGATCTGAATTTTGCAAATGTTTTCAGTTATTAGCGTAAATAAAAATTCGATACCTTAAATGTTGTCCCACTTTGGCCAAGGCACTTTTTCCCTGTACGCACTGTTTATTTAATTTTCACAGCATGTGTACATAAGAATTTAATCTTTTAAAATATGAAATTTCAAAGGAATTGATTGAAAAGAGGTTTAAGCCACCATGTCAAGTATTGTTTACGTAACCCAGCCCAGTTTAACAGTGGTCTGCACCCCCCCCCCCCCACCACCACCACACACGCACAGGATGCATAAACTAAATGAATGTTATAATTTTCCCTATTTAATTAATTATTTTTCTTTACTTTTGCTACATTATGGATTTTGTATTGTATCACAAGGGGTTACAATGATTAAAGTACACCTTTAATTGTGCCCACAAAGTGATGTATTGCTATAAAAGTGTGGAGCATTCCATTAATATCCCTTGCCATGCATACCACCGGTACACTCAATCAAGAATTTGGGCAAACTTTCGTGGAAGTTAATCTTGAGCTCATTTATACCTTTAAACTGTTTTTAGAATTATTAATCTCATTTACACATCTTTTGTTTATCAAAAATATCCATTGGTATAACTTTTGGCCCACAACCTTTTCCCTTATTGCAGAGTAAAATATAAACTTTTGGCCCAAAACCTTTTTCCTTATTGCATTATTAAATGGTTCCAGGTATATATTACAGAGTACAATATATACTTATTAGATTAAGTTTATGCTCAATTGAAGATGTACACTTTTATTTTTGTACAGTTTTTTTTTTCAGTTAATAAATTAATTGTGTATTGTATACAACATCTCACCTCCACTTTCTTCCGTATTCTATATTTTACAGGGTTTCATGTATTCCCAGTGGGTATTTTAAACACATATAACTTTCACATAATTGAAATACAGATAGTTTAACAATATTTGATCATGAGAGGCTCCTGCATCTTAAATTTGATGTAGTCCAAAAAGTGCACATCTACTATTTGTATCGCATTCATTTATTTAGTATTTGATTATCACCAAATAGCACGGCCATTATTCTTTGTTATAACGACTTGTAACTGCTTCATAAAGTAAGATCTTGCTTTTAAGGTGACATGTTTTCAAACGTATGTGAAAAATTGGAAATCTCTTATTCCTTATGGTCTTTGAGAAATATATTTTTTTGTAAAGCTGGTGTAATTGATGGAAATGTTGTTTTGAGAAAATAGCAAAAAAAAAAAAAAAGTTGTAGTTAAGAAGAGTAATTTTTATCCCAATTGTCTAACTGAAATATGAATGGAAGTGACTGGTAGTCGAGAAGAGTAAAATTTATCCCAAACTGGAATGTGTATGGAAGTAACAGTTGTATAACACGAATATGTATGTATTAATATCTTATTTTATTCCTGCCTCTTGAATTACTCTCGACCATTTACCATGTACAAAAACGTGATTTTGACCGCCAACTGTCAGGTCTGTAAATGTCAAATTCTTATGATCCCGGGGCATGTCCATTAATATTAAGACACCTGGTTACCTGACATCTGGCTTGCACTATTTGCACTGTTTAAGGGTCAACAGACCAGCTCCAACTCATCACACATTGCTCCAGCTCTAAAGACCTGCTATACTGGGGGTACAATCATAGATGTCAAGCAGGTCTTAGCTCCATTTGTAAATCAATCGGCAATTGAAGAATGTGCTGATTCTTTCTACACAAAACAAGTGACCCATGGGTCATGACGCTCAGCTGACTGGGAAGAGATTTGCAAAAGGAAATTTTATCATCTGAATGGTAGTATATAACCATTGAACTGAAGCATCAAACAGATTAACCAACAGGCTGAGATTGTGTCTGTATTAATATATCTCAAGAATAGAGAAAAAATGCGTAAACTTAAAAAAAATACAGGTGGCTCCACCAGTCTGCAGAAACTAATAAAAACACTTAATGGTCAATATCCATGCAAAGAAGCATGGTGGTCTCTGGATTAGTTGTTCAGATACTTTAGCTTTTGTATCAGATTTTCCATTATTCTGAGGGATACTTTAGAGTCCTATAGCTTGAAGGATATGGGTAACAGAGACCTAATTTCAGGTTTCCACAGACACTTTTTATGGGCCTCCTTGCATGACAAGAATGAAGATTCTAGGTCCAGTTGTTACAATTTGTACCCTGTTGACAGATAACCACATCTTTAAAGGTCTCAAAAATAGAGAAAATAATTCTTAAAAAAATTGAAAAAATAGAGGTGGCGCACCCAGTCTGCTGAAACTGATGGAACACGTCATGATCAATATGTATGCCAAAATCATGAGCATCAGTGTTGTAGTTATTGAGATAATGGAGTTTTTGTATCCAATTTTTCATTATTCTGGGGGGTACTTTGGAGCCATACTGCTTAATGGATATGGGTAACAGAGATCTTAGTTCAGATTTCCATGGAGATTTTTCATGGGTCTCCCTGTGTGTAAAGAATGAAGATTCTAGGTCCAGTTGTTATGATTTGTGCCCTATTAACAGATGTTCATATCTTTAAAGGTCTCAAAAATAGAGAAAAACATTCGAAAAAAGCCCGAACAAATACATGTGGTGCCACCAGGCTGCAGAAACTGATGAAACATCTCATAATCAATATGTATGCCAAAAATCATGACCATCAGTGTTGTAGTTATTGAGATAATGGAGTTTTTGTATCCAATTTTTCATTATTCTGGGGGGGTACTTTGGAGCCATACTGCTTAATGGATATGGGTAACAGAGATCTTAGTTCAGATTTCCATGGAGATTTTTCATGGGTCTCCCTGTGTGTAAAGAATGAAGATTCTAGGTCCAGTTGTTATGATTTGTGCCCTATTAACAGATGTTCATATCTTTAAAGGTCTCAAAAATAGAGAAAAAAATTCGAAAAAAGCCCGAACAAATACATGTGGTGCCACCGGGCTGCAGAAACTGATGAAACATCTCATAATCAATATGTACGCCAAAAATCATGACCATTAGTGATGTAGTTAATGAGAAATTGAAGTTTTTGTTTGAAATATTTCACTATTCTGGGGGGTTCTTTGGGGCCCCATAGCTCGAGGGATATGGGTAACAGAGACCTAATTTCTGGTTTCCATGGAGACTTTTCATAGGTCTCTCAGAATGTCAAGAATGGAGATTCTTGGTCCAGTCTTTACGATTTGTGCCCTGTTAACAGATGTCCACATTTTGAAAGGTCTCAAAAATAGAGAAAACAATTCGTAAAAAATCGAAAAATACAGGTGGCGCCACCAGTCTGCAGAAATTGATGAAACATCTCATGATTAATATGTATGCCAAAAATCATGACCATTGGCGATGTAGTTAATGAGATATTGAAGTTTTTGTATGAAATTTTTCACTATTCTGAGGGGGTATTTTGGGGCCCCATATCTCGAAGGATATGGGTAACAGAAACCTAATTTCTGGTTTCCATGGAGACTTTTCATAGGTCTCTTAGAATTTCAAGAATGAAGATTCAAGGTCCAGTCTTTACGATTTGTGCCCTGTTAACAGATGTCCACATTTTTAAAGGTCTCAAAAATAGAGAAAAAAAATTCGTAAAAAATTGAAAAATACAGGTGGCGCCACCAGTCTGCAGAAACTCATGGTCAATATGTATGCCAAAAATCATGACCATCAGTGATGTAGTTAATGAGATATTGAAGTTTTTGTAGGAAATTTTTGACTAATCTGGGGGGTACTTTCGGGCCCCATAGCTCTGAGGATATGGGTTACAGAGACCTAATTCCAGGTTTCCAAGGAGATTTTTCATGGACCTCTCTGGATTTAAAGTAAGAAGATTCCAGGTCCAGCGGTTACGATTTGTGCCCTGTTAACGGACAGACGCCCGGACGGCCGGACGGACGACGGATAAAAGGTGATCCCTATAGCTCAGATGACTTACAGTCAGCTTAGCTAAAAATAAGATCTTTTTTGTTTATACCGCATATTGTGTTGACAAGTCATTTTAAATGCCAATTTTTACATAATGGTGAACTGTATTGAAAATAACACATTTTTGCGACAAGGTTGGTATAACAATGATCTTAAAGTTCATACATTTTAAGAAAATTGAAAATCGTATGATTTTTAGACAATACTAAGGCCTTTAAATGTCTTCTGCCGATCTTAAGGAACAAACACGGGAAAATATTTTGGTCAAAAAACGTCGTTCGGAAGCGTAGAAAATGAAAATTAAAACAGGGTTCACGGCGCTCAGCTTAATTTTACAATGATTTTAGCTCTCAAAATAAGCCCAGATTGTGATAAACATAGCCTTTAAATTCATAAAATGAATATGGCCAAGGTCAACATGCAGAGCAAATATCAGGTCAATCCATCCTTTAATATTTGAGATATGGATCTTATATCAAATTTTTAAATTTTTGTTTTCTTTGAATGAACCATTTTAAATAAAATCTCAAAACTGTTTGTCACTTATTTTAGAAGTTGTTGAATTGCTTTAGATTAAGTTACTCTAAATTATATAAATGACACACTATGCAAGTAAAATTAAATATAAATTTATTTTTAGTAAATTAATGGTCGACTGAGCTTAACTTCTTTGAGACAGGTAAGTCAATTAAACATTATAAATTTATCAATGCTTACAACTGGGTCATAATGAAGTATTTCAAGCAGTACTGCTTTTTATTAAATATGTAATTTATAGCTGTAAATCCTGTTATTTAAGCATTATGAAGTAAAATATAATGCATAAAGATGTTCCTTCGTAGATTTAATAGGCCTCTTATTTTCTCTATGTCAGTCCCAATGAACGATAGCAGACATTTTTTCCTAACAAATCCCTTTGTCCTGGTTTATAAAGACCTCATCAGAAGGGTAAAGCAGGTCAATTATAACTTTTTCACATTTCAACATACAGTAAATGAGCCACATAAACTGATTATTCTGTTTATAATTATTTATTATTCTATCGTTTTAACTGTTTAAAAAGTAATGCTGAAAAAACCTGGCCTGAAGTAGCATTTTAACATTAAAAAAAAAAATCTACTCCTTTTTAGCTCAGCTGACTATTAGTCATCTGAGCTGTAGTCGTGGTCCATTGTCCGTCGTCCGTCCGTCTGTCTGTCCGTCCGTCCGTCTGTAGATGTGGCACGTTTTAAAACCGTAAGACCTAGGAATCCGAAATTCCGCATAATGTTAGATGTCCCCAAGATCTCCGACAAAGCCGAAAACTGGGTCTTTGCGACTTCATTCCTTTTGGAAATTAAGAAAAAACATCAATTTTTTATAAAAAACCTATTTCCACACTTCAGGACTGCCTAATATCAAAACCACTCATCTGCTTATCCTCATATTTACCATAAATATTTCTCTATATAGTTCCTATGTACATGCCAGAAATCAAGTCTGTTAATTATAAATTCTTTAAGTTATGGGCCCGAACATAATGGACTTTGTAAAAAGTCAGTTAAAAATATTTCCTCACTTAACATTAAAAAAATTAAAACTAGAGTCTATTTTCCCAAGTACAGTGGAACCCCGCCTTGCGACCACCCCACAATTGCGACCACCCCACAATTACGACCATTTTGCTTGGTCCCGAATTTTTTTTAGTTTATTTATGTTTAAAAATGACTCAAAATTACGACCACCCCTGAATTCAGAATTACGACCAGATTTCCTGGCCCCAGCGCTAATGCGACCCCGCTAATGCGACCACCGCCGAGAAGTACTGAAACAACATTTGTCACGAGTCAATGGCTGCGTCTTGTCACAGGCGCCTTAACGAAAGATCAAAGCGGGTAACAAGGTTTCTTAACCCGAGTGTTAATCTGGTCCCGCATATATACCAGACTCGGTGTCTTCGCTGAGACTCGTTGAGGTGTAGGTTATATAGATCAAAGAGGGTAACCATCGGCCTGATTACTTAATGAGCCGGTCTGACCTGAGGTCAGATGCTAATTGCCCCTCAGTGATCACCTGTATTACAGCTACCCTAAGTGTTGGGTTGCGGGCTTAATATTTCAACTCATCACATATTGTTTGATCCTCATTGGTAAAATTAACGACCTAGTTAATCTTAAATGTGTTCATACGTTACTGACACTGGGTATTGAGCAGTCAGAAAAATGTATAAATGAAGCTTGCATGGGGGGAAAATCCCTCACATTAACTTGCCTTTTCTGATAGATCGTTGTCAGTTTATTTCTCTACTGGTTAAGTTTGCATTTAAATTGCTTGCTGTTAGGACTCTGAAAGAGCTCTCCTTGAAGGATAAAGTGGCGTTAATCAAGGCGGCAACATCACGCGCAGTCAGCACCAAATGGCTCAGCAGTTTAGCGTCGGGAAAACTCAAGTGCACGCAATATATACTCAAGCGTAAGGCTAAATATTTGGCAGCCACGTATTATGTTCAATATGTATTCAGTAGGTTGTAATCGTATTGCCTTAGTGTTATTATTTGTTAATCATCAGTTACTACGTATGTGTACATGTATATTCATTTTATCATGAATAAATATGTTCAGCTACACACACACACAAAAAACATTTATAATAAGGGTCCTCCGCTAAGTAAAATATTTTGTTATAATTCACATTAAAGATATGCAATAGATAAAGTCTGATACACATTAAATATCAGCGTGTTATATGCGACCACGGTAAGAGTTTCACAAATACGACCACCCCCAAATTACGACCACTTTGCTCAGTCCCCAGGGTGGTCGTAATTGTGGGGTTCCACTGTATATAGCTATGTTTAATTAAGATTCAATTGTTTACCCAAAATTAGATCTAAATTTTGTAAATTTTTAAGTTATTGGCATAAAAATAAAAACAGTACCTTAAATTTTGCCCAACTTTGACAAGGGCACTTTTTTTCCTGTAAGTTCCATTGATTTAGTTTTCACAGCATGTAAACATAATTATTTAGTTTGTTTAAATCTGAAATTTAAAAAAAAAGCTTGAAAATTAAGCAAGTTATTGATTTTTTTCTTGAGGCTCTATTGTAGTCATTTGCTTTGATTACAGATTACAGATGCAGGGTTCCACTCCATGGGTCACTGGAAGTCAGGGTTTCTAATTTGTTACAGTCACTGGGGGAGATCCCCTGCTTGCTGTGACAGGTGTACAGTATTTCTCATATCACCACCCCAATCCCCCCCCCCCCCCGCAAACCCAACCCACCAAGTGTTATGCAGTAATTGTTAGTGTTTTCACTGTGTCTCCTTAAATGTAATGCTGTTTCCACTCCGATATGCAAAACTTTCCATGAAAAAGTAATTCAAGGTGTAATCCAGAAGATGCAATGTTGTGTAATGTAGCATTTTTAAAGAAATCAATTTTCTTTTAAATTATTTTAACAAATATAATTGAACCCATCAGTATGCTTAAATTTATAAAATATGAAGCACATTATGGATAAATAAAGACACAATTAAAAATTGTGAAATCTAAATCAAGTATTAATTTTAGATATTTATTGTTTTGCAGATTTAAAAAGATATATTTTTGTGGTAAAAAATAAATAAACATTTGTATGCATGATGTGGTGTTATCTGACAAGTTTGAGATTCATGATGATGCAATTGAGAATTATGAATCAACTTTTATATTCAGATATATATGTTATATTGGAAATGTATAGAAATATAAACTTAAATTAAAAAAAAATGATGTGATAAAAAAATGAGGATTTAATACAAACATTTGTTCTATATTTTCTTGCCTCAGCAGAATTTGAGATCAGGCTTTGTTTGCCCTGTTTTATGTTGTTAATTAGTTATATATCAACTGTATACATTTCATTAAAAAATACATATATATTTAATAATATATATTATACAAAAAAATAGATTCAATTGAACAAATGTGTAAACTACTGAAATGTCAACAGTTAATCAAAAAGCCAACTAATGATCATGGTAATAGTACAGATCATTTGTTCACAAACTGCTCACATGCTTCAGTTTCAACATTAGGAAACACATGGTCAGGTCAAAATATTATTTGCAACAATTTCTTGCTCATCAATACAAACCAATCATATATAAACCAACCATGGCCTTTATTACCTCTTCCTCTTATATGTTATCTCCATTTGATATTATTTTAGATTTTTACCTTCAAGGTCAACTTCAGCTGAGCACAGTGACCCATGAGTCCCTTGTTTATGAGTAACAGTAGCTGAAAATATGGTGACAATTTGCTTATATTTTATAATATTTAATTTACAGAGGTAACTAAAAGTAAAAATAAAAATAACCCAAGAATCACGACATACATTTAATTATTCAGTAAGAAACAAGTTGGTAGCACTAACTCAGGCAAAGTACTTTCCAAGCATATAATGTTCACATGCTTTTCTGTTAAGTAAAGATAACAAGTAGCATACCTTCATGTTCTCAGGAAATAATATGGGCGCGTATATTTTATGGACACTTTCTGCAAATCAACAAATCTGCATATCAATTTTGTATATTAAGTCATTATCCTTCCTCCTTCAACCAACCAAACTGATTATATAACAATCAAGCAAGGCTAGAGACAGCCAAAAACTAGCCCTAGCCTTGCATGGTTAATTATACCTTCTATTCAGGCATGGTTCGGGGGGGGGGGGGGGGAATAGCCTGCCATCCGAACGTCAATATTGCATTCTGGAGTACAGTATAGTACAGTACAAGGTATAGGGTTCGGATCAGTTATAAGTTGAGCACTCAACATGTCTAACCCTTCTCTGTCATGATTCCTTTTCCACCAAATTATCATTTTCACAATTTTGATAAAAATATTACCACATCCAGTATCAAGAACTAACAGTCATCACATCTTCATGGCCTGATTATTGATAACAAATACCTTTTTCATCATAAAAATTGTCAAAATATCACTAAAAATTTCACTTCACAATTTTAATCAAAAGGTCAAATTAATTGTATAAATTTAAAATATTTTGGGTTAATCCCTTACATCGATGTGTGTCAGCAGTGGCGTAATCAATGGGGTGGCCGGGGGTGCAGCTTGCCCCCCTCCCCCCTCCCAACGGACCCCCAAAAATTGGAAGGGGACAAAAAATCGGAGAGAGAATTAGGAAGTAAAGAAAGAAAAGAGGGGAAAGAGGGAAGAAGAGAAAGAAAAGGAAGAAGAAAATGGGAAGAAAAAAAAAGAAAAAAAGAAAATGAAAAGAAAAAGCAGAAAGGGAAGGAAGAAGAAGAAAAAAAGTACAGAATCGGGAAACCTCTTGAGTCTTGCCCCCCGGACGGTCAAGTCTGGATACGCCCGTGTGTGTGTGCATAAAAAATAAATGAAAGTGTTTAAGAGAAATGCTATGAAATAGCTTTAGAAGTTTTATGTTTAAGCTGATAACTAATAATTCAGTTCTTATTTCTGGTATACACTTAAATATAAAGTTCATAAATTAAATATATATCTTTGCCGGTGGTCTGACCAAGTTCATTATGTTTAAGTCGCTAACTTCTTAAGTATATTAGGATATTTATTAGGATTTTAAACTAAGCCCCGACATACACACAAACATATTCAATCACCTTCAATATATAAAGAATATAAAACACGTGGTTTTGATATAAAGCCATCTTGAAATATAGCAATCGTTTATCAGAGAAAATTTAATTAATTGTTTGCAAACGTTCGGGTCTGAAACAATAACTGTTTTGGTTTGTGAACTGTTAATATATACGTCCAGCCGGACGGACAACTGGGACGGACACACGGACAAAAGATCACCGATATGGCTCAGATGACCTATAATTCATTTAGCTAGAAATAAAAAGATAAAAATTAAAAAAGCCCTCTTCGCCACAGACAAATATTTATATACTGGACCTAATCGTGAATAGGTACTCACCAAAATAGGTGACCAACTGAAGTTTTACGCATGAAATATGAACTTTATTTATTCTATAAGGATTGTATAATAATTGATACGAAGCACTCTCCATGGCTCGGATGGTGGCATTCAGTCGTTTGTGGGGGTAGAGGAAAACAGAGAACGACTGACCTTGGAAAGGTCATGACAACCCATTCGCAAAGCCACGCCAGGGGTTGAACCCGGGTCGTCAGCGGACCATTCCCTTAACACATTATAGTTTACACGCCATTTGTTGATAAATAATGAAGGATAGAACTATACTGGTTTCCTTTCTTTTTTGGCAATATATACAGACAGGATGAAGAAGCAAAATTACTTTAAGTTCTCGCAGTATTATTTTAATTTTTCGGTCATAGTTAGTGTTCAGATATGTCCAGAGAAGGAAAAGGCAATATTTCAGTGATGCAGATGTCAAATCAGATTAAAGAGTTGGAAATATCTAGTGAAATTAAGGGGTAGGGTAACTTTTTTTCATTGTTTGCCTTTCAGCGAGATTTCTAAATTTGCTATCCTGGCTTGAGACCAACAGCAGCTGGGAGGACACAGTTGAACAAATGCATGCAAATCTCAAAATTGTTCGATTTCTTACCCTTTACTCGATTTCTCATGAAAGTAATTAAAAAAGGGCCACAAAAGACTAAATTCAGGTATGCATTTTAATGGCAAGTATCTAACTACTGCAAACCTAAAAATAATTAGTTTTGTCCTAATATGGGGTTATTGGTGAAACTTCTATGTACAAAAAGTTGGGGCTTTTTTTTGCAAAATCTAAGGGGTATTGGATACTTTTTATAGCTGTAAATGTTACATTTTACCTTTGTTTGTCTCAAATATGTATTCATTTTAAGGTACATGTTCTTACCTTTCAAACAAGCCCCTATACGTATTGATTTCTTTCATGCTTACAGATTTATTGGCTTAGAGGTGTTTATAAGTCGTTTCAACTAAAATTCTAATTTTTTCCCAACAGACTCACTTTGAAGATGGACATGAAACCTTTTGCAAGAGCAGATCCCGAGCAGACCTCATTAAATAAACATCCTAATACCTATAGTTTACGCAAATAACCTTGGAATTTTTAGTACTTTTAGGGACAATTAACTCCGTTTTTAGAGCACTTTTGCCAACTTATCTCCCGGACTTTGATTCAGAATTTAAGGTACAACTTAAAAGGATCTATTTTTAAAGTTCAAGGTGCATAAGACGTGCATTTTTAACCGTTACTGAGTGCATCAGCGGGTCAGGAACCCATGGGACATGAAATTAACAAATCCTACCTTGTAGGTTTCAATGTCACAGCCGGTTTTTACCAGACGTGTCATTTAGTGCAGACACGGTGATGTCAATTTCATTCCGCGTGAACTTCGTTTACTGTCATTATGAAACATGGAAGTGCCACTTTATATGTTTGTGTTGTCAACTTTTACATTATAACATCATCCATTTGATAGAATAAAATTCATAAAAAAAAAGGAAGTCAGGTTGAAAATATAACTATAGGTGTTTCCAAGTTTCTTACGTGAAACCCTGGTTTGTGTGTGTTGGGGGGGGGGGGGGGGGACGAGAGAGAGAGAGAGAGTGAGTGAGTGAGAGGCACGGTGAGACAATAAAGGCTGTTATATTGGGCTTTTTTAAAGGTTCTCTTCCCACCTACACGGTCTCGCGAATGACGTCAGAGCTGATGAGCCGAGGCAATACACGATTTGATTTAGAACATATTGCTATGAAATTGATATTGCTATTTAGCATTCTTAAGAAGTGCCTTTGGTTACTTACTTCAAAGTGCCCATGACATGGCAATATGGATAGTTTCAATTGTATTATGAACCCACTAAAAGCATTTTTCATATATTTGTTTTAAATATTTATATCCATGTGCTTTATGATGATGAATGCATCCACCTTTCTAACAATGGGAATTATCATAAAATATAAAGCCTTATTTCACGGAGAAGATCGAAGACTTAATCATAAAATCAATTAATAGCCAAATGTCTAATTATATGATGAATGACCGTCTTTTGTGTTTAAACATTTCTTCCCATTTTATATCATCTAATATATATTCTTAGGATATCTATTTTACATAACAACCTTAAATTTTGCGACCATCATATATTAGACTGGCCTTATCAGTATAGTTAATGAAACTTATCCTCGCTATATCTATAATATCACATGCAGGTACTGCCACTTCGCAGCAAATTATATAAGTTTATGGTTTTCTAGCTTTCATGTTTGTATATGGCCAAAGCAACGGCAACGTCTATCGGAGAATGGGATTTCGTTTTTATTACAATATTTTAGTGGGGAAACATAATTACTGGAACGTATATAAGCACTGTTTAATGGTAAATGAAATGCACTAAATTTTTAAAATTATTTCGAAAATATTGAAAAAAATAAAGGGTAGCATTCAGATTTCTGGAAACAGCAGAAATGTAGATATATGGTATATGCGTCATTACTATGACACCCAGTTTGTGTTATACATGTGTATGTAATATTTAAGTAACCGTATGCATGTAAAATATTTGACTTAATCAGCAGTGATGACGTACAGCGAAGCTGGCCTCTAATGTTGATATATAAATAACTTTTCGTTCGTCCCACTGCCGTTGATCCTTTCGTTAGTAAGGCGCTAATATTCATGGATACTTTACTTTTTCCACCACACTAGTGACATCTGTTGTCGGCGATCGACATTAAATTTTCGGATCCGTTCTATCCGGATGAAAGAGAAGCTAATTGCTAGGCTATATCTGAAATGTAGAAAACAAAAAAATCCTATCCTAATCCTAATGTCCTATCATTAGAGCTGTCTTACACTATCTGTGGCATGTATATCTGCTTTAATTACCCCGGAAAACTGACTCAAAGGACCCGAAGACAGCAGACGACCGCTACGTGCAGTGCGCATGTTCGTCGAAAAGATGGATGTAGGCCTTTTTAAGCTAACAGCTCCTAAAACCACCACACCGATGTTTATGATTTTACCCGTGTTTACTTTATACGGGGTACCGTATAAGCTGCTTAACCGACTTCGGTGCAGGTCTGGATAAAATATGGCGGATCCTATAGAATTGTTCTGCCAAAGCGGGTTTATGCAATCTTCTTATAACTATCAGTGTTTGACATGAACAGGTCTTATAAAGCGTTTCCCACGACGTACACCCTCACAGTAGGTCAATCAGTTCATTTATTCCGAAATTAGTTTTTATATTCCTATTTAACTACACTATCTTAGTAATATTTGATTGGAAACTCAATCCTAACTTCAAGTAAAAGAAGCTTTCTACAATCTGTATGCCCATATTGGTAGTTCTTCCTTGTTTTATATTTTAACTTCAACAAGATAATGACGAAATGTTCCGAAATCGCCACAAAGAAAATAATGCATAAATCCTAAAATCGGATGGACGTCTCAAGGACGGGTTTATCAGAGAAAACGCGGCCATCATTTTCGTAGCCCGGATATTCGATGTGAATGTGATAGGTGAATCTCATTGGCTGAATGTTATCTCCAGTCAGGCTTAAGTCTACGCTCTGCCTCGAGATAGGTCCAATGATAACCTATGGGCCAAACTAAAACACAGACAGGTCTTACATGGTGGTGATCGAGGAGTGGGCGTACTGAGGAGTCTGATCTAACGAAAAGGTCGCCTGATAACAGTGGCGGACCAGGAATTTGAGAAAAGGGGGTCGCTTATAATGAATTAGCGGTTGATGGGTATTATGAAAACTAAGTTCTTAAATTTTTGTTATGTAAATTTAATATATATATATATATATATATATATATATATATATATATATATATATATATATATATACGTAATTTATTTCACCTTATGGAATATATTAAGTCTAGAGCCATGTTTTCATTAAAGTTAGTTGTATGGGAAGAGGATATTCCTTGGTGTTATGAACCAGCAGAGTATGATAACGGAAAGACTCTCTCTCTCTTAATATATAGATGCTATCTTGACGGAGTAAATCTCATAGCTGTTCATTAATATCCTCAACTCATGAAATGGAAGGTATTAAATTAACATAATAATCTAATTGCTAGAAACAAAATCTGAAAAATAAAATAGATTACGAATAAATGGGAAAAGAAAACGATAAAATGAAAGATGAAACAACTCCTAACTGTGGGGGGGGGGGGGGGGCATCTTGGAAAAAGTTAAAATGCCCTTTTTTGGCAGAGATAAAATGTCTGATCCAGTCAGGGGCGGCTTGAGAGGGGTGCAGGGGCCCATGTCCTTCTTTGCGTCCTAGAAACCTTGAAAATAGTTAAAATACTCTTGGTACCGAAATTCAGTACCGGATTTTGTGCCCAGTACCGTTGTTTTTCCCCTACACATCTCCATGCAATTAAAAAACTTCTGTATAAATTGAGCCCCCCCCCCACACATTTTCTCTAAGATCCTGTGACCACCCCTGTTTCCAGCTTTTTTATAAGTGAAATCCAGTACCAGGAACCATCAGCACATTGGAACACAAAAATGTTATTATACAATTAACGGATTTGAGATTAAATAGTAAAATGATTATTTGGCGCTTACTAATGCATAGAAATAACATTGTTTTTTGTCCCTGTCAGCCATGTCGGACGGCATATTATGATTTAAAACGGCCCTGCCTGTTTGTTGGTTCTCTCTGTGTTAATTTGTATCGCTGTATGTTTAAGATACCTAAACAAGATACGAATGGGTCTCATTGCTCCTGAACTGCCCATTTTCCATGCGCATGCGCACCCCGTGTGATGACCGTCTCCTGTATAGTTCGTTTGCTGTACGTGTTTGGGTCAAATGAATCAACATTATGAAATAAGTTTTAACAACCATACAGAAGTCCCAGCAGGCAATCCGTATTTATTGGAAAGGCAAATTTATTTTATTCACCAGTTTTCTATGTCGCACCCGATCATATATTGTGCATCGTTGCCAACCGATGTCACTAGTGTGACGTTAAAGAACCGGATTCAGACGTGAACGGAGAATGATTGGATATTCTTATTCCCGCATAAAATCTCTCGCCTGAATGGGTAGCTTGTATTGAATTTGGCGGGAAAATTGACTTAACTAAGAAATCAGTGTATATCAAATTTGCTGGATTTTTTATGATCTTTAAATGTTATAACTAAATTTGAAATTTTGTACACGTATTGTGAATAATGGTATGAAAGTCATATATTATCTAAAAAGTCAATATATTTTTTTCATTGCATGTCCTCATGCATTTGACCAAGTTTAAACATATCCTAACCTTAACTATTTACCCGCACAGGTCTGGTCAGAATAAACAGGCTTTTATATTTTATGGATTTATGTGTTTCATGGGTGAATATAAAATATATGTTCCATTTATATGGAAAGTTAAAAATACTTTTAAGTATGCATTTACAGGTACATTTAAAAACCCTGAAATCCTGCGTTATCACCTAAAAGGGAGAAAAACGGTATTAATATCAGTGTATATTAATATTCCTTTAACACGATTGCACATATAGGTTTTAGAGGATACAAGTGGGCGGTAGGACGGAACCTTGGACTCAGTGTGAGACAATAAATAGCTGGCCGTTTGCCTGATTCTTGCTATACTGCCTGCCATCATAAAACCCACCCACACAGTCTTGTGTGACGTCAGTACTTTCAGTTAAGAACCTGTCGAGTTGTGTGGTGAGCCCACGCTCGCGTGTTGGATGAAGGATACGTGTTCACTATGTGTAGGCAAGTTTTATCACTGGAATTATTACATAAGTTTAAAAAAGTAGCTCATTTAAAAGGAGGAGATAAAAGAAAGAAAGAAAAAATACAGAAAAAAAACAGGAGGAAAAACTATGATATTCGATATGTTATATTTATGTTATCTATTTTAGTCCTGTGTTGTCTGTTTTATCGCATACAATGGCGTCAATTTATCTTCCAGGGAGGGTGGGTGGTGGGATGAAAGGCAGACACACACACAAACACACACACACACACACACACACACACACATATATGTCTTGTGTCTGTATAACACATTTCAAATATTTATACCCAATGACATTTCAGATATATAACAATTAAGGTTTTAGAAAATAAGGTATTATGTTTCCAATATTAGTTAATTCTAAACCAGGTTTAGATAAAATATTTCATAATAAATTAATAAATGGAACCAAGGCCTTTACTTTGACACATGTCTGACCCATGTTAACTACTTTTAGCTGTCCTTTAATAGGACACAAGTCGTTAAAGCTTAACCGAGGAACTTTTTACTTAAACCTGGTCAAATTTCCCTGAGATCCACAGAATTAAGCCACTGTGACCTATATTCTGCGAGCTAAATGGCAAAAACATGATTTTGAGCACCCTGAAAGCCAGACGCTTTTAAGTGTACCAGAGTTCTGAACAAATATTGTTTGCTGGGTTATATAATTGCAATAATGGGCTCCGTTTTCACCTCTGTGGTATGCAGTAAGCATGCAGTGTATGAACAGAGTTGAACCTGAATACTCCAAATTATGAGGCGAAAACATAGTTGAGCACCACAACAGTTATTAGACACTTGCCAGAAAAAAAAATACATACAATATGGGAGATTTCTAAATAAATTCGCCATTGCAAAGTTTACCGACATATTGACCTTAGGACCAATCTGCAAAATATGTTTTTAATGGTGCCACCTATGTTGACCTACGAAATGCAATCTAAAACGATTCTTTCAGGTCAGCTTTATTTTCATAATGAATAAAAGCAATGGTAAACCTACATTTACCGGGTGTGCTCATTTGCTCTTTGGTTCATACCGCCAGACTGGCTGTCCACCTGTACTTATCTTTTCAGGAAACTGGTAACTATAAAATGATGTGTGCTATAATTTTCAAACAACTGAAAACTGCAGTGGGATATAGCCTGCAGCCATCCGAGATTCTTTTTACATACATTATATCAAAAGCTCTATGAGTCATTGCTTTAATATCTTATATGCTGATTGGTCTCTATGAGAACATGTGTTCTATTTATTGAACTGTACAAAAATATTTTAGCTATTGCTATAACTGTTTTATGATGATTGGTCGAATCCCACGCCTCAAATATTGTATGTGGCTCCAAGAGAGCGGAAACAAGTGCATAGTTGGGCAGTTCGTTTACATAATTTCTGCTTTTATCTACTATAACCTGTCTTATAGAGACAAGTACAAAGACAGCAACATTCTTTTATGTGACTTTGAAATGGCAATAATCAGAAAATTGTATGTCCCTAAATCAGACATTAATTATTAAAATCAGTAACCATAGAGAGTATGACTAACAGTTGTGATATTTCACCACAGTTGGTTCACTTTGAATACCATTTCCTGCAGAAGCGTCAATTTTACTTTTATTCTTGAATGAGTTGATCTGAATACTGATATTTCTGTTGATTCACAGAATTAACTTTATCAATTGTCTGATACCTGCGGTACCATCTGAATTCTTTCCTTTTTTCAGCCTCTTTATTTATTATGTTAAGACTGACAAATGTATATGATATGTCTCAGTATGAGCTCCTTTTAGCTCACCAATCACACATTTTGCCCCTGATCATCAAGCAATGCAATTATGTAATTTAACCAGACATTTATATTTTTCTCAATCTACAAAGTGTGAACAAAGTGTGAACAATGTTTGACTGTTAGCCAGCGGTCATAATTTTCATGTATTTCCTGTATTTCTCTCTTGGACAACCTACATAGATAGAAGTTGAAAGTCTTTGAGTTAAATCATTGGATGCAAACTTCATATACAGGTCCCTTATTACTAAAGGAAATACCCTTTCGACAAGTGTGTGTGTCTGTTACCAGACATAAAAGGAACAGCCCTATCGATTTTTGGGCTGAAAGGTTTGGGTCACAAGTTATTGTCAATTGATTTCAAATGATGAACTCTTAGGGATTATTTTTATTTCTATTTAATATTCACATTTATGGGTCTAAATGAAAGAGATTAATTAGTTCAAAGTGCATATTTGTATTACCCTTATCTAAAAATAATTAAGTTTTTCCCGGGGTTTAAGTTCATGGTCGTAGATCGCAAATGATGTTTCCACAATTTGAGTCTGAGTGTTAACTACATATATTTGATCAAACGCATTTCACGTCACTTATATATTCGATATATGAAACGTCTTACAGCCACGCAGCCCCGATAAACTGCCAGGAAGAAACATGACCCACTTTTAACAGTGCAGAAGGAATAGACGCCATAGAGTAGATAAGAAAACATCCCTCTGATGTGGTGCAGCGAGTCTATATTACATTCAGTCAATAAATTGTCACAATTGCCAAGTCATCAGAAATAAATCTGTTAAATATACAAGATTTCGGCTTTTATCTATTTAAGCGAAATCGCTTGAAATAACACTTTATCAAAAATAAATTAAAAACAGTTTAAGATTCATAATAGACCCCATAAAGTGTATGTTATTTTGAAGAAAAAAGCAAACAGCAACCTTTCTAATGGGTTATGTATTGATGAACTTTCCGTTCATTTTTATATGATTTTTAAATAGAATATAATAATATTAAAAGTAAACTGTATGACCAATCAACTTTCTATTGGACTTATTAATTCAAACCCACATGACAGTATCAAACAACATTTTCCCCTGTCTCTTCCATATTTCTATCTTGCTTAAAATTGGAATAACAATACAAAAACATAAAGTGTCATTACATTAGTAAACTTAGCCTTCTAAGCATTTTTTATAGTGCAGATATCCCAAGAATTTAATTTTCCTACAGTATGAGGTGTACATTCATTTTTGAATGGTTTATGACATGTTTTGCGAGACTGGCTGGCGGTGTCATTTCTTATTTATTCCTTTTCCACCATTTACGCTTTTACCTAACCATCACTAAACCACGAAAACCACGAAAGTTGTAAACCTTATTAAATTTTGGACTGATACCTTTGAAACCAAACATACCTATGAGAGAGAGAAAAAAAATCCCATTTACAATTTTAGCATTACCTTGGTGGGAGTGACCTGGTGTATGTCGAGTAAAATTCATTCAAATCAAAACTCAGAGAATATAGGTCACCGTGACCTAATTTCGGGTTTCCGAACAGAACTGCCCAGGCCCACTCAGGATATTAAGTTAGAAGTTTCTAGGTTCAACAAATATGAATTGTAAACGCTAAAGAGTAGTGAATATATGGGTGACAAAATAGGGCCCGGTGGCCATTTTGGATTTATATGCAAATGAAGGACTGTTCCACTCATAATATTTTGTTAGACTTTTAGTATGTTTATCCAGGAAACCACTGACAAATTTTAGCAGGGCACGAAGTGTTCTCCCCAAGTACTGATGGATACCCGCGGGAAATCCGCCCCTATGAACGTTTACGCCTTACCGGCAAACACAGTCAAGATATCCTTTTAATTAGCCTTCTTTGCAGCTAATACCCAAACGTTCCATGTCTGAAGATCTCTGTCTAATGATAAATATCCGGCTTGTCTGGCTTTCGGTTTTGGCTGATTATTGCTCGCTGATTAATCTCAATTTGCTGTGTAGTTTGTTGAAATCTGCAATGGAAAAAAAAACAGTCATTGGCATATTGACCAGTGCCCAGGAGCAGTATTGGCATGTTTTGTGAGCGCAAAATCTACTCACAGGTTTACGACTCTGCTGGTGTGGGGTATTGGATAAAGAGCACCTTCCCCACAATGCACAGGGGCTTATTAATACACCAGTGGTGGGGGTATGAATATATATATATAGTGAAAGAGTTGATGTAGACAATTAAAACATGCAGGTTGGATTATAATTATTTCAAGCCAAATTAAATTAACATAAATGTTTTTTGGTAAGAACTGGACGAGATAAGCACTATTTGGTTAACATGCACATGTGCAAGATAAACAGGTTTTTTATTTTCCCTGAATTGTGTTAAATATATATTTTGAAGTTTGACATTTGAGACAAGTTGGAAGAGGTACGAATATAGGTGTTCTTAGAGGTGAATAGAAGCGACCTCTGGTGGAGGAGTGAGGGATTAGATAAGAATGGAAGGGTTGTTTTGTAAGGTCTTGAAGGTTTATTATATAAAATATTCTTGCTGCCACAACTTGACTAAGCAAGAATACGAAATATCAATAGTAATGTCACATTGTGGTAGCGGGTAGCAAGACTTGTACCGTCAAACAAGTACTGACTGGTCACACTGTGACAGCAAGTTTAATTGTAAGTTCAAATTTAGGCAGCAAACATAAACTGTAAGGTCGAAATGAGCCAGCAAAAATAATGGTCAAAGGGAGAAAGCCAGGATTCATTGCTCGGTCAAAATGTGTCAGGGACAACCACATGGCGGCGGCCTACATTACTAGTTGTATATGTAATAAACGTGGCCACACTGCACTTAACAAGTACATTGGATATCGGTTTAACATGTTAAACAACCTGTCATGGGGTATACCTTGTACAGGTGTTGTTTGGAAAATTACTCTATGTAGGCATCTAACATGAAATTTATATTTAGGCCACTACTTTTCGGTATATTTCCCGTAAAACTTGAAAATTGTTAATTTGTTAAATATTTTTTTTCTAGTTCTCTCCTTTAACTTTAATATTTGGACTTCAAACTAAGGCAAAGGACGCATTATACATTTACAATCATGTCGCTCTGTGTAATGTATTAGGAATTAATTATGTTTTGACTTGTGACTGCAATATGTTGAAGACAAGCCAGGCGAGTATCACTATTGTCCGTCCTGTTCTACTGAAATAAAAATTATTTTCGGTTACCACGGGCAGATGGCGTCTGCTATCGGCTTGAGCGGTAGACTTCAGTCTCAAGTGAACCAGCAACCTCTCTGTAGGGGACGCCTTTGCAGTTTCCACTGGAGATCATTAAAACCCCTTTCACACATACACGTTCCAGCCACTACGATCACCACGTTCTCGGGAAACGTGGTGGTCGCGGTGTTGAACGTACAATGGTCTCCAGAAGTCGTCGCAGAGTCGCCATGATCGCCAACCCTCTACGACAAAGTTTTCCTGTAAAACTTGAGCGCGGTCGATCGCGGCAAACGTGCCGAAACGTACTTCAGAACGTATGGAACGTACAAAAACGTAGTGGACGTACAAAGGACGTGCGAAGGACGTACATAGAACGCGGGTGGTCGCCATCATTTCTTGACTGAGTCAATTGTACGTCCATACTACGTTCATTGTGCGCTCTTATTACGTCATCAGCCCGTCCTTGGCGTTTTGCATACGTTCTCTTTACGTCCAAGAATTAACGTCCAGCACGTTCTTACCACGTCATCTCGACGTTCTAAGTGCGTCATTTTTTTTAATAAATCTAATTTTGTATTTCAATAAAAAGTAAAGTCCCATTATCGAAGCGTAACAAAATGAATCATAAACTTGGCCCCAATTCCTTATTCCACAATACCCAGAAATTTTATAGTTTATTGTAGTTTAAAATAAATAAAATAAAATAATAAATAGTTTAAAATAATAAATATTAATATACTATTTTCTTTCTTTCTTTTTTTATCAGATGGTCACACACTGTATAACACTCTTCACTGGTGTGACAGGTGCCAGATATAGGCAAGACCCTCTTATTTAAAATAATAATAATAAAAATAATAATAAGGATGTAAGCATAACATGGGGAACATGAATAACTAAGATTAATTGGCATGTGTATATCAAATAACTGTGAGAAATTACATTTCGTATTAAAAGGGCGGTAGCAAATGTATTATTTTCTATTTTACCAATAAGGTATTCTAATCCTGTACTAGTTGTTGAACTATTGGGTGTATGTAGAAATAAATGTGTAATTTTTATATTTTATATTTACTTTTTTCAGACTATATTTTTAGACTATGGGACAAGGCATATAATAAAGTAATAATTTCTATCGAAAAGGCAAATGCACAATCAACTTTTAATAATAATATATCACAAAATTATAAACATTTTAAACAACTTCAAATTTTTTGCATACATTGCAATTTTACAAAACCACGTTTCAACATACTAACAATTATTATTGCTTAGTGTCTCTTGTTATGCACTGAAATGTAGCTTTAAAAAATGTTATCGTTCTGGGAAAACACTTGCAGCCTGCCATGGCACAGCTCTTACAGGATGCGAGTAATACCTTGATAAATAATCCCTCACATTTTTTGCTACATTTGTTGCACTGTTGCCACGGCCTGGTTGAAAGTTCACATTTAAGTTTTGTCCTTGACGTCAGGCACCAGGTATACCCTGCAGGTCCTCGCTGCGTAAGAGAGCATTTTGCATAGCAGGATAGCGTCTCCGCATTATATTGTGCAGGCGAACACAAGCCAGAGTCGCGCTTTCCACATTCCTTGGAGACAGTTTCAGAGTAGTCAACAAACAGGCAAATCGTTGCACTAATATTCCAAAGGCGTTCTCAACCACTCTTCTGGCTCTTAAAAGCCTGTAATTAAATATCCGCTCTTCATCTGTGAGATTTCGACAGTAGGGTTACATAATCCCAGGTCCTCAAGAGGAAAGCATCATCTCCAATAACAAAATCGGGTAGATCCTAGTTATCTCCTGGTAGTGGTGTAGGTGGAGGGAAAACAATATTACCATCCTCTGTTGTAGTCTTGAGTTCGCAGGTCCCGAATATCTGACTGTCCGAACTTGATTCATTGGCACCAACGTCAACCCAAATGAATATTAGTCCGCATCATCAAGGGCCATCAAAACAATGGAATTGACGCCCTTATAGTTGTAATATGTTGATCTGCATCTCGAAGGACACCAGATTGCGATATGTTTGCCGTCTATAGCTCCAAGGCAGTAGTGAAAATTACATCTTCTGGAGAAAAGTTCAGCAATGTCCAGCCAACCCTGGATGGTGGTAGGTATGGCGAGGACTTCATCAGCATATTCCGAAATAATTGCCTCCGATATGAACCGAGCAAGGGTGTTGTGCGCCACTCGGAAGTTGTACATCAGAGACTTGTATGTGCAGCCAGTGGCCAAGAACCTAAGGGTGTAGGCTAGCTTCATGCAAAGCCTCGAGGCAGTGCTTTCCTCCAGAAGATGTCTTGACGTTGAATGCGAAGACCAACTCTTTCCAGCAGTTCATAGAACATTTGCGGTTCGAGGCGAAGAAACTTCTTGAAGCTGGCATTGTCAGCCATCTCCAACTCCATCATCAGCTGCTCGTACCGGTCGAAGAGAATTCTGGTTTGCAGCCAAGGCCTCACCCATCTCTCGCGCCGTTTCCCCATCGTCCCGCATCCTCTCCGCCAAAACAGCCAAGGCGCCTTCTTTTGCAGCAATGAAATCATTCAGAATGGCAACATATATTGCTACCAACATGTGTCTTGCAATAGCTGGTATGATGTTCACTCATCGGAAGTCAGACTGGAAATGAAAGCTACTCAAAACAACCGGGGTTTATATATACTTGGTACTCGAGTCGTACAAAAGACGCAAACAACGCTCACTGAGCGTCCTAAGATCGCGAAACACGTAGTACACCCGTAAATCGATCGTAAGGTTGACCTGAAACAGCGTAAAATGGTCGCAGTAAGCGTATTAACAACGTAAGAATATCGTACAGGGGGCGGTGTGGACGTACTAAAAGCGTACGGGGATCGCACGTTTTATTTCGCGATCCAGTCGTAAGTCGAACGTACTGGACGTAATGACAACGTACAATGGACGAACAATGAACGTACGTCGGCGGCGACCATTTCCAACCTCCACGACCACCCACGTTCTCCGAGAACGTTGCGAAACGTGGCCAAACGTACGATCAAACGTGAATGTGTGAAAGTTGCATAAAGAAGGATGTCTTGTATTTTTAGTTTTATGAATAACCACCAGATGTCAGCATTAGCCTGTCGGAAGAGTTGTGATGAAATCAAGCTTATTTTAAAACTACAATATTGCTTTATTGTTTGCAAAATATAGTTTCTTCACATCTGACCACCCATGTGCTGCACGCTGTTTCACACATAAAGCCAAGATAATCATAACCCGTTGTTCATTACATATTTACATTATATAATTATTTGTGAAGTTGAAAACTGGCGGTGAAGATTAACTATAAAGTAATCAGCAACCCTTTATATTCACATATATTCACATATAAGCTATTTAATGGATACCATTTTTAATTTTTATTTTAGTATCGCTTTTTACACTGAACATATACATATTAGCATAATTATAATGATGCTGATATGTCAGTTATTTTTTAATCTGATCAACAAAATCGTATAAAGGCAATACATAAAGCCTTAGTATTTTCATTATGATTTCTTGACACATACATTACCAATTATCATGACAATATTTAAGCTGTACTTTAGTGACTGAAAAAAAAATATAAACTTAGTTTATATTGTACCACTTTTGAATATTTTATTTTGCATTACTATGTCTACATGGAGCCAAGTTCTGTATTATTAAATGATTTCCACAAATGTTTGCAATTATGTTAATTTACTCTTTCAGTATCTACAATACATATATTTCTAGATAGACAATGTTTCTAGGGTAAATTACCCAATAATCCACAAAAGAAGAGAATTCTAGTGACGTTTATCACATTTATTTTGGTTTACCGGTGTGCCATATAACCAAGATTTAAACATGTCCGTATATTTTCTGAAGATTGCAGACAAAAAAAAAAAAACCTCGCTAATCACACCATTTCTGCCATATTGTTATTAAATTTATAAAGATTGGTTCAAAATAATAAGTGCATTGTTTAAGTTGATAGTCCCTACATTATTAATTTTGTAAAAGAAAATATACTAGCATAAACTGGGGAATAACTCTAAAACCAAGAATGCTTAATAGATTACATGTTTATCACGCCGTTACTTCCATAAGCATTCAACAGACAGTGACACCATATAAGCCGTGAACCCATCCTTGATTTTAAAAAAGTCAAATACAGTACTCGTGTATAATTTATTTCACCAGGGGACGTCAGCAACGTGTCTTAAAACCGATAAAGTTAAGATTCTTTATGGAATACGGAATGCGGAGAGAATATGGAGAGATTCCATATGCGCAGATCCGGAATGTGGAATCGTATCCGGCAAAACCAATCGATTTTGCCATATCCGCATGGTATCTAGTGGTCTCTTACACAGCCACACGGTGACGCTCCGCAACCCATCGGAGCATGCTGAAGAGGCTCTGTATCTAGAGGTAACACAGAATCCATACATTTTGCCGTGCCGGTACATATAAAATTTCTCAACACGCATTCCACATGCCGCATTCCGCTTTTCGTACACAATGAATCTAAGCTTTAGCACTGCATGTTTTACATTTATCTGTCGTCCTGTTCATGGAGTGCATATGGTTTAACTCTGATTCTTTGGGGTTAAGGTAAAATTACCATTTTTATATATAGCTTGCGGACAGTGACTATCTTAACCAAGAAATATGTCTAACAGGAAATGAATTAAAAAATATGTCTGGCAGGTAACGACATAACTGCCACATGCCTTGAGGTTTTTGACGTATTAAAATTTAATGAAAATCGTCTCGTATGTATGTGACACTCGGCAAGGTACCATAGCAATGACCTCGTGGTAGACGGTTCGAGTGTCTGACTTCCAGGGGCATCGATTGGGCGGGGGGGGGGAAGAGGATTTGAATATTGGAAATAGAAAAATGAGAAATATCTAAGAAATTACTCAGAAATAACTAAGAAATAACTAAGAAATAATATATATATATATATATATATATATATATATATATATATAAACTCCGTTACACACAAACATACACACATAATAACCGAGCTTTAGTTATAGCCATCGTATATCGAATGTGACTACATCAACAACCTGGAAGGTCTATCAAAGGACGATTCTCTGCCCAGTTTACGAAATGCATAACTGCTATGCCAAGTTTTCGAAATGAATAACTGCTATGCCCAGTTCATGAAATGGACAGCTTAAGTACCTGGAATATATTTCTTAATTTTTTAAGGTATGAAGGACTGTTCTAAGGATTTCTGTCTGAATGTGGAAAATGCCAAGTGGGATTTTTATTTTTATTCACAAATAATTTTGTGCATGCCAGATTATGAGCTTGGATGAAAATTAAAGGGTCGCAACAACTATCTGACCTATACAAACTTAATGTCATCTCTGGCAGCTTTAATAAAAATAGGCCAGAAAACGTGGTCTTACCGCATACAGGCTGCTTTTTTTGTTTTATCAACATGTTTATAATATGTGCCCCCCTCCCCCCCCCCCCAAAAAAAAAAAATAAGCAAAACATATCTAACAAGGGCATCTGGCAGCAGGTCAGATAAACCAGAGCTTTGCTAATGGCGTTTTGCAACAAGTGACCTCTCTACCTCCGCATATATGCAACCTATCACCTTGGGTTACATGTTTTCCCGTTTGTAAACATTGCTGTGTTTACAAATATGTTGTTGATAAACAAGTTCACACAACCTTTACGAAGGCCTTATAAGATCTTTTTACAACCAATATTACCCTTAGATCATTAATTTATACACAGAGGAAGCCAAAAAATACACAAATTCTTTTTCAAAAGGTAGGTGAATGGGTACCTTTAAGTTGTTAGTGGCACTTTGTTGGTTTCATGTGTATATCACCAGTGCACTTTGAAACATCACAGCAAAGGTGGCATAGATAAAAAGGGGGCACAATTGATAAATAACCAAAAATGCATATTTGTAAAAATAAAGTCTCAATTAAAATAAAGTGTGTGTTTCTGAATATATATTTTTAATATATAGAGAGACTTGTTATATATAGAGAGAGTTGGTGTATGCTGGCCATGCCACTGTTTATTTTAACAAAACAAAGCTTTTTGCATGCCTCGTGACTCTCAGTTACGGCGTCATCACCTAGATGGCGCTACTGGGTGAAGGATGATAAATTGATAAGCCCCATATGATTTGATATATCTGGATCCAGAGAAAGTTCGCCACTGGGTCGAATAACGGGAATTTGCAAAAATCAAGGGGGGGGGGGCGAAATCTTGGATGGTCCGTCGTCAGATGTCGCTGTGAACACATGTATGTCTAATCAGACCGCTGTTACCTTTAAAATTACCCACACCCCATATACTTATAACTCACAAAACATTCAATGACACACAAACATCCTCGCAACTTTTTCGTCCAGCAAAGAGAATGCAGTAATTTATAGACAAATAAACTTTATTTTAATAGATATGGTCAACATCGTGAACTTATAAAAATATTTGAAATTATTCTGACATCACACTATAAATGTGATCAATTATCTCTGTGCATCCATATCTAAACATGCATAAACTTCTTTACAAATATAAAGCAATGTCAATTTGTGCGAAAAACAATACATTTAGCAGACATTATAATATATGGAATAAATTTCCATTGTTCAAATTCACATACACTCATTTGCTGACGTTAATTATGTATATCCATCTCTACTAGACAATACTCTAATGTGATATGATTACATATGTATATTTTAGTATCAAATCGCAATATACTACTATGCTTTGAATGTTTTACATGACAGCAACTAATCATCCGTTTTTTTATATGAGTATGGTTTTTAATGCGAATAATGGCCCGGATCGTGAATGGGATGACAGTGACATATTCTTCTTTTTGTCCTATACAAACTTACTGAACATATAAATTTACTGGAAGTAAAATAGATTGCTTTTCTCTTAATTTGTAAATTATTTCATTCCACATGAAGAATAGTGTTCAGTGTTGGGCATATTCTAGCATATATATATATCCCTATGTTATGCCTAAACAACTTATATCAATTAAATTCCAGATGGTTCCATATAATAAAAAACATGCAATTTAGAAAGGTTCATAATAAAGCACATGATCTGCTGACATATGAGGATGTCCATTTTTATATAAAAGGTGCAACGTTTATCCAAACAGCAAGGTAAAGTCCAATAAATCTTATCTAGTCAACGCTCTGTTCAACATAATTTGATTTTTACATTAATATCTGTCTAAAATAAAATATGAATGGTAATGGCGACTACATCATGGCGACTACAGCTAAGTCGCTAGGGTGAAGCATGAACATGGTTGATATAATTTGCCACACAGATACATACATAAACGTCTATATTTTACAAATATTGTGCTTAAGACTAACCAGTGCTATGTGCACCTGTAAACCTCATTAGGCCAAAATAAAAAAAAGTATGGTTCTCAGGCACTTTTTTCAGAAATCAATGCGGGCGGGCGGTTTTTTTGTTTTTAATTTTTTTGTATGTTTCGATAAAAAATTCAAATGATAAGGGAAAAGCATGATAAAATCAGATTAATTTTGCTAAACAAATAAAAGCACTATATAACAAAGGAAATTGTATGATTTTTATCTTCTTGAAAGAAATGTCCGAGCGGCTGCAGCTCAAAATTGGTAAGTTTCAATTAAAAATCAAAATAAAAATTTTTGATGCGGTGGTTTAAAGTAGATGCGGGCGGTGCCTGAGAACCATACCTTTTATTTTTTTGGCCTAAGGTTATGCGTCAGAAACGATGATGTGAAAACAGTTTCAATACAGTAATGATCATCAGTAGCACTTGGTGTTCACTATGCAGAATTTAATGACCCGAATATTTTAACCGTTTAACCTTTGACGTAGAGTCTTTGTGGTCTCTCTGTGCTTGAAAGCACTTGTTGCATTGATGTAGCAGCTCTCCAGATGAGACGAGAGGATTTATAATGACGTCACTTCCGGGAGAGGAACCTCAGCGTCGCTCCGAGAGTGCTAGCCGGACTGGCCTGTCTGGCCGGTTGGCCAAACTTGAAACCTGTCCAATGTCTTCATGATGGTACTCTATGTTGAATGTTTGCAAGATCTGGAATATACATAAAAGAAAATCCATTATTTTCAAGCATACCAGTGGATATAATAAGGAGTAAACAACAATGTTGCACTTTCGTGTCGTTTTATGTGCAGTTTATCTAAAATTTATTTTAACATCAAACAAACGGGAATAAAAAGAAGACAGAAATGGGAATCAGAAAAAAATCTAGTCTACGCTTTACGAGCGTTTTGATCACCACTGACATTTTTGGCTAGATACCACCAGAATCCTTGGTAAGAAATTTTTTTTCTGATGATAAGGAAGTTCTATATTTTAAAAGGTATATGTAAAATGAAGCACTTTTCATTGAATTCAAATTTAATTATTGATATATATATATATATATATTAGTATATATTTATATAACATATAGTATATTACTTTAAGGCTACAGAAAAAACTAGTAAAAGTCCTTTACCTTTGTGAGCGCTAGTGAGATCTCTTGTTCCGCCATCCTGCGTCCGAGACACATGCGCGGACCGAAGCCAAACGGAAGTACGGCGAAAGGATGGTACTGTCTGCCTGTCCATCCCTTCATCCAGCGCTCAGGGATAAACTCATCGGCCCGGTCAAAGTACTCAGGGAGCCAGCCAACAACACCGTGGTTCAGGATAATTTCCCACTGAAATAAACATAAATCCCATAAGTATACGGTCGATACTAAACCTCCGAAATGTTAAACATATAGGTTCTCCATCAAGGAGGTTATAATTTTTCATCAAAGTTTGTCTGTTTGATAGTTTATTTTGCTGTCAGCAGGTTTTCGCAAAATAGTGCTGAAGTGATTTTCACCAAACTGTTTGAGGGCTGGGATATTAGCCAAGTAGGAATTCCAATATTACTGTTTTCTTTGGAGGAGGTATGCGCTCTAATGAGTGCGGAATTTCCGATTTTATTAACATTACTTACATATATTATGAAAAAATTCATGTTTATCGGGTACACATTTTAATTGTTTAAGTTTTTATTTGAAATATGAAGAACGGCAACTTACCCCTGCGGGAATGCGATATCCTTTGAGCACAATGTCTTCTGGCAGCCTCCTGTTGTTCAGACCAAGCGTCGGGGTAACCCTGTAAAGAATTGAAACTCTTCAATAAATCGCCGTACATATATAACATGTATATAATATGTATATAGATATATGATTGAAAAAAAATATATAGGCTTTAATAATAATAATAATAATAATAATAATAATAATAAAAGTCAAAGAGTTAAGTTGCACTTTTCACTTCCTAATAAGTTTTCCAAGTCTTCCTTACAGGTACATTTACCAGCAACAGTAGTATCATGGTGGTATCATCATCATAAAATAATTATGTCTTTGAATTAAAAGATATATCAAATAACTGAAAAAAAATCATTATATTCCGCCAAGTTTTAATTTCACATCTTCCGACATTCCAATAAGCCCTTATTATCACGAGCTATCCTATTTATCTAAACCAGTATTTAATGCCTGGGATAGCATAAAGAATGAAACCATACGATCAACAGTGACAAGGTCCCGTGAGGTGATAATATCCGTACCTTAACGTTTCCTTCAGCACTGCCTTTATGTAGGGCATACGAGCTAACAAATCCGGTGTCCATGGTGACCCAGGCGGGAACTCCCGGTCGATTTCTTCCTGCAGACGTTCTTGTACATTAGGGTGGCGGGCCACGTGGTACAGTGCGAATGACAGCGTATTGGATACCTGTTAGTGAAATGGCAGTCATAAAACCAGCTCTTGAGAAAGAAATAATCAGCAATAAATTTTGATTATTATGATTTAATCTATATGTTGTCCCTGGGAAGTGACCTCTTCCATTTATTTAGCCTAATGATATTTTTAACCTAAACTGCGGACATCTGCTGAATTTTCATTTTAGTTTTGAAGTACATCAGAGGGTGGTAGCATACGCTTCTGTTCATTTAAATCCAAGTGTTTACCAGGCTCGGTGACTACCGCCCCTGCGAGTCCTAAGTATGTGATCATTCACAGTACTGGATCGTAAAACCAAGGTCCCCCAGGCCCTCCCCAAAGACGCACTCGTTTGTGAGGAAAACACGGCTGCTGGACACCACCTTCCCATTAAAACTGTATTAAATATTCACTCCAGATAGGGGCAGACCGTTAAAAACAACATTCGACCGAGATTCGAACTATTTTTTGAACACAGAAGCTGGTCAATGAAAGATTTTTAAGAATATAAGAAACAATAAAACGCGGTATATCGACTGGTACATAAGGAAATGTAGCTTTGAATCTGTCTTCCGGAAATCAAGGATATTATTTCCCAATTCTAATCACATACTTCTGCATACATGTATGTGGAAATATAAATATACACGCTCTGCATAAGTTTCTATGTTTATGAGACTGATTGTAACTTACCGTGTGAACACCACCATAAAACACGTCTGAGATCTGAACCAGCGCTTCTTCTGGCGTGACGTCATCTTGTGACATCATGTGTAGCAGTAAGTTGGCCGAGTGCTCTACGAACCTCTGTTTTCCTTCCGCAGCGCGTTTCAGTGTTTCCTCAGCATGTTTCCGTGTTACGCTTTAATAAAAGCGAACCAAACCTTACTTGTAACTATTACGAATATATATGATAAACTTACTGGATATAAAATTGCCTAACTGCGGATCAAATTAGTTGATATCATGCAGTGAAACATGTTGTAACCATATATGAAAAAGCTTAATCAGTGTGTTTGTTTGATTGACAAATTTTGGATTAATATTTTGATTATAAACTTTTGATATAAATTTATAAAGAAAATGTTATGTCAACTTGTGTATTGCTCCTTGGCCAATGTTTTTATGTTAAAATTTAGAAATTATAAGATTATATAGGCCATACTTGGTGAGTAAACCACTAAACGATGTAATTTAAACATTATAAATATGAACCTCATTCATTAGAATAAAACTTTTCGTCAAAAGGTAATCCAGGCTAAGGTCCTGAACCGTGCACAAACGCTGGCCATTAAAAGTACATATATTGTATAGGTTCACATATTAATGCAATCCTGTACAATGTAGGGAAAATAATTCTCAGACTTTTAACCTTCTGCAAGACGTGACTGCATGCAACGAATGATAGTAATATTTAAATACTTACTCCATTACGAAGTCCATGTTCCGACTGAACTTTTTGTAAGTAGGGCTGTTGAAGTACAGGTAGAATGGGATTCCGAAGAACATCTTGTGTATGGCTTCAAATCCCTCTGTGGCCGCCTGGATGAACCGCTTGGCCTCTGAATTTTCATCTAGTGAGGGGTTCATGGCTCCTAGTCGGGCGTCAAAACATATCACCCCTATGGCTGTAAATAGAGCATAAACGTATTGTAAAATAAAATGCTATTTTGGCTAATTTAAAAAAAGGTGTATTCTCAGACATTTTGTTTCACAAATCATTGCTGGAGGATGTATTTTTACCATTTTACCAAAAATTGTTGATTAAAAAATTAATATATGATCACGGGACAACATATTTATTTATGGAAGAATTGATTTAGCGAAACAGGACAAGCAAATCAACAAGATTTTTTAAATTTAATTTTCTTGAAGGGTATATCCGAATGGCTGGAAGTCATATTAGATTTATTTCTTCTGAGAATCCAAATGGAATTTTTTTATGTAGGGGGTCGAAAGTGACGCGGTTCTGAGAAACATTCTTTTGTTTACCTCATTAGTAATATGAACATCTATTAATTAACATTTGTTTATCCATATGCTTTAAGAAAGACAGCTTTCTATATTGTTATCCTATTCCTGACAGTTAGAATGCCATACGGCCGTATATAAAATAAATACAACCAAGACACCATAATATTACCAAAAGGTATATAAGGTGTCTATTACTGTTATTAACAAAGTTATATCATAAGTTATCAATATATATATATATATATATATATATATATATATATAATAACTTTATAACACTAAAGAGAGAGATAGATAGCGAAAGAGAGAGAGAAAGACTGAGTAAAACTTACATTCCAGTGCCCATTTGTAAACCTCTTGCAGAGCGTCGGGGACCTCCCCGTTCTCGTCTCTCGCGGCGGCCAGGCACGTGACCAGTTCGTCTGCTACGGGACCTTGAGCAGGGATGTAGGCGGCCATTGTTTTTGGACGGAGAAAGATCTGCTGGAGATACTTCCTGAATCTGTGCCACTCCTCTCCTTGTCTGTAAAACAGAGATTAAGGTAAAAAGTGTAAATAAAGAGTGATCAAACTTAAAACACAGCAACAAAATAAAACATAACCATGTAGATGATTTTATTACTTATTTATAGTTGAATGCAGGTCTCACATATAAACAATCAGATGTAATTAAAATATTAATTGATCTTTCCAACTTGACAAATGGAAAAAACTCGACAGATATTATCAAATATTATTAAAACTGAAACAATAATAAAAAAAAAATAAAATAATAATAATAATAATAATAATAATAATAATAATTATTATTATTATTATCATCATCATCATCATCAAATTTGATTGTATATATATATATATAAATATATATATATATATATATATATATATATATATATATGGAATATGAATATACACAGACAAGTCGGTTCACTGGCGATGTTAACCGACTTATCTGTATATTCATATATCATTTCTTTATACAATGAGCCAGTATAGCTATTCATCTCTTTCTCTCTATATATACATGTATCATATTTTAATTACTAAACTGCAAAGAACGTAAAAAAGCAGCAAATGACATTCTTAACTTAAACCTAACTTTCTTATGTTATAATATTCTAACCGGAAGACCGAATCCTTGACTGAATATCCTCCTATAAAAGTACAACATTTCACTCAAACACATCTATATGAAACTTAACTGTAAGAGGTACTTACGAGTGGACAAATCCGTCGTTTTGGCCGCGCTCCTGTCGGTACTTCTTGAAGAATCTCATTGGCATTCTGTTGGGGAATTTACCCTCGTAACGGTAGATGGTTGCGAAGTCATCAGGGTCAAACAGGTGGACGTGGTTAAAACCCGGTAGCAACTGTTCACGGACGATGGGCCCGTACTTCTTGTATTTGATGTAGGATTTCATCTCCAAAGAATCAGCAAACAATTCTCCTACAAAATAATAAATATTAAGGTAAGATTCTGAAATGTGTTGCTGGGATATGCCGGGGATTATCATTCAAACAGGATTCTAATATATATATATTTATATATATTATGAATTATGATAGAGCTGGAATACAAAATGTCAGAATCAGGCCCATTTATGTATTATTAAAATTTCAATATACCTTCGATCTACTAAGATACAAAAAAAAACTTCGGTTAATCACGGTAAAAATATTGAAATATAAATATATGATGGCTATTTAAATAACCCTGTCCGTACAAATTTTCACGTACCTCCGGGGAAGTGTTTTGGGATGGTACCGACCAGCGGGTAGGCCTCAGGCCCGGGCATTGCCTCGGGGGGTAGGGCCAGTGGGAGGGCGGTAACAGCCTTTCCACGAGCACCCCTTGGGGTTTTCGGAAGTACACGGCGAAGTGTTGGACAGACGGCGCGCATCATGCTGATAAAAAAAATTAAATATTCCTTTAGTTCAAGAACCTTTGATAAACGCATGTTTATATTTTAATGTACAATTAATATACATGTTAAGTATTCGATATAATTTTGCTATGTAGCTTTATTGTGTCCATATGTTCGGTGATTTTATTTATGTAGCATCTGCAGATGGTTATACAAAGTCAGTATATAAAGAAAACACCTTAATATGTGCATACATATGAAGTTCCCCAAGAAACAATATCAATAGCCGAAGTGTCGTAAGTTTAATGAGAAATTTTTCCAATATCAAAATTGATAAAGTTGGAATATAAACATGTCGTCGTTGATATATAAACATGAATCTTGTCATGCTTGTCTGAGAAACATCTGCTTGTTTGTATTAAATCTTATCTCAGGTAGCCTTTAAGTAAAAACATGATAACCGATATGATAAATTCTTACCAGGTTCTAAGTTGAGCGATCCCTGTTTCTTGTTGTAAGGTAGTTTCCTTTAAGCGTTTTGCTGCAAAAGTTTCAGGATGCGTTCTGGCACACTGGCACGCCGACAGTGATCTGTGAAGGAACAGTCATGGCCTTATATAAGATCAGGACAGATATCTGACATAATGACGTCACAGACACATAGGCATTCAGTTCTTTGAAGTTAATATCATTTCTCTTTTGACACCGTCAGTCATAGTTAGCTGTTTAGTCATGACCCGCCCGCCACTTATATCAACATCCAATTAGATGCTGTCAGACGATTGCTCTATCTTTAAAGTATATACAAGTTTTTCCGCTTAGCAATATGTTTGTTAGCAGCTTCATACCACACTTAACGGTAGTTTAAGTCTTTATAAATTATACGTTTTAGCAGTCATTCTAAAATTTACATGACTCATTTCATTTGCAAAGGTCAGTATGCTTAGACTCTTGAACTGGTGAAGCACTTCTCCGTTAGTTATACATACATATACAAATGTATATATATAAATCGTTTCTATGGGTCCATGTATTCTGAGATACATTAATGGGTTTAAAATAATACAACAAACGAATGGTGGGAATGCTTATCCTACATAAGCGCAAAAGCAGCGTGAATGTCTGCGGTATTACACAGTGCGGGTATATCATATTCTTTTATCTCAGTTGAACACTTTCAGAAATATGGATTAATCACACAAACCCGTTGGTTTAAGGAGTGCTCGGAATTAAATCTTTACGGAAAATAAAATATAGAACACAAGACATGATTATAATAAACAAGGTTTTCCGGGTTTTTATCATTGGTAAATGATATTATAATAATAATGGGACAGACGAATTGGTTTAGCTCAAATATTGTACATAAAAACAAAAGTATGAATTTTATAGAAACGTTTCCTTGCAGTCCACGATATACTACATAATTCAAGCAACATAACTGAAAGAAATATTTTTCTATGCCTTTCCTTGCATCAAAAATATCACGTGATTGGTCAATACAATAACCATGTAACTAATAAAGGTTTATGTGGTTGGTTGATTTATACTTTTGGTTTATTAACTGTTTACTGAAAAAAATATTTGCAATAAATAAAACTTTTTCATATATTTTATCTTTCTCTGTCCGATTCTTTTCTTCTTGTTTGCTGCATGCAAATTTCCCTTTTTGCTCGATTTTGGGAGGACAGTAGCCTCGGTCATACTGCTTCCCCGTCCAATCTCTTTCCCTGTAGGCTGAGTGATCAAACAGACTATCCGATGAGCTTATATATGTTTGAAAACATGAAACGCATATGGGACAGTCGTGTGGTTTTTGGTGAAAAGGTTCGTGCACGGTTATGGGTATATGATAAATAATATATTGATTAAAGTGTTGAATAAATCATCATATATATATATTTTTCTTAAAATAGAGCTTTAGTGTGATCATTTGTTTGTACTGCATGTACACAACAAAACATGGGCATAAGAAATAAAATTGATATACTCAAACCTACTGAGTATGACATGTATTACAGGGTGTATATACAGGATATATATGACACGGAACTATATATACTCAGGTTCTTGTTCAGTCATTATTATTATGTTCTATGCTTCTTCTATAGATTAATTTTACTTTTACCGCACTTGTGTAGTACTGACTGACTGACTTAAAGTGATGTCGGCGCTTGAGCCAATCAGAGGTCTCCGGAAAATCCGGCCCGCACTGGCTCAGTGCAGATTTGGCAGGTTGAGTCGGTATACATTTACATATTTAAGGCAAAGAAAGTGATTCATTTAAAGGTTAAAATGTTAATTATTAAAAGTCATAGTGGATTTGATAAAGAGGTTACTTTTAAAACAAAGCCGGGAACAAAGTCTTTTCAACGTCGTCCAGAGTTTGTCCACAAACATAATCATATAATACTTCACCGCCTTGTAAACTCCATAGCTTGAAAGTTTGTAGAATGACACATTTTGGTCAGGGGACAGAGGGGATGGTTTGCCCGATCTTCCGCAAACGTATAACGAAACACACCCACAAATACAATTTTAAATATAAAGTCATTAATAATGTTGAAGATACAAAGTAATAACTTCACCGGACATTTATCAACGGTTTAAAGAACAGTGACTGACTGTTCGTGTAGATGTAAATGATAACGCATTCAACAATTATGCCTACCAAGCTTACTGTCATTATAACTGCGACTGTAGATATTTTGATCGCAAACACATGCATGCTAGGTGTGACCGATTCCTGATTTTCAAACTCGAACAAACTTAATTCTTATCTCTGGGACATAAAAATTTATTGTTAATTCCGAGTTTAAGAAGGTTATTGATCAACAGACAATTAACTTAGCATCAATGTTAAATTTATAGAAATTCGTTTTGTTTTCCTTTTTCTGTCAAAGGTTTCTTTATTATAAGAGAAAAGATGATTTTCTGGGTGATAGGGAGAACAAAGAGATTTATCGGATAAAATGCTAATATCTGCATCAAGGTCGGGCATTAAACAAATTCAAGCTCATGATAATATATCGGAAAACAATTCTATTTACTTTATAGCAGTGTTCAAAATATACATGATACAGTCGCATACGATTTCTGGAACACTGTCTGAAAATATCCCAATACCTTCATGTCGATTTCTTCGGTTTACGTTGTGAATGAAATATTTCGTTTCAGATCTCTTTTGTTTTGCTAAATCTTATATGACAACAAGAGAAATTCATATGATGCACTCTCATGCATTTTTGTGCTTAGAAATTGTAACTGAAAATCTCCTCCAGAAAACCCCTCGTGACAAAATGATTAGTTCCCTCTCCCAGAATGTCGTAACTTTCTTCACTCCCATCGCATTACAGGAAAAATATCTTTTCTTTGTATGGCAGTAATGTTTGCTCAATTTTATCCAAATTTTTCCCCTTAAAAAGTTATGGGGACAAGGGGGACGAAGGCACCTTGTTCTCCACCCAGAGGAAAGTAAGGTATCCCCTTGCCCCCCCCCGATACAAACCCCATGGCTTTGATATTACAATTTCACACGTTTGGTCAAAAACGGCTCTCATAAATATTCAGGAACCCTATTAAATACTCAAAACTTGTTTCAAGTGCAGATGAAAGTGTCTAGCTACACTTCAGCAGTAAATTAATCATAAATTTATTTATAAAGAAATAGTTGATTGCTCTCCCAAGGATACATTAAGAAAATCTCTCTTACCAACAGACTTTAAAAGTTTAACCTTGGAATACAGTCATTTTCTTTTTTTCCAGCCTGAACGTGACATTCTGAAATGAAGACACACTCAGATTCAAATATGAACCAATTATGTTAATATTAATCATAAGAATGGCCTGGATTTATTTATATCTTCCAAAGCCAAGTTGCGCGTACCCTGTCCCCAAATCATCAACTACATGTTGTAAAATCTGAGGCAGCTTCGAAACCAATTAATCCTTCTCTTTATACTAAATTGGCAGGTCGTCAATGGGAGCTGTGCTTGCTTTGAGAGTTAACCATCACACACGAACTGCTCTTTTTGTCAAGGTTCGGCTGGGTAGTTGCTGTATGTATCATTAATCGAATTGGGCCAACATTTTAGGAAATGTGCGTTTTATCTGTAAAGTCTCTCGGGGGGCATTGTTTTAAAGACCCAGTGACCCACTGGCATAAATTATCTGGCCTGTACTACCCTCACTGACACACTGACTCGAATCAAGATACCATGTCAGTGTTCTTGGCTGACCCACTGAGGTGTGATATACAAGTTTGATTTCTTTCCTGTCAGCTGTTACGGGACCACCTTGTTGATAAAAAGTCCTTACTCCAACACGTTTGTAATATTTACTTGCAGTGTGTCACCTTTCCCCTGTCTCTCTCATGCACCCTGTGTTTGGTTGTCTGTCTGCTTCTCTATGCCTGTGGCTCTGTCAGTTTCTGTCTCTTTATGTCTGTGTCAATCTGTCTGTCTCTCTTTCTCTCTCTCTCTCTCTCTCTCTCTCTCTCTCTCTCTCATTCTATGTGTTGATTTTATTTCATTCTGTTTGTCTGTTTCTGTGTCTGTCTGTCTTTCTCTCTCGTACTCTCAGGATTTTATCAAGCCTCCATAATACACTAAAACCCTCTTTATTTCATCTCCATTCATGAATTCGTCTTTAACCAATCTGTGTTTATTATTTTTGACGACGTTTAAAAGCAAATGTACATTTTCATTGACATACTTAAATGTATTTACATATGTTAAGCGTAGTAGCATAATGGTTTGGGTGCTTGACTTGCGACCGCAAGGTTGTGGGTTCGAATCCCGTTCATGCCACATTGTTCGAGAAGACTCCTGGACAAAGTCTTTATCACAAAGGTCGGCCCTCTCCACCCAGTAGTCTTGCATGGGCGGTAGGCAAAATGTAGAATGAATACCCCTGGCCTTGAACGAAGGCATGCATACTCCCCACGGAGACGAGAACATTTACAAGGTTGAAATAGGCGTAGACCAGGAAGGTTATTTATTTTACATGGATTGTACAAAAAGTAATTATAAAACTGATCGCTGCACTCTTCATGGTTCAGAAAATGGCGTTTCGTAGTTTTTAATGGTGGAGGAAACCGGAGAACCCGGAGAAAACCACCGGCCTTGGACGGGCAACTATAACCAACTCTAATAGCCACGCTGGGGATCGAACCCGGGTCGCCAGCGGAGAGAGCCGAGGAACTCCAAAGGGAAGCTCAGGGAGCGGTATCAGAAAAAAACGCAACAAATGCCTTTTTATTTAAAGGAAACATATTCATTAAAGCGACAACCCACCACGCATATAGTATGAAAAAAAACTAATATTATGTTACATTTTACGACTATCTCGCCTCTTTCCTATAATCTCACAGAACTGATACTTCTTTCCATGAGTAAAGCCGCACTTGTTTTTGGTTAATTATGTTGTATGGAATGTTTAAAAAGAAACACTCAATATGCGAATGTGTGTTGCGTATTATCTCCTTGGATTGGGCCATGTCAACATCGTGTCTCATTGTCCTTTTGTTTGTCTCTCTGTTTCTTTCGATCGGACTATTTTAGGGACGAATATCTTTTAATGTCCAGTATAGTACGGTAGAAAACATTTCTCTCTGTAATAAACATATTTACTCAATGGTCTAAAATTTTACTTTCATAATCTGAAATATAAGAAATATGTTTTTGTTGTCGACATGTTCGATCCGAACATCCAGCGTCGACCGTCGCCATTTTAATTTTGATCATAAATATTACCTGTATATTTAAAAAAAAATCAATTAATTTTATCTTAAATTAAAGGTACCTATTCACATACCTATGTTGGACGTACACGATATATTGTGTTTTATCTTTAAAATAATATATGGTATCTGCCAATACTTAGTTTGCTTACTCCTGTACACAAGCGGAAAAAAGCTTGCACCGGGCGCGATTAATGGTACAAAATGTAAACATAGCGAGCACGCCACCTGGTGCGACTTCACAAATAAAGTTTTTCCAAGCTTCCAACCTCTCTTTCTTCTATGTTTTTTTTTTATTTCATTGTTATTCCTCTCTGTTGGTTGTTGTCGCACATTCTCACGATCGGGCGTATGGTCATGCGGTCTTGTTATGTTAAACATGGACTGTGTTTACTCACACACAGACACACAACAACGGGTAAAACAGGTGAGTTGGAGATAGTAAATACGTGTACAGGAATGGGTTTGTCAGAAACTTTTGTATTTACTAAAAATTGGTTAATATTGCATGAGATAATGCACATTTATCGCAAATGTTTATTTATCTTTAAACATTGTCCTCTATGACAATTAATTTCTTCCAGTTTCTGATACTAGGGATACTTTTTGGCCCTCCATTTTTTAATTTATATGCTATAATCTACCTTACGACTCTGTACCTCTCATACTGTGCTTCCTATATATAAAAAAGATAAAAAAGGGTATAGATCAATATACATCCGTTCTGAGTATGACGTCATTCATAAAGAGATTTAATTCAAGCCTTATTAGCTCATGGTGTTGATACACCGTTTAGACTCATGATTAATGAAGATGAAGTTTCTCAGCCTGACCCCCACGTCGCAAAATACTGTGTGGCATTAAGTGCATAAATTAGAAATGAATGAACCTACATAGGTAAGTTCACCTCAATATTAAATTATAACTCTTCAATTAAAACCTTTGTTCTCTTGAGCACATTCCACTGGCAGGAAGTCTCCTATACGGATTTCACCCATATGACCTCCTCACTTTAATTACATACGATGTTACTTGCTGACTTCTGGCTTTTACTTGTTTCAGTGGCACGTAATATGAACTGAAATGTCTTGACGGACTCTGAATACCATTGTTACAATGACGCCCACATAATACAGGTAAAGTTGTGAATAACATCTTTCAACAACGATAATTGACAATAATAATACAAAATAGGGATACAACGTAATATGGTAATTAATTGTGAATGCACTCTCCTTACTCAGCGGCTATACAATCGCTGGTCTCTTTACACCGGATCTGGCACAATGCGAAGAATCACACTGGCGCTATAGTGGGGTGTCGCGGGTTTAAAACGTAGAGCTAGATGCACAGTGTGATACCACGCTCTCACTGGGCTGGTTTTGAAATCCCGAGAATTGTTATACAAAGCTGTGGTTAAAATGAAGGAGATTAAGAACGAGAGCAGTGTAATGACAAATATGATTCAAAGCAATGCTTTGTACAAATGCTACGAAAAATGCTATCATATAGGTGGCAGAAGTTGACATAAACACATATATGGACAATAATTTAATCTTCTCCTGCAATTTTTAATCGGCCAACATTTTTTTTCAGTGAACTTACTAGTAAATCAATTTTAAAAAAGCACACACGGCACACACATGTACTAACATAAATACGTACACTCGGAGATAAACCTCCATATGTATTGTGGTTTTGTATAATCACAAATTACTCACGTGAAACGTTATACAAACCAGTGATGAAGAAACGCAGCTCACGTACGTTATATTTATAAACGGATACCAGTATGAACATGAAAATTCGTTTACATATATCAGGGTATATTTTAAGAAAATTTTGGAATCAAGCGATCCTCGTCAGCGTAAAAAATGCTCCCAAAGTGGCCAACTATATTAAGTTGTTGAAGGGCAAGAAATTAAAATCACAGAGGCCTTTATATATATATATATATATATATATATATATATATATATATATATATATATATATATATATACAAAAACCTTAAACCACTGAAATATTACAAAATGTAAACTCAATTATGATTACAATTATTTTAAAAATATCACGATACTCTATCGTGTCAAAATAAGAAGAATAGAATGGAATAATAATGGAAATTGGCCTTTACTTAATTTTTTTAAGGACAGGGCCATGGCCCGAAGATGGAGCTATCTGTTGAATGGGAATAAATGGTATGTATTTTGTTAACATAGCTGGATTTCAGGTTTTATATATGCATTGGAGCGGCCTTCGGAAGTTCTAACGGGATTTTACCATTTTTGGCTTTGAGGCCTTGGCAGTCTTAAAACATCCAGGGCACCCTCCCCTCCGTATTGTCTGACGTCTAAAATGCTTTCGGTTTGGTAAACGTATAGCACGTTGGTTTGTTATGAGCAGAGTGCATTGCACTAAGGACGGAGACTGGGCCCTGATACAATTGGCTGGTGCAAAGGGTGACGTCAAGATCAAAATTAAGAAATGACTTAAATCTAAGAATGCCTGTTGATTTGATTCTTTCCTGAACATTTTGGGACTGACAGTGAGATATTCAGAAATTCTAGTCACAGGGGTCAGAAAAACAAACATGTCATTTTTTTGAGTTAAGCTTTCTTAAAGTCGATCACTCTTTGTCCATCGTCCGTCTATCCGTCCGTCCGTCGTACCGTCCGTCCGTCTGTCTGTCCGTAAAAAGGGCATAATTCGTAACCGCTCGATCTAGAAACTTCTTACTGAAAACCCATGGAGGTCCATAAAAATCTCCTCGGAAACCTGAAATTAGGTCAATGTCGCCTATATCGTTTGAGCTATGGGGCTCATAAGAACCCACCAGAAAAAAATTAAAAATTTTATTCACTACTTATAATATCTTAATAACTAATGCATTGATTGCCATGATTCTTTCCATACTTATTGATCAAATAGTGTTTCATCATTACTTGAAGACAAGAGGCGCCATCTGTATTTTTTTTCATTTTTTTTTACGCATTTGTTCTCTATTTTTCTCTATTTTTGACACCTTATGAAGCAGTGTGGAAGTTAATAGGGCAAAAAGCGTAACCGTTAGACCTTAAAATTTCTAACTTTACATTCAGGGAGGTCCTAGCCAAATCTCATTGGAAACCTGAAATTAGGTCATGGTGACCTAAATTTTCAAACTACGGGCCAAAAATGATGATTTTGAAAACCCAGTGAGTCAGAAAGTGCACCAATTTTATTTGCTAGACCTAGAAGCTTCTTTCTGAACACCCATAGAAGTCCATAAAAATCTCCCTGGAAACTGCGACCTATAACTTTCGAGCTATGGGGCTCAAAAGTATCCCCCCCCCCCAGAATAATTAAAAATTTTATTTAAAAGCTCCAGTATCTGAATAACTAATGCATTGATTACCATAATTATTTCCATATATATTGATCATTGAGTGGTTCATCATTTCTTGAAGACTTGTGGCGCTATCTGTACTTTTTTCACGCATTATATATCTAAATTTTAGACCTTTAAAAGAAGCACTCCGGGCGAAAACAAGGCACAAATCATAACCGTTAGACCTAGAAACTTTTAATTGTACATCTAGGGGGGTCCTAGGCAAATCTCGTCGAAAACTGAAATTAGGTCATAGCGACCTATATTCTGCGAGCTACTGGCCGAAACCATGATTTTGAGCACCCAGACAGTCAGACGGGGCACAACTTGTATCCATTTGGCCTACAGTCTCCTGATGTGACATTCAGGGAGGTCCAGGGTAAATGTACTTGGAAATATGAAATTAGGTCACTGTGACCTATAATCTGTGAGTTATAGGGAAAAAGCATGATTTAAGCACCCTGGAAGTCAGATGTACACATGTTATATCCAGGGACGTCTTGGGCATGATGACCTATATTCTCCGAGCGACTGGCCAGACACATGATTCTAAACAACCACACAGTGAGACAGGACACAAACTGTAATTGTTAAGCCTAGATTCTTATCACACAATATCCAAAGAGGTTCTGGCAAAAATCTCCTTTGAAACCTGAAAGAAGGTCCTTGTCACCTATATTCTGCAAGCAACTGGCAAAAACATGCTTATGAGCACTAAGACAGTCAGGCATGGCACCAAACTTTGCTTTTGGACCTAGAACCTTCTAATACGACATCCAGCTAGGTCCTTGGCAAGTCGCCTTTGAATCCTAAAAATTAGGTCCCAGTGACCTATATTATCTAAGCTATGAGCAGAAAACCTAACATTGAACACCTAGAAAGTCTTACAGGTCACAAATCTTAACTGTTGGCTCTAGAAATGTCAGTCTTAATATAAAGGGAGGTCATTGTTATGTCTCCTCTGAAATCCAAAATCAGGTCACTGTGTCTGTGAGCTGTGTGAAACAACATGATCTGAGTTCCCTATAAGTCAGATGGACATAAGTCATAGCAGTTTGACGTAGAAACTTCTAACTTAGCATCGTTAGAGTTCCTAGTTAAATCTGATTGCTGTTATCTTTTTTTCAAAGAATAAAGGCAAAATAGTTTTGAGCACTCTGGAATTCATTCTACCCATTGTTCAAGGTTCCTTGATTTTTTTTTACTCCAGATCATAACATCAATAATTAATACATGGATCACCTGTGTACATGTCAAATTCAGCTGAGCGTCATGACCCATGGGTCACTTGTTCTTCAAGAAATTAGGTTCAGTTTATGCAAAATCTATATAAATAAATTTTGTATGGGCAAATTTATTGTCTGGTAATATAGAAAGATTTAAAATACGACTAACCTTTTAGCTCCGCCCTACATCTGTTTTTATAAAAGTTGTGATGAAATTTTATTTGAACATTGCTGAAATGTTAGAAGCCCTTCAGATAAATCATGGTAAGTGCTTGCGGTGAAAAGTGAAAATCTTATTACATATTTATATATAATAATTATTATTTTAAAAGATTTATATTTTCATTTGTTTATTTTTCCAGCCGATCATGGGGAATGGGACATAATTGAACACCTTACTGAGATCTCTAGTAATCTCTTCTTCGGTCTCATATTAAAATGAATCTGTCTGCCATTCATTTCATTTTAGGTGTACAGGTCTACATATTTTGGTGGAATTTCAGTATATTCTTTCATAATTCCATAGTAACGTGACTAAAAAAATACCAAGTGGCAATTTTCCATTCGTAAACAGTGTTTACGAAAACTTAATTTTGACTATCCGCTTGTATGTGAGTGTTTTTGGGCGCCTGAGATGGATTAGATGAATGAATATTGTTATTGCATAGAATTATAGCAAGAACATACTGATTTCTGATGTGAATATAGTGGTTCAAGGACCATACCATATTAAATGAAAATGTCTTTCAATATATAATTTGTTAGCACATATAAAATCTATTTTATAGTATCTTTAACCAAATTTAATATGTGAAATTGAGAGAACAATTTTGTGTATGGGAACGCGATATAATAATATAAAATACTTTTATTTTTTTTTCTTTATGAAGATGACGAGAGTAGAAGAAAAAGGCGCCATTCTGTGATACGGTATACCCCATGTAAGTAACTTTCTCCGAGGGTTCAAATTGTAGGACACCACTTGGATATCTTGGTACTCGTACTCAGCAGACGATATCCGGTCATACAAGACGCGCTTATCTAAGTGGTCAGGCACTTAACACTCAGATAACTCTTACAACAACCAATCTGTCACAAGAACAGGTACATGTTAACCAATAAAACAAGATAGACATGCACCCTAACTGAAATCAAATATATATTCAATACTGGTCGCCAAAAGGAATAAATTATATATTTTATTAAATGACGTTACTGTTTTAGACTTTTATACATTTGATTGGTTACAAGTCTAAGGGATATGAATGGGAGGTCTTTATCATTGTGATGGCCTTTGTAGTGCCCCTGCTTGCAGTGTTCACGTGTACCCAGAAGGGTACATATGTCCAGGGTCCGTACCTTGGCCGATCCTGACCGTGCAGGGCCGCAAGTGGCTTCCTAGTATTAGTGGTTTACAGTGATATATGATAAATCTCAGGGCAAGCTAAGGCCCAGCTCTCTCTCTCTCTCCCTCTCTCTCTCTCTCGACTACAAAATGCATTAAAACTGGTTTGGTAGTTTATTTTAGGAAAAATCTTTCAGAAAGACTTAAGTTAACCAAATTATGAAAATATGAAATTACAATTATCCTATTCATATTTGTAATTAAGTTACGTTACCCAAGAATTTCCAGTCACGTGGTTATCGAGAAAATTGAATAAACTTATTATTATCTATTTTCATTGTTTCTTTTCTTCACCCTTCTAATACAATTTAGATATAAAGATATACAAGCGACCTGACGAAAAGAACCACCGATTTAAAGGATAACTTAAGTTAATTTCCTTTCAGGATAATAATATTAAAAAAGAATAAACACAATTACCAAATGTTTTTGCATTCTGCATTTTCAAAATGATAAGAGAGAGACAGAGAGAGAGAAAGAGAAGCATAACTATATATATCGCTCATTGAAGATACCGACTTTTGGGGGGGGGGGGGGGGGGCGTTACCCTAGAGAAATTTAAATCACCGAGTGCTCATGATGGGTGACTCATAAAAGGATAAATTACATCGTGATTAATTCTAAGAACACTTCAAAACATGACGGTCATGAGGATGCGCCACACGGTTTGTAAGACATACTAATTTGGAAAAATTTATGTTGACTTATATGTCAGAAGTTCAGCCTAGTACATAGACCGGCTATATACAACTGCAACTGTCTCGAACAACAACTGCAGACCACACACATTAACCTTTAAAAACTACCCTTCGGCTTAAATTCTGTTAAATTAACGACACACAAAGACATACATACGAACCCGCAAACAATAGTCAAATTTGACAAAAATAACTATTCGAGAGCTACCAACAAGAATTCCATATTCCGAAATAAACAGCAAAATAGCATGATGATGTCACATAAATATGTAACTTTTTTTATCGAAATATTTACAGCACAACATTGATATTTTTTTCTAAATGTTATCATATTCAAGAAAAATACATACTTTTAAATAAAAAAATCTTTGAAAGTAAACTATTAAAGAGATAAAGATAGCTATATTCAGAATTACTTCCAGATTTTGTGCAGAAAGAAATAGAATGATTGATTTATAGATTAAACAAGTACATACCAGAAATGACGTTTGAAAGTTTTTGATTTCGCCCGTCCGAGGACTTCAAACTTGCTGTCTTCGTTGCTCTTCTGACAATGTGCAGACGCCAGTGAAATGCCCGGAGCTGCAGCCATGCATCCCTTTATAAAGGCTAGTCCCTCGGACAGCCCCGCTCTCGAACACCCCACCCCTACCTTAACATGGACATGCAAGGACCGCGCAAGCGTTTTATATGTTTACCCTCAACCATTGTTTAAAGTTTAGGTTAGAGAATATTCCGTAAATCATGAATAAGGATGCATTTAAAATTTCTGAGAATGAGAATTTTAGATTATTTCTAAATTTTTACCACTTGGAGATGTTGGATGAAAAGTATCCAGCGAAGAAATTTAATTTTGTTTTCTACCATAAACGTAAAACTTTCATTTCAGCATACGTTTCACAAGATATGACCTATTCTGTTTCGTAATCATTCAGTTAATTTATAAAGAAAATGAAACAAAACTATTAAACAATTGCTTACATAATTTTAATCATTCTCCGACTATAATTCTCACAAAAAGGTTCCTAGTTAAAACGATATTAATTATCAAATTTTAATTTTGTTTAGACAGGTCATGTAATGCAACTCCAGTATAGCCATATAGATATAGAATCGGATACATTTAATGAGGACATATAAAAGTAAGCAGATATATAAAATATAGGAGACGTAAAACTTATACATATTATGATTTTAAAACATACCCAATGTGAATCGAGTTTATTTCTGTTAAGTGTTTAGTTATGTATATTTGAATTTAATGTACATATATAAAAAATATAAAACACAAATTATAGGAATTTGGGTACTCATGTCAGGGAACAAGAATAAATATCAGCAAGTCCACAATCTGAGTTTATTGGTTAGAGTTAGATACATCAAGCCCCTAAGTCTACGTGGGTAATGGAGAGGTCAAGGCCGCTGAACAGGCCAAGGTAGAGCAAAGAAGCAGCCGTTAAGCGCATGGCGGAAACAGCAGGGGACGCTAAATTCTATCGCACCATCGATCACTGTCACTTCGGACCACGTGAGCGACACTGCTTCCAGCTCCTATCAATCTATTTGAACTGAAATCATGCTAGTCATAATTATTTGCAAAAAATCAAACATTCTTTTATTATATTGTGATGCGTTTTCAAGAACAGGATGCATCAATTTTTTTTTCAGTTTCTCTGACTGTCTGTTTTCTGGCTGGTTTCCGTCTGTATGCTCTCTCTCTCTCTCTCTCTCTCTCTCTCTCTCTCTCTCTCTCTCTCTCTCTGTCTCCTTGTCTCTCTCTGTGTCTCTCTCTGCCTGTCTCTCTGCTCTCTCTCTCTCTCTCTCTCTCTCTCTGTCTGTCTCCTTGTCTCTCTCTCTCTCTCTCTCTCTCTCTCTCTGCCTGTCTCTATATTCTCTCTCTCTCTCTCTCTCTCTCTCTCTCTCCCTGTCTCTCTATCCCTGTCTCTCTCCGCCTGTCTCTGTCTCTCTGTCTCTCTCTGTCTGTCTCTCCCTTTCTGTCTGTCTGTCGGTCTGTCTCTCTCTCTCTCTCTCTCTCTCTCTCTCTCTCTCTCTCTCTCTGTCTGCCTCTCTGTTTTCTCTATGTCCGTCTCTCTGTCTCTTAATCTCTCTCTCTCTCTCTCTGTCTCCCTGTCAGTCTCGCTCTGTCTCTCTGTATATCTCTCTGTCTCGCTCAGTCTGTCTCTCTGTCGCTCTCTATTTGTCTCTCTGTCTCTCTTTGTCTGTCTCTGTCTGTCTCCCTGTCTCTTTCTCTCTCTGTCTCTCTCCCTCTGTCTCTCTTTGTCTCACTTTGTACCTTAAACGCGTTTATATGCGTTTTTCAGAACAGGAAGCATGGATATTTTCTGATTTCTCTGTCTGTCTAGCTGTTTGTCTGTTTGTCCGACAATGTGTATGCTCTTTCTCTCTTTGTCTCTGTCTGTCGGTCTCTCTTTTTTCTTCTCTCTTTCTCTCTCAATATTCATTTTGATGCGTTAGCGGAAATTAATTTAGTACTTTACCTAAGAAAGATTTTATAGCCGTCATAGTCCAGTTCAGTATCCGTTATTGATTAAATGTTTTCATCATCTGCATTTTTGGTCGACTTGGTCTCATATGGAACCTATCAGGAATGCGTTGTTCGAGATGTGATATGTACCAGAAAGGGAGAGTGACCAAGGATGTTATAAATACATGGAGTGATAATTCCGTACATACTCAAGACCTGCAGGTGTTGACCCAGATTTTAGCGACTTCTGGTAGCCATGGGCTAGGGGTGTTCTTTAAAGTGATTCTTGATTAAAATTGTACATCATTTAATTTAATTACGCGTTTTTTTGTTGGGGACAAAAGAAAATTTCATAATGGAGATTTTTAGAATAATTATTAAAATAATATACACCTTCCTGTACAATACTTACGCAGCGATTATGCTCATTCTCTCTCTGTCTCTGTCTGGCTGTCTCTCTCTCTCTTTTTCTCTTTTTTCTCTCTCTCAATATTCATTTTGATGCGTAACATGAAATTAATTTAGTACTTTACCGAAGCATGATTTTATAGCCGCCATAGTCGAGTTCAGTATTCGTTATCGAATAATTTTTTCATTTGCATTTTGGGTCGTCTTTGTCTCATATAGAACGTCACAGGAAGTCATTGTTCGAGATGTGATATGTACCAGAAAGGGATAGTGACCAAAGATATTATAAATACATGGAGTGATAATTCCGAACATATTCAAGACCTAAAGACCCAGCTTCCAGCAATTTCTGGTAAATTTTTGCAAAGCGAGGTAGTGAAGTGCCGTGGGCTAGGGGTGTTCTTTGAATTGATTCTTGATTAAAATTGTATATAATTTAATGTCATTACGTGTTTTTTGTTGGGCACAAAAGAAAATTCCATAAAGGAGATTAATTATTTTAAAAATATACATCATCTTGTACAATCCTTACGCAGCGATTATACACAGCAGTCGTTACTGATCTCCTTCGCTGTAACCGCTGCTTTGTCACGCAAGTGTTTCGGGGATCCAACACTAGGGGATGGCAGAGGGAAAAGAATCAGACCAACGAGAGCGGCGTGTCACGGGTTTAAAATTTGGAGTTGGATGCACAATGTGATACCACGCTCCCATTGGTCTGATCAGAATTCTTAGATCAGTGAAACCCCGGAGAATCTTGTTATTTAAAGCAGCTGCGCGAGAAGTGCAATCCTCCTGTCAGTAGAGCCATTCAGAATAGCGGAACTTTCTTATTATTATGATATTATGACAAAGCAGATTCCTCCATTTCCACAAATAATTTTTAAAAAGTTTTCTTATTCCAAGCGGTAGTCACCTCCCGTCCACGTGCGCTGCACCCAACCACCCAACCAACTTTTATAAATATTCTTTTTTCCGCATCCATAGTTTTTGTTCAGGTGAAACCAACATGTAGAACAGCAGAATAATCACCTTGTGCCTACACATAGCATTAATAACGCAGAGCCCCGAGAGGTTATAGTGCCACATGATAGACATTATCCAAGGCATAATTTTGTCATAATATATCCTTTACACATTATTCAAATTTTTTTTAATCTTTAGTATTTTATTTTTACTGTTACAGAGAAGCCAGCTCCAATTATTTATTGACAAATAATTAAATCCGGTTTTATCATTTTAAATTTTATTTGCAGTAAAATAACAATCTAATGATGATTATGATTATAATAATGCTAATACTACTACTACTACTAATAATAATAATATCAAGGCCTACAGGCCTCATGCGAACATATGCAATAGATTTAATGCTTCCATGCTGGACCATTACTTTTCAAGTACACGTGTGACAATTCAATGTAAAATGCAAGTACTAAACATTTTGAGCCCGAGTATAAGCACCAGTTACACAAACGTCACTCCTGAAATACGTGCAAGGGTTGTACACAACATGAAATGATTGAACTGCGCCAGTCTTGTGTACGAGAAAGCCATCGAAGATGTATGGACATGCAAAATTTCAGACAGACACTTCCAACCACTTTTGGGGTATGTGCACAGATGCATAGAACATTAAAACAATTGTAGGTGGCGCAACAAATCTTGTATACAACAAAACTATCCGAGATGTATGGTCATGCATAATTTCAGGCTGGTATGTCAAATCACTCCTTAGAAATAAGCAGGAGTATACACCGTGCAAAAATTATTGTAGGTGGCGCCACCAGTCTTGTATACGACGGAGCTATCCAAGTTGTATACATATGCCCAATTTCAGGCTGATATATCAAATCCCTCCTGAGAAATAAGCAGGGGTATACACTGTGCAAAAATGATCTTAAGTGGCACCACCAGTCTAGTATATGGCGAAGCTATCCGATATGTATAGATATGCACAATTTCAGGCTGATATATAAAATCTCTTCTGAGATTAATGCAGGTACATACACTGTGCAAAAATCATTCTAGGTGGCGACACAAATCAAACTTTTCCTGAGTCAGGTGCCCTGGGCTGACCAAGCTCAGCAAAGGCAGGCAGTTGCCCCAAGTCAAGCGAAGCTAATTGCTTGCTGCAGCTACTGAGCTGAGTGAACTCTTGACGTGTACCTAGCCGCACTGAGTGAAATCTTGACCTGTTGCAAAATCTGATTCAGTTGGCATTCTGCCGAAGCTATAAAAAGATCAAGACTGAAACCTGGTCTGTTGCCAAATCTGAAAAAATTGGCAGTCAGGCAAGCTATTTATAGATACAGACAAATATTTGGCATCTTGCCAAATCTGTAAACATAAGGCTACAATGGTTTTTTCAGGCTACTTATACATAAGATTTTTTTTTCAAAATGTTTGGAATAATAACAGATGCCAATTGAAAGCAAAATCAGAATACAGTAAATTTTTATTAAAGATATATCTTACACATAAGCAGGATATGGAACCAATTATGATGCTGCTGTACAGCTCTGCTTATATACCCAAAATTGTTAATACAATGAATCTACTAGCATTGTTTGCCAAAGTTTTCGCAGTCCTTTCATTATTAAAGGTCCAATAATTCTGCCAAAAATTAATTAAGTAAACTTGAACAAAGGCCACCTAAGAATAATTTTTGTACAGAAGTTGAAACAATAGTTTTCCAGAAGAAGACTATTGCAGCCCTAAGTTTAAAATAAGCTTACTAACACCAACTTCAGCTTTCTATGACTCAACCAAAAGTCAATAAACCCAATCTATTCATATACAATTGAAAGAACCCTACCCAAGGATAATTCATGTGGAAAAATTAAACAATTCAGCCTGACATTTTTAAGCTGAAAAGGGCTAAAATTTCGAGATTTGTGTCCGTAAAAACAGGTCCATGTAGGTGGCGCCAGAAAAACCTCAGTTTCAAATATGAGTCATGTGAGAAACATTTGCACAACCATGGAGATGCTAGCTCCTATCATTTCTGAGGTCATGCAAGTATGCTTACTTGGCTAAATGACTAGGTTCACACAATTCCTGTAACTTGGCCCAAATTCATTAAAACCAAAACCAACTTGAGAGAGCTCGTCTCTCGGATCATTTCTGTGAAATATTGAATAATCTGGCTAAATGATTCAGGAGAAGAAGATTTTCAAAGGTTTTTTTTATCTTTTTCAGCGTAAAATGAACGTTGGTGCAGATGGTGCCACAAAAAGGTCAAGCCCACAACATTTGATATGTGACTGATTTTTGTAAAAAAAATCTCGGGATGCCAGCTCTCGCTATTCCTGAGAAATTATGGGTTAATGTACTGATGACCCATGACCCCAGTACAAAAAAAAGGTCCATGCAGGTGACGCCACCAATACTTCAATTTCAAACATGACTCATGTAACCAACATTTGCATAAAATTTGGTGATGATAGTCCATCCGTTTTTTACATTGTAACTTAAATATGTTTTCTTTGAGAAATGACTAAGTTCAGCTTTCTGTAACTCAGTCAAAAATCACCAAACTGGAACCAATTGAACAAACTTGAGAGTGATTGTTCCTGGAATAATTTCTGTGAAATATTGGACAATTTAGCTGAACGGTTTCGGAGAAAAAGATTTTAAATTTTTTTTTAGATTTTTCCCTATAAAATCTAAGTAAATGCAGATAGTAAAAAAAGCAAAATCTAATAGAGTTTTTTAGATGACTGGTGGTGATGATAACTCCTGCAACTCCATTTTGAGATAGTATGGGTTAACGTACAGACGACCAAAGGAAACACCCACAAAAGTTAAAATGAAATATTTAGTTTATATGAATATCAACCAGTGACTACCGTATTGAATTCTTTTCCCATGTCGTTTTGAGGTAAGTTCAGGACACGTAATACTTAACACGGCCCAAAGCCTTGTCGTATTTAGGTACAGAGTAAAAACATGGGTTCAATAGCCGATTGTGGTAAGCGGCCACATTCAGGGTCTGTTAGTTCCACGAACCCTGTACTTAGGTGAGGACATATCATCACTCTCGACTGCTGACAGGACCAGTACCCCAGGGTCCGGCTGCGTGCAGCGTTCCTGTTCCTGATCCACATACTGGTGCTAAACACAAACAGATTTAACAGTCTGTCAAACTATGGGCATCCTTCAGTTTTTTTTTTTCAAAATAGTTTGGAAATTCAGTAGTTACCGTAGTATGACAGGTAAATGTATTGATCAGGTACTATTATTTCGTAGAAAATAATTTCTTGTGCGCTTTAAGGTAAAAGGGGTTTTGAGGGTTCTTTGAAGAACCACAGGGTTGATTAAAGAATTTTATCGTATTTCAAGGCATGAAAGGGTTCCTTGGAATGAATGATGGTTCTTTAGTATTATAAGTATACTATAAGAAAGAACACTGGGTCAGGTTTAAAATGTTAGACACTTTATTGGGTTTAAATATGGAAATATGATTATAAAATTACATCTGGATTTGTATATATATGAAGGGTAATTGCCAGGGTATAATTCAAAGAAGTATGTTCAGGAAGAGGGGTGAGGGTTGGGTGGTGGTGGTAAGTTAATGCTAACGGTCTGTACAATTCTGATATTCAAAGATTTAAGGGCATCTCTATCCATTAAATATTGTTTTATAGCCTACAATATTGCACTGCAGTATATATAACGACACCTGGGTTTTATGCACTCCTGAAGCAGCGGTCGCATTCCATTTACGTTATCCATTTCAAGTCGATGAAATGAATAACAGGAATGGAATGTGACCGCTGCGTGAGGAGTGCGGAGTTTTGAGAACACTATAAGGTGTTGTTATGGCTTACCCGGCGTGTATAACATGTCTCATTCAATAAGAAAATAATCAGCGATCATCTAAGAATTTTATCAAATATTGTAAATTTGAAGCATCATTGTAAAAATTGGAAGTAATGACACTTTTAGATATTTCGCATACTAAATTGTCCAACAGACAGACCTAACAACCGATCGACAAAATATTTGATCTTACATCCGCAAATGAACCTTAGCCGTAAAAAGATAAATCATAAAGACGTTTACTTTTATCAAGACACATACATGCATACTTTTAAGTAAATAAACAATAGGGTTTGGTCACATGGGAAATTAAAATACAGATGGGAAAGAAATAATGTAGGGCGTTGGAAATGGCTCATACAAATTTGCTTATTTACCTTATCTGAAGTAAATACATGATGGCTCCATTGGATTTTAAGTGTTAGGATGCCGCCCTATACCTGTCTCTGTATGTTGGGAGAGAACAAAGTAACCATCCATATATATATATATATATATATATATATATATGTTTATATTTCAGGACTTAAACACACTTACTTGTGTTCGACAGCTCTGTTTCGTAAGGGCCCCTACGGGTGCTCAGGTCCTAGTATTAGTTGAGCACTTTAAAACCCCATGGTTTTGCAACAATCTTGATATAAAAAATATATATATATATATATACAACAATCTTTATATATATATATATATATATATATATATATATATACATATGTATATATATATATTTATATGATAGATAAGGGTTAGGACTCAAAAATAATTTTAGTGAACCAGGGCTTATGGGAGACGATAAAATTAAATACATGTATACTATGTCAATACATGTATATTATTGATATATATTATGAGAACAGGATGTAGACTTCTAGTGGCCCATCCAAGGCCGAGGTTTTCTCCGAGGCCCCCAGTTTCCCGGCCCCCGCCCCTAAAGCACCTACCACACCGGGAAAGCGGATCAATGGGTTAAATCCGTTTTCTGTCGCTTTCCGTGCGCCCATGCCTGAATTGGTTCGCTGACCTCGGTTTTCATTCATCAAATTGCCCGAAGCAAAAGCGAAATTATTCAGACAAGGGAATAATGTCGCTTTTGAGTCGCCCAACTTTTAGATATAAACATTTAGGTTCTATTTCGTTTCAATACTTCGCTCACTGCAGAATGATTTCGGTATTAATTCGGTCATGTGGTTATTGTGTCGCTTTATATTCACCCATTTCGGTATTGGTTCGTTTTTCTCTTTGGTTGACTGAAAACCGAACAGAGAGGGAAAAGCGAATAATCGTTAAAATAAAATGGCAGTATATATGTGAAATGCGCGGACCTCGTAGAAAACCATGCATCGCTTTTCTGGCGGTATTCCGTCCTTATTTGTTCCCTCTTGATTCGCCAATGTCGCTGTTGGTGCGTTTTTCATTCGCCCTTGTCGCTATTGGTTCGCTTTCAGTTAGCCCGTGTTGCTATTGGTTCGTGAATCATGCGCTTTTCATACGCCCATTTCGGTTTTCCCTCACTGTTGAATATGTTTTGGTTTGCCGCCTACTTTTATCATTCGATTAAAGTTCTGTTTCATGTCATGATTTCATCTAAATCATCCCAAACACAATAAAAATTTCTAAACTTTCGCTTTCCATGTCCATTTTTTCATAAAATAAAGTTTTTGGTTCGTTATTCGGTCTTACACGAGCTTACAGATCACCGCGTATACCGACATCCGAGCCATGGAGAGTGCCTCATATTAGTTATTATAGCTAGTTGTACAATATATGTAAAGTATGCAAGTTTTTACCCATAAGTTTATATTTATATATTTTGTTCCTTAAATTCCTTAGTGCGCCTATTGAATTTTTTAAAAGTATGGTTCATATACTGGCAAATTATTCCACAAAGAAAGCTCAATCAAGCTTTGAAGTATATAATTAAGTAAAATTAAACCAAACTTATAACATGAAAGGTGTTTTGAATAAAGAATAAAGATCAAAATGGAAAAAAAGTATTACAACAAGTTTTCATTTCCAGTGCTGATGTCTTGGGTCACTTGTTAGATGTGCGAAAAAATGCAATTTACCGTTTCTGACTGGCAGTAGTGCATGCGTCATAAATATTCTAAAAATATCCAGTTGGAGACCCCATGTCACGTGACAACAACATCATATATAGAACCCGAAAAGCTGTAAAACATAAATTGGGTACTTATTATGAAGTTTTCCATCTTGTATGGCACCTTACGGGATCCATTCACTTTATTATCAAACCATGTTATAAGATTTAAGACTGAGAGAATCGTCGTAAAGTTTTATTGGGTACTCCTTGTTAAAATAAGGTATACATGTTCACCCACAAACATTGTTTATTATTCAAGCCGAGCATTGTCAGATGGTCTCGGACTGTAATGAATTTGAAAAATACTGATTTGCAGTAAACATGATTCTCATTTGAAAGCATGCATTTTAGAAAAAATGGAGTATAAAAGGACAAATAATTGTTTTGTTAATTTATAGGAATTATATATACCCGGGATATATATATATATATATATATATATATATATATATATATATAAATATATATATATATATATTACAAGGAGTATGCGGCATATGTTATTAAAATAAATTTATAATATTACAAAATAAATAACTTAAAAAATATAAATTAAATATAAATGTTTATAATTATGTGTATATATCAATATGTCTATGTCTCTGAGATAATTCATAATGTTACAAAAATTCAGAAATAAATTTCCTGTAAAATGTTATTCATTAATATAATAATTGTATAAAATCCGCTGATTATATTTTGAATTTTAAATGTAGTAGTAATTTATATGCATTACAATGAAATGGCACAGGTTTACTGCATGGGTCATAAAGAATAATGACAATTTTTGAATAATCTGAAAAGTATAAGTCGAACCAAACGCAGTGTTAATGGTTTTATTCATCTTTTACTGCATCCTGTTTTATTAGATTTCTGGAAAATTCGAATTTTCCATGCCATCTAATATGTATATTCATTTTTATATAGTATAATTTACTTATTCTATTGAATATAAATCTGCTGGTAAAATACTCGACTGAAGCAAACCTTTGGTTAACAAATGCTATCGGACGAGTTTCATAGACATATAAGACAATGTAAATACACACAGAAAATACTGGAAGATAATATATATATATATATATATATATATATATATATATATATATATGTAGAATTGCTGGTAAAGGTTCTCAGATTTAACGGACAAATTGAAAAAATAAATACAAGAAAGTTTGCATATTTTGTCATTTTAATAACATTTTATTGAATTTTGTTATTTATTTATTCAAAGATATATCAAATGCAAATACAGTGAAAAGACTTACAGAGAACACAGGAACAGCAAAGTCCGCAACAAATCGCATCAGTATAGACATCATAAGATATCTTTACAGCGTAAGGGACAGTCACACATTTCTGTCTGTGATCCAGGGGTCTGTACAGATCCACCAATCACACGTCGTCAAACGATCGGGTGATGGGTGCATGCGGGCCCACCCTGTACATGCGTGCATGGGGTTACCATAGCTTATATGTAATTACTGAGATATCAAATAGTGAATTAAGAGCACTAATATTATTTTTTTGGGGTTGGCGTGGGGTTCTTTAAGGAATATACGATTCTGAACATTCATCTCTTTAATCCAAGTTAAAAAAGAATTCACAAGAATACCCGGCAATAAATGAAAACTTAAATAACGGATAGCATCAAACATCTTCAGGTATTTGCAGGGGCGTCGATACAGGGGGGATGGGGATCTCTCTCTCTCTCCCCCTCTCTCTCTATCTCTCTTTCTCTCTCTCTCTCTCTCTCTCTCTCTCTCTCTCTCTCTGTATATATATATATATATATATATATATATATATATATATATATATATTTTCCATACTTTTTAGCAATTTATTAATAATTTACATGGTAGACCTCTATGTATCGATATTTTAATTTCCAAGTTTAATATAAAATATTATATCTCACCTTGCTTACGAGAATACTTTAATCCTTTAAAAAAATATACTCAATTGTAATGTATTAAACTGGGTCACACAGACGTTTAAATTACAGTTAAGCCGTGCAGAGTTTCACCTGTTTTCTGCAAACTAACATTTTAAATGGCAGAGGTCGCAGCACATTAAGTACGGCGTTTGTGGTATATTGGTACAACATAGAGCTAAAAGCCGAGAGTTTGCGAGTTCGAATTCCAGCCGAGGAGTTGTTAGATTTTTCACTATTTTTCCCAACTCAAGGTGAGCATTCAATGGGCTTAATGGGAAGACTGGGCCCCACGGCCATGTTTCAATCACAAACAAGTGCATCTTTCGGAGGTTCCTCGGTGTTATGACCCAGGAGTTGGGATGATTAAACACCCAGGGCCCTAATTTGTGTTACACAAAGCCTACATCGTTGCCATCAGGATAATCGCGTGCTACGTTGTCCGGAAACCAAATGAAACTGCCGATGTAGAGTCTGGGGGCCTGGGCAGTCGATTGGCAACACGTTCTCCGCTGAACACTCGGGTTCGATCCCCGGCGTAGCCATGAGACTGGGTTATAGTTGCTTGTCCAAAGTCGGTGGTTTCCTCCTGTTCCTCCGGGTTCGTTCACCTTTGAACGCCACCATCCGAGCTATGGAGAGTGCTTGTAGCATTATATATTATAAATAGTTGTACAGAAGATGTATAAAAGGAAGTATATATATTTAAATGCACAGTTTGAAAAGTGTGACCTTGACCTGCAAGGTCAAACCCATATAAACAAAGGACTTGTATATTCCTTAACTTTTGAAATATTGCATACTTTTTCGTTCAAATTTGATACACATAATGTGTCAACTAAGTACTCTGGCGAGTTCATAATTGTGCCTTTGACCTTTTAAACGGTAAAGTGTTAAATAGTTCAGAAGACATATAGGAACTAATGGGAATTGAAATAACATTAACAGGAATTTGCAGGAGGCGGACCGCAAATATAAAAATTAGACAATAAATGCAGATTTATGGAATCCTTTAAAATTTTTTTATCGTGTACAAAGTATATTTTACATGCAGTCTGAAATTGAAAAAAAAAATTCATGCCGTATCCTGTAGGCGTGTGTCGCGGGCAACGTGTGGGCAGAGGTCAATTTTGTGAACTAAATTTTAAGGTTCACACCAAGACACCTCCAATAACAGAATATCACTACTTCATTATCCAGAAACACATCGAATATACTTGTCTAAATAGAGTTCCGTTACCACGGAAAACAAGTAGACGTGAATGAATGTGATAAAAAGTATATTTCTGTAAATTGATCTAAAATGAAAGAAATAATTGACTTTATTTAGTTATTGTTTGGCATTCGTGAGAAAAATAGTGCAAACCATAACGCGAAAAGTGAATGTTAAGTATCTATTGACAAAGTGAGTAGTGGCTTCTCAAACCTTTTGACATTTATTCAAAGTGTTAAATAAAAATGATTAAAGCCAGCTATTCACCTAACCTTTCTCTAGAAGTTATGCTATTTCTGGCTCACGCTGCGTACATATACATGCACGGTTGGAAGTTCCTGTTTAGAAAAGATCTGATAACATATATCTATGACGAATGTTTGAGCTTGTATATCACCAAGCTGTTAGTAAACACGGCACACAGGCAAATAATAAAAGTTCATGTAACCTAAAGTGGCTTGTTGCATATGTGTTGAAGTTGAAAGGTCACCATTCGCAAAAGGCGTGGTTCGTCTGATTTGATGTAAGATGTTTTTGTTGCGTGTGTTCGGATTATTTTGGCGAGCCGGACTTGTTTCATACACGTGGATATAAACAACACGAATAGCTGATGTTCGGTGGGATCGGTATTTTCTGCCCTATTTTTATAAAAGAACCATGTGGGTTCTTAAAAGAACCATCAAGGAGCCTTTGTTTCTTGGAGTGTAAAGACTCACAGGTGTACGATTTGTACACAGGCTAGCTAGAGGTATGGCCGGACCACCCCGTAGTTATTCTTGACAGTACCATGACAATTACTTTTATAGTTACACACACACACTCATATAATAATACTTGGTGACCTCTTCTGCAGTCAATTCAATAAACACCTACGGCCATAGACAGAAATAATCATGACATACATATTGATTTCACCTTTTGTTTGCAGCATTTGCATCAGCAATTTACACAAGGTGTAATTATTGCTGAGCAAATTAACATTAAGACACAATGCCACCATGAGGAGGTAAAGTACTGAGATGAACCTTAATTACCTCCTTCTGGTGAGATATGGAAAATGTATTGATTACGTAATTTTTCCAATCTATATTTCCTTAAAGATCTGACCGGTATAAAATTTTACATAAAGCCATGGCAAAAGAAAAAGATAAATAAAAGATAATAGAAAATAAATAAGCTGATATACGGACTATGAGACCAAATATAGGACCAGCAGGCGAATTTTCAGGACAATTTTATCGATCAGGACACAAGGTGTGAAATTTTGCCAACCTGTATAGGAAGGCTAGAAAAGTGTGAGACAATATCTGAAATTGTATGAAAAACACATTAATTTCATTCTAAGTGATATTTTTAATAATAATAATCATTAAACAATTATTTTCTATAACGTTAAATCCATTTGCTCTAAATGCTTAACAATTAATATATATATATATATATTTATATATATATATATACTAAAAACTATATAAAGAATATTAAAAGAATATTTAAGTATGAATGCGACTTGGATGTAAATATTCAGCAAATTACACACTTTGTAGAGTAACTAGTCGGGAGTAAAATACATTCCTACGACTAATCGGCAGTGGTCTTTGAGAAATCGGCGGTACTCTTATGTTGTCGCACGACTAGTTCACGAGTGGTCGTAGGTAGTCTTATGTGATCGGAAGCAATCGTAGCTACAGACTTGTCGTACTTTAGGTCGTGACAGGCTAAAACCAGTTACCGAGTGGTTAAAGACTGGTCACGACCGATCTCGTGAACACGTGACTGCCACATAGAGAGATACATACTGGGCTGTTTCTCAGGATGAATTGAAAAAATAAATCCGTCATAAATACCGATCCCACCGCTTTTTCCGGCCGGCAAAAAATTGGTCCGAAATTTCGGTAGATTGGAGGCTTAACATGCCATAAAATAACTTGAGTACTGGGGTTGGTGAAACATTGTTCAGAATCGTTCCAGCATCTTCACACGCAGGGTCACGTTTTCGAGATTGTAACGCACGGCCGAGACCCTAATCCTTTAAAACATTTAATCAAAATCCGTTCACGTTTTCACATTTGCTTAGAAAGAAACCACTCAAAATGTTATACATCATTAAACTTTATACCTCATGGTGAATATATAATCAGCAATTAAACTTATATCTTAGAGACATGTTAATTGAAACTACAGAGTTCGCGTAAGTTAAAAGAAAAGCACCACGTTTCAGTGTTACGACTTCAGGTATGGTTATTTAAACCTAATTTCAGGTCACGTCAGTTTATTTTACCTAGAAGCTAATATGCACACTTGGCTGGTTAAGATACAAGGTTACACCAATAAATCGCCATATCGTCAAGTCAAGTGTCTGTGTTTAGGTACGCTGATGATGTCTATCTCCATGGCCTGTCAGCGTCATATGTCGCATGCTAGATCAAAATTTTTTAGTGAAAAACAAGTTAAACTGCACCTTTTTATGCTGTATGACAGATCGAGAAATATTTATAGTGTGGTTATATTTCTGTTTAAAGATTAAACGTTAGCCTAGAATCTAAAGTATTATTAATTTTATTAACACACACAAACGCACATATAAATAAATAAATAAATGGTCTGGTTATATATATATCTATATATAGCACAGTGTAAATATATGGCATAGATTAAAAAATTACCAAGTTAAACTAAAACTCTGACGCATGGCACGCTGGTTTAATTGATATAAGTGCGGTACAAGTGTAAATACCCATGTCACTGTGGTATAAACCTGACGACAGGTGGCTCCACCGAGGCCTTGAAACCTTCAGAACATCCGAGCCGCCTCTGTGTTTTTGTCACGAGTTAATTGAAGGCAACTGTGTCAAAGGCGCGCAGTGGGGCAGTGGGTCTAAGTAGAAAGGAGGTGAGTCAGGTTCTCACACTGTTGAAACGAAGGAGACCATGTCAACCAGACGGCTGCCGCCTTGTAACACTTACCAAAACCAGAACACACAAGCGCACCCCAAACCACCCACCTGTTCCGTATAATAATAAAATCTATCCAAGTTGATGGCCGCCACTAATCCTCAAAGCAAATGACTTACATTCCGTCCCATCCACGGACTCGGGAATGAAAAATATGGAGCTAGATGCTTCTTTTACCTTCTAGAAAATTTACCCTTGAAGGCAATACATGTGAACTCCTGTACACTTGAAGGAAGGGTTTATAAATTCGGCGAACACTCTTGAAATGGTACATATGCATGAAACAAAGTTTGATCCATTGTATGAATTTATAACGAATAAAATGAATAATTTGAAGTAATGATATACGTCATAATATATTTTGAATATATTGAGAGAAGAATAGCAATTGGCAGTAGTAAAATTAATACCAAAGACTTGATGATTTCTACCCACTTAAAAAAATATAGGATCCATAGGAGCTGCGAATCCACAGAACAGTTTGTTTGTGTGGTCCTGGTGGTACCCCACTGGTCACGTGACGACAACTGCTGTTCTTTATAAACAAGCGCGTGTGATCTGTCGCCATGATTGTTTGTTTTACGCTTGTGGACAGCTGTTTAGAACTAAGACTGGAAAATGTTTCAAGTGTATATTGAATGCCACACACATCTGTATCACCATTTAATTCAATCATGTCCATAAACGTGTGCATTTCTGTTATGTGAACAGTGAACGACCGCCACAGGCTGTATGGAGATAAATTTCACCGATATATATCCTTTTTTCCGGACCAATGACAGGTTATTGCGGCTTTTTCTGACAAATATTTTTTTCTGAAGGGATGCCTCGGAAGTTTCTATGTTGATACTTCAAATATTTTGTTCTCTTTCATCATTGACATCCCTTCAATTCTGGCAAGGAAACGTTGGGGCTCTTTAATGTCTGGTAAAAGCATCGGATCATGAGAAACAACACTTCGCTTCTGTGGTTATTTTCTCACTGATATTACTGACATCTTGACATTTATAAAAATATATCTAAGCTTTAATAAATTTAAAAATGTACATAATTTTTTAAAGCGTTCAAATAGAAGTGACAAATCATTCATATTAATGTTTCAACATTACGTTTTAGGCCTACAACGCAAGAAGAATTTATCTCGCCTTTGTAAAAGCAAACTTATGAATTGTGTTGCTTTACTACCCATCATCATTATCAACATTTTAGAAAGTGCAAAGCTCTTTTGTGACCCACTCTAATTTATAAATGTTAGTGGTAGACACATGTCATTCTTCATGATTTCTACATGTGCAGCGGCGTAGCCAGGATTTAGGAAGGGGAGGGGGCCGAAATATGTGGCAAAGACAATGTATGCTTATTCATATATATATATATATATATATATATATATATATATATATATATATATATAAAACACCTCCTAATAATTCCAAACAATATACTAATGTTTAATAACAATTGGAAATATCAGTCATGCGAGATGAATCAATAAAAAAGGGACCCATGGGCAACGGCGCTCAGCTGAATTTTGTAAAATTCATATACTTGTTTATATTTTTATTGTTTAATATATTTTGCTCATTGCAAAGCTAAGAGTAAACGATCCTGCTATTTGGTGATAATCAAGTACTGAATATATGATTGCCCAACTAATACTTTGACAAGACTTCTATGGAAAAACCACTATAGGTTTTTTTTGTAGATATTTTGTTGCATATGAATTATTTACAGATAGACACAGCTGTACAGAAAGGACTGTTAACTTTATTTTACTTCCTGCTGAGGCGGGAAATAAAGATTTTAAGTTTATATTAAGCCATTTTTTTCAGCATGTCCATTTTTGGCAGGGAATGACGATTTACTTAATGAATAAATTTTAGCATATTGAATTTTCAGATTAAAAATCATGCAAATATAAGTAAATTAAGAATGATAAGCTGCTCATTATTTATAATTAGTTTGGTTGTGTGAAATTATGCATACACATATTTTACTATTTTGAAATAATAAAAGCTTTAACTAAATTTAAAAGATTTTTTTTTTCAAAGATAATAACACTTAAAAATGGCATCTTCTAGACAACTCATTAGATCACTATTAAACAAAAGATTGTACATTGGTGTATTTAGTTTAATGTACATGCTTAGTTTTATTAACAAAAATATAATATTAAGTAAAATTCCCTTGTCAACCCAGGTATACGCACTGTCGGTAGGATTAGGGACAAGTAACATGAATATGCTAATATTATCTCAACTATAATTTAATACTGAATTTCCAACATGTTAAAAAAGAAAGCAAGCTGAATCAAGGAGTTCGTCAACATGCACATCCACACTATTACAGCAAAAACTAACACTGATAATTCAATGTGCACTCATTGTGCAAAAGTCTAGAAAAAAATGAATCAAACATTTAAATGAATCAATAAAATTATAACATTCCTCTTGTTTATTCATCCTCTACATGGAGAAGGGTTGGGACGGGAGGGGAAGTCCTGCTCTGGTGAGCTAAGGGAGCTATATATAGCTGCGTCGACTGAAGTTTGTTACATAACAGGAAGTGTGGGGGCATATGTCACCGAGTAAATTTTCGCTGTAAAAAGTGGAGACCCCACATTTTTGTGATCCTAAGACCTTAACCTTTACAAAAAAATATGGTGCCAATTTTTCTATGGTGGTTTTGCTATTTTTTCAGGTAAAATTTGATTTTACAGCAAAAATTGAGGGCCAATATATATAAATATTAACTGCAGAGGGATATTTTGCAACAAAACGCCTCAGAATGATTAGTAAGATATATTACATCACAATTACTTAGACTAGACACACAACGACTGCGTTAAGACGTTTATTCCATTATTAGAGTGCACCCGTAGAGCGCATACCTCCGCCAACACATGGATCCGCATCAAGGTCCCCCAGACTATAACTATGAAAAATTAATCAGCTGTTGTATGTCCACCGGTATATTGTTCTACAAAATGTCATTGATAAGTTCATTTAAAAATCATATAGAGACAACAAGTGCCCTGGGGTAGTTTGTGCAATGTACATATGGCGGACTACTTGCTGATTTCAGGCAACCTGTATCGTATACAGTATGGCTCCGCTTTCCTTTGTTTTAACCAGTGACTGAATATTTGCTTCATTTATACATAACATATGAAAATGGCCCTGTTAATCTTCCAATTAATATGATTTTGCTATTGCGTCATCCTATTGTTCGATTATTACATCACAAACATCACTATCCGCTCGCTGATAGTGAAGGTATAGAAATCCGTCTCTTACGGTTAGTTCATCCAAAGTATCAAAAGGTTCCTAAGCAATTTAAGGAGTATTTTTATGTTTTGGTCATGATCCAAGAAACAATTTATAAAAGTTTTAGGCGGATGACTATTTTTTACATATAATTTGTAAAGAATAAACAACAGACAAAAGGGAAAACTTTGACTGGATTTAGTGCCAGATAATGATAAAAGTAATAATAATAATAATTATTATGATCATATAACCTTAGCTTTGTACGGGCAATAGCATATCATTTTGGAGCAATTATACCTTCTGTGTGGTAGCTATTTCACTGTTCATTGATAATCTTTTGTAAGCTTTGCTCATCACGCAGTTTACAGCAGACAAATATTCACAGACATTTACAGTAGAATGACATTAACATTGAATGAAATGCATGTTTTGCTGAAGAATTTATTAGGGAATGTGTTTTGAAAACAAAACAAAACAAAGAGACCTTAGAAAATTGAGAAGTTTTAGAAAAGTCCGGTTGAAGGAAACAAACTTGAAATTAAATATAGGATCTTAAAAACAGTGTCATCATTAGTCATAATGTTATCGTACATGTTTACAGATGTTCTTCTATCCCATCTTTACCCCCCCCCCCCCCCCCCCCCGAAGGTCTTCTTTAAAAACGATTTTGTTAGGTGGGCAAATTTAAAATTGTATATTTACGAAACCGAAGAATTCCGGTTATACCAGTACAATATAAAAAACGGACATATCTTAACAGAAACTATGGTAAAACCCATGGTACAGTTTAAATATAACAATGGTAAAGTTAAATGCTTGTTATTATTGAATTCTTGTCGCTTTTCTTCATTATCCTTAAATGACTTGTGATGGCACAATGGCAATATAGGCGTTTCATCCGTCCGAACAAGATCACCGGTGCAACATTCTTTTTTTATGAAAATAGTGATCAGTAGACCATGAGAAGCCAGCTTGTACTATCTGAATATAATGCAAACTATGAAATGAAGAATGAAGAATAGAACTATTCTTATATTTTACAAAATCTTATTGGTTTGTCATTAAATGCAATGTATGTCAGATGCAGTGGCGGAATGTACATCTTTGATTGGAGCCCATTTTTTTATCATGTTTATACCAAATAACTCCTGACAAAAAATAAAGCATTTTATACCTGCTTAACTAATGCTAGTTACTCTTAAATCGTGACCAAGAATAATATTGATTTAGTGCACAAGATAACAAAATGTCATGTGTCTTTTACAAAAAACAAACGCCTTGATTGTAATTAAAGGTTTTTGCATTTCTTTTTTTTATATTAATTTTTTACAATTTTTATAAAGATAATAAAACAACAAAATTGTTTGGATTATAATATTGGATCGGTATAGAGGAAGTCAACATTTAGGTTGTTTTAACAGCACATATAAATTCCCTTTTAAGTACATCGAACTTTCTGACGTGGCACATTTTCAAGTAATTTTAAAATTACTAACTCTCAAAGAATCTGAACTTAGTTGGTGTCTCTTGCTGCTCGTCCAACTTACTGCTTAATGATCTCTCCGACGTAAACCTAAATAATAAATAGTTAAAAAGTAGGAATAATTAAATCATTATTTGTATGTTCATTTGGCAAATGTTAAAATTAAATATTAATGTCTTGTAAAACAATATTTTATTTGAAATGATTTTGGAAAGAAATACAATTGTGTATGAATGCCTTGAGGTCATCATTATCTCTCTCTCTCTCTCTCTCTCTCTCTCTCTCTCTCTCTATATATATATATATATATATATATATATATATATATATATATATATATATATATATATATATATATATATATATATATGAAAACTGTTACGGTACATAAACATTTGCATCAATATGTGCGTTATCTCACGCCATTACTTCATTGGTTAGGCTGAATACAACATTTTTTGGCCAAACCATCACTGTACACGGACTTACAATTTCCAATTAACCTGTTTCATTCATTGTTATGGTTCTGTGTGTGAGTCAACACAGTCCACGTGTGTCTGTTTAGCATAACAAGACTGTAGACCATAACCAGAGGCCTGATCTTGCGCGTGCACTACTCCCAAAAAAGGAGAAAAGATAAAAAAAGAAACACTGCTGGATGCTTGAAAAAAATCTTGATTTGTAAAGTAGCGTGGTTTGGCCGCCAGGTGGCGTGCGCGCTATGTTTACATTTATACCACTGATCTCGCTAACCTAACCACTTGTGTACAGGAGTACTCCATCGGTTTTGAATGAAATATTAGCAGATACTATCGTATTTTAAGGAGAAAAAGATCAAGCTATGTGTATAAAGCATTTAACACTATATGTGTTTAGTAAATATACTTGGTGTGGGAATAGGTATCTTTAATATAAACAAAAAATAAGTTTAGACAATCCCAAACCAGAGAACTAAGTTTGTGTGTATAGTATATAAATACATTATAAAAAGAACCTTTCTTATCCTCTTGTCCCTGCTTACTTTGTTGATGTTTCGGTCAAAGTTTATTAATTTAACATTTTAAATAGCATTTTAATACAAGCTGATAAAAAACATGTTAAAACTGAATAAAAAAAATGGCACCATGTTTTTAAGGCTTCATAGAAAGGTGAAGAACAAAATTGCATGGGGAGTCACATTTTTACAAACAAAATTTACTCAGGACGAATTTGCTACATATGCCCCTACACTAAGGTGGCTAAGTGAGGGCTCCGACACTCACTTCACACCACCGTGCACATGATATGTGGGAACGAGGTCACAGGAAGTTAGTTTCGGGATCTGGTAGAGGAACTTAAGGACAACTAACTATATGCTGAATTTTGGATTAGTAGGTCAAGCAATTTCAAACAGTTTCCCTGTGAACCGACTGCGGGCCGGCCAGACGGACGGAGGACAAAAGGCTATCGCTATATAGCTCAAGTGACTTATTGTCAGCTGTGCCACAAATATCATATTTGCAGGATCAAACCTAATGAAATGAACAAATAAGTCCCAAATCTACGGATATTAGTGAAAGGAGTTTCATGATTGTGTTTTAAGACTGAGTGAAATTCCGGGAAGACCTGGAATACTGGATGCCACACGGGGGGGGGGGGGGGGGGGATGGCCCCCTGCGGCCCCCCTCTGGCTACGCCCCTGATGTGTATACATATACATCAGAGTGACGTATACTCATATATATAGATAAACGTAGAGGATCATTAAATTGATTCAGTTCAGTTTTTATTATCAAATAAAACACGTAATGTTTCCTCAACTGTTTGACGATCAAACAGCTAGAAAATTGCAATTGTATAATCTTTTCTAAAATCACAAAATATGGTGCTTTTTATTCAGTGACCATAGAGAATATGACATTGTATTAACGAATCAAGTATACTATCTTCTCATCTTCATACTACCAAGCCATGACCACGCATTGAGGGGTTGTAATATGCCATGGAGCACAAGATCCTTGGTTGAAACCCTTCTGAGCGTCTAAGGCAAAATGATAAAACCACAAAAGAAACTCAGAAATCGATGTATCTTAACAACAGCTGATTAATTCTGGGTTATTTCTAGCCCAGTAAAGTTAAAAAAAAATCCAAAAAACTAAAATCCCAAGAGGCTTAACAATGACCACATCATTTTTATGTATGGCTACTCTCGTCATCATTATACAGACATTACCACAAACAGGTCATGGACCTAATTTTAACCTTATTTTGAGTACAAGCTAAGAATTACCTGAAAACATATGCTTTATAGAAAAAGTAAGGTGTGCTTACACATTGCCTTTCAAACAAAATCTAACCTATGTAAGTTAGTAGTTCATTCCTCTTAGTTTACACTTCCTAGGAGTAAATCGACTGAACAAGAATTGAATGAAAACTGGAACATTTCCGAGAATTTTTAAAGAAAGCTCGAATATGTAATTGGAAGGATTTCAAGTTATGTACAATAGGAATTGTTGCTCTCTTTTATTTTCACACATGCATTAGATCGAGAATGACAGTCTAATTTAGTCATGTGCGTAAACCGAAATTGTCTAAAGTGTTAATTCAGTTAAACGTAAGATACAAACATCAGTCTTATACCACTATGTTCCGCTCAAAATATTCCTAAAATAAAAAAAAAATCTAAAAAGAAATGTTTTATGATTTTTTTTTTCATATTTGTATGTGCGTGAGTGGCCGCATTGAAAATGTTGATGATCTATAAGGATAACAACGCTACCTCTCGACTTCTCAGCATCAAGCAGATTACCTTTAACGTTGATGACTCTTTGGCCAAATTTAAATTTTGTTTGGTTAGTTTTTTTTCGTGAGTTATTGTCGGGAAGAGGGCTTAATTCTATGGGGGTAATTATTCTATTGCCTTATAGGCTTAAAGGCTGCCAAAATAAATATCATCATCTCTGAAATTTTCCTGAACAAGCAGGACGCTTGCCTTATATTTACAAAACACTAATTGGTGTAATTAGAAATTTTCAATGAAGAAATTCGTTTCACCTTTTATGTGTAAGTTTCATACATAAAAAAATGTTCTTCAATATCCTTTTATCCTTTATAAATCATAAATTCAAACCCTGTGGAATTTACCTTAACTAAAAATTTAAAAGATAAAATTATTTTTTTACTGAAAAATAGTGAAAAAGAATTATGTTTATAGGTATCTTTGGAATATGTTTCGCGTTGCCATCTGAATAATCTTTAGTTGAGGCTCATGGGTCAGCATTTCATCCTTTGTGAATTATATAGTAAAGTGAGTGATACTGGGATTTTCTCCACGTGTCTCCAGATCACCAGTTGACGGGCTGACCAAATGCATTTGTGTGCGGACTATTTTGTACAAAATATTCTGTACAAAAACACCTAGTAACCTTAAGAGTTTCAAACAGAATATTTTAATGTGTTACCACACTTGTTACCATTCATTTGAGCATCATATTCGGTTCCCGCAGCCGCCGTTCGCCTCAGCAGTACACGACATCTGGCGGCTTGTTTCTGTACTAGCTGTGGGTCTAATGAAGAGGAGGAATCGTATTGGGATATCGCTAATACCGATACTCTCGTGTGTTACACGTGACATAATCATCATCATCAGCATCACCACCACCGTCGTCGTAGTCATCATCATCATCATCATTACCATTTCCAACGTTATCATCTAAAGAAGGCATTAATCTTTTGCTTGATCAAATTAAAATACAAATGTAAGAGCTAATGCTTATTTTTTTCTACCATTGAATGATGACATGTAAAAATGTGATTAACATGACAGGCTCTGAAATTAAAGACTTTTGTATCCAGCCAAAATGAACTAAAAGCATGAGATAATACGCTACAGATTACAAGTAATAAAGACTCTCAAATATAACATGCATATGACAAATGTGATATTAAATCACCTAGATACACCGATAACAAAATTCTGAGATCACTAAAAATCTGTATTCTAAGGAATGCAAGCCCCCGCCATGTGGGGGCCCCATTGTGGGATATGCTTCCAACACAGTGTTGCATTCACTTATTCGGTCCTTATACCTTGATTCATTAGTGCGTAAGTGACTTTACGTTTGGGAATTTTCCTTAATGACGTTCCTCAATATGGATTATATACGGGTCAAGGTCGCAATGGCGCTGGGGTGAGACACACTTTACGGTCCTCCTCCTTCCATGTTGAAAATTAATGGGAAATATCCGTCTGAAAGGACCGAACGCTTTCAGGAATAATTTGTCATATCTCTGGACTATCTAGACAAATCTGGAGGGGACAAGTACCATTGGTTTGGTGAGTAATCACTCATATTATAGACATACCAGCAAAAGCACAAGTATATCGCGCCAACATTGCCTAATGATCACCTGTTCCGCGTAAAGACAATTAAACCTGACCTGACTCTCAATAGGCTGCCCTAAGGGACCGTTTAAAATGGCTACGGTAACATCCAAAGTGTCAAACATGACCGATCGAGAAATATTGGAAATGATGATGAAAAAGATGGACAAATTAGATGATATGCAGACAACACTTAATTCCTTTGTGGAAAGAGTAACTAAAGTAGAAGATAAGTCAGCAGCAAACACAGGTTGAAGACTTAGAAAGGGTCGTGTCGTACATAGAGACTGAGTTTGATGAAATGAGTGTCAGACAGCAGGCAATGAAGAAAAGAATATGTCTGAATTTGAATTCCAGGAAATGAAACAGGAAATAAGTTATTTAAGTAACCGCCTGAGAGCCAATAATCTTGTGATGCACAATATTCCAGAAGGTTCAGAAGGTACAGGACGCGAAACAGACAGTCTTGTTTTTGTAAATCACTTCCTGGCCACAGAAATAGGAATGGATCCAGTTCCAGAGATACAGCAAGCGCACAGGTCTGGTCGGTCCGATAGTCAAACAGGTACGCCGAGAGCGAGACTCATTAATGCCATATGCAAAAACCGTAATGACAGAGATTCTGTAAAAAAAGTGTCAGTGTCTGTATTAAAAGAAAAGGGAAACAACATATACTTTACTGACGACGTACACCCGCACACAAGAGGTATTCATAAGAAGTTAATCCTAGACAGAGTGTCCGTCGTAGGCGAAGTTAATCCCTGTTATGAAAGAAATGCGCCAAAAGGGATGGCTCGCGTTTATACCTTGGAGGTCCCTCGAGTGATTAAATACAAGAAAAGTCCAAAGGGAACACGTGGTCCGTTAAAAACTTACCGCCCACGCGGAGATCTCATGACATGGCATGAACAATCCAAGGCTTGACCGGGGTCACGATCCATACAGACGGAATTAGACCATGACTTCAAACTCTCTGTATGTGATTTTGCTTTTCAATGGAGTTGGGGGGGGGGGGGGGGGGGAGGCGAGTGAATTCCCCGTGGTAATTATCTGTTTACATGATGTTTATGTTCACATAGAGGGTTTATCCGAGACGTTTGTAATGCCTGTGTTTTATTCTGAGCTGCTACAATGGGAATTCGCTGTATAGAACTCAAGAGGTTCATATTCGAGGTTATCACAATGCTTTGTTATGGATCGAATGATGAAGAAAGATTTTGTTAATAAATGGCAAATTTTAACCTGTCAGAGTTGAAAATTAAGCTATATTCTCACAATGTCAGAGGACTTAGGAATTATAGGAAAAAAGGAAAATCCTGAATTGGTTTTCAAAACATGGGGGAAATGGAAGTATATGTTTTCTTCAAGAAGCGCATTGCGATAAATCCACCGAACATGCATGGAGGAATCAGTGGCATGGGGTTTCTTATTTTTCACACGGTAGCAACGACAGTCGAGGGGTAATGGTCTTGATTGGAAATCAGGTAGAATTTAAATGTTTTGCAACGAAATGTGATACTCAAGGTAGATATATACTTATTCACTGTGAATTATATGGACAACCATTTTAATTATTAATCTTTATATGTCAAATAAAGAAAATGAACAGATTGGATTTATGAAACGTATAATCACTGAAATTAGAGCCTTTTCAGATTACGAATCCTTTTCTATTATAATAGGTGGGCATTTTAACTGTGCACTTTCAAATGCTGATGCCCAGGGGGGAAATTACACACCAAAAATGCGAATAATCTCATTAATAGAAGAACTTATAGAGGAAAATGACCTAACTGATATTTGGAAAACACAGCACCGGAATTGTAACAACTACACCTGGAGAACTCTTGTTCTATTTATCCAAAGAAGACTTGATTATTTTCTGTTGTCAAATAAACTAAAACCTTATGTTATTAACTCCGATATTTTACAAGGGCTGTCCTCAGATCACTATGTCATTCTAGTGGAGATAAATAGATTTTCAAACGCTAAGTATGGGCCTTCCCATTGGAAGTTTAATACGTCATTGCTTGACGATTTCCAGTATGTGGAGGAGTTGCGATCGAAATATACTACATGGAAAGAAATATTTCCTTCAGGTAAAAATTATGTCAAACTCTGGGAGTACCTGAAGTTCAAAATTAGGGAATTTACGACTGCATACTCAAAATTAAAAGCGCGAAAATTTCGCAAAGATCGTCAAGAGTTAGAAGCTAAAGTAAAATCGATTGAAAGCACGTTATCAGACGATACTATTATTTGTAAACTTTACAGGTAATATAAAAGTAAACTTGACCAAATGTATGAAAAAAAATCAGTGAGGATATAATAATAAGGTCTCGTATACTATGGTAATAGGAGGGCGAAAGAAATACCAGTTATTTTCTAAATCTGGAGAAAAAAAAAACAAAAATATAAAAGTCATATCAGAAATAAATGATGAAGAAATAACAGATGCAACTAGCATTCTAATGGAAAATGAGCTCACTTTTCAGATAAGTATAAAAGGAAAAGTAATGTTACCGAAAAAGATTGTAGAAATTATCTTCAAAATGTAAAAATTCAAACTTTAAGTAAGACTGAAAAGACTTGACTAGAATCTCCTATAACAATAGCATAACTCCATAAAGCAATAAAAGATATGCCCAATGGAAAACACCCGGTAATGATGGGCTTAAAAAAAATTTATAAGAGCATTTTCTAATTTTCTGGGTAAAGATATTTTACATAGTTTTAATGAATATTTTGAATGTGGGTCACGGAGTCCGAGCCAAAATCAGGCTGTCATCTCCCTCATAGAGAAACAGGGCAAGGATAACCGACTGTTGAGCGGGTGGAGACCCATGAGCCTTAGAAATACTGACACAAAAGTTATTTGTAAAATTCTTGTATCGCGTATTAAGCCGTTCTTATTTAAATTGATTGATACCGATCAGTATGCGTTTGTACCTATAGAAGGTCGATAGCAGAGGCGAACAGACTTATATCAGATACATTTGAATACACGAAGTCAGAAAACATGAAAGGCATCTTTTTCGCTGCAGACTTTGAAGCTGCCTTCGATAGTTTGGATTATACATTTCCTTTAAAAGTTCTTGAACGTTTTGATTTTCCTAAAACGTTTATAAAATGGGTAAGAATCTTGTATACAAATGCCGAAAGTTGTGTGATGAATTTTAGGTGATCAACAGGGTATTTCAAACTACTGAGGGGTGCCCGACAAAGTGACCCCCTGGCTCCTTACCTTTTCTTGTTTGCTATAGAAATTTTGTCGGCCAAAGTTAGAGATAATGATAATATTAAGGGAATAAGCATTAATAATAATGTCATAAAACAGTGCCTTTTTGCGGACAATGCCAGCCATTTCTTAAAAGATAACTCGAATATTTGCTTTCCATTATGGCCGAGTTTTCAACTTACTCTAAAAGTGAAATATAAGTCATTAATTAGGAACTATAGTATCAGAGGAATTAGATTACCAGATTTCGAATTAAAATATAAAACTCAACAAATCATATGGAATTTTAATTATTAGATTGTAAATTCGAATAATGGAAAATCATTCCACTTTATTGTTTATTGAAAATTGGAGTTCATATTTTGAACGTGGGGACTAATTTTGATGTTAACAGTCTAGTGTTATACAAGTTGTCTTTCTAGAAGAATGCGTTTCATATATGGTCTCAGTTTGCAAGCTGTTCCCCTAAAACTCCAGATGAAGTTCTAGTCCAACCTCTCTGGCGAAATAAACTAATTAAAATAAATAACCAGTCCGTAAACTTTAGCCAGTTGAGCAAGGTTGGTATAAATCATATAGCAGATTTAGTCGATGGAAATAGTTGTGTAAAACAACCTAATGAAATTTTACCAGAAGACAACTATAACAGCTGTGTCATGTTACGTAATTCGCTATTATTTACAATTCCACTGAAATGGTTTTCTCTTACTGCTAATAATGTTACAAAAGGTTTAGTGGACAAATATAGTTGTTCTGTCTACATTGTATGTAACGGTAAGTTGGCAAACCTAAAACTTCTTAAATCAAATCAGGTATATAAAATGCTGCTATACCATTTATGTGAAGAACCATCGGCAAAAAGGAAACTTTGTGAGTAAATTTGATGGAGTAGACTGGACAAAAAAAATGAATAATATATATATATATATATATATATATATATATATATATATATATAAATTGTTATGATACTTATTCTCGTGAGTTCCAGTTCAAAGTAATTCACAAATATATAGGTGTATATAATAAACTGTATTCATGGAAATTGATAGAGACCAGATTATGTTCATATTGTTTCACCGAACCAGAAACTGTTAATCATCTATTTTGTAGTTGTCAACATCCGTAAAACTTGTATTTTAAGATTATGGAATGGGCAAAGACCTTTAATGTGACGATGCCGGATATCTCCGAGTTAGTAATTGTAGATGGTTATATCGTTGAAAGTGATAACCACTGTCTCATTAGTACTTTTATTAATATATATAAGCAATATGTTTATATGAACAGGAACGCAGGTAAATTGAGCTTGAAAGCGTACCACTCAAAAGTAGATTATTTTAAAACTGTTGAACATAGAGTAGCAAAAAAGGATAGATTACAGCTTCATTATTTGAAATGGGGACCAACTGAGAAAGATGATGACAATCGATTGTGAACATGACAAGGCAATGTAATAATACTATATTTGTTATTCTTGGAATATTTTTGTTGAAAAATATATGGATTATATACCGGATGACACAAATCTAGCCACTTCTTCATTGGCCCATTTCCTAAATGTCCTGAAAACTTCATGAGATTTAGTTCTTGAGTTATGTTCTGAACAAACACGCACACACACCCACACGCATACACTTGAAGGGAGGATTTTAAAAATTGGGTGAGCACTCTTCAAATGGTGCGTATGAATGAAACGAAGTTTGATCCATTGTGTGAATTTATAATGAATACAATGAACAGTTTGCAGTAATGATATAGAAAGAAACTGCGATTACACAAAACAGCTTGTTCGTATGGCCCTGGTTTCCCCACTGGTCACTTGACGACAACTGCAGTTCTTTATAAACAAGAAAATCTCATGTGTCATATGTCGCATAACTGTTTGGCTTATAGTAACGGACATCTCTTGAAGCTAGAGCTGGAAAAGTAAACTGAATATTACATTCTACAAATTTCTTTCTGTATAGGACCCACCAAAAATACATTTTATCGCCATTTAATAAATTATTGACAGAAACGGGAGAAACAACCAAATTTCTGTTACGTAAACAGTGGACACTCGCCACCGGCTGTATTGGGATAAATATTAGTGAAATACCCTCTTTTCCTTTACCGGAGCAATGACAGGTTATTGCGGCTTAATCTGGCACGGAAACGTTTGGAAATTTTCCTGTTAGGTAAGCATCGGATCATGAGAAACAATAACTTACTTCTATCAATGTCTGCTGACATTGCTGACATCTAGGGATTTATAAAGCACTATGTATTACCTATAATAGATTTAAAAAAGTAAATAATAAATGAAAATATGCACACGGAAATGTGTTCATAGCTTTGTTACATGTTATTCTGGATTTTTTGTCGCTTTTTTAAAAGAAAATTTATGCATTGTGTTATTTTACTACCAATCATAATTATCAACATTTAAGAAGGTGTAAAACTCTTTCCTGACCGACTCCAAATGTCGATTGATAAATGTTGGTGATAGACACGTCATTCTTCATGATTTCTACATGTGTATACATATACAGCAGAGTGACGTATACACATATAAAGATACACGTAGAAGATCATAAAATTTATTCAGTTCAGTTTTATTATCAAATAAAACAGGTTATGTTCCATCAACTGTATGACAATTAAGCAGTTTGGAAACAGAATTGTATAATCTTTTCTAAAATCATTAAAAATGGTGCTGTTTAAAGTCTGTAACATGACCACGCATTGAGAGGATGGAATATGGAGCACAAGGTTTCTGTTTGAAAACTTGCCTCAGTCAGAATGAAAAAATCGCAAAAGACCCTAAGAAATTCTACTATCTGAACGACAGGTTATTGCTTCAGGCATAATTCTAGCCCAGTGAAGCAAAAAAAAAATGAAGTCCACTAAGCTTAACAATGACACATCATTTTTAGCTCAGCTGACTGTAAGTCATCTGAGCTATAGTGATGGTTCTTTGTCCGTCGTCCGTCCGTCCGTCGTGCCTGTCGTCCGTCCGTTAACAGGGTACATTTTTTTTAAATGGTTCGCCCTACGAATCCAAAATTTGTCAAAGAATAAGATGTCTCTAAGTTCCCCCAGCAAACCTGAAACTGGGTCCCTTCGACTTTGTTCTATTGAGAAATTAAATTGAGGAAAACCTCCATTGCCATCAAAAACCTATTGTTACACTTCAAACTGCCCACTTTGAAAACCGCTATGTTAATCTATTCATATTTGAAATAACCATTTCTGCATATATTTCCTGTGTACATGCACTTGGTCAAAGATCAGGAAATATATATACCCACTTAACATGATACTTTTTTATAGCTAGAGAGCTTATTTTAAATGTATATCTATATTCAACCTAGTTTAATAGTATACCAGATATTAGATCAAATTTTGTAATTTTTTTAAGTCATTAGCTTAAATGTAAAATCATTTCCTTAAATTTTTCCCAACTTCAACTATGGCACATTTTGTTTCGCTTTTATTATCACATGATGGACATATAAGGGTTTAGCTTTAAAAGGAATTGATGAAAAAGGATAGCTTTTATTTAAGTTTTTATACACCATAACTAGTGTTGTTTACATCAAGCCAACTGATCCCAGTGGTTTGCAATGAGAGATGCAGCCGTCACCTATGTTTTGTAACTCCGTCGCTCAAGGCTTCTTTTTTTACTCAGTTTAGCTAGGCTTCCCCTCTGCCCCCTCCCCCCTCCCCCGACAGGGTGCATAAACTAACTGAATATTATAATTTTCTATATATAATTATTTCTTATTCTAGACTTTTGCTACATTTTGGATTTTGCATTGTATCACAAGGGGAAAGTGCACATATAATTGTGTCCACAAAGTGATGTATTGCCAAACAAATGTGGGTTTTCATAATATGAGGAATTCCTTACTTCAGCAGAATAAAAACTTTGGGTTCTATTTTAACATTTGTGAAATTGAATATTATGCTGGTATTTAATTAAAGTTGAGATAGTAATAAGCATAATGATATTGTTACCCCCTTATCCAACTAACAGTGTGTATACCTGATTTAAAAAGAGAATGTTTAACCAAATTTATCAAATATTTCATTTAATAAAGCGTGTCCTGAAAACTCCAATATACATTGTTTTATTAATGATACAAACAATAATCTTAGAAATAGCATGTTGTGGCATTATGTTTTTAAGTGATATTTTCTTTTAAAAAATCTTTTAAATTCAGTTAAAATATTTTATGTTTAAAGAAATAATAAAATACATATGTTTGCATAATTTGACTTGATGTGAGCCAAACTAAGGATAGATAATGATGCAATTTACAATTCTGAATTAACTTGTATTTTCATATTTTGTTGTTGTTGCAAATTTGTAAATTAAAAAAATGATTATGGTAATAAATATTCATGCAAAAAATGGATATGCTTAAAAAATACTATTTTTTCCATATTGAATCATTAAATGATTTAAGGTTACAAGTTTCACATATTACACAGTGCGTATGCATTGTTTACCTAACTGGCTTGTATTAACTTGTTTATCAAATTTAGTTTATGCTAATTTGAAAATAGAATATTTTAGTTTTTTTACAGCATTTAATTTCAGTAAATAAATTAAATGTATATTATTATGCTTCAACTTATGTCCATTGTTCTGTTATTTGCAGGCTTTTGTATGTTCCCAGTGGATATATTTACATGCCTATTACAGTCACTTAGGTGAAATAAAGAAACATTTACATATACATATTTGTGATAATGAGAGGCTCCTGCATCTTTCATGTAGTCCATAAAGGTGCACAGTCAATACAGCCACTAGAGTTTTATACAAATATTCTCAGAATCAAAATCAGCTGAGCCCTGTGACTAACATGTCACTTGTTATTGTATAGCAGTTCTCATCTTCAATATACAGACAGTGTCACCAACAGGCAATGGGCCTAGATCTGACCCTTTCTTTGAGTGCAAGCTTAGAATTACCTGAAAACCTATCCTTTATAGAAAAGTTAGGTATGCTTGACACGTTGTTTTTTTAAACAAAATCCAGCTGATGAGAGTTAGCAGTTCATTTCTCACTGATCACACTTCCTAGGTGTCGGTCGACAGAACTTTTTGCACCACCATTGAATGTAAATTGGAACATTTCAGCGTATTTGTTAGGAGAGTATTGAATATGTAATTGGAAGGTGTGATTTCAAGTTAGGTACAATAGAAATCGCTGCTATCTTTTATTTTCACATATGCATGAGATGTAGAATGACAGTTTGATTTACTTATTATTCGAATTAACGGTAAAATGGATTCAACAGTTACATAAACTGTCATTTGGCCTTTGTAAATTTAAGTGAAAATCAAGATACACATTGTGACACATCTCACCTGTACCTGTTCTGCTTAAAACGTTCCTAAAATAAACATCTTTGATCATGGAATTTTGCATATTCGTGTATGCGTGTGTGACCGCATTGAAAATGTTGGTTATCTACAAGTATTTCTTGGCTTCTCAGTATTAAGCAGATTACTTTTGACGGTTTACGTCTCTTTGGCTAAGTTTTGTCCGGTATAATTTTTTTATTATTATTTTTATATTTTTATTTTTTTTTTAATATTATCATTTCTGATTTTTCCATGAACCAGCAGGTAGCTTACTCTGGATGTACAAAATATTGTTTTATCAAACACGCACTCACAGCATTGATTCATTTTATTTTTTCATATTCTCAGCACACTATATATAGTCACCTTAACTCAACCTTATGCAAAGTTCAGGTAAAATTGATATAAAAGACCTGTTTATTAAGTTGTTTTTAATATCTTAGAAACATGTTGCTCGTTTCCATCTTATTAATCTTTAGCGAAGGCTTTTCTGAGTCACCATTTCTTCCCTTATGAATAACAATAAAGTGAAGGTAAGAGTGATGCGGTTTTATTCACCAGTTGACCAGCTGACCCAATGCTAATGTGTTGGACTATTTTGTACAAAACATTCAGTACAAAACACTTAGCAGCCTTTAGAGTTGTCATTTTTATTTCTTACCAATCTTGTCACCATTGAATCGAGCATTAAATTCTGTTCCTGCAGCCATCGTTCGCCTCAGCAGCGCACGACATCTGACGGCTTGTTTCTGTACTACGTGTGGGGTCTGATGTGGGGAGGAGGTATCATTCTGTGACTATTCAGACCATTGGTTCCTGTCAGTTTTCTTAACCTTTTGAGCTGGTAAATCAATATTCCGATATTTGTTAAATGTGACATCATAATCAGCATCACCACCACCACCACCATCGTCGTAGTCATCATCATCATCATCACGACTACCACCGTCATCATCTACAGAAGGCATTTATCGTTTCCTTGATCAAATTAAAATACAAATGTAGGAGTTAATGCTACTTTTTTCGTCCAATGGAATGATATCATGTGATAATGTAAATAACATGACAGGGTCTGAAATTAAAGTCACTGAAAAAGTTGTCACTGGAATATGGAGACCGGCAGAGTAAAAAATTACCGGCTCTCAATAAGTTAAACAACCGGAAACAAGTTTAAAAAAATATTGTTGTTATACTATTTCTCTAAAACATAATGACTGTATTGATTATATTGATGTTAAAATTTGATTTTTATTCACGGCTATTTGTATGACTGCAAAGTTACATGCTTGAATAAAACATTCAAATATGTCTTGTTATCATTTTAATGAAGATGAAATCGGGGTCAATTGAATCCCTCTAAATGTTCCCTAAACGTAACCCCCAACAATCTTTCACTTCAACATTTATATCTTGGTATGTAAATGTCCTTATTCTTTCGGCGGGTACCTGCGGTATCACCAAGAAATAAGGATTTCGGCTTGAACCACCTTAAATTGTAATAAAATAAAAAAACACGTGTTACAAGGATTCCAAATGGTAACAAGACTTTAATTTAGCTTAAAAAAGGGGCATGGGTAGCAAACTAAGGTCGAATACTAGCGGCGTTACATCAGGGTTATGTAATAAAATCAGCATTTCAGGCACTTTTTGTGAATTTCAATAGAATTTGTATATCTTCAGAGCAAGGATTATATTTAGTTTACACATGTTATAATAATCGTTACGCCAGTAATGTTTAACAGTGATATAGGACACGAGTCCTGGCTGACTCGAGTCCATTTTTCAGGAACTCGAACTCGGACTTGGACCCGTGGGTCCGGGACTCTGACTTGTACTCGGACTCGAACGTAAGGACTCGAGAAACAGACCGAGTCCATCTAGAGTCCAATAAAAAAGTCTGTCACAAAGAAAGAATTATGTGTTAACTACTAACAGAATATTACAAAATAATAATACTATATACACCAAGCTTTGCTCAACATTGGGAGCTAAAAAATGAAGATTACCATTAAAGTAACAGGCCTTACTTACAAATGTGTATGAAATTTATCCTGGTTTCAAGCATATTTGTATTGGACTATAACTCTGACTCAGGTTCCAAATGACTCGGACTCGAAGAAGGTGGAACCTCATGGACTCTGACTCTGAATCAGGTTCCAAATGACTCAGATTCGCAGAAGGTGGAATAAAGGTAATAAAGACTCTCAACTATGACATGCATATGACAAAGGTGATATAAAATCACCTAGATACACCGATAACAAAATTCTGAGATAACTAAAAATCTGCATTTTAGGGAATACAAGCTTCCGCTATGTGGGGGTCCACGTTGTGAGATGCTCCCAAAAGCGTGTTGACATTCACATATTTGGTCCATATTCCTAGTTTCATTGGTGCTTAAATGACTTTACATTTGTTAATAATCCTTGATGACATTCCTTTATCCAGATCATATGCCGGATCCACACCACACTCTTCACTGGACCATCCCCGAAATGTCCGAAAATTTCATGACATTCAGTTCATGAGTTATATTGTGAACAAACACCAAAACACAAACACACACATACAAATACACTCACATGAATGGGGATGAACGTATAACCTCCTTGCCGGGGCTATACATTCAGACAAGTAATTGACTTTCATGAGTGAGTCTTCAGACATTCGATTGGCCTTGGTTCTAGCTCTAAATATATTCAGTCACTGGGCATGAGACATGTCACTGGAGATGTGTTTCGGAAAATGAATGGTTCACCCTGATCATCGAAATTACAAAATTGATTGTCAGAAGCATTCGTTCAAGTCACTTTATGGATTCCACTCATGCAGAGAAGTCCATAAAATATATCTCTTAAAACGTGTACGTGTTGTTAGTTGGACACATCGGAAGTATATGTGAGTAAGTCACGTGCCATATTTGCATAGAAATTGGAAACAGGAGACGACCATCTGTCTGGACTGAAAAAATACGTGAAAAGTTGAAATCGCTTCTATTAAAATATTGTTCCAAATGACTCTGACTCGAAGAAGGTGGAATCTCAAGGATTCTGACTCTGTTTCGGACTCGTGGTTCCAAATAACTCGTACTCGAAGAAGGTGGAATCTCTATGTCTCTGACTTGGACTGGAATCAGATTTGCGCTCGGACTCGGATGGTGTAGACTCGAAAAATCACTGTTGTTCAGCAGTCGCATAACGCAAAAGAAACGCAATGAATATCGAATATACTTGAAGTATAGTGTTCCTTGTTAAAATATTATAGTATCTGCTAATACTTAGTTCTAACACTCGATGCTTACTTCTGTCAAGAAGTGAAAATAAATTTGCGTATAACATATCATAACGCAGCCTTACAGCTCAGTTAAATATTTTAAGATATTTTTTGTCAGCTTCAATCCAGTGTTTTGTCTGTGTTTCTTGGCCAAGTTTCCTCATTTTTTTCACAGAGTTAAGGTAATGCAACCTTTTCTTGGCTATGTTTGATCACACTAAAAATGATAACCACGTGTAAAACAGGTGACTTGGTGAAAGTATGTGCCGGAATGAATTTGCTGAGAGACTTTTGTACCCAGCCAAATAATAAGTAAAAACATAAGTACAAGTACGTATTACAAGTAATAAAAACTCTCAAATATGACATGCATTTGACAAAGGTGATATAAAATCACCTAGATACACCGATAACAAAATTCTGCATTTTAGGGAATGCAAACCTCCGCCATGTGGGGCCCCCATTGTGGAATGCTCCCAAAACCGAGTCGGCATTACATATTTGGTCCATATTCATAGATTCATTGGTGCTTAAGCGACTTTACATTTGTGAACAATCCTTGATGACATTCCTTAATCCAGTTCCGGGTCCACAACACATCTTTACTGGCCCAACACCGAAATGCCCTGAAAATTTCATGGGATAACGTTCATGAGTTATGTTGTGAACAAACACACAAGCACAAACACACACACACCGAACGGGGATGAACGCAAACCCTCCTTTCAGAGGCAACTACATTCAGACTTTATATTGACCTTCATGAGTGAGTCTTCAGACATTCCCCTGGCCTTGGTTCTAGCTCTAAATATATTCACTCACTAGACAAGAAACATGTCACTGGTGATGGTTCACCCTGAAATTCGAAATTACAACATTTATTGTCAGGAGCATTCGTTCAAGTCACTTTATGGATTCCGCACATGCAGAGAAGTCCATTTAAATTATCTCTTAAAACGTGTACGTGTTGTTAGTTGGACACAAAGGAAGTATATTTGAGCAAGTCACGTGCTATATTTGCATAGAAATTGGAAACAGGAGACGACCATCTGCCTGGACTGAAAAACTACGTGAAGAGTTTGAAAGCGCTTCTATCAAAAGTCTGCTTGCTTGTTCATTAAAAGTATCTTTAGTGCACGGTTTGGCCACAACTATTTTACATGGATTGTACAACAAGCTATAATAACTAATACGAGGCTCTCCCCATAGCTCGGATGGTGGCGTTCGGCAGTCTGTAGAGGTAGATTCGGGAAAACCACCGACCTTAGACGGGCCACTACTAGCCGCCTACAGCGACTAAACGCCTTGCTCCGTTAACGGACGACTGTTTCGTCACCTCCCCATTTATAGAGATAAGTGGTGTTTGACCACGATACGATCGTATTTCCCTGAAATGGCAGTTGTATAATCAGTTTTACGGATTTACATTAAAACTTCTTCACCATAGCAAAAGTATCTTATTTTCAAAACAACTGAAACATATTGGCAACTGTAAGTGCATTTTACTTTAGTTATTGTGTATTTTGGTGTAAGAAGACACGGGTCGTGACAGAGGCAGTTAGTATGTATACTAAGCGGCGACAATGCCTTGTGTACTGGTCCGTTATATAAGGATTGTAGACATATTTAAACTAGGATTTATGCAATTAGCTTATCATAACAGAATTTTGTCTTAACAAAATGAGATACCTGAGAAACGGATGGGTTTTCTCCCTTTTATGGACCCAGATCATACTGAGCTTAGAATCCCACTCTAGTGTATACATGGGTGGTGATTAAATGTACCCTCAGATATATTAACATTTTAGTCAACCTAGGTGGCTAGGCAACTACAACCCACTCCCATGGCAACCATCAAGTCCGGTTCGCTAGAGGAGAGAGCTGAGGGGTTTTGCCATCCATTGTCCATGCCTAAGGTAATTTCCTTTTCCTAAGAAATAGGCGACAAACCAAACATGATTGACGCTAATGAATCGGAGTCATACAGAGTGATGAATTAAACTGCTAAAACAAGGCATTTATGACGCAATTGCAAGTAATCACATCGGTATTATTTGAATGCTTGCAGTACAGATGACCAGGACGTTAAACAAAGAGCACGAAATGGTTGGAACAATACTTTTCCTGGGAGCAATAAAGGTTGCATGACAGGCGTGAAATATCACAAGAACACATGAAAGACATGGTAAAATAACGGAAACACCGTTACAAAAAGAGAGATTAAGCTTGTGCTGTCGTTGTGGCAGGGATTAAAGACTGAAGACACCATTAGAGACAAGGTCAGATGCAAAATTTACGTCACGCTGACGTCATCACGGGAAGCAGACGCCTCTCACATCCTTGAGAGCTACCTAATGTTGGAAGGAAGTCCCTCTGGTAAAGGGTTATGACCCACCGTTTATTTATTTAGGGATTACAGCTACCATGATCATTTGTACAGGCTCCGAGTCTAGGATGTTTTCTGAAGGTTTTGGAATATATATGTCCTGATTTACCTCCGTGAGGATATTGAGGTGGGCATACGATTTTATGGTACTGCCGTCAACGGCACAATGGACTTTTCATGAGAAAGGAAGTGGTGGTGATAAAACCGTATATAAGATGGAAATAGCCTTTTTTTCTTCCTTTCTTAAATACCCTGTTTATATACTAAAGCCATGTTTGAGATTTTCTAGGCTTGTATTACATCTTCTCTTCGACTTGACATAAAAATAAAATGAACTCCTTTTATATGATCACGGAGAATTTTTCAGACCTCAAGTAACCCTTACACTCAGATGTCCCCCATTCTAGGCACTTTTGTTTTTATTGGCAAGGCTATGGCTGTAGGCCAAACCATGTAGAAATTAGGGGAATTGTCCAATCAACTAAAGACAGGGCAAAATATAATTATGAGGTCAAATCATGAGTGCACATATGAATATTATTACATCTTCTTCTTAATTAGACCTACACTTGCTGTATGAGTGAACGTATGCAGCCATAGTAAAATAATACATTTGATGAAAAAACTGTTAAACTGTGATATTGTGAATTAAAAAATAATATAGAGGTTGATTATTTAGTTTAAAAATTTACATGACTGTGACGTTTGTAGAATTTACAAACATTGCCTAGGGTATTTTACGAGAGTTGAATGAAATCAATTCTAGTTCTCTATATTAACTGAATTTATACTTTTAACTCGAGGAATTGGGTTCCACTTAAGGTATTTCCTTTCATCATCCTTTATTCTGCAAGGATCCTGACGAAATTTTTAAAAGGTGTAAATATTTATTGGTAAAATATTTGTGAAGAATCCTACAAAGGTGGCTTTCGACAGAATTCATGAGAAGCTTTTCCTGTATTCGCAACTGTTGTATCAAGGTGAACACTATGCCCTCGTGATTCGTGTGATTTTTTTAATGTCAAAGGTGTTACTGTAATCTCCTATCTAATCTAGTGAGTCTAAGTTAATACTAAATAATTAATAAAAGACTACCCCCTTATTCCAGACAAAATGGAAGCATCATTAAGCTTCAATAACTTTCGAGATAAACGTATACCAGAGAGAATTTCGGAGAGTCTCTTGTGGTTGTTAATAAATTCTAAGACTAGTATTTTACATTCCTGTGCACGCATTAAAAAGGTTTAAAAAATAGTCAAAATTCCATAGAGGCAGATATAAAAAAAACAGACGTTGACTCTTGGCTATAAAACATAAGCATTGCGCTGGACATTGTTAGTTTGGATGTTTTGTCACACTTTATCATGCACATTTATACAGTAATAGTTTTATATTGATGTATAATATCCTTCGAACTTAATCAGGTAACACAATTTATTGCAATATTATATATCAACATTCTAATAAATCATTTATTTAAGGATTGGTTTTGTGTAATTGTGTTAATATATGTGTTGTATAATATACGTTGGTATGTATACTTATCAACTATTATTAGTTTATCATTTACTCGAGATTTAGATATTCAGTCTTTTTTATGTTAGTATAACGTTAGCTGATTATACTACCCCGATAAACCGTGTGAAATGAAAAGGAATGTTGGTATCAATAGTGTAACCCAGTCTGCAAACTTAAATCAGGGTATTTCTGTGAAGAGATTACAAGGATTTTTACATGTATTATATGCAGTGATGTGAAAGACAAAGACTCCCTGTTTCAAAAAAGATTCCTAATCCATCTGAAGAACAAAAGAAAGAAAATTATGATCCTTGCCGGATCCCATTGTCAGAAAGTGTCTTCCAGCAGAGAATTATGACACCTATCCGTGAGCTGCAGCATGGCCGTCTGGTAAATAGATACAGGGATTCTTTATGGTAGATACCGTAAGTTATTCCACAAAGACACGGTCTCAGAAAGAACGCCTCAGGACTCCCCGTGGTAATAATGTACGGTCACCCGGCCGTATCAAGGGGGCAAAGGATCTCACAACTCATATATTCTTGGAAGAGTTTAATATAACCTTAATTTTTCTATCCATAAAAGCCCTAAATGGGAAGCAATGCTTTTTAAATCATTGGATAAGCAGGCGGGCTCGTGCGCGCTGTTTATGCCATTATGCTGTTTATGGAATTACATTGCTATATACCTGACTTACATAAACTTTCATAAGAATGACACATAATCGATTTCTTGTCCATATAATTGTGCTATTCAAAATGTTTTAATGTATAAAGAAACATGTGAATGCCTGAGGGGATGCAATTTAATCATGGAAAGGAATTGATTAAGAATACAGACGAATACATTAGCTAAGAATAGGAGTGGTATGGCAATCTGTATGTTTGAAAATGTCACCCCTGTCCCGGAATTAATCAGGCGCTTCTCCGCAAAATGGTTAAAAACTTATTTCGCAATGAGAAAAAAAATGAGAAGTATAGTTAAAAAAAGGATACATTTTGATGAGCTTATCTAAATCTATTAATTCCTTCACCTAACACAAACATTATTGTGATCCCCTTTTTAAACTTTACAAGTTATATAATTTTGATATTCTATGATAAAATAACATATAAATTGATAAAGAAAATTAATAAAACACATCAGAAAAGAAGTACAACTAATCATTGACATAAGCAGGCGTGTATTAGCCCATTGTCCAATGACATTCAAATTTCGTTTATTATATATGCTGCTTTTTATTAATCTATTATCTCCGGAAACGAAGGTAGCGTGGAGTAAAGAGATCAGGCTGGATGTTTGTGTGTGTGTTTAAGTGCGTCCGTGAATCCTGTTTCGGCGTACGAAAATACCACTGTCTCAGCAGTATCTCCGAAAGTTTTTTCGAATCAATTATTAGAAAAAACTTATTTATTGTGTACTTTAAGAAAGAGAGCATTCAAAAGCATGCCATGGTCGTGTCACTAGGTTCGAAACATGCCAGCTGATGTTTGTCGATGGTGTTCCGCAGCGGTTGTCTGTCACCCACCTCTCCGCCAGGGGTCGTTTCTACTCGAATCAAACCTCTTCCTAATAGGCACTGGGGGATGGCCAGGACTTGTCTTAACTGTCAAACTTTTAAATCAAAATTTGTTACATTTCAAACAACTCTATTACATATCATATGCGTATGCTTGCAAACTATCTCTTATTCCATGAAGGTCTCACCAAAAAAAAAAAAAAAAAAGAACACCCATGTTTATGGAATTTTTCTTTAAACAATTCTTGCTCAACATATTTGAACGGACTACATTACCCTCGTCACTATATTTTTAAAACGCCGCTGGTGTATTTAGAAGCCCCGGTAATGGTAGGTAGCAGATTTTGACACATACACACCCTACACAACGGAATCGATTCTGCGCAGTGATTATTATAAATCGGACAACCTTAAGCTTCTTACATAAGTTTCTAGGCTTTTTACTGAAATCTGCACTTAATCGATTTATTTCTATGAAGTGGCGGCCATGGAAGGATTAAACGTTCGGGGAGACATGGATGCTTATTAATACGTTGGCGGTGGTTTTCTCTAAGGAATGCTTTCTGGTCTTTCATGAGTCTTTTATGATCAAACACCTTTAAAGGTGCAGCGATTTCATATTACTATTTCATCAGGTGTAAGGTCAAGTCATATCTTATGAATAAAACAGGTTAACTCAAAGGCTAATGTTTATATGTGGTATTTAATGGGCTTCCAGATTTTGCAGTGGACCTAGTAATGCGTTAAAAAGTTGTAACTGCTTTTGTTACCCTTTTTTGTGGATGGACCTGATATAAATAACGAGCTAATGTTTTTCAATTATCTGATTCTTCCGGGACAAAGCAGGCTAACCATTATGCTTGATGACGCCTCTATATATCTTTGTTTGCCTTATGTATGACGAGTATGGAGTATAACTTACACTCCAAATGAGATTAATGCATGGATCAGACGATATATAATACGCAAAACAGGAATTTTGTTTTGTGAAATCAAATCAACGGTTTTGAGGGAAGATATTTTTTAGTTTCATTGTAATTCATCCAATTTTTTCCCCGTCTACATGTATATATAACACGCCAAACAGATGTTTTGTTTTGTATTTCACTTATTGTTAGGGATATCAGATTTACGAATTTGAGGGAATATTTTTTTTTTAGTTTCACTGTAATTCATCCATGGTTTTGTTCTTGTTTGTTCCTGAAACTGTATTGATAATGTTAGGCCAGTAAATACGCTAACTCGTTCGATTTTCACTGTATTATATTAAAAGGAAATGTGTTTTTTTTCTGTGATATATATATATATATATATATATATATATAATTAATAATAATAATAATAATAATAATAATAATAATTTTTCATCATGTTAAATATAATGACACAGTGAAAGTTTATGCAGATTAGTTTATTTCAAACACGAAATATTTCAACATTACTTCCCTAGGTAAAATTGACAGTACTCAAAGAAGCGTTTAAAATTAAAGTTTTGGCACAGAGAGGACTAGATGGTGTGCACTATCACAGCCTTGTGTCACATCTTAAGTCTGTCGTCCTCAAACAGTTATACTGTTAAGTTGACAATTGCTCTTCCTTCTGTTTCTATAAGATGCAAGGAGGGAACATAAGCGAAGGATTAATTATTATGACCGTGTTCAGCACTTTTTTCTGTCTGATGTTAGGGAATATTTCTTGTCTACCAATAAGTTATCGAGCAGAGATGCAAATTCCCTTGGACAGACCTTTGATCTATGGTATATCAGGCCAACTTGAAATTTCCTACCAAACGTCTAAAGGCACGGTAGCGACTACAGAAACATAAATTTTCTCTTTCAAAATCAGTTTTAGGCAAGTTAACAAAAACTGTATCGCGATACGTAATATTGGAATCACCCTATCGCTATATATCACCCCATCGCTATATACAGATATCACGATAATATAGCACAGCCTTAGTCCAATATGACCAAGACGACCACATTAACAATTATTACAAAATATTTCTGTATAAACACAATGTAACTTCGACCAGTAAAAATTACTCATGGCTACATATTTGTCAATAAGACCCAGTAACTTTGATCTATGGACTTTTTCCAAAGAGGAAGATATAACGGAAATTCATGAAAGAGTGACTGCAGGTGTCACCATAACTTGATAAATTTGCTCCCTTTTTTGACTCCGGGTTTTCTCTCATGGGAAATCGCTGGTCTTTATGTAGATCCTTTTTTATTATAAAGTCTTCCAATAGAAGGCCTAGGAGGAAAAGCAGTTCATTCCGTCAACAGCTACGGTGGTATCGCGAGCTCAAATCCATTTGATTGTAAATTTTATTTTTACAAGTTACTTATTCAAATGGCATACTAAATCACCCCCTACGAGATTTCTAATTGTAAGTGTTACAAAAGGCTGACGGGTTGTTTTTCATCTAGTTTTATTAGTTTCAGTTATTTTTTTCCAGTCCTTGAAATACATCCTCTCTTTCAAATAAATTCTTTCAGACAGGAAAAAAAACCATATTACACTTCATGGAATATTTGCTACACCATATTGTTATAGGTGCTCCTTTTATTGTGTGACACGGGCGTAACTCGTGTTGATGTTGCACTTTATGTTTAATCCGTACTGGTTGAACTTTCGTTGTCATGCTGGCTTGGGTTTTCACGCCTGGTCGAGGTCACGTGATGACCCTGGTATGTAGAGATACACACAGCGATGTTTTTCTAGAGAATTCCTGTGACGCGTGCTTACCGTGTATAATGTATTTTTCTTCGAATATTCTAGAAATGGAAAATTCTCGGCTTCGGGTGAGGAGTATAAAAAGGGGCTGTGTTTTTAGAACCGAGGGCAGAGAGCAGAGAATATTCCAGCGGACGCAGAAGCGTGTGTGTCGGTTTGTGGGACCTTATCCGACGTGTGCGGCAATTATAGATTTTCTTTACTTTCTGGATTGTTACAAGAGCTTTACACTGGACTGTCATTCTCCGAGAGTATACATTTAAAGAACTTATCGTTGTGACGGTGTTGGTATCCAGGTACTGTGCACATTGTTAATTATTCTATGTAACTGTATTGTTTTTTTGTTATACCGCTATTTTACTGTATAATCGTATTGATTTAGTGTACAGTAATGTTAGGGTTGTTTTAAGAATAAATTATAGTTACTTGTTAACAAAAAACCACTGACTTCTTTATTCATTCCCCCAGGCATTTCACGCTGCCTAGTGTTACAGAATCTGATTTTTTTTATCTCCGTTACAGAATTTGTGTTCATCACGCATACGTGATCTGTTTATCTTAGGTTCCGTAACATAAAATTGGGGGCTGTACATTTGTGAGAATTTCTTGATGACATTCTTGGATCCGGATCAAGTGCCGAATCCACATCAAAATCTAAACGATTCTTCATTGACCCAAAGGGTATTTCGAGCATGGGCTGAATCGATTAGATATTAATATAGATCCGGAACAGGATCCAGATTCAGGAACGCCATCAAAGAATATTCACAAATGTACAGTCACTTATGCGAAAATGGACCGAATAATTGAATGCAAACATGGTAGGTACCCCATACGTGGAGGTCTGTATTCCTTAGAATGCACATTTCTAGTTTTGTAACAAGTTTTGTCAATATTTTGAGGTCCCAGTAGATTATGAGATTCTTGGCTGCAGCCCGCTTTTGAGACCCATAATGAGGAGTCTGTTTGTCACTTTGTACGGGCTGAACCAGATGATCTGTCATCCTTTCATCACGAAAAAGTGAACGGCAAAATTCAACACATTTTCCACTTGATCCAAATGACATTTAATTTAAAGCAAAGCGTTAAGTAGGGCCTCTTGCATCCTTATTTGTTCACGATTTCTCTGATATCACCACACAATCTCTCCGTTCTATCTGCTTTGTTCTGTATTGGTTGTATTTTTTTTTCAGGGACACTAAAGTACAATTTGAGTATAAAGGCTTTTGTCAAGTGGTTTCGCTAAAAATGGGTCCACAAGCTTTAAAAAGAAGTGGGTCCTGTTGCCGTGACCTGAGATCCCGTGTCCTCAAAATTGATAGGGTTTTTCATCCTTGGGTGGGTGAGCCATATATGCAAGGTGGAGGTTTTGGTGAAACGGTTTGGCTTATAAAGGGTCCACAAGCTTTTCAAGAAGTTGGTCCAGTGGACTCAACCTGTGACCCCATGACCTAAAAATCGCTAGGGTTCTCCATTTGTGGATGGGAAAGCCATATATGCAAAATGAAATGTTTTGGTCAAACGGTTTGCATTGAAATCGATATACAAGCTAATTCCGGACGGACGCACAGACGGACAGACGGACGGACAGACGGAGGCACGAACGGAGGCTTTACTGTATCCCCTCCTTCGTTGCATGGGGAAAATAATGGTATACAGAAACTATTTGCAAGGCACTAATTTTGAATAATGTAAACAAAATTCATTTTCTTATTAAATTGAAACAGATATTTTCCCATTCCAAGCAGATTTTGACCCTCTATGACCTTGCCATTGTACATCATTCCATACACTGACTAACACGCAGCGGTTATTCCCTGCAATCTTTCTCAAATTCGTTGCTCTAATTTTTGGTATACTGTGCTAGAACCGGTGTAATCATACCAATGATAACGGGGTGTCTTGAATTAAAAACTTTGAGCTTGATACATAACACAACAAGCTTACAATGGTCTGATTACAATTTTGCTCAGTGGCAGCTCTGGTGGATCCGGAGAATCTTGCTGAAAAAAAAGCAGCGGTTAAAAACAAAGGAAATCTGAAATGACTGCAACGTATAACTACTTGGCGAGGAGTGTTAATATTCCCATATTATTCATGATGCAACTTGTACATACCCTTCGCATATACATTACCAAATTTTCTCTACCCCTAATCCCGGTCCCGACGACCTTTTCACAAGAGCATGCACGCGTCGCCTACAACAGTCGTCTGTTGTGTTCGGATCTAGTGAGCCAGCATTGTGGGCTCTTTAAAAATACATGTATACCAAGAACCTGGCGTTTATGGATTTTTATTATTACTTTCATCGTTTGAGAAAATACAAATAAATCTTTCTTTATCGACAAAATAGACCCGAGCACCTGGTGTCAAACTTCGTCAACAGGTGTCGCTGCTGTTTTCACTTTATCAAATTTTCGAAAATTACCTGACATATTAATCTTATGAAAAAAAATTAAAAACATAAAAATGTGAAAAAGACTATCATTGAATGAGTGATTTGATTATTAGAGCAGCATTGTCCTATAATGTTATCTGGTACAACTTACACGGCCCCTATGTTATACAAATCAAATATATCAAAATATGGGTCAACTTATTTTTCATTTGGTTGCATTTACAAATTGTTTTCTAAAATAATTGGAGTGTATTTTTGAACATTTTTGGACATCTTTATTTAGATAATATATCCCTAACCTTTTGCAGTAGGGGATGATCAATGTATCATACTTCGTGCTTTTCAGAGCACAACATTTAATATTAAGAATGACATTTTTCTCGAATAATTCCATTGTATACATCTGACATATATGTATACATAGTATAAAGAAATTCTGATCGGTCTACTCAAGTTAAAAACGTAAATGCATTATAAATTATTTATAAGTGATCGGTGGTTGTCGACGTGAAAACAATGTCAAACCCCCCACCCAGCAAAAAATATAAAACATATAACCACAAAACTTTTGAGTTTATAAAATTTTAGTTGTTTTGAACATAACAAACTGGAATTCACTTGTGCAGAGCAATATGGTTCGTAAAAATGCGTTAGTGACCTGAATACATGGTTAACAATACATTTGTCATCAATCATAAAGATGATTAATAAAACTCCTATTCTTATCTTGTTATCATTTAGCATAAAGCTATTTTTAAAATGCATGCACTTATGTAGGCTTGCTTAAATAAAACCTATGTATGCCCAAATATTTTCACTGAAGGAGACACTACAATGTTAAAATTTTCTGTCACAATCCTTTGGTCCGATTTTTTTTTGTTCTCAATTATTATATTTTTGAATTAAGCAAATTTTCGGGTACAGAGACTGTGGATCCCACATTTATAACTTTAGTTTATTGCATTATGTAAATATCAACGTGAACAAACTCCAATCAATAATCTTGAAATTGAATTAAACTTTTTTTTTAAAAAATAACAACCGTGGTTCAATTTTATCAATTAGAGAATTCATAAATCATTACCGTTTTGCAAAAGAAATTAGGTTCATTAACATTTCAATTAACATGAACGAGCATCAGTGTTTCTAAATTTGTCTTCTTTGTGACCTCAAATGGGCTCGCGTAATAAGGACGTCATTTTATGGGACAAAGTGCAAAATATGGATAAATCGATCGATACAAAAGGAATAAGGGGATGATCGATGGCTCTGACAAAAAAAAATACCATTATCGATGACTCTGGTAAAAATCAGTATGACAATAAGTACCCACTTAAGACCTCACAGTAAACCGAAAAATGTTTAGATATTTTTTTTCCCATTTTCTATCGCAAGGAAACATACCAATAAAGCGTGTGAGAGTCCATATAGCCACATGGCGTCATTAACACATCTGGCTTTCTGTTGTTTCTTCATCAAGACCATGCGGTTTCGGCCTATTCGGAAGATGATAGATTAAAGCATGTTGATATTAAATCGATATTTATATGCCAATAATCAATATTAATATAGCTTGTCCTAAGATATTAGCGAATTCGATGATAATCGATAGTAAATTTTCTGGTGATAGATAGCATTGATCTTTTAGTCACAGAGATAACTACAAATTTGTTATAAAATGCTGTTAAATACTTCAAATAATATTAAATATGTACATACGAAAGCACGATTGAGCATAATTAAGTTCACCTTTGTCAGACATATTAATGTACTCATAAATATGTACCATTTGTAGAATTGTATTGGATTGTATGGCAAGGATAGATCTTGGTGTCGTTAGGTTTATTGTCTGAATCAATTATTCCTATACATGGTTCAATTAAAATTAAGGCCGGGGCACTGACTAACAGCAAGGTCAGTCTACGCAGAACTGATAAACTATTCTACCATCCAGACCAGTGAAGGTCACAGTGCAGTTGAAAAACATAGAACATCTACTGACTGATCTCGGGGGAGTCGCGAGAAGACTCTGATTAACGTTATATTGACAGAGCATGAACCAATTCAATCTGCTCTCAGCGACCAAGGAGGCATTACCCTAACTTACCGTAATTAACCTGTCAAACCTGGTCGTAGCAGGCGCCACCTTGTGCTTTTTTTTAGCTTTTTTAAACCGTTCACACATCAAAGCGGTTTAACAGACTCTCATTTACATACATGTGTAAATTTCTTTAAAACGTTTGTGTGACAATTCTTGCTCGTTGGGCAACACGTGCTTATAAAGGACGAACTCAGGGAACGCAAATCTCTTTTGTTAACAACATCTGTTAACTAACAAAGGGTATTAATTGTCGGTGAGCAAAATATTGGACGAGGTTAGTTCACTGCAATTGGCACTCCAAGGCTGCGAGTTATCGTCGCAGTCAAACCTTTTTCCTTCTCTTAATTAGACCATCACATATCTCCTCCGCCAATCTCTGTATAAGGAAGCGTCCAAATGTATCACCGGAAATCCTTGATAATGAAGAAGAATAATATAGACTGCAGAATAAATATAATATACATTTTTTAACATTTTGGTTGGAAATTATTACGGTACAGTAATTGAAAAACGTCAAGAATACATTAAATCATCATTTTATATTTTTTCCTCGGAACGCGTCGGTAAGGTGATGAAATGGACAAAGCGAATTTATATTAAACAGATAAAAGATTTATACTCTCATGCATATCTACTATCTCAGTCTCATCTTATTTTGCACATCGTTCGATATTTCCCTCATTTTCAATCTGTAACTTTTCTCAGATCTCAAACAGTGCAAGCTGCCATAATGCACGCGAGAAACGATTCCTTCCTCGGCAGCCTGTACGGGACAGGAACCCACATCTTGCGGTCACAAGTTCAATATCCATAACTATTACGCCACCGCGCTCCACGTGTATGAGGAATCCTTTATAATCTGAGAAAAGATAATGCCTAACAAAGCAAACCAGTATGCTGATTAACATACTAAACACACACTCCCAAATTGATTAAATCAATATTACAGCAGACAGGGTATTTTCATAAGAATTATTTATACATCCCTGACGGCGGTCTGTGATTCTGATTAAATGCAATACTTCATGCAACAGACAATGATCAGGCGGTGTCATGTTAAACACAATCAATTGAAATATAGACCTATAAAGCATACTTTATTATGTGTAATATATACATATCACGATATACATCCTAATTTGGACTATATATATATTAGGTGTATATATCACGATATTAAATTGAATTATTGGCCCACCGTATGAATCCCTAACACTCCCCAGTCTTGCTGCCGTCAAACCTTATCAAAGCCGTTCTCTCACAGACCTTGGTAATCCCTTCCAAACAACACTTATCAAACCATGAAAACCTTCCATGACAACATGGCTGCCATCGAAAAAATGTGTTTCCCAAGGATGTTTCTTGATTACTCGACCACGGACCATCCGTTGTCGTCCGTATCCTCTTCGTGATGGTGTGACTTTGACAAATGCCACACTGATAACGGAACTAGTACATTTATTGGGAAAAGAAAATGTTACACAATAATGCACTGTGTTGGCTGGAAAGAGTGCAAAAACAAAGAAAAAAATTTTGCATATAATTATACAAAAGATGCATATAATTATAGATAGATGCCGTCTCATCACTGTGGTGGTCTATTGTGTCGACGGAACTTACACTGAAGTTGCTTTAGTTGCAAATCGGCATCCGGATAAAAAAAACATCAATCTTGATCGACTGAATTTAATATTTGAGAAAACATATTTTCATTTGATAAATAACATTTAAACTGCACTGGTGGCGGTCTAGGGTTTTGATTATATGCAGATATTACATACAACAGACATTAATTAAGTGGTCTCATGTTAAACACAATCAGTTGTAATACAGACGGATACATAACATGCTACTATAATAGAGCTAATGGTCGGTATAATATAGCGGCTGACTCTGTTCTGAAGGTGATCTGGGCTGGGGTTGTTGAAGAGTGACAGATGTGTATTAATCTATACACAAAGATCATCCTTGCGGGGGTTCGATGTCACCGACAACTTCTATACTTCCTGTTTATTGATAACTGTCCAAATTTATATATTGTCACACGGATTTAATACTTTTTAATGACAATACAAAAGTTCTACTGCAATTTTAAAGTTTTTACTTAATGTAAGATGATTTTACAATTTTATTTTATATCTTTAAGGATTCAGCTTGTATGTAAACATATACACGCTTATATAAAGTGGGAGCCCATGACAAAAAAAAAAACACTTTCCTGTTGTCTTTCATAAGAAGACAATGCAATGAAAATCTTTCTTTTTTGGTTATAATATTACAAGATAATAAATAAGTAAAATAAGAGGAAATCTATTTTCGGTTATCACGTAACAGTTGATAACTCGTATCGGCAGGAGAGCATTACGTATAAGAATGCCTACATTGAAATATACGTATAAAAGTAAATTGAATAAAAAAAATTAATAAAGGTAACTTTTTCAAAATTAACTCAGACACGGAATTGTGATTCGGAGAAGATGGACTTGTACTCTGTCCTCATTGAGTCGTACTTAACCAACATTGACTCGGACTTGTACTGGGAATCGGATAGTGTGGACCCGGCTACAAACCCAGCAGCGCATATACAAATCATTTGACTGGCTTACGGATTTACATACCGTTTCACCGACCAATGTATATCAATCATCTATCCCAGACAACCTATTGATTTTAAGACAAATATAACAGGGGTACCGCAAAAGGGAGCATCCCCTAGCAAGGGGGCATAATTATACCGGGTGTGTTACACAGTGTGAAAATCAGGAAGGCAGTTCTGTGACCTTGACCTTTGACTCTATGACCTATAAATCGATAGGGTACTTCATTAGTCGGTTGGTTAGCCATATTGAAATATGACAGATTTTGGTCAAACGGTTTGGCTGAAAATGCATCCACAAGCTCTTATAAGAAGGCCTTAAATCCCGTGACCTAAAAAAAAATAGGGTTCTTCAACTGTGAGTGGATTAGCCATATGTGAAAGATACAAGGTTTTAGTCAAACGGTTTAGCTTAATTCCGGACAGACGGACGCACGAACGGAGGGGCTACCTTAAATATCCCATCATGCAACTTCGTTGCGAGGGGATAAGAAGGATAATAGACATACATTTGAACTTTAGCAAGTGCATTTAATAATATCTGATACAGGCAACTGACGTAATAGCATTGTGCAAATAAAAAGTCTTGTTAAGACTCTTAAGTGCAGCTGACAATTTTAAAGGTGCAATTAGTTAAAACAGACATGGCAATTCAATCAAAGTGAGGTGAGACTCAAAGTGCCAGGTTAAGAGAGGTCATAAAGGTCGTTTGAAAAACACAGACCGTTTAAAGACAAGCTGAAACCATGGGAACATGACTGAGAGGCAGAAATATGTACTTATCTGTGTTTCAACACACCTGACCTCGAACCTCCTGGTGCAGCATTGACTAAAAAGAGTGCGCAGAGGGGGCTGTATTTCGTGTCTGGCCTGTGTGTATTTGGATTGTGTTTGTTCATCAATTTTTGTTTATATTTACTGGTATTTTCCTAAATACACCCACTCTTCTCTGTGGACTCAGTTTTTCATGACGTAAGTTATTTTCCCTTTGAACAAACTGAATGTTGGTAAACCAGTTTAGTTAGTTCATAGTAACGATCCCTGTCAAGGGCCATGTTTGCTGAGAAAATACCCCTACCAACTCCCAAATAAAGGACGCCCGGTCGAAATCTTGGACAAGAACTCGACACACACACCTTAAGACAAACAAGACCATATCCCCCTCCCAGAATATCATAATTTCCTTTACACCCAGCAAATATTCTGACGCATAGATATTCATCAAACGAAAATGATTTTTTCCTCACTTTACAGCACGTTATTAAATTTTTATTTAAAGGGACATAATCACCTTACAAAGCATGTTGAATTAACACGAAAAATATCTTCTTCTCTTTAGAATAAAGTTGTACCTGTCAAAATATTGCTCTTCAACCGTTTGCTTACTCCTCCTGTAAACGAGTGTTAAAAACAGTGGACCGGGCACGATCACAGGTGTCAACATAAACACAGCGCGTGCATCGCCGACTACCACACGTGTCAATCAGGAGATGTTCTAACTGACTTGGCCCAAAAATGTAATATATGTTCCCGCTGACTAAAACATCGCCAACAATCGGACCTCCGGTCAAGCGGGGTTGTCATTGACACGTGGACTGTGTTTACAAACACGCAGGGCCAAAACTAGGTGTTAAACAGCCGTAAGCGAATTACTGGGACTGTTTGCTGGTTTGGTTTTGCTGGGTAACCTTTATATTAAGCAAAACTTAACTGATAATGTGAAAGAAAAGAGCACAATATTGCCTCTTGTTCATGTCCCTTTATGCATTCAAAAGCAGGCTAACGTTTTTGACAATTCAATGAGGCAATGGGCACATTGTTTCATAACAGTTTCCCATTATGAGATGCATCACTGAAAGTTTATTGAGGAAAATATATATAAGCTGATTGACTGAATTATCTCGAATTTGAAAAAAGGAAAGTGTTTAATCCCCCCCCCCCTCCAAATGACGGGGAAAATGGTACTTTGTCCCGATCCCTAAAATAACCCCCCCCCCCCCACGAAACAAGGTTCATGGATTTTAAAGTAAACTAAATTGTCTTAATTGTTCGGCTACCTGAAAGGCGACCCCTGTATAGTGCGGCGGCTAATGGAAAAATTGTTCAAATTGTAATAAAAGTACCAAATTTGGGACAGTTGTAGTATTGTACACTGGCTTCAATTTAAGAAATAGTTCCACGAAATATTCATGGTATTTCAGGGTTGGATCCAGCAATTATTTTGGGGGTACCGATGAATAAATTAAATAATTGATAAGTAATGTCTTATCTAAAAGTGATCGATTAAGGCATTTATTTTGCAGCACATGGAATACAAAGTCAAGCAACCAGATTAACGGAGCAGGATGTATTTATTTATCAAGATTTGTGCAGAACAAACGCGATTTAGCACGCCTTTTAATTTTGTTAGCATGTATATCTCGCAAACATGTTTCATGTAAATTATAACATCGTAGGCTTACCATTAATTGAATTATTAACTAAATAAAGGGTATGGTGACAGCATGAATTAATACATGACATGAATTATTACATGGATCTTATTATAACTATTTATGTTTGTCAATCAGCCTACTATAGAGCAGGTTAATTATACATTAAAATGTTTCGGAACTTTGCCTGTCTACTTTCCTGTTCATTAGAGGGCTCTAGACTTATTGAATTACAGACCTGTCAGAATTCCAATATGGCCACCACAGCCCAATCGCTGATTTTCTTTCGCACGTGATAACTCAACAACAACAACACACTTCAGCTTTCCCAGAGTCACAGGGATGATAGGTACGTACATACGAGGGCTTCAGACCTATTGAATTACAGACTTGTCGGAATTCCAATATGGCCACCAGATCATAATGGGTGATTTTCTTTCGCACCGGATATCTCAAGAAGAACATGCTTGATCTTTACATCATTTTCTCAGGGATCATTGGTGCCTATGCGGACAATCCCTTTCCAATAACAGACCTGTCAGAATTCCAATATGGCTCCCAGAGCACAATTAGGGATATTCTTAAGCACGATATCTCAACAAGAACGTGCTTTATCTCATTAACACAGAGATGATTGGTATCTATAAGAGCTCCATCTCTATCGAATTGCAGACCTGTTGGAATTCCAATATGGCCACCAGAGCACCATCGTTGATTTTCCTTCGCAACAATATGCTTGATCTTTCTCAGATTCACAGGGATCATTGGTGCCTATGAGGGCTTCTGACCAATTAAAATACAGACTTGCTCAAAATCAAATATGGCCAAGAGACTACAGTCCGTGATTTTTTATTGCACACATTATTTCAGACGTATCTTCTTTACTATTATTTAAACCAGTAGGATTTTTTCCCTCATGCATATGGATAAAACCCTGTTTCTGTTTGTCATATTTTTCAACTTTAACTTAATTTTTCACCAATATGTAAACTTGTCCAGCACTAGCAAAAATGCTAATGCAGAAATAGCAACATGGAATCCACATTGTTTTAAGAACAAAATTAAATCAGTAGAAGTTAAAGAATTGATAAATAATCACAGTATTGTATGTATCACTGAGACATGAGCAACCACGGATGATGAATTTTCTGATGCATTCCACGAGTACTATGGTTATGGAATAGTCAGGAAGAGTACAGGGAGAGGAGGGGTCTTAGTTTACGTGCAACAGAAATTAAAGGGTATGATGGTACCTTAATTAATGAAGATAAATATTTGGCCATAGTTTGCTGCTATATTGCGCCAGCAGGTTCATCATTCTGTGTGGATAAAGATGAAATTAATGGTATCAACAGGCTGGCAAATTTATTGGCAGATACTTTAGCAGAATTTGATTAATTAAATTTAATTCTCCTTTGTGATTTTAATGCTAGAACTGTAAATATAACAGCTATACCAGATTTACCAGGAGACTTAATTATGTGTTTAACTCCTTTTGGTAGCAGTGTAGTTTATTATGTAATTGTCAGTAGTTGTCTACTTCGTAAAGTAGATGGATCCTGTGTATTACCAGATAATCCGTCTGATCACTTTCCTTTAAGCTGTTCACTTAATATTATCAGACCAAGGAAAGAGCTTTCGAATGAACACATATGTGAACTGACAAAATGGGTAAAATTTTATCATCCTGATGAAGATAAAACAAATAGTTCAAAATCATTGGAACAAACAGAATGTGCGTTACTTTTCAACACATTTAATGAAACCTTAGAATCATATCCGGACAAAGCAAGTGAGGCATTGTTTAGTATTTATCAAAATATATCCTACAGAAATAAACAAAACTTCCGAGACAACATGAAAATAAAGCAACCAAAATTGTGGGACAAAGAATGTGAATTTTGGAAAAATTAAAGATATATAGCTTTGAATAAGTATAGATGTACAATATCAGATGGCGACTTACTTAATTATTAACAAACAAAACAGGGGTTTAAAAAAAATATGTGAAGAAAAGAAGGCAATCATCCAAGCCTCAGAGGTGCAAAAGGTGATAGGTGCAAAAGAAACTGATTTCATGTGGAAAAACATGAGATATTTAAATAAAAAGAAAATTGTTACAACCGTAGAACCGATACGTTGGTACAAACATTTTAAGGAACTTTTGAATTCATCAACACATGAAATTAATCAAGAGTTTAAGAATCATATACTCTGGAATATTTTTAAAAAATGTATTAGAAATTGAAAATGATACAGTACTTGATGGACTCATAACACCATGTGAAGTACAAAAAGCCATAAATGAAATGAAAAGAGGAAAGGCCCCAGGGCCTGTCGGGATAACGGTAGATATATTGAAAGTTACACATAGTCACACATCGTCTCATATATTACAATTATTTAATAGTGTATTAGGAAATGGATTTTTCCCAACCTCTTGGAGCAATGCATTTATTGTACCCATTCACAAAAAGGCTCCCATCATAGATCCTAAAAAATTATAGAGGTATTTCATTACTTAATACCGTGGTTAAACTATTTACAAAAATATGTTGATCAGGCACAAGCTGGCTATATAGGAAAGGTTATTCACCTTATTACACTTTCTTTATTTTTCAACTGCTTTTGATAGTGTACAACATGATTTATTGTGGTACGTTTCAGTTAAATCTGGGATAAAAGGGAAACTCTTACAGACATTTCAGTCAATATATAGTCAAATGAAATCATGTCTTATTACAGAGGAAGGATTAACAGATTATTTTGAATGTACTAACGGATATCGAACAGGGTGTATGATGAGTCCCCTTCTTTATTCATAGATGAATTTTATGAACAAATTAATTAAACAGATTGTTATGGTATAAATATTGATGAATATTTGCCACACTTAATGACATCAATGTAGATTGATGATTTAGTATGCTTAAGCGAAACAATAGGACGTCTCCAAGAACAAATAAACCAGTTGAAAGTTTTTTTCTGTCAATTATGGCTTAAAAGTTAATTTAGGAAATACAAAAATTATGGTTTTTAGACACGGGGGTTCATTAAAAAGAATAGAGAAATGGCACTATCAAAAATACTCATATTGAAACGGTAAATGACTATAGATACTTAGGGATAGATACTTGTAATATTTACAAGTACACTGTCATGGTATAAAACAAAGAAAGGGCAGGCTGAGAGAGCAGTGACTCTCATAAAAAAACTTTTATAGGAAATATAGTTGTTTATCAGTGAGCCAGATATTTTATCTATTTGATTGTATGGTTACACCGGTATTATTATATGGTTCAGGACTGTGGGGCTATGAAAGATGTGAAATAATTGAAAAGTAGCAAAATACATTTTGCAAGTACATCCTAAAAATGAGCTCTTTAGCTCCGAATGCAGCATCATATGTCGGTCAGTTATTAAGACGTGTAAAATACTGGACAAAACTAGTACATTATGGTAATAATAGATATCCAAAACGTATATATAACATGCTGTTTAATCTAGATATTAATGGAAAACAAATATGGGACTCATATAAGAAGCAAAAACCGTGCAGCGAAGGAGTGGAAGAATCAAGAAGTAGGAGACATTAGAATATTTTTGGTTAAAATAAAGGAAAGAATTATTGATATGGCAGAACAAAAATGGTCTTGTGAAGTTAATACTAAATTAAATTTATATGGTACTTTTAAATCCATGCTCTCAATTAATGGAGAAATATTTATTGAATGTGACTAATACTAAGCATAAACAAGCGCTAGCCAGATTGAGATGTTCATGTCATGATTTGATAATTGAAAAGGGAAGGTATACGCAAACGGATAGTTTGTTGGTTTTCAAGATTTGTTTGTAGAAATAAATTTTTGATATAAGAAATGTATAAGATGTAATGTAACTATGATGTTCTTCCGTGTATTTTCATATAAATTTAAGTATCCCAAATTTAACATAGGATCCGCCCCCGTTATACTGAGAAGATTTGGTGGAACTAATAAAAAAATGTTAATGTATTATCCAAACTTCATCTCCACGAAATTTGGTACTTTTATCACAGTCTGAACAATTCTCCTGTATTTTGCCGTTAACCGCTGCTCTAGTAGGACAGACGTGAGACCAACTGAAAAACAGCGCAAATTTGGCCCCCGATACTATCTGGCTACAACACGAATTTTAAGTTTGAATTAGATATATGTCTTACATACTTTCGGCTACTCCAGACTGGAAATCCAACCCTTGAGCTGTCTAGTATTGTCTCTCACGTAGGAGAGAATATGTAGATTTGCAGATTCTTGAATTAAACAAAGACCAATGGGACTGACCTGTTAATGCAACGTCCCAGGTCGACGAAAACGACATGAGCTAGGCAGCCGCGGGACCACCTGTGACACGGAAATGTACAAGCTTCTGGTTTGGGATTTGTTAAATTCATGTCACTGAATCCAACACATGCATGGTATAAGCTCGGACAATTTAAATACAATATGATCACATTCATATATCCTTTACGCTTTAATGAGCGCTTATCCATTTTATATTTCTTGTCAGTAACAATTTACATAGAAGGATTCCAGCCTTGTTTTCACATAGGCCTAATCATAATTTCCGGTCAGCACTTATTATCAAGCAAGATCTCAGTACAGTTTTATCCGACACGCACCACCAATCTGACAGCTACCATAAACCCATATCTTACTATTTATGAGTGGAATTTATTTTTATTTCACACACACAACCACACACTTAACAAACACTAATTTTTGGTTCTGTAATTCACCACCGCCTGCCATTCAGAGCATTATATTACACATTTATACCAGCTATTCTTCACATGCCTAACCTATAGAATTTATGTGATTTGCTCTGACTTGCTCAGGGTATATATCAATGAACTGTATATAATTCCTGCCAAGAAAACTTCTCAAAACCTCTTTGTGACGTATACGCTTGAGCTTATTTATTTACAAGCCCATGTTGACAACCCCCAACCCCCCATCCCCGCCCCCAAAATAAAAAAACATTGGGCATGTGCAGAATTAAAAGGTCACTGATTGTTTGTTTATTGATAACACCTGAAGCAAAGCCATTTTTGTTGTTGTTTGAAAGAATCTGATTTGAATATAGGTGTCCTTGCATGGCCTGCTTGGATAACGCTCGGCGGCCATATTAGCGGTCCCACATGTTGTAAACATGGGTATTAACAAAATGAACAGCCTGTGCTCCGTTACGCTCTTTACACAGCGCTTTAACTATAGGCCTAGTACCTATATCGTAAGCGCTGTTTGTTATGACCTCGTATCCTGAATCGCTACACCAGAGGGGAAAACTGTATTTTTGTCCAATCAGGTGAGACCTTGTGCTGGAAGACACTGCCAAGCGAAGAATACACGGAGCCAATCATGTTCATTTCGTTTTGATTGACAGCTCATCGCCCCGGTAAGCGTCTGAACAGGCCACAGGCGCAGAGAGAATTGCCCGAGACGTGGTTTGCTTAGGGCCTTGGGCACATAGGATGCCCGGCCAGTGAGCTGAAATTAAAAACGAAACGTAACAACAAAGGCTGCGTGCACACCTCGCTGGCTGATTTCAGTTCTGCAGACAACAGAGACATGGCTACGCTAACACAGTCATAATGTCATTATCGAATCGGTCGATGATGCGAGAATGCAGAGGGAGCAATTAAAATTCGACCATAAACTCATCAAGCGGCGCTTGAAGCGCAGCTATGGGCGGAGCAAGGATGCCAGTCGAGTGTTTGTTTATTGGCATCTGGTGGGCTGCTTGTCTCATCATACGCACGTTTTTTCAGCGGACAACGAACCGCCATCAGGTGTCTAAATATATCATAAACGGTCAAAGCTACGCTCTTTACACAGCGCTTTAACTATAGGCCTCCTGCCTATATGGTAAGCGCTGTTTGTTATGACCTCGTATCCTGAATTGCTACACCAGAGGGGAGCACTGTATTTTTGTCCAATCAGATGAGACCTTGTGCTGGAAGACACGGCCAAGCAAGTAATACACGGAGCCAATCATGTTCATTTCGTTTTGAGTGACAGCTCATCGTCCCGGTGACCGTCTGAACAGGCCAAAGGCTCGGAGAGAATTGCCGCAGACGTGGTTTGCATAGGGCCTTGGGCACATAGGATACCCGGCTGGTGAGCTGTAATTCAAACGAAACGTAACAACAAAGGCTGCGTCCACACCTCGCTGGCTGGTTTCAGTTCTGCAGACAACAGATACATGGCTACGCTAACTTAGTCATACTGCCAGAATTGAATCGGTCGATGGTGCGAGAATGCAGAGTGTACAATTAAAATTCCACCGTTAACTGTCTTCAAACGGCGCTTGAAGCGCAGCTATGGGCGGAGCCAGGATGCCTGTCGAGTGTTTGTTTATTGGCATCTGGTTGGCTGCTTGTCACATCATACGCACGTGTTTTTCAGCGGACAACGAACCGTCATCTGGTGTCTAAAGATATCATAAACGGTCAAAGCTGGCAGCGAGAAAATCAGTTGCTTTTTTAGAAGCGTAAGATTTCCGCTGCCTCGGGAGCGTAGGTCAAAGCTGGCAGCGTGAAAATCAGTTGCTTCTTTAGAAGCGCAAGATTTCCGCTGCCTCGGGAGCGTAGTGCTCCGTGGGATTTTTTTTCTTCTATTTTTGTAAAGGGTTCATGAAATTATTTTTATTTAATACACGTAAGATTTCGGAATGGGCCGCTCATACCAATGTGAAGGCTTGAATATACTCGCGTCCAACTGCGAATTTGGGAAATTATGTTTTATTATCGCAAGCTTAAATACAGAAGCAAGTACGAAAGAGAGCATGCATATGTAAATGTTAAAACGTATAAGAAATTAAATTACCTTGATACCTGAGAAAATCCTCAGTCAATAAAGTGCCAAGAACATAATGAATTGGTAAAAATGGGGTCTTGTTTTGTATTTATATTTGGCAGAACATTAATGAAGTGCACCAATACTCAGTTAAACTTGAATACTATTTTAAAGACTGCAATTAAAACATTTATTGCTCTAAAATCAACAATGTATATAATGGCGAATAATGGATTAACTTTTTTATGCAGATAAAAAATATATAATTATTAATAACTTATAAGTAAAAATAGCCATTATGTTATAAAGTCTTGAAATTCAGCACAAGTGTAGCATTCTTGACATACCACATACAAAAATAACCGCGAACCCACATTTTGTCCATTTTTCCTGCAAACCGTGAAAAATGACAGATGACCAAATGCATTGAGAAAAATAGAACAAATTCAGCTGAAAAGAAACCAGTTCGTATTACTGTCGTTGGTATCTGCATGGTCGAAACACTCAGATAAAAAATCTTGGATCCAATTTTACATAAGGTAAAGCAAGGCCAAAAAGAACCAGTGAAATTTGATCTGTTCGTCTGGCATTAGTTGGCTGCCTTCGCTGAAAACCAGAAGGTCTGTGTCAGATCGTTGAACTGTCTGCCCCTACTACGTTCAGATGTCTTAATGAATACTTAAATCGCGAAAACCGCCACTGATTGGCCGGATACATCTTAGAAAAACTTGGATAATATTAGACCAAGGTGCAAATACGTGCCTGAACCTACCTTGACCATGCTCTCACTGTATGTCCTTATGGTAATAATAGTCTTATATACTAGAAAAAAAGCGCTCTATTGTAAATTTTATATGGAAACAGTTTAGGTTAAAATAATATGGTACTACTGTAACGTCATGATAATCCCCTTTAATATTCAATGGTTGTTTCAAATTGATGTTCCACCAAAAACTAAAATATTTTATTAAATTTTTTTTCTTGTTGAAATTTTCAGTTCATATGATGCCAGTTTCGTTCAAGGCCATTAATGGAACGACATCAGTCGTTTTTAACTTCATAACCAAATTAAATTAAGCTGTAACACTGAAATAAACAGGACGCTTGTTTTGAATTTGTAAATTTCAGCTCACAGGACCAAGATGACATGCCAACCTAACGTACGTTATGAGCTTAATAAGTTTTACTTACACGTCACTGTAAAGCTGAACATTTAAATATAAGCTTGTGGCAAACAGTTTAGGTACAAGCATTCTAGCCTCTGGGCTATCCATGTACATGGGTTACCGACAAGCTGTATTGTTTTGTAGCACTTAGCATCAAACAATATCCAATACAATGTCTAGAGAACAATGTCTTCAACATGAAGGTACCCTTTGAAATCTCTCTAGATTTAAATAGGAACACACAATTTGAAATTAAAGCTGGGACTTGTTATCTAGGTCTGAAACATAGATAACAAATTTGTAAAAATAGGGAAAAATACAGGTGTTGCCATCAGTCTGCAGAAACTGATAAAATACTCCATGATCAATATGCATGGAAAGTATCATTGCAATCAGTCAATTGGTAATTCAGACACTGGAGCTTATGAATCAATGTTTTAATTATTCTGGGGATATACTTACAAGCCCAAGTGCTCGGAGAATAGGGGTCACAGTGACCTTATTTTAAAGGAGATTTTATATGGACCTAATGAAAGCCATGTCAGAAGATTCTAGGCCAAAAGGGTACAATTTAGCACTCACTGGGTGCTAAAAAAATCATGTTTTCGGCCCGTAGTTCGCAAAATATAGGTCACCATGAACTAATTTAAGGTTTCCAATGAGATTTGCTTAGAATTATCTGTACAGTTAGAAGTTTCTAGGTCTAACGTTTACGATTTGTACCCTATACACAGCCAGACCGCTTCATTTGAAGGTTTCAAAAATAGAGAAAAATACACGTAAACATTTGAAAATAAAATACAGGTGGCGCCACCTGTCTCCAGGATATGATGTAACACTCGATGATCAATATGCATGGAAGAAATTATGGCAATCAATGCATTAGTTATTCAGATACTGGAGTTTTTGTATCACATTTTTTAAATAATCGGGGGGGGGGGGGGGTACTTACGAGCCCCATAGCTAGGAAAATATGGGTCACAGTGATCTAACTTAAAGTTTCAAAAGAGATTTTGCATGGTCCTCCCAGGATGTCAATGAGAAGATTCTTGGCCAAATGTACGCTCCCGAGGCAGCGGAAATCTTGCGCTTCTAAAGAAGCAACTGATTTTCACGCTGCCAGCTCTGACCGTTTATGATATATTTAGACACCAGATGGCGGTTTGTTGTCCACTGAAATAAACGTGCGTACGATGTGACAAGCAGCCAATCAGATGCCAATAAACAAACACTCAACAGGCATCCTGGCTCCGCCCATTGCCGCGCTTCAAGCGCCGTTTGATGAGTTTCCGGTCGAATTTAAATTGCTCCCTCTGCATTCTCGCATCATCGACCAATTCGATTATGACATTATGACTGTGTTAGCGTAGCCATGTATCTGTTGTCTGCAGAACTGAAACCAGCCAGCGAGGTGTGCACGCAGCCTTTGTTGTTACGTTTCGTTTGAATTACAGCTCACCGGCCGAGCATCCTATGTGCCCAAGGCCCTAAGCAAACCACGTCAGGGGCAATTCTCTCTGAGCCTGTGGCCTGTTTAGACGGTTACGCTGGGGGATGAGCTGTCACTCAAAAAGAAATGAATATGATTGGCTCCGTGTGTTCCTCGCTTGGATTTGTCTTCCAGCACAAAGTTTCATCTGATTGGACAAAATACAGTGCTCCCCTCTGGTGTTGCAAAGCAGGATACGAGGTCATAACAAACAGCGCCTTACGATATAGGAAGTAGCCCTATAGGTAAAGCGCTGTGTAAAGAGCGTAGGCCAAATGGATTGCCCAGGAACTTCCTTGATGTACATGCAGGTAGAAGTTTCAAGGTGTGTCTCCATAAAAAGCCAGACCGCTTCATTTGAAGTTCTACAAAATAGAGAAAAAAATTGTAAAAAATCGAAAAAAATAAGGTAGCGCCTCCAGTCTGCCGCAACTGATGAAACGCCCAACGATCAATATGCATGCAAACAAATCATGCATAAGTTATTCAGATACTGGGCTTCTATATCAAATTTTTATTTATTCGGGGGGGGGGGGGTACCTACAAGCCCCATAGCTTGGGGGATATCTGTTACTGAGACATAATTTTAGTTTTCCAAGGAGATTTTTCATCTATCGTTAGATATTTCTAGGTCTAACGGTTACGATTTCTGCCCTGTTCACGGCCGGACAACCGGACGACCTGAAGGACAACGGACAAAGGGTGATGGCTATAGCTCAGATGACTTACAGTAAGCTAAGCTTAAATTCAGGTAGAAATAATACAAGCCGATATATAACATTCACAAGATATTAGGAATTCAGTAATTTGACATATGTGAAATATTTACATACCAATGATATTAGTTAAAAAAATACTTAATGGTAAAAATGTAATGCTTTGCGGTTACAATATCAAGCAGAATCAAACATTAATTCCCATTAATAGAAGTCAAGGCTGTTACAGTTTTTTTTTATCGTTCCTGAAAAGAAAGATGGCTATATCATGATACTGTCAGATCAAGATGAAAATTTAGGAGCCAACAATTACACATATTCTATCATCAAATAGTTTCTTAAATATGCTGGTACATTTTTCAGCAGTGGAGCTTTCTGACATACCTAAGACATAAATATATAATTACCGTGAAACCAAATGTTTTTTTTCTCGCAAAAATAATGGTAAATAATATCTAGAGAAATTAATAAATCGATGAAGGTGACTAAATTCAGTGAAAAAGAAATCAACTCTTAATATGCTCAATGGAATTCTGCCCGGAACACCCTATACATGTTCTGGATACAATTTCACATAAGACAAGCAAGGCCAAAAGAACCTGTGAGTTTTATAATATTTTCGTCGGTTCTCCTCGCTTAAGAATCAGAAGGTCTGTGTCAGATCGCTTAACTCTCTGCCCCTACTACCGCCTTTTTGCATGTTAAATCGTGCAAACTCTTCCAAAGCGTACATACACCATACTACAGCTCTAAAAACGGGCGGTGTGGTTTTTTTTATATCAAAACAATTACGTTTAACAAAGGGAACCCAGGTTCAAATACTTGTTTGAAACTGCCTCCCGACCACGATCTCACATTATTCAACCATGGTGATAATAGTGAGTAAGAAATTATAATTTTAAATATTTGTATATTCTTTGTCCATGGAACGTTATATATATATATATATATATATATATATATATATACCTATAAGCTTGAGGAGCATCATGTTTCTTTTAACCGTTATAGACAATAAATGTGCAAAGACCGTTAATGTCGCAGGGACACACTGATAATCTGAAACCCATTTTGAGGCCCGCCGAAATGTACCCTCATAACGTGTGGTTATAACATATGGGTCGTCAATCACGATGATATAGCGTTTGTCAGACCGTGCATCAGGGATCACGCAAACCTATATGGAAGATGACACGTCATCAATAATGTAGAAATCAGTCTTTCCTTGCGTTACCTGAACTGATTCCAAACCATCGCCAGAAATAATTCCTGGCATTTCTGTCTAAATCATGGTCAGTTTACCCGTCTCAGGCAAGATATATACATGTAGATCTCCGGTATATGTGCAATTACCATATTTGGGTTGACCCAGCTGATGAACAGCTTGTCTCAAGGATCTGTGTCGGATACTGCTTGCGAAATGGGGGAAATTATTCAAATATTTTCAATATACTAATATGCATTATATAGCGGCATGTGTACCGGTCAACAAATTCAGGTACAATACGTATTGCAACGTTTTTCTTAAAATAATATAAAAGGAGTTTTAATTAAATATATTCAATATATGTATACAACCGTAAGCTGGCATACCCATGTATTTCACTAGCTTGATAGACGAGACACGTCAGTGTTGCCATGACCTCTGTTTAGGCAAAAGTGTTCACTTGAGGGGTTTTTGGCCACTCAGATCTGCCAATCACAAGGTAGTTAGTTAGAATCCGACCTCTCCAGGGACACGACCCCGTTCATGTCCTCTTTGGAACCAACTTTTTTTTTCAACAGAACGGAGAGTCGGCTTTGGCATAAGGCTCGCTGTTTCATCATCATTCCGCTATATCAGCAGACATCTTACTTAACTATCGATATCTGATTAAATTCCTTGTTTCATTTACCTAAAATATAGTGCAGTCTTGTTAATTGTGACAGTACAGGTTCTAATTACACTTAGATTAAGTATACATTATCAAATCAAAATTATCCACAGTAATTAGAAAATAAACTTTAATTGGCGAGCTCATGCCTTAGGTGCTAAGGCATTAGGAGTAGAACACCAGTAGACATATTTCAACCTGATTCTGGGTCATTTTATAACATGGCGCCTTTGTTCTGCTCATTAAACGACCACCTCAAATATATGATTATGAAAGTTTAAACTATCTGCCGATGCATGTGCTTCATTTATTTGTTTCTTATCTTTAGTGCATTTCTGTCGTGTCTGCGGAATAAAAACTATTTATTAAATTAGTTTTCCCTAAATAATGTCTCATGATCATCAAACTACCTTGTTTCATTAAAGCTTTATTGACTCATTTACAGTTCACCAAAACGCATGACGCATTACATGCAAGATAAAATATATACAGATTAAAAATAATCTTGGAAATCATGAAGAAAAGAGTTATAAGAATTTTAAGCAAATAAACATAACAAACAAATGTTTTGATGGGGTAATCTGAAATCGTAGGGAGTAGTCTGAAATCCATTCCAAGTTAATTACCCCCGATAATCTGAAGCGGGGTAATCTAAAATCGCTATGTCTGTACCAATATTCCCTAAATTATTGATACGAAACGTCGTTTAAACATCGCTCAGCTGAGCACATAGCATTTTATGGAAGAGGGAAAATTATGAAAGCCCCGGAATAGTAAGAGCTTTTAATGCATGTTTTCAATAATAATTTTTGTTGAAGTATTCATGAATTTATTCTGTGCTTTTCTCTTCTATGCACAAACTCCAAAAGCTGAGCTCAAGTTCGTGCTTGCTCCTCCCAACGTTAATTATTTTTATACTTAACATCAACACCGACTGTTACTGCTATGTAATACACTGAAATGTGGGGTACCTTGGTACCGGGAAACATAGGGCTGATCCTGTTCACTCTTCGAACCACGGTTCAAGAACATGATATACCTCGCCTGCTTTAACCATTCTGAATCTTGTCAATGAGCTATTATCCGTCGTCCTCCTGGCTAAATCAATCACATTTTAAATTGGGTTACAAGACATATGAAGTATACTGTTCTATATTCAGACCTATACCGCTGTCAATAAAAATGTAAAAATGAATTCGAAACCTACATTTCTTAAAATAGTGAAAAACATACCGGAAAGCACACTTCAAATCGTCCCATATCTAACAAGTGCTATATCATATTTTATTTTTAAATAATGATTGCCTGGACGACATTTAAATTTTCGATTTATGCTTATTTCAGATAATCTTAATAGTCATGTGTAACACCTGAAAGCCTTTCACATTTGCGTACGTTTAATGACAAATAGTAGTAATATAACATATTGTCTCCTTATTGGATCATAAATTTATATGATGCACTTCAGATCGGATTACATACCTGTTATATTGAATTATACTCCTGTCACCTATAAAAAAAATATCGCTAACACCCATGGCATTTCACTACAACTGATACTGATCACTAGTGACCCACTCATATCTTTTCACTTTCTCCTCAGTTTCTGACAAATATCTTTTAAATTTTATCTCACTTGCTTAGGTTATTCTAAGAATTCTGAGTGCTATTAAAATTTCAAAATCGGAGTCAACATTTCCAGTATATGATTACGATAGATAAGTTATGGATATTCTATGTCAACGTCTTTATAAATGCCACACTTTATAAATGCCATGTCATAATGATAAAACTAAAAGTTGTAATTGTATAAAAGTCTTCTTCAGTGCTATATCATTTAAGACATGTACTACTCCTATTGCAAAGGAGTTATACGTAGTTAAGCTTTTCTCATGGTAAGGTGTGTGTGGTTGGGGGGGGGGGGGGGGGGGCTCTCCCTAGGTCACGAGCCTAGAACCTCAAATGGTCTAAATCCTAAATTTAATCAAAGCAGACCCGTTATGAACGGATTTTGATAGAATTTTGTGAAGATTTATGGGATCACCCTAGATATGGGCGGTACTATCAGTCTGGATCACCATTATGTATTTTTTATGCAAAAGTTCACATACCACCGATACACGAGGCGATAAGAAAGCCTAGGGGAATCTGCATAAAAATATTCCAGTTTGCAGGACCCTCAAGTGACGGTTTTTTTTCTGACAGAAATATGCCATATGCACCATTCTGACAGATATGCCATCACTTTTCGTTTCTTCTTTTCCTTTTTTTCTCGGGGTAAAGTAATTTTATGATACTATCATTAAACAGTGATATTATGTCAAGTTTTAAAGAGTTATACTGATTAGCTGAGCATCATTACCTATGGGTCAATTCATTTTTTTGGCCATAAATCAATAACGAACCTAACTTCAGAGTTACTGTTATTCCACTGAACACGAATATGTTTTATGTCGCATCTTGTCCTTGCAAAAATCCTCATTCATGACAAACTAAACAATAACAAGGTATTTTTTCATAAATATACAGCAGAGCAGAAAAAAAAGACAAATGACCTCATATCTATTACTTCCGAAGTGTTACACTTCTTTTGTTTATGTGCGTTCTTTCCTTGCCACGATCAGCTCTATATATACGTTCCGGCCACTGATATGGCAAAAACAGATTTTCCTGTTTAGTTGTTAGAAAAAAATATGCCAAACAGGAAAATAAGGATTTATGCTGTCATAAAACTAAAACTAATGCCCTCCGGGTCTGACAAGGGTGACGTGGCAGCCGGTATGGACACAACATAGGTTCCTTACCATCGTTACTATGGAATATATTGTACCTGGGGCATCGGAAGAATTCATCAGTATATTCAAATTGCAGCAAAGATAAGACTGTGATTGAGATTTATGAAGATACACAGTGGCCAATTGCCCAAGAGATATGAAAGAGTCACTGTGGCATTGTCTGGCTGAGCTGATAGACGTTACATGCTTCACGGCTCCCTGACCAGTTCCTCTGTTATTACACGCTCCAGTCAGGCTGTCCGGCAATCCAACTTTTCCAAATTTTATTTTGCCTCGGTCCTATTTTCATATGTTTTCTTCAAGATACCTATTTTTCTTATTCTTTCCAGCTCTTCTGGTCTGCTTTGTACCATGAATTTTCAATACCATTGTTTGTCGAGAAAGTGAATCTGTGTTGTAAAAATATCATAGACTGCGTTGGGAGCAACGTGGTCTAAACAGCATAAAAAAGCTCAAAAAGCTACTCTTTCTCAGAGCCTCGTTCTCACCCTTTTTCATTTATCAAGAAGCGTGAACAATGTAATGTTTGGTTTCAGTCCTCGTTTTCAATACTCTTCCTTATGTTTTTTTCTACTTTCTATTAAATTTCCATTCCTTATTTTGTCCTACTTTTTCACAAGGATTTACTAGACAGTGTGGTTTCAGTTTACATCCTTAGATTAAGGACTATTTTAAGGAAGTAATCTTGTATAAGCCAGCGCAATGGGTTTCTTGCATAATATATATATTTCGCGGAGGATGCCTAGTCTTTCTATTATATAAAAGCTTCTACACATGCTTTTAACTAAATGTTATTATGTTTTTAATCGGGGATTGAAGAGAAAAAATCATCTAAAGTCCTTTAATTCTATTATGTCCATATTCTTACATCTCAGCAGTTGAATTTTAAAGGTGCCCATTCATCTACCTTTTGAAAATGAATTTATGTGATTTCTGGCTTCCTCTGTGTATATATTAATGATCTAAGGGTAATGTCGGTTGTGAAAAGTTCTTATAACGCTTTAGTGAAGGATTTATGAACTTGTTTATCAATAAAATGTTTGTAAATGCAGCAAGGTTGAAAACGGGGAAAAAACTGCACCCTAAGGTGGTAGGTTGCACATGTGCGGAGGTAGGAAGGTGACTTGTTGCAAAATGTCATTTGCAAAGCTCTGGCTTTTCTGACTTGCTACAAGATGCCCTTGTTGAATTTGTTTTTATTATTTTGGCGGGCCCCCACATATTATAAACGCGTTGATATAAATAAAACAAGCAGCTGTGTGTGGTGATATCCACGTTTTCTGGCCTTTTTTTTAAAGCGCCAAAGGATTACCTTTAGTTTATAAAGGGCAGATACGTGATTGTCCTCGCCAATGTGTGACAAATATTAGGTATCAAATGACTGTGAAGTGCGAATCGAGCATGTTTGATTTGCCAATTTTTTAAGTGATGTAAAATGAAGACTGAACACAGAGTCCTTAATGTTCAGTCATTTGAACCCCTCTCTGAATGTGATTAATATTGCGTTGCTCTATTGAACTGATCAGTGTAGGGTAGAATTTCTACAGTTTTGTGTATCAACACGTTTGTTGATGAATTTTTAATATATGGTTTTATGTAAAACATCCTCAATCCACACAATAGGGAAGGAGCTAGTTAGGTATTAGAATATACTTAGGTGTATATATTAATTGATATCACCGGTGGATACATGCATGGAATTTAACAAGCTTTTTATTAGTTTTTAGCAATATATCCTCATGCGCAGGCGATAAAATAATTTTCTGTGTGTCCTGTACGAGCCACCGTATATATGTTTAATGCTTCATGGATATTGTTGTGGTTTCCCTCAGGCTTCTACACACTCTTCAGGATACCGGGTTTTGTTTTATTTCAGGGCAACTGTCGTGAGGAATATCGGAAACCTGGTATTATGACACTTTTCTGTTTTGTTGTTTCCAATTGCAATTTGTTGTACAATTCATTGTATGCTTTGCTATTATTAGTATACACTAAATCCGAAGTTACACACATAAGAAGTGTGATTGTTGAGATCACTTGTGACCGAAGTTCATGAGGGTTCACGCCAGAAGCAGTGGGTGTTTTATCCGGGTATGTAAAAGAATTTTCAGGGAAATTAACGCTCGTAGGATTATAGTTGCATCCTCGATAATATTCAACAGAAAAACAACATGCAGTATGTGTTGCCATTCATATATAATGCAAATCGTCCATATTTATATTTGTTAAGTCGGTTGCATGTTTGTTGTTCAAACAATGCGGGTGTGGAGTGAGTGTCCCAAGAAAATGGTCGCCGAAGGATAACTGCGGGATCATGATTCGTTGGTGATCCTGCCATATTTTAAAAGGAAAACCAGGGTTTATCTTTCCCAGGGCTACAGAAAACCTTCAATTCCCTATTGGAGATTGAATATTCGGAGACATCACAGATTTATTCATAAGTCTGACCTGTTCCATCTGCGGAGGGTGACTCAATCTCGACCAGGCTTTCAATAAAGATCTCGTGCCTCCGGGAGATGGATCATGTGACTTCTCGGGACAACACAAACTATTTTTATATCATAAGAATTGTTGACACAACTTGTATTTACATCCATGTTTTGCATCCAAATTACAGAATGCTGAAAACAATTCATTTCATTTTTTTTAAATTCAAACCATATGCAGGTTCATTATGGTGGCAAAAACATTTATCTTTATACATGTTTTGTAAAATGGTGATGATTATTATCTATTTCAGTAGACAGCATAAGATAACATGATTATATGCTCATAATATACTATCATAGCACAAATTCATAAATGTGTGTAATCCCATAGTATTGATTTGTTTTAGACTCAGTTTATAGAAAAAAAACTTGAACACATTTCTCGCTGTAACAATGGATGGTAGAAGGAATAAAACGGAAGCTGATTTCGTTAAAATTGGAACATCAACTGTGCATTTCATTAACAACCCCGACACGTTTATGTTTCATTATCAAGGTATATTTACTAGTCTCATAAAACCCTGTCTCGCCGGCAGCATCTTGAGGTCTCAAAGGGGAGAGTTTTATATTGGCCAAGCATCCATATAACGCCGAGTGAAATTGTCTGGATAGTGAATCGTGAAGGAAAGAGATCCCCGGCAATCTGAACTTCACTTTCACCTGTAGGTAGCTGTTGCATCTGAGACGAATTCCTACCAGCCCAGACAGACGCTGTTGAAACAGCTGGTAGATGTCTGCAGAGAATCTCAGTTGAAGTTTCCATGGAACAGCAAAAATACAAAAAAAACACATTTGATAAAAATATAGAAGAATCGGACTTGTGTTGTATCACTGCCTCTGTGGCTATGTCTTTGTGTTCACGTACATAACAATCGTTTGACCCTGTTTTTTTTTCTGCAGACAATATTTCTGTCAGAATATTCATTGTACCAATTTTGAATCACATGTAAGTGATGATTTATGAATCCTGCTAAGTCGACATTTCATTAATGAATTTACCGTCCACAGACTTGATTAACCTTGTTCACATATAATCTGCAAGGATGGTTTTGGTTCATGTATGAAAAATGACCGGAGTACCTAGCTGATTCAATGATACAATGCAAGGTAAGCTTACTTGTGAAACCTTGTAAAAAAATCATAAGATAAACCTGGTGGAACTGACAGCTCGAGATCCCTTTTACTGATCAGCGCTCCGCGGTTACTTTTTATAACACACAACGTGATGTGGGTTACCTTAGTTTTACCTTGAGTTCACACAATATTCAGTTTAATCTTTAACCTCTCTTGCCCCACATTCCAGTGAGCGCGGTTTTTATAATAAGACATAATCCATCAGGATAATAAGCCGTCTTTGATAGCTTCATTGTGACTTCTATTTCATGTACAAGGACTTTAACCCTCTCTTCAGTTTTAATCAAAGGACGGTAAATCCGAACGGATAAATTCTAAAAAAAAACTTAGAAATTTTAATCAACGGTGTCCCGGTCATCATAAATTTATGCCGATAGGGCTTAAATATAATGCAGTTAAACTCATTTGGCAAAGGTCATCAGATACAAAGGCCTTTTTATTTTAAGAATTAAACAAATTTTGAAATTTGATATCGAGTTGATATCGAATTTAAATCCTGAAACCTTATCAGCACATGATCTGTAAGATTCAGTTGTTAAACATGGAAAGAAATGTTTTTTTTTCTAGTCTGTGATTTGAACAAAACTTTAATTTAAAAAAATTCACAAATCCTGAATTACAACTGCTCATTTCATTTTCTCGACTGATAAAAAAGTTTCAACTGCAGGTTAGAATGTAACCTGACTTGGGAACACAGTTGGAGTAATAGATAAAGGTAAGGAAAGGATAAGATGAGACTCATATAAGATGACATCCAAGCTTTGTAATTGAAGGAGCAGGGGCCGGCGACCTTGGTGCGTCTTCCTTAAAGAATAAGGCGACAGGTATGGGAATGAGACATATAAGGGAAAGGTTAACAATCAGGTCCAGAATAGGCTGAAATGTAAAGAAAGGTACAGACGAAACGCTGAAGGCTGTATGTTTCGATGGATGGAACATCAAAACCTAGCTTATTTATTATCATTAGATGTTTATATGATAATCTAGTCTGCCAGTTTCCGGTTCAGAGCCAGTGTATTTTATATTTAATCATAAACAATAATAATTTGCCGGACTGGTAAACTTTTGGCTCAGAGTCACCGGGCTTTAATTAGCCATTAAATTTCAAGAAGGAAATTTAAGTTCAAAGAAAATGTCACTTGCTGATTATTTGTCTAGCTGAATGAATGTTATTTAACTTGATACAAAATGTCGACAGCTGACTATTTGTCTAGCTTAATAAACGTTATTAAACTTGATACAAAATGTCATTTGCTGACTATTTGTCTTGCTTCATAAACGTTAACTTGATACAAAATGTCGATTACTGACTATTTGTCTAGCTTAATAAACGTTATTAAACTTGATACAAAATGTCGATTGCTGATTATTTGTCTAGCTTAATAAACGTTATTGAAGTCTGATTCTACGTTGGATTTGGAAGGAATTTGTCTCTAAGAGAAACCAAATGTTTTATCTGTGGGTTTAATAGTAAGTCTCTTATATTAACTTGAAGGTAAAAGTGCGCACAATTGACTTTCCAGTGTCAAACAGGGTTTTGTAGAAGGTCCATGGTAAAAAAAGTAAAATATCCTGTATTAATCAAAGTTGTCTCCATGGCATATGGTTCAAAAGGACACCATCTGTTGCAGAAGCGGATCCGGGGGAGGGTCGAGTGAGTCCGGACCCACCCCCTTTTCATCGGAACCAATTTCTTTAAGGGTTTCAGACAAAATTTTGCAGCCTGGACTCCCCCCCCCCCCCCGATTTCCGGATCTTGGGACCAATTTGAGGTTTTTCATTAGTCTCCCTGCGTTGGACCCTCTTTTGCTAGATTCTGGATCCGCCACTGTCTTGATAGATAGACTTTCGTGCAACCATAAGGCATATATGTTCATAATTTCTTAAGCTTTTTATTTCAAGGATTTTTATTACCACGTGATATAGACAGAGCCTCTATGACCATATAAAGTAATATCAATCTGTCTCATGCTTCAAAGAAATTATTGCTATACACAACCCATGTACCATGCATGTTCCCTTGCCTTCAGGTAATTCTGTCTTAATCAGACATAGACCCCAATACATTTGATCAAAGTATGCTTGATTTGTGATTCCAATCTCCGAGGGGATTTCCGTTTCCATATTTTTGCATGCCAGAATAACATATTCGCCGATTTTTTCCCAAATGTATATGTATCTACTTACTGTGGGCCATAGATAGCATGTCTCTCATTTCTTTTTTTAGACGGTCGATATTTTTGTTGTTTGCTTCGTGTCAGCTCAGTTATCGACCACAGACTTCAGTTAAGGCAATTATTTTAGGATTCTTTTTATTAGCATGTTTCTACATGACTTTACCTCCTTGCTATGTAATAATCAGCACTGAGCTATTAAACTCAGAGACCTCCTTCCGCTTTCACAAATACAGCCTGTAAATATATAGACGATCACACACGCAATATTTTACGAGTTATAAACCTACATTTGTAATATTAATATAGCAGCATCAATAATTTGGATTTAATGAACAACAACCAAGTTAATGTTGCAATTATATTCGGAAATGGTACATTCGGTATGTAGAGGTTTGAAACACAATCAAGAGTATGTTATATATAACATAATATACGTTCAGGAGCTTTATATATTGTTATATTATATATTCATATATCATAATTTTCGATCATAAACCACCAGTTTAATAAATAATATTGGGGGTCTATGCCCTTGAGATGATTAACGACACATACCTTCTATTTCTGTTAAATATAATTACCTAATATATTATAGGTATGTTTTGCGCGAGGCTGCGTTAAAATTATATATACCGATGTAAATCGATTTCATTAAGATAACCATATATCTGCCAAATAAGAAAACTGTTACAACCGTATTTATAGCAATATAACCTAGGCTTAGCGTCCCAACTTATTGTGAAAGTCTACAGTTTCCTGGAAGAAAGAATGTAATAATATCATGGGTAAACAAGTTGCAACCCATGCGGAAAATTGTGGACCCATTTTAATCTCATATACTGATGGAAAAGGCGGCTGCGTAAACATTCCATTTTGATTTCATCACAATACATTTATCCAGTTTCTAATGCTTCGTTGGGTCTTTTTTTTAGCTAATTCTATTTTTAAACATAATATTGTACAGCATGGTTTGATCCATACGGCAAAATATCAGTTAACCTATTCAGAACAGAATCAATTTTCTTCAGATTGTGATTAAAAAGATCTTTTTTTAAAGAATATTTGGGTTATATATGAGGGTACACAGTTGGTATGCATAAGCACGGGCATATACACTTATATATAGACACACGCTCCCATGTATACGATGAACATGTTAAAACTAATCCAAGATAATGGACTAGATTTACAAAGTTATAAAACAATTAAAAAGAGCATTTACACGCAATTAATTTCAGCAATTCATCATTATTGTGCCGATAACAAGGATGTTTTTACACATAATGACGACTGTAAAATAAAATTGAATGGAAGACAAGTTGATTACTGTTAAATAGAATTTTTCTGATAAATCTGACCTGCATTGCCAGATTAGTGTTACGGAAAATTACTCTGGCGACTTGCATATTTATATAGGATCGCACTGGATGTCCGTAGAAGTGGTGTTGTTGTGAGGGAGAGGTTTGGGCGTTATGAAGCTGGATTACCTGTCAGCCTTTTTTTTTATGTTTCGTCTTAGCTCGCTTTACACTATTCACCGGAGGAGTTAGTTAATCCTTACAGAGTGGGAGGTAAACTATTGGGATCTTACTGGTTAGCTAGCTCTTTATTCAGCTGATGCAATTTCTGCCCAACCTTAAGCCTTTGTCGGTAAAACCCTTCGAGGTCTTTCTTCAGAGGATCCGTTGATTCCCCAGTGGACTCCAGCGACAGACAGGTCCCGCATCTTATCCCACGACCAGAACACGTGCGGTTTTATCGATTGTGATTCTAACAGCGCTGTCAAATCATGATAAATTAATTTCTCAAACCAATCCTTGATAATCAAGAAATAGATGCATGATTTAGCGGAACTACTAAATGCCAAGATTTCCCTCCGGCGATGTGAGGCTTTACAGGTTGTTTAAACAGTCATTCTTTATATGTATATCAGCTTGGGCCGGAATATGAATCCGCTAAAAGTCTTAAAGATTCTTCATTAGAGGGGGTCGAATAAAATAACAGCGTTCTGTAATAAGTGTGGTGTCTTATACCACGTATTAACCGTTAAGAGACAGAACACGTGTCTTATGCCGACAGTTTAATTCACCAACCAAACCAATATGGCCACCGGAAACCTACGTCGGCCCCATGCCATTTCGACCATACATTCAGGTACAACTCATACCGCAGTACAACTCGCTGAGCAACTGGTCACTGAGTCCAATATACACCACATCTCCCCCACACCAGTCCAAAAAACACATTCTCAGCAATTACAGGTTAAACAGTCTGCGGCATTCATAAAACACATTAAAATATACGGTACTGACGAACAATTGAAATATAACATAAAGGGTACAGGGGTAGACTACCCTGACAACCCAGTCAGACATTGCGGGGATTATTCTGCCCCGTAATGCACCCTGACCAACAACTGATATCACAAATCTAAACAATCTGGCACCTTATGGTTTCGTTGTGATCTCCGGGGTGATGAAGCATGCTGCGCTGCAACCGGAACTACTCTAACCTCTGGATGAGCATCATCATTGTCAGCGCTCGTGAGCTCACCTTCCCCGAGGGGCATCAGTGTTATCTCTGCTGACCCTGGGACGTTGTCATCACTGACACGGTTGTCATCTCCGACAGGTTTTGAGAAGGCACCTCCGGCTCTGGGAACTCCTCCCCCTCCTGGTCTAGTGGACTATCACTAACACTATGTCTTTCCCGCAAATGGTCCACATGTCGCTGGATAATTCGGCCATCAGACAATCTGACACCATAGGACAATGGCCCTCGTATTTGCGTAACAACTCCCTCCAACCACGTCGGGCCTTTGGTAAAATTGTGGACGTAAACCTGGTCGTCCACACTGAACTGACGATTCCGAGCATGCATATCATGTTGGGCCTTCTGATTGGCTTGTGCATCCAGCACATGCTCGCCCGCGCTTGGCCGAAGAAGGGATAGACGGGTACACAGTTCACGGCCCAAAAAGAGAGCAGACGGGGTTGAACCAGTGGTGGCGTGTTTCATTGTACGGTACAGAAGAAGAAAGTTTGCCAGGCGTTGCTGCACCGAAAGCCTGCTGCCTTTTGACGTTTTCATATAAGCCTTTAATGAATGAACCATGCGCCCTGCAAGGCCATTATTAGCGGCATGGTAAGGTGCAACGCGCACGTGTTTTACCCCATTCATGCGCAAAAAACGTACCAAACTCCTCACTGCGAAACTGTGGTCCGTTATCACTAACGCACTGAACTGGACATCCATATGCCGCAATCAGGTTGCGAAGAATCGTGATTGTGGATACAGCAGTCGTGTTGTTGGGCATATAGAAGACCTCTGGCCACCTGGAGTGAGCATCCACCACGATCAACTAATGCTTGCCTTCATGTTCAGCATAGTCAACGTGAATCCGGTGCCAAGGCATACTAGGCCACATCCAGGGGACCAATGGAGCTAACGGAGGGGCTTTCCTCACCTGTTGACAGCTTGCACAGTGCTGCACCGCGTGCTCAATGTCTAGATCAATGTGTGGCCACCAGAGGAAACTTCTGGCCAGTTCCTTCATTCGTACCATCCCGGGATGGCCAATATGGAGTTCTTGCAACAGTTCATCGCGATAGCAGGCAGGGATAACCACGCGCAATCCCCATAACAGACAATCCTGCTCCACCGATAATTGGTACTTCTTATCCAAATATGGGCGGAATCTCAAATCACTGAGCTGTTGTGGCCATCCATTCCGCACAAACGCGAGGACCTTCGACAAGAATCGATCTCTACGTGTAGCCAAACTGATTTGTTTGTGGGTAATCGGCAAACAGTCCACAACACGCTCCTCAACACGAAATATGTCCTCCTCACCACCATGTGTTGAACTGAGAGGTAAGCGCGAGAGTGCGTCAGCCACCGCATTCTGTTTCGATGGCACAAACTTGATGTCATAGTCAAATGCAGACAATGTTATGGCCCAACGTTGTAAGCGAGAGGCTGCCAGTGACGGTATTGAATGTTTTGGGCCAAAGATCCGTTCCAACGGTTTGTGATCCGTATTAATTGTAAAGTGTCTCCCGTACAAATAATTATGGAACCGCTTCAAGCCAAACATAATGGCCAATCCCCCTTTGTCAATCTGACCGTAGCCTTTCTCATGGCTATTCAACGTTCGCGATGCATATGATATGGGACGACGGGTTTTATTGGGGAACACATGCTGTATTACATCCCCTAGTCCATATGGTTATGCATCTACTGACAACTCAACAGGCAGGTTTGGGTCATAATGAGACAATACTGTTTCTGCTGTAAGAGCTTGCTTGACCTCTCGGAAAGCTCTGCTACATTCAGATGTCCATTTCCATGGCTTGTTGCCTAGCAAATCATAAAGTGGATGTGCCAGTGTCGATAACCTGGGTATAAATCCTGTCATGGCTGCTAACATGCCCAGGAATGACCGCAACTCCGAAACATTCCGGGGAGTTGGTGCTTTGTTGATCGCGTTAACCTTATCATCTGTCGGTTGAATTTCTTGTCCCGAAAAGCGAACACCGTAATACACAACTGATGGGACCATGAATGCACATTTTTTAAGTTTTGCTCTCAACCCATATTTGTCAAAACGCTCAAACACTGTTCTCAAATTCCCTTAGTGCTCGTCATCATTGGAACCTCCTACTAAAACATCGTCCATGATCACACATACTCCCTTAACTCCCGAAAGTACTTGATCAATAAACCTCTGCCAAATGGCTGGGCTTGAAGAGATTCCAAATGGCAATCGCGTATACTGGAAAAGACCTTTATGAGTGTTTATTGTACACAGTTTTTGCGACTCCTCATCAAGCAACAATTGTTGATATGCACAACGGAGATCAATCTTTGTAAACTTTGTCCATGAAGCTACCCTACCTCTGATCTCCTCCAGTGTGGGAATGGGGAAGTATTCAGTCTGGATTGCTGGATTGACGGTGTCTTTATAATCGCCACAGAGGCGAACCGATCCATCTGTTTTTGGGACGCAGACTAAGGGTGTAGCCCAATCACTAAAGTCTACTGGTTTGATGATCCCTTCTCTTTCCATCCGTTGCAATTCCGCTTCAACTGCTGAGCGAAGAGCGAAGGGTACTGGACGCGCTCTCCGGAAAACCGGTGTAGCATTGCTCTTCAAGTGTAATGAGGCCTTTGTTCCCTTAACCGTACCTAACTCTGGTTTAAAAATATCTGTGTACTGTTCTTTCAACTGGGCCACCTTAGTGTCTGGATTCAAGCTATCCGAATCTGCTACTGCAAACTGACCTTGGGGACAAAAACCTGTAGGAAATAGATTTTTCCAGTCCAACCGGATCCTTGCTAACCATGATCGACCAAAGAGCGGTGGAGCGTACTTACTAGCCCGTACAATCATAAGTGGCAATGTAGCTTTCTGGTTACCATACTCAATGTCCACCATAATTTGTCCCGCAATATCTAGTGAAGTACCTGCGTAGGCATGGAATGATCTCTCTACCGGACGGAGAGCCAAATATTTAAAATAGTGTTCATAGTCTGAGTAATTCATAATTGATACTGCCGACCCTGTATCTACCTCCATCTCAAAATTTGTATCCTCAATTATCACTGGGACTTTTACAGCTGGTGCCGGTATACCAGGCTGGTCTGACTCAATAGCCCTTATGGCTGTGGCACTAAAAACTGAGCCATTTAGTATCTCATCCCTCTCTTCAGACTGAGAATCAGAGTCCTCCGCTGCATAATGGACCCTACGCTGTCTTACAGGGCGCTGGGTACGATTTGGCTTGCTACGACACTCGGATTGTAAATGTCCAGTCTTGTGGCAACGATAACACCCAGCATTTTTGTGTCTACAGTTCTCACGGGTGTGGTTATGCAGGCCACATCTATCACAGCGGCTCTTATTCTGTGTTGGACCTGGCCCTGTAGTTCTAGGACCAACTGCCGTGCCTTGTGGCCGACGTGGGGTATAATGTCTGATTTTATTGACAGAACTGTCACTAGGACCAGCACTAGATGTAGCAATGTCTCTCACATCTTTCTGTGCCGTTTCGTGCGCTAAAGCTAGATCCACAGCTTCCTGGAATGTATAATTCCGAGCTAAGAGCTTTCTCTTTACTTGCTCTGAACGTATACTGCATATAAAACGGTCTCGATGACTATCGTTGAACTGGGCATTGGAAAACTCGCAAGTACTGGCTAACTTTTTTTAGCTCCCTGACAAAATCGGCAACTGACTGACCTGGACGTTGTGTTGCTGAATGAAACCTGTATCGTTCAGCCACCTTAAGATGTGCCGGTTTGAAATGTCCTCTCAACAGTATCACTAATTCTTCAAAAGTCTTTGATGCTGGTGGGTCAGGAAACGCCAGATCTTTAACAATCCTGTACGTGTTCCCACCGAGCGAGGTTAACAAAATGGCGCGGCGCTTGGCTGCGTTGTCGGCCGTATCCACAATGTCATATGCGATGAAATACTCGTCCAGCCGCTCCAAATAACTTTCTATATCCGTCGTACCGGCGTCAAACTCGTCAAAGGGCGGTCGTCCGGCCATCCTGTCGCCAGTGTGGTGTCTTATACCACGTATTAACCGTTAAGAGACAGAACACGTGTCTTATGCCGACAGTTTAATTCACCAACCAAACCAATATGGCCACCGGAAACCTACGTCGGCCCCATGCCATTTCGACCATACATTCAGGTACAACTCATACCTCAGTACAACTCGCTGAGCAACTGGTCACAGAGTCCAATATACACCACATAAGGGTACCAAAATTATCCATCATTGAATAATTAAAAATAATATGCCACACAAGCCAAAACAATAATCGTGAACTGTTACATGCGAACACTTAAGCGAATTAAATATTATCAAGGCTATTTTAGTCATCTTGATCCGAAGTCATGCATCAACCGTTAGCCTGAATACTCTCGTGAAATGAACTTCTATTAGATAAGGAAACTTGCGATATATATTTTCTTATTTTTACTGCAAATTAAACAAAATGCAGAAACAGATTCATATTTTGAATCGTATTTATTGCTTGCCGGAAATCTCCGATTTCGGTAAGCTGTTTGGTCAGTCGCGGATGTCTGTTTGTCTGTCTGTCTGTTTGTCTGTGTGTCCCCTCTCCACATGGTCGCAATTTTGCAGCAATCGCTTTCAAACTTACACAGGTGATGGAAAATTTATAATGACAGGAGCCTATTGTTCTTGGTCAATATAGGTCAAGGTCAAGGTAATCAAAAGTATACGAAACGGTTTTTCTTCATATCTTTCATATCTCAAACGAGATATTTCGAGATATCACTTACTGATAGGCTAGAATCCACAAGTATGCAGGAATCATTTTGAAACTAATATACCTCGTGTCTAAAATTATTAACTAGAAACAGATTTTTCATTTTCCGGATAAGCTGCTAGGGGGCGCTGCACTTGAACCTCCCGAATATATCATTTATTGGACATATCTCCAAAACTATAAACCTCAGTTACAGAAACTATAGCTTGGTTTCTTCATCTGGGTCTTCTCCATAACCTGGGAAAGTCATCTGGTCTAAATTTTGGGTCGCTTTGTCAGTATGTCTGTCTGTTTGTCAGTTGTCCTCAAATCGCCTGCTTGCTGGTTCTTCGCCTATATTGCATTCTACAGGCCACAGTTTGGAAGGAATCCTTTTGAAACTGGTACATGTTATGTCTTTCACTAATATCTCGAAAGGAATTTTTCATTTCCGAATATGGCTGTACATGACCCTCCCCAACATATCATTTTTTTATCCATATCTCTATAACTAAAATTTTCAATTACAGAAACTATGGCTTATTTATTTCCTCCGGGTCTTCTTCATAAATGGGCCAAGTCATCTTGTCTCAAGCTTGTGTCACCTTGTCAGTATGTCTGTTTGTTTGTCAGTTGTCCTCAAATTCGCCTCCTTGCTGGTTCTTGTGTCCTACATATAGCATTCTCCAGGCAGCGGATTTGTAGGAATCCTTTTGAAACTGGTACATCTTATGTCTTACACTAATATCTCGAAACGAATTTTTCATTTTCCGAATATGGCCGCTAGGGGGCGCTGCACCTGACCCTCCCCAACATATCATTTTTTAGCCATATTTCTAAAAATATAAACCTCAATTACAAAAAATATAGCTTATTTTCTTCCTCTTGGTCTTCCTCATAACCTGAGTTAGTCATGTGGTCTCATTCTTGTGTTACTTTGTTAGTATATCTGTCTCTTTATCAGATGTCCTCAAATTCGCCTGCTTGCTGGTTCTTGTGTCTTACATATACCATTCTTCAGGCCACAGTTTTGAAGGAATCATTTTGAAACTGGTACATGTTATGTCTTATACTAATATCTCGAAACAGATTCTTCATTTTCTGGTTCTGAGCGCTTGGGGGCACTGCAGTCCAACCATTTCAACATATAATTTTTTTCGCCATATCTCCAAAACTAAAGATTTTTATTGCATAAATTATAGCTTATATACTTCCTCTGGGTCTTCTCCATATTCTGGTTAAGTTATCTTGTCTCAGCCTTGTGGCACCTTGTCAGTATGTCTGTCTGTCTGTCAATTGTCCTCAATTTGCCCTGCTTCCTGATGCTTGCATCTTACATAAAGCAATCTACAAGCTACAGTTTTGCATGAATCCTTTTGAAACTGGTACATCTAATGTCTTGCAATAATATCTAAATAGTTATTTTTAATTTTCTGGGTATGGTGGCTAGGGGGCGCTGCAGTAAAAATACTTAAATATATCAATGTTGGCCTATTGCTGGTCACACTGATTAACTGTAGCTTGTTTTCTTCCACTTCATTGCTCGTTCACTTTTTGCCACAGCATTTCCGGCAAGCGCTCGACCTATGGTCGTCTAGTTTTATTTTCAAATATTGTGGATGGAGTAATACACAAATAAATCTTTGTCTGTCTGCCTCTGTGTCCGTCGCTCTCTTTCTCTGCCTCTCCCTCTCTCTCTCTCTGTCTCTCCTCTGTCTGTCTGTCTGTCTGTATGTCTGTCTGTCTGTCTCTCTCTCTGGAACATGAATACACATCGGCAGTGAACCGACTTTTCTGTCTTTTCAGGTTCCATTTCTATATATAATGAACCAGCATGACTATTCACATCCCCCTCTCTCTCTCTCTCTCTCTCTCTCTCTCTCTCTCTCTCTCTCTCTATATATATATATATATATATATATATATATATATATATATATATATATCCTTGGTTATCAGCAGTACAAAGCAGACTTATCATCGGAAAGGCACTTAAAGAAAATAAATTTTCTGATTGATTTTTTTTTATTATCAAGTGGTCACAGCCGGTGAGTACAGATTAAACAGATCGCGTGTTCAGCATGACCACCTGCTTCCCATAAGCGCGGGGCTTTAGTGTAGGGGCATATATAGCAAATTCGTCCTGAGTAAATTTTGTTTGTAAAAATGTGACACCCCATGCATTTTTGTTCTTCACCTTTCTATGAAGCCTTAAAAATATGATGCCAATTTTTTTATTCAGTTTTGACATGTCTTTCAGCTTGTATTAAAATACTATTTAAAATGTTAAACTAATAAACATTGACCGAAACATTAACAAAGTAAGCTGGGACTAGAGGATAGGAAAGGTTCTTTTTGGAATGTATTTACATTCTAAACACACAAACTTAGTTCTCTGACTAGTTTGGGATTGTCTAAAATTATTTTTTGGTTATATTAAATGTACCTATTCACATACCAAGTATATTTGATAAACACATAAAGTGTTAAATGCTTAATACACATAGCTTGGTTTTTTTCTCCTTAAAATATTATGGTATCTGCTAATATTTCATTGTAAACCATTTGAGTACTCCTGTACACAAGTGATGTTAGGTTTGAGAGATCAGTGGTACAAATGTAAACTTAGCGCCCATGCCACCTGGCGGCCAAACTGCCCTACTTTAAAAATCAAGATTTTCTCAAGCATCCCAATAGTGTATCTTTTTTTTATCTTCCATATCATTTCTCCTTGTTTGGGAGATGGCACGCGCAAGAACAGACGACCTCTAGTTATGGTCTTTTTATGGTACACAGACACACGTGGACTGTGTTTTCTCACACACAGAACCATAACAATGAGTGAAACAGGTGAATTGGAAATTGTAAGTCCGTGTACAGGGATGGTTTTTCCAAACTAATGAACAAATGGCATGAGATAATTTACATACTGTTGCAAATGTTAATGTACCCTGACAGTTTTCTTCAAGGGATAAGTGTTAATTTTTTTCTAGGAGCAATGGTAATCTCTAGTCATTTAAGCTATCCCATAAGGTAGCTCCAACCCGTGTAATTTCTTAGACACTTAATTTTCCAATACATTGAGTTAAAAATGAATGACAGACACTCTCACACATATGTGTGTGTGTAGAGAGAGAGAGTGAGAGTGACGCCTTTTAGATAGTAACATGTTTATTGATATTAGTCTATCTGAAAGGCGTCACTCTTACTCTAAACCTACACTTCCACTACAGACTAACACGGCTATACCACTAATCATTATACTTAGTATATATATATATATATATATATATATATATATATATATAAATATATATATATATATATATATATATAAATTAATCTAATGGTTTACTAAAATTAATCTAATTAAATAAATTAATCTAATGGTTTACTGCAATTAGCAACTGCTAGAGTGCTCAATGGTATGACATCAGCAAGTTGCACGAAACTACGTAGTAGTAAAAATTTCTGACAAAATTTGATCCGTCTATTTGTATAATTACACACACACACATATATATATATTTATATATATATATATATACACACACACATACATATATATATATAGAAAGAGAGAGAGAGAGAGAGGGTGAGAAGGAGAGAGAAAGAAAGAGAGAGAGATGTGATGCATTCATACACAATTGTATTTTCTTCCAAAATCATTTAAAATAAAATATTGTTTTACAAGACAGGTTTTAATATATAATTTTAACATTTGCTTAATGAACGTACAAATAATGATTTTATTATTTCTATTTTTTAACAATTTATTATTTAGGTGAGATCATTAAGCAGTAAGTTGGACTAGCAGTAAGAAACACGAACTTAGCTCAGATTCTTTGAGACTTGGTTCCTTGAAAATTACTTGAACATGTGCCGTTTCAGAAAAGTTCAATGTACTTAAAAGGGAATTTGTATGTGCTGTTAAAACAATCTTACTGTTGACTTCCTCTATACCGGTCCCCATATTATAACCCAAACAATTTTGTTATTGTTTTTATGGCCTTTATTAAAATTACAATAACCAAAAAGAAATGCAAAAACCTTTAATTACATTCAAGGCATTTGTGTATTGTATAAGGCACGTGTCATTCTGTTAGCTTGTGCAATAAATCGAAATTGTTCTTGGTCACCATTTAAAGGGGAAACAGCATTAGTTAAGCAGGTATAAAATGCTTAAGTTTTTGTCTGGAGTTATTTGGTATAAAATGATAAAAAAACATGGGCTCCTATCAAAGATGTACATTCCGCTGTTGCATCCGACATACCCTCGTTTAATGACATAACCAGTCAGATTTTATAAAATATAAGAATAGACTTTTCTTTATTCTTTATTTCATAATTCGCATTATATATAGATAGTACAAGCTGGGTGCTACTCATTAACTACAGATAACTATTTTCATAAAAAAAAATGAATGTTGTACCAGGGATCTTGCTCCGACGGACGGAACAGCCTATGTAGCCAATGTGCCATCACAAGTCATTTAAGGATAATGAAAAAGCGACAAGAATTCAACAATAACCAGCATTTAACTTTACCATTGTTATATTTAAACTTTACCAGTGGTTTTACCATAGTTTCTGTTAAGATTTGTCCGTTTTTGTTATTGTACTGGTATAACCTGAATGCCTCGGTTTCATATTCACATAAATGTCTAAAAGAAATTGGCCCACCAAACAAATTAGATTAAAAAATAGACCATCGGGGGGGGGGGGGGGGTTAAAGATGGGATAGAAGAACATCTGATGACACTTTTTTGTTATGATTTGATATTTTCTTCAAGTTTGTTTCCTTCAACAGGACTTTTCTAAAATTCTAAATTTTTAAGGTCCCTTTGTTTTGTTTTTCAAAACACTCTCCTTAATGAATTCTGCAGCAAAACATGCATTTCATTCAATGTTGATTATCTGTCCTTTACATGTCTCATTCTACTGTAAATGTCTGTAAATAAATGTCTGTAAATAACTGTTGAAAATAGCTACTCCACAGAAGGTATATTTGCTCCCAAATGATATGCTATTGCCCGCACAGAGCTGAGGTTATATGAACAATGTTATTATTATTATTATTATTATTATTATTATTATTATTATTATTTTGCTTCTTAATATGTACTCCATTTCACTGTGAATGGTGGACTAGGTAGTATTTTCTAAAACTTTTGGTTGGGTTAGTGAGGATCTGGCACTACATCCAGTCAAAGTTGTCCTTTTTCTGTTGTTTATTCTTCACAAAATATGTAAAAAAAATTTATTCATCCGCCTTAAAATTTTACAAATTATTTTTTGGATTATGACCAAAACATAAAAATACTCCCTAGAATTCCTTGGGAACCTTTAAATATACTTCGGATGAACTAACCGTAAGAGACGGGTTTCTATACCTTCACTATCAGCGAGCGGAAAGTGATGTTGGTGATGTAATAATCGAACAATAGGATGACGCAATAACAAAATCATATCAAATGGAAGAATAACAGGGCCATTTTCATATGTTATGTATAAATGAAGCAAATATTTAGTCACTGGTTAAAACCAAGGAAAGTGGAGCCATACTGTATACGATACAGGTTGCCTGAAATGAGCAAGTGGTCCGCCATATGTACTTTGCACAAACTACCCAAGGATACCTTGTTGTCTCTATATGAATTTTTTTAATGAATTCATCAATGAAATTTTGTAGAACAATATACTGGTGGACAAACAACAGCTGATTAATTTTCATGATTAGTCTGATGGATCTTGATGCGGATCCATGTGTTGGCGGAGGTTTGCGCTCTACGGGTGCTCTCTAATATTGTAATAAACGTCTTAACGCAGTATTTGAGTGTCTAGTCTAAGTTATTGTGATGTTATATATCTTACTAATCATTTTGAGGTGTTTTGTTGCTAAATAACTCTGTATGAAATATTTATATATAATGGTCCTCAATTTTTGCTCTAAAATCAAATTTTACCTGAAAAAAATGACAAAACCACTTTAGAAAAATTGGCACCATATTTTTTTGTAAAGTTTAAGGTCTAAGGATCACAAAAATGTAGGGTGTCCTCTTTTCACAGAGAAAAATTACTCGGTGACATATGCCCCCACACTACTTTATATGAGATGAGAGCTGGACGTCGTCATCACGTCACGCTCAGAACATCAGTTGTCGTTTCGCACCACTCGTGGTTCATAGATCAATATGTAACGATGTGTTTACTTCATGGTCGTACTGACATACATGTCCTCCCCGTGTAGCTTCACATAATCATCTTGGCACTTCCCATCTTTCAAGAATGCATGGTACACAATTGATACCTCCTGAGAGCATATACGGTTGTCAGACCAATGACCCGAACGCTACTCTTGTTCCACTGTTACTGCGCCATATATATCTTAATATTGTGAGTCAGTGGTTGGTACCTTATTACCTTTGCAAAGGAGGTTATGTTTTAAGCCGTTTCCGTTTGTTTGTTTACTTGTCTGTTAGAATAATTCCGCAAAGACTTATATTTCCAGGGTACAAAGGTTGTAATGTAACTAAAGTAATTAACGGCGACATTTTTTTTTACACTGGGTGCAGTAACAAAGCGAATGACCCATATCAAAATGCATCCATGTACCCTTAGTAATATAAACGTGCAGATCAATGCAACACACTAAACTTATCTGTTTGAAGGAAAATTACCCAAATAAATTTAAAAATAAAAGTTACATCTTCAGTTATTTTCAACATGAAATATTCACCGTATGAATACTAACATATTTATAATACCTTATTATATTTTAATAAATGACTACTTTAAGTTGATTTCTTTGTTTGATTGGTTGATTGCTTTGTCTGTTCGCAAATTTAATCTCAAAACTTAATAGGATATTTATATCGTTTCCGACACTAACCTAATTTGTATTGTTACTATTCTGTTATTGTTATTTTTTAGCATGGTTGGTGGTCATGAAAATCAATTCATAGATTTGAACGTACCGACCTAATTTTTATCGTGATATATGTTCGCCAAACTATATTTTTATAAATCAAAAAGTTTGGCGTTCTTGTATGGTATGATTTAAGCGTGGCTAGCTGGCATTAAAATCATTTCCGAAACATAAATGTGCGACGTACTGACCTAATTTACATCAAGATATATCTTAGGTCAACTAAATCTAAAAATCTAAAAAAAATCATAAAGTTTAGCGTCCTTGGTTTTATTTATAATCACTCAAAAGGTTTAGCGTCCTTGGTTTTATTCTATCATGAATAGAGGCGTTGTAAATCATTTTCGGTACATATCTGTGCGACTTACTGACCTTATTCGTTTAGTAATATATGTAAGCTAAACTATTTTTTAATAAATCAAAAAGTTTAAAACTTTAAACTGTTCACGGCTGGAGGCCCTTTATATCATTTCTGGTACATATATATGTTACCTGCTGACCTAATTTGTATCGTGATATATGTTAGCCAAACTAATTTTTGATTATTCTAAATGTTTAGCGTCCTTGGTTTTTTTTTAACCATGGCTGGCGGTTATGTATATCATTTCCAATATATATATATATATATATATGTGCAAGGTACTGACCTAATTTGTATAAAATGTTAGTCGAACTAATTCTAAATAAATCAAAACGTTTGATGGCCTTGGATTTATTTTAAATGGATGGCGGCAATGCATATTATTTCCGATACATATCCGTACGACGCAATGACCTAATGTTTATCGTGATATATGTTAGCCAAACTTATTTTTAATAAGACAAAATGTTTAACGGCCTTGGATTATTTTAACATGGATGGCGGCTATGTATATCATTTCCGATTTATATATGTGAAAGGTACGGACCTAATGTATAGCGTAAAATATGTTAGCCAAATCAAATTTTAATAAATCAAAACGTTTAACGGCCTTGGATTTATTTTTACATGGCTTGCGGCCCCGTAAGTCATTTCTTTATCATATGTACTTTGGGATAAATATTACAAGCATCATCTGGCATCGTTCAATGGAGATAAATGTAACACACAGAGGCGCAATGTCAAAACAACCATAAATCCAAGATGAATATGGCCTTCAGGCTATTGAGGACCTCTGAATAAGTTATGAATTATCCTTAGGGAAATGAGGACCCATACAGATAATTTTATGAGTCAGCCTGTTTTGATTCCGGACGACTGCATGGGCGAAATTGCCGCTTGACGTAAGTATTGAATTTATTCTGTGTATATTAGTACAGCTAAACCCGGAGTAGAGCGGTTACTTCTATCTGTTTGTCGTTTGAAACCTCTTCCATGTGACAGTTTTTGCTCGAATTTCCAAAGAGCGTCATGGCCGTCCCCCAGAATATAAAACATTACTTATCAGCATAACAAATTTTATCAAGAATCTCTCTTCTGTTAAATGAGTTATGAGCTCTTTTTTAATGTTTTATTTATCTCCTCGGGTATAGTTCTGTTGTATGGTATATTATTTATAAACTGAAGTTCAGGTTAGTTTTTCTGAATTATCAACACTGAGTAACCAGTTCTGTGAATTGATTTATTGATAACAGGATGTTTGAGTATCATTTACACGGCAAGATTGGGTTTGTTTTATTCAATTAATTATATAAGGCGTTTCAAGTCTTGTAATTAAATTATTTATATAAAGAGGTTTAAGAATAGTTCATTGCATTGTCTACTCTGTTTCATAAAATTATTTATACCGGGAGGTTAAAGTCATATCCACTGAATTATTTTCGTCATGGATGCCATTAGCATTACAGACGAAAACGGAAGAACGTGCCCGACGACAATGACTCACTCACAAACGAATGTACTTTTCAGGGGTTCCTCGTTGGTATGACAAAGCAATGGGAAAAATTGCAAACCCAAGGCCCGCAGGTGCGGTAGACAAAGGGCCTGGTTAATATCGCCAAATCACGCAGTGCCAACCCGTTATGGAATCCTGCAAATATTCACATTTAGTTAAACTAGCATTTCTTTAAATAGAAGCGATACCTCCGAAAAAAGTCCACATGCATGGTATACGCTCGGACACACTGAGTGATATTAAATGATATAATAACTGCTAGATATCCATAATTTCAGAGACACCATATCAATTTTGGCAGGTCAGATCATATGTCAGCCACATGATATATAGGCATGATACTGTTTTACAATTTATAGTTATGACATGCATAAACGAAATATTTCAAATGTAGTATACTATGGAAAAATGCCTCGCTGTAGACTTATGTCTTGTCACACTATAGAGATAAAGATGAAAGGAAACGTGTGCTTCCGGCATGCCACGTTGTGCGAATTAGGAATGGAATTGTGCAGATGTAATACTTAATTAAGTTGGCATTAAAAATGAAGGTTGTGACCACCCATACCATGAAAGGTTGAAATCTGTATAATTTAATTATTGATGTCATAAATATGAAATATTTACATCATGTCTATTACATCACATAAATAACATCAGGAGGTTTAAATCGAAATGACATTTTTTTTTTAAATTGAATTATTCATATCACGTGTACACCAGTCGGATCTCATGGAATATTCATACCAGGCCTTTCCGGTCTGGTCACATTACATTAATATATGAGGTTTCATGCCGATTGGCATGAAAAATATATATCAGGTTTATTTACTCTCCTTATAGAGTCATAATATGAGGTTTAATCAAATCTTGTCTAAGGATAGCCGTATGATATCAAATTCTCTAATCATATCAGATATGATAAGCCATTTCTAATATATTAAGTTACGGTTGTTCTTATGGTATATTTCAGGGAAGAAAAGAAAACAAGCTTTACAGTGCTTTCTTCGGATCCACATCAAAGAGTTACCATAGCGAAAGATACAGTAAGGAGAAAGACGGATGCTGCTAAACGGACAAGGAAAAGGAGCCCGCTTTGTTCTTAAAGGAAGATAAAGATAAATCTGAGGAAGATAGGAAATAAAATTCATGGGAGCCAAATAAATAAATAACTGACCATAAAACTTCACCGAACAACCTGTCCGCTTTAAAAAGCGACGTCTGCGTCCTAAATGTATTGTAAGATGTTCCACTTCCCTGCCTGTTTCCATTACAGACACGTTCCTAGGCGTGTTGACAGCAAAGCCAGCACCATAACTTTCCATCCTCCTATAGCTCTTTCTTCCTGAAAAGCCAGAAGGAGGTTGGCTTAGGCCCGACCCAGGCCTTTCCTCAGATAAAGAGACAAGCGAGAGACGCCGGATCTGGCTCGCCATGCTGGGTGTCACGTAAATTAATGTCTAAAGTTTAAGGTTGATTTTGGAGAGTGCTCGCAGCATAAGTGATCAAAGGATCTTCACCTAACCTGTCAGGGGTAATGTTTGTTATGGTCATCCAGAAATGAGCTGCTTTGTCTAACCCTATAGATTAAGTGAACAATTTGCTTCAGTTTTATTTCCAGATTTAGTATGGATCTACATGAAAGGAAAGCTTACTTTATTTTACTTTGGTGGCAGTCACTGAATTGTGTCAGAAATTCATGAGATATTCACGTTAATAATCAATATAATACTTCTCAACGATTCCTTTGAAACCTGTAAAATATTTGTTATAAGCAAGACATTAATATGATGGAACACAGACGTTTACAAAAGATAAAACTCTTGCAGGAATTTCCTTAACTCATTTCTATATACTTGTATTAGCCTGGAACCAGAAGCAATACCTTAACATTTCAAAACAGACATTTGCACATGACGGTATCAGTCAGTTTTCATTTGAGGTTGTGGCCTATATATAATCAAACTTCGGCCATGTGATTCTGTCGTCATAGTTGGTAGGTTGGTTGATTGATTGGTATGTAGAGCAACGTTATTAAAACGACATGACCGCATTATAATAACGTTTTGCAGTCCTGGGTTGCTCCCAGTCTCAGAATGTAATTAAATTGTTTATATTACGATGTATTATGAGTGTGATATCCTTTATGCAAAGACAGAGTACTTGACTCCCTGGGGTTCTTCCTTTAAGTGCGACTGTTCAACAAGAAGCCGCGGCTAATGGCAGTAAATCAGCCAAATTGGCTACATGAGAATATGAGCACGGGCCATTAGACAATGAATTTATATGCAGTGCTCTTTCCCCTGGGCATGATGCAGTGAATTGGTAGGCATATCACATAGCGGGCGTGAGTAATTTGGTTATTCCAGGACTCTCTTGCAATATGTAGCCTTTGCCAGGGATATGCTTTTTCGGTTGCCCTTTAATTAAATCTTGTCCAAGCCTAATAACTTTAATTAGCTCCACCAACGAAGAAAAGGTCTTTTTACATCTTCAAAGTCCCAATACAAAGTGTCTGTTTTTGCCTTTCCTTAGTAATTTATAGAAAGCACAAAAATAAATCTGATCAATTGTTTATGCGTGTCTTTGGGTTTTATTTATAGATGAATTAGTTACAAATTTAATGTCATTGAGTCTTTGCCGTGCAGTGGGAGCTAAGAAAACAAATCACATTACACTGTGTCATTTGTTTCGACTTTGTTTGAAATAAAAATTTCAAAACGAAAAATCTTCTTCTTGTTAAAAAGGGAGAAAAATCAGTTAAGTAGAAACTTTGTCTCCTTCTTTCATCAAGCACTTTTACTTAAGTGAGGTTGCTTTAGTTTAGAGCCAGATTGTAAAAGCCTTCAATTATTTCTGACTAAAGATTGGTTAAGCTTAACTTTGCATACTCGGCACTGTATCAACTGTTTTGGTTACCCAAATTAATTGTATTTTTTTAACAAAATTTATTCACAAAAAAACATTCCACATACACAAAAACATACAAAAGCAAAAAACAGGTAATGAAGTTAAAATTACAGTAAACGCTTCCTACACAATACATGCCTAACACAAAAGACTTACAGGGACTAACCCAACAAACAGTTTCGCTTTTGTTACCTGCTTGCACTGGTTACTTTAAATGATTGTAAATCGATTAAGAAATTTCCCAATTTTTCTAAATGTAAATATATTTTTTTGTTTTTACCTGCAATATTTCTTTCAACATGATATACCTGTTCTAAATACCTACACAGTTCTGTAAAATCTGGCAACCCACCTTTACACCTATCTACATATATATATCTTTTAACAGTTAGAATAATAGTGTTTGCCCTTTGTGAACCGTAATCATTCAAAATAACCTCCTTTAATCTTAATTCGTTTACTTGTGGCCGGTTTTTCTCCAACAAATTATTTTTAATTTTGTTCCATATTGTGCTCACTTTGGGGAAAAACCAAAGTATATGTTTCATAGTCTCTTCTTCCTGTTTACAAAATTAACAAGAGGCATCATTCACCAAATTGATCTTAAAGAGAAAGGAATTCAAAACTAAGCAGTTATGCATTATCCTGTACTGGAAATATCTCAGTTTACTATCAATTGTTGTTCTGTATAAATTTTTAAAGCCTTTATAAACCTCATCTTCTGTGACATTTAACTCGAACATCCATCTTTTGACCGTTTTCTCAGGTTTTTCACTGAAATCCTGTAAAACCTTTCTATAAACAGTTTTTGTCATATTTTTGTTTTTAATCAGGTTACAAAAATCTAGTTTGTTTCTTATCTCTGATTCTATCTCATCATAATCGATATTATCTGTAATACATTTCTTCCATGGTAATGGTAAGGCATTCTTTAAGTTTTGATAATCTAGAAAATTAATTTTACAACCGTATTTTACATTTAATTCATTATATTTCAACCATCTTAAATTATGCCCGCTCTCACACAAGAGATGTTTCAGCTTTGTTACTCCTCTCTGTATCAAACTATCATTTTTTTACAAACCACTCTTTCATCTATTTTAATATTTGAATTAAACCATAACGGTTCCTCAAGTATGTCTTCAATATTATTTACATTTTTGTACTTATATCTCGCCCAACATCGTAGTATCTCTACCCAAAACGGACTGCACATAAGAGATAAAAATATAATATCCTTTTCATCAATATTCCCTTCAAGGATATATCTTATATTCTTTCTTAAATTCGTTACGGCCAGATCACTCCATAATTTTAGCTTTTACTCCTCTCCAACGAAGAGTCTTTTTATCCAGGCTACTTTTAGGGCAATATTTTTGCATTCAATGTTTATCATGTCCAATCCTCCTGTCTTTTTAGAATTATATAAAATCTTTCTACTTATTTTATTTGTGCCCCCGTCCTAAACAAACTTATAAAGCTTTGAATATAATATATTTAATAAAATTGTTTCGTAGGTCCGGGGAGGACTGACATTATATAAGTTAATTGTGACAATATCTGTGATTTTATCAGTGTTATTTTCCCTATAGGTGTTAATATGCGATGGGACCACTGTTTTATTATTCTATCAATTTTTTCCATCTGCTTGTTATAATTTATGTCAACCATTTTTTGCCAGCTTGTAGTTATGGTTATACCAAAAACTGATACAGGCTCCTCTGTCCATTTTAGTCTCAGCTGATTAATTTTATCTTTTTCATTTAGACACATTTTTGAAAGAGGTTTAATTCAAGTTTTTTTTCTTTATTTATTTGTAATCCAGATATGTTCTGAAATTCTTCAAAGTTCTGTAATGCTGCTCTAACCGAGGTTTCCCCATCGGATAAGATTAAACACATGTAATCGGCGTATTGTGTGATCTTAGACTCCTTATCAAAATATCTAAACCCTTTTATATTTACGTTTTTTTTCTAATTTTCATAGCTAATATTTCAATTGCAATAATAAAGAGGTAGGGCGACAAGGATCAACCTTGTCTGACCCCTCTTGATAATTTGAAGAAAGTTGAAAAATAACACACGAACTTATATCTGTATATAGTGTGTTTATCCAACTGATAATTTTAGGGCCAAATTTGAAAAGTGTTAAAGCTTGTTTGATGTACCTAATATCTAAAAAATTAAAAGCCTTTTCAAAGTCGACTGTCATTAAGTATGGGGGTTTATTGTTTGTTTGGGCGAGGTGCATTATTGATGTTATTTTATTTATATTTCTCCTATATAGCATCCTTTTATAAATCCAATTTGGTCCTGATGAATAATGTTTGTCAAAGTAAGTTTTAATTGGTTTGAAATGCATTTAGCAATTATTTTGATATCTATGTTATGCAATGAAATTGGTCTCCAGTTTTTTTAACAAGAGCATATCTTTTTCTGTCTTTGGAATAAATGTTATAATACCCTGTTTCTGAGATGTACACATCTGTCCTACGCTAAAACTATGTTGAACCATGTCCATAAAGATCGTTTTTAACTCTGGCCAAAATTTGTTGTAAAATTCTATGGGGAGACCATCTGTTCCAGGAGATTTGTTTGAATGGAATGTTTTCAATACTTCTGTTACTTCAGACTCTGTTATATCTCTGTCACACCAATCTTTTGTTTCTTGGGTTAATTTTTCTATATCAATATCATTATTAAAAAGATCTTCCGAAATGCTGTCAGCCCGTTTTTCATAAAATTGTTTCATCCGCTCTAGAATTTCTGCTGGTTCACGTGTTTGGTTGCCTTGATCATCCTTTAAATTAGTTATATGTTTCTTACTATAGTTTCTTTTTTCTAAATTAAAAAAAATAATTTGATGGTTTCTCCCCCTCCTCATACCAAGTCGCTTTACTTCGTATTATCGCTCCTGCAGTTTTAATTTCTGTTAATTCTTCAAATTTTTCTTTCAGATTTTCATATTTTATTTTAGCTTCTTTTACACCATTTGTATAACTTGGTATCATACTTACCATTTCTTTTTCAATATTCTTCATCTTTTGTATTCCTTCTCTTTTTTTCTGTGCTGAATATTTTATTGTAACATCCCTAATTACACATTTAGGTATCCCAGAGTAAATCAGGTTTCGTCTGCGGAGTATCTTCTTTCACTCTGTGTATATTTTCTTTAATTATTTTTATATATTTCGAGTCATCTAACAGAGAGCAACTGAACTTCCAAAATCCAGGACCGCGAGGATTTTCTGTCAGTTTAAGTGTAATTTGGACAGAAAAATGATCGCTTTTATACCTATTTTGAATCTGTGCTTGTTCTATATAATTTGTCAAACATTTTGAAACTAGAAAGTAATCAAGTCTAATTGAAATATTATAGGGTTTATTTCTGCTCCATGTATATTCTCTTTCATCAGGATGATAATGCCTCCAAATATCTATCATATCGAACCCATTACACAATTCCTTTAATATGGCTCTAGACTGTTTATGGGTTATATTCTGACTTCCAAACTTATCCTTTTCGTTGTCCATAACTAAATTAAAATCGCCTCCCATGATACATTTATCATTTGATATTACCTTAATTTTTTCTATCACATTTTTAAAGAAGATTGGATCATCACTATTCGGACTATATATGACAGACAAAGTTACTCTAAGATCCCCTAACGTTATATCGCATACAATAAAACGTCCATTTTCATCTACTATAGTTTCATGAATTTCTGCTCCTATCGAATTTTTAATTAACAGACATACTCCTCTGCATTTGATTCCCCGTGAGCAAACACAATTTTTCCTCCCCACTCAGCTCGCCATAACGCTTCATCCTTTTTAGTACTGTAGGTTTCTTGTAGGAATATCAGCTGATCAGTTCTGTTATTTAACAAAAAAAAAAAAGCTCTCTTCTTTTGTTATAATTTGCAATCCCTCTAACATTTAAAGTAAGTATTCTTATTTCTGACATATGAATATAAATTCTCTTTTTCTATACGCTTTACATGTATATTAATACATTTTTTTCTATTTGGGAAATCAGGTAAAAGTCCAAGTATTATAAACAAATATTTTCTCTTAATAGCAAAGTAACCTAAATAATTTAGATAATCAAACAGGGTCACACATAACACCAGTTCACATAATTACAAATAAACTCTGCACCCCCAGTACACCTCAGCAAGCTGCGTGTGTAACATGCAGAAAAGGCACACATGTCCTGTGTGGGTCCCGGCAGTGGCTATTTACATAAAACAAGTTCAACTGTGTTTGTTATGCGTGGACCGGGTTTACCGAGTGCACATAAGTGTGCCATTTCAGTCAGTGTTCTGGATTGGAACCTCGGAGCCGTCTATATAAAGGCGTCCCCGCCAAAACCGTGTCTTCAGGTGATTATTGTAAGCTTCGTCCATTTGTCTTTTCGACGGCCTTTTCAATTGGAAGTCCGCGGCCGTGAGATCCTCAAATACGCGAACTGGTCCCTTGTTAAATGCGGGTTTCGCTTTTTTAACCGCCATGTTCCGGACTGGGCGACTATAGAAACGGGCAATAATATGGTGATGATTGCTTTGTTTTTTCAGTCCGGTGCGATGCACGTTTTCCATTAGTTTTTCTATATCTCCTGCGTTCAGTCCGTCTAGCAACCCTGCTTCTTCTATTATTTTGGCCACTTCGGCCAGTTTTCACCTGGATTTTCTCTGATACCCGAAACTCTCACATTGTATTCTCTGGAGTGTCTCTCCATTTCATTCATTTTTTCCTTTGTACCTTGTTCCAGTTCCTTTATTTTTTCGGTCAAGTTGGTATTTTGTTGAACCAGGTTTTCAACTGTTTTTTTTTTTTCATAGCAGCATTTTCTATAATAATATTCTCTAATTTGCTCTTGTTTGTTTCTACTGTGCCCTGCGTAAATTGCAAACTGTTTAATGTGTCCTCTAACTTTTTGTCTGTAACATTTTGTTTTGTTTCTATCTCTTTAATTAGGTTTCCACCTTAAATAATCTTCCTTCAAATCTCTGCTCAAATTTATTGAAAGCTTGAATAATTTCTTGCGTGGACTCTCTAATAGTCTTTTGATGTTTGAGGCCGGTATCGGGCTCTGTTGTATGAGTGGGGTCAATGCAAGGTTGCTCACCTATTGCGCCGCTCTCTGTGTGATCACTCGGTAGCTCATCTTTGGATCCCGTAACATTCACATAACTGTCCATTGTCAAAGTTCCTTGTTTACTCTTTTGGGTATCCTTGGTTCGTTTGGGCATTATCCTTGATTCCAGCACAATATATATCACATTTTAAGTTTATATTTCACCTTTAAATATCTGCCACTCTCAGAGCCCTTCAGAAGCCTGACTGCTCACTCTGGCATGCGGAACCGGAAGTCCAATATAATTGTATTTACTCGAGTTTTGAACAGATAAAAAGGCAAATGAATATCTCAAAGTTTGTCGGATGGAATTCGTGTTAAAGATAAGTATTAGACTTAGACATGGAGTAGGATTCGATTTCCAAAAGACGCGGATTCAACAATTATTTCGAAAGCATTATATCATCTGTATAAAATAAACAGTATCAGTAACATCTAAATTTCGTCAAATAATGAGAAAATCAGTATCAAAGGGTCACGTGATATCGGTGTTGACTCTTTTTCTCCTGTGTAATATTCGTTGAAAGGTTTATCTGCCCTTTAAAGGTACGACCTGACTCACATGCGCACTGTTTAATCAAATGATAAGGCCAAAAAGGTCTTGGTAGCCACAAAGACTTGAAGAGCGTATCTGGGTTCGGCAGGGGCTTTTCAACCAAGACGATAAGGGGTGTTGAAGGAAACTGGCAGACACCCGGTCTTGTCTCTCGATCTAGCGTCCCTTCTGTCGCCCAAAGCTGTCAAAGATGATGGATGAGGACGGCACATATGAAAATCCGTAGAAAAGTTAAAAATAACTTTAAAGGTGGCCATTCACCTACCTTTTGAAAAAGAATGTATGTGATTTCTGGCTTCGTCTTTGTATATATTAATTATCTAAGGGTAATTTTGATTGTGAAAAGTTCTTAAAAGGCCTTCGTGAAGGAAGTAAGAACTTGTTTATCAACATGTTTATAAACACAACAATGTTGACAAACGGGAAAAAAACATGTAACCTAAGGTGGTAGGTTGCATATATGCGGAGGTAGAAATATAACTTGTTGCAAAACTTTGGCTTATCTGACTTGCTGCCAGATGCCCTTGTTGAATTTGTTTTGATAATATTGGCAGGCCCCCACATATTGTAAACACGTTGATATTAACAAAACAAGCAGCTTGTGTGCGGTGATATCCACTTTTTTTTACCTATTTTAAAAAAAAAACTTCCAAGGGATTACCTTCAGTTTATAAAGGTCAGATAGGTGATTGAGCCCCTTTAAAGTCAGATTTTTTCCTGAAGAAGATAGGACGCCTCAGCCAAGGGAACTCGGGTCTGCAGTATGAGTTTATTAGACTAAAATTTGATTTCAGGCTTAATTCATAGTACCAGGGCGACGTCACAATGGTTACCATAGTAACTTAAATATACGTGAGGACTTAATTAACCGAAAATTGATTGACGCTAATGTGTTCATATATCCAGAATCGCCTAGTCAAAAGTGAAGTTAAAAAGGTTGATTAAAACTGCTTCTCCAGATGTTGTAAAGATCTATTAGAGAGAGAGAGAGAGAGAGAGAGAGAGAGAGAGAGAGAGTGTGTGTGTGTTTGTACGTTTATATATATGTGTGTGTGTGTGTGTGTGTGTGTGTGTGTGTGTGTGTGTTGGTGGGTGGGTGGGAAGGTGGGTGCTGAGTGGGTGTAACTGTGAATCCCCTTGTACATGGGACTGCGGAATATTAAAAATTACCATTATTAAAAACCTAGATTTCAATTTAATTTGACTAAGCGTCTTTAACTTTTTATATGAATTTTAAAGTTGTAATACTGATACAGAAGTATATGTTCTGTGACATCCTCCCTCGTTAATCACGTGTTAATCAAAATGTGTCGACCTGAGAGACGTCACACGGTCTTCACAGATGAACCTCTCCTCCACTAGTGTAACAAACCAAATTCAGATACTGACATTTCTAATAACAATGACGGATTCAAGCCATTTTTCACTAAGCTATTCATTTAGAACTGACATGTGGCCAAACTTTGAAGAATGTTAGTTGACATAGGATATGTTTTTTTATTTATACGCCGCGTATAACGCCTGCTGGCGTCTGGAAAGTGACCTCGCAACATTTCATGTGATACAAACGGGAAAAAAACTTCTTTTGGACCCAAGTTAGTAGTATAAGACATTAACACGATGTGACATTCAATCTGGAGTAAAGTAACTTACCTGCATTTCTGATGTGCCTAATTCTTAGTGTTTGGATTTAATAACATGCGACAATGTGTCATATAAGGTGTCATATATTAGTCCTACAATGTATCTCTGTTGCATCTTATGATATATCCCTTTGCATGATTAGTAGATATATACATACACAAAATGTTGATGTGATGATTTCAACATAAAGGACTGTTTTATAACTTTATTAAAAAACATCTGATCTTAACTCTTCTTTGTCTTATCTTCAGCCAATATTTAGCTTTTTTAGGGCACAAATTACCAGTGTTGTCTATATAAGGGTAAAGCACACGAGGTAAAGCGGGAAGATCGAATCTAAGCCGAGGAGCGCTGAGATTTTTCACGGCCGGGCTCAAACCAGGTTGAGCGCTCTGTAAGTGCTGTAGTATAGTTAAAGGACTGTGCCAAAACGTAAAAACGAGTGCTCGTTTCGGGTGTTCCTCGATGTTATGAATCATTTATGAGGATAATTACACACGCACTACTAGGAGGTGCGGTAGGCACCGGTCTGGTTAATACCAGGATATATAAGAGAGAAAGCGTGTGCTAGCGTCCTAACACGTACACCCATATGATATGGAATTCTGTTGATGTCCTTACTCAGTTAACCTAGCAATTTATACATAGACGCAGTTGTCTCGGCCAAATTGCATGAAATACAAATCGGTATTGTTACGGAACCTAATAACAACAGATCACGTACTCGTGATCAGCACAAATTTGCCACGGAGACAACAAAAATCAGATTCCGCAACACTAAGCAGCGTGAAACGTCTATCAGAATGAATAAAGAAGTCAATGGTTTTTTTTTGTTAACAAATAATTATAGTTTATCCTTAGAACAATCCTTACATTAGAATACACTAAATCAATACAATTACACAGTTTAATAATAAAAATGTACAGTACAAAAGTGTCCGGATCCTAGGCTCTGATCTCTGGATACCACCGCTATCACAGCTCACCAAAAGTCCCTTAATACAATAATCCACGTAAATAGTAATAATCCAAAGGCAAACTGGAGACAGTCCGTATAAAATCTGTATTCAAATTCGTTGAATATCTGACACCACTGAAATTATCGGAAAAGGTCCCAAAACTGATGAGAAATTAACACTCTTAGTGCTTGCTGGTATTTTCCTTTCTGCCGGCTCTCAACACAGTCCCTCATTTATAGCTTCTCACCCAAAAATTCTAGAAATGGATAATTCCCAAAGAACAATATACACGCACATGAACAGACCCGAAACATCTAGAACAAAGAACGCTGTGTCTCTACGCTTCAGACCCCACACGCGAGCCGGCACCCAACAAGCGAGGTTCCCATAGCAAAGAATCACGCCTGCGCTACACGTATCAGAATGTCAACAGACACATGTAACACTCCTGCGCAAAACAAAACAGACACCTGTAACACTCCTGCGAACAATAAAACAGATACCTGTAACAGTATACTGAGGGAAATAGTGATATATTAAATGGGATATGTAGTGCTGAGTTTCGATAATTTCAGAGACATCTTATATACCTTGGCAGTTTAAATAATATTTCAGCCATTTGATATATAGCCTAAGGGCCGCATGATAACACAGGGTTCGTAATACTTGGAAATGTTCACCTTCCAACGGAAGACATAATTTAATTTTTTTGTCTTTCCGCAGGAGCAATAGTCTTTTCGCTATGGACGCATCCTATCATCATATCAGACTTTCAATCCGTCACTTCCGTTTTGACATTTCGGCGGAACAGTTAACCTGTGAAGTTATGGTTCAGCGTCCGAATGGCTACACCAGGCAATCTTTTTGTTATGTGCGCTTTGATTGAACATAGTCCGGGGTAAAATAACTAAGTGGCCAATAACGTATTTCCTTACAAACTAATAATGGGTATCGGGTTTAGTCTGATACTCGGCTCCATTATGGCATCAGCGCTGCGAGGCCATAATAGTGCGGGGTATCAGTGTAGCTGGCGGGTTCCATGTTACCATAACGCAACGGGAATATTTCGGTTTTTTTTTATTTTCATTATTTGTGATATTGGAAACATATTTACAGGGTTTATTGCAGAAATAAGAAAATTTAACGAAATGCGGGTTTTGATTAAATTGAACACAGAGCGTATAATTGATCACTACGGATGATATTTACACATTAAAATGCTTGTTTGGTGTCCAAGTAATACGCAAATACGGCCAAAGAATGATAACAATGTGAACCATCTCAGCAAGAACATTAAGAATGGATGATTCTTTTAGCGAACAAAGTTTTTGATTAAACATCATTGACTAAGGGTGATAAATGGTTCAAGATATTGACATTTTATAAACTAACCACACTTGAAGATATATGTGTAAATATAAGCGTACCAGTGTTTTAGGATGAAAGATTACTACATGTTAATATTAGAGTCTATTCATGGTACCAGATAAGAACATATGCACTGAAATGACACTTATTATAACGTCAGTATGCTGTATACATATTGTAATAAAATGCATTTAATGAATACCCTGCATATCGTACTTGGGTTTTAACATACCGTATACGCGAGTGCATATACTATTTTTATTTTGTTATATAAAGTCCATCCATTTCATGTCTATCAGAACATGATAGGTTCAAAGGAGGCAGTTATATAATGACCCTGTCTCTTCCTGCATGTAAGCCTCATACATGCAGGTTTACATTACATGTGCTATTTTCTAACGGACTCTGGTAAATGAGTCACATATGCCACGCATATTACAGGTAACTTAACTAAAACAATTTCTGCTGTATATACCAACATCCCCCAATTTTTACAGTTTAATAGGTGTCGATTTCCTTGTTATGAAAAACATATATGACCAGGCGAGGATCCGGGGGGGGGGGGGGGGGGGTGAGGTCTAGAACCCCCCTCCCGCTCTCAACCAACGACCTTTTTTAGACAAATCTTATGCATGACAGGGGGGTTGGGGGTCGTGACCCCCCTACCAACGACCTTTTTTAAAGACAATTTTTATGCATGACATCCGTTGACCCCTCCCTGCAAAAAATCCTGGATCCGCGCCTAATGACATATGTAATTCGATCAATATTCGATCAATAAAGTCAATATATTGTGATTATACGTACATTTTCATACTATTTACGTGTAAGTAATTACAACTTATGTGATTAAATCATGTATCAGTAGGTATCAAATAAAATATTTATACGATGAAGCTTATTGCGTAAATATTCCTTATGGATAGAGATGTATGCTACATGAATAATAGAACGCTGTAAACTTGGACACACTGGACATGTACTTGGCCATTTATCCAGAACAGTTAATTATCCACAGATTACCTATAATAAGGATGAACAAACTTCATACTCTACAGAACATTCAATATAAGACATTGAGATAAGGATTTAAAACATGGTAAAAGAGTCAGGGTGAGGATATAAAAACCTGACAAGTATATAACCGCATTTTATATTTAACATATTAGCACTTTTAACGTATATTTCAATAATGTAATATCTCTACAGTATTTTTATAATATGATCATATGCCAGTTTTTGTCTCATTATTTAAAACTGACACTCCGACAGATGAAAATGTCATAATTTTTACATGGTTAAATTGCACATCCATGCATATGTGATTCATATACATAGATGGATAAAAATGCTGGCGTGACACATATGCTAAATATAAAGGCAAGTATACACAAATGATAATCGATTGCTTTGACAAGAATCAGTACGATTATTGATATCTGGTATAATTATCGGTTGTCCTAAGAAGAATCGATTTAAAAATAAAATTAAAAAACATGACCAAACGCATATACTACAACCATCCTTAAACCTGAAAGGGATAAAATATTCATTCTCTTTCACCCAAAGAGGAGTTTGACACCCTCATGCCCCTCCTAACCGGTTATTTATGGTAATACATTAAATCATGAATAACATATTTCCTTAAACTGTTTCAAAAATAATTCAAGTAGTACAATTTTACTGTAACTTATATCATGCAAAAATGAGTTCCTTAACATAAGAGATCCAAGGATGTATATGCTTATTTCGCACAAAAAGCAAGATGATCATTATTTTACGCGTCGCTCATTACATATGCTAATTAACTAATTATATATTCAGTGGACTACTTTGAGGATAAGACAAATTTAAACGCGGCATCGACAAAAAGAATCACACCTTGTCATAAATAAATACGCATCACAAACCCTACGATAAACACGAATCGACGCGTTGCACATTACATAAGCATATTAGCTCATTGTATATTAACTGGACAAATAGAGGGAGAGACCAAGTACCTAAGTAAGCAGACAAACCATTTAATCACACTTAATATATGCTTCTAAATTATATTCAATTAAAAAAAATCAGTACCGCTTTTCCCAATGGAAATTTAATTGCAAATTTAATTATATATGCAAATTAGTTATTGAATGACACAAATATGTAAATTAGCTTTAAAAATGAAAAACAATATATTACATGCAGCTGATCAGTGAACTATTAAGCATTTATTTCCGTTATGATGTATTATGAAAAGACCACTACCCTTAATCCCAGCGATATGTCTAATTTGATTAATTTATCAACAAATTAATTAATTAACAATATTCATTTTATATTGAAATACTTTATATCTTATCAAATTTGAATATTATTTACCCAAAATACTTTAACCTTTTTTTAAAACAAAAGCCATTTTTTGCTTTCCCCGCAAGGTTCCTTATTGTCATTTTGGAGATCAACAGAACAAATGTTGCCACACTATGTAAAATGCAAGTGGATAGCTTATAAGGCGGTATAACCGAAAGAATTTTTTCTCAGTTTCCTATGTTCACACTACACCCGTATCACTGAATACAGTAACGGATATCTTTTATGTATATCAACGTTCGGTTCACACTACATCCTTGTTCATTCATATTGTGATCCGCATCCGTGAAACCACATCTGCATGGAGGTATAGTTTCGATACCGAAATCATGAATATGGTATTCGCATCAACGCAGTGTGGACACTCATTAATTGTATATGTGTGTCCAAAACCGCTCTACAATGCACACAATCCGTTTAAATGTTTTCGCACAACTCCAGACAGAGCGTACAAAGGGAAGCGAATACCTTATCGAATATTGCATTGATTACGCTTTTACTGGGTGCATTATGAAGACAAAGTGTATGCTATACCGTATGTTGAACTCGGTGTTGGGGAACGTTATTCGACACACTTGTTCCTGAAAACGGTTTTAGAGAACTTACAGACCACCCTGCCCATCATGGGGGATTAAATGAAAACAATTTTCAGGGTTTTGCAAATTAGATTCCATTCATTCATTATGATTTGAAAGTTTCAGTCCCAGAAGCGACCCAGAGAAATCTTTTTTTACGAGAACCAACAAGGGACAAAGGTAAAAATACACAATAAGTTAATTGGTATTAAGTAAAACCTAGGGATCAGAGCGCAAGCAATCGTGTGTGTGTGTGTGTGTATATGTGTCTGGATATGTTGTCTCACTGGTTCGACAGAACTCGTTATTCTGAGCATTGTATGTAATAAATCATTATACGGATACCTGCATATTCAACCCGTTTATTACATATAAGATAACCAATGATGGAAGTACTCACGGGGTAAATATCTTTCAATATCAAATGTAGCCTTCTCTCAAAATTCATATTATTCTACATTTCGGTTCGGCTTCTATATTTCTTCATAACTGAAAACCCCATTATTCCGACCGGGTATGCTTTAACAATCGTCCTGATAATCTATTGTTACTTGATGGACAGTGAGCCGCATTTATATTCTCATCTGATGTTTATGGATCCATCAGTTAGCCAGCCGGAGGCAAGGTAACGTGCAGTATTCAATAAGACGGCGGGTTATTATCCCCCCTCCCTGATAATGAGTCTCTGTTCGCTCTGATAGAAACATCTCTCTCAGAAACGGGTGTAATGGGTTTTGGAGAAAATTAGCAAAGAAGAAGCTTTGGCGCGCTCATGTTTTGAAAACATCTTTTGTTGAAGTACGGAATGTTTTTGGGCGATATGAAATGATTTCATTAGTACGTATTAAACCTTTCTATCTACAAGCTCTAATCTTACAGAAATTACAATGCCCCTACATAAGGACATATTAAAATTTTATGTTTACCACGATTGAAACTAATCATAAAGAAGTTTACGTGCAGATACCATTTTTCCTCGATTGCGTTACCAAATAATTAGATTGAACAAAAATGGATTCTGATAGAAATCAACACAGTGATAATCTACTACAGAATTTGCTTCTCTATCGTTTATGTAAATGAATCATAATTCACTTGTAAAAGCTGCCTTGAGATGTTTACAAATGAGTATAAATAATAAATTGCCTTCGTGTTTCAGTAATAACAAGTTTTCTGAAGAAGATATACTTCACTATTTTATTGAATCATGTTTGATTGAAAGGAAGTAAAATTATACCAATTGATGGGGTACTATCATTAGATTTACATAGCCTTTTTTATTATTACAGGGAGTATAAAAAAAGGGTTGCTATATTGAATTTCAGAATAAAATTTCATCATCAGTCTTTCCCGTTGTTGCTTTTATCTATGTCATTGTTATTTTCTACAATAGGAATCACGCTAATGAACACATAGTAAACAAAAACCTTCAGACAGAGAATTGCTTTGAATCACAGTAGGTGTTCTTGGACGGAAATGGCACTTAGGCTTGTCAATAAACCCTTCTTTTATTTATGCGTTTCACTACTGGAATAATCCGTTCGGATGAGTCTTGAGGCGTGTGGCATGATTGATCTCCCGTGGGTTTGTTGCCTTTAAATCTTTGATAAATTGAATCAGCCCATGCTCTTTCTATGCCATGCTTGCCGTCATCCTAGAATTCTTGCAGATTCTGATCTGCTGTTATTTCAACTGAAAACCTGTGTCCGCCGCACGCAACACAGACGTCCAGGTCGTGACATGTAGAAGGGTTATATAAGCTATCTATATTAATCACGTCGTCAGGTGACTCTAGCCCTCAAGCAGCCGGTGCTAACTATATGGTACAGCTGATACAGCTGGTCCTTATGAAATGCCTTAGTCTCCATAACATTCAGATGTTAAATTACCTAGGGTTCACGTAAATATTTCTTTTGGTAAAATATTCCCAGGATTAAATTTTATTTGCATCCTTGAGTTTTTTTTTAAATTTTTGTGAAAGATTTTGGAAAAAATAAATAACGTCGCATAAATTCAAATGAAGCAAATAGAGTAATCAAGGTGATGGAATAATTCTGTCCTTATTCGACTGGGCAAGTCTATGGTTTTAGGCGTGAGAAATTATTTTTTTTTTTAATTTCAGCAACAGGGATTTTCATGTTTGCTTTTAATATCGAGAAGGCCGGTCACTTTCTGTACAACCCTCTGACAGTAGAACCTTTATCTAAAAAGAAAAAGAATAATCGCCTTTATTCACAGGCAGAATACCAACAAATGCCACTAATATAAAACTTCATTTACACTATGTTATTATAATGCTCCGTTCAATTGAATTAATACAATGTATAAGTTTTTTTTCAGGTTTAAATACACGAACATTTTATTGTTCCAGTTGGAGGACATACTGACAATTACATGTTTGGCAAGCGGTATGATTTTTTAATAGCAATATTTCGCCAACCCACCCCATTTTCACTCGATACTAAATGAGACCTATTTACATACCAGGTATGAAAAATCTAAAGATTAATGTTTTCTTGTCAAAATATAAAAGTATATACCAATATTTGTTCTAAAACTGCCTGAAACAGGTGGAAAAAAACTTGCACCGGACAATCAGTGATTCAAATCATAAACAGCGCGCAGGCCATCAGGTGGCCGTACTGTGCACCTTCACAAATAGATTTTTCAAGTTTCCACCCCCTGTGTCTTCTGAGATTCTTCTGTCATTAGTCTTCTGGGTATTTTGGAGTTGTCACGTGCAGGCATGATCGGACGTCCGGTCACTCAGTCGTGTTAAGGTAGACAGTTACACGTGAACTGGAAAAAATAGATCCATGTGCTTTGCTGAAGATGATTTTGCTGAGAAACATTTATAAACATGAAATTTTGACGTAAATGTTTTCTGTACCTTTAACGTATCTCTCATTAGTTTTAAATAAGTAAAGTAAGGCAATAATGCATCCCGTACACCCAGTCCTACGGCTACCACATGTTGTTTTGTCGTTATTTGATTTCCTCGCTTATAAATCCAGCGCACGAACCATCTGACCAGTCAGACCTAGTTTGTTGTAACTTTAAGATAATACACAACTAGCAATGAACCCACATGATTAATTAATATTCATTCCTATGTATACGAGAAACCTTAGTTAACGTACTTAATTTGACAAAAGACCTCAGATGGCGTCGTGGCGTTTGGAAAGGGTATCCAATTAACCTGGACGACGCCGTTCACCGGTTTATGGTTAACCATCGCGGGAGATATTAGCCTCCATGACCAGTTAGCTTGTTTAGGGTGCCGGGGGTCAGTAATTATAATCCACCGCGGGGTGCCCCAGATAGCCTTGTGGTGTAGGACCGTATGTTATACCTGTTTGCATGCAGGGCAGCCTTATCAGCACGCCACTTCGTTCATGTCTGATCGTAAACCATTAAGCCCATTTAACCAACTCTGCCGTTTATAATTACAGCACTGCCAGCCTTGAGCCGCAGACCCATCAAGACCGACAATGATTGGTGGCCCGTCCCGCACGCTACTGGAAATCAATGAACCAACTGTCGGTGCGTTTCATTTACTTGGTCAACTTGTCACTAGTCTTACCAGGATATGTACCGGAGCTGGAAGTAAGTCCGCTGTCAGTGTCGAACCTCGTGCGGTTTGGTATCGACGCAACGTGATTCAAAAGTACTCCATCCAGATTGTCACCACCTGATTTGTGTTTTACTTTGAGAAGTTGGTTTAAACTCTTCCATTTCGTATTTACCATGACTGAGCCATAGCAGCGATCCCGTCTTGCAGATTGCGTTGCATTGTGTCGCTGCAACATAAACTTGAAACAGGCAGCAAACGTGAGGGCTGTCCATGATACTGTACATCGTATTTTGACATTTTTTTAATCAAAAGATTAAAAATGGAGGCCACTCGTTCATCCGCGGATAAATTTCCTCAAGGCCACCGCCGACGGGGAACACTTTCTTTTGACTGACACTGAAAGAGGTAAGGGTTTTCATTTCGTTGTAACTTTGCTGTGATAGTTTTTATGGCTGACGTTACACCGTTTTAACTACCCGATTCCACCTGGGTTATTATATATTTTTATCGGGTAATTCCTGTATTTCTCTGAGACGAATTATACATTTTGTCCATATATATTTCTCCATTCCTTAGCGATTTTTTAGATTCATGTTAGTTCATCTTAGAGAACTTCATCTTTCCTAAAAGATGGTCATGTGTATAAATAACATCAACTAATCAGCAGCTGAAAAATCTGCTTGCATTTTGACAGATAGCTATTATGAGTAAACTAACATATAATAAAAAAAAGTTCCTCAAAATATTATTTTTTTATTTAAGAGGTTACATGTAAACAAGTGTTTCAGTTATGAATAAAATATTTTCAAAAAGCTCGATCTACAGCAAGTCATTATTATATGGTCTCGTTCCCAGTTATGAATAACAGTACACTGGATTCGTAATGTGCATTGATTTTATGATTTATTTCCATGTTTTTTATTTCTTATTTCAAAATACCAAGTTTAAAGCCAGCTTGGTTTATATAACCTTCTGTATTGAAACTATGGTTTACTGAAAAAAAAAATTCGGAAGACATACTTGAGACTTTTTTCCTAGGTTTTATAGCGCACGTCCTTGACCTGTCACAAGGTAACAACATCCCGTATAAATAGACAATATTAAAATGTACTAAAACGATACGAAAACAATATAATATTTGGCATAACATACTGATAACTGAAACTTCCTTACAACGACTGAAACTTAATGTCCGGGTCCGGCAGACAGAAAATAAAAACGATATTTTGTTATATCCCAAGAAATTAAATTAAAAACCCGGCGAGTTCCCATTAGGGTCAAGTATTTGATAAAACCTACCGATTTGTATATATATATATATATGTGTGTGTGTGTGTGTGTATTTGGAATGTGCAAACTTATCCACCAGACACGGAGATCCGGAAGAAATTGAAATCTACAATCCAACAATTTTACCTGACCACACATTTTTTTAATTCAAAATATTTCAAAACATTTTAAAATATACTGTAACTTAATGCCCAAATTGTGCCACATATTAAGATTTTGTATAAACAGTCAGGTTTCAAACTTACCAATATATACACTTTTTATTGTCTACATTTGTTACTTCTCTAGAGTCTAAAAATAATGTCCAATCTTCTTGATAGAACACACTACAAATGAGCTTTACGTAGTCTAGGAGAAGTTAAGTAAGATTAATGTCTATTAAATTTCAATTAACTAAATCACAACGGCCCTTTCCTCTATATTGTGGACAAGAAAATAATTCCGCCTGGTTTGTTGTTAAATGAATAAATGATTAAATATTGAAACTTAATACTTGTCTTTTTAAACATTTTATTTACCATTATATTAATTAACCTAATAATACCGTTGAGAGCAGGTGCATTGTGAATATGGATATTCAATTTGTTGCCACTGAAATGAAGGTAATCGAATGGTTCCGTATCTTTTGTTCATCCGCCCATATTTTTTTCCAAGTAAAAAATAAAAGGTTATGACAAAGGCTCACATATCTGACGGTTATGACAAAGTTTGGAAAAGCCTTTTTACAACGCGATCGTTCCCACAGAATTAACTAGGTAACATGATCATTTATTTGAAGCAAGTGCAATATTTGCGTGATGCCCGCATAAAAACACCATAGATCGTACAGGCATAGCTCCTAGAGAATCAACTAAGTCACCTGATCTTCCTTTTAAGCAAGTAAAATTTTGCGGGATTCCCACATCACGTATATCGGACATATGTTCTTAGGTATGAGCAAGGGCCAAAATATCGACAGAAGCTGACAAATGCCCTCAGCTGAAAGTACAGTACGTATGGGTTGTAACAGTAGCAAGTTCGAAATATCTGTTCTCATATGGATGTACAAATGTGTCTAGTCAAAGTCGTAAACTTGAACAACAGCAGCATGATCTACCGTTCAAGGCTCGGAACAAGTTATATAGATTTTTATGACGATGAACACTGTGTGTGTGTGTGTGTGGGGGGGGGGTTCACCTGTACACAAGATGTCTTTAGTAATATCAGTTAATATGTATCGGCTTGAAGAAATGAAGTACCCATGCTTAATTCTATATTAGGTATCCCGCACACAAGGCAACATTTTCAAAAAGACGAAACAGTTTGTAAAAATTCAGATACTGTGGGTGGCGCCACCATCCTGGTTTAACAGTACCTGATCATCAAGGTATCCCGCAGATGGTATTTATATTCTATAAATATATCTGTGACCTTGAAAAGTAGGTCAAGGTGATTCATCTTCCAACATGACCGAGATGTTGTTTATTAACATCTGCCCTGAAGAAATAAAGTACAGTTTAGATATCCCTTTGACAAGGCCAAAGTCCATGGACGGCCAGAAGGCATGGGTGACGACAATAGTCCAAATCGAGTTAGGGCTAAAAAGGTGTGACCGTGAATGTAAATGCAGTAATTGAAATTTAACGATGGCTTCGATTAATGAAAGGTATCGATTTAATGAATCGATCATTCGTTGCATTTTTACTAGTTCCACTGAAAACTGCGACTTTACTCAGATAACCGAAATTCGGACGACCAAATAAATCTGATGTCTCTTTCCCCACGTACTGATAAACCCATTCCTCAATTTGTTTTCTCTGTTCGCCCTAAAACAATTTCATCATGTTGGCTAACTTGTCCAAAAGGTTTCCTTTAATCTTTCATGTTTGGCGTATATCAATACTTTTCCCTCGCCGTCTCAGCTCGGCCTGAGCGTAATAATTTGCTTTCCTGTCGATTCTCATTTTTCATCCTGAATGGAAAATGGACCAATCTGCTTTTGTAGCTGTTGCATTTTCAATAGATAGAAATAGAAAGGGCCAGCGGGTACATCTGAATGTGCTTGTTCCTGTAACCGTGCATCTATCGAATTATTTAAGTGGGACTTTTCATGAAAAAAAAACAAATTTGATGCAAAAGAAACATTTTAGATTTTAAACCATTGATTTATATAATCACACATTAAACTACGAAAGAATATTAAAGATGTCTTATAACTGCATTAAATAGCCAGAATGTTTGACCGTATTAGAGTTTGAGATTTGTTATAGCAGATTTTAGACTATTTTAGAAGATTATTATAACAAAACTTAAATTCACCGATCACTCCTGGGATCAAAAGGTTAGCGTATCTAACTAGTGGTTCATATACATTTTATAAAACATATTGAATATCATCAGACGATGTCCATTTAAAATTTCCTTTGTTACATCTTACTAATGAGTCGATAAGTGGGGGATGGAATCTGCACACTCTTTCTGAACTAACGACTAGATTATTAAAAAAGTGTGGAGATGTTATTAGGAATAGGTCCTCCGATTTCAATAAGAACTTAGGTTATCTGACAAATTAACAAAGGTCTAAATGAAACCTGACTGATGAAAAGTCTCCTAATATCGGAATAACACAGTGACGAAGTCGAGTCCAAGCCATCCGAGTCTAAGTGCAAATCCGAGTCTAGGCCACTCTACTCCTTGAGTTTCGAGTCCATGTCCACTTTCTTCGAGTCCGAGTTATTTTGAATCACACATTCTATTCCTACAATGGTTAAATACATTCAAAGCTTCCGGTACAGAGGAAGGATTGGTATAGACAGTGTTACTATTTTGTAAAATTCTGTTAGTAGTTCAATCATAAGTCTTTATAATATGTGACAGATTGGCATAATGTATTGAAAGAGATCGCATGTTGAAAGCGCTAGACATTCCTGGTTCAGTGTTCCGACTAGAGGATACATTTTTTGAAGTAAGCATTAAAGTCGAAGAAGGTACATAAAACATGTGGTCAGCCCCGACCTTTTGAGAGAGAACAGATAACTATGACAGGTTATGTGAATAACACGGTCCTTCTCTATGGAAGCGCCGATGGCGTCCAGTACATGGGCATGATTGCTGGTTTATTTTGTTGTTGGGATATATAAAAAGCCGGATGCGTCTGGCAGGAAGACGTGAGACAAACAAATTCAGTCAAGAAACTCGACACAGACATATTGTTAGGCCATGTAAAAAAAAAACAAATAAAAAAGAAATATCGGTACATTCATACTATAAACATTAAAAGAATCCTATAGAAACTTGCACAAAAGGTCATCAATAGGACAAAAAATCTCCAACAGAAACCCTGTCGCTGGCTCCGGTTCCGTTCTCACGAAAAATCGTGTTTTTACAGTATGTTACAGCAGGTGGCTGATGAAGCAGTTTCATCGTGACAATTTGTTAGCACATGACATTTAATAGTCTTGTCATTTAATATTTACTTTAAAGAATCTAAAAGAATGATAGGATAAACTGGTACCATGGCTTCTGGTTAAGTTTTGCCTACTGAAAACAGAGCTGTTTTATCCATGAGCTTTCCAAACAAGAGCTTGTGACATAGCGACGTAAAAGGCTTTTTATACGATCATCGGCGGTTAACGTTATTTTATACTGATCCGAATCACTTATTTTCATTCCTTTGCTGATTGAAAAATACATTTCACAGATGGCCGATAACTGTAAAATTAAATTTTATGTTACTTTTGTATCACCGAAAATAAAGTGACACTCTTGATTATTGGCAGATTTTATATCCATCACTAATAACTCATCGTATATTTTCGGTAAAACATGAAAGGTCAAGGATTTTTGTATCCCTGATTTAATATATACAATCATGTGTCATGTAATATGTATAAGTAAATAGCCTGACTACCTTATAATTAAATTATATATAACAAAGTTGTTCGAAATTTCCATTTCTTCTTGATTCCTTTTCCAAAACATGGAATTTAGTCATGTTTCTTATAATAATTCATTGTCTTTTATTAATTTCATTATCTTCTTCCAATATTAATCATTTGCCCTATTCAACTTCATATTACTTAAGATAATTGCTAAACTAGTGACGGCGAAATATTAATTTAAAGCATCACATGGTCATTATAGTATCCTTATCATCAAATGAATGATCGTTGTCTACTTTTTATTCTTACAATAATTCCAATATTTTCTTCTTTAACTAGAGACATTAATTACTTGTTTGTGGATATTACCTTTTATCATCTTGCTCTCATAAATTATTTTTCAGCAGCAGTGTCCGTGAGCTTTTAATTTGGCGTAATTTACGGAGCATTAATACAATTTTCCTGCACTACTGGATATTGAATACTTTGGTAAGGTTATGCATTCTTGCTTTATATAGACTCCTACATTTGAAATTTCAGATTTCATAATCAAAGGGACCATGTCGGATTCGGAAGAGTTGGATCTGGTTGAGAATGAGGTCATTGAGGTTCATGCGACGAATTCCGGTTGCCATGACAACGCAATATGTGGTTCAATAGACTCCAATCAAACTGTCGGTTCAGATTTGGACAGTGATGACCGGACTAGCCCGTCACATGAAGTTTATATCAGCACTCAAGGCGGGGAAACCCGTAAATCGAAAGCAGTATTCACGTCAACAGATGGCGCTTCAATCATTGTGACGGCGGACTCGGAGCCATGGGACGCCCAGAGACCAATTCGTCCACGTGAGCTCCGGTTATTAAAAATATTCGCAGTGATATCATTATTCCTATTTTTCCCAACCGGGATATTTGCGTTAGTGTTTTCCGTCAGGGCTTCGAAATCATACTACGAAGGTTTACAAGTTGGAAATTTAGATAGTGCCAGGAAGAAGACTAAAATTTGTGAACGTTTTATTTTGGCGTCGGTCCTCATGGGTCTCGTTGTACTTGTGGTGACGCTGCTTCTTGTTGAGAAGGCCACATTCATTTATAAAGATAGTTCAAGGAGAATGGCCATGGTTCACACGACACCGTAAAAAAGACGCATATCGCTAAGAGTGAATGTGAAATTGAGTATGAGAGAAAAAGGAGAGTAACAAAACTAACTCGGAGAACCGGATTACAAATGAGTGATTAGGATTAGGAATGGCAGTATTAGATATCTTGGTAATTCAATATCAAAGAATACATCGGAATCTATGGGCTCTATCAAGATTACGGTGTCAAGTTCATTTTCGTTATCACGTCAGTGAGTGAAATAAAAGTGAAACGGAATTGTAAGTGAATGACGGGAAACTTTACGTTCCCTCTGAGACTTGTTTCACTTTCTATGTCACTGTGATGGCGACCGGATTCATTATGTTCAATGCACAGAAAATCATGCTGGTCTTTTCTATAAAGTAAAGCCATCTTTGACTAATATACCAGTCTATAACTTTGCATGCTATGCTTCCAAAAATAAATAGCACACACCCACGGTTTAAACAATAAAAACGGTTAATATTGAAATTGGCATGAAATTAACCTTTGAAAAGATAAATTGAGCTTTAAAATGAATACCACGTGACCGATCGGCTGTCACTGAATAAGCGATATTTAAATCAGACTTATGTGAGCAAATTGTGTTCAAATTTGATCATGTCCAGTCTGCAGAGTAATGTGATCGCAAGTTGACGCCATATGTATGTTTGTTTGATTTACAGAATTAAAATGATTGAAGTGCTTGTAACAACGCGTTCCTGATGGGATAAAAATGTTATGACTAACACTTGTGATTATTTATTTACGTATTTATTATGCCTAAATATAGATTTTCTACTTAATTTTTTCTTGTTTGATTTCTTTTTGTTCCTAAAAATTTAAATTTGAAGTCGCCTTTGATAAAAAAATGTATATAAAATATATTGAACTCCTGTTATGACTCGTTTTGGATGGCGAACATAATCGATTTGAAATGAGACATCGCAATCACGTCTAAAACGTAGACAGCGGAACCTTCATTCAAACGAAACAAACCTTAAAGATAATCCCATTTCAGTCTATGTAGACTTGTTTTAGAATCCAGGGACAATTTTGTTCAAATATTAATGGCTCCTGTTCACGTATATGGCGCCCAAATATCGTTTAGAACTCTCTGATTGGCTGTTGTTTGTGATGACTGGCATTTGAAAATTGTCCTTTTAGTAACGTATCCAGGGCAACTCTTGTAGCAAAGGCATTTCAATTTCCAAAGGATCGTAATGTCAGTGCATTTGCCGTTTAATGTGTCATCCCTCGCAAGAAACCAGTTTATTTAGTCACATTTGACAAATGTCGGTGTTTTTTAGGTCAATTTAATCAGTTTTCATCATCAAAGGCAAAGGGGTCAATGCTTTACCACAGGGACCTTGGGTTTAAATATTTATAAGGTCTTGTTAATGGTGTTTTACAAAAGGGTCGATTTGTCTTGTTTGATTTGGCAAAGACGTGTGCTTTCGAAGCCGAGGCAATCCTGACAGATTTTTCACACGCACGTGTGTCCCTTTTGAAATTTCTGTGTTCTTTGAATTATGAGAGTTAATTTAGTCAACACAAAAGTGGACCATTAAATGGCCTTTTCTTCAATTTTTTTCATATTTTGACACTTTACAAACGGACCCTTGGTTGAATAAAATTAATTTATGAAGTTTTTTAATACAGAATGTTATTTTTGTAAAATAAATTCTGAACAGCCCTGAAAGTCTAAAAAAACTATGAAAAAGAACAAACGCTAAAAAAAAAACTGTCGTATGAAATATTACAAATAATATTTTATTTTTTTTTTCACAACAATTTGTATATTTTAGGCTATTGTCTTTCATAATATATTATAAAGCTTAGCTGGCACTGGTTATACGAGGTTCTTGGCGATTTTTAGATTCCCTTGATTGTTTTTCTTATTATTGATTTTATATATTTATATCTATTATTTACCAAAAATGATGCATTTTGTTTGTATCGCGTCAGGAACGGTTTTGATACTCCGTTTAGTTTATATCTTAGCGTAGTAGTACTCCATGCTGTCAAGTACATACACCTTCTAATAGCATTATTTGTGTATTAAAATGACGATTTTAAGGGCTGGCAATCAAACCTTGACACATATGTAAAATCATATATCAAAGAACATTAAAATCAATATAAAAATTAAGCAACTCTGCCATGTAATAATTACTTTACAATGTTGACTTAATGAAATCATATTTGACTGTTGACATTTGAACATTTAGAACACTAACAATTGGAAAACAAGTTATTGTGCCTAACACGTACACATTTGTATATGATAGAATGGCAAACGAAGTGACGAGATAAAGTTCTTTTTTATTACAACTGTTACATAAAGACTACAGCTATACAGTTATTGATTATGTCGTGTAACCGCTACTTTGTATAGCATAGCTCTCTCGAACACCAGAGTGTGCACAGAACAAAGGTTTGTCATCAGACCAATGAGAGCATAGATTGTATTGTGCATCCAGCTCCAAATGTTAAACATGCGACATCCGCTCTCGTTGGATTCTAAGCCCCATGCCAGAACGGTGTTCTGAAGTGTTATCATATAAACGAGTGCGTTTGTTGCTCGTATATTGCACAATGCAATACCACGCTTTCATTGATTTGATTACAATTCTTTGCTCTGCGCCTTCCCTGATGTTAGAACCCGGAGAACATCGCTGTATACAAAGCAGCGGTGACATGAGAGGGTGCCGGAGGTGACGTCCTACAGTTTATATAAACACTGCGTGAGGAGAGTTGTGGTCAATTAATTAAATCCCGAATATCCGTAACATCAGCGGTTCTTCATCTCAGCACAACTCCTGTTCAAAAGATAACACCTGTTGTTATATAATTTTTTGCCTGCCTCTTTTTAGCAACGGGACTTGTAAACTAATATTGAATGATTCTGATTGGTAGAAATGTCTGTCAATAAACAAATCAGATGTTGACCAAGCTGTGAATCTGCCAAGAGTAACACCTCAGGAACCTGAACCAGACCGGTTTTTTTTTCTAAAGCACACCATCGAAACGCCAGAAAAAATCGAGTGAAAGAGTCACAATGGCTGCGTTTGCAAAATATAGGGTTATTTAATTGGAATTCCTAAAATGGACATAATAAGGATTGCGGAGTTTGATTGCTGGTTTCCGTATATTTCTCCTCAATTGTCCTCCTACCATGCATGTTTCATAGTCTAGTTATTTTATTCTGTAGAAATTATCTATATTGATTAGATTTGCCCGCATTTTAAGTTATTGATTTATATTGGAGCAGGAAAGATCTTTGGTATCTTCCAGAGCAAGTTCCCAAGTTGAGCAGGGGTGAAGCTTGTGTGTGTGTTGGGTGGGGGGGGGGTTACCTCATATAACCTTAAGGAAATATTACATGATGAAGTGGACAAAACATCTAATGACCCTAGTTATCTGTTGTCAAGTCGACTGGTCGGGCTCGTAAAGAACATGCTTTTCCTATACCATTTATTGTTTTCGTTACCTCTCTGTATAGTATACAAATCCGGTGGCTTCTTTGTCTTCACAATCTTTCTTGGATTTAAGGAGTATGACCGTTAATATAACATTAAATTTTGAAAAATAAATCAGCTGCTTCCATAAATCCTCTTGATTGTTGTACAAAAAATAGCTGCCTGATTTAAAAAAAAAGAAAAATCTCAATATATTTTGGTCATTCTAAATTATTCAAAGGATCTTCCCTGGGCTTTTCCATAATATTTCGAGGTGTATATATGTGCGTTATAGGGCGAAAATACAAAATTGGACGATCACGGAACCGAGCCCGTTACCTGGTGTATATGTGTCCCTGCATATTTATAGGGTTAAGAGTTTATGGATAAAAACGGGAAATTTATTAAGTTTGTATTGGCAATTGCAACATCTTGCAGTACTTAATCAAGATATATGTATGCGATAAACTGCATAGGCTGGAGACAAGGAGCGTGAATATTTAAGGTAAACCAGTCAGAACATGTCTAGGTTGCCATGACAACCTGCAATGAATAAAGTTGGTCTTTCCATAGGGTACAATGCATCAAGTTTATCTTTCAATATATAAGCGTTCTGCCCTATACACCACTAATGATGGAAGAAATAATCATAACGTCTTCTCAAAAGCAAATCAAGGTAATCATAGATTAACATTCCTATAAAATCGTCTACCAGGTTTTATCAGACCAAGACCATTGAAAGATCTGTAGCCAATTAACATTGTATATTGATGTAATAATAAATTAAAAATAAACATGTCTTCTTTCAGCTTCATAGTGACAATCACGATTAATCCGCAAGCTGTTTTAAAATCAGAATATTGCAGCCATAATTCAATGGTAGACCATAACAACAATTATGTGACATGAAAGATTATATCTGATTTTAACAAATATCTTATGCAAGAAAAGTTCGGCTTTTATCTTAATGTTTTATATTTTACCCTTTAAGTTACCATTGGTCCTGAATATAAATTTGCTTGTACTGAAACATTCTTTTCTTTACGTCATGTCTATTATTTAATCAATATAGATACAAGGGAGTTTGGTTTAAACATTATGTTGATGATGTTCCTTAAGAAGTCATTTGTAAGTCTTTGCATGCAGATTTTAAACAGAGCAAAACAACCCAAACTTACATGACAGTCTATCTGTTTAATTACCTTTTCCTTTGTATTCATGAATAAATACAATTTTTATCAACAATCAGTTACATGACCATTTTGTCTGATACCAAATGAAAGTACTTACATCAATCACCATATGCTATTCACAAGATTGCATTTAAATAACTGATGAATGTAGTGCCCTTTTCAGAAATGAACATCACTTACGGGCTGAAAGAAAAGTTAAATACAGTTATGTGTAATTTCAAGATTCCATATGATTACTTCGATCAACAGGAGAAAAACGTTTCGTAGAGAACCAAGTCAAGTTTATTCGCCATTCATGGTGATTGCTTCAGCGCTCAGCAGCCGGCTTCCCCGGATCTCAAATGCAAAAGGTTCCAAAGAAAGAAAACTGATAAATGATTACCTGAGTTATAATTCACTTTGCCCTAAAACACGTATACACTAAAACCATGGTAAGTTTATTACCGTGTAAAAGACAATCTTTATGGGTAAAAGAAATACTTATCTAAAAATTTAATCAGAATAAAAGCAAACCTTTGTTATTGGTACGTTAAACCACATATGACGTTTTGCAGCTAAAACGTTTTATATTTATTTCGTACGTATGGACGTCACTAGCGTTATTAGAGATGGTTTATTTCATTTAAGGTTTTATGCTGAGGTAGAATATGCGGTATTAGATTTCGTGCCCTTATTCTCTGACATCTGAGATACAGTCTAAATTTATTTTAAACCTGATCTTATTTACTGCATTAGAAACCGCTACTACAGAATGACTACAGTAACGAAACGAAAGAATAGAAATTAAACGAACCTGACATTTAGAGAAGTGTGCATAGACCTAGTTCCTTTTGATATTCTGCTTTTTGCTGTACGGCTCGATGCCACCATTATGTCATAATAATCTTGGTAACCTTTATTATGTTGAAAACTACGGTTATACTTCTAAATGTTCCTTAGATTAGGATCACTGGGTGTTCATTTGGTAACTTCTGATTTGATTACTAAGAACCCCTTTCGGATTCCAGATATAACCCTACAGAGATTGTACGAGTCGACTAACCAGTAACCACGTGATAGATTTTCTTTTTTTTTCACAAAGCTGCTGTGGAGAATCAGGAACGTGTGGGTAAAGCTTGAAGGTAGAAGATGAATATTTGGTTTTCCTGTTCTGAGTGCAGTCTCCTCTTCCTCATCCGTGACTGGATTCTCTGATAAGACTAATGTTTTTGGCCATTTAAGACTCTGTAATCCCCAAGGCTGCTACTCAAGAAAAACAGTTGTGAGAGGGCGAGATCTCGTTTACTTGATATATATCTGTGTTTCATCATGTATGTCCAATATCTACAGGCAGATATAATCAAATACACTGTTTTGACCCTATTTCATAAACGACGATTCGTTTAACTGCACTGTTGTGCTGCTTTAGTTGTTTCCGTGATTGACCTATCCTGTTAATCAAAGACGACATTGTGTATTTATTAAACAAGGCTATTCATATTAATTAAACAGCACTGTAGGTGCCTAAGAAACAAAGCTATTGGTATTAATTAAACCAGATTATTGATGTTAATTTAACAAGACTATTTATTTTAATTAAAAAAAAAAGACCATTGATATTGAATCGAAGAAGACTATTGATATTAATTAAACAAAACAACTGATAAAAGGATTACTTGTATCAATTAAGCTAAATTATTATGCTTGTCCAATCACATTGAACATCATGTAAGATAAGGAACAATGCATAAATGATAGTGCAATAGCATAAAGAAAAAAAAACAACTAGAAAGCAGTCAGGGACCACATACATACCTCCCTAGTTACACATGGTTCCCTTACTTTGACTGTCCATTAACCTAAAATATGCTATAAAAACCTATTTATAAGGTTTAAAACAACTTTCAATCTTCCTACTTAGCCGCTTCCACTCATACTCTTTGGTAAATAAGAAAGGTTACTATGTTTAAAGAGTGGGAAGGTTGACTAGAAAGGTGACCGGGGTGGACCATTGATTCTGGCAATATCGCCCACCCGTAGAATACATTGTGTCAAGTGCCTGAGCTTGTAGCAGTCACTGACCACCGCCGGTGGTAAAAAACTGCGCTGACAATTAACCACTGACCCTTACATTTCACCATAACTAGATAATCCAATAATTACACGAAATTATGACCATATAATGATGAGATAATTAAATAAAATAGTGAAAAAAAGTACAAAACCCTAAAAAATATCGACACAGTTCCCTCCCCTTGGGACACTCAAAAATCCATGTTACTCCTAACATTTGGCCTGCGAATCCCGGACTCACCGGTGGTTCGTATTATACTGAAAGACCTGAAGGATGGAATGAATATTTTGGTAAGCCGTGCTTGTGTCTGTCCTTGATAACTTACTATTCGGCTAACTGTCTGGGAACTAAAAAATCGATGACTTCAATTGTACGTATGTTTCACTGGCACAATATATATAAAGCCATCAGTCATGTTTTCCAATACACGGTATAATACATCAGGACTCCAGCTTATGATTAAACAATATATGTAGGTCTACGTAGCTGAGATTAAAATCTTTCTGGCAGCCTTGCAAGACTGTATATTTCTTATGACATCTAAGTTGGAGTTTACTGAAAAATGAAAGAGGATTATTTACTTCTGAGATTAGCAAATCATTTCATTAATCCTCGAAAATTACGTAACCAATAATAAAAAAAATCTCTGGAGTAACGTGTCCCAAATAGAAATCTAGAAAATTATGTGACCTATTATAAAGCAAAGTTTATGTTACAAAGTCACGTGAAACTAATGTAAATAATTCTAAAGTTACCTGATTCAAATGTAAAAAAAATCTAAAGGTACGTGACCCAAATGAACAAAATCTAAAGTTGCATGACCCAAATGTAAAAAAAAATCTAAAGTTACGTTAAACAAATCTGAAAAAAAATCTAAAGTTACGTGAAACAAATCTGAAAAATATAATGTTACGTGACACAAATGTGAGCAAATAAGTAAAGTCACGTAACCTAAGCATTAAACGGGACGGGCTTAAGGGAGAACAGTCCAACTTTTGTAGTTCAACTGAGTAGACACGGAAACTAACACGTGTAGACAAGAATGCTTGATTGTCCGACCCCATCAGAGATATGCTTATCGGATTGCTTTGCTTCTGGAGGAATGGTTGTCAGTGCGCCACTGGCATCATCTAGCGGAAGACGACCTCCCTAGCATGATGAATAGATACGTCTGGCCTTATATTTCCCAAAGTGCACTTAATTGAGATCTGCCCAAATATGGCGTACGGCCACGGGACAGATATCCAATTTAGCGGGGACTGGTGACGGCAGTGTCAGTTATCATCGTCCCGGAGCCATCTTTTGTCCCTCACGTAATCAATCACCGGGTCTTCTCGCGTCCCCTGTTACGACACACTTTGGATAACCGCGTCCGAGGTGTCGCAGTGATGGTAGCTTTATCACTTGAGCGGGCTGATTTTAAAATCTGTGATACAGTGTAGTAAAGTGTCAGAATCGGGAGTCAAGCATGCAATAAAGCATTTATGATTTATAGTCTCCAAGAGAGGTAAAATCGATAAAACTGCTTGCCCCCTCCCGTGACCCCGGTTGTTTTACATGCCTGAACAAACTGATCTAAACTCTGTAAAACCTCTGTGTGTTTTCATGCAGAAGAAAAAGCTATTTGCTGATAATGGAGGCGACCCCGAACATTTCATTCATCAACGTTGCATTAAGTACCGGAAATTTGTCTCTGCTAACCAGACGACGGTGCGGATAATGCTCCGCAGAACAAATGACCGCGTGTCAAATGTGGGCTGCAAAATAAGTGTTAAATAAAAAGCTCCAGTGACTGTCGCAGTTTTTTTAATGGATTTCCTTGTAAATGTTCTACAAAAATAGGAAAGCAGAAAGGTTATTTTGAAACACACAAATTTAAAAGTTATTTAAAATAATTTTGTTTCCTTTTTCTTTTTCTTCTTCTTTAAATAATATAAATAATGATGGCAACAAGAAAGATGTGATACTAAATGTTATTCCCCTAAAGAAACCTCCTTTTTCCTAAGAATCAGTGTACGTATTAGAGCGAGTTTTAAGATATTACGGTTGTCAATGTCTTATTTAGGATAAGAAGAAAGGGGGACGCAGCACCAGTGTCGTGTGTGTATGTGTGTGCATGTTTCGTACATTTTTTTACACCACCCTTCCACCAGAGGCCGTTGCTACTCAAAACGAACCTTTTCCAGATGGGTCCTGTAGGGCAGCCGGAACTACTTGTGTCATCACTGTATTCATACATGGTGTAAAATAAATCTTAGGTGCATTGTGGGCCGCAGATTTTGAAGCCCACAACCCTGACCAACTCATGTGAGTCCAATTCTGTGGAATGTTTTTAGACACATTTCGATATATTTGTATATATACACATGCCCCGCATTGGTAGCATATTACATAGATATAGTCCTACGTATCCCACAGTGCTTAATGTTGTAGGGGTAGCAAAGACTTCATTCTGTTTCATCGCTGTTATTTCACATTTAAGGACCTCTAAAAGGTAGCCTTGTGTTTTATTCCATTTAGACAAGGAGGAAATTAGTATCCTGGAGAAAAGTTCCAGTGACCTCTAAAAGGTAGCCTTGTGTTTTATTCCATTTAGACAAGGAGGAAATTAGTATCCAGGAGAAAAGTTACCTTTTCAGAGCACCTGCCCCCTCGCAGGTTCAGATATTGCTCAGGGTTAAGCCGCTCCAGCCTCGCCTCGTCCCCTGTACCATTTAAACCAAAAGCTTGGTCTATAGTGTTTTATAGGCCAGCAACTATGAATTTTATAATTGCTTTTGATAATTGCTGTTATGGTGGAAACCGACATCTCGGTGCAAACACTTTTTTCGCGTCTAAAATATGACTATTGTTGATTATGGGATTTTTTGAAGAACCACTCGGACAGCTCAAGAAACATTCCTCCCCAAGATGATTAAAATGTTTTTAGACGCTTTAACTGAGTTCAATGAAAGCTGTCTATACAATGAAAGCTGTATAATTCACGCCTGTTTAAGAGAAGAAAACACGGAACAAAAGCAGTGTTCCATATAATTTTAATGATAGTAATAATGGAATCCTGTAAACACACCCATATATAGTCATATAATTTGTTTATTAATCTGAATTTTTTTTCATTCATTCAATCATTCATTCATTCAAGAATTCATTCATTCATCATTTCTTCATTCACTGATGCATTCATTCATTCATTCATTCATTCATTCATGCATTCATACATTCATACATTCTATCATTATATGTATATAAGAAAGATGCTTGACAAAGCTGTACATGTGAAAAAATATGAGATCAACAATATAGTCCCCATCAATTCTCTGGCAGAAGAATTATAGAGGAAGCGTCCCCCCACCCCATTTATTCTCTGATGGTCTTAAAAAGTAGTCTGCTTTCAGGTTACATGAACATAAAAGTTGAAGACATATATAAAGCCATATTCATTATGGTAAGTATGCTGAACTTATCTGAAGTCAGAATATATCCAGTGTCATTCAGAAATGATGAATACAATACAATGGATGAAATCTCGACACTAAAAGGGCAGAAAATGTAATGCTCGCCTTAGAAATGGGACTCTGGGGAACCAGGTGTTACTGACGTCCCTAATATCACGCGGAGAGGCCACCTTTAGGTTCCTGAGTATAAAGACTATTAATGGGCTCTAGCCCTGTGAGGGGAATACTAATGACCCATTTTTCTTTGCTGGTATGCGTACGCGTCACATTTCCTGCCCCGCATGCAAACTATTCATGTCTATGAATTTCTAAAAAACAGTCTGACTGTGAAATATAAAAAATGACGTGAAGGTTTATATCTGAAATCTCATCCGACTTCACACTTTACCTTCCTGGACATCAGGCCTATATATTCTTGTAGTTTATCCCGCCTCCTTTGGGAAGCATGTTTCCCAAGCATCCATAATAGGCACTACAAGGATAATCGTGCTACATTTGCCTGCCGCCCATGACCAATACCAAATCACTCCTGGGAATGCACCCTCATGGTAAACACTTTGGCTTGGAGTCTTAGCTGACTTCGGTCAGAATGGGACGCAAACAGCCTTGCTGCCACAACAAGTCTAGCGCCTTAACCTTTACGCCACCACGCAACATGGAAATTAAGAATTGATTTACTTATATGAGATTTACCTTGCTTTCTATATTTCACACCAATTCATCAACAGACTGAGTTTCTTCCGTTGAAAGTTTGAAAATTGAGAGCATTTATGCGGGCGTTATCTATAAAGCTTTTAAAGGTCGGAATAACTTTTGACAGGTATATAAATAGCAATGGGAGGTATACGCATATGAAATATATTTAGAAAAATATATGCGTAGGTCTTTGGGGTTCCTCGATGCTATGACCAAGCAAGGGGAATGCTCACACGCTCAGGACCTGCAGATGCGGTAGACACCGGGCCTGGATAACATACTTTAAGTGAAAATTTAAAAAATTGGAGGCTGTTTCTTCAATGAAAAATTACTTTTGTAACTTTCCTGGTAAGCGACAGTCAAATTAGATATCTTAATTTATTTACCTTCATGACATCAGGACAATATAAAAACATGACATTTTACGAAGGTAATATAAACACACAGTAGACAAAATTTAATGGTTACTACTATACTCACGGTCGATGCCTAAGTGTCACAATAGCGAATTGTAAGAACCTCGGAGATTCGCTTTAAGACTCTTATGACTCTTGGATTATTCCAAAACCGTGCATATACATCCTGAAATCCAGGCGGCTGAATAATAACATATCATTTATATAGTATGGATACCTCCATCTTCATTCAATGGTCAGTGCCACCAACAGGCCATGGACCTATCCTTATTTAAAAAAAAGAATAAAAAAAAGAGAGAGACTATAATACTCTCACGGTTGGATAAGAAAACATAAGACTATTTATGATCATATTACACATGTATTTCACATGTTATGTTATATTATATAGAAATTGAAAGAATGAATCATCTGTTGCCATCCATTACATTTTTACAACAACACGCATACAATTATAATGTATATATTTCATTGTACCGAAATAATAAAAACTTCTGAGTGGATAGTACGTGTTCACTTTTCCAGCATTAATTCCTGAATAAAGATCAAATGAAGCCTTCCGATTTCTTATTAAAAAAAATCCACATCCTTTGTTGAAAAAAAATATAAAATCTTCTTCAAGATGACCGGGGAACTCGCTCGAAGCTCCTCTGTGGCAGCTAGTCTATTAGGTTAAAACGTGGGTACGTCGGGTTCAGGCAAAGGCCAGATTTACTAAATGCTACTGCTTTGCTTATTCCAGCTGGAAGGCAGTCTCTTTGGACTGGGATTTCATTGCAATTTGCTTTGCCATTCAGCAAGAAATGCGAGGCGGTAAATAGCAGTAGCTCTCCCTTTCCTGATGGACTTGTCCCTAACAGCGGGTGTAGGCCCGTCGCCCGCAGGCAGAACCAATGATTATGTATAAAGCACGGCAAAAAACCTGAAATTACTCAGCACAAAAAGTATTGTTCCCCGGCAGGTCCCCACGGTTGTCGCTGTGACTGAGTTTAAGGATATCTGGGAAGTCCTGGGGAACTGTTTAGCTGAAAGAGAAGCATTGGCCTTATGCATATGGCCATAATCTTACTTGTCCGTGTTTTTGCTCCGACTGGAGTGGAAAATTTAGTTCGTGATTGTATTTGATGTCTCTATCCGTGGGTCTGCGCAGGATTTTCTATGATGTCGGTCAGATTACCATTTCTTAATATCCATATTTTTCTAATTTTCTGTGTGTATTTTATCAAAGTACTAGGTAATTATATATATATATATACATATATATATATGTATGTATATATATATATATATATAGAGAGAGAGAGAGAGAGAGAGAGAGAGAGAGAGACAGACAGACAGACAGACAGACAGACAGAGAAACAGACAGAAATAGGTAATATTAAAAATAGCATTAAATAAAAAAGAATTCAGATTAAAATAATTTAATACGTGGAATTATTATTATAAGTTTTTGTCAGTTACGACTTACGAGGCATTCTTAAATTATATGCGCTAAACAAAAGTAGGTAATGCCTTCTTACTGCGGAAACGCCATTGAAGTTTAAAACCCTTTCAATTTGAGATCGGCGGAATAGCTTCTGGAGGAAATATGATAGAGCAGCATGTATCAAATTTTTTTTTCAGCAAGTGCAGCAAGACTTTGACCATATACGCATAATAAAAAAAAGACGGCCATTTTGCTTCTTTCATCAAGGGATAAATATGTCATGACAGTAAAACCAAAATATTTTACTTTCTTATCAAGATACCTAAAGAACCCCCTTATATTGCATATATCTGCCGGATTAAACTTGTATTGAGGCCAACCTTCTGATCATTAATTGGCGAAGGAAGGATCTAAATACAGAGTTGTGTCTGTAAGATTTAAACTATACTTTTTTAATAACAATTAGATATCAAATTCTAATGTTAAAATTAAGTATAACATTAACAAACTGTATTTTGTATTACAGTTGGACATTTCTGAAGGTTGGAAGTTTGTATTTTTTCCGCATATAAAACTTTTATATCCTTGTCGATGTACCTGGCCCTGATGACCCGGTGATTCATCACATTGTCACAACAAACAGAAGAGAAATAGCCTTGTCACATTCCAATACACTTATTTCCTACTTTATTCCACCCAGTGCCCCGCCTAATTCATATTAAAGTTTAAAAACCTTCTATCCCCTTAATAAATAATTGACCTCGATTTGAGACCCACTTCCTTCAGCTTTTATGCACTGATTAAAAGGCACTTTTCCACGGACACGATGTCAGAGCAATGATTCTTAAACGCTTATAAAAGAAGATTGAATAGATTGTCGTAAAACAAAACATATAGAGATAAAATCATGATTAATCTACATTAATTATATATATATGTGGAGAAATATCCTTCCGACATGAATTACAGACAGGTCCGACAAATTAACTTTCCATCAAACTGAACATTTTCCTTTTCTACCCACTTTTCGTGTATAATAATTTGTCACGCAGTCTCGGAATTCATTGAAACTGCATGCACGGAATGATTACACGCTGCTCTATGATTAGGTTCTTACAGCGGTTTTACGGGAGTAAGAAGTGAAGCACAGCTCTCACAAACCACTGGCTTAAATAATTTCCATTAATTGGTCACGCACCCTGGTTTGAACCACCCTAGACGTGGTTTGAACAAAAGGGTTTGACGTCATATGTGACGTCACTGGATCAATTAATGTTGATAATAATGACTTTCTTGAATTAAACATCAAAATAAGTGAGATACTTCATTAATTAATTAATTACACAATTCCAGTTATAAACTCGAAGCACTTGTACTTACAAAAATTGTGAGAGTGGTACAAGTTTATTATTGTTCCTGACCTCATAGACGTCATTGGTGCTTTAGAGAGTAAAATCCGGACTATATTATGGTTAAACTGAAAAGACTTTATCCGGTCCCGCACGAAAATATACGATATGGTTGTCTAGGTCCTTGCCACGCATCTAAAAATGGTACAATAACGGTTTTGTATAGTTCTATTTTTTGTGTAACTCTGCAAACGGATAAGAACGAACCGACACAAAACACAACGGAAGAAACATAACGTCCTTATGACTAGGTAAGTACCTGATAGCACCTCAGGTGTACAGAACTTTTCCCTGATCATATGACATTTTTATAGAAACATACAAAAAAAGGTCAAAATAAAATACCGCCCGCCCGCACTGATTTCTGAAAAAAGTGCCTGAGAATCATACCTTTTATTTTTTGGCCTATTCTGAGGTCTCATTTCTGATGTATGCACATAAAATCATTCAATGTATGAGCGTGGGAGGGTTTCTTCGAATAAACTGCGAATACCGTATACAATTTCTCATTGATTAAGCATGGGCTACTAAATTTTTGAACTCAAAACACATTGAAGAGGTCACTTAATGTACGGATAAAGTGGGCTATTTTTAAGTTAATATTCAATCTTAGTGCAAAAACAGCAAATTATTTACCAAAATTTTAAATGAAAGACTATTACTGTGGGCTGAAAATCATAAAAGATTTTTGGAGGAACATGCAGGTTATAGAAGAAATTATAGTACAGTTGATAATATATTCACCCTAATGGCATTAACTGAATCGTATTTATCAAAGAAAAAAGGCAGATTCTATGAAATATTCATAGACTTTTCCAAAGCTTTTGACGGTATACAACATCAGTTATAATTTCACGTTCTTTACAAAATGGGGATTAGAGGGAAACTACACCATATCTTAAAATACATGTATTCAAAATTAAAATCTTGTATATTAACTGGAAAAGGTTTAACTGATTACTTTTCATGCATCGTAGGAACAAGGCAGGACTGTATGATCAGTCCTTCATTGTTTACATTCTTTATGAATGTATTATACTTTACACTGCATTCAGAAAGAGAAGGTACATATATAAGTCCAGAAGCAAAATCACTTTACATGCTTATGTTTCCAGATGACGTTGTATGTTTCGCAATGTTTCGCAGGTACAGTTTGACGGTTACAAACCCAAATCAGTAAATAAGAAATATTTTGTGATGTATTTGGAATGAAGGTTAATACTACAAAAATTGTAGTATTCAGAAATGGTGGTGTCTTAAAATATGTGAAAAGTGGTACTATAAAGGAAAGCAAGTTGATATGGTTAGTAGTTATAACTATTTGGGGGGAATTTTCACAAGTTTTCTTAAATTGTCAAGAATAAAACAACATTTAGCAAATCAAGCCAATAAGGCTGTTATAATGATTTTACAATTTATCAGTAAATATAGATATTTAACAGTGGATCAGTCCTTTTGTCTATTTGATAGAATGGTGCTACCAATTTTATGTTATGGCAGTGAATTATGGGGCCAAGAAATTGTGACAATATTGAATAAGTTCAAAACAAATTTTGCAAATACATTCTTAAGGTTATTTCTTCATCACAAACTGCTGCTGCACTTGCTGAATGTGGACGATGGCCCTTGAATATTCATTATGAATTTAGATGTATCAAGTATTGGACCAAAATATTAAGAATGATACTTAATAGGTATCCTAAATAGCTATATGGTAATTATGTCGCCTTGATGAACTGGGAAGGAAAACTTGGGCAACAAAAGTTAAAAATTAATTATTTTCATTGGGTTTTGATCACACTTGGATTTTGCAGGATTTAGGGGATACACAATTGTTTCTGTCAGATCTACAGCAAAGACTAAAAGATATTTATTTGCAAGAATGGCCGAATATTCAAATTTAGATTTTTTTTTTTCAAAAAGAAAATACACCGTGTTTAATTTACTCGTTACCAGGGAAATGTATTTGAATGTTGTGAAAAAAATAATCATAAAAATAGTTTAGCTAGATTAAGATTTTCAACACATAATTTGCAAAGGTCAGTTTTCTTTTGATTCACTTATGTCAAATAAAAATCTACCTTTATTAATAAAAAAGCAGCTTTTGTATATCATGCTTTTAAAAGAAGAAATGATCAGGTATATGTCAATATTAAGGTATTTAAAATGGTTCTTATTTAATATTGATGTAAACTCTACTGAAACTTATTATGGAAAAAGCATTTATCATTTATAAAAATCTGAACACGTAAATGTTTATTACATACAAATATATCTATGAATTGTTACTAAAGAAATTTGTTGATAATACTGAATGCATGCACTTAAAATTTATTTGTTAAAATGTGTTGTTTATATTTATCATTCATTGATATTATATTATGCATGCACTTATGAAAAAAAATGGGCCTGAGGCCTTATATTTTCTTAATAAAATAATCAGTCATTCATTCATTCACAGCTGCTAAGCTGAGCGTCATAACCCATGGGTCACATTTTCCTATTTTGAATGTATTCCGCTATACTCACGGCAGTGCGATCTTCAGCTGAGGTGTTTCCGCTGCCCAAAAATTCACCTCTGTCCCAGTCGTCAGATCCCGGTGACGACCCCGATTACCTTGTCACTGAAACCAGGGAAATACCTCGGAGTAGAAACACATTGGTAAATATTTATGTATCATTTATATCCTGTTAGTAAAGAATCTTCGTGAGAAGCAGAAGTACCATATACCTCCTTGAAAAAACCCTGTGTTTAGCTTCAGAACAAGCATTCTGGTAGTCTCATTTTACATGAGCTATGTTTTATTATGCCTATTCTTTTTGGGTATGTCCCATCATAACTGGATACTGCTATTTATCTGAAAGCAATTTAGTTTTATTGGCAAGAAGTCGTATACTGATGGAACAGAATGGTCAATAAATGTGTTGGTAAAAATGTGTTTTGGCTGTGTTGGTAAAAGATTTATTTTATTATAAATCGACCAGGGGCAAGATATTTTATTTTTTTACAGTCGTCGGCTGATTGGTTGGTTAGTTTGCCTGTCAGTAGTTTTACTCGAAAAGTTATGAACGGATCCTGATCAATTTGTTGACCAGGGCAAATGAGCCATTTTTTTTTATAAATCAGGATGGGGCGAGATATTATGTTTTTACAGTCATCAGTGGATTGATTGGTTAGTTTGTCTATAAGCAACATTATCCTGACAGTTTTATAGGAGAATTAGGGTGATATCAATAAAGAAAAATTCTTTGAAGTTTAGAGGAAATATGGATCCCCGTGGGTGTTTTTTAATGATGCTAAACCTTTGTGACACAGAGCAGTTTGTTCACCCCGATAGCGAACCAAATCCATCAACTGGCATTAGGGGACATCTTTGTTCTATAGCCCGCATAGCATCCAATAATGTGAGTGGACCGTGACACAGTTAAGTCTGATTAATATCCTGGCGTATGTACGCGTGTGGTCTCAAACTACAACTCTCCAGAGTATTCTTCAACAGTCTTATGTAATCGGGTGTAAGTGTTAAGGGGATAACAACTGGATAAGGTAAAGGACTGATACATTGCACAGGAATAAATGCTGACGTCCCTGCATGTTCAAGTACATTAAAATCCATCTGAAAGGACCTGTTTTCTTTTATTATTTAACTCAAACAACGTCAGCAATAAAGAATGTATGCATGACTTGGCATAGCCGGTAATACTCGAATATTGTCAGGGGGCCGAAATGGCGCTAAACGTGGCATGCTGTGAAAAAAAAGAGCAATCAATTTGTATGTCTACTTGAAATACCTTTCACTGTTCCCAAAACTGAACCAATATCACCAAAGGTGTTTCCACTGTGCCCGGATCGGGAATCACCTTTGTCAAAGTTCTCAGATCGCGGTGACGACCCAGATGACCTCGTGATCGACACACCAAGGCAAGTGCTCGGAGGGGAAGATATGCTGGTATATATTTATAGACCATTGCTTTTACCTGTGAGAAAAGAAAGTCGTCTTGAGAAACAACTGAAAGATAAATCGTTCGTATATCCCCCTATTTTAGGAAGCTAAGGTCCAGCGTACATATTGTATAATCTGACCACCATATATAGTTCCGAGCACAGGAAAATGGGCACATATGGCTTCATATTTCCTTTTATAAAGGCTCGATAAAGAAAATTTCCAATAAAGATATTGTCCGAATATTTTTTTCAATATTCCGCTCGACCAGCAGTTATTAATTCTTCCCAAATGTTTGTATTGATTCAAAAGACAAAGCACATTGACATATGTTATAATGGTAAACCTTGACAAAATACCAGAATGATAAAAATTAGACACACAGGTATGTGTTGACAAATGGGTGGACCTTATTATACGGGGTTACACAATGTCGGGATATGGTGATTTTCATTTACATCGGTTTCAAATACATCTTCATGATTGAATAAGGATTTTATCTTATTATATAAAAGGAAACCGTGCCTCGGTCCGGACGCTTATTTATATAATGATCCTGTATCTCCCGGTATGAAGGTCCTCATTGTGAGATATATGTAGTCCGAATTAAATTACTAAGTTAAATAACTGCTAGCCGCGCAGGAGAAAGAGGAATTCAAGATTACTCTTACACTAGTTGAACTCATCCATCCATATTTCGTGATCTAGCTATACCCTTTATCATGTTTATGATAACTGCTTTACGTCTTACAATCTAACTCATTATCTGTTGTTTCTTACCTGCATAGATTGTAAGCGAGATGAAATGATGGGATTAGGAGGTACCCTATAGTTCAGGGATAACGCTTTGGTCTCCTCGGTTAGAACTCAGCCCGCGCCTCCTCAAAGGAAAAAATGATTAAATCGAACCGCATTTATTAACACTGAAAATAGGTAATGAATTCCAAACTCTTCCTTTTACCGTACATGATAAACCTGGAATTCAGACGGTTTAGCAATTTCATGCCTATCATTCCTTTATCGTAGGCGTAGCGAATTTCATTTCCCTGGAAACAGACATGGTCCTCAAGAGGCCGATGGACCTATGGCTTAAAAATTTAAAACTGAAATAATACAGTAATGCTTATTACGTTATATTATAATTCGTATTAAATGATCATGAACATCCTGAACTAAACACTCTGCATGACGAACACAAGAAAACAAAGAACTTAAATATGCTTATATTATCTGCCTCATGATCCGAGAGTGGTTCCTCTGAGGTAGCTTGTTCGTTCGTATAAAAATATGATTGTCAGTGTTCAATTTTGTTTTGCGAAAAAAAATCTCGCTTTACATGTATCACATCGTATTATTTTTTATTTATTTTTTTTTTTGCTTGGAGATGCTTGACGTAATAGTTTACGTAAGCAGACAGCAAGGCGCTTGTAATACTTCAACAAACATACTTCATCTTATCTGTTCATCTGTCCCTATCATTCTAATAAAAAAAACAAACTCGTTTGAACCGATTAAGTAAGATACATGTTTTCATAGATGAAAGCAAGTCATCTTATATTTTTACAGCATACTGGCAGCCTGAAGAAGAACCAGAGTTATGCAGAGGAAAAATTTGGAAAATACGTTTCCTTCACTTTCATTCTGTAAAGGTCTCAGCTAAAATGGGATTTCCTTCAATTTATAATACCGAACCTGTTTTGAGTAGCTATGAGGAGCACGCCGTAAGTCTTCAAGCAAGTTCACGCAGAGCCACCTTAGTTCTTATTCTCACCAACTCATATTACAAAAACATATCTGGTTCTGCGCCAGTAATGCCCCCGGGCGTTATATTGTTCGGAGGGAAAAGATGATCAACGGAGCTACCGCCATCCGCCTTCAGGCTTCAGTCTACTAATGCCAATCCTTCGAGTGCAGAACTTTTTCTGATAGACTGCTCTGGTGTGAATCTCCAATGACTTACCTTGTTTGAACGGGTGACGACCTATTGATTTCCAGTATTCCAGCGTTACCAATTGTAAAGATATACTGGGAGCCAATATGGATTTTCAGTGCCAGATATACTTTCGTTCCCCGGTGTAGTTGATACATCATTTTTCGAAGCATCATTTTTAAGCCATTTGTACCCTCTGGGTGTATTTAGGAGACAACGTACAAATATATTGTTTTGAGCTCTGTGGCATTCTGCATCATATTGTGACCATAGGTGCATCTAGCGTCATATCGACCCTCTGGTATTACGACCAGATTACTGGCGCCAGGGTGTCTTTACATCTAAGTCTGAGGAACGCATTATAAGGCCTTATGAAGATGCAAATATTTCGTCATTTCTGACAACGTTTCATTGCCTACAGATACACTGTCAATCAACTTTAGACAAATCGTTAGCATTTTTGTGTGTACTTTCTAATAATACCAAACATGAGGGAAAAAAGTTCCGTTTTAACCCGGCACCTTAGTAAACCCTCGGCATACTTGTTGAATTTATGATCGCATGAATACAAGAATGGCTCGCACGGGTTACAGGAATCAGGTAGCTTGCAGACGATAAGGAAATGACCCGTGTCCACGGAGACTGTGTTTCAGTTTGGGTTGTGAGCTCACATGCACACTATTGTGTTAATTCATTATTCTTAGCATAATATTGAGATTATTAGGCGTTTACCACAATATGAATGCAACCTGATGCAAGACCATTGCGATACATTCCTCGATATTACTTGAGTCACGACTCGAGTTGACTTACCAGCCCAATTATCCGATTGCCTACTGAGCCGGGTTGTCACGGCTAGGGGGCCCGATGTAATGACCAGACTTTAGGAGCCTTGGTTCTCACTATCGAATGTTTCTCTGCATAAATGTAAACGTTTTGCATTGGAACCATAATAGTTGGCCAAAAACAATATAGTTCCCTTTATCAGACATGAATCGCTATTATGGTGTTACTACTGCCTGTGTCGGCTGGAAAATAATCTGATTTATTTATTTGCATGTGTTGAGGAACAGCGGTTTTTTTTAATTGGAAACCCCATCTGAGTTAATGAAATTTCATTTCGTAAGAGCAGCTCTGTAGGTTTTGCGCATGCGTGCAAACATCAAGATGTTGACACCATTTTTTAGAAGCAGCATCTCTCTTAATGGAGAACTCATCTTTATCCATGACAATCAAAGTCAACACTTAAAGCTTTTAACATAATTTTTATCTTTTGTATTTTAGCCCCACATTGGTTGCAGATTACAATACATTTTCATTACCTGCACGCTTTTCATGTCGGCGTCGGAATGTTTAAAATAAGTCTTTACAGCTTATTTAAAGACCAGACTGAAGTGCGACTGAAATTGCTTGATACAAGAACAGGCAATTTACGTCGAATCATTCTCTGAAACTTATGGTATTTTTCTTTCCTAAAACATGAATCAATAATATGGGACTTATTTCACGATATTCTTTTTCAATTCAGTGTAGTCTTTCTTAGTGCTTTTAAATGATTTTCATCTAGAAAACGATCATAACACTTAAAAGCTCTCGCCTTAGATAACATTCCGCGATATCATTTGCTTGAAATCTTCTTTCAATTTAGCATAAAGTAAACACATCGTATTTTGTCTCATTATGATAATTGTAAGGTAAGCATTAAAATCGTAAGGATGCCCGTCGATTGTTTATTCATATGGTTATATTATTTAAATTTGATGTTCTAAATGCTCTATTACCTTTATAATATATATGGAATGCGATAAAACCCGAAGATAAATTGTATACCCATGATAAATCCCAGGTACGGCGGACGACTGATCTAGATACGGAGGACAGAATAATTTTACAATGACCCTGGGACAAAATTGTAGATATCTGAGGAGTGAACAGGTTTTATTGAAACCATGGACACTAAATGTGTTTCGTCGGTACAAAATAGAAAGTGAAGAGGCTTTTAATACATACATGTGGTGGGATAAGGGTTGAGTAAAGGGCGTAATCATGACCGATCTGTCTGGACGTCGGAGTGTTCCAATCTTTATACAAGCTTATGTTCTTTGTCATCTCCGCCGGTCTAAATTAACCACCCCTCTCACCTATCAATCATGTCTAGCTCATAAGAAATAATACAAACTTACAGATGAAGAAATTTTGTGTTCAAACGGTAGGTATTTTTACTCTTATTACCTCTCTCCTTAATAAGGCCTACGTGATGTTCATAACAAGTATCACGTGGCTTTTATCATTTTTTTTCGGTAACCATTTTTTGACTGAACAGATTTATTACATAATACTAAGTAATTGGACTCCCAATAAATGAATAAATAAATGAATATATAAATTACACACACACACACACACACACACACACACACACACACATATATATATATATATAGATATACTAAAATCCGGAGTAGTTTGTTTTTTTTTTATTTAGTAATTACATTTAACGCTAGATGGCAGTCAATGTAAATGGTACGCCCGGTGACTGTCTATTATATCATTTAGAGTTAATTATATATTATTCGGATCATCATCTCCTGACAGTTTCTCCTTGCCATCTGTGTTGGCAGTCTATTTGCTCTATCCGGCCTTAAGTTTTATCATACTTTTTGTGCTGGTTCATTCTACAACTCGCTCTAAATCTGTTTCAATTTTAGTCTGTTTTTATCTTATCAGCTCATATATTTGGAATTCACTGCTGCAGATGTCTCTTCTAATACAGACAAGAATTTGAGCGTGCTCCCAGTTACAATATATTCGAATTCTTTCTTTATTCTTTTATCCAGCTTGCTAGCGGATCCAGATCGGTGGAATTATATACAAGAGAAAATAAGCAAATATCATTGGCTTTAAGTTTTCAAAACAAATTTAATTTTTCACAGGAATTTATGACTTTTGTCATTTCGGATGAATCGCCCATACTAAATTCTTTGGGCTATTTAGTCGGATCTTTGTGCTTTGTGCTTTCAAATTGTCACTTTCAGCAATGTCTTGTGGTCGTTACTGGACATTTAACGCTTGGGTTGAGTGAAAGAAATATTATCAAATATTTGTTACCACTTTAAAGAATTCTCATCAATTTGTTGACGCCTTATTCGTTACCATAGTCCAGTTCACTCTTATACATCAATACAAATCACATATCATCGGACACCAGAAATAACATATTGAGAGAAACAGAAATGGCGCCACCAATTCCTGCAGGTGGCGCCAATAAGAGTGAATAAAAACGTTTTCTCGTGCAACTGCAACCAAAGGGTGTCGCGTGAAATGAACAGTCTATAGTGGCCATGTTCTTCGGAACTACGATGCGAACAAACAGTCAATGATCACGAGAATCATATTTTTCTCTAATATTTCATTATTCTTGCTTGAAATTATTTCCATGGAAAATATATATGTGAATCACCTCTTCAAAGACTTAATTTTCGTAAGCACCTTACTACTTATATTAAATATTTTACCTGCTCTAAGGAGGTTATGTTCTCCCCACGTCTGTTTGTTTATAATTTTGATTGTTTGTTTGTCAGCAGGATAACGCATAAAGACTCGATTTTTAAAGTGTGGAGGGGGATGGGACAGTGACTTGAAGACCCACATTTAATTCAGGCGCAGATTGGAATAAAGAAGTGGATCCGGTAGGGGGAGGGGGGGGGTTGCTCTGGCGGAGGTATGCGCTCCCATAAGTGCCATTTATTGTAGCTAAACAATTCCCATGTTTGCTCCTGAAAGAAATGAATTGTTAAGGACATTTATGGACTCAACAGAATTTTAAAGTGGGTAACATCAACAACTTCGTCTACCTCTTCCTGATTGTCGCTTCTCTGGCAAGCACTTGTCCCGTATTCAGGAATTTGTGATTAATGAGTAGTTCATCAAATAATTATAAATTCATCTTTCCAGCAGAGATCCTCTCTACACAAAGCAACAACTCTCTCTGTAATATATTTGGAACGACAGGAACCTGTCTCAAAAAGCAAAAAAGCCTTCATAAATAATTGTCACCATCCAATAATATCATCTCTTTGCATTGCATATACACATCTTATTAGATGTCATTCATGTCCAGTTTACATTCGAGAAATTTAATTTGCCTTAACACATTTATTTTAATGGATTTTATCTACCTTCTCCGCTGCATTGTGGGGGCATTGGCTCCGTTTCCTGCAATTCCTAAAACAGTCAATTTTTTTTATGTTTACAGTACTACGACTTGTGGCCTTGAACAGAATCATTGATAACATTGCCAGGGGGCAGAAAGTGATTGACAATCTCTTGGAAAAGACGGCCGATCTTCCCCTGTAATGGGAGACCCAAGGCCAAGCCAAGTTAGCTGGGCCTGATGTAACTCAAATACAATGTGGTTGGAGAAGTAAAAAGAGAGACAAAAGGGATTTATGTGTATATTGCATTCAGACGACTTTTCCATTAAAACATTTTTTCTTTAAATCCGCTTGAAAAAAGAGATAACAAAGAAATATTGGAATGGCTATAACTGTTTATCGAGTTGGCACGTGACTCGTGTATGTTCCACGCTGACGAGCTTGAATATAAACGAAACTTTGAAGATATATTGGTAAAAGTAAACACACACAAATCAGGGTCTTTATTGGAAGAGACCATACCGTATAGCATTGACTGAAAGAGCAAATAGGCAAAAAAGAACAAACAACAAGTGAACCAGAGTGAGTGGAACTCTGAGCGATCTGCCACCATCTCCCTTACAAACAGGATGGGAGTTAAGAGTCTATTGGCTGGACCAGGGCGACCTAGGCCTGATGATAACAGATATATGATCAGAGATCTAGGAAATGTACGCACGACCGAAAGTGAATAAACGAGATCATATAATATGTTATCTAATTGATAAGTACACACACACACACACACCTCTTACATCTGGCCTACACCTGCCATACAGCGATAATAATTTGAATTTTATGTAACCCATAAGAGTCAACAAATATGCTTTTAAAAAACATAAGTAGATATATTAAAGAGAACACGTTATATTCTAAGCCTGTATTTTTTTAATCAGCCAGAAATGATTGACAGGTGAGAGGGATGCTTAGGGTTGACCGGCGGAGATGACAGAGACATCAGCTTGTATAAAGATTGGAAGACTTCGACGTCCAGACAGATCGGTCATGATTATACCCTTTACTCAACCCTTATCCCACCACATGTAGTATTAAACCCCTCTTTCCTCTCTCCTTAAGTCGGGTCAGACACATTTAATGTCTAGGGTTCCAATAAAACACGCACTTTAGGTGATGAAATGGCTTTTATCCATTCTTATCCTTGTTCCAATCCAAGACTTTCTACAATTTCTGTCCCAAGAGAAACCTTGAATGGCTCTGTTTTAAAAAAAATTACGTTTTGCCTCTGTCTAACTCAGGATTGACTCTAGTACGTCAGTTTGTTTACATATAATTTTACAGTTATGAAGATTTAGTCAAATGATATAAAAAAAAGGCACAATCAGATAATAAATCCCGGCGCATTAACCGAAAGCATTACGATTTTGAAACATGCAGACACAAGATAAATTTAAAATATGAGCGTTGTACATCAAAATTTGAGCGTTGTACATAAAAAAAAGTTATTGGTATAAAGATAGAATAAATGAATAAGAAAAAAATAAATAAAAAGGGTATTATGTATTTTATTACACATATGCAAACACGCATGTCAGAGACGAGATAAAATTGAAATGAGAGCGTTGTACATAAAAAATTACTGATGAAAACTGTTTTGACAAAAAAATAAGTGACTGGTTAAAAGATGTATGCAATGCAATAGTTAATGCAACTATAAAGGGATGATATATCTAATCACATATATTTAAACACGTATATACACACATGAAAATGATATATATAGCATATATCAATATAAAATTAATGAATAAAATAAAAATGGGATTACACTCAGAACTAAAAAAATGCAAAATTTAACTATATGTTAATAAAAAAGATATTATTTTCCATAATTCATTTGAGATAAGTCTATAGATCTACATAAATTAAACATATTTTATTAACATCGTCTGTCACCATAGTTACGTACTTCGGCCATCTCAAACCTGAAATGTATGTCAACGATTTCCTTTAGTACCAGACATGATATCGACTGAATGAACTGAAGTTAATTAAATAAGAAATGCTTTTGTTTGAAAAGAACATATCTAGTCAGTTAAAGGACAGACTATGTCTTTTAATTGAACTGGTCATTTGGACAGAATGACGTAAACAAAAGGTAAGGCGCTGAGATAAAAGGAGAGATTCACGTATTATTTATCTGGATATGAACTGCCTTGTTAACCTTCCATGCACTATTTTTACTAAAGCTTCGTTTACACGAGGCCACGATTATGCCGATTCGATCCGAAGCAAGGAACGTAGTAGAATTTTTTTTTTTACATTTTTCCAATTTTTACGCCCTTTTCGGTTCCATACACTTTAAAATAATACATTTGGTTTTGTTCGGATCCTGCAGGTCTCCAACAATTGGACAACCGATTCCTTACCATTCTATGAAAATCTGTTACGATTCTATGACGAACATGACCGTTGCGATCTTTCACGATCATCACGATATTTATCTAGGATCTCTTACAATTGTTTACGTTCCCTTACGTTCATAAAGTTCTATTAACTTTGTTGCCTTCTGTAAAGATATAGGAGAGTGATTAAACATTGACAGGGACAAGATGGGTATAAGAAGGAGGTAGATTTTGCATTTCATCAGTCTTTCCAGTGACTCCAAGGGGGAATATATATTATACTACGCTGTATTACGATTTGCCCGCCACGCTCCAATGCGTTCTTCCCCGCTCTAAACACGATCTGTTAAGATGCCGACGCTCTTCTACGTAATACTACGCTATGAAACGATTTAAAATAATCGGCATGATTGAGGAAAATTTTAAAGCAGGTTTAAAATTTAGGTACAATTATAAAAAATATCTCATGATCATGGAGTAACCTCGCGATCACTACGATTTTGATCTACGGTCTAAACATGATTTTTTTCAATGATCAAATCGTAGTAATCGTGGTCTACCGAAACGAGGCATTAAGGCTGTAAAATCCCCAGTTAGATACAGTGAATAAATGAAATGAATGCCAATCAGATGAAAAGAGGTATGTCTCGCGTCTGAAAATTAATTTTGATCTTGACAACCTCTGTATTACAAAAAACGTGTGTCAAACCAGTGAAGCACATTGCCTATATTTTACAACAAAAATAACATTAACCAATTTACTTAATATCTAATTCAAACTACGTGTATTTTATCTATTTGAATACTTTAACTACATCAAATAATTAACTACATGTATGTTAATAACATAATATTTCATATTAATTTCATAAAACTAAGTTCGGTCGGTTAACTCAAAACACATCTTGATTTTAAAGAATCAGTGCCTAAAACTATAAAGAGTACCCAATCTATTGGCTGTATGTAGGTGACAAGAGAGGATATATTATAGTGTATCCAATGCTATAACCTCCAACTCTAGAATCAATTTTTCATATTTACCATTAATCATCCTCCCTGGATGAACATTGTAGCCTGTGTGACATGAAGGTTATACATCCAATAATTTATACTGTCAAGGTCGGTCTCATACATCATCAGGGAAGTACAGATATTCGTTTATGGGTCTCTCTGACTCCCAGGATATGTGGGGTTTTATTGATGCATTTCCTCAATCACGGGTGTTTGTTAACCCTAAAACGGCAGATACACCCACAAGATTTTAATATAACATGATCTAATATTACATAATACACTGGTATCATACTATAAATTGAGCATTTGTGCGTGGTACAAATAGCGTTATTCCACTCTAAACTTTGCCGATACACGTCCCTTGCCACCAAACTCGAACCCGGATGTCACCGGCCTCATGCCGAAATTAAGGTACCCCCTCTAGTGATGATAACCAGTGTTCTCTTCAGGTAATGTTAACAAGTTTATTCATTTTACCTTCAAAGTCCGCTGGAAGTTATAAAAAAGTTGAGCTTGTCACATAAAGTTAGGTCTAAATCTTCTTATGAGTCAAGAATTTGAAATAGAATAGTGACAGCTATCATGACAGTTAACTGTTAATGGTTTCAGCGCCAGTAGTTGTTTTCTGTATTATCACAGCGACAGAACTTCCGTGTATCAGTAAATATTTCAGGAGATTAAATCGTTGTTCGTGATGTAATTATGTAAAAAAGGAATTCAGAAAACCCTCCATACACGACGTGGATATAAGTAAGATTTATTTGTCGCTTTTCAACAGTTTTCGTGAAACAAACAAGCTTTCCGTATATATAGTTCTATATACAGGATCTGTATATACTATAAGCGGGGATTGTTTGTCGTTTTCTCGTATTATAATCCTATGTACAATCATTTGAACCAACTGTGTAAAGACAAAAGGTATCAATTTCACCATACATCGTCATGTCTAATATCATTAATAGCATTGCAAAAATATGTTTTTGTGCTCAACTAATTTATTATCAGGTGATACACATGTCACTGATATCGATCTTGACGATGATAACAATTTTCCCTCCGAGCTAAAATATTTCAGACGCGCAGTTGGGATGACGGAACCTTCCATCAAAGTTATATGAGGTACCGGTAATATGAAGGCCAGCCAATTTCCCCTGAGACAACCCAGTCTGTTTAGAGAATTTGATATATCACACTATGATATCAATGATTCATTTTTTCGTTTAATCAAAACGGTTTTTACCGTTTACGTAGGAATATTCTGGGTAAAGGTACATACACTTATTTATGGGAACTAACCATTCCCCCCCCCCCCCCTCCTTCCAGTTTCTGTCTAATAGGACCTGCCATTGTGTAAAACTGAACAAGATAGAATTAATGAAGAACGCCAATCAATTAAAGCTTTAACAACCAGGACACTTTCACATCGTTATTGGTGTGTTTGCCATAGGCGCTATAATCTTTGTTGGTATAAATGTAGGCTTTCACAATTTTAAATTTACTTTATAAACATTTCCATGTCATTTACTGACCTCAAAAATGCTCAAAATAATGTCACCAGTATATTATGTAATAAAAAAGGGTTACAGGTAGAACCCAAAAGGGTTCTTCCCAGTAGACTTTAGGGGAACCTTTGCAGGTTCCAAATTGAACCTTAAAAACGGGATTCTTTTTGTTAAAGGTTTGAATGGAGAACCCTTCCAGCAGTGGCGTCAGTTATCTTCAAGGTTGGGTGGGGGAGGGGGTGGTGACCGCAGGATGGGGAGATGACTTGCAAGGGTGGGGGTATGACAGGCGTGGGAGGGTAATCAAAGCTATAAATATATATATATATATATATATATATATATATAGATATTCCTGTTTTGTCTGTGCGACACATTTCAAATATATACCCATTAAGTATAAGGTTTTAAAAAATAAGTTCTGTGTTAATACTAAACCATTTTAGATATAAAATATTTCATAATAAACTCAGAAATGGAACTAAAATCAATTATTCTTATAATTGATATATTTCATTTCGACTATATAGATATTGTTTTCTCAATATCAGGTGGGATAAAAACATTAACAACCCCACCCCCGCCTTCGAGGTTCTTCAAGGTGGGCTGAGTGGGGAACCTTATTAAGTTCATTATTGGAACCTGTAAGTAGGGTAATTAATTGAACTTTCAATGAAGTTTTATTTCAGAATGAAAGTCTAGGATGTCATATTAAAATTTACAGTCTTGTTCCCAAGGTAACAGCACATTCCCAGACATGTCATACGTGAATCTCTCCTTTTATCTTGGCGCTCTACGCTATTTTCGCGTCATTCAGTCCATATAACCAGTGCAATTACAGAAAAAAAGTCTGACCTTGTACTGGCTAGATACTTTCTACCCTAGCAGTTTTCATTTAATTGTAATTTCCTTCGAGAACTTAATTCATTCAATATCATACCTATATACTTAAGGAAATTCGTTGACATATATTTAAGACTTGGGATTAACACCGGATTAGAGGCTGGTGACGGCCGAAGTATGTAACTATGGTCACAGACGACGTTAATGAAATATGTTTATATATATATATATATATATATATGTATATATATGTATATATTCACTTCAGTCGTGAAGTGTCTTGTAGGAAGACGTGTTATGAGATGTAGATTCGCACCAGACGAGGTGTTGTTTCAAGTACCGTAGAAAGAAGAAACAGGGTTTATGTTTACTCAAAAGTAGCTGGTTAAAGTATTTGGCAATGTCCGCTTCACAATAATCAGTTATGTGAATAAAAAAAAAACTATTTCATAATGATTCAGTCAATCTGTCATACTGTCAAATAAACTTACTGATTTCTCAGTCATTTGTAAAATGCTGAACATTTCAGTCAATTTACAAATTGCCTGAGTAAATCAGGCACTTTGTAAATTGACTGATTTTACACATTGACAGTAACATATATACGTGTTTGCATATATGTGATTAATATGTAATCCCTATTATTATTTTATTCACTTATTCATTTTATTCTAACTTTTTACAATGCAGTTACTTATTTTTTTTTTCGAAACATTTTTCATTAATAAGTTTTTATATTCAACATTTATATGTTGTCTCGCCTCTGATAAAACTGTAAAATGTCTGTTTCAGTATCGCAGCGCTTTTGGTTATTGCTCCAATTTTCTAATCTTACTGTGCTATTTTTTTATATCATTTGGCTAAATTTTCATAAATCTGAAATGATACGTAAACCAACGGCCAGACTAGAATAAACCCTTGGTCGGAGAGAGGCTTTACGTTAGTTATTTTGTCTCTTGGAAGAGAAATTGTAGAAAGGCATGGATGGGACCAAGAAGAGGGCTAGATAACAGCCATTTCATCACCTCAAGTGCCGGTTTTATTGGAACCCTGGACGCTGAATGTTTCCCGCCGGGGCAGAGTAGAGAGAAAAGAGGGTTTTAGAAATGTAATACATACATGTGGCGGGATAAAAGTTGAGTAAAGGGTATAATCATGACCGATCTGTCTGGCCGTCGGAGGGTTCCGGTCTTTATACAAGTGCTGATGTCTCTGTCATCTCCGCCGGTCCACCTTTAGCCATCTCTTTCACCTGTCAGTCATGTCAGAGTTTATACCGGCTTACTGATAACTCTTTAGCTAATTACAGTCAAGCCCGCTTATTATCATGTCGCAGGTACATGCGCGTTAACTCTGAAAATAACCGGGATGTAACATTATGCGGGCTTCATTATCAATGTCCTTTTTCGGCACCGAAGAAGCTCATGTCTTACATGGTATTTTATAAATCGTCAATAAAAAGGGTCAGAAACGTTTATGAATTTTTTTATTGCACAAGAAGATATCGAATTCCGTTTATGCGCATCTGACAATTTACTTTCTGTAATTATTGTGCCACTGTTACAATTACTGACAAAAAAAAAACTGGTATGCCAGGAGAAAGTGACGTAGCGTCTATATAGGTCATGGGTCAAATGACTCGAAATGGGCGCCGTAGTTATAAAGTTATGCGAAGGCAAACTATGTTTACTAGATCATTCTTGCGCCCTTCACGACTCTTGGAAAAGATATGGTAGGTCTGGTTATTTTCCTGATGTATTAACAATGACTGATACTTCCACGATCGTCTTTATGACAGGGCTGCTCCTGGAGCAGCCATCGTCAAGCCATAGTCAACTTTCTGAAGTTTCACGGACATTGGGATATTAGATCGGGTATTTCCTCTACTGCCCCTGAAACCTTCAACTGTATACGTGGACCTTAAAAGGCGATTCCCAGCCGCAAGCAGGTCGTGCTCAAAATCATCTCCTTCAAACGACACTGAACCGCTGAGTGGTAAACCGCGGGCTTGCAAGGATCAGAAGTTCACTTATACTATATGTATTTTTTATATATCCCCTGATAAACATATCATTTTCTGTAAATAATATTTTAAGATTTATGTCTAATCTCACCAACTTTGGATCGGAGAAATGAAAAATATTTGGATTTTCCACTAGGTGAGCTTGACTTCCTATATACACACCTTCTATACAAGCTACTCGGCCGCAGTGACATTCTCTGGCCGTTAATTCCTTCTTTATGAATAATATAACCATTTTCGTATTGTCGATGCGAAATCCGCAAACCAGTAGAATATAATATGAATTTCAGATACATTACACATTAAAAAAATATATATGGAAACCTTAATGTACAGACCAATATTGATTTAATATAAAAAATAGACATTATGTTCACGTAGGGACAATATTATTAAAAGTTGACTAAATTAGAGTTTTGTTGTAACGATCAGTATTACTAAAATAACTTTTTTTCGCGCACAACCCTAACCACATTTATATTTGATTCAAACTGGTTTGTTATTTTTATCTTTTATGGGCGTGTTTCCCATCTCCTAAATCTCAATATCAGTTCCCATATCTTATCGCATGACGTTTTCTCATGTCCCGGACAGATTCCATAGAATAGAGACGTACATTAAGTGTCCAGTCTGTAAATTTTATTTTAAATCAAAGCAATCACGTGACACTGATAGTTCCTGCTACTAAATCAGGGCATTAAAAAGATCACTCACGCCTAAGAAACATTGAATTTAGCACAATTTGTAACCAAATAGCCTCATTACTCTTTGGCCAATGACTGCTAGAGCCTCACTATCCCGTAACAACGGTCATCAATCTTACAGTGCCGCACCACCAATAGTGTTAACACTGAGCGAGCGCAAATAATCCGGTTGTTAGTGTCAAAGCTGCATACACGAGTTTGTAACTGATGTCAGTCACTTCATTTCTTTTATCCTCTTTTTACGTGCCATTTCATTACTTTATACCGGTGTCACGATTCCAGATTGCCCCCGGTAACGATTGCCCCCGGGGGTTACTTAAAATACATTTCAGATTACCACTTACGATTTCAGAATAACTTTTCAAATCAGTTGGATCTTTTTTCTATATTAGTTAATATTCTTATAAGTTTTTTCTTCTTGTATATCGCATGTTTGTATGTAATGTGTCATCAACTTTGATGTAAGAGTGTAAGAGTCAGTATCAATATAATTAAAAATATCACTAACATTTCGCGACAATTTTGTTTTCATATATTGAATCTAGCTTTTAAATATCGTATCTTACACGTGATTAATTGAGATAATATATCGTGAGTTAAAAGCATAATATATATCATTGATTAAATTAAAGGAGGGGGGGGGGGTATTCTGAACAGTGCGAAGGTAATCTGAAATTAGGTCATACTGGCCACGGGGGTTATCTTAAATCGATTTCAGATTTCCGGGGGCTAATCTTAACCGGGGTTATTCTTTTCACCCTTACTATTTCTGTCCCTTGATAGGAGATCACCGGTATATGCTTCAACGGTAGAGGTATGCCGGTAAAACGTCGTCGATTGATAACAGTGCCGACATTAAGGGGTTAAATTGTGATTAAATAATAATCCTCCTTGACAAGGTAAAAGGGTGGAAATAATCAGCTCATGGCAGAAATTAATGGGGTTGATGAAGGCCATTTATCAATTCTAAAACTAGACACGTTGCTTGTTTTTTGCTGCTCATTGGGTTACAAAAAGTTGTTAGCAACTGACCGCTCTCAATCCTCCATAACATATGTTCTTGTGTCCCATCCTACCGCCAGAGGAGAGGTCGTTTCTATTCAAACAAGCCTCTTCCAGTTAGAGAATATGGGGCGACCGGGACTAATTTTCTCAACTGTCAAACTTCAAAATAAAAATTTGTCACATACAAGGAAAGGCCTTCTGAACACATTGCACGTGCTTTACCAAAGAACGCTTGTCATGGAACAATTCTAATTCATCATATTTTAATAGACTATACAACTGCTCCTTCGCCACATTTTATGCTTACGCCACTGGTGTAATTAGAAGCCCCAGCGCATTTTGAAAAAAAAAGAAAAGATTTTTAACTACAATCTTTAACAAGCAGAGTCTAAATTACTCTTGTAGGTATGATTATGCGCAGTGTGATGTTTTGCATCGAGTTCCGGCATCCAGGTCTTACACTCGGGCTTAAATAACAAGCTCCACTTCAAGATAAAACTGTGGAAACTAATAGGGATGAACCCTTTACGGAAATGAATAATTACTTATTATAGAACTAGATTTTCTTTTGTTTTCTTGAGCCCTTGAGATTTAAAAAAATGCAAGGAACTGACGGCTTGCCATCTCATACTTTATGTTCTTTTGTTTTACTCTGAGGCGCGGCATTATCCAAGAAAAGAGGAACATTTTCAGTCCCATCGGTTGTGAATTCAAGGAGATGATTATATTCATACAACAGCTGGTTGGTCTTTCCTAACTGTTTGAAATGGCTGGTTAAAAATAACGGCCTGAAAAGTTTGCATATGTTGAGTGAGTATTGTTAATTTGAAGAGAAAAGGGAGCGGTCATACCATTCAAGCTTCGTTTCCACTTGATAATAAAAATTATCTAGCCTTATCTGGACTTTAGTATATACGGTTGCTACAAAAACGCCTAAAATAAAACGTGATTCCATGTACCGATAGACGCAACTCAATGGAATAGTCGGCCAGAGAGCCGTTATTTAGTTATATAATTTGCGGCGAGGTGGTAGTACCTGTTCTTAGCCGTTAGTATGTTTGATTGCTCTGATAGTAGATAGAAGAGTGTTTTAAACATTGCATCGACCGGGCCAGTCTGGATAATATGAGAGGGATAGAGTGTGTGTGTTAATTGTAAGTTTAGGTCGTGGGCTGGCATTATAGTATGTTTCAACATAATGAGAATGTTTATTCAAGGGTAGGACAGATCTTCCGGTCATTTTTGTTGATTTGTAACTTACTTTGATTGTTGTCTTTTATTTAAACTGTGGGAGAAATCTTTCATGTTGAACATGTCCATATGATATAGCCGATAGGAATACAGATGAGGCGCATGGTTAGCCGGTGTACTGAGCTTGTGAGCATAAGCGATCAGCCAATGATAATTCATTGCGGACGATATATAGACACAATCCTTATGCACGTTGTACTGGTTAATATGCCTTTCTTCTGTACTGTATGACGCTGTTTTTAAATCCATGTTCTTGTATATTCATTGTTTTCTATACTTCAATCACCAGTATCCATTATGACAATTTTTTCTGTGCTTTGTGATAAATTAAGAGTCTACATAATATATTGCAAAATAAACTAAATCAATCTTAACTCTCATGACAGTGGCTGTACCTTACTTGGGGTATAAGCTCCGTTGACCTTTACCGTTCAATATATTGACTGAGGAATACACATAACACGGGGGACAATATATAACTTTTCTTCATGCAAAGAAACTAATAAATGGGGAATATGACAGATCGCCTTGTTTAGGCCTGAACGGGTTCTTAGCTTGTACCCCCTATAAATATATGTAATATTTCACTTGCTGTCACTAAAATACCTCGTACAGATGACTTCCTGAAAATGGATACTCAGCAATATATATAAATATGAAGAAGGCCAGGGTACATTTGGGAAACCCATTATTATTGGAATTAAAATGAAAACTATAAGATTCAATATACATAATAAAATACAACAAAACCTCGCCTAACGACCAGCTTGGTTTAGTAACCACCTTATAAAAACAACCGAGTTTTCATGGTCCCAATTTTTTCCTGCTCTTTATATCAGACCTCGTTTAGACGACCCCCTCGAAAATGCGACCGCGTTATCGAGGTCCAGTTGGTGGTCGTAATTCCGAGGTTTCACTGTCTTATCGTATGATAAGAGGTAGGCACGATTTATGACATCATTAATTACGAATCACTTGTACAATATAAGAAATATTTATATTTCATTATTGACATTTTACTATATTCATCTAAAATGACGGAATTCATATATGGACGGAATGTTTTACCATTTATAGAGGATGTGAGGCCAATTATGACAACTTAAATTACAGCAAAACACTTAGATAATTTAAGAAATATTTATATTTCATTATAATAGATGTCAGCATATTCATCTTAAATTACGGAAATCATAGATGGACGGAAACATAACACCATATATTGAAGATGGGTGGCCAAGATTGGTCAGAGCGTCGATTTTAGGTCCAATTTGCATGTTTGATGTGATGGAACAGTGAAATTGTGCTATTGAGTAATTAATTAAAGATTTTCTTTCTTAAATTGCAATTCTGCCCGCGTTCCTGTGTTATGCTAAATACCAATTCAACTACACCAAAACATGACAAACTTATCAGGATCCGATTGTAAGTCGGTTCCCTTGATAATTTGTCGTTGATTTGTTATCGATCCCGCTGTAGACATGATGCAAATCTCGTCAAGAGGAATAAATAGTCCAATCAAGAAGTTCTTTGTTCTGCCCGTTACGGAAATCTTAACGCAAAAGAAAGTTATTAGAATGGTTACGTAGGGTTGATTCGACTCTCCACAAATAAAGAGAGATTGAGAGAAGGCACGCTATCTCATTGATCAAAAACACGGAGTAAAATATGTATATAACCGTGACTCTATACACTACTTCTCTTGAAGCAAACATGTAGATGACTAGCCATGACAACATGACACTCAGGCCTTCTAAAATAAACTGATAGGGGCCTGCGAGTCATGATATATACAAATCATATTAGAACACCCATTCCAAAGGTCGGACCTCAATATTTGCAGGTAGTGGTAGTATTTGACATCAGAGCCTTATATGATTGTGTTGTATTTCCTAAATAATAAGACAAAATGTTGTTACACAAAATTAATTACATTAATTACTCCCTTTTTTCTCTATGGTACTGATTCACACAAAGCAGTCATGACGGACGCAGAGACAAACTTTACGAGTTAAACCAGCCTCGTTATTAGTAACTGCTGCATGAATAAACATGGGTCAACCGTTAATGTAATATTTGTTATATCCCAACAGAATAACTTACTTTATGTCTTACTTCGGGAAAAAATGACATTTCTACAAGCAGATTAAAATGAAAAAGTACTTTTCGAAATGGCGTTCACATCTGCACATACTAGAATTGATGCGAACAAAATAGCTTGTACTGCCACCCCAACATCTTCAGTTAATTTAAAATCGACGTTTGGGTGGCAGGCTGCCGCCAGTAGATGACACGCCCTACGTTTAACATACTACAGTAAATTTATCCATGTAAAGGCGAACTATTGACAATTATCTTTTCTTTACTTTGCTTTTCACATCTCGCTTTCAAACCATGAAATATTTTTTAATTTTTTTAAAATTTATTTTACGAATCGTAGCGGTGTTATCTTGAAGAGTTGAAACTGTGACCGTAATATGGTTCGTTTTAAGTTTAGGCCGTTTTCCGCCATGACGCCCCCGGTAGCACGCACAACCCTCTTACAATTGTCATATAACGAGATTGTACAGATCCGAGGGACAACTTTTAAATCATATCTAAAGATATATTTATTTAAATAAACTTGCATTCAGTCTCTGACCTACCTTTTTGCTTAATTTTAACTTGGTCAATTTAACTTAGGTGACAACATTTAAGAATTTTAAATCGAACTTATTGCCATTTTATCTGTTTATTTTTCCATATAAAGCGCATTTGAACATTACAAAATACTGAAAAATTCGCTATATGATAAAATATTGTTATTATTATTATTCTTATTATTGTTATTATTACTTCTACTATTACCGGGAAGTGTAGATTCGTATATAACGGATGAAATAGAAACCAAGCCCGAAGGTGAATTTTGTGGCCGGGGGAGTGGTGGTTTGCAGTAATTGAGTAATTACCGTCACCTAGTTAACCAAAAGTGTGACTCCTGAAATAATTAATCTTGTTCTGATACCAGAACGCTCTTAAGAGGGGGTGTGTTACGGATTACATAAAAGCGGACCGAACCGTCTCGCTAGTGAAGATTGCTTTATTGGCGAAGCGGTAGAACGTCTGACTTGTGTGTCACAAATTACGGGTTTGAATCCACCTTCGGGCCTGGTTTCTTATTTCTCCCGTTACACGTATAAGACTGTAATGGTGAGTGTTTCACCATAAATCCAACCTATATTTCCAGACGGAATCAAGGTAGCTGGTTGCTGTTACACTGAATTCTGGAATCCTTCTTGATTTGAGGAATTAAGCAAAAAGTGTTTTTTAACTTTAAACTTTACCACGTCCCCTTACCTCAAAACTCTCTTGCAGGTAGGCTCTTGGCACGACGCTGTCCTGGTCGCCATCCTCGACAAATTTTCATGTCACATCCGCGCGACCTTACCGAACCAAGACAGGTTTATTTCTCCCAGTTTCACGAAACCGCTCATGGCAGCGGCCATTTTGCGTGAACACTTAACCTCGCAGGTCACAGGTCGCAATGCATATACCTCTAGTATTGCTTAAACACATTCTGATCTCAGACAAGCCCATTCAATTTGATTCAGTTATCAAAATGTTTTATTTTGTTTCTTTGAGGCAGTTAAAAGAACTCCTTCAGATAACATCGTTTTTAAAGCAGCTATAAGATTTATCTTATTAATTCCTTGAATGTATTTAGTTTCGAACCAGTATTGTACATAAACCAATCATTAATAACAGGTAGCTACTACATATGCCTAACCTATAAGTCGAATTATAGATAAAATTACACACACACAAACTAATACACATAACATAAATTCATACTCTCAAATTAAAATAGGTAACCTCCATGTGTATTTTACGCACTGTATCTAATCTACATGTAATGCAGATACCTCACAGCCTTCATAAAAACTCGGGTGTAAGGCCTAACAGCATCCATCATAATCATCTGCCAGGACGGTTTCATCCAATTAAGGTCTAAAAACGCAGCACCGGAGAACCAGTAGAATCGAAATAGGAAAGATAAACTTTGAAAAACATTCTAAGATAATTAAATTTTAACAATGATTTATTGGGCGAAGACTCCTTTTTATTCCATATAGGATCACTGATCACTGATCTGATGCAGCTGACGAAGATGGAGTCGTTAGCCGCAATCAGAGTGCGAGTAAAGACGAAAGATAAATGTTTAAAGGATGGCCATGTCTTGCTAAATGGATGAAAATTGCTCTGAGTTCGGGCGTGTAAGCAGCAGACAACAAACCATGTTAAATGGGCCTGTCAAGAACAAATAGACGTGTTAGGTCATCTACCAAAGGTCGAAAAGTGCGAAGGGAATAAAACCTGCAGTTTGGGTTGATGGAATATTTTCAAAAGGAGGTAGGAGACCATGTATTTTATGAATTGATGAGAAAGGGATATTTTACATAGAATATAATGTTAACGTTCTTATGATTGTAATTAAAACATTGGGAGGGATACGATACATAAAATACAATACAGAATATATAGAATACACGGTCACTGCTGGCTTCATCAATTAACGTTCTTATGATTGTAATTTGATCGTTGGGAGGGATACGATACATAGAATACTAGTATAATATATAGAGAATACACGGTCACTGCTGGCTTCATCAGTTAACGTTCTCATGATTGTAATTCAATCATTAGGAGGGATGCGATACATAGAATATAATAAAGACTATATAAAATACACGATCACTACTGACTTCATCAGATTGTAATTTGATTTGCACAGCTACAAGCGAAGACTTGATACCAATAGGCTATCAATTTGAACCAATTTAACAATTATCTGGTCATACTATGAAACAATTAAATATAAAACCAGGTAACTACCTTTTTAACAAGACCGATTAACCACATTGATTTACTTATCAAAATAAGCGGAAAACATCAGAAAATGGGGACATATGGTAGGGAAGGCTTTCCTTTCAATACTTTGCATTCCTCCGAAATCAACCCCTCCCCTCCCCAAGACAAAAAAAATAATATAGTAAAAAAAAAAATAAAAATATGTAACCGGTGAAGCAAGCTTCACTTACATGGCCAGTGGGAAAGCTTTTGTGAACACAGTTATCAATATATAGCAACATGTGTTTATTTTGGTTCATGGGAAAGTGTACATAATTTGTTGCATGACAGACAAACTCGAAACGCTCTTATCTTCCTTTCTCCGGGCGTAAAGTTTCGCTAATACCTTACCAGCACATCAGAGAACAAGAAAATTGCCTTTTTTCCTATGACAATTTGTCGAATGCCAATCGCGAGCAAAAATAGCAGTCCTGACAGTCGGGCGGTCGGCTTACGAAAGTATACCCTCCTTACGAAGTGGCTTTATTCCATTTCTTCATTTCTTTCTACCAATGCTTCCAAAAAGAACTTTTGCCTTAGTGCGCCATCAGGAAGACCGTGTATATTGACGCCGTGCCAAGCAAAGCCATTTTGGCGGTAATTTGGCTAACACCCGGGAATGCTGCGCATCGGCCGAATGATTTGTCCCGGGCATTCCCGATTGTGAGCAAGTGTTCGTTCAATCAAACGCATGTGAGCACGGAAATCTTGTAAGTTATACTGATGTTAGGTATTTACATAATGTAGCATAAAACTTATATTCAAAGTTAATTTTGATGATCTCGTGGCAGAATTTTCGCGATCATTAAGTAAAAGAATTGAATTTGAGCGATTCAAGACAGCATATGATTGTGGAATAAACGTTGGCCTTCATGTTTATTAGCTGGCGTCACATTTTGAATCATGGTGTCCATGTATTTTTATTACCTTGGAATATACTTTCCGCAGCTTTTGCTTGAAAACTTTCGTAGGTCGAGCAATAATAGAAATTAACATTAAAGTGCATTCTTTTATTTTAAAAGTAAAAAATTTATTATTTTCTTACATTTTATGTATCAATACCCAACCTGTCTAATTATGTGAAGTATTTATCATAAACACATACGCACAAACAGGTATTTCCTTTATTTTATTTGAATGACTTCCACAAATTCCTTAATTGGAGTACCAATTATTGTTCATATTATGACCAATAAGTGTACATGAACTAAAAGCTGTGTGGATTTAGAAGTATATTCTTTGGATAGAGATGTCTTTTTTGCAAAATAATGCACACCAATGTGAATTTATCTAATTTTTAATTTATTTTTATGCTTCGAGTCATGAGGGGCTCACTAGGCCATCTCTCTCTCTCTCTCTCTCTCTCTCTCTCTCTCTCTCTCTCTCTCTCTCTCTCTCTCTCGGACATGTAAACTAAGATAATACAATAAGATAGAACATCAGATGGAGCAATACAATACAATGAGATACAATTCCCTTTATGCTGCCACTTTGCTACAATAAAACTGACACAAATCCCCGCGGCTCTTTCACCGTTGCAAGTCTTGGATACCCAGGAGTACGTAAAACTTATCATTGTGACGTATCTCTGACGGTACCGCTTATCCATTATGTATATTAACACACTTTTTCCCTGTAGGGACCGTTCCCGATGGAATACTGTCGACGACACTACTGGTGTAGACTGATATGCTTTGTGATTTCGGAGACGGAGGAGTCTCTGTTTTGGACCTTTAAACTGAATATATCAGGGTACGGATGCCTCCCGGTGGGTCGTTTACATCGAGGTGATGAATGTTAACCGGTTAACCTTAACTAAAGCCGTCATATATCCCCAAAACACCGGTATCTTAAGCTCCCTAGGGACCATATACCGTCTCTCGGACAGAACATCGCTGGAGGCCTGTCTCAACATTGAAGAGTCTGAAAAAAAGTTATGTAAATGGTTGGGACCTTTCTAAGGAGCGGAAGGAATGCAAGCCTTCGCATGTGGGGAGTTTCCCCATGTTTGCATTCATTTATACTGGCCATATTCCTGTTTTTATTCGAACATAAATGGCGTTCCTGAATCCGGATAATGATCTTGACAATCGACTCTCCATTGACTCATTCCCGAAATGCCCTGAAGATTTCATGAGATTCTGCTCATGATTGTGTGAGTTATATTTTGGACAACCCCCCCCCCCCCCCCCAAAAAAAAACCAGACACACACACACACACACACACACACGGGCGAGTCTGAACGCAGACGCTAGTGGCCAAGGCAACAATTAATGGGGAGTTTGCAGGAGTCAGTAACAGAACTAAACTGGTTTAGGGAGTAACTGTTTTAGGCCAAAAAATATAAAAGGTATGGTTCTCAGGCACCGCCCGCGTCAATTTTTACCCCCCGCATCAACAATTTTTATTTTGATTTTTATCTTTCAAGAAGATGAATGTTAAAATTTATGTAGTGCTTTTTCCTGTTTTGCAAAAAAAATTCTTATTTTCAAACTTTTCCCTGATCATATGACATTTTTATGGAGACACTCAAAAAAAAGGTCAAAAATAAAATACCGCCCGCCCGCACTGATTTCTGAAAAAAAGTGCCTGAGAACCATACCTTATTTTTTTTTTGGCCTTAGTGTGTAAGTTTGTATTATATATTGAACATTCTGAAAAGTTTGTGTAATATAACAAAAATAGAAGAAAATAACAGCATGATACTTAAAGACCCTGTAAAAGGGTTTTAACCCTTTGGTTATTGGTCTTTGTATAAGTCCGACACTAGTGAAAAATGATTTGTGAATATTCTTTATCAAACGAACTTAAACCCCTGCAGTTTTTCAATGGATTGCCATTGGAAAATATACCCTTAAAATTGTGAAGGCAAATATATTTTAGAGTTAGAAAAGTTTAATTTCAGTAATATATGAATAAATACCATGTAAAAAATATTATTTATTAATGCATTACATATTAATTCTTTCAACTTACACAAGCAAATTAAATGAATTAATCTTTATTATTATTATTATTATTGACTGATATTGCTGCCATCTGGAGCCTCTTCATGAAACTATCGGGAGGCCGCTGGCCACGATGCACCCCGCTTCATGGGTAAAAGTTTTTACATGTTTTGACAGAAATATTGGAATTATGCATACAAAAATGATATTTCTGCTTCAAAGAACTAATGCCTATAGTCTTAGATGCTGGCATTATGAACATGACTTTGTGTTCGTTGTTACCTTGTTAGACAAAAATAGTACACGGAATTCCAATAAATATACTCTACCTCAGAGATGTCAGAGCTAGCGTTTGGTCATACGCGACATAGGACAAATTCGAGATTCATATTTCAGATTATTAAGTCACTTTTATTTCTTAATGCATGTCTAAGATTACCTGTATAAATACTATACGAAAAAAAGTAGATAGCATAACGACAAGCTATATGTTGAATCAGGAGTCAAGGCGTTCCCACTTCCACGAATTGATCTTCTGTTGCGCTATGAATAAGAAAGATATGGAAGGTAACGATATTCCGCCCCCTGATGACATGGTAGGGAATAAGACACTGAGAAGTCCTACGATGTTACTTCCAATCAGTCAGGAAACACTACGCAGTTAGTACTAGTCCGCTACAAAAAAAATTCTGCAGTTTGTGTCGAACTCCTGGTGTTATGGCATGGTCTTCAGAGAGAAATAGCAGAGGCAGGCCTAGCGTTGGGATGCGAGGGTTATATTAACATCCTTCTCATCTTGCACTTCCTCCAGCACTTTTCCTCCTGTTGTTGCTTCTGGGGCTCTTCCTCACCCTATATCAGCACCTCATGCATGTCAATACCTGTACGGTCTTCTATAAATGACGCCTGGCCTGACCTGCCCCTGGTTGCATGGATCAAATAACAATGGTCCATGGACCATGAAGCTCAGCTGAATTAGACATACAGGCGATGCTTGCATGCATCATTAATGTTATGCTATGACGCAAAATATTTGTTAAAGGGACTATTCACATGCCAGTCTTTTATATATACAAGTAGCATAGTGTTTTCACTTAAACATATTACGGTATCAGCTAATATTTCGTTCTAAAACCGTTTGCCTATTCCTGTATACAAGTGGAAATAGACTTGCACCGCGCACGATCAGTGGCGCCATACATAAACTAAGCTGTCTGCCACCTAGTGGCCGTACCACACAACTTCACAAATACGGATTTTTCAAGCTTCCCCTGGTGTTTCCTCTGTGTTTCTTCGTTCGTGATTCTTTTCTATTCAGGGATTACTCGCGGGTGCACCATTGGTCCTACGATCACACAGTCCTGATATGATCAACAGACCCATGTTGGCTGTATTTACTCACACAAAGAACCAAAGCAACGTATAAAACAGGTGCATGGGAGATAGCACGTCCGCGAGCTGATAGGTGTTAGCCTTGGAGCTTTAGTATTCAGACAAAATTAACTAATACTGTGAGATGATTCATATAATATTGCAAATGTTTTAGAACCTTCAAGGAACCTTGAACAGAAAATAAAATGATATCCAGAATGCTTATTTACCATAGAGTAAGGAAAGTAGGTTAAAGGGAATAAAGTTCCAGAGAAGATCTCATCCAGAACTCCCTGGATTTTATAAAAGAAGTTTTCAGGTCTAATGAACATACAATATATGTCCATCTGACTGTCAAGGTTATCAAATCATGTTTATAATCCGTAGATCGCAGAGTAAAGATCATAGTGATTATATTTTCTAGGAAAGTTTATTCAAGTTTGAAGTCCCTAGGTCAAGGAGTTAAGATTTATACTATTTCTGAACTTATGTGTCCTCAAAATTAGGTATTTTATTTTACAGAATATTGGTCATCATCACATAATTTCAGGTTTCCAAGGAGATTCGCCCAGGACCTCTCAGGATGATAATTAAAAGATCCCAGCTCTACCGCTTACACTATGTGCCAATCTGACCTTCAGAGCATTCAAATCATGTTTTTAAGCATAGCTTGCATCACAGTGATCTAATTTCAGGTTTTCAAGGAGACTTTACAATGACCTCTGTGGTATATTTGCTGTAATGCATGGGAACTGTTACTTATTATGTAGCCCGTCGCTCTCTTTCGTCACTTGTGGGTGAATAATAAAGTAGTTCAATGTATCATATAAGTGTCTGCTAATGTTATAAGGCTTCGCGTGTGATTTTTCAAGATTCTGAAAACATATAAACCTTCCTTTTTGATAAGTTAAACGCTTTGGCACAGAGAATTCATTTCTTTTGGCCGAAGTCGCTCCATTTTCAAAATAGCCGTTCCGCCATTTCAAAAACGTATAAGAATGAGTATACAATGAAAACTGTGTGATAAGACCACCCGTAAGCAAAAAGTGGTCTTAGTTCAAAGGTTGTCTGATTAGACAGGTCAAGTTTAAACAAATGTGAATGCTTTAGGTTCACTCAAAGGTGGTCTTAATAGACAGGTGCTCTTATTAGACAGTTGTTTTTTCAGACAGGCACTACTGTACTGGCCTATTGACCTGGTTAATCAAATTTTCTGCAAATCTATTATATATATATATATATATATATATATATATATATATATATATATATATATATATATATATATATATATATATTATTTTGGAATAAAATTATTATTTATACGTTTTGGTATAGATGACCAACAGTCCTAAACAACCGTTGTTATACATTATTTGTGAATATTCTAATAGTTGACTACCTATTTATGACTTTTTATAATAAAACAAAAGAGCTTAACGCATATAAACAGTAGTTATCCACGATTTTGGATTTTTATCTTTTGGTCAAGAACAATATTTACTATAGTCCGTTCCAGTGCCCCTGTCCACCTGTTTTTTCGCATTTTTTTTGCGAATCAAAGAACGCCAACACTTTTTGACCTGAGGGCAGAAAGAGGAAAAAGCGTAATTAACTATTGTGGAAATAATTGCCTACCTTATATAATTTTCCTGTAAACAATTTTAAACCATTTTTTGAGTAACTAATCTATTCTGTAGCGACATCTTGCCACTAATCTGTGAAATGGGCATCTCAGGAAATAGTGATGACGTCATAATAGACGTGACGTACTCACGAGGCACCAACATTCACGGACCAATAATCAAGAGCTGCCTAGTACCTACCCCTGTTTACAGCGAGACTTGTATTCTCCGCGTGCACGCGCTTCACTGTTACGTCACATTACTTTATATCCATATCCAAGGAGGATAGACAATGGCCACGTATAGGGACGCCATGAACCATGGATATACATGAAACATGTCAACCAGGCCGTAAAGTTAATAATATTTATATCGTGAGTAGGAAAGGTACCAAACATTACGCTTTTGCCTCTTTATGCCATTGGTGCAAATTTTGTTTGGCAAGTATGACTTATGTAGAGATAATTGCGAAAAATCAGGTGGACAGGGGTGTGGAACGGACTATAAAGTATAATTACGCAAGGTTTCATTCAGTGGGATATTGAATGACAAATTAAATGAGCATACATTGAATAAATTTAATTCAAAATGCCATCTTTAAGGATATTCAATTTGGTCGATCGAAAATATAACAGTTTTATGGTTTTTTTAACAAATATCTCAGGTATGGCTGCACGCCACCATCAACATCATATAAATATTGATTTTTCGACTGCACTGTGATTTTGAGTTGTAGGTGACTTACTTGTGCAACCAGAAATCATTTCCCCACTTTTCCAGTAGATAAACCACAAAAGATTCATACTTAAGTTTCATATTATGAAGAATAATTTCTAAGAGGAAGGGAAATCATAAGAACATAAATTTAATGGAAATGAATTTGAAAATTGCATCCTTACAGAAACTGCCTGAAATAATATGACAAGTGATGTCTTTGGACACACGTTCAGGCGTCATGTCTGGTACCAAGATCGGCTGCAGCCATCAACACCAAATCTCATAAAGATTCATAAAATGCCCACACTCCCTGAAAATAATGTGACATCGGTGTTTTGAACCATTATGTAAAGAGAAATTACATTTCAACATTTATATCTGAAAAATACATGGACGCATGTGTCGGAACATAAATCCAGCGGGGGGGGGGGGGGGGGGGCCGCCATTATTGATACGAAATTATAAAAAAAAAGAGTTCTCTTGGTCATAATACCATAAAATCTGTGTACTGGTTGACCCTCTATGTCACATGTCAAAATAATTATGATATTTTTTGTTAATTAAGTATTATTGTGGCGGCCATTTTGTATTATGCCAATTAGCTTAAATTGCCCAAGGCTAACAGCGCACCAACCTCAATATTTTCACACCTGATATGTAGGCAAACAAAATCCACCGAGAATAAAATTTGAGCCTCTAAAACAAGGTTAACAGAAAAATTGACCTTTTGCTATCGGACTATATATAATATAGGTAAGAAGTACAGTACGCCCCACCACAGCGCTTTATCTACACATTTATATTTGTCTTTGCTTAGGTTGCTGGGTTTGACCACGATGCGGTAGGATTTTTTGTTGAAAAATTAACTTTTATTAGCTAATAGATCAGCAGCTGATGTGGTATGTTGACCAAGAAAAACAACTTGTCTGTGTACTTTAGGAAATTCACAAGGTTACATATTCTTGATAACCCGCTGTGTAAATAGTGTATTTGATTGGCTACATGTCGCATTACACGCACGATGCACTCCAGTGAATCCCTCCCGCCTTCTGATGTTAAACCAAAATCCTGTCAAACTGGCAGTATGCGTACTCTTAATTTTATAACATGCCAACGTAACTCGCGTTATCAACTCATGCCGCTACAGCTCGTATAACAATCAGATCTTGTGCATGACCTCTGTGACGTTTACTCATGTTAGTCAATACATGGTACATAATTGAGAGACACAGGAGCGAATCGTCCGTCATGTCGTCTCATGGTTGGGTGTTTTTGTGTTTCATCTTGTCTTTTTTCCTACAAGGTGACGCTGACCTGTCAGGAACGAATCCCCCGGCAGGAAGTTGTCTGTGTCTAAAAGAAGATGGCGCTGTCCCGAGGAGTTCACGTAGGTTCCGCCTTTATTCGAAGGTCATACCAAGTATGTCCGATAATATTTGTACTGCTAATGCCACCTTAATATTTTTTGTTCATGTCCCACTTAAACAATTACACTTAAAAAGGTATCATCAGCTAGACATGAATTGAACTTTGTTGTTCAGGTGCTGATATTTTCAATTAAGTATATGAATCATTTCATGTCATTAATGCAAGTTTTCCAAATTCAAGTATTTGTCTCACACCTATAAATTTAAAAACAAAGAGGAAAAATTGCCTTCTTGACCCGTAAATTTTATGTTTCGGCGTCCATTTTACAATTTTTTACTTCGTCAAGCCTCAAGGGGTGGTTAAAGTGGCCTCAATTTTTCTCTAAGTGTTGGGGTGACTCGCAACTTTTCTTCACACACACACCAACAACACACGTGTATATATAAATATATATACATATATATATATATATATATATATATATATATATATATAATGACAAATTTCAAATAAAATACCATTAAGTGTAAGGTTTTAAAAAATAAGGTATGTTTCCAGAATATGTTAATTCTTAATCAGGTTTAGATATGTAATATTTCCTATTAAATTCATTAATGTAACTAAAGTCTCTAATTCTAGTTTTAAATATATTTCATTTCCAATATATAAATATTATTTTCTGAATATCGGGAGGGGGGGGGGTGGTTGATTACATCGACCATTCCCCCCCCCTTGCTAAAAAGTGTGGGGGGGGGATTGTATATACCCCACATCCCCCCCCCCCTGTATTGACGCCCCTGGGTGGGTGTTATGTTTATGCCGGCGTTGGTTTGTTTTTCTGATTCGGATCACTATTTAAATCCTTATGGGTCCCTGTGCCATGTAGGGAAGTGGACTGCCTTATCGGATATCTGCGCTCTCTGAGTGCTTTTTTAGTAGGTTTGGTTTTGTGGTTTTGTAAAAATTGAATAATTAGCAAACAGGCAAGTTGTTTTCAAGAATCCTAAGTTGTAACCGGCTGTAGAAGCGTTCGATATTATCGAGGACGACCATTTCTTATCTGACTTTAACAAAACCTTTCGATTTACTTCTTATCGGCTTTGATAAGAATGGTTTAACATATTGATTCATGATAGCTATCATTTGAATACATGACCTGATATGTTGACACTTTAATGCTGACACTATAAGGGTGGCTATAAGAATGCAATGTCCATTTGAAACTGTACAGGTTCATTACTGAAGAATGTTATCTCCATGCGAAACTCTACAGGAATATTGCGTATATACATATTTATACAAATATACTCTGAATTATCAAAACACACGTGATGCAGACCTCTTTATTTACATTTTATCATGTACTGCTCAACAGACTGGTGCTAGTAGCCTAGTACTTATAAAACAGTCTTAAAATACAACCAAATCCCTGTTTCCAAATATCCGGAGGGTAAATTTCTCACCAAATGTGGAGTAATTAGTCAAGTGTTTTTTTTTTTAATTTTCTTAAAAAAAATAATTAAAAACCAACGGAAAACAGTAGCGCTCTTGTTTATTAAAAGAACATGCATAAATTAGGAATGGTAAGTATAAAATGCATCGTTTATCGTTGTTAAACTATGGACCTTGAAGTAATATTGTGGTTGGCTTCATATTCGCGAGGCTGAAATTTCGCGATTTTTCAATTTTTTTATGTTTCGCGAGGGTTTCATTTTCGCGATCTCACCAGAACTCAAATATTTAGTAAAGCCATACCTATGTGTGTTATAAAATGAGAATAAGTCATGAGTTTGTGATTAGGGGAACATTTTCCCTATACCTGCATGGATGTAACTTATTATAACAATTCTCATTGTTATAATCTGTTCCCATACAAATATTGGCTACATTAAATAAGAAGGACGTAATCCATTGGCCAATCATTCCCGAGGGTTTCATTTTCGCGATTATTTCCCATTCGCGAATATCGCGAAATTAAAACCCTCGCGAACAAAAAGGCAACCACAGTATCTATAGGTGGAGATGCGTGACTGTCAAATGACAGTTACATGAAGTCTTTTTAAAATTATAATAGATGACGAGACACTTTACATTTTAACTCTATTAAAATAATATATTCCATAAAAATAGAATAGAATAGAATTAAACTTTATTTTATATAGATACTTTATTCTGTATATTATATATAGATACATTTTGAAACCTTTTGTGGAGAGAGCTCACAAATATTATTATTCAGCATATCTAAATGCAAAACCTCATATATAACTTTCGTACATGACATATACACTAGCACCGAATAACAAACAGTTGGTATAATAAATTCCTAATACACCAATATACTTATAAGCACCTATTCACACCTATATAAACATTGCACAAGTGTTGTTGATCATTATACATATCACATAATTGCCCCGTGACTAGTTCCATATCAACAATTTCATCCTACAGATTAATATTAGTGTAGAGATGAAACATGGTTTAATATGATTCCTTTACATACAAATGCATTCTAAATGCGACTTGTTCTAATAACTGGCAAGGCTAACCTTTTTCCTGATCGCAATAATATAAAATTTCCCTACAAGGGGTAAGATTCATCTTTCATGATCTTGTTTACATTTTTCAGCATGGAAGTATCATATAAATCATTTAATGAGGTAGCATTTACACCATTCTTCCTAGTACATTCGACAATTTTTCCAAGTTTGTGTCCATCCTTGCCATGTAGACGACCATACCACCCAGTGAGTGCGAAACAGAGAAAAGAATCCCTGATTGCCTTTAGCAGAGTGACTGAATAACTTTGTTTACATTTAATTTCCTCAGCATTCGGAGATGATGCACTCTTAGTATACATTTACTATACACCAGCACAGAAAAACATAAAAGAACTAAGATTGCAGCCATGATTACATATTTACCGCTATGAAACCATATAACATAAATAAACATTCTCTTTGCAGCATGTGGTGATGTCATCGGTTGGTCTGGCGTCGGAGAATGTTACAGAGCAAAGGGCCAAGAGATCGTTTGTGACCTACAAAATATGTCCACCAGTTATATCAACATCAGCTATAATACCAGGGTAATCTTCTTTTAATAAGACTGCATTTAAGTGTTTTTGTACTCTGTATGAGATTTCTGAACATTTGAAGATTCTGAAATATCACAGTTATTGAGGCCATAAAGAAATTATAGTTTAATTAATTTTATTGTTAAACTTCAGAAAAAATAAACATGTATATTTCAGTTAAGGTAGACCTGCAACAGGTCGAGGAATAATTTTTTTCTCATTTTTTTATCATGTTTATAAATCTTCAGTGATCATTTTATAATTCATGTACTGGCTCCTTCTATGGGGTGCAATTAGTTTACTTTCTTTCTCCAGGGGGCCCCACCATCACTAAGGGGTAAGGACTACATGAGAATCCTCCTATAATTGAGCACACAGATGCCACCTGTAGTGATAATTGTAAATTACTTGAACTGGCCATGGCAGCAATAGGGGGGTTGGACACAGGGTGAACAGTGTATAGTATATGGGTTGCTTTTACTTGGTGTATATTTATGTAAAACGAGAATCTAACAAAATTATAGGGACCTACGCAGGTCTACAGTTAAGGCTATAATACTATTGGCATTTTGCATATTTAAATTTAAGAATGTTGTACCCATGTAACCTTGCACTTTCGCCAACTGCCCTTTTATCAATCTCTTTTCTGCAACGTTCCAATGTCTTCTTTTTTTATCTTGTTAACATATCATTTAAGCGGAGTGACCTCTTGTGTCACAGGCTCTCCAAGAGCGCCCCCTTGTAACTGTGTAAGACACCATATCAAACGTGTGGAGTTTTAGCTTCTTTTCTTCACACGAGGTATCGCTACTCATTTAACCATGAACGCTCAGATTCCTCTTTCGACAACAGGCACATAATGAATAAATCATAAAAGTTAATTCATGGAATATATGATCAAACACTCAGATATTTTATTTTATCACCAGGATGCATGGATGCCAGGAAGACACCTCCGGATCGGAAGCCAAAGTGAATGCACAGGTAATCTTTAATTATTGTTTTCTTTATTTATAAAAATTCAATACTGATTATAATTATAACAGTCCCTTAACCCCTTTGCATTTATGATTCATCTAACGGCTATGGCGTCTGTCATATGAAAAAGTCGCTTTAAAACATTATGAATATATAAACTTATCTTTTTTTACATAGACTGTACAACAAGTTATAATAACTTATGAAAGCAACTCTACATGGCTCACCGGCTTCTGAAGCTCAGGGGGTATAGTACAGGACCCAAAGCCGTGAGGTCGTGAGTTCAAATCTCAGCCGATACGATGAGATTTTCACGATCGGTCCCCACCAAGGACAAACGCTCTGCAGGCTTAATGGGAAGGCTTGCCCAACACTACGTACGCCGTGCGCCAATGATTTCGTCCATGAAAACCCCGCTGATACAAAGCCGGCCCGAGTAAAACACGGGCCAGGCGAACCTCGCGTAAAGACGACCCATGTCCCAAGAAAATACATATTTGTGGCCTGGTTCTTTAGATAAGTATACGAATATCACATCTGGGATATTTTTTAATCTTTTTTTTTCATTAACTTGTCAATGTGATCCGCTAAGCTTATCGGGTCAGATTAGAGTGGGATACTAGTCTATGCCAATCTCGGACATCCAATCATTTGACGGCAATGTAGGTCAATGGAGGAGACCCAGTCGCACCTTAACATATCCAACAAAGCTGATTGGCTAAATGTTCAGAATGATCTCAGCCGGGAAACACGTGCAATGAATGAGAGAAGCGGCAGAGAAGGGAAAGAAGCGACGGAACACAAATGTCTGATCTGTCACGTAGTCCTAAACCGAAATGGTACTCTGCAGATGAACAAACTAAGATTAAGAATTTGACAAGAGAGCATTAACAATGGAGGCGGTTACCTCCACTAAAAAACTCTACATGGCTCAGATGGTGGCGTTCGGTAGGCTGTAGGGTTGGAGAAAATCACTGGCCTAGGACGGGCCAAACAACCCACCCTCATAACCACGTCGGAGATCGAACTCGGGTCGCCATCGGAGAGCGCCGAGTGTTTGACCCCTTGACACTGTCCAGGCCCCTCATATATGATATAATAACATTTTTAAACACTTGTTAACCTAATATTTATTTCTATTTTTAGTTCCCATGCCTACTGAAGAGTTCAGAAGTCTTTGGGTCGCCACAGTCGTAAACATAGACTGGCCGTCAGCCTCAAACCTCTCTACGTCACACCAGAAGTCCGAGTTGCTAAGATACCTAGATATCATGGAAGATCTGAAGATGAACGCGGTTATCTTTCAGCTAAGACCAGTAGGAGACGCTCTGTATAAATCCAACATCGAGCCATGGAGTCGATATTTGACCGGAAGTCAGGGCAGAGCACCTGATCCTGCGTGGGATCCATTACAATACTGTATCGAGGAGGGACACAAGAGAGGGATCGAAGTGCACGCCTGGCTGAACCCATACCGAGCCAGCATGAGTAACAACTGGGAGGGACTGGTCAGTAACCATATGGCCGTGGTGTACCACCAGTACGCCTATCCTTATGGTAGGTACCTGTGGATGGACCCAGGAGCGAAGCCAGTCCAAGACCGCCTGTTGAACGTAACAGAGGACATCCTCGACAGGTATGACATTGATGGGTTCCATATGGATGACTACTTTTACCCTTACAAAGTCTCAGGGGTAGAGTTTCCTGACAACCATACATACAATGCTTATGTAAATGAGGGCGGGACCCTGGGCAAAGAAGACTGGCGCAGAGACAACGTAAACAGGATGGTCCAACGAGTGTACAACTTGATAATTAACAAGAAAAGCAAAGTTAAATTCGGGATCAGTCCTTTTGGACTGTACCGTCCAGGAATCGTAGGTGGCATGCCTGCCCCTATTCAAGGGTATGATCAGTACACAGGTCTTTATGCAGATCCTAAACTCTGGCTGCAAAAGGGGTGGGTGGATTATCTAACTCCGCAGATATACTGGGAAATAGAACCCCCTGGACAATCCTACCCGGCAGTCCTGAACTGGTGGCTGAGAAACAATCCTTTGGGAAGACATGTTTACGCTGGTAATGCGGTGTATAAGATCCCTGGTAGAAACTGGCCCGTCTCCGAGATAATGAACCAGATAACGATCTCTCGTCAGTGGCAGCACCGGAAGTCACTCGGCAACATTCACTTCAGTGCTAAATACTTTCGGGACAACACCAATGGGACCAGAGACGCCTTCCAGCGTGTTTACAACAACTCTGTGAAGATACCTCGGATGTCTTGGAAAACAGATCCCGTTCCAAACACAGCCGTATCTCGTGTGTATCACAGTGTGATCGGATTTACTCTGCTTATATTTCTTTTTATAATCTGAGGATTTTGCAAATTGTAACAGATTTTTAATATGAAGAATCAACAGACTGTAGACAAAAGGAGGTGAAAGTTCACCTTTAGCTAATTCAATATTGCATGAAACCATATTTCTAATATTCATGTATACGCTATAGAGTAATTTTATTAGAATAAACCTTTAAAGTGCCTATATCGATATCTGACGTCTATTACCAAAAGCCCTTGAATATTTTATAAAGAATATACCAGAAAACGCAGAAATCCACCATACATACGCTGTATGTTTTGCTTATATCCACATGTTATAACATGTTGGGAGGGCCAAAATAAAAATACACCTTCAAAAAGGACATCTGGCGGCAAATCAAATGAACCAGAGTTTTGTAAAGGGCGTTTTCAACTGGTGACCTATTGACTTCCGCACATGTTTTCCCCTTGTTCAATGTTGCAGTATTTACTAACAGCTTGTAGATAAACAAGCAAATACATACGTCATAAGAGTTAATTAAGTTCAATAAAAAGCCAGATATGGCATCAATTTTGTATAAAAGGTAGGCGAATAGCTGGTTTTAATGAACTGATGAATTAAGAATTGTTTCATACACGTGCATGAGAATATAATTAAGCTCAGACTGCTTACGGAAATTCAAACTGGGCTCAAGTTGGAGTATATATGTACATTAAAATAAGGATTTTGCAAATTATATGAGTTGGTTTCTATAGAAAAACAAAAGACGGCGAACAAAAGACCGTGAAAGTTTACTTTCAACTTTTTAATGATGCATGAAACCATACCAACTAATTTATTTGTTTAAACGACATATAAGCATATTCTTGTCACAATGTTTTGTAAATCAATATGGTGCTTTGTCGATATTTATATTTCACGAAAATTATGTCTGAACTGAGCAAACAGTGCCGTTTTGGAGTACAGTATTGAAGTGCCCACATGCCAGCACCTTCACTCATCCATGATTCTAGTAAGATGCCAGTTTCAATTCGGGGCGGCGCGTCCCTGGCAAAAATGACATCACACGACACGAGATGCTTGTCGATTTCATTCCGGGATGATATAAGCCGTATTAACTGGCAGCGATATGGACTTGCAATGACGTGTATCATCTGGGCATAGATCACTGCATTCGGTCGATAACATGAGTGCCCAGTTTGCAATATCAGATTATATATTTTTTGGATTAAAAGGGTAAGTCCAATAAACGGATGGTAGTGATTCCCTTCAATTTTTGTTGTTGATGGACGAAGTATATCATTTTAATAAAAGGCCGCAAGATGGCAGCAAGTAACCGCACAGTTAACAATATTGTACAGGCATGATATTTTGTAATTTTCTGATCTTAGTAAGATTACGCGAAAACTACCTTTCCGATTTCCACGTTTTATATATTGAAGATATGGAATAGGGACAAGGGACGGTCCGGTTATGTTTTGCTGCGGATCCGGATGAAAGATTCGATCCGATTGGATAGTTTATCCTCGGCGACGGTATGCGCTCGGCTTAGTGCTATTCAGTATTAACAGTATATATTTTTGCTTATTCACTGATATTTTGGCAAAAGCAGTTGACAGATAATTATTTTTTAACTTGCTTTAATTATTTTAATATTCATTGTAATGAATAGTATACTTATATAAGTTCACACTCTTTCGTCCCTAGAGCCCTCAAAGTATTTTTCGGGTTTTTGTTTGTTTGGTTTTTTTGGTGATCTTTGGGTCTCGCACCAACCCCAACATTAAAGTACACCTCATATAAGATATACGGTGAAGTTCATCCGACATAGTCTATTATTTGGATAGGTCATGTGCTTCGTTTTGATATTGCTTGGTGACAAAAGTAAACGCATGTACTAGCGTTTTGTAAGGAAGCTCTGAATGCATGTACGTGACCCAGCAGCTCTCAGTCTGAGTTCAGGGTTCATTTCTGACAATAAAGTATCATTCATAATTTCAATTTGAAATGTTTAAATTGAATAAAATCATGTACGTATTGAGATTTAAGTTTGTGAGAATGGTATCTTATTTGTATAATTTAGAGTTATATAATTATTATTAAGCTTAATACTACGAAATTTAAAATTGGAAAATGTGAAAAAAGGTAACATACCTAAGAGTTTCCAAAAATATTCTGCCATAAGATTCTGTAGCGATCGTACATATATATATATATATATATATATATATATATATATATACATATATATATATATATATATATATGTATATGAATATGCAAATGTATAAAAGGTATCTTTACTCCAAAACTTAACATATAGATAGTCGGTTATTATAAGCTTAAATATTTCGGTATCACCATGCATCTTAGATAGGATATATAAATATATTAGGTCAAGAGTGGTTGATACATAACATGACACGTTTAACAGTTTTTACGTAGCAGCATGGTGGAGAGGACTCCACTGTATTGTTTAAGTTAGCACTCCATATATGATATGGATATTCAAAAACGCAGTATTTCATGTCAAGATCACTTGAATACAGAATACAATGGAGAGGTTATCTGAGAACAGTGAGAATCGAGAGGAGCTACCTCACATCGTTGTCCAACAAAGGATAATGTCCTATATTCATGTCAATATGCTAAGATTGGTGTGTTTTTATATTCTCAACACGTCTCTGGCCTTTGCTCATGTTGGGCAAGATGTTGCAGCATTTTGAGGGACACAGGGCCTCTCGGTTGTTTTTGTATTTTTTCTTCACGTTTTTCCGACAAGGGGACGCTGACCTGTCAGGAATCAACCCGACGCCAGGAAGTTGTCTTTGTCTGAAGGAAGATGGCGCTCTCCCAAGGAACTCAAGTAAGATATTCCCTGTTTATTGGTCTGTATTTTTGATAATCACGACATTTCAATAATTACGACATACAATTTTTGTTAATGGAACATAGTCAACATACCCTTCGAAGCGATGATTAGATGTCCGATAGTTCTAACAGGTAATCATGTTATCTCCTTGAAATAGGATAATTATCATTATAAGTGAATTTTGTGATTATTTGTTCGGGCGTCTGTCTACTGAGTTAATGTATATCGAGCTGCGATCTAACTATGCCAGACTTACTTTCAATTTACGGACATTGGCAAAGCAAGCGGAGGTGGTCACGGCAGGGGGTTCAGGGGCCACTCGGTTTCGGAATATGTAAGCTTTATCTTTGCGTTGTTCTGTATGTTATAACTATTTTTTGATGATAATTTTGGCAAATTAAATATTTTACAAATTTAATGAAGTACGGGTAATATATAATGGAAGTTTCATTGCTGGTGGCTGTTTTTTGACGATCTTAAAGATCTTTTGTGAAGGTCGGTGGGTTGCAAATGTCAGCTATGTGCTGGTCGGCAGGAGCCCGTCCCGGCTTTCCCGACCAGCGCCTACCGACGTGGCTGCAACCCTGATCATGAGAAATGTGTATACATGGGAAGTTGAATTGTATTTAAAGAAGAAGTTGGTTACAATGATTATTGACCTCTAAGACCAATATGCAGAGAAAATATCAAACACAGATTTCATAAAATTGTAAGTGAGATATTCGAAACGTAAAATAGGTTTTCGCTCAGAAGGATCCTTCAGTGAATACAAAGGATACGGATCTTACAGAAATGAGCCATATTTTTATATATTTCAATCGACTATACTTTGTTCAATCAGCCTGTGTTCAACGGTTTTTAGAGAAGTTTTTATGGTTTTTTTTCAATAATTTCCTCGAGATTTACCCATGGAACCGACAACCTAATATGGCAATCAAGGATTTTTAACTAATTCTCCAGTTTGTTACTCAATTTCATTACTATTTCAAATGATAAGACAGATCAGATGTGTCTTTATATGAGCAGCCATGTTTATATTGGCTGGTCATATTTTTTTAGTGTTTACATGAAATCATCCAATCAGCAGATGTCAAATGAGGCTATTTGTGCATGTGATAATTGACCTTGACTGCTATAAATGGGGCTGATATGTTGTAAAATGTAGATTATTTTCATATTTTAAAATAATTCTGTTTCTTAAATACTGTTTAAGGCGGCTGTTTATTTCCCTAATTGAAAAGTAGGTCCATTAATCCTCTACTCTACATAATCATTTTTTCTCTCAAAAGCTTATTAATAAAAATGATCATAGCAAAAAATAGGTAGACATCAGGGGATGAAACAGACTATAGTAATATTAAGGGCAGGGTATCGGTCCGCCTCATCCGGTACAATACTTATTGCGATACAGTTAATTCGATACCGATACGTATTGACGATACGCTTCATTCCCCTTTGTATATCATTTCTTAATAAAAGATCTGTTTCTTGTTTATATGTATATATATATATATATATTTATATATATATATATATATATATATATATATATATATATTTCATTTTAATATACCACATATTCCGTATGCTATGCACCCAAGTTGAGCAGCTTAAGCTTGTTATTAAATAAATAAACAGACCAGTTGATTTTAATGATCAAAATCTATCGTATTATAACTAACAAAATCTCGATCTTCTTTGAGACCTTTAATCCCCCCCCCCCCTGCACAAACAGTTTTATTGCATTTGACGGGAAAGATCGTAGGCTGTATTTTTTTTGTCATGTAATGACACAGTTATGTATATTTCTGTGAATATAAATCCATTAGTGTGCGTGTGTGTGTGTGTGAGAGAGAGAGAGAGAGAGAGAGAGAAATATTTTATTCGACATAAAAGTAAAGCATCCATACAAAATATATTCAATATGTCAATATTTTTGTTTTCATTATGTGTGGAGACTGTTGTTAAGGATTTTAATCCGTTGACACAACAGCCACCTGTGCATGAAACATGGAGAGAGAGAAAATGTACTTAAATATGGAGGTAAATGATTATACATTCTTAATATCTGAGACTATATTATTTAATGAGGAAATTTGTAAAAAAAAAAACTGGGAAGATTTAAAACTTGAATTACTGAAATTATAGTTTGTTATTGATTTAAAAAAAAAATTATGGCTTAGACTAATTTTTGTTACAGATATAGCAGTTTATCTGAAGGCATTTGTCTTTATAATAATTAATAGAATGTTGTTTGATGTAGCAAATCAAACCTTGAAGACTATGAGTGAAGATTTTGTCAACAATGATTTAGTCGGTTTCATTTATACTTTTGGTGTTATGTTTCTCAGACAGCTGTCTGCTATCTAAGGTCTGGTTTTATTTGTAACAAGGGTATCTTTATGTCTTGTGTCATGTTCGTGTGTCATTGTCCTTGTTGAAAAATTAAATGTTTGTAAATATTTTGGTAGTGCTTCATGGCAGTAATTATAGTGAAATTTTTATATATTTAGTCTTAAGATGTCATTACTTTAAGGATTCTTAATGATTTGAAAATTGGTTCAGTGTGGGCATTGTATTTGCTATTTGTGATAATTATTATGGCCTTTTGGAGTTAGTCAATCAAAATCAGAATTTTCCCCCAGGCTTTAACCATTTATTTTACGTTTGATGTGAAACGTGGGAGTTTCAAGTAACCTATGACTTGCTGCGTAAATTAAAAAAAAAAGAGATAAAATGATATACAGTGAAACCCCTCTGGGGCGGACAGTCACGGGACTGGACAATTTGTCCGTTGTAGCGAGGTGTCCGCCCCAGAGGGGGTCGGGCCCTGGAGGTCCGGCAGCGGCAACATGTCGGAGACCCAATTATGGGACTTTATCAACCATGAAAACCGGTATTTTTCCTTTAATTTTAAATCATAAATATATGTAACATGTGAATAAAATTTAATGCTACCGGTTTTTGTGTTTTATTTATTTATTTTTTTTTTTTTTAATTTTTGAATTAGGCTTTTTATATTAACTGGAACATTGTCATCATTACCATTAATTAAAATAATATTCTTACATTGATTGACATCAACAGGACTTACTCGTCTCGACATATACATTTCTGCACTGGGTCTGTAAAATTTCTCAATTACTCACTCTTTCCTTGATAATAAAAGAATCGTTTATGACATAAATTAATTTCTGACATCTCGTTCAACTTTGGTGAAAATCTTTTTGGAGCGTAAGCAAATATGATAAATCAATGCATGATATCATATACGCCTTATAACTGGTAGTTGTGACTGATTTCCGTGATGCAAATGTTAGAGGATCGGGGATTGGTTGATATCGCTGAGCCCTCACCCCAGGCGATAGGTCAAGACTCGTGACTGTTATCTTCCGGGTGTGTAACAGATACGTCATTTTCCTCGCTTCTGGGCCCATGATAGAATAATGTGGCCCAAATTCAGAATAAATATGTTGCTTCACTGAAAGCTCGGCACAATAGAAACTTCGTTAATTCCGTCATTTTTTGGGGGGACTGCTATTAATAAAATGATACATAAATGAATGTTCCAGCTTAAAAATAAAGTAACTTGAGTAAAACTAGCTCCGGTCTTATAGTCATGGCAGTATGCCTTAATCATGAGAACATTTAAGTGATATAAGGCCTACCAGAAGCAAACCATATCTGCAGTTTCAAAGTATTTCTGCCGACTTCGAGCGGGGCGGCCGCTTGGGTGTCCGTTAGCCGGGGTGATTTTGCCATCGGGTGGACAAAAAAGTGTCCGTTGTCCTGAATAGCGGGGGTGTCCGCCCTAAAGGCCCGGCAACACCGAACGCTGCGCTGCGCTGCAGAAAATGTTGAGAACATGCAAATACACTGGGGTGTCCACAACAAACGCCGCGCTGCGCCGTGATGTGCAGCCCGGCAAAACAAAGCTGAAAAAAAAAAATCAACTTTCTCCGTTTTGCAGCGTCGCAAAAATGCTCAGCCGTTTATTTGCAGCGCTGCGCAGCGATCGGTGTGGCCGCGCCTTAATGGGGTTCTTAAAGTAGTAAAACGCTCCGTCGGTCCAAAAAGTGTCCGTTAGGCTTGGTGTTTGCTCCAGAGGGGTGTCCGCCTGCAGCGTTGGGGTTTCACTGTATCATAAAGCGCATAAGTGTGATTCATACACACACACACTTCTTAAGAGGGTGTGTGTCACGGGGTGACATAAAAGCGGACCGAATTGTCTCGCTAGTGAAGCTAGCTTTGCTAACGAAGCGGTTGATACGCGGACTTGTGCGCCAACGTTATGGGTTCAAATCCCGGATCGGCCCAATGTTTCCCCTGAACAATTTGTCTTCGTAACAACACACACACACACACATATATGTAGGATATAGACGTGAATGTACCTTGTTCCTAGTAGCAATATGTGATGTGAATATCGATTTCATTAATAAAGTGGAAAGTGAGTATCATTTTCCTATTATCGCTTACATGCACCTGCTTGTCATGGAAGTACTGACGTGCATGCGTATAAACATTTCTTATCAAGTCTTAAAAGCTAAAGCAACAAATATACAGTGCATTTAGCTTTATAAATCGTCAAGGTTATATTTAAACTTAGAGTCATATCCCTATTCGTTAGCAATCAATGTTTTACATCGATACGACCGATACAGCATTCAACGCATTTCGGTTATCGTATCGACGTCTTGTATCGATTCGTATCGATATATCGATATATTGATACAGCCCTAGAAATAGTGATTATGAAACTGACAAATCTGATTTATAGTATAGGTCTTCAACTTAAACGATTTACCGCAATGGCACATGTACCATACTGATATTATACACATAATGATATTTTATATTTTCCATTGAGTCCTAATATTGTTTTGGTTAAGGTAACCGCCTCCTGTTTTAAATGCTCGCTCAACTAAGTATGTACAACATTTTGTCTCGGACCACCTGACAATGCGGTAACGCAAAAGCTTTTTGTACAGCATCTGCGGGTTGCGAGTGTGTAGCGCACATGAACTCTCGAACGGCGTATTAGTTGTGAGCAAAACACGATCGAGGGGCACAGTTTTCCCATTAAGCCCTCAGAGCGCTCACTCTGGGTGGGAGCCGACTCCCCATCTGGGATTCAAGCTAGCGATCTCACGGCTTCAAGTATTGTGGTCAACCCCTAGACCAAGGAAGCCATTTTGATCCTCATGTTTTAAAAGTATATTTCAGTAAGATACGATTCTTCTCTTCATATTGATTTAAACAAAATAGATCCAACAATTCCTTTTAAAAAGGTCACAACATGTTTGAATATGTCACTGTTGTGGGTGAATTTAGGCTACAAATTTATACATAGGCTGAGGTAAAAAATTATGTCCTGTAGAACCTGGTTATGCGGGCCTGTCCCACAACAAAAATGGGTTATATGCCAGTGTCTCGTGATTAATGCACGCCCTTGCCGTGACAACCCGACTCGGTAGGCAATGACAATTTGGCTGGTAAGCCTACTTGAGTCGTGATACATGCAATATCGAGGAATGCATCGCAGTGGTCTTCCAATCATATTGTGGTTGGAAACCCCGTCTCTATGGTAACGAGTCATCTCCTGTATCACATTCAAGTAATCGCATCTAGCAATCCGTGCGATCTATTCTTGTATTAATGCGGACAGAAACTAAACAAACATGCGAAGGGGTTTACCAATATGCTACGTTAAAACAAAATTTTCCTCGCTCATGTTTGGTGTTGTTAGAAAGTATACTAAAAATGCTAACGATCAGTCTGGGTTATGTCAATTGACAGTGTACCTGTAGGCCATGAGGCGTTGTCAAAGATGACGAGAATATTTGCATCCTCATGGGGCCTTATAGTGCGTTCCTCAAACCCAGATGTCAAGGCACTTTGACAGCGAGTAATCTGGTCGTAATGTCAGAGGTCGTAATGTCACAACTCCTGTGTGGCCATGCCTCGGAAATGCCCAGGATACTATGCAAATAGAGCAGAAAGACACTTACCTTGGTCTGAAGTTTCATGTAGGTTGACTTCCTGATGGTTTCCTCGTGATGGTTCCCTCCTGATGCCATCCCCAATTAAGAACACACTTTAGATGAAAATTAATCTAGTTTTCTGTTGTACACCATCTTCTGTTGTGTCAAAAGATAAAGTTAAAATGATCAGTAGATAAGGCATAATAGAGAACTCACTGAAAAATTATTATTGTCATTTTTAAAAGGCAATACTGATTTTTTTACCTTTGTTCCTAACTTGTTACTCGTTTGAATAATCTTCGTTAAAAAAAGACACGATAACTTGAATAATATTTCAGTGGGTTGCATCCAACATAATAATTTTCTAATCCATCTTCTTTTATGGTGATATGCCAATGCTCCCGAAATGTGTTTCACGATATGTGCTCCGAATTTGTGTTTCACCGAACGCATACAAAATGGCGCTGAGATACAGAAGCTGTATTACCCTAATGAATTCTGGAGACATTTTAAGTACTCCATCGGATGTGTTTATGTGCTCACATAGTAAATAACACTTTTACAATCCATTGTCTCGCAGCATGTGGTACTGTCATGGGCTGGTCTGGCGTCGGTGAATGTTACAGAGCTAAGGGTCAGGAGATGGCCTGCGAACTGGAAAATACCACCATCAGTCATATAAAAATAGACTACAATACCAGGGTAAAACGCTGTGTTAATTTGCATAGTTATCCCCGCATGCTGTTTAACCTTTCTGTTATAACATACTAGTATTAATTTAAAACGAATGTCTGTTCAAAAGAGAGTACACCAGTGGAAATAATACAGAGATGCGTGTATTCCTATAAACTATATTGTCTACGCTAAAGAAGGCAACGGTACTTTGCATTATTATCAATATAAATAACATTATCTCCATATTTATTTAAACACAGAAAAGACCAAATTAAAAAGCAAGTAGCCCTGCATTCCTTTCAACCAACTTAAATGTAATCTGCTTTAAGTTATTGATCTGTTTCAGTTACTGTCTATTCAAATTCTATTCATTTTAAATCTAGTCTTTTTACTCAGTTCTTATCTAGTCAATGCATCAGCGCTTGAGAATACTAACATATATTTAGCTCTATACAAATAAATGTATGTATATAAGAGCTCTTTGACATGCAAGACCTCAGGATATCCTGAAACAGAGTAATAATATTTAATATTGAGACTGTTTTATTGATTTTTTACTAACGGTCTTCTTTATCATATCTTCAGGATGCGTTGATTCCAGGAACACATCTCCGAAGTGGAACCGAAAGAGAATGCGAAGGTGCGCTTGATGTGTCTCATTTGTTTTCGTGTATTCCGTGTAATTTAATGATATACACAATAAAACAATTACAATTACACATATTAACGTTCTTCATATTGGAAAACTAAATATGAAGAATGATTTCAACCCGTAACAGTTCAATATGTCGTTATTTATCCATCAACTGAGAGACATATAGTAATTATTGCATTCGTGAAAAGTTCTGACTTCAGATGGCACCACCTATCCCTAAAATACACAAATGTATAATCTGAGTATTTGAGCAAGTAGAAACATGGAGTAACAATTTCCAAGAAATGTATTGATCAAGGTGAAAGTTGGCGGGCAGAAATAAGTTTATTATTGTTTTTTATCATAATTTTATTATATTTTAATATATATATATATATATATATATATATATATATATATATATATATATATATATATATATACTCTTATTTATAACTTTTAGTTTCTGTGCCTACTGAAGAATTCAGAGGTCTTTGGATCGCGACAGTCGTAAACATTGACTGGCCGTCAGCTTCAGACCTATCTACGTCACAGCAGAGGTCCGAGTTGCTAAGATACCTGGATATCATGGAAGATCTGAAGATGAACGCGGTTATCTTTCAGCTACGACCAGTAGGAGACGCTCTGTATAAATCCAACATCGAGCCATGGAGTCGATATTTGACCGGAAGTCAGGGCAGAGCACCTGATCCTGAGTGGGATCCATTACAATACTGTATTGAGGAGGGACACAAGAGAGGGATCGAAGTGCACGCCTGGCTGAACCCATACCGAGCCAGCATGAGTAACAACTGGGAGGGACTGGCCAGTAACCATATGGCCGTGGTGTACCGCCAGTACGCCTATCCTTATGGTAGGTACCTGTGGATGGACCCGGGAGCAAAACCAGTCCAAGACCGCCTGTTGGACGTAATAGAGGACATCCTCGACAGGTATGATATTGATGGTATTCATGTAGATGATTACTTTTATCCCTACAAAGTCTCGGGAGTTGAGTTTCCTGATAATCAAACCTACACAGCTTACCTAAATGAGGGAGGAACCATGGATAAAGGGGACTGGCGCAGGGAAAATGTAAACAAGATGATCCGCCAAGTTTACAACTTGATAAATAAAAAGAAACCTAAAGTGAAATTTGGGGTCAGTCCAATAGGATTGTACCGTCCCGGGATTGAGGGTGGCATGCCCAGGCCGATTCGAGGGTTTGACCAATTTACCGGTTTATATGCCGATCCTAAACTGTGGTTCCAGCGCGGATGGATGGATTATCTGGCGCCGCAGATCTACTGGGGTATTGAACCTTCAGGGCAATCCTACCCCGTGGTCCTGAACTGGTGGCTGAGAAACAACCCCCTCGGACGACACGTTTATGCTGGCACCGCGGTCTATAAGATCTATGAGCGGGACTGGCCAGTCTCTGAGATTGCAGATCAGATCAGTGTGTCTCGGCAATGGCAACACCGGAACTCCGTTGGGAACATTCACTTCAGTGGCAAATACTACCGGGACAACACAAGCGGTGTAAGAGACGTCTTTAGACAACTGTACAACTACACCGTGCGGGTTCCGAGGATGCCGTGGAAAGTCGATGATGTGTACAAAGATAAAGCTGCGGCCTCCGACCTCCACCACGGTCTGGTCGGAATTATTGTTCTCAGCTTCCTCTTCGTGTGATTGTATAGAATAGTTATGTCAGTTATGTCAGGTATTTCGTGATTTTTTATATAGACACTTCAATGTTTTTATTACCTTGCAAAATCACTGCTTAAGTTTGAAGAGTTGACTGGTTTTATATCTGTACAGGAACATTATATCTTCCAACATATATATCTCACAAAGTGAAAAAGGCTGCATGGATTTTGCCAGAATAAGAAAAAAGTTAAGACATGCAAATTAGGTGTAATATTCCGTTACGGTACGTGTTATTTTAAAATAAACCAAATTATTGATGGACTGGTTTGTTTTTGTGACATGACATGGCGATAATGTGAGATTTCGAAATAAATGTGTACGCAGTGTGCAAATCACTGCCGGTTTATATAAAAAGGAATGAAAGTAAAGGTAGGGGGTTTATAGTCTGATATCACCGACGATGCCAGTCTCATCCGAATTATTTTTCCCCATTCACTCGGGGTATATAGATCGTGCAGGCTTGTCTTGAGGACAGACCAGGAGTCCTATTGCGGAAGATGGTCGGAACGGGACGCGAACAACAACTATGCAGTCACAAGTCTTCGCTCTTTACACAGCGCTTTACCTATAGGCCTACTACCTATATCGTCAGCGCTATTTGTTATGACCTCGTATCCTGAATCTCTACACCAGAGGGGAGCACTGTATTTTGGTCCAATCAAAGAGACCCTGCGCTTGAAGACAAAACGGTTTACCAGCGAGGCAAGGAATACACGGAGCTAATGTTGTTAATTTCGTTTTGAGTGACAGCTCATCGCCCCGGCAACTGTTTGAACAGGCCACAGGCTCAGAGAGAATGGCCCCACGCGTAGTTTCTGGGCGGAGCCTGTTGACTTGCATTTGGTTGGCCGCTAAACACATTAGCAGTTTTTAAAGCAGACAGGCCCATTTGCACCACCAGGTGTTTAAGTGCATCATAAACGGTCAAAGCAGGCAGCGGGAAAATCAGTAGCTTCTTTAGAAGCGCAAGATTTCCGCTGCCTCGGAAGCGTATCACAAGTCCAGCACCCTAAACATTACGCCAACATGTCAGGTCGAACTCGTATATGCTAAGCGGGGTGGGGTTGGGGGGGGGGATTAGGGGGATGGGGTTGCCATTAGCCAAGCATGTCGAACCCCTAACCCCCCCCCCCCCCCCCCCGCGCTTAGCAGACGAGTTCCACATGACCAAGAATCAGACCAATAAGGGCTTGTTTCCCGGTGTAATCAAACCAGCGAGAGCGGGTGTCGGATTTTTTTTTAATTTTGGCTGGATGCACAATGCAATTCCTCGCTGTCAATGGTCTTTTTACAATTCTGTGCTTTGTGCACACACTGGTGTTCCTATCCAGAGAACCCCGAGCAGCGGTTACACGAATCGATGTCTTGGACAACTGCAGAGTATTACCGCTTCGTGAGGAGTGTAGCGGATAGTGGTTTTAAATTCTGGGAGAAGCTCCTGTATCTGGTAGCGTCACTGGAAAAGAAAACCTAGATTCAACCAGGAGGTGAAACTTATTGCCTGGGCGTTTCCAGTCAGTAATCTGCGACGATCAAAGAAACATACATTAGTTCTATAAATTACCGGCAGGTGGCAGTATCTATTGTAGGTGAAGGTATGTTGCCATGTGAACACAGTGCCCAAACATAAGAGATGTTTCGAGTAGAAACGACCTCTGGCGGAAGGGTGGCCAATATTCCCAAAAGACTCAGTTCTCGAGTCAGTGCGAAAATTGTGCAAAGCACATTCACCATATATGTTACAGAGATTTCTTTTATGAATAGCCTATAAACACAAATTTTTAGGCTAAACAATATGTGACGAATGACCAATTTGGTTCTTGTCCGAGTGTTTGGCATGTATATGCATCATGTTTCATTTGATAAAACCGGCAATCTTGGCAAATTACACCTGAACACAGCTGTCGATCATTAAGCCCGATGCGCATGCTTTTTGGGCTTTTTTTCACAAACTGGTAGAGTGCAGATACGATTTGTAAATTTAGATTTACAACTTCGATTGTTGAAACGTCGACACTCATGTTACTTATTGGGATGGTTCTATTAAATATGCAATTACACAGATTTCTATGGACAGCAGTTTCCTTTTTCTTGTCCTCTCCAATACTCTGTCCTCCTCTTGTCGAATTACAAAGAGAAAAGCTCCATAAACCGCACGACCGCCTTTGTTCATACCGCGCGACCCTACGCTTCTTTTATATTAAACCATGATGTAATAATTCTAGGTTATTGCACGACCCCCTATTACTGGAGCACTAACACCCCTGGAGCCATCTGGACCTTTCTTGACATATTTCTCTGACATCCGAAGCTTCTTGGCACGTGACCAATCAAACAGTTATTAACAAGTGTAGTCTTTCAAGTTAGCTCACAAATAAATAAACATTGCCACTGACATAATGAAAAGATTTATTGCATTAATATTGTCATCGAATATGTGCGTTTTTTTATCTGTACAATAAATCATATCTTTCACATGAAATATACAAATTCAAACCAAAACCTCCTGAATTTAATACGTGACAATTACACTAAAATGCTAATAAAGATGTACTAATTTAAACTTGTTATAGCATTGTATCATGACACTGTGTACAAACTCTTCATTAAACGCACTCAAACCTCGCAGACGAACATCACGTCGACAGCGAATATGCATATTTTGTATTCATTATCATATATCAGTGGGAGATATTTTCTTTTCAGAGAATGAGGTCGTGCTCTCTTTAACTTTGTTAACCATGACCCTTTGAACTTCTTTCAAAATATCGCAAAAATATGCGTACACGGATACGGGAGTCGAGTAATAAACAGTTATTTGTTTTTTTTTTTTTGGTATTGTGAAAAAAAAATTATTGACGGTACCAAAGTCTGTCGTTAGATTGAGATAAAATTAGTCATGATTGACGATTTTATCCTTAATTAGCATTTCACTGTCACCAAAATACATGCACCTGGCAATGTCTCGCAACGAAGAGCCACACCGCATGTAAGCCGGGGGGGGGGGGGGGGGGGGGGGGTATGCGTTCATCAACATACGTGCGTGTGATCGAGTGTGTGTTTTTCACAACATAACTCACGCAGTCATGAACGAAATCTCATAAACTTTCAGGGTATTTCGGAAATAGGCGAAGGAAGGAACTATTAGATTTTGGTGTGGATCTGGCATTTGACCCGGATTAAGGAATGTCATCAAGTTAAATTCATAAATATACAATCATTTATGCAAGATAAAACCCGGGAATATTGGCCGAATAAGTGAAAGTAAACACATGGAGGAGGCTCGTATTCCTAAGAATGCAGATTTGTTTAGTATTCTTCCTGCGTTTTATCAAGGGACAACTGTTTCTTTTTCTGAAAATCAATCATCTATTTCCTGAATAAATTCATATCCTGTTTATTTATCTCTGTCATTAAAAAGCGAAATAAAGGAGATCTACGTGTTCTGATATTTTTTTTCTGACAACTGTAATTTCCAGATAGAATTCATGTATTTTCTTATCTGGCGACGTGTTCTTAGTAATATCACATAGCAAGTATATAGGCGTTTAGACAGCTAAGCAGCCTAACATATGTTGTAGATAACATTATGTTAGACTGAAGTCCGGGAGCAGGAATAAAATACCAGAATTGCAGTTGTGACCATATTTGTTACCACCGTGTATCACTCAAGCCCATCGACTGAATTCAAAAGTGTTATTATTATTATAATTTACCTATATTTTTAATGCGCAATTATCCACAATATATACACGTGCACAGTGGCGCTTATACTAATTACAGAAACAAGTTCGATCCTAAGACATGCATAATTTATAAGTTGATAAAAATACAATGGTTACATTATAAAACCAATAAGTTGATTGACAACAGCCTAATATCAATATAACATCACACACAAAAATGATAAAAATAATAAAGTTAAAATACTAAGCTAGAACAGAAATTATAAAGAGTGATAAATTATCCTATAGAAGTTCATAAATGTCAGTCAAATGCTTGTCTAAAAAATATGTCTTTAAAATACGTTTAAAAGAACGAAAAGAATCCACTGTGCGGAGATTTAAAGGCAGATCCTGCCACGCCAAATCTGCTGTAACCAGTTATCAGATATTATAGTGGCTATACTAACTTATTAAACCAAGTCCTACTTTATGTCTAAGTGTGATTTTTGTCACCATATTTATTTCTGTTACAGCCATTTATTTGCACGACTCCGTTGCAATTTTAGGACTTGGTTTAATAAGCCTGTATAACTACTGTAATTTAAATCTTTGAAAATCCTTTTTAGTAGATTTGTTTGCATGAATTCTGCAAGCATAATGTGTATGTGTATAGAGTACTTTTCCCGTACTGCCCAGGATGACGTGTTTACTTGTGACCTTGTGCTAGTCAGGTTACTAGGTCATTGTTGACCAATGTGCTGTCGATAAGAGTGGAATGATTCTATTGTCTGACCGATCTGTAATCATGCTTTAAAGTGCTATTAAATAATAAAAAACTGCTTCGCATGTATAAAGATGTACCAAACATAGCAACCTTCAACCACTGATATTAAATCACTCTTACATAAAGTAATTAAACTTCATTATAGGCTAAATACATAATAAGTGTTTTCATGGAATTAAGTTTTATAGTTTGATATCGTAAGCAAAACGAGTATGGGGGTTTTAAATAAAGAGCGGATTATAAGCTAAACCATTTATAAACATATATAATTATGTCATTAGTGTAAATTGCTTTACAATACTCTTATATTTGATACCGATCAGGCATAACCGGCACGCATATTTTGACGAATAAAATTTGTTTAAGCGGAGCTTAACCCAAAGCTACCCTTTAACCAACCTTTACATAAATACTTACGCACAATGACACAATCACACCACATTATATACAATTATATACAATCAAGCACGAGTACACACTTAAAATATAACATGTGACCAAACAGGTGTTCTCTGATATAAGTTGTGGGTTATCAAACAAACAGGTGGATTGATTTCCTATCTTGTGAGACCGTATTATTGACAACAGTTAAACCTCTACTATGGCTGTTAGTTGGAGCTATGTTGCAGCACTGTTGTTGCTGGTTGCCGCCAGAGGCCTGGCTGACATTACCGGAACAAACCCTCCGGCCGGAACCTGTCTTTGTTTTACCGCCGATTACGTCAACTTGAGATCTACAGGTAATTTATCTTAAAAACTTTATATATCTGTAATCATTATATGAATAGGCTTTATACTTGGCAAAGTCCTAGAGAGCTATCCCTTTTTTTTAAAGATTTTTATGGGTTAAAGATTTTGTTAATGCTAGATCATGATCTTTTATTGAGGAGTTAAACAGGGTGGTGGATTATGCATTAACTCCGTTTCACCAACCGTTATCACCTATTTGGGGGAAATTTCCTTTAAAATTTATATTTTTAAATAATTTCCTCGAAAACTTCATATGGAAGTGACCGCCTGATATGGCAATTAAGAATTTTACAATCGATTTAATTTTTCACATCTTTTGATCTCTTCACAATGATCTGGTAGATCAGATGTATTCCTGCATAAGTATTCCTGCATGACATCCAATCAGCAGCTGTCATTTAGGCTGTATTTGCATGTGATCAATGACCTTGACCGCCATAAGTGGGTCTGATATGTTGTAAAATTTAGACTGATTTCCCATATTTTTAAACAATTCTGTTTCTTAAATAAGATGTATGGTTGGTATTTATGTACCTTTAATCCCCTAACAACACTACCCCCCCCCCCCCCCTTTAAATGTAATTTATACAAATTGTCATAGCAGAAAACAAGTAGACACGAGGGGATGAAACGGACCATGGAAATACGACATTGAAAGCTATAATCCTGAAATGAAAAAAATATATGATTATGATGTTTAACATTTATCGCTGACCGTGCTTTTTATGAATGTGATAAACCGTGAAGTAAACAAATCTATAGTCCGTTCAACTACCCTGTCCACCTAAGAATAACTTAATTGCCAAACAAAATTTGTACCAATTGCAGGAGGAGGAAAAAGCGTAATTTTTTATACTATATCTTCTTATGGTATAAATATTATTCACTTTACGGCCTGGTTGACATGTTATTCACTTTACGGCCTGGTTGACATGTCTAATATATATATCTGTGGTTCATGGCGTCCACCCACAAGTGACCATATTGGTTATCATTCTGGATATGGATATATGAAGTAATGTGACGTAAAACTGAAGCGCGTGCACGAGAAGAACATCACATGCAGGGGTCGGCAGCTCCTGAATGTGGGCGCCTCTTTTGTGCGTTATGGATCTTATGACGTCATCACGGTTACCTGCCATGTACATTTCATAGTGAAGCGGTAAGATAGCGAATAAGCGAATAGATTATAGTTTCTAATGAACTACTTTACAGGAAAATGACATAAGGTAGGCTATTATTTCCAAAATTGGTTATCACGCCTTTTCCTCTTTCTACTTGACAGGTTGTGGGACTGTAGTGGGTCAGGCCTTCCGTGATGACTGTCACAAAGCTAGGGGACAGAAAACTACGTGCCAGCTCAGTGGTATCTGGTACGAGTTCTTCCAGATAGAGTCTTCTTCTGGGGTAAGGCCTCTCTCTCTCTCTCTCTCTCTCTCACACACACACACACACACACACACACATACGCACACACACACAAGGCTCGGCCAGATAATTTCAATAAGCTTTATTAGATAAGGCGTTCACATGTACAATGCAATTGTATTAACTGAGTGGTATTCTTGTCCGAGATGAATTCGATCGAATAGGTTGACAGTATGATACTCGTATGTGTGAATATATTGCATGGCTGGTAAGATGTATTAATTTTGCTAAAATAAAGCATAACCCCAAACTAAATTTAACAAATGTAATAAAATTCATCAATTTCATGCCGTCTTTCTGTATATCACCTGCATACGAATGTTCCTCTGATTACACTAATTTCACCCACACGGTCAGGCCATCCCAATCAAAATTTCCAAATACAACTTTTTTATGATATGTGCACCACACTGGTATACCGAAGTTTACTTTTTTCATCAAGTTCTCGTCCGAAATCATTCATGTAATTTGCCTTGAAACAATTATATCAAACGTATTTTATTGGCCTTTATATGCCATCATTATTAAATGTGCACCTACGCCATTGATGTATTTAGAATGGAAATTAAAAATAAAATACCATAAATGCATCACGGGAAAATGCTTTTATTATCCACAGTTCCTAAACAGAGGAGTCCTATTCTTGTCAGTATACGACATTGACGTTACATGCATATTTTACTTGATTTCAGGATGTGTGGACCGCAGGTAACTACCTTCGGCAAGCCAGCGGCATTGAGTGTGGGGACGGAGGTGAGTCTTGATTAAAATTATTTACCTTATTAAAATTAACGAAACCATCCTAATTCGATAAAAAAAACCCCTAAAAATTGAAAATGTATATAATGCTGCCAAATCTTATATTACAGCCATGAAAGTTTTTTTCAAGGGATCAACTTTTACCGTAGTATAGACGAGAACAGATCAAATTAAAATATTTTATGTGAAATGTCCTGCAAATGAATAAAACCCCTTTACAAATTCCAACTAGCATCAACATGCCAACAAGGCGGTGAACCAGAAATGTAATGCTAATCTAAGGACACAGGGAAAGCCATTTACTATAGTCCATTTCACTACCTGCTGTCCACCTGTTTTTTGTAGATGATTTTCTTAAAAATTTATATTTTACAATATTTTCCAAGAAAACATTATATGGAAGAGACAACCTAATATGGCAGTTAAGAATTTTACAATAAATCCCCGGTTTATGTTTCACAACATTTAAGTCTCTTTATCATGATCTGGCAGATACTGTGTGTCCCTCCATAAGTAGCCATCTTTGTTTTAGCTGGTTACTTTTTTTAGAGTGTTTACATGAGATCATCCAATCAGCAGCTGTCAGTTGAGACTGTTTTTGCATGTGACCAATGACCTTGACCGCCATAAGTGGGTCTGATATGTTGTAAAATATAGACTGATTTCTCATATTTTCAGAAAATTCTATTATTCAAATAAGGCGTAAGGTAGGAATTTAGTTACCTTGTTGAAAATTAGGTTCTGTAATCCTCTCCTCTACACTATAACTGTTTCCCTTGAAATGTACCTAATAAAAATTTTCATAGCAAAAAACAGGTGGACATGAGGGGATGAAACGGACTATAGTCTGTGACATGACAGGCTGAAGCACCAGGTGATTTGCTACAATATAATTAAGGATTAACTTCCATGGCTTGTGTTTGTAGTACACTGAACCATGGTGGCCTCGAAATATGTATAAAATCTAAGGGAAGCATATAGTAATACCAACATTTTAAGCGTTATATAAGAATATGTTATATGGGTACTAAATGATATTAAAGTGCTTTTGCCGGAGAAGCCAATGATTTTTGGAATGCTTTTGAGCTTTTACATATTTCTACATATAAAGGCTAAGGTAACAGAAACGTATTAGTTTGGCTTCAGGTTATTCTAAAATGGTAAATGAGAATACATTCCTTACCGTAAATTTGCAGAACTAGAATTTTTTAAAATGTATTATACAGACGCTAAAAAGGTGTATATATATATATATATATATATGTATATATATATATATGTATATATCGTTATATTTAACCAATTTCTATATATATATATTGTGGAAGAGTGTTAACTCTGTAGTTAAGAGGGCTCCCCCCCCCCCCCACGCTGCCTACCACCGCGAGAGAGCCCTAGAAGGTGGTTTGCAAACATCTCGATCGATAATAAATTAGGGAATCACAGCTAAAAAGCCTCACATTTATAAAAACAATGTTTGATAACTTACTAACAGAACATACTACTTTACGCCACTTTAATCATCGATTCTGACAGGCCTTTAACTCAAGCGGTAATAACATAAATGTCACATGGAAATTTCTGTGTGTTCCCTTAATAAGACATCACTTTTTTAACCTTTAAGACTCATAGAAACAGTGATCAGAACCGACGGAAACTTTGAGGACGGAATTGCTATTACACAAGCGTGTCAACTATTTGCTCTCAATATCAGAGGCAAGTGTTTTTTTAGAAAGTTTGTTTTGGTTCCAAAACATGAAATTCAACGAAATTCCTTCGTCATTTAAATAAATTAGTATTTCTACGCCGGACCGTTAAGCGTCCCTGTCACGAACACAATATTTGATTTCATACGATCTATTTTCCAGGCAAAGGTTTTTAATGTTAGCGTTTACTCTGTTTCTTCGCATGTTGCGGGTATCCAGGTTCCCCGAATTTATTCAATTACTTAAACCTATATACGTTATTTGACACAGGCGGACAGCCTACATCTGAGTTCCGAGGTATGTGGATTGCCACCGCCTGGAATGTGGACTGGCCTTCTTCAGCTTCTCTCAGCACTGCAGCTCAGCAAGCGGAGGCCGACAACTACCTAAACATCATGGAGCAGCTGAACATGAACGCTTTGGTTCTCCAGCTACGGCCGGCAGGGGACGCTTTCTACCAGTCAGACATAGAACCGTGGAGCCGATATCTTACAGGGACGCAAGGTGTAGCTCCGAGTCCCTACTACGATCCTCTCCAGTACTTCATTGACAGGGCCCACCAACGCGGCATTGAAATCCATGCCTGGCTGAATCCGTACAGAGCGAATCTTTCACCAAACTGGGATGGCCTTGCTCCAAACCACATGGCCAACCAGTTTCCACAGTATGCGTACCCTTACGGAACGGCCCTCTGGATGGATCCAGGAGCCACCGAAGTTCAGGACCGTTTGGTAGAAGTGATACGAGACATCATGAATCGGTATGCCGTGGATGCCATTCATTTCGATGATTATTTTTACCCGTACCCGGTGTCAGGAGTCGACTTCCCGGACGACGCCACGTACCAGCGTTACTTGGACGGGGGCGGTACGATGTCCAGGGCCGATTGGCGCAGAGACAACGTGAACAGAATGGTGGAGAGGATCTACAACCAAATCAAAACTGACAGAAGAAGCTGCAAGTTTGGTATCAGTCCATTCGGTATCTACAGACCCGGTCATCCTGAAGGCATGCCACCTCCCATCGCTGGACTTGACCAATACAGCGCCCTGTATGCGGACCCTAAGCTTTGGTTGCAGAATGGCTGGGTGGATTATATGGCCCCGCAACTCTACTGGGCCATAGATCCCCCGGCACAGAGCTACCCCGTTCTCCTAGACTGGTGGCTCAACAACAACCCTGTTGGTCGACATATTTACGCCGGGAACGCTGTATACAAGATGGCATCCCCAAACGACTGGCCCGTGACTGAAATTACGGACCAGGTGGAGATATCCCGCACGGGACAGAGTCGCTTATCGCTGGGCAACATCATGTATAGTGCCAAGTATTTCCGGGATAACCTAAAAGGAATCCGCGACGTTTTTTCAGTACTCTACTCCAACCGAGTCACCATTCCACCAATGCCTTGGTTACAGGCAGAAGAATAAATTCGCCTGGGTAATGTCCTTCTTGGTCCTTATTTCAATAAAAGAACGATTGTCTGCCCTTATTTGGCATTTTTTCTGCTAAAAAGTAACTTCTAGTCTTAAATCAGTTTACCCTATTAAAAATAAACATACCGTTCACACGAAGTTTCCTGTACAATGAAAATCTTGTTAGACATATGAGACCGAGCCTCGAAGAAGTACATATTAAGTTTCTTTCCTTGCATGACATACTTGACCTATAATGTAGGAAATTTACCGTTTTCTCCCTCACCTGTATGGCTTCAAAATGATCAGATATAGCACACTGCGCAGACTCGGATTCACAATAGTACAACTCTATCGTTTAAGATTTAAGGGGCGTCACAATCTGACTCCCACAATGCAAAGCGCCTTCTCCATGCACCAGCAATGTAGGTAAAAATGTTTTGACGTGGCAGATGCAGTTCGTTCAAATATGTTGGATTAGAAATATTTCAAGGCAAGTTACATAAACATGACTTTGCGGAAAATAATATTTTGTAAGCATACGCCTGTGAAATATAAACAGAATAGGTTTCCTTGAAATGTAAAATCTTTTTTATTTTAAACTTTGACAGTTGGCCCAAGTAGTCCCGGTCGTCCAACAGTGCCTATCAGGAAGAGATTTGTTTCGAGATTTGTTCTAGCGGGAGGGGTGAAAACACAGTTGTGGTCCTAGGGCCTCGGTTAACGTTACCACATTCAACGTTCTGACACCGCTTTGAGTTGCATCAAACACACATCACTCTCATACATGTACACTGCACCTGCTTATAGAGACACAAAACTTGCATATAAATGTCCTTTACTGCGTGAAAGACTCCAATGGCACTAAATAAGAAGAAAAAAGTCAAATCTTCATTTTTCGTACCATAGCCTTGATAGCCCTGACGATATTCTTGCCTACTTAAATGTGTTGTGTTCATATTGTCCGACTTCTTCGAGTATGCGTTATATTTGAAAAGCATTGGGAATACACACGGTCCAATACTGATTTCTCGAAACAAGATAGCTTACACATACTTTTTGTATAAAGTATTTACGTCCTCCCACATATGACACTTTATCTGAGTATATAAATGATCTGATGAATGCATGTTGAATGTGCAATATTTACTGTGCCCAAAGTAGAACAAAGGCTACGAACTTCCCAACAATAAAAATAAACGTTTCCAAGCCAGGACACAGTTCATATTTACAGATTGATATTACTATACGCTACAAATCATGATCTATCACAGTTTTCTGCTCTACTTATTATATCTAACACTATAGGAATTATCCTATATCTAGAATCAAGCATTGCATCCCAAAATAAAACAGAGAAAATAAAACTTGCCATTCTGCATATATACAAATTGATTAGACACATAGGCTTTTACAATATGAACGTCACAAAATATTTGTACATCTTAAGGAGGGGGAAGCATGGTTGGGCTATACACATAGGTTTTGGCAGGTTGGTGGAGGTTTTCAGCGTCAGTTTAGATCTTATTCTGCGGCCTTGGCAGTGCAGCTGGTTTTAAAGATGATTCATAACATACTTATCTCAACAGATTTGAAATATTTCCGAAAGGTTAACATATTTACGTAGTTTAAAGTTACCACAAAACAAATTATTACATCCAAATGTACATAAAGATTATATACAAAGTATAACTGGAAATTCATGGTGTTTCCATGATTATGCGACAACACAAGGTGTTAATGCGCCCGTAGATGATACCAGAACGTCCGGTCATACGTATCCAGGATGAATACTGGGATTATCACATACCCTTTATTGCCTACCCTTCTTGTTATTACTACTGGAGTCTTGAGCAAATTTCTTAGATGTACCCGTAGATTTAGGAGATCTTTCATTAACATTATCACCGGACTCTGTTTTCCTCTTAAAAGCTTTAGGGTTTTGTTTAACTTGATTGTCCTCGGGCTGGGAAGGTTGGGGGGTTGGCTCAGCCTCCTTTTGGCTCTCCTGCTTTCCAAAGATAAAAGATTTAACTAATTCTATAATATCAATTTCTTCATCGTCACTATCACCATCTTTGCCTTCCTTTGTAGGAAACAATATATTCTTAACTTTGTCCATTATCACATCCATAGTTCCCTTGGTAGGCGTTTCGCTCTCATCAACGTGACCGGTCTCCTTTTTAGCACGCGACATCGAATCAGGGACACTTTCACTTTCTGTGTCGTCCGCGATATAATCAGGGACTGTATCCTCAGTGGTCGTAGCATCTATATCACCATCACCGTCAGCGTCCTCATCCATATTGTCGGGGATGCCATCCCCATCAGTATCAAGTGCATCCGGATCAATCCAGTCAGGGATTCCGTCCCCGTCATCATCATCATCTAGATCATCTGGGATGCCATCATTGTCGTCATCGTTGTCCAGGAAATCAGGGATACCATCCCCATCCGTATCTTTTCTTCTCATAGCTTCTTCTACTACATCCGGGATACCATCACCATCGTCGTCATCATCTTCATCATCAGGAATACCATCGTTGTCATCATCATCGTCTATGTAATCTGGAAGGGTATCACCGTCTGTATCAACCCTTCTCAGTTCATCTTCATAAACATCCGGGATGAAGTTACCATCATCATCCTGATCAGCACTGTCAGGCAATCCATCATTATCATCATCAAAATCGTTGACATCGGGGGTTCCATCATGGTCAGTATCCAATTTCCTGTAGGCTTCCATCAGGTAGTCTGGGACTCCATCACCATCAGCATCATCGGATGAAGGAGGGTCAGGTATACCATCGTTGTCGTCATCAGGGTCAAGATAGTCAGGGATTCCATCACCATCGGAATCTCTCTTCTTGTAAGAATCCACAAGCCAGTCAGGAATACCATCACCATCATCGTCATCGTCAAACTCGTCAGGAATGCCGTCATTATCATCATCGTCGTCCAGATAGTCAGGAATGCCATCACCATCGGAGTCCTTCTCCATCAACTGATTTTCAACCCAATCTGGTATTCCATCCCCGTCATCATCTTGATCTTCATCATCGGGGATTCCATCATTGTCATCATCATCATCTTCGTAGTCAGGGATACCATCTCCATCAGTGTCCTTTTGTAGATAATCCGGTATGCCATCATTATCTAAGTCGTGGTCGAGTGGTGAGGTCTTTTGCTCTTTTTCTTTGGCAGGTGGAGCCTGAGTGGGTGCTGGAGGGTTATTAGGCTTCTCTGTGGCAGCATCTAGCACTCCATCACCATCTGAGTCTTCATCTTCATCATCTGGGATACCATCACCATCATCGTCGTCATCATAATGGTCTGGAATGCCGTCTCCGTCTGTGTCTTTGCTATCTGGATCTATCCAGTCTGGTATTCCGTCCCCGTCGTCGTCCTCATCAAGATCATCTGGAATACCATCATTGTCATCATCGTTGTCCAGAAAATCTGGGATTCCATCTCCATCAGAATCCTTTCTCCTCATCTGTTCTTCAATAACATCGGGGATGCCATCACCATCATCATCGTCATCTAATTCATCTGGGATACCATCGTTATCATCGTCATCATCTACATAATCTGGGATTGTATCGCCGTCTGAGTCTACTTTTCTCAGGTCTATCTCAAACTGATCGGGAATGTAATTGCCGTCTCCATCCTTGTCTTTTTCATCTGGAACTCCATCCTGATCATCATCAGCGTCGGTAACATCAGGGATTCCATCATGGTCGGTGTCCATCTTCTTATAGGCGTCCATTAGGTAGTCTGGGACTCCATCCCCGTCAGCATCTTCAGAGGAAGGAGGATCGGGTACACCATCATTATCATCATCAGGGTCAAGATAGTCAGGGATTCCATCACCATCAGTATCTTTCTTCTTGTAGGCATCTACCAACCAGTCGGGTGTTCCATCGCCGTTTGCATCCTCATCGAGTTCATCTGGTATGCCATCATCATCATCATCGTCGTCCAGATAGTCTGGAATTCCGTCACCATCAGAGTCCTCTTCCATTATTTTAACTTCGACCCAGTCTGGTATTCCATCTCCGTCATCATCCTGATCTTGATCATCAGGAATTCCGTCATTGTCATCATCATCATCTTCGTAATCGGGGATACCATCACCATCGGTGTCCTTTTGTAAGTAATCTGGTATACCATCGTTATCTAAATCATGGTCCAACGCTGATTTTTCCGAATCTTTTCTTTCAGAAGGATTATCTGGCACACCGTCACCATCTGCATCTGAATCTAAATGATCAGGTATACCATCATTATCGTCATCATCATCATAATGATCGGGGATGCCATCACCATCAATGTCTCTCTTGTCTGGATCGATCCAGTCTGGTATTCCGTCTCCATCATCATCGTCATCCTGATCGTCTGGAATACCGTCATTATCATCATCATTATCCAAGAAATCAGGGATTCCATCTCCATCCGAGTCCTTCTTCCTCATTCGTTCTTCAATAACGTCCGGAATGCCATCCCCATCGTCATCATCGTCAAGTTCATCTGGGATGCCATCATTATCATCGTCATCATCTACGAAATCTGGAACTGTGTCCCCATCCGAATCTACTTTCCTGAGTTGGTGATCAAACATGTCAGGTATGTAATTGCCGTCACCATCTTTATCCTTCTCATCTGGGATACCGTCTTGATCATCATCAACATCTTTAACATCAGGAACACCATCTCCATCCGTGTCTATTTTAACATAGGCTTCCATAAGGTAATCTGGAACACCATCCCCGTCAGCATCATCAGAGGAAGGAGGATCAGGTACGCCATCATTATCATCATCAGGGTCCATATAATCAGGGATTCCATCACCATCTGTATCTTTCTTCTTGTAAGCATCTACCAACCAGTCAGGTGTTCCATCGCCGTCAGCATCCTCATCAAGTTCATCGGGAATGCCATCATTATCATCATCGTCATCCAAGTAATCCGGAATACCGTCACCATCACTATCTTTTTCCATTAGATCTTGTTCAACCCAGTCGGGAACTCCGTCCCCATCATCATCTTGGTCTTGTTCATCTGGAATGCCATCATTGTCGTCATCGTCATCTAAGTAATCTGGTATTCCATCGCCATCGGTGTCTTTCTGGAGATAATCTGGAATACCGTCATCATCTAAGTCATGATCAAGTTCCTTTTTATCATCTGTTTTGCCGTCTCCATTTGCATCTTCATCATAGAAATCAGGGATTCCATCACCATCTCGATCTCTTTGCTCAGGATCAATCCAATCTGGGATACCGTCACCATCATCGTCATCATCTTGGTCATCAGGAATGCCATCATTGTCATCATCATTATCCAGGAAGTCGGGTATTCCGTCACCGTCGGAATCTTTCCTCCTCATCCTTTCTTCGACTACGTCCGGAATTCCGTCACCATCGTCGTCATCGTCCTCGGAATCAGGGATACCGTCATTATCGTCGTCATCATCCACATAATCTGGGACAGTGTCGCCATCGGTATCAACTTTACGCAGCTCTTTTTCAAATTGGTCGGGGATATAATTACCATCATCATCTTTGTCTGCGTCATCTGGGACTCCATCTTGATCATCATCGGCGTCAGCAACATCAGGGATTCCATCATGGTCAGTGTCCATTTTCTTATAGGCGTCCATCAGATAGTCAGGAACACCGTCTCCATTTGCATCATCAGATCCCGGTACATCTGGAATGCCGTCATTGTCATCATCGGGGTCGAGGTAGTCTGGGATGCCATCGCCATCTGTGTCTTTCTTCCTATATGCATCGAGGAGCCAATCTGGGATGCCGTCACCATCGGCATCATCATCTAATTCATCAGGAATGCCGTCGTTATCGTCATCATCATCCAGATAATCAGGTATTCCGTCACCATCCGTATCCTTGTCCATCATCTCTTTTTCAATCCAATCTGGCAAGCCATCCCCGTCATCATCATCATCTTGGTCGTCAGGGATACCATCTCCATCATCGTCATCATCCAAGTAGTCAGGGATACCATCACCGTCTGTATCTTTCTGGAGATAATCTGGAATACCGTCATCGTTTAAATCATGGTCTAACAGAATGGCCTTCTTCAGTTTTTCATCCGGTGAGAGCTCTGATTTTGCTTCCGCTTTAGGGTCGGAATTCTTCTCTTTGACGGTCTTTGCGTTCATAGGTTTACTTTGTGCCTTTCCACTGGTTCCTTTAACGGAGGGTTGTGGCTTACTTTGGGAAGCTGCGTTTCCTTTTCCTTTGGCTGGAGGTGGCGTTTTAACGGGCGCTTTTCCAGCTGTTTTTGGGGCAGCTTTTCCCTTGGAGACAGGTGGCGTTGCTTGTTTTGCTTGCTTGTTGGTGGCCTTAGAATTAGCGTTAGTCTTTGCTGGATTCTTTGCTTTTGCAGCACCCGCTACCTACAATAGCAGTAAAACAAATTACATAAAAATGTTTGATTAAGTTTCACACGTTGCTATAAAGTAAAATATAAGCATAAGCCATAGTCTATTTAGAAAAATTAAATGTCAAGAAGTTTTGCCTATAATGAAATTTATACAAGCATATACTAGACATGTTAATGATAAAATATACATATGTATACACAACAAGAGTTACACATGCCATACATACACACCAAGTAAAAAAAAGAGACATGATAATATGTACATTATTAGAAAGCACAAGTAAAAGACAATAACATACGCCAAACACGTTAGCTGTAACCATGCCATTTTATATGCACAAATTTGAGAGAATAGGGTTATTGAAGACAGAACGTTTGAGACAGCCTTGAAATAGAACAAATGCATGCTGAAAGATTTAAACCAACGACGTCAATACGGAAAAGACCTTACATTGTCTAACTTTTGGTAGTTTTTCTTTAACGGAGAACCATTCAATTCTTATGAAAATTGTTAAAGTTATAAAAAATATGTCATTTGTCCCCGTCGTTTATTATTAAACCTTGATAAAACAGTCGGTTATGTCAGTGTGAATTACTTCCTTGCTAATGTCAATCAAAGTATTAGCATGGAATTTTCATATTCAGTCCATTTGGTTGTAATCTATTTACCTTTGCCTTTGGAACGTCGTGCACAGTGTCTAAGAAATCAGGTACACCATCTCCGTCAGCATCTTTTGTATCTTCGTCAAGATAATCTGGAATGCCGTCGCCATCATCATCGTCGTCTTCATCATCCGGAATTCCATCGCCATCATCATCATCGTCTAAATAATCTGGTATTCCATCTCCGTCCGTATCCCTGGCTTTGAATATAGCGATAAAATCTGGAATATCATCATCGTCGTCATCATCCTCCCAGCAATCTGGAATGCCGTCACCATCTGAATCTTTATTTTCATCATCTAAGCTATCCGGGATGCCATCACCGTCATCATCATCATCCTCGGAGTCTGGAATTCCGTCTCCATCATCATCGTCGTCAAGATAATCAGGAATTCCATCTCCATCAGTATCCTTGGTGTCTTTATCATAAGCGTCCGGAATACCGTCTCCATCATCGTCATCATCTTCATCATCAGGGATGCCGTCATTATCATCATCATCGTCAAGGTAATCAGGGATTCCATCACCATCTGTATCTCTTCTTCTGAAGATAGCGATAAAATCGGGTATATCGTCATCATCATCTTCTTCATCGTCATATATTTCTGGTTGAATCACATCATCGTTTTCTGTTGCTTGGTTGGTTTCCTCACTCTCGGCTTTATTTTCATTCACCTCAAGATCGTTTTTATCATCAAGGAAGTCTGGGATACCATCACCATCTGTATCGGTGGTGTCTTGATCAAGATGATCTGGAATGCCGTCACCATCATCATCGTCATCTTCATCATCAGGGATTCCATCACCGTCATCATCGTCGTCCAAATAATCAGGGATTCCATCGCCGTCGGTATCTCTTGCTTTGAAGATGGCAATAAAATCAGGAACGTCATCATCATCATCATCGTCATCATCATGATAATCGGGGATACCATCACCATCATCATCAGTATCAATATCATCTGGTATTCCATCACCATCATCATCGGTATCAAAGTAATCTGGAATGCCGTCCCCGTCCGTATCCCTTTGGTCTTTATCCAAGTGGTCCGGGATACCATCACCATCATCGTCGTCATCCTCAGAATCAGGAATACCATCATTATCATCATCGTCATCGAGATAATCTGGTATACCGTCCCCATCAGTATCTTTAGTATCGCCGTCTAAATAGTCTGGAATACCATCTCCATCGTCGTCATCATCTTCAGAATCCGGAATTCCATCATTATCATCGTCGTCATCTAAGTAATCTGGAATACCATCGCCATCTGTGTCTCTTGCTCTGAATATTGCAATGAAATCTGGAATATCATCGTCGTCATCTTCATCATCATCATATTGCTGGACAAATGGTTCCTCAGTAGTTGTTTCATCTTCGGTGGATACAACATTAGCCGATGAATCATCATGACCATCCAGGAAGTCCGGAATACCATCTCCATCAGAATCTTTAGTGTCTTCATCATAACGATCCGGAATTCCATCACCGTCATCATCATCATCTTCGTTATCAGGAATACCATCGTTATCGTCATCCTCATCCAAATAATCCGGAATTCCGTCTCCGTCCGTATCCCTTGCTTTGAAGATAGCGATAAAATCAGGAATATCATCGTCGTCATCATCATCATCGTCATCATAATCTGGGATACCATCTCCATCATCATCATTATCCTGACTGTCAGGTATACCATCATTATCATCATCGTCATCAAGGTAATCGGGAATTCCGTCACCATCTGTGTCTTTTACATCCCTGTCAAGCTCATTAGGAACACCATCACCATCGATATCATCATCTTCGGAGTCAGGTATTCCATCATTGTCATCATCATCATCCAGGTAATCTGGGATTCCATCACCGTCGGTATCTTTGGTGTCGTGATCCAGAATGTCGGGGATACCATCGCCATCGTCATCATCATCCTCATCGTCCGGAATTCCATCGCCATCATCATCATCATCGAGATAATCTGGTACACCATCCCCGTCTGTGTCTCTCGTCATAAATATTGCAATGAAATCTGGTATTTCGTCGTCATCATCATCGTCATCATCATTGTACGTTTCAACCACATCGTTTTCGGTACCAGGATTTTCACTTTGGTCTTCTGCTGATTCATTTTCTGCATTAGGGTTATCTCCGTTTTTCTTGATTATGTCCTCATAAGCATCTAGGTAATCGGGAATTCCATCGTTGTCCCGGTCTTTTGTGTCTTCGTCATAGTGATCGGGAATACCATCGCCATCATCATCATCATCTTCGTCATCTGGAATACCATCATTATCGTCATCATCGTCCAGGTAGTCTGGAATTCCATCACCATCGGTGTCCCTTGCTTTAAATATAGCAATGAAATCGGGGATGTCATCATCATCATCGTCATCATCATCATGATAATCTGGAATACCATCACCATCATCATCAGTGTCAATATCATCAGGTATTCCATCACCATCATCATCGAGATCAAGGTAGTCTGGGATACCATCGCCATCCGTATCTTTTGTTTCACGATCCAGATGGTCCGGGATACCATCGCCGTCGTCATCATCGTCTTCACTATCTGGAATTCCATCACCGTCATCATCATCGTCTAGATAATCGGGTATTCCATCCCCATCAGTATCTGTTGTGTCCTTATCTATTACATCAGGAATTCCGTCACCATCGTCATCATCGTCTTCGTCGTCAGGAATTCCATCACCATCATCGTCGTCATCAAGGTAATCAGGAATTCCGTCCCCGTCAGTATCCCTGGCTCTAAAGATGGCAATAAAATCGGGGATACTATCATCATCATCTTCGTCATCATCGACATATTCATACTCCGTCAGTTCTTCGTTGGCGACGTCCTCGGATGTTTCTGATGCGTCCTCGCCAGGGTTATCACTGACTTCTTCTGGGTCCCCTCGATTATTATGACCATCCAGGAAGTCCGGAATACCATCTCCATCAGAATCTTTAGTGTCTTCATCATAACGATCCGGAATTCCATCACCGTCATCATCATCATCTTCGTTATCAGGAATACCATCGTTATCGTCATCCTCATCCAAATAATCCGGAATTCCGTCTCCGTCCGTATCCCTTGCTTTGAAGATAGCGATAAAATCAGGAATATCATCGTCGTCATCATCATCATCGTCATCATAATCTGGGATACCATCTCCATCATCATCATTATCCTGACTGTCAGGTATACCATCATTATCATCATCGTCATCAAGGTAATCGGGAATTCCGTCACCATCTGTGTCTTTTACATCCCTGTCAAGCTCATTAGGAACACCATCACCATCGATATCATCATCTTCGGAGTCAGGTATTCCATCGTTGTCATCGTCATCATCCAGGTAATCTGGGATGCCATCACCGTCGGTATCTTTGGTGTCGTGATCCAGAATGTCGGGAATACCATCGCCATCGTCATCATCATCCTCATCGTCCGGAATTCCATCGCCATCATCGTCATCATCGAGATAATCTGGTACACCATCCCCGTCTGTGTCTCTTGCTCTGAATATTGCAATGAAATCAGGGATTTCATCATCATCGTCATCGTCATCATCATTGAGGTACCCAGGGTTCCCGGTATCCTCCTCAGCGGTTTCCTCCGCAGCGGTTGTAGTGGTTTCCGATGGGTTAGCGGATTCATCATTGGCGTCATGATTTCCTGGATTATTATGATTCTTATCAATGAAATCTGGAATGCCATCTCCATCTGAATCTTTTGTGTCTTCATCCAGGTAGTCAGGTATTCCGTCACCATCATCATCGTCATCTTCTATGTCAGGAATACCATCGCCATCATCATCGTCATCCAGATAATCGGGAATACCATCACCATCAGTGTCTCTGGCCTTAAAGATGGCGATAAAATCTGGGTAGTCGTCGTCATCATCTTCTTCATCGTAATCTGGAATACCGTCGCCATCATCGTCATCATCCTGATCATCTGGTATTCCATCATTGTCATCGTCGGTGTCTAAATAATCGGGTATTCCATCCCCGTCGGTGTCTATAGTATCTTGGTCAATGCGATCAGGTATTCCATCGCCGTCATCGTCATCATCTTCATCATCGGGGATGCCGTCGTTGTCATCATCATCGTCAAGATAATCAGGAATCCCGTCACCATCAGTGTCTCTTTTTCTGAATATAGCAATAAAATCTGGAATGTCATCATCATCATCGTCATCATCATATGTCACTGGTTCAGGGTTGTCCTCCTCCTCTCTTGCATCCTCGGAATCCATCCCAGGGTTATTTTTGTTATTAGCGGTGTATTTGCTCTTGTCTAAATAATCTGGAATGCCATCCCCATCAGCATCTTTCGTGTCCTCATCAAACTGGTCAGGAATTCCATCGCCATCGTCATCGTCATCTTCATCATCCGGAATTCCATCACCGTCATCATCATCATCTAAATAATCTGGTATTCCGTCTCCGTCCGTATCCCTGGCTTTGAATATAGCGATGAAGTCGGGAATATCATCATCATCGTCATCATCCTCCCAGCAATCAGGAATTCCATCACCATCGGAGTCTTTATTTTCATCATCTAAGTTATCCGGGATGCCATCACCGTCATCATCATCATCCTCGGAGTCTGGAATTCCGTCTCCATCATCATCGTCATCAAGATAATCGGGAATTCCGTCCCCATCAGTATCCTTGGTGTCTTTATCAAAAGCGTCAGGAATACCATCACCGTCATCATCGTCATCTTCATCATCAGGGATGCCGTCGTTATCATCATCATCGTCAAGGTAATCAGGGATTCCATCACCGTCGGTATCTCTTTTTCTGAAGATAGCGATAAAATCGGGTATATCGTCAACATCATCATCGTCGTCGTCATAGGCAACCGTAGCATCAGTATCATGATCATCAACCTGGAAAAGAAAAGTTAGTTGTATATTTATTCGGCAAGTCCAGGCAGTTATATTGTTAAGATTAAATCAATAATGATTAACTTTCATTCTCCTGAGATTATATGTAATCATATATACAAGGCTATATGTCCATTTTTCCTAACATGATGTGAAGTAAGTTGTTTTATTACTATTCATGTTTGAGAGGCAACACGTCCCAATATCATCAATAAAAAATGGCTCGCTTCATTCTGGTTTTGTGTCTTTATTTTAATATTTTTATAGTTTGAAGCTACGTTTTTTTGACACTGTAAAAGTACCGTTGTCACATATATTATGACAAATGCATCATGAGAAAACATGGGTTCAAGGTTCAGATCAAAGGTGGCAGAACATTCTCTTTCGATAGGAGAATTAAACGAACATTTAGGAGTTGGAGGGAGGTGGTTGGTTATATAATAAGAACTTATTAATGTGTAGAGGGGGTATGTTATAAAGGGGGAAAGTTATCATCACGGCACAAACTGAGGAAAATAGGATGGGTGTTCGGCTGTCATCCTCAAAATACGACAATGGAAATTTTGTCTGGAATACTGTTAACATCATAGTAAATGATAAACATCGACACCAAATTCGTTGTATTCGTTGTAATCCGGGTCAGTATTCACATATTTATATACGGAAACAGAATGACAAAATTGAAACGTCATTAAAATTTGTGACACTGAGGTTTCTAAATCGTGTTAAATAATTTGTGTCTGGTAATAAATTTCGCAAGTTAAAATAGAACACATTTTTATTAACATTAACTTATTTAATGCCGTTCTGCACAACAGTCCGCTCAACTGTTTCTTAGAATGAAAATTAAAATAGTCAATCACCATTAGGCTTGGGATTTTTATGGCTATAAAGGTTTAATTTTACTTGGTTAGTTTTTTTTCTGGATAAAATGACCGTCTGGTTTTCTTCTGTTTCACGTCCCCATATAAATTCGAAATATGAAATAATAATTATATTTTCGCTTTGTGGATATATTAATACTGGTTTGTTTAACATTTTAGGAAAAAAGGTTACGTTCTAAAGCACCGCGCCTCAAACTTGACCGCCCGCATAAAAAAGTAATTTCAGTAGAAATTGACCAATTTCTTCCAAGAAAACAAATATCAATGCAATAAAATTTCTATTTGTTATGATGCGCTTCTGTTATTACTATGTTGCCCCTGATCATAAGAAATCTTTATCGAAATTTAATGATACAAAGGTAAATACAATAAAAATGACCTCTCTCACTGACTTATTAAAAAGTGTCTGAGAACCAAACCATTTTGGCCTGTTCACATGTTTTTAGTTTTGGACAAATTCTAACACCCTTTACACTTACAGGCAATATCTTGCTGTTTTTTTTTTGTGTTTTACCGATTTTTCAACAGTTCATACAGAGAGGGTTTGTTTTGGTTTTATACGAATATTTAAAATTTAATTAAATGTGCACTGTTTTTGGCCGAAGAGAATCCAACCATGACTGGGAAATCCAGGTGCCAATTTCGAGTGTCCTTAAGTGATCTTTGAGCAGAACAGGGTTTAATGGGAATAATTGTTACGACCCATTTTGTATAATGCACCTAAACCCTATCCTCAGAAATGTGGAAAAACAGTAAACCATTATTCATTTATGACCTTGTAAGATATCATCTTAAGGTTTAATCTTTATTTTTAACATTCCTTTTTAAAAATGATCCTGTTTCTCCTGTGTAAACTGTTTATTTCACAGGAATATTTTAACGATATCCTTAAGTGTTCTTTCCATGCGGATTTACCGGATCAGGCCAGGCCTGTTCCGCTAAATGATCACATCCCAGTCCAACCAACGATAAATTGTACTTCAAAATTTCGAAATGTACCATGTTCGACCTTCCGGCAGTGATATCATGCTTGTCCTTTGCAAATTTATTCAATATCCCTAAAATGGTGCATGGAAGCGCTGCTAATATTACGTGTATATTAAGTGTATACGTATACCAGTACGCTGTTCAGGTACAATTCCAGAAGCGGATCAGGGGGGGGGGCAGGGTGTCCCCCCCCCCCCTTTTTTTTATATCCGCCACGACCGTTTTTAAGGGTTTCATACAAAAAATTGCAGCTTAGACCCCCCTTTTCCAGACATGGGGACTTTTTCTAAGAATTTTCATTAGCCCTCCCCGGTTGACCCCCCCCCCCCCCCCCAACCCACCCAATCCTGAATTCTAGGGCTTACTGGATATTACTTTGAGGGACGAGCATGATATATATATCGTTGCCATAAGATAAAGCCTCATACATTTCATTTATTTCTCACAAAAATTTACCGTTGGTGGGCCTTGAATTTGAGCATTTAGCCGGAACAAGCCTCCCGGCCTAATTGGACGGCTGGAAGAACGAGATGTGTCACTTTCGTGCTGGACGATGACGTGCAGGGGGGGGGGGAGGTTGTTGAGGTTGTTAAATGAAATCGGGCGATATATTGTTGAGGTGACCGCAATTTAATCATAACGTATATGGTCATGATAGATATCCAGTAACTTTACACATTTTTTATTTTAACTTAAACGAGTTAATGATATGTCACCACTGATGTCGTCTAAATTAATTTTCCATGAAATATTTTAATGTTCTAACCTTTAAAATTTACATTTAGGGCATTTAAATCTTTGAGTTTTTCTTACAGTATAACTTATATAAGCAGGTTTTGGTTATTACCATATTGTCAATTCGTCATTCAAAGATTGACCGTTATTACAATATTGGCCATTTTATTACAATATTGACCGTTATTAAAATGTTGCCGGTTATTACAGTATAGATCGTAACAAATGACAGGGTCCCATACAGAAAATAAGAATTCAAAACCAAATGAGACACGTATGCCTGGTGACCCGTCATTGCTTGTTTAATGCTTGTTGACATTCCATATGACTCAATCTGAAGTCCGGCAGTCAAACCCTCGATTTCGAGTGAAGGGCGCATTCGAGTCCGCATAAACTATTTTTGCAGTTTCATGACCTTTGGACCCTATTTATTAATATACGAGAGGATGTCGTCCTGACACCTTTGAACATTTTGCATAAAAGCCATTAATATGCAAATTAGCCATCGCCAATATTTGAACTTCTAGTTTTGCTCTTGTCTCTCTTGCATCTTGTCTTGTCTTAGAGATTAAGGTGTCTTCACCTATGTTTTCATGGTTAAGGAATATGATGAACCGTTTCAAATTACCATTTAATGATTTTTAATATGCAAATTAGCAGTCGCCATTATTGGATCTTCCAGTTTGGCTCTTATCTCTCTTGGGCCTTGTCCAATCTTAGAGATAAAGGTGTGTACACCCATATATTCATGGTCAAGGATTTTTGTTTCAAATTATCATTTGATGGTTTTTTTAATTTGTAATATGTAGATTAGCTGTAGCCATTATAGTAACTTCTTATTTTGCTCATATTGGTCTTAACTCCTGTCCTTTCTTAGAGATAAATCTGTCTACAACTATGTTTTCATGGTAAAGTAGTATGTTGAATCATTTCAAACTATCATTTAATGATTTCTTTTTAATTAGCAAATTAGGCATCGGCATTATACCATAATACCTAAGTCCTTGTCCTATCTCAGAAATAAAAGCATCTATATCCTTGTTTTAACGATGCACATTTACCTTTTGAAGAGTATTAGGGACTGATATGAAAATGAAGTAAAAATAAAAGAAAAGTATAAAATATTGTTTATAGAACATATATTTATAAAAACAAAAGAAACTCCTGTACCTTAGTGTGTTCTTATTGTTACAGATAGAAAAAAAACTAAAACGTTGTGCTTTAACTGATATGACAAAGCAGAGTGCAATTACGTTATTTCATCATATGCATTTTTCCCCAGTCGCTGATAAATCGTGAGCAATCACTGCCTGTCTTTACAAATTTTAATATATTGTAGATTTTTAATGTAAAGTAGCAGCTTTAGCTAGTTTTGTCTTAAAAACTAAAATAACTATAATCCAAGTTTTCATGGTGACGAATTACGTTAAAAAATTAAGAAATGCTAATTCACATTTATTTTTTTACAACTGAAAATGTTGTGTGTGTTCTATTAGTCTGTGTCTGTGACATTTGCACCTGCTATCTAAAAGTATTGTGTTTTAGGTCTCAATAGGCCGTGATGCTGGCAAATTTAGGGGTATTAAGACCACTATAGTCATCAGTCAATTGTCTTGATATCAACGAATTAAGTGAAAGTGATAAATGAAGTTGCCATAAAAAAAATGAAAGATTATTATAAATGAGCTGGATTGGTCAGTAAATCCTTAATATAAGCTTATACTTACCACTTTCACATGGAAAGTGCAAAACGGATTCATATAACGAATTTAGCTTTCACACGCGATACGTTCTCAAACTCTTTCAGCTACCCCCTGAGAATCCTGCTCGTAGGTGGTTACGAAATCGTTTAAACTCGAAGAAGTCCTTACCAGTGAACAGCGTCGCTGATTTTATACAGCCGCAGTAAACGTTATGGAACATTTACTTATTCTGTAGAGTTCCTTGAATTGTTTAAAGGATTCTAAAATCCTGACTTTGTCTGGCGCACTGCTTAAAGCGGGGAACATCCAGTTTGTTTTGAACTCTGCACTGCCAGTCAGGATAAAACTGGTTAAGTTGATATAGGGGTGTTACGTTGCCGGTATTGGCTGCTATAATGAGTGACCTCCACCATTGCCACCATGAAGGCAGATATGTCTGGAATATGGAGCTTAATTTTCGACATTTTTATTTAAAACAATTGAACACCTCTGTCGCGAACATTTAAAGATAATCGGTGAAAATCTCAAATCTCCTTGTACTAATGGTGTAGCCAGTCTTGTTCTTTTCGCAACAGCAAGAGCATCTGCACTTCTTCACTTAGTTTGCAAGTTATAAAGAAAATAATGACTAATTTGATAAAAGCGGACCGAACTGTTTCGCCAGTGCAGCATGCACGTCATGGGTTCGATTCCGGGATCGGCTCAGTATTTACGTCATATCAAAATTTGTTAAGTAACTGTTCGGATTACAAAAATAAAGATGTTCGCCTCGGAATCCGAAAAAACATAGTCAGAAATAACAGTAATACGAAACTAGGTGACTACAGACATTCTTGCACAAACTTAGTTCCGCATTGATTTCCATCTCCAAGCAAAGTTCACAACGCCGCCTCTGGTGATTTGAGTAGAAACATTCTTACTTTCTTACTTTTGTCGTCTCCAATCAACCGAAGGACACATAAAGGACGAGACTTTAGAGAGATACAATTAAAACTAGAAATTTTCATAATGGCGACAATTAATTTGCGCATAAAAAAATCATTAAATGTTAATTTGAAACAGTTCATCATAGTTCTCTTCCATGAAAATATAGGTGAAGACACCTTAATCTCTAAGATAGGACGAGACCTAAGAGGGATATGAGCAAAATAAGAAGTTCCAATAACGGCGACAGCTTATTTGCATATTAAATATTAACTGAATGGTAGCTTGAAACGGTTCATCATACTCCTCTACCAGGAAAACATAGGTGTAGACACCTTAATCTCTAAAGCAGGACAAGAACTAAGAGAGATGTGAACAAAATAAGAAGTTCGAATAATGGCGACAGCTAATTTGCATATTACATATTCATTTAATGCTAGCTTGAAAAGGTTCATCATACTAACTTTTATGTTATATTTAATTCGGAGGTACTTTTCTGACGTAGTAAATGTGACTACATGTGTATTTATTTTGTATAGCGCTAAATCTACACACAAAATAACCTCTATTTCCGCTTCACAATTAAAAACTGGAGCACCTTAATACGTTATCGTAAGATATACGTATCTCTCTGAAGATAGCAGCTCAAAACAAGTAATTAAAGCTTCATATGGCAGTGCAATACTAACTTGCAAACACGAAAGTCTCATTTGAAATGCATTTTTAGACTTTAATTAAAATTAACTCCGAACGTAGTGGTTACTCTACATTCGTTCTATACCTCCTTTCACCTAAATACTGCCTTCAATGGAAGGGATTGTTACGTTTCGCCACCAGGGAAATGGCAGAGGGCCAAGAATGTTCCAACAAGTGAGAGTGTTATGGGTTTCAAAGTAAGAACGGCGATAATTAGCTCTCATTGGTCAGAATATAAATGACCTTTGACAACTCTTGGTGGGTGTTTTATTGCAAACCCTGCTACAGAAAGAAATGTCAAAGGGAAGGAGTTAAAGAACAAATGTATCGTAAACACTGCGAAAGGAAGATACTGTGGAGGTGGTTATAGGGTTTATTTTTACCTCTGACTCGTCAGCTGCGGCAGTGTGACCAGGATTATCACCACTCTTTTTGCCTGGGTTGTTATGGCCAGGGTTGCCATGGCCAGGGTTGTTATGGCCAGGGTTGTTATGGCCTGGGTTGTCGTTTGCATTGACTTCTTTCTCTTGATTACCATTGTTGTCGCTCTCCGAAGCACTGTTGCCAGAATCTCTCGCCTGGTGAGTTAAGGACTCGTGAGTTAAAATTGCATAAGAAATGGGACTTTTACATTGTTTTCTCTCTTTTGAATTTGTTCACTTACAACCAGACCAACTCATCGCTCGTCTGAAAGCATAACATCTATCGGGAGGACCATCCCCAACCACCCAAAATGCCCAGGGTTCACAAAGGAATAGATATGACGCACATCACGTGACTCGTACGAGAGAGGTAGATATAGACAGAACATTACTTCAGAAAAAGGTTTGGAGATAGAGAAAAGTGACACAAGAACAGGTACCAAGAACATGGACATTTAAAGGGTTTACTTCGGTTAAAAGGATAGGCCTGGTAGACTGAAGTATTCAAATTGTGTTGATTATAATACTGTCAGGAAGACTGAGGATATCAGAAACGACGGTTGGTGTGAGGATCTGTGGACATATATACAATTTGGGTCATGACACTCCTAAGGGTACGTGAAACCGAATGGTGTACGTGTCATCAAATGCAAAATGAGATTTTACTTAGGCTTAAAGAATCATCAAAATTTTATATATTTTAATCATTTAAATATATTATGAATTTAGTCTTTTCTGGTCCGATTGCTGCTGCAGCAAAGCATTAGAAGCGAAGAACAAGATTTACGCTATAACAGATGTATTTTGAAGAAAACTATATACTTAACATAAACTTTAGGACATAAAGATATATCTAGGTAGAATGGCAGTTGGTTTCTCTCTTATTTATAGGACAAAACCTCCCTTTTAAAACAAAACAAATGTTTAATACTTATTCGTTAGTTTCGGAATGGCCCTAGCTTCCCATTTTGGACGGGTTCATATGAATTACAAAAGCGTGTCATACTTTCAGAGAAGCGTCGTCGGTATGATTTCAACAATTAAAACGCGGAACATTGTTCCAAAACACACAACAATCTAAACCATAAAACTGTAAAATTTGCACTGTCCAAATCACGAGTCCTTATAAATGCTGAAAAGGTTAAGTGCTCGGTCAACCTTTAGTCTTGAAGCAGTGTGTTATTTTCTATTCGTTCCTCGCTAAACTATGCAGTTACTGCTAGAGCACAAGCAAACGGTAGGCCACACACCATTCGGTTGCACACCCCAAAGGACTTTGGTTACCACATAACATCATTGCCACAAATGCGAGTCAATTGGCTGGATGGTTAACATATTACTTACTCAGTAATATCACAGCCAGTAAACTCGCCCTTGTGATAATGCAGACAGTAGGAACTTTATAACTCTTCACGCACCAACATTCATACATGCAACACACAAATATAAGGCTACCTGGCTACACTCACTCTCAAATGACTGAGTGTATGACCACATAAATATATTAAAAAAGGAATGGGGTATGATTTGGCACAATAAAGCAGGTTCGGAATATTTTACGTATCCTAATTTGTTGAACGTGTCCGCTGTTATGATAAATGCAATGTGTTTTAATCAGAAGATGATACGGAATGGTCAATGGTCAGTTAATGGATGGTTGAAAATAGAGAATATTTGTTGGAAGGGTGAATAACATGCAAAGCGGTCGTTAATCAGTTGAAAGTGTGAAATCGTGGGTAATAAACAGATATCTGAATGAATAATAAATGTTACAATGATGAGGTAAAAAAGAAATGGTATGTTCAAATTACTATTGAATGGCGATTACGGATCAGGAAAGTAAAACTGGGTAGCAATAAAGACAAAATATCACGTTTTCCTATTTAGCACCTATTGAAAATTGGCCAGGACCTATATCAGAAGCACATTCGTTGTCTGCGAAAGCGCCCGAAATGGCTTACCTGGGAAATTTCAGTCTTGTAAGATAAAGATCACCGATTCAAAGCTGAAATAAAGTAGTTAGCTGCCACACCCAATAGGGAGTCCCCGGAGGCAAAAGTATTACTACAGGAACAGCTGTACAAATCAAGGTTAGGAAACCATTGTCCTTGTATTGTCGGTGGAAAGTGAATTGTACACAAGAGTAGTGGTATTGGCTGTCAATCGGTTAGTGTAAACACAACACCATGAATTTAAGACAAGAAACAAATGATGAAAGAATTAAATTGATAACCAGCAAAAGGCGTCGCGAATAAATGTGAAAGTCTGATCAAAGAGATAAGATGTACATTAAACAAAGTCAAACAATGTGAGAGTGAAAATGCAAAAGCTTTGTAAAAGATATCACTTGGAAAAAAAAACAAATAAGGGACCATCAAAAGAAAATGTTATATGCTTGTTGAAGGGAGGTGACTACTACAACAGAAGGGCAAGAGTATACCTGGATATACCTGCAGACCTGCCAAGGCCTAACAGCGACCACAGACTAAACAAGACAATGACTGCTAGGGTGCCAAAGGTGTGGGTGGCTACTAGACTTAGTACTGTGAGCGGATGAAACAAAACAAGACAATGTGCAGGCTCACACGTAGCACAGATGTGGGTAGCTACTTATGTTGATGTGGGCGAATGAGACAATACACGAAAATGTGCACGATTCACAGTAACCACAGGTGGGTAGCCACAAATTGAACCGGATGAGTGCAAAAAGGACACAGAGGTTACAGATTTTAAAGATGTGGGTAACTGTTAATGTGGGCGGTTGAGACAAACTTAGACAAATTACAGGGCTCACAGATATACAGATGTGGGTAACTGTTAGTGGGCGGATGAGGCGAAAATGGACAGGCCTCACAGTTACATACCATTGGTGAGGAAAGGTACTGGTAAGAAAAATCAAGACAATGTTCAGGGGTCACAGATTCCACAATTGTGGGTAGCTACTAATGTGGGCGGATGAGACTAAACAAGGCAATACAACGCCTTCCAAAGGTTGTATTGGCGATGGACATACCAAGGCAATGTGCAGAGTTCACAGATGTGAATAGCTACTACTGTAGACGGACGAAACAAAACAAGACAATATGCAGGGCTGACAGGTTGGGAAATGTTGGTAGCTACTTGTGTTGACGGATGAGACAAAATAAGGCAATGTTCAGGCTTTACAAAAAAATTGAGGGTAGATGCTGGTGAGGCACAATAAAACTATGCTCAGGGATCACTGATGCCACAAATTTGCAATAGGTCGGTACCAAAGTAGGCAGATGACACAAAACAAGACAATATGCAGGCTTCACAGATGCCACAGGTGTGGGTGGCTGAGTATGTCGGTGAATTAGGCAAAACAAAAAAACTGAATACAAATGAGTGTAGCTATAATTGTGGGCCAATGATGTAAAACAAGACAATGTGCTGGCTCCCAGGTACAACTAATGTCGTGGGCGGTTTGACGAAACCGGACAATGTGATCGGTGCCAGGTATCACAGGAAGGAATAGCTACTGCTGATACGTTGAAACAAGACAACGTACAAGCTTTACAGATCTATATCATAAAGAAGTGGACAGCTAATGTCGTGGGCGGTTAGACGAAACTAGACAATGTGACGGGTCTCTGGTATCACAGGCGTGAATAGCTACTGCTGATACTATGAAACAAGACAATGTACAGGCTTTATGGATCTATATCATATAGGAGTGGACAGCTAATGTTGTGGGCGGTTTGACGAAACCAGACAACGTGACAGGTGTCTGGTATCACATGCGAGAGTAGCTCCTGCTGATATTATGGAACAAGACAATGTACAGGTTTTAATGATCTATATCATATAGAAGTGGACAGCTAATGTCGTGAGCGGCTTGACGAAACCAGACAATGTGACGGGTCTCTTGTGTCACAGGCGTGAGTAGCTACTGCTGATACGATGAAACAAGACAATGTACAGGCTTTACAAATCTATATCATATAGAAGTTGGAATCTCATGCCATGGGCGGTTTGACGAAACCACACAATGTGACGGGTATCTGGTATCACAGGCGTGAGTAGCTACTGCTGATACGATGAAACAAGACAATGTACAGGCTTTACAGGTATCATATAGGGATGGACAGCTAATGTCGTGGGCAGTTTGACGAAACCAGACATTGTTACAGATCTCTGGTATCACAGGTGTGAGTAGCTACTGTTAATACGATGAAACAAAACAATGTACAGGCTTTACAGATATCTAATAGGAGTGGACAGCTGATGTCGTGGGCGGTTTGACGAAACAGACAACCTGACGAGTCTCTGGTATCACAGGCCCACTAGCTACTGCTAATACGATAAAACAAGACAATGTTCAGGTTTAAAGATATCATAGCAGGCATGAGCTAAATATATGACAAACAACCAGACAGAAAGACGAATGTGAAAATATCTCAGCAGAAGTGAATGAGAAAAAAAATTATAGGTTTAATATCCCAAAAAAGGGTTTTATCCTGTGGCAGGATATGATCTTATATGAAACAATGTACTCTTTCAAGAGAAAACAACATATGCATACGACAAAAGTGTAAAACTTCAATAATGATAAAAACTATAGGTCTAACATTTTAAGAGGAGAGCATATATGCTAACACCTTATAAATGGTATACTGACAAAAATCATTCATCCCCGCTATTGCAATCTTAAAAAAGGTATTTTGATATTTCGCCCGAAATTCCTTTAAAGGTAAACAGTACAGTTCTGTAATATGATCTAAAAATTTATTCAAATTTCCATGCTTATCCCACCATTTGGCCAGTTTCCAAAAAAATAAAGTGCAAACACCTGTGACATATTTTCCAGAATGTCCAGACAAACCAAACATGTAAACTAATACTTTATGTAATTGTCAGCTTGTGCGTTAATATAATTTGCGAGTTTGTATGGAGAGAAAAAGTGAAGACAATTTGTGTTAGATTGTTTTAGATTATTCTTGCCTATGATTGCATTAATTATTAATCAATGATCGAGTAGCCAGATAGCCTTCAAATTATATATATGTACATGAACAAACATAGAGACACCACAACCATGTATGACCCCATTCAAAGAACAAAATTTCCGTGTGCAATGATCATTAATAAAGTGCAGTGTAACTCAAGCTGGCTCAACTTACATACATCAATACATTATGCAATATTTTCATATTTGACATGTCAAATTTAAGCATGAACTAAGAACTTTATAACCATAATTTAACAATGAACATTTAATACATAGGTGTATTTCAAAGAACTATTCGGAGAAAAAGCCAAGCTTTTGCGCCATCTAACGACAAGCAAGAAAACTATTACTCACATCAGCGTCTGGAACGCCATCTCCATCAGCGTCAGAGTCCAGATAGTCAGGGACACCGTCTCCATCGCTATCAGTGTCCTGGAAAAAAAGTAGTAGAAGAATAATAATTAACTAAAGAAATATACCTAGGAAATCTACCTAATGCACGAGGTCATTCCATTGATGTGATCACTGATCGAAAAGTGATCGGTCGATTAAATGTCACTAAAAGGAAAAGCAAGAGAATATTTTAATTATATTGAAAAAATCTCATCGGTATTAGTATTAGTATAGGTAATTTTTCCGCATATTCTTCCCTTATGCAAATTATAAAATGGACAGTTGACAGTTATTGGCCTCCGGGTTAACATATGCATTATTGTTAAATATCAAGGGCTCTCATAGTGAACTCGAATTCTCTCTGCAAAAAAATGTCTTCCTGAAAATGTCATGCTTAACGAATTTTATGACGTATTTTGAATATGGAATTATTTTCCCGACTCCCTGGTATCAATTGTAACGCTTCACACACACACACAAACACACACACACACACACACATATATATATATATATATATATATATATATATAATATATATATTTACATATATATATGCAACCAAATTTACGGAATTATAAGATGGCGTTGAATACTACGTTTTGCAATCATACTTAAAACATCATATGGGAAACTGCGGTTGAGGCACTGTAAACTGTTTCTGTAGCATCTGATTTGTCATAAAAATAATTTATATTTTACAGAAAATATATTAAATTGCATTTTAAGCTTTGTATAATATTCGATGAGCTTCTCCCCTTTAATATTTACGCTCTGTTATATATGATTACCATCCAGTTATACCGATGACCATGCATTGTCATTCTACAAGTATTTTATATACATGTAGTATATTTCAAAGCAGTAAAGGAAATATGTTTCTCATGATAAAAACCTGAAACCTGGAAAGTTATTTTAATATAAAGAATTGCATATCTAGTAAAAAATGTATTGTTTAATGAAAATTCTACATATCATAAGGTTTGATCCTGCAAATATGGTACTTTTATAGCTATTTAACTTGTACAACTGATATTTCTAATGGTAATTAAACCATGTGAGGTATATATATATGCTTCAATTGGCCTTCAATTCAATATTTTGGCTCCCTCCCCTGCCTGAATCCTTGCTACGCCCCTAAGAAGAGGACAAAAAGTTACAGATGAGGTTTCACAAATTGTCGAAGGTTAAATAAAGGTAACTCAAATTTCAATGCCGAACAAAACACATACACCGATTTTTTGTTATGACGAAGTACCTTACGTATATGTATTTTCAGACTTTAAAATTTTGTACGGGCGGAGCTGGGGTATACAGCATATACGCTGGACAAGGAGTGTGTATGTGTATATATATATATATATATATATATTTATATATATATATATATATATATATCATATAGAATCAGCCTACTTCAATCTTTGTATCATTTTAAGAATAAATACAGATATATCTTAACAGAAATTACTATCTGGAAAGTTTTCCCTCAGTATATAACATACAAAGTTGGTTAGAATGGGGGGGGGGGGGGGCATGGCCATCCTTCGGCATCCCCCTGGATACGCCCCTGCACGTGTTAACTCCATTCCATTATACCCCTGTCCAACTTTCGTGATTATTCTAGGTAGGCTAAGACAAGCTTGTCAAACAAAACCTACACCAATGGCAGAAAGAGGAAAATGCATAATATTTCGTATCATACCTGCTTATGATATTAATGATGTTTACTGTTATTCACTGTACGGCCTGGATGTAACGATGATAGCGTACTCAATATTAGTGTACCCCACATATAGAATTTTGCTATATATAAGTTTGCCTTGACCATTATGTATAAATTGCTCTGGTCTGCTTTTGGCCATGGAAATCTCATAATCACCGTACATTATACATGTTGTTCAATTAATGGAGTGCCATACCCTACAATGCCCACTGTAATTTGACTTTTTTATAGAAATAAATTATAGAGGATTTGAAAACATGGGCTGCAATAGTAGAATGAAGATCATACCTAAATACTCAAATGTAATTATACTTTGAAAGTTAAGGAATAATGCAAGAGAATCAATATCAAAGAAAGCAGTCAATTTTCGCAAAATCAGTCTCATTATAGTGATGGTCAAAGCTTCATTCACACCTGAGGAATGGAGCCAAGCACCCGAAAGCTTGTGTACAAGAACCTGCACTGAGCTAGTCCTTAAAAAGGTGTCAACCATTTACATAACTTTTTTCAAAGATATTGATAGCAGGCACAAAGAACTACATTTAAAGTTGCTGATAGACTGTATGGTGACATGAATGTTCTAGGACCGATGTAATTGTCAAAGTGGGAACCTAAGGGAGATGCTATGGCACCCGGACGAATGAAAAAGAAGAACCCAGAATGTTTTAAATATTAATGTTGGTCCTTGTCGTGAAGTTGTTCACCTCATATTAGACCTGTAGTCCCTTTTCAACTTCGGTGTTATAACTATGTTTTAATATTTAAATTTGCCGTGACAGACGCTTAGTTTATATCTTTACACAGAACACTTCCATTACAGTTTTATTTCTGCTAAAACGATATATCATATATATATATATATATATATATATATATATATATATATATATATATATATATATATATATATCAATAAACTAAATTTACCTTAAACATATGACCAGAAATCTGCATTATAAGGAACGCAAGCCTCCACGATGGGGGGGGGGGGGGGGGGGGGGGTCCCCTTTTGTAGGATGCTCTGAAAACCGTGCATTCACTTATTCGGCCCATATTCCCCGTTTCATTCGTGCATAAGTTACCGTACATTTGTGAATATTTCTTGATGACGTTCCTGAATTGGGATAATGCTCCGGATTCACGACAAAATCTAATCGATTCTTCATTCCCGAAATAACCTGAAAATGTCATGAGACTCCTGTCAAGATTGTGTGTGTTATGTTGTGAATAAACACATTCATTCAAACACGAAAGGGGATATACACAACATACCCTCCCGGCGGAGGCAATTATATATTCCTTAAACTCATCAATTACCAACAAGTACAAAGTCTAAAATAGACTTGTATGTGCATGGTAAGGGAATGGGTGGAGTTAAAATTCTTGAAAATATACGTTTGGAAGAGTTGTATTATTGTAACATGCTCTTATATCATCTAAACTCTCCAAAAACGTAAATACAGGGTTCACCGAGCAAGGCACACACCACGCATTCCCAAACCATGCAGCCGACCTTTCAAGAGAGGGGAAACAGGTAAGGAAACACTCACTCTTCCTGCCACACATACATTGCTTTACATAATTTTAGACTGCCGAAGGATGTAAATAATGGCCGGATCATATTTCCAGGCTTCGAAGGTTTAGTCTTGGCGGTATCTGTGCCTAGGAAGTGTTGTCTTGTGTATATACTTCGTAGCGTGTTGTTTCACACGTTCAACACATGAGGATTCTCTTGGCTTCAGCAGACTTCGTTTTCGGTTAATAAATGCGGTCTACGCCTGCTTCACCTTTCTGGTAACCAGAGGCGGATTTAGAAATTCGAGAACGGGGTCGCTAAAATACTTGGTTAGCAGTTAACCGGTATTTGGCAATATCTGTATGCAATATTATATTACCTATATATATATATATATATATATATATATATATATATATATATATATTTATATATATATATATATATATATACATGTACATTTATGCATCAATTTATAATTTACTATACACGTTATATATTTACAGCCTATGAAATTACAAATAATTGGGGTTTTTTTTTAATTTGATCAATATAAATAAAAATCTGAAGTCAATTAAGTTCATTTGGAGAGTGAATGACAGGTGCACATGGGAGGATATTGGTTGGGTTGTGCCCCTCCCATATTGAGAAAATTTTTAAATATGCAAAGTAAAGAGAACACTTTGAGGCACCTTTCACAGAAAAAAATAATGAGTAGATTCTGCCCTTCAACTACTCTTCTCTTAAATATCTTTCCATACCGTAGTCAAACTTCAGAGGATGGTTGTTCACGAGTGACCGGCTTCAATATGTACAATTTTACAAAATTTTGATATAAACTGGAAAGGCCAAACATTCAATCGTTTGTAACATGTTGATATCGGTATGGTGAAAAAGCACAAATACGTTTGTAAACTTGCAAAATATCGTTTTAATCTAATCCTAGTGGTAATATAAATGATATGTTCAAGTCGCAGGTTAAACTTTACATTTAATTTCATTTTAGCGGCATCTTTGGTCTAGGCGGCGCACCGGACTCAACAGAGCAAAGGTCGCGAGTTCGACCATCAGCCGAGGAGCCGTGGCTGCTGGGGAGGGGGGGGGGGGTTACCTATGGCACTTCAGCAAGCACTTAGGCGTTTCAAATCTATATACAATAAAATCATGGTATCCAGTTGTTGTGCAGCTGGATGCACATCAAGGCAGAACAAATCAAAATGCATCACACTACACAGGATTCAAAAAGGTTCTGGTTCCAATACTCCCCCCCCCCCCCTCCCTCATTATTAGGGTTATTAGATTTTGCTGTGTTCCGTTAAAGTAATCAATAGAAATGATACTTCAAAACATTACCCCCCGAATAAGTGTCCCAAAGGCCTGAAATTTAAAAAAAATAACTTCGGCTCAGAAATTTTATAAAATTGAGCAATAATTAATGGGTTACTGACCAGGGTTCACACTTGAAAGGTGTTATCTTGAGAAATGTATGGTATAAATTCAATCAGAGCTACCCTTGTCCCTAAATTTTGATGTGCTGAATCCTCATAACTTGATTGCGAAACTCTATTTCAAAATTTTCACCTTCACTTTTTAAAATATAATATAAAATATAAACATGGATCTGATTTTAAAACTTTACTGTTATTTTGGGCATAAACTGGCAAACTAGTCCTAATCATTAATTCGATCAGCCAAGTCGAATAAAATTGTCAATTCAGTCACAAGTCTCATTTTAAATTTTAAAAATCATTATTTGAAGATAGTTTATTGAATTTAATAAATATCTAATAACATTCATATTTTGAGTATAAATTAGGGTTTTGAGCCGAAGCAAAGCAAACTTTTGGTTGATATGTTCCAGTGAAATGGCATGGGTAATTCATTTTATTTTTTCTAAATTTGTTTAAAATCTTGTTTCAACTGAAACATTTTACTTTTACCTTGAATTTTAATTTGAGTCTAAAAAAATATTATGGAAATTTACAGTGGTACTGATATTTTGCAATAAAGATGATGTGGTACGCCATAAACCCAAATTGCTTTACAGAATTTAATGAAATATAAAGCGTCATCACATTTCCTGTTTATAGCCTAAACCATAGTGCATTTAAGAATTCTCATAGTTTAATTAAAAAAATTGAATACGTTTATATACATTAGCTTCATGTATTAAATTCAGCAGCATAGCAATAGGCTACTTTTTCACTGAAATGGCACAAGCAAGTCTAAAGCGTCAGTTAATTCCATGTCAAACTTAATTCCCAGATCTCAGTAAATGATAGGATTTCCTGCTTTTTTTCTTTGCTGTAAATAATTAATCGTTTCGGGTTCTAGGTACTGTTATGATTACAAAATGATAGAAATAGGCTACTTTTCCACTGAAATGGCACAAGCAAGTTTTAATGTAATATTGTGAAAAAGGGTGACAAAATAAGTCATATAATTTTACAAAATTAACATAATTTCATGGAAAAAATCCAATGAAATTGTGTCATAACATTTTGGATCTATAACTTAAAACATTGAGTGGGTTTAAATTTAAAATATGCACATTTGGGATGAACCTATCTTTATAAAATCCGGCAGGAGAGCAAGTTCGTTTGATTTATTTTAAAATAAATATTATTAACTGACCTTAATAGTTTGAGTTTTTTAAAATACTTTTCAAAGAAATTCTAATTAAATATCTTGTTATGTTACACATTTCCATTATTTTAATCTTCAAAATTTGATTGAAAAGTTAAAAAATATGTTAATATTTAATGTATACGTTAGCATCTTGTTTTAATATTGTGTTGTGTCCGACAGGACAGCAAAACCTAAGTGTGATTATTTCATTGAAACAAAATTTTATCTTTATTATAAATTTTCATTTGACCTAAATTTCAAATTTATTAATAAAAGCGACCGTGAAGTAAGCATTTAAAACAGAATCGGATTTTGGACAAATTTCAGGCCTTAGGCTTTGTGTGAAAAAAAAGACTGCCAAAGCTACCAATAGGTAGGCCTTGTACATAGTTGCTCGGTCAGACTGGCGCCAGCTGGAAAGTACATCTGCCTTTAGGTAGCAGTAATTACCATACTCATAATACAGCACCTTCTGTACATGATCACATACAAAGAAATTGTATGAGGGCAGTGCCTTGTATGATTTCATTTGAGACCAGTGATCTCAATCGACAAAGTATTCATAGATGTCAGGGTACTCCAGCTAAGGCCAGCATCTGGAATTGTCTGACCACAAAGAACCCTAAATAGCCTATGGATCAGGTAGCACTGTACAATCATGTGTGGTCAATTTGCCCATATACACCCGCTGTTCCTCTGGTGTTACTGGGCATTTAACTATGAGGATGCTCTGTTGAATAAAGTTGAGTTTGATTGTGAACATTCTGAGGGAAGCATGGTGGCAGCCATTGTCCTAATTAGTGGAGTGACCAGTGCTAGGCAATGTTTTGCCTCCAGCAGGAAACCCAGTGCATAGCAGTGAGGTCAGGTCATATTACAATGAGCGTGGGGAAATAGGTGATTGCTATTTTAATTATCCGGCTGTTCATTAATATCCTCAACTTATGAATTAGAATGTAATAAACGGTGGATAAATTGATAACTAATTTATAGGTGCTTTAAAAAGATATCTAAAAAAATAATAATTAATTACGAACAACTGGGAACAGAAACAGATAAATTGAGAGATTTTACAGCTCAACAGGGGGGGGGGGCAGAGGGGGGGGGGGATTGCCCCCTCTGGATCCACCACTGTTAACCACAGATTGATATCATACATGTATTATAGTCTGTTCCAATAAAGTATACCGAATGAAATTTGGAAATATTTTTATCAAACAAGGTAGACTAGCTACCAAAAAGATGAATTAAGGAAGGTGGCATATGCCTTATGGCCAAGGATGAAACCAAAACCATACTTTGCAAAAAAATTAAAAATATAATAAAATCAATATCTAAGGCCAAAAAAATAAAAGGTATGGTTCTCAGGCACCGCCCGCGTCAATTTTAAAACCCCACATCAAAAAATTTTATTTTAATTTTGATCTTCCAAGAAGATATTTATTAAATTTATGTAGTGCTTTAACCTGTTTAGCAAAAAAATTGTTATTTTCAAGATTTTCCCTGATCATATGACATTTTTATCGAAACATACAAAAAGGTCAAAAATAAAATACCGCCTGCCCGCACTGATTTCTGAAAAAAAAGTGCCTGAGAACCATACCTTTAAATTTTTTGGCCTAATATAACTTTTTTTACAGCATCTCAGTCAAATTGATTAAGGTCAAGGTCAATGGTCACATGCACAAACAAATGCATTTGAAAGCTGCTGATTGGTAATTTGATCTCATAAATATTCTATAAAAAAAATGTAACTTTCAAAATGTGGCTGGTGACTCATGGCAGACGTCATGACTCCTGGGCACAAGATCCATTACATATTTTATTAGACCGTATACATCCTATTCAGTGTGAGACTGTGTGATAATGTTAATGCTTGATAGAATAATTCCTAAGTATCAATAGGCAGCCCGTGCATGGTGGAAGAACCACGGATGAAGCCTGGATCTAAAAATTGCTGCCAGTAGCCGAGAGCAAAATATCTGTTCTCTCTCTAAAGCGTCAGTTTATTCCATGTCAAACTTAATTCCCAGGTTTCAGTAAATGTTAGGTTTTCCTGCTTTTTTTTCCTTGCTGTAAATAATTAATCGTTTCGGGTTCTAGGTACTGTTATGATAACATTTGCTGTCTGCCTAAAGCGGTGCTTCAAAGGGCTTGGGCATGTGGAGATATTTGCCTGCCACTTTCAACAAATCTAAAAGGTATTTGGAAAATGTGGCGTATTGTAATGTTTGTTCCGTATATTTATATAGTCACTGATGTGATCGATCTGTAGATAGATTAAAATCCCACGACTGGCTTTTTGGCCAACGATATACACATAGCGATTGGACAAGGAGGTTGAGTTGTGATAGAAAGTTATGACCTAAAATGCTGGTATCTGACCAAAACCAGTGTTCGTGATAGCCGGGTGGTCTTTTCTTCAAGCGTGGTCTTCTGGCCTAGCTTCACTTTGCTTCAGTCTTACGTATTATGATACTTAGCAGATCTTATATATAAGGACCAGGTCTGTTCCACGATTAAACTGTCTGCAGATTTGCCATTTTCGTATAATGCTGTATATAGTTAAGGTTTTTATCACTATATAGACCGAGGCAGATTAAGAAATACATAGACAATAATACTTTGTGAACGTTGGTTCATGCGTTTGTGACCTCACACTTAGATTATGGAAACTCAATGTTTTTCAATTTACCAGAAAAGCAAATAAGCAAATTGCAGCGATTACAAAACCCAGCGGCTCGTCTGATTTTGGCTAAAAGGAAATTTGATTGTGAATGTCTAAAGACTCTACAGTGGCTACCGATATTGGAACGAATAGATTTTATCAAAATCGCTCATTGAGTTATAAAAACAAATCTGAAATGTTACCTTCATACCTAAGTGAACCGATAAAGGAGAAGAACAGTAAAAGAACTCTTCGGTCAAATTTTTAGAGACCTGCTTTGCACTCCTTTGACAAACACCGAAACTTACAGTAAGGGTGCTTTTACGTATGCAGCACCAACTGTTTGGAATGCACTGCCGGAAGACATTAAGACAGCTGGCTCTATTGCCAATTTTTTTAAAAAAAGGTTAAAAACCTTTTATTTTAGGCGAGTGTTTAGCTAATTTTATATGCATATTTTTATTTTTCATTCTCTTTATATACCCTGTTTGAATGTTTTTAAATGCTCTGTATCTTGCATATAATGTGATAATTTATCATTGTTTTAAATGTTTTGTATGTAATTTTATGTATGTATTCTTCATTTGTAAACCGCTGTCGAGTATTGAATTATACGAAAGGGCGGTCTAAATAATATAATAAACTATTACTATAACTATAATTATCTTACCAATTTGCTCATATGAAGAGAAAAAAAGAACTTTTTACTGACTAAACATAGAGTAGCATTTCAGTGCATAAGCTAACGATCGTTTACGAAAAGTGTGTCGGGGTTAGCGCACGTGGAAATATTTACAAATTTGATCATCAATGAGCCATATTAAGCACCTTCATATATATAGTATTACACTCTGTGTAATGACTGAATGAGGGTGCATGTTGTATGATATCTGTATCAGTGACAGATTTGCGCCCCTCCCATGGTTCTATGTACACACACACATATATATACATATATACAAAATTCACACAAAAGTCACAGAAACATAACAGAATCATAAGACATGGTTGATAGTAAGAGCATAAAACAAAAGACTAGATAATTACATGTTAATAAAATCAATCATATAACTGAGTGATGAGGAGTATTTTTAGTTTTCTAAAAGATATCCATTGAGTCTTCATTTTTCTGGCTTCGTATGGCAACTTTTTCCATCACCTAGGACCAGCTACTCTAATTGAAGAAATCATAGCCAGTCTGCTTCCCACAACAGGCAAATTTCCAGTTCTACTAGAACAAAGGTTTGAGCGACCATGGTTCTGATCAATAAGTTGTTTTTAATATTCAGGGGCAGAACCTTTGACACACTAAAGAATACTTGTTAGCACTTTAAATCTAATTCTTTCTTCTGTCCTAAGCCAATGCAATTTCTTCACGTAACCATTAATTCTGGCAAACTTTTTTAAACGGAAAATCACACGGCAAGCCATGTTCTATACACGCTGTAACCTCTGTAAATCAGACTTGCCTGCATCCAGCAATAAACTGTTATACAGTAGTCTAGTTAAGAAATAACTAAGGCTTGCACCAAAGTTTTTGCAGATGTCACATCAATATTACTCCATATTTTGGATATTTTCTTTTATGTAAGAAAAGCACTCCTGCACAGATAATTCATGTGAGCTTTTCCATTTCTAATATTTACACTTGGAGTAATTGTATCCTGTCCAATAACAATTGATGGTTCATGAATGATAGAGAATGATCTTAATCCAAGAGATATAAATTCTGTTTTGTCATTATTTTTTTTTCAACAAGTTTGTGCCATTTATTTTTTTTTTCATATATATGAAAGACAGCAATCAAGATACAATTTTATGTTGACTTTCGGTCCAGTCTACCGTAAACCTGTTCCCATGCATGGAGCAACAGCTCACATTATCACCACCGTTAAGAAAATTATGTTTTCCCCCGTGTTTGACTGTTTGTTTGGTTGTCTGTTTGTTTGGTTATCTGTGTATATAATAACGTTAACATGATTTATCAGGTTTCACTAAAACAGGCCCTTTATTTCAGCAGTAGGCATATCTGAACGGATACTCACTAAAAGTCTCGAATTACAACCTCGAAACCTAGGTTTGCCAAGAATAAGTATAAATTTTACAATGCCTCTTAAGCCGGGCTTACGTGTGTTGATAATACACAATGTACCAGCAAGCCAGATGCTTAGAAATTATATAAGACGTGCTGACAGCATCTTTATCAACAAACAGCCCTTGATAACACAGTTAATGATATGATGGGTGAGATGCGTGAAAGATCTGGCGCAGCAACCCGCATCAGTATTACAGCCGGTGCATGCACCTGTCCGAGTCAGATGCTTCAAAATGTCGACACCTCCCAAACAAACCGCCCGTTTCTTCATCTAAGCTGAGTCATCCCAACCGCAGCAGCCATTACAACTACTTATATTTTACTTTACTCGGTTACTTAATAATAAATGACAGCTTTCGGAGGTAACAGATTACACTGTCAGTGTTAGTACAGTCTAAATTAAGGCTGTGCTATTTTAATATTTTCTCTGAGAGCTATACTAAAATAATATATATAGTATACATATGTATCTGTGCTTGCTCCTCTAAGAAAAGCCGGATACAATCAGGTGCGTTATTTTGGTTTTGATTAAGCAAGTTAAGTTTGTTATTTATACAAGACACGTGGCCTCAGCTACCTTGAGGATAAACTTATCAACTGCAAGACACATCCAGGTATGTAGTTTTAACCCCTCAGGTATGATGAGGTCACAAAACGTATATATCCCAAGTACCTCTCTCCTAGTTAGGGGTCGACCCCGATAAACAACAAAACGTGTGCACGTGACTAATTTACATCATTCAGGGTTTTGACCCGCTAATGATGCACTGCACTCTGAATAACTGCCTATTAATAAGATAAAAAAAACCAATGTAACACAAACGAGAGAAAGTAAAAAAAATCACCGTATTACGTCATAACCCACGTGATTTATCTAAATCTGGCTCCGTTTAGGCCCACATATTGCCTTGTGGTTTATATCTGCGTTCGTATATACAAGTAACTGGGGCACAGGTAAAGATTTGTTCACTGTGATTAATTATTGAGCAACTGACTATTTACATGTATGCTACAGATAGCCCGCAGAAGATGTATATAACAGCCACACATTTTTTGGTCATGGGGTTAAGCTTACACCCTCCTGTAACAAATGTTTGTCTTGGCAAATTTTCAAGGCAGACATGTCAGTTGTGCACATCTATTATTAAAACAAGATAATGAAGCAATTTATTTGTGCCAAAGATGCGCTAACCCGCGCTTTTAATTTTGTTATATATATATATATATATATATATATATATATATATATATATATATATATATATATATATATAAAGTATTATGTACGAAGATTCCTGTACGACATTTTTCTTTACGACATTGTTAATGCAGTCGCATGACGTCATAACCGTAGTTATTTCCCTAAATCTCCATGGGCAATTCTAACGAATCTATTTTTATAAGCAACAGCCGAGATGCTTGAAAATATTTGTATGCTGTGATTAATTACTGAAACAAATAGCTAGACAAATTTGTTGTAAGTATCATGTTACGGGGACTAGTAGAAACGGTAAAAAACTGAAATTTTTGGCAGGAGAGTTTTGCTAACAACCTGCATATTAAAAAGTGTGTTTTGGCATATTTTCAATTACACTGAGACATATAAACATCATTATCAAACACTTGGCCAATGACCTTTGTGTACACCCGTCATTAAAAAAGATAACGAAGCAAGTTACTTGTATCAAAGATAGATGTGTAAACCATGAGGTTTATTTCGTTTTATGAATTAATCCTACACTAATCGTCTCAGGCATGCAAGACGTGTGTAATATCAAATTCTTTTACTCAGGCAATACAATGCAATAATAATCGGTTCTAATATTTTATCTCTGAACAGGCCAAAATGTTTCTGGCATCCGGTCGATTACTTTTGTTTTCAGCTTTCTCCATACCCAAAACCTGCCGACCTTTACAATACAAAAATGAATTTTCTGTCATTTTACCCTTACTATTAAAAATTCATAAGCCAGCCTGTATAAAAATACACTTTTATATAATTCTTTATAAATCGCTTGCAAACGAAACAGGTAAAATTAATTTTTTTTAAATTAACGCATTCTCAAGGTAAACTAAAGGGGCTTGATTAAAAAAACGAAAGTAGAATGATCGAACTTCATGGTCCCGGAAAATGAACGAATATAGCTCACTCTTTTAGGCAATGTATTTTCTTTGATCTTGGGTTCGTATCCGTTACCTTTGTTGCTTAGAATAATTCGCATGCACCCTCTTAAGTATCAAGACGACTATCTTCATTCGAAATATACTTACTAAATGTATATAGGGACCGAGTCGTTTCGGACCTATGAAACGGTACAGTCAGACGTTGACAGAAGAGACCTCTTCATAATGGGCGAGGTCCAGGTGCCAGTTACCCTAATTATAGGTGGCTCCAGTGAATTTGCAAAGTAAACTGACCAAGTGCTATTACTGTGTCTGGATCATGTCTGGGTCATTTATATGATAAATTACCAAAAAAAGTAAATATAACTGACTTACCATTGCATCTGGGTTTCCGTCTCCATCATCATCATCATCTTGTTCATCTTGTACGCCATCATTGTCGTCATCATTATCCAGGTAATCAGGAATACCATCTCCGTCCGTATCCTTCTTCTTGTAGTCTGCTAGGTTATCAGGAACACCGTCGCCGTCCTCGTCTTTAGCCATGTCCGGCGCCACTTCTTCCTGCTCATCCTCCTCCAGGTAATCCGGTATTCCGTCCCCGTCCGTGTCGCGGACCATATCCATACCTGGATGCATCCGGATCTTCTTTGGGATGCTGAGTCCATCTGAGTCTTCGTCCTGGCTGTCCGGAATGCCATCTTCATCCATATCACCATCTAGGTCATCTGGGATGCCATCATTATCATCATCCGGATCTACCTCATCCGGAATACCATCGTTGTCATCATCCGGATCAAGGTAATCCGGAATGCCGTCGCCATCGGTGTCTTTGTAATCAGGGTCAATGGAATCAGGTATTCCATCACCGTCAGCATCATCATCCCAAGCATCCATGATGCCATCGCCATCAGTGTCAGTTTCCTCGGCATCCGGAATACCGTTTCCATCTGCATCTTTGTCAGCATAATCCGGAATTCCATCACCGTCATCATCGTCATCTAGGTAATCCGGAATTCCATCACCGTCGGTGTCCTTTTGTTTCCAGTCAGCGATGCCATCTCCATCTTTGTCGTCGTCGAAGATGTCTGGGATGCCGTCTCCATCTGAATCCCTCTTCCTCCTGTCTCCCTCCTGCTGTTCATCAGGGACACCATCACCATCAGCATCCTTATCCTTGTAGTCAGGGATACCGTCGCCATCATGATCCTCCTCAAGATCAGGAACACCATCACCGTTATCATCGATGTCAAGATAGTCTACGATGCCGTCCCCATCTTCATCTTCGTATTTATCCAGGATACCGTTGTCATCAGCATCTTCGTCCAGGTAATCAGGGATGCCGTCGTTGTCGTCGTCATCATCAAGGTAATCAGGTATTCCGTCACCGTCTGAGTCGACGGTCGGGTCCACCCCGGGAGGGGGAGGTGGTACCTCGTCTTCTTCATCTTTTTGTTTTGCAGCAGTGTTTGGTGTAGCAGGGTTCGAACCTTTAGCAGCCTTGGCTTGAGACCCCCCTTGTTTGGCGTTCACAGAAGCTGCGACGCCATGGCCGTCAGCATTGTTGTGAGGGTTGTTAGGTACACGGTCAGGGTCATTGTTTTTAATTTTGGCAGCCTTGACGCCACCTCCATTCGGGTTACGAAACGTTTGCTGTCCAGCCTTCTTCTTGTTGTTGATCACAGCCTTGGCCTGCTGTGCACGGACCGGAGGTACGTCGGCTGCCGACGCGAATATATTGGGCATCAGTCGTGAGAGACACAGTGTGCAGGACTCCTGTGTGGAACATAAAAACAAGAAATAAGTCTAATCCCAGGATTCTCCACCAACTCTAGAAAAAGGTTCGTTCATGCTGCATGCGGGTCAGTAAAAACCAACATCAGCTCAAACCATTCACAGGTGTGTTTGTTCTTTTTGCATCATGATTTGGTTTACCATGTTAAGGATTAAAATTAACACGTTAGGGAAATTTTGGAGAGCACACTGATCGATTTACAATCAATGTCCGATCCCCTTACAAAAGCTGAACATTTCTAAAAATATAATATGACGAAACCGGTTGTTCTTTTTTCTATGTCGAATCGTCGATCGTATCAATTTAATTTCATGTTAGACAAAATAATTTTTCTATCACGTACGGAAGAAACCACTTTATTATAAAAAAACTTTATTATATAAATAAACCAATTTATTATAAAATTATAAAAAAGAGCTTTATTTCTCGGTCATTTCCATCGCCTCAGACTGAAAATTTCCATGGGTTGTAACTTATGGTTGACTCTATTTCCTGCGTCAAGGAAATAATGTGTTATATGTTTTACTGTACTTATCCGTTACACACACAGGCATAGAGCATTTATACATACACACCCACGAAACATGTCGTACGGAAGATGTTACCTTCTTAATAACAAACCGGTCTTCACACTGCGGTGAATCATTCATGTATCTTCAATACCAGTAGCTGATCCAGAACAGAATGTTTGAGTAGACACCCTCAGATTAAGCTGTAACTTAGCTCCAGAGGGGGAGGCTGTGAAGCATTCTTTGATAAAGGTATCTAAACAGACCTTTCTGTATAAGTGTGGTTGGATACGGATTGAGAATAATCTTTCATGCTTAATACTAATTGCATTATCCCTTGCACCAAGTTATACCTCTTCCTCTTCGGAAAATCTAAATCCCACGCTTTTTTTCTATCCTATGTGCATCCCTAACTTAAGTATGTTTTATATACATAGCTAACTGTACCCTATTAATTCCGACATGCGATTTGTGGCATTTGAGTTGACTCGGTAGTAAGATGGTGGCATATGAACAATTCTGTGAACTGATGGCATATGAACAGGTCTGAAATGCTGGAGCGGAATGAATCAATTAGGGTTTTTTTTTTGTCCTCTGAAATACGATAAGAATACATTTCGAAGACAGTCGCAAGGAGGGAATCTGTCTGAGGAGAGAATTTTGTGGCTAGTGAACCCGAATCGGCCGAAAAGAAACCAGTAGAAATGTTATATCAAACTTCACTTTACAGGCGCGGATCCAGGATTTTTTAGGACCCCCTCCTGATTGATAAAAATATTTGGCAATAAACGTGACCTTTTTTAATTCATGGTGTAAAATTCAGTGAAAACATGTGTACTCATTACGGCTATACAGGAATATACCTACCGTGAATATTATTCTTGATTATATTCGGGGGGGGGGGGGGGGTTAGGCCATTTCCACGATTATTGCCAAAGACATAAATACAAATGATTTATAGTATTTTAGCCCAGTGTCCGGATATTTTAAATACAACTCTATTACATAGCACATAGATCCACCCGAGTTTTATTAATTTTTCAAAGTGTTGTACCTCACATTTAACCTTTCCTCGGATTTTAACACATTACATCCGCCACAGTACTCAGAACAATGTCTAGATGATCAAGGAAGCATTTAGTGCTGTCATACTGGGTTTATAATAAACCGACAGTTGGAAATATGTATGTGTTTAATTCAAAGTACAGAGAACAATTATTAGGGAAAAAAAGACCCTAGGGTACAAGTTTTTGTGCATTTCCTATCCCAACCATGGTTACCGGATTCCTTTGAAAAATGGCCTTAGTTGTCATCTGAATGAACATCTGAGAAGGGTTTGCAGCGAAATTCCGGTAAAAATTATTAGAATTTCATTAACATATCTATATAGATTGTGGTAACTAATCAAAGAATTAAACAGTAAACTCGATCATTTATTTTCAGATTTTACTAATGTCACACTTGGCCTTTTACCGATCACGTCCCATCTTCTTACTGTACGGTCAGGGGTAGTCTTATCAAATAATACTAAAGATTACGCTCACACGAGCCATACTGTGCATAAACGAAATTTATAGGCTATGAAATTCCAATTCACGCAATGCAGGGGCGGCGGGGCGCATCCAGGATTAAGATAAAAAATAGGGTGGGTTGGGGGGGGGGGGGGGCAACCCAGGAGAACTAAGGGAAATCCTTAAAAAAAAAGGTCCGAAGGGCCGGAAAGGGGGGCGGGGGGTCCAGGCCGCAAATTTGGTCTGAAACCCTTAACCAGCGGCATAGGTAGTGAAGAGGGCGAAGGAGTCCAACAAATACGATGGATAAGAATATTTACAAGACAAATTACATAAACGTGGTGTTTTTGTGGTATGTATTGCATGGATTAAGTAATATTTTGTACGCATACACGTGACATTTAACCAGAAAACGTTTTCTTTACAAATTTGGATTAAAGTTTGACAGTTGAAACTAGTAGTCCCGGCAATCCCCACAATTCCAAGCTGGATAGTCGTTTTGAGTGAAAAGGAAAGGGTGATCTCGAGCGTATCATTCATTTTATCAAATCTCCCACCAGGCTCATGAAGAAATAAGAATTTTATAGGAGTCCTTGTAACAAATATAGGCTTTTATGGAATTTTTTTCAGCCTCAAATGTAGGAAAATGTTTTACTTCACAATCGTGTTTTACATGCAGCATCTAATGCTCTGTTTTAATTTGTTTCATTGCCTTTTGAAGACTGCCACACAATCATATTTGTAATAATTTTTGTTTGAAATAAAGATTGTACAATGAAAACAATATTGGAAAATGTCAGATATTACGGTTTATACACTGGAAGTTATAAGAAATTCTGAGACTTTTTTTCAATTGGAAAACGTAGAGTCAGAAGACAGGATTATATGTTAACAGTGCCATCCAATAATACTGTAATATCCATTATTTGGCGAGCACATTATTGGTTTAGAATAGCTTTAATTAAACACTGCATAGACCCAGTTTCCATAAAGGAAATGAACATTTAGTGTACATTTCCTTTATCTCGTGCTTGTTTCTCAGGACAATTTTATATTTACATTTCTTGTAAACTCAAAACATCTCAAACGTCCGCACTGCACAATAAATTTGGAGTCTCCTCCGTCCTTCTGATTGTCCAAATGTGAATATTCCTGAACATTTTATTGGCATAATATTTTTCCTTTGAGGATTTTTTTTGTCTTTAAATGAAAAAGACCTATATTATCATTTTATTAAGGCACCTCACAAATATTGTAATGATGTAGATTATGTTCTTCAAGTGAACTACTGGATTTGAAGCCTCAACTCAATCCAGTAAAACATATTAAGAAACATCCTCCGATAGTAAAGGTTCAAATATGTAGTTGAAAGCCCACTAATATATCTTAAGATATTTCGAGTTTCATTTGCAAAATTTAATTGGTGAATTTCTGGTAATGAAAGAAAACTGGTTGCTCCACTGAAAGCTTGATGTCCAGAGCTAAGAAAGTTTGTCTAAGTTGCAGGACAGACTGGCTGCCAAGGATAAAATAATTATTTAACATATATAATTAACATTCATTTACACTTTAGATGACCCATCACATTCAGCAATATAATTTTTAACACAAGGAAATTTATTTTATGCCACATGGAGGACTACTCACAAATTGTGAAATGTGTTACCCACCAATAGACTTTGGGGGGGGGGGGGGTATTTAGAGACAGTATCATTATACAATAAACACTTCTTCTGTTGTTTGAATATTCTTTTTTTTCTCAGCAAATTTTAAGTGTGAAAATGCAACAGGTTAAAACTAATGTGATCTTTCTTAAAGACCAACTTGCTACATTCCCTTGGATATCAAACATGCAGAAAAATCTCAACTATAAAATGAAATAAAAAACACACCTGAACTGAAAGGAAAATTCATATCCTCAACCCGTTCTCTCTCAGTTTTAGTAGTTCATGCACACACAGAAAAAATGTATAAATCCAACCTAGGTTTTCTAAGAGTTTATTTACAAACTTTAAATATTCTCTAGTGAGTCACTGTATGACCCTGTACTTACGTATCACTCCATAAAAACACAGAATCATACACATATACAAGCACTGATAAACAGAGACACAAGTCCCTGGCTAACAGAACATATTACAATCGGACGACATTAGGAATGTGAAATGATGAAAACTGCATATCCTTACTGAGTAACTGAACACGGGCACAATGACTTAGCACATAATATCGCTCGTGAAAATGTCTGTATACTTAACAACTGTCTGCGACCATCCATGAACAAATGAACTGAGTGCTCCAGCAGCAAATTCACTTTTGAGTGCAGTAAAAACAACATCCTTTTATAATGCCATCCATCATTCTCCAAGACGCTATCGACGTTGACTCGTCTGGCATTGTTTTAAGTGACACACACTAAGTACAAGTCCGTCCTTTGGTGGTTATCAGACTCCCGCAGGTTTGCGCATAATACCATTTTTGTATTTTAAATTTCTATATTACCCAATTATTTAAAAAATTCCAGATTCATGATTTCTACAGTTCCGTATGGGGTGGTGTGTCTTCCTGCAATAAAAAATAAGAAAAAAATTTTAATTTTATTTTAAAATTTCATTTATTTCTTGCGCTGCTTCCGTGCTGAGTTTTATCTTGCACAACAAGGATGTCACTAAAAAATAGACCTTATTGCTTGATGATATGTCACTGCAATTTTAATTCCTTCTTTGCCTTTCCCTCATCAACAGATGGAGTTGGATTTCTTTTTCTTTTCTTTTTTTTCTTGGTTGTTAGTGCTGGGGTCAGGTAAACCAAACTGGTGTTTTTGCGAGAAGGCTAATTCTGGTAAAAACCAAACCATGCCAAATACCATGATGCGAATTAACACTCAGGCAAATCTCAGCATTTGGAAGCAGGTGCAAGGAACAGCAACACATCTAACAAAGGCATCATGTTCATTAAACCACCCTGCTTCTAGAAGGTGTAGCATGCAACTAGTAAATCTAATGATTACTCTGTCTACCGATCAAAACTACATTACCAATGTAAAATTTGAAATCTTCACACTACATAATCAGCTTTTTTAGAAATTCTGAAACTTGGAATTTTTCATTTTTAAACAGGGTGGCTTCAGATGTATTTCTTCCAAAATATTACTACAACGATTTTTTTAATGCAAATTCTCACCTTATTAATGGCTGGCATCAAATATAAAATTAAAATTTTTGAAAAAAAAAAAGCACAAGTATAAGGATTTCATGGCAATAGCTGACATGTATTATTATGACAGAAATGAAGCATTAAGTTTTCCTCTTTGCAGAGTTAACTAAGCCAGGATATAAAGTTGGCGGTCAGGTAGGACCTACCTCTTGAGCAGTTTCTGCCTCTGTTTTATCCTCTTGTTTTTCAGGGGTCTCTTCAGCAGCAGAAGCATCTCCAGCCTCCTCTTCCTCCTCATCAGCTTCCTCCTCAGCCTCCCCAGCTACCTCCTCATCCTCAGGCTCATCCTCAACCTGTGTGTGATAAACAAAACTTACTATACACACAAATTTACAAGTGTACAATACACTTAACATTTACAGCCTAGGTGCACAATTCAGTAACTAATAGTTGTAAGTATGGACAATCACTTCTAACCATTCAGTAAGTTAAGGACAAAGACTTCTAACCTATTTGTGAGTATTAATTATCATACCCTATCTTGTGTATAACATTGTCAAACGATAACAGTAAACTCCACTCATACTAGAGTCAATGTCTTTAATGATTAAATTGTTAAAATATTACTTGTGCCTCAGTGTTTGTATGCTAATGCTAATATCTCAAATCAATGAATTAATTACAATTAAATACAAATGATTTTTCAGTTTTAGTTTTATGTACAAAAACATTAATAGCTACATTTACATACTAAATGACGTACTTTTATTCAAATTGACATGTACTTTTATTCAAATGACTTATTATACTTCCTCAAAATCATATCCTCTCAAAGAGGCTCATTTCAAATAGACCACCCTCATCAAACAGGCTTTAATATTATCTCATCCTCACCTTCTCATCAAGAGAGATGTCAAGGCTGATTCGCATCATTTTCTCAATCCTCTCGGCAAAGTCAGCAGTATCCTTCAGGGAGTAGCCAGAGCGGAGAGTTGCCGTCTCAAAAAGCAGGACGGCTAGGTCTTTTGTGGTTTGATCTTCCTTGTTGGTTTCAACACGCTGTTTCAGTTCCTTGATGAGAGGGTGGCGTGGGTTCAGCTCAAGAGTCTTCTTTTGGGTGGCATAGAATCTATAATACATATGAAAATTTGTAACAATACTAAAAGATCACAGTAAGAAAATATACAATAATACTTAATATCTTAGTATTTTATTATTAAATCATCAAAACAGCAAAATCGTTAATTTTGTTAAAGTGCTTTTTTAAATTCAAGTTTGATGTTATTCCTCTTAGGAAGGAACCATTAAAGAGGTTTTTTCCCAACAGTAATTGAAAGTACTATTCTGCCTGATAGCAGATCAAAAGTTTTCTTGTTTATCAAAGGCAAATAAAATTGCATATTTTTTCATGTAAAACTTTTCATTGAATGGGAATATTATAAAATGTTGCATATCATTTCATGTAGTCCATTAGTCCTGCTATTTTAAATTGATATTATTACAGTTAGGAGTCTTAAAGTGCAGTGTTTTCTTATGTGTTAAAATGGCATGATATTGGATGCATGCAATGTTCATACAGCAGAACACTTGATACACCAGTATATTAAGAGCCTGGTTATGTATGTATGCAAGTTCTGAGCCTTGGCTGATGTACTGGATGACAGGCGGTATAGATGTGTTTGGGTATGGTGTGTATACAGTTTCTGATTACATACAACAGCTGCACTGGAGCTGGGCCTGCTCTATGAGTCAGTACAGTGCTTGTACCCTGATCATCACATGTTACTATGGAAACTCAAGGCACAGGGGTCAATATTGGAGGTCAAGGTCACTTACGACTGGGATGGATCATTAGCCTTCTGGTAAGCCTGGGACTTCATGATGCGCTCCATGTTGCCAGACCATCCATAAGAGCTGGCGACCAGAGCACATGGTGAGGTGGACAGACGCTCAGAAATGGTGGCCTTCTCGATCTGAAACACACCAACAACCACCTGTTACAACATCTATTCTAGTTAACAACAACGGCAGACCACTCTGAGCCACCCAACATTTGTTGACCCACCTGACATAACCTAAACAATCTCTAAGAAACTTCAGCATGAGCCATACACTTCAAACCTATTCCTGTATAAGAAAAATCAGGTCACAAAATTCCCATCATTCCATTATTTAAGAAGTATTTATTATTGTATACGAAGGAATGCTTCACTCAGCAGTCTTCTTTGCTTTCACAGTACTCTGCTCAATTTTTGATTTACACAGATGATAATCCTTATCATCACAGTTTTAGAATCTGTAACCTGGTGTATATACAATTAAGTCTACATCTTCACTCACATTAAGCTCAGATGCTTTTATAGCCAACAGGTATCATTTTTAAATTTCCTGTAAAAGGATGACACCTTCTTTACTCTGCATGGGTAGAAAAACAGGGTTACTGCAGCTCCAGATCAAACATGAAAGTCTTTCATGTCATAAAGCAAACAAAGCAAACACTTATGACCTTATCCCCCCTATGAATAACGGTATTTCAGCGTGAACTGTGTTTGCTGGGTTAATTAAATCATTAGTAATTTACCAACAGAAAACACATAGATGAGACATTTTTAGACAGCCTGAAATAATTCTGTTAAAATTAAGACTTTTTCAGTATAGATTTTTTAATTTTCAAAATTCAATACTTTATCAGGGAGTGGAAATCCTATAAAAGATATATTTATCCTTACCTTGTCCTTCAGGGCATCATCTTTCATCCAGTTAAGCAGGGGTTCAAAGTCCTTCTCCAGAGCTTCCTTCCTCTCCTTGGCCTTCTCAGACTGGTCGAGCTTGAGTCCCTCCTTGGCGACATTCTGGAATTTCTTTCCTTCATATTCTGGCAGAGCCTGGATGGTGTATTCGTCAACGGCTTCAACAAGGTACAGCACCTCATAGCCCTTCTTCAAGAGACGTTCCACAAATGGAGACTGCTCGACCTCCTCGCGGGATGTGCCGGCGATGAAATAGATGTGCTCCTGCTTCTCCTTCATGCGCTCAACATATTCGGCCAAGGATGTGGTCTCGCTCTCGGAGTTTGAGGAGAAGAAACGCAGCAGTTTTGCCAGACGAGTTCTGTTGGAGTGATCCTCGATAACACCCAGTTTAATGCTGTAATAACAAAAGGGAAACAGATATATGAACCTTGCAAGAAATTTGGGATTCTATATTCTACATATCAATCAAATTTAAATGACTCTTTTGTTTTACATCTGATTATGTGGACAATGTTGGCAAATAATACAGATTAATACCATAATGAATTTTTTTCTCTATACCTGATATAAAAAAGATTATAAACAAGATGACTTGAGTTTTTAGGTTTAATGGTGTCACAGGAGAGTGCAGATAAATAAACATTATATTCATACTTCTACAACTATTTTAGTGAGATCTGATTTGAAAGACATCACAAGACCTATTTAAAATATACTACATCATAAAAGAAAAAATGCTGCAAACAACCATAACATGGTTTATCTAAATTTGTCCCCCTTTTTTACTACTTAAGTTTTCTTTAACAAGTGATTAGAAAACCTTACTTTGTGCTGAATTCCTTCCAGAACTTCTCGTACTCATCCTTAGCGATTTTCTTGATCATGTCGAGTGTCTTGCGGACCAGTTTCTTCTTGATGACCTTGAGAAGTTTGTGCTGCTGCAGGGTCTCACGAGAAACGTTCAGTGGCAGGTCATCAGAGTCAACCTGGAAAACATTACATTGACATTAATAAACCAATATAATAACATTGACACTGATAAACCATCAAATTGACATTAATAAACCATCACACTGACATTTATAAACCGATACATTTTGAGTAATACACTTTTGCAGTGGTAGTTATAAAACATTACACTGACAGTAATTCAAGTTTACACTGATGGTAATAACCATCGCACTGAATAAAATGGTAACATCCAAATTTCTTCCAGAACATGTCAAATGAGCACGTCAAAGACTAAATATAAAACCAAAACTGTAGTTAAAACATGCAAAATACTGATATCAGTGGCTATAATCAATTATGAAGTTTTATTATAAATTTTAATGAAATATACTTTTCTCATGTTTACAATGATTATCACATGGTTGAAAGAGAATGGTTACTATGAAACATAAAACCCTTAAAAAATACCCTTATTTCACTGTATGCTTTCAGGTTTCAACTAATATATAGCAAATTGAAACCTATTTTCTTGTCACAAACTAGGGATAATAATTTCGAGCCAGATCCACATCAGTGTGAATGACACAGTTAACAAGGTCAAGAAAACTTACCACTCCACGAACAAAAGAAAGGTACTTGGGCATCATGTCTTCGAAGTTGTCGGTGATGAAGACACGTCGCACGTACATCTTGATCATATCAGTCTTCTTGCCGTAGTGGTGGAACATGTCGGAGGGTGAGGTCTTGGGGATGAACAGGATAGACTTGAAAGTCACTTCTCCCTCGGCTGTGAAGTGGGTCTTGGCCAAAGGCTCATCATGGTCACGTGTGAATGACTTGTAGAATTCACTGTATTCATCATCTGTAATGTCAGCTGGCCTGTGAAATAACATTAAAAGTGTTTATCACAAATACTTTTTCACAAACTTTACTGCCAAATATTCTATAAATCATTTATACTTAGTGCTAAAGTAGAATACATTAATATTTGAGTTTGGAGAGTATTTACTCTTAAATTATGAAGATTTTTTCATTGACATCCCCAATTTCATTTAATAAGCTTATTCTATTTAAGTAACGTGAAAGAAGCAGTATAAAATTTACACAAAGATGAGATTTTTACATAAAGATTTGATTATGCAACTGCCTCAAAAAGTCTAGTTAACCTGTTTAAATATTCTATAGTTTTCATATTTAAATTTGATATTTCCATTTTCTTTTAAATATTTATATTTTTTTCATATTTTAATCTTGTTTTCACGATTCTGTTTGAATATTTTAAATATCAAAATAAAACTAGATTTTTCATAATTGTTTTCCTTTTTCCAAATCAATATTCCGTTAAATTTAATTTCTTAACTTAATGTCTGGCCTATAACTCCTATCTTTATTCTCATCTTTACCACTTGAGCATTCCCTTACTTTCTGGTCCAGAGTGGTTTGTTGTCGTTGACGAGGACCCAGTCCCACACAGTCTTCTCCACTTTCTTGGTCTTTGGTTTGTCCTCCTCCTCCTCAACCTTTCCATCCTCATCATCCTCATCTTCTTTATCATCCTCTACCTTATCTTCCTCAGCCTCCTTCTGCTCCTCCTCATCCAGAGGCTCCTCGACTGTCTCAGTCTACAAGATGCAACAAAGCCAAAGTTTAGGAAAGTTGGACATGTTGATAACACAAAAAGGGTCTTATGACTAACCCTGTTCAAATTTGACTTAAACATTAAATAAAATTGACAAATTTTAGTATTTCATTAACCAGGAGGGTGGTCATATGAGGGACACTCCCGTTATATTTTGGAATTAAATAAATTCTGACATCTACTCCTCTGCAATGACAAGATCTTCTATTCTTGGTCATTTTGATATTTTGAATAAAAAAAATTAAATATTAACAGTGTTCCATGATCATTTTTTTTTAAGAAGTGACACTTAAGAACATAAATACATTGGCTTGGAATAGCAGTGTCCATGAACATTGAGTGTAGGGGTAAAGTGAGGCTGATGGCAATACCTTGCTGTCCCAGAGGTAGATGTTGAAGTTGATGAACTGGCTGTACTTCTGTACCAGTTCCTTGATGGTGTGCTGTTCCAGGAAGTCGTGGGCCTCCTCCTTCAGGTGCAGGCTGTAACACAGGTAAACAAATATAAATATATTAATATATTTATATTATATATATATAGTTAATATTCACATTAAATATAACCACAAAAAAAGTCCAGCATACATTACTCAAGGTTACAATAATTTTTTCTTTACTGTAAAGATTTTTTTCAAGAGGATTTCAGAGGAAACATTTAAATTTTTTTAAGTTTTTTTTAAGCCTCCCCCCGCAACCCCGGGGCATGAGCTAATTAGCATTCATTTCACTTCTGAGTAATAATTCTAAAATGAACAAGACTATACAAAAGTATGGTTCTCTTATGCTGATCCCAACTTGCAGACCCACAAAATGTAACTCAGTTACAATAAATGGGTGTGTGACATTTTTATGATAAAATAAGCACAAACACTTGACATGATGTACGTAATCATTTTTAATCAGCTTTCATTAAAATATTGTTTATTTCAAATACATGATCTGTTTATTCAAGGACTGACCTGATCTGGGTTCCCCGGCCGAGGGTGTTGCCACGGGGATCCTGGGTCACAGAGAAGGAGTTGGCGTCAGACTCCCAGATGTGTTGCTCATCGTCATTGTGCTTGGAAGTCACAACCACACGGTCGGCCACTGTTGACAATAAAATTAATACTGATTATTGTGCTGAGGTTTAAAATCAACAATTTATCATTATAAATCCATGGTCTGGAAAATTGACACCATTTGTTAATCAAGATACTCCGAAAGGGTCTAATGTTGAGATTAAAGTTACTCACAGAATGACCCATATCTCAAATAACAAAATCAATGAATGCTTTCAAACTGATACTTTTGCATACAAACAGATTGATACAACTGCATATTCTTTTACTTGGTAGACACCTTCCCTATTCAATTCAGGAAAAGTAAACTGTTAAAACCAAAATTTTTATTTCAAGGTACAATCTACTACTTAAAATAAAAAATAAGCCATGTGTAGATTGATAGGACCAAGTGTAAAATGTTAAAACCCAAACTTAAAAGTTTTCAACCTTACATCAGTGAATACCAGCACAAATCAGTCAAATTTGAACAATATACCACAAGTAATGAATATATTAAATGGACAATGCCATCTGTAGCAACTGCAAAATTAATTTTATTTTTCATATAAGTGAAAATAAATTTATCTCATGTGCTCAGATAGCCTTGACAAGCCGTCAAAAATTCAACAAACATGTGGAGGGGTTTACCAATATGCCAAGATCAAATGGAACTTTTCTCACTCAAGTCTGATGTTGTTAGAAAGTACACTAAAAATGCTTACAATGAGTCTGTTTTATGTCAATTGACAGTGTACCTGTAGGCCATGAGGCGTTGTACAAAATGACAAAAATATTTGCAGCCATTCCTCATAGGGCTTTATATTGCCTTCCTCAGACCTAGATGTAAAGGCACCCTGACAGCCAGTTATCTGGTCATAATGTCAGAGGGCTGATATGGGGCTAGTGCTTGGAATGACATGGGTAACCAAGAGCTTTTGCGGAATCTTACCAAGGAAGGAAGAGTAAAAGCCAACACCAAACTGTCCAATCAGATCACTGCTCTCCTGGGATGATGCAGCATCTCCAAGTTTCTGAAGGAACTCACTGGTACCAGATTTTGCGATGGTACCAAGGTTATTTACAAGGTCCTTTTTGGTCATGCCAATACCAGTATCAATGACATGCAAGACATGATTGTCTTTGTCTGCCTGCAAACAAAGAATAGCTCAGTTTAATTATTAAAAATCTGTTCATTATGATTTTAATGATTAATAATAATTATTGGTGCAGTTTTAATGGCTAAAAATACTGAAATACCTCCATGCATTTCACGCCTTCAAATTTGCCATCATGCAAGTTTTACAGTTCTATTTCCATATAATAATAGTTTAATACTAAGGTATCGTTATTAATGCAAATTATGTTGGGCTTACCCTTTTTCCATTTTTAACAAGGTACTCTTACTATACACATTTAAAATATTCAACTGTAAATGTTAAATGTGCAAGGGTAAGGTCATATTACTTTTGCCTTGACATGTTACATTGTGAAAGGACCTAAGAACAAGTAAATTAAAATTTACCTTAATTTTTATAGAGAGCTCTTCTGTTGCTGATAATGCACTCTTGTCTGTCAGAGACAAAAATCTAATCTTGTCAAGAGCATCTGATGCGTTGGATATCAACTCTCTCAAGAAGATCTGAAAACAAAGAAAGAAAAACACTATCACAATTAATATTCATAACATCAGAATATGAATGGTAAAAGTGATAAAATGATAATATTTTTCTGTCTTATAAATTCAACTAGTGCTTGCAAAGAAAATGGCTCTGAGGTGTCAAGTTTGTATTTAGTCATTAGTCACTCCCTCAATCACAAGCTCACTCCATTAACTGCACATTCCGATGTAACAGTTACTTTGTTTCATACTATAATATCACCATATCGAGGACACTTCAACTTAAGTTATTAAAAATTACTGCAAGTTAAGCAAAATCAGTCATCTAATTCTTTTCCAATGTACAATTCAAGCCACCACAAATAAAACACTCCTCAAATCATTACTCAATTTTTCTGTTTCATAGATATGCCACAAATGCATAAAAAAGTCTAATAGTAATATATTAAATATTTGCGGATAACTTGCTAGATATCTTTCCTTCAGGATATAGTGTTTTCATTATGATGTTCAAATAAGCATAGACAACATGAATGATCTAGTCAATTCTTACCTCCTTATTCTTATATAAAGAGTTGATGATGAGTTTCATCATACGATCAACTTCAGCTTGGAATGTATGTTTTTCAGCTTTATCTCGTAATTCTTTCATTTGGGCTACACTAAGCCCATCTAATTTTATTGCTTCCTCCTCCCTGAAACAAGATAAAAAGAAGTTGTACTCCCATGCAGTCAATATTAAATATAAACAAGCCAAGAATATCATGTGTAAGAATAGACACATTTTAAGGCTAACTGCTTAATATCTGCTAATACATATCTTCTATGTACACATGAAAATCAGCATGTTCAGGACAACTCCAAATATAATGTACACAATAATATATTAGAGTAACCATGCAATTATCCACAGAAAGGGAATATGATTTTATAAATCGGTACCTTGGCCCTGTGCAATAACACATAACATACTTGGTTCTTATCACTGCCTGCTAATGTGGAGCATATCAGCCTGGCACAAGCCTGTATCAGCCAGTTTGGGTGCACTGGTGTCAAGCACACCAAGCCCTAGGATGAGATCGCCATAAAGCAACAACATTTTTCCATAACGTTCAAACTGAGATGCCTAGTGAAAGTAACAATTTTATCAGGATGGCACCAGATGATTCTCTGTTCAAAACCAAGTTATCATGTGACATCTGAGGCATATTGCACTCTCAAATTAATAAAACATTCTGCAAGTAAATATAAAGTTAAAAAGAATGACAGTATATTGGTTGTTGCCATGCATGGTTGTTGGCCAATATGAAGGCGATACAAATTGTGTGTTTAATAACATCACAATTTAAATAACAACCCTCACTCCATGGTGGTAACTGAATTGTGGCACATATGGTGCCAAGGAGGATAAAACTTGAGTCTTTCTATGCACACCTTGTGAAGATGCACCTGGAAAACTGGATCTTTAGAGTTTATCCAGACAAAATACTGCTGCTAGAGGGAGGCTGGAGGGAGGTTGCAGATGCCAGTAGGAGAAATTCCTCATTAGCCCAATGGAGAGTAGTTCCTTTGATTGTCTGGGTAAAAGGAAGGGTGTTCTGTTGCCCACATGTCAGTAGAATATTTACAGACTGACTTCTATGCAGGGAAAGTCTCTTTGGACAGCATGGTGAATACACACAAGATCCAGTCAAACACTTAGCTAACAACCTGAAAATGTACCTTAGCTAAAATTAGCACAATTTCTCTTTCTAATTCCTTTTTAAACAATTTCTTCATCACTGACACACTAAGTTTTATATTATCTTGCTTTCCATTTCTTTATGAGCTGGCCTTGAATAATAAATGGAACTTCAGACAAACACCAAAGTATCAAAACAAACTGCATTTAACCCCTCAATTTGTGGGGCTAACTGGTAGACCATTATGAAAGGGCAGGTCCAGATAGCATGACTGACAAAAAGTATCAATATTTGTAAGAGAATACTAAAGCAAATCAGTTAAACATGTGAATGATGTTCCTTGGTCATTTAGGTTTCCATAAAAGAGCACTTCCTCTTTGTGGTATCTGTTTTGTATTTGTTACCTACAAATGCTGAAAATTATCTGAACTCCGCCTGTTTTTTCCAGTGCTTCGTGCATTAGCTTCTGATAACAAACTGCTGAGTTGCGATGCTGCCAGCAGCTAGCTACACTACCATCACCTCCTGTACCAGCAGCCAGTTGCTAATGTTTCAAGGTGATTTACAGTTTATCTTTGTGTGATTACTCTACACAGGGATGAGTTCAACTAAGGGCATTGGACTTTTTGCCAATTACAAAATACAGCAAGCATGATACTTAAATATGTATCAACTCATACACAGGAATAACAAAGCAAGAAAACTGAAGAAATACTATCAATTTCATCATCAAAACTGTGGCAGATATAAACAGGAGCTAAAAATAGGCCATCAATATATCTGTGTACAGTTAAACAGATGCTGAACCATGTTTTCAGTATTACAAACTCATTAATGGTGCATACCATATAAAGAATTCTCTCCTGGCTGGCAGCAGCCTGGCTGAGCTATATTGCTCAAGGTGGTCTATAACCTCTGTGGGGACCTCTATTGCAGTTACACATTGAGGTTTTGTCAATGTCCATAACAAAGAGTTCACTGTATATACATGTCTTGCAGAGTAGGTTGTAATTTCTTTTACAACAAAACAAAACCTGCAAACACCAGTCCTAATTACTTTGTATCAATATACAATGTATCAAGTTACAGTTTATCTGGATGAATTTGTGAAAGGAACAATCAAATTTATGTGTATCTGTACATTTCATGGTCCTGATTTGCATGAACCAGAAAATTTCTTCAACAAGAGGAAGAAAGATTCTTTGCTAATCACAAACTGATGCCAAGATGCTAATGCTTGATTTATAGTAAATTATAATGAAATCAGTGGTAAAGACATTTCTTATTTTTACTATATATATATTATGCAAGTATTATCAGAACAAGATCACACATGGATGAACCTCACTAACATATAATATTTCATTTTTCATTCAATAAACATTAATATAAGCTTCAAATACAGCAAAAACCTCTGAAAAGCTTTGTACACATTTATCTTGCCACTTGTGACATCTTGTTTAAAACCCTTTTTACAACATACAATTCCTGATTTTAATATTGATACATTTTCATAATTTAACAAGATTAATATAAATTAAATTTTGCTGATTATTTGATTAGTGGGTTGGGCTACATGTATTGAACATCTGCAGAGCAATGCATTATAATCAATATGTATATTGATCATAAGGATGCACGTCTGAAGGACCCCTTTAGGTAAGGAATGATATACATAAAAACAAGCAATAATTTGTAAGATGCATCAAGTACATGATACTGTGTGCATATTATGACCATTACTTGTGGATCTACTGGCCCAGAAAACACACTTCTGCTGCAGGCAGTGTTGTGTTTAATGGCCAGCTGAGGTGCAGTGGGCCCGTGCATGGCCTCACTTCACCTTTCCTTAGCTTTATTATTAGCACGGCAGATGTGGTATAGCCAGATACAGCAGCTGAGGAACCTGTGCTAAATATACCGCCAGCCTCAAACTCTAGTAAGCATACACACACAACCTAGCCCAGAGCAATTTTTATCGGTACATTGGTATAACTACAGTATCTACAGTTTCCTGTTGATACTATAAAATATAAAACCCATTTGCATTATTGTGCTGCACTTGTGTCCCGACGGGAAATTTGTACAGACAATATAAATGATGATATGTCAATATACTGCGAATTTTCTGGCACAATTTGTTCCACATAAACCTTACATTGACCCTTTCAAGGTCACCTGACTGGTGTACTGTACAGACCAGACAATAATACAGCAAGACTTCTGCCTGCGAGGAACAAAACAGCAGGGTGGCAGTACTCAGGTTTTCAAGCAAACAGTACTTGAGTCTGCACTCAGTTTGTCGACACAACAAGGCCCATATACCTTACACTCACCCTTGTAAGACTAAGGCATTTAACAAGAGAGTATATATATATATATATACATATAAATATATCAGCTTCAGTCCCTAGCTCAGGATCAATGGTACTGGTAAACTAGACTGTCTTAAAATAATCACTGGAAACACTTAACCAAGAATGTTCCCGAAAGTTTCAAGTTTTAGCACTAGATATAACCATCTTGTTAATGAAAATAATAACCACGCAAGAAATATATCTTCTTGCAGAAATATTTGCATTAGCATTTTTCATTAATCCTGCATACATTTACACAGGTTATGCATTCATTCATTTTTAATTTTTCATAAAGATTCTTTCCCATTACTAAGTACTTGTTATCCAGATATTATAAGATTTCATTCTAAATAAACATATCATAGATTTAATGTGGGCTTTACAAAAGTAAAAGGTGGTTTCTGTAAATGAACTTAATGTTATATGGAAGGGTCACACAGACTTTTAGGGTTCTTTGGTTATTTTGGAGGAAGACGTGCTTCAAAGTTTTCATATGGGTTTCCAAATCCATCAAGTGCCATTAAAATTGCTGCATCAACAGTAAAAATATCAATCAAATAAAAATAAATCATACACTTATTTACGATACAAAAATAATTTTCAGTTTTATCATAAGGTGTGCAGTTTTACACATTCCTACATTTACTGATATGATAGACTGATGTACAACACATGTATGAACACTACAGAGGCCAATGCCATAGTATGTGATTCCTGATACACCACAGGTACAGATCACACAGTATACTAAACAGCAGGTACTGATGTAGATGTCAGTATGCCCAGGTCACACTGTCTGTGGCATCTGACATATGCTGTGCTCACACATGTTATGTTTCATCTGGTTATTGTACTATTTGTAGAGCATGATTCACTTTATATACTTTATATTAAGGGAACAATGACCTATTCTCAATGGGCTTGTTATATAGCTTTTGACTTGGTACAAAATGATTAAGAATATGATTCATATAATTCACTAGAAACTTCATAAGATGTACAAATATTTAGCAATTAAATGCTCCGCGTACAGATAAAACCTGATGCATGTATATGCCATATTAATTTAATGGTTTATTTTCTAAATCACATGCTTAATTACATAGGAGATACACAAACAACATTTCCATTCAATTTTGGCTGGAGGAAAGATCTTCACATCTGACCTTAGAATTTTTGCATCTTGCAGCTTTTTATACAAGGTGTTATTTGAAACTTGGTTCATGTGTATGATGCTGCCAATATGATAAAGCAATAACTGAAAATGTATTAATTACTGTAACATATGTGATGTTAGCTGCCAATATTCCTAATAATATATTCTATTATAATGGAAATTTTTTTAAATGTTAAACAAGACATATTCATATACAAATCTGGCATATTAGGCCAAAAAAATTAAAGGTATGGTTCTCAGGCACCGCCCGCATCAATTTTAAACCCCCCCCCCCATCAAACATTTTTATTTTGATTTTCAATAGAAATTTACCAATTTTGAGCTGCAGCCGCTCGGAAATTTCTTTCAAGAATATAAAACCATACAAATTCCTTTTTTTTTCTAGTGCTAATCTGTTATTATCATGCTTTTCCTTAATCATTTGACATTTTGATCGAAACATACCAAAAAAAAAATAAAAATAAAAAAAACGCCCGCCCGCATTAATTTCTGAAAAAAAAGTGCCTGAGAACCATACTTTTTTTTATTTTGGCCTTAGCACTATATATTCTATTATATAGACAGGTCAAATAAGGCACTGGTCTTGGTTCAAGACAGATTTCAGCAGGGTCTGCAAGTTTTACTTTTAGGCATAAAGGTTTTAATCATAGGTTATAACCTGGTTTAACTGCCCTTCTTAAACTTGTAACACCATAAAATTTTCTAAAAGATTTAGAACTTGACACTGGAATATAATTTCATATGCAAGTCTGTTTCACCAAGCAGAAATAATTTTTGCTTGAAGATTTAATCTGATATGCCAAATCCAAATTCTGATATCATCTATAGCAGATGTATGTACTGACAGTCGGTATCATATGGCAAGTCATTTTTCACAACTAGATGAAAAGACATCATGTCATACTGTGCCGTGTGGATACAGGCTTAAGGTGGCAAAAAGTGACAAATAACTGAACAGTCGCAACTGATATTGTTTGAACATGGCTACAACTAGTGTTTAACACAACTCTAGTGAAGACAAGAATTATTATTTTACTACATAGCAAAAAATATCAATCACAGATAAACAGTAAGCAAATTTCAATACTTATTATTACTAAAATTAATCTAAAGGTGTAAGCCATTATCTACTGTCACACAATACATTTTGATATATTAACCTGTGGGTAATTCTCTTTCCTAAACCACCTGTTAGCCACATGATTTATCACACTGTGCAACACAGGAGTGTTGTATCTAACATTTAAGATTTGATCTCTAATGACGACTGACACTGCAAAACCCACACAAGACGCTCATTAGAATTTAGACCCATTGTGCAAGATTATGGTACTGCAACAATTCACAAAGGAAACTACTTCTTAATCCCTACTCCAAAACGTATGATTTTATGAAGAACATCTGCACATAAATAGTGAAACTCCTGGGACTGGCCAAAAATGGTCTTAATTTGCAGGTGGTCTTATTAGACAGGTCAATTATAATAAACAGAATGCTTTCAGTTCACTCAAGGGTGTTCTTAATAGACATGTGGTCTTTCAGACAGGCTCCACTGTACACATTTATATTGATAACTGTAGTGCAAATGTAGCTAAATTATCAAATCAGCCCTTCATGGCCAACAAAGCGGTGTCACTGACTTTTATGTTACTACTAAAGAGGCACCAGTCATTTGATTGATTATATCAATTATAAAAGATAAAACTGACCTTTGTACTGCTTCATCGTCTGTTTTTGAAGCATCCCTGCTTTTACCAATGTCTTCCTCTACTACAGCGTCCGCTTCGTCTGTCTGTACATCTTCTGCTGCTGCCAAGGCTTTGAATATACACAAAAAAGTAAGTCATTAGTCACAAAACAAAAAGAAAGCAAATCAAATCCCTGGTCTCAGGAGGATGGACTTAATCACAATACATTCAAACAAGTCTCTGTAACAAATTATAAAGTAAAATGTATTGTTAAAATAAAAACTTTGTAAGATATGAATGATTACTGTCCATGAAATTTATGACTTGTAAAGTAAATTCTGGATAACAAAAATATCAAGTGTTGTATGTTAGCAGTATATTTTACTTAAACCTGATGAGTGATGTTACCCATTTCTTTGCAAAAGGAATGTGACCACAAATAAAACTGGTTTTTAATTATGCTTGCAATGAACCAACTAGAACAAAAATTCGTTTGAAGAATACTGTATCATCAAATCTTATCAAATGATAAATCATGTTAAAATTTTCAGTTTTAACAATGTAGCACAATCAATAAATTGGCATCTTATCATTTTCATATAATTGGTGCAAATATAGAATGATATTTTTAATTGCTCAAGTTTGGCAACTAATGATTATATACATAGGGGGGGGGAGGCTTGTGATGTTCATGAGATGACAGTACATGACAAGGGGTGGGTGTGACTTAGTGGGCGTGTATGATTCAGTGTTCTCTGATAATATTTTCAAGTATTAATTCAACACTAATAGCAGCTCTCGATTTGGGCAAATATCCAATCTTCACTCCTTTTATGCATCTAACTTGAACAAGTATAAAAATGGTTTTTGAGTTGGTCATTCTATTATAATTAACAAAGTTTAAAAATAAAAATGGCCATCAGCTCCATGGTGGAAAAATATTTTGACTGAAGCAGTATCTTGAATTTGGGCAAGAATTCACCAAAAGAGTACATGTAATTTTCAGCAAACTGGTTACTTGTTAAAACGTGAAACTGAAGTGAAAGTGAAAATGTTATTTATACTGAAAAATAAAGACCAAATCAGGGAATCACGAAACGTCAAAAGGGACACCGCCCACACGCTCTGACGGGTCAATTTAGACCCATTTCGGGCGATTCCCTCTTAAGTTCAGGATATTTCTAACCACATTAAAAAAACTATAAACAGACAGCAGCTGCAAGTCTTCAGCGAGATGCTTCACAGTCAATTACGGGTTACTAAGTCAAGTAAATGTTGCCATTGATAGCACGTGGGTGAAGCCAGCCTGGGCGCGCCTGTCAAAAACTGTCAAGACTTCATTTGGCGTCCATTGTGGTTTAAGCTCATAAACTGACCATGCCCACAATGGTATCAATTTTGTGAAAAACAATGGGTGTACTTTATATGGCAAGTGATGCTATATTTGGAAGCTGACACTTGTAAGCCTACCCAGAACAACAGAACAGCGTGGATGGACAAAAATGGGGCGGAATGCAGTGCATGTGCGCAAACGGGCTACGTCAATCCTGTCAAACTTACCGGCTAGATTTCAATAGGAATTAACATTGCAAGTACGCTATTAACACATTTATTGTATACACTCACCTGTTAATAATACTAATCCTAGGAGACCTAGGAAAAGATATTTCCGAGACATGGTCTTTTTCTCGGAGTGCGGACAGAGTCCTGTCTGAAATCCACACCAACACTGCCCAGTTTGTGGTGATGGAAGGGAACACTACGAGGGAATCCCCCACGTCACATAACAGCCCACCAATCACAGCCGACCACGACGAGTCATGTGCAACACGTAAACCAATCCAAAACGACCAAGTTCTGGCCTCGATACCTTAGCGTGGCCCATGCTTATTGGTTATAATCAGAACAACATTTGAACTAGGTCAATTAAATAGGTTACAATAATTAGGGCATTTATCCACGTTACATGGCCCTTCCGCAGGTGAGGTTTCCGGTGTGGTGAGTTGAAAGGTGAGTTAATTTGTTTACATATAGCAACAGGCCCGTGCGGTTAGCGGGGCAACCAGGAACAGGCATGACTCGGGTAATGTGTTTTACTTACTATTTGTGCAATTTAAACCCAGTTATCAAAAATCCTGTGGCCCTGTAGGATTAACAACGGTAGGTATCATGTATATCAATGGAAGATAAAAATATTTCTGGCGTTATTTACGAAGTCAAGGGCGGTTAAAAAACTCCAATAGTGAAAACACCTGTTGCAAAAGTATGATGGGTGGCGCCACCTGTCAGCATTAACTGATAAATTAGCAAACTTTTGGCTGAAAGTGAAACTGTGTATTACTCAAAATGTTTGTTTAAAGGGAAACATCTTATGAGAACATTTAAATTTATCTATTGATTTCAATTGAAACAAAAAAAAAAATGCAGATTTTGATATTCATAAAGAAAAAAATGTTTTTAGTTTTGACTCAAATTTGCATTTAGATTAATTTAAAATTTAGATTTTAATTATTAAATCAAGTGCAATTTAAGAAAAAGGAAAATGTGTCTTTGTGTATTATTAAACTTTTCGCACAATCATAATCATAAACATGTCTCTTGACTGGCAGGTTCAAATAAAAAAAATAACAAGATTGTTATTTCTGTTAAAAAAATTATCATTATATATCATCATAATTTATTGATTTATTTTTATATTATTCATATAATAATTGTCTTTATAATTAACTTTCTTTATTAGAACATTTTAACTATTATTGTGACAGTAATAATTATAATGCTCCAATAAAGTATGTTTATAATATTACTTATGATAATCATTATTAATGTTAAATTAACTGTATAATAGCTAATTAGAAAAGTATGTAAAAAAGTGTGTACTGGCCTATATCTAATACATTTGACTTAATAGTCAATTTAATATTGATATGATATGATATATGATACAAATTATCTGTATATTGGACAAAGTGTTGTGATAGTGTACACATTTTAACATATATTATATTTTTTGGTTAAATATACATTACAACTGGTGAGATTAAAGGTTAAACTGATTGAATAGAACTTTCTGTATCTACATTGGAACTGATAAGGTCCTTTTTCTTCTTTTGAACATATAATAAATGTGGAATGTTATATGTATCCATGCTTGTTTTACCTTTACTTAACACTTGAGCACATTCTCCCTCTTATATCTCTCTCTGTTTTATATATATATATATAGAGAGAGAGACAGAGAGAGAGAGTTCTTTCCTTCTAAAATTTTGATTTTAAAAAGTTTGACAAAGGTGTGTTTCATGAGGAGTCACTCACCATGACAACTGAGTGCCACGGTAACATGATGTACTTGATGACCCCAATAGACACGTGTTCATCCTCCACCCAGACACATCACCATGGTCTCCATGGATAACCGCTCAACCATAGCAACACATTGATCTTCTCAAAGTTCAGATGCTCCATATCACAACACGCTTATATAAGACAGGTCATTCTCCCAAGGATATTACTATAAAGGTCTCGTGAGACATTACATTTTTTTCCTATATTAACCAACTTTGACAGATATTAAACACACTTCATTGTGGTTGTTGTGGCCAAAATTCTTTCTTGGTTTATTACATCTCTAGATGTAAGAATCTTAGGCTGAAATGTGGGGAAAAAATCAGGCAGAGTTCCAACAGTAGCCAGTTCGGGGTATGAGGGCTCAAAGGATTGTTGTTCATATTTTACTAAAAAGGTTATTCAAAAGATAATTATATGAAAATTATATTAATTATCTAAATATCAGTTTCTAGATGACACTTTGCAAAGTGCCTATATAAATTTAGGTATTAATATTTGTGCTTTTTAATGCTTGAATTGGTTTTTACAGTAGAAAGGCGACTATCCAACAGACAGTAGAAACAATGACACTGTTACAAATAGTACAGAAACTTTGAACTACAGAAAAATGATATAAACTAAGCAGGGATGGTTCAATTTTTAAACAGTCAAGTTTGCACATGATCATTTTATATACAAGACAAGCTGATAATATCATGCCTCAGTTGAAGAACATAATGAATAGAAGGAAAGAAAGTGCCTTTTGTAAATTTTTTAGATCATTCAGTCATCAGCTTTAAAAAACATGGGAGCAGTTCCACTTTATATAGTTACAAATAGTAATATTGATTAATTCTGCACTCTGCCAGCATGGTATTATCTAGATACATGTATACTATTGTGTTTTGTAAAATTAAACTACAGGATCAATATTAAACAGGTACATGTAGTGATGTTGTGTATTTCCACTCTCTGCCACCATGTAAATAATCTCATACAACAATTATCTAGATACCATATGGTAGATTGTGGAATTTAGCTGCATGATCCAAATTAAACAAATATTGCAACTATAGTTTAGTTTCCCTTATTTGTGCCTTTTAATGTACTCAGTAAATAACTTAGTTGTCAGAAGGCAAGTACATGTATGACATAACATGACTATAAGCTAAAACTATTATAGTTAATGCAGAAATTTATTTAACATTAAGTTAAAAAAATTAAAATTTTAAATAGTTATCTTACTTAAGTATGCAACAAATAACAGCAAGCAACTTTTTAGTGGGCTAATATTAACCTACTTGACAATATCTCCAAACCATTTTTTCCCTCTACCATGTGTCCATCTTCTTTAAAAATGAAATTTAAAATTATTCAGTAAATCACAAATTGAAATTTCAGTTTGAAGGTAGACAGTGACATGAGATATTGTCAAGCAGTTAAATATGAGCTGGCTATAAATTAGCTTGCTGTTTCGGGCCCTCCTGGGTCCTCAAAATAGCTGACTATTTGAAAATTTTCATTCTTTTTAAATTTTGATTGTATACCATCAGAAAGAAGACTGCACTTATTATGGTTTGAAGAAATGCAGGTCTATAAGGCCAAAAAAAAATAAAAGGTATGGTTCTCAGGCACCGCCCTCCATCAAACATTTTTATTGTGATTTTGTCATTCGTGATGGTAAAATAATACAATTTCGATACAATTTCCTTTGTTATGTAGTTGCTTTACCTGTTTAGAAAGAAGAAACCTGTCATTTACATGCTTTTCCCTGATCATATAACATTTTATCGAAACATACAAAAAAAGGTCAAAAATAAAATACCGCCCGCCCGCATTGATTTCTGAAAAAAAAGTGCCTGAGAACCATACCCTTTTATTTTTTTGGCCTTATGGGTATAATATGAATGTAAAACAACTTTTATACATTCATTTTAGAAATGTCAGCTGCTACCTTATTTGGGTCTTCTTTTGTGTGTGTCCCACTCCTCCACAAGATTGAGGATCAGCTTATTTAGAAATAGTTCAGCATATTGTATATTGATTCACAAAAAAAATTTAAAACATCTCAATCATTAAAAAAATCTGTATAGAATGTTTGAATGCCTTCCCTGCTGACGTGACAGGGACCTGGAGGTTTGACACGTCTGTTATGTATTGTTCCAGTAGACTTCACATACAGATAGCAGTTGATATTATTACCAGTATTCCAGCATAATAATGTGAAGTGAACAGTGGTCCTTTTATACTATGGAATTGCAAGCCGGTCTATTGTTATCAAAATGGATTTTTTTCTACGTTTTCCTTTCATTACACAGCAGGCAATACCAGCAGTAACCTAAACATAGTCTACAGTAAGAAAACACTGTGCCAGCTAGTTGAAATTCTATGAAGCCACTAATATCCCATACAATGGCGAAATAAAAGTATTTTCTGGTAGTACAAGCTGTCTGGTTGAATTTTGACATATAATCTGTTTACAGAATCCTTGTGCAGTTAGCTCTGTATGATCAGATGAGAGGACTTTGTAAAGGGACTTTCCCAGTGTGATTTGTGGCTATCTTATATTTTTACCATTAGTCATTACATATTTTCATAAGCTCTAAAGATACAAAACCCATCTGAAGGAGTGGGAGTGTAGTTAGGGGGATATTGTTATTAAGTACACCAAAGTTTCTTCTTTATATGCTCAATTCTGGCCAGATTTCTCATTTTCAAACCTATCACATCATTTTTAAGGGGGTAGACAGTTACCTAGAGCTACATTGACACATTTATCAGGAAGAAGAGCTATGACAAAATGTTGTCCCATTACCCAGTAATGCAAAACAAAATTTCATGAGTAAATATCAGTGAATTACATTGAAACCCACTCAGTTTTAGTTCCTGTTCATTGCCAGATTGTTTATTAGATTAAAATTCAAATTTACCATTTCCTTCAAGAGCTGAAAACCTTAATGGTCTTCTTTTCAAGTCTTGAACAATTTTCAAATGAGCATTTCTGCAGTTGTCGTTTAGACAGTTGTTAAAATGCCAAGGAATCCCCTTTTTCTGGTATAGAGTCCACAATGTTTGTCATGTTTAACATCTTGTAATCTGCTTCTTTTAGGGCAAAGGACTTCACATGTGACCTTTTTATTAAAACTGATATTATGACAAATTTTAATCAACTATGAAATATAATGAAAGTATCCTTTATATACACTGCTATGACGGGATGTATTATGGTATATACCTATGGTCCGTCCGTCTGTCCATCTGTCCGTTAACTTTTAGTGTCACAACTTACCAGGGCTTGGATAGACTTTCACAAAACTTATCATAACTTCTTATACTGATAGATTATCTCGCCTGAGTTTGATTAATGGCAAAATCAGAGGTCACTAGACTACTTTGTAGTGTGGCTGCAATAACTTACGATGAATTTGATGGATTTTGATCAAACTTAACAGAAATTTTAAACAATAAAATATCTCACTTTAGTTTGTTCTTTTTCTAGCAAAATCCACGCATATTAAATGAGGTCAGAGGTCACCACACTTTGGTGGCACCATGGTGACTTATAAAAAATCTTAAAGATTTTCATGAAACGCATTATACATATTTACCAATAGAGTTTCTTACCTGAATTATATACTCAGCAAAATGCATGCAAATTCATTGAGGTCAGTGGTCACAAGATATACAAGGAGCATATTATGCACCATTTGTGGTGTTCTTTTTTGTTACTTGGTAATTGTACAAGCATAATGACATTATTGTAATACTTCCAAGCAATGATCACATAGTACAATAGTAAATACCTGGTTTCTTTAAATTGGCAGGTAAATGCCAGGTATGAAAATCCAGACATGTCAGCCTGCATGCAGAGCTGTTGTGAGCAGGGTTTGTGGGAAACCAATGCTGAGCTTGAACATGGTGACATTTGTAGAAGATCTAGAAGAGAAGTGTTGCATTGATTATGCAGCAATGGTCAGTGGTGTTGTTAGAAGGAGCTTTTCAATAGAGGACAGGTTAGCTTTAAATTCCCGCCTAAAGCCTCGTGGCTCTGTATAGGTGTCATGGCTACTGAAGGTAAACAGGTTGTTGACTCTGTCTTTGTGCATTTACGTTTAGTGTACCAATAATGGCCTTGGTAGTGAAGCCTATAGAACCCTCAGTATATATCAGACTTTGCCAGTCTGTCATCTAAGTTTATAATTCTAGACTTTTATGTACTTAGGTCATGCAGAAGAATTTTATCTGATAGCACAGGAAGAGTGCCATTTTTACTCTGGACAGCCCCCCCCCCCCCTTTTTTTTAGTATTAGTCTGACTTTACAAAAAAAGGTAAGTTTGCTAAGTTCACGGCACACTTATTATGACACAACACTGATATTTGCATTTGCTATGGGTAAACGCTTGGCAGATGAGTCCAAATATTTTATGTAGATATTTTTTTAAAAGAAATATGCTCTCTGTATACATTTTCTAGACATATAAGCACCTTGGCATAAGCTGTGTTTGGTCTCTTCCCTACACATGTGTATTGCACACATTAAGTTCAGTGACTACTATAAATCTATTTCATACCTGTACAGTTGGCTAGTTATGTCTGTGTACATATATATTGAGGTATTTGCATAGCGCAGTCACCATAACAAGGTAAACATGGATCCAAAGGTAACTGTGTGAATGTACTCCATATAAGCAAATAGAAGGGACTTGTAAATGTTTGAATGTGTTTTGCCATTCAGGATATAGCAGTTTATTGATAATTCATGTTGATATAATGATAAGATAAGTTAACATTTTCAGCATGTACCAGTAGTGTTTTATAGTATATTTTCCTCAACCCTAGGAGGTTATGTTTCTGTCTGTGTTTGGTTGTTTGTTGGTTTGCTGGTCAGTTTTTTATACACCCATAAACCTACTGAACCATGTGTTTTGGAGCAGTGTGCCAGGAACAGCCCTTATCAAATATTTTGTGGATCATGATGAAGAGACAGATCCATTGTTTACGTGTGGTATTGGCAGAGGCATGCAGTCGACTGCCACACATTCTAATTTGCAAAGGTAGCATGAAAGTTACATGCATATCAGTATCTTATATCACAGATGTGCCCATTCACCTACCTTTTGAAAAAGAATTTATGTGATTTCTGGCTTCTTCTGTGTATATATTAATGATCTGAGGGAAATTTTGGTTGTAAAAAGTTCTTATAACGCATGTGTGAAGGATGTATGAAGTTGATTATCAACATCATGTTTGTAAACACAGTCAGGTAATATATGTGCCTGTATATGGCTCTTTGTGATTTCATATTTTTTATATTATCTCAGATCTTTCCATTTTTAATTTGACTAACAATATGTAGTAAAATAATGTCAATTGATAGGAAATGGTCAAACCTAATGTAATGCTATATCACTGAATGGCTTTAACCACAAATCCATTTGATCTGTATGTAAAAGTAGTCGGCTCCTTGTAATAGCATTTAGAAAGTGGATGCCATATCTGATGTACACCTGACACTGACAAACCACTTACACTTTACACCTATAAAACAGGTGAGCCATATAGAGTGTGGTTTTATGACTGGTAAGTAGGAGGACATTCAGTGTGTTTTGTCACATGATTAGACTTGTTTACAGTCACACGTTTGTCTATAAAATCAAATGAGTGTTTGGTGAATACAATCATGTCATAAATGTATTATGTAGTGTGGTATTAATATGAAAACAGATAACAGGAGTGGATTTAGGATATTGGAAAGGGGAGGGTCACACCGAGGAAGACTGAAAGAAAACCTAAAAAAAGTCCTCTGGTCTGGGAAGGAGGGGGTCAGGGTGGCAAAATTTGGTTTGAAACCCTAAAAAAAAATTTTGGCTCCAAATGGGGGGATCACGACCCACCCCCCCTAGATCTGCCACTGAATAATATCAAATAGTATAATTTGTTTAGCCCATGTAAATAAATTTTAATATGTTATAGCTAATTTGCAAATGACAGCCTTATTATTGTTGGCATGATAATTAAAGACAAAAGATAACAATAAATGACAGTGATAAAACTATATACATATAACAGGAAGTAAGATATGACAAAACAATTTAAGATATAAAAGATAACATGTTCCAGGTTGATGAATAAATTATTCAGGATTAAAAATAAAACTAAGTGAATTTAACAAATGTAATATATTTGGCTTCAGTTCAAATAATTTTGCGATTTAGCTAAAGACTGTGACTGTCTTGGATTTGCTTGACCAAGACTTAAATTTCTCATTTAAAATTAGGAAAGGATTATAAATTATATGGGAATTGTAGACAGCTATGTGATTTTCAAAAGGCTAAATTAATTGTGGATAGGTACTCCAGTTTGTTAACTTTATGAGGAAAAAATGCCTAACATCTGGTCAGAGCCAGCAAAGTGTCAAGACCCATGGATCACTTTATATACAAAATGCAGTTGCATTGTTTGTTCATGCTCAGCAGATTATTGACAAAATTCATGACTTTACAACAAATGACAGAACTAATGGGTACCTTGGTTCAGCAGCCACATGACATTATGGGAATAACTTGTCCAATTTCCGGTCCCGATTTACACACATGATCAAGTGCTCTGGTTGTTTGATCTGGGGATTTACCTCAAGGGGCTGTTGCCAGGAAGTGTAGTGATTACATTTGACAGTCTGTGAACAACTGTGTATAGATGTATTGTTGAAAAACATTATAAAAATTCCGAAAATGTGAAAAATTAAAAATATTAATATTTTTAAAATATTTAACATTTATAGGCATTCATATTTTTAAAAATATTCATATGAAAAATTAAAATAATGAAAATATGGACATAGAAAGTAGCCTTTTACATTTGTAAAAATTTGTAACTGAAGAAAGTCTTTATTAATGTGCATATTGTTGTTGTTGTATGGCTTCATCTTCAGCCACAGTGTCTGTAAAAAAATTAAAAATTTAAAAATGTCATCTTTCCTTTTTCAGTATTTTATTGATAATTTTACAGGAGGAAGTTTAATTAAATTTCAGTATTACAAAATACAAATATGAATGCTCAAATGACATTTGTATTAATATTGAGTGATAGTTATTGAAATTGTATTGGTTGTCACACTGTTGGAGTGTTTTTTTAGATGTGCATTATATTCTACTAACAGTATTAATTATTATAATCTGTTTATAATTTTTATCTCTTCAAACTCAGCATTTTCATTCATGAATGTATTGGAACTTAAGCAGCATTCAATAAATAGAAAATAATTTAGAAAAATATTAAACATTATTTATATGAAATGATCATCCTTCACTCGCATTGTAAGTTCAGTGTACCTGCATTTCAGCCCAGTGATTTTTATTTTATTCAGTATTTACAATTCAAGAAAATTAATTCTGTTAGTTCTCTGGTATATCTGTTCTATGGTAATAATGTTATTCTAATGAGTTTAGTGGAACAGCCCTGAGGGTGACACAATTGATTTTCATTGATTCCCTGGATAATGTTTCACCTGTGCTGTAAACATTATTTCCCCCCACACCAATTAGAGCTTGGTCCAGGTAAGTTGTGTATCAATATTGGTACAAATATGGCAAGACATTTAATCATCATGACTTAACTTTATCTGACAGGATATATATTAACCCATTAAGGGCTTAATATATCAACATTTTCCTGTTCATGATTTTTAATGTGTGTAGGCAATACTAGGCATATCACATTCTGAGGTACTTAAACCACATAGAGCTAGCAACAGAACTGAATTGAATCATTTGTTGTGACTTGCAACTGGCCTTTTTGCATCTGCTGTCACTGGTACGAAATTCCCATAAGACTCTGCTATAGATATACTCAAAATTCTCTGTCTTAGTAAAAATATCATATTTTTATCATTATTTATAACTAGACAGTAGTCAAAGAGCACAATTAATCTATTCCAGGATTCAAAGTAAATTAAGTTGGTGTGTGCTCAGCTACACCTGAAATATGAAAGAGTTGGTCAGCTCCATGGCTGGACACTAGACAGCTTGCTCTAGAACAAAAGTGGCCCCTCAATTGTGCAGCCACCCTTTTGAATCTTGAATCTTACCGTGTTAGCTTCTTGATAAATTGAATTTTAATCCTTAAAAAAACATTTTGGACATCAGGTATACGGACAAGTTAGAAGTGCATATATAACTCCAAGAAGGCAAAGCAATCCTAATGGATCTGCCCCTTTACCCAGATGCGCACAAGACTTAAATCGGGTCATCTCTTACCCATGCACCTAAGATTTGGAACAAAGAAGGACAAAGATGAATACTTTAGGGGCTCCATTCCAAATTCCCGATATTTAAGGTGTATTAAATAAAGATAATTTCTTTAACCTTTCATAAACATAAACAAAAAAATGCTGATCCCATGATGCACAGGCCATCAATTTTGTTTATATCCATGTATATATAACATTTGGGGGGGGGAATTGGCCGATGACCTTTATTTGAACACGTTCAACAAGGACATATGGCAAGAAATCAGAAACAAGTGATTCAGAAATAATAACAAAGATGGTTTTGCTTCACATGTAGTCACATGTGAACTTATCTGTTATCTCGTACCCTGTTTACTTACAGCTTGTAGATAAACGAGCACAATGCATCCATAACAGGGGCAATATAAGAACTTTTCTAAAAGCATGAATTATTACCTACAATTCATTAATGTACACTTAGAGAAAGCCAGAAATCCCATGAATTCTACAAGGAAGGCAGGTGAATAGCTAGCTTTAAGTTATACTAGTAACTTCAAAGAAGAAAAAAAAGACTGACATGAGATATGACAAACATGGGTGATAACATAACCTCCAACAGCAGTGTTGACTGTGGTTAATGAATGTCAAAAAGTCTATTAACATTGCTAATGGAGTTAAGTGATCCCAGTCAATACAAGAGCATGTTATCTGTGCTCGAGCATATACAGACCAGACCCTGATAATCTGACCACTCTCTGGGATTGGATCTCTTGGCTGTAAATGGTTGAGTATCCTTATTGGGTGGATACTTAGCCTGCAGTCTTGGCATGCATATAGCATATGTATAGATGCAAGGTAAGCTTGGTTTTACTGTATGTTGTTAGTTTAGCTTATATTTACAAGCTAATACTGGTGTTACTTTTCAAGTGGGTGTACATATGGAGACATAAATGTACGGATGTATTGAGGTAATTAGATGAAAACAGTGATATCTCTGGTATTAGTGGTCAGATACCAAGTGTAAGCAGTAGGCAGTGACCACTTGACCATTCACTTGACCACTTGATTTAGACTGCTACCTGGCCAGTTGACCTTAAACCTGAAGGGTTTGTGTTGTTGTGAGTCGAGTCTACTTTGTTCCTGTGATTTTATGGACTTGAACATGCTCATACCATTTAGCTTTACAAAGAGGGATTTAGGTTCATATATGTGAATTTAAAGTCTCATATTTTGATAAAATTAACTGGGTACACAGGTACTAGTGTTGCTTCTTTTTACGTAAAATTCTCATAATAAAATCAGACTGGCATAAGCTCTTGAAGAGATTATAGTTGTTACCAACCCTCATTTATCTTATACCTGCTACCCATACTGTCCATTCATAAAAAATGAATAAAAGTTAATCATAAAAATTATGAAAACTTATGTAATTGAATTTTATATAGGGCACATTAAATTACAGATGTTTTCATAACTATACAGGGCACTATGTTCTATAATTTACAATAGAAATTAAAGTGTGATGTTTTGCAAAGCATATTCTAAAAAAGGCCAAATAATGGCAATAAAATAGAAAAACCCCAAACGTGCATAATACCCCTGGCATGTATCTGGTGACCTCTGACCTCATTAAATATGTATTCTTAAGTTATTGCGGCGATATCACAAAGTAGCCTAATGACCCTTGACCTTGTTAAATATGCCTGGATATTGCCCATAATAAGTTAACAGATGGACAGTGGGTATACCATAAAACTCTTGTCATATGATGGGCGTATAATAAAAAAGTGAAAAAAATAGAATGATATAGACTTTTCAGATTTCATTTGTGTAGCTGGGACAAAGACCTGTAATTGTATCTGCCAAAACAAAGTTTTGCCAATACTATGTTTTTGACCGGGTTCCGCTGCCGCAGCCGCCGTATTAGTTTCCAGAAAACTCCTCTGAGACTACTGGTCTGATTTTTCCGAAACTTACATCAATTATCGAGTCACATGTGAACTGGTGCCTAACCAATTGGTTGACCTCTGACCTTTCCTCACTGCCCAGCGTCCATTTTTGTATCTGTTTCCACACATAAACCCACATATCTTGGGAACCGTTTGACCTATCAGGAAAAAATTTTTGTACAAATGTAGCCCTTGGATAGCTTTATAACATATACAAAAAATGTTGGCGCCACCTGCAACCATGTTTGCATAGTGTCCATCTGTTCATCTGCCTTGGGTTAAAATCACTCATATCTCAGTGGTTTGACTAATTCACCTGAAATTTGGCATGCGTATACATCCTGGATAGCTTTCTTGATTTTATGACAGGTGGCACCACCTACATTCTAGTTGACGCTGCAGACATCCATGCTTATATCTCCGGACTGGTTTGACGTATCTTCCTGAAAATTGGCATGTGTATAGATCTCACATAGCTCTTTATTATACGCAAAACTGGTGGCGCCACCTGCAACCATTTTAGCATAGCGTCCGCCTGTTTGTCTGCCTTGGGCTTAAATTACTCATATCTCAGTAGTGGTTTGACTTATCTGCCTTAAATTTTGCATGTTTATACATCTTGGACAGCCTTCTGGATTTTGTGGTTGATGGCCCAATCTGCATATACTTTTTGGCTGCAGAAATCCATGCTAATATACAACACACCTCACTCTATTTCCCCTTGCCACTCAATCCATGCCTCTCTTCATCCGTTCCACTCTGATTTTGGCGGATACACATAGTCGCTTGTCGACTACCCGTATTCTAGTTTCATACTTTGTATTAGTGTGCAGTCAGTCTCAGCTTGATGTATTCATAATCACTATTGGCATTTATGTTTGAATAAAAATGATAAAATCACTGATCCACTGTGGTTGCCTATTCATTTGCAAGGGTTTTGAATTCATTATAATTGTAAATGGGAAATAATCGCTAATATTATACCCTTGGGAATAAGATGCCTCACCAACTAAGATGAAGAAGAGAGGATAATGCATCTGCATAAACAGAGTAGTCATAACACCTCTAAAACATGGTTCATTACTCAGCAACTGATCAGAACCGGCCCATGCAAGCACATGTTCAGTATTGTAAAACGTGCAGAAACCACTGGAGATACGTAGACTATGAAACAGGTGTTAATATAATGATTATAACAGATATGAATGCCGTATTGATATTCATATTTTATAATATAACACATATACTGCTGTTCTTAAGATTCGCTATTATGAAAATGAAACTCTTGCGGAATGGTCAAAATGAAGATATTGCGAAATTTCAGCCTTGCAAATATAAAGTCAAACAGTTTATATTAGTAAAGCACGCCCACTATAGATACCTCTGAGAGTCCCTGTGAAATAACACATCTGGGAATGGTCCCCTCAGAAACCAGTTGTAACATGCATTGATAATAAACAGGTTAACATATGTGTAAACCATGGCATTATTTGAACTTTGATAACCATGTGGAGACAATAAATCACAAATTTTGGGCACTGTCCAGGTGTTAATGATTGAGCATGGACACATTGAGCCACTATTTGTCTCTAACTGACAGCATTTAGCAGAGTATGGCAGTAAAAAACAGTCATATTCATTTCACTAAGCAGAATATAAGAAATTCTTAAAATCTTACTTTATCATCTTGTTTGTAGACTTTTTTTTATACTTATATGTTTTATTTATCATTGATTACATTTTCTTTATTATTAACATATTCATTATTCAAATTTCATAACTTTTAAGTTTTCACCTACATTTGTGGGATGTACTCTATCATATTATCATACTTTTATATATATTACCCAGTACAGCATGTACTTTGCAACATTATATATGAACACACCCTTTTCCACTGTATTCTTTTTTTTTATAGACCACTTGATTGCCTGATAGTAGTTTCTCTCGTTACCACCAGCAGAACACACATTGGTGGATGATTGTTACTTTGCCTTGGTGACATGAACACAGTAGGTGCGTGTATTGATATTGAAAGCAATTTATTCCCTGGCACAGCTACTTGTAACTTAGGTAGTGAGATAATTATCATGAATGAGAGCATTGTAATGTGAACAGGTGGCAGGGAGCTGACAAATCATACAGGAAAATATGTACTGGTTGGCCACACTGGCGCTTCTTTTAGCATGGTGTGTGATTCAAGCAAGATAGTGAGTGGTGTGAACTGCTGATAATACACATTTCATTTTTGTAGAACAATGACACCATTGAGATGGTAATATATACCATTCAGAGGTTAAACCCCCCCCCCCCCCCTGAAAAAACCTAGATCCCTGCTTGAGGCCTGTTATAACACTTTATGTCCTGATGTAACTATATTGAGATACTTTGCTTACAGTAAGGTGTACATTACATACAGGCTGTAATATAGTTTAGGTTCCAAGCCAGTGTTCTTCAATCCAACTATAATTTGAAGGTTTGGATGTACCGGTTGTAAAAATAAAGCGTTGTTCTGGCCAAAATTAAGGTGATACATATCATACCTTTAAGTGGGCTCCAAGACTTAAATTCATATAATTAAAACGAGTCCCAAGATCTTGTATTGATTAAAGCCATGTTTATGTCAGAGTTTAATTTTGTTACCATGGCAGTCACATTTTGATCTAATATTTAAGTGAGTTTGGGAAACTTTGTTTTATTTTATTGTTTAAAAATGGTTTTTAGAGGAGCTTAGGTTACGAGGACAGAACAATTTTTTTTTATGTTTGAACTGCCAAACAATTCTGTTTCAAGTTTAAAGCAGTTAAGTCATTAAAATGTGCATATGTTGATGGCAACTCTGAAACATGAACCCATGATCGAGACTTAAAGCTCAGCTCAAGCAAGCAATAGTGAAAACTAGGTCTGGAACAAATATATATATAGCATCAGATCTGTAGACTTTTACTCTGCTTATATTTATTGCACACACATACAAATACACATTTCCAGAGAGAACGAGAATCCAGTTAGTGTCATTTTGGCCCTCTCACATTGGATAGTCTACGACCAACATACTGGCTGTCAGAGTGCCTTTACATTCTTCAACAAGGAGCACACTTTAAGGCTGTCACTTGACATAAACCAGAACAATTGTTAGCTTTTATCATATACTTTGTGACAAAACCTACCATGAGCGAGAAAAATTTTATTTTAATGTTTGTACAAACAATGTTTGTTGAATTTCTGACCATATTATTACAAGCATGGCTCACACGAGTTACTGGACAAGAGCCAACATGTACGAGATACAGGAAATGAATCATTACCCATTAGAGATGGATTTTCATTTTGGGTTTTATTATGTGTTTTTCAAATGTATTATTTGTCATAATTCATCATTCTTAGCCTAATGTTCACATTATGACCTGTTTACCTCAATATCAGTGCATCGATCATGATGGAAGACCACTGCAACTTGCATTCCTCCTTACAGCTTGTATCACAACTCAAGTTAGGCTTACCAGGCCAATATAAATGCCAACTGAGTTGTGTATTCACGGCTAGGAACCACTTTAAGTATATTCAGTTGCTTTTATCTGTGGCCCCTGAGTTGCCCTTAACCCATTTGTCAGATCATTTTCATTACATGAGCATGTTCTCAATTCAGTTAATTGTTACCAGGGGAGTAAAAATTGTTTTCCAATTTTCTTTTTTTTTCAGCTGACAAATGAGGTAGGAGGATTAACATAAATGGCCTTATGAATGGAATGCAGCCACTAGAGGTACATAATGCTGAAAGCTTCAAAATTCTATATCCTTTGATTAATCATGGGGGGGGGGGGGGGGAGAGGGGTGGAGGAATTTTACACCAAAATATAATCACACTGCCAGCCAGTGTGTAACATTTCTTTAAAACCCATGAAACTGTTCATTTGATATCTTGTGAACAGAATCATTAGAAAACAATTACCTGATTTTGATTTTCAGATGGTTATTAATATATTAATGAACTTATGTTTCTGTTCCAGCAGGTATGATCTAAGAGTTTGTAAGGTTGCGAAGAGGAGTGAGCGTGTAGGATGTCCACATACACTATGCCTGTGTTCACGGCCAGGACTGGCACGAATTCCGATGCCCCGCCAGAGCCAGTCCGCAGGGCTCCATCCTACAGGAAACCAATATGTCCATATGTCACTTCCACATTTGAGGACTTCCAGGTGAGGAATGTATACTGTGGTTGCCTTTTTTTTTTTCATGAGGGTTTCAAATTTGTGATCTCAGTGAAAGGAGATCTATAAAATCTTCATGAATATGCATGAGGTCCAGTCATGGAAGGCAAGTGGAAAGGTTAAAGCTTGATATGTAACATAAATAATAATAGATCTTGTGTGTTCAAAGATTGCTTTTAAAAATGGTGTTAGATCTTTCGAATTATCTGTCCTTAACAAACAATATTGTCAACTCTTTCAATGTTTCCTTGGGTCCTCCTTTTTTTAGGAAGATTTGGCACATACTATTTGATATATAATTAATTCATATGGTAAAGGTATATTTTGTGTAGATATTTAGTATGGCGAGATTACTTAAAATGGATATGAACCCTTGCGAAAACACCAAAAACAGGAAATCATGAAATTTCAGCTCTGAAAGCATAAAGCCACCGCAGTATGTCAGAACGAGTTCATTTACTCCTAGGCCATTTTTGTCTTGGATACTGGCATCCTTCTGTGAGGGGCATAATTAGAACTGAGTGGTGTGAGCTGGTCCCTATTTCATAATAAATTACTGTAGTAGTACATGGTTTGGTAAACTGATTGATGATTGATTGATAGTTGGTTCAGAAAGATAATTAGTACAGAAAGGTATGCTGCTATCTGTGAATATGCTCTGAGAACATGCACAATATATTTCTGATTGAAGTATGGTCTTATTTACCAGTAGTAATGCCACACTGTCCCTATTTTGCAGTATAAACCTGGCTGAAATGTCCTCTATAATTCTCTAGTTTCCCTTGGTCCCTAGGCTTTTTGTCCAAACATTACCACCAAATCTTACATATAATTATCTTTGGTTATTGAGTGCTTAAATGTTTGCTTTGATGTTTGCACCAACACTATGTCTGCAGGAACCCTGTATCATATAACACTAGTGCTTACATGCAGACCTTTGTACATGTGTCCATGAAACAATGGCTAGTTTATGGTGCTGGCTTTGGCAAGAGGAATGAGGCATTCTTAAACCTATAGCTGTTAGCAGACTTGAATTTGAGTCTGTTGCTTTGCACTTGAAATATCTTTTCGTAATTTTCTGTCTGATGTGGAAAGTATTAAATGTCATTTGTGCAATGCATACATGCAAGTTCACAAAATATGCTAATAAAAAATTGTGAGGAAAAAAAAGCTTTTGGAGGATTGGATGGCTGAAGGGATGTAAAAATATTGAGGTACCAGAAAAAAATCAAATATATGTCATTGAAAAATCTTGGTAAAACCCCTGAATCAGCTGCGTGATGATAATAATTTTATTCATGATAATTTCTTTGAGGATGGTAACAATATACACACAATTAATGAGTTTCTCCTGCCAAGATATGAACCATTCCATCTATTTTTACTGAAATTTGTAACAAACATTTGAAGTAGTAATCCTGTTAATAGTCAATCAAACAAATAAAGACCAACAAAACATGATGTAAGTAGTAATCATATCCAGTAAAAAACATTCTCTTCTCTTGATCTTGCATTGCCTTTATATATGTATATGTCTGAGAACTACAAACCTAGCACAAGTACTAAACATCAGGGTTATGTATGTCAGAGTAAACAGGTAACCTACATGTTAAATAGGCGATTAAACTGGCAACTCAGGCATGCTTTGTAAACTGTACCACTGCCAGAGTGTGATCAGTCATGTAGAGTACTGAGTGACTGCCAGGCACAATAACATCAAATATTTATACAACACTCACAGTACAATTTGTTTGTAAATAGATATATAATTAATAAAGCTTCAACAAAAGAGTTACAGAAACATGTATTGAGATAAGGTCATGCAAAAACTGTGTAAATATAGAAATAACAAGCATAGGTATAGGATTTCATAAATTTATGGGGAAAATAAATTACACACCCAAGACTTTATTTACTAATCTTTGTTGGTGAACACGATTCCAAATGTTGAAAAAGGGTAAATTCCCCCAGGGTTATTTTTAGAGTTGCTCTACCCCATTGCATTTTGTATTTCCTATGGTTTAAGGCCATATCATGGTTCATCATGGCAGTGCCCAATGTTGATAAAAAAGAATTTTCCTATTAAAATGAACTTTTTTAAGAAACTTTCTGTTGAGTGCCTAAATAAGATTTTATAAGGGGATTAGCATTTTAGGAAAATCAGTGCTTTCACTTAGACTTATGCTTTCACGTAAAACATATGATGTTTAATCTTCAGTTTCCTGATCAAGAGCTGAACGGGTGTTACATTTTTCTTATGTCCAAGCTAAATTTCTTTTGAAACATTTTTATTACTATAATGGTAAATGCAAGAAAATACAATAAATTTAAATAATTTTATTTAATAAAATGTAATAATTTTTCTTTTCAACAGGTTGAGCGACAATACCTCACTGAAAAAATCTTCCCAAAGATAAATGAATTTTGCCAAGAAAGAGGGACGTACTTCACCCCAGTTGACCTTCAGTGGGACATCTGTGAAGGTCATGAGCCCTCGAATCAAATGATTCAGCGACGGCTTGACATGGTCGTTAGATCGTGCCCATTTTTCATTGGTATTCTGGGAGAAAGATATGGAACTTACAGACCAACTGATGCACCCCCATTGCCTAAATCTTATAATGATCTTCCTGAAGGTGCTAATTGGCTTGACACCAACTTTATGGTAGCAGCATCTGGTGGATACGATTGGATACTACAAGAGACCAATCAGTCGTGCAGTGTTATTGAATTAGAAGTTTTGCAAGCAGCATTTCTCTGCGACGATAATTCCCATTGTTGTTTCTATGTGAGGCGACAGGAACATCTGGATACACTCTTTAAGGATCTACCAAAAGAGGAGAGAATAGAACAATTAAAACTCTATCAACCGGAGAATGATGAATGTGATGAGAAAGTCAGAGACCTCAAGGCCAGGATTGCTAAGAAGGGACTACAGATTAAATATTTTAAAACAACGGAGCAGCTTGGACAGTTGGTGTTGGAGGACTGGCAGCGTATTACAGATTTACTGTATCCAGCATTATTTCCTGTTGTAAACACAAGTAGGTGACATTTAAATGTGCTTATTACACATTGATTTTACACTATAGCATGCATTCAGTATATGCATAATCAGTATGTATGCGTTTGCAGCTAGAATACGAATGCCTGTGATTCCATTAATACAAATCACATGCAGTAGGTTTGCAGCACTGGCAATATATTATAGCAACACAGGGGCAGAAGTCACCTGCAAGATGAATACCCTATCATTGGCATCACAGTGGGGAAACATGCTGCATATGCTTATGTATATATGCATATATCACCACGTATAGATATATGGAATAACTCCTAGAAAATATTTATGATTTGTCCAATACTGTATACACATATGTGATGCATATGTACTGCATACAGATATGTGGAATGCCACATGAAAATCAAAGAAATAAGAAATGGAAATTATTTTTCAGTAAATATATAGAATGTGGTGCCAGTATTGATATTATGTTTTATTCATGTAGGAAGTATTGCCGAGCACTTAAATTCCGTAAGAAACTTGAAAGGGATATTGTTGTAGTGGAAAAGTCACAAAGTATAATCGTAAAAAGTTATATAATATTGTCATGAAGCTGGTCTTTCTAAGAGTTATAAAATTCTTTCAACAATACTCTCATTTTCATAAAAAATATGCAAAAATGTTACATGTAAGATTATATAAATACCTTTATAGTTTTTGCATAATTAAATACAAGACCATAAATATATAATACGGAAATAAACTCGATAACAAGTGCTTTATGTTTAATAACTTATTGTAATAATTATCACAACTTACATGTTCTACTTTTGTTTAGACATGGATACACTCTATCAATGATTATCAAGTGAAGTCCGTAATTGTTCAATAAGGTCCATAAAAAGTCATAAAATTTTGATCTCTTTGAAAATGTATTCATTCTTTACTTTTCTTTGTCAACTGATGAGTTACACACTAACCAAACTGAGCCATTAATAAATTAATAAAATCCATAAAAAGTCATGAAATTCTGATCTCTTTCAAATAATGTATTCATCATATATTAATTCTTTATCAGCGGGTGAGGTGTATGAGGAGTGGATGGCACACGAAGCATATGCTGAGACCCGTCGTGGTCTGTTCATCAGAACACCAGAGCTGGAGGATCTGTTCACGGCTCTGACAGACTTCGCTGTAACAGCAGCAGATGAACATGAACTCCCAGAGGAACCAGCGCTGCCAGAGTACTCATTCAGCAGCAGCCTCAGGAGGAAGTAAGCTGGACACTTACAGGACTGTATGATAGAGAAATTTAATGCAGATATAGAATTGTATTACAGTTCTGATGCAGAACCAGAATTGTATTACAGATCTGAAGCTGATACAGAAATGTATTATATATCTGATGCAGATATGGCATGACATTACAAATCTGGTACAGATACAGAATTGTATTACAAATCTGAAGCTGATACAGAATTGTATTACAAATCTGTTGTAGATAAGGCATGATATTACAAATCTGCTACAGATACAGAATTGTATTAACAATCTGATCATATACAGAATTGTCAGTATTACAGATCTGATGCAGATATATAATTATATCACAAATCTGATGTAGATACATAGATGTGTGGCAGATCTAATGTAGATATGAAATGGTTTAACAAATCTGATGTAGATACAGAATAGTATTACTATTACTAGTTCGATGTATAGATAATTAGATATAGAATTGTAATACAAATCTGATTTAGATACAGAATAGTATTACTAATCTGATGTATAGATATAGAATTGTATTTCAAATCTGGTTCAGATATAGAATAGTATTACTGATCTGATTTAGATATAGAATTGTATTACAAATCTGTTTAAACATTAAGTGATACTACTATTTTGTTGTAGATATAGAGTTGTATTACAAATCTGATGTAAATATTAAATGATACTACTAATCTGATGTAGATATAGAGTTGTATTACAAATCTGATGTAACTATAAAATGATACTACTAATCTGATGTAGATATAGAGTTGTATTACAAATCTGATGTAAATATAAAATGATACTACTATTTTGTTGTAGATATAGAGTTGTATTACAAACCTGATGTAGATATAAAATTATTCTACTACTACAACTCTATATCTTTATCAAAATAGTAGAATAATTTTATACCTACATCAGGTTTGTAATACAACTCTATATCTACAACAAAATAGTAGTATCATTTTATATTTACGAGTTGTATTCCAAGTGTGATGTAGATAGACCTACGGAATTATACTCCAAATCCTTAAAAGAAATCTTCCAAGATCATTGGACAGGAATAAAAAAAATCAATAGTCTGTGCCAACAGAGTCAGATTCTTAGGAAAAGGGTTTGAGGTTAATAAAATGTTTCTACTTACTGAAAAAAAGCTTTTTTTTTACCATGTGAACTTATAATACATGTAATATTTCTCTTCTGTTATTTCAGAAAGCCCCAGGCAGCTGATTATCAATCTTTGTTCCTCCTGGTGGGGGAGAGAGGTTCTGGTCGCACCTCAGTACTGGCAAACTGGGCTGAGGAATTCTGGGACACTCATCCAGAAATCAAACTCCTGACACACTACATCAGCAGCAGTGCTCTGAGCACAGATATTGCCTCATGTATGCGAAGAATCATTAGTGAACTCAGGAAGGAGTACCTAGAAGGTAAGACTTTTATCAGATTTGTTTTGGGCTGTGTTACCTCCACCAAGGAGCGTTACATTTCCCCTGTGTCTGTGACTTTGCACACAAATATTTAATAATGAAAGTTATTAACACCATGAGAAATGTGCTGATTTTTTTTTTAGCACAAATGATATCTTTTTTATACTTTTTCCTCATAGATTTTTAATTTTTTAGTAAAATCCAGAGTCAGAACACTTTAATATGCAGTGTTAAGAATTTCAAAATGAAAAGATTAAGAAAACATTAACATTGTGTCTCTTAGATTGAGTAGATATTTATATCAATGTGAATGCATGTTTTAAACATTAACCTGTCAGTAACGGTGGATGTAGTTACTGCCAATGTAGCATTTTTGGAATTGAAAACCTTTCCATACATTTGAAATCACACAATATAAAGGGGGAAAACCATCAGTGTAGGAAATTGGTCTCTCCAATTCATGCTGAGCCATCTCTTTTCTGCATTTAAGAGCTTTCATTGATTTATTGAATTGTCTTCTTGGTCATTATCATGCACTCAAGACAAGGCTGTGACTGTGTATACTTTGTCCTATTTTAGTTCCTGACAGAGGGTGCCTCAAGTAGAACAAGTATCTTTTTCATGGAATTAAATATCACATGATCAATACAAAGGTTGCTCATTGGCTCCTTGTAAATAACTGGGCCAGGGTTAGCGTGATCATCAAATGCATACGCTTAACGTGTAAGAGCCAACAAGAGCAATGGGAAGGATGTTGGTTTAACTCATGAATATGCATTTATTGAATAAGGTGTACTTTGGGTGTGACTTTGAATACTTAAATGAACTGGGTAAACTTGTGTAAATTTCTAGTGAATTTTATGAAATATTGTTTCATTTTCAGAATCAACATAAAGCCATCTATAAGCTTTGCTGTTGCAAGGCTTTTTCTGTTCAAAGTTCAATAAGTTTGATATTTTTTAGGTTAAATTATTATACTTCGTTTACTCTTCAATAGTAAGCATGCACACAATAAATTATGGGATGGAGAATAAAGCTGGACAAAATGGAAGGATGTCTATATTTGGACACAACTCCTTTTGGAACAAAGATCCCAGAAAAAAAAAAAATTCTTCAAATGTGTACTACTAAGCAATTTTTTCCTGACATAATGCTTTACTTAGTGGTTGCCATGACACTTTGGTATGTTATTCTACAGAATGTGAAGCTGGCAGGACATCATTCTCTGACGACATATCAGACTCCCACTGTTTGACAGAGACTTTCCTGGCCTCACTCTCACTCGGGCCCTGTGTCCTTGTACTTGATGGCATGGAGGAGCTTGGTCCAAGTTTTGATCACACAGCTCAAAAGGTGCTTAATTTGTTGTTGCATTGACTACAATTGTAGAAGCTTTCTTTAAATCTAGAAGCCTGGTGTTGTTATAATGAGGAACTGCATAGTTGTGGGATAACACCTGACTCTTGTACTAAATCCCCTGCCATTGGTCTGAACCCCGAAGTGGGTGCCCTCTTTACCCATTGATTCATAAGTACTGGCCATGAGCAGTGGTCAGTGTTGAAAAGATAATCATATTTAGTTAGTTAATGGCTTTTTACCTGCCAAATTGGACATGCAAGAAGACTCAGAGAGGCAAATTTAGAGATGAGACTCACTTTTTTTTTTTGAAACTCATAATAATTAAACTCAGAAAAAGTTTTATTTTTTATAATGAATGAATGCAGTAAAGCCTTATTGTGTCAAAGTTGAACTGAACTGACAGAATATTATGATACCTTAAAGGTCCACACAAGCCGACTTTACCCCGTATTAATTTAACCAAGTTTGGAGAAACTTTGAGCTCATTAATTTGGCACAAGTGTAGTATTCAACATTTATGCATAACATTTGGCTTCTCTCTCTCTCTCTCAGTTAATATTATAGATAATTTTCCTATATTTGAAATGTTTTCATACTCCAATACGTTCATCTAGAAACTTTGATATATGTGATCCTTTGTATGATTAAAATATATAGCATACTAACTCTAATGTGCTTGTTCGTTTAAGAATCTAACTACACATACATTTCATGTAAGAAATTTGAATTTCAAGTAAAATTTGAATATTGCTATATGGAATTTTTAGTATCATATGTCAGACTACGTCAATCTTATATGTTTTAACAGTGCAAGGAGCTGGATTGGTTACCAATGCCTCTACCACCTCAATGCAAGCTGATCATCTCCACATCCAGAGCAGATTTCTCCTACAGGGCCCTGTCTAGACGACCCGATACTATCATCCAGATGATGCCACCTCTGTCCAGTAAAGAATCCAGAACTCAGTTGTTGCAGGAACAGCTGGGTGTCTACTCTAAATATCTAGGCCAATCAGATAAGTCAGCCATAATGACATGCAAGGTCACTGAGCGACCTCTGTATTTGACTATTTTGACCAATGAGCTGAGGGAGTTTGATGTGTATAGCGAATTAGACAGCTACTTATGTTCCTACCTGGATGCTGTGAGCTGCCGTGAACTATGGGGGAAAGCCATGCAGCGCTGGATCAGGGACCATGGCTGGACCACAGAGCAAGTGGGATCTGAGAGCACTACCTCCACAGTACTGGGTAAGCAACACTTCATTGATAGTACACAGCCCAGCTGACTATAAATCATATGAGTAATAGCATTGATTCATCAGTTAAGAGATCATATAAAACTCTTACAGCTACAGACCTGAAATTCTGTGTACATCTAGGTAGAGGCAAGTTTCTTACCATGCCTCCAAGTGGGTCATTGTGACTTTGTTTTTAAGGTTGTCATATATCAAAACTACTGGGCCTGGGTCTTTCAACTTTGTTATATTAAAAAGATCCACGTCAGCTGTTAACATGTTATCATAAAACTGATTCTGACTCTAAGCTTTAAAGGTATTTAATTAAAAAGAAAGTTGATTGTTTATAATTTACAAAAAACATGCATTAAAAGCTAGAGGCTGATTCCATGTTTAGTTCTCCATTCACATGCACTGGAAATTATATTTAAGATATATTAGTTATTTAATTTATCTGCTGTAAAACAGGATTATTAGTGAGTTTTACAAGGAAATAAAAAATTCTTTTAATTTGAAAAAAATAAAAGTAAGTGTTTTTTAACAATGCCTCATTTATAAATACTAAGCACAGTGGAATTTTTATGTATTGAAATGCTTTGAAATGAGTTAGCCATAAATGTAAGTAGATAATTTGTTTGCAGTTCTCTGATTAGTGATATTTCTTGGTGATTCTTATAAAATCCTTAGGTCATCTTACACTCCTCTATCATAAGGGTATAGTTACTGGTGAAATGTTGCATTTGCTGAAGCCTTCATGTCAGTGCTGTTACGTAAACACTTTTTGAGTGTGATCACATAAGGGTTAGGGTGCTGGACTTGTGACTGCAAGTTTGTGGGTACAAGTCCCATTCTGACTCTCTTGAGCTAAGACTCCTGGCCGAAGTCTTTACCACAAGGGTGCACTTTCTAAACCCAGGAGTGAATGGGTACTGGTCATGGGCAGGAGGCAAATGTAAAACAATTAAATAACCTGCTAGTGCCTGATATGGCTGCTTGGGTTGTATGCTCCCAAGGGAGCAGAGAAAAGCCACAAGAATTAATGAACAGGCCTGAAAGACCAGGAAAGGAAAGTGTAAAAGTTAGATGAGACTGACAACATTGGTCATATCAGACAACTGATAAACCCCCACCTTTACCATTATCACTTGACTTTTTATTCCAGATTACAACTGCTGGGTGGCTGATGCACTTAGACTGCTGGCAGTGTCTCGGTGTGGTTTGACACAAGGAGAATTACTGGCAGTCCTGCAGCAAATAGGTTACTCAGGAGAAACTCAGGTGACTGCCTGTGATTGGTCCGAATTCAGAATGGCAGCACCAGATGCTTTGTGTGACAGGCCAGGAGGGTTGATCAGCTTCTATCACCAACAACTGAAGGAGGTGGTGGAATTCTCGTTACTCAGTAAGAACAATTAAAATGTTTTAATATTTGCTACATTTCAGCTGAGCTCTTCATGCAGCAGCTGTACACTGCAGCCGTCCCAGACCCCCTTGGCTTTAACGGCCACTTTGCATAGCAAGTTTTTCTGGGTCCCACCAGTAGGGTTGGTTGCTTATGAAGAAAAATCTTGCTAACTTTGTCTAAATGGCAGAAACTGCAAGTATGAAATGGCATTCATCTGGAAGCTTTGTTGTTTCATTGATCAGGTTCGGTTCTCAATTGGCATGGCTGGGTCTCTGCTGCTGGGATCGGTGGAGGGAATGTATGCTGCTTTTGCCTTTGTGGCGGTGGGTGTTGTGGCTTTCCTGAAAAGTTACCGATGCAGGTAAAATGGTGACGGTCTCTTACGGCTTCCTGCTTGGCTTGGTGGCATCAAGTCTATTGGCTCTCAAAATTATGCTTAAGGAGGGCACAGGGCTGGGGTCTTGACCACAGCAACCTGTGGCTGCTCGACAAAGCGAAAAACATCATGAGTCAGTGAGTCAGTCAGACCAGTAGGGTTGGCTCGGAGCAAAGAATTGTGATCAGACCAATGAACAATACACATCACTTAAACCTCTATAAAAATAGGTTAGCAAACGCTGATCCCACACTCAGGCTGTCTGTTTTGTTTTTGTCCTCATGTTTGCATCATGTGGATGGCTTGCCAAAATAATTTATCAGAACACATTTAACAAGGACATTTGGAAGCAATTCAGATAAACCAGAGTTTTGCAAAGAGTATTTTGCAACTTACATGCAAACCATCCACCTTAGGTAACATGTATTTTTCTTTTTGTCAACAGTGGCCCATGTAACAGGCTAACTAAAACTTGTTGATAAACAGGCTCCTACATCCTCCACAGAGGCATTATAAGGATTTCCAGGGGCGTCAATATAGATGGGACAGGGTTATATATATATATACCCCCCATGTTATAGGAAGGGGGGGGGGGGATGGTCAATGTAATCATCCCCCCTGATATTCAGAGAATAATATCTATATATTTGAAATGAAATATATTAATAATTAGAATTATAGACTTTGGTATACTATAGAATGTTATATATCTTAAACTGGTTTAGAATTACAATATATTCAAAACATACTAACTTTTTAAAACGTACACTTAATTGTAATAATTTTTAAATGTCACACAATACAATAAAAGGTGCATATATATATATGTGTGTGTGTGTTTATAAAAAAGGTTCCAATTTTGATTAACCCTCCCCAAAGCCTACGAATCATTCCCCCCCCCCTCCCACCCCACCCGTGAAGATAAATTGATGCCACTGAGAACTTTTCTTAACAGGAATTGCCTACAGTTCTTTAATGTGTACACAGAGTAAGCCAGAATTCACTTAAATTCTACAGTCAAAGTAGATGAATACCTGGCTTTAATCAAGAGTAACACGTATGGAAAGGGGATTATGCCATGGAGATGATTTTGTTTTCCAGTGAATTTTTTCTTGGTTGGATTTTGACCATTACAGATTTTATCCAGGCTGATCTTAATAGGGGGGGGGGGGGGGGGGAGTTGTTGTTTTTTGTCCTAGAATCATGTACAATAGAGACTGATCTTGAATTGTGTTTGGTTATGAAGCCCTATTTGACCTTGAGCAGTGGGTGCATTGCAGTAATGGGAGGATATAACAATATCACACATAGTTACAACATCATTAGGTATGGTTAGTGAAGTAGAAAACTAGGATTGGACAAAGTGCACATGACTACATCAACTTAACACACAGGTGTGACCTACTCTGGTATGATGGAGTATAGGGAGTCCGTCATAATGCCTGCATGGGTACTACTTTTTTCTTAACACCTGTATAAATAGACTATCAACTGCTGATAAATAACAAAAGATAAAACTTTTGCATTGCATACTCTTGTATTACATTATACATTTGTACAATAACAAATTTCAAGAAGTTGTCCTTAGTATTTCTTAAGAATTGTTAAGTTTATTTTTGGAAATGACTTATTGACTTCCAGATGGATTACACTTTGAAGATTTTTGCATGAATCTCTCAATGCATTTTATATGTTATGTATGGGATACAGGAGACTTAGATGCTGCTGTTCACCTTTCTATGTATGCATATTTTTCACATCTATTCTCTTTATTCCAAAGCATATATGTTGTGTTTAATGACAATTTCTCTGTGTAAGGCTGATCAAGTTTCCACTTGTCTGGATATGGATACAGACAAGGATACAGTTGGAACTAAAATGTAATAAAATATAAGGAATGTTTCCACTTGTGTGGTGCTGTTACCATCAATTGCATATAATAATATTAGACTTATATAATATTATATGACTTTAAATGGCACTTAATTAATATAATACTTTATTTAACTTTTAAGGTCCAATTGAATCTAGTGAAACAATGACTTTAGCTGTACAACCGCCATATGTACAGAGAACATATTCTTTAATTGGAAACATACTAAACATATCCATATCAGTTTTGGTAGCCGAACCCATGCATATCTGTGTCTAAACTGCATAAGTTGAAACCACTTAACACTGTAAGAAAGCTGAAGACCAATAGTTTAATGAGTTGCCCTGTGAATTTTCGTTCAGAATCTGTGGCATCCAACAATCCAGAGTCTGAGAAATACAACCAGCCATCAGGCGATGAGATTGTGGTGTACACAGTGTCAGAGAAGGTCCAGTTTCACACCCACCTGGCCAACTATTTCCTGGACTGTCCTCACAGCATACGGCGTAATCAGGAGCTTCCCCATCACCTGGAGAGATGTAAGGATTGGAAGAGGCTGCAGGCAGTGCTGACAGACCCACAGTGAGTCTCATCATTTTCTGACAAAATTTTACACAGTGAGACAAGGTTTAAAATGAGTGCCATCTGGTGTTACTTACTTGTACTACTCAGCAGGTTGTTAAAATGCCTTGGTATAAATCATGTTCAATGGACCTATTTCCATTAATACAGATGGTTTGATAAACATTTATTTGGTCTTGCAGTCATCTGCAATATTTAATCTGATCATCAGTGACTGTTCTAAAGCTTTAAACGATTTAATGTGACCCATATTATTGACAAATGGCACATGATTATTATTGATAACAGAACTGAGCAATAAATTGTTCAGACAGTGGCTTATATTTTTAATTAACAAAAAATAAAATACAGTAATTTTTAAGACTGTGTTTTCCTCTTGTGGGTTTGTTTTGGCCGTCAGTGTCATGCCTTGACTATAACATGTTATCCACATTAACAATCTGTGAAAAGCATTTGAATATAAAACAATAAATGAAAAACGTGGATGCATTTATGTATTCTATAGATGGTATATTTTTAAATTAGGGTTGTTGAAGAGTTCTTTGTGGAAGATGACCATCCCCAAAAGATCCTGGACCTGGCCCACTATTGGCAGGTGTTGCAGGAGGCAGGCTACCACCCCCCTACTTGCTATTGGAACATGCTGGTTCTTGCATCAGGAGGAAAAGTACAAAAGAAAATGGGTGTACAGGACTCAAATGTTATAAAGGAGGAAGAAGAAGAGGTAATGTATTACAATTGTATTACGTTTGGTCAAATTTATGTAAATTAATCCACATATATGAAGGCCCACAGTATCTTTAGTTTATTTTACATCATTTACAATTAACTTGCACAATACATCAGTGAAACACTTCAAGAAACATTAAGAGAATAATTAAGAATTTTGATCATCCCTTGCATGAGACATGCAGCCAGATGCAGTTTGATGCAGCTTGACACATCCATGGTTTTGCATGCTATAGGATTCATCCTTTGGCTCACTGTGGTGGACAGACACGTCATTTTGGATGTGCAGGTTGCAGGTTTCCCAGGTCAATTGTATCAGCCAACACTGATTTGAAGTATAAATGCACTTGCAGGCTACTGGTTCTTTCTGGAGAAACAGACTATGCAGATCACAAAATCTGTCATCTCCAGTCATTGTATCACATAACCTGACTGACTTCCCCCATCATGATGAAGTAAAAGTTCAGTGAAAATAAAACCACAGAATTAATTTGTCATTCCTGTCAGTGTGCTGGCCAGCTTACCAAAGAAGTGACATGATAACCTCTTTACATATTTAGCTTAACTGATGGGTTTTACTCTTTACAGGAACAAATCCAAAGCTCTGACACCAAGAAGATTCCTCTGATAAGGATGAGTTTTGCTGACTCACCTAGTAACCAACAGGTATGTACCTTTCACCCCTCATCTTCTTCATAACCATATTTAAATTGTTTGTTTTTGTCCCCTGCTTCTGCAGAATGGGGGACATGGATTTGGGTTTGTCTGTCTGTCTGTCCATCTGTCTGTCTGTCCATCAATATTTTGTTTCTGTGCAATAATTTTCCTAAATATTATCCGATTTCATTCAAATTTGGCTCAGTGATTGCTCTCATGCATACCTTGGTTGGGGTTGGTTTTGGAGTGTCTGTCTGAAAATTTATTAACACCAGCTCTAAAACAAACAAAAAATTCCCTTTTTGTTTCCAATTCACAACAAAGTTTATGACTTGTGGAGACATCTTCAGGGGACAATGAAAACTAAAACACAGCCACTATGACGTGTGGAGGCATCTTCAGGAGAAAATAATTTAAAACATAATGAGAAGGCAAGCAGGGGACAACAAGAGGGAGAAGCAGGGACATAAATTCTACGAATTTGCTTGTTATTTTTTATTTTAAATGAAATTTATTAACATAAATTTACAAAGTTTTTGTTCTTTTGTCATGTCGTTTTTTATTGCAGGATGAGCCTTGCCAATCATCAGAGCAGAACACAGCTGGCATGACAGAGATCAGCATGGATCAGTCAGAGCTGGCACAGATGATGAGACATGTGGGAGAGTTCCTGTACTCACAAGGATTTACCCAGGATGCTGAGGATGTGCTGCTGCAGGCACATGACGTCATCACACAGGTAAGTGACATCATAATCCAGAACATGACATTGTCACATACATCAGTGATATTATAACCCAGAATGTGACATTTTAAATACAGGTCTGTGTTTCATAACTCAGAACATGATGTAATCACACCGGTTAGTGATGCCTTAACCCAGAACATAACATTGTCACACAGATCAGTGATGTCATAACCAAGAACATGACACCATTACACATGTCAGTGATGTCATGACCAAGAACATGACATCATCACAGGTCAGTATATAATGTCATAATCCAGAACATACCATTGTCACACAGGTCAGTGATGTCATAACCCAGAACATGACATCATCACACAAGTACTATTGAAGTGATGTCATAACCTTTTAATTGAGATCATCACACATCACACCTTGAACATGCATGACATCACCACACCCATTAGTGATGCCAATATCCAGAACATGACACCATCACATAAGTCAATGATGTCATGACCAAGGAGATAACATCATAACACAGGTCAGCACAGTTATAATGAACTACATAATATTGTCACACATGCCAGTGATGACACCCTTACACAGATCAGTAGTCTGATTTTTGAATAATCGTCAAGAATCTAATATATTTAAAATCATGAAATTTAGAGGTGCTGCTAAGACTTATCCAAAAATAAACCTTTCTGAATGTGCATTTTAAACAAATTTTGCATATTTATTCCAGCTGTACCCATTGAATATGACTCAGCAGACATGCCTGTACCACATGGAGGAAAGCCTGGGGAAGCTTTACCTGCACCAGCTTCAGAAGGACAAGGCAGCACTGTGGTACTACAGAGCCCTCAAGTCTGTGGAGGACCTGATCGATGACGTACTGCTCGACTCTGGAGATGCCACACAACTCACTCTGGTCAAAGGTTGGTTGATTTTTATACACTTGTCATATGAGGGGAGTGTTATGGTTTACCCACCATCCTTCTGTCCATTAATTGACCTTTAGTGTCATTGCTAAATCTAAACGGGGCCTTAATGAATTTTTACCAAACTCACCATAACAACTAACCAAATGATTATATCTTGCCCAAGTTCAATCCAAGCAAAATCCACGCATATTAAATAAGGTCACAGGTCACTAGGCTACCTTGTGGTATAGCCGCGATAACTTAAGAAGAATATGAAGGATTTTGATAACAGAAATGTTAATCAGTCAGAGGTCACTGCACGTTGGCTTCTGTGGAACAGGGGACATTGATTTGGGTTTGTCCGTCTGTCTGTCTGTCCGTCAGGTTTTCGTTTCCATGCAATAACTTTCCTAAATATTATCCAATTTCATTCAATTTTGGGTCACTGATTGCTCACTTTATTATCATCAGCTCAAAAAAATTTCCCTTATGTTCCAAATTCACAACAAAATTATGAAATGTGGAGACATCTTCAGGGGACAATGAAAACTAAAACACAGGCACTGTGACATGTGGAGACATCTGAAGGGAAAAATAAAAACTAAAACATTGACAAGGCAACCATGAAGATCACAGGAAGCTAAAATAACAAGAGGTGGAAGCAGGGCACATAACTTCCACGAATTTGCTTGCTCCTGATAATTTTACTTCTTTGCATGTACATACCTAATTATTTGTGATTGATTATGTAAAAATGTAACCAGTTTTATCAGATATGAAAGTAAACAACCAATTATTGATATAACTGATCAACTGGAACAGCCCTAGTGATTTTCTATGATTTGTGCCATTTATTAAAATATCATGTGTTGGAGCAAATATGATAAGGATCTGTGATAGCATTGTCAGGTTTCAGCAGTCTGTCTGTCCAACTTTTCATTTGCCATTTGAAACCACTTCTAATCAAGATGACTAGTGTTTTATCTTTTAAACAATTTCTGTGGTAATATTTAATTTTTACCTATCACATACTAATTTGAATATCATAATTTTAATAAAAGCAGAATGTGCAGATTTCTAATAATCAAGATTAACAGAGAATATAGTTGCTTGGACATGATGGCTCTAGTGTTGGACATTCTTTATATTTAATTACATTACAGGCAGTATCTTCCTCAGCTTTTGTCTTATCTCTACAACATTTTCAACATTTCCTGCAGAGGTTTACTATATGTTAAATTAATGGAAATCTCTAGAACTGAAGTTAAATGTGCAGTGTGTTTGACCCCAAACAATCTGACCATATGAGGGAGTTTTAGGTGCCAATTTTGACTGTGCTTTTTCTCTGAGCAAGAAATTAAGGGATAAACATTTAACAGAACCCCTTCATAACATGAGCATCAGTACACTATGGGTGGTTGTTTTTCAGGTCAGCTACTGGACCAGCTGGGCAGCATTAAGATCCTGGACCAGAGTCTGAGGAAGGCTGAGATACTGCTGAAGAAAGCCAAAAAGTGTATCAGTGAAGGCAGCCACATCCCTGCCAGGGCATCCCTGCAGCATCACCTGGGCTTACTAAGGTATAATATACATATTTTTGCTTATGTCTCTCAGTCAGTGCAGCCTGGTGATATAATCATAAGGAGGGTAGAATGTTGCCTGGAGCTCAAAAACCCTGTTTTTATCCAATCTTTTTAACAGTGAAATCTTGATACAGGGAGGTAACATACATATTTTCTCTTGAGAGGTTTGCCATTTCTTGCATTGGGCATATAAAATCTGAAATAACACATCTGAATAATAATAGATTATTCTTACCCTCTGGCCACCTTTATCCACATTTTATTGAAAGTATCACATACAGGCAATTGTGTTACCAATTTTTTTTTCTTGACTACTCTTTGTAAGGATTCACTCTCTGACCTGTATTTGGCTTTGTCCATTAGATCAGGGTGCCAGTAACTGTTTTACAATATATGAAAAACTTGTTTTTTTAGTCAATCTATTCACTAAGCCCTGTGATAGTCAAAAGCATTTATATTATTCTTTGCCATATTGAGATTTTGAAATTTTGCATTTTCTTTTGAATGAGTTTTAATCCTAAACCTAAAACCTGGCATTAATGCCTGAATCACTAGCCTTTTTCCTATCCCATGTTCACCCAGACAGATATGAACTGAGTGATGAGGGCATGTCCTTGGAGGCAATTGATTGACCTGATGGTGACTTATTGGTGAAAACAAATAAATCAAAATTATACCTTACCACAGGTAAATGAAGACAAGTTCTATGTTGCTATACAGGTTTCATATGAAGGAGTATGAAGGAGCTGAGTACTACCTCAGGCAAGCTCTTGAGAACAGGGAGAAATGGTATGGCAAGGCCCACCCAGAGGTCGCCACTGTACTGAATGATCTGGCAGGATTACTGTGCCACCCAAACAACTCACACAGGTAGGCAAGGAATGAAATATAAATAAAATGTTTTTCTTGTGTGTCATCTTTATATTTTTCATGATTTCTTTACATCTTAATATTAAATGCCAGTATCTATATCACATTTCAGCATAATATTCTAAATATTCATAGCTTTTATAAGTTTCTGTTTGACATGGCAAAACACAGTAGGCTGAGTGTTAGCACTCTATATCATTTGTTTTTTAAATGTTAATGTTATACTTACAAGAATTGTTGTGTATGCTTCTTTTCGCTGTATTAGGTCCAATGAGTGATACCGTTCATAGTAAGTTGCAGAGAAATCCAAATCAGGGCCTAATGATGTAAATATGTAACCCTTGTCTGTAGTTTTGGAAAAGAGGGAAAAAAAAAACATTTATAACATAGATCGTATATAGTTAAAATTATTTCAGAGTCATGTTGTTTTTTGTAATGGATTTGCTCTCTTCTCCTTTAATGCGACTTCCTGTGTTTTAGCTATGACAAAAAGAAGGCTGAGTACATGTACAGAAGAACTCTCCAGATACGAGAACACTGCTTTGGCAAGAATAACCTGACTGTAGCAACAACACTATATCACCTTGGTGAGGTTATATTGTTAACCATCTTAATTTATATCTTGATAAGAGGAATACTCTGCAATCAAAGATGATGTTCTACAATTCAAATATGATTTTGTGGCACCCTCATCGAGTTTCATATCAGTGTTTGAAATTGCAATATTAAGCAGCATTAAAATTCAGCCATTCTGGTCATTTAGAAGAGAAAAACAACCTTTTGACTCAATCACCATACATCTTCCCAAGAGCCAGACCTCTTGCTTTGTGATGCAGATACCTTGCTTCAGATCATCTCCTGTCCTGTTGTATCATTAATTATGAACAGGGGCACATGGGATGGGGCCAAAATAATTGTTATTAAACACTATGCAGCAATTAGAACTGTTCACATGCATTATAAACAAGGACATATGCACCTAAAACTTGCTCAGTTTTTTATATGACTTGTCAGATTCCCAATAATGTCTCACATCGCCAGACAGTTGATCTAAAAATAGTTTTCCTTGATACATAGACAGGCTGTATGATGAACTAGATTCTCTTTATGTCTCACATTGCCAGACAGTTGATCTAAAAATAGTTTCCTAGTTACGTAGACAGGACTTAAGGTGGGTGAGCATCTCCATAATATCTGCCATTGCCAGACAACTGAAATAAAAATAGTTTTCCTTGTTGTGTAGACAAGCCTTACATCAGCCACCCAATTGGTTCATTTGTCTTGATAATTATTCATTAGCTTGATTGAGGCCTTGCTTCTAGGAAGATGTAACCATTCTGAAACATTTTTGTAAAGAAACAAGCCTCAAACACTTCATCTTCACTAACTCATCACATGAAGTTAAAAACTAACAATTCAGTCACAGCTTTTACATTTATCCAGGGAAATCAACCCCTACATTCTGCACCAGTCACTGCTAGCTGGGTCAGGAAACAGCCCTAGAAAAACCACAACCATACTGTACTATTTATGTTAAGAGGAAATCTTCTGAGCAAACATTGTTCATCATTAGGAGAATCTTCAAAACACTGCCATCATTTTTTTCATTACATTAAGGAAACAAATATGTTTATTATTTTTGAGATGTCAGTATTATAACAAATAAGAGAAGTATTTAAATGAAAGATAAAATTCTATCAACCTCTCAACATTTCATTACATATAGTATCCCTGATTCTTATTCATGGGCATCACATGGAATAATGTTTGAATAAAAGTTTCATATTTTTGCATCAAAATATCTGTTCTTTATATATATAAGACACTGTTGATACTTCCCAGGTTTTATATTTTTTTTTTGTAAAATCTAGTTGCAGCATTGATTATGTAAAATAACTTATATATTTCAACAAGTGTTATCCCAGGTCTTATTTTCCAAATACTATATATAAAGATATGTAGGTTAGTTTTTGTTTTGTCTTGTGCCTGCAGGTCGGCTGATGAAGACAGAAGCAGGACAGCATGTAAAGTCTGAGGCATTGGTTCTACTGAGACGAGCACTAGATATCAGAACGACACACCTTGGTAAGGCTAGCATGGGTTTTGCAATAAAATCCATGAAAAATATTAACATGTTGTCAATGAATGCTGTCTAGACATGGAACCACTGTGCCAAAACTTCTTACCATTTTAAAAACCTCCTCAAATAATTGATAATAATGTTATGATGTGTTGACATTTTTTAAATATATGTAGCCTGAAAGGTTCTACTGAGCACTTTTCATTTTGATCAAAAATTCTCAGCCTTTGAGACTGATAGTATGATGGTATACTTTCAAAGAAAAAAGGAGTCTAGGTAATACTGCCAAATACCAAGATCAAAATTTGGAATCCAGTACTTCTGTGTGAGTACATGCATGATTAAAATCTCAGAGTTTATTACTGCAACTTAAAGCAGTCTATATTTATTCATTGCTGTAGGGCTTTAAATCTGTGTTAGTCAATTAATGTCTTGGGCTGAATTTGTGCATGTCCATAGATCTTGGATAACTCCATCTCATATCCAAGACTTGTATAGCCATCTGCATTCGTTTTGTGTGATGACCATTTGTACGTTTTCTTTGTTAATTGCTCATGTATTGGTGGTTATATGTATTGGTCTGAAATTTGGCATGTACATCCATCTTGGAGAGTTTTTAACCTACCTTACCATTTTCATAGTATAAATGAATGCCCTTTTCTCAGGAGTGATTTGCCGTATTGGTTTGAAAATGTGCATGTCCATAGATCTTGGATACCTCCACATCGTATTCAAGACTAGTGCCACCATCTGTAATCGTTTTTTTTTTCCTGGCATCTATCCATACATTTGATTAAGATAAAAAAGCTCATATCTCAGGAGTGGTTTAATGCATTGGTCTGAAATTTGGCATGAACATCCATCTTGGAGAGTTTTCTCATAGACCAGACAGGTGGTGCCACTGCATTTTTCATAGAATTAATGCCCTCCTTTTCTCAGGAGTGATTTGCTGTATTGGCCTGAAATTGTGGATGTCCTTAGATCTTGGATACCTCCATCTCATACTCAATGCTGATGGGGCCATCTGCAATTGTTTTTGCAAGGCTTCCATCCATTTGTTTGCATTAGGTGAAAATTGCTCATATCTCTGGAGTGGTTCAATATATTGGTCTGACATTTTGCATGTCCATCCATCTTTGAGAGTTTTCTTAGAGACCAGACAGATGGCACCACCTATATTCCAGATTATGTAGAATTCATTAATGCCCTTTTCTCAGGAGTGATTTGCTAGATTGGCCTGAAATTTTGCAAGTCCATCTGCAATTGTTTTTGCATGGTGTCCATCCATCTGTTTGCTTTGGTTTAAAATCGCTCATATCTGAGGAGTGGATGTATGTATCAGCCTGAAATTTAAGCATGTTTGTCCATCTTGGTTAGCTTTGTTATAGACCAGACTGGTGGTGCCACCTGCTGCTCTGTTTTGATAAACTACATTGATGCACTTTTTCTCAGTAGAGGATTGGTGTTTTGGCTTGAAATCTTGCATGTTGTATCCATCTGTAGATCAGCTTTTAGTAAAAATTGCATATATATGAGGAGTTTCATTGGCATCACTGATGCCACAAATTTGAGTCATGTCCTGTCAGGAACATTCCATGCCTTACTTTACCCATGCCTCTGTGATAAGACAGATCCCTACACACAGTCACTTGTCAACTATCTGTATTCTAGTATTTTTCTGTGTTTCAGGTCCAAATCACAAGATGACCAAGTTGGTAAGAAAGTGTCTGATTAACTTTGAGACGGGTATGAAATACAAACAGAGTCACAAAATGGATGTCCGCACAGATGACATGCCCTGCAGCACCCTCTCCTGGCACAGCACAGAACTAATGCAGTTTGAGCAGAAACGGGAACGGCAGAAAAGCGAGAGCCGTCCAAGCACCAGGGAGAGCGTGAAAGCATCCCCAGAAAGATACCTCTCCCCCGAGGACATACTGGCAGGTATCAACGAGGACAGTGATTATGAAGATCTCATTTATGATGCAAAGCTCAAATTAGCCACCAGAGGGCAGTCTGTGAAACAGGATGCAACACAAGAAGGTGCAAGAATGAAAGAAAGCATTAAAGTTGGCAATGACGAAAATGGTATAGATTTAGATGACAAACTTCATATTCAGGCTGCAGGTGGTGCATTAAATGATGCCTCATTTCAGGAGGATTTTATTAACATTACTGATGACTTACCAAGTTGGACAGAAATCACTACAGCTGATGACAGGGAAGCTCTATCCAAGCAAGTGTCATCGTATCTCGACACTTTTAGTAACGCTGATGATTCCAGTATCAAAATGAGGCAGAGGAAGAAAAACAGAAAAAAACGCATTCACCAGGAGCAGTTACGTGCTCAGAGCGCTCCCCCTCAGGAGACGGAATCGATGTACTTGAATCATGTGATGAGGGTGTCTGATCATACAACCAGTGGGTTGGTGTTTCCTAAAAGATCTCCCAGAATGATACGGTCAAGTAGTGCCTCAGTTTTGAGGAGAAGTTTGGTGACCCCTAGACCATCATCAGCCAGAGATGGTGTACATGGTAGAAACTGTTACACACCAGGACCTCACAGCATAGACCTGCACAATGCTTACAACATGCAAGGGCCTAATAGTACAATTATATCCCTGTTGGGGGCGCCACCGTGCCCTAGGAATTTAGCTAAACAGCTCCTGCATAAATCTGCTTGGTACCATGTGCCAGGGCGTTACCCCACTGTACAGATACCGGTTCCTCCAAAGAGATCACAAAAACGACTTCCTGGCAGGAGAAAAGATCTTCATCACCCTTCAGGGTTATCATTAGTGCAATCATGGCCACCCGTTGAGGCATCTACATAAACTAGCTGATATCTGGTTGAAGGCAACATTTACATAATACAAATATTGAAGTAATTAAACATTAGTTTACCCATCTTCCATTCTCAGTGTGCAACCAAAGAGACTTTTTCTTATGAAAATTGGCATGCAGAGCATGAATTAGTTACAGGGCTTCACATTAACAGCTAACTGCTTGCCTGGGGCTGGCAAAGTTATAAGATATATGCTGGCAGGGAAAACAAAAGTAACCTCCTACTTGCCAGTATGGCCAAATGTATTAAAATTTAACAGTTACCTCGTATTTCAATCAAAATCAAATTTTAGTGTTTGTCCAGAATGAGTTGGTCTTAATAATTGGGCAAGTATAGTTTAATGGAGGGCAAGTAAGAACCAGATGTTAGATAGCTGATGTGGCAAGTATTTTCAAAAGTTAATGTCAAGCCCTGAGCTATGCAAGACATGACATTTTTGCAGCTAGTTACCTTAGCTGGGTCAGCTGGAACAGTGCTGAATTGTAATTTTTGAATATTTTTTTATAGATTTTTCAATTTATAGGTACATCCATCACACAAATGATCGGCTGTGTCTTCTGATTGGTTAAGAAATAATGTTGTCCAAAGAGCCTTTTAACAAATGAAATGCCATGATTCAAGGAATGTGCCAACCTTACCAAAATAATTTTCCCCAGAAATAACCTGGTGTGATAATGATAAGTGCCAAAACTTGGATATGCCAAAAAACAAAATATTTGATTGCAGAAATGCTATATATATAACAAGAAATCTGCATTCTAAGGCATGCAAGCCTCCACTGTGTCTTTGCATTCACTTATTCAGCCAATATTCCTAGGTTCATTTGTGCAGAAGTGACTGTACATTTGTGAATTTTCCTTAATCACATTCCTGAATAAGGACCATGTATTGGATCCACACAAAAAATCTAATTGATTCTTCCTTGGCCCATTCCCAAAATACCATGGGATTCAGTTCCTGATTGCATCAGTGATATTGTGAACACACACATGAACGGGGATGAATACATACCCTCCTGGCGGACGCATTTGTACTTTTGAATGAAAAAACTATTTACACCAGTTTATTTCAAACATTGCTTATAAATCATTCACTTCATATTTATATAGATCACTGCATAATAATCTCTCTGTTGCCCTTTCCAGCACAAGATTGCACAAATTATTAACAAGTTCAATCATGATTACAGAGTCATGAATAGCCATATTTCCAATGACAAAGCGGAATATCACATTGCTACTTGTAACAAGCTTACTAAATAGGCATAGCACAGTAATTCTAAATATTGGGATGCATTTTGTATTATCAAACATATGCAAGGATTACTAAACTAATATGCAAGCTTTCATGTGTGTAAATATTTTGACACAATGTGATTTATATATGATTATAATCATAGTATATGTGCAGTTTATTTTTTATATTCAGACAAATTTGTTATATCTGTGTATATAACTTTACATAAATTTTCAGTATTAAGAGCTTGTGCCATAAATATATGTATAACAAAAAGGGTAAAGTGAAATTTCTAACTTGAAATAATTTTTGGTTTAAATGTCTTGTAAAATGTGTCCATGCACTTTTTTATATTATTTTTTTAATTTGAAATACAGTATTATGTGATAATCATTTCACTACACTTTAAACATTCCATCCAGTTGCTTCTGAAGTCTTTAGAAATATTATTTTTGTGTTTGTGATAAATAACCAAAAACTACACCTAAAAATATATACATTTTCACATATATAGTGCATTTCCTTCAGCACTGTCTGGCTGTAGCACATATATATGTGAGGATATCTCCTACCAGAAAACAAATTATTTTATTGGTGCTGTGAATTTGAATGTGATACTTTTTTTAGGTAACATCTTATATGATTTGTTGGAATATACAATTGTTTATCCATGTTGGTTTTTAATAAAACAATGTTGATCATAAATTTGGAGCCATTTGTTTTTTAGCTCAGCTGACTGAAAGTCATCTGAGCTATAGCGATCGCTCTTTGTCCATTGTCCATCTGTCTGTCCGTCTGTCCATCTTTCCGTCTATCCGTCCGTTAACCAGGCACAAATCGTAACCGCTGGACCTAGAACCTTGTAACTTAGGATTCTGAGAGGTCCATGAAAAATCTCCTTGGAAACTAGAAATTAGGTCTCTGTTACCAATATCCTTTGAGCTATGGGGCCCCAAAGTACCCCCCAGAAAAGTAAAAAATTTCATACAAAAGCTTCAATATCTCATTAACTACTTGACTGATGGTCATAATTTTTGGCATACATATTGATCATGAGATGTTCCATCAGTTCCTGCAGACTGGTGGATCCACCTGTATTGTTAGATTTTTTACGATTTTTTCCTCTTATTTTTGAGACCTTTAAGGATGCTGTCATCTGTTAACGTGGCACAAATCATAAAGACTGGACCTAGAATCTTCATTCTCGATACACTGAGAGACCTATGAAAAGTCTCCATGGAAACCAGAAATTAGGTCTCTGTTACCCATATCCTTTGAGCTATGGGGCCCCAAAGTACCCCCCAGAATAGTAAAAAATTTCATACAAAAACTTCAATATCTCATTAACTACATCACTGATGGTCATGATTTTTGGCATACATATTGATCATGAGATGTTTCATCAGTTTCCGCAGACTGGTGGCGCCCCTGTATTTGTTCGGGTTTTTTTAACAAATTTTTTTTTCTATTTTGAGACCTTTAAAAATGTGAACAGCTGTTAACAGGGCACAAATCATAAATACTGGACATAGAATCTTCATTCTTGACACACTGAGAGGATCCTCAATGGAAACCTGAAATAAGGTCTCTGTTACCCATATCCTTTGAGCTGTGGGGGGCTCCCAATTTCCCCCCAGAATAATGGAAAATTTAATACAAAAGCTGAAGTATCTGAACAACTAATGCAGAGATCACCATAATTGTTTGCATGGATATTGATCATGGAGTGTTTCTCAATAACTACAACACTGATGGTCATGATTTTCGGCATACATATTGATCATGAGCTGTTCCATCAGTTTCTGCAGACTGGGTGCATCACCTCTATTTTTTTCAAATTTTTACAAATTTTTTTCTCTTTTTTTTGAGCCCTTTAAAGATGTGGTTATCTGTCAACAGGGAACAAATGGCAACAACTGGACCTAGAATCTTCATTCTTGTCATGCACGGAGGCCCATGAAAAGTGCCTGTGGAAACTTGAAATTAGGTCTCTGTTACCCATATCCTTCAAGCTATAGGCCTCCGAAGTATCCCTCAGAATAATGGACAATTTGATACAAAAGCTGAAGTATCTGAACACCTCATGCGGAGATAACCATGATTCTGTGCATGGATATTGACCATTCAGTGTTTTTATTAGTTTCTGCAAACTGGTGGAGCCACCTGTATTTTTGTATCCGCCAAAAGAAGTTGTCACCTGTAACCATGTTTGCATAGTGTCCATCTGTTCATCTGCCTGTTAAAATCACTCCTATCGCTCCAGTGAATTGACTAATTCACCTGAAATTCGGCATGCGTATACATCCTGGATAGCTTTCTTGATTTTATGACAGGTGGCGCCACCTACATTCACATTCACGCTGATCACATCCAAGCTCATATCTCGGGAACCTTTTGACCGATTGGGCCAAAATTGTGCATGTGTATAGATCTCACGTAGCTCTTTATCATACGCAAAACTTGTGGCGCCACCTGCAACCATTTTTGCACAGCGTCCGTCTGTTTGTCTGCCGTGGAATAATGTCACTCATATCTCGGCAGTGGTTTGACATATCTGCCTAAAATTTTGCAGTTTTATACATCCTGGATAGCTTTCTTGATTTTATGACAGGTGGCGCCACCTACATTATAGTTTACGCTGCAGACATCCAAGCTCATATCTCAGGAACCTTTTGACCGATTGGGCCAAAATTGTGCATGTGTATAGATCTCACGAAGCTCTTTATCATACGCAAAACTTGTGGCACCACCTGCAACAATTTTTGCACAGCGTCAGTCTGTTTGTCTGCCTTTGGATAATGTCACTCATTTCTCGGCAGTGGTTTGACATATCTGCCTAACATTTTGCAGTTTTATACATCCTGGATAGCTTTCTTGATTTTATGACATGTGGCATCACCTACATTATAGTTTACGCTACAGACATCCAAGCTCATATCTCGGGAACGGTTTGAACGATTGGGCCAAAATTGTGCATGTGTATAGATCTCACAAAGGTCTTTATCATACACAAAACTGGAGGGGCCACCTGCAACAATTTTTGCACAGCGTCTGTCTGTTTGTCTGCTGAGGCCTAAAATCACTCATTTCTTTGTAGTGGTTTGACATAACTGCCTAAAATTTTGCAGGTTCATACATCCTGGACAGCTTTCTTGATTTTATGACAGGTGGCGCCACCTAAATTCTAGTTAACGCTGCACACATCCAAGCTCATATCTCAGGAATCATTTGACTGATTGGGCCAAAATTGTGCATGTGTTTAGATCTCACATAGGTCTTTATCATACACAAAACTGGAGGGGCCACCTACAACCATTTTTGCACAGCGTCTGTCTGTTTGTCTGCCATGGGCTAAACTCACTCATATACATGTAGTGGTTTGACTTTTCTGCCTAAAATTTCGCATATGTATACAACTTGGACAGCTTTCTGGATTTGTGGTAGGTGGCACAACCTACATACACATTTAGGCTGCAGACATCCATGCTAATATGCAACATACCTCACTCTATTTCCCCTTGCCACTCAATCCATGCCTCACTTCATCCGTTCCACTCTGATTTTGGCTGATACATGTAGTCACTTGTTGGCTACCCGTATTCTAGTTTTTAAAGTTTACACATTTTTCCTCTATTTTTGAGATATATAAATACAGACTTAAGCTTGGCCTGTTGGTTAATCTGTTTGATGCTTCAGTTGAATGAGTATATACTACCATTCTGATGCTAAAATTTCCTTTTGCGAATCTCTTCCCAGTCAGCTGAGCGTCTTGACCCATGGGTCACTTGTTTTTAACTTGGTTGAACCAACTTAATCTGATACATCATTTGGTCCAATAAGCATAACTTCTCTTACTAAATACATATGCACAGCTTGGTGTCAGTTACCAGTGTATCTTATGCGCATCAAATGTCACAAGCACACCCACACTCAAAGTAAGAAACTAGTATGTCATATGTACATCCACACTCCTTTCAGGTACTAGTATGTCATTGCACACCCACACTCAGTGTCAGGTACCAGTGTGTCATATGCACACACACACACACACTCAGTGTCAGGTACCAGGGTGTCATATGCACACCCACACTCAGTGTCAGGTACCAGTGTGTCATATGCACACCCACACTCAATGTCAGGTACCAGTATGTCATATGCACACCAACACTCAATGTCAGGTACCAGTATGTCATATGCGCACCCACACTCAATGTCAGGTACCAGTGTGTCATATGCACACCCACACTCAGTGTCAGGTACCAGTATGTCATATGCACACCAACACTCAATGTCAGGTACCAGTATGTCATATGTGCACCCACACTCAATGTCAGGTACCAGTATGTCATATGCACACCCACACTCAATGTCAGGTACCAGTATGTCATATGCACACACACACACTCAGTGTCAGGTACCAGGGTGTCATATATGCACACCCACACTCAGTGTCAGGTACCAGTGTGTCATATGCACACCCACACACAATGTCAGGTACCAGTGTGTCATATGCACACCCACACTCAATGTCAGGTACCAGTGTGTCATATGCACACCCACACTCAATGTCAGGTACCAGTATGTCATATGCTGACCCAAACTCAATGTCAGGTTCCAGTATGTCATATGCACACCCACACTCAGTGTCAGGTACAAGGGTGTCATATGCACACCCACACTCAATGTCAGGTACCAGTGTGTCATATGCACACCCACACTCAATGTCAGGTACCAGTGTGTCATATGCACATTCCACACTCAATGACAGGTACCTGTGTGTCATATGCACACTCAGTGTAAGGTACCAGCCCATCATATGCACACCCACACTCAGTGTCAGGTACCAGGGTGTCATATGCACACCCACACTCAATGTCAGGTACCAGTATGTCATATGTGCACCAACACTCAATGTCAGGCACCAGTATGTCATATGTGCACCAAAACTCAATGTCAGGTAACAGTATGTCATTTGCACACCCACACTCAATGTCAGGTACCAGTATATCATATGCACACCAATACTCAATGTAATGTCAGGTACCAGTATGTCATATGCACACCCACACTCAATGTCAGGTAACAGTATGTCATATGCACATCCACTTTCAGTGTCAGGTACAAGTGTGTCATTTAAACACCTGCACTCAGTATCAGATATCGTGTCATATGCGCACCCACACTCAAAGTCAGGTACCAGTGCATCATATGCACACCCACACTCAGTGTCAGGTACCAGTGTGTCATATGCACACCAACACTCAATGTCAGATACCTGTCTGTCATATGCACACCCACACTCAGTGTCAGATACCTATGTCATATGCACACCCACACTCAATGTCAGGTACCTGTGTGTCATATGCACACCCACACTCAATGTCAGGTACCAATATGTCATATGCACACCAACACTCAATGTCAGGTACAAGTATGTCATATGCACACCAACACTCAGTGTCAGGTACCAGTATGTCATATGCACACCCACACTCAATGTCAGGTACCAGTATGTCATATGCACACCCACACTCAATGTCTGGTACCAGTGTGCCATATGCACACCAACACTCAATGTCAGATACCTGTGTCATATGCACACCCACACTCAATGTCAGGTACTTGTGTGTCATATGCATATTCCACACTCAATGTCAGGTACCTGTGTGTCATATGCACACTCAGTGTCAGGTACCAGCGCATCATATGCACACCCACACTCAAGTGTCAGGTACCCGTGTGTCATATGCACACCCACACTCAATGTCAGATACCCGTGTGTCATACTCACATCCATGCTCAATGTCAGGTACCAGTGTGTCATATGCACACCCACACTCGATGTCAGGTACTTGTGTGTCATATGCATATTCCACACTCAATGTCAGGTACCTGTGTGTCATATGCACACTCAGTGTCAGGTACCAGGGTGTCATATGCACACCCACACTCAGTGTCAGGTACCAGTGTGTCATATGGACACCCACACTCAATGTCAGGTACCAGTGTGTCATATGCACACCCACACTCAATGTCAGGTACCAGTGTGTCATATGCACACCCACACTCAATGTCAGGTACCAGTATGTCATATGCTGACCCACACTAAATTTCAGGTACCAGTATCTCATATGCACACCCACACTCAGTGTCAGGTACAAGGGTGTCATATGCATACCCACACTCAATGTCAGGTACCAGTGTGTCATATGCACACCCACACTCAATGTCAGGTACCAGTGTGTCATATGCACATTCCACACACAATGACAGGTACCTGTGTGTCATATGCACACTCAGTGTCAGGTACCAGCCCATCATATGCACACCCACACTCAGTGTCAGGTACCAGGGTGTCATATGCACACCCACACTCAATGTCAGGTAGCAGTATGTCATATGTGCACAAACACTCAATGTCAGGTACCAGTATGTCATATGTGCACCAAAACTCAATGTCAGGTAAGAGTATGTCATTTGCACACCCACACTCAATGTCAGGTACCAGTATATCATATGCACACCAATACTCAATGTAATGTCAGGTACCAGTATGTCATATGCACACCCACACTCAATGTCAGGTACCAGTATGTCATATGCACATCCACTTTCAGTGTCAGGTACAAGTGTGTCATATAAACACCTGCACTCAGTATCAGATATCGTGTCATATGCGCACCCACACTCAGTGTCAGGTACCAGTGTGTCATATGCACACCAACACTCAATGTCAGATACCTGTCTGTCATATGCACATCCACACTCAGTGTCAGATACCTATGTCATATGCACACCCACACTCAATGTCAGGTACCTGTGTGTCATATGCACACCCACACTCAATGTCAGGTACCAGTATGTCATATGCACACCAACACTCAATTTCAGGTACCAGTATGTCATATGCACACCCACACTCAAGGTCAGGTACCAGTATGTCATATGCACACCAACACTCAATGTCAGGTACCAGTATGTCATATGCACACCCACACTCAATGTCTGGTACCAGTGTGCCATATGCACACCAACACTCAATGTCAGATACCTGTGTGTCATATGCACACCCACACTCAATGTCAGATACCCGTGCCATATGCACACCCACACTCGATGTCAGGTACTTGTGTGTCATATGCATATTCCACACTCAATGTCAGGTACCTGTGTGTCATATGCACACTCAGTGTCAGGTACCAGTGCATCATATGCACACCCACACTCAAGTGTCAGGTACCCGTGTGTCATATGCACACCCACACTCAATGTCAGATACCCGTGTGTCATACTCACATCCATGCTCAATGTCAAGTTCCAGCTTGTCATTTGCACACCCACTGTCAACTACAAGTGTATCATGCACACCCGGTGTGAGGTACTGGTATATCATTTCACCCCAGGTGTCGATTACGCATGTATCATATGGACATCCAAGTATTGGGTACCAGCTTGCATATGGCATACCCCATCCGCCCAGTACTTAAGTCAAACAGAAATGCATTAAAATGTTCTGAAAATACCAGCTTATAAGTATCATAAATGCACAGGCAAGCACAACACATGCAAATTCAGTTGATTCATTCTGATTCATTCAAGAAACACCCTGTTGACTAATTATAGACAACCTCACAGTCAATTTGTTACACAAAATATTTTATTGTATATACAATACTTACAACAAAGCATATGGAGTTCAAGTCAATATAATACCAGGGTAAACACAGGAAATATGAAGCACATTTAGGAAAGTCTTGAGGATTGTATTTCAACATTGTCTAAATATCAGAACCAATCTGCTCCACTCTCCATGGTCACCACTTTTTGTCATTATGATCAACACCATTTTGAGTCTGATATTGAGGATCTGCACTAGAAAATTTACCAAAGGTCTGATGGTGACAACAGTAAACTGGACAACAATCAGAGAAGAAAATCACCCAGAGTCTCTTGCTCTGCACTAGTACTTATATTAATATCACTTCTGCCTCCCTAGTCTTGCTGAACTGAATGGCAGTCTATGTATATTACAGTTTAAGCATACACTGAAGATGTTGATGCATGTTTTCCAGCACTGGACACTCATGGTACAACACGATACAATCTGACCTATGACATATTGATTATCCCTTTTTAACCGACAGCAATGGGGCTCCATATCATGTGGAAGGTGTGGTATTTCCTCTGATATTAGACTTGTTCCCTGCACATGCTAGTCTTGGCATTCCCTAATTAGACTGTTTCCCTGCATATGGAGGACCTGGTATTTCCTCTCATATTAGACTTGCTCCCTGCACATGTTAGTCTTGGTATTCCCTAATTAGACTGTTTCCCTGCACATGGAGGACCTGGTATTTTCTCTGATGTTAGACAGTTTTATACCACAATTATTTGCTTTACTAGCCACTGATAAATTACAATATTCAGTTCTGTAGATTTTTATAATACCATCATACGAGGGGCGATGCTCATTGACATCAGCTCCTGAAACAACAGCTTGCAGGCATATGGCATCTTGACCTGGGAGATCTGTAACAAAAACAACATAGTTTCAAAATACTGAACCATTATAATTAAATTATATGATAAATCATAATTAATTTTTAAAATATTTTGTACAACTGCAACCATAAATTGCCTTAATTGCATATAACATGCATTTCAGTTTTGATTCCAAATCATATTGCTGATTATTTTAAAGTTAATACAAGTTTTCTTACAACATTTGTTTTCAAGCAATAAATCAGTTTTATTTCCAGACAAATATCCAAGCAGATTCCTTTCTTTTGATCAAATTAATAACATTTCACCTTACATGCATATGTGGTGCTGAGAGATTATTATTAAATTCAGAGGTTGCTGTCCATCACATGATCAAATACCAATATGGTGACATCCGATGATTCTGATATTACAAGCAAATTCATAGAATTTTATGTCCCCACCTTCACCTCTGGTTATTTTTGCTTCCTGTGATTTTCATGCTTGCCTTCTCAATATGTTTTAGTTTTTATTTTCCCCTGAAGATGTCTCCACATGTCATAGTGCCTGTGTTTTAGTTTTTATTGTCCCCTGAAGCTGTCTTCACATGTCATTATTTTTGTTGTGAAATGGGAACAAAAGGGAAAATTTTGTTTTGGAGCTGATGATAATAAATTTTCAGACAGACACTGCAAAACAAATCCCAACCAAGGTTTGCATGAGAGCAATCACTGACCCAAATTTAAATGAAATCAGATAATATTTAGAAAAGTTATTGCATGGAAAAGAAAACCTGATGGACGGACAGACAGAGGGACAGACCGACAAACCCAAATCAACGTCCCTTGTTCCCCGGAAGCGGGGTAAAATAACTGACTAAGAATTGTAATGTATCTGTGCACTGCTGTAATTTTACATTCCTCATTATTAAGTGTTTTTATCCTGGATAAACATTATCACACTATGTTTTTATCCCTTGGGAAACAAGTAATCTGAAAGCATTTCCAGACACTTCTCACAGATTATATCCATTATCATATTAATAATTTCACTAGTGCGCAACATCTGATCAATCTGACCAAAAAAACTTAAGAGAAAATGGAAAAACTTGTTCACTATTGGCAGACAATATAAAAGATCTGAAGTTATTTGTAACAGGAACCTCTGGTTTACGGATAACATGAAATATATGTTCCTATTTATAATACCAGTCTTTCAACTTAATGGATAAAATATATGTGATGCCACTGAAGCTGTGATATAAAGGACTGTTCACTGGTGTAGATGGGGCATATTATTCACAAGGCTTTATCTTCACAATAATTTCCCTTTCACAAATATTTGAAACCCTCACTAACCAAAAGCCAACCACAGTATATTTAGGGTTATCACTTTTCACCTCTGCATTAAAAATGTTTATATTTTAAAGGCAAACTGTTATAAACATCACAAAGATTATTAAAATCTATTTTGAAACATTCACAAAAAATAGAAAATGTTCTGAATATTAATTAATGAAATTAATGAAGACTTGTGATTTATCTCATACCTTATTTTCATATTGTTGATATAAATGTGAAACTGTAAAAGTATTAAGAGCAACAAATGCTTCTGAACATCAAACAATGTGATACAAGGTAAAAGCCCACCAAATGTTCGAAAAACAAAATACATTCTTTGACTTACCTGTGTTTTGTTCTTGCACCCTCTGCATTCAAACGTATTTGTGCGTAGGTTTGCAATGGCAATAAGTCCACAGATGTTACAAACATGGACTCTGTAAGGATCGGAAGCTTCGAACAGACGTTCTCGTAGGAACTGAGCTGCTCCATGAGCAATCTGACAATCTCTCTCCATCTCACCGAAACGGAGACCACCATCCCTGTAATTCATCATGAATAATGCTTTAAATATCATTCTTTCATGAGCAAAAACATTTTCATAGTGTGTATTGTATCTAACATGCAGATATCACAATAATGAACACATAAAATTTATCCTGTTCACATGAAGACCTCTTACATCAGCATTTGGCATTAGGTGAAAGTAACAAATCTTTTAAAATTCCTACCCCAAACAGGTGTCGTAATAGTTGTTTTTATTAAAATGCTTGATAAGTCCAACTCTGTTTTTCATCTAAACATCAACATATTTCAAGGCTTTATACCAAATCTTACATACTTCACATGCAATATCTTCCATAAGATTTTATAGAAAAACTCTTTCAAATAAACTGAACATTTTGGTAATTGAGGTGATTTTATCCATGGTCTGGGGCTGTACTGACCTTGACCTTCCCTCCATGGGCTGTCTGTTCAGAATCTGGAGTGGACCTCTTGCTCTTGAGTGAATTTTGTCGTCCACCATATGCTTCAAACGCTGGTAGTATGTGGGACCCAAGAAAATCTGGGCGTTCAGCTTCCTGCCTGTGTGACCATTGTACAACACCTGGAAGAGTGATAAAATGTGTTTTAATATATAAACATTATGATGAACAGACCCACAACCTGGTTAGGCATTCACATGTAGATATGCTATATTCTACAAATCTTATTGTCAAATGCGGAATTTAAGCATTTTATTTGAGTTCATGCTAAATATATAATTTTTAACATTCCTTCTATTTAAATTCATTCTTTATTAATTGATATCCTTTATACAATCCTTTAAACATTTCTTTTGCGCTATCAGCATGTCCAGAAACTTTGGTTTTCATGCCAAGTATGCCGTATTTTTGGATACTAATATTAGTCATGTTTATCATTTGTATCTAATGTCTTGAATATTTCCATAAGTGGATAAGTCTAGATATGACTGCATCATACCTTGATTATCATATCATCATATCATCATATCATCATATCATGATTAATATGTCATGTTATTACATATGGTTAGGGTGCTGAGAATGAATCACGATGCTGCAAACAAAGAAACTGAGCTCTACACTGAGGCAACTAAACAACTCACCTCATTGCCTCGGAGGTGATATCCATACTCATGTAGCAGGTTTGAGATCTTCTGCACGTTGACAGTATCATTGAATGGAGTGGCATCACCAATCTCTCCCTTGTTGGCAGACACTTTTCCCTGAAGGCACTCGATTAAATGGCCAACTGTCATACGACTAGGGATAGCATGTGGGTTGATGATGATGTCAGGTGTGATTCCCTCCACAGTAAATGGCATGTCCTGATGTAAGAAACAAAATAAAGTTAGCTCTGCCTACAAACAACGAATAAAGGTCAATTTAGGGCTACTGTGGTCTCTATGTAAAATTGATATAATCCAATAACAGGAGTCAATAAAGTAAATAAAGCCAAATTATGAGCTTCAGTCAGAGGCGTGTATAAGTCAAGATGGAAATATTATGATGTCATAATGGTAATGTTATGATGTCACAATTTTTAAGCCTTTTCATGAATCACAGACTAAATAATGTAAATGCAACAAACCCCTAGGGTTATTAGACACTGGTGATCATTCTTTACAGTGACTAATTTTTAGATTCTTAGGATAACTCACCCTGACCCATCTAGCTGCTTAATTAAAAATTCCCAGTTCTGACAGTAATAAAGGTGTCCTGCATCTTAGAGGACCAGATGAGAAATTTATTAGTCAGTCAGGCTAGAAAACCAAGAAAAACTACATGTAATGAGATAAAAATAGCCAGGCAGGCCTTTTACATTTGACATGCTTACCTCTTGCCTGTACCTGATTCCACAGGTACCCTTCTGTCCGTGACGACTAGCGAACTTGTCTCCAATCTGAGGAGTCTTCACAGTCCTCACTCTGATCTTGCAGAACTTGTACCCCTCTTGGTTAATTGTGATCATCACCTGATGAAATAAAATCAACCCGATAATTAAAACCCAAGGTCTCAGGATTTAGTGGAAAGAAGTATGTGATACACAATGAAGACTGAAATATGAAATCATTCAAGTGAATCTGTAACATCCCGTCTGGCTATGATTTTCACAGACATGCTACCAGGTGACTACACTTCTTAATACTCCAAAAACCCTATCATTTGTAACAATTTCCAGCTTTTCATACACCATGATTTCAATGATTTGATAAAACAGCTGCTCTTCTCATCTAACTTTCAAAACAACATAGGAAGTTTTAGGATATAACATGACGCGAGACCTGCATAACAACCTTGCAGAATGAAAATTTAATTTTTTTTTTTGCACAGGACAGCTACCAGGGTGCATACACTGCCAAATCTGACTATGACAGAGGGGACTGTGTATGGGAGACCCCTGGTGGATAAAATAAAGACTATAAAGAGACATTTTAACAGTGTTTGGCACAGGCTTTTTACCTGATCAACGATTCCTGTCTCACTTCTCCTCATGAACACACTGGTATCTCTCTTTGTGTACCGCCTTGTCTGACCTTCCAACTGAAGCAAAATAAATATCATTCACATGTGGTGCAGATGAAACTATCAGCTGTAGAAAGTAATTAAACCACGACACAAATATTTCACAAGCTGTGTTGCACTTAATTTAAACATACCTGTTATACATATGAGATTTTATCATTAAAAAATATTTTGATTATAATATTTATATATTAATTTAAAATTTATATTTTATAATTATTATATTTTACAATTATAATATCACACATTTCCATGAACTGCATGCAAATTTTATAAACAATAAAACAAATATTTGGAAAAAAATCTTAGATGAATCATAATTTATCAAAGCTAGCAAAGTTTTTTTCTTTGCATGAAAGTATCAGTATATTTGCATTAGAAAGAATCTGACCTCATCATCATTTGCTGGTAGGGTGAGTGTTTTGCCGATAAGTACATCATCTCCGGACACCCTGGTTCCCGGGGCGATGATGCCATCATCATCCAGTTTGTCATAGATGGCATGGCGCATGCCTGAAAAGAAAATGGCCATTTGTGTAATAATAATTTGAAAATAACCTTTTTTCTGAATAATTTTGGTGAAATACCATTAACATTATAATGGTTTGATATCAAGAAGTCAATTAACATAAAAACTATATATCTAAATTACAGAGCAGTCAAAAAGTAGGTCAAGTACATTTAATGTCACAAGGTAATCAGTATTGATAATTATGGTGTTGCTGGTTTGGATGTCACTAATTATAACATCAGATGTACACTGGAGGTACACTCTGCATAAGGTATCACCAAAGGTCTTACTTATATGTTAAATTCTTTCTCTCAGATCTGTCAGAGAGAAACATTACTCTTTCATGTACAAGCATTCTCAAAAAAGTCAATATAACAAAACTGTAGCTGAAAAGACCAACTTACCAACAACTTTGTCTCTGCTTGGCTTCTCAAATATCTCTTCCTGGTCAAGCCCCTTTTTAGATTCAGAATCTTTGTAAGCTCTGTAGAAAGCAGACCTGTAAAAAGAGCTATACATTCAGTAAAACACTAAAAACTTCCACTGGTTAGAAGTCCTGCTTTGTTCTCTTTTATAACACTATTTATTCATGATCTGAGGGAGGTCATGATTTCATCCGTGTCTGCTTTCTTTATGGTTAGTTATTCTGTTACCTAGATAATGCAAAATCTACTGATATTCAAAGGAACTTTGTGGTTAGGTGAGACCTGCTTGGTCTATTTTGGTGTTGTTATGGATGAAGGGGTTAATCTGGAAGGAATAGTTTACCTTGGTGGCAGCATGCAGTCTACAGAATGCCACTGTAGTAAGTTAAAGTAATAATAACATCATTATCATATATCCCACTTTTGAGCCTTTAACAAGCTAAGAATACATACTTAATTGGAGACAAGATTCAACATATACCTCAGCACAGCCATATAATAAGTTTGTTATAATTTCAAACAATGGTTTTCACGGGATCTTTATCATACAGGTCAGCCTAAAACATACCTTAAGCTACTTTATTAAAACAAATACCTGGACTTCTAACAATATACCATAGTATAGGTTCATAAATCTGTGCTGTGTCAACCATCATTTAAATTACGCTCCCGAGGCAGCGGAAATCTTGCGCTTCTAAAGAAGCAACTGATTTTCACGCTGCCAGCTTTGACCGTTTATGATATATTTAGACACCAGATGGCGGTTTGTTTTCCACTGAAATAAACGTGCGTATGATGTGACAAGCACCCAATCAGATGCCAATAAACAAACACTCGACAGGCATCCTGGCTCCGCCCATTGCTGCGCCGCTTATTGAGTTTCTGGTCCAATTTAAATTGCTCCCTCTGCATTCTCGCATCATCGACCGATTCGATTATGACATTATGACTGTGTTAGCGTAGACATGTATCTGTTGTCTGCAGAACTGAAACCAGCAAGCGAGGTGTGCACGCAGCCTTTGTTGTTACGTTTCGTTTGAATTTCAGCCCACCGGCCGAGCATCCTATGTGCCCAAGGCCCTAAGCAAACCACGCCATGGGCAATTCTCTCTGAGCCTGTGGCCTGTTCAGACGGTTACGCTGGGGGATGAGCTGTCACTCAAAAAGAAATTAATATGATTGGCTCTGTGTATTCCTTGCTTGGCTTTGTCTTTCAGCACAAGGTCTCATCTGATTGGACAAAAATACAGTGCTCCCCTCTGGTGTTGCAATTCAGGATACGAGGTCATAACAAACAGCGCCTTACAATATAGGTAATAGCCCTATAGGTAAAGCGCTGTGTAAAGAGCGTACATTTAAATAATACTATCATGCAATAAGCTACATCGGTAACAAGACTGTTCCTTTTATATAGGGTGTACACCGTTATTTCTGAAAGTTTTATCTTTCTCAAAACAAGTTTCTATGTTATATGAGCCTTAGGATCAGCATGAGGTACAAGATATGAGATTCTACACTGGTTCATCTCTACAAACCAGTTAAGTGTACCATACTAAATAATACTTATTTTCTCTGAGTCATCCACGTATTCTTTACCTGAATAAGCCCCTGTCCACAGCAGATTCATTCAAGATGACAGAATCCTCCTGGTTGTATCCTGTGTAAGACGCGATGGCTACACAGGCATTGATACCTACAGTATGACAACGTAAATAGTTAGTACGTTAAACTGCTTATGTATAAACAATACACAGACATTTTGTAATTAGTAACAACACTATGGTGGAGTACAAGATTTTACATCTAAAATCTTTATCAGATGCCAGCCATGTACACCTAAATATAATTAACAAGAGTACCACAAACATGCATGATATGCCTGTCATGTATCTGATGACCTCTAACCTCTTTCAATATGTGTTAATTTTGAAGAGAAGGTAATGCAGGTGAGAAACTCTATTGGTAAATATGTAGAAGGAGTTTCATGAAAATCCATAGGATTTTTGTTAAGTCACCACGGTGCCTCGAAAGTGCTGTTGTCTCGTGGATTTTGCTGGAAATCTAACTTAAGCAAGATATTTTATTGATTAACATTTCTAATGAGTTTTGTAAAAATCCTTCATTTTCTCATAAGTTATCCCAGCGACACCACAAAGTGGCCAAGTGACCCTTGACCTTATTTGATATCCATGGATGTTGCCCATCATAGAACTCGGGCTAGATAATCTGTTGGTAAGTTATTGCAGTGTCGCTTAAGAAGTTCACAGACAGACAGATGGACCAGCAGTGGGTATAATATTCCTGTCATATGATGTGTATAAAAATGACTTAAAAACTTCTTAAAGTTGATATATAACATTAAATGGTCTGTATCATATACACCGATTAGTTATGTCTAAATACTTATTTGCATTTCAATAGTGAGAATTGACTTCAGCATCAAACAGCTGAACAGAATATATTTACATCTTAACACTTGGCAACATTCACAAACACATACAAATGCATACCTGCAGGGAGTTCTCTGAAGCGAAGGTATTCCATGGACCTGGTGGTTACAAGTGGTTTTTGTGGGTAGAACAGCACGTTGGCTTGAGAGTCCATCCTCACATGGAAGTTGGTGATGTACACACCCATGGCTTGTTTACCCATAGCAGACTGGTAGGTGTTACGGGGTGACTGGAACAACATGACACAAACATACAAAGGAAGTGGTCTAACAAGCCGCTTCCACCTCTTGTTATTAAAGCTTTCTGTGATTTTCATGCTTGCCTTTTCAATATGTTTTAGTTATTATTTTCCCCTGAAGATGTCTCCACATGTCATAGTGCCTGTGTTTTAGTTTTCGTCCTCCCCTGAAGATGTTTTCACAGGTTATAAATTTTGTTGTGCATTGGGAACAAAAGGGAAAAATTTTTGTTTGTTTTGGAGCTGGTGATAATAAATTTTCAGACAGACACTCCACAACCAATTACAACCAAGGTATGCATGAGAGCAACCACTGACCCAAATTTGAATGAAATCAGATTATATCTAGGAAAGTTATCACACAGAAACGAAAACCTGATGGACAGACAGACAGACAGACAAACCCAAATCAATGTCCACCTTTTCGCAGGGGACACCAAGAACATACCTACACCATGCAATTAAGACTCAATGGTATCAGTTTAGATATTAGAGGGACTTCCCTTACATAACAGTGAACTCATTTAAATTTTACTCCATTTTATACATTTTTCATTTCCTCAGAGGAAACTTCATAACAACCAAAAAGGGTAGGTGTTATGTTCAATATATTAAATACATGATCCTGTATATTTTTTTTACTTTCTCAAATGAATAAAAACAAAAGTGCAGCTGTTATATAAAGTTTATATTTACTGGGGATTAATGTAAAATGAGTACTTTGAATTCAATGAAGGCTATGTTTATTTTACATGCATAACACCACCAATAATTTACAAATCTTTTTAATTTGAGCAGATAAAATATTTCTCTGTCAAAAGTGAATGTTTCTGCATATTTAAACACATGCCTTAAACCCATACAAGATTAAAGATTTAGGAAAACACACTGTGTGTCTATATATTTAATTACAAATAAAATAAGATTTATGAAGACATTTTAAATGCTATGCATTTCATTACAGATGAAATATTCAGGATGACAGTTTAAATGTCTATATTTTAAAGTAACCCTTAACTCTGAACAAACCTGATTATGATCAGGGAATGGGATAATGGAGGCACACACTCCCAGGATCATGGAGGGGTGAATCTCACAGTGTGTGTAGGTGGAACAGTAGGCAACCGTCTTGTCCTGTAATTCCTCAGGGGTCATAGCCAACATGATCACCTCTTCTTCCATTGTGTCTATGTATTCAACCACCCCATTGGCTACCAAGTCCTGCCAGCTGCAACCAATCGGACGTCACATAACAATAAACTGTCCAATCAAGGCTAGTGCTTCTAAGTTAATATTGTAGATATATGGATTAACTAATTCATGTTTATGTATCCTAATACCAAATTAGTTCACAAGTCTGCTAAAACCAATTAATAGCACTGTTATACAAAAGCTATCAAATCAAAACCTATGAATGTAAATAAACCTTTCTAAATAAATGATTAAACAACTATGATTACACATGTGGCAAATTTGGAGAACAAGTTTGATGGAAAGGCATTTTTAATTGTACATTACAGTAAACCACAAAGTGTGGATGAGAAATAACCAAACTGACCCATGCAATTTTTTTAATTTTCTGTTGCTTATGCAGTTATAACAAAATATGAAGCATACCTGTAACTATTGTATTCTCTTTCCTTCAACAGATCAATGTGTCTTTTCTTCAGCAGCAGTTTCTGGTTTTCCACAATCAGCAGTGGACGACAGATACGGCCAGCATCAGTGAAGATACGGATCTCTCTGTCACGGATGTCTCGAACCATTGATACCTGTGAGGTCATCAACATATGACAGAATTACACTGCTTACTAGAATACGGGTAGTCGACAAGCGACTACGTGTATCCGCCGAAATCAGAGTGGGACGGGTGAAGTGAGGCATGGATTGAGTAACAAGGGGATATAGAGTGAGGTGTATTGCGTATAAGCATGGATGTCTGCAGCCAAAATGTGTATGTAGGTTGTGCCACCTACAACAAAATCCAGAAGGCTATCAAAGTTGTATACAAATGCAAAAAGTCAAATCACTGCCGAGATATGAGTAATTTTGTCCCAAGGCAGACAAACAGACGGACCCTGTGCAAAAATGGTTCCAGGTGGCGCCACCAGTTTTGCATATGATAAAGAGCTATGTGAGATCTATACACATGCAAAATTTTAGCCCAATCGGCCAAACGGTTTCCAAGATATGAGCTTGGATGTCTACAGCATAAATGTGAATGTAGGTGGCGCCACCTGTCATAAAATAAAGAAAGCTATCCAAGATGTATAAACCTGCAAAATTTTAGGCATACAAGTCAAACCAGTGCAGAGATATGAGTGATTTTATCCCACGGTAGACAAACAGACGGACACTGTGCAAAAATGGTTGCAGGTGGCGCCAACATTTTTTATGTATGTTATAAAGCTATCCCAGGGCTCATTTGTGCAAAATTTTTTTCTGGAGTGGTCAAACAGTTCCCGAGATATGTGGGTTAATGTGAGTTACGGAGGAGTTCTCGGGACACCAACGCGGCGGCAGGGGCAGGGGCGTCCGGCTGAAAACATAGTATCCGCAAAACTCCGATTTGGCGGATACAATTAACAAAAAGATATTAAAGTATTTGAAATATTGCAATATTTCAGCAATTTACATCACAAAGAATATTGAACATAGGGACACTGATATGAAAAAAAACAATGTTTTTTTTTTAAATTCTCAGTTATAATTATATAATATCTTATTTTAAATAGATTTTTTTTCACCTGAGATAAATTTACCTCAATCTTCTGTTCACATTTGATTAAAAGCTTGAAGCTAGGTGATATACTACACAGGTGTTGTGAGATTTTCATTTACATTTTGAAGTATTCCATATTTGAGCATATAATGGTAAATGTGGAGTTTAAGTGTTTGGTAATTTAAATATCAAGCATTGTGAAATCATTGTTCTTTGTTACTTTCATTACAAGTTAGTGGTACAAATAATAAAGAGTATAATCAAGACTGTAGCTCACCTCAGACACAATGATGTCCATCTGTCTTCTCAGCTTCTTCAGGGTATTCATCAGCTGTTCTGGGTCACGATGGATGCCGACCCAACAGCCATTCACAAAGATCTTAGTGGCACTGTAACAAAATGTTAAAGGCAATGTAACCTGGCAAAGGTAAGATTTACTATATGCTATATTCACTGACACAAATTCCGTACAATATTAAGAAACACTGAAGACTGGTAATTTATATGTATAAAAAAAAGAAAAACACTGACACTGTAATTTAACAGCTAACTGCAATAAAAATAACAGTACTGTCTTTAATACATGATAATATCAGCCATGTAACATTCATTAAAGAAATGTACAGCATCAAGAATATAATTGTCCTTTTACTTGTTGACAGATTTAATTTGACAGTACCATATTGAAGTTAAATCTACTTATAATACAGAAAAGACCAGATACAGCAGAACATCAATTACCATAACTGATCAGGTGACAAAAATATATTAAGCCATGCAATTATTCAAACGAGAATAAGACCACACTCATCAAAATAATAATTCCAGACCTTCAGGCTTATGAGGAGTGAAGTTTTGGATAAGGAATCTTGGGATGAATGTACCTCCTAACCACATCAACATATTTTAGACAACATGATTACAGTTTTAATATTTAAATGACTTATAACCTACTCAGCGATAGCAGATGGTGCGATTTCCTCCAGGTTCTCCATACTCCACTCTTCTAAGAACTCCAGGATGGGAGATGGCTGAGACCCTACGGAGATGTACGCCATCAGAGCCAGGTTCTTCACAAGCCCTACAGCTCCTCCCTGTCATGTGATATACATCAGGCTAGGTGTGTATACTGAGAAAACTCATTTTCTACTTTAAATTTGGAAAATTTTGTCGATTCTTATTAAGGAAATACCTAATCCAGACTATCATTTACATGCATATTTAGACAAACAATATTCAACTTTCCAGTTAAAAGGTGCAGTTCTGCCCTGCACTGCCAATTCCAAGATTTCCTCCATGATTCCTTGATCAAGAAAATCATACATATCATCATCATGCTGATTATATTATTTATAACTTGGGCCACTTAAATGCAATTTGATTCCTTCCTACGTATCTTTATATTAAATTTAAAGCTTTACCATATTATGCTTGAAGGGACATACTTTCCATTTTTCTCTTCTTCATATCCTAATTCAGCTTATAATAACTGATTATATTATATAAAGTTTATAATGAAATATTTAGTGTATATTATTGTACAAATATTTGTATATTTAATTACTAACAAAGAGCAGAGTGTAGATACCAAGAACAGGATGCCATATGACTGATTTAATGCAGTATCACTCTGTATGTCGGCACACATAGACACATATCCCACCCAAAGATACACACTCAGGTCACACACAAACACTCACCTCAGGTGTCTCAGCAGGACAGACCATACCCCACTGTGTGTTATGAAGCTGACGTGGTCGGGCAAGTTTACCATCCCGTCCGATAGGAGAGTTCAAGCGCCGGAGATGGGACAGTGTGGAGGCAAACGTCAACCTGTTCAATACCTGCAAGGACATACAATTCATACCTGACATCTAAACTTGTAATATACATAAAAAGCATTTTTTTATAATAACACAAAGCAAACATAATTAGGCATCTTATAATTTCGTTTTTATAGTTTCAGTTATTCTTATCAATATCAAAACAATGACAACAAGACCTTCTAATCTACCATACATAAAAAGTCATTCCTGCCTACTATCCATATAATTGCAGCTTATAATTACACTATATTACAGTATATTATGTAATTTATTATCTTTTTAACATAAAGCATTCCTGAGGTTTTAAACTTTTTTTAAGTGTTTTAATAATGCCCTAATTTCCATGACTATCTGTGACATCACTGCCTGTGATGAAAATTTATTTTTTACTTCATTCCCTATTCATTTATCAATTTATGACTGATTAAATGCATCAATAATTCTGATACTTTATAAAGTGCCTTACTGAAACATACTGACCTGGGACACACCAGGACGAGCCTGAGTGGCCTTTTTCTGGTCACCCCAGTTACCGGTGGCGAGCGAGTACTTGAGACCATCTGTGATGATTCCAGTCTTGATGGCCAGCTCCAGGTTAAAATCCTTCCCTCGGTCAATAAACTTCTGGGCGTATATCCTGACCTCCTTAGTCAAGTTACGGAACAACCTGCAAACGACAAAGAGACCACACTGCTATTTAACTTGAAATGAGAACATGATGAGAGAAACTGATGAACATAATTCCATGTTGTGAGGCGGGTCTGTAAAAATATATTATCAGAAGTGTCTGTAATCTGTTTGAGGCTGATGAATATTCATGAATGAGAATTTGTTGTATCAGCACACCAGATTATAGAACTTCATCTGACATACAGCTATTCAAACATGGATGTGCACAAGAAATTTTGCACAAGAAAATCTGAAGTGTTTTAACAAAGGTCAATCTTATATAAGTAGACTGTGCTTATGGGGTTTATTTTCTCTGGTCCATTTTCAATTGTTATGCATCTATACACATTTACACAATTAAAGTATCATATAATCACATCTTGTTCCAAACCACACATGATCTTTGTCCAGTCATTAATCGGTTTGCTGCTTGTCCAATATTAATTAAAGACCAATTACCAGATACTAAACATATCTAAACACAACCATGTCAACCTTATAATAAACTTCACCCAACATATTTAATGAGGCACTGGAGAATAGCACATTGGAGCTCTTGTTACTTTTATTTTCATTATTATCATCATTATAACTTTTATTATTAGCACTACAAGTCATGCTCTTACCCTCTAAACAAAAATGCAAGTAAAGGTCCAGCAAGATCCAGACGCTTGTTGCCATAGTGATCTCTGTCATCTACCTCACGTCGTCCTAGAGCAGCAAGCAGTAACCGATGCACCATGTACCTAAAATGAATTTGAGAAATATCACCCAATAGAGTATTACACACTTATTCAGCTCATATTCACTCAGCATTTCTCAATACAAGCTGTGGAATACCCTTTTGGGTCTAATTCCTAGGCCATGACTTCCTGAAAAGATATTACCCAGTCCAACCAAACTAAATAAAACCTGGAATGTTTGAATCATGTTATCTTAGCTCCTTCTACGACAAGTTTTCCTGTACTATTCATTAACCCCAAAGAGGGTATGTTTTCACCCCCATCTGTTAGTTGGTTTGGCTGTTTGTAGGCAAGGTCATGCTAATTCTACAATAGCAATTTTCACAAACTTTTTACAGAGTTGGGACACGGCTAAGGAAAACCACATTAAATTTTGGTGTGTACATGGGTAAAGGGATGGAAACAAAAGGATTATTGGCCATGGCATACTTATGCACTGTACTGAGAGCCATTTGGCTTATTAAATATTAAGTGATCTCAGAAATAATCCATCACTTACCCTAAGAAGTAAGCTTTCTTTGTCTCACAGAAATCACTGATACCCACGTGAGGCAACATTTCTTTCTGTAAGATTTCCTTGGCGTATTTGATACGCTTCTCTTTTGTGACACCAGGGCGAGCACCTCTTGCACCAATGAAGTTGAGAGCAACATTTTGTTCCTGAACCACAAAGGCTTCATCAAGGGATGGCTTCACCTACAATACAATGTATCACATGACACAACTCTACCATGGATATACATCTATCTTACTACAGCTCCCTCTTCTTTGAAGTAACACTGATTAGGTTATATCAGGCTTGCCAAAGGTAAAGAGTAAGTGTTCTCTTAAAAAAAGTGCAGCCTTCATTAGAATAAAGAGTGAAAAAGAATAAAATTAGCGGCAATTCCCCATTTTTTTTTATCACAAACTGAATTAAGATGTGCTTTGCATACTAAGCATGTATATATATACTGCTCTAAAATTCAGAAATATACATTGCACATCCCCCTGAATAAAAAAAGGAAATTTTTCACACATTGTGACACATGCTGCATATTTTCAAACACAAAATTGCAATGTGTCCTGTTCTTGTTCTTCCTGGACTGTAAAAGCAGGAGAGAAATAGTATATGTCAAAATTTTTTCTCTGAAAAAAAAGTAAACAAGATGTTAAAAAAAGAGTGAAATAAGAGTAATTAGCATCATTTTCAGTAAATCCTAAAGAAAGAGTAACTCTTAAAAGAGTGATTTGGCAGGCTTGTATAATCTTGTTTAAAACCTCACAGTCACAGCTAAGGTAGCATATTATCTGGTTGAACTTTACTGAATACTTCTTGTATTAAACTGTTATTCTTGACTTTTCAGCAACATGTGTAAAAATACAAGAATATGTAACTTAGGTCTTAACAGCAATATCAATCTGAAACCTACAACCAACAGCTTAAGAGTTTTCCTGGTTTTTATGTTAAAGTAATGTCTAGGGCAAGTCAGGAAAAGTTAGTACTACACAACATGGGTGGCAAAGTATAACCTTTACTGGTCTGCTGAATAATCCATTCTCAACTCAAAATGTTACAATCAAATTAAAATAATCATCACAATCATTCAGTATACTGACACAGTTAATATACTGCACCCTTCCCTCCACTGCTGTACTTGATTTGATTAATAACAGATTGAGATTTTATTATCTCACCATCTCCATCATTTCAGGATCATCAAAATCATAAATGATGTGCTCCAGAATGTCTCTGTCTGACACAAAGCCGAGCGCTCGGAACACTATGATGATGGGGATCTCTTGTTTGATATAGGGGAGGATACAGATGATTCTCTGACCGATGGCGCTCTTTCTGGCTCCCTGTGGTGAAACAAATATGTCAATTTCACAGCCATTTTTCAGTATGTAAATTAACATCTATGCAGTAACAACACAGTGCATACAGCGCAACCCCGCCTTGCGACCACCCCGCAATTGCGACCACCCCGAAAATTACGACCACCTTTCTTGGTCCCAAATATACTATCCATGTAACTTAGTTTCACAAATATGACCACCCCAAAATTAAGACCACTTTGGTCAGTCCCCAATGTGGTCCTAATTGTGGGGTTCCACTGTATTTGGAAAACAGGTAAAGAAAATTGACCCCAGAGGTGAAAGTACTGTTCAGCAGAGGCATATACTTCATACCTCATCTCATGAATGATAAAACAGCAGCATGAATATTCATGTGTTCCTTACATGAAAGAGTTCAATTGTATCTTCAACTTATTATTCAGCTCAGCATGTTACTGCCCTCTATGGCAGTATATGCCCATGCAATATGACAAGATTAATAACATATAGTAATGAGGGCTGCCTCACTGGCTTATAAAAAAGTTACAGGATACTGAGGAAACACTAGATATTTCTTGGCATCATAGTATCCCCAGACAGTTAATCCCCCCTCCCTTTAAGAATAGGGCCCCCCCCACCATCTTCAGCAACAATTCATATCAGACCACTCTCAAAGAAAAGGTTACTCTCACAGAAAAGGTCATGACCCCAATTTCAATATACATCATCCCCTAACCCATGTCTATGTATATGCATAATATGGAAGAAATCTGTCCATTAGTTTTTGACTTATAATGCTCACAGTACTGTTTAGTGGCAATGATGGGGTATTAAAAAGCACAAAAACAAGTAAAAGAAAAACAAGTGGCGCTACCAGTTTCCGGTACATGACATCACTATCCAAGATCTTCTGTCTAGTTTATTTTTGGACCAATCCATGCATCCCTTATTGAGATATTAATGATTTTGAGTGATTTTGACCATATATGACAATATTCAAGGTCAAGGCCACTCTCATAGGAAAGATCATGACCCCAATTTATATATACATCATCCCATAACCCATGTCTACATATATGCACAATGTGAAAGAAATCTGTCCATTAATGTTTGACTTATAATGCTCACAGTACTGTTAAGTGGCAATGATGGGGGTATAAAACGGCATGAAAACAAGTAAAAGAATAACAGGTGGCGCCAACAGTTTCCAGTACAAGACAGTACTATCCAAGATCTTCGGTCAAGTTGATTTTTGAACCAATCCATGCTCCCCTTATGAGATATTAATGATTTTGTGTGATTTTCACCATATATGGCACATTAAAAGGCACGAAAACAAGTAAAGAATAATAGGTGGTGCCACCAGTTTCTGGAACATGACAACCCTATCCATGATCTTCGATCAACTTGATTTTGGCATCAATCCGAGCAAAATTTCTTGAGATATTTAAGAATTTGTGTGTTTTTTTCTAATATTGGACCTATTCAAGGTCAAGGGCTCTCTCCTAGTAAAGGTCATGACCTCATTTTAAACAGGCGTCGTCCTCTCACCCATATCTATACATATACCAAGTTTGGTAATGATCCGTGAAATTTTTTTTGAGTTAATATCACGCAAACAAGATTTATATGCAGCGGCGGCGGCAGCTGGACCGGCATGAAAACATAGTATCCCCCGACTTTGTCTGAGGATACAATCAGATTTAATTAGATATACTATACAGAACTGGCATGGATAAAGGTAGGAAGAACATTGGTTTATCACAAGAGACCACTATTTGAAAGAATGAAACATCCCTTAAAAGACAGGATGTGTGGTGCAATATTTTAACATGTAGTTGATGACACTGACCTGTCCACCCCTGGCCATCATGTTGACCCAAAGTGTACTGACAGGACGGGAGGAGTGCTCCAAACATGAACGAATCTCAGTCTTAAATGCATACTTGCTGTCCTTCTGCTGGAACACATACACTGGAAAAAAACAGGATTTATGTACATTTAATTTTGTAAAAGGGGTATTTCTAGATAAATAGAGGGATGTATTTACACCAAATTTCACAAATAATTAACAACATGCTGCAGCTGTATTCCCAAGGTGGGAGGCATACTGTATTGCATTCTATGGCTGCAAATATTGGGGCAGCTACATGGAGGAGAACAATTTATTTCACAGCATTTATGTCAGTTTGAGATATTAAGTTTTAGAAGTCTAATCAATGAGGTTTTTAACCCTCGCCCCTCCTCACACATGTATCGAAACCTAAGATATGGAAGGTTCATACACCCAAAGTTAATTAACTATTCATTGGCAATTTATGATTGTTCAACCTTTACCATCAATTAAATGTAAGCATGCAAATATGAGGTGGAAACGAAAGGGAAATATGACTGGACACTGGTGGTAGGGAATTGGGTTTTAAAATTATAATCAATTTGAAAAATAAAACTCTGATAATTGACCAATTATTTTAAGAACTTTTTATATTATCTTGAAATCTGTTGTTTACTAGTACCTAAAATATTGACTCCAATTAACAGTGTGACATGTACAACAGTATTCATAATGAAACCATCAATCCACCCACATCCAAAGTCGACTTGCCGTTGGATGATTGTTGGCTGCACAAGGTTCTGTTTTGATACTGTTTGTCACTTTGTGTTCATATATCTCTGACAGATTAGCTTCTTTGGATGTGCATACATAATCCTTTTTAATTGATTATGCAAAATGCATTCTATTTAATCAATTTTGAAAGAAAACTACCAATCATCAGTTAGTCAGCACACCACTACCTACCACTAACCAACTTACCCGAGTTTGTGGCCATTTTTTCTTGAGCAATCAACACTTTTTCAGAGCCATTAATAACAAAGTACCCTCCAGGATCTAGCGGGCACTCGTTCAACTCAGTCAAATCACGATCATTTAGACTGTTGAGTAAACAATAAGTCGAGCGAAGCATGATGGGAATTTTTCCAACGAACGTTTTCTGATGCTGCGTTTCCACTGGGTCTTCCCCTTCCTTCAGACAGGTTTTTGTTATGTCCACATACAAGGGGGCAGAGTATCTAAGTGAAAGAAACCAAAGAAAATACATTGTATCATTAAGCTAAATTAAAATAAGGGAGGTTGATCTATGGAACAGATCTGGATTGTTCCATGCATATCAATGTTTACCTGCAGGAAAAGTTTTGAATGAAGGTGGGAAATTTAAGAGATACTTTTTAAAAGGAAAGATAAGTGTTATACCAATCACTCAAACAAACACTCAAACAGTTATACTTATGCAACTTGAAAACTAATGCAAATTTATTCTTTTTAAATCTTGAAGGGCCCTTCATGAGATGGACTTGCTGCATGTGACCAAATGGCCATCTATTAAGCGTGATCCATTACGTCACAAGTGACAGTGACTTCAAGCCACGTGCCATTTCCCTGAAAGATGTTCATAAACCTATCTTCATCATTAGGGGGGGGGGGGGGGGCCTGGCTGTATGGCTGTTGTTCATTACCAGTATGTTTATGGTCAAGTACAGCAATACCATGATGTCCAAGCTGTTTTTCCAAATATTCAACTTAAAAGTTTCATGGAATAACACAGGTTTACTTAAAATTTTATATCACTATCTTCTGCACAGGGTTTGTATCCCAATATCAAACATTTTTTAATTTTTTTTTAATGTAAAGTCCAAGGGAAGTCAGGAGAATCCATTTAAATAACCATTCCTTGTGGTGACATAGCCAAAGCTGATCAATATTAGAACAAGGACTGCATCATCTTGTGGTGACATAGCCATAGCTGAGCAATATTAGAACAAGGACTGCATCATCTTGTGGTGACATAGCCATAGCTGAGCAATATTAGAACAAGGACTGCATCATCTTGTTGAACCCAACATTACAGGCTTTATTTACTGCTAAATGTTTGAACTGCACTTGATATGCCATGTTATATCTTTAAAGACTCATGGACTCCTTTTCACAATGTTTTCGAACAAATAAATGTTAAATAACGCGAAGCTTACTCTGTTTCAACTGCTTATAGCATAATTGCCTCCTCAGGAGGGTATACATTTATCTGTTCATGTGTGTTTGTGTTTGTTCACAACATAACTCACACAATCATGAACAGAATCTCATGAAATTTTTATGGCATTTCAGGAAAAAAAAAAGGAAAAATCAGTTCAATTTTGTTGGTGTGGACGAAGATCCAAGAACTTCATCAAGGATGATTCACAAAAGGAGAGCCCATTATGCACAAGTGCATTGGGGAATATTGGCTGAATAAGTGAAAGCAAACACAGCCTCAGGGAATATTGGCTGAGTGAGTGAATGAATGGATGCCTCAGAATGTAGATTTCAAATTCTGGATATTGGTTCTTGTCAGAGCTATAAATCACTTTTACAGGCCCCTGCATGGTTTTAGAAAATAACTTATCATGCCAGGAAAACTGTTCACATATATATAGTTCCTAAAGCCTCCCACACATGGACACTCACGTTAAGTTCCTGAGTCTGGCCTCATTAGGCATCATAGGACTCGGGGCACCATCTTTCTCCCAATGGGTGGGCTTGGACAAGTAGATCTGTTCAAATTTCAGCAGGTACCGTGGCTGCAGAAGACAATACATAGGAATCAAATGAAGAACTGCTATTCAACAGACTGTTACAATCAATTTAAGAACTTGGGACAGTATATCTCATTAAAATTAATGTCTGTATCATTATATAATTAATTTATTATCACACCGATGTTCCCGAACACCCTGTAAAGATTTTATATATCAAACCCCAGTGCATACAACTGATACGCATGTGTTAACAACCATACATTGCTTTCTCTGATGATTTTAATTAAAGGATTATTCATTATGCTGATAGAAAAGGAATATTTTCAAATCAGAAAAACAAATTTATTTATCACAGAGATCAATTCAAGAGCTTGCACTGAACAATTCTCATACAAATGTTGTTAATATATCAAAGAAATAACTGAACATGTACAAAAGAAAAGAATGGATTATATTAACACTTTCTTCACTAATTGATTCAAGTTCCACACACATTATTTTCCATTGTTAAAATAATCCATAACAAATGCAAAAATCAAAGAATATCAAATGCAAGATGGTTTTATATATATATATATATATATATATATATATATATATATATATATATATATATATATATATATATTGTTGCTTACCACTGTTAGACATGTTCAGCAGCCGATGTTATATATAAGAAAACATAAGTACAAGTACAAGTACACGATTTTTCAATGTACTTGAGTACAAGTACAAATACAGGGGTCTGTACTTGAGTACAAGTACTTTTAATAAAAAAAAGCAATTTTTCTGAATATTTATTGATAAAACAATTACCTTTATTATACACACTGTTACACAGTCAGATATCAGTACTGGTACACAACTAGATGTGTCGGAACGACACGAATGCCCCCGCCTGGGACAAATTAGAAACATTTGTAAAATTTTGAAAAATTTTTTAGTTCAGGAGGTGTCGTATGGTCAAAAGTAGGTCAACAAGGGCAAAATGCAAACTCGATCTGTAACGGGTAATTATCAAGCAACACACCAAAAATCATGCCAGTATATGCAGGCATTTTGAAAAAAAGTCCATACATGTGCATTTTCCATAAAAATTTCTGTCTTTCATGAAATTTTCTATGTTTAGGAGCCGTAAAACAATCAAAAGTATGTCAACCGGGATGAAACGCGAACTCGATCTGTAACTGGTCTATATCTGCCCACACACCAAAAATCAGGCCAATATCTGCAGGCATTGCGAAAAAAAGTCCGTACAACTGTTTGATTTCGGAATGACGGAAGGACGGAATGACGGACATGGGTAAAACTATATGCCCCGGCCACTTTGTGGCGGGGGCATAATAAAGTGGGTTGATGCTCCAATTGCTGAAAGTTTTTTTTTTTGTTATTCTAGGTAATCCAGGGTGACAGTCTTGATGGCCTTTCAGTATTTATATACACTATTACACAGTCATATATCAGTACACAAGAAATGGTGCTTTGATGCCTATTCTGAATGACTATTCTGAATCTGCCAATTCTGTCACTTATTATATAGTGCCTTTAGAGTCTCTTTACTAGTCTGTCAGGTGTGTAAAACTCGCAGCTGATCAGCTAAACAGTCCACCTGAGGGTTATTTACAGTTCAGCTGTGACAACTTAATTCCAGATTTACTCATTACCAACTTGTGGTTGGGTGATCGAGTTTTATCGAAAGTCGGTCAGTTTCCTGCCACTTTCAAGTGCTCGATTAACAAAGGCAACTATCGATTACACCATAATCATGACTTTTTTTCCCAGTATGCCTATTATCTTACAGGCTAAATTTCTTCTTCCATTTTTTACAACATTCTGCGCTTCAAATAATTAGTCTTTGTTCCCATATTAACTTCCGTATGTAACCGAGTATAACACGGTAGATGCTAGAACAGAGGACTTAATAAACCTCTGTGAACTCGCAGGGAGCTGCAGAATTAGCGTGGAGTTTTGTAACAGATGTACATTGCACAGTATAGGCGGTATGGCGTTAAAATGCTCCATAAATTCTCTAGGTCTATGCAGCAAGTAGATGTCCTGGATAGTGGTTTAATTCTTGTTTATTATATATAATTAAAAGGAAACTTTAAAAAGCATATCTTACTGATAACAGGAAAATATAAACAAGGCAAAACTTCTTTTCTTTAGGTAGAATTACTAAGACATGCGGGCTGGGTAAATAAAGTACAGTTTCACAGATAATTGCTTATTTCTTTATATTTGCCTGAACCAATTACTAATCGATCATCGATCAGTTTGCTTAAATCAATGATCGATTATGAAAAAGGAACCAACTCCCACCACTAATACCAACCTCACCTTCTCAGTTACCACGGCTAATTAGCCTGGTGCATGAGCAGATGTAACCTGGGACAAACTTACTCAGCAGAACTATTAAGTGGGTAGTGTTTCCACAAGCTGTTCATATAATCAGGTCTGAGGATAGACTATTACAGCTTTTTCCATGCAATAGTAATAGTAATAAACTAAAAAATTTGAGCTTTAATAGTAATAGTTATAGGAACAGAAGGCAAAGTAATAGAGTAATACATATTACTTTCTATTACTTCCTGTGAGCCCCCTGATCATGAAGCATATCAGCAAATAATGCTGAACAGAATCAGTTCCTGTCCAGTAACTGCCCAGGATGAGCCAATTGTGGAGGCATGGGCCAGCTGCCACATTGCTGGTGACCACTGGTGCTAATTACAGAAGAGTACAGGACAGAGTAGGTCACAGCCAAATAAGTTACCTGGCACAATCTAACCTTTGATTAGTAAACCATGGATAAACAGAGGCATGTCTGATGTTAAATAGTGTAGGCTATTATTATTGTGACATGTACATCTTGTCTCACATCCATCAATCCATATGCTCTGTATTCAAAATAATTTAAAAAAATACATGTACTTGACTAGTACTTGGAATGTACTTGATTTTTCAAGTACATTTTTAGCAAGTACAAGTACAGTACAAGTACTGTCCTTGGTAAAAAGTACCAAGTACAAGTACAGGCCAAGTACTGAAAATTTTGTATTTGAGTACAAGTACAAAGTACATGTACTTGACCCAAGCCTGATATATTTATATATACATACATACACAACTGACATATACATCAATAAAATAAAATAACTTAATAAACTTATCAATAACAAGAATTTCATATATATATATAGGATTTGTTATTCTGACAGTTCAATTGTAAACTTACAGGTGTCTCTACTGTGCCTGACGTATGTTGTGCTTCAGCCTGAAGATCAATCTGAGGGGAGTCCTCCACTATTCTCTGTACAGACATCTGAATGAACTCATCGAAGGAGTCAAGCTGCTGTCGAACCAGACCCTTCTCATCAAAGTACGAGCTGATGACGATCCAACAAGCCTCGGACCAGAGGTCAGAGGTGATCTCGTCACTCTCATCCTCCTCATACTGGTACTCTAGATCCCAGAAAACATAAACAGTTACTTGTGGTAGGAATTGGTATAAGAGTCAGTTTCTATACTGTTGGCTACTTTGGGCCCTGTCATTCTTATATCTCACAAGGTGATTATTATGAAAAGATGCATCCAGTTGAACCTGCATATATAGTCTTAGACTACAGTCTCAGACAGACATGCCCGAAACCCTGCTGGCATGGAGCCTTGTGAACACAAATGGCAGGGTATCGGGACAACCTTTCTGAGCCTGCTGTTACATTTGTTTTGATTGACAGTTATCTTGTCCAGTAACCCAAGTTTATAGGACTGTGCCGGCGGGGTGATGGAATTCTCTACATGAGCATGTGGCCATTACACATGGGACATCTTGCTGGTTAGCTGTCAATCAAACCAAATGTAGCAACCTTAGCTCTGGACACTCCTTGATGGGCTGGTATGCATTTTTCTGGAAACATATACATGGCTACAATAAAATAGTCTTCATGTCATTAGAGGTCAATGGTGCGGGAACAAAGTCGGAGCAAAATTTGACCTATCATTTAATTAGACAGTGTCCGTCTCTATAATACAGAGACGGAGAGCGCTACATGCATTCTTGTGGTGCCCTGTCTGATATTACTAAATGTACCTCCTTAGGCCAAATTACCAAACACAATCTAGCTAACATACACTAAATCATGACTCCTTCCTTGTGTCCTTGCTCAAATAAGAAAATGAAACATATAATCCAGGTGCAAAGTTAAGAAGCGATGCTCCCAGGTTTGTAACCAAACATGACATGTTGCTTTAGGGTCAAGGACACAGGGAGAATCTAGTTGTCAAAGTCCTTCCTCTGATTGGATGTTAGGTTTCAGGCTCATTCATCATGGAAATCCAGATTAATTCCAAGCATAAGATGCTGATTGGTCCCTAAAATAGTGCCATCTAGTGAATAAAACAAATGCAAGCAAAACAATGGTTTCCAAGCAGGGCTAGTAGCCACCTGCAAATTTTCTTGTTTTCACTTATTAGAAAAGGTTCACACACCCAGGTAAAGACCCATGTTTGTTTAAGCTTATTACCTGATTTATCTAAATATCTGTGTCCTCGCTCGCACACCAATATTTTCAATAGTGTGCTCGTAAGCTTCACTGGGAGGCTTATTAAGCAAGCTATCATTTAATAAGAGAAGTTTGGTGTAAGTAAAATGTAACAACATTGCCACTGGCTCAAGGGATGTCCTTAATAGACTGGTATCCATTTTGCTGGTGAAGAGTACATGGCTACAGTAAAGTTTTAATGTCATAAATGGCCGATGAAGGAGGAACAACGTGGGGGCACAAAAAAAAAAACTATTATTTAATCAGACTTAACATGTTCTGACCAGTGCGGTGTAAGAATAGGTGCCTTGTGTTTATAAATATACATTACTCAAAAGGATGTGTCTGTCATTAATTCAGAGCCACTATAGAACGCAGGCTTCAGAGTGGCTGTAGGATCACTCAAGCACTGCCTCGACGAGGTTGAGTGTATATGGACGGAAGTAATGATGTTTAGGATTTATGTAATGGAGGAGAGTGTAAGTGGCAGATAAAAATTAGTTGCAAAATCAAGCAGAAGTACGACTTAATATCCTAAGGTTGCTCGGCTGAAGCCCGCGTTCTATAGTAGTACCGTTAATTCTTTGAACAAGTACAGATTTGTTCTGGACTTTTGGGGCTGAAGATCTATTTTAATTTTTTTTTTTAGTAGAATATTACATTATTTAGAAATATTTTATGGGAAGGTCACTGAACTTTAAAGCTGAACTGGGGTGACAAAAAAGTAATACTTCTTTTTTTACTCGTGTAAGTTATATACGATTTTCGTGTACAGTAAATTGGCACAGTTTTTACTAATTTTAGGCAGCCAAACCGGCATAAGCACAACACAGGCAACGAAAGAGTACACGCGAATCAGGATTCGGCAAGAAAACATAATATTCTCATTGTTCTGTTAACAGCAAGCCTGTGTAGGCATATCAACACCAAGAGACAGAAGTCTACCTTCTTCCATGGCATACATATTGACTGTGTAAGCGTTTCACTCGGCCGGCAGAGAAAACAATGTTCACGACGGCGAGTCCTGCCGCTTTATGTACGCATCAGCCAAAGCTCAACACTACTTCCGGTGCGATTACAGATGCATGATCGGAAATAGTTTGGTTCTCGTTTGGTTGAGGACGTGAGGAAATGTTAGAAAGGAACCAATCTATGTGTGCCAAACATCGAACATTTAGTACCTCCCTCGAACATGAGATGTCACTACAGGATTGAACTTCAACCACTCTTCCGCATGAGGTCGTATTCACTCAAAACTTGTGACTTTTATTTTGCGCATTTTGTTCCGTATTTGAAATCGAACAAGCAACACCCATGGATTTTAAAGGGATTCACCTTCTACTCTATATATAGTTTTTTTTTTTAAATTAAAACGTTGGAGTATTTGTAAATATTTTGTCCAGAACCGTTTGCTTACTCACGTATGTACACAAGTGGACAAAACACTGGGTGGTGCCCAGAACATTACACAGCGCGCACCTAGTAGCCGAACTGCGCAACTTCACAAATCAAATTTTTCAAGCTTTCAACCGAGTTTCTCCTGTGTTTCTATTTCCAGGTTTCTTCATCTTGTTTGGGAGTTGCGATAGATCGGATCTCTGGTCATTCAGTCTTGTTATGGTTAACAGAAACGTAGACTTTTTTATTATTATTATTATTATTATTATTATTATTATTATTATTATTATTATTATTATTATTATTATTATAAACAAATAAAATACACATACAATGTATAGCAAACATGAAAAGCAAACAACGGCTACTACAAATACATTCACTGGACATAAAAAAATACATCGCATCAACAAAAAATTACTCACATACAAACATAGAAATACAAAACAGTTATGAACTTTGTACAGTTAATCGAGAGGGTAAAGAATATATAATCACTGTTGAGTGGAATATTCACAGAGTTGATAATTTAAAAAAAAGAACTATTCTAAGTAATTGATTAATGGTTTCCATTTATTATGGTGAACAGCAATATTACCAATTCGTTTAGCTATGTTTTTCTCAATATTATATTTCGCCTCATATAAGCCTGTAAACTTTCAAGGTATGGCAATATTTCTATTTTCAGGTCTCTTCACCTTGTTTGGGAGTTGCGATAGATCGGATCAATGGTCAGTCGGTCTTGTTATGGTTAACAGAACGTAAACTTTGTTGTGTTAAACACAGAATCATAACAACGTATTAAACAGGTGAAATATGGAGAGCAAAATTATGTGTCGAATAATTTTGCGGGGAAGTTTTAATATCAAGCCAAAATGAGCTAATATAATGTGAGATATCACACATTTTATTGCAAATGTTTATGTATCTTCAAGGGTTAAATTTACTTAGTCAGTCGCCACATTGTGTATTTCTTCTGCTTATCAGTTCATTTTTTGTTGAATACAAGTTTTCTAGTGAAACTATAACTGCTTACTAGCTCAGTACTCTTTTCACCTGTTTCACATTTTTCTTGTTTTAAGTGTTTATAAGTATATCCATAAGTAGAAGAATAGGACGCTAAGGCCAAAAAAGGTATGGTTCTCAGGCACCATTCGCGTCAGTTTAAACCCCCACAATAAAAATTTTTATTTTGATTTTCAAGAGAAACTTACCAATTTCGAGCTCCATGCAGCCGCTCGGACATTTCTTTCAAAAGGATAAAATAATACAATTTGATCATATTTCTTATGTTACGAAGTGCTTTTACCTGTTTAGCAAAAAAAAAAATTAATTCTGTTATTTCATGCTTTTCCCTGATCATATAACATTTTTATCGTAACATGCAAAAAAAGGTAAGAAAATTGCCCGCCCGCACTGATTTATGAAAAAAGTGCCTGAGAACCATAGCTTTTTTTTGTTAAGCCTAATGTTTATCTTTTCTTTCGCACCAGTGTAATTGCCTCCGGTGAAAGTGTTGGACTATAGGCATAACGAAATAGCTTTAGAACAAACTCTTGACTGTACCTATAGAATATACTGATATGGTATATAGGAATGGACATCATTATCATTTAACAAACAAAAATCAGCATATCAAAACTATGTTTGCACAATCCGCTGACAGTCTTTTAATATCAGAGTATGGCATTTTTTTTATGTTTAATTTAATTATTAAAAACTTTCGATTAAGTTCAAAAATAACAATTTTAGGCTAGTGTATAAAGTTATACTATAGTTAACATTGATATTCATTTCTACCATAACATTTTTATTTTTTTAAAACAGAAATAACAAAAATTTTATTCTTGAGTATATATCATCAGCAAGATTATTCAATCATTTTTGCCCGATTTCAAACCTTTCCGACACTGCATGATCACAAGGGATAGAGATTGTTTTGAAACAGCAAATTGTAAAGAAGCATCGATTTCAAAACGTATGAATAATTGGTGTATAACAAACTGGGTAGCAAACCCAATGAATTGAAGGTAAAATGGAAACTCTTAAGTTTTGGAAACGGCCCTATATAGGATTTAATGCGTAGATGATAAGAATATAATAGTAGATCGTGTTATAGAATCGTGCCGCTGTTGCGTATGAATAATTTATTGATATAATTCACACTGATTGGTCAAATATTAAAATCTTCCGGCAGAAAATATATATACCTTTTATCAAATGGTTGCAGGAGTTAAGTCAGTCGTTTAACGGTAATGATTTGACATGGCTTTAAAGCTGGCTTTAATGATGTCATGTGACCTTTGAAAAAGAAATTTGACGTAGGCTAGAAGCGGATCCCTGACCCCTCCTTATCAGCCGCGCGACCTTTTTTGCCGGCTGGACCCCACTTTTCCGGACCTCGGGACCTCTTTTTTTAGGTTTTGCCATAAGTCATCATGGGTTGGACCCCTCCTTCTCCTCTAATTCCTGGATCCGCCCCTCTCAGTCTCATCATTATTATCTCCATTTAGGGCATCTTTCCCTTAAAAACATACGCACATGCACACACATACACATAATAGCCAGTATATTAGGCGTTGGGTTACCAAGTAAAGATAGCTTTTCGATGCCACGAATAGATAGCATTTGTCCACCAGTAGAGGATTAAGTGTTTATTCAGCGTTGGTAAAACGTATTAATAAGATGTAAGCACCTGGTATTAACATAGACCTTGGCAAAATACAATATAGTACCACGGATACACTCAATAGACAGGTATATATATATATATATATATATATATATATATATATATATATATATATATATATATATATATATATAATATATATATATGTATATATATATGTATGTATATATATATATATATATATATATATATATATGTATATATGTATAGAACCAGTTCATTGGAATTACCTTTTTTCTATTAAACTCAATGTGAAGGATAAGATTTCATCCTTTAACTGTGACATGTACTGTGACGCGATTTTAACTTAAAAGTTAACTGGATTTTATTTAATATATTAAACCTGACTAGGAGCAGAATCACAGCCTTTGAACTTGCGCCGCGCGTTGAATAAACATGTCAAGGTATGGCTACTATTTTTATATTCAGTTTCAAAGCACAAGAATAATGTTAGGCCTACCATACAAGTTAGTCTAGAATTAAGCCATATTCCCTTGAAGACGACTCAGGCTAAACCCTTATTACTTTATTTTACTTCTTATTATACTAATTTTTATAGGGCCTGTTATATATTGCTGCTTGAGTTGAATGCTTAATTTTAATAGAACAATGTTAAACAGAGAAAAATTAATGTACAGTCTACCGTAATACATGTTCTATATGGATTAATATGCCTACCAAAACACACTCGAAGGGATTCGAGTATTTCGGTTTATATAGAGTTGTTATTGGTGATAATCCTGCTGAGTGCGTTTTCACATAATTCAGTCATCATCAGCGCATTTGGTCTCTCAGGTGAAAGCTGCCCTACTGTGCTGCCATCTAGTGTTGAGATATGACACGACAGGGACGTCTGTTCATCGTCAGTTTACTAGGGCGATAATGGCGGAAACTGAAGAAAGGCAGACGAAAGGATTCTCGTTAAAATTCACCAAAAAGAAGGAGACTAAAGTTCTTAAGAATACAGGAATAGGTGAAAAGGAAGAGAAAAAGGAAGAAACTGATTATGTGACTTCACTTGATGAGCCAAAAAGGTACAAAATGGGTCAGGAAGTGTTTTTGTATGGCCTCACTGCGATGTTGATCTGTTTCACACAGGCAGTGTGTAGCTCAGTTTGTGCACTGAGAATGGCATTATCAGTCTCTGATTATATTCGCGGGGGTTTGAAATTCGTGATATTCGCGAAAGGGAAAAATCACGAAAATAGACGAAAAGTCATTTGGTATGATCTTACAGTGTCATCATTGTAATTTTGACAATGTTTAAATTATACAGGCGCTGAGCCTGAATAATAATAAAAAAATGCTATTTTTATGACTGATAATGAGTTATATTACTACTGTCATTATAAATCTATCTTACATTGATGATACAGAACTATACTTTATCAGATGTGTAATGTTGTCTTTCAGAATTTCCCCTCTTGTCCCTTGGATCTTTGTTACATTGTTAAGATTTCTCCCTATGCCAGGGAGTCTTATAACTTTATTTTTTATAAATCATTCTCGTCAATTTAAACTGTCTCATAATGAAAAAATTTGTAAAGTCACTCCAGATTTTTCCATTATTAAAATTCAATAAACATTTTCAGTACTTGTCCTGCTTTTGACTGAAGTAATTCACCTTTATGTATTCTTAAGATCCGCTAGTTGGTGCAACAACCAGCTTTTATATATACACTTGTATGCCCTGTGGTCAAGAAAAAAATGACAAGGGAAAAAAAAAGCTCTAGAAAAATTAATCTAAAAAATTGAAACCAGTCACAGAGTTCCGTCTTACTTCGATTCAGTCATTCACTGATTCAGAACTGCTCTAAATGATCAAACTGAAGATATAGGCTGTTTTATGACAGTAATCTGCAAATTTATAGAATACATGCTTCAGTTATTTAGAAGTAAACTTTGAATTTATAAAAATATATTCATATAAACATAAATGTATATCTTTTCTGGTCATAAGAAATTTGAAAGATATTTGAATACTGTTTGTCAGTAAATCAATTAAAAAAACAAATTAGAAAGGAATAAGTTTCATTATAAAGAACTACATTATCTGGCAGTTGGAACAGTATGAACAGTATGTCTCAAAACAAGGAGCTACTGGGTTGGGCATAATGCTATTGTAAGTACAGGAGTGTTTAATCATCCTCTAATGATCATTTGTTGGGAAGATCAAAGGAACAAACAAACGGTGGTTAAAGGTTACTTCCTTTGTTATAGGATAGTCTAGTTCATATAAGTCAATCATAGATAACTGGGCTTTGCTAATTTATTTGACAATTTATAAACATATGATGTATTAAATGTTTAGCTGTAACAACATTTGGGTAAGAAGTACCATGTGTGATAATTTGTACTAAGTCTTGTGTGATTCCATTATGCCAGTTATATTTGTGACTGGATTCTCCAAAGGTTACCTGTAATATGCTTTGTGAATGCCTTCAGTTTTGCTATTAACCATGCTTTTAAGCAGACAATTTTTTGGCCCCATTTTGCAGGTCTTTAGAAGTAATTATAATACCCATGTCCAATGTACATTTAACTTTAAATTTGTGGAAGTAAATATGTAATTTGTATGTACATGTAAAATAAACATACTGGACAGTTGCGTACTAAAAGGTTGACCTAGGTTCAGTCCCAGGAATTGATATGAGAATGTGTTTAAGGGGCCTGTCCATGGTCGGTGGTGTTCTCCAGGTTCTCCAGTTTGACAATCCATGGAAAATAAATGAAGTTTATAGTAGTGGTGGGAGTCGGTTCCTTTTTCATAATCGATCATCGGTTTGAGCAAACTGACTGATGATCGATTATTAATCGGTTCAGACAAATATATGCAATTATCAAAGAAATATGCAATTATCTGTGAAACTTTACTTGCGTTTCCCCTGCAGGTATTCCCCTCTCGCGCACGGGTGTAACGATCCTACCACCTATAAAGACTAATTTTAAGGATCCAATTTAACGATCAGCAACGTTGGGTAATATCTTTCATAATGAAATTTAAGAGCATCTAAGAATGTTAGGCCTATAAAGGGGGTGTGTTTCTAGCACATGAAGGCATATTTTACCGGCCCAGGTGCGCTTGGGGCAGATCATAACCCCCCCCTCCCCCCCCAAAAAAAAGTCCTCCGTTCTCGCATCTACCGTGTCATACTCAGTTACATACTGAAGTTATTTGCAGAAGTGGATCCAAGGGGGGTTCAGGGGGTCCGGACCCCACCCCCCCTTTTTCATCAGAAACAACATTTTTTAAGGTCTCAGACAAAATTTTGCCGCCTGGACCCCCCCTTTTTCAGACCTGAGGACCTTTTTTTTAGGGTTTCAATTTGTACTCCTGGGTTGGACCCCCCTTTTTCTAAATGCTGGATCCGCCCCTGATTTGGGAACACAGACTCATTATATGAAGCGCGGAATGTGGTAAAAAATGGAAGAATCATTTTTTTCTATAACATAAAGGCATTCTGGAAAGAAAACAGTCATTATTATGATGTAATCAATAGTTGCCTTTGGAAATCGAGCGCTTGAAAGTGGCAGCAAACCGACTGACTGTCGATAAAACTCGATGATTGGCCCACCACTAGCTTATAGTTAAAGGGGCCCAGTCACCTTTCTGACCTTTATAAACTAAAAATAATCCCTTGGAGCTTTTATAAAAAATAGGCTAGCTTTCAATCCCTTCAGTCTTGAATCAAATAGACTGGCTATAAATAAAGTGATTTACATGGTTGCAGAAAATCCTGAACTATCTATATTAAGTTGTAAAAATATACAAACTGTTTTTACAGTAAACAGAAAGAAGAAAATGAGCTAGTGATACCCTTGATCCAGCAAAATAAATGGAGACGTTCTCGCTTGCCACATCAGCTGGAGGAAGACTCGGACAAGAAAGAGGAACAGAAGGAAAATGGGAATCCTGGAGAGCTTATATCAGCAACAGCTGATAGTACAGAATCCCAAGCAGTGCTTGAACTCTTGAAGGGTAAACAGTTTAATTGGTTGAATTTTCAAAGACAACATCAGTTCACAGTGATAAGTACGTTCAGTCTGAATTGTAGAAATCACTTGATTATTTAAGTATTGTTAACAGGTGGCTGATTTTAAATTTGGTGTTCTTGCAAGGATGAAATTGGTATTAAATTTGTTATACAAGCTGCAAGCTTATAATAGCTGTTTTCCAAGTCAGACTTGCTTATTACTATTATGATACACTTGATTGAACATTCTAAAAGGCAAAATATACATAGATGGATGGACTAAAGACCTTCTTTTCCTGATATGAGCCTTGTGTTAAATTCATTTATAAAGGTAAAGCAGTTTCTGTTAAGATCTGATACTATAGCATGAATTTATAAGGACCCCTTTTTTAAAATTGGTTACAAACAGATATAAAGGCCTGACCAGTGATTGCTCTAAAGGTAAGCAACAGCAACAACATTCCCATCTGTGATGAAGTCTTGCTATTTGGCTTGGGTAATTCTAATAGATACTCCTTTCAGCACTGATTCCTTCTGTTTGTATTACTTTAGAACATTAAAAAAAAAATTATGTAAGAAATGTACATTTAATAAACCTTATGTAATGGAAGATTATTTTTTTTTTACTATATGAAGAGATCTTTTATTAAAAGGAGACATAAAACTGTGAATAGAGTATATTTTGACATAACTGACATGTTTATATCATTTCCCAGAGGCTCGCCAGGCAAAGGAAGGTGACCAGAACTCGGATGGCTACAGCACGAACATGGCCATTCCACTACTCCTGCAGAACAAGGTTCCTGAGGGGTTCGAAACAGATGATCGGCTTGATGTGTCCCTCAGGCCTGATGAGGTGATTTCTGTTTTAGCTGAGGCAACAAGCCCCATATTTCAAAAAGTTATTCACTCTGATATAGAGTTCCTATATACTTGTGCCCTCTCAGGGTTTGCAAGTCAGGCACCTTCCTGTCAGCATTTACTCTGTTGCACTGTGCAGGCAGCCTTGCTTAGCTGTGTATGTCCGTGTCTGTGTATTTTCACAAAAGACTTTTGTCAAAAGTAGTTGTTTTTGAGAGGAATGGTAAAGGAAAACATCTCCAACAGGAAAACAGGTAGTCTTTTATATTAATTTGATACTGACTTACAAATGCAAGGCATAGATTGAAGCATTAATGGATTAGTTACTTGGAGGTACAATAAAATACTGTCTGTAAATCAGAAAAATTTGTTCTCAAATTTGACCATGTGAGCAGAGATTAAGGTAGCATTACATATAATTACATTTATATGTAGTACATGTGCCTTGTGTATGCAGCTGGGAATTGTACCTATTATATTTTCTCAGGGTGATTCCATATATATACGTATGCGTATATACATTTGTGGATGCAGCATGTTTAGATTGTGATTGAAAAACGCATATACATGATAATGGATGGGGAAATTCAAAAGTTTGACGTCAGTGATAGGGTATTCCTCTGGTAGATCCCTTCTTTACTCCTGTTGCTCTATACTTTAGACCAATTTTGCTGCATACATAATGCATACACATACATATTAATGGAATCACAGGCGTCCCTTTTGTAGCTGCATTACATATGCATATTTGGAATGCTAGCTTTTTCTGTGTGACCAGTTACTAGTTACTAGCGGTAAAATTCTAGCATTCACAAAATTTTACTATATAGTTATGAAAACAAAGAACTTTACATACTTTCCCTCGTTAATAATTATTTATAATAAAGGTCAAATTTTCATGTAGCCTATGCCTTTGTTTCATGCTCAACTTTATTCTTTCAGCCAGAAACTGCCAATTATGATGAGGTACCAATTGAATCATTTGGGAAAGCACTTCTGCGAGGCATGGGATGGAAAGAAGGCCAGGGCATTGGCAAAAACAACGAGTAAGCCATTTCAATATCATTCAAGAAAACTATTCATCAGTAAGAGATCATATCGTATTGGCCAAACAGTCATGGTTAATAAATAGCTTGTAAATTCTTATATTCTTGTAGATCATAATACCTCTGTGCAAAGGGTAACCTGGTACTATAGAAGATATTTATGACAGAGGTTGAAAATAATGGTCTCAAGATAAGCAGCAACTCCACTGACAGTCATAATTATTTGAGTGATTAGTTCCCTTTATGAGTTTTAAACTGCAGATATTTACAGCCAAGTGTGTATGTTGACTGTATAATGGCATAAAGGTGTATACTTTTTTTGTCAAAAATAAATAGGAGTAGGGCTCAGTTTATCAGTTATATCAATGTATGAAAAGTTTCAGTACCATAATTAATGGCTTGAGGATTTGATATCACAGTAAAGTAATATCTTATTTGGTATGCAAGACAGAATGATCTTCAGGTTTATCTTTTAATCTGTATTTAAAGTATGTTACATGTACAGGCCACCTGGTCAACACAAGTTAAGATCCATGAAAATCTCATTTAGTTTCAACAAGAGCTTATCATAATCTGTTATATGTTATATGATATAATATCTGATAATTTACCCGGATAGCTCTACATTTTTTTTTGTATGAGTAGAAATTTTAATTTCTTTATTATCAGACAAAAGTGTTCTTTCTGTGCAGTCATGTGTTCTCTTTACAGAAAAGCAGTTCCAGTAGTAGCCGTAGCTCGTCCCAAGGGATTAGGGCTGGGAGCTGACCGCAGTACAGCCCTCCAGACAGCACAGCAGCAGAGTAAACAAGGAGGTGATGAGGAGGAGAAACTGACACTGAGTCCTGATACTCACTGTCTGGTCACCAGCGGGAGGCATAAAGATCTCTATGGAACTGTGAGCACTTTATATCTACCGTATTCCTAGATCATATGGGAGGCATTTAATAGTCACCTACCTTATTTAGTGGCCGGGTCAAAACAGTGTCTTAGAAAAATATTCGCTGACCTTAAATTGATGCATGTTTTGAATTCATATGAGACAAATAATCCAAAATATTTCAAAACACTTCACAAAAATTGTGATATATTCATCGCTGGAGAATAGAGATATAGCAGTTCAGCTGATGACATGAGTCCATGAGACATTATATGGGACCAACCTTTGTGATGACCATTATTGTCTTATAAACAGCTCTTGCAACCATAGGCATGGAAAGCCTTCTGTATAGGAGTGTTTTGGGGGAATAATAAGGTCAAGGGGCAGAGCATAAGGGCAGTGGTGGTTAGGTCATTTAACACTGCACATTTCACTACTGCTTAAAATGCAGATCTCCAATATACAATCAAGTACCATTCTGTCTAGAACTGTCGCTTTGATGGATTTATTGGATCCAGTGGTGGTCACATGTTCAATGTTAAACTCTTCCTGAATTCATGGTGACACCTTATTTATTTGCTCCTCCACTGTAAGGGCATATGCCTTATATTGTCCTCCTTATCAGGCAAAATTCCAAGCACATTTAGAGTCCATACTTTGGATGTTCTGCTGTATTTTTTTCACACCTGTGTTACAGACTCTCATATTATGGTATGGGCAGTATCAGTCTGTCCTTCTATCTGTCTATTAACTTTTGACATTGCTGCAATAACTTTCCAGGAATTTGATGGATTTCCATGAAACTCACCTGAAGTATTGACCAATTAATTATCTCACATCAGTTATATTCTGGGAAAGTCTGTGCATGTTTAATGAGGTCAGAGGTCACAAGACTTCTGACCAGTATATTGTGCACTTATGCAGTGCCCTTCTTCATTCTTATTTTACATATTTCTTACAGATTGTGAGGACAGATGAAGAGAATGCCCGAGTCATCATCAAGCTGACACTCAGTGGACAAACTGTCACTGTCACACAGTACGCAATCAAGCTAGTCACACCGAAGGAACACAAAAAATACTCAAAAATATTAAGTAAGTTCTATTGACCAGTATGTGTTTAGCGTTTTGTAAGCCACCATGTTTGAATTCACTGGATAAGTGTTTTTGCGGCATTCTTCATTCTTTGCTTTATATATTTTTATCAGTTTTATTTGGAATGTTTGTAGAAGTGTCATTTGTGTATTTTTCAATACATATTGTACCATATCAGGTAACCTAGAGGGCAAATAGTAAACATAGAATGAATATACATCGCCTCCAATTTTACTGCATATAAACCATTGTTAATTAAGATTAAGATTAAGCTCTTTTTCTCAACTGATTATACTGCCAATTTAAGCTCAGTATAGAATAATACAAAGCAATTACAGAATGTAATATATTGTTATTTATAAATAATTGTACGGCATCGATTGTTGTTACTTACTAAAAATGTTTCAGATAAGGCCAAAGTAGACAAATACAAAGAAGATGAAAGCAGAAAACACAGGGAACAAGAAAATGGACATGATTCAGACAGAGGAAGCCAAAACAGTAGTAAATATGACAGAGAGGACAAGTCTAAAAAGGATAGGAAAGACAGAGACCGGGATAAGAGAGACAGATATAGAGATGACAACAGAGACAGACACAGAGACAGCAGCAGAGACAGGCACAAAGAGCACAGCAGTCACAGATACAGAGATGACAGCAGTGATAGACTGAGTGATGAGAGAAGATCCAACGGAGACAGGGAAAGAGACAGAAGCCATCACAGCAGTAGCCATTCAGAGAAGAAAAGAAAATCAGAACATAGGTATTTACTAGAGCCCTAACAGTGCATCAAATAATCAATGTATTGAATTGCAACCTCTCAATTAAACTGTTAATCAATTCTTAGCATGCTGAGATATTGAGAGTATTTATTGTGTGTTTGTGCTCAAGATCTAGTTTTAATGATCACACTTGCATAGAAACAAAAATGGTGGTGATAAACTTGCTAAAACTTATGACCATAATAGTAAAACATTTGTCATTATTGTAAAGTAAGTGTTAAATATACTACTTTCTTAGTACTTAGGTATCAGAAAATTGAAAATCAAATCAAAGGTAAAAATAAATTAATTGAATCTATTCAAGGGCCCCTCACAATACACTGGTCTAATATTTATGATGCATACTGGTATTTAAGTATTTGTATATGTTTGCAGGTGGTTATACATTTTCAGATCTATCTATCTACTTCTAAAATTGTCTTGTCTGTATGTTTGTTTGTCCCAGAACTTTCACAGAAATGGGCCATAACAGTGGGCCAGTTTTGCTATCAGCATCATTCATATAGCTTAACTTATAGTATGCACACCTTCTGCTTGCACACAAGTGAATTCCAAGCAGCATGATCACATCACAGGTCTGTTGCACAAGTCTCAAGTTCACACTGCACGCCATTGCTGACCTTCACCTTGGTCCATTACCACAAAGATGTATTTAGATTAGTTCCGTAACCACCACAAGACATCGCTACCTTACGGATCTGGCCACACAATACACGGCAATATACCCTTCCTCTGCAATAGGACCCAACGGGTCCCCATTTTCTAGTATACTACTAAAATTGTCATGTCTGGAAATGATTGCAGGTGGTAATACATTTTCAGATCTATCTATTTACTACTAAAATTGTCATGTCTGTATGTATGTTTGTCTAAGAACTTCCCCAGAAGGGGACTATGACTGAGCCAGTTTTGTTATCAGCATCAGTCATCTGCCCTAACTTGCAGAATGCACACCAATTTTGCCCTTCCACTCGCACACAATTGAATTTCTTGAGGCATGATCAAACACAGTTCTGTTGCACAAGATCATACTGCTCACCATTGCTAACCTTCACCTTGGCCCATTATCACAAAGATGTACATTGATTGGTTATGATTGAACACCAGATGTCACTACCTTACGCAGCAATATACCCTTCTACTGCAATGGGCCCCAACGGGGCCCCATTTTCTAGTAGCAACTAAAACTTAGTTCTTAAAACCTAGTAGCTTTGAGTCACAGTTTCATTACAAAATACACAGTCTTTGTCTATATGAACTGGAATTATTTTGAAATGTCACATAAGAAGAAATTGCTTTTAATTAAATGTCAAAAATAGTGTGCAAACTGCCATATCAAACATTCATTTATTTATCAAAGTGATTTTTTTGCAATATTAGAGCAGTCAAGTCATGCATGTTTTTGTAGCTATAGTTTGTTCACTCCAATTTCAGGAACAGTCCAGTTGGACGGTCAGATGAAAGAACAGAAAAGAAGCACAAAAGTAGTCATCAGGCAAGGAGCTGGCTCAGGCCTCATCTACGAGTAAGAATAGTGGACAAACACTTCAAGAAAGGCAAATACTACAAAGAAAAGGTCAGTACTCAGTTTTTGATGGGGTCATTCATACAAGAAATGAGAAGGTTTATACCTTAAAAAGACCCAAGTATCAGAATTTTTCTTACATTGTATATATATTTCTCTATTTCTACACACACCTTTATATTTCATTGTTCTTATTGCAAATGTTTTTTTTGCATAAATAACCTCAAGTGTCTTAGAATGGTATCAACTGAAATTCAGTATATGAAACACTGTCAGCTGTTTTAAAAATAGAAAAAAATAGGTATTCAACTTGTCATAAAATATTGTCCTTAGCCAGATGTTCTTCATGATTAGCATTTCTTTTAAACTTGTTGGCTGGTGTATCAGCTGTGGTCACATTCAAACAGTTGGAACTCCTGTCTTGTGCATATAATTTTGTGTAATGTTCAACATAAGTACAGAATTCTTTCTTCAGCAAGAATGAATATTGTTGATTAGATTGTTGAGAGCTAAACAGACAAATTTGGACCAGCCAAATTTAAAATCAAGTGTGCCATACTTTGGCTGCCTGAGTAAGTGTAGATTAAAAGATAAGTCTGTACTTTTGTTTTTGGCAGGTGGTGATAGAGGATGTTACAGATCCAGAGACATGTATTTGTCGAACAGCAGACAACAAAGTACTTGAAGGTAGGAACCGTAGAAAAGATGACTGAAAAATTTAAATTCTGTACAGTAAAGATGAAGCACAATTTTTGAAACATCAACATAATCTGCTCCCATTCTCTTAATTGTTGATTTTACAATAAAATAAAAAAAAATATATATATATATATATATATATATATATATATATATATATATATATATATATATATATATATATATATATTTCACTTTGGACTTTGTAAATTTTCACAAGCTTTGGCTGTTTTAATGATTTGTTGGTGCCTCACAAGTCCCCTTTCCTCCCAGACTGCTTTATCCTCTTCTTAATTTGGTGTATAATTTTAAGAACTACATACTTTACACATTGGTCACTATACATTTGTTCTAGCTCATTTCACTCACCTACAACTTTTAAAGACCATCTATTTAATGATATACTGTCACAAGGCCCCTGGAACATGACCTAGAATGTTCCAACCAGTGAGAGCTGGATGTTGCAGGTTTTAATAAGAAGGAACTGATAATAAATAAGGCAATAAGGGGAAAACATTCTGTGTCCTTTCTCTCAAAGATCAGAACATGCTGTGCAATGTGCCTGAACCTTGGTTTCCATATACAGAAAAGGCAGCATTGCAAACATTGGGTAAGGGGTTTGAGTTAGAATAATGTGACATGAACACTGTGTAGTGAGGGGTACATGATAAACTTGTATTGATTTGACTTGACCAGTGTGTTTGATATTGTAGATGTATCCATGTCCATGTTGGAGACTGTGGTACCACGTTCTGATAACAGCCATGTGATGGTAGTGACAGGAAAAATGGTGGGACAGGTAAGTCTATTATGTGTTCCTATTTCATGTATCTGTATTGGATGTGTTTGTCATCCTGAAGTCAAAGCCTGTGATTTACTGTTAGGTAAATCCATTCATGCTTAGAGCTTTATGTGGCTTTGGAATTGGGCATAAAAGTTTGAAGATAATGAAGTATATGTAAGGTTTCAGGGTAAAGCTATGTATGAGCACAGCTTACCAAAAGCCATCTAGGCTTTATGGATGCCCTGTCAATTTGTGTTTGAGTGAAAATATCATAAATGTTAGTCTTAGATAGTTCAAACCTTAGATCCAGACAGGTCTGTAAGAGATCTCCTGAGAAACCAAAAATCAGGTCACAGTGACCTGTTTTCTGCAGGCTATGCATGAAATTGTAATTTTGAGCACCTTTTAAGTCAGAAAATTATTCATATACTGAAATAATTTGCTATATCCAGATGTTTCCCAGTGTCATCTTGCAAGTTTTGAAATTTGGCCAAACCAGCTCTTTGAATATGCTACTGACTGTTGCAAAATGTCATTGTAATTGGCCAACTTTGAGTAAAACTTAAATAAATTAAATTTTAGGAATTTTATTTGAATGAATAATCTGTGATAGAATTTATGTGCCATGATATAAGGTAGATGAAATTCAACTTTTTATTAAAAATACATTGTCACTTACAGTTCTGAAAAGAAGTGAAATGTTTCATCCTGTTGCACATTGTTGTAACTGATTAATGAATTTGGTCTACAAAATAAGATTTAGATTAAAAGTAAACTTGGTTTTATTGTTTGACATAATAGGCCTCTAAATACTTCTGCTGCTTATTCAAACTTTGTTACTTCTTGCATCCTTTTAGTAGTGCATTTTGGACTGTTTTATCATATTAATTTTTGTATTAAAGATGTATTTTCTTCATTTTCAGCTTGGTGAAATTTTACAAAGGGACAAATCCAAATGCCTCGCCAATGTTCAACTCCTGCAGGATCGTAGCTCTGTCCTCACACTGGACTTTGATGGCATATGTGAATATGTTGGAGATATCAATCTAGAATTTGACTACTAAATAATGTAATTTTTAATCTAATTATTTAACAATTAAACCAGAGTGGAAAGGAACAGGTTTTGAAGTTGAGAGGGCCACTTATCTCTTAATAAAGAACCAACTTGGGAGGGGGGAAGGGATCCACAAGGATTGCTCATCAGTTGTTAATATCATTTTGTTCCATTTACATAGCCAATATATTCTCAATGAATGAAACCCTAGAGATAAGGATGCTTTTTAGATAAAAAAAAAAGTTTTTTTTATCAAAATACAAGAGTATTAATTGACATGCTATAAAGTTTTACTGGTACCTTATGTCTCAGGGAGTTGATTTTTATCAGAGAAGTGTAATAAAATATAAATATATTATGCTAGGTGACAAAGCTGTCTTTATTGTGCACATTAGGTTTAAGGGAGTCTCTTGTTGGCCGCAATTTGTTGACACTGCAAAAGAAGTACAGAAGAGGGGGTCTTGATTTGAATAGAAAAATTTACTAGTAAATTAAATATTAATATCATGATCCTTTCCAAATATAAAATGTCCAGGTATGGCAGCCAGAGGGATGTCGTCTGAAATGAGATTACTATTTTATTACTAGTATTCTTTTAAACTACTTTTAAAATCCTTTGAAAGGTGTTCCTTGTACATGTCAGAATGGGTGTTTATACCATCTGATCAGGGACTGAGCTTCAAGAGATAAGGTAGATGATGCCTGAAAGGAATATATTATTTTTCTGAATTTGTCACAAAAGGTTTGTGTATATTTTGAAGCAAACGAGGGCTGTATATGCTATTGTGAATACTTTGTAATGTTTTTATATTTATTAATATGTAATAAACTTGTATATAGATCCTTCCCTCACATTAGTATGTGTGAGAAAAAGACAGTTGAATGTAAATTATAATGTTAATGGATTTTATACATGTTCAAATCTATTGAATAATTTCACGGTGGTGTGTCAATGAGTGTGTCAGACATTGTGTTGGTGTGCTTGTGTCATATACTGCATTTATATATTGTCTTTGATGGGATGTATTATGGTGTTTCCGTTGTCTGTCCCTCCACCTGTCCATTATTGACGCCATGGTAACTTTTTGATGGATTCTCACCAAACTCAACACTACTTACCAGTACCATATAGCATATCTCGCTCGAAATAGATAATGGGCAAAATCCACATATTTTTAGCTCAGCTGACTGAAAGTAAACTGAGGTATAAGAATGGTATTTGACCTTCTTCCATCCAGCCATCCGTTAGCAGGGCGCAAATTGTAACAGCTAACACTATAACCTATATATTATCCACGGAGGTTAATAAAAAATCTACTTGGAAACCTGATATTGGGTCACTGCTTCCTATATCCTGAGCTAAGGGAGTAAGTAGTAAAAATTTGATACAAAACCTCCAGGATCTTGTGTAATTAATGCATGGATTGCTGTAAATCTTGCCTTCAATATTGACCATGACTAGTCATGTCAGTTCCTGAAAATTGGTGGTGCCACCTGTATTTTTTTCTAATTACAATTTTTTCCCCTGTTTTTGAGACCATCAAATCACAGCAGTTATGTCAGTTTCTCAGCTGAGGTTGCACCCAGTGTCCTGAAACCCAGTGTGTTTATTGATAATGACCGGTTACTTCAGTTGCTGAAGACTGATGGCGCCACCTGTATTTTTTTAATGCATTATTTCCTTTATTTTGAGACTGCCAAATTAAACTGTGTCCAGTTTTGACACGTTTATTAGAGCCCCGCTTGAATAAATAGATGCCCTACAATAATCACCCTGTCAGTCCATCTGTTCGTCCTTTTGTGTCTGTCATATTTGTTCCTAGTGATAACTAGCGTCTATCACAGTTTTGATTGACATATGGATTTCAAACTTATTCTATATATGGCCCACCTCTAACGCAAGAAATCTATTGATTTTGGGTTCAAAGGTCAAAGTCACAAGACCCACAAATTTAGAAAGATTGTGGATGCATATATAATAAGCCAAATTTTTCATCCCAAATCTTCCATCTTGAACATATAGCTAACCTGCCAGTAGGTCAAGAACCTGATTGATTTTGGGGTCAAAGGTGAAGATCACGGGGGCAATCTGTCCACATATTTGTTTCTAGATGATGACTCCAGTTTTGATTGACATGTTGGTTTCAATCTCGACTTATATATGACAAATCAATAATGTAAGAACCCTTTTGATTTAAGGGTTATGAGGTCAAAGGTCAAGGTCACAGCACCCACTTTTTTAAAAAAGATTGTTGATGTATTTTAAGCCAAACTTTTCATCCAAAACCTTCCATCTTCCAAGTATTGCTCATCTGGCAGTATTGGAAGAAACTAATGGGTCGGGGTCACAAGGTCAAAGATCAAGGACATGTGGGGGGGGGGGGGGGGGGGGGGGGAGGGGCATCTATCCACACTGTGGTTGGCTTCATATTCGCGATTTCTTCATTTTGAATGTTTGGCGAGGGTTTCATTTTCCTGACTGCATTAGAATCTCTGAAATAAAAGTACAATAATATAAACATTTATAAAAAAAATTAAAAATTCCACAATACCTCGCTCATTACCGTTATAGTCATTGTATTATTATAATAACTTGTCTCAAAATCCATGTTCTGACAAGTATCATTACGTGTTTGTATGAGAAGGTTGCGATACTATCCACAGATTATGTTGTTGATTTACAAACCATGTTTTTAGAGGTGTGATAACTAATTCTATTGTGCATAAAGCATTATATCCTCTTGTTCATCCTCGATAAAAGTGCAGCTTATTCCCGAGGGTTATATATTCGCAATCATGTCCCTTTCGCGAATATCGCGGAAATAAAAACCCTGGCAAACATAAAGGCAACCAGTCTTAGTTTCCAGGTAATAACCCCCCCCCCCCCCCCCCCCCCCCCCCAAAAAAAAGAGGGCCAAATGCCTGTTCCTGAAAGATACCACGTACTGAAACTTTGGATGAAATCACAGACCAGCCGCAAAATCTGCAACGTCGTCCATCTATCCCTTTCCTCGTTAGATTCATTTTAGATTTATGAAAAATTCTGACACTTTTCATTTATATTGTGGGTACGGACTAAAATCCTGATGTCGGATTCCAAAATCGGATGCCGAGCGAGACGTCAATCTCAGATGCCATACTAAATACCAGTAAACAGGAGAAACAAACATAGGTGCATTTTCAATGTGATTTATTTATGATTGTGTTGGATCATGTTTTATGTATTAGAACATGTATAAGAATTAATATTGTGCTAGCTACTAACTGTTATATGTTTACAATGACAGTTAAAGTACAAGTGTGACGTCCATATGTTCAGAAAATGAATATACATGTATGCATAAATATACATGCAGAAACATGGATCATATTTGAGTTATCTTTTATTTTATAAGAATAAAAATATGATTTATTTTCAGCTTAGACAATTTATTGCATACAATGCAATTAAAATTTATGAAATAAGCTTTTTAATATACAATATCATTTTAATCCATTTTTAACGATCCACTCTAACGTTTGATGTAATTCCTGAAATAAAGTATAAATTGATTTAAATTAATTTGTACACCAAAGAATAGATTACCATATTATATCATTATTTGACATTTAAATGTTTAAATTAAGAATTTATTCAGTATATATACATTAACCTATGTGATGGAAACCAATGCAACCTTATCGCATATTAAAGTCAGAAAACGGCAAAAATTATTGTATCGCTGCTGCCGTACGGTGGCGACATCTGTGGCTGATAGAAATACTAAATATGACAAATGTCGTCAAGCCGATCCGAAGCTCTACGGGTATAACCGGAAAATGCCGATTGCCAAACACACGTGCCGAACTGTTTACAAACAGATCGGCTTATACAATCAAAGTAATTTCTCTTCCTTTAACGAATACAAATATAATAAATTTTTAGCTTAGACAATTTATTGCATACAATGCAATTAAAATCTATGAAATAAGCTTTTTAATATACAATATCATTTTAATCCATTTTTAACGATCCACTCTAACGGTGCCTCGATTTCATAATGAATAGAAAGGGGTAACATTTTAAAAACATTCCATTAATTATAATGTCTTTTGAGCAAAGATTATGTAAATTAAGTGCATTAAAATCATGAAAACTTGTTCATCAGTATTAGGTATAAACATCGAAATATTTAATTACCTGAAAATATATTTGTTGTGGGCCTTATTGTATATTAAAGTCAATAAAAAAATTTTAAATTATTGTAACGTTGCTGCCGTACGGTGGCGACATCTGTGGCTGATAGAAATACTAATTTGGACAAATGTCGTCAAGCCGATCCGAAGCTCTACGGGTATAACCGGAAAATGCCGATTGCCAAACACACGTGCCGAACTGTTTACAAACAGATCCGGCTTACACAATCAAAGTAATATCTGCCGTTTTTGCTCACTCTCAGGGTCACGAAAGAAGTTGAGCCCCTTCACTTGTTATTCATCCCATATTTTAAGTGGACTTACCATTCGGGTTTGTATTGATCATTGCACATTTGGAAGTTAGTTTATCGAGTCGGATAACTACAATATCTTAATCGCTATCAGTTGTCGGATATACATGATATAATATCTTAATATGTAAATGTTAAGACAATAGGGTCTAAAACACTGCTGGTGTGGTTGGCAGTGTGGTCTGGTTAGCAGTACTGCCACTGTATGTGATCACAGTGATGTTTTAAGTGACCCTCTATGCATCAGTGCACAGCCATACACACAATACCATCTAATTAGATGAAAAGCTGTATAAACGGATTAACAGATAACCCACCAGGCCATTATCTGCCGTGTGCAGCAGAGTAATTACTGGAGTGATGGTGTGTTTATACCATACTCCATAGACACCAGTATCCACATAACAGTAACCTTTAATGAGTTTATTATTTTATATAACTAACCTTTGCTTATAAATATTAATTGCACAATATGTATAGCCAAACTATACTAGTAAGCAATTTTTTAAATAATATAAGTTATTTGTTATTAGTAATTAAGATAGCCTTGTGCCACTGTGTGTGGCTAATTACCTTTGAACTTGTCAGGATATAACAGCAACCTTTAATGAGTTTACATCTGATGCAACAGTAACCATTGGTGAGAAGACTGTCTGATAGAGAGTCAGTTGTCATAATCAGTGATCATAGTGCATGAAATTTTCAGTTACAGTACATTAAAGAAAGTATAATTTTATTATAAACCATTAATATTATTTCATATAATCATAAGAACTACTTTAAATATCCAATATGTACAATAATCGTTACAAACCACACTATCCACACTATACTTATTATCAGTTAGTTACTATTATCCAGATATTATTAGTTATTCTCTCCAAAAGATGACAAATAGGTCCAGCAATAACTTGAAAAATCACTTTTATATATAATGCTTCTGCAAATTAATGAAGCTGAAAGCTTCACAAGAGTGACAATTCTTTGTACAATAGTTCCAACAGATGGTACTAGATCAAACAAATGGCAATAATTTAATAACATTTAATTTAACACATTAACAATATAGCTCATGTACACATAGGAGGTACACAGTTACTTATTTTTGCACCCCTCACCAGAGTGATATGAGACTTTTTATTCAAACAAAAAGAAAACATATTACATACAGTCATACCACAGATAATATATAAATGACTATTACATGTACAGGACAAAGAACATGAAATGAAGACATACATTTACCTACATCATCATGTACAAAACTGTTAATTTATATATTTGTGTCGGGATCTAGAGGGTCATAAAATACAAATATCTGTTCAATGGACAGTTTACCGAATTGGGAAAAAAGGGAAAATATATGAAATGTATATTAACTATTCTTTAACTTGCTTAATGGTTTCCATTTATTATAATGGACTGAAATATTAGTAGTTTGTTTAGCTATGTTTTTCTCAATATTATGTATTTGCCTTATATATGCTTGAAAGCTTTACATTTACAAATATATATATATATATATATATATATATATATATATATATTTATATATATATTTATATATATATTTATATATATATATGTATATATATCTTTTAAGTAGAAGAACTAACCTATCAAATGTTGAGCATTTTTTTTTTATACAAAACATGTCTAAATATGGTTAGCATCTTCTCTCTCAAAATTTAAACTATAAAAAAAAATATTTCTTCATCATTTAATATATCATGTACTGGCATCACTACAGTTTTATCTACGTTTATCTTAAGTCCTGATGGTTTCTCAAAGTGTTCACATATCTGAATAGCCTCCTTGATAGAACTGGTAACCCATTACAGCTGTCAGTATTAGAGCGATATCATTTTTTTTTATTTTATATTGTTTATCTCTGATACAGCTCCTTTAATATTTAGATTATTAATGATTTTACCTGCTAATATTTCTTGTTCTAAAATGAATAAGGGGCAACCTTGTCTTACTTCACGAGAAATTGTGAAATATTCGGTTGCCCAACCTCTATTCCCGACACAACTGCTGATGTTACTGTAAAGAATACTAACCATTTTTAGCTCAGCTGACTATAAGTCATCTGAGCTATAGTCGTGGTCCATTGTCCGTCGTCCGTCCGTCTGTCCGTCCGTCCGTCCGTCCGTAGATGTGGCACGTTTTGAAACCGTAAGACCTAGGAATCCAAAATTCAGCATAATGTTAGATGTCCCCAAGATCTCCTACCAAGCCGAAAACTGGGTCTTTGCGACTTCGTTCCTTTGAGAAATTAAGGAAAATCCTCAATTTTTTATTAAAATCCTATTTTCACACTTCAGGACTGCCTAATATCAAAACCACTCATCTGTTTTTCCTCATATTTACCATAAATATTCCTCTATATAGTTCCTATGTATTTGCCAGAAATTAAGTCTGTAAAGTATAAATTCTTTAAGTTATGGGCCCAAAAATAATGGACTTTGTACAAAATCAGGAAAAATAATAACTCACTTAACATGAAAAATTTTGAAACTAGAGTCTATTTTCTCAAGTATATAACTATTTTTAATTAAGATTCAATTGTTTACCCAAAATTAGATCTGAATTTTGTAAATTTTTTAAGTTATTAGCATAAAAAAAAAATCAGTACCTTAAATTTTCCCCAACTTTGACCATGGCACGTTTTTTTCCTGTGACACCATTGATTTAATTTTCACAGCATGTAAACATAAATATTTAGTTTGTCGAAATCTGAAATTTGAAAATAAAAGCTTGAAAATTAAGCTAGTTATTGATTTTTTGTTCTGTAGTCACTTGCTTTGATTACAGATGCAGGGTCCCACTCCAGGTCACTGGAAGTCAGCTATGCCAGGGTTTCTGATTTGTTACAGTCACTGGGGGAGATCCCCTGCTGTGACAGGTGTACAGTTATTCTCATATCACCACCCCAATCACCCCCCCCCCCCCCTGCAAACTCAACCCACCAAGTGTTATGCAGTAATTGTTATTGTTTTCACTGTATCTCCTTAATTGTAATCCTGTTTCCACTCCGATATGCAAAAATTTTCCTTGAAAAAATAATTCAAGGTGTAATCCAGAAGATGCAATGTTGTGTAATGTAGCATTTTTAAAGAAATCTATTTTCTTTTAAATGATTTTAACAAATATAATTGAACCCATCAGTATGCTTAAATTATTATAAAATATGAAGCACAATATGGATAAATAAAGACACAATTAAAAATTGTGAAATCTAAATCAAGTATTATTTTTAGATATTTATTGTTTTGCAGATTTAAAAGATATGTTTTTGTGGTAAAAAATAAATAAACATTTGTATGCATGATGTGGTGTTATCTGACAAGATTGAGATTTATGATGATGCAATTGAGAATTATGAATCAACTTTTATATTCAGATATATATGTTAAATTGGAAATGTATAGAAATATAAACTTAAATTAGAAAATAATTGATGTGATAAAAAAATGAGGATTTAATACAAACATTTGTTCATTATTTTCCTGCCTCAGCAGAATTTGAGTTCAGGCTTTGTTTGCCCTGTTTTATGTTGTTAATTAGCTATATTTCAACTGTATATATTTCATAAAAAAATACATATATATTTAATAATATATATTATACAAAAAAATAGATTCAATTGAAAAAATGTGTAAACTACTGAAATGTCAACAGTTAATCGAAAAACCAACTAATGATCATTGTAATAGTACAGATCATTTGTTCACAAACTGCTCACATGCTTTAGTTTCAACATTAGGAAACACATGGTCAGGTCACAAAATATTTTTGCAACAATTTCTTGCTCATCAATACAAACCAATCATATAAACCAACCATGGCCTTTATTACCTCTTCCTCTTACACTTTATCTCCATTTGATATTATTTTAGATTTTTACCTTCAAGGTTAACGTCAGCTGAGCACAGTGACCCATAGGTCCCTTGTTTTAAGAATTCTCCAAGTTTGTAGGGAATTAAAGTATTTGAGTGTGGAACAGTTCTGAAAAATCTAAAACTTTTTCAAAACTGACTGATATAAAGTAGTTATTTATTTTATGGTTTCTGGCTTATGCAAATATATCTGTAATTTTCATAATATTCCTCAATGTATCTGTTTTTATGATGAATCCTGTTTGGTCTGAATATAAGGTAATATTGTCTAAAGTCTATTTCACAATGTTTTTGCAGTAATCTTATAATTTGTATTCAACACTGAAAGAGGATGCCAATTTTTTAAAGTGAGACTTTGTACAACAGATCTGAACAGTCACAAATATTCCTAACAATTACCTAATAGAATATTATTTAACATATTGTTGATAATGCAGTAATATTAATATTAAGTATAATAATAACTGTAGTGATGGTATATACCACAGATTAACCCAATTAAATTCTCACAATCTTGAATGATCACTCTGTGAGGCTAAAACCCTTTGATCTCATCAGAAGCTTTAATGAGTTTCTTGTGATGTAAGACAAATTAACCTTTGGTGAGTTGATTGTCTGCGAGGGAAGGTGTTATGACATTACATGAAAGGTTTTGGTTGCAGTACATTGAAGATATAAACAACCTTATAACTATGTAAGCCCCCCCCCCATTCCAGGTAAGTTCATAAAACCCAGTTTACTCTTACTGGATACTTAGATATTTATCTGTTTGAGTATATCACAATTATAGGATGTTCCGTTTCCATAGTTCTTATTAACAACACTAATATCATATACTGCAGCAGTAATTTTATATATTGTAACAGTAATGTAAATATTGGATAACACCACTTAAAATGTACTTAATCTTCCACACATCAGTAATCGAATAAAATGTTAAATGTTACACTGAATTAGTGGTTTTACACAAATTAGATTTATAGTTATGATTTATTTTGATATTTCCTAGATTCATAAAAATTGTTATTCTATTAATTGGTTTAGTATGTGAATGCCTATGTACTGCCACAACATACTCCCACTCTGACAACTAACTGGCCAAAGGTTACTAATTGGTTACTGATACATAAAAAATAAACACAAGAGATCATATAAGATCAACAGGAATTAACCACACATGTACAAGGTTAATGTGTGTGTAAAGTTAATTTTTTCTATGGAATATATGCACCATATACACCATTTATTATTTTACTTCGTAAATAGTTATTATTTTGCTAATTAATGAATAATATAATAGCATGTCACTTTTGTTTTACTTTTTATTCAATGTTAGTAAATTTTATTGACTTTGGGTCAGTGGTATTGACACTGATTTCAGATGAATGAAAGATACAGCTTGCTATATATGTTTAATTGCAACACTATTATCTGATATTGTAGTGGTACTGTACACAGATTAAACACGCCCCCATTTGTTTATACAGCTATTCATATAATCAGATGATATGGTGTGACTGGCTGTGCATAGAGGGTATCTATATACATCACTGTGATCACATACAGTGGCAGTACATCACATATACTGCCAACCAGACCAGTAGTGTTTTAGACCCTCATCTGTTAAGATTTTGTAAAGGGAACTATTTTTAATAATATAATAGGAAATATAATAAGCCTTACATATTAAAAATATATAAGGGTAATATGTCCATTGCCCGTCCATCCGCATGTCCCTCCGTGAGACTGGCACGTTTCAACACCCTTAGACCTACGAATCTGAAATTCGGCATACAGTTAGATGTCCCGAAAATCTCCTACCATGCCGAAAATTTGGTCAATAGGACTTTGTTCCTCCGAGATATGGAAAAACCTTAATTGTTTTAATAAAAATCTATTTTCACAATTCAACACTGCCTAATATCAAAACAACTCATCTGGTTTTCTTCATATTTACCTTAAATATTCCTCTATATAGTTCCTATGTACATGCCAGAAATTAAGTCAGTATTATATAATTTAAAAAAGTTATGGGCCCAAACATACTTTGTAAAAAATCAGGTAAGATATTTGGTCACTTAAGAGAAAAAGTGTTAAAGCTAGGGACTTTTTTTTCAGTAATACAACTTTAATTGATCAAAATTTAATGGTATACCAAAAATTAGATCAAAATCTGTTAATTTTTTTTAAATATTGGCCAAAATATAAATTGGTACCTTAAATTTTGCCCAAATATAACGATGGCACATTTTTTTCTTGTGTAAACATTTGATTTACTTTTCACAGTCGGTATATATATAGATTTAATCTGTTAAATTCTGAAATTTGAAAGTAAAAGCTTAAAAATTATTCTAGTTATTAAGTTTTTCGGAGGCTCTAATGTACCTGTATTTACATTTTGAACCTCCAGACCAGCCATATCTGGTCCCTACAGCCTTGTTGTCTTATTTGATTCATTGTTATTCTAGGCTATGCTACATTTTAGATTTTGTATTGTAACACCAGGGTTACAATGATAAAAGTGCACCTTTAATTGTGTCCCTAAAGTGGTGTATTGCTATGAAAGTGTGGATGTTCATCAGATAAGGAATTCCTTACTTCAGGAGAGTAAAAACTTCACCAGGTGTGAAATTGAATATTAATTCCAGTAATAAATTATAGCTGAGATAGTAATTAGCACAATGATATTGTTTGTCCCTATTCAACCAACAGTGTGTATATTTTATTACAATATTTGTTATTATATTTTAAGAAATAGTTAAATTCTTTTATAATGTGTGCTAGTGCTGTTTTTTGTAGGGATAACCTGCGATTATTAAACAGTTAACTCATTTGTAAAAAGCATAATTAACATGAATGATAATGGACAGTTTTTCAAAAAGTTCTCCTGTATACTTATTCTTCTAAAGATATATGTATTTGTAAATAATATAAATGACATCAATCCTCTTCCTTATCTCCAAAGATACTATCAAAATCTTACATAAGCTTAACACCGACAACTCATAATACAGCTGATATTTATTACCACAAAAACCTAGCGTGTCCCTCATTTCCAGATCATATTTTGTGATCATATATAAGGTCATGACCCATGGGTCCCTTGTTTTTTTTATGAAATTCCAATTTCTTTTCAGTTTCAGTTAAAGTAGTTTTTCAGTATTGCTAAATAAAATTTCACAAAATGGATCTTGTATTATCATACAGGTAAGGGGAGAATTTCATCTTTTATACATATATTGCCCAAAGAATCATAAAAAAAGTGTACAATATTAAGATAGTTGAAACACAGTTGTTCAAATCTTTATTTTGGGCATATTATAAGAGAACAAAAAATATTTCAACTACAAGTAGGTCCTTATGTTTATGTGTACTTTATATTACCACTCCATATTAAGACCAGTGTTTAGTAGACCACAAATAGAGGTTTGAGGAACTGTGTAGAAACTTATCAGGAATACATGACAAGGTACCAGAAATGCTGATGTATAAGCTGTTCTGCTTAATATATCAGAGTTTAATTTCTTTACAGGTGTCAAGTTCAGTGTTAATGATTGGATATGAATCTTCAAAGATTAGCATTTCGTCAATTGTTTAAAATCCGACCACCAGGGGTCAGCACATATCAATCCAGCTGTGTTTTTCTTCAGGGGGACAGAAGATACAGCACTGAGAAAACTGCAGAGCAGTTGAGGGTAAAGCTATTGATTCATATTTTAGTTTATACAAGTAATGAACAATCTTGACTATATATTGTGAAGACATATTGTTAATGTACATTGTACATGTCAGAAGTGATTTAAAGTATTGTTTTTTTTACAGAACCTTTGAGATCACAACTGTGATGTCAGGATGCAGGCTGTGATGTCTTGGTTATTCTCAGAGTTGTATATGGCCAAAGTGCACTAAAGAAGGCTTAACTATAATGCATATTTATTATGTTAATTCTGTTTTGCCAAGTACAAATTTTTAACTGTATCCAAAAAAACTAGTTCTGTGGAAACATGTGTTTTCAGTATTAAAGCATTAAGGATACACTTTGCACTCATAAGATAATATATACTTACGATATATACTGGTAATTAGTAAATTTTAAATAAATGTTTTTTAATTACATTTTACAGTCTGTCAAAGTTAGAAGTATTTATTATTTTGTTACAGGGTAACAAAGATAAATGTTCATGGTAATGAAAACCCAGCCCCAATACATCTACATCTGAATCCGGAATTACCTAACAATATAATAAAATTTAACCCTTCCTGTCCTTATGGACCTCTCCATAATTTAATTGAAATCCATGAAGAACACTTCAAGACTAACAGAAAACTAAGTAAAAGTATTAATTCTGTTCAGTTTAGTTTGAAAATTTGAAGACTTTATTTAACTTTATTTCTCAGGTTCTTTATGATGGGGCCTGCCCTCTGTGTCTTAAGGAGATCAAGCTGCTCCAGGGACTGAATCAGAAGAAGAACAAACTCCATTTTGTAGACATTTCATCACCTGACTACAGCCCTGCAGAAAATGGCAACATAAGTTATGATAGGGCCATGCAGGAGATGCATGTCATAGGTGCAGATGGCCAGGTCAGTCAAATATAATGATTTCAGATCTGGTGGTCATAGATATGCATGGTCATACAAATATTAATGCATACATCAGAATTAGCAAAACATCTTGAAAAACACATACCAGGTATCCAGAACTAGTTGGAGGAATCGATTGTAAAATCATGTTTGATGATTAAAAGAGAAAAAGGACTGAAGATTGATTATTAATTATCTGATGTATGACGTATGCTAATTATAAATATAAATTAAAAATACTCACAAAAAGACTGGATGAATCGTGTAATCATTGTTATCATACATGTCATGATGTGTCATCCAGTTTGGTAAAAAAACAGACAGAGCACAGATTTTATGGGAATGCCTAAAAATCAAGGTATTAAAAGGATGGGTTGTTAACATTGTTTAATGCTAAAAAGTTATCTTGATCATAGGCATTAAAACCTAAATGAGCCACTGGGGCATTGATGAATGAAACATAAAAAAAATAATTACACCACTGTTCATTGTTGTTTATAAACATGAAATGGTATATTGTAATACCAAAGAAATGCTTTTCCATTTGTAACATCTAGAGTTAATATATCATTTTATACAGGAAATTTCATGTTTGTTTAGGTGTACACCAGAGTGCCAGCATTCAGACAGATGTACGGAGCAGTTGGTCTCGGCTGGGTGACATCATTCACAAAAATACCAGGTCTGGACCGAATGCTTGACCACATGTACACATGGTTCGCTCGCAACCGACTCAAGTGGACAAATAGAGAATGTGAATCAGGAACATGTGATGTAAAGTACCCAAAGAAATCATAGCCTTAACTCTTACTTAGGAATAAGCCAAAAAGTATGTAGAAAAACTTGAAACCAAGATCTCAGAGAGAAAGCACAATAAAGGATGATTGGTGCTGTGGTAAAATGTAAGTTGATATTTAAATTTTATGTTCTTTGTGGTTAAATTGATTTTAAGACAGAAGTGAATATAGTTCCCATTATAATAGACTTAATAATTACCAAATAAAGTCACGTTATTATAGGAGTGAAAAATTAGCACTCCTTGAAACATGGAATTTTTATATATATAAATACACACATAAATAATACAATTTATATGGTAATGAATGGAGAAAATTCTGTGAAAGAAGAACATCCTGTAGGTATAATATTCAGTTTTACTCTCATATGAGATGGATCATCTCAAATTATTAGAAGATCAATGTTTTATATAATCTCTACTTGTTATCAAACTCTCTGTGTATAAATATGTGTATACTGTGTGAATTATATTTTGTGTGTAAATTGTTTTTTCTGTTCAATAATAATGTACATGTATGCTGTTTTAAAATAAAAAAAAGAAACTGCTTCTTATGATTTACGTTAAGTCTATTGGTAATACAAGCACCATGATATCTGTATGGCAAGGTTTGAGTTGTAATCCTGAACTAGTGATATCCATGGTTGTTGGGGTGAATATTACCAGATCTGTGTTTTATACTTAGCAATTAGGGTAGCATCCATGCCTCTGTTAACACATACAGCATATATATCATTTAATGTAACAATTACCCATTCAGTTATACAGACATACAAAATTCTGAACAATCCCTGATTTCAAGTCAGCTTAGAGTTAATGTTATTTTATGGAACCTTGTTCTTGCATGTATAAAGCTTTAAAAGATGCCAGGTTATTGATGTTACCAATAATGTGCCTGCTTTATCTCAATGGTGATTCCCTGTATGAGTAAGTAATTTTTGCCTGTGCGACTGATATCTGCATATCAATATCTGTACGTAGGTTTGTGTTCCATTCATTCTTGCCTCAGCTTTATATCACGCCTTTGTTATTAAAGAAAAACACATGGTCTTGTACATGATTTAGCATGACTCACTCACATATTTTAGCTATTGTGTCAATGTTGCTTGCATTTAGATTAAGATTGGTATGTGTCATACCGATGGCATGTTAAAGATAACCCGTCCTCAAGTCATTTACCATCTGGTGAAGTTGTTAGTCAGGGGGGTGTCATCCGTGATTGGTTCATTTAGTGCCTTGTAGGTGGCAGCACAGTCATGCGACACCATATATTGGTGCTTTGGCATGGAGATACCTGGACAATAGAGGGGTAGGTGTCACAGGAAAAAGTTCATGATATGTATGATAAGACCATAAATGCATTGACACATATTTTTTAATATTATAAAGTTCATAGTTGCTATTCTAAGGGGGTAAAACAAATATTTTGGCTTCCTATTTATAAGTTTTGAGTTTCATCTGTGAACATAGGTAAGACGTATATGGGATATTATTTTGAATTACTTCATATATTGGACAATGTTCATTCAGGAGTTTATATATAATAATTACGAGAGATTAAAGTTAAACAGTTAAATTTGATTATTATATTAATTAGCACAAAATTCAGGCCTGAAACCAAATCTGAATAGAAATATATATGTAGCATTCCCTGTTGCCGTGCTCAGTATTTTATGAAGAACAGGAAACCTGGGCAGATGTATATACACGTCCTCTTCTGTGGTTCCCACATACAGCGTACCTGTAGATGAAGAGTCAGAGACCATAACTATACTCCAGGATCCTTATCAGACTTCCCACTGTTTAATGTGTCACAACGGTATACAATTCCTTTTAACTAAAAAAAATATATACGATGATTTAGAGTACCTCAAATTTTAATGAACTTTCTCATTGGTATATATTGTCCTAGCTGTTCACAAAATACAAAAAAAATCTGTTAAAAACTTTTTTTGTGTACCATAGCAAACATACAAAACAAGTAACCAAGAGTAAAGCAACGCCTTTGCCACCTAGTCGGTGGAGGTATGATAATTAATGAGAACCATGCATTTGTTAGGATGGCAGAAGATGAACAGGTCCTTGAAATAAAGAAAGATTATCTGCAAAAATAATCCAGGCTGCAATGTATGTTCGATAATTGTCCATTAGGTAATGATGTTAACAATTCCCTTTTATGGAACGATATAGCCCGTCATTAGCTCCCTTTGTATTTCAGAAATGCCTCCTGGTAAGAAACAACAGGATTTTATAAAAAAAAATCTGTATATACTGCGTATTCCATGAATTATTTGAAGTATTACTTGTACAAAAATACCTTTATTATACGTTTAACCGTTTAATCGTTATTATATATTAGCCATATAATCGAACCATATTTAGCATAAAAGGTTAATCAGTATACTAGTCCCCGGGATACATCGATTTAATTGCAAAATTTTATCGTTAATCTTAGGTTATTTTCCGTTGAAGTATACTTAGGGACATTAGAAAATGGCAGTCTTAAGTTGCACAGATGGTAGTTCTGCCCTCCAGCTCAGAAAATGCCAACCCCTACCCCTATATCGGTGATTTGCCACAATCATGCAATGCAACCTTCGGATCACAATATTTCTGGAATGCCTTGGCAGATTTGGATAATCTTGGTATCTATTGGTATGTTTTCTAGCATGACCTACATGATAAGCATGATTATACGACCACCTGAGGTCAAAATCAAGGCAATATGTCAAGGTCAAGGACACTTTGAGGCCTTATAAAAGCAGATGATATATTTTTGCACGAATCTTTATATATATTATTAATTTTGACATAGTCTCAGAGTTTCAGTGGAAGATTGATTGAGTTTCAGATAATGTAGTTCTCAAGCATAGTAACTTATTTCAAGGTCAAGGTCATCAGTTACACGAAACAGGGTTAGGTTGATCCGTTGTGTGCTAATGCAGACGTGTTTGAGAACACATCTGATTAATTAAGAAATGATTCTCCTATTCACTTGCGGAATGTACATACACTTTAAATATTCGAAACCAGTTTTGAAATATAAATTAATTCTTCTTATTCTTGGGCTTCTCAAACATTACCAGCTTCAGATTTGAAGACAATGTACAACTACTTTTGCGCCCTTTTTGGGATTAGGATTAAGTGCCAAGATTTGAACCGTGTTTGGCAAAGAAAAGCAAAGCTAGCTCTGTCTAAGATCAGTTCCTTTGACCCCCCCCCCCCCCCGCCTCTATGTCCCTGAGCAGACAATCTCCAGGGTCAAACTTGTCAACCATATCTCGGCAAATGTGCGCAAGGCTCATTTAAATGAATGGGACCCCTGAAACATGGTTGGATGAAGGAGGAAATTTCATCCCTAAATTGTTTGATGGAGAGCGAGTTCCGGATAACCTGTTTTATGAGGAAAATGAATTGGAGGATGATGACATGAGCGATATTGTTACACCATGTAGTCACCTTTGGGTATTTTTCATTTCAAAATAAAAAATGAAAAAAATCAAATAAAATTGATTTATACTTTTAGGAATGATATGAAGCAGATCAATGATAGACAAGGCTGCAGTTGATTATACAATATTAATCTAAATTTACAGGTATTTTCCAAGTGTTTTAGTTTGTTCATTTATATCATTCGCAAAATTAAGAAAAAATAAAATATGTAAAAAATTTAAAATTTTCCCCAGATTAATAGTTATTACAGATGTCATTATGTTTGACTTATGATATCAAGAGGCATGGCTATATATAGATGTAACATCATACTATGTAAATAATCAAAATTTATATTAAAGATCCCTTTATTTCCTCATCTCCAGTTTGCTCCTTGTATAACTCATTGGGTTTTCTAATCCTTGAGGTATTTTTTACACGTGTATTAGTTTTACAGCTAGGATTACTGTTCATTTTTTCTATATATGTATTAAAAAAATAAAATTATACAAATGTGATTAAACGAATCAGTGTTCAGACAAGTTCTCATTATGTCTATAATGTTAATAATTGTCCAAAGACTCTTGCTGTGTCCAGTATGTAGAAAATAAATTAACATATGTAAAACACAAATTAAAGCCGTATATCCATTTACGTATGAACCTTATTTAAAGGGACATTATCAGAGCAATGTAAATGCGTATTCTCTCAGACTCTCCGATTGTGAGCCTCAGCAATGTTTCAGCCGGCCAAAACATGTATTACATTTTCGGGGTTGTTCCCGAGCGATGTGTTATGTTGACACTTGTGATCGCGCCCGGTCCACTGTTATTAATAATTGTTTACAGGAGAAAGCAAACAATTTCAGGATAATATTTTGGGAGGTACAAATTTATTTTAAAGGGAAGAAGCTATTTTTTCGAATTAATACGACATGCTTTATAGATGAATGGGCCCCCTTTAAATTTGTGAAATTTGTATGTCTTAGATTCTCAACAATTTTGTTTGACTGAAACTAAATAAATACTCATGAGATACAATTTACATGACAAAACTGAAAAAATGGTGTACACTTGTAGCATCAGGCCAAATCACTCCATTTCCAAATATAAATTATTTAAATTGACATAAGTCCTCTTTGCTATATAGCAGGATTTCATTAAACGCTTTCATAAGCATGGTTCCTTTGTCCAAACCAGTTGGTTGTTATACCTACAAAAGGTATTAAGAAGAATTAATTTTATGTTTTGAAACTGGTTTGAAACATTAAAGTGTATGCACGTTCCGTCAGTGAAAAAGAGAATCATCCCTTGATTAATCAGTGTAGTCAAACTCGTCTATATTACAACACAACGGATCAAGCTGACCTTATAAGTTGTTTCGCATACTTGATGACCATGACCTTAAACCAAGTTACTTGGCTTTGAGAACTACATTATCTGAAACTCATTCAATCAATCTCCCACTGAAACTATGATACTGTGTCAAAATAAAAATATATAGAGAGATTTAGTGCAAAAACAGGCTATCATCTGCTCTTAAGGCCTTGAAGTGACCTTGACCTTTGGCCTTGATTTTGACCTCAGATTGCCAGGAAATCATGCTTATCATGTCGGCAATGCTTGACACCATACAATTAGGAACCAAAATCATCCAAATATGCCAAGGCATTCCAGAAATATTATGATCCGAAGGTTGCATAGCATGTTTGTGGCAAATCACCGATTAGGGGTAGGGGTTGGCTTTATTGAGCTGCAGGGCAGAACTACCGTCTGTGCAACTTAAGACTGCCATTTTCTAATGTCCCAAAGTATACTTAAACGGAAATTAACTAAGATTAACGATAAAATTTTGCAATTAAATCTATGTATCCCGGGGACTATATATACGCAAAGATACAAACAGTTGAGAGACAGAAACAGAGGACACTCCGGACATACTTTGTTTCATTCCAATTAAATCATATTGATTATACCAATAAAAAAAAACTGGTTAGCTAATTAGAATAAAAAGTTACCGCTTTTTTCGTCTCATCTCATCCCGTGCCTCTGAATAAATAATCACAAAAACTGTACTAAGAAATACAGGATTCTCAGCTCTTCCTGAGTCTTTTGTTTACACTTTCAAAATACATGTATATCATGTTGTGTTTAATAGGTCAAATTATAAGATAAATCCTCATATCTGTGTATAACCATGAGGAATGAAAAATTAGAGAGAAAAGTTTAACTTACCATAATTCTAAAATATATTTCTTCCTCGTTTAAAAATGAAAATGTCATTCTATTGTTGAGAAAAAGTTTAAAATTTCAATTTAAAGCAAGTAATATACATTTTAGAGAAAACAAAAAAAAAAAAAAGGTTCCGTGCAAGATATAGCTGGAACTTCAAATATATGGTCCGTTGACCAATGCCATCGACCTAAATTTTTCTTATTCGTTAAAAAGACATACGACTGTGATGTTAATGCTAGTCATTTAGCTCAGCTGACTATAAGTCATCTGAGCAATAGGGATGGTCAATTGTCCGTCATTTTGAGCACATTTTGAAAGCGTTGGACCTATGAATCCGAAATTCGACATACAGTTAGATGTCCCTAAGTTTTATACCAAACCCAATACTGGGTCACTGCGAATTCGTTCCTTTGAGGAATTGAGGAAAAGCCTCAATTTTAATAAAAAAAAATCTACTGTTACTTTTAAAAACCGCCTTATATATCAAAACAACAAGAGCTGTGTTGTTTCTCTTTGGCATACATATTCCTTTATATGTCTCCTATGTTCATGCCAGGAATTAGGTCAGTATTGTGTAGTTTCTTGAAGTTATGGGGCTTATGGTTAAAATATAATGCGCCCATGTACAAATCAGGAAAGATAATTGTTGAAGGCAGAGACTTTTTTTTTCAAGGATAAAAATTTACACAATCAAGGTTCAATTATATACCCAAAATTAGATCTGAATTTTGTAAATCTTTTAAATTATTAGCATAAATATAAAATCAGTACCTTATATTTTGTCCAAATTTGACCATGGCACTCTTCTTTCCTGTATGTACTGTTGCTTTTATTTTCACAGCATGTACATGTAAGTATTTATTCTGTAGAAATCTGATATTTCAAAATAAAAGCTAAAAAACAAGGTTAAGTATTAAATTTTTCCTTGGAGGCTCTATAGTACTAACTTGTAGTGTCAAACTGCAGGCAGCCCACTTCTGGTCACTGGAGGTCCGCTATTCCAGGGTTCCTGATTTGTAATGGGTGACTGGGGGAGATCCCTGCTGTGTACAGTTATTCTCATATCCCCCCCCCCTTCCCCTCACCCCCCTTCCCAACAAGTGTTATGCATTAATATTTACTGTTTGATCTGAATTTCCTTAATTTTAATGCTGTTTTCACTCCAATATACAAACATTTTCTTGAAATTGTAAGTGAAGGAGTAATCCAGAGGATGCCAAAGTGTGATAATAAAGATATTAATTTTCGTCCAAATAATTTTAACAAATTAAATATAATTTAACCCATCAGTATGCATTAATTGATAATATGTGAGCCAAATTATGGATGAATAAAGGTACAATATAGAATTGTGAATTTGAATCATGTTTTATATTCAGATATTTATTCTTTTGTTATAGGGTATATTTTTGTGGTTAAAAAATAAATACATTTGTATGCCTAATGTGGTGTTATCTCACATAAATAGGGATATATGATGATGCAATTTAATATTGTGATTCAACTTAATTGTAGAATTTCAAGTGTTCTGCAGTCTATTTTAACTATATATAGCTTTAAATTGTAATATATTTAATCGTAAAGGTGATATATTAAAGCCTGGATTAAAATGTTTTTAATTTGCATTTGGAAATATGTGTAACCTGTTTTTAGAATTATTACCGTTACACATTTTTGTTCGTCAAATATAACTCTTAGGCCCATCATGTTTTCCCCTGATTGCCTTATTAAATGGTTTCAGGTCACAAATTTTATGTATTAAACAGTGCAATATGTACTTATCAAACTTAGTTTATGCTCATTTTGAAATAGAAAATTTAATTTTTTTACAGCGTTTTATTTCAGTTATTAAATTAAATGTGTATTATACTTCAGCTAATCACTACTTTCTTCCTTATTCTGTAATTGATAGGTGTTCTTACATTCCCATGGTTATTTTATGTACATATTACTGGCACGTAGCTGAAATAATGATACTTCTAGAAATATTTGATCATGAGTGGCTCCTGCGTCTTTGATATAGACCATAAAAGTGCACAGTATTAATTCAGCAAACATAGATTTAATGTTTGATTTTCACCAGTAAGCAGGGCCAATTTCTCTTAGCTTATCAAATGCTGATATATAAAAAAAAACAAAACAAAAGAAATAAGTATATTTTGCATTCGGTAAATTTTCCAAAATTCAGCTGAGCCACGTGACCCATGGGTCTCTTGTTTACATTTATACATGGACCAGTGTTATGCCTGGGGGATAAGGCTCGCCATCTGTTAACAGATGACATTATTTTTTTTTCTTATGGATATCATCTCGTGGTATTTTGTTTTTACAGAGGGCAGGTATAAATGCAAAAGTCATTGCAGATATTATGAAAGTAAACGGTTCCCCACAGCTATGTCAAATATCACCCCGTGCCCCGTGTTGTAAAGATCGGGTTCGTTTCCACGATTGGCTTTGTTGTGAAAATTCTGGATCTCCATCTCTTCAGGCTTCTGTTTGACCCAGAACTTCATAACATACCCTCTGGGTATATATATATATATATATATATATATATATATATATATATATATATATATATATATATACATATATATATATTTGCATCATTCAGAAAGGCAGAAATGGAATTAAAGTCTATTATTCTATTTATTTTTATATTTTATACTATATAGGCCTATACATTTAAACTATAATTTTCTAAATGTAAGGGGAGATGGTGATTACATCGATCACCCCCACCCCAACTAGCTTAAAAGTCGGGGGAATAATTAATATACAATTGATTATACATGCCAATTTTTAACAGGATTTGCCTGACCAACTCATGACAATTGTTGATTGATGATTTGATATTTCACCATAATTGGTCCGCATTGAGTAAAATGTATGCAAAAGTTCCAGTTTCTCAAAAACTAATGCATGGATTGCTCTGCAATTTAATGTTCTCAACTCATCTTTGATTGTCTTTTTTATGTGTAATACTAGTAGCGCCACATGTATTTGTAACTGTTTCATACGGCTTGACGACTGACCGCCATGTAAAGCCGGGAACTATCGTAACCAACAGACATAGAAAGTTATTGCTAATTAACCCGAAAGGTATTTGTAAAATCTCTTCGCAAACTCTGATTTAGATCACCATGACCTATATTCAGCGAGCTACATTTATAATAAAAAAAAACATGATTATCAGCACCTTCGGAGTGTTCAAGGCTGTTGAACAGAAATCAATAATTGGACCTTACAGTTAAATTCATGTATACCTCATATGAAACTGAATAAAACTGACCTATCAGCTCATTAAAATGTCGATTAGGCCTGGTTTACATATAACGCTGGGTCTACGTTACATCCGCTTTACGTTTGCAATACGATGAAATATCGTAAGCCGATGTATACCGTTATGAGTACGCGATATTACCTGTTCATGGCTGGTAACGCATGTGCAAGTGTTAGAGCATGTTGTACAATTTCCGAATGTCAAACTCTGTGTTCTTTTAACTTTATACGTCTTCGATCACATCCGCAGCCGTAAGCCAGAAATAGCGTTATGTGTACACGATATTACGCTGACCGTACGTTTTAACAGCGTGTTGGCTATACAGCCACGTATCTGTCTGCGATCTGTCTGTTACGCTCAGAAACTTAAGAACGTGTTCTGGGTGACAACTGATGAAAACGCAACATAATACCGTTCACACGTAACGCTACTTCAGTTCAGCGTTACGTATTCGATGTCATCATGTCGCAAACGTAACGCCGATGTATCACAGACGTAACGTTATAGGTAGGCCTACATCCGGCTTTCCTGAATTTATATATATATATATATATATATATATATATATTTCGCTGCAGCTGGCTCATTATGATTTAAAATTGAAACAAAAGCTCCAGGTTCAATAATTAATCCATCTATTGCCTTGAAATTCACTGCGATTATTAATGTGAGAAAGCTTCATCTCTTTAATGAGACTAGTAGGGCCACTCATGTTTTTTTTTTTTTAAGCGGAAGTTTTTAAGCGGAAGTTTATATTGACTTTGAGACTGTCACAAGACATGCATGTGACTGTTTTAACTCATATATGTAACTTCAGATGGTCTAGCTGATATAGAGTACATCTGTTATACCTATTCCATTGGCAACATGGAAAGTGGAGACAAACATTAAGCCAGGCATTTCTTTAAAATGTGACTACCAAACTTACAATCAGTCTTTTTTTTGTGGAAATCAATACTGAAGCTTAAGTTCCTCAGTGACCATAGGGCATGGCTTTCCTTGAAATTTACTACCATTAATATCTTGGAAAGCGTCATATGTTGTATGAGACTGAATATGTCATATATATTTTTTAAAGTTGCCCATTCACCTACATTTTGAAAAAGAATGTATGTGATTTCTGGCTTCCTCTGTGTATATATTAATGATCTAAGGCAATTTTGGTTGTGAAAAGTTCCTATAACGCCTTCGTGAAGTATGTATGTATTTGTTTATCAACAACATGTTTGTAAACACAGCATTGTTGACCAACGGGAAAACTTGTAACCTGAGGTGGTAGGTTGCATATACGCGGATCGAGGTAGAAAGGTCACTTGTTGCAAAACGCCTTTTGCAAAGCTCTGGCTTATCTGACTTGCTGCCAGATGCTCTTATTTTGGCGGGCCCCCACATATTATAAACACGTTGATAGAAAAAAAAACAGCCTGTGTGCGGTTATTCCACGTTTTCTGGCCTAATTTTTATTAAAGGCTCCAAGGGATTACATTTAGTTTATAAAGGTCAGATAGGTGATTTGGCCTCTTTTATCATTTTATACGGATGTTCATGATGGATTTTCAACCCAACAACTGACATTCATGTGACCGTTCAACTTTTCTCTCATATATCTGACTTGAGATGTCACTCACCATCAAAAGTTTGAACAAAATTATGTCTTTCTTTAGTGATATGATTAACACTATTTTAACAGTTGTGAACCATAGGACAAAATGGCATGCTTTAGCCAGCTGAGCGTCACTTGTTTAATGTAAATGCTCATATCTTCATTTCAAAATCTGTTGTTATCAATAAAGATATAAAAGATAAATATTATTTTTTTATTCCAGTAATTTGTGATTTTGAATACCTGAAACAGCGAACACGATTCGAGTAATATACCACAATAGCTTTACACAGAATCAATATGGTTTCAAATATTACAGAATCATTAAAGCTTTCCTAATTTTCCTGCATTTGTCTCCATTCTAATTTTAATATTTTTCTTCAAATGAAATACCTACTTTTTCCTATTTCATTGAATTGCATGGTCACATGCTATTTCAGATTACCGTGAATTGCTGTGTTATAATTTGATATTATATTTATTTACTTCGTTAAATGCCGTGAAGTGTGATGGTTATAAGTGCAAGTGAGCTCTTTTTCTGTGGCAAGGGGCGTTAATTAGGGTGGGGGGGGGGGAGGAGTATGTATCCCCCCCACTTTGTAACCAGGGCGGGATGGTCAATATAATTATCCCCCCTACTTTTCAGAAAATAATATTTATACATTGCAAATGAAATATATTTAAAAAAGAGAATTATAGATTTTTGTTCCACTCAGGAGTTTACTATGAAATGTTTTCTCTAAATCTGGTTTAGAATTAACATAAACTGGAAATATTATACCTTATTTTCTAAAACTTTATACTTAATTGTTATATATTTGAAATGTGATTAAGTATATTTATTTGAAATGAGCCATACATAATGTGAGACGCATTGATGTTTTTAGAACAGCTGACTATAAGTCATCTGAGCTATGCAGTCATGGTCCTTTGTCTGTCGTCCTGCCGTCCGTTAACAAGGCAGGTTTTGAAACCGTTGGCCTTCGAATCCAAAATTCGAAAAATGTCCCTAAGTTCTCCTACCAAACCTGAAACTGGGTCACTGGGAGTTCATTCCTTTGAGAAAATAAGGAAAACCTCCATTTTTACAGTGAAAACCTATTATTTCACTTCAAAACTGCCCACTGGGAAAACCACTGGTGTTAATCTATTCATATTTGATATGACCAATCTGCGTATATTACCTATATGTACATACCAGAAATTAGGTCAATATTGCATAAATCTGTGAATTATGGGCCCAAACATAATGCACTTTGTCAAAAATCAGGAAATATATTTACTCACTCAAAATGAATTTTTCAAGCTAGAAAGCTTATTTCAAGCATATAACTATATTTAACTTAATTTTAAGTGTATACCAGAAATCAGATCAAAATTTTGTATTTATTTTTTTATTTTTTAGCATAAATGTAAGATTATAACCTTAAATTATGCCCAAAATTGAATATGGCATATTTTTTTCCCTGTACATACATTCAGTTTTATTTTCACATGATGAATAGATAAGGTTTCAGGCTAATATAATCTGAAATTGGAAAGGAACTGGTCAAAAAGAGTAGTTTTTATTCAAATATTCAAACACCATGTCAAGTGTTGTTTACATCAAGCCAACCTAGAAGAGGGGTCTGCAGTATGTGATCAGCCCTCACCTCTGTGAGCACGGTTACTTTTATTTTCACAGCTTGTACACATAAGGATAAAATCTTTTATTACTTGAATTTTGAAAGCAATTTGTCAAAAACTGTAGCTTTTATTCAAGTTTCAACCACCATGTCAAGTATTTTACATCTTTACAATCAGGCCATCCCAGTGCAGTACAGTGTGTTATGCACAGCTGGTACTACAGCCCTGGCCTCCCCAAGCTATTACATTATGTCCTTCACTCTTGGCTCCCTTGCCCAACTGAGTGTGAGTGTCCCTTTGTTGCACAGTTTTGCCTGTAAGCACTGTTGATTTTATTTCATAGGATGCACTTACATGGATTTAAATTTTTAATGTCTTAAATTTGAGAGGAATTGATAAAAATCTTTTATCCAACTTTTTAGAAGATTATGTCATTAAAATAATTGCTATTTATATCAGACTTAGCCTATATGCCATAGGTGGTGCATGATGTTGCTACCTGAGGCTGTTTATGTTACAATTGACATGTTAAATAAACAAGACTAATCTTAGAATTTCAATGTTAATTCAATTTTTGTTCAGAATTTTGAAAAATTTTGAATTAAAAAAAAAATTGAGGATTTGAATCCCAAGCTCTACATATTGCAAATTTATGTTATTTATTTTTTTAATGTTCAAATTCGGTTAAATATTCGGATTCTAAGTGCTCATTAACATGTTTGAATATATAATAAGGTGTAAATACTTTGTAGCATTTCATTCTTATCTCTTAAAGTTAGCTAGACCTTGCTTTGAATAACACTGGTACACTAAATTAATAAGGAATATAAGGAAAACTTTTTTAGCTCACATGGCCATATATTTAACTGTTGAGAACTATTACATCTACACATTTTCTTTTGTTTTTAAAATGTATCCTTTCATATAACACTTGGGCCTATTAGGCTACTATTTTTTTTCCTTATTTCATCATTAAATGGTTTCAGGCCACAAGTTTCAATATTACACTGCAGATGCAATGTATACCTAATTGACTTGTTATAACTTACTTATCAAATTTAGTTTATGCTCATTTTAAAATGGAAAAGTTAAATTTTTACAGCATTTTATTTCAGTGCATAAATTAAATGTGTATTATATTGCTTAAGTCAATTATTTTATAATTTACAGGGTTTTATAAGTTCCAAGTGGATATATTTACATGCATATTACAGTCACTTATAGCTGAAATACTTTTAAAAAATCCGTGTATGTGGTCATGTAGTCATAAAAGTGCAGAGTCAACACAACCCCTAGGATTTTATACAAATATTCCAAGAATCAATTTCAGCTGAGCGCCGTGACCCACAGGTTCCTTGTTTATATTTATAAATCCAAACTTACTATCCTGGTGTATGCCGTAATGCACTCGTCCTGCCGTAATGCACTTGTGCGTAGTTTGTGTACAATTCATATTACAGTTGAACTTTTTAGGGTTTTTTCAAATTATACAAACATGAATTAATGATGTCCGTAATGCTGTATCTCCTTGTCTTGCTGCATCCGAAATAGGCATGTAACAAGAGAGTGAATTATATCATTTACTTTCATATATAAAAGTTGATAGTGAACGCAATGATATTGATATAAGATTCCTCGAATGCATAGCAGCATACCAGGTTATTATGAGTAGGTTTATATAGAGATATAATTTCACTGATGACCAGAACAAGAGCAATATAGCTATAAAGGTTTGCCAGTTGATTGTCTACCACCACCACAGTTTACGCTGGGAAAGATATATTTCATTGGGGTGTTCTTAGGTGGTTTCTGTTTGTCATTCATGTGCACCTATGCTCATATGGAAGTTATGAATATAGTGGCGGTGTTTGTTGGACCATATGATTGATGGCTAAAAGGATTTCACGTGAGTGCAGATTTGCACGGTCCGTGTGAGGACCCGCGAATTATCCTGTGCAGAATCACAGCGGCAGTGACACAGACGAACTTAGAGACATGTGGTTGTTAGATTCTAAATAACCCCGACACTGAGGAAGTCTGGTGTTGATATAGGAGGTGTGATGTACCTGGATACAATTCCCACATCACATGGGGAGAATTCTACATGAACGGGTGTCAAACTGACACATGGGGACTATACACCATGCGGCTAATTGTTTACACAGAGCGTGAACATGTTTGCTCTGGCTTGTGTTTGACAGAGAGAAGAAGAAGGTGTTATAACTGACAGCTGGGTTCAGAAGCGGACAAGATGTTGGATTGACATCGGCTTGCTTACCCTCACCCGGCACAGGACATCTGGAAAATTGTTCAGCACTGCTGCAGCAAGCGCTGAATGATTCCCAGCACAGGAAATAAGTGACGGGGGCCACTGCTTGTGTACATTCACACATTTCAACAACCACATTAACTAGGGAGGGGCCCCCATTTCCTTGCTCGATTATTATAACATGTAGAACACGCTCTATTTTACCATTAGTCTATTTCCGATAAAGTTTTTCATTTGTTTGCTCAAAATGTTTAACTCATTACGAGAACATAAATATGTTAAAGATTTGTGAAATATATTTACTACCGGAATCTCCTTCCAAGTGTGTATATTTTTATAGGAATAAAAATTCACTGACCTTTTTTATTGTTAAAAAAATCACTCGGACGTCACGGGTGCTTTAAAGATTAGTTAAGCTCTGCCTGGTCGGTAGATTTGAATTATCACACTTTGAACAATGAACACGTAACAGTGATTGTATGTTACTGATTTTTATTGTTTGACCTGCCATGGATACATGCAAGCTCTTTAGACAACTTTGTGAAACAATATATGAATTTTATGGGTCCGCATGGAAATTGTATTAACATTCTTGTGCGAAGTCTGTTCCACATAGGGATGCCAGCTGAAATTTGGTGATTTTTTTTTGTAAACTGGCTGAGAGGTCCAGAGAGAACGTAGCAATGAAGGGCATGTGCCAGATTAACTAAAAGCAAACCAGAAACATACCTTGCAAAGTATATTTGAAAATTTCGATTCCAACACCGATGTGTATTGCCCTTATAGTCAGGTGGCTCAGCAAAGTTATGGGGACATGCCGGATAACAGCACCAACATTTTTACAAGTGTTAACTATGTAAGTAACTTTTAAACTTTGTTAGGAGCCACTTCCTGGAGATGCATTATGGTAGCCATCTTGGATTCAAAGATGGCCGCAATGTGGAAACAAATGAATGCTTATATCTTGGCTTCTACGCAACTTAGGAAACAATCTTAGTGTCTAAACATTCATTTTCATGGTTAAAGAATACAGTTATGGTATCCAAATTATCAAGATAATGATTATTCATTAATATTAAACCATTTACTATAAACAAAAGTCATAATGTGCTTTATTTTTATTGTTCATGTTTGAGCATGGGACTCTCTAAATGAATGCAGCAAACTTTTTTCTATGTGTTATGCATGGCCTTAACTTTTGGATTTTTGATAGGAGCCACTTCTTATAAATGAATTATGGCAGCCATCTTGGGGGTATATGAATCCTAATACCTCGCCTTCTAGGCAACATAGGAAAGCAATCTTAGCATCATAACATACATTTTCATAGGCAGGGAATGCAATTATGCTATCCAGCTTATCAAAATATGATTTATTCATTTACATTAGACATTTTCCAGAAATATAAGTAACTATTCTCTTACTAGTCTCTTGGAACTCAATATGTATATTATGTCAGTGAGCCGTTCTAATGCGCTTAGAATGCACACAGACCTGGTGATAACTCATTACTATACATATCGTTGATGAACAACATACAGACATTCAGGGAAATTACAAGTCTGCCTGTAGCATGCTCGTTTGGGTATGATATTGATCTTGACCAGTTAAGACATTATACTGCACAGTGGCACAAACCTTGTGATGCAAACCTATATTTGAACGAACGAGAAAGAGGGAAAGAAGTGAGAGTAGTCGTCAGCCCTTAGAGACCAAGAACAGGAAGGGCATCTACGGGTTCAAGTGGCTTATGGCAGAAGAAAATGTATAGGTTTATATAGTTAACAAGATACAAGAAACAGATTTATCATCCAGAGTTTATGACACAGTTACTCCAGATCATCTTGCCTGCATGGATGGTCATGGAAAACGACATCGTTACTAAATGAGCACTCATCTCGGAACTATATAGAAGGGAAACAAATACAAAAAGGGCACTTCCAGAGCTAAATTATACACATACACACACACACATATATATATATATATATATATATATATATATATATATGAAATTTTGTTGAAGAAACAAATTTCTCGTTCAAGTTTTCTCGGCAACATCAAATGTATGAAAGTTGTCTACATGATCTTGGCATCAGATTTTCAACAAGTTATGTATTCATTGCTAAAACAAAGGATTACTTGCATTGTGATTGTGAGGGAGATTCAATGATTCTTTGCAGTAAACATAAGCTCTTGCCGCTACAAGGGCTGGCGGGGTCGTCGTCACTTCTGTTGAGTGGTGGTGTACTGGTTTATTCTCTGATATTGTGAACGGGTATATTGGTAATGGGCAGCAGAAAAATGTAGAACGAAAAACCATCTGATACCCATTATGACCATATAGGCCCGACGAGCAGGAAAGCAAAGTGTGAAGAATAATATCAGACTAAAAACCCCTTACCTTTTGTGTTTTTTAACCTATTTTATCTAAAGTAGTATATATATATATATATTATAATCCCCAGAACCTTTATCAGTACTGCTATCCTTCTCTCTTTGTTGCTTGTGCTTGTATTAAGGTTTGCATTACAAGACACTTGTGCATGTCAGTGCACTGCGCAGTTAAATCTTTTAGATGGTCAACACCAATATCATCTCAAAAAGAAAATGCTATAGGCAGTTTTTTAATTTTCCTAAATGGCTGCACACTGACCAGGAAAGATGTGTATGGCAAGGACCTATCACACAAAATTCAAAGGGCATCTGGGCGGCTAAGCAGGTGTCTCTTGACATATAATACAGGAGTTGCTCATGCCATACTAAAGGATCTTCAGTCTTAAATAATATAACACAATATATTGTTACAGGTGCTCTTTTTATTATGTAACACGGGCGTGGCTCCTGTTGTGGCACTCGTGTCTAGCCGCGTATTATATTCTATGTTTAATCCGTACTGGTTGAACTCTCCTTGTCATGTGAGCCTTGGGTTTTCACGCCTGGTCGTGGGTCACGTGATAAGTCTGGTCTGTAGAGATACACAGCGCTGTTTTTTTCTAGAGAATTCCTGAAACGCGTGTTGTGCAAGACCTTATAGACTCCTGAGAAATAAGCTTCTAAATGTTTTTTCAATAATCAGCTCTAAAACGTAGAAAAATAGGTCAAGGTCATCCATCTTCAAACTTGACCGAGATTTTGTCAATATACATCTTCACCGAAAAAATAAAATTCCTACGGTAAATCCTTTTAGAGATATCCCGCTCCCACCCCAAAGTTGACAAATCCGATAAAAATTCATTAAAAATCAGAAATTGTAGGTGGCGCCACCAAACTTATGTAGCAGGTACAGACTATCAGTCCCAATAATCATAGTGAGTTTTGTGAAAATCCATTAAATGGTTCCTGAGTAATAAGCATCTAAGTGTTTTTTTATAATCAGCTCTAAAATGTAGAAAAATAGGTCAAGGTTACCCATCTTCGAACTTGACCGAGATTTTGTCGATATACATCTTTACCGAGGAAATAAAATTCTTACGGTGAATCCTTTTCAAGATATCCCGCTCACAAGGTAAAAGTTAACGGACGCCGGACGGACGGACGGACGGACAGCTTGGGTGACGACAATAGCCCATCAGCCTAAGGGCTGAGGGCTAAAAAGCCGTCACTTGATCAGGACACTGATCCGGAAAGTCAGGAAATTCCTGGTTTGTATCCTTCATGTGCTGTAACTAGATCTATGGCCAAGAAAAACAAACATGAGGATAATGGTCGAGATAATAACACTCTGGGAGTCACTAGTGCCTCGTCTAACGACTCGCCCGTACAGGATACAGCATTCTCAAGGTCAGAACTTATCGCGGAACAGCATAAGGACCCTGATATTTCATGTTTGTTTCCCAAGGCAGTTTCTAAAGATGAACTGTCACAGAGCCCAGTGTGTTTCTATGTTAAAAATGGAGTGCTTATGCGTAAATGGCGACCACCTGATGTATGCGCTGATGATGAGTGGGCCATCAAACATCAAATAGTAATGCCCAAAAGCTTTCGCAGTGAAGTTCTAAGCATGGTACATGAGGCTCCTTTGTCTGGCCATTTAGGTATAAAAAAAACTTATCAGAAAGTTAGTACACACTTCTATTGGCCTAACCTCAGGAAAGATGTTGTACAATATTGTAAATCATGCCATACATGCCAGATGGTAGGCAAGCCCAATCAGAATCCTCCTAAGGCCCCACTTAGGCCTATTCCTGCTTTCGAGGACCCATTCAGTAGGATTATTGTTGATTCTGTTGGACCACTGCCCAATGACTGGACATGAATACTTGCTGACAATCATGTGCACATCTACCAGGTTCCCTGAGGCAATACCATTGCGCAAAATTAATGCCAAAAGTGTTGTCAAAGCTCTGACCAAGTTTTTTTTACAACTTTTGGATTACCAAAATCCGTCCAGTCTGACCAAGGGTCTAATTTTATGTCTGGCTTATTCGACAAGTTATGCTTGAGCTAGGTATAAAACAGTACAGCCATACCATCCTTAAAGTCAGGGCGCCCTAGAGCTTTTTTTTCACCAGAAATTAAAAAACATGATCAGAAATTATTGCTATGACACACAGGAAGACTGGGATGAAGGAATCCACCTATTGCTGTTTGCTGTCAGAGAATCCTTTCAAAAGTCCTTGGGTTTCAGTCCCTTTGAACTAGTTTTTTGACACTCCGATCGAGGTCCATTGAAACTGCTTAAAGAAAAACTCTTGTGTGAAAATCCTGATTCTCTTAGTTTACTGCAGTATGTCTCAGACTTTCGCACTAAACTACACAATGCTTGTGATATTGCACAGTCAAATCTAAAATCTGCACAAAGTAAAATGAAAACAAAGTATGACAAGCACACTGTCAGTAGGACGTTTGAGCCTGGTGAAAAGGGCAAGGACCTAGGTCCATGCCTTACTTCCCATCCCTGGCAAACCTCTGCAAGCTAGGTATTTTGGTCCTTCAATTGTTGACAAGAAAGTCAGTGATTTAAATTACGTACTGTTGACACCAGATAGACGTAAAAAGAAACAACTGTGCCATGTTAACATGTTGAAACCATATTATGACAGAAATAGCACATCAGATGTTGTACAAAATGTTACTGCTGTAAATTGTGTAAACACTGACCCTGACCCTGTTAAAGTAGATACTGATTGTAAGTGTGATGTAGACATTCAGTGTGGTACAGTACCATTAAAAAACTCAGACGTACTTAAAACCCTTGATACAAAGGACATTCAGGGTTGTGACGCAAATATTGATGACCTTATCGTGTACAGCGACACCTGGGAGAAACATCTGCAAATTCTTCGCGACCTCTTCGAAAGACTCAGTGAAGCACGTCTGACCGTCAACTTAGTAAAATCTGAGTTTTGTCATGCACAAGTAACATTTTTGAGTCATATTGTAGGGCAGGGTCAGGTAAAACCTGTTGATGCTAAGGATAAGTGCTATTTCTGCATTTCCTAGACCAGAGAACAAAAAGCAAATAATGCGTTTTCTTGGTATGGTTGGATACTACAGGAAGTTTTGTCCAAAATTTTCTGCTGTAGCTGAACCTCTGACTAATTTGTTAAAGAAGAAACAAAAGTTTGTATGGAATGTTCAGTCTGAAAATGCATTTCAGAATTTGAAAGCAATTCTGCAAAGTTCACCTGTTTTAGCAGCTCCAGATGCTCCTTTTGCGTTAGCTGTAGATGCTAGTGATACTGCTGCTGGTGCTGTGTTGTTACAAGGAGGCAATGATGGCATAGATCATCCAATTTGTTATTTCTCAAGAAAGTTTAATGCAAACCAGAAAACAACTCCACTATTGGATAAGAATGTTTGGCTTTGATTTTAGCGTTGCAACATTTTGAAGTTTATGTTACTTCATAAGTCAGGCCTATCATTGTCTTCAGTGATCACAACCCCCTCATGTTCATGAACAAGTTGAAGTGTAAAAATCAAGGATTGTTGAGATGGAGTTACAGGATTACAATCTTGATATCATACATATTAAAGGGAAAGACAATGTACTTGCTGATTGCTTATCGAGATGTTTATGAAATGTTGTGAACAAGATGTTTATGTAATGTTGTAAATAAGATGATTTTTGAGATGTTGTAAGGATTTAGTGATTGTGATCGCAAAAACAAAGTTTTCCGTGAAAACTTTTTTTTTCTTACAGGAGGTGGAGTGTCACAGGTGCTCTTTTTATTATGTAACACGGGCGTGGCTCCTGTTGTGGCACTCGTGTCTGGCCGCGTATTAATTCTATGTTTAATCCGTACTGGTTGAACTCTCGTTGTCATGTGAGTCTTGGGTTTTCACGCCTGGTCGTGGGTCACGTGATGAGCCTGGTCTGTAGAGATACACAGCGCTGTTTTTCTAGAGAATTCCAGAAACGCGTGTTGTGCAAGACCTTATAGACTGTTCGAGAAGTGGAAAATTCTCGGCTTGGGGTGTGAAGGTATATAAAGAAGTTGTTTTTTAGAACCAAGAGAGAGCAACAGAGCAGATTCCAGCGGACGCAGAAGCGTGTGTCAGGACCTTATCCGACGAATGCGGCAATTATAGATTTTCAAAGACCTTCTCCTGGATTTTATGCATTTGGACTTCAGTTTACTTTCTGGGTTGTTGCAAGAACTTTCCACTGGACTGTCATTCTCCGAGAGTTTACATTTACAGGACTTATCGTTGTGATAGTGTTGGTATCCAGGTACTGTGTACATTATTTTTCTCTGTGATTGTATTGACTTGTTGCTATACCGCCGTTTTACTGTATAATTGTATTGATTTAGTGTATTGTAATGTTAGGGTTGTTTTAAGAATGAATTATAGTTATTTGTTATAAAAAAACACTGACTTCTTTATTCATTCACCTAGACATTTCACGCTGCCTAGTGTTACAGGATCTGATTTTTTTAAATCTCCGTTACAGAATTTGTGTTCATCACGCATACGTGATCTGTTTATATTAGGTTCCGTAACAATATCTAAAAAAAATCAGAAAAGAGACGACCTTAACCATGGTCACAGGATGTGTACAGTTATTGCACTTATTGTTCTACAGATCAAATAGCAAAGTGATCACTCCATTCTCTTTTAGTCTTTTTTATTAAATACCCCCTGACCAAATGTGGAGCTTTGTGGCCTAATGGTTAGTGCGCTGGACTTGTGATCGCAGGTTTGTGGGTTAGCCTCCCTATCTGACCTTTTTCCACACTAAGACTTCTAGGAAAGACTTCACCACAAGGGTGCGCTCTCTTCACTCAGGAGTGAATGGGAACTGGTTAAACATGGGCGGCCAGCAGTGTGTGGCTACTTCGTTGTATGCTCCCCAGGAAGCCGAGAACAGCTATAAGAATTAAACAGGCCCGAAAGATTAGACAGATACGTTGGTGATATCAGATTATAAACCCCCTACCCTTTTTACCTTTAACAAAAATTGATAATGAAAAAATGGAAAGCACTGATTTAGAACTTCTTATAAACTGCAAAATATTTTTTACTGTAAATTTCCAGGTACCATGAACAATTAACCTATGTGGCATATGAACTTAGATACTGGCACTTTCAATTTTTATCAGGGAAGTCATTTTGTAATTCAAGATTTTAAGGCAATGAATAAACATATGGGAAAATGTTTAGTGCTTCAATATGAATGTCCCCATTCTTCTGCAATCTGGACCTAAACCCCCGACAATAAGACAAAGATAAGTTTGACATGTGTTTTTTGTAAATGCTTGAATTTAAGGAGTAAATCATTTATGATACTTTGGATATCATAAATGTATGCCATGTCGTCGAAAATGTTTGGTGAAACACTAGGACTTCTTTCCTAAGTTGCCTAGAAACCAAGATATTTAAATTTAAAAGTCTGGGCCATGATTAAACATAGAAAAAGTTTGGTGCTTTCATATAGGCATTCCAACTTTCAAATATGGGCCTAAGCCCCAGAACAATAAGAATGAGGAAAATATGACTTTTATTTCTAGTAAATGGTTTAATTTTAATGAATATTATATATATTATATATATTTACATATATTTTATTTCGGAACTTCAAGGCCCATGGCCATTGTTACATCTCCACATATTGTACAAGAGTAAAACATTAGTGTCACAAGTACAGTAATATCTCCGTAATACTGATCACAATATTAAGTGATCTCCATCGACACATTACATGGATCTGCTCTTCACTGTTTCCATCAACATGGTTGTGAAATGTGCACAGTGCAAAAATACAAACAAGTAACACACCAATTTGTGCATATAAGGAAATAAGGAAATATGTGCAAAAGAGACAAAGGCAAAATATATATGACTTAAAATATCAATAACTTTTTTTTACTTGTGGTTAGTATATATTTTCTAATATTTTCTTTACCTGAATAGTTGTATTAAACCTCACACTTTGTTTTAAGCTTTTGTGCCTCATATAAATAAAATGCCAGTTTGTAAGCCAATTTTTCATCCTTCATTAACTGAATATGCTTTTTTTTAGTCGTGTTCCTACTGTACAGTTCTGGTAAATGTCTATTTCTAATCGCTTCTAAACCTTGTCAACATATTACATGATGCATCTCATCTTCTATAATACAAAGACCTTTACTTTTACACAAAAAACACCATCCTAATATGTCCTTGTTTGAACATCTGGCTTTCTCTATCTGAAGGTCATGAGCACCACATCTGAGTTTGCACAACATCTGTCTAAGATATCTTTGTTTTGAATTTATCAAATATGATTCTAATACCAATTCTGACTTAAAAGAACTATACCACTGTAATTTTATATTTCCACTGGCATTACTAGTCCACTCTGAAAGGCACCGTCTTTTACCCTCTGTGCAAAGGTCTCTATAAACAATGAAGAGTCACCCACCGTAATGAATATTCATTATTTTGATAATTTGGATAGCATAATTGTATTCCTTACCCATGAAAATGTATGTTTCGAAACTAAGATTGTTTTCCCTAAGTTGCCTAGAAGCCGAGATATTAGCATTTATATCTCCCCATCATGCCCAAATCTGGGTCTAAGCCCTCTGACTTTAATGTATAAACGTCTTTGTTAAAAAGTTACGGACTGGTTGTTCAATGTCATCAATATTCTAAAATGTAAACATCAAAGAGGGGCTGACGACCCAACCAGGAGACGCTGTGTCATCCGGTTATATAATCCCGCACAATTCAGGTTGTAAAATCAGTATAAATGATTGATAAAAGCTGTTTAGTTCTTCGGACCCTCAGTCACAACCGAGTGATAATATCTAATTTTGATAATTTTAACTTTTTAAAGTTAATTGAACTCGCGTAAAAAAAAATGACATTTAAAGCAGAGGATGTTCACTATTGTTCACCATGAGCCATTCTGTTCTTGACAATGGATGATCAAGAAACATAATATAGTGGAAATACAATTTCATCAATTGTTCAACATAGGTAACACCACATCTGTTTGCCATGCAGATACAGGTAGTCAATAATAAAGGGCAGTACCTGTGATATTTGTTGAAAGTCATTACATTATGAATGTAGTTACATTTAAATGAAATGATGAAATTTAAATTTCCATAGAGACAATTTTGAAAGTAATCAAAATCAATTTTACCCTCAGCATATAATTTTACCTTGCTCTACAGAATTGCATATTATGATATGAAAGTTTAGGTGTACTAATCTTTTCTGGCTTACCCAGGAAAAAGTGGAAAAGATCACTTTGTACATCGGAGTTTAACACAGCTAGTATACGTCACCTGCTGCTAATAATCAGATTGCAGTTACATTATCCATATTCCTGTTTGATATGATGCTTATGACGGTAAATGTTCCGAGGATATTTGGTTGAAGACATTACATCATATACACAAACAAATCATGCGCTCGACTAAATAAGAGAATATTGCTTTCGCCCCCAGAGAGAAGGTCAACAGAAGTGGCGCCACCTATAACCCAAAATCCTGTAGCAGTCACATGATCATTATTCCTCTGAAATCTGGGGCTGAGGGCTGCGGCCTTCGTGAGATATTTGGTAACAGAGAAATTTTGCGACTGACTAAATATATTGTCCTATAAAGGCAGCATATTGGAAACCAGTTGACTCTCTTCATACTATTTAATTCCCCTTACTCTAAGGAATTGTATATTATGATGCCAAAGCCAAACTATAAATACTTTATTTACTTATCCTAGAAAAAGCAGTTACGATAACTTCAGCAAGCAGAGAGTATAGGCCTACATAGGTGGCGACATCTGCAAGTCAAAAACATAGCAGTAACAGGATCAATATTTCTATGAAATACTGTCCACAATATGAAAGCAAGAGTTACTATTATCTGGCTTAATTCAGATCGTGTCAAATAGGTCAATATATGTGGTGCAACGTACAAAGCAGCAACATGATCAATATTCCTGTAAAATTTGGTGCTGACAGCCTCAACTGTTCCTGAGATGTTAAGTAACATACATGATTATGTATGCAAACACCACGAATCGTCAAATTGTGCTTTCGACCAAATTTTGTGAAGGCGCCATTTTGTAAATATTCGACTCATTTCACGCTCATTTTATTTCCCTTTCCCTAAGGAATAGTTACCAAGATATGAAAGCCAAAATATTACTACTTTATGAGTTATCTGAAAAAAGAGGAAAGGACTTTATAGACGAGAATACCTAGGTCAAAATTAGGTGGCGCCACCTAAAGCTTCTTTTGCATATTCATCACAAGACCTATTAAAAGGGAACAACCTAAAATGTTGTTTTATAAAATTTGTTTTATACATGTTGTATGTTGTATCAAAGTGCGCCACCCTTGCATGTAGACAAGGGATGCGTTTATTTTTACACCCCCGCTCTTTGGCGAACATTTTTTCAGTCACCTTAAATTGGTCAGTTGTGGGATAGTTTGTCTGTCAGCAACTTTACTTAAAATGTTATGAACTAATTTTAATGAAATGTTGTGGTAAGTTAGGCTAAAAAGGCCATTGATTTCATGAGGTATATATAATATGATTGCCAAAATATGTTTTTATATAAAAGATACTTGACCATTACCAGATTGGGCAATCGAGACCGTCGCCTTTGTTCAGTATCAGGAGGACTAATAGTGCAAAAAAAAAAGTGAAATGTGCATGTGTCACCTGAGGTCTGGCAGGCAGGGCTGACTTGGGATGCAACCATTGAGTCGGTGTACCATGACACATTTCTCTCGGCTTGGAAATGAATATATTTATTTTTTTTGCGTACGAATAATATTCCTGGTCTGGTTGTTCAGGAAGTTTGCGGAAAAGTATATATGCTTTCTAGTCTTGTGAGTAAACTACCGGGAAAGTTTAATGGATACTTAATGTGCATGAACACAAAGAAAATTTATTTTTAACGTTAAAGCTTTAACATTCGGTTCCAGAGTGTATGTTCTTGATATTACTGCATGGACTGTTTACATATGTTTACAATGTTTACTGTTTAAACCAAGGTTTAAGTTTTTATAGTATATAAATAAAAAAGATTCCTCACCTGAAACTGCAGAGGGAGTTTGAATTCTATACCTTTGATTCCTGAGTATTATTGTTATGTTTGTTTCAGCTCACACAACATGGGACCGCAACTTTTGAGTCCTGCATAAGTTTTTCGATCACATATGGTAAAATGGATTTGAAAATGGGTTATGACTACATGCCAGACGTCCAGATCTGTAGACATAATATCTTAATTGTCGGAACTTTAGTCAAAGTAATATGATTGCCGCATGCAGGAGTATGCATACTTACCACTACTGTAATAAATAATAATAATGTTTTTTTTTTATTACATGTTTTTCCCTGTTAGGCTTTTTATATATGTCACGTCTTGCAGACCATCCCCATATCTTTGATACATCGTGAAGCATAGTTAAAACTCATCAGAGACCACATATATACCACTGCAAGGGTCCCCTTAAAAACTTTGGTACATGTGTACTTCAGTAAAATGTGTCATGATTCATTATGCTAACTAGAACAAAGGCCGCCCTTTATACAGGTGAATGGTCCCTTTTACCTGATCCGGGGGGGGGGGGGGGTCAATAAAACCCTAATAATAATAAAAAAAATAATGTTAACCAAGATTACCTCCAAAAATATTTGATTTTTATCAGAATGTGAAGTTCATCATAATACGTTCATAACTGTGTGAGTAAAGTAGCTAACAAAAAAATCAATAAAAAACAACCATCATAATAACCAACCAACATAGCTTAAATCTTAATACTTCTGATGAAAATAAAAAAAAACTATTTAATATTCATATTTATAAAATTTAAATAGATGTATACAATCATATATGACATAGACCGCGGAAATGAATCAGCTTAAAAACATTGTGATTATTAGAAAGAGCAGACGACCGCTCTTTTAGCCAGATTACACCGAGCACAATTACACAATCAGAAGAAATGAAAGTAATACTGTCCCCTTTTTTTGCAGAGACCCCCGCCTATCATGGCAAGTACCGGCCGCCTGAGATCATCAACTTCCTTTCTTTGTCAAGGACTGAAAAAAATCATATGCTTTGTCCTAAACCCTCCTTAAATCTAAAGGCACAAGGCGTTCTCAGGGTGAATGCCCACGTGACATGATGCCGTGACACCAAGGTCCCGGGACCCGCCATGAAGTCCCATCACGTGATCCTTGTTAATATGGTCTTAGATCTGCAGTTTGGAAGAAGGGTAACAACTTTCCTAATGGGGATTTTTTCCATTGTTTGCGTGCGGAGTTGTAATGGGCCAGACTCTTCAGCTATTATCTTTAATGCGTCTAATCTCGTCATAAATCAAACTTAATTAAACCTCCCGGGGGCAGTGATGAGCCCTTGCCAGACGGACTGACAATTTCAGCTAGAAGCGCGGGATCCTGATCATCTCGTTCTAATGGAGATGATTTTAATGAGGTAACTTAGTAACCATCCTTGTGTGAGCTTAATCATGCCCCATTCTCTTCATCCATTCATCGAAGTTCTTCAGGGCCCCGGTATATATTTAGAAATGAGCAACACTGCAAACAAGGGTTTGTTTTCTCAAATGAAATTCTTCAAAGACGACTTGCATCAGGCAAGAGAATCTATTTACCCGACCCAAATTCATTTTAAGCTGCATTTTTTTGCCACTGACATTAAGAGATTATTATGCACATTTGTTAGGGAAAGACCCAAGAAGGCTTTTCACAAAATAAAGAGGACAAAAGCGGATATGCATGTTCAAGCGTAATAAGTTTCCTTTCCCGTGTAATTTTTATTTATCATCTTTTTTAAATACTGTATAATCAGGCCCACGTGACTTTAAGATCCAACCCGTGTTGATGTGAACATATTGATGGTCTTATTGTCCATGGTAATGACCGCTTTAAAAGCTTTTTAACGCTGCACCAAAATAGAAGGCGGCATGCAAATATCCACTGTATTAACAGAAGCTAGATGTAAGAGCTAATCAATACGAACAAAAGAGCCGTCTGGATGGCTTGCTTATTGATTTTTATACCCAACATTTGTAAAAAAAAAAAAAAAAAAGATATATGTATTGAAATGAGTAAACATACATGTGGAAACTTAAAATAGCGATAGATTTGCCCTCTATGCGTTCGTGGGGGCAGATAAATATTTGAAAATGGGGGACCAGGGAAGACCGGCCTTTACACAAATGTATAGAATGTAATGGGAAAGTAGTGTGGGAGAACAATAGTAATTATATTGTACCTATACAGATTCAAAGACCTGATACTTTATGTATAGACCAGGTGGCTCTGAATCCTCATGCAGGCTTAGAAACTTTACAGAACCACAGAAGAAATATTGTTAACCATGCATATACTTTACTTATAAATCTGAGTGTTACTTTTTTGGGGGGCAATCCCTCTGGACTCTGACGTACATGTGCATGAAATGGTGCTTTTACATATTCTTTTATAAATTAGCCTATTGTAAATAAATTGCGGTAAAAAGGGGTTTGTCGGAATTCTCGGAAACCTCGGGTGTCCCCGCCCGCTGGATCCGCCACTGGTCTATTGTTTCGGTCTTAACAATGGTAAAGTGCGGGAGTATCGCCACCTGGATCACTTCCCGAGTTTTTCTCCTTGCAGAATCCATATGGCGGGCGTTCTCACAGGCCAAAATCTATACAGGTTTCCGGGCGAAAGTGCAACTATTATATAGAACCAACAACTGCATGGAAACATTGTTTTGTTTCATTTGTGCAGATGCAACACCTGTTCCCTGAAGGTGATTTTGTTTAACGAGGAAGGCAGTTTGTTTTAGCTGTTTGGTTTATCGTTCGTGCAAACTGTGACAATTTCCGCCTATTTTCTGTTGTCATTGCGTTATTGTCATCTTATTTGTCGGTGTTGTAATCGACAGGAAAAGAGTTATCTAAAAGAGTTGATCTTAAAATCCAGGAAGTGTACATCTTCGTGTCATCGTATCACGCTGTGAAATGTAAATGTCACAAAAACATTTACTTCACGGATCTCCGGATCACGTTGTACAATATTTGGTCATTTAATTGCAGTGTGTACCAGTATGTACGTCGGGATATAATACTTTTTTGTCTCTGTTCTATTATTTTATCTTTCTTCTAAATACCTTTATTTTCTCTCATTTTCTTCCTTTTTTGTTTTGCTGTGTTACAAAGAATTGCATGATGTTGTTAGTTGTTGTGAAAGTGCGTTTATATTATCCCAGTTGTAACTGGTAATTAAGAGCACCATGTTATTTTTCATCATAAAAAATTACTGTATTAATAAGAACAAAGAAGCACTCACCTGCATGGGGCCTTGTATATTTGATCAACTACATTTAATTATTTTTTTTTTGTGTGGACCGGGTTAATACCTGAATGTTCGGTCCTACATTTGTCATATATATATATATATATATATATATATATATATATATATATACAATTTATCATTCAATTTCCATTGATGTTACTTTTTTTGCATATTTCCATTCCTACGCATTTTTCCTTAATTGTTTATTCACACTGTCCAGCAGGGAAAGCCTGATATACATGTTCTAGTCTGCTTCTCAGATTAACACAAACTATATTAGGTACTAATCTAACAATTTCTACAACTGCAAACAAATGGCATGCACTATAGAAGGTATTAATGTAATTTGCATGGCTGTTGACTGATTGTTACCTTGTGTTGTGTACCATGTTCTTGGCTTTACTCATAATTTACAGGTGGCTGCGACCTGCACTTTATAACCTCCTTGTCATTGTATCATATTTAATTTTGCACGAACAATAATGTAATCATCCATACATATACATTCGCATATATGTGTTAACATTTTAATGATATTCACCATGATATATTTTGAATTCATGAATTATTTACCATTGCATGTGACACGTATGGGGTAGATCCTCTCGCCGGGAAACCGCGCCATTCATAGATATTACCAATTGTTTAAGCAACTGACCGATGAACCGGTGTTACTACATGAAGAGTGACATTGCATATGACAACACAGGACAGCGTGCATGATTAGGGAGATCCTGTCTTAGGTATCAAGGTGGTCGTTTATAACTACACACAGATCTATTTCTTTTATTTTTTCCTCCACATATACCTCCTGGGATGGATTCTTGATGAACACAGGTTTCAGTATAGTTTTCTAATTCTATTATATTTGCTCTGAGTTTTATAATAGAATAACTGACAAACAATTATTTCAGCTCTCACAGTATTGCGTATTAGGAGTTTTGTTTTCGAGTCGTTTATTTTGCCGACCAGCCAATGCGGACGTGTTTCCAATGGGTGTCAAAGCATATTGTGCACAGCTGAAATACTGCTTAATCTCAGTTACTGTATTTTGTGTATCATTGCCCCAACCAGGAGGGTATGCGGTCATTCCCGTTAGTGTGTTTGTGTGTTTGTTTACAATATAACTCACGGAATCATTAATGGAATCTCATAAATTCTAAGGGCATTTCATGAATGGGCCCATGATTATTCGATTAAATTTTGGTATGGATCCTGCACATGATCCGGACCCAGGAACGTTATCCAGGAATATTCACAAATGCACAGTCACTTATGCACGAATGAACCTGGGAATATGGGCCTAGTAAGTGAATGGTGGAGGCCTGTTTTCATTAGATGCAGATTCCTAGTAACACTTGCCTTTGAAATATTTTGTTAAACAGACTTTACTGAAAGTCCAATATACTTTGACTGAATTAAAAAAAATATTAATTGAATAAGAATTGATATTTTTCACGAACACATTGAACTGAATTGAACTGGAATTGAGGTTTGAAATGTTCATGAACTGGAATTGAATAGGAACTGAAAGTCTGAATTGTCAGGCTGCATGGTTATAATAAACCTAGTTTGTGAAATAATCATTCTGCTCACAATATACCAAAGATGAGTTTGTACAAAAGTAAAGACATATTAAATTTTTACACCTGATACCTTTACAGAAAATCTGACACTTCAAAAGTATGCAAGCTGGAAAGGACATCAAACAGGTAAGGCAAGAACTGTTCTTTGTATGGGTTTTGAATTATTCCCATTGAGGCTGAAGATTTTTTTAATGAGAAACCCCTAGAATGCCCAACAAAGAGCAACATAATAAATGTACCATATGACTCATGAACTCATCGGATTTAAGTTACATCACTTTCTTGTGAAGTATTTATCAGGACGGGATAAAAGGCTAATTGCGCATGCGTTATCACGAATACCAGTTCTAAAAAAGAAACAGAAATACAGGATAAAGAATATGGTACGTGAGCCAGCATATGCATAACATGGGGCCCACCACACAGACATAAAGGCATCACAGGAAAATAACCAATCCCTATAATAAAATGAAGGATTGATATATTATAATTTCAAACACCTGCATCACAGCTTACCGAATGATTGAATTACAGAGGTGAGCTTAGCACAGTTCTAGCTTGTTAAATATTCTTTTCATTTTATGGAATTTTCAGCTTTTTTTATGTTGACATGAATATAAATAGCTATACTCTATAGCTATACGCGAGTATACCTAACTAAAAGTCTCAAAAGTGACCGAAGTCAGGCAGGCATGGAGGAACCAAACATAGGAACTCTGCATGAGTCTTGTTCATGGAGTTGTGTTCGGGTCTGGATCGTTTATAATAGACAGAGCTTATACCCCTACCAACATCGATCATGTCACCTCACAATTTAAATCAAGTAGGCCCCCTACACTTACCTACAATGCAAACTATTAATGTTGGTTCAGCAGTAGTAACTGTCTGCTTCAATGGATAAAAGTATACCCTCCAATTCTAATAAGTGTATTCCATGTATGCATATATGTATATATCATATGCATGTAAATTACAATTTTGTATTATTTTTATTATTACAGGTACATGTATACCAGATCATAAATAAATTTTCTGCAGATATTTAAAAATATCACAGAAACCTTATAACTTGAGGTACCAGCACAAGCCACAGTGGTATAAATATTATATTGTAACACACATGCAAGTCAAGTCTTCTTTTTTAAAAAAATGCATGCACTACGGCGCAAAATGTAGCCAATATTTAGTACCAGAACCAGACAAAATCAGGCGTACTCCTAATTAACAGAGAGAGAGAGAGAGAGAGAGAGAGAGAGAGAGAGAGAGAGAGACGTGAGTCCTTTTCCAATTCGATCGGCATATATACTTACTGCATCAACATTGGCGAATGCGTGTTTTTAGTTGGAAGAACATGATGCAATTGTAAATTAGTTATCCTCACTTGGAAAGTAAAATCCAACATGCTTTCTGTAGACAATATATAGAGAAAACATTTAAGACATTGGCACCATGTAGTACAGGTATCGCTTAACAGTGCCGTGATCAAGGTCATGTACATGTATAAATAGTCGAGAAATCAAATTTTATATGTTGAGGAAACAGAATTAAGGCTTATCATTTGAATAGGCCAGAGTAATCCACCAGAGTATGTCAACATTCATACAAGACTCTTGCGTCGTCTAAAAATCAAATGGTTTTATGATGAGTCCTAAACCCGTTTTATCGCTATATGCGTACATGTATGTCTACTGTGTATTTTTCTTAAATTCGAGTTAATTCTTTAATAGATTAATTTGAAATGGCCACACTGAAAATCTTCCTGCATCATTCTCCATCTTAACCTTTCAGCTTGCATGAACACAAATGTTCTATATTTTGACGTTTTGACTGTTTTCATATATATTTTAACTGTTTGTGTAAAAAATATATATTTTAATATATATTATACACACCATACAGATAATTAGACTGTTAAACTTTAAACTTTTGGTTACAATGTAGGATGGCCAACTATAGATAGGATGATTTACTCTTGGTTGGTCTGCATACTGTGCTCTTTATCTCCTCCAATATATACAGTCAATAAAAAAGATACCACTTATGATAGATTGATTTTCTTCGTTCTGCTTGGCCCATCTGTGTTAAATATGGAAGCTGAATATAGAAGCTTTTGTAAACTTAAATAGTCCTTCACCAATAGTAGTTCTCCTCGCTTTGCTATAGCTGATGATGAAACAGGCCACCCAGCGTAAGGACCTACTTGAATAATGCATGGAACATTTATCTAAATTTTGGTGATCGTCCATGCACTGGCGCGGAGGATTCCTAATTTGATAAATATGATCAATGAACTATAAAGCATGACAGTACATTATATATCAATGTATCATTTAACATGTTTGATTCTGTTTGTGTATGCTTACATTGCTGTCCATATGTTTACACAATTACTAAATCAAATTCTTGAAACAGCAGGAATTATCAAATTGCGCCCCTGCCAGATGAGGAATACTGGATCAGGGCAATCCATGTCAGGTCTATATCTACATGAACTATAGCTCATTTTTTCTTGTCTATGCTTCCTCCATTAGATTCACCATCTCAGATGTTTCAGTGTGTCAGTATGTCCGTCTGTTTGTCATGCAGTTGTCGTCAAATTCGTCTCCCTGCTTGTTCTTTCGTCTGACATATGGCATTCCACAAGCCAGAACATTTTAGCAATCCATCTTTATTGTATACTTCGGATAGAACTCCTAAAGTCCTAGAGGTCTGATGTCTTTTAGTGGTTATAGGTTAAAGGTTAAGGTCAAGGTAATAAAAAACACAAAATTGTTTTTTCTTCATATCGTCGTCGAAATTCTCATAGCTGCAGGAACTGTAGCTAATTTTACTCGCCGTAATATGGACTTTCATCTTATGTCTAGCTGTTACAATCTGCTGTTACCATGGTTACGCAATTTTGGAGAAAATTAATGACATTCCAAAATATGGGGTCTCAATTTTCTAACTTTGTCACTTTGTCTCAGTTTTCTATCTGTCCGCGAGAAAGTTTTTCTAACTTCTCGCGAAATCTCGTATACCGTTTCTGGTCAAACGAGATATTAAAAACGTCAAAGGTAAATGTCTCCGGAAAACTCAAAAAAAATATTTTGCCCATAACTTCGTCAAATATTTTCCAATCTACAGAAACTTTAGCTTATTTTATTGGTCTATGCATTCCCCATTATGAGGTCTGGTCATCTGTCATCGTCTGTTGTGTCAGTCTGTCAATGTGTCTGTCTGTTCATCTGTTGTTGTCAACTTCTGCCTGCTTTAATTGTCTTGTGTCTGCCACTTGTCATTCTGGCGTCCGCATTGTTTTAGCAATACTTCTGAAAGGCATACAGTAAAAAGAAAAATTAGGAAATATGTTCTGTCTGTCAGTGCGTTCGTCCACGAGTTTTCTGTATCAGCCTAAATACATAGATGTGTTATTCTTTCTGCTCTCCCGGGACATTGCTCATTCAAATTACTGTTTATAATGGTTCCTCTGTCTACTTTCTCTCTGCCGCTCTGTTATATTTCAACTTCCGGCAAGCGCTCGACCTATGGTCGTCTATTTTTATATTTTGAAAAGACACCTTCTAATATTTTTTTTCAGAGCAAACGACAATAATCTAAACCTACATTTAAAAACGTAACTTTGTATCTGAGAGTTATAACCTGAGTTTATGTAATTTTCATGTAATTTCATGGCTTGGATAAACTCTGCTTCGTACAGGTTTATTATAAATGATCGGTCTGATCTAAATTCGTCCATTTAACTTTTCAGGTTTGCAAACTTAACAACTCAACATGAATGATTTATGATGCATTTCTTTTCTCTTTTTTCCCGCCTTGATCACAAGTCGTAACTTTATAAACCGCAGACTTTCACTTGTTCACTGTCAGTTAAACTCTACTGAGATATATATCTTTTTCATCTTTCTTTCAATCCATATTAGTCATTCATCTTAATTTAACCAATTGGAATTTAAATACCCACGGTTTCTAATATCCTATTCTCATATTTCTTAATTAAAATTCCGAACTTCATAAGATAGTCTACTTTCTGAAATGCCTAAAAAAAAGGATATGGTCATAAAGACATGGGTTTTCAAAGATACTGCGGCACCTTATAGTACCTCTGGCGGAATATGTTCATTCAGTTACCGGGGTAACCAAGTGCTTGGCGGTTTTTTCCTAATGGGCAAATGCTGTCGAAGTGATCAAGACTGCCCGGTCTCCCACGTAGTAAGGATCAAATTGATACCATTTGTGTCTCAAAGACTAGGTCTTGCCGGTACTATTTACTCATGATGCGGCTGTAGCCATTTGATCGTTTGAGAGAGAGAATTAACGGGTTCGGGCTGTCAGAAATCTGGGTCCCATCGTTGCTTTACACCTATTTATTCCACAGAAAAGAGAGACTGACGGAGAAAACACCAAGCCATGACAAAGCTGGCCCATCCTCCTTGGTCCGGCCGACTCGTTATATCTACAAGCTACCACGACAGCCAATGATCCGCTTTAAATTGGCTGAACTATCAAATATAAACATCAATCTTGGCGCCAGTACGCAGCCTGCGTGCATTACTAAGCTGGCTTGCATGTGCCCGTGATACTGCGAAGCTACGGCTGCTGTAGCCAAGCAGCTCAGCATCGGCAGCAGTAGGTCCAGTCTTTGGGTCCATATGCTCTGCATCTCTGATGTTTTCACAATTGTCTCCCTAGCGAACAAAAACGGCGGATTGCCTCAATTTCACAGATGCCGCTGGCTAGCATTGCGCCAGATTCGGAGGGTATATATAACACGTAAAGCGCCCCAGTTGGACTCGCAATGGATTTACGAGCAAATGGTCCATACCTAAACCTGTTTCCTTGTCGGTTGTAATGGTAATACCTGTACAGACCAGATTATGTTACGTTATGAGTTTACCGTCCATGGCTGAATTTGCAGTGGGCACGGTGGGGTCAAGCCATCACGGGGGGGGGGGGGGGGGGTGCCTAATAGTTACCATTGATTTAACGAATGACCTCCTTTACCCTCGCATTTGATCAACCACCATCAAAAAAATATTACGAAGTCCAATGACGTTAAATTTCTTTTCATTTTAATTCATTATCCATTATTGAGTCCCATTGAATATGAACATTTCAATTATTCAAAATGTAGTGTATCTGGACCAGATTGATATCCTACATAATAAATGACCCAAAATATTTAAACCTGTAATGTTTTAATTATTATTAAACAAACAGAATGACAAGGTTAAAACTACTGGAAAACCTTGACTCCGGTTGAAAGTTACCTGAAGCATTGAACCTTCCCGATAATTTGGAAATCGATATTGAAACCTGACAACTTCAATTCTATAAAACGGATAAGCACCTGCAATAAATACTCGGTATCATCGCGTATTCAGAGACTAACGACCTATGTTTGATGCCATTCTCTTCATTTGTTTTCCTTTGGCATGGCAATATGTTGTTTAATGAGTCAAAAGCACATTCATAATATTTCCTCTGACATGATGTCGCAGGTCACTACTAGGGGGCGCTGCAGGAATAACATCACACTTGTTATCATCGTGACTCTCTCTCTCTCTCTCTCTCTCTCTCTCGTATTGCTATTATTATGTACTGATGATACTTTTATTTTTAAGAGGAACTATTTGTAGGAATAAAACATCGGTTATGTTAAACTGTGAAATCCATTAGTACATTTAGAACATCTTCAAGCCACGAGTGGTAGGTTCACATTTTATATTTTATCCTTTTAAATCAAGTATAAATAGACTTTGTGTCCTATATTGTAAATTAGGACATAGGTGTGTACAACCATATATTAGACACAATAGACTGCGTTAAAAAATGGGCATGCACGCCCGTAGTGTATGTTTCTTGGGGGGTGGGAAGGGGGCAGGCCATACACCCTTACCACAATGTGTTTGGTTACTTTAGAAACGTGCGATCATAAATAACAGAAATCTTAAAATTTTGAGAAATCAAAGGGCACTAAGTATAAGTTTAAATTATATTAAATATTTATAATATATATATTTTATATGTATTATATATATTATATTTAAATTAAAGCATAAGGGCACGTGCATGTTTATTCATTTGAAATTCAAGAAAGAATAACTTGATATAGCTTTAGGCGTAGGGAATGGTTTTAAGGATACCTATTCTAAAGAAGGCATTAGTTTTACCTCTCAGCTTACAGGGAGGGAGATAAGTGTTTTCCTACCTCACTATGAGCTATATACATATCTCTATAAAATATAAAGGATGGAATTACGAGTAAATAACTATATTTGAGTTAGACCATTATAATATTAGTTCAGGGAACTCCGAGTTTTATTACTATCCTATATTGCTTATCCGTTCAACGACTCGGACAATGGGGAAACTTTCTTATCGATAAATATCAGTTGAAGAAATATTTTCTTTGCAAAAAAAAAAAAGATAGTTATCGTTAGTCACATTAACCTTAGCTTGTTCCCGAGGGATATTGAAAGACTACCTGATGGTTAGACTGGCCAAGTCAATACGCTTTAAATTAATTGGACAGGGCGTTAGCATGAAGAACTAAAGAGGCCTCTGCTTCATTGATACATCTACCCAGACATTGAATTACTTCCAATTCACATATTGCCTCCACAGTTCTCGTTCGTGTGTGTGTGTTTACTTGTTCACAACATAACTCACGCAATCATGAGTATGTCCCACGATATTTTCAGGTCACCTCGGGGAAATGGCAAATGAAGAATCGAATAGAGTTTTGTATGGGTCCGGCTCATGATCCGGATCCAGCAAGGACTTCCAGGAACATTCACAAATGTGCAGTCACATTTGCCCGACTGAACATGGAAATATGGGCCGAATAAGTGAATGCAAACACGTTAAGGGCCAAAGGAATCATAGGGCCGACTAAACCATGGACATACGAAATTCTACCAATAGCACGATAAAATAGATACGCACAGCATAATTTATATGTCGGGGGCCATGCAAATTTTCAAATGAAAAATGTATAAACATTTTTGTTTTGAAAACGCCTGAATGGCAACTTTGTCTGAACAGCCACTGTCCCCCTTCCCCAGCGGCGTGACCGGAGGAAGATGACCTCTCCCCCAGGGATCATATCGTGCAGTGATTCCCCGATGAAACATTTATGCCGACACCTGACGGGTCCCGGTGGCTTTACACGGCAGGTCTTGTAACATCTAAATGACCGGGCAGCTTTGACAGGTGCGAGGTTTATAGGCTGAGGTGCGGTCCCTTGTGATCCCGTGGCGCTTTATAATCAGCCGAGATGTATTGCTGTGCTGCATGCCGATGCTGTGGCTGGGATCATCAGAGACTTACAACCTGACTGCCATCCCTCTGGTCTGCTCTGGCCTCGTCCAGACATTTTCTAGGAGAGCTGTCATCACGTCTCTAGTAAAATAACTGGTCGCCGTCTACGTTCCATTGGCAACGTGTTCTGTATCACGCTGCATGTATGTCCTGCCTTATTTGCCCAATATTGTTGGCCCTAATCTGAACAGAGAAATATTATTTCTTCACACAGGATTCAGTGTTCAAATTGTTATCAATGCTTGAATCAAGAGAGAACATGAAAAATATCTGTACATATGATGAAATAGAAAAACTGCTTGGTAGGAACTGTATCTTAAAAGTATTAACCACATACATTGATTTTTATGTGCATGTAAATTATGCAATATAGAGTTGTTCGTTGCATATAAATAATTAATTTTCAGCAGCTTGTGCAGAAGGTTACAAATTTAGCGACCGGCTTCAGCGCGTGTACAGAACGTGACATTGCAGCAAGTGTTCTCACTACCATGTATAGTGCAAATTTAATCATATAAAACAAGTTCTGAGCTCTCTTCAAGGTCACAACTATTAGATTAAGGGGTAAATGTACTATGTTACTTGTAATTATGTTTAAAGGTATATAAACTGCATGTATGGCCCCAGAATGTCCGCAAGCATGTTTAAGTCAGAATATTTAACTAAATTGAAATACAGTCTAAAATAATTAGACCATATCGTAAAACCATATGTGATACAGAACAAGGAATTCAGCATTGCTTGTCGTATGCTGCATGTGGAGTGGTCTTCGAAATATGTTCAAGATATGGTATACAAGGCGTCTTAGATTTTGAAAGCAAATTAAAACCTACCACTTTGGTATATTATTATTATTACCAATTGGTGGAGAATCCGGGTAACTCGTTTTAATGTTTTGTGTATCATAGTGCTTGAAATATATTTTTATTCATTCTTTGTTGCTGCGTGCATCAACACTTTAAAAGTTCTGCTGATATGGGTCACTTATACGTGCTTCTATATACGAGGATTTCAAAGCCGAAGTAGATCCGCCTCTGCAGTGACGCACGTTGGTTGTGCTTGAGCAGGAGACGACGGTCAATACCCTGGTCTTAACCGACTGCCAGCGCTTCCCCGGCTAATAATCTGCTGATGTCTGGACTTTTTGTAATAATCGATTTATCCGCAGTAATAAACAAGTCAGGGGCTTAGCTAATCTATCGTTCTGTAAAATGCGATAAAAAAGCTCTTCCATAAATATCAGGAACGACGAAAGGTGCCCTTTTGGCGATCAACATTAATGTTTCTTTGATGTAAACGTAACTAGAAATGCATACCCATGGTCGTAACCATACATTGCCATGGTGTCATGCAAGACATGTATGTTAATTTACATAATGTAATGTACTGTATAATGTAATGATATACAGAACTCAAATCAAATTGCATCTTGAATGTGTATTAACATGCACCCTGTGCATTGCTAATAATTAAAATTTACAATTATTTCTTTTCGTTCCTGTTAAATATCTGCCCCGTTATATCGGGTTCAGCCATTTTCCCCGGTACCGATGTTCCTTGCTGCCGATGTTCCTCAGATCTGCATATTTATATTGTACGCTATTGCAGAACAGTAACAGACATCGATGTTAAGTATAAAAATAATAAAAGTTGGTCACGTTTGTGAGACAAAACGATCACACCTGAGCCCCATATGTGGAGTTTATTCGTGCACAGCTTAGCAAAACAAAAGATTTATTTCATGAAGACTTGAGCAAAAACTGTTTCACAGTTTTGGACTTCTGAAGGTAAAAATACATTTCTGTAAAGAAGAATCCAAATTGTGACCATTCACGATTCAATGAATATCAGGAGATATCATAACATTTATTCCTTCTTGCAAAAATACTATATACTCAGCTGAACGATGAAAAAAAGGCTTTATTAATAGCCATGTCCATATAGCTAGGTATACCGGGGAACAAATAGCAACTTTATGTATATATATATATATATATATATATATATATATATAGAGAGAGAGAGAGAGAGAGAGAGAGAGAGAAATATATATATATATATATATATATAGTTCCGATTTACTCACTATATATATATATATATATATATATATATATATATATATATATATATATATATATATATATATATATATGCTATACTAGTCGCAAATACACGACTTGCAGACTGACAGGACCTACTGTCAAGAGCGAAAGACACTCTTGTCATGTTAGAGGGGCAAAATTACCCTTAACGGGTTACCCTTTCCTCGTTTAGATGTTTATAGCATATATAGCTTATTCACCGATTACGGTTCCCACGCAGCGCACTTTTATATACCAATATCTATGGTGGGTAATTATAACGTATTATTCCGTTTAGGTGATTTACTGGATCTGCAGACTAACATGGACGTTTGTTAAGGTGTTTATTGAATATGCTTCATATTGAAGGTGTACGATTCCTTGTCAGGGTTCACACCTTTGTCAAACCACCAGCTGCGCACATCGTGAATCGATCTTAATATGTTTTGATGTATACTTTAGCTGCGGGCGAATTTACTCTTAAATCCCGCTTTTATTATCAGGGGAAGTACACACCTGCGTATGAGTGTATAGCAGAATATTTAGGGCGCCAGTCTATTAATCTGTCTCGGATACTTTGTTTAGATCAGCGCTCACTGGCCAAGGCAATTACTGCATGGGTTAGGTGCTGTTCAAGAGTGTGAGTTGGTCACCTTTAGCGGAGGGCCGATGTCTTTACGGTGGTACAATGTATCGCCACCTGTGTTTACTGGGACAACATATCTAGCGGCCAAACTATTCCCACCGCTTTTCAAGAGGTGTTTGTTTTTCCCTTCCCTTTTTCTTCGGAGTGGCAATAGCAAGGAAGAAGCGGAATGTTTTCGCCGGGCAGCGAGCCCGCCGGACATGGCCGATGTTTGGCGTTGGTGTTTACTCGCAGTTATTCAGAAAGTAGGCCTCTTTGTCGTGGCCGCTTATTGCTTGTCGAGGCCCGGGTTCCTTCAGCCCAGCGCGACCTTTCAAAACAGCTCTTCACACACACTGAATCAAAATATTCAAAGGCCGCAACGTCGGAGAAAATGATACATTTAATGTGTCTTAGAGTGGATTTCGTTGTTACGTGTCCGCGGAAGAAAATTTATGCGTTGGCACGAAGGATTTTTGCGCTGATCAATGTTTGCGCTAGCTGGCTGTCAATGGGTGTTGGGCCCGATCATTATTAGGCCTGCTCACGACACGGACTGCTGGGGTTCCCGCTCCTTTCCCCGGAGCTGATAGACCCACCACGTTCTTAATTATTTTTACCTGCCTGTTTTGGGCTAGAATGTCGACACAAAATGCAAGCTCACATGCCGATATGCACGCGACCCCTTGTCCACAGGTTGGGGCGCCATCACTCCTTTGTTCCCTGCAATTGATTTTTCACTAAGCAACCACATGTAAGGAAATTCACGCAGTACCGCCCCCGTGATCTTTCACATTTCGTCTTCTTTTCCACCGACACATTATTATTGCTCGATTTCAATACACTTTAACAAGGACGTGGTATTATTCAGGTGTTTCTTTCATGCAACTGCTAAGAACAACATGCAGTCAAATGAATCCATGCAGGCATTATCGAGCTTTGGTGTTGTTTCTGGTTAGGTTCCCAGTTTGTCTTTTTGTCTCTCTGGAACGATACTTCAAGAATGACATAAACGTTATATAACGCAAGGACGAAAATAATATTTTTTTTAAAATGATGTACACAGATTTAAATGCCATACGCTTGGACGGGGAAAGACGGAAATATTCGATTAATGGAAATTATAAGAGATTTAAAACGATCGAGAGAATTCTTTGTATGTGGTTATAGGATATGGTTATACGATGAAACCACTGGTTTTCAAACCGTAACAGCAACAAATCTCATCCATAATGGCAATACCCCGTCCCGTCCAAGCCCAATCAATGTATATACCTTTAAAGGTGCCCATTCACCTGCATTTTGAAAAAGTATTAATGTGATTTCTTGCTTCCTCTGTGTATATTAATTAACTAAGGGAAATTTTGGTTGTGAAAAGTTCTTATTACGCCTTCATGATGGATGTATTAGCTTGTTTATCAACATCATGTTTGTAAACACAGCAATGTTGACAAATGGGAACATGTGACCTAAGGTGGTATAAGATTGCATATATGCGGAGGTAGGAAGGTCACTTGTTGCAAAAGTCATTTGCAAAGCTCTGGTGTATCTGACTTGCTGCCAGATGCCCTTGTTGAATTTGTTTTGATTATTTTTGCGGACCCCCAAATATTATTAACTTGTTGATATAAACAAAAGAAGCAGCCTGTGTGCGGTGATATCCACGTTTATTTTATTTGATTTTTTGGCATATTTTTATTAAAGCGCCAAAGGATAGCCTTTAGTTTATAAAGGTCAGAGTGCAAGTGCTTAGTGCAAAAATTCCGGGACTTTTCAACTTTTAATTAATCACACTTCCATCGTGCTATTATACTTCCACCCTCCAATATAATATTATAATAACAAAGAAATCGTTTTGATTCAAGCATTTTGTCGCAGACAGTGCACATGAATTACATGCATGGTTGTTAGACGATTGTCTGCGCATGCGCGGGGCACTCAATTATCTAACAAGAAAAAAGGCTGGCCATCAGATGATATGTTGATATCGATAATCGGCAGGGAACTTTGATAAAATATCGATTTTTTTAATGATAAGATAGTCTGTAAAATAATTTCACCTACTAGTAACCGCAGCAGGCGACAGTACAGACATTTTTTTTTTAATTTAGGACTTTTGCATTAAAAAGCAAAGGAGGACTTCTACCAGCAGCGTATATAGCGATAATAAAAGACATGCCACATTATCTTTATGAAGCCATCATGAGAGACTATACAATCATTTCTTCAATTAAAATAACTTGTAAAAGGACTTTAAAGGATCAACCAGACCAGTTTATTTAATACATCCCTTTACATTTTACGAAAACATGGCTTTTAAACTTTAGTACACCATTTTCATATCCTGAGAATGCTGAGGAATACATACCATTGATCATCATGCATGCATTATACCTTATCCTTATCAACCTAACATCTTTTCCAAGAGCATATTTACAAATTATGATTTGTATGATTATATGGACAGTATTCAGGAAATTTGGAATAATAAGAAACTGTAGGCTTAGACCAGCACATTTCTTTAATAAAACTAGTATATGGACAGTCGACAAGCAACCACTGCATGTGTATTGGCTGAATCATGCACTGCATGGGGCATGATTCAGGCATGGGATGTCTCATGACACGAGGGCCCCGAACTTTCTGGCATCGAAGATACTAAGTATTTCAAGACTTTAACAATACCGCCATTTAAATAAGCCTTGTCTTATTACCCCTATAGCTGTCTATTGATACATGTTATTCATAGGCGGCACTGCAGGTCATGTAAAATGGGTACTGCATGGTACAAACAAGATGAATGAGAAAAAATTAGATAAATGCATTAAGCCATTTATGAGTCATTTGAATTAATAAAATGCGTTAAACAGTATTTGTAGGTGGCGCCACTTATATATAGGTAACGAAAATAATTATTTTCACAATAATAAATGAAGCAACTAAAGAGAAATGTGAGAATTATATATAAATTGTCTCATGAAATGGCAAATATGATGCCAAGGTCACCTTGCTAATCAGGCGCATGCATGACCGAAATTGCATAAGCACAGACCACGAAACTTATATATAAGCAGACACATAATTTGAAACATATTCATCCTTTAGATGCAGAGCTTATATATTGTTGTAAAGTAGCAGTAAGTGACTCTTTACAAAGATGGAGTCACGAGATAAAGCTAACATGCAGGGAACATTAAACATGCAAAATTCCATGCAGGCCAATCGGTCCAAGAACCCTGTATAAGATTTCTAACATTTAGTGTGGTTTTCATGCACTCTAAATGAAACGGTTCAAGATCAAGGTCGTCCTCAGAGTAAATGTGATGACCCTAAATTAATGAGGTTTCATTATCTGGCTCATATATGAGCCCCTAAATAATTCGACAGAAATCCTTCAAGGTGTTTCAAGTTAAATAGCGTACAATTTTATCAGCTATCAGTGACAAGGAATTAAAACAGAGAATTTTGCGGATAGCGCCACCAGTCTAATAGAATAGATGCAGGGATTGGAAAACTGTTGCATGGGCATGCATATCCAATCACTCCTGATATATCTACGGATGTTTAGTGTGATTTCCCCCCTTGTAGGCCTTTTCAAGGGAGAAAAACTATATCAATAAACAGGTCAAGGTCACTACAAGGGTAAAGGTCAAGACTTCAGATTAATGAGGTTTTAGTGTCTAACTGCAGGGGCTGATCCAGGATTTAGGAAAAGGGGGGGGGGGTCCAACCCAGGAGGACTAATGAAAATCCTAAAAAAAGGTCATCAGGCCGCAAAATTTCTTCTAAAACCCTTTAAAAAAGGTTTCTTCGGGTGAAAAAAGTGGTCCGGACCCCCTGGATCCGCTTCTGAACTGTTTTTTTTAATTTTAAAGAAATAGAGCATATTATACACGTAAAATAGCTCACATTAATTAATTAATTGGCTCACAACGTAGAAACGACTGTAGGTGGCGCCACTAAACTTGTGTAACAGATTAAGCTATCTAAAAACGAAAGCATAATTTCAGGCCAATATATACCAAACTACTCCACGGATGTATATATATATATATATATATATATATATATATATATATATATACTATGACAGTTGTTTAAAAAACAATACATTTTAATTCACATCCCAGGAGTCCATTACAGTCAGTCAGGGAAATTAGGTTTAATATTTCCAGATCCCATACGGAAATAACAGAAGCCAGACGGTAGCTTGTTCTCTCGCCCTCTGTGTCGCCTGGCAAAAAATGTTTTCTGTGACATCCAGTGGAAGGCACTGCAGTGCAGAAGAGGGTTTGAAACATGGGAAATTCGAAAAAGGAAAAAAATTCCACAAAAATCAATGACACGTTCCGAACGCCACCAGATCCATTTACAAGGACACCATTTCACATGCATATACATATCCATGTTTTCTCACACACGCATATGCAAATACCCAAACATTTCGAGGGACGCTGATTCTATATACATGTATATATATACATATATCATCGCCCTTGTTGAAGCGAGTCATGCAGCTTTAAGTGATCAGACTTTTTATCTGGGACAGGATTCAATTTCTCCATGTTTTAGCATGGCCATCATCCAGACAAAAGTGTCTTTAAGTTTAATCCATCTCTTCCCTATATATAAATCACTGACTCGGTTACTTATACTGAAACTTTCCTAAAATGTAATAGGAGAGTCATGCAGACATGTATACAAACATGCAGACATGCAGGAGAACGTCTTTTCCATGTTGTATATAGTTTTGAAAGAGCACTTGAAATTGTATACGTATGCTTTTTGCTATTTTTGCATTATGCTTCTTCTCACGATTTCATGAATGAAATATATCCTAAACCGCGATCGGTATTAACATCATTTTCAGTGCGTGAAACGGCTGTATGCATGTACATGAATGTATAGGCCTGAAGGTTAAGCGGTAGATTGACACTGTCATTGACACTACAATGCGTTGCAATTATGCATGTGGGCTGACATATGCGTCCATTGATATGCATGTCTACTCTGTTTTTGGAAAATGGTATAAATTGTCTTGAATTTAAGCTATATACGAAAAATGTATAATTTATAAAGAGTGGAGATTATTTTTTCCTCACCGAATATTGTTTGTTTTTGGTATAATGTAAAACGCGTGTAACAGGATATACATTTGTTTAAACCTGCAGTGTGAGTGGTTTAAATCGATCGTTCGTGTGTTTACACGTGTGAACAATTTTTACCTAAAGTTTAAAATCGCTCGGTGGATACAAACCGCCTTAGATACCACATTTTTCACTTTGATTTAAAATTACTTGGGGACTATGTGAAACGTGCGAGTGCATGTCGAATAGTTTTGAATCACCATGGTGAATATATAAAACCTGTAGATGGACATATTTGTCACACGGTTTTTAAAAACCACCTGCATGGTCGCTCGCATCATGACTGACAAATCATTCTCACGCTTGACGAAATTTTTAGACCCCATCTCCACGGTGTATGAGCGTTGTGCTGAAGTCCCGGACTAATTAGGTTTGAATGATTCGTGTTCTTAGGTGCGTTAATGTATACCTGTGATATATTAATCTATTTATCCACGGTTATTCACATCAATTCAGCTCGGGTGTTGCGGGGACAAAGAGATCAGCACGTGCAGGATGTTCCGGGCGCTTTTTATGTGACGGCACAAGATTCATGAGTCTGTCTCTTTGCGTGTTTGTGGACGCTCTCCGGTTGCTATGGCGACTCCATCAATGCCCCCTATCCTTCTCTCAGCATGCCACCACCTCCGTCTCCCGTCTCATAAGCAGTCACTCCTCCAAATGGGAGTTCTGCTGTAACCGTCACAGGGTCATGGCCGGCACCCGCCACTGAAACATCAACTTGACCATCAAAGATATTACCCTGAGCCCCACGAGAGAACATTCAGGAACCCTTGGCCATTTCTATGACATACTATGTAGCCCGGTCATCCCGCTAAATTCATGCTAGCGTCCTTTAACGATTACTTTAAGTACGGATGTAGTCTTAAAACCGCTGAGCCAATAAAACCAACCCCGACTTGTAGAGGTCAGTTTTATGACCATTGGGCTGACCCACGTTATTTTATGGTTCACATCTAAAATATGAAATGCAGCGATCCGTTGTCTGGGAAAACATTAAATTTCCATCTTGGAAAGCCTTGCTTTGGGTGTCTTACGGATGATACCCTAAGAAGCCTGGTGTTTGTGTCGGCCCCACGGTAATGCCCCTCATAAATTATTATTTATGACATGCGAAATGCCAAAAACAGGGGCCCATGCCAGGCGCAAGCTGGCATGTAGTTTGTCCATGCTGCTGTAAGGAGCTTAACAAGTGACGCGGAGGGTGTGCAAGTTCAGATTCCCTGTAAACACGCATGATAATAATATCAATACCGCAAGCAAATCTATATACGAGAGGGCTTTACTTGCATTAACACGTGTAACTGCCCCTATAATGGTTATAGATCAAATTTCAAAGCAAATAAGCTTCTGAAGAAAATACTTCATGTATCAGATGTACCAGGTGGTAAAACGATTGGGATACCAGCCATCCAGCACGCGGTACAAACAACACATAATCATTCCTCTTGTTTTGTCATTCTCTGTTCATCATTTACAGTGACGTCAGATGCCCGACGGCTACACTGCATATAGAATGATAATGTGCCCACTGGAAAACGGAATCGTATGGTGAAGAATCCGGGTGTATGTGAAAGTTCTAATATTGTAGCCTGTATAATATACATATCGGCGCGTGGGGACAATTGAATTGATAAAATTACGAATATACGTTCCTAGAATAAATATTTAAGTTAATCAGATGAGTCCACGAAAGTTTTGTAAAATAAAAAAAAAGTCCATTATTCTCTGCTTTTATACATTCCAGTATATGGAAGATTCTTGAAAGACGATTTTTTTTTTATTTTACAAGGTGCATGCCTGGAATCATCAAGTTACGAGAAATTTTCATTATCAAAACTCGCGTTTATTTCACGGAACAGAAGTGGTCAGTCATGGAACACGTCTTCCTGAAGTTTCGTTTTATTATTCGTGTTTAAAATATCTCGTGTTATATGTTATAAGAGTGTTTTAACATGGATATTACGAGAAATGTTATACGCCAGCTGTGAGACTGCTCAAGCTCATCAATCAAGTCAAACTGTAGGAAGCAACTAACTTTCGGCATCCATGCATGAACAGAAACCACACTACAACAGTTTCACGACAGGATAATATAACTTTACACAAAGAGTTAAAGAAGAAATTAACTGCAAAATTTCTTTCTGCATGTGAATAAATTTAACTTGCATTTTTTAACACCTTTAAACCCATGCGCATACCAATATCTAGCTCTGCATGTATATACGAAAATTAACAGTAGCCATTAAACCTTCAAGGCCATACAGGGAAAAAAGGACATGTAGGGCAGTTCAGCCGGATACGGTGACCTGTGCCAGTTGGACCGTTAAATTCTACGATCACGCGTTTTATGAATATCAATAATTATGCATATAAGTTAAAACCAATGTTAGGTTTTCTTTAATGTAAGGTGTATAGCATGTGAGGCCGTCCCCTCGGGGGAGGAATTAGCAAGCGGAAGAGCGTATATACACGTCTCCAATACCGGTCACTTCAAAGAACTCTGTCTTGCAGACATCGCTTTGTGCAAGGATGTACTATTTGAATAAACCTATTCCAGATAAATTCCAGTTAAATACTAAGGGGGCTACAAAAATATTTCATTGATTGTTTGTTTGATGTATATAAATATTAATAGAGCGACTGTTTTTTCAATATTTTCGACCATGCATGTATATATATATACATGCATACAGGAGTGTTTCCCATTGCATGCATGCAGTGAAAGGATCGATGCATGGGGTTTCATAAACATCTAATAAACACACACACACACACACACGATATTTATGAACCTGGCTCACGTCTTTGTTGCTCTCTCAACAGTTAATTAACAGTTACTTCAATGTTACTTTAATTACCAAAAGAAAATTTTCAACTTTTGTAGATTGTTTTATATATTTTGTATAAACGAAACATATATAAACATTAAAAATAATAAACAAGATATATATATATTTATATATATATATATATATAGTGCACAATGTAGCAGTTTTATTATTTTACATTCTGCCAGTTTGTTTATCTAAACAAGGCAGTATATATATATATATATATATATATATATATATATATATATATATATATATATATATATATAACACAAGCATCCTAAACGGACTAACAATACCTGGACACATGGTAAAGACAAAGACTCGCTTTGATCGGCCGTGCAGGTGCGCGTGTATTTAACAGGGGCCGCATATATATGATATATAGGCCGCGATCATGCCTTTATTCATGTGCATTACGTAACATAGACTGGAGGTCCGTGTCTTTTCACCTTGATGTTCATTACGTAACATATAGTGGTTATTCACGTTTCTGTATTGTCAGATACTGTCAGGTTGTCTATGAATACTAAGTGTACTGTTCGGGCATATTGTAGCCACACAAGCAGATATATATATAGTTTATATGAACAATCATATGTGTGTAAAAAGTATACATGTAATATGTGTGAGGCATGTGTTGTGATGAAAACAATTATTTAAGACAAATATATATATATATATATATATATATATATATATATATATATATATATATATGGTGAAATTCTCACTAGAAATTGGTTTACATGTATATATGCATGTTCTGGGCTTTATTTGGCATTTATAAAATTAATTTTAGTTTTGGAATATGTGTACACACAAACACAAATAGGGGTGTGTGCGTATATGTATATAAGTTTTCTTACACGAAAAACGTTAAATAGTTTCATATCGTTTCTGAAAATGTAAATCATCTCATTTCAAATGTATAGGGAAGCATAACTATATATAAATCTATACGAAACACAGTACATTGCGTTGCAGGTGTTCTACACCAGGATATAATTTTCTGATAAACAAAATATCCTTTTGCCTTGCTTCAAATTTTACCTTTGACAGCAGTATGCAATACTGTATATTCATCTATACACATTATAGTATTTAGTATAAATAACTTTATCATGCATTAACTGGGTGCACTGCCTTCTTCTGTGCAGCTGCTGCATGATAATCAGACAACAGTCTTTTGTCGTATCTGTTGTGTTTTTGAGTGAAGTTTGCAATGTGAACACAATAGCTTTTCAAAATTTAACATATATTAAATGATATGAATTCAATTCTCTTTGTTTTATCATCGACACACTAATAATAAATACATAGACCAATGATTAAAAATATACAGAAAAGTTAAATTTCTGCATAGAGCATTTTTGAGGTTAGCAATATACATGTATATACAACTGAATTATTATTAGCCATTATATAATCATATATAAAATAATAATGATAATGATAATGATAATAATTATAATAATAATAATAATAATAATAATAATAATAATATATGATTAAAATTATGGATGTTGTAAATATAAATGCTAAACGTTTGAAACCTGAAAAAAATACGTGCACGTTCTTTGATTGCGTCAATGTAGAGGCCATGCATGCATGCATATAATATTGACGTGCATATTCACATGAATATTAACAAGTTCTTCCTGGCTTAATGGGAAGAGGAGGAGGAAATATATAGAGATAACGCAATTATACCAAAGCTCACGTTGTATCGCCTGTTGTATGGATCTAAACAAACCTATATAACACGTTAAGAACGTCTGACCTTATCTAATACATAAGAACTGATAAACATTTTCCAAGGAACAATCACGTTCAGACCACCTGTGTGACGGATGAAACGACCGGGTAATCTTGTACTTCCATTAGAATTTCGGCGCACCTGTTGAGGTGAGGGAAATGCATCCCTTTCCGCATATTCGGACGTCACATGCAGGTGCTTGTCTGACCACTGTAATTTATGTATTGTATTTGCACTCTGTGCAGTAACAAATATCAATCTTGATGAACACAGTTTCCCTGTAATATATAATATATATATATATATATATATTTATGTATATGTGGGTGTGAATTACACAATACACATGACACTTTTTTCCCCTTGAACTTTTACATGTGTAATATAAAGCATATATATATATATATATATATATATATATATATATATATATATATACAAATATAATATTCAAAATTACGAATGTTATAATAGATCGTGGCTGGAATCATTTTACTTCTGCATGTTTCATGCATTCCTGTATACGTTGTAAAATATTCATCCATGGCCATAAATTTGAAAGCTTGTATGTAAATATTCAGTTTTATAAATGTGTATACCAATATTAAAAAAATGTATTATATCTTTTTTTTTAATTTCAAATGGTAAAATACATGATAAATAAATGAGACCATGTACACATGCGTGATCATTCACTGATGCGTGCTCTATCTTGAAATACTCGACGGCGACAAACTGAGAAAGCCGTTAAAACATGTCTGTACATTAATTAACCTGTTGTGATTTGATGTCATCAGGTAAGGCCCAAACTGTACAGAGGTGTGAGATGGGTCAAATTACATCTCTCCTGAGCATTTGGTCGTGACATACAGTTTTCTAATAGACTGAGCATCGTTTATTGTGGACAGCGGGGATGAATTGGTCCTGAGACATCTGTCAGTGACAGTGCCAGGACGCTTAAACTGCTTGTAGACAATATAGATGTTTCCTACCACACATGTAGATTACTATAGTATGTATAAAATTGTGTGAAATCTCTGTATATTTATATAAATGTTACAGTACTTTATGCATATGCACAGCCAAATTCATGGTGATAATAATAATAATAATAATAATAATAATAATAATAATATTAATATTATAATAATAATAATAATAATAATAATAATAATAATAATAATAATAATAATAATAATAAATCAGGGCCCTATATAGGCTGAGAGAGAGAGAGAAAGAGAGAGTTTTAAGTTATACGGCTAAAATGAAGAATTCTTGGACATTTCTTTGGAATTTATATAAATTTCCACTCCTGAGTTTACCAATATATCATGACCTTAACGCCTGAAAGCTGTTCTTTTGATATACCACTTGCGACATAATTTAGGTCTAATTCAGCTGATCATTGATGCCAAGAAAAAAACACCAATCTTTCACCAGACCTGTACATGAATTATTTTATGTTTAAAACGGTAAATCGAATTGTAATGAAAACATATCTATTACATGTATAGAGTGAGGAGGAGGTCCCTGGCAACGACCGCTATAAATATATGCCATGCATGAACATGCATGCACATTCAACTGATTTATACTGTATACAGAATTACTGTCTATATTTGTCAAATCATGTCAAGAAAACAACATTGGTATATATCATTTGAAATAATGTAATTAATTGAAATTTAATAAAATACTTCTGAAATAAAACTGCGCAAAGTGCAGATAAAATTATCTCTGATTCTGAATGTAAATTGCACAAAGCGCAAAACATGACATTTTAAAGCATCTTTGAGCATATATTTTATGAAAGAAAGTTTTTTGTTCACCAAATTTTACAATTAATTTAGGACCAAGCAGTTTTTTTTACTTTTCCTAAACAATTTACTATTTGTCTGATACATTCCTGGTATAAAGGCTAGGGGGGGGGGGGGGGGTGGGGGGGTTAGCATATATCTACATGTATATCTTTAGAAATGGTACTCACGTAATACTCACTTTAAATTTGTAGCAAATTGGTGGCAGAAATTTTACTAATCACTTTTATTAATACCAATTAAGGAAGTTAAAACCGAATTTAAACCTCCTTGTAAGAAATAATATGCAATTTCACATATAACTGATACGGGAGTGGGGAATGTGGCGCCCCCTACAGTTGAACTCAATCGGGAGAGGGCACAGGAGGGCCCAGGGGACGCATCAGTATATCATAGTTTTGTCATTTTATAATACTATATTAGCGTTTGGGTATTTATAAAAGAAACATTTATTTTTAAAATATATTTGCCTATATCTATTACCATTATCTATTGTATTATTATATTAAGGTTAGATGTGAAATCGTGCAGAAATTTAAACAAAAACATTATAATGGGAGCTATAGGATCATCCCGTCTTGCATCTTACTTCCTCGGATAAAAAAAAAATGTCCCCTTCAGTTGTAAACAGAATGAAAATACCATGCAAAACAACTGCCTCTAAATAAGATATAGTATACAGACAATAAATGATACCAAACAGCGATATTTATAATCGAAGTACAGACATTTTATATATAGGCCAAGGTTATAAATTGTTAGAAACAATAATTGTTGGCCTTGCACCGTTTCATGTTATGTTGTATTTTGTCACGTTTCAGCAGCGCCACCGACAGACACATAGATAACGCTTAATTACTGATGATGATTCTAATCTATGGCGGGTAAGTTTCCACTGGGACAGGTTCCGGACACCGATATAAGAAATCATCGACGTTATCAGGGGATAAACAACATTGTCATGGAAAGAACACATTAATTTTGTCATCAGCGAAACAAGGAACAAACAAAACACTCACTCGATGCCAGAATCCCTGTGATGACATGCCATTTGGTTATAATTTCTAGTAAACCGATCTGTTCAAATCCATGGCGTGGGCTGTAGCAGACGACAGCTCGGCCTCGAAGTGAAGTTTTGCCCACATAGCATCATCGTGTACATTTCTTTTTTTTATTTGCACAAAAACCACATGCTGTCAATTTTACGGGAATATCATTCATTAATAAAATATTATATCTTGAAATAAGATTATTTCATTAAAATTAAAGAACAAAATTTTTCCTAATGAATTATATATAGGAACACAACTATCACTGGTTGTGTAAAATCTTAAATACACACACTGACGTTAATTCTACTCGATTTCTACATTTTGCTTGTATGTACTGCCAAATATATAGAAAATCGGCCCACGGTTAAAGATTATACTAGTGATTTACATGTTTCATATATCACATATAAGAAAGTATATAGTGTCAAGTATAGAAGTTTTCTTTAATTAAAATATATGAATAAAAAGCACTTATATATATGCATGAGAATGATTTGATGCACTCGTGACATGTATAAAGCCGTAAAACTCGACTATCTATGTGGTCCCATAATTAGAGGTCGTCGCAGAGATGGCCCCCGTTGATCTGCGACATGATAGTTGATCTGTGACATGATGTGTGACAACCTCCCTCGTAAATTATGTGACAGACCGATCACATACTGATCCTGGTACCCCGAGATAGTTCCACTACTCTATCAGGTGTGCAATTACGTCATAACAAAATATCTCAACATCCATAAAGCATGTACTAGCTTATACACGTTTCCTTGATATATATATATATATATATATATATATATATATATATATATATGAACAACTTTAAATTATCATTGATAAACTATTTTGGATTCCACAAAATCTTAGTATTTTCTGCTTATATATGCATGCATATTGAAATGCTTCTTTATGCGATTTGACCCAAATTTGTTTTCTTATGCATATATATTTATATTAAGAATGCTTGTCTAACAGAGGTGTAAAACTGTATTGCATGATTAAAAATTATTATTCTTGGACGAATGATGTCATTTATGTGACATAAAGGGTGATATTGTATGCGTGTGTGCGTGTGTGTGTCAGAGAGAGAGAGAGAGAGGGGGGAGGGGGGCGCCTCACAATTATATATTTAAATTTATAATTTATACGAGGATTTATAAAATGTATATGCAGCTACTGATGAAATCCGTTCGTAAGACAAATGTGACACATATAAGTCGTTCACTATGCAGAAAATGATATTTACATAATATAAAAATAAATGAAATATCACAAACACAAGTAACGGGAAATTGCACCTCTATGATTAAATCTATAAAATAAAGAAAGGAATTACTGCACTGCAATCTTCCCATTATATAAATAACGTATGTATAGTATATATGACATTTTCGTGGTATAGTAATTAAGTATATATTCATTTAATGGTTGAAAAACCATGACAATATACATATGATGTAAATTTCGCTGACATCTATATATAGTGCTGAACTGCGACATTGCTAAAACTGCATGTATGATCCATGCACTCATTTCCGTCTCTTCGTGTGTGATTACGGTGGCCATGCATCGGAAAGATATTACATCGCTGCAGGCAGGAGCAGTCGAATTTAAGATGGATTGAGTCCAAGATTTGGCTTTATCGTAATCGCTCGGCAGATGTTTGTTGGTGTGACTCAGCAGTGGACACAGTGCGTCATCTTGTCTTAGCACCCGATCTCTTCGGGACAAATTTGTCTCAATTTGTAGATTACACGGCCGTCTTTTATAATTGGACTTGCTTGCGTCCGGTCGGGATGGGGTGCTGTGGCCGCGAAATGTTCGGAACAGCTGTCTGGTAAAAATGTAGCCAAAACTTGCCCTTCGCTGCGCAGTCGCCTCCAGGGACAGTCCTGTTTAATTAAAGAAAGAAAAGAGAAAGTAAAAAATCCCGAACAGCTTTGTTCTAGCGTTGCAGCCGCGATGTAATAGACATCGGTTTTCTTCGTAAGCATTTATCATGTGCTGGTAGGAATTATCCCCAAATATTTCATCCCGAGCAAACCAGTCATCGGAAAACAGGGCCCCCACACAAAACTGGTCGGCCGTGTATATCACATAACGCAGCCAATTGCATTGTTTTAATCATTCATGGCGCTTTCTGCCTGGGGAGACAAGATTTAAATGAATAATTGCTCCAAGGCTGCAATGAATTACAGAAGACTGTTACTTTTTTACTCATCAACGTCTGGTCACGTGACTTGTCACAGAACACTTTCCTGAAAGAAATAGCCCAGGCACACGGACGCTCCAATTACTTCTTTAATATTTCATACCATTGTTATTAAAGTTGGCACTCTTATTAAACCTTTGACGAATGGTTTCTGTTGTTTTATTAGTGTTATCAGTTTGTTCTCCTTATACAAAATGAGGCATACACACGTGCACGGTCATTGTCTTTCTTTTACATATCAGCAAATTTACTAAATTGTTCAGTATAAAGGTAATGAATGTCAAGATCTATATCTATGTATATACACAACCGGAATAAAGTGAAGGCGCTCTTGTACTGCGTATATAAGTGTAACATACGTGTTTAAAACAAATACCTTATTGTTTTAAAAGTTTATATTACCTGATCGTGGCTGATAGCATGCATGAGGTTGTTTACAGGTGCAGGACCTAATTTCTATTAACAAATGTGAAATAAACAAAAGGAGTGATTAGTAATGCTGCAGTGTTCTTTAAATTTACGTGCATGCATGGGCATTGTTTCGGGGGGGGGGGGGGGGGGGGCATGTCCCCCTCACGTTTAGGTACTTTTAATCCCTCTCACTTTAAGGAGTAAAACATGCATATTTAATTTTTTTAATTTCGTTCCATAATGCAATCAGTTTATAGTCTCGTCATATTTTCCCTAATAATCTTTCAATTATGAAACTTATATTGAGAAAAATTAGGATTCTGTATCTGCCGATTGCTTCATTGAATTGTTAAAAACGTTATCTCATGTGTTCAAATCAAATGAAAATTATGAATAATATGGTACTTGCAAATGGAACAAAATTATATTAATATTATGAAAATATATATACTTAACAGTATATATGTCTGTATGTGGGGGGGGGGGGAGTGATGAAGATTATGACATTTCAGGAGTTGGGGTTTGTCCTGCTTGTGATAAGGGGGGTAGGAGCTGTCCAAAGATTTTAAGCGGTCGTCCTTATTCCGGGGGAGTTCGACTATGTACGACCATTACATAATTGCAGTAGAAATGTTAGTCTTTTTGGGCCGAGAACGATGCTAGTTGTTATAAGGACAAAGTCTAACATTAATCAAAGACGGTTTGACGAATCCAAGGCTCGCTTGATAAAATATCAGATAAATCGGCCTGTAACAACACTGGACAGGGATTTCCTCGGTGGATCGGCTATAGCGGCCAATTCCAGTAACGGATGGACGGTGCTTTATTTGCCGAATCCTAGTTTACACTAATTCTACGCCTTGCCATCAATGTAAGCAATGCATATTTACAAGTGCCTGTTATCTACGTTTGGCAGTAGGTAAGATAGAACGGGACCTGTCTGTATCTGGCGGGTGCAGAACGCACCAATCGATAGGCGGGGAGAGTGAAATGAACATCAAAGCCAAACATGTGTGCCCCGCAGCCAGAGGTGTTAATTTATGCATCACGTGGGGGCGGGGCGCCCAATCAAATCCCTGCTCCAGCTTGGCCAAATGTATTCAGTCAGAAAACGTGGGACATGAGAGCCAGTGTTTAGGCTAGTGACACTCTAGTTCGGAGCCTTCATGCGCGCGTATGTGGTTTCAGGCTGGATTATACCGACTTCCAGGATGATGCTTAACTTTCTGACATACACTGGAGTTACATATAATCACTAAGGGAGCCAGATTCGCCACACAGTTATACTAAAACGAACGGGGGTCCTATGGCCCGAATCCACTATGGCGGCTGGGACGTTCTATTTCTGCCTTGCTATTGTTGTGTTGAGTTTACCAGGCGAGCTATGGGCCAGTCCGCACGTCAAATGTCCGGCCGTCTGCCACTGTCTTGGGTCTATGGTGGACTGCAATAAACAAGGACTTAGTGAGGTGCCCTCGGACCTACCATCTTGGGTTAATATCTTGTAAGTATATCTTAATCTCATGTTATGAACTTGAATTTATTGGGACAGTGCAAACGGAACACCTATGCTATGGGCAGTAGGGGTGAAGGTCGCCAGTGACCACCAAAGCTGTATGAGTGTATCACATACGTCCGTGCCATAATCTTAATATAACTATACCCTGCTTGAAACCACAACATATATTTCATATACCACCCCCCCCCCGTTTATTCCAAAACCATAAGTATGGACGAAGTATGTGTAAGGTTAGATTTGACGTTTTCATGGCTCGCGAGGAGACTGTAAACACTGGAACAAGTAGTGGCACTTCACGAGTCTTGACGGTTTTTAGTTCTCATGTAAACAGACAACTTCAAGTTTTTTTGGAGTTCAATGATTTGATAGCCTTCCATTCTATAGCAGATGGCAAGAAATAATATTTCGGTTATTCTCACCAGTTGATATGCTGTAATTCTATTTGACAGCATATTTATACATGTAATGATTCTTTAGAGGCTGGCTAAAACTGAAAGATTTACTAATTTTTTTCCAGATATAATGCATTCCTATCAAAACTGAGGATTTAAAAATACCTCTCCATTATATCACATTTTGTAACTTACACATTGTATAAATTTAAGATTGTGACACATACGTTTTAACGTAGTTTGAATTTCAGCATACCAATGGCAATATAAAATAAAAAGACAATGTAAAGTAACATTTTTATGGTAGTAATCAAAATTATTTTGATTAATTTATACTTGCAAAAGAAAAAATATTAATTATTCATTTGTGTTTTAACTTAAATGTTTGGTTTGCTACCTGACAGCCCACCTGCACAAGGACTGGCAAATAAATATCAGGATATGTTGACATAAATATGGTTATCACACCTGAAAAGATGTTATCAGTTACATTATCAAATATCAATCACGTTAACACCTGCCCAGGAGGCTATCTGGAGTACTCACTGCTTATGATGTAATCAATGTAGCGAAATGATACTAGCAATGATATAACTTAGTCCGTGTATTAAACCCTGTGTGTATTAAGATAAAATAGGGAGGGGGCTGCTTTGATATCATATTTGGTAACTGCTTTATAATCAGAAAACAAATGTAGTATGTCACCTGTTCACAATGAAATAGGATTGAAAAACAGCCCAAGTGTATTGATTATGAGACTATAAATGTTAAATATAACATTTATGGTGCAAATAATCAATTTACTCCTAAGATGTTTCGGCATCATAACAGTAGTTAAAAGGCATCATGTTTATGTTGACTGCAAAATTAAATTGAGAAAACTGTCACATTGGCCACCCTATTTGTGGTGATTAAGATGTATTTGATTTGACTTGCCATTTGACCATATGATAATTGACATAAATATATATGTCAGGGAGAGACTCAGACAGTAATTAATTGATTAATATAAATTTTGATTTGAAATACAGGGTAACCAGAACTGCTTTCAACATGTTCGTGCCATTCCTGGTAAAACACCACTACCAACACTGTTATTTTCAGTTTTAAAGTACATTTTAATATAAGAAATTAACAATTTACATAACCATGCTCTTCATAAAGGATTCGGATTTGATTGCAAATGAGACATACATGTATGCTTATGTTTAAGGCTTAATTAATAGTTTATTTGTACTTATGTAGGAGATTGACTCTTAATTTACCCAAAATAATATGCCCACTGATGAGATGTAGTTGCATTTTAAGACCTCATTTGTTCATGTTATTGACATATTTCTTACTAATTATATTTTACCATTATAAAGAATCAAATGCTAGCAGCCCCCAGGTGAATGTTATGTTGGACCAGTGTTATGTATCATCAATATTTTGATACAGGTGCATCTCATGATACAGGTATATTTGACTTTGTGTCGCAATGTATCAAACTGTTGATGAACTATCAAATCTTACTATCTTACTGGTTCTGAGTTGTAGGTATCACCATAGATTGGCTCTTGTTATGTGACTGATATTCGTATATACTAAAAGGATAAATATTGGCTGGCATTAATATAGAACAGCACATCCTGTTTTCCAGTGATTTTGTGTACCCTTATAATTTTGTTGGTAAATAAATGACTTCCAGTTGTTTCCTATCATCAGAGAGCTTGTGGCCTCAAATGAGCAGTAATTGCTCATGTTATTGCCAGGTGTGCTCACATAATTGGAGCAGGCACAGAGATATTGGTTGCGGATTGTGCGGGCAATTGTCATGAAATTATGATGAGGGACCAGTGACTGGGTTTTGCAACTGTTTGTAATAGGGTATTTGTCTGTTTGCGTGGGGTTACATGCCTGGGAAGATGGATGCTTACCAGCATCACAGGGCCATCAGCGATGGTGTGAAAGTCGGCTCATCCCTGTGGTTTTATACAGTCATTATGGTATTTGGCTCATTATTTCACACATATACTTGTGGTAATTACCTCCATGATCGAGTTTCATCAGCAGCTGTGTTGACATACAGACCAATCTATCACGAGCCCTATCATACAGATTGTATCAATTATCATTATATCAACAATACCACTGTGCTCCATTATCACTCACTTTGTAAATTTTTGCTTTTATTTCTTTCTAACAGGGATCTCCGATCTAACGCAATCAAACAACTCTCCGTGGATGCATTTAAAGGACTGAATGATCTGGAAGAACTGTGAGTAATAAATTTTATACATATAATTTTTGTGAACAGGGTTTGTTATATAGGTGATCAGCTGCATCAATGTATCCATAACGCAATAACAGCGGCTTTGTTTAAGGTAGACAGTACATGTGGTATCGCACTCACCGAGTGTACCTTTTATTTTAGACTTTGCTTGGGTGCATGAGACAGGAATATAATAAGTGCATTCTGCCCTGGTTTTCTGTAACTCTTATTGCTGTAACATTGAGTGCCAGCTTGTGCTTCCACAGGGAGTTGCAACTCCAGTCATTCTTCCCCTGTCTCCATTTTACCATCTGGTAGGGGCAAGTTTCTGATTATGAGGGAATAATCAGTTCCTCAGCCTCAGGAGAATTTAAAGTTATGAGGTGATTTCAGTTCAGCACTTCACACTGCAGTATGAGTAATTTGGTAGTTTTTGCCCGGGACATCATGGAGGGGGAGCTTTGCAGGGAAAAAAGCCTTGTGAACTTTGTCAGTGCAGATTTGATTACTGTTGGGATGTATGCAGCTAGCCAGTAAACTCTGACATGGGGCCTACAGTGGAGGCAGCACAGATGTAAAGTCGCTTGTCAGCTGTGGTGTTTGTGTCTGGCAGCTATTTGTGTTGTCGGAGAGGCGATGAGAGATGGATTACCAAGAGCTGGCCCACAATTTCTCAAGTTGCGTACAAAACACTGGTACAGAATGCCTGTACGGCTGTATCCATGCTGGAAAGAAAGGAACTAACCGTTCAATACCCTAAGTTCTTATATTGTGTTGGATAGATCAAGGGTTGGCAGCCAAAGTTAGCTTTGCTGAACCTAAACATTTAATTACAACCATAATGTTAAAGATCAATAAAATGTATTTTAAAATGTCACAAAAATGCCATAGGGATGGTGCACTATAAGATATGTTTTCTATCATATCATAAAAGTCAAATTTTATATTTGAAGTTTACTCATTTTTGGGGTCTTGATAGCTACCAAAAAGTATTCTGAAAAGTATTTTTTATTTAATTTTCAGTAATTTTCAGTACTTTTCAGTACTTTTCAGTTATGATCAAAACCCCATATTTGTGGGTATTAGGGTGGTAGTGCTTGTGAGGGCTTTCTCAGGATCTGGTCCGTCCTGTCTTGTGTGGTAGAGTTACATCTAAGGTCACCAGCTGTGACATTAATCCATGCTGCAGGACTTCCGATTCAGTGAGATTCCTGCAGACCAAATTAGAAGACGTTGAAGTAACAGCTTGGATTCAGTCAGTGGGCAATAATTAATGAAAGTCCTGATGCAGTCGAAACGTTTTCTTTGTAGGTCCCGCACAGAAATGCTTGATCATGCATAGGAATGTGTGACGGAGCCTCCGAGAGCATGGCCCCATCTTCACAAACACACATTGTAATGTTACTGTGCTCATCACCATGGTGATGGCAGTCACTCAGGCGGCACTAGCAGGCCCCTGTGGAGAGTTAGAGAAGCATTTGTTGGTGGGGGGTTTGATCATTATGGCGCTGTCAGATACATCTAGGGCTACTTGGCAGATAATGCGGCTCTGTTCCAAATTGCTGGTTCTAATAGCGGGCCAGCTAAAATGGTGAAACAGGACCAGAAGGGCCCAGGTTTTTTAACAGAGGCCCTCTTGACCATACAAAGAAGCATGCATGCTTGCTCCCTCGAGTGGGTGCTTGTCTCTGTTTGACACAGCTGCAGGTGATAGGGCTCCCATAAGTAACGTGCTACTTTTTTGTTCAACGCTTATTCTATATCGGTCAATTCCCTGTTATTTCTCACCATGTTGATGTATGCTTCGCCATTGGAGAGGCGATAGTATGCAAGTGGAGCACATACAAAGGCTCCAGCTTTTGTATTAGATTTGTGCTGAATGCAACATAGAAAATGTTTCAAAGGCCTTTTGGGCGAGCAAACAGAACCAAGGGGGCAGGCTTGGCAACTGAACAGCCACAATACTAGGCAGCGAGGATGTTGTAAATTTGTTCTCCCTAGGTAAACACTGTCTAATGAAACTCTAATTCATTCAGCCGTTCTGAAGCTGTTTGCCTGCTCATTTCTTCCAGAAATTGTCTTTCACACGTGGTTCAGGGGACATCATATTGTGCCAGGGGCTGATTAAAACCACTGCACCCAATACATTTTAAACCATGCACAATTTGCCCAGCGTAACAAATCTAAATACTGCCAAATTGTTGTCCCTGATCTGTTGCAAGCTGTGTTTGTGTTGCAAAAACAGTTTCATTTCCGATGATTTTGAATTCTTCACACTTTCATCCACTGAGCAAACTGGTGTGCGAGATAATGAAAAAAATGTATGATTTTACTGCTCATTACTCCCCGAGTTCTCCTTGTGACACTAAATAAACTCTTGAATAATAGCAGAATATTTGATTGCTCACTTGCATTGACCTATGTATATATGATCTGCTGGGCTTTTTGTCTGATTACTTGGGCTTAATTTGTCATTGCAAAACCTGCTTATAGCCTTGCTCTCTTTGGTGTACAGGCAGGATTTAAGGTGTGAGAGAAGTATACCTGAAGTGTGTAGGCTAACCATAGGTATCCACACTCAGTGTCGTAATGCACCATAACTCATATTAGGTCATACAATGAATATTGCATTGATCTAAGGTATTTTGGGGTCCTGGATCTAAGCTGGTGTTATGTAAGAAACACTTTGTAAAGCTTATACTTGAAGCAGGGTGGGAGAAAATACAAAGCCACTTGAATGTGGCAGCATTAAGTCACTGACACATGGGAGGGCTTAATGAGGAGGGGTATTCTCTCAGGTACAGGAGTGTGTAAAGACCCCACCTCTTGCTGGGGTTTTATGGCAGTGGGTGGGATTAGGGAACGCCCGGTTTAATTAGTGGAAACCCCCCAGGGATTTTGAGGTTTAAATGCCATCCATTGAATTTCTCACTGAATGAACTACTCTTGCTTTATACTGCTTAATAGAATGTCAAGATTTGAATTACGACTAGAATTAAGAAATGGTAACATAGAAACCGGCCATCAGGTCCCATAGTTGATGAATAGTCGAGGAGTGGCTCTCTAAGTGCCAGGGAGAAAGGATGTATGTCGAGTTACTTATGAACATGCCCACCAAGCATTATGTTAAAAATCAACCATTCACTAATGGATGATTATTATAAAAAATATATATGCATTTCCTGACATTTCATTATTTATTAGTAATTTTTATCATTAGTTCCATTTAATGAATGAGTATTATGACCTGTCAATTTTTAATGCATGCCCTTCAGCAGACCTGTAACTTCTGTTTAATGCTAGGTGCATTACCGTTGGCAAATAATAATATAGAGTGCAATTAATGCATTATCATTAATCACTGCAGTTTTATTTCATTGACTGACTTATGATGTGCCAGGTTTAGCAGTCAGCTGGTATTCAGTGATTCTGTCCGACCTCTGGCATTGATTTTAATATCAATCAGAGGTATTAAGGAATAACAACTGTATTGTTGCCTGTGACTGATTTAGACTAGTAGAATGTAGTAATCAGTAGGCTGTCGTGCACGTTTGAACTGTGTCCCCACATGGTTAAGTGTTTGATTGTATTGTCACATTTGCACATGAGGTGTGAGCTGGCATGTGGTAATCATAAGAAATAATTGAAACCATATGTGAAAGCTGAAGAGTAGTTAGTGTTCTGACTGCACCTTATGATAAAGTGCGTGGTGTTTGTGTTCTGACCCTACCTCATGATAAAGCGTACAATATTTGTACCACTGGAGAGCTTTAAGGACAAGACCCCGGTAAGGGAGGGTTCAACAGAGGTGTTTATTGGTGGCAGGTGTTGCTCAGGTGTTTCCCGAGGTGACAGGTTGTCTGATAAATCACACCTGTACTTAACGATCATGCTGTTAGCAAGTTTGATAAGGCGTATAGTCCCCATAGTGTGACAAGTCGCACACACTCTGAGCACACCTGTGACACAGACTCTATCACTCAAGACTCATGTCAAGTCTCTCTACACTTTTTCCACCCACTGTTTTCAGAATTATGACTGAAGTTATGTTTGTGCCAGTGTTGCCAAGTAGGAAAAATTTGGCGCCACTTCATTTTGTTATATTATATCACATTGGCTGTTTTATGCTCTTGGTTTCCCAATCTCATAGATGGCTTCATTTTGGAATGAATCTAAATTATTGAACCTTGTTATCTAAACATTGATAAACAAAGCACTGGCTGGTTTTTGAGATACTGTTGTGTCAAGTTAATGAAAAGTGCACGATAGGCTCTTGATTGCTGTTGTTTAATTGCTGAGTAAACAGAAATGCAGTGATCTAACTGCCCTAGGAGACTATTATTCACTTTCATGATTAGTCAACAAGCATGTTGTCAGTGAAAATTCACTGCTGAACATCATTGGAAATTGACTATCTAAAATATCATGGTACTTTTGAGTGAATACATGTTGCAAAATTTGACATTGACTTCTCATTATCAAATGAAGATACATACAGTATAACTATGTGATGAGGTCATGTTTAGTTATGTATATATTCTATAATTTGACCATAAAAATCCTGGAAGTGAATGTCAGAAACCCACAATTATTATGAAAAAATAGCCAAAACCCACTGTGTCCTGTCATAGGTGTCAGTGGTTTGTTATTAATAATGAAGTGTCAAAACATATGACATGGGATATATATACAAGACCCCCCAGTTGTGGTTGATTCGGAATTTTTGTTGTTGTGGTAGGTGACCTCAGAAGGATCTTTACCCCCCACGGATGTCCTGCTGTGGTTAACATAGTTATATAAACTTGGAATAAGTGTTCCATATTATTGTAGGTGAAGGGTACTCATTTTGCATTTGCTCCTCTGCAAGGCAAAATTGAATTATGTACAAAAAATGTACAATGTTTTTCCCAGATTATGAATATGTAATGACAGGTACATGAATTTTTACAAAACCTTTTGATGTCTGTTTTGCGGTTGGCTATGTATTTGCCTTTAATTTTGCTTTTGATACACTTGATAAATTTCACCATGGGGATTATTACACAAGCTACATGACACTTGATAAATGTGAGATCCATAAAACATGTATGACAGTATAATGTTTTTAATGATAATAATGTGCATAAAACACACATTGTTTATATTGATATATTTTATTTTAAATATACTTGTAAAATATATGTTATATACCAGTCTTTCATATTCTTTGCAGTGATCTTACCAACAACCAGTTGAAATCTGTGAACACCTCAATTTTTCAACACTTGCCGAAACTAAGGCAGCTGTAAGTCTATCTATTACTTTGTTACAGATGTTGTTTTAAGCTTAAAAAAATAGTTTTTCCTGTGGCATTATTGTGTAGAATATGGAAATCTCAGAAACAGTATTGATTTTGAAATTGGTATTATTTTGAAAATAACCTTTTGTTGTAAATCTGCGCGAGAAGATCTCATCGTAGAATATTTTGCATATATGTGGTTAGCATTACTGATTTCTACTACTGATTAAATACTGCGGTGGGTTGTGGTTTTATTTGGATGTTATGGGATATTAGTTAAAACATTGGTGATGTGGTTGTGATAAAAGAGGATGAAATTGATCATGATAAGATAAGATTTGTTTAATTCAGACATACTCTGTCAACACACTTTTCAACAAATGCACTTATATACTTTATAATGAACATAAAAGTTTTATCATTTATAAGGTCACTATATATGTAGTGAGATTTTATGTTTAGCACTCTTTTCAGTGCAACAGAGAAATGAATATGCCTGGTATGAACATCATTTAATTGTGGCTTAGAGTTTATATAAATGGAAGATTATTTTGTATTTGTTATTATCTGTTTATTATTCCATAATTTTTTTCTTTTTCTGAAATAACCGAGCTGTTTTGTATTCCCTCTTGTAGAAAAATATCATATAACCACCTGTCTGAAATCCCGAACTTTGGGAAGACTGTCAACATCAGCCATCTTATCTTGTAAGTATTTGCTATATTTATACAGATTATTCCCAAGTTTTGAATGGTCTCTGGGTGTTTATAAATCCTTATATACTGCAATGAAACCTCCCTATAGGCGCCACTGGAGGGACACAGGTGTTGGCCATAATAGAGAGGTGCTTGTATTAGAGAGTTACAGACTTTTAAATCTTCTATTACCTGGACAGTCTCAAGTGTCCTTAATTTAGAGTTGTCTGTAACAGAGAGATGCCCATAAGGATAGGTTTTATATATTTTGTATATTCATATGTGTGATTCAGTCAGTGTTTACAGTTGAATGATATGCAATACTTGTGTTTGTATTCTGTTCGCAATGGTATGTAATGTATAGATGTTGGCTTCGATGGTGTCTTATACCTAATAATGATTCTATGTTGTATTTCACAAACAATTGCCAGAATCAGGGGTTGTCTGTAAATGTAATAACATTTTATCTTCAATTACAGTTAGATTTAGCATATAGTTAATGCTTTGAATTGTTCTGATTTTATCAGCAATATGCTATATGGTTAGTGCTGATACTGGGAGAAGCGATGGTTTGACTATCATGTGACTGATCATGTGACCGATAGCATCAGTAAAGGGCTGAGGGAGACATATTGGCGTGTTATCAGATTTTGTCAGACCCATCAGATCTGTATCAGTCAGGACTCTGACAAATTGCGTCTTGGTCCCATATTTTGTCGTATAGCGGAGGCACAAGGGACGGGTGATTGGCCTGTATTGTCGTCCCATATCGTAAGTCACCCTCGGTGTATAGGCGAGCTGTAATCAGGTATAATTTTCTCAGACACCGCTATTCGGAGGTGTTTGTAAGCTATTTTGCTCCCTATAGCAGGTGCCTAGCCATTGCCAGGCATAACATTCGGGGCCACAGGAATGTAACCTGTACATTGACATTGACAGCTTTAGGTTATGCTCTGGTGGACATGCTTGTTGGCACTGCTTGATAAAATAGGAAGCAGTCACTCATGAAATTGGACTAGAGCCAGCTGGTTTGTTCTCAGTCAGCCAGAGTTGGGGAAGAAAAGAGAAGGGGGGGGGGGAGAGAAGTCCTGTACTGATCAAATTCTAATGACACTCCTAACCCGCTTGTGCTTTGTTGTTTACCTCTACAGTAAGCTCTTAGTCTGTATAAAATATAGATTGTGATTAAATCATGCCATTAATGAGAATCGGGAATACTGTCTATTAATAGAGAGAGCAAGAACAATTTTTTTTGCAATGTAACATTTTAATATCCCCATTCAAGTTTTATTGTGTACTATCAGGACCCTTGATTATCATTACCGCCCTAATAACTATTATTTTTTTCCAGACACCATAATCGCATCCATAGCATCAACAAAATATCACTAGAATGGCTGCCAAAGCTACGGGTGTTAGATTTGAATTACAATCGTATCGTTGACATGCTGCCTGGGTCATTCCCTGCAATGCCAAGTTTGCACCAGCTGTAAGTATGATATAAATGAACATTTTAGAATAAGTCTGATTTCAGTCTGTTCTTTTTGCTGCAAAATCATTTTCAAATTTCTGTTAAAAAAAACCCTAAAATTAAATTATAATATTAAAAAGAAGTAATTGTTGCTTGATTGTGTGCTCCATATTACATTATATTATCACGATATTTTGGCTTAAGTATGTGAGAGTGGTACTAGAGAGTTTATGAACATTTTATTACAGGTTTCTTAATAATAACAAGATCATCAGCCTTGAGATAGGGTCACTTGACAACTTGACAAACCTGGAATGGTTGAAACTCAGCAAAAACAAACTCCAGGTCCTTCCCAAGGATGTCTTCAGGAACCTCACCAACCTCAAACACCTGTAAGTATTGCTGTCTGTAAAATATTATATTTACAAACTCGATTATGATTTTCCATGTATATCAAATTCTGTAAGGAACTGTAAGTACAGACTTTCATTCCATCAACTTCTGTTCTTGAATTTTCTTCTTGGAACTTTATTAAAATGAAACAGCAGCGTGGACTAAATGGAAGATAATGATTCATATTATTGTGCATGTGGCATTCACAGTTAGTTATTGTGTGAACATAAAACCCTAAAAAATGGAAGGCCCAATTATCAATAAAAACATTTCTGTGCACCCAAAGCCAGTAAGAGCTAGCTAAAACATTAACTGTCGGGGAGTGTGTTCATTGATTCAGACCTGAATATTTATAAATTAGTCAGTGATACCCAAATACAGGGCACATGCTTCATTTGGTAACTGATTTCCTTACACTATGAATAATATATTTGAACAAAAGTTGACCTCTTTTAATTTCCAGGGAGCTCAATCGTAACAAAATTCGAGTGGTGGAGGGACTGACGTTCCATGGCCTGGATAAACTACAGATTCTTAAGCTGAGGAAGAACAATATATCTGCTCTGATGGATGGAGCGTTCTGGGGTCTCAACAAGATCCAAAACCTGTAAGTACCAAACAGGATCACAGTTTACTGTGGTTGCCTTTTTATTCACGAGGGTTTTAATTTCGAAATATTTGTGAATGTGAAATAATCGCGAATATGACACCCTGGGAATAAGATGCCGCATCAACTAAGATGACCTCTGAAAACAACCTCATCAGCAAATAATTTGTGCCTTGTTTTGAAACTGGCCAATGCATTATCCATACACACAGACTGTGATACTGGTCTGTGTAATACCAGCCATTATTTAATGACTGAACCAGAAATTAGGTATTGTAGGATTTTTTACTAAACTTAATATCAATACATATCCTGCAATACTTAGATTTTAAAGGTTCTGTTTGCAATCACATAAAATGAAACCCCTGTGATTTGTTCAAAATGAAGAATTGGTGAAATTTTAGCCTCGCGAAAATAAAGCCAGCCACAGTATCTATGGTAAATGTAAATCATATATGCAGAGGTAATATCATGGTTAATAGTAGTTACTCCTAGAGGGAGCCACTGTATTTCCCCTCCTTTGATTATCAGATCATATAAACTAAGAATGCTAGCTATTAAATTATATTAAAATTCCAGATGTTTCACAGTAATGTCCCATATTAAAGGCATTTCCCAGTCTTTCATACAGGTGAATGTTCAGTTTGCTTTATGCATAATTTTTGGGCTAAAATGTAAAAAAAATTGTTTTTGATTTCCTATTTCCAGTGCTGGTCCTCTTCCTGTGGTTGCTTCAGTGGGCTAGTTGTGTCTTTGTTAGTTAAAGTCCCGTCTATAGATCTAATTTTCTGGTTAACCTTTATTTAGTGTACCTGTTGTCATTGATTCTATTTACCTTTGCTTGTGACCTCAGATACCTGCAGCAGCTAATTTGGGGGTTACTGTATCCTGTGATCTTTAATTGTTGACTCAGATAGTCTTCTTTGATGTGTAGCTCTTTGAAGATGATTAAACATGCAGAAAAAGGTTGTTACTCTTTTCCCCCTTTACAAGCTCACTTCCTGTTTGCTCTGATGTTAATATTTGTTATTATCATTAATAAGAAGGACATTAGTCCATTAAAGAGAGCCCTACGGGAGCCTTAATGATATATAGTTTGAAGGGGAAAAAAGTGCATGAATAAACATTAAATGCAAGTTGTAGAATATTCCAGATGGGTACAGGTGAAGCTTTTATATGGCAAAGCATCATTTTGTGCTGGAAGGCAGGCTACCCTGATTGGTATGCATGCAGTTTCAGACTTGGAAGTGTCTATGAATATATGATGGCTGCTCAGTGAACAAATTGCCAGATATTTCGCAGCTGAAATTGGCTCAGAAACCTAGGGCCCTAGGGGGCAGAAAACCATGTGAGGGCTATTATGATGTAGTTGTGACAGCACATTTACCTGTTCTCAAATGAACGACACCGGCGGGAACGACATTCATTTACCAGATGCAGTCTGCAGATGGCAAAAAGCGCCGAGGGTTTTGTTTTTTCATTTAATCTTGAATAATGGGTGGACACGTGGATAATAGACTACAACAGAAGGTGTCAATAGGCAAGTTAAGACCCCCAGTGGGAAGATAGCTCCTGTTTTATGGGTACAGTTAAAGGCTGAAGCAAATCTGGCAGAGGCTGTATCAAATTTGTAATGATTGCCACATGGACCCCCATCTTCCTTCCTGTGATGGGTTGAGATTGTAAATTATGATTTTTTGTCCACTTCTCATGCATACTAATGAAAATTCTGTCTGGACCTGGTGCCGTGTTTTCCCAACCTTCATTTCCATTGGTCACATCTGTGTCCCAGGCCCAGCAGCCTAGTGAGATGCTCATGCGGATGTTCCGCCATCAGACTGACCCCCCCCTCCTGACCAACCACCAACAAAATAAATAAAAATTTCCCCGCCAGGGGAGTTCTGGCAGGCGTGTACTCTGTAGCTTAATTAATGCCCTTGTATATGCTTTATGGCTGAAGGGCCACAGGTTTGCAGTGTTAAACAAATTCTGGTCACAAATTCATTTCTTCATATATTAAAGTTCTTCCATTAGTTGTTAAACTTCTTCCATTTGTTGTGTATCTTATTTGTTGTCTTATATCTTGTCTCTTTTTGGTTATTTGTATACTAAATGCTGATTGTGAGCTGTTTGTCTTTATAAAGGCAGGATTTGTCACTCCATTTTTTTTATTTGATTTATCTAATATCTTACTGAGCTTAAGTTGTTTACTTGAGGGCGGTTTTACTGTACCATGTGAAATGAACTGTACTGTACTTCATAAAGGTACTTATCCGAAATATGAACACATTTTCTTTAATAAAACATGTGCTTGAAACAACATTTTCCAGCAGACATTTACAGTTATTTTGTTAGTGACTGCAGATATGGTCAGTTTGGATGTGTACTGAATGTATACATTTATTTGTATTTTATTTTACAGACAAATGGATTATAATAAGATCAAGTCAGTGACCAGTGGCTGGCTGTATGGACTCAGTTCTCTTCAGCAACTGTAAGTTATCACTATTTATCATTCTCTGTCATGTGTGTATTGCCATATGTTTGTACAGTCACCTTTCAATGAAAGGTAAAACACTCTGGTATCAAGTGTTGTGGTGTTTCAACATGTGTTCATGGCCCATGGATCCATAGTAAAATATCGTTTAGCTTCTCTGTAATGTAATATCTAACATGTTACCCTAAATGCACCCAGCTTCCTCCCCCCCCCCCCCCCCCAGCACTTCTTTCATATTGATATGGTTCTGGAATTGAAGACATGGGATTGGACAAATCCCGATTTGATGAGACGGATAAAATTTTGTCAAAGACCAGGCTCTAGTATAGATTATGAAGGGACAAGCTGGTGATTTAAAGGTCATTGTGCAGGCGCTGGTTCATGCACTTGGTTAATATTACAGAACAGGCATCAATCAAATAGTTTAATTATAAAATTTGATATGGTGTTCAGTGAATCAGCAAGTTTTACTTCCTCATTAACATTCTGATGAAGGTATGTCTTGTTTACTATGTAATTTATTTAAACACAGGTGTGTAGAAGTGTTGTTGGCCTACAGGAAATGATATGATAAGGGTATATTACACACTCTCACAATTAGCTCAAGATGCCTCGTGTGTTAGCCTTAGATTTGTATCGATTCTGGAGACGGCACTTATCAAGGTATAAAAAGAGTGAAACCAGCACTTTGTGTGTTCAGAGAGTGACAGGCCACGACATGAAGGAGACTTTAGTCACAGATAGAGTCCTTAATGATAACCTGGTACAACATCAAAGAACACAAGGTGTTGTTTTAATGTTCGTTATTTTTTATTGTTTTGTATATATGAAGATATGTGGCCTTATATTTTAGCAGGTAAACCCTGTTGAAAGTATATGAAGGGATATAGTGAATATTATAAATGATTATAAATATATATATTCATTGTTTAAATCATGATATACAAATTTAAATAAAACTGAATATCTATACATACAGGCTTTATGGTCCTGCTTATTTTGCAACCTACAGTGGTTCATGATGCATAAAGAAAGTAACATGATTTCAGCCATCACTATATATATATATATATATATATATGCAGTATAACTTTAGAAAAATTGAATGTTATATGTTTGGATATGTATTATGCTTTTAATACACATGTTTACACTTGTAAGTTTTTCTCCACATATCATTGGTTATGTAACATACTGACACACACACACACATACACATGTATGTGTAAAATATATATCTTATAGTATATACAGTATGTTTTATATATGATATTTATATAATATATATAAGGTTGTTTGGACACCTTAAACCTCTTGATCAGTTATGGAGCTCTTGGGCTACAGGGTTTGAAGGAAGTAATTTTCACTATAAGAAGGAGAATTAGGGCTCTATGCAGGGAAATGGGTTACATACACACATACAAACAGAACCAAATCCTTAGTGTACACACACATGTGAGGGAGGTTGCTGCACTTTATTGATGGAGTACAATGGAGCGATGTATTGGTGTGTGAATGCGAAGAAAAGAGTTCACTCTCCACCAGTGGTGTACAGGCAGTGTTGTGATGCAGGTGTTCTCCAATGTATGCGCGGAGAGAGATTTAGTACTGACTCACGCTGGGACCCAGTGAAACATAAACAATGTACCGGCACTGTGTCCTCTGACATGACCCACATGAAGTTACCAAGTCACTGGCAATAGGCTGGAGGATTAAATCTGCCAACACTCTGGTTACCTGTACCTCAGAGTCTGCCCAGAGCCCAGGAGGCTCAAAAACAAGCTAATCCTCTCAACAGAAGGAAGCAGCACTTTTTACATGCCAGACATAGGGTTTACTTTAGACTGTATGGGCATGCTGCTGATCCCATAGGGCAGCTTTAAATAAAATAGCTAACAATTTGTTTTTTTTTAGCACATTTATCAGTCTTGACAACTGGTTTTTGTTACCTTGGTGAGATAATGTCCAGGTTGTCCTATTTAATATTACTGTGGTGAGGTCTCTTCTGTATTTGGGCCTCCGCTGTAGTGTGAATGTATTGGTTCATTAACTCATATATTATGACTGTACCCATACAGATATCTAGAATAAGATGGGTGCCAGTTTATATTTATAGGTTTCCAGCTTAGTTAGATTACTGTTATTGTATATCAATTCAGTCATGAGATATATTTCCTTAAATTATACAGCTATAATAACTTTGATCTGTCAGTATAGGAGGAATTCCTAAATGCAGTCAATATGATTAAACTGATGAACTGTGAAAAAACTGCACACTTGTACACATCTTTTTGAAAACTTTTATGGTTGCATTTTGAATTGAAAAATTGTCTTGTGGATGGTAGCACAGTTTTCTCACTGCTGACTTTGTTGGTGATGCATTTATCAGTTATAGTTTTTGTGAATGCGTTTTATACCGATTTACTGAGGCATATTCTTGATATAAGGACTAGACCTGATTTTGAATAAATCTTCAGAACCTGGGATGGCCGTCAGCTGCCGAAGCCCAGGCATTTTTAGCAGTGTGTGTTCATCCCACAACCCTGTGTATTTACACGGTGTCTGATTTCTTTTGAACTTGATAACGACTAAAACATGTGCTAGACACTTTGTTTACCCACTGCAAGAGATCTATCACTGCAGCCATTTGAGGGCCAATCAGCCTGCGTATTCTTACACCATTTAAAGCACACACTACAGAGACTTGGGGAAACAAATTCCCCAGACATGGATGAATTGGCTGGTGGTTTATACGATTGTATGGGGGATGTTTTGTCAAGGGTTGCGATGTTTTGGGGGTCTGTTGAAGACTTTGGCATGTGTGGAGTAGGGGATGCGCCAGTCACAGGCTGTTTGTTTAACTGCTTCCCATATCAGACTTGGGCTGCGTGCTGTGGAGAGCAGCAGAACATGTTGGCCATCCCCTGTCGGTGCAGCACAGTCCAGCTGCGGCTCCAGCAATGGTCCTGCTTGTTTAAGCTTGAATTACTTGGCCAGTCTTGTATGGAAGCCATCAGGTTCAATTAAGTCCTTCCCTCAATTCCCTAACGAGCACAGCTTCGTTAGTCCACACAGAGAGGGGGTCTGAGCGTGTCCATCATCAGTGGGATCCCCCTGAGTTCAAACAAACCTTTGGTATTGAGTCACATGAAGTCTGTGTCCCTGGTCCTGTCCAGAGCCATCGGTGCATGCCCCTCTCCCTCCCAGGGGGTTTAAGTTAACCCAACTGTATAAACACCCCCCTCTTCCGACTTCTGCCATATGTGGCCAAATTAATGTTTACCAGCAGGACTTCTGAAAACATGACCACCAGCCGCTGTGTGGTGCAGTCGCAGAACCAGTAAGGGCCAATGTTAAACAGCACTGATTAGATCAGGAAACAACCGAGAAGTCATCTAGTGTGCACACAGGCAAAACTTCCACATGTTTATCGTCCATGAACCAGTCAACCAGGGACAATTAATTTTGCTCCTTATAAAATGACTTGTCCACAAAATGTTCATCTGCAACCTAATGCAAGGATGTTCACAGAGTGAATGAGAGAGTGTTTTAGAGAAGGTTAGAATGTAGCCTAGTAGTTGAGTAGTTTCTAGTACAGACCTGAAGATCCCTGATTCAGACCCCCCCCCCCCCCCCCCCCAGTGCCTCAGAGGCAAACTTGTGAAATCTCAGGTTCACTCTCACTGTTTTAACCAAAGGTCACTTCTGGGTAATACCATTCACCATGCATATAAAAAAACCTGAAAACCAGAAGGCTTGATAATATCAAATTCTTATCCTAAGATTATTTTCATCCTCATGTTATAGTGCCACTGACAGGCAACAGACCTGTCCTGTAAATAGACTGGCCACAGAGTGAAAAAATTATCAGTATTTTAGAGTATTTCTTAGTGTTGTTGTAAAAGAGGATATTTTGTATTGTATAAATGTTACTCAGTATTGAAACAGAATGTAGCTCACTAAATAGTAGTAAAGACATGGTTGTGTTGCATAAGGTTAACATTATGGCACACACGCCTGCTGTACTGCACAGTCTGGGCTGAACGTCTGCTGCAGCAGCCAGTTACTGCTGAAGTGTGAAAGAGTTCATTATGAGGCCTGAGTACACAGCACTGTCTGTATCAGCGCAGGCTGTAACAGCTTGGGAGAGAGGCTGTATCCTTAGCTGTTAGTATGACAGATGAAGCGGTAATTAGATGCGGCATAACTGAGATAGATCGTGACCTCTGTGGCTCAGTGGTGTAAGATACATTGTGATGGGTAATACACGGCAGTTTCCGTGTCAGGTTTTTTACCAACAAGTTAAAGCCTGAATCAAGTCTATTTTTTGTGAGCTGCACATGTGCCTCCAGTTAAGGCTTGGTGGCGGCCTTAACTGATTCTATTAAAGCTCACAAGTAGGGTGTTGAAAATGGATTATGGGTATAAATTTCGTGCCCTTAGATATCACATATCATCTGGGTATTATGACATTTTAGAAGTTTTCAAAGATATGTTGAAAAAGTTAGAAAATTGTTTAATTGACAGGAAAAAAAAACACTTTTTGAGCATGTGGAAGATGTCTCCACTTTGTTCAAAGGTTAACGTCTCTTTCATGCTATTTATACTCTAAATTGTTTGTTAAAAAGAAAATAAAAGAATAAATAGGGATATGTAATGAATGTGTAATTGAATGGTCAGATCCATTTAATGCATTAATTCAGGATAATACAGTATCAGATCTTTGTGATTAAATTTTACCTTATTTTTACACAGCATTATATGTAAATACTTAACTAAAAAAGGTAAAATGACACTTAGTAGAGCTCATGCCCCTGCCTAGGGAAAGTACACAACTGGACCTGCCTCTCCATTCAGCTCCACATCAAAACTTAATAAAATCTTCCCCAGCCCATATACAGGTTCTTCCAATGTTTGTAAATTGATGTTTGTTCAGCAGTCTTAGCATAAGCCTGCTGACATACAAACAGCCAACCCAACAGACATGGATGAAAACAAAACCTCCTTTGCCAGCAGTGTACAGTGCTTGATAAATGGGATGTATGTGTATATTTTTTTTTTAATGTGTGTGTTTATATAAATAATGTGAGCTTTTTTTGTATAAACTATTGATGGGGTTTTAAAACTGAACTCTCTCTTGTTTATTCCAGGTCCTTGGCCCACAATTTGATTGACAAGGTAGACCCTGCAGGATGGCAGTTCTGTGAACAACTGTTTGAACTGTAAGTCACTCTTCATATTCTTACCTCAAAGCAGTTTATCTTACCTGTTTTATCACGGAATCAAATTTGGAGGTGTCCATTATGAATGTGGGAAATCTCTCAATGATGAGTGCATACCTCCGCCAAGACAAATTATCCCTATTTCATCTACCTCTTCATTCAAATCTGCACCAAAAATTGGAAGTAGTCACCATTTAAACCTGTAAACACCTGTAAAATTAAGGATTTAAGGTTCAAGATCTAGCAGTCTCATTCATTTAATTTATTGCTGTTGATGACTCAAGGTATGTGCGACTGAAATATTAAACGTATAAGTATGTCACACTTAGTTAGGTAAAGAAAAAAAGATGGAGAAAGTTAAATTATGAGTGTTGGATCATATGGCGGGGCAGACTGCCATGTTTCACACATCATGGTGTAGCCTCATAGACTAAGTGTCTGCTGATGTACCTGCCATTTTCAACCATAAATTTTAATGCTCACGAGGGAAACAGAGCTTCAGGTGGTTTCTAGGATATAAGATTACTGAATCAAACAAGACGGATGCGTGGTTAGCGATGCCAGGCTCGGGAGCATGTTTTGTTTTTTCTGGAGTTATTCTTTCCCTGTGTGTGGGCATGTTTTGCAGATATTCATCCCAGCTGTGACTTGACTAACCAAGGAGATTTATCTTGTGATGTCAACCATAAAATGCACTGGTGTTGTTTGTAGGCCATAGAGGTATTTAATGTGGTTTTATAGCCGGATGAATTATGCCTAGTTGAACTGCTGTGCTATTTTGCCCCACTTCATGTGCAGGTGTGCAGGGAGTTGGAGCTGATCTTGTCACAGGGCTGTCAGCAGACCAGGCTTATTTGTCTGCTGCAGCAGTATGTCATAGCCCTGTCCTCATATGTCTGGCTTTCTGCATAACAGCAGTGCTGGCTACCTGGCAGTTATCCCAGTGCAGACATCATTACATATATAGTCTGTTCTCCCACACTTGGAATTTTTTAACCCTCATTGCTTATTTTGCAAAAGTTAATTAGAAGTTTTCATCAGCATTCTTGATATATATCATATTTGATTTATCATGTGAAACAGTATACTCACCTTTATGAGAAATATGATAGTCTAAAGATTGCACTAAGAATTGTAAATGTTAATTATAGTTATGTAATCCTTTAAATTTAAAATTAACAGAAAGGTTCAAAGGGAATGGTAGTGACTTATACTTGTGATATGCAGTGGTAATTTTTCACAACTTTTTCATTATTTGCTAAAGTTTTTGTGTAAATTGATTAAAATTTTTCATGATTATTTCAGTAACTATTGAATCTTTGACATAATGGAAGAGAATATGAACTGAACAATTAGCAAGGGTTTATTTATCAAATGCTCCACTTAAATAACAGCAAGCCCATACTAAAAATAAACTGTCAGACTGTTAAAAAAGCTTGGAGACCTGTAATGAGAAAGCTTGGTGAAATTAAATTGCCAGTGACATCCATAAGAATTTAGCACTAGTTATCACAGGTTGATAACAGGAGAGTGACAGACCTTCCATATTAACATAATACTCCACTTAAAATACTGAAGAGTCAGATATCTGTCATACCATTTCAGTTAGAGAACAGTTATTAACTGTAACTAATATCTATTAAGCATCCCCTTTTCCTTAATTATATTTGCCTGGAGTTGAAACCCAGATAGCAATGTCTAATTTAATACCAGGACTTGTGAAATAAATTTCTTAAGCAGGTGTCTGTAGGCAGGTGGTTGCTGCTGTCACTGTCATGTTTATTTATCAGACAGTTGACTCATCTTCAGCAGCCATGCAAGTTGAGCAAGAATAGTTTGATAGCATAGTATTATATTCATTGGTATGGTAGTGTAGTTATTAATTCATTGGGGTAAAGAGTCCCTAGTTTGAATCCCACTGGAACTAATAAGGTAAAATGGTAAAATCACGATTGAACTTTAGAGATTTGCACCAGTAATATCTTTATGACTTGTAACTTTTAGATTGTTCCTAACCTTGTGCATTTAAAACTGAGGTTCGGATGACCCAGTAATAACATACAATTCTTGTTGCATGGTTAGTTCATCCTCTTTCAGTTAACAGAGTCATCATCAGGTCATGGACATATCTCTTATTAAACAATATTACATTCATATTATGCACATGGTTCCATGCAAATAATTAACTCTGATGGTTTTAATACAGAACTTAATGACCCCCATGATTGGTAAAATACATCATGACTCATGACATGGGTGAAAAAATCACATTTGATATCTGCCATTCAGATCTTAATTGTATTTACCCAAATTTCTGTTGTTTGAGATGACAAACATTCTAGTTTAAATTCCAGGTTATTTAGGTTAAACAAGGATTAGGGAAGGAAACATGATCTTCTTGTTAAAAATTATATTTTCAGTTGTTATTCAGTGTAAAATTGGTCATTAAGATTGTGGTGTAGGGGGTACGGTAGGGTAGGTAAGATTAATTCTTTAAAATTAACTTATCTGCTGGTTAATACTTAAATCACCCTGAATCTTTTGAGCTGATGCAATCATTTAAACACCTGTTGCATTATGGGGGATTTAATTCCCATGTGAATGGTTGGCAGCTGGATGTCTGTATACATTAAACCAAGAGTTTGTCTAAATTAAACCCAAACTACCAGGGTGAAATAATGGCTTATGGCAAGTGATGTTGCAAACAGCTTTCTGATGTGTAACGGCAGGTCCATCAGCATCCATCCCATTGTTTAACGATAAATCAAATGCCTTCATGGCACAAGTTGTAGACAGAACAGGCAGGGTGGTGATTGGGTATATATATCTGGGGCTGGCCTGGTTTGTCTACATGCCACTGTTTGCCAGTCTTTGTTTGTTCTGGAGTGAGGGAGCCATTCTTGTCAGGTTTGGAGATTCTCTGTCACCTGCAGGTTACTAAGTGCAATCACAGGAAACCACAATAAGTATTTGAGAAGGTCCCCCCCAAGTGCCCTCCACGTCACCTACCCACACCTGAATAAACCCCCTAACTTATGCAAATTCATCTGTGGTCTGTAAAAATTGGTTGCATTTATATTCAGTGTTCCCACTTGTTAATAAATATGTAAATCTTTAAAAAAAATTGTATTTGGATTTGTTAAGAGATTTGTGCTTGGATTTAGCTGAGAGACTTTTACTTCTATGGAGAACTTACTAAAATATCTAATTACTAAAAAAAATCCAAAATTATGTTATATGAAAACCCTAAAATGATCTTTATGCTTTCATTGACCCCCCCCCCCTCCAATATAACATTTAATCTAATCATTATTACACAAGTCTTCAGAATGCCTTTGTGTGGAGATAGTTCATTGTAGCCCATTCTGCATGTAGTATTTCTATTATGATATAATATTGTCATGTGTCTAATAGATTTGTATTTTAATATATTATGTTTATAGTAAATTATGTTCTAGAAGGATATTTTTAAATGATTTAAATATGTAATGGCCTAACACTTGAATGGACTTGTGTTTATGAGCTTACAGACAGAGCAATCAGTTGAGTTTAAAATAAAAAGAGGGGACATGAAACATGAAAAATATACATAATGTAGACTGATTTATTTCCTGTCAGACAAGCAGTGCCCTCTGTAGGGCCAACTAATATTTAAAAGAGACCTTTCATTGCCTGAGGTTAATAGTCTGTCCTGCTGGGGTGTAGTTATTCTAAATCTATATATATATTGTTCCATGGGCCCTGAAACACCAGGTAATATCATTTGTATGGACTCTTGACCTGTTTAATGGTGAGAAGTGGGTTCTGAGTTTGGCAGTTAAAGGTTGCGGGGAGGTGTTAGGTTTAGCGAGTGCGAGGCAGACCTGTTAAACAGTGAAGTCATTATCTGGCATGTGTGTGCGAGCATGCTCAAGGGGGAACATGCCTGTGCTAAGATCCCGGCAAAAGCCCTTCATACCCCGGTGTGACACAGGTGTTGCAGTATGCCCTGCTGTGGACCAAATGTACTCTGGAGTTCCTTCTTGGGCGAAACTGTGCGAGGGACATGCAGCAAGCCTGACACCTGGTGTGAGATAAGCGTAGTGACATGCTGAAACGTAGCGATTGTGAAGCATTCCTCACTTGACCTCAGGGACAAATGGCAACAGCGACCAGCAGAAAATTTATGATGTCTGGGTGGTTTTGCTGCCCCTGTGAAACATGGGATGTTTACCAAGCCACTTGGCCACCAAACATGAAGGCCTGGTCCTATGGTGGCTGGATCAAGGCTCTTGTCAACAGGGTGCATGCGTTACAGTTGTATGCACTGTGGCACATATACTAGAAAGCAGGCTGTTTATATCTGTATGTCAGGAGCTGTTTTAACCTAGCTCCCACAGACCACCAGAAGTGTAAATTGTTTACAAGCCCTAGACCAGACCAGGGATATGACAAATGTTGTGTGAACACACGCGCACGGCCTGGTCCCACCTGGGTCCACCGTCTGCTTTAACCCTCTTTTTGCTTGCCTACTGCCAATAAACTGGTGGGCTTTGTATACTAGGAGTGTTGAGTGACAGAACAAACTCAAGGGCACTGGTGGGTGTTATCTATATGGGACACCTGGGGTGTTTATTCTATTTAAAATACCCTGATGATCTGTGTCTGAGTGACATGACAAGCAAGGTATTGTACCCCTTACCCCCCCCCCCCTTCCCCTTCTGTGTACTAAATGTGTATTCCACCAAGGTGAAGTGATCATAATTGATCTGCTCCTTAAAGTGGATTTCAGCAAATATTTTATGAGGTCTTCCATTGCCCATATAACACCACTGTTTAAAGCCAGCTATTCACATACATTTTGTGTAGAATTGTGATTTCTGGCTTACTCTGCATATATAATAATGAACCCTGGATAATTCCTGTTTAAAAAATTCTCATGATGCCGTCGAGACAGATGTATGAGCTTGTTTATCTGATAGCTGTTAGTAAACACAACGTTTTTGACAAACAAAAAAGCAATGTAACAAAAGGTAGTGGGTTGCATGTGTGCTGAAGTTTAAGGTCACCAGTTGCAAAACACCCTTTGCAAAACAGTTCCTTGTTGAATATGTTTATTTTTACACCCCCACATCTTTAATAAATAGACCTCAGATATGAGAATAGGCCCCTTTAAAATTCATGGAAATTGATTCAGTGGTTCTTGTATAATCTTGCTAACAGATCAACAAATAAAGTGACATGGGGGAAAATTGATCTCCTATTCAGGAGGAAACAACCCAACAGACTCATAAAGCCCTCATTGCTTTCAGCTACTAAGACATTGCAGTTGTATGAGCATCCGTGGTCTATTTTTAGTGCCGTATAATTATGCAGAATTATACAGTGTTTGTCAGTATTGATCCACATGCCCCAGGCTAACGAGCAAGTATGCCTGATAATTTAGATACGGCATTTAATTACAGTAATGGATTTTGTTTGATGTTTGGGTTGGCTGTTTCTTTGTCATTGTGGAAACAAGTGAATTTGAATAACAGCATCCTAGAATAAAAAATAATTGGTCCTTTGTTTTTGTAAATGGCACCAGTAATTGGTGAAATAGTAAATTGGCTGTGTATTTCTGAGCATTAGGCAGAGTATCGTATTAGATGTCACTCATTTGGATTGTTTAGAGCTCCCTGAGGGATTCCTTACACTTGGTTTTCATGTGATTAATTTGGGAAGTTTATTTTGGATTCTGTGTAAATCCTCCAATGCGATGTGGTTGTTTCCTCACACTGTTATCAACGACAGTTGTGTATTCAGGATTCATTGATTGCTTCTGCTGTCTGGACATTCCAACCTAAAGGCCAGTCCATCTTTGTTCAAAATCTGCACCTGTGAACAGTAGCAGTATTTTTACTCTGTTTAGAAACAGGCATATTTATTAGGCTTTCAACTTGCATAACCAACTTTTACAATAAGAGTTTGCCAGAGTAGGGATGTTTTGGGTATAAATAGGTATATTAAGGGGTTAACTGTATTGTTTGATTGTGTGATGGTTAAATGATGTAATTTTACTCTCCACACATACCTGTAGATGATGGAGTAAATTTATGTTGAGGGTTTTATGACATCTGTATGTGTGGAGAGTAAAGAATGGTATGGTGGATATTTTTATATGTCAGAGTAGTTATACAGATGACGTTGAAGTTATATTTTGTTGGGGGTGAATAATGCATATGTGTGGAGTATAGATGAGGAACTAAGCTTTATCTTTGTTGTTGAATAAGATGTGTATGTGTGGAGAATAGAGAATGGTATGGATGATGTTTAAGGGTAGATGTCCAGTATAATGTATTTATGTGCTATGGCTTTTATAACTTTGTCTCATCGTTCTTTGCAGTGATCTGACCCACAACCACATTAAGAGGATTGAGGCCAACACTTTTGCTGACCTTCCTCATATTAAATACCTGTACCTGGATCATAACCATGTTTCATTCATCTCTGACGGCTCATTCAGCAGACTTGTGGCACTTCATACATTGTAAGTTATTATATGTACAAAGGTCATTATATTCCTGTGTAAAATTACATACAGTTACAATATAAGAACAAACAGCAAACCTGTTTTGTTTAAATTAAAAAAAATGTCGGTTGATAAGGACTTGTTGAACATTTATACCATACTTATCATAAAAATATGTTTTTATCGTACAATGGTTAAATAATAAAATAGAATTATAAGCTGAAAGCTATAAGGGCTTTACTTTTATTGAAAATTTATATAAATGGTAATAATATCATTAATGAGAATAATATTTACATATAGCTTACATGTAATGGTTACGTGTAATATTATGGCATCATTAATAATATGAATGAGATCCAGGTAAAAAAATGAAAGAGTTCACTTCACTGCTTTTCTTTTAATAATGTATATAAAAATAAAAAAAAAAATCTGTTGACTAATGCAGGTCTTATCTTTATTGTCTTTACAGAGATATGAACTACAATGAGATTTCTTGGACCATTTCCAACATGAATGGGGTCTTCAATGGACTCACAACACTGAACAGATTAGGGTTGGATAGCAACCACATTCAGTCCATCGCCAAGAAAGCCTTCTCTGGTCTCACAAAGCTAAGGCAGCTCCACCTGGTGGACAATGCCATCACCTCAGTACAGAGCAATGCTTTCTCAGCCATGACAGCCCTTGAAGAACTGTGAGTGTAACTGCATAAGACTCAGTTAAATTAGTTTTGGTAATTTCAGATAAAAAAATATAATTATTTATTTAATTTATTCTAATTTTATTTTTTTCAGTAATTATTTGTATTTATTTTAAATCATTTATTAATTATTTTAGGCATTAAGTCTGTTGTCAGTTATTTTCCATTTTCAAAATACAAGTGTATTGTAATAGTTTGGTTAACAAAAACAAAATAAAAATAAGAAAGGATGATAGTTAATGGAAATTATTTTGACAGTTTGTTTTAATCTAAGACATCTGATCATTATAAGGAAAATTGGATAAATTGTCCCAGTAGTGAATTTCTCTTAGTTAGCCTTATTCATGACTAAGCAGTAAATTGTAAAATTTTTGTAATTGTCTTTTTCATAGAAATTTTTGCATCTGACTTTTCTGTATCTTCATCTCCATTAACTGTTTGATTGGGGTATATATAATCATACTTTAAATATTTCAGTCGCTTCAACTCGACAAGTCTCCTGTGTGACTGTCAGTTGGCGTGGCTTCCAAAATGGCTGGAATATGCTGGATTCAAGAACTCTGTGACAGCTGAGTGTGGCCACCCTCAGCATCTAAAGGGCCGCAGTATCTTCAGCATCAAGTCGGAGGAATTCCGATGTGGTAAGTTCATACCTATAAAAATTAAGTTTCACAATAATGTTAACATGCTGAGAGACACATTTGAAACTTTATGATATACTTTATTGTTTTAATTAACACAGCAAAGGTTAAAGTGTAAAATATTAAATATTGCATAAATCAGAAAAATTGACAAAATGATGATGGCTTGTGAAAAAATAAAAATGATAAACAGCATAAATTGTTCATTGATTAAATCATGATAGCTTATTATATTTTCACCAGAATATTTTTATCATCCATGCAAATAATTCATGAAACATTTGACTTATACGGGTTTTATGCATATTGCATAAGAAAATTTTGATTATGCAGTATATACATAAAAAAAGTACAAACAAAAAATTCTGTTTCAGTTGTCATGTTTTTTTTTCTGTTTTGTAGATGATGTTCCTGTGCCAGTCATTCTTTCCCAACCAGACTCCCAGATGGCACTGAAGGGCAACAACGTGTCCTTGACCTGCACTGCAGCAAGCAGCAGCAACAGTGGCACGCAGCTGAGCTTCGAGTGGCATAAAAATAATAGAGTAAGTTTTCCATTGATTTTGCATATAGATGTACAAGACGTAAGAAACCTAAGCAAAAAATTGTATTATATTTTTTTTTTTACCTTCTTAACAAAACAATTTATGGTAGGGGGTGGGAAGAAGATAATTAAGTCACTGCATAATTTGCAGTAAAGAACTTAATTTTGTGTGGTCACTGTATTTTACTGGTACATTAAGTGTTAGTCATTCTCAGAATGGTTGTTACATATGTATTTTTGATGTTTTTATGAGTGTTTGCTTGATTTTAGTATTATAATTGAATCCCTCTATGCTGTTATGCAGGTATTTATGAATGTTTTAGAAATATTGCTTACTTGTCAGTATTTTATAATTAAACCCTCTATATATTGTTACAGAAACTCGAGGATGCTTTGATAACCAGTTATAGCAGCACAGGGAACGGTAGTATGGTTAAGGGCACTACAGTGCTCCACCTGGTGGACTTAGATGGAACTGACAGTGGAGATTACCAGTGTGTCATCTCTAATCGCCTTGGCCGGACTGTCTCTGACAAGGCCACCCTCACAGTGCATGGTAGGTTGTAGATACTGATACACCAGTATCTCAATACAGTGTGATGTAAAGTCATGTATTGTATCAGTATGCTAAGACTTCTCTCTTTCAGCGTTTTAATTGTGAATGAATCGTTCTGATATATATCATATCAGTATATCATGTAGTAGTTCAACACATTCTAGACACTGTTAGTTTGTGTTATAGGGAGGGTTCTTCTCATGTAGATTTATTACCTTTTTATGCAGTAGCTCTGTCAGTCTTTATCATTTAATCTGATTTATATAGTTAATACTACCATGATTATATAGAAAAAGATATGTGTCATTGTAATAAATCTTGTTTTACAACTTTTGTAATTTGAATGTCAAAATTTGAAAAATAAACATTTATGTAAAACATGCTCTTATATATTAATAAATCTCTGATATAAATACGAAACTCATCTAGATGAGTAGTAATACTGTAATACCCACTGTAATTTCAGTCTTCCCCAAGTTCACCAAGGTGCCAAAACCTATGACGGTGAAGGCCGGTACTACGGTAAAGCTGGAGTGTGCCGCAGAGGGGCAGCCGGAACCAGAGATCTCATGGAAGAAGGACGGAGGAGATGACTTCCCAGCAGCCCGTGAGAGGAGGATGCACGTGATGCCTGATGATGCTGTGTACTTCATTGGTAACGTGAAGGCTTCAGATCAGGGGACGTACACGTGCATGGCTAGCAGTGTGGCGGGAACAGTGACGGCAAATGTCACTCTCACAGTGCTAGGTAAGATATACTGACATTGTTACAATGTTTCCACCATTTGCTCATAAATGTAGAATGTGTTGTACCCAAAAAAGTTAAAAATTTGAAGTGATTTCTGAAAAAATTGAATTATTTAGATATAACATACTATAACATTCAAAGTTTGCTTTAATTCAAGCCTGTGGCTACCAAGGATGAGGATTTGATTCATATTTATATTAAAAGACCTGAATCCTTTTAAAATGGAACCAAAGCTGATCAGAACACATAATATTTTTGTCACCACTTCTTCCATCACAATTGAAATTATGAAATATGCTACTGTCGGTTTGGTTAAATGTAATAATGTTTTGCTGTTACAGTAACAAATGATCACTTGACTATCCATATACTTCTCCATAAAAAAAAATATATTTCTAATATTTACATGTGCATAAAATTCTGCTTCTCCTTTGTTCATATATTGTTTAATGAACAAGGATTCATACAGCAAATCAGGTTTTTTTAGAATCCCCAGCATGACTGACTTGGCTGTTCTTTTACAGAAATGCCAACTTTCCTGAAAAAAATGGAATCAAAGGAGACCAGACAGGGTGATACCACCGTCCTTCAGTGCATGGCAGCAGGAAGTCCGAAACCGAAGCTTCGTTGGCTCAAGGACGGGGAACCTCTACAAGAAACACCCAGGCACTTTTTCGCTGCGAGTCGTCAGTTGCTTATTATTGTAGAAACCAATGCTAATGATGCAGGCACATACACTTGTGAGATGATTAACAATTTGGGGATGGAGTCTGACTCTGCTGATTTGACTGTAGTTCAGGTACCGCGAGCTCGAGGTGGTAATACCGGCAAGCAATCAGGTGGTAACAGTGACCTTGATGACCAGTCTACGACTACTGGGATCATCGTCATTGCTGTGGTGTGCTGTGTGGTTGGCACTTCACTTTTGTGGGTCATTATTATATATCAAACTCGGAGGAAGAACGTGGAATACAACTCGACACCAACAGATGATACTACGTTGCCAGGTGACATGCTTCCCTATGGTGATGGAAGGGCTTCTCCAGATAATACACAGTCAACAGAATGTAATGGTAAGTCAGAGCAACTTTGTCAAAAATGTTAATGTCACCATTTCCATGCTATATGTGGAAACTGCCAATATTTCCAAATTGCTGTTATATGTCATCTGTTGGGTTTATTATTAAGAACATGTATGAAAGTTTGACATATATTTTTAGTATGATGGGAACTGACACCCCTTGATGATGAAACAATCTTTAGTAGCCATTCAATAATAAATATACAGAATCTATGAATAATTACATATATGTGCCATGCATTAAGTCAGCATTGACTTCAGTTTTAATATGGATATGGTGATCATTACAGGTTACCCGGCGTATAGTATATACCACCAGCGGACGGCGGCCATATTCCCCAGTGACGTGGATGATGATGATCACAGGCAGTCAGTCCCCCTGACTATGGACGAACAACCAACAGCAGAAGCCTCGGGTATGCAAGAAATGTGAATTTTTTTTATGGACAGACTCAGAAGAGCACACGATTTATTCCTTTAAGTTAAAAATCTATGGTACAGCAAAGTCTACCTTCTGATGATAACTTGTTAAAAATGCAATGACTGATAAAATGTATTTCATGTCAGCATTGATATGTGTATTGAATCGCATCATTGATGTATTGGTTTATTTGATGAAGGTGATTGTTAATTTATTCAAAATGGCAGCTTACATGCAATTCCAAAATCACATCACAGTGCATATGAATTACAACTGATAAGTTTATTTAGTCTGTGAGTAGTGTATGTTACGTTGCATTTTAAGGCAGTGATATCTAATAAAATGATTAGCATGTCAAGATTGACAGTCATGTTAAAGAAAATCTCATCATTTATTTTAAAAAAGATCCATAAATGATTTTGAATATGTTTCTGATTATTGTAGATAACAGCTTAAACGCACTTCATCGGTTACGATGTGGCGACTCATCAGATAGCAGTAGTTCATCATCAAGTGGGCGGAGCAGTCGCCATGGCAGCGGTACTCTCATGACATTCCAACAGGTGCCAGCAAATTACGCAGCCATGGTTCAGTCCCCGTCGACTGCAGCAGTGGTACACATGGTGCCTTCTGGGCCTGGTGGTAGTCCACAGTATGTGCACACGCTGGAGACGAGGCTCCCAAGCGAACACCATGGAGCTCAACCACCAGGTAGGCCTTGAGTCATTTTCTTTCCAGTATATATATCCTTAAAGTTCAGTGGAACCCCACCTTGCCACCACCCCACAATTGCGACCACCCCCACAAATACGACTACTTTTCTTGGTCCCAAATATACGATCCAGGTAACACAAATACGACCACTCCCAAATTACGACCACTTTGGTCAGTCCCCAAAGTGGTCGTAATTGTGAGGTTCCACTAGTTTTATTGTCACCAAAGGTTTTATATACCAGGCAGTCTTCATGTTACCTTGAGAGGACTTACATGCAACCCATTTGTATTGTTTATATAAATCTTTTCTCATTGTAGGTGTTATATTACATTATTAATATATATGTATCATATTGTGAAAGTGTTTGTACATATATTTTAGTGAAAATTAACACCAGGTTGTGTTAATGGTAAATTATGGTCATAAGTCATGATGTTAAATTGTAATATTTTCTTTAACATTTTTATGTGATAGTTCAGTCTGATACAGACTAGTGAAGAGTTTGAGACTGCCTACATTGATATGATTTGTTATTCATGTTACTTATCTTTTTGTCTCTTTAGGTTTCATGAGTGATTGTCACTATGACAACCTCCTGCAGCCTAGTGCCACATTCCCCCGCGTCTGTCAGAGCAGGCCGACATCAGAAGGTGAGTGGTTTATATGATATTTTTAATATATAATATATATAATATTTGAATTTTGGCTCAAAGATTTCTGTCCCTTAATACTGGTGTGACTGGTATCACGTTTTCTTTAGAACCAGAAATCCATAAATAATATAAAAATATTGCAAACCTTTGTCACCGTGCTCAGTTGTCCTAATTGATCATACTAGAGATATAAGTACCTTTTTAAAAGAGGACAGCACTGCAAATTTATATTTCCTGTGTCTTAGTTTCCTCATGTTTGAAGTTTCAGTATATTTTTATGTTAATATTACTAAGTCAGTCATAGTATTCAAAGTATGTAATGTATCCTTCAGTAACCATTTGATATGATCTTGTGTATCTATAGACATGTACAGTGATGTTTAATTTCTTTTCAGGCATGTTGACCCCTGATGTGAAGGAGCGTCCTGCATCCTGCCAGACTCCGTACCCAGCATACCTTCATCATCATCCTCATCATCAGCATCATAATCATCATCATCACCAGCATCATCATCATCAGTCATCTCATAGTGCGTGCCCATGTACAAACTGTCATGTCTCCAACACGGACATATCATCCCCTTCATCGTCATCATCACCGCACGAGGGAAACTACCAACAAGTAGATCAGAACTCAACTTCCACAGCTGCCATTCCAAACAGTCATATACCAGGCCCATATAGAGACAATAGCTCCCCAGAGGGCGCCACAAGCCTGCCACATCGGACTCCTCATGTATAGCTTGTGGCACACTTGTTTGTGCAAAATTTGTGAATATTTCTGGAGCCTGTGAGGTGACTCTCCAAAACCTGCAAAGTGGTTAATGGATTCTGTGTTATATGTTATCTGCTGTGATTGTAAAAAAAACCTTGTGAACTGAAAATCAGAGGAAGCTGGACTTTTTCTTCCTCCACTCCCAGAAATGCAGATTGGAGAGAGTTTGAAAGTGATGCCGTTGTTGTGTTCAAGTGGTTGCACGGCAAATTCAGGATTGTGATGAAACGCCACCTGTTGACAGGATCTGCCAAACGATGACAAACATGTGAACTTTGACCCGGTATGGTTGCCAGGTAACATGTGCTTCCAGTCTCAGACTGATCTGTTATAACCAGGGTATGCGTCTGTGATTTGAAGATTTTGTCTCATCAGTACAAGATGATGTGAACAAATTTTGTCTCACCAATACAAGATGATGTGAAGATTTTGTCTCACCAATACAAGATGATGTGAATATTTTGTCTCACCATTACAGGATGATGTGTATCTTCCATCAACTTCTTGAAAACTCAAAGTGGATACAATGATGTTAAATACAAGAAAATACGCAAACACCAAAACACAAATAATTTTATGTATAACATAATATTATATGATCACACCAGTTATGGATGTTACAGTATGTCATGTGGTATGACCATGTGACTTCTGAGTGTTACATATTGTCATGTGATATGATCATGTGACATGGTATGCAAATGTTATGATATGATCATGTGACCTGTTGGCCATTTTTGTTGTTATTTTTCAAGAAAAAAATGTAATTGGGTAAAAGAACAACTATGATGTGACTTTGTAATACAATAAATTATATGGCACAAATGATCAGCACAAGTGAAAAATCCTTATCCATAGCTGTGTTGTACTGTTTTGTAAATGTTCTCAGTACTTGACTACATCTCTTTTGGTAGTCATACTTAATGTCAAACTTGGTGATTTAATATTTGATCTTCCAAAAAGAAAAATACTCATTTCAAGTCTGCTTGAACATCAGAGCAATATTGATAATAGTTATTATTTCTTGCTCAGTATAATTACGTTTAATATGTTTTTCTACTTGATACTTTATTGAAGGGTCACAAAGTTTAAAATTCTCAGTTTATGTTTTTAATTGTTTTGATGTTACTTTCATCTTGTTTTTGTTTGAGACATTACTTAATGCTCATTAAAAATGAGCAGGCAGTTACCACCATGTTTGTTTCCTGTTAGTTCCAACAATTTCCTTTGAGGAAGCTCAAAGTTAAATATAGAAAATACTTCCATTCTGTTTGGTTAATTTTGAAGGGTTTTGTCCTTCATCGTTTCTCAGATAATGCCATACATATGTTTGTCTCAGACCTTGTATGGATATTTCTAAAGGATGCAATCATCATTTATTCAAATCAGTTGACAGTATGAGTGGTTTGTGATATGGATTGGCTGAAAGTGTAATCATAATTTAATTAATTTCATAAAATATAATATTGTCACAGCAAGAGAAGGGCATTACAAGTGTACAGCTTGCTGTATGAAATTAAGACAATGAATTTACAGTCACATTTTATGATCAGTAATTGGGGGCATGCTCAGTTTAATGAGTAAGTTTGGACAAAATCAGTTGTACATGCATACCACTACCTATGAATAAATCTTGGTGAGTTTATTGTGCAGTTACACCACATAACAATGGTTACAGGTCGCTTTTAGTTTTATCAGGGCATATAGGGTTATCTGAGTTTGTGTGGTATATGTTTAGTCATTGAATTTTCTGTTTATTTATGACAAAGGTCACATAAAAAATAATTGAATTTCTTAATGAAAACACTAGCAGTGAAATATGTTAACAGTAAAATGGGTATAATTATTTTGTTGGCTGATGTAATGTCAAAATATCAGATCTTTTGAGTTTCATTGTTATAGTTAATATACAACATGTCATTCAGGTCACAGTACATACCTCGCTGTTGACTGGGGCAACAGCTGATTACTACAACAAGCCAGTTTATGGCCTGTTTTACCAGTCTCACTGAGTGGCTCATTTGTTTTGCTCAGAATTTTGAGTAAAATTAATGCAAAAATGTGACGTTTTAAGTTTGTTTCAAATATCTTTTCACTTTGCCAAAGGGGAATGGCTGCAGTCATTATACAGGTCTGTTAAAAATGTTTATCACCAAACATAAAGGTCACCTTAGTGCAGTCACATTACTACAGGCCAGTCACATGACCAGTGACAAGTAGTGAGACAAGTTTACTGGTTGTACTAAAGAATCACAGAAACAATCTGGAGTAATTGTGATAGTTTGCACAGAAATCAGATGGGCATTTATTGTGATTTACTTATGCAGGATTCTGTCAGGGTTCCAGTGTTGACCACTGTGATGTCACAATAGTAATCAAAGAAACCATCTGTCGGAAACATTGGTAACCATGGTGATATCATATATGTTACCATTGTAATATTGTATGATTAGCATATTTGCACTCATCACTACTGTGATGTCATAATGCTTCCATGGTTACCATATGTGGGCAGGCTGTGTCCCATGCTTTCATTTAATGCCAGTGTCACCTCTCAGATGTTGCACATATTGATCCAAAACACCAAATATTCCCAGAGATAACATGAATTAATTAAAGTCTTAAGTAAAAAAAAACATCAGATGTTCTTTTTAGCACCTTGAACATTATGGTAGCCTTTTTGACCAATTAGAAAAACGTCGCATCAAAAAATATTTATTTTAGGTATTGCAAGATTTGCATTCACACATCATAAACGTACACCTTATCAAGTTGAGGAGTGAGTTGACATGATCAGTGATCATAGTTTTGTTGAATCTCTGAAGCCTGTCTTGCCTATGGGCATTAGCGGATGTAAAATTTTGTGTACATATGTCTTTTATACAGTACGTGTTGGTTGTAATATCAGACGTTATATATTTATTATGTACATATGTGTGTTAAAAATATTTGTATATTAAATGAAATAAAATATGTCAACTGTAAAGGAATTCTGCTTGTTTGTGTTTTATATATAGTACGACTATACTTTGTGTATGTGTAAGAGTATTAAAATCATATTACCCAGGTGTAATTTCTAACAACAAGATTGTCGTAATTGTGTTGGTTAGTGAATTTGAGGATAAATAAAGCACGAGAATAGAAATATAAATTCAGTGGAGACTTAAGCGCTTTGAATAGGGTCATGATCCTTTGTTTATATACAGTGCAGTGAACATGAGTGTCGACCACCTATATAATATGACCCGGCGGTCACGACGCTTATTTTTGTCCGATCTGACTTTTCACAAAAGTAATGACCAACTCGCGCCTTCCAAAGAAATCATATAAAGCACACGAGGGCATAGTTTGCTGTATCTTTGATTTCTAGGATTTACTTAATCTGAATATGTGAGCCTGCACTTAATTTAGTGTAAAGGACAACGTGCGGCAGGTGATGCTACCGGTCGTGAGCAACCAAAGGTTTCGTAATGTAATATTTTTAATAGTTCATTTACTCTTGTTGAGAAAGCCTTTCATCTTGATAATGCAAAAAAAAAAAAAAAAAAAAATCACGATTGAATTATCATATATTTACAAAAAAAAAGAGAATATTTTCTTTAACTTTACGTGAATATCGAAATCTAAACAACTACGCTTCCAGGTGCCCATTACCACATTCAAGCATTATATAGATTTCAGGAAACTGCTGAATAAGACCGGTAGACATCTTGGAGCACTAAGTTAAGTAACTGAATAAGACCGGTAGACATGTTACAGTTTGTAAGTGCTACATGTTTTAGATGTAACGTAATTTTCCCCAAGATCCTCAAAGGTCCCCTATATTTTGTTATTGTATCCGCCAAAACAAAGTTTTGCAGATATTATGTTTTTGAATGGGTACCGCCGTCGCGTTCGTTTCCGGAATAGAACTCTGAGACCACTGGACAGATTTGTCAAAAATTTGACACGATTATCGGGTCACATGTAAACTGGTGCCAAAATATTTTGCGCTGACGTCTGACCTTTCCTCTCTTCAGTGCATCCATCTGTGCGTATGTTTTGACACAACCCACAAATCTTCGGACTCGTTTGACCAATCAGGCTAAAAGTTTGGCACAAAATACATAAAAATACCATACATAAAAATGGTGGCGCGACCTGCAACCATTTTTGCACAGCGTCCATCTGTTCATCTGCTTTGGGATAAAATCACTCATATCTCTGCAGTGGTTGGACTTATCCACCTGAAATTTTGCATGTGTATTCATCCTGGATAGCTTTCTTGATTTTATAGCGCCACCTACATTCACGTTCAGGCTGCAGACATCCAGGCTCAAGACTTGTTTGACGTATCCTCCTGAAATGTTGCATCTGTATAGATCTTGTATAGCTCTTTATACGCAAAACTGGTGGCGCCACCTGCAACCATGTTTGAAAGGCGTCCGTCTGTTTGTCTGCCGTGGGATAAAATCACTCATATCTCGGCAGTGGTTTGACTTATCTGCCTAAAATTTTGCATACTAATACAACATGGATAGCTTTCTGGATTCTGTGGAAGGTGGCGCCACATACATACACATTTCGGCTGCAGACATCCATGCTAATATGCAACACACCTCACTCTATTTCCTCTTGCCACTCAATCCATGCCTCACTTCACTCGCCGTACCCTGATTTCGGCGGATACACGTAGTCGCTAGTCGACTACCCGTATTCTAATTTCATTTAAAACCATAATTTAATATTTTATGATTTAAGATCGTGTGTGTATGCCTTTTACAACGTGGCAGGCTACTAGTTTATACCGTGGCGTCTTCCTTACGGCGAGCACTTTTGTGCCCACTGTATACATTACCACCTAGTGATAGGAATTGATTGTAAAATCATATTCGATGATTGGAAGATAAAAAAAGGCCTATGATCGATTATTCATCGGGTATTTTAGGTATCATCTATATTACCGCGAAATCTGCTGTATTGAATTATGTAAATATTGACCGAGTAAATTCGGCCACCTTTTACATCACGCTAAAAGGTCAAGGTAAAGTATAAACTTTTAATGATGTTTGTCGGGGACGGTCTTATGGGTGTCGATTAAACACAAGGCGCCAGGTTTTGTCACACTCTGACGTTTATTCCATGATGAACGTACACACAGTGACGTAACAATTCCAATATGCTATGTGACGTAATCAGGATACCAATGATGGTGATGAGGAGGTTCACTGAAACAATATATAAGTAAACTAAGCTAAACTCATCTAAATATTTAACTAAGTAAAATAAAGCTCTCTGAATCTGAATACACAGTGAATATAACTAAATAAAACTGACAAGTAAACATCAAGGTAAACTTAACCCGACATAGACTGTAACTGAGCAGCTAGTGCTTAATCCATGTATATAGAATAATATAAACTATGATTATAGAATGTAACCTTGTAATCTTCCTGATTAATTCAAACAAACATGTTTATTGATAAAGATAATTTTGTGTGTCATCTGTTAATTATAATATTGCATATTACTGAGGACTCCTAACAAATAACATTTCTACATGTCTTTAAACTAACAAAGTATCACTGAACAGAGCCCAGACTCTAAAGCCGCCATGTCACACATGCAACTCTTTGGCACTAACAGCAATTACTGGGTGGAAAACAAAAGACTCGATTTTCTTTAATAATATCAAACTTATATCTGAATAAATAACGCTGACAAATATATGTGATACTTACATAACGCTGGCCATATCTGTGAACTTTAAAATCCCTCACTTTTCTGGTTTTGTCAAACTTTAGCTTATAATAACCTATGACTGTTGCCGACTTGCTTGTGTCCGCTTGCTGACTGTCCTCATGCCTGGATGACCCCAGTCTGACCTCGAGTCTACTGGTTCTACCCCAGTCCCAGCATAACAATTACAAGCTGTAAACATCGTCTGGTCAACCCGGTAAGAATATCTTAAGATAGAGTAATATGACCTTAACACTGTTAGTGCTCCGAGTTATATCTATGATATAATCAGAAAATATTATCGGGATAATATTTTGATGAACATACATTGTTTATGATCGATTATGCCAAAATGCAATCGATTTAATCGATTACGAAAGAAAACGACCGATCTTTGGTACGCCACTAATACCACCTGACCTCTCTGAAAGGGGACCCTGTCTTTTGTGCATTATTGTTCATTTAAGGGATTCTTTCTTTTCAGGAGAAATCTGGGTTATACTTCTCAGATCACACGTAAACTACACTAAGTTTTGAGTAGAAAGAAGGGTGGTGTGCTACCATGAAGCAGATCACGTATACCGCTAGGGGGCGCTTTTGCATTCTGTGCAACTGAGGTTACACTGCGCAGTATGGGACTCTGCTGGTTAGGATTTGTTGGCTTCAAAATCCGCAGCCCAAAATGCACCGGGGCTTCTACATACACATATGGCGCAGGTAAAAATTAATGAAGAGGGTTATATAGTTCAATCAAGTATGTTGAATAAGAATTTTGTAAACGTGCGCATGTGAAATGTCAACTGAAGGTGTTTCCTTGAAAGGTGACACATTTTGTTATTACAGTTTGATAGTTGAGCAAGAAGTGGTGGCCGTCCGACAGCGCCCAACAGGAAGCGGTTCGTTTTGAGTAGAAACGATATCAGGTGGAAGGGTGAACTTTGGTCACATGACAGACTGGTTGTTTCCAGAGTTTTGTGTCCTTATTGTCCAGAGTTAAACATATCATTACCAATATACCTGTATATCTAAAACTACGAAAGTTACTGCTGGTACCAACCAGCGGAAAGAGAAAATGCCAGTGCTGACATCTTTCGGCTGGTTCGCAAACCTTTCATAGGCACATTTTTCTAGGAGTGAAAAAGTTCGAATTTTGCAGGTAATTTTTATCCTACTGTTTGGGACGTAGCAAAGGCTATTCAGAGCTCAACGACAACATACGGACGAAGGTTTGCATATACGTTCGCTTAGCTGGAATATCGTTAAAGGTTATTATTTAATTCTTTTAAATTTTATATATTTTATATAATTAAATATATTTGCATAATATTTAGCAGAAACACAGAAAGTTAAAAGATAACCTAGCTATAATGCAATAGTAAAACACAGCATGATTAACACTGTTAGGATTAAATAGGGTTTCTGCCACATCTGTCCTAAAATCCAAAGGTCCTCCTTTTTTTAAGGGTAGTCCAGTGTACGTCATCGAATTCAGTATAATAGTCTACATCATACAAGCATATTAAACATGTATTTAGCATGTATAGCAGTATATTCGGAAAAAATTAAAAAGGTTTGATTTTCAGTCATTTAATTTCTCCAAAATTGTAAAAACGGTGCGGGAGTGGGGGGGGGGGGCGATTTTTTAATCTGTTTAAACGTTTCGATATAAATTAATATGATCAGGGGTCACCATAACAATAAAAAAATGTTTTGCAGAACAAGTAAAAGCACTTAATAAAAAAAGGAGAAAATTTAATACTGTAACCGACGGTTTCACCAATCGACTTTTGCAATGCTCCTCTGTGGCCGAGGCCCAGGATTCCGTCTTGGAATTGTCGGGAAAAGTGTCAAGGGGCTATTGCAGTGCCATCTGTCAGTAAAAACGTGAACTACGCAAGTACAGGTAATACGCTGGTCTGGATAAAAGAATTAACGTGTGTTGTAACTGTTTACTGTTTGAGGGCGATTCTCAGATTAGATGTGCAGTTGGAAGGGCCGGCAAGTGGACAAACAGCATCTGATTTATATCACAATTTATTATGCAATTCATAATATAAAATATATCTGGTGCAAAGTTTCTTTTTTAATTTCATATTGTTATAAATGGATGAGAAAATATGTCCGAAGTACAAAAGTATGGTCTTTCTGGAAACAATTACGATTTATATATTCATATAATGAATTCAGTTAACAAACTGATAGTCATAATAAGAGCACTTTTTTTTATAAATAACAGGGTGAAAGCTATAACTGTACAAATTAAGAAGAATTCATAAATAGCATAATCAAGCGGGAAATTATTATACATACCTTATTTAATCAATATAAAATAAACATTAATAGTTACTCTGGTGAATTATATATATATATATATATATAAATATATATATATATATGTATATATATAAGAGCACAATAATTCACATGATATATAGCTGGTTAAGTTCACAATCATACGTCGTACGTCAACATAACTTATACAACTGCTAAATTCTTCATTCGTCAGCTCATGAAATAGTACATCTTGAAAAATTGAACAATTCACTGATTATATCTATACACATATCTATAAAAGATTAATTAATAAGCATCTTCAAGAGAAATAGTAAGAAAATCCTTCCATAATTCTAATCAATATAATTAAGGTGCACAATCATTTACTTTTCATTTGTTCACAAACATAAGGGTCCTAAGTCACAAGTCCAAACATTATCATGTCCTATCAGGGTAAATCTGTAATGATTACTTGCCTGGTGATTCAGATTCCTGATTGAAGATGATTCACAGTTACAGTCCATTTCATCCCCTCATGTCCAACTGTTTTTTTGCTATGAATTATTTTATTAATTACATTTCAAGGGAAACAATATTAGTGTAGAGAATTACAGGACCTGATTTTCAACAAGACAATAAATACTTACCTTGCACCTTATTTTAAGGAACAGAATTATTTGAAAATATGAGAAATCATTCTACATTTTGCAACATACCAGACCCACTTATGGCACTCAAGGTCATTGGTCATATGCAAAAACAGGCTCAATTGACAGCTGCTAATGATGGGATGATTTTGGATGATTTCATGTAAACACTCTAAAAAATATAACCAACTTAAACAAAGAAGGATACTCATGCAGGGACACATCATATCTGCATGATCATTGTGAAGAGACTAAAAAGTTGTGAAACATAAACTTGGGATTAATTGTAAAATTTTTAATTGCAACATTAGATTGTCACTTCCATATGAAGTTTTCTAGGAAATTATTGAAAAATGTTAACTTTTAAGAAAATTATGTACAGGTGGACAGCAGGTGATGGAATGGACTATATATCAACATAGTCAGCTTTACATGTACAAAACATCTTTAACAAAGCACCACAGTTTCACAATATACACCAGAAATTAATAAGGCAGTAGCGTGTTCATGCTTTTAAATATATACTCATCCTGGCCTTTTAACCCTTGTGAGTATTACAGTTATTACAGTTTACTAATAATACTATAAGCACCTTTGCAGTTTAACAGACTTCTGTTTCCCCAACCTTTGACAGTTTCCCAAAGTTCCCAATCAGGATCCAGTCTAATAAACATACCAGTAAACAGGGATTCAAATTAAAATTAAGCAGATATTATAATACTGTTCAAGGAAATATCGGGTATATCTAAAACCCGGAGATCTCCGGCCGGAGATCAAAATAAACCCGGAGATCGCGATATCTTAATTAATAAGGCAGCAATAAGTATTAAACGTTCCCCTTGACATTTCTAAATGACATCCGCACCGAATGTGATACTTAATTTGCAAGTGCACAAAGTATTTATTCAGTTATCCACGGAAACCTCACCCCGAGACGACCCGGAGATCGTCCGGGCAAGATGGCGGTCTCCGGACGATCTCCGGGTCGTCTCCGGGTGAGGTTTCCGTGGATAACTGAATAAATACTTTGTGCACTTGCAAATTAAGTAACACATTCGGTGCGAATGTCATTTAGAAATGTCAAGGGCAACGTTTAATACTTATTGCTGCCTTATTAATTAAGATATCGCGATCTCCGGGTTTATTTTGATCTCCGGCCGGAGATCTCCGGGTTTTAGATACATCCGGAAATATCTTCCATAATAACCAAATAATAAATTCAGTGAAATATATATACATACAGACCTTGCTCATGTTTGAATATCGCCCCCTCGTTTTCACTCCTAAATTTATTTCTTGTTGGTGCCCTCTTGTCGGGGTTTATCAATTTATTTTTAGGCAGCAGTGCTAAAATTGAGCAAAAACTTATCAGGTAACCACATGAGACCAGACAGAATTATCTTAAAATTCTGCTACTTATTTTCTGTGGTCTATATTTACCTCTGAAAGTTTTTGTTTTATTTATTCACATTAAACAACATTAACAAGATACTATATTACAAACTCCTATGAACTGATCACCCAGGATATAAACACAAATACTGGTTAATTCATTTTTACATATACATATAAGCGGTAATTGTGGATGTGTACCTAAAAAGTCAGGATCCTATGAAGAAAACTTTGTAGTTTATATTAAAAACTTCTTTATTGCACAAATTCTCAATCAATGAGTGGGCACTTGCTATTGTTGTAAATGTAAATGTCTTTTGATGAAATATATTAAAGTTTTATACAAACGTAGAATCTCTAACAAAGCTGGAATAATGCACTTACCAAAGGATGAAAATAGACCATAAAGCAAACAAGAATAAAATGGGAATAATAAAAAGATGCCTGGTATATGTGTGGATCATAAATGCGTGTGAAATACCCAAAGAACATTTAAAATATGACAGAAAATAGTGGCCTTGTTTGGGAGATATATTCCATGGAATGAGTCAATGTATGAACGATTTTGTGCTGATGAAAATATAATCTACAATTCGCAATATATTGTATATACATAAAGGATTCTTAAGAAATTTGAAATCACACATTTTAATATTTTATACATCAGAAAGCAAATCAAGAACTACATACTCCAGTTGCAAGGATAAACATTTTCATAGAGACGGGATTAAATTGCTTTATCATGATTGGCAAGCCATTTGTCAAAGGACTGCCATTTGTCTCTGCCTGACTCCAGACCTGGGGCCAGTTAAGATTTTGCAAATACAATTCAACATTTTTTTTATGAAACTCAATTTCCATTTCAATTTAAATTCATTTTTTATCAATTCCAGTTCATATCAATTTCCTTTAATTTGAATTCAATTTAGAACTGACCCAAGCTCTGCCTGGCTCAAAGGCTTTATTCAGTATTGTATAGTAAATTACAGGCATCATCATCATCATCATCATTTATGTTCAATTAACATTACAGTAATAATGAATAAATTAAATTGCAAATGATGTTCCATTTACATGAGAGTAATAATGAATAAATAAAGTTGCAATCATGGACTAATAATGTGGGACCACTTTATGACAGCTGCTGTTTAAGAATATGTATTCAAATAACAGAACTCCATGAGTAATCTGTATTGCTCTTCTGTCATATTAGTTTCAGATATGATGAAACTGTGTTTAACAAACACTCCACAATTATGACCACTACACTTTTGTCAGTCCCCAAGCTGGAGATAATATTGGGTTCCATGTTACAGGCTCTTAATTATTCAGTTAGACTTAATGTATAGTTCAAACTGCTCCACATTCTCTGATACACAAGATTTTCTTCCTGGTATTAGATGACATATAAATATTTCTAACATTTTAAGAAATACCTTACACTGTGAGAGATTATTTATGTTTGACTACATAAAATGTTTTTTTTTCACAGTCATAAGAAAGTTTTTTCTATATTTCTTTATAAAATCCCAGTAGTGTTTTAAAATTCTTAATTAAAATTGTTAAATAAAAAGAAATAAGGCTTACACATTAGTTATATATCAATAAAGAAAGATCAACATCAGATATAGGACCATCGTCAGAATAGTGCACATATCACAGTATGAACACAAGTATGGGAAACATTTAAACAATCACAGGAGACATTCTTACTGTAATAATCTATATACAATATGCTACTATACTAGAAGAAAACAGTAAACAATAGGTCTGATGGTTCAACTGGAATGTGAAATTCCCCCCCCCCCCCCCCCCACATTATAAAATACCTGGCATTTTTCCTGGACATTACATGATAATCATAATATATACCGTTGCACTTGAGATGAAAGAGTTGGTCAAGTTCAATATAATATGGCACTATATTATAGTTAATAATACAAAAAAATTAAACTTAATAAAATTGGCAATGTTGTAGAAATTAAGGATGCAATGTATAAGCCTCCTATACATAAAAAATAAGGATCACCTTAAACCAACTAAAAGGTTGTGAAAATCACCTTAATCATACAAAGTTGCTTATCTCTTATAAAAATATACAGATTTTTACTATGTGCAATGTGTGTTTTCTTCATATATATACTTACTTATAGAAATCTGTATGTTAGTTCCTGCAATATGCAGTACAAGGAATATGTGAAAAAAAGTGAATTAAACAAAAAATAGAAGCAACCAGTGCTTTGTTTCAGAATATACACAATGCATATAAAATGACACGCATACATTGAGTGTAATTTTACAAGGTTGCCTGTACCAGGCATCATGAACCCAGAATCACTGACTTTCCCTGCGTCCCTGGGGTCTGCCGACTCTCTTCCCAAAACCTGAAATACAGACAAAAGTATTTATTCACATGTTGAGCAGTCATAATGACAGGAATGCCCAGCACAAGAATGGATATTCTGTTCTCAACCAAGAAGGCAACAGAGAGAAGGCAAAAGAGAGAGAGAGAGAGAGAGAGAGAGAGAGAGAGAGAGAGAGAGAAGGTGAGAGAGAGAAAGAGAGAGAGAGCAAGAGCATGATGCATATCATACAGTGTAAGAGACTGAGACAGACACACACAAACACACTGTCACATAAAGACAGAGATATAGACAGACAGATAGCTAGAATAGCAGAGGGAGAGAGAAAGACAGAGAGAAAAAGGGATTTTTAAAAGTGAAGAAATTCTGAAAATTTTTACACATAAAATATGGCAAACATATAACAAAATAACAAACTATATAGATATTATCATACAAACTGCTATTAAATGGGGTTGGTGGGGGGGGGGGAGGGTGGCAGCTAATGTTTGCCCAATTACAAATACAACTAGATATTTCCGGGCACCGCAGGTGCCATAGTATCCCAAGACAATTAATCCCCCCCCCCTTTAAGAATAGGCCCCCCATCTTCAGCAACAATTAATATCAGACCACACTCATAGAAAAGGTCATTCTCATAGAAAAGGTCATGATCCAAATTTCAATATACATCATCCCCTAACCCATGTCTATGTATATGCAAGAAATCTGTCCATTAGTTTTTGACTTATAATGCTCACAATACTGTTAAGTGGCAATGATGGGGTATTAAACGGCACAAAAACAAGTAAAAGAATAACAGGTGGCACCACCTGTTTCCCGTACATGACAACACTATCCAAGATCTTCGTTCAAGTTGATTTTTGGACCAATCAATGCATCCCTTATTGAGAAATTAATGATTTTGTGTGATTTTCACCATATATGGCAATATTCAAGGTCAAGGCCACTCATTGGAAAGGTCATGACCCCTATTCAAATAAACATTATCCTATAACCCATTTCCATGTATATGCATAATATGAAAGAAATTTGTCCATTAGTTTTTGACTTATAATGCTCACAGTACTGATAAATGGCAATGATGGGGTATTAAACGGCACAAAACAAGTAAAAGAATAACAGGTGGCGCCACCTGTTTCCGGTACATGACAATACTTTCCAAGATCTTCGAACATGTTGATTTTGGACCAATGCATGCATCCCTTATTGAGATATTAATGATTTTGTGTAATTTTCACCATATATGGCAATATTCAAGGTCAAGGCCACTCTAATAGGAAAGGTCATGACCCCAATTTATATATACATCATCCCATAACCCATGTCTATGTATATGCATAATATGAAAGAAATCTGTCCATTAGTTTTTGACTTATAATGCTCACAGGTTATAAATGTACTGTTAAGTGGCAATGATGGGGTATTAAACGGCACGAAAAAAAGTAAAAGAATAACAGGTGGCGCCACCTTTTTCCGGTACATGACATTACTATCCAAGATCTTTGGTCAAGTTGATTTTTTGACCAATGCATGCATCCCTTATTGAGAAATTAATGATTTTGTGTGATTTTCACCATATATGGCAATATTCAAGGTCAAGGCCACTAATTGGAAAGGTCATGACCCCTATTCAAATAAACATTATCCTATAACCCATATCCATGTATATGCATAATATGAAAGAAATTTGTCCATCAGTTTTTTACTTATAATGCTCACAGTACTGATAAATGGCAATGATGGGGTATTAAACGGCACAAAACAAGTAAAAGAATAACAGGTGGCACCACCTGTTTCCGGTACATGACAATACTTTCCAAGATCTTCGAACATGTTGATTTTTGGACCAATGCATGCATCCCTTATTGAGATATTAATGATTTTGTGTAATTTTCACCATATATGGCAATATTCAAGGTCAAGGCCACTCTAATAGGAAAGGTCATGACCTCAATTTATATATACATCATCCCATAACCCATGTCTATGTATATGCATAATATGAAAGAAATCTGTCCATTAGTTTTTGACTTATAATGCTCACAGGTTATAAATGTACTGTTTAGTGGCAATGATGGGGTATTAAACGGCACGAAAAAAAGTAAAAGAATAACAGGTGGTGCCACCTGTTTCCAGTACATGACATTACTATCCAAGATCTTCGGTCAAAACAACCAATGCATGCATCCCTTATTGAGAAATTAATGATTTTGTGTGATTTTCACCATTTATGGCAATATTCAAGGTCAAGGCCACTCTCATATGAAAGGTCATGACCCCAATTTAAATAAACATCATCCCATAACCCATATCTATGTATTTGCATAATATGAAAGAAATCTGTCCATTAGTTTTTGACTTATAATGCTCACAGTACTGTCAAGTAGCAATTTTGGGGATATTAAACGGCATGAAAACAAGTAAAGAATAATAGGTGGCGCCACCAGTTTCTGGAACATGACAACCCTATCCATGATCTTCGATCAACTTGATTTTGGGATCAATCCATGCAAGTTTTCTTGAGATATTTAAGAATTTGTGTGATTTTCCCCAAAATTGAACCTATTCAAGGTCAAGGTCACTCTCCTAGTTGAGGTCATGACCTCATTTTAAATAGGCATCGTCCTCTTACCCATATCTATACATATACCAAGTTTGGTAAAGATCCGTGAGAGATTTTTTGAGTTATTGTGTCCAAAAGAAATCTCTGCGACCGTGCCTAAACCAAAATATCTCCAGACTATTTCTGGCGATACAATAATACCAGTAAAATGCAGTTATATACAATTAATAATGATAGGCTATTAATGTTGTAGGCCATTTTTTATTAAGCAGATAATAATCTTGAGCTGAAAATATTTTCTTCAAGGTTGTAAATGCAGTGAAAATAAAACTGGTGTCTAAATAAAGCCACCACAATACATTGGTGATATAGACAGAAAGTGTACACTGACAGAATAGCAGACATTTACCAAACTGTTTCAATCTTAATTTTGTTCACATTCATTCTAAAGAAGTCAATATGATACTTACTAATATCCCTGCCCTTGAAATACACTGCTCTGCTGTTGCTATAGCTCATAACTAAAAAACAGGGACACAAAATAAATAATGACTACAATGAGTACATATATTCTGAAATGGAGAAGTACATGATTTATTCATACATTTAAGTTTACATGATATATATATATATATATATATATATATATATATATATATATATATATATATATATATATGTTTCTTTAAACTGTCTGAAATTTTTTTATTAAACTGAGCTAAACATCTGCAAAATGAAAGCCAACTGTCTGCAAATGACATATCCTGCACTCTGTTGGCTGCTCTGAAAACAATTTAGTGCTGCCATCTGCTGACTGATGGAGTAACTAAAATCTTTCATACACGGATGAAGTGTCAATCATGCAATTTAAATCCACTTACCTACTGCTGTGGCAGGTATTTCATTATTTTGTTTGAACACCTGTAAATAAGTAAAAATTAAAGGACATATTTCTTGCAATATTATGTGCCAAATATTTAAAAAATATAAAAGTACAGTCAAACTTGCCTGAATTGAATAACCAACACTTGTCAAATTTCCATGCTCAGAGGTTTAACTAAATAAACCCTGCTTATGTTGAAATTTTGAGTTTTACAGTGGGTCCCTTTGACAAAAAGAGGTTTCAATATGTTTGCTTTTTTCATGCAAAGAAATATGCAATAAATATCAAATATTTCATTAAAATGTTAAAGGGAGAGTACCTGGAATTTTGCTTGGCAAGCAAAAATACATTTGGTCATATAAAAATTCAAATGATAAAATTACAATGTTTAAATGGCTTGTTAAGTTTAATTACACGCAATTAATAATGAAAGAATATCACTGAAAAAATATCTTTAAAAAATCTGCTTTACTGATTCCCACTTGGGATTAAATATGTGAAATATATATTTTGTCTGATTTTCTCTGATCTGTTCTTCAGTGGAGGGGTGTCAGGGGGTATCTCTTTGTGCACAAACCTAAACTTACCCTCTTGAAAGCAGACCTGATGACATTTTTTCTTCCTCCTAATGTTCCGTCCACTGAGTGAAGAGACAGCTTATCTACAAACATCAAAAGTTGATTTAAATGAGGTGTTAGGAGATTGATAGATGAGATATAATATCCTCAGAGTGCAATAAGTGTATTTTACTTACTAATGAGGCCTTATGAAAAAAAAATATTATTGTTATTATAAAAAAAATAAGCATTCTGTTGCATAAAAAACCTTAGGATGATTACCTAATAAAACAAAAGTGTTATTTTGAATTTCACTAAATTACCTAACAAAAGAAGAGTTATTTTCATATTTCACTAATTGGGATAATAAAACAGATCAACGTAATCCCAGAACATCAGTATAAACATGTGGGGCCCTAATGTGTTGCACATGTGTCTTACTCGTTGTTTTCCTTCCTGGGTCAATGAATACTAAATGTGGGCAAGCATATGTTCCACAGGTTCACTGGGTACTGCAAGTATGAAATATGACCATGGGAATCAAGCTATTCAGCTGAAGCCCAAGCTCAAACTCCCATCAATTCCCTGCAACTTGATGGATAGTCCAGTCATTCCTCATGTGGGTACATTTGGTTTTCAAAATCCCCATGTATTAACAATTAATGCTACATTCAGGAAATAACTTGCTTTCTTTTTTAAAACTGTGAGGATAGGAAGTTTTATAATTGGTTTTGAACTGTCATGCAGTACAATTTCAAAGACTAGTACATAGCACAAGATGAGTCTTATCCCAGGAATGTACGTTTATATCATTATGACAAGCAAGGGTTGCTCATCTAGTACTATCCTGAGTTCTTATAAGGTACCCACTAAATGCCACTTCCTCAACATACCAGCATATCTATTAACTGAAGCAGAGGCAACAATGTTGATTATAGCAGACAAGTATAATAAGTGTACTGTCCATAAAGCAATTATCTACAGGAACCTGCAAGGATTTACCATAATGCAGGGTCACCAGCTTCTATTATGTATAAAAGTATGTCATAAAGTGGATATTTTTGTATTCATTTTCAATTTCATTTTTTTTAAATATTTTTTTGGGTAGAGCTTGCCTACTCCATTGCTCTCTGACAGCATTTATCTCTGATGTAAATAACCAGTAACTTTAAACCAGGGGTTGAGCACAGGAGTCAAGGCTGGGAGATTGTCAGTTCATATCTAAGCTGAGGCAGTGAGGTTTTTCACGGTCAGCCCATACTCAGGTCGAGCACTCTGCAGGCTTAATGGTAAGGTCGTGCCCAACAGCCATGTTTCACTCAAAAATGAGTGCGCCTTTCTGGGTTACCTCAGTGGTATGACCCAGCAATGGGGGAGATTACACAGTAATACACACCCAGGTCCCGCAGGTGCATTAGTCACCAGCCCTGGTTAACACCAGGATATAAAATGAGAAGAAGCGTGTGATACTGCCCTGTCATGGAGTCCGAAACCGGAATGAAATTCTGCAGATGTACATATACTTAGTTAAGCTAGCATTACAAAAAATGGAGTTGGTTACCTCCAGAAAACAACAACTTTAAGCCTGTGGGTAAAAGGTTGGCATGGGTTAATGTCTACTATCAACCTGTTGAAATCAACACCTAGCTGTCAGATTAATAACGGCTCAGTAGTGAGACGTCTTATGGCCTATCAACCACTACGATAAATAAGTTTTTATTTAATTTCCATACACTTATGTACAGAATTGGGGCTCAAATGCAACAGCATTTGGATTTATAGCTAAAAATTTACATTTAAAACATCTGATTTTCAAATGTAAATCCAGTTCCATAGTCCTATCTCGGAATTATGATAAAACATATCTTCATTAAGAATCATGCAATAATTCTCAATAATATATTGAACCAAAACTTCACTTCATTGAGTAATACAACAAATTTTCATTCACTTGTGTCACTAAAACCATTGCCTTACCAAAATTGTCATCCTTGTCTGGTCGGAGAGTGTGACTTTTACGTGGTACAGGTGGAGCGTCAGCTTCTTCGTCACTCTTTAGAATCAGACAGAGAACACAGTCAAGGTCATGACACTTCAAAATTGTATAACAGCATGACTTTCAACATTTTCTGAAATTTCATGATTTTTTCCTTTCACAATTTCATGATTTTGTCCCTTTAAAGTTTCAAGACTTTAAAGTGCTAAAATTTAATCATGTAAATTTCATGACTTTTTTTTAAGTAAATGTATGTATGAGTCTGTATGAGCCCTGACAACATGTCACAACTAGAATATGGGTAGTCGACAAGCGACTACGTGTATCCGCCTAAAACAGGGTGGAACGGGTGAAGTGAGGCATGGATTGAGTGGCAAGGGGAAATAGAGTGTTGCATATTAGCATGGATGTCTGCAGCCAAATTGTGTATGTAGGTTGCCCCCCCACCACAAAATCCAGAAAGCCGTCCAAGTTGTATACATATGCAAAATTTAAGGCAGATAAGTCTAACCACTACATGTATATGAGTGATTTTTGCCCGTGGCAGACAAACAGATGGACGCTGAGCAAAAATGGTTGCAGGTGACGCCACAAGTTTTGCGTATGATAAAGAGCTATGTGAGAACTATACACATGCAAAACTTTGGCCCAATCGGTCAAACGGTTCCTGGAGAGATGAGCTTGGATGTCTGCAGCGTAAACGTGAATGTAGGTGGCGCCACCTGTCATAAAATCAGAAAAGCTATCCAGGATGTATACGCATGCCGAATTTCAGGTGAATTAGTCAAGTCACTGCAGAAATATGAGTGATTTTAACCCAAGGCAGACAAACAGATGGACACTGTGCAAACATGGTTGCAGGTGGCACCACCATTTTTTGTGTATGTTATAAAGCTCTCCAATGGCTACATTTGTGCAAAAAAATTTTCCTGATCGGTCAAACGGTTCCCGAGATATGAGCTTGGATGTCTGCAGTGTAAACGTGAATGTAGGTGGCGCCACTTGTCATAAAATCAGAAAAGCTATCCAGGATGTTTAAGCATGCCGAATTTCAGATGAATTAGTCAAGTCACTGCAGAGATATGAGTGATTTTAACCCAAGGCAGACGAACAGATGGACACTGTGCAAACATGGTTGCAGGTGGCGCCACAATTTTTTGTGTATGTTATAAAGCTTTCCAAGGGCTACATTTGTGCAAAAAAATTTTCCTGATCGGTCAAACGGTTCCCGAGATATGTGGGTTTATGTGTGGAAACAGACGCACAAATGGATGCAGAGCGCAGAGGAAAGGTCAGAGGTCAAAACAAAATCGGGGTGCAGCAGTTCATGTGACCCGAACATAATCCCGGGTTTCGTAAAATTCCGCCCAGCGGTTATGGAGGAGTTCTCCGGACACCTACACGGCGGCGGCGGTGTGCAGCTGAAAACATAGTATCCGCAAAACTCTGTTTTGGCGGATACAATAAAAGGTTTGGTTCTCTGAGGCACCACCAGCATCAAAATTAAATCCCTGAATCAAAAACTTTTATTTTGATTTTCATCTTTTAAGAAGATAAAATAATACAATTTTGATAAGACTTCCTTTGTTATGTAGTGCTTTTACCTGTTTAGCAAAAAATATGTTATTATCATGCTTTTCCCTGATCATATGACATTTTAATAGAAACATACAAAAAAGGTAAAAGGTAAATAAAAAAATATCACCTGTCCACATTGATTTCTGAAGAAAAGTGCCTGAGAACCATACCTTTCTTTTTGCCTAATCGTAACATTTAAAAATATATTTACAGTGAAACCTGTGTCATGGGACCACCAATGGGACTGGCCACAAGTGGTATTTATTCGCAGGTGGTCTAATTAGACAGGTCAGTTTTAACCAGTGTGGATGCTTTCGGTTAATTGAAGAGTGGTCTTAATACACAGGTGGTTTTTGAAACAGGTTCCACTGAACAAGTATTGTGCGATTTATTTGATTATATCAATGACTGGCTGTTTTCTTTTATAATTGATTAAATCAATTGCATTTTTGCTTAATCAATTATAAACAATTACAAATGCCCATCATGTAATCCAGAAAATTGTAATAAGATTTCATAGCAAGTGATATCCCAGCTGAAAACCACTCCAGTTAAGTGATTTGTAGAAACAACTGTGAAACAAATAACCTTTGAAGACCTTTAGAACCGCCCTCCAAATGTCTTTGCAGTATGACTGAGAGTCAGCCGTCAGTCTTCATTAAAGCAGCTATGTCGTGATTTATTTTGCTACGTGCAGCTGATTATCTTACCTTCAGGCCAGAGACGGAGTCGGGGTGCGGCCTTTAAGGGGGGTTTTGGGTATTTGGACCTTACTGGGAGCTTCTTTAAGAGACCTTGCAAACTCAGGGTGCGGCTATAAATAGACGTGCGGCCATAAAAACAAGATTTACGGTATTGTGGTCAGCTCTGTTGTACACATAGCAGGCTGCTTCTAGTTCGTAATCACAGTTTCTGTTGTTGAGCAATTCTACAGTTATCTCATATGTCAAACAGCGTATATGGGTGCAGTACCATAGCATCATCAAACGTAATTAGTCATGGTAATTACGTATTGTTTCTCCGTGCAATCATGGTACTCATGAGCCTGAAGCATGTACTCAGTCCTCCGGAGCTTGTTGAGGAGAGGGTTGCATCAGGAACCTATCTTTTCTTTGATTATTTGAATATTTTGATAATTTGATACAAATTGAAATCCCGATACATACAGATTTGTGCGAAAATTCAAACTGCACTAATGCTGTAAAATGGAAAAAGCGCGAAAATTCAGATGCGCCTAATTAACCACTTCCACAGTATAAGAGAGACAGGGCTCAAAACAGTGAAAAGCATTAAAACTTAACCTTGTCCAAGTGTCAACAACCCCGCCATTACCTTGAACTTTCAGCGTGATTCAAAAGTTAAACTGAATTTACTTGGGTAATATTTAAGGTATTATTCTATTCAGCATTTTTCATGGTAATAAAAGTGGTACATATATAGGTGGTGTAGTGGATGGTATCAACACCTGGGTGATCATCAGATAACTGACGCTTGTGGGGGGCCCAGCTGGTACTGCTACTTTCTCTGGTTCGGTAGCTTCAGTGTACGCATTTGGAAACTATTTCCCTACGCCTGTTTAATAGGATTATTGACTTGTTTTGTGATGTAATATGTTGTATTTAACCAGAGGTTCCACTGATCTGAGGTATGTTTTTCATTGTGGAGTGTTGGATTATTTCCCCGGTAGTTGTATATTGAATGTTCTTTCTCTTTAGGGTCAAAATGTGCTTCAAAAGTTCTTTTTCGTTTTTGTAACTCTCATTGAGGATAAATTTGCTGTGGTTATCGAACCGGTTTTTGAATGTGCCACTTGCTAATCCAACATGCAAGCAGTTTGGTGTTCAGTGGTTTGTAAATGATTTTGCTAGCAAGGCCATTCCTGTCAAAGGGGCATGTATTTTTCTCCCTAGAGTTGAACATTTTTTCATTGGTTGCTTGATTTTTCTGCAGTGATTTTAAGCAAATAATAACACCCTATAACTACAAAAAATCACTGATATAAATCTGTTAGAGGCAAGTTGAAGGAAATCATGGCAGTACCTATTTTCTATCTATTCTCTATATAACATATTAATAAATCAAATAGCTTCTTATAGCTCAATTACATGGTAATCAAATGTTTTTGTCAGACAATATTTTTTATAACTCTAAGTAAAATTATTATAAGTAATGACTAGTGCTGATAGTAGATACAGTGGATTCTTTCTTAATTACAGACCACCTGTCTAATAAAACCATGCGTCTGTCAGGACCACCCTTGAATGAACTGAAGCATTCATACTGGTTATAAGTGACTTGTCTTATAAGACCACCTGTGAATTAAGACTACTCTTGGTGAGTCCCATGGATGGTCTTATAAGACAGGTTTCACGGTACATTAATCTTGGTAAATAAATCTTCTTCCTGTTTCTGATTGAGACAACAGGAAGAACATTGCTTATGTACTTACCGAGTCTCTCTTTCGAGCCACAGGACTATACAAGTGGTTGTCACCTTTACTAACAGGGGAATACAAATTGTCACTTGCTGAGTGAGACCTGGTGATTTCTGAAATAAAAAAAGCAAATATATAATAACAAAGAGGAAAGATCCATTTTATTTTACTGAAATGTCAAAGGTGTCAACATATAAAATGCCAATTAAAACATATGTAATTTATAACAAGATCATTAGTGTTATCAATTTAAAAAAACATAGAGACTCATGAGTCTAGAAGCTCAATTTAAATATCAACTATTTGACCAATGCAGTGGTACAGCTGCATGATAAAAACCTGTGTCTCAATAGTTAGATGGATTTGATTCACTGTATCCTACTTATTTATCAATGCTGTCAAAAGTTACATGTATGGAGATATGGTCAGGTCAATGTTCACTGAGACACAGTGCAAGTATGTATGGTGGCAGCACATGGAACTGTTCATGTGTTATGGCCATTTCTGGAAATATTCTGGGGCAGATATTGGGGATAACTCCAAATCAAATTAAATATATTTTATGATAGTTTCCTCATTTATTTTTAGTGATGATATTTTTCTAATATTCTAATTAAATGACTTTACTGTTAACTTATACAATATATATGCTCACAAGTAACAATTGTAACAGGTTGCATTATTTAATCTTTCATTGTGCAACCAATGGAGCTACACTGAAATGATCACATAAAATGAAAATATTATTATCATCAATTAATCATCAATCCTTGGCTGGTGACTGGAATTTTCTTTTCTCAAAACAACCAGCCTTAGCTGCAGGGGTTGTTTGTTGTGGTGAAAAAAAATGTATGGAAAAATGTTTTGATCATTGACCTTTTAACCCAAACTTTTCCTACAGGGTTATGATTAATTTTAGTGTTACAAATATTAATCATGTCTTTGGTCTTCTGAAACATAAAAGTAATTGACAAATATCACAGAAATAAGCAATACTGGGGATATACAAATATCTGATTAAATAAATCTAGAATGACAGCTTTTTCAGGTTCTGTTCTTATGCAAGTGCTATGTAAATCATGGAGTGCTCTTCAATTACTAAGAGATTTAAATAAGATATATAACAAATCTTGGTTCATTTATGTATGACTATATATCTATAATATCACAGTACACATCTAGCACTGATAATTAATAAAACGAGTGATCTCCAAACATCCATATATGTATATATATACATATATATGTATATATATATATATATATATATATATATATATTTATATATATATATATATATATATATATAAATCTGTGTTGTGTAAATGTATTTTTCAACATAAATAAATGCACCTTTCTAATCAAGCAGGGCCTTGATCTAATTTTATGATGTTAGTATATGCAAAAATGTGAAATTTTATAACAAAGGTAATCATGCAACTTAATCTGAGGTTACGTTAAACAAACACAGCAAAAGCATGAGAGAACTGCAACCAATGGAAGCAGATACTCTTGATTCCAATACCCTTGGAAACTATAAGCAAACAATACTTAAACAAGAACAGGAAGGACACTTATTTAACATGTGGCTGTTTGTGTAGTGCCCCACACCAACACTTTGGAAGTCAGTGGAACTAAAAAAGTTTGTACACTCACAAAATAAACATTATTGATGACTACCAATATATTTAAAAAAAATGAAGAACACCACAGTTGATTTATCTACATCTGATTTACATATAAATATATATATATATATATATATATATATATATATATATATATATATATATATATCTATCTCAGGATTTCCATGACCCAAAAAATAATTCTTTCACCAGTGCAGCTGATGACCCAAAAAATAATTCTTTCACCAGTGCAGCTGATGACCCGAAAAATTATTCTTTCACCAGTGCAGCTCATGACCCAAAAATTATTCTTTCACCAGTGCAGCTCATGACCCAAAAAATAATTCTTTCACCTGTGCAGCTCAATATTAAAAGTGCCCCAGAGAGAGAGCTTGAGAGCTGGGTAATCTCAAGTACAAACATAAGAAGCAATTTCCAGTCCCACTTTTTCCCCTTGACAGAATTCAGCCCTGTATCCGTATAAAAAAAAAAAAAAAATTGCTTCTAACCAAAGAACCTGCTGGGACTAACATAGGTGCAGACTAATTATTATAGCACCTCCAGTACTCCTTACAAAGCAATAAATTCATTGTATAATTATAAATAAAAAACTAAACCTAAAAATTATATTTGACAAGATACAAAGACTTACCTGGATGCTGAGCCTGGGCATAAACACCAATGCTGCTATCAGTGCTGGATTTCAGGGTATCTCCGATGTCTTCATACAGATTTTGTTTGAGGGAGCCAGCTTGCCTGGGTGACTCTGGCCCGACCTTTTCGTAGGTCCCATTTTTAGCTGTACTCTTCCTGACTGAGCTTGCCCTAGCCAGCTTGCTTTCGTCATTTGGGTGTCTGGATTGCATAAGCTGCTGTGCCATTCTTTGGTGATTCCATTTATCATTCCGGAGTGGATCTGCATAAGAATATTCTGCTGGAACATCTACTTGGTCTTTTAGACCTTTCATGTTCTTTTTCCTTGTAGGGGCTACAGGGTCTTTTTGGTTAAGATTAACGTCCACACTAGAGTAAGGTTGTGCGTACGGCAGATCTTCTAGCTGGTTTGGCTGACTATACTCTGAAAACATAGGAACAGGTCCACTTTGTGAATTACAACGACTTATACCACTGGCACCACCTGTCATCCTTTTTACTTCAATCTGCTCAGACTTTCGACCAGTGTGCATGGTTAGGTTATCTTTCCCATGTCGATTAGTACCTGGAGAAGGGAAGCCATTTTGACTGGTTCTGCCAGTTTGGCTGTGCCTCATGTTCTCCCGGTGCATGGACTCTGCAGGTTTTGGACGTTCACTCGGAGACGGTGGTTGCGAGGAGATTTTATTAAGTTTTGGTGACATAGGAGGTTTTTGTGACATGGGACCACTGGGGCTACTATTTCCTGACGAGGGTTGCTCTTCCCTCATCCACATTTTAGGCGGAGGTGCTGGCGCCGGTGACCCGGGTTCTGAGCTGTCGCTGGATTGGCTGCGTCTCTCACGAGCTTCCTGCTGCAAGGATAAATTTCCTGGAAATTGGTTGGGTCTGCGCTCTTGACTTGGTCTCTGCTCTGGACTGGGCCTCCACTCTTGTCCAGGTCTTCGCTCTTGTTGTGCCTTGGCTTTACCTTGGTGTTGCACATGAGCTGTACTTACAGTATCACATAGACCTGGCAGGCAACCAAAACACAACAGTAGCTTCCTCCTATCAATTACTACCTGTATTTCCTTCCTTACTTTGTTACTTATTTATAATTCCTGGGGGGTCTGTCCTATTTAATATTAATTAACATAGCTAATGCTTGCTTCGGAAGCACATACCTCTGCCAATGTGAAAACTTAAAATTTCTTTCTTTCAATATTTTAAATCAATAATTCTAATAGAGCCAAATTACTTCATTAACTATCACTAGATGTCAGGACCAGTGACTATTCCTGTACAAAATACAATAACATACTGTATCTGGGTCTCAGACTAGGGTCATGACAGGCTCCAACAGTAATTAACTATTGCCTTTCAGCCTCTATATAAAAATTCTAAGGAAATTAGCTATTAATTTTTTATATCCTATGCATTGCCAAAAACACAAATCAGGCAAATATTTAGGGCTAGATATACAACTTCTATTTAACTTATGAGGTATAGGTAATTTTAAAGTAACTGGAGCAAATATGTTATATGTGTAATTCAAAAACAGTCTATATTATGAACCATGGAATATGTTTACTTTTCTATATTTTTTTATTTTAAAAATAATTGTAGAAAATATGTAGAAATCATCGTCCATATTTTGAAAAGCTATACAAGGCAGCACATACATTTCCCAAAACAATCTTTTGCAATGCTGACATTTTGAAGTGCAAAAATTAAATGCAAGTGTGACAAAACAGAAACATGTGGTGCCATCTGATGTTTGATTCTAAAACCATTTTTGGGGTATTTCACATGTGTGATTCTATTAGAGAATATTAAAGGTGCCCAATCACATACCTTTTGAAAAAGAATTTATGTGATTTTCTGGCTTCCTGAGCTTCTTCTGTGTATATATTAATGATCTAAGGGTAAATTTGGTTGTAAAAAGTTCATACAAAGCCTTCATGAAGGATGTATGAACTTGTTTATCAACAACATGTTTGTAAACACAACAATGTTGACAAACGGGAAAAACATGTAACCTTAGGTGTTTGGTTGCATATATGTAGAAAGGTCACTTGTTGCAAAATGCCATTTGCAAAGCTCTTGCTTATCTCACTTGCAGCCAGATGCCCTTGTTTAATTTGTTTTGATTATTTTGGCGGGCCCCAACATATTTTAAATACGTTGATATAAACAAAAGAGGCAATCTGTTTGCGGTTATAATCACGTTTTCTGGCCTATTTTTTTAAAAAGCTCCAAGGGATTACCTTCAGTTAATAAAGGTCAAATAGGTGATTGGGCCCCTTTCAGCATCCTGTTTATTCACTCTACATGTACATGATCAATCAGCTGGTCTCATGTACAGAAACAACACACTGTGCAGAATCAAGACTCACAAGAGTATGACTCTGCTTGTTAAGGTTTGTGGACATCAAAATCTGCCACCCACAATGCACCGGGGCTTCTAAATACACAAGTGGCGTAGGTATAAATGTTGTTAAGAGGGTGATGCAGTTCCTTAAACTGAGCTGGACAAGAATTGTTTCAAGGTAAATTAAATAAACATGGGTGTTTTTGTGGTAAGGACATCATGAATAAGTAATATTTTATAAGCATATGCATGTGAAATGCAAACAGCCTTGTGTTTCCTTGAAATGTAGCAAATTTTAATTTATTTTAATGTTTGACAGTAGAGACAACTGAAAAGTCCTGGCTGTCCCACACTGCATAGCTGACAGGAAGAGGTTCATTCTTGAGTAGGAACCATCTCTGGCAGAAGGGTGCAAAAACATGTTACAGCTGACATCAAAGTATCACTAGTGCTTGGAGACAGGTGGTAAACCACTGTTATCTCTATTTTATTACCACAATGCCACAGTCACATAGTTTGGTTAACACTGTGGGGGAAAAATCAATCAGCTAAAATTTGTGTGCTACACCAGTGTTTCTGCTGGACTGTCATATAATAACTTTTAATTTTCTTCATGTATCCGATGCTATCAGTGATTATGTGGTCACACTACACAGACATACTGGGGCTTGTTTTTGTTCAAACCTGCACATATCAAAACAAATGAAAGGAAACCGGAAACTCACTCTACTTTTGGTTTCACCTACGACTCACATTTGTACACATAAATATACATATTTGGCTGACTGGCACAGTGTGGAGTCATTGTTTTTGCACTTACATCATCAAGTAAGGTACATTGTACATTCTAATAGAAAATTCAGAAACATTTGTGGGGCTTTTAATTTCATAAATTTAATCAGTTCTTGTGATCTTAACACAGCTCTTAATCTACACCAAGTATGGTTTTGTAAAGAGGTTGGTTTGCTGGGTTTGGTAATCAGACGGCCAGATGGCCAATTTGTAAAATGCTCCATGATTCGCTGACTGATATTCAGGTCCAGTTTGTAAACCATAAACCATATATTTTTACATCTCTTGGAAATGTACTCTCTAAACTGGCCCTTACTACTGAGGCATTAGATACAATTCTGGAGGTTATTGATAGTTTTGTGAAAGAGCATAACTGCTAGGCTGCCAGTTGTAACATACCCAGCATGCATTTCTGTGCATGCCTCCCCATCGCCTGGTGTCAATCCCATTTACACAAATAAAACTGACAGCACAAAATCTGAGCAGTGTATGATATACATCATTTGATATGAAGACAGCTGAGTGAAAAATAAAAAAAAACCCAGCTTTTTCATAAGCAAAATAAATTAGGTAATTGTTACAATATGTTCTTGACTGTCTGGCAGGGTCAGTGTTTAGTATTGTTATTTAACAAAGGCTGGCGTCTACACACATACATAAAGCCTAACAGAACCATGCACCTGGTCTATTTATAAAAAAATTATGAAAATAATAACTTTACCTTCATCTGCTTTTGAGGATCTTTTCTGGAAAAATAAAATTAAAACACAACTATATGCCATTTGATATACTAGTATATATATATATAATAATAAATAATTAATTTTCAAGGTAAAAACATGTCACCTTTTTTATTTAATTATTGGCCATAATTATAGTTCAGAATGTCTAGCTATAAAAGGTGTCAACATTACTTAATCCAACCTGCAAATTCTATTTTAGTCTTATTGTCAGAGAATGAAGGAGCATGGATGTTAAAACAAAGATAGCACTTAAGAAATATATAGAAATAAGAATATAATAGTTAATACACAACAAATATTACAGTAGATCCCCTTTTTATCACAAACTAAGGATTCGGCTTTAAATAGATGTGCAGCCATTAAAAGGGGATCTGTGGTATGCATCAACACTGCAAAATGCATGTTATTTAAAAATAAATCAAAACCATGATCTCTTCAGTCTCCACTCCATATTTACCTCTTGACTAATTTTTTATTCCTTATATTATCAAAGTGTCAATTCATGTTTACTTCACCTTGGCCATAAACATTTACAAACATATGAAAACACACTGTCAATGGTGCATGATATGCCCATCACATATCCAATATATGGTGACCTATAACCTAAAAAAATATGCATGGATATTGCTGGAAATCTAACTTAGACAAATGATTATACTGATTAATATATCAATATATGTTGAGTCTGATTAAAATCCATCATATTTCTTGTACGTTATTGTGGCATCACTATAAATTGGCCTGTACAAACAGCCTGGTGACCTTGGACCTCATTAAATATGTGTGAATTTAACTGAGGTGAAAAACGCTATTGGTAAGCATGTATAACGAGTTTCATGAAAATCCATAAGAGTTTTGGTAAGTAACCAGGGTGCCACCAAAGTGCGGTTTAACTCTGACCTAATTAAATTTGCGTTGATTTTGTTGGAAAATCAAACTTGGGCCAGATATTTTATTGATTTATACTTCTGTTGAGTTTTATCAAAATCTATTAAATTCCTAGAAGGTTAACTCATCAATACCACAAAGTGGCCTAGTGACCTCTGACCTTATTAAATGTGTGGATTTTGCCCATAATCACACTGAGGAGAGATAATCTACTGGTTAGTAGTTATGATGAAAATCCATCCAAGCCTTGGTAAGTTATCATACTGACACCTGTAGGACTTGAACAGACAGATGGGCACTTAGATGAATGGACGGTGGGTATACCATAATATGTCCCATCATACTGTAAAAACTCGCATGTAAGTCGATCTTGCATATAAGACGAGTGTGATTTTTAGGGTGAAAAATAAGGTAACAATTTTTTTGACCATCTCAGTCTAGGAGAAATCTTACAGGTGGGTACTGGCTTAGCTGTCGAAGTTGTACACAAATGCTTATTAAAATCTGTCAGAATGACGTACATTTTATCTTTGAAAACAAACATAATGAAGAGACAAACATAATAAATCTACAATTTATCAAGAATAAATATTTAATAAGGTATAACTAAAGGTATAACTAAAACATACCTAGATTTCACAGGAATCAACATCGTCAGTGACGGATTGATGCATGACAATGATGGGTTGGTCGGACATTCAAGTCACAAAAATTTTGCTCTCGAACTCGTACCAACACATAAGTGGACCCACCACCTTTAGATGTTTTTTCAGGGTCAAAATTTCTCGACTTTTATGTGGGTTTTTATGGTAGATGGGTGTATTAAAACTGTTCCATTACTTAATACTATCTGTACACACATAAAATCTAAATGGGACCTGTGACATCAAGGTTTACATGTGTTTGTAAAATATAGCAGTCACTGATGGAAAAAAACCTGTCAGGGTGAAATAATTTACGGGTTCACAAATCTGCTTGTAAGAGAGAATCAAGGTGAAAATCTATCTGAGAGAGATTGGTAGCAAGTGGACTTGGATGGGCAAAGTGTAAACATCTTCAGTACTTCAAAAGTTATGGGGGTCATGGTTATCCTAGAATTATGCAGATCAAGGTCAAGGTCAACAGTACTTAAACTCCTCCGAGAACTTGGTGGAAGCAACTTTCATATCAAATTTGAGGGATAAATATGCAATACTTCAAAAGTGATCAATTTCACAAGAAAGCCTAGAGACAATGAAATATATTTTTACCTGGCCAATTTGATTTTAAAGATCCTGGGAAGGTCACCAGTTTTCAAACTTGTCCAAAAAGCTTAGTTCAAACAACTTGTGTGTCAATTTGGGGCAAAATACGGAATACTTGTGCAAAGGTATTGGGTTTACAAAATTTGACTTATTGGCTAATTCAACCTTGAAAATCATGATTGAAGGACATAGCAGTAATGATAAACATTATTAGACTGAGTACTCACTGCTGAAGGTGAAGGCTTGTGGCCAGTGGGCTGTGGCAGCGTCTCTAAACCAACATTTGAGTATATGTGTTCTTTTATTATGTCTATTTGCCTCTGGAACAACATCGCTACAACCCTGTGAACTAGCTCATATTGTTCCTAAAAGGAAAAAAAATAATAATACAGAATATAATGGTCTATTTATAGAAAGGCATGTTTTAATTACTGTCTGCTCACTTATGAAATATTAAAGTATGATTAATTCAAATTAAAAAATAAAATTCATGATGTGTTGTGGCATCATGCACTGTAAACTTTTTTTTTTAAATTACATTGGGTTTATGAAATGTTATCATAATAATCTGGGTAAATGAAAAAGAAATCTTTAAACATGGAAAACATGGAAAATATATACATATATTTTGCTGGAGAAGGATTCAAACTAGGTTTAACCACTTCACATAGCTAGATAATGATAAAAGAGCACTGAGAAAGGTTTAAAACTATATTGTATCTGTCAGATGAAATAGCTGTGAACATTGATTTTGATATATTTTTGTCTGAGGGATAAGAAGGCAAATATACATGCAGCTTCAGTATATAGAATATAATATGTGAAAAAAGTCAGGTACAAATATAAATCTACCTTACCCTGGTCTGAACAAATGATGGTCTTTGTCTTCTCATCTCCATTATGATATCAAAAAGACTAAAACTCTTGTCAATTTTCTGAAACAAAATATGACAATACTTCATAGAATGAAACTAGATAATATTTTTACCCTGCCTTAATTAAACTTCAAGCAAATTATGAACTCGAATTACCTTCAAAATACCTTCAATTACCTTTGATCTGCCAATTTTCCTTGGTGACAACAATATATGTAGCAATGGTGTTTATAGTTTACATAAATAATATATTTAACAAGAGCAATGCAACTCGTGCATAATTTGCCTGTTGCATATTTTGTGACCTCTGACCTCATGAAATATGCATGACTTTGCTGAGATTGTAATTCAGGTGTGAAACTGTATTGGTTAATACTCATCATGAGATATATATGTTATATTGATTAATATTTATATTGAGTTTAATCAAAATCCATTATATTCCTTGTAGGTTGTCACAGTGACACCATGGACTGGCCTGTACAAAGCAGCCTGGTGACCTCTGACTTCATTAAATATGCATACATTTTGCTGAAAATTTATCTGAGGTGAGAAACTCTGTTGGTAAATATGTATAATGAGTTTTAATGGAAATCCATGATGCCTTCAAAGTGTGGTGACCTCTGACCTCATTAAATATGTATAGATTTTGCTGGAAATCAAATTTAGGTGAGATATTTTATTGCTTAACATTTCTGACGGGTTTTATCAAAAGCCATCATATTTCTCATAAGTTACCGTTGGGACACCACAAAGTAGCCTAGAGACCTCTGACCATATAAAATATGCCTGGATTTTGCCCAAAATTGAACTTGGGTGAGATAATCTATTAGTAAATACTTGGTGAGTTTTGTGAAAATCCATCGAAGTCCTGGTGAGTTATCTAGCATATAATAACTGATGCATTATTGCTTGTGGATCAAGCTGCTTGAACAAACATAACTGCTAATTTGAGCAGCTAAAAATGGACGAAAATTCATATCATTAAAATGCTGATAGCTGCAAATATGTATAATGCAGCCATAAAATGACATACTCCATGAAATATGACATCATTCAAAAATAAGTTTTATCCATAAAAGTTTTTCCCATGGTCTCTAGGTGGCAGCACTGCAGGCTCAGTTGAGTTGTCTCTCATGACTCTGTTAATGTGTTGTTTGCTTGTTACATATCTGTAAGAGGGTTGTAAATAAATACAAATTTACCTGTCTGAATTGCATGTACACCTTACCAAATAGTGAAACAACTGTATAACCTGAATGACTTTTATTGCTGCTTCAGAGTGATTAGAGATTCAGATACTTACTGCAAATGATATGAACAGAAATGTTACCCTCTCTGTCTGAATAAAGTAACAAAGTTTCAGTAATTTATGCTCATTCCTTATTCAAATTGGGTTGCCTTAGAAATGCATCAGGTGTCCTGAGCAACATACATAATTTTTTTTTAAGTTGTAATACTTTACTGTGATAACTGATACCTCATTGTGTATCCTTACATAAATGTCAGTACAAATACCAATATGGTTTGTGCAAATCCACTTTTTGATTTGCAAATGATTTTTGATTTGTAAATGCTCTAACTTTCTGTAAATAGCTAAATAATTTTATATTCCACCTCCAGGAATGATAGAGCCTCTCCTGCCTTCCTCACTGAATACAGTTTACACCGTGAATGCTGCATGGCAGTGAGGAAGGCCCAAATGACTACCAAAGCTAAAAGACCCTCCTGGATCCACTCCTTTTTCTTGATTCCCACCAAAATTTAATAGGTAATTCCTTGATTGATGCCTCTCCTCTCAATGATGTTTTGTGGACAATTGTTTGATAATTTTTACATAATCTACCTATCAGTCAAACAAACACACACATAAGCAAACACATTACCTAATTAGTAGATTTGACAAAGTTTACCAATACAGGTGGTTAATAAGAGCAAACAACTGGTTGCAAGTTTGGATATTCATACATCTGTTCATGTGGTCTTTCTGATTATCTAAATGTGGCCTTTAATTTTTCTGTTGCATAGCAACCTCCTGGTGTCAGCAGCATTGTCATTTAAAGAACTTTATGGAGCCAGGTGATATATTGTCATGGTGCTGGACTGTCCTCCACACAAAGACCCTTTGCAAAAGTGTTTACCACAAGAAAGAGCCCTCTCCACCCGGAACTGAATGGTTGTTGGTCATTGGCAGCAGGCAGTTGTAGAACAAACTAGAAATCAACATTCTAAGGAATGCAACCCTCCGCCATTTGGGGGTCCCTATTCTGGGATGTTCATAAAACTGTGTTTGCATTCTCTTATTTTACTGATATCCAAGGATCATTCGTGCATGAGTGACTGACTAAATCTGTATCATGTGGCCAAAATCTAACTGGTTCTTCAGTAGCTATTGCTCTGAAAATTTTATGAGATTCAATTCATAACTGCATGAGTTATGTTGTGAACAAACACAACATAAACACACAACAAGGGACAAATGCATACCCTCCTAGCAGAGGCAATAACCTGCTACCAATATTACAGATACTGGGGTTGTAACAATGTTGCCTTGGAAGTGGGGGGGGGGAGGGGGGTTGATTAAACAGGATGAAAGACCACGAGACAGGAAAAGTGTAAAATCAGATCAGACTGACATCATCAGTGATTTCAAACTATAAACAAAATTGTGGGTCTGATTCATAGGCATCAGTTTAGATGTTGATATTTATCACATGTCTATGTGAGGTGCTATTGTCATGAAAATATGTGGAAAAGACACAGCTATTACAGTCACAGCCTTAGTGTTTATATACAGTGTTGTAGTCGAGTACAGACTATCCCAGTTTGAGTGCAAGTTTCAGTCCAAGTCTGAGCCCTTGAACTTTGAGTCCAAACCAGATTTCTTCTCGTTTGAGTCTTTAGGAATTTGAGTCTAAGTCTGAGTACCAAATGCTCTCATCAAAATATGGTTTATAATGGGCCTTTGAGATCATCAAGTGTATTTTTATGCTTGTTTACACATAATTTTACATAAAATGCTGAATTACATTTTACACCAAACAGAGAGTTTGAGTATGGCATGCGATCTTAACTTGTTCCTGTAAAATTTTGTGAATAGTTTGAAGTCATATGGTGTGTTTTTCCAATCTGAACATTATGCCTTACATAACATTTTTTTATTAGACTCATGATGGATTCAGACTTATTTCTTGAGGCCTGACCTCTGAATCCTTGTACAAGTCAGAGTCCAGGACTCTCATATCCAAGTCCACACTAGAGTCCTCCCTCCCAGGTTATGTGTGTGGTATACATGAATTAGGTACAGTAATACCCTGTTTCCTGAATCTGGATCATATGGCAGATCAACACCAAAATCTAATCAGTTTGTTGAATCCCATTGTTTAGTGGGTATTTCCTGTGCTTTCTCCAAACTCCAGGGGGTGAAAAGTTCATCAAACTTCTAACCTGTGGAAAGAAGTTGGTCCGCCTGCTGCCTTATATCATCAATAGTCCTTGTATCATTAATAGTCCTTGTCTATGGTTGGTTTCTAAGTTGCCTCGATTCACCAGATTTTAAGTTGTTAATTGCCACTAGCAATAATTTGTGCTGTGCAAGAGCAAGGTCAGAACCATTGTCTTGTCCCAGTAAGGCAAGAGCATGCCCAGCAGTGAGGTCCTCCTTTCACAAGATGTCAGTAGTCTTTTTATTTTAGCCAAGTTTGCTAGCCCATTTGGTAAGTTTGAATAAAGTTGTATCCTCCGAGTCATCTGGTGAACCACTATTAATCTCTTTTCTGGGGCTAACACTCTCTTTGTTACTCATCTTGAAGTAGACCAGTACATTTTTTAAATGCTGGACATAACATACAAAAAATTATAAATTGTGCGTTCGCTGTGACAGTCGCAACTAAAATGTGCCCCTAGACACGTGCCCAGTGACTACCAGGCGAAACCCAGTGAACTAGGAGAATTCCCCACTTGTGATCTGAATAAAGCCTATTTTAACCACAAGGACTGAAATTAATCATTAGGTACAGTAAAACCTCACCTAACAACCACCTTGGTTACGTGACCACCTCAAAATAACAACCACTTTATCATGGTCCTGTTGTTGTGTGTAATTTTGAGATTTTACTATATATCACTTACCCCAAGTTTGAGTAAAGAATGACAATAATCTATGGCAATAAGTGCTCCAGTCCTTCCACAACCAGCACTAAAAATAAAAAAATAAAAATATATATAAACAAAAACATATCTATATTTTCATGTTTTTATTTGCATATGAAAGGATATGATAGATTTAGTGACTGTATAGATCTGTTTTAAGCTTTTGTACTTTATAACAACTACGATGTATGCAAGCAATAAATATATCTCACCTGCAATGTATGATCACTGATTTCTTATATTGTTCAGTATTAATGGCTTCACCTACATTGTATAACCACTGATTTATCACACTCTTTGGTATTGATGGCCTCACTTACATTGCATGACCACTGGTTTATCATACTGTTTTACAATACTGTTTATTATATTAGGCCTCACTTGCAGTTTATGACCACTATTTTACAATACTGTTTATTATATTAGGCCTCACTTGCAGTTTATGACCACTGTTTTACAATACTGTTTATTATATTAGGCCTCACTTGCAGTTTATGACCACTGTTTTACAATACTGTTTATTATATTAGGCCTCACTTGCAGTTTATGACCACTGTTTTACAATACTGTTTATTATATTAGGCCTCACTTGCAGTTTATGACCACTGTTTTACAATACTGTTTATTATATTAGGCCTCACTTGCAGTTTATGACCACTGTTTTACAATACTGTTTATTATATTAGGCCTCACTTGCAGTTTATGACCACTGTTTTACAATACTGCTTATTATATTAGGTCTCACTTGCAGTGTATGACCACTTGTTTATCATACTGTTTACTAATGATGGTCTCACCTACATTGCATGACCATTGGTTTTCATATTGTTTAGTATTGATTGTCTCACCTGCAGTGTATGACGATTGGTTTATCATCAGTCGGTTGACGATTCCGCATCACTTCCAGGAGGTTGAGGATCGGTGCGAGCTCGGTGGGTACACCGTGATCTGGCCATGCAGTATAGTGCAGTTGTACAATATATTTCTTCTTACCCTGCCACTCATATCGTAACCTTCGCTCTATTAAATCAGCAAGTATCGTCTCCTCCCTTTCCTGAAGAAAATGTGTAAATGTTTTTTTCATTTAACCATTTGTTCTCAAATGTTACAGATTTGAAGCTATTTTGTTTTATATATTGTTAATATTGTTTGTATGTTTCCATGAGCAATTTACACAACAATAAAAACAACAAGCAAATTTGTGGAATTTTTGTACCCCACTTCCGCCTGTTGTTTTCCCCCTTTAAACTTCTCAGTATGTTCTGGTTTTAATTTTCCCCTGAAGATGTCTGTGCCTGTGTTGTATTTTTCATTGTCCCCTAAAAATGTCTCCACATGTCATAATTTTTTGGTGAATTGAGAACAAAAGGGAAATTTTTTGTTTTTTTTTTTGAACTGGTGATAATAATTTTTCAGATCGATACTTCAAAACCAATCCAAACCAAGGAATGCATGACAGCAATCACTGACCAAAATTTTAATGAAATTAGATAATATTTAGGAAAGTATTAGAAATGAAAGAAACGAAAACCTGATTGACAGACAGACAGACAAACCCAAATCAATGTCCCCCTGCATCTGTGGAAGTGGGGGACAAAATTGTTCTAATGACCCTGGAACCACAACATTTTGTTACAATAATGTGCTTAAGGTCTTGAAATGGTGCATTATATGAACAATATAAAGTTGTGTACATTTTCCATGGTTAAGATTTCATTTGGAGAAACAAGGCAGGTGAGCAACAACTGGAAATCATTACCAAGGACTTAAGTACTCATTCACCCAGAAAACAATCAATTTAATCTGTTAAAATAGGAGCAATAATTCTGTAAACTTGTTATTTTTATTGGTGTTGCCTTACATATCTGATCTTATAAGGACAAGAAAACATAACTGTTCATGTTTTTGGAACATTTTCAAACAAGAGCGCTGCGAACATGCATGGTACCCCTGTTGTGTATCTGGTGACCTCTGACCTCATTAAATATGCATGAATTTTGAAGAGAAGGTATTTCAGGTGAACTCTATTGGTAAATATATATAAAGAGTTTCATGAAAATCTATAGGATTTTTGGTAAGTCACCAAGGTGCCTCCAAAGTGAGGTGACCTCTGACCTTATTAAATTTACATGGATTTTGCTGGAAATCAAACTTAGGTGAGATATTTTATTGATTAACATTTCTACTGAGTTTTATCAAAATCCTTCATATTCTTCATAAGTTATCATGGTGAAACCACAAAGTAGCCTCGTGACCTGTGACCTTATTAAATATGGGGGATGTTGCCAATAATTAAACACAGGTGAGATAATCTGTTGGTAAGTAGTTATGGAAAGTTTTGTGGAAATCCATCAAAGCCCTGTTAAGTTATCACAGTGACACTCAAAGTTACAGATGGACAGACTGACAGACGGTGGGTATACCATAATACTCCCGTCATATGACGCGCAAATAAAAATATGAAGTACAGTAGAGCCTCAAATATATGATTCATTCAGGGGATAGTAAATTTGTCTGGATAATTGAGGTTATGGATGTGCCAGTTTGCATGAGCATATCAACATTCCATTATGCTAATCATGCTAGAAAAACATTAGAACACCTTAACTTTTTTTTTATATCACTAATATTCCATTTTTGAAGGTATTAGTTAGCAAACTTCTTGTAAATACATACGGTTTACTTGAGTAGCAAGTATTATCACTAGCGGATAAAATACCTAAATAAAGCTTTAGGAACCAGATTGTAAAAGCTTCAGATTAGTCCTTTAGTTATTTCCACTTTGTTCATTAATGTAACTTGAATTATCATTCCTGGTTTCACAATCCAAGTGTTTCACAGATTAAATGTTATTATAACAATTAGGTTTATAATTTGGAATGCCAGTGTTTCATAGTCCAGTGCACAAAGTTCATGTAACATCAGGATAAGAGGTGTCTAACTCTCAAGGTGCCAGGAAAGGTGAATTGATTAACAAATGTCTGGCATTAATCAGATTGTGTATTCATATTGGCTTTAACTGGTAAAGAATTGAGATGTCTACTTTCATGTATTAATGTGTATGTGTTATGTAATATGTGCCTTGTATGATCTGCTATAGGAATGTTGATGTCAATTATGAATGTTGAACATTTATATATATGCGTTCTGGTTACTAAACCAGGCAGTCAGTAGTCAGTATCTGGACTTCATCAGATGCAAGTTATTATAATAATCAAGTAAACTACAACAGAGTTCTTGTGGATTCACTTTTACCACATACAACACAGCATCAGGAGGAACAAAAATCTACACGGCGATAGTTGGGGAGAATCACGGAGCTGATCCTAGACTCTCACAGGTTAGTGCTCCACTAAGAAAGAAACTGCTAATTCCCTGAAACATATCCATTGAACATTCAAGTGGACCAACTTATCCAGTAAAGCTACCAGACTGAGCAGTTTACCAGAAAAATATGTTCTCAAAGGAACAAAGAGCAGAACTTTTGTGGGAACGCTCTCCACCATGGCAAATGATAGACAATTGTCAAATCTATAATAAAATCATTTCTGCCAATGTAAAAAAAAAAAAAAAAATACCTGGAAGAATCATAAATAGATAACCTTGAGATAAACATGGTAAAAGTGAACACCCTCAAATCACCACGGCTTATCAAGCACAGCAAGCTACATGAACCAACTTCATCAAAATAATAAAAGGAAAACTGCAGCTGATTTAGTGGGAAATTCAAGAAGAAAAACATACTGCATATCAACAAGCATAATGAGAAAAGTGTCATCTATCTACACTTGATACATGATGGACCATCACAGCAAGTCACCATGGTATATATATATTTATAATGAAGTATGAATTATACATTTCGAAAAATAACAGGGTAATTGAAAGATCTAAGATCAAGTAAAGAAAGTTAAATGGATGACAAGCATGTATAAACTACTGAAGAAGAGGTCAGTGTTAAAATTGAGAAAGTGAGAAAAAAATGAAAACAATATCATATTTAAATATGTAAAAAAAATAATGGAAGTGTGAAGTAAAAAAATTAGCAAATATAACGACTAATTTAATTGCACAAGGTTCAGATACTTCATGATGCCAATGTAAGCTTGTACTTTCACAGTTCTATATATATAACAATGGGTTCATTCATTTCATGTGTACTGCTCTTGAATTTCCTTTTGCCTTTTCATTACACTTTTGGATTCATTAAGCGCGCCATATTTTTAGGTCAAAATTAATGTAAAATGGTAAATTCTTTGGCATTTACACCATATCATCTGTCTCATCATCATGCCCTGCGTTAGAAGGAAATAGAACAAAGAAAGGGGCAAAGTTGGCATCAATCACTGTCCTTCTATATAAAGGCATACTAAAAATGGTTAAGTATGTACACATAATATTATACTAGTAAAATCTAGATAATGATGGAACATATAAGTTTAAATGAGACTCTGTTGTCATGTGAAAAAGTCATGTTTTTGCAGCTCAAAAACAAATACATGCCAACCCCCTATAGGCCATCCCCCAACAGTAGGGATAAAATATGGACTATCTCAAGACAATGATTCTAGATTTCAACAGATTTGACCTTGAAGATCAAGGTCAAGGTCACTGCTTTTTGAACTTCGATGAAATTTTGGCAGAAAGAAATAGTGTGTCAAATATAAGGAGGGGGGGGGGGGGGGGGAGAGAAATAATATTGGATGAGACTGTCTGTAACACAGTGAGTAACTTACCTGAGTAACTAGTATATCGTGGAATGTTAATTGTTCATCTTTGTTTGCCCAGTATTTCATGCATTTGTGCTGCAATGAAAACAGTTAAAAGGTAAAAGGTTTGTATTTTTAACACAGCATTACATTTCAAGATTTATAAATTTCAAACAATGTATAATAGATATATAGAATAAAATCTTCTTCCCTTTAATAATTCAATTTAATCATTTGTATAATCCATCTAAAAATATTCAAAAGGTGAAATGCAGTACTGGCTCATTAAAATGAAAGACATGATAATATCAGTCTTGTGAAATAATAGTTCCACTTTTTGCCTTGATTCAAAACTTTATACATCATGATTTTTTAAATTCTCACATTCCATTTTGAGACACATGTCTACAAATGTCCTTTTTTGTCACTTGATTCTAAATTACCTCTCACTGGCTCTCAATTGACCTATCCATCACAGCCCAAATGCTCCGCCCTTTTACCTTATTATTATAATGAGCCCCCCAAAACGCTCCTACACATGTGGACTTCCATGCCCATGGTAGCGAGAGCTGATTATAACATAATAATGACATCACAAAGGGCGATGGTGCATGACGTTGTATTGACTGACGTCATCAACTGGTATCACCTGACCATTGTTTACTATATCGCAGTCATATATGCACTGTGTTGCAATATATATTGGATTATTTGTCCCATACAAATTATGTGCCAAGTTACACATCATTAAGCACACAGTAGTCAGAGGAATGGCTCCCGCAACCTATAGCCTAGAAACTTTTTATACCGTCTCCTTCGTATAATAAAATATCCCGGAAATCATGCCGACATGGGTACTGGTAGTATTTACAGACTACACGTGTTCTGTTTGACAGAGCTCTGTCAAATTATGCAAAATTTTGTTTTTGTCAGATGATTGACACTTTACAATGTTTAAGGTCACCTGATTGGTTGCTCCTTAGTCCCATGATTATGTTTATTCATTGAATGAATATGCCATTAAGGTTGCATAGAGTTCATGGATAGGTCAATTATCCAATACTATATTGTCACAGGGTGTAATAATACATGATCTCATAATACAACAAATATTGACTTTTTCATGGGAATTAAAGTACAAGATATGATACGTATAATGAATCATTCAATTTATAATTAAAAGCCTTAACATTCTTCCCTGTTCACAGAATGACAATCAAACCTCCTTTCAAAGAATTAATTCCAAACAAAACAATTCCCGCATACTGTTAAACTGTTAAACTAATTTCTAACAAATTATGTAAAACCCTGCATGCAATATTAGTCACACAGAAACTATCAGTATTAATTATCTGACAACTGCCACACAATATTTGACTTTGTAATATGACATACCTGTGTAGCAGTGGATCAAAACACTCCTAGTGTTTTATCATGTAAATGAAAGAATTTATATATGAACAAATATAAATATAAATAAAATACAAATAAATGACTTTGACTTTTATATATATATATACATCTAGACATATGTATGTCAGAGACGAGATTGAAATCCAGGCGGATTTTAAATTCGCCTAGACAAGATTGCGATTGTGATCTTGCCAAGACAGATTTCAAACTCTCCTAAATGAGATCACAATCCATGATGGATTTTAATCCTTGTCAAGGCGGGTTTAAAATCTGTCTAGGCGAGATCACAATCGGAATCTCATCTAGGTGAATTTAAAATGTGCCTGGATTTCAATCTTGTCTCTGACATACATACATACATATACATATATATATATATATATATATATATATATATATATATATATAAATATATATATATATATATATATATATATATATATATATATATATATATGTATTTATGTATGTAAAATAATATATATATATATATATTGATATATATGTATGTATGTAAAATAAATATATGCGTTTAAGTACATACCTTCTTGCCTTCATACTCGTTACAGGCCATGACGATGACCTTCGTGTCTGACTCCCGTAGCATCCTCCAGAAATCATTGACGGTGTTGGGCATGGGAGCCTGGGAGGCAATGTACACCTCCTTGCCATTAGCACCCTGTAAATTGAAAATAAAATGCCCTGTGATAATAAAAGTAGCAAAGTAAACATTCCCTGGGTGTTAGCACTGGGACTTATATGAGAAGCAAATCTGGAGCTCATGCCCAGTTTTTTATATAATTTTTTACTGGATATTACTAAGGAAGTTATAGGGAAATCTGAAGAAGTAGTCTAATTAACATCAAAAGGACTCAAAACACAGCTTCAGCAACATTTATAGCAATATTTATGTAGTACTATTAATGATGAAATGGTCTTTTAGTATTAGGTTCCAAGGGCATATCCAGTAAGGTGCATCCCCCACTCCACCAATACACACATAATACTGACACTGCAAAGGCTGCATTGATGATTATTTTTTCTAATTCAAGACACTTAATATATACTAGTGAAAGTTACAGTGAAAAAGTGAGTTTTAAACACACAAAAATACTTCATGTTTATATCAAGTATCATTACTGTATTCTTTCATTTCCAACAATGGGTAGACATGTGTTTATCAGACATGTGTTTTTTCATGGGTTTAACAGCTGGTTGTTTAATGCAGTGATATTTGGGCAATTTTTTTTATGAAAGTGTAAGTTTACTGGGATGTGATAAGATTTAGTTCTCGATAAAGGATGTGGTAACTTTTTATTATCAAAACTGTAAAAACTACAATTTGACAGATAGAAAAAGTAAGATTAGAAATGGTAAGTACATCAATTTATACTAGAATTGATCTTAACCATATAGCTTGTGCTGCCACCCCAATGTCTCCAGAATACAAGATTGACATTCGGGCCAGCAGGCTGCCACTAGTTTTAAGTTTGATAAATTAAGGCATATTACACATGACTATTTTGCTTCCTTCCTTGTAGTTGCAGACCGTTGTCATGGTTCCTACGAGAACATTGGTGAGCAGATACAGAGCTTCAAGCCTTATCAATGGATCATGATGTCACAAGTAAATGGCTACTTAATACTGGCCCACTTATAAAAGCTTCCTAGCCTACTCTTAAATACTAAAATCAGTTCATTTCAGGGCTTGACTTTTAATTTTGAACGTACTTGCCCAGCTTGGAAAGTAACATCTAGCTTTTATTTTTCCTACATGAATTTCTATTTGCCTTACAAAAATCAGTAATTCCAGCCACGGACATAAAGTGTATTCCACATGATTGTGTTGCATGCATCATTACATGTTGTAGACAATAAATATGTTCAAATGTTTTTTTGTTAATCATATCTCTTTTAGTTTAGGTGATCTAAGATACAGAGGTATTATCAATATGATTTCATTTCTGTGAAAGGGAAAATGGCTAAATGAAAAAATCAGTTGAGATACAGGGCTTTGGGTAAAGATTATATTTAGCCAATGTGCCCAGTCAGGCAAGCAGGAAACCTGTGACTTTTGGTTGGTCTACCACCATTTTCTAGAATTTTTGCTTTCCCCAGATTAGCAGTTAACTGTTAATGGTGGCTTTGCATTTAGGATGCATGTTTAAATTCATTACACCTAAATGCTGGAAAATATGATAACTATATTTAATAATTTATTATCTACAAATATAATTTGATAACTCTATGATTGTGAATTTGATGTTCAGATATACATGTTTTCTTCATTATTTTACTCTAACATTACCACAAAGTGTGAATCACTAGGATCTTTTAAGGAGAAGTTGCATGTGGGACATTTATTCCCAAAATGTTACACATATGGTATGTAAAAGATTATTTGCAAAAAACCTTCATTTTATATTTCAAATTAATTAAATCATATGAATTATACTAAATTTTTTCCAGCAATGAAAAAGGTTTTGTTTCCCAAAAAGATGTGTCAGCTGGCTGTATTGAATGCTACTTAGGATGATTACTCAGATATTTTCAACAGATTTTCCATAAAATCTTGAGTTGAGACTGGGAAATGATAGGAACTATTTATTAACATTTGAGTTCATCATATACAAATTTATACAGTCCAGAGCAGAGAGAGGATGATAATAATTTGAGTGACTAATGTTTTAATTCTAGCAAAAAAAGTTTTAAAATGGGTATTTTAAATATTTGAATCAACATACAGACAAACAATAGTCATGCTTGGGACTGACCACAGAGACAACAGATTCTTGCCAAAAGATGTTGTCATCCTGGAGCTGGTCAGTACAAAATGTTTTGTAAAGTATCATTAAGCAGGTTTCAAAAATTTTTAGTTAAGTTTACTGTGATCAGAAAACATTTTAAGACCTGTTGATAATCATGTTTACATAGACTTTGTTTCAGAATGTTTTGTATTCACCCTGTATAAGCTGTGGTCATCACTCTAAACAGAGATGTCTTGCACTCTACAATGTGTTATTTGTTTATGATGATAACCTGGTTTTGTAGTGACAAAGCAACACAGGGCTTTGTTTCACAGGGATATTAATTCCGTTATCCAATAAACTTAAGCTTGAAGCAACAGTCTGATTGTGTTGGTCTGGCTAAATAACCATCAAGTAAATGCAAGTGAGAGATAACACATGGGAGCTAATGAATGATAATTATGTCTGGTTGTTACTTTTATAATTAGGCCAAAAACATAAATTAACAATGCACACAATATGTGTATAATGTACTTGTAACTGTCATATATAACCATTTGAAACATTGAATCTAGCACTCCAGCAGGCACTGAAATACAACAAAATGTACACAGGCCATACTAACCTGTCAGGTTTAACTCTGCCTAGGAGGTTATGATATCATCTGTGTTTCTTAGTTGGTTTGTTTGTTAGCAAGATCTGATTATGCAAAAGCTACTTTCTAAAAAAATTAATTATACGGTGGGGCACAAACTAGTGAAATATCATGAGAATCTTGATTAAGGGCCTGATAATTAATCTAAAATAACCAGAATTTATTATTTATTATCATCCAGAGAACAAGATGTGATGCCAATGAAGAAATTGGGTGGTCAATGCAAAGACCTTGTGTAAAGGTCTGGCTCTCCTATCATAAAGACACTGTCAGGGTCAACATGTCTTGAGCTTCATTTTGCACTGATCACAATCTTTGTTTACATCTACATGATCAAAGAGTAAGTGTGATGAACTTAAGAAATCACAGTCAGCAAACTTGATTTCTTTTAGAACCACTCATTGGCTATTTAGCAATCCATTAGTTACAGTTCCCCCCACACAAGTGTAAAGACAGCTTCTGTATGAGTGTTTCAGGCCTTTTTTATAAGGATAGGTCCATGGCCTGTTGGTGGCGCTGTCTACTGAATGGGGATGAAGGTATCCATATGATATAGGGTTGATAAAAATCATGATTTTTTTAAATATATCAAATAAATCAGATTATTTTGATTTAAATCAGATTTATTTGATTTAAATCAATTTTAATGATTTTTTTAGACTGACTCAAATCTCTCATTTAAATCAGCTTTAAAATTTAATCAGGTATTTTAAATGTATTATATGCTGATATGCCAAAAATGAATAAGTATATTTGAAATAAAATGCTAAAATCTATGGGATAATTATGAAGATATAGAAAAAACCAAATATTATAAGTTGTTCCACAGACGCTAGGATCAAAATTAGAGCAAATTAACATGTAATGTACAGGTGGAGACAAAATATTGGAATATTTATCAACTAGGGATTGAGGAAGAGCAACAATGATCAACATTATTGAGTATTTGGTGCACATTCCCCATCAACCCCCTTCCCCCTTCCCTTAAGAGAGAAAATTGATCCATGATAAATATTAGCCACACTCAGTAAAACAAACTTAAATTCTGATGTAGTCTAAATCAACTAAGCTTTTACCAATCCACGTTTTGTTCATGAAGTTGTGTTTTTAATTTTCTCAGCTTTTCCGTGTCTAACCTATTCCTAAATTTTGAGTGTGAATGATTAATGAATCAAAATGTGGAGCATACCCTTTCCACACAGTCACTGGAAGCTACAGCAGAAATAATCTTTTTACAGAATGATATTGGCAAATTTTAAAATTCAGATTTAAATCAAAATTGATCAATTTTTTAAACTTTTATTTTAATAATGATGTTGGTTTAACCCTGATCAATAGGGACTGTAGTGATTTCTGCACTGTTGAAGCAACTGCTGCTATGCAAGTGTTAATAATGCATACTGAAATGGGTACCTGGCTCCAGAGATTTGTGAAAACCTGTCCTTTATGACTGAAACAAATAAGCATAGAATCTAAATTTACTGGCCCATTTCAACTACCTGGATGAGAATATATTTGTCCTACAATGAATTTTTACATTTTGCCACTTATATTTGTTCTCTCTAGTCTCTAGAATACCCAAAAAATCAAAATAAAAAAATCATGATTTTTTTTTGGCTGATTTTAATCATGATTTTAATCAAATGATTTAAATCAATTAACCCTGATATGATAAGAATGATCTGTTATTACTTAATCTTCTGGATATCAGGTTTTTTATGCACAAGTTAGGATTAATCCAGAAGTCATAACCTGTCGTAAAGACATTACAGCAAATTAATGTTATTTCACCATTATGCCACTGAGGCACTGGGGTTGGAACCAGGGACATTCAGCTTTGTAAACCAACGCCTTAAACCACTAGGCTACATCCTACCCCTGACTTAAATAGTCTCGAAACAGACATAATAGTAAAAGGGGTAAACTGAAAGAATGACTACCTAGGCTTTAATTCCATTGATTAAAGAAATGAGGTAACAGTGACCAGGTTTCAATTATAGTAAGAAATTCATTCCTGTTCCATTGCAGTGGCACATCCAGAGGGGGGGGGGGGGGTCCTTACCCCTCATAGGATTGAACAACCTTTTTTTATGATTTCAAACAAAATTTTATGACCCTGACCCCCTCCTTCCCAGACCAGAGGACCTTTTTTTGTTTTTGTTTTCAGTCTTCTTGGGTGTGACCCTCCCAGATCCATTCAAGCCTGCATTGATGGTCAGACATACCTATTTCACCCTAGAAGCCTGGCAACCTTGGAACCCCACAAATATAGAACCTGACTTTATTTTCACAAGTTTACTAACCTTGACATAGTTTGCATTGATGTAGTCAGAGCCTGGTTTGTTAGGCAGTGCTGATATTGGGACCCGTGTATAGTCATCTGAAACAAACAAACCATTTAGGCCAAAAAAAATTGAAGGTATGGTTCTCAGGCACCGCCCGCATCAATTTTAAACCCCCGCATCAAAAATTTTTATTTTGATTTTCAATATAAACTTTCCAATTTTGAGCTGCTACCGCTCCGACATTTCTTTCAAGAAGATAAAACCATACAATTTCCTTTGTTTTGTAGTGCTTTTACTTATTTAACAAAATAAAACTGTTATTTTCATGCTTTTCCCTTATCATTTGACATTTCTATCAAAACATACCAAAAAAATTAAAATAAAACAAGCGCCCGCCCGCATTGATTTCCGAAAAAAAGTGCCTGAGAACCATACCTTTTTTTTATTTTGGCCTTATTATTCTCTTATAAAGAACTTGAATTCTCTTATTTAACTTATTATAATCTTCATATTTAACCTGGCAGACATCATTAAACCATTGCCTTTAACAATCTATCAAAGTTTTGGAATATAATCACAATTTCCTCAGCATGAAATTTAGGTAAAATAAACATTTAGTGCATCAGTTGAATTTTCATCAAGAAGAAATTTAAACAAAATTAATGTGTTAGAGTTTTCACAGAAATAAAAAAGACCTATGATTGATGATTTACACAATTATATCAGCCATTCACAAATAGTGTGATATGATATTGCAGACCTGCTACAGTAATCCTGACAATACAAATGTTTCCTCCTTAACACATGGTTGGGGTCAAAAGGTAACTGTATGACTTGAGTGTTTATTTTATCACATTTATTGCCAGGTGTGTAAACCGATTAGTCAGATTCTGTTGTGAACATAAGGGTCGGAAGACCAAATATAAAACCCAATACATTACTTATAATTAAATATACACCATAGCACGACAGAATCCAGGTAACAACTATACTACAATACCCTTGCAATACCACTGTAGTAGCACATACTGTGTTGGCTTCATATTGGCAAAGTGCAATGTTTGCAATTTTCATTTTCCCAGGTTTCATAGGTTTCCATTTTCTTGATCTTCCCATACAGAAAACAGCACAAAGTATATACATTATTATATCTATGATATAATATGTGCATAAAACCTTAACAATTTGGCAAGGATTTAAGGGAACGTTAAATAAGCTTAATTTCTAATTAAGTTTTGACAAAAAATATAAAAGATCTGATATCATTTATAATATTTTATGCCATATACATGTATCTTTATATTATTTATATATATAATATTTAGTGGTGCTGCAGTTATGATTTAAGTGGATTTTCTGTGTCTGTTGAAGTTCTAAACTTTTTGATAACCTATACAGTAAGTAACAGCTATATGTTAGTTTGATATCATTTTCTACATGTATAATCTTTGGGTCATATTTCATGTGGATGTAAAGTTTCATTTAATTTGATAAAGTAGTTTTTGTATAATGTGTCAGTAACATGAAGAAACACAGATTTAAGTTAATGGCTGTAATAGAATGTAAATTTATGTATCTTGGCATGACCCTATCAGTGTTAATGAGCAGCCCATCAGTGTCACCCTGGTAGCAACAGGGTCAAAGTATAATGATGCTGCCAGATGTCTGGACAGCAGCAGATTTGAATTGACCACTGAGCTGGACACATCAACTGACCAGCATGCTGTATACATGTGTTTACTGAATATACTGACTCTACCACTTGAGGACTTATTGTAGTTTGTGTTTTCCCCATACAAAAGATCCCGCAAGAGTGCTACAACACATGCATGTTCTTCATGAAGGTTTTTTTCTGCTTAATTTCCCTTTCGCCAACAGTAAGATATTGAAAAGTTTGCAAACAAAAAGCCAACAGCTGTGAATGCAGTCAGTGTGAATATCTAGAAGCTTCCCCCCCCCCCCTCCACCTGAGGTGTTATAACAACTTTTCTGAACAGGAATTCCTTAAAGTTCATAAATTATGTATGCAGAGTAAGTCAGAAATCATACAAATTCTACAGAAAGGGTTGGTAAATAACCTGCTTGAAACTTTATTGTCCACACCAGGAAGTTCTTTTCCCTAATCAGCTTTTTAACAAATAAGGATTAGCTAGTTTCCATGTTAACCATCTGATTTATATTGTACTTGATATCTACAAATTATTTTTCTTTTCACTTTTACTTTTACCAGGTTTACACTATTGCCAAGATAAAACCATAAAATAATTATGAAGAAAGAAACCAGACATACAGGAACCAACCTGTTAAGGCCTTGACAGTTGATGAATATGCATATCTGAATTTAAAGCAGTCTTATCATTCTGGTGCAATTTTCTCCAATAATTTTCTATGATTTCTTATACACTAAATGACACAGACCTTGTGACTTTATATGACAGTGATTTATATGTAATTATTTAGTCTTCTGGATTAGGGTTTTGTAGATGGACGAGGGATAATCCAGAAGTAAAATAAATAATACTGTTAGACCATAAACAACCTGACTTCAAACAAGACTACAGTTAGACCATCTAGAAACCAGCATTGGTAACAACAAAAATAGGAACTATGATGACTGTGAGAAAACGTTAAAATTGTATATATGTCATTTTTTATGTGCATCTAATGTTTCTATGTCTAAGAAGGACATTTTTGCCAGACCAGAATGGATCTAACTACATGACAGGAATGTTATTAAGTCATATCTCTTCCATCTGAACTTAATTAGTAACCAGTGTTATGATCAATCACAAAGTTACGACTTTCATTGAGGTCCTGTTATGCTCAATAAGCAGCAATTATGCTATGCTCATCTATTCACTCTGCTGTTACCGCTGCATGAAACTGCAGTTGTCAGTCAGGTTTAATCACTAGGTGGTGCTGTCTCTGTGGAGTTCCCTCAAGCGTAATATTTAACCAATCTTGTTGCAGGTGTCTAAAATGTGCACTGTGGTTCAAAGTGCTTGGTAGCACAGACTTTTCTACCCCCCTTTGGAATACACACTATGCAATCATCATCTTTCAGGACAGTCTCTATACTAACTTGCTGGTGTGGCCTGAGGTCAGTTAATTATCCCCCACTGTTTGCAGTGTTTCCTCTCTTGCAGTGCCGCACCAAGAGCTATGATGGATGCAGCCTTTTTTTTGTACGCTGAGCCAATCAGATTTTGTTTTACGCAGCGTTCAGTTTGCTGGGTGATTCCTGATAAGCCCCTGGTGGCCACACCTGTAGAATGCTTCCATTTCTCACAGCGTTTGACAGGGAGGTCCTGGGAGGTCATACACTGTGTTCAGAGCACAGGGTAGAGTGTACTTGCTTATACATTGTTATGAAGTAAGATATATGTTAATGTTACAATTGTAATGTCTAACCAGAAAACCCGACTTGACCTTTAGCTTAAATATGTAACCTAACTGTTAACCACTGTTAACCAGGAGCCTGTGACAGTGTTGTGACAAATTCATCCAGAAATGTACAGCTTAAATATTTGTGTACTGTGAATCTTTAATGTTTGACAGGAACTGGTTGACCTGTTATTTGTTAGTATGGGGAGTCTCAAAATATAACAAGGGACCCATGGGTCACTCTGCTCAGCTGAATTTGTGAAATTTCAGCAAATTCAAAATACACCACTTGTTGTTTTTATACATGAGTATTTGAAAAGCTGAGAAGAAATGATCCAGCTATTTGGTGATAATCAAGTACTCAATATATTATTGCCAAACTAATACTCTGACATGATGGCCATGGAAAAAGCAGTATAGGTTTTTGGATACCGTGTTGCTTGTCTACTTCTGTTTACTTGGTTTTGTTCATATTTCTCTATAAACATGTTTTGGTGCCTTGTCTTGGTTTTTAGTATACCTCCCAGACTTCTTATTGTATCCTGTTGCTCATTTATAATGGCTCGTAGTTTTGACATCTTTGTTTGCATATGACTTTTAAAGTTTTCAAAGTCATCTCTCATCTACCCCATCAACCTATGTAAGTCATTTACTTGTTTTGACAAGACTTCCTTTCTTACATCACACACATTTTTCATTTCCCTGCAAGTACTGTTCAGACTAATAAGCTCAATTCTGTTATAGGCGTAGATGTCAAAACTTCAAAGATTTACCCAATATTGACCTAATTTCTGGCATGTATTTTGGAAATATATGCAGAAATGTTTATATCAAATATGAATAAATTAACACTAGTGGTTTTCATATTGGGCAGTCTTGAAATGTAACAATAGGTTTTTACAGGAAAACAGAGGTTTTTTCCTTAATTTCTCGAAGGTTTAATTTCAGTTTCAGGTTTGGTAGGAGAACTTAAAGACATTTATATCTATGTTGAATTTTGGATTACTAGGACTGTTTCTAAACATGCACTGTTAACTGATGGCCAGATGGCCAAACAATGGACAAAGGACTAGGACTACAGCTCAGGATACTTATAGTAAGCTGAGCTAAAAACCTATTTTATATAGACATTTTATTTTGATCATACTGATACTGACAAATCATGTAAACTTCCATGAATATTGCTAAATTTAACATCCTAATGCATAGGATATATGTAGGCCAGTGTTCTTTGTGTGTGATATGAATCTCTTTCAGAAGATCAAGTAAAGTGAGCTTTGTCATACCCAACTTTGATACTGCACTGGTGTTACAGTCATAAACCATTAAAATCTTTGAAATATGATTTACTTATGCATTTTGCAAAGTAAAACCTGTGAATAATGTCCAGCTTCAGCTGTGTCAGAGATCTCTATCAGAAGCTTTTACTTCACTGATTTTCATATGACTGTGAAATTAAGTTTACACTGTTACAGAATTTTATAAAATATCATAAATTTAGAAAAAAATTGTGTATTCACTGTAGTTAATGCAGGTACAAATGAAGCATTATAACATGACGCTGTGTTATTCTGATCATAATTATAATTTCAACAACCAGTCAGGTCATCTCTGGCACCATTTTTTCATTGGTGACTTAGCGTCTTTCTGGCTATGATTACCATGAGCCAGTGGTGTACAGAGTACTTTTTTTTATATGATGACTCTGTGACATATAATTGGTGGATCTAATTGCAGTATTTAGAGTGTAGGAAGAGTGACAGAGCATATAGCAGAGGCATAAAAAATGCTCAGCACATGGAGCAAATATTTAGAGAAAGATATTAATTTCCCTATTACCCTTCATATTCAGTATAATCTTTTTTTCTTTGTTTACCAGTACATCATTAAGTAAAAAATTACATTGTTAATGTAATAAGCTGACTAGCTGTGGTGTTATTCCTGTTAGACATCTCAGGCTCTAAAAGTGCATCTTTAATATAATGTGACCTTGTACACAGGGGGGATATTTTAGCTGTCCATCAAGGACTTTTACATTTATATCTTCTATCAAAGAGGTTATGTTTTCACCTATGTCTGTTGGTTGGTTGGTTTGTTAGTTAGCAGAATTATACAAATATTTCTGCAATGATTTAATTTTTACTTTGTGAAGGGCCTTGTTGGACATGGGCGAGGGGAGACCTAAATTGTTTTTGGTGTAATCTAGGAAGACTGCTTTATACTGGCTGAAGTATGTACCCTAGTAGCCCTTTTAAGTGTCATTATACTATACTGCAGCTATACTCACATGGTAAAATGTCCTTGTATCTGTTTTTAGGTCTGTTTACATCTTTCTCTCCTTCTTGAGTAGCATATGTTTTCTCTGTTCGGTATCGTAAACTAGCCTCCCTTATTTTCTAAAAAAAAAAAAAACACACAAGATATAATAATAAACATACACCTTTAACTCACAGTTTATATGTCTTAGAGAATTAAATCAAATAAAGGTCTAAATAACAATTATTATATTATTATAACAGTTTAACAAGAAAAACAATTGTGAATGAAAAAATATAGGAAAATATAGGACACTTTGGTCTAAATTCTGGGAAATATATGAAATTAGAAGGCAAAAAAAAAAGGTATGGTTCTCAGGCACTTTTTTTCAGAAATCAATGCAGGCGGGCAATACTTTTTACCTTTTTTTTGTATGTTTCAATAAAAAAGGTCAAATGATCAGGGATTAGCATGACAAAATAAGATTTTTTTTGCTTAACAAGTAAAAGCACCACATAACAAAGGAAATCTGATCAAAATTGTATTATTTTATCTTCTTGAAAGGCAAAAAATCAAAATTAAAAATTTGATGCGGGGGGTTAAAATTGATGTGGGCAGTGCCTGATACCATACCTTTTTTTTGGCCTTAGAGACATTTTTTTTCATATGAAATTTTAGGAAATGCGAAGTCAGTGGAAGCCTTGTATACACCTTCTGAATGTTACATGGTCCTAGTATCACCTTCCTGATAAATCACACCTCAGAATTTATTACTCCATTAAGTATATTATGTGTCCAGTAAAATAAGACAAGAATAACTAAATGTAGGATAATAAATAATACATATAAGTAACAGAAGACAACAACAGCTTGGGGTTGGCAGATGGCATTTGTATAAAGATATGGCTGAATGAATATATATGTTAATCATACTACAAGTTATTTTTTATTAGGTGGATAGAGGCTTGCCTAGACAGCAAATACTTCCTGAATATAAGGAAGTCAGCTGTTCAAGGTCTATGTATCTATGTATTTAACAAGAATATAAGAAAGGTTGATTTATCAGTCACACAGCCACACTTTAATTTAGTACTCCTTCTTAAACAATGTAGTGAGTTGGGGGTAGGTAGGAGTTTGTTTGTGAGTAGGTACCAGTCTATTTTGCTGGGAACAAGTGCCCGTCCAGCGTAAAATGTCAGCAAGACGTTGATTTGGAAGCGAGGCTGTGGACTGAAAGGTGATTTTGACGAGCTCTGGAAGTTGTGGATTAAACTCCTTTTTTTGTTATTATCGTCTTCAGCTGTTTTTCTTCCCATCGGTTGGTCACCACACAATCTCCCCCCCCCCCCCCATAATTTTGTGATGGCTGATTAAAATATTTCAGCAAGGGTTCCTTTTCGGTTTGTACCTCCAAAAATTGTAATACAGGCTAGGGAAGCAGTAGTGCATAGAAACAATACAAACATAAATTGTGCATATTTCTCAATTGCACTGTTGAGTTTTGTCACAGTATTTTGTCCTAGGAGCAATATTGTAGCATCAATGAATGAAACAGTTTGTTAACTTGACCACTGATCCATCACAAGAGAAATCTTCTTCTGAGACAATAAGCAACCTTTAATGGGTAATGCTGGTTACAACTACACAGGCTGACCTTGATAAAACCACATACCATATTTGACGGAATAAGTGCCCCCAGCACTCTCAAAATGGAATTTTTCCAAATATATTTTATTATTTCAGCTGTAAATAGTTTCACAGCACATACATTCTCAAACGCGGCATAGAGTTTGAAAGACATCTTCCTTGTTTTATTACTATTATAAAAGAGAGAATATATTAACTAGAATACGGGTAGTCGACAAGCGACTACGTGTATCCGCCTAAATCAGAGTGGAACGGGTGAAGTGAGGCATGGATTGAGTGGCAAGGGAAAATTGAGTGTTGCATATTAGCATGGATGTCTGCAGCCAAATTGTGTATGTAGGTTGCCCCCCATACCACAAAATCCAGAAAGCCGTCCAAGTTGTATACATGTGCAAAATTTAAGGCAGATAAGTCAAACCACTACATGTATATGAGTGATTTTAGCCCGTGGCAGACAAACAGATGGACGCTGAGCAAAAATGGTTGCAGGTGACGCCACCAGTTTTGCGTATGATAAAGAGCTATGTGAGAACTATACACATGCAAAACTTTGGCCCAATCGGTCAAACGGTTCCCAAGATATGAGCTTGGATGTCTGCTGCATAAACTAGAATGCAGGTGGCGCCACCTGTCATAAAATCAAGAGAGCTGTCGGGGATGTATAAACCTGCAAAATTTTAGGCAGATATGTCAAACCACTGCCGAGATATGAGTGATTTTATCCCATGGCAGACAAACAGACAGGAGCTGTGCAAAAATGGCTGCAGGTGGCACCACCAGTTTTGCGTATGATGAAGAGCTATGTGAGATCTATACACATGCAAAATTTTGGCCCAATCGGTCAAATGGTTCTTGAGATATGAGCTTGGATGTCTGCAGTGTAAACGTGAATGTAGGTGGCGCCACCTGTCATAAAATCAGATTAGCTATCCAGGATGTTTACGCATGCCGAATTTCAGGTGAATTAGTCTAGTCACTGCAGAGATATGAGTGATTTTAACCCAAGGCAGACGAACAGATGGACACTGTGCAAACATGGTTGCAGGTAGTGCCACCATTTTTTGTGTATGTTATAAAGCTCTCCAAGGGCTACATTTGTGCAAAAAAATTTGCCTGATCGGTCAAACGGTTCCCGAGATATGAGCTTGGATGTCTGCAGCGTAAACGTGAATGTAGGTGGCGCCACCTGTCATAAAATCAGAAAAGCTATCCAGGATGTTTACGCATGCCGAATTTCAGGTGAATTAGTCAAGTCACTGCAGAGATATGAGTGATTTTAACCCAAAGCCGACGAACAGATGGACACTGTGCAAACATGGTTGCAGGTGGCGCCACCATTTTTTGTGTATGTTATAAAGCTCTCCAAGGGCTACATTTGTGTAAAAAAATTTTCCTGATCGGTCAAACGGTTCCTGAGATATGTGGGTTTATGTGTGGAAACAGACGCACAAACGGACGCAGAGCGCAGAGGAAAGGTCAGAGGTCAAAAAAAAAACCAGGGCGCAGCAGTTCACATGTGACCCGAACATAATCCCGGGTTTCGTAAATTCTGCCGGACACTTACGCGGCGTGCAGCTGAAAACATAGTATCCGCAAAACTCTGTTTTGGCGTATACAATTATGAGAAAGAACAAACACCAAGTAAATATATTTTACTGTATGCTACATCCACATACATACCTGAATGCAGGTTACCTGATCAGCATGGCCACCTGCAGGGTCAGCCTTCACAGACACAGTCGGTAAATGTTATCTATAGCAAACTTGACCACTGACTCTGTTGTGTGCAACTTATATTATTATTATATAAGATGATCAAGCCTGATGGAGACAGAATAAAAACTGGCAGTAACTTTTATGATAGCATTACCTTGTGCACATAATATTGGAGAAAAGTGAGGTGAGGATGGCTCATCCCTTAGTTTTCTTAATGTGAACTCCTCCCAAATCCACTGGGGGGCACTTATTACGGGAGGAGCGCTTATGAAGTCGAATACGGTAAGGCTTTGTATCGTCAGGCAAATCCAGAAGTGAACTGATACAGCACGATGCAGCACAATCACAATACAACATGGTCATATGAAAATCAGTTTGTGAAAATTCAGCCTTACTTAGTACATAGTCAGAAATGATTAGAAGACAGTGTCTGATATAGGGACATATGTAAAAGATAGTGTTCAAAGGTGGTATCTAATGGACTGGTCATTAGAACCTGTGTTATTCCTGGGAACTTTATCATTGAAAACATTTCGAAAAACACCCCTTGACTTTAAGATACTGCTGACACTTTGCAGGGATATTGCACATAGAGGGATGTCATCATACCCTGTAGCTTCACGACTCACACTTGAAAGACAGCAAGATGGTCACATTCTAAGTTGTGAATAAATGTGCTATAAAACCAAATAAAATGCACATCCTGGGTTCTTTACCCTGAGATTTACACCGAAATTTAATCACTTTGCGATTTTCACAATACCAACCTGTATCATAAATTTCAATAACATCTGTGATACTGTTCTTCAGATATCTTGCAGACACACACACACATTCAAGTGAAAACAATAATCCTCATTTGGCACAGGGCTGTATCAACATGTTTCCCCCCTGTCCATGACCTCCCTGCTCCTAGCTGAGGACCTAGGAACCAGTATGGTTATTAGACAGCACCAATAAGGACACAGCAAATTACTGGACAAAGAATATTAAAATATGTTCAGTTTTATAAGATGTGTTTCTGTTTTATCATTGAAGTTTTTATATATGATTGCCAGCTTCAAGATACATAATCATTTACAATAATATTTTTTTATGACACACTATTGGGTTATTTCTGCTGATTACAAAAGTGTTTTATCAAAACCATACTATCTCCAATCTCAAATTTGATACATTGTTATGGTTCTGTGTTTGACTATACACAGTCCAAATGTATCTGTTTACCAAAACAAAAATAGATAGTGCGCATGAATGACAACATGTACCCATTCAAGGAAAATACATAATAAAAATAATAATAATAATAATAATAATAATAATAATAATAAAAAACAGAAGAAACACGGGTCTAAAGCATGAACAATATTGATTCACAAATTTGCATGGTATGGCCACCAGATGATGTGTGCACTGTGTTTATGCTTTGGGCCAATGATTGCACCTGTTGCAAGCTTATTTGCACTTCTTTACAGGAGCAAACAGTTTCAGAATAAAATACCTGCAGAAACCATAATATTTTAAGGAGAAAACACTGTATTTTATGTATATTTAACATACCTGATATGTGAATAGGTTCCTTTAACAAGTGACCCAGGGGTCATGATGCTCAGCTGACTAGGTAAACATTCACAAAAGGAATTTTATCAATGCCAAATTTTGTAGGTGTTATACCCAATTAACTTAAGCATAGCTCAGAAGTTATGGGTAACAGAGACCTAATTTCAGGTTTCCAAGGAGATTTTTCATGGACCTCCCTATAGATATGAAGCTAGAAGATTCCAGAACAAGTGGTTATGATTTGTGCCTGGTTTACAGATGGACAGACAGACAGACAGCTAAACAGACAGCAGGACGCAGGACAAAGAGTGATCGCTATAGCTCAGATGACTTTCAGTCAGCTGAGCTAAAAAAGTTTCTGAACAGATTTTCAAATTGGTGATATTGCAGAAGGCAAATATTTGTGCTGGCATTTTTGTTTAGACTGTGGACTCTTGAGAGTGAGTATGTTTGTATCAGTCCTTAAAACCACACTGGTCAGACAATCAAGAACTGTTTTGTTATCACTGTAATCCTACAGTGCACATTCATTATAATAACACCTCTCCTGTTTACCATTAATATCGATCACAGATAAGCTGGCCTGCGTCATATTTCCATATTATCCCGTTATCAACTGCTCATCTCTGATGTCAGTCATCTGTGACATTGCTCCTGCCAGTGGTAATCCTATGCTATCACCATCACATAGCTCAGCGCAAACAAGGGATCCCTGTTTTATTTCCAGAGGAAATAAGGCCGCATTAAAATAATATTGTGAGTGGATGAATTTTTTATTTTGATTTATAATTTACTGGTTGAGACAGGATGCATGACAGTTTGAAAAGCTTGCCAGGAAAAATAAAAAATTTTGCTTCAACTTTATATAATCAAATCAAAATAAAATCAATTTTCCCATACCTTTAAGGCATCATGGCCAGGGCACAAATTTGCAATATTACCATAGAGCTGGACATCTGCAGTCCCCCCCCCCCCCCCCCAAAAAAAAAAACAAAAAAAAAAAACTAAGGCAGCATCAAATCTATAGAACAATATTTTTTGAGTGGCCTGATGTGATAAGCATATATAGTTTAGTTAATAACCTCCAGCCAATATAACTTTGGTTGGATCTACCGGTATCTAAAATGTTTAATTGTATGACAGTTATCAGTAATTACAGTGCTGGGTATGATGGTTACATACCAGCTATAAACGGAAGTGTACATAAGTTGTCACAGTGGTTTCACCTGCAGATATACAATGTTAAAATGAAAGACTGCATGTTAACAGATTAAATTCATCTGACACAGAAATAAGGTCAGAAGTGTATAAACAGGAGAATGGTTATCAAAAGAAAATCCAAACATAAGTAGTTACTTCCAGTGGTATCAGTTGCTGATCAAAGATATGTAATTCATGGAGTTTCTAGCCTTGTCATTCATGATAATAGTGTAGATTCTTGCCACAGGTCATTCTACTTAGGCCTGTATTTTTTTTCAGTAAATTACATTATTGTTACATAACTATCACTGTGAAATCCTTAGAATAATTACGGTATTTGTATATCATAAAGGAAAGATTCAACAGAAAAATTCAGCAACAACAGGTTTGATATTCAATAAATAAACTGAAAGAAATATCTACAAATAATTTTAACATTGAAAATAAATGTTTTGCACAAAAGACTTAACAAATACTATGACACCTTGGAAGAACTTATCTGTAATATATTAGAAATTTCCATCAAACTAGTGGCCCATTGGCCATGATGCTAAGCTGAATTTGACAAACTTGGTGATGCATGAATTAATCATTGATGTTATAAGCTGGTGAAAAATATCTGTTAAGCAACCTTGAACAAGGGGAAGAATGACTTCCAAAATGCTCAAAAACATGCTTTTTGTTCATAGTAGTTGGAAAACTAGAACATGTGTAGTGGACAAGCAACTAAGTGTATCTGCCAAAATCAGAGTGGGATTGGTGAAGTGAGGCATGGATTGTGTGGCAAGGGGAAAAGGAGTGAGATGTGTTGCATATTAGCATGGATGTCTGCCATGTAAACATGATTGTAGGTGGCGCCACCTATTATTTGAAAGAGAAAGCTATCCAAGATGTATACATATGCAAAATTTTAGGTGAATAGGTCAAACCTCTGTTGGGATATGAGTGATTTTTACCCTAGGTAGATGAACAGATGGACACCATGCAAAAATGGTTGTAAGTTGGACCACTAAATTTGTATGACTGTAGAGCTATGTAAGATCTGTACTTATGCAAAATTTCAGTCCTATACATCTTACCAGTCCTGAAATATTTGTATGGATGTCTGCAGCATAAATGTAAATGTAGGTGGCGCCACCAGCCATTAAATGAAGGCAGCTATCCAAGATGTATACACATAAAAAATGAAAGGCAGATAAGTCAAACCACTGCAGAGATATGAGTGATTTTATCCCACAGCAGACAAACACAGATCAATGCTGTGCAAAAAAAGGGTTGCAGGTGGTGCCATCAGTTTTTGTATGATGAAGAGCTATGTGAGATCTATACACATGCAAAATTTCAGGTAGATACGTTTTACTGGTCTTGAGATAATAGCATGGATGACTGCAGCGAAAACGTGAATGTAGGTGGTGCCACCAGTCATTAAATTTAGAAAGCTCTCCAGGATGTATACACATGCAACATTTCAGGTGGATAGGTCCAACCACTGCAGAGATATGAGTAATTTTAACCCAAAGCAGATGAACACATGGAAGCTGTGCAAAAATGGTTGCAGGTCACAGGCACCAAAAGGCAGGTTTCAAGAGCTACAATCATGCAAAATTTCAGCCCAATTGGTCAAAGGAGTTCAAAGATATGTGGGTTAATGTGTGAAAACAGACAAACAGATGGATGCACTGAAGACAGGAAAGGTCAGAGGTCATCACAAAATGGTTAGGCACCAGTTCACATGAGACCTGATAATGTGGACAAATTTGGGAAAATTGGTCCAGTGGTCTCATCTCTGAAAACAAATGCTGCAGTGGAGAGGGTGACAGAACCCAGTAAAAAAAAATGGTATAAGCAAAACTTTGTTTTGGCGGATACAATAAGTTAGTGACCTAATTTAGGGTTTCCAAGAAGATTTTATCAGGAACTCCTTTGATGCTAAGTTAGAAGTTTCTACATCCATATGCTATATGAGCCATCCAACTAACTGGATGCTAAAATCATGTTCTTTCACACTAAGCTTGCAAATAAAGGCCATAGTGACATTATTTCAGATTTCCAAATGACAAAGGAGTTGTTTCCAGATCCAACAGCTAATATTTGTGCCCTGTCTGCGTGCTCCAAATTAGGTTTTCCACTTGTAGCTCACAAAAATATGGGTTATCATGACCTAATCTCAGGTGCTGAAGGAGATATACCCAGGACCTCCTTGAATTTGAAGTAGAAGGTTAGATGTGTACCCATCTGACTTTCACAGGTGTGGTAAATTCATGTTTTTCCCCTACAGCTCACAGAAAATGTGAGCAAAAGTGACCCAAATTCAAGATTCAAAGGAGTCATGCCCAAGACATGCCTGGATGTCATCTTTCAAGGTACTAGCTCGTGAGGTAAAGTTTCGTGCCCTGTCTGGCTACATGGGTGCTTAAAATCATGTTTTTGGCCCATAAAACACTTCATGATCAATATGCACCTGCAAAGGCCCATATCCAGAAGGTAATGGCTACCCTTATCCCTGATCCAGCACAGGACTGTATCTACTATGCTCACTTCATATCCATAATGCCCTTTTTATATATTAAATCAAAGTGAAATAATATTTTTTATTTTAAAAATATTTTTGTTTACTTTAGTTATGGAATTCATTATTTTGATTCATACATACATGATGCATGTGAGTAATACAAGGGAGTAAAAGTTTTATTCTTTAAGGATAACATATTTCAAATTTTTACAAAGGTTAACATGTGCCACACAAATTAGGAGGATTCCTTCATTCCATTTATTCATCTCAGGTATCAGTCCTACTTGTATTCACTTGTTCAACCAACTCTTAAGTATCTGTAGTTTGGCATGGCATAAATACTATTTTGTCATGATGAAATTAGATTTAAGTTTATGAGTAGGCAGGGCTTAGATAAATTTTTATTAATTTAATCAGAATACCGCTGAAGGTTTATTTAGTATTATGTTTACTCACAGTCTGATCAGGGTTTGGACTGGTCAGTATCCTGATTGGAATTTGGTCTGGACCAATTCCTGATTGGTCTGGACCAATTGTCCATTTGTCCAGATTGGGATCTGGGCCTTGACACATATAAAGATTCATGGCAATTTCATGAGATTTACATAATTTTTTAAGGTCCATATGGCTAGTTGATGGCACTCTTTATTGAATGTGTATGAAGGCAGGGTCAGAAATAAAAGATTATCAGCTTGCTACAATTTGGCAGTAGGGCAACAAAAAGTTGGCTCTTAATTGTCCAATTTGGCAAGTGGTTCCTGCATAGACCTTTACTCAAAAGCCTGAATCCTGACATGTATTCATTTTGCCATTTCTTGGATAAAAGAAATCATAATGATAATATCTCTTCACCTTAAATTATCTGTATATTTATCTATACAAATAGAGAGTAACATTATTCAGAAACAAACTTTAAAACATGTCGTCTTATATGCAATAAAACATGTAACATAATTATGTGGAAATACACTTTTGTGTTCATAACTGCCACCATGGATTTTTGTAGGGCAAGTAAATTTCATGTGGGGCAAAACAAAGTGAGATCTTTTTTGCCCAACTGTGCAAACACTTTCAAAAGTAAATGTCTGGACCTGGATAGGAACCATACAATAAGAATGGTATGTTATTTTATTTTTTATTTTGCCTATTGGATTACAGGTTTTATATACACATGGCTAGGAAAAATCCAGATGTCATCGCCTGCTGTTATGACTGGCTGACTGAACACGTTATAAAGCCCTCCGAGTGCTCCAGTTGGTAGGGTCAAGCACCTATTCCCTGGATGCTCCTAGGCAGAATTTTAAAATTTTGAATTCTAACATCCCACCCAGCCTAGCAAGAAGCCAAGCCAGCCAACAACAGGCCAAAGGGGACAAGTAGAGATATTTGAGGAGTCCAGGGATCAACAGCACCCACAGGCACAAACATGACAGCCTGAACATCAGTCAACCAGCAAGACTGCTTGGACCACGCCCACCAGAATCCCCAGCCAAGACACTCGAAACGTAATACTCTATCATCATTAGCCAATTGTTATGACTTTAAAGCAAATCTCTTAATTATAGGTTCTATCAAGATATCACTATTTTGCCTTAAATGCTCTGGTGGCTCTAGATTTCTTAACCAACACCCTACAGGATACCTCTTGAACATATATCATGTTCTCAAGATTCCTTTACCAACACACTACAGGATACCCTTTTGAACATTGTTGAGTGAAGGTATATATTATCATGTTCTCAAGATTTCTTAACCAATACACTACAGGATACCCTTTTGAACATTGTTGAGTGAAGGTATATATTATCATGTTCTCAAGATTTCTTAACCAATACACTACAGGATACCTCATGTACATTGTGAGAGAAAGTATATATATAGTGTTCTCACCATGTGGAACAACCTATTACAATATGATTACATGGGCCACTCCTCAGTATAGGTCTGCATGGGCACATGATAAACATTCTTGCTGTTATATATATGTATACTGGAAGGATTGTATTACAGCAAGAGAGGAGCGTCAATTACAATGTAACAGGAAATACTCTAAAAAACTTTCTGCCCTTTGTGCTATTTGAGCTTCATAATGGGCACTGTACCCAGGATATGTACATAAGTACAAACAGGATGTACCAAAGAACTGTGCAAGGATAAGTGGAAATCACTTGACTTAAGTGTAGGTGTATGTACATAACAGGTTACAGGTTGCAAACTTTGAATTCAAGCATTTCATTGAGAATGATTCACTTAATTAACATGATCATGATGGTACTATCGGCATTTCTGAATATTTTATCACACAATAACACAAATCTTTATTTATTTTCTAAGACAAAAATATGAACAAATGTGATCTGTGACAGATATTCATATTATATATATGTGTAGAATTTAAGTCTTTATCTCAGCCAAGGAGGTTATGTTATCATCCATGTTTGTTGTTTGCTGGCTTGTTAACCAGTGAGCAGTAATACATCAAAACTACTAAATAAATTTCCATGAAACTTTATGGAAGGGTTGGACATATTTTTGTCAGGGAGACCCTATACTTGTCTGTGAACATGATATAAACAAAACCTAATAGGTCCATTCAAATGAAACTTTGAATGATCAGATGGATTTTGACAGACTAAAGGGATGACTATACTCAAAATGGTATTTTTATTTCAAGCTATAGATAACAAGCTAAACAAATGATTGTCCATAAATGCATAATTAAATTGCATGTAATATTTAACAATCATGGAGTACAGGGTTAAATGTCAAATAATAGCAAATTTAAAACAGGTATGTGCAAATTAAAGGAAACCTATACAGCATTTCCAGTGGCATAAAAATTATGCAGATATTTCTAGGGCCAATACTGACAAACTTTGACAGATATATATAAGTTCTATTTGAATTGAGCAATATATTGTGATATTTATTGTAGGTCACCCATATCTATCCTTTCAATGTGTTCTCTTGTTTAGTGATGTTATTAATCATTCAAGTCCTGACATTCTCAGTACATACTTCCTTGTTTGTACTTTAGATGACTTTTACACTCATCAGCTGATGCCTGTTTTATTTTAATGTTCCATGTGAAGGCCACACAAAACATAAATGTTCTTCAGAATTTCCCCTCTCATATTTGTCATAATTATTTTTTTAAAGGGGCTGCTTGATCCTCTAACTTAATTTCTTTGAGGAATGCAAAAAGTATCATGGTAAATGGAATCATATCAAGATCTAAGGCACATATTTGTGTCTTTTCTGCAAGTTGGAAAAATTCCATGTATTATGTCGCACAAAGTATAGTAGAAAAAGTGCCATCTAACACAATCTTATGTGGTCTTTATTTCAATAGAAGAAGAAATCTTTTAGTGTGGCCTGAATCTCCAATCATACGATACAGATTATGTCAGGGATCATAGGCCATTTATATAAATTACTAAAGAACAATACATCCTGCAGATTCGTTTATGGTAAAATTTTGGAATTTCCACTGAGCTCATTGGCATATTGCACTAACTGACTTTAATTTCAGAGGTACCTGTCCCAAAAAGAAACTGCACTACTGGTACTTGAGAAGTTGAAGCAAATCTGGTGTTACTTAAGCTGTCATTTTTATAAAGTTTAATGGGAGCATCATTTCTCTCTATTTGTCTCTCTTTACATCTGTTTGATTGAAATACCTACACCATGTTGAGAGATGTACCGGTATTTTGCTTTACCCTTAGTTTCTTGGTTTATTTGAGTGCAACTCAATGCAATACGTTCTGAACAGATTTAATCAGTAATGAAATTCTGTAGAAGGATAGGTTACTATCCAAGGCAGCATACATTAAATTGTGGAGGTCATTCGAATAACCATTTCTATTCTATCCTATTGTTAAAAACAGCTATTTCATTATAACAGATCTACTCAACAGTATTTATAGGAAGCTTTGTTCTTGAGGGAAAAGTTAACATCAAGAGATGATTTGAAATGATTTCTGTTCTTCCATTAAAAATGAGAATTCTCATTCTTCCCGGGAAAAAGGAGGATTCCAGTCTGTCCTGCGAAAACTGAGAATTCACATTTTTTCCGATGAGAGACTGGAATTCTGTTTTGAAATTTAAACCTTGGAAAAATGAGAATGCAAGTTTAAGGAAACCTAATATATACCTTTTCCAGGAGCATAAAATTATGAAGATATTTCTAGGGACAATACTGACAAACTTTGCCAGATATATATAAGTTCTATTTGAATTGAGCAATATATTGTGCATGATATTTATTGTAGGTCACCCACATCTATGCTTTCCTTGTGTTCTCTTGTTCAATGATGTTATTAATCATTCAAGTCCTTACATTCTCTGTACATACTTCCTGTTTGTACTTTAGATGACTTTTACACTCAGAAGTTAGCTAATGCCTGTTTTATTTGAATGATCCATGTGAAGGCAACACAAAACAAAATTGTTTTTCAGAATTTCCCCTCTCATATTTGTCATTATTATTTTTTTAAAGGGGCTGCTTGGTCCTCTTACTTAATTTCTTTGAGGAATGCAAAAAGTATCATGGTAAATGGAATCATATCAAGATCTAAGGCACATATTTGTGTCTTTTCTGCAAGTTGGAAAAATTCCATGTATTATGTCACACAAAGTATAGTAGAAAAAGTGCCATCTAACACAATCTTATGTGGTCTTTATTTCAATAGAAGAAGAAACCTTTTAGTGTGGCCTGAATCTCCAATCATCCGATACAAATTAAGTCAGGGATCATAGGACATTTATATAAATTACTAAAGAACAATACATCCTGCAGATTCGTGTATGGTAAAATTTGGAATTTCCAGTGAGCCAATTGACATATTGCACTAACTGACTTTAACTTCAGAGGTACCTGTCCCAAAAGGAAACTGCACTACCGGTACTTGAGAAGTTGAAGCAAATCTGGTGTTACTTAAGCTGTCATTTTTATAAAGTTTAATGGGAGCATCATTTCTCTCTATCTGTCTCTCTTTACATCTGTTTGATTGAAATACCTACACCATGTGGTGAGATGTATTTTGCTTTACCCTTAGTTTCTTGGTTTATTTGAATGCAATAGATTCTGAACAGATTTAATCGGTAATGAAATTCTGTAGAAGGATAGGTTACTATCCAAGGCATCCTACATTAAAATTGTGGGGGTCATTGGAATAACCATATCTATTCTATCCTATTATTAAATACAGCTATTTCATTATAACAGATCTACTCAACAGTATTTATAGGAAGCTTTGTTCTTGAGGGAAAAGTTAACATCAAGAGATGATTTGAAATGATTTCTGTTCTTCCATTAAAAATGAGAATTCTCATTCTTCCCAGGAAAAATGAGAATTCCAGTCCGTCCTGCGAAAACTGAGAATTCACATTTTTCCCATGAGAGACTGCATGGAATTCTGTTTTGAAATTTAAACCTTGGAAAAATGAGAATTCTCATTTATCCCGGGAAAATGGGGAATCATTTATGGCAACTTTTATCTCTTTGACTTTTTAAATTATTTTTATGTTTTTTTTTCAGAAAGAAACTTTTATTTCTTTCACATTAATTCTGATTTGTTCAAGTAGTAGAAAGAATAAATATACACTCACATAAAATTAAATATTTAAATACAATATTATGCTTACAATATCAAGTTGAGATGAGTGATATATATACATATATGTATAACAAGTTTTTTCTCTCTTTTTTTTGTACTTTTATTATTATAATAGCTAGGACAGATTCTTGATATTAAGTTGTCAGAAAATAAGAAACTAGGAAAAATGAGAATTCCCATTCTTCCTGGGGGAAAAAAACCCAGAATTCTCAATTGTCCCGGGAAAAATGAGAATCAAGTGATAGTATGAATTGTTTCACATTCTTCCCAGGAAAAATGATAATTCTCATCCTTCGCAGGAGAAATTAAAATTATCATTTTCTGAATCTTCCCAGATTCGCATTTTTCCCTCAACATATACAATCTTCATTCTTTCCTTGACATATACAATCTTCTAGTACTCCCAGCTGACTTGTTTACCTGTGACAGGGTGCAGAGCCCCCTTTTTTTTCTAACATTATGTATAAGCCCCTGCCTTGGAAGGGGTTGCTGACCATTTGTTGTTGAACATTTCCCATGTTGATATGTAGTTTTATTAGGATCCTGGAGGAGATTATTTATGGCCTCTGACCACATTATTGAAAGTTTGTAATTTGTAATGAGTATAAATGAACTTAAAAAAAGTTGGAGATGCATGGATTTCAAGAAATTGTTGAGCTTATCTGGATCCAGATGTACAACTGTTTACCAACTAAGCAGTGCACCTGATTTGACATCTTAGTGGTAGAATTTTTTTTATTTCAAATATATATTACATATAGCAAAGTACATTGTACATCGTGACAGCTAGTGGGTCAGTGGTACAATTTGATACAAATGTGACTATAATAGAAAGGACTGGGTTATTTAGATTTTAAAATTACGATTTTAACTGCTGTTTGGGAATTTGCAAAGAATTCCTTTGATAATGTTAGTCTTGCATCTTCCTAGTTAAGACCAGGAAAAAAAATTATAAGACTGAGACAGAATGAGCTTGGGCAAAAGACAAGTGACCCAGGGGTCATGACGCTCAGCTGACCAGGAAGACATTGACAAAAGTAATTTTATCATCTGAATGTCAAATTTGAATGAAATACTTTTTCCAAACTTGACCTTTTGTATAAAATCATCCAATATTCATTGGGGTACTATGGAGCTCTGTAGCATGAAGGATATGGGTAACAGACACCTATTTTCAAGGTTTACAAGATGACTTTTCAGGGGTCTCCCAGCATGTCAAAAAATAAAATTCTAGGTCCAGTTATTATGATTTGTGCCCTGTTAACAAATCCAAATGTTTATTCTGGGGGGTATTTCAAAGCCGCATAGGATGAAGGATATGGGTAACAGAGATGTAATTTCAGGTGCACAAGGAGACTTTTCAGGGGCCTCCCAGCATATCAAGAAAGGAGATTCTAGGTCAAGTCATTATAATTTGTGCTCTGTTAACAGATGACCAAATCTTTATTCTGGGGAGTACTTCGGAGCCCCAGAGCATGAAGGATATGGGTAACAGGGACCTTATTTCGGGTTTACATGTAGACCTTTTATGGGCTTCCCTCGAGGTGAGGACAGAAGATTCTAGGTCCAGTCATTATGATTTGTGCCCTGTTAATATATGACCAAATCTTTATTCTGGGGGGTACTTCAGGGCCCCATAGCTCACAGAATATGGGTAACAGGGACCTTATTTCGGGTTTCCATGTAGACCTTTTATGGGCTTCCCTGGGGGTTGAGTTCAGAAGATTCTAGGTCCAGTCATTATGATTTGTGCCCTGTTTACAGATGACCAAATGTTTAAAGATCACAAAAGTAGAGAAAAAAAAATCGTAAAAAATAAAAAAATATAGGTGGCGCCACCAATCTCCAGAAATTGATGAAACACTCCATGATCAATATCCATGCAAAGAATCATGGTGATTAATGCATAAGTTGTTCAGATACTTGAGCTTTTGTATTAAATTTTGCATTATTCTGGGGGGTACTTCAGAACCCCATAGCTCGAAGAATATAGGTCACAGTGACCTAATTTCAGGTTTACAAGGAGAATTTCCATAGACCTCCCAGGATTTCAAGTAAGAAGATTCCTGGTCTAGCGGTTACGATTTGTGCCTTGTTAACAGACAGACGCCTGGATGGCCGGACGGACGACGGACAAAAGGTGATCCCTACAGCTCAGATGACTTTCAGTCAGCTGAGCTAAAAATTAAAAAAATACAGGTGGCGCCACCAGAATGCAGAAACTGATGAAACATTTCATGATCAATATCCATGCAAAGAATCATGGTGATCAATATAATAATTGTTCAGATACTTGAGCTTTTGTATCAAATTTTCCATTATTTTGGGGGGTACTTCGGAGCCCCATAGCTCAGAGGTTATGGGTAACAGAGACCTAATTTTAAGTTTTTAAGGAAACTTTTCATGGGCCTCTCAGGATGTCAAGAGAGAAGATTCTAGGTCCAGTTGTTACAATTTGTGCCATGTTAACAAATGACCGCATCTTATGAGGTCTCAAAAATAGAGAAAAAAATTCGTAAAAATAAAAAAAATACAGGTGGCGCCACCATACTGCAGAAACTGATGACACATTCCATGATCAATATCCATGCAAAGAATCATGGTGATCACTGCAATAGTTGTTTAGATACTTGAGGTTTTGTATCAAATTGTCCATTATTCTGAGGGATACTTCAGATGACTTACAGTCAGCTGAGCTAAAAACACTTAATGGTCAATATCCATGCAAAGAATAATGATGATCTCCGTATTGGTTGTTCAGATACTTCAGCTTTTGTATCAAATTGTCCATTATTCTGAGGGATACTTCAGAGTCCTCATGGACCTCTCAGTGTGTCAAGAATGAAGATTCTAGGTCCAGTCGTTACGATTTGTGCCATGCTAACAGATGACAGCATCCTTAAAGGTCTCATAAATAGAGGAAAAATCGTAAAAAATCAAACAATAAAGGTGGCACCACCAGTCTGCAGGAAGTGATGACACATCTCATGATCAATAGTTATGCTACAAATCATGACCATCAGTCAAGTAGTTAATGAGATATTGAAGTTTTTGTATGAAATTTTTTACTTTTCTTGGGGGCACTTTGGGGCTCCATAGCTCGAAGACGAAGAATATGGGTAACAGAGACCTAATTTCTGGTTTACATGGAGACTTTTCATAGGTCTCCCAGTGTGTCAAGAATGAAGATTCTAGGTCCAGTCATTACGATTTGTGCCTTGTTAACAGATGTTCACATTTTTAAAGGTCTCAAAAATAGAGAAAAAAATTCGTAAAAAATCGAAAAATACAGGTGGCGCCACCAGTCTTCAGGAACTAATGGAACCTCTCATGATCAATATGTATGCCAAAAATCATGACCATCAGTCAAGTTGTTAATGAGATATTGAAGTTTTTGTATGAAATTTTGGACTTTTCTGGGGGGTACTTTGGGGCCCCATAGCTCGAAGGATATGGGTAACAGAGACCTAATTTCTGGTTTCCAAGGAGATTTTTCATGGACCTCCCAGGATGTCAAGTAAGAAGATTCCAGTTCTAGCGGTTACGATTTGGGCCTGGTTAACGGACAGACAGACAGACGGACAGACAGACGGATGACGGACAAAGAGTGATCACTATAGCTCAGATGACTTTCAGTCAGCTGAGCTAAAAAAGAAATGTCTTCATATCCTCTCAAGCAGGTGATGGCTTAATTGGCATGCCTGAAACCACCATCCTGTCATAATAACCAGTTTTGGCAGACCTTAAGGTGATAATGTTGTTCTGGTATATCCTTAAAAATACATGCATGTACTGAAATGTTTGGATAACTTACATTTTATTATAATATAGATATATATTATAAAATAATTATACTGGGTTATATTTTGTATAAACAATTTCATCTTAAGAGATGAGATCATGATATGCAGGCCACCCAGCGGCCAGTCAAAAAAAAGTAGGACATTTTTGGGAAAATAGTATGACATACCAGAATTTAAAAAAATAACTTATTTTATATTTATATGACTGAATTCATCAATTTCAAAGATTATTATGCTTACATTCTATCTAAGAGTTTTATTCATCACGATTTTGATGCAAAATAATGATTTTTTTTTCAATTAAAAGAAAATCTCTATCTCAAAAATCCTGTAGAATACATGTTGTAGAGTTCAAATATATTATGTCAAATAGTTTTAAAAAATATGATTGTCTTTTTAAAGTGTACAAATGCTGGTATCTTTCTAAATGTTGCTTATTGAGTGTTATTTAAATACAAAAGTCATCCTAGACAGTTAGTGCTTTTTCTTCTTTGAGTCATTTACCAGTGATTCATGTCTTCACTGGCCTTGGTCAGTTTTCTTATGTCCACATTCTAACAAAGCTTGAGCTGCTTGGATACCATGCATGTCCTTTCTGCCGCATGCTTTTGTCAATCTCTCCCTGCCTCCTTAATAAGGGCATTGCTAGCATCAATCTCTTTCTGCAGTTCAGACTGCTGTTTCAGCAAATCCTCTGTAAAATCTGCTTTCTTTTTCTGTCTTGACTGACTGAAGATGTTTTATGCTTTGTCGAGCAGCTACAGATTGCTGTGGTCAAGACTACAGCCCCCTTCACTCCTAATTTTGATGAGCCAATAGATGTAACGCCACCAAGCTAAGCAGGGAGCCGCGAAGGACAGCCACCGTTTTACCCTAACCAATGACTAAGGAAAGCAACAGCACCCACACCCACAAAACCCAAAGCGGGCCATACACTGGCACCAGCCCCTGCAGCAGAGACCATCTTCTAGACTCCTGCTTATTCTTTTCAGCTTCTTTCTCTTTCCTTTAATTTTCAAGGTCTTCCTTGTACAATTTATAGGCATTCCTAAAAGCATGGACTGTCTTAGGATGTACCGGCACATTACTAGGCTCTCAACACATGTTAACAATGTTCTGCACAGTTCTGAGTCCACTAATAGAATTTCCCTTAAAACTGCTCTTGAGGTTGTCACCAGAGATTTGTTCATGGAAAATCCTTTCCACATCAGCTAGTCAATGGCTGAGAGTCAGGGCTGCCTTAACAGATTTTGCCAAGATTGGGTACTATGAATGTCCAGAATGGTCATCCTGGGCATCATTGCAGTCATCACTCCTGTATCAACTTATCAAAAACTAGTCCTGTTTGTTTAAGTGTACACCCCAATGTTGCAATAATGGGCTAGCGCCTTCATGCATCAAAGTGACCCATGCAGAGCTGCACATGCAGTAATTAGGCTGACTTGGTACATGATGGGGTGCACTTACCAACAAAGACAACCATGACAGAGGCTCTCCTATTATCTGTGGAAGTGCACCTGGGGGGGCTATGTAATGGTATCATCGCTGTTTACTTCATCATAGAAGTTTAACTTGTAATTATTCTTTGATATGATAGATCTTCAAGAATAAAAAGCTTTAATCCAATTTTTTTTTATCTTTTTTTGGAAAAAAGTAGGAATTAGATCCAAAAAGTAGGAAAAGTAGGACATAGTAGGACAGGTGTCGAAAAAGTAGGACCGCTGGATGGCCTGGATATGTTGTTTCATGATATTGCAGACACTGAAACATTTAGTAGTCAAATGTTATAATGTGAAATCTAACTACATGACTCCCTGTGGTTTTGTTACCCGGTTGGTTCTGTTGGCAGGAGATTTTCATGTTTTACCTTATTCTGGGACCATAGTGGTTGTCTTAAAGGGTGGTAATGATAATTGGGTTAGTTGTCAGGTGAGATTTTACTGTATTTAATTAACATGCAGTTTTCACATTTCACATTTCTGTTATGAAACAATATCAAATAATAACCAAAAAGAGAGCACTCAAAGACTACATAAATATAGTAACTCCATCTACATTCTAGGTCATGAAATCTTGATGAAAATATTGTGTGTGGAACTGGCAATTTACATTACAGTGAGCACATTATAATATACCTACTGTTAGATCAAATCATATAAGCAGTCCAGTTCTCTTGTACCTGTACAATAACATAGCAAATTATAAAATATAAATTAGAAGATTCGGTCTGGATACAAATGAAGTCCTGCCTAGTCATATCTCTTCTGCACTATGATTTTTCCCGAGATTAGAAGCTGGGTAAACATTAAGGATCATAACTGCTCTTCACATTTAATTAAATTAAGTATTTTTGTTCAAATTCAAACATAATTCATAAGTAATTCTGCATACTCAATTTATTACTAATTATTGATTGGCCATTTATAAACCAATTAAGTTTGAAACTTATATGTTAATCCAAAGAATGGAGTTATCACTAAGAAACAAATATATGGACAGATGGCCACAGTGACCTTGACCTTTGACCTATTGACCCCCAAAACAACCAGGTTCATCTCCTAATTGCAGGTCACCTATATGTGTTTTATGGAAGGTTTGGGATGAAAATTTTGGCTTAAAATGCATCCACAATCTTTAAAAATAAGTTGGTCCTGTGACCTTGACCTTTGACAAAGGAATCAATAGGGGTCTTACATTGTTGGTGGGTCATATATTATATAAGTCAAGTTTGAAATCTGTATGTCAATCCAACCTCGAGTTATCACCAGGAAACAAAATGACAAACATACAGAGATGAACAGACAGACAAACACACACACAGACAAGGTAATTACTATAGGGCATCCGCTTACTCAAGCAGGGCACTAAACACACACAAGGTTTCAGGACACGAGATGAAACCACAGTTGCAAATTTGATAGTTTCAATATAATTTGGCATTCTCAAAATAAAGGAAAAAATTGTAAAATATAGAAATAATAACGGTGGTGCCAACAGTCTTCAGGAACTGAAGAAACCAGTCATAATCAATATACACCTGAGTTTCAGGATATTAGATGAAACTGAAATTGAGAATTGGACTCAACTGCTGTCATTTGACATTCTCAAAAACAGAAGAAAAAATTTTAAAAATAGAACAAGGCCTACAGGCTTAATGCGAATCTGTGCAATGGTATATACACCAGGTATAATGCTTCAGTGCTGGGCCTAGACTTTTCAAGTAGGCCTACATAATTTGTATATGACAAAGGCATCAGAGATGTATACATATGCCCGATTTCAGGCTGATATCCCCTCCTGAGAAATAAGCAGGGACATACACTGTGCAAAAAATTATTGAAAATGGTGCCACCAGTCTTGTACATGACAAAGCTTTATGATATGTATAAATTTGCCCAATTTCTGGCTGATATATCAAATTCCTCTGGAGAAATAAGCAGGCACTGTGCCAAAGTCATTGTAGGTGGCGACATATGTCTTGTGAACAAGAAACCCATCAAAGACACATTGACCGGTCACAATATCAGGCCAATACATCAAACTTCTGGAGTTTGATGCACTGGGCTGACAAGGCTAAGGTGAATAAGACAGTTGCCCCCAAGTGACCTGTGACAAATTGCTGTCTCAAGCTACTACTTGAGTGAACACTTGACCTGCACCTGGCTAGACTGAGTGAACTTTTGACCTGTACCTGGCTGCAATGAGTGAACTCTTGACCTGTTGCATAATCTGACACAGTTGGCAGTCTGCCAAAGCTATAAATAGATTTAGGCTGAACTTTGGTGCCAAATATGATGCAGTGAGCAGTCTGCCAAAGCTATAAATAGAATGCAGCTACTGCACTGAGTGAACTCCTGACCTATACCTGGCTTCACTTCTTCCAATCCTGGCACTGTAGCAAAACTATTTATAGAGCTGACATCATCTTGGCTAATGGCCAACATCAAGGCACTGGCAATCTGCCAATGGTAAACCAAGTGCTGCCATCTGAACACAAAAGTGGTCCCTATTCGAAATAACTTTGAAATTTATTTTCCCAATACAAAATACTTTTCAGCTGACTTTTTAGAGAAAATCAGGAATCAGGAATATATGTAAAATTATCACGGTTGCATACTGAATGCAAAATTAAAATACAGATATCTCATTGATGGCAAATTCTTGAATTAAGTTGAGTAGGGATACCAATAAGCTATAATCCACATACAGTTGTCTTTATATAGCCACAGAGAGCTGTATATCCATGATTGTAACATTGCCTGGTATGATGAATAACTTAAATCATAAATCTAAAATTTTTAAAAGCTTTTAAAAAAACTTTCTTGTCAATATTAACCAAAAATAACCTGGAATCTAAATGTCTAGTGGCATGATGTAATAGATGCTGATAACCTGGTGCCAGGCTAGATGTAACAGCATCACACAGCTAACATATATGGTAAAATGACTCAATTCAATCTCCATAATTCAGCCAAAAATCATTAATGTGGAACCATTAATGACAATTATTATAAGAATTACTGTAGGAATTATTCTTGTAAAATATTTAACAAACTGGCTTCAGCGGCATCAGTCGAAAAACGTTTTGCAGGTTTATAACTCATATAGGAAGATACAGCAAACTGGCTAAGTTCAGCTTCCTTAACTCAGCCAAAAAAGCACTGAACCAAAACCATTTGAACAAACTTGAATTATCAACATCTGAGGATAATTAATGTGTAAGATTTAAGAATTTGGCCAAGTGGTTTTTGAGAAGAAGATCTTTGTAGCCACTGAGCTAAAATGGGCTGTTATGGCATATGACTAAATTCAGCTTCCCATAACTCGGCCAAAAGTCACTTAACAGAGACCATTTGAACAAACTTCAGAAAGCACTACCCTAGGATCATTTCTGTGTGATATTAAACAATTTAGTCATATGGTTTCAGAGAAGATTGAAGTTCTTTGTAGCCCTCAGTATGATACAGGCAGTGATGACCCCTGTACAAAAAGGCTGATGCAGGAGGTGCCACCAATACCTCAATTTCAGATATGACTCATGTGACCAACATTGGCATAAAATTTGGTGATGATAGCTCCAGCCTTTTCTGAGAATGAAATTTTAGTATGCTATTTTTGACAGATGGCTAAGTTTAACTTCCTGTAACTTAGCAAAAAATCAGTGATTTGGAACCATTTGAACAAACTTGAGAGAGATGGTATAAGACATTTCTGTGAAATTTTGAACAATTTGGCTGGACTGTTTCATTGGAGAAGATTTTAAAGTTTTTTTAGCTTTTGACTTTAAAACCTTAGAAAATGCAGTTAGAAAAAAAATAAACAAAATCCGATAGAGTTTTTGGTGATGCTAGCTCCTGCCATTTTTAGATAGCTTTGGTCAACGTCCAGACGACGCACAACGCACGGACGCACAACTCACTGATGCACAACAAACGACTCCGCACAAGCTCACAGATTCACTAAAAATGCAAGTGGCCCCACATGTTTTTGGGAACTAACAACCCGAGTCATGGACAATACTAAAGCCAAAATTCAGAGCAATCCATGCATAAAATGTCAAGATATTTGAGGTTTTGTATCAAATTTTCAATTATTCTTAGGGGTACTTGCAAGCCTCACTTCTGAGATTTTTTTATGTACCTCTCTGGATATTCAGCTATACTGGTAGGTTTCTAGGTCAAATGGTGTCAAAACATGTCAGTCTAACAGACAGATAGCCTAAAATTCTTAGGGCTGGCAAAGCTGTATACAATGAAAAACCCTAGCATATAGCTCTGTATGTATATGACTGGACCCCCATCCCTCCCATTTTCAGCCAAAACAACCCTTTTTAAAGATTTCTATCAAATTTTGCAAACTTTACCCCAATTTTCCTGGGTTGGACCTCCCTTTTCCAATTTCCTGGATCCACCCCTGTGTATATATATATATATAAAATCAAGTTAAGATGAGATATGTGACATTTATCTTATCTAATTGGGATGGTTATTTGGCAACACAATCACTTTCTTTGTAATGGTAATTTGAAAATGTTTTAAAAAAATCCATATATAAGAGTGGTTATTAAATATATCATGCAAAATGACAAAGACGATCATTATGAGAATCTGAAATGATTAAATATTTAATTCCCTAAGTTTTGAAATGAATACAGTTTTCCATAAAACAAGTGACCCATGGGTCATGACGCTCAGCTTACTGGGAAGAGATTTGCAAAAGGAAATTTTTATCATCTGAATGGTAGTATATAACCATTCAACTGAAGCATCAAACAGATTAACCAACAGACTGAGATTGTGTCTGTATTAATATATCTCAAAAATGGAGAAAAAGTGCGTAAACTTTAAAAAAAATACAGGTGGCTCCACCAGTCTGCAGAAACTAATAAAAACACTTAATGGTCAATATCCATGCAAAGAAGCATGGTGGTCTCTGGATAAGTTGTTCAGATACTTCAGCTTTTGTATCAAATTTTTCATTATTCTGAGGGATACTTTGGAGTCCTATAGCTTGAAGGATATGGGTAACAGTGACCTAATTTCAGGTTTTCACAGACACTTTTCATGGGCCTCCTTGCATGACAAGAATGAAGATTCTAGGTCGAGTTGTTACAATTTGTACCTTGTTGACAGATAACCACATCTTTAAAGTTCTCAAAAATAGAGAAAATAATTCGTAAAAATTTGAAAAAAATAGAGGTGGCGCACCCAGTCTGCTGAAACTGATGGAACATGTGATGATCAATATGTATGCCAAAAATCATGAGCATCAGTGTTGTAGTTATTGAGATACTGGAGTTTTTGTATCAAATTTTTCATTATTCTGGGGGGTATTTTGGAGGCATACAGCTTAATGGATATGGGTAACAGAGACCTAATTTCAGGTTTCCATGGATTTTATGGGTCTCCCTGTGTGTAAAGAATGAAGATTCTAGGTCCAGTTGTTATGATTTGTGCCATGTTAACAGATGTTTATATCTTTAAAGGTCTCAAAAATAGAGAAAAAAATTTAAAAAAAAGCCCGAACAAATACATGTGGTGCCACCAGGCTGCAGAAACTGATGAAACATCTCATGATCAATATCCATACAAACAATTATGGTGATCTCCGCATTAGTTGTTCAGATATTTCAGCTTTTGTATCAAATTTTCCATTATTCTGAGCTGTACTTTGGAGTGCCATAGCTCAAAGGATTTTGGTAACAGAGACCTAATTTCAGGTTTCCATGGAGACTTTTCATAGGTCTTCCCGTGTGTCAAGAATGAAGATTCTGTGTCCAATTTGAACCCTGTTGACAGATAACTACATCCTTAAAGGTCTCAAAAATAGAGAAAAAAAAATTGCAAAAATTTGAAAAATACAGGTGGCGCCACCAGTCTGCAGAAACTGATGAAACATCTCATGATCAATATGTATGCCAAAAATCATGACCATCAGTGATGTAGTTAATCAGATATTGAAGTTTTTTTTATGAAATTTTTTATTATTCAGGGGGGTACTTTGGGGCCCCATAGCTCCAAGGATATGGGTAACAGAGACCTAATTTCTAGTTACAATGGAGACTTTTTCATAGGTCTCTCAGAATGTCAAGAATGAAGTCTCAGGTCCAGTCTTTACGATTTGTGCCCTGTTAACAGATGTTCACATTTTTAAAGGTCTCAAAAATAGAGAAAACAATTCATAAAAAAATCGAAAAATACAGGTGACGCCACCAGTCTGCTAAAAACTGATAAAACATCTCATGATCAATATCCATGCAAACAATTATGGTGATCTCTGCATTAGTTGTTCAGATACTTCAGCTTTTGTATCAAATTTTTCTTTATTATCAGCTGTACTTTGGAGTGCCACAGCTAACAGGATATGGGTAACAGAGGCCTAATTTCTGGTTTCCATGGAGACTTTTCATAGGTCTCTCAGAATGTCAAGAAAAAAGATTCTAGGTCTAGTCTTTACGATTTGTGCCCTGTTAAAAGATGTCCACATTTTTAAAGGTCTCAAAAATAGAGAAAAATATTCGTTAAAAATAAAAAAAATACAGGTGGTGCCACCAGTCTGGAGAAACTGATGGAACATCTCATGATCAATACGTATGCCAAAAATCATGACCATCAGTGATGTAGTTAATGAGATATTGAAGTTTTTGTATGAAATTTTTGACTATTCTTGGGGTTACTTTGGGGCCCCATAGCTCGAATGATATGAGTAACAGAGACCTAATTCCAGGTTTCCAAGGAGATTATTCATGGACCTCTCTGGATGTAAAGTAAGAAGATTCCAGTTCCAGCGGTTATGATTTGTGCCTTGTTAACGGACAGACGGCCGGATGGCCGGAGGACAAAGAGTGATCGCTATAGCTCAGATGACTTACAGTCAGCTGAGCTTAAAATGTTGTCCAAATTATAAAACTAATTTGTACACTGCTGTCACTGTTCAACAACCCTATCACAGGCCACCTCCAGAATAAATTGCCACATAATACCTATCAGTAGCCCTAGCCTATCAATATATCCTATAACTATCAATAGCCCTATTAAAATGATACTTGAAAGAGGTAACTGACAAAGGATTTTGGTATCCTTTGAATTATAAATAATCATGGTGATTCTGATTACCTTCAAGATTAATTAACTGGATTAATTGTTCCTTGAATTTAATCTTAACCTCCATAAAATTTAATCAATATATGTTCACTACTTTTTTGCATATATCTGTTGATAGACAAACCAAGGGTGAAATATACTACTCGTGTCTCCTGGAAGAGGTATAATCAAACATGATTGCTCACTGGGCGGCTGATTAACAGTAATACAGCAAGATGTCAAGTAGACCTTTAAAATGGTAGCCTTTATACTGGGCTGTGTAGCTTATTTGGCAGTTCTACTTTATATACTGTGTTTGCCTCTATGTTCATGAGGGTTTCAATTTCATAATATTCGCAAAAGGGGAATTATTGTGAAAATTAAACTTTTTGTTTAAAGAGGTCTCATCATTGAAAGAATGTTGAAAAGTAAAAATAGATTGTGTAAGTTCAACAATTGATATTTTAAATGAAATCAGACCTTCCCAATTGTCTGCCATCAAAGAACAATATTTTTTGTTGATAACATTTTTTACACATAAAATTTGATAAAATTAATTCACATAATAATGAAATTTGCTCTGTGAATAGGTCTTCTGTACTGTAATTTCGTGAAAATGAAACCATTGTGAAACCCTGAAAAGTGAAAATTGTGAAATATTAACCGGCAAATATGAAGACAACCACAGTAGTAGTGGGTAACTAGCTAATTTGCATGGCAAATTACCCATAACCAATATGGGCTGGCCATGTGGGTTGATCCTTGTATATTTCATATGGGTATGAAAAAATTATTTCTTTTATATTTACCTGTAAGCCCCTGAAATCTTATAGTTGGAAAACATTTATGAAAGGGCAGATTGTGAATCTGATAAGCAGCTGTGCTGCCTGTATTGTATAATTATGTTAAATGAGTAAGTTTTTCTGTAACTGATGCAGGTATGTAGGTTAATATATAAATAGTATGTTAAACCAACATTTTCTCTTCTGGAATTTTTCAACGAAAAAAAAAAATAATCATAAGCATCTCAAAACTACAGAAACCCATTTTCTGGATAAACATTGTAAATGGTTTACTAAAGAAGGCTTACAAGTGAGATATAATTACTATAATATAATATTTTATCATTGAAAATGACACACAATATGTCAACCACTTTGATAATTTCAATTAGAAACATGAAAATTACAATAAACTCATGATATTGCAGTGACTTTTTTTAAGTATATAAACTATATAAGTTAACAGTACCCCAACTTTTAAGTTAAATAAAACCCCAACAAACCAGTACTTTCCCCAGTGTACATAATGACTGCCTTCAAAGAAGCTGTGACCATCTTTCTCAGGCTGCTACCAAGAGACCACCTGGCTTCTGTGCATTTTTCATGGAAGGAAAAGGGTTCCTAGTATTTCATGAAAAAGTCATATTTTTCCAGATGGACTTTGTAAATCCCAGGATAATAAACTCCACTCTACTTCAAGATAAATATGTTTCAATGTTTTGAAGTGAAAAATAAAACAGTTCTGCAAAAACTATGATACAGATTTGAACTGTATATATGACTGACAGTATGTAGTGTACCAAGGAGCCTATTGCTATGATAGCCAATCGTCTGTGGAGATATAATGATACAAACTGTAACAGAATGATGACATTTAGGCCAATCAAATCCCATCTGACCTGGCTTTTCCATTTTTTTTTAATTTCTGGCTACCCAACTGTAACAGGTCTATGATCACTGTGGTTCATCTGGTATAGTTTTTCATCCTTCTCGATCATTTCCAGGCTAAAAAATGTCAGCATATCAGGATACATTAACCTAATAATAAATACTTCCTGTGGTATCAATTTTAATCTCAAACCTCATCTCATCAATTATCTAACTTATTTTTACAAGATAATTTCAAGCCAACTATATAGCCTACCAAAAGAAAAGTTGCCTAAAAGAAGTAAAGTTTTCAGCAGGACTTGCTGCTTTGTCTGATAGCTTCAAAAACAAAAGTTTTCTATGAACACTAGTGTACAATTCATGAATATCTGTAATTCAGATCTTGAACTGTACAATCTGAAATTTCCTGTTTAGATTATTTTTTCTTTCTTTTATAATTTGGTAGATGCATGGTTAGGATGAGGGTAACCATACAATAATATGGTGATAAGAATTTTCAATCTTTATATCCACCAGGTCATTGAAGCCATTGCATTTTGTTTTGATATAACAAGGAATCTCTGAGGGTCAACCATCTTGACATTGAGGAGCTGGCTGGGTCTAAACCAAGGACTTTCTGAACTGAAGCACCTATATCAGGCTTGGGTCAAGAACAGGTACTTGTACTTGGTACTTGTACTTAAGTACACATATCTGAGTACATGCCCTGTACTTGTACTTGGCACTTTTTACCAAGTGCAGTACTTGTACTGTACTTGTACTTGCCAAAAATGTACTTGAAAGATCAAGTACTAGTCAAGTACAAGATTAAAAAAAAGGTACTAACCATAAACACAGCATGAGGAAACCTTGTGATTTAATCGACTAAATGGAGGTAATGGTAGCATGAGTAGATCTTCTTAGTAACCCTGTGCACACCTCAAGGCTATAACCATGGTAAATGACTCAAATGAGTAGGTTTAGAATGTAATGAGTAAATCCTGACTAGATTTTTTATAGCTGAATAGCAGCATTCTCTGTGAGCAGATCTTTTAGTAACCCTGTGCACAACTCCAGGCTAATAAGCCATGGTAAATGAGTAGGTTTAGAATGTAATGAGTAAGTCCTGACAAGAGTTTTCACAGCTAAAACCTGGCAAAAAAAATATTTACTAATTCCAGCGTCATCCGCACCAAATGTAAGGGTATTTAGCATTGCCAGCAAAGTTTTCAGGCCTGACAGATGTTGTCTAACTGACAGAAACTTTTAGGCCATAATGTCCATTAAATGCAATGATAAAATGCTTAAATGAATTGGTTGAAATAGAGATAAACTCGGCTCTAATTAGCTCACTTTAAGTCACACATGCCTGTGATCACACATGCAATCACTTATTGCTGTGTTAATATGAAACTGGTGAACTAAAGACTAGCCCAGTGTTAGTAATAATGTATATACTGCATGCAAATATTAACATATTTAGAGTTCTGAGTCAAGTTAGTGTTCTTACTGCATTGTTAAGTAGCTTAATCTTCAAAACTTCAGAATGTTCTCAGATATATATAATTTTTATTATACATAATTCAAGAACATTCAGAACATTTTGTGTTTTTCTTTATTGTAATGAATTAAATGATAAAAGTACTTGTACTTAAGTACAGACTCCTATACTTGTACTTGTACTTAAGTACACCATTAAATTTCTGTACATGTACTTGTGAGAAGCTGATGTACTTGTACTTGCACCGATTACAGAACCCCTGTACTTGACCCTACGCTCTTTACACAGCGCTTTACTTATAGGGCTACTACCTATATCGTACGGCGCTGTTTGTTATGACCTCATATCCTGAATTGCAACACCAGAGGGAAGCACTGTATTTTTGTCCAATCAGATGAGACCTTGTGCTGGAAGACAAAGCCAAGCGAGGAATACACAGAGCCAATCATATTCATTTCTTTTTGAGTGACAGCTCATCCCCCAGCGTAACCGTCTGAACAGGCCACAGGCTCAGAGAGAATTGCCCCTGACGTGGTTTGCTTAGGGCCTTGGGCACATAGGATGCTCGGCCGGTGTGCTGTAATTCAAACGAAACGTAACAACAAAGGCTGCGTGCACACCTCGCTTGCTGGTTTCAGTTCTGCAGAGAACAGTTACATGGCTACCCTAACACAGTCAAAATGTCATAATCGAATCGGTCGATGACCGGAAACTCAATAAGCAGCGCTTGAAGCGCAGCAATGGGCGGAGCCAGGATGCCTGTCGAGGGTTTGTTTATTGGCATCTGATTGGCTGCTTGTCACATCATACGCACTTTTATTTCAGTGGAAAACGCACAGCCATCTGGTGTCTAAATATATCATAAACGGTAAAAGCTGGCAGCGTGAAAATCAGTTGCTTCTTTAGAAGCGCAAGATTTCCGCTGCCTCGGGAGCTTAACTTGACCCAAGCCTGACCTATATACCATATTCACAAGGCATGTCCTACCTCCTTAAGCAATTCCTCACGTTCTGTTGTCTGAATAATTAGACTTGGCAAAAGGGGGGGGGGTGTTCTCTACCATATTTGTCAGATGGTACAGCTGGGTAATATGCTTTAAGATATTTTTTTCACACAAATATCATATATGGCTGGAGTAAAATGATATTCTGTATGTCTCCATTTTAAAGTATTCAAAGAGGAAATATTTATATGATAAGGCCAAAAACAAAAATAAGGTTTGGTTCTCAGGCACTTTTTTTTCAGAAATCAATGCAGGCGGGTGGGTTTTTTATTTTTGTTTTGTATGTTCGATAAAAATGTCAAATGATAAGGGAAAAGCATGATAATAACAGATTTATTTTGCTAAACAAGTAAAAGCAGGAAATAACAAAGGAAATTTTTTCAAAATTGTATGATTTTATCATTTTGAAATTGTCTGAGTAGCTGGAGCTCATAATGGGTAAGTTACTATTGAAATAAAAATTTTTGATGCGGGGTGGGGGGGGGGGGGTTAAAATTGATGCAGGTGGTGCCTGAGAAATGTACCTTTTATTTTTTTGGCCTAATATGTATTAAGGTTGAGATGATTACTGGTTTGTCCACAATAATCATGATATCTGTACCATTAACTTCCTGTTGTCATGGTAACATGATATGGGTTTTTGTCAATGGTTTTGGTTAAAGGGACATAATCAGGAGCAATATTATTCCTATTCTTTCACACTATCAGTTCAATTTTGCTTTATACAAAAGTTTCCCAGCAAAACCATTCCAGCACACAGTCTCTGACGGTTTAACACCATGTTATAACCCTGCGTGTTGGTAAACACAGTCTGTTTACCATAACAAGGCTGCATGACCGGAGGTCCAGTGTAAAGAGGGGCAACACACGGTGTTTGAGCCAGCGCGGATACATGTATTACATTTTTTAGCCAAGTCAGTCAGAGCATCTCCTTAATTATTGGCACGTGTTGGGGCTCCGCGCAGCACGCGGCCCGACGCATTGTGTTTATGTTTACACCTGCGATCGCGCCCGGTTCACTGTTTTTAACACTCGTGTACAGGAGTAAGCAAACGGTTTCAAAGCAATATTTTGGCAGGTACAGATTTATTTTAAAGGGAAGAAGCTATTTTTCGTGTTAACTCAACTTGCTTTATAGGTGATTGGGCCCCTTTAACAAGCTTGCCCTTTTAAGCATATTATACAAAATTGCTCACTGGGGTCTATGTTCAAAACAATATTCATTTTTAAGAAAAAAAATACCCTTATGCATTTGGGCATCTGTGGGAGGAGAACAAACAGATTATAAGATTAACTAAGCACCCTAATGTCATTAACAGTTCATCAAATTTTGAAAATATGAAAATTTCCCCAATGCCAGTATTCTGATATTCCTCGCAATAACTAGCAAGAAATAATCAGTTCAAGCTTTCCATATTTATAATGTATATACACTAGCAGTATACTTATGATTCTGACATGCTACCTGTGACATCTGGGTTTTAGTGTGTATGCAAAATGGCAGCACCCATTTTGAGAAACTGGAACACATGATTTGTATAGTTTAATTGTTAACAATCAGGTTATTTATGTGAAAAATATAAAACTAATGTACATTAGATTGAATTGATTGGACTGTCTTGTGAAGTAATGTTGCCAGCAAGCCATGAAGAGGATGCTATGGGAAGCATCATCCTCAACTTAGTGAATTTAAGAGATGGTCATAACTGACATGGCCAATTTTGATCTAAGTTTGTTGATTATTTTATCACTCAGCTTACAGTTGAGTGCATGCAGATATGCTTTTTTTTACATTAAATTACCAATTGTTTTCATTGATTGTGTTCATTGTTAACCCTTTTTCAAATGATGTTCTCTCTTTGTACGAAATAAATATTATTATTATTATTATTTTAATTATTATTATTATTATTATATTATAAACCTGCTAGGGTTTGTTAATGGAGTAGGGATGTGACAAGAAAGTACTCTGAGGACAGCATCCATTTGAAAATCCAATTTGAAGAGAGTTTGCATAGTGCAAACAAGACATGTATCAGCAAACTTTAGAGCACAATAACGCTTTTTTGGACCATGTCCAAAACCTTAAGGTTATTGTAAGATGTAATACTGGTTTACAGTCCGATTACTGGTAAATCACCAAACTCTATCAGATGATATCACCTGACTCTGGCAATGTGTCCTTCCACTTTATATACAGTGAAAAAATAGACACAGGCTCCAAGGGTTACACATTAACATGCTCCTCACAGACTGATTTTACACTTGAAAGTAAGGTACCGCTACACTCCACAGTAATTGAGTCAGTAGTTCCTGTGTCAGAGTTCAATGCTGGCATGCTTGAATCTTCATAATGATCACTAAGTGGTCTCCCTGTACATGTGAAGATGACCTTGTGGCTTGCAGGGAGTTGTACGAAACTAATGCATCACAACTGTTTAAGGGTCGATCTTTACTGATACTCAAGATCTGGATAACAATTTAAATATGAAAATAAATATTTTGCTTTTCTATTTCATTTGAAATTAACTCCTACAGTATATGATTATTGAATTCAGAGGAATAGTTTTTATCAATACTGGTAAAACAATCATAATTGAAATGTGTAAATCCAAGCCTTGCACTAAGGCAAACATTTAGCATAACACGGCACTTTTCTCATTCTACTCTGCATCTCTTTTGTACCCGGTATCCATGTTCAAATACAAAAGTTTTCTTTATAATTTCTTGGTGAAAATATAAAAAAACACCATGTGCTTGTTTGTAGATCATTATGAAACAAGTGTACCATGTATGCTGCAACTTTGTGCCTTCAACAATATCATACAGTCTGATCATCCCTTCTGCTTTTAGCAGTTTTTAGAAACATATACAGGTGCCACCTACGGAGGCCTATGGACTATGGTTAACATTATAAATTTTATAGGACTCACATGGATACCAAATTACATGGAATCATTTCAAATCAAAGCTAACATTTCTGATTAAGATGAGTGGCTGTTCATATAAATGTGCAAATAACATAAAAATTGTAGGTGGTGCTAGCTACCATATATATGCAGAATTCTGGCTCCTAGGTTGTAAGAATTTAACAGATATGAGCAAACCTGGGCGAGGCTGTGAAATGAAGAACCATGGACAAAGTAAAACAACTGTCAGCAACTTCTTCTAATTTTCTGTCTGTGTATTTGTCAGTGTAAGGGATGGGTTAAACAGATCAAAACTAGCTTTTAGCCATAGTAAGATGGGTTTAGCCAGTAAAAACTGTCAAAAATCAGTTAGAGCTACACCTAGAAAATACCAACATCATAGTAACAATTTTTTTAAATTTCACAAATTCATAACATTAATGCAAAATCTGAATAAATATTTAAACACTTAATAATTATGTTACACAGGAGTAAGGATTGAGCTGAAAGTCTAAATTAAAATGCAATGAAATAATGATGAAGAAAAAAGATTGGAAAAATTGTCCATATATTTTTTTTCACTGACTAATTACTCCTTGAAAGAAATCTATATAAACATATGCTTTTCTGTTTATTGTAGGCGTAGTCTGTTGATTGGCTTAGTGAAAATTTCAAAACGTTGGTAATGTCTCAAATCATTAGACACCCATGAATAATAAAACCATATTAAAGGTATATTTTTCACAATTTGTTATTACCAAGCAGATATGAGTTGTCAAATATTTGAATGTCACACCAACATCAAAGACCCTTTAAGAACTGTGATTGTTTCACTATATCCAGGGTTTCGTTTTGTTAGCTAAACCTGCTTCAGCAAGGGTGCTTTTAACCATGTCATTAACCCATTTTAACCACTTTTTGGCTAAAAGAATGCAGCCTTGGTCTGTTTATAGGAAATAATGAATATAGTTGAATTTCAATTAAATTGTCATAGACAAGAAATCCAGGCCTGGTAGCTAGCAAGAGTTGTTAAACTGCTGAAGCTTATCCTAACAACATTTTGGATGCTTGTACATTTTTTTCTGTCCATCTCTCCTAAAAAAAATAGTCACTGGTTATGACACCTATTAGATGAATTTGGTATGGGTAGGGAATATTAAGACAATCTTTGTGGACTTTGGAAAAAAAAGTGCACAAGGCCAAAAAAAAGGTATGGCTATCAGGCACTTTTTCAGAAACCAGTGCTGGCAGGCGATATAGGTAAAATGTGTAAGTGCAAGTGCGACAAAACAAAGGAAATTTGGTCAAAATTGATTATTTTATCTCCTTGAAAGATGAAAATCAAAATATTTTAACAGGGGGTTAAAATTGACACACATTGTGCCTGAGAACCATACCTTTTATTTTTTTGGCCTAACATCTTTTTTTTCTCTTCCTATTTATTTATGTTGCGCTCTTGACTTGCACAAAGTGGGCACCTCTATAAAGTGCATAGTTTGGCCCAGTCCCAAGGGTGCCCACATTATAGAGGTTTTACAGTAACAATACTGGAATATAGATTTCCTACACCATGGCCAAAAGAGGAAACAGGAAAGACGGAATTCTCCTTACAGACCTGACACAGTGAAAAAACACCGGACGGTTCATGTTCATCTCATATACATTGTATCAGACGATGATGTCTGTTTGTTCTAATAAAACAGTCAGCAGTGTAAACATCTGTTTTATTCTGTGTCATGATACATAACCACATAATTATATCCTGTGTTTAGTATAAACAATGGATGCAATTAGGAAGTAGATACCATCATACACACAACAATAGGGACTGTGACCGCTGGATCAAGTTGCACATGATAACCTCTGCATTCTGCATGTTGTACCTACCAGTCTGCACAACGGAGAGCCCTCAACTAAGACCATACATCTGTCAGGCATAAACAGTCAGACCCTTGTTTAGGCAAGTGTGTAGGGTACAAGAGCTGGAGCAAAGTACGAAGTTAAGGTGTTGGACTTCGGTGCTGAAGGTCCAAGGTTCAAATCCCACCAGTTCCTCAATGGTAATATGGTGAAATCTCATTAAAACTTCAGACATCTAAAGTCTTAACAATAGTTTATGAGGTCTTGATTATTAATATCCCTATGGGTGTATAACCTGAAATCCAGAAGGCTTAATAATAACATACCATTCTAATTGTAAGTATACCTTTATCCTCAATCAGTAGACAATGCCACCAACAGGCCATGGACCTATCCTTGAAGCAAAAAGAAAACTGAAAAAAGTAGGTCATGTATATACATTTCCTCCTGTGTTGGGATTTAAACCCAGATCAGTAGTACAGAGAGTGTATAAAATCACCACTGTAAAGCCATCACATTCTGCTCTGTCTTACTGCTCCCTATTGTATGCCAGGGATTGATGAACCAGATACCAGATGGCTAGGTGGCATGCACTGACATTTAAACCATTGTTTTGTTTACCAGATTATACTCACATTAGTATATATAGCCACTTGCATGCAATCCAGGTAAGACTAAGTCTTGCATTACAGCTAATGTAATCAAATGTATTCAATCACTGATGGGATGCTGTTTCTATTTCATAACCAATCATAGGTTTGAGTAAACTGATCAATGCTTGATTACTGATCAGTTTTGTTAAATTTTCCATTTTTTTGTGAAACTGGAAATCTGTTTGGAGCATCTGAATGATGTACCGTCCTTATTTTTGCTATCTTATTCTTATCTGCCAAAAATCAGAATTCTTTGGAGAATATCAAATGACTCACATGTCCAGGTGATTTTACAGTCAAAGTCTGCCATGAAATTAAAATATAATATTTTAATTTCTGTGTGTAAGATCTTATCACTGGTGGATTTTGGTGGTTATGTTGTACTTGTTTTCTTGTAATTACATGTAGTCAAGTCAAGCTGCTGATAATTAAAGTTGCACACTTCCCAACCCATACAACTGTGTGCTAGTTACTACTAATGTTAACTGAATTAATTATAATGTGTCATTGATATTAGGATTAATATAATGTAATATATTTATATGATATGTACCATACAAATATGACTTCCTATACATGAATTAAATTACATACAGTAATTGAAGTGTTAAGTGTATCAGGTGTTCTTAATTTATGGGGCCAGACATAATTAAGCACAATTAAGTTTACACCTACTGCATTATATCATAAAAATCAATAATAAATCAATGACATTTCAGATGACAGGTCCCTCAAAATAATGACTGAATTAAATCAATATTTGTAGAAGAATTCTCTTATGCAAGTTTGCTGAAATAATCATGGTGCCAATTTGCTACTGTATATTCTTAAAATGTAAAAAGTTCGGAGGAAAAAGGGGAAATATTACAACACAAGCTAAATACTAGGGTGAGAGATGAAAAGGGGAACAACCACAAATATGGTATAATAACCACAGATAACTGGAGCCTGCCAAGCCACAGCTCTGGTGGTCTGTGGTAGATCATGTACAGCTTCTGTATATTACAAACATAAACGAGACCTTACCTGGAATTGTTCTTCGTACCCTGTGAATGGCTCGCCATGATCGTTTAGTTTACTATAGTGTGTCAGCTGTTCAGTTGTTTTTATAAACGCTGCTAGTGCCTCTTCCATGAAGACCTCGTGCTATATCCCATGACATGTAAAACTTGAACAGCACACCTCTGATTACGGGGCGACAGGCAACAAGGAAGTTGGCTCTCTGGCGACCTCGCTACGTCACACTCGCACTCCATGTGCGCAATGTTTACATGCGGACTCAAGCCACCTCCAGCGCCGTCTACCGGTTATGAAATTTGATTCATTTTATTCCCGCCAGATTGCAGTGTAGACCAATTTTCAGAACTTTCGGCACAAGACCATTCAATCGTTCATAATTCATATGAACAATTAAACTGTCAAATGCATAGGCTTTTAGTGTTTTTGGGCGCATTCTAGCGAATTGGAAAGCGCGTAACCGCCCGGGTTTGTAAGTGTGGGAGAGTGTTTCCCCCTCACACGGTGTGAAAATTATGATATAATAAAACTTAAAAAATACATTTTCAATTTAGTCTTTTCACCATTTTTTCCCACTGTTAATCACATGCAGCACCACATAAAACCATTACAAATATTTAATTTACAGAAACATGCGTGCTAAATTGATAGCATTAATACGGATATGTAGTTTTTTTCAAAGCTAAATAAAACTTTTAAATTTTTCTCAAAACCCTAGGGGTGCATGGTAAGAAGCATGAACTAAATATTCTGAGAGGCACAGAATATATAATTTTCAAATTTTCATGAAGTAACAACCGACCAGGTTTCAATCATATATAATTACATATTAAGGAATACGCAAAATTAATATATTCCAAAACAGATCTGCCTGTAAGGTTATCAATTTAAATATTAAGCAAATAGGTACATTTCTCACAGGGTTGTTATTTTTCCCGGGAAAAACTAGTTTTTCCCGGACAGTGAGAAAAACCCGGGATTAATTGGGAATAACTGGGGAAAACTGGTTAGTACCGGGAATTACTGGGGAAAATGTCTGATCAAAATTTTTGAGAGAGTATAATGATGTATAGTTAATTAATTATGTTTAATGTTGCATGTTGAAATTATATTAGGCCTATGTGTGTGTGTGTATATATACATATGTGTGTGTGTGAGATGATATTTCCTTTTAACTCAGTCAGATATTTGCTGGTCTCTCCTTTTATAAGATTATTAGAGGTTTTTCCCAGTTTTTCCCATCTTCCCACTTTGAGAGGTTTTCCCAAAGGCAGTAAATATCGGTATTTACCAGCTGGTAAATACCGCACTGGGAAAAACTTAACAACCCTGTTCTCACTCAAAATAATTGCATTATATTTATTTTCCTCATCTCTAAATAATAACATAATACTGACCTATATTACTTAATACACTCATTTTATAAATGAAGTCCCAGCTGAATTAACTAGAGGCATGTAGACTGACAAGAAATACAATAAATGTTCCATGCAAATCGATTGAACTTGCATCATTTCTCAAAGAAAGGTCACCCTCACCCTTGTGTCAAAGTAGGGGTGGTGTTCGTATCGGTGTGGTAGTGGTTAATAAAAAATTAATTTTTGGTGTCCCTGACCTTCCAGGAACCACTCACCCCGAGCCCTGTAATATTTTAAAAAGTGGGCGGTTATTGACCCCAGAGTGAAATGTCCGGTTCGTAACGTGCTGCCATCTGTCGACTGAGTTGTTAACTATGCAAACACCGTCCGTTTTTTAACACAAAGAAAACAACAAAAAACAGCATAGTTTGTCTAAGGACGCTTCGGTATTCATCGACAGTATTTATGAGAATCGAATATGTCGCAGTTTACGTATTTATTACACACAAGAACGTAAGCGCGCGCACACACACATAAATTTAAAACCCATAAAAAAAAGAAACAACGATACATATATGCTTATGGCTTCCTGGTGAGTGGTTGAAGATAAGTAAATTATGTTTTGGTTATGTTTTTTTCCCCAGTATTATTCATTCTTATTTACAAAATCGTGTTTCGATTCACTTTTTTCGATTTGACAATATTATTAACTTGGTCCATGGATAATCCACCACAGGGTCATTGTTTCCATCGAGACATTAAATACCATCCGGGGAAATTTCTAGTATTTTCGGAAATTAAAAGTTGTGGAGTGACAGAGATCAGAACGAGCCAGTGAGCAGGAATTGCAAAAGAAAATTAATCGCACAAGACCCTCCAGTGTCAGCGTGGCACGGCTATGAAATACGTGGAGACCATTATGTCATTTGCCTAAGCGAAAAGATGAAGGGGCACAGATGGGGGAAATTATTAAATTGAATAAATAGGTGGCAAATTGGCAAAACGCACAACAGGAACACGGACAATGCCTGTATCAAATTTTGAGGCCCAGATAATTTTAAGATCAGAAACAGGTAAGCCCATGTGAAGAATAAATGAGACTTTCCCAGGTGAAACCCAGGTGCTTAGAGAAAAAATATGTACCTTTAACCATAGACTATTATTAAACGCAATATCGGACTAAACTGCCACGTATATTTAGAATTTCCGAAATATAGTAAACCAACATATAATCTAACTGAACCTGTGACAAATTTTATGTCATTTGCAGTCATTTGCTCCTGAAATATCCGTAAATCCTAAGTGTCATTACATATTATTAAAAGTACATTATAATGATTTGTAACTGCTGTGGTGAGCAATAAAATAAACATTAACCATACTAGCATGTTACCCGTTCTTGCTGTTCGACTGTTCGACTTGGGTTAGGTTCGTCGACGGGGACGGATTTGTCATGGGCCGAGTTCACGCGGTGGAATCACGTATATTAGTAGTTTCCGATAAATGGCGCTGTTGACCTTCGTGAATTAATGTCTTCTCATAAAAGCCACAGGACTTATGGGAACATATGGAAAATAAACATCGGATTATGCCTGGCCTCATGCTCTGGAACGACAGGTTTAACCTCTGGATTATGCCTTTTCTGATTCACTGGAACGACAAGCTATGACATCTGGATTAAGCCTGGGCTCGTGCACTAGAACGCCAGGTTATGACCTCTGGATTATAAATTGCCTCATGCGCTGGAACGACAGGTTTAACCTCTAGATTATGCCTTGGCTCATTCACTGGAACGACAGTTATGGACTCTGGATTATGCCTTGCCTCATGCACTGGAAGGATAGGTTATGGCCTCGATTTTGCCTTGCCTAATGCAATGGAATGACAGTAATGACATCTGGATTATGCTTTGCCTCATGCACTGGAACGACAGTTATGACCTCTGGATTATCCCTTGCCTCATGCACTGGAAGGACAGGTTATGACCTCTGGATTATAGATTGCCTCATGCACTGGAACGACAGGTTATGACCTCTGGATTATAGATTGCCTCATGCACTGGAACGATAGGTTATGGCCTCTGAATTATGCCTTGTCTCGTGCACTGGAACGACATGTTATGACCTTTGGATCATGCCTTGCCTCATGCACTGTTATGAACTATGGATAATGCCTGGCCACGTGCTCTGGAACGACAGGTTATGGCCTCAGGATTATGCCTTCCCTCATTCATTAGTACGACATTTATGACCTCTGGATTATGCCTTGTCGCATGCACTGAAACAACAGTTATGACCTCTCGATTATCCCTAGCCTCATGCAATGAACGACAGGTTGTGACCTCTGGATTATATCTGGCCTCGTGCACTCGAACGACAGGTCATGATCTCTGGATCATACCTTGCTTCATGTATTGCAAAAGTTTTTGACCTCTGGATTATACCAATCCTCATACACTAGAGCGACAGGTAAGAACCTCTTGATTATGTACCTCGTGCAAAGGAACGACAGGTTATGACCTCTTGATTATGCCTTGCTTCATATATTGGAACGCCCGGCTATGACTCTGGATTATACCTAGTCTCATGCACTGGAACGACAGGTTATTAATTCTGGATTATGCCTGGCCTCGTGCCCTGGAAAGACAGGTTATGACCTAAGGATTATGTTTATCCTCCTGAACTGATATATAAAAACGCAAAAACCAGAGGAGTATATCATTCTTATGGTATGATAACCATCAAGCCATGCACCTGGATTGAGGAGAAGGAGGGGTCCAACCCAGGAGGACCAATGACAAAGCCAAAAAAAGTTTCCAGGTCCGAACAAGGGCAGACCAGGCCGCAAAAAAATGGTCTGAAACTCTTAAAAAATGGTTGCGGCTTCAGGAATCATATGTGCTTGAAATCCAACAAACTTTTCCGGAAAAGGTCACGGTCCCAACCTAACAGCCTATAATAAATCTAATACCCACAGGGGAGACCATTTGTCTGACAGGAAGGGACTAGCTAGTCTTGGATGACGCTTGTATAAGACATGTTACGTGATAAACGTGAAAATCACATAAATTATGTCGTATTTTATCACCATATTAACAGAAACAAATTGATGTAGCCCCGTATATGTGTTTGACGGGATGCATAGTCTCTTACTGTTCACAAACTCTGATTTTCCAATTAAGGCTGGGTTGTTTTTTAATTTTTACCGAACTTCCCTTTTATAAAGCTAGAGATTTCTGCACAACAACAACATAAATATTTGCAAGAAATAAATAATGTCAGTGTCAATGTTTTTGTTATAAAGTCAGGTATGGAGAACCCATTGAAAAATCATATGTAACCAGTGATTATCCCCAATAAATATTATAATTTAAATATGTTAAATGACAGAGTATAATGATCATAACAAACTGACTGTTTGCAAATCATACACTGCTGCACGTCATGCCTTGTGCCTATATACGCAAAAATACCACTGCGGGGAAGGGGGTGGGGGGGGGGGGGGATAACTCAGGCCTATGAAATGTGCTGTCACGTGGCCTGGCGTGGGACGATCTCTACTGTCTTAATCACAGTAAATATATATTTAGATATAGAAAAGGGTGACAGGGGTACGAAGGAATTCTAGTTTTCACTTCCAGTTAAAGCGCTTTCAGTTTCCATTTCAGTCTTTGTGCAGCGACTATGACTTCAGATTTTGGTGCCATATTAGAGGGTCCGGACCCCCCTTTTCAGCCTCTGAAACATTTTTTTAAGGATTTCTGATCAATTTTTGCGCAGACCTTGGGATCTTTTATTAGGTTTTGTTTTTAGTCCTCCTGGGTTGGAACCCTCCTTTTTTCTAAATCCTGGCTCCACCCTTGCATTTTCTTCGGCTTTTTTTACACCCAACCCAGCAGGCCACCGGGCACCGGCCCAACGGGCGTTGCCAGAATGCCCACTAGCCAGTCCGCCTCCGTGAAAACCACATTCGCTAGACCTATTTCCTTTGGTCCTATTCACAAAAATTCGGGAAACTTTTCTGGAGGGGACTGAAGTTTGTGCTTGTGAATAGTGTATGTATGTCTGCTGGACTGGGAGGGATGGGGGTGGTGGGGCTGACCCTATCAACCATGCTGGAAAGGACAGATTCTGAACTTTCTGCGATGTTATGTTTACGAGCATCAGTCTGACCATGGTTGGAAGAAGTTGAAAGGGGAACTGTTCAAATCTATTTCTTCCCGGACAATCAACGTGAATTATACCTTTGGGAAATTAAACAGACAATTTCATCTGGAAACACGATCGAAGAAAATAAATTGTGGCTGATTCCCCTAATTCACATATAATGAAGGTCATGTAGAGACACCAGCACGTGCCACAAGCAATTTAAGGCAATGTCTCACGGCAACCTACTTCAAACTGCACCGGGGCCGTGTTACATGGCTCACATTTCCGCCATACGTCGTTTCTGCTTAAATCAAACCTTTTCATTTTGGGATTTTCGGACTGACGGGTCTACTTGTCACATACTTTATTATTTACATTTGTCACAATTAAAGAAAATGCCTTCTGTTTACATTGCACGTTTCTGTTATTACTGCACTCTAACCATAAGTCACTTATTTTTTTATTACAAATACGTTCATGTGCATGTAATCTGTATTTAAACAATTTGAACCCACATATTTGAAATGATCTGTAGCTACTTCTTCACTGCCTATATACTTCACCAACGGTGTATTCGAAGTTCATAGTACGTTGTGGGGATATAATTCCTTTGCCAAAAATCCTTAAATATCAGACTCGCACTGTTCAGTGTTGTGAGGCTGATACGGCACAAGCATGCTGTGTGTGAAAACAGAGACGATATAGGCCCTGATGAGATGTGATGCTACAGATGTGACGTCATTAGGTCTTAACTGATATTCTGATTAATATGTCCTGATGATAAAGCGATTAGCGGAACTTGCATCAAATATCAAAGCTAATATGTAAAGACACCAGTGCAAATATAATATCACGTGGCATTCATATAGGTCCATTCATAAAAATGCATTAATGTATTAGATTAATTGTATTTGAACCAAGTAATATGTTTTTTTTTTGTGAAGAATCTGTAGTTATAAGTTCATGTATCGTGCAACTGTCTGTGTTATAAAATAAAAATCACCCACTTTCAATACAGCAAAATGCATTGAACTATATGCCATTTTCAGTGACTGATAATTATAAAGGAGGCGCGGGCCGCCGCCAAGGGCCTGCTGATACAGGGGCCTCAGCCTCTTTTCAAATAATCCCCTTAATTTTAATTAATTTGTGGTGATACAAAACCGAGGCGCCTAAAATGTGTCCGTACACAGTCGGAGAGTCCAGGAACATATGCATGCATTGGAGTTCCGAATGCACTTTATTTACGAACTATATAGATTTATTTGTTTAGTATATCAGCACGTACAACAACCAATTTACTGGAATCAATCTGGACAAGAAATATAGCCTTTTAATTTTATGACAAATGTAAATTGCTGTTCAGAAGTGCTCCGATTTTATTTATTTGGTTTCATTGTTTCTCATGATACAATAAAAAAATGGGACTCCCATGGTAGACGAGGCTTATTTAATCCGACCCTAGCAACTTACACACTCACACCCTCCCCATATATATATATATATATATATATATATATATATATATATATATATATATATATATATATATATATAGAGAGAGAGAGAGAGAGAGAGAGAGAGAGAGAGAGCGAATCGTAGATTTCACCATTTGAAGGAATAATTCAAATTATTTCTCACTTGTTCACACGTATTACGCCTCTACCCGCCAGAACTACCCCGACATAAATCAGCAAAGTAATTTCGCTAACGACAAAATCATTCCCGTCGCTGCCTTTTCACTTTAGCCAGATTTAGAGCCGTAAACCTAACAGTTTAGATTAAACTCTCCTCACTGGCTTATACTCTGTACACGATAACATACCCTTCACTTTCTTCACGACGTACGTCTGTAGGTTGAAGCTTGAATGGAGACCAAGATTTAGGATGATATATTGTGAATGGTTTGATTATGGTTTCCCGGGCGATAGCCTACCTCACATCAGAGACCACTGGTCTATCCTTTTTCTCAGCCCATCAGACGAGTCCCGGAAAACACAAGCACAAATTTCTTTGATCACGATGAAGACAGCATTTTCCAGCTCCGAAACTGAACATGTTCAAACCCGCCCTGACAGTATAAAAGGGGTGGCAAATTGCCTTATGATCCATAGGATTCTGCATATAATTCTCCTACATTGTTTTTCTTGATTTCAAATTTTTCCCGATATCTCGGAAAGTTTGAAAACAAGAATTAGGTCGTACACGTTTTTGTGGAATATTTTACATGAGTGCTACAGTGATGCTTCCACAAAATGTGACATTTAACAGTATATTTATTTATAAAGGTAAACTTCAGTGTAAAAACGGTGGAATATTCAAATTTGAGTCGATATGAACCAACCAGAATGACAAAACAAATATCATAATGTTATGAAATGCCAAACTCATCATTACAGTCTTAAAATTAGGTAGTTTCAATGAGTTACAAAATTAATTAGATATCTAAATATTAAAAAAAAATGCAAAATGACAAGGTAAAGTATGTCACTGTCAACAATGAGTGGCTAAGGAAGAGGTGGGCTTGTATTGCATATTTATTTATCATTTATTGAATTATAAGATTAAACATAATCAAATATCTCCTGCAGAGAACCATCTTCATAAATACATTGTATATATGGAAAGACATATAATACATCTTCTATATCTCATTAAACATTTACTCACATTAGCGAAGTTAAAACTTCACGATATTTCGTTGATTGATGTCGAACCGAAGTTTCCTTTCATAACATCACAAGATATTAGTTCCTAAAATAAGAACCCTACTGTTTTATTAAACTGATTTTAGACTGCAATTTGAATATGATCCCATTTCCATTTCTTTTATTTTAAAAAATTACTTGTACTAGGCCAAAAAAAGGTACGGTTCTCAGGCACCGCCAGCGTCAATTTTAACCCCCCCCCCGCATCTTTCAAGAAGATAAAATAATACAATTTTGAGAAGAGTTCCTTTGTTATGTAGAGCTTTTACCTGTTTAGCATAAAAATTCTGTTATGTTAATGCATTTCCCTGATCATATGACATTTTTATCGAAACATACAAAAAAGGTCAAGAATAAAATATCGCCCGCCCGCACTGATTTCTGAAAAAAGTGCCTGAGAACCATACCTTTTTTTTGCTTTAATCATGTGGTCAGTGTATAATTAAACCCTTTCGCGGTTTTGGCGAATTTGAAGCCTTCGCGTATATCGCAATATTGAAGCCAACCACAGTAATTCCTTACACTGGAGCGGTGCATGATGGTTTCAAATAAACTGAATATGTCCATAAATATTTTAAAGGGGCCCAGTCACCTATCTGACCGTTATCATTTAAAGGTAATCCTGTGGAGCTTATATAAAAAAGCCCGGAAAACGTGGATATCAACGCACACAGGCTGCTTGTTTTGTTTATAAGAACGTGTTTATAATATTTGGGGGCCCAATCTCAAAGTAATTTCAGCAAGGGCATCTGGCGGAAAGTCAGATTAGCCAGAGGTTGCAAATGGCGTTTTGCAAAAAAGTGACCTTTTACCTCCGCATAAATGCAACCTACCACCTTAGGTTACATGTTTTTCTCGTTTGTCAACACGTTCATACATCCTTCACGGAGGCTCTATAAGAACTTTCCATAAATGAATTACCTATTATTAGATCATTAATACACACACAGAAGAAGCCATTAAATTCTTTTTTCAAAAGGTAGAGGAATGGGCCGCTTTAAAAGCCAGGACAAGCTATTCAATTCATCGTTGTTGTCCAAAAATGGGACATGTAGGCAAGTCTGTCCAGCCCCATCACCACCGCCCGCTCAAGAGAAGTCCTGGGAGGATGCGTGTAGCCAAGTAACACTATAGGCCATAATTAAGAACTTATAACAAGTACTCTCTCTGGGGAAAGCTGATTTAATCTGCATTGTATACCCGGAATAGACCTGAGACATTTGTCGATTTTTTCCATGTCCCTAACTAGTTCACTTCGTAGACGTCCAGAATAGGAACGCATCGCCTGTAGGCTGTCTGTAATTTCTGTAAGTTCCCATGTCATTTCTATCTTCTGTCACGAATGTCACACAAGGACGAGGATACGGCGCATGTATACTGTTACGTTTCATGCTACTCGACGTATGGATGAAGAAAACATATGCCACAGATTCAGGACAATCCTTATAAATGAATTGATTTGAGTGATCATGCATATAGGCATAGAGTAGTTTATCTATTTTACTATTAAACTTATAAAAGCACGCGGGAATCGCATCCCTCCTAAATGGCAGCTCTTTTAACTTGATAAATATTTCAAGTACTTGTAAATCATGGGTTTAAGAGACTATAGATAATTTAAAAACAAAGCTTGCTTTTTTAGAAAGGCAGTAATCTATCAATTCTTTTGGGAGGTCAAGCACGCGAATATGGCCAGGTGTGTTTTGGCTGGGTCTCAGTCCAAAGCCATCCAAGGATTAATATCTGCGAAAATGGTACAAAGAATGCTCAAAACAATGGAGCAAATCATATTGAAACACCTGGACAAAAAATTGGCAGAAATTGAGCAAAAAATGGATCTGAAAATTGAAACTTTAAAGACTGAAATGTTGCAAGTGACACACAAAAAAAAGAAGCAATATTTGAAACAGACAAAGACATATATGGATAACCTGGAAATACAGGTAAATCTATCTGTCATCTTGATGGGATTTTTTAATGAAAAACTTGAAAAATTAAAGGGAATTCCAAAAGAGGAATAAATGTAAATGCATCTTTAGAGAGAGAGAGTTGGAAAAGGCCAGAGATTGGCTTGAACAATATAGCAGATGAAATACCATAAGAATTATTGGCCTGAAAGAGAACCAGGATGAAAATTAGGAAGAAAAAACATCTGATCTGTTCAAGAAAACAGGGGCTCACATCGAACCCTGGATGATTGATAGACAGCACAGAGTAGGGAAAAAAAACCAAACAAAGGAACGCGTTCTGTTATTGTAAAATTTATCAGCCGCTCATTTAGACAGAGGGTCTTAACAAAAAGGAGGCATCTCAAGGGAACTGGTACATTTCTGGTGGAGGACCCAACAGAAAGAAGATCTAGACTTCTACAGAAGCACGAGAAAGTACAAATGGCATGGACGGTAAATAGACGGGTAATTATAAACACACAGGATGAATGTAAGATATTGTGCCTGTAAAAACCTTGAAGTAACTCCAGAGACTTTGAAAATTGAGTTTCTTTGCATCAAGGAACATACATTTATCTGATAATTGTACAAGTTTAAATGCGTCAGCAATAGTTTAACAATAGTTAATGGGACATAATCAGGAGCAATATTATTCCTATTCTTTCACAGTATCAGTTCAGTTTTGCTTTATACAAAAGTTTTCCAGCAAAACCATTCCAGCGCCTTGCATTGCCTTGCATTGCCTCGCATACGACTGTTTAACACCTTGTTATACCCCTGCGTGTTGGTAAACACGGTCTGTTTACAATAATAAGGCCGCGTGACCAGAGGTCCGATTTAGAGGGGACCAGCCAGCGAAAACATGTATCACATTTTTTGGGCCAAGTCAGTCAGGGCATCTCCTGTTTTTCACGTGTTGTGGCTCCGCGCAGCACAAGGCCCGACGCAATGTGTTTACGTTTACACCTGCGATCGCGCCCAGTTCATTGTTTTTAACACTCGTTTACAAGAGTAAGCAAACTGTTTCATGGCAATATTTTGGCAGGTACAGATTTATTTTAAGGGGAAGAAGCTATTTTTCGCGTTAACTTAACATGCTATATAGGTGATTGGGCCCCTTTAATATAATAAATGTGAAGTTGCACAATGTGATTACAAAAAAGTTAAGTGCATTAGTCCTTATAAGGACAAATGTATCCACATGTGCTGGGGTGCATATCAACAAAGCTTGCTAGCCGGATGACAAATATGGAAATACGAATTAGGCCAATAATAATAATAATGATAATTATGAAAATAACGCAGCCAAAAAGCGCAATAAAAGATACCATTGTAATCGAACTATGCCTTACTGAAATAAGCAAGCAGATATATGCATCTGCTTAAGCAATAACAAACACCTAGGCTAAACGTTGATACCAAGAAAGAAACTTATGGAAGTCAGAGACAAGACGCAACGACAAAACCTCATGGATCAGGCAGCAAGAAGATCAATCCAACGATCCAGAATACCAAAAATGGTCTGAAATCAATATTTACGAAATCCTCAGTGCCGTTAATAAGGCAAAATACTGGAAACACTGAAATAAAATCGAAAGAATTACACGTTCATAACTTGCCTCTCGACAACGTACAAGACTTTGACTCCAATTATAAGTGAAAGAATGTACATATTTAATTGAGCAGAGCAGAGGGCATGCAGAAAATTGAGTTTCCGCTGCAAAGATCAATTACTCATCAACAAAAATATCCTAGAAAATTATCGTTAACGAAAAAACTATTTAAAGCATGGTTAGACTGTAAACATTCATTTGACTGCTTGCCACACACCAAAATGTCTTGAAATGTACAAAATTTGTCTTACTATCATAAAATTCATCACTAAAATTATTAAATCGTGAGAGGCCACCCTATATCTATACCATATGCAGGGATCAGTATAGGATCACGACCGGTAAACTTCAAAAGTGGGATCTTCCAAGGTGAGCTCCTGCTCTTCTGTCTGGCCCTTGCTTCTCTAAGATGTGTGTTCAATGCTAGAACGTATGGATATGAATCCTAAACAGGTAAATAAATCCCCTATGGATGACTTCAAGATCCAGCTTATAGGATTGTTACATTTAGTTTAGACCTTGGTGATGCCATAAAAGGAAGTTTGGTTTAGAAAACCGCGCAAAAGCAACTTGCAAAAGAAATTGTCTGATCCAAGCTGACATCATCACTATCGATACTGACACTTCCATCAAAGATTTAGATCAGGAGGTAACATACAAATATCTCGTAATCATTGAAGCAGATGGTATTAAACACTAAGTCAGGAAAAGTAAGGTCAGAAAAGAATACTACAGACGCAATTAGATCAGGAGGTAAAGTACAAATATCTCGGAATCAATGAAGGGGATGGTATACAACACTAAGTCAGGAGGGGAAAGGTCAGGAAAGAATACTACAGACGCAATAAACTGAAATGATACTAAAAAGCGAAAGCAACGCTGTCATTTGATTTGTGGTCATCAAAACTATAGCCATACCCCTTGTCTCGTATAGCTGCAACATTATAAACTTGAAACTCGTTGATATCTGAAAGCTAGACACAAGATTTCTAAATTTCTAACACTCGAAACACATACATCACCAAAATAAGATGTAGAACACTAGGAGGAGGAAAGATCCAGCAAAAAACATAATTCAAAACGCCACCATAGGCTCTGACAATGCTGGAGCTGAAGCAAGAGCTCGAAACGTTAAACCAAATTAATCCAAAGAGGAAGAAACAGTTATAAACTATGCCAAAGGATTCAAACAAATGCTTAGCATCATGCTCAAGAAATATTTATTGAAAAGGAACTGTTAACGAAAGGTAATGCATGGCAAGTACCCAACAAGACGGAAAGAGGCAGGCGTAGGTCAGTGTAAGACCAACCAATTGTTGAGGGGTGCTGGACTGAAGACAGAAACAGAACGAGTGGTCGTTATTGCACAAGAGAATCGCAACTGAGTCCTTCCATCACCAAATCATTAAAAAATGGAACAGGTCCCGAATTCAGGATCTGCGGCAGACTCGAAGAAGCAGCTGCTTTTAAATTCACCTGAAGATATGCAGGAAATTCAAGATCAAACCGGCAGAAGAATGATATGGACATCAGCCAAACACTGTCTCTATGTCTGGGCGTGTGGCATATGTTAATATACAGTTATAAATAGATGACAGCCAACAGACCAGACATAAACATCTAACACGAGAAAGAGAAAATGTGCGAACATATCGATATGACAGTACCATAAGATAGAACGCCACTGTAAAAATAACTGAAAACTCTCCAGATACAAAAATCTAGAAATTAAAATCTAAAAAAATGTTGGGAATGTGTCAGTGGTCATCGAACAAGATTTAGAAAATGGGGGAACCAGCCCAAAAGGACTTATGAAAAACCTAAAAAAAAGGTCGCTAGGTCAGTAAAAGAGGGGGTCCAGGCCGGAAAATTTGGTTTGAAACCCTTAAAAAAGGGTTGTGGCGGATGAAAAAAGGGGAGGGGGGCGGACTCCCTGGATCCCCCTCCCCCTCCTGGATCCGCTTCTGCGAAACCATATACAAGGGGGAACAACTGTTGATACCAAGCCCTCAAAAACCAGGTTTAACACCGAGTAGACCTTTTCACACATATTAAAACCGCTTATTAAGCATTCAAGGTACTTTTATCTCCTGCATCGGTGAACAACGAACACTTTAATGTTTTAAAAATTGAAAACGAAACAGGCCCATGGCCTGTTGTTACCACAGTCTGTAGAATGAAGCAATTTCTAAGATAAGAATGATTTATTATACATATTAAGATTTCCATTTAAGTTTATTTATCATGCACCGGGCTACGAATAAAACAAAAGTTATTTACATTGTACCTGTTGTTAAGAATTTAAAGCGCCCTCTGCCGATTTTTTGAGATGCAACCGTATTGTCTTGGGGCTAATGCCAATGGGGTTCGAGCCGGGCACCTTGAGATTCCCAGTCCAAGGCCTTAACCACAGGACTGTTAGTACGTCATACCCCCTGATCTTCGGCTCAGACGAGTATTAATTAAGGCCACATAAAAAAAAAAAATTATTCCGCGAACTCAGGGATAAAAATGGTGCGAACCTGCGAATAATACTATTTTTTTATTCAATATACCGGTGGGAAAAAATATAAAGAGAAAAATAAAAATATAACTAATTTTTTAGATGGTGCATATTATCGATACACTGCTTGCAAGGAAAAATATAAAAAATTGCTTCCACTTTTGGGATGGTGCGTGTGCAGGGGCGTCAATACAGGGGTGGGAGGTTGGGTTGGGGGTAGGGTATATATTCTCCACTTTATAGCAAGGGGACTGTCAGTATAATCAAGAAATATTCAGAGATTGACATTTTTATATTTGAAATGAAATATATTAATTAGAATTATAGAAGTTGGCTCAATTTCCGAGTTTAGTATGAGATATTTTATCGGTATACCTTGTTTAGCCTATACTGGAAAACTGAATACCTTTCTTTTTTTTAAATTAATTAATTTTTATATATTTCAAATGTATTATACATACAATACATACAATAAAAGTATATATATATATATATTTATAGTTGTCCCTCCCACGACTGCGCGTCATTCCCACACCCTTGAAGACAAAATGACGCCACTGGGCATTTGATCAACACACTATTTAGCCAATTTTTCATACTTCTTTTGATAATTTGTACTCTGGCACAAATACGCAACTTCATTTTAGCTAATCCAGAAGAAAAAAAGTCCACCAAAAAATGGGCTTGGCGAAAATCAGTGAAACATGTTTTTGTGGATTTTTTATATACTCTGCTTGTCCTTGACGGAGTTAAAATCTACCCAACCTTTTCCAGCATTGTCCCGGGTCATCTGCGTCTTGAGTTTTATTTTTATAACTTGATGCTCTCTCCTAACGTGATCCTCTTCTGGCTCCCCTGTCGACCTCCATGGAGTGCGTGGTATGTCTGTCTTTATCTAACCTTCTTTTACAGACAAAGAACATCTTCTATCTAGCTTTCTGCAGATGAATCGACCATTCAGGTGCCTGTTTTTGTTCATTCTCCATTTTATTCTGACTATCCTGAATCTCATTTGCTATGTCCAGGCATCCCTCGAAAAGGATTATATTTCCAAAGTGACAGATTATCCATGAGTTACACGGGGAACCAAATACCCGTTTATTATGTTACAACACCTGGTACCCCAGTGTAACGAAAACAAACTAACCTCCTTACACTTAACCTCCCCGCCCCCCACCCCCCAACGCCGGCGGGTTACATGTTCAAACAAACACAATCACTGATTCAGCCTTGGATGGATTCTTATTCTTTTAAATCAAGATATGTGAGTTAAATACAGCACATGCAAGATTCAAGATTTAAAAGCTGAAATCAATACATAAAAAATTTGAAAAAGTATCATATGTGAAGTATATTTTTTTTGTTAATTATACTAGCAGACCTCTCGTGTGTGTTTTTAGTGTCTCCTAAACGTGGATGACACATCACATACAAACATATACGATAAATATAGCTCAAAAATAATTTTAGAAATAATAAAAGTAGTTACAATGATAAAATATTATAAATAAATAAATATAAACAAATATTTTGAGGGGGCCATCTGAAATCGTATGGGGTGTGATGAAATCGATTTTCCGGGGGGGGGGGGGTCTAAAAGAGATACGATTTCATACTAACCCCGGTAATCTGAATCAGATTTCAACTTACCCGGGGGTAATCTGTAAAGGGTACACTCAAAAATTGCTGTCGTGATGGCATGGTTGTTATACTTGGATAGTCGACATTTGCGCTATATTCATTGGTTTTCATGACTCCGATATCAACTGTACCATGATATCAGCACGTTAAGAGGAGTCGGGAACTCCATCTGGCGCTAATACATATCAAACGTACACGTTGCGGTAACAGAGAATCCCAAATAATGTTTCACGTGTAAGTTAACCTTTATATGAATGTTATACCTATATTTTACTGATAGCATACTGATTAACTGTGTACTTAATGAAAGTCTACCCTGAAATATGCCAAGCCAGTTTTTAACTGCTGGTATAACATTTATTTAAAGAAATTCTACTCTAAATGTGTGAAGACTCCTCCTAACTTCTCATATGTATGACTGTTACTCTGGTATTACTGCTTCCTACATGTATACATACGTAATACTGACACTATATATAGTGTATATAGTAACAATAAATTATATATTTTTTTCTTCAATATCCTTTGTCATCTACTTAATCGTGAAAAACCTGGAAAATGAGTTCTCGTCAAAAAGATAAGTTAAAAACCGAATTTGAGATAAACATACTTAAGAAATTAGTTTTTTCTCTTAAAATGTCAAGCGCAAGCAATACAATAATCGAAGCAGGAAAAAAAAACAGATCTAAGTAGTGCAACGTTATCTCGGACAAAGGTCTAATGTACATTGTATAATAAAAATCAACTCATTTTTTTCCCGTTAGAGCTTGTATTCCCCTAGTTGAGCATTCACGCGTTTTTTAGACGTAGTGGGTTGCATAAAAGCCAGCTTTGATACTTCAGTAAATATCATGTTTCCTTTATGTTTTACACTATTAGACCAGTATATATACATATAAAAGAAGGACATTCTAGGAGGCGGTGTGTATTATATAAATAATGACGTATCCTTCAGGCCCACTCCAAGGTCGACTATAAGTAGCAACGACTCAGCTCCATTTCTGTAATGGTCACGTAGACATGCCCTCAATGAAAGCAACCATGCATGATTGATCCGACTGTTGCTGATTAAAATGCATGATGAACAAGCAAATAAGTTATTTATTAACGTCATTCATTAATTAAATAATTAATTAACTGAACCGTTGGATCTTAATGCCTCTCGTTAAAAATTAACCTTACTGCCCCCACCACGCCTCATCCACCCCCCAAAAAGACTCCATTAGTTAAGTCTTCTAAGCAATGGCGTCAATTTATCTTACAGGTCGGTTGGGATGACTCAGTCCCCCAAATGTGTGTGTATATATATATATATATATATATATATATATATATAATTAATTACAATATATTACATTTAAGCATAAGGTTTTAGAACATAATGTATAATGTTTCCAGTATAAGTTAATTCTAAACCTTTTTTAGACATAATAGTTCATAATAAACTTATAAATGGAACCAAAGTTTGTAATTCAAATTATTAAGATTCATCATTTGAAATATATAAATTTTATGCCTTGAATAGCGGGGCGGGTGGTGATTACATTGACCATCCTCCCATGCCAAATAGTGTTTTGAGGGGGATATATATACCCCCTATATTGACGCCCCTGTTTCCAAAATTCATCATACGTCATATGGTATATGTATCTACCTCATCATTACAATGTGGTTCTGTACAATTAGATAAAGGTACTAAATTAGTCATTGGACACCAAAGTTTGTAATTCAAATTATTAAGATTCATCATTTGAAATATATAAATTTTATGCCTTGAATAGCGGGGCGGGTGGTGATTACATTGACCATCCTCCCATGCAAAATAGTGTTTTGAGGGGGATATATATACCCCCTATATTGACGCCCCTGTTTCCAAAATTCAACATAGGTCATATGGTATATGTATCTACCTCATCATTACAATGTGGTTCTGTTCAATTAGATAAAGGTACTAAATTAGTCATTGGACACCAAAGTTTGTAATTCAAATTATTAAGATTCATCATTTGAAATATATAAATTTTATGCCTTGAATAGCGGGGCGGGTGGTGATTACATTGACCATCCTCCCATGCCAAATAGTGTTTTGAGGGGGATATATATACCCCCTATATTGACGCCCCTGTTTCCAAAATTCATCATACGTCATATGGTATATGTGTCTACCTCATCATTACAATGTGGTTCTGTTCAATTAGATAAAGGTACTAAATTAGTCACTGGACACATTTTGTATAATCTTCCAATACCAGTTCACTTTGGCTGATTACCAAAGTTTCTAAAGAAACTGGCATCCTGGCTTACAGACTCAGTGTCTCCTTTTCACCTGTTTTGCATGTTGTTCGGTTCTGTGTGTTGATAATTACAATTAACCCAACTGTGTCTGTTTACTATAACAAGCCCGTGTGACCTAAAATATGGCGCATGCGCAATAACGTGCACAGATGGACAATAGTGTACTTGTCTAGCCCTACCTGGGCTTTAGTATTTACATTTATTACTAATATAAAAACGTGATTCCAGGTACCGATAGACGTAATTCATACCTGCTCTTATCACTAAAATGTTTGATGGTTCTGTTAGTGGGATAAATTGTTTTGACCAATGAATCAGCTTGGCCAGTCTAGTACTTATCATGAATCACAAATACCTTAGATTTTTTTTAAATGTTGGCCGCCATCATGATTTATGGTAGTAGTGTAGAAATTTGTGTTTATATTTTCCTTGGCGCCACTGATCGCACACGGTGCAGGTTTATTTCTACAATATGTAGACGTAATGACTTGCTTTTAATACGAAAGTTTAAAAGATACTGGTATATTTTTAGCAGAAAACACTGTATTTCATGTATAACTAATATGTCAAGTAAAAGAATGGACCCCTTTAAATACTTGAAATAAAGAAAGTAGAGTAAAAAATATAAGGGATAAAGTATAAAGTAACTCGAAACCCGGGGCTTGGCGACCTTGGGAACTCCATATTTCATTCCATCTGATAATAAACAACAAACTTGCCAAATAAAAGTAAAAAAATGTTGCATTCTTAACATTAGATACAAGATAATAAATTAAAAACCTATAATACGTTTCCTAAACTCCAGCTGAAAATTGGTTTCTGTCTAAGCCTAAACTGGGCCTATAAATGGTGAAGTCAAGTGCGACCACGTTTGGCATTCTCAAAAAATTCTGAATTTTTTATTTGCCCTGATATATTATTCTGGCAAGGGATTTTATCGTTAAAATTGAAATAATATAAATGGGAAATTGTTTCACTTGTTTGCCAGCAGGCCGTGACCTCTCCAGACTGTGAGGTTCTTGGCTGCCGACCGCTGGGTACAAATATTAATTCGGCACTGTTTGGCATGTTCCAGACTAAGACCAATATTTGACGAGGCCTCTTTTCCTGTCGGTGAAGTCACAAACGACATCTTACGTCGTCTATGGCTTATCCTTGAGACGACGTGATAGTTGTGAAGTGTCATGACCATTGCTCGTGGAGGGTCTTATGAAGAGACAGAGTCTGTGTTGCAGTGGTCTTCGTTGTCTCACTACACTATATCCGTCGCATTAATCTTAAACATGTCTCCCACTGTCCTAGTTACTCTTAACACGGTTACCTGACCCTTCATCTAAATTTAATTAAGTCAACTGAGAGAACGTTATGAGAAAAAGACGCATTGTGAGATAAACTATTTGGTATAATGTTTAAAATTTGAGAGAGAAACTTTAGCGGGCCCTGCTCAGTGAAAGTAGAAGCAGATTGCTGAAATTTCAACATGGATATGAAAATTGCCGGTGAACCTCCTATACACAGGGTCCGCTGTAAATTGATTGCTTCACATTATCAAGGCCACTGATCATTTGAAACTGGAATGTTAAATTAAGGGGGAGTGCACTTGGGCATTCCGATCAACGTGTTTTAAATTTTGGGTTTGTGTTTACTCATTACTTTGAAATAGGGAAATGTTTGAAAAAATATAAATAAGAGATGGTAATTTTAGTATTTCTATGAAGGGGAGGCCCCAAAGAATAGGAAATCCGATCAACCATATGAGAAATTGTTACTGAAGAGTGAAACAGAATCCACTGTGGGAGAGATGGTATATATTACTTTGCAATGTAAGGGGTTTATTCTGGTGAAATTTATTAATAGAGGGCGATCTTATTTACTCAATTTATTTAAAGACACACACACAAACGAACATGAGAGAGAGAGAGAGAGAGAGAGCTATTGTCATGATTGACAAAATATTACTTATGGCAAAAAGTAAAAAGGTGTGAAGCTGGTTAGTGAATATATCACGGATATCATTTACTTTCCATTAAATTTAGAATAAGTGGTATTATTAGTTCTTTCTCATATTGATGTAGTATTTCTTAGAAGTATATTCTTTGCAACAGGATCACAAGTCAGAGGGTGCTGTGAAGTGTGTCTGTTTGGTTATCGTAGCTGCCTCCAAACAGGGGAACCAGTCCTCGAAAGATAATGACCTCATATTGTCTGCGTCTAAATCCAGGAACAACGGTGCCTAAAAGCGGAGTCTTCCGGTGGCGGGACGCGCCAAATGTCGTGATAACCGAGTGGCGTTGACCTTTCCTGGAACACGTCTATTATTTCCCAGTCACAATCTGGAGGATCAGTTAGAAGGACAATAACTGAGCTTTGTCTTGGTTTATTGGTGTCAGTAGGGTCCCAATCATTGTAAAATTTATTCTTGGACAAGCAGAAAACAACACAAATGCAATGATCATGGATATTTTATGGAAATAACGACTTCAGGAAAAGAAATCGGATTAGGTAAATGAATCATAGAAAAAAGGAGAAAGCCCGTCCCAGCGATGAGCAGTTAAAGCCAAGCAAATCTGGATTGCAATCAATTTATACAGCAATAAAACACTGATTCTCGTTAAATTATCTCATAATAAAAATGGGGCAGAACTCATTGATTATGATAACACTCCAGATCATAGATGTATTGAGGCACTTATTTTTTGTCTTCATCCGCATAAAGCTGAGAGCTTTTCATTAGAGGGAGTAATGCGGTCGTCTATTCACTGCCACCCTCTTATTTTCAGCAGCGTCTGAAAGACTTACGACCGCAAGCCGGCTTTAAAACCTGTCATATTATTCATGTCAAGTGGAAATCAAAACTCATTATGGAAATTTATTGTCCGATCCGGAATACTTTAAACCACACTCTCTGTTAGTTAACAAAGCTTTTCTGCTGAAACGACCAGGACGAAAAAAGGTCTTGATCGATTCTTCTCCAGCTGACGTACTTCCCAAATAGCTTGATTTGTGCCTCCAGGCGTCAGGCGTTTCTAGCGTTTCAACGTTATGTGTTCCTTCATAGAGTTTCTGTTTCTTATTGTTACCGATAATAACTTTGTAATGGGAAAGGCTGGGGTAATAATGGTATATTTGGTGAATTATCTATTATATGAAAGGGCAGTGTAATACAAAAAGTATTCTGATCTGCAGCATGTATTGCTTTTTATTCCATCTGAATGAACAATTCGTACTTCTGGATAATGATTATAAACATAATTAGATGGTATACCAGAAGCGGGTCCAGAGGTGCAGTCCAGGGGGTCCGGACCTTCCCTCTTTTTTTCAGCCGCCGCAGCCTTATTTTAGGTTTTATAATTAGTCCTCCTGGATTGAGCCCCTCGTTTCCCTTAAACCTGGATCCGCCCCTGCATACATAACCAAGTTCAAATCAAGACAAAAAAATCGTTTGATTCAGAATAACCACAGAAATTCAATGTAAAATGAAATGGTTTTGTAAAGTGCTTTTATTGATATTTAGTGCAATATCGAACTTGCTTATTTTTTTGTTATTACTATTGTTAACAGCTCCATTGTGCGTAGAGTTCCTATTGCCGTTGTTTTCTTCTTCTTCTAGGGAAGAGCTGTCCCGTATCCTATTAAAGATATTGATTTTAAACATTTCATTTTAAATTCCCCTAGTCATGCGCTTTTTTGTCAAAATAAAATCATTCTCATTAGTGACCTCTTTGCTACGCAGCTTTCGGTCATTTCAGGTAATCGCGCATCTCCCGAAAACCACACTTCGTAGAAAGCTGAAATTTGCTAGATGATATGTTATTTAACCACCAGAGTGTTGTGCCAAGTTTGGTTTGATATCTTGAAAAGTATTTGATTTATATGTAAATTACCAAATGGCGACGTCACGTTTTCTTTTAAGAAATCCTCACTTTTAGAACTTAAGTCCTCACTTAAATAAATATCAATATTACTTTATGTAACTACTGCTTCATAAAATTTGTTCAGTGTTCAAACATGATCTATGACATCTATTTGCTTTAAAAGTTTTAAAAATGTTCATTTGCGCTATTAAATAATGCTCTGTTCAAGGAATACACTAGATATCGCAAGATATGTTAAAGGTCGATTTTACTTTTCAACGATATAAAGTTCCGAAGGAAAAACAAACGTAACAGTGGCGGTTGAAATCATGATGAAAAAAATTCTTCTGCTCACTGTGGGAAATTTCTATGTTCAATGAAATCGGCCAAATCTGCTTATCGGTATATATTCGTTATTTTTCTGCTTTAAACGATTTTTCAAGAACTCAATATAGCTATACATTTGCCAGTATGTTAGTTGAGCTCGTATGCCCACATATGCACGTGTGTCGCCCACATCAACTGGTTGCTGGCTGGGTGTTCAAAAGGGGACATTGAAGGTCAACACACATATAATGTAGGCAATCTGGGGAGTTCATTTGTTTTTGTTTGTATTAACTGATCTTTTTGTAAAATTATAACCCTTAGCTTTATCATAAATTAACTGCTGCTGTAGAGTGGGGCTGAGCCTGACTGCCCTTATGACCCGCAGTTTGTCCTATCGCGCCTAATTTAAAACCTATACTGAGGCGTGAAACTACGGCTAGACAAACGTCATCGTAATTTATCACCAACCAGAACACACGCAGGAAATCGGTCAGGCCAAGGAATAGCGCCATTTTAACCCTCTGACATTACATACAGAGTCTACAACCAGCGTTCTAGACAGCGTTAGGGTGCCTTCAAATCCTAATACTATAGGACCGCACTGTAAGGCTACAATGTATGACGATGTAAATATTTTGACAAAGCCTCATGGCCTACAAGTACGCTGTCACTTTACATACACCAGACCAATCATTAGCTTTTTAGTATACACTATCAACACCAATCATGTGCGAGAAATATTGCGTTTTAATTCAGCATATTGGTGAACCCCTAAGCTTGTTTGTGACATATCTGACCGCATAAATGCAAGCACGAGAAACTGTAACTCCTACGCTATACAGGAAAATGTCTCAATACCATAGACCAGGCTTTTTAAATGAACCTTTAAAACCTCTTGCCATAAAGGAATTTCAGGTTGGGTTGTGAGTTCCTATGTATTTTTTTGGTATTTATTCATCATTCGTAACCTAATGTTCAGACTATCGGTTGTATACGATATCAATGCAACTGGATGTAAGTACATTGCAGTACATTCTTCCGTATTGTTTGTATCATGATTCCAGTTAGGCTTACCAGCCCCATATAAATGGGTCGTTATTGAGTCGTGAATCGTGTATTTTTTTTTCTGTGGATGGATTGAGGCTTGAAACAGAAGCTATACACAGTTTGAAGCGATAGACTGCTGGAAATATTACATAATAAAGATTTTACTCATTAAACATGTTCTTGATAACCTTGCCTGTTTGGCGTAATATATATGTGCTGGGCCCCGAAGATTCTTGTCACATCATTAGGATTGGTAGTGATTTGCCACTTCGGCCTAGCGTGGGCCTGAACCCTCCCACAACTTCCGTTTCAACCTATATGCCCTATTTGTTCTGGAAAAAAGTCTCTACTACAGGCCTGATATTTTTAACTTTTAATCCCAGCCGAATATTTTCAGTTTTTTTAGCGATGTTTTCTTCCTCTTAGTGACACACACTAGAAATAATCCAATTTGGAGTTCATCTGTTTGGCTTAAAATAAGCTTAACAGGAAGACATGTCACCATTGTTCTAGTTTTCTTTAACTTAAAAAAACCCTCAACATTGCACGGCTTTCAAGTAGTTATATAAAAGATCCCCATAAAAGACGGAGCTGTTATACCTTTAACTCATTCGATATTTTTAAGACACGAAACTCATCGGTGTCAATACAGTGGGGTTATATACCCCCCCCCCACACACACATACTTTTAAGCAAGAGGGGATGGTCACTGTAGTCATCCCCTGCTATTCAAAGAATAATATTCATTAATTGGAAATGAAATGTATTAATTAAAATGACAGACTTTGGTTTCATTTCTGGGTTTATCATATCAATAAACCTGGTTTAGAATTAAGCTATACTGCAAACATAATACCTTTATTTTTTAAAGTCTTATACCTAATTGTAATACATTTGAAATGTGTCACATAGACAATAAAAGCTTTATATATATATATATATATATATATATATATATATATATATATATATATATATATTTTCCCAACTTTGAATACCTCCCGCCGCCACGCCTGCGAGTCATCCTTTTTTTATATCTCAAAACATGTATTGATACTTTAATTGAAAATTAAAACAAAACATGGCACTTTGATTAGGGAAGAAAGTTAGTTGTATATATGAGGATAGACTGGCCGGTTATACGCGTTTTTTAAATTTGACACTTTTGATTTTACTTCGACGAGAGCACATTTGTGTGAGTTAAATTTACAAGGCAAAAAACACGATTTACCGAAGCTCCTCATGGATTTGGTTGTACTTCAATAGTTTTCAAATGATGAATGTGATATTTTACAAATGTTTATTGCTGTTTTCCCATATCTCAAAGAAAAGCACTAATTTAATATAGTTCTTCCAGCCAAATACTCTCAAATTCAGCAGTATATCAAACACAGTGCGTAAAATACCACCACGCTAAGCTCATCGGCAGTGTTTCTTTACGGGAAGATATGAAAATAACGCGGAGAGGCCGCTCACTCACTGCGACAAAAGATATGATAGATTACCTTCATTAAGGAGATAAAGTCAGGCAGGGAAAGATAATTTGAAAAGACACCCAACATTTGTAAATGTCCCCGTGTATTTTTATCGAGAATAATAACCTACATCAAACCATGCCATATATTACCTGGGAGATTTAAAATTGGAGTCATGCAAGCTGAAACAACATTCTGCCTATAGTCCGCGTTATTGACAAAACAGAAGTTTATGGCTCTGAGATAATGTGCTGTTTTGGTATTTTGGCGTGTAAATCTTTGGTCCTGTGTGTCACGTGATCAATGACGTCTGGGGCAAACGGTACCATAACATTGGACCACGAAACAAACGATCTAACATTCCCTCCTGCATGGACCTTACCTCTGACGGACTATTGCTCCTTTTATATCAAAGATCTTACTCGTATTCCTGTATCGCTTTATAATATATTTTTAGGGAATTAAACTGTATTGACCATATTATCAGCAAGTTTATTTGACATTTCTCCATGTAAAAGGGCACATTGGCAATATTCAGCCCTTTACCTTTTTATTTTTTTTTACCTTTCTTTGACACACCATTAGGCAGATTGGGATGTTTTCCCCACTCAAATTAATCTCACGCGTCATGCATATTTGGACAATGAGTCGCAGGAACCAGTGTGTAGATTGCACCAATTCCGCTCGTGTTCGTCAGACAGATAAAACCTCAGCTAATTTATTGCAAATCAAGAATTTTGACCTGAAATCTAATACAAAAATATTAGCAACAAGCAGGTATCGCATAACACATGACAATTTTCGGGAACTGTATTCTCCTTTGTTTGTTGCTTGCCGCAAATCCTCGATTTCGGCAAGCATGTTGGTGAGTTCCGTATGTCTGTTTGTTTGTCTGAGGCCATTCTACAGGTCGCAATTTTGCAGCAATCGCTTTCAAACTTGCAAAGTTGATTGACAATCAAAAGTTATTAGAGCCTATTGTTTTTGGTCAATATAGATCAAAGGTCAAGATCAAGGTCATTAAAAAACTTTGAAATTTTAATTTCGTCATAGCTTCGTTAATATAAGTCCTATATTCACAAACTATGGCTCATTTTTTTCTCTGGATCTTTTCCATAACCTGGTTTAGTCAGCTGGTCTCGAACAAATGTCATTTTGTCAGTATGTCTGTCTGTTTCTCAGTTGTCCTCAATTTAAACTGCTTGCTGGTTCTTGCCTTTGACATATAGCATTCTGCAGGCCACCGTTTTGCAGGAATCCTTTTAAAACTGGTACATTTTTTAAACTTTAAACTGACATCTCGAACGTAATCTCTCATTTCCCGAAAATAGCCGCAAGAGAATCACTACAACATATCAAGTTTGGTCAGATCTCCAAAACTATAAATCTTACCTACATAAACTATAAGTCATGTTGTTCCTCTTCATCTTCTCCATAAGCTTATTTATTTATCTGCTATCTCAGATGTGTCAATTTGTCAGAATGTATGTCTATTTGTCAGTATGCTGGTTCTTGCTTATTACAAATAGCATACGACAGGCCACAGTTTTGTAAGTGCCCTGGGATATGGTCTGACGAATTTACAGTTATTTAACGTTGTCTGATATAAGCCGAAACGCATGAAACGGCAGCTTGTCTTTATTGGTATTGCTATATCTCTAATTTCAGTGCTGAGCTGAATTCATCATTTGGCCAATGGATTTTCTGACTGGATTTTTAATCTGATATTTTTTCCGTTACCAGTCTTCGGTATCAACTGCTGTATTATCCCGTCTTAGCTTTATATTTTTTCAAGCATGTTTAATTTGCAAAATATCGTGTGAGAGCTTTTGTTTTTTTTTCACATTTTAAATCATATATGTTTAATTTAGTAATTACAAATATTCTGAAACCCGATGACCTCCATTTCCCGGTCACTACGCTGAATCCCTTTTCTAATTCCTGGTGCCACCAATGATTAAGGTATTTCAAGATATATAAATGTGCAGTGTCATAATGTTATGAAATAATCATATGCTCAAGCGCTACGAGATTTTCACAAACGTCAAGATATTAAAATTCAATTTTAAGTTGTAGGTTCCTTTATGTAGTTTATTTTCTTCGCATGGCCAACATTTATGCTTTCATGCTCTAAAAATAAAATTAAACAAACACCACCCGCGTTCCGTCGCTTAGTTTCCTATCTGGGCAATAGCTGGTCCATTAATAACATTTAGAATCCCCTATTTTATAAGAGCGCCAGTGTAAATACAGTCGTGTCTATTAGTTATGATTAATGCATTTCCTGCTTAAAAGAATTTCAGCCACTCTTAAAAGATCTGCCCCAGACAACCCATACATCACTTTTAACGAAAATGTCGACAGGTCAACTTCGGTTTCACACGGCACTAAATTTCCCGCCTCTTTGGACACTTCCTTCGATATATCGTCTGCAAAGGAAATCCGGAAGTGTACATCACTGTCCAAGTCCCGCCCATGGCGCAGACATTCTGCCATTGTTAGATATGTACATTCCTGTCGTTTATGAATATTAATGAATTGACCTCAGTGAGGAAATTGCATCGAATAAAAAAAATAAAAAGCAGTGTTACCGGAAGCAGTCCCTGTGAGGTTACATAATCTTGATTTAACTAGTTTACCTTTTTTAAAATATAAACAGATTACCGGTAAATTTTAGATGATGTATATTTTCTTATACTCAGGGTGACACATACTATCGGATGATTGACAGGGTATGTAAATTAATATACGTAATTCGACTTCACATTTCCAGTTAACAATAAGCATTTTACTTACGTTTATATTTAGTCTTCCTTTAGAGAACAGCACACACGGTCACTGGATTTTGCAAATAAATTCGCCTATGTATTTGGCTGAATATCAAGGTCTACTGGTCATTTGTTTACAAGAATGAATATAAATGGGTAAAGTTTATGGATAACAAAAACTGTAATTATATAATAGTTGTCAAATGCCTCTCTTAACTATAGTGAGTTTTGAACGTATATAAGGATTAACGTTGTCATATGGCAAACAAACCTTGATGAAAGGTCAATGTAATTATTATTTAAAAAACCCAGGTTGAGTGTTCTGCAGGCTTAAAGGAAAAAAAAAAACCTTGTCAAAGGGCCGTGTTTCACTCTCAAATCCCCCCGCCCTCTTGAAAACAAAGAGTATAGTGTGCTGCTAAAAAAGTGAAAAAGAGTAATTAGCGTCATTTTCTGTAAATCGTAAAAAAAAAGTGTGACTTTTTTCCGTGTCAAGGACGCCAAGTCGGTGCGGAGATAAATTCTCCAGTTCACGAGTGGTAATCACGACATTCTAGTGGAAGCGAACGCGTTTATCTCGTGATTTGAGTTAACAAGAGGGGTTGCGCACGCAGCATTTAAAGTGGAAGCATGATTGGCGGACAGTGAGTTTTGCAAATATCTTAATCGAAAGAAATTGTATAAAATATTGAGACTGTGGCGAGTAAATAAAATGGGTTATACAGCAATATTGTGTTTTCAGCACCACTATGTAACCAAAATTAATCTCAAAATATGCATCTGAAAAATGGGCATTATTGGTCTAAAATATGCCCAATGATTTGAAGTTTCTATTTCAAATTATGGTGAAGTAATTTATGGCTGTTTACATCCAGGCTACTAATCAGAGACCAACCTTGTTTCTGAGCAAGAAGGCTCTGAGCACCCCAGGGGTCAATTTAATTTTCCTCAGAATAATTACCAATTAAAGATTTCTGTAATACCAATGCACTTCGACTACCGATAATTTCTTTGCACACGAACCGCACATATATTGTAAATAGACGCCTGTGACCAGACATAATTGAAGGTTTAAATGAAATAGACAATAAAAGAGTTAAAGATTTAGAGTGCTTCAAATCATGTTTTTGATCTGTAGCTCGCAGAATATAGGTCAATTAGACCTCATATATAATATGAACTAATATCTCAAGGGAAATTTCATCAGGATTTCTCGAGCTTTTATGTTTCCAAGTCGAAAAGTAATAATTGGTGCCTGATTATGAACGAAGGGGCACCATCATTATATCCAAATGAGCTTTTAGTCAGCATAGCTAAATGCATAACATGACAGGCAAACTCTTCAGACCGTCGACCGGTTGTCATCTGGTGAGTGAACAATGAACTACGATGTTGGGTCTTTTGCTCAGTGAGTAACATAATCTTGATTTCGGATCGGGGGGAAAAGTTTGTAGAGTACCATTTTAGTTCCAGGTCATACAAACATACATGTAGACATACATACATAATGACTGATAGACGGACGGACAGACAGACAGTACCGATTCCAATACACTCGCCCTCCATGTCACAACATCATAATCCTGATTGTGATTAGTGTAATTAGTATAATAGGGAAGGGGCGAAAAAAAAAGTGTGAAGTCAGTATCAACACAACCAAACTATAGATTTAGTATAGTCGGATCTTCAATAACATGGAAACACTCGCAATAATTTTGGCTGTTACAGGATTTTGTATCAAATAATGAATTCATTTATAATCAGAATTGACAGAGATTCTTGGCAAGTCATATCTGACAATTTAGCCCTCATATCCAGTCACGTATAATGAGACCAAACTTTTATCAGGGCGTGGACAGCTGCTGTCTCTGTTTCATTTGAATTTTTACTGTCATTAATTTCTATTCAAATCTGAGTCTCTGGAGACTGGATGAGTCCTATTTGAAACCAATATAAATCTATATCTCATTATATCTATATCTATTATTCATTTAGAATCATTTATCATTCTTCTGAGTCATAACATTCCATGATTTTAGGAATAATAGACTGGCTCTCTGCTCAGAATTACTCCCTTAAGTTTATCCTGATTTGATTCAGAAATCTAGGTTTGATGTGTAAGTATTCGGCGGGGTCCTGCACAGGAGAACTAATTATAAGTCTAATTATAGTGTAGATTAGCCGTTTTCTTAAGGAATCATTGATGCATCAGAGCAATAGTGTTCTGGCAGGACGGCACCTCAATGGCGAGACTTTTCTCTCGAAGATGTCGCCGGCTCCCGGGTCGCCTCGACGAGGATGCACTCGTGTTGCGACGTTCCTCCGGCCCTGGATTAATTCATCCTGTCAGCTGCGAACCTGACTTTACATTTGGCGCAATGGATCCTTCACAAATTGCTTAGTGCTCTAATTATCGCTCACACATACACGGGAACGCGTGTCATTGCTCAGACCTAAAACGCAGCAATTAGGTTTAGTGTTATAGCTGTCATGTTCTGAACACAACCATTTATTTCCTCTATTTATAAGGGCAGGTAATCCTTATCAGTTGATAATTCCTCAAAATAGTCCAGAAAACGTCGATCACATCGCACACAGGCCGTTCGTTTTGTTTATAGCATGTTTCCACATGTTTACAACATAAGAGGCATCAAAATATTCCAGGCACATTCAACAAGGAAATCTGGCGACAAACAAGATGAAACAGAGATTTGCAAGGGCGTTTTGAACTAGTGACTTTACAACTTCTGCACGTATGCAACCAACCACCTTAAGTTACACTGTTTTTCTGTTTGTCAACATTGGCACATATACCGTGTTTACTAAAAGTATCAACTCCTTATCCATCACGAAAACGTTAAAAGTACTTTTTGAGAGGAATTACCTAAAAGTCATTTATTTGTACTTATAGAAGGCCACAAATCACATAAATACAACACAAAAGTTAGTATAAAATAAGGTAATATATATCCTCTTACAGAAGGCTGTTCCATTAACATGGAATTGGCTGTTATGTGATTTTAAATTTTCTAAATGTATGTCTTAGCAGGAGTAAACAAGGTTAGCACAAGACATGAAAGATAACCCTACTTAAGTGGGCAAGTTATTTTACAATTCTCCCATCTTATATATACTCTATAGTGAGGTGATATCTAGGTGTTATAATGTGTAAATAGTCACTTTAATGTTCTCGACATTTCCTCACAAGTTATATAGAATTTCAAGTCCATTTAAGATATTCGCCATGAAAATGAGGTCCGCCAATGAAATAAGATTTCACCCTGACATTAGTAATTTTGTACTCTCCTTGGTTCGGCAATTGGTGTAAAAGGGCGACCTGTATTTTATCCTTTGATGATAGACAGAGCTACACATAAAGACGGTGTGTTAAGAAAATAAACCATGAAATATGCGTCCGCGGCAAGGCTAATCCAATGACGGAAGCATTGAGGCAGGAAGTTTAATGACCATAGATAAAGCTGTTCTCGTAATTATACCACTAGATCGACAGATTGTGTGTTTTATTGTTATATTCTGACACCGAACCTTGTCTCTCCTATAAATAAATTAGATTTATTTATTGGTATTCCCACGTTTGGATCGTAAAGTACAAGGTTAACCCATTTTTTAAGCTTAACTCATTTGACAATATACTTCACATTTTGCACAGTGGCAGCCAAATTTTATTCCAAATTCGTACATAACTTACAATTAATAACTGTACTTCTGAATGAAACATTGGCGCATTATAAGTTGTTATATATTTTTCCTTTATGAATTTTTTATGTTATTCTACTTTCTCCAAGCAAAGCTTAAGTATGAGATGATTCCACCTGACCATAGATGATAAGTAATGATATATAACTATTTTATTAATATTATTATTTTTATTATTATTATTATTATTATTATTATTTCAGCACATCTCAGGAATGCATCCACTTACTGTTAAGGTTTTGATGACACATTGATAAAAAATATGTAATAAATCCAAGCGTTGAAGGTATGAGATGATTCCACCTGATCATAGATGAATAGTAATGAATATTACTATATTATTATTATTATTATCATCATCATCTCAGCACATCTCCGGAATGCATCCACTTACTGATAAGGCTTTGATGACACACTGAAGGTAATTATTTTTTAAATGTAATTTTTTATTATGTAGGTTTCCTTCTTTTTATCTAGAGATGTCGGTATTTTAGCACTGGCCCTTACAACAAATCTTTTTACTGGGGTGCATTGTAGCTTGAGCAATCAATCATTATCGATCTTAAAAGATATGAAAATACATTTTATTAATGTCATGAATGAATTTTTATTTTTTGCATGTTAGCGGTAATCTTCATGCCCTATGGGTTACCCAATTTTATCCCACATAAGTCAATTTCTCCATTCTATGTGATATATGCTTTATGTTGCCTCGGAGTGTTTAGCATTTTTAGGTGTCCAGTTTCATTGAAATTGTGTACTCTAGAAGGAAGGCTATATTTGTTCGTACAAAGAGACCGCTTATATAAACACCTTTTAGTATAGCTGCTATTTTAAGTTATATAATGATGGTTAAATATAAATCTCAAACGAAGATTTTAAATTCTTCATTTACGGTTATATCGAGGAGTACTATCGGTGCTATTAAAATAGAATGGCACTTTTTGTGCGCATACCTCCGTCAAAGGAAAACAGTCTAACCAAAGCAACAAGCAAAGCGAAATAACCTCCGTTACTGAGGCTGCTGGATCGGTTGTTTTCTCCTGGTTCCTCCACCCCTACAGACGTCCGTACGTCACTATCTGAGCCATGGAGAGTGAGTTGTACCGGATTTTATAACTAGCAGTACACAGTATAATCCATGTAAAATACATAAAGTTGACATTTTAGTCTGTTTTCCCGAATATTCCCCTACAAATATGTACATTACTTGTATATGAATGGTTATTGTTACGTATGCTACTATAAAAACTAAATTCTTCAAGCATTCGGCGTTAGTGGCGCTATTGTAATTTTTACATTTCGAATAAAAACGTTTTGCAGTCGGGCTTAATTCAGTCTTATTGGCAATGCATGCAGCAGAATAATTATTAATGTTCGTAACTGAATCCTTGCCGTTTGAATCAGTTCTATGTTCAGGTAAAATTACCTTATTTTTCATCCAGGTAGATAACATACATCGTGCTAATCATTCATTTTCGGTTTCAGATTTATTAACCAGAAAGGCAATGGTGTAAGAATCCGTATAATGGAATATGGTTAAGTGATACCCCGGTTGCCGCCCGCAAGTGCTTCACTGAAAGATACCTATAAAGCCAACCATCAAGCTGCCTTTTCTAGAAAATGTATGTGATTTCTGGTTTACTCCGCGTATATATTAATGAACTCTGTGTAATTTCTGTAAAAGAAAGTCATATAACGCCTCTGTGGTGGATGTGTGTGGTATTTTCGCGGGCCCCAACATGTTTTAATCACTTGTTCATAATCCAACGAACAGTCTGTGTAGGATGGGATCGGCGTTTTCTGGGCTATTTTTTAGCGATCCTGTGAGCTTATGCGATGTTGCGGCGTCGTCCGTCGTCTGTACGTTAACCATAGCTATCTCAAAAACGGCAGGAGCTAGCATCACCAAATTTTTTGCAAATAATCAGTCATCTGAAAAACTCTATCGGATTTTGTTAATTTTTTTACTGCATTTTCTTAGATTTTATAGGGAAAAGCTAAAAAAGCTTTAAAAATCTTCTTCTCCGAAACAGTCCAGCCAAATTGTCCAATATTTCACAGAAATGATCCCTGGAACAATCTCGCTCAAATTTGTTCAAATGGTTCCAGTTCGGAGATTTTGGCCGAGTTACAGGAGGTTGAACTTAGTCATCTGTCCAAAAAAGCACACTAAAATTAAAGTCTCAGAAACGGCTGGAGCTGTAATCACCAAATTTGATACCAATGTTTGTCCCATATGTCATATCTGAAATTGAGGTATTGGTGGCGCCACCTACATTGATCTGTTTTTTACAAACGAAAATGTAATTTTTAACTCTTCTAGCTTATACACTGATTTATGATTTATTTGGTTTAAACTTTACAAGAATTATTCTATGGTAGGGTTCTGCCAGTTTTATAAGAATAGATTGGGTAAATACAGCTTTACAAAAAGCATTGTAGCCAATTGAAAAAGGCTTTCTATGTTTGAAAACAGATTTGACAACATGCTGAGTTTCAGCAGCCAAGTCAAGAGGTCACTCAGTACAACCAGGTGGGGTCCAGATATCACCATGGCAACTGACCTGGCTCTGGTGGGTGTCTAGACAATGTGTCTAGACGTCCAGGTTATTGGAACTATATCTATCAGCTGTTTGAAAAAACTTGGTTTGCATTTTTTAGCGAATCTGTGAGCATATGCAATGGTGTTGCGTCGTCCGTCTTCAGTCTTTCGTCGTGCGTCATAGCTATCTCAAAAAGAACAGGAGCTAGCATCACTAATTTTTTTGCAAAAGATTTGACATCTTAAAATTATCGGATTTTTAGTAAACCTGTGAGCTTATGCAATGTTGCTGCATCGTCCATCGTGCGTCAGTGCGTCGTGCGTCATCTCTAGTTAACCATATCTATCTCAAAAATGGCAGGAGCAAGCATTACCAAAATTTATTGCACATAAGTCATCAGTCATAATTTGTTTATTTTTTTGCTAACTGCATTTTCTTAGATTTTTGCACAGCGTCCATCTGTTCATCTGCCTTGGGATAAAAACACTCATATCTCTGCATTGGTTGGACTTCTCGACCTGAAATTTTGCATGTGTATACATCTTGGACAGCTTTCTTGATTTTATGACAGGTGGCGCCACCGACATCACGTTTAAGCTGCAGACATCCTAGCTCATATTTCGGGAACCGTTTGACCAGTTGGGCCAAAATTTTGCATGTGTATAGATCTCCCATAGTTCTTTATTATACGCCAAACTGGTGGCGCCACCTGCAATCATATTTGCAAAGTGTCCATCTGTTCATCTGCCTTGGGATAAAATTACTCATATCTCGGCAGTGATTTGACTTATCCACCTAAATTTTGCAGGTTTATACATCCTTGACACCTTTCTTGATTTTATGGCAGGTGGCGCCACCTACATTCAAATTTACGCTGCGGACATCCTAGCTCATATCTCTGGAACAATTTGACCGATTGGGCAAAAATTTTGCATGTTTATAGATCTCACATAGCTCTTTATCATACGCAAAATTGGTGGCGCCACCTGCAATCATATAAACACAATGTCCGTCTGTTTGTTTGCCGTGGGATAAAATCACTCATATCTCGGCAGTGGTTTGACTTAAATTTAAAATTTTGCAGGTTAATACATCTTGGATAGCTTTCTCGATTTTGTGGCAGGTGGCGCCACCTACATTTATGTATACGCTGCAAACATTCAGGCTTATATCTCAGGAATGGTTTGACATATCCCCCTGAAATTTTGCATGTATATAGATCCCACATAGCTCTTAATCATACACAAAATTGGTGGCACCACCTGCAACAATTTTTGCACAGCGTCCGTATGTTTGTCTGCCGTGGGCTTAAATCACTCATACCTCAGTAGTGGTTTGACTTGTCTGCCTAAAATTTTGCATGTTTATGCATCTTGGACAGCTCTCTGGATTTTGTGGTAGGTGGCGCAACCTACATACACATTGCGGCTGCAGACATCCAGGCTATTATGCAACACGCCTCACTCTATATCCCCTTGCCACTCAATCCATGCCATCACTTCACCCGTCCCACTCGCTCGTTGACTACCTGTATTCTAGTTTTTGTGTTGTGTGCACCCATGCTAGAATTTCACCAGTGATGTTTGTATAATTGTTTCTTGTTCTAAGTGTTTAGTACTTGTATTGTTCATATACATGTTACACATGGTCTTGAAAAGTAATGGTCCAGCATTGAAGCATTATACCTGGTGTAATATCATTGCACAGGTTCCCATTAGGCCTGTAGGCCTTGTTTTTTTAAACATTAAAGAGATAATAGACGAGAAATACCCGAATAAGCCCCCTTAAATATGATTAGTTTTCACATTTATTTCCATCGGTATTCTTTAGACGCCAGACTAGGGCCTAAAACGTTTATAAAAACCGCCGACAAATAAATCCTTATTCCAGGCGTAATCCAAACGGAATCGAACAAGTAGGACCTAGACTTTTATTGACGTTATGACGCTTATAGTTATAGGCAAGGTGGCAAAGACACCAGAGGTTTTCATGTTGAGTTTTATACTTAAGAGACATTGTTATCATCAGTGGCTAGACTACTTCTTTCATCTATAAAATTACACAATATTTTTAGAAAAGTTACCGGTATCGCATAGATCATAAAGAAGCTGATACTTTTTATTCCTGAGTGTGAACAGCACAATCTATATTGCCCGAATGTTCTTGTGTTTCCCTCAGGGACGGCAATGGCCTGTATCTATATCAAAGACCGAGAAATAGCTGACATGTTGAAGACACCAGATGACAGGTAGACACAGCGTTACGGCTTTCGTCTACAATACCTGACATTTATATGGTCTGCGACATTGTATGGTTGAAATGGAATGTTGAACGCACAAGGAAAAACCTTTGATATACAAGTACATTGGTAAATGGGTCATGTCAAAAACTGCTAGACGTATAAAATTTAAGTTTAATTTGCCTGTGTCTAGACCTTTTTACCTATATGTAAACATATATATTTTCCTTATGCTGTAGTAAGCACATATATGCCATTTAAATCTATTAACTTTAGGATATAGCGTTTGTGATATCCCAGAAGAGAATTAATACATGAAATCCAATGCTGCAAAAATAATATATTTGTGTAAATCCATGAAGATACAGAAAATGTTTGTAAATTTAGATCATAACAAAGAGCGAAAAAAAGGAGCTCTCCTATTATGGGGGACCAGAAAGGTCAGAAAAAATAGGGATATTTGATTTTACGAATTATGTTGAAAAAACTTGACGGTTGTTCGTATAGCTGCAACTTAAGCTAGCACCAGGTCGATAGCGGGATAGGTCCGTCGCCCCGGTTACACATCCTGTTTACCCGTCACAAGAGATCCAGGGGAAAAATAGCAGACCCACTGTGCATCAAGGGGAACTCGAAGATATGTAAAGTCGCAGCGTCAGAAGATTGTGTTATTAAATTTCTCCTGGGTGGGGCTTGTTAGAATCAGACAGGGCCTTATCTCAACGGATGATTTTTTTATCACAGCCTAACGTGTTTCTATACACTGAACATGGCCTGACTACATATGCCTTATTTAAATGGATTTTTTTTTCGTCTGCCGTCAATCACAAATTTACAATCACTATATTTCTATAGTATAGTATAGTATAGACTGATGTATATATGTTACTTTATAAATTTGGGTTGAAGGACAAGAAAAAGGAAATTTTTCACCGTCACGTGATAAAATCGAGAGATAATTAAATTTTCAGTTATTATTAATTATGTAGCTAAGATATAATAATCACACAGTACAATAGACTCTTCAGTGAAATTATATCTGTTATATTTAGCTGAGTCTGCAATCTCTTTAAACGATATTTTTTTTTATATAAGTAATTTCTCCGATATTCAACATTCAGGCAAATTTATACTCTGGCTGAACAATGAGCCTTGGTTGTAAATAAAAATCTATTCTGTACATATATAAAATACAAAAACGGACTACATTTATTAATAACCTAATATCTTAAATATCCAATCTACTATAACTTTGCCTACATGGAAAATAATATGTTGTAATGCATGCTGAAGTGTACATAGGCAAACAAAGTTAAAGAGAGAGTATAACAGGAATGTAATTGCATTAATTTAGTTACCGTGACATGCATACAGTTTAGGCCTGGGCAATTAGTGTGGTAAAACGCCCGGCTCTTCCCGAGGTTCCCCCGCCGTGGCTATGAGAGTGGGTTGTATTGGCAGGTACAAGGTTGGTGGTTTTCTCCGGGTTCTCCGGTTTCCTCCACCTCTAAACACCACCAAACGCCGCAATCTGAGCCATGGAGAGTGCCTTGATAAGTTGTAATAACTATTTGTACAATCTATGTTAAAAAAAACAGTTTATAATTATACATGTAAGCAGAAAAGACTATTCATCCATTTCACTGGTACTAACGTTAACCCCAGCAGCAACCTACACGATGTTTCGATTTTCATTTGTTGCATTGGTGGGTTCATTTACTCAAGGCACTGTATGGGAACAATCTCATGCTGATAAGTATTGAACATCTCACTCTAATTAGTACTCGACATAAACGGTTTCATTGAATAATATTATCCCGTACCATCTACATATTTCCTCAGGTTTTAATCTAGGAAAGATAACTTTTAAATAGTAGTTTCATAACATTTTACATATGAATTTATACCTATGTGTAAGAAATAGAGTTATAAAGAGTCGAGACAGCTGTCAAGTTCTGCAGCCGTAATTAAAAGCTGTCATTTTCTTCAGCCGTAATTAAAATGAAAGTGATTAATTTGTGTTTTAGTATGTCTATGCACCTGCGGATGTCACCTGCGACAAAATTGCTTCCTCGCACTTGTGTTTACACGCGTGTAACGGCAGTCGTTTGAGTGAGATGTCCAATTCTTATACAGTCGAACCCGATTATTGTCATGTCGCCCGTACATACATGATAATTACCAGGATGTGATATTATGCGGGCTTCATCATCGATGTCTGTTAGAGTCACAGAAGAAGCGTTATATCTTACACATCGTCAATAAACAGGAAACGGAAACGAAAATATTTCTATTGCACTACAACATATCAAATTTATGCTCACCTGACAATTCATTTCCTGTAATTTATGTACCAAGACATAATAACTGACCGAAAGCTGATTGCAGGAAAGTGACGTAGCGTCTAGGTAACGAGGTCAAATGTCTGAAAATAGGCGGCGCAGTTATAATGTAATGCAAAATCAAACTATTTTTACTAGACAATTCTTACGCATTTCCCGTCTCTTGGAAGAAATATGTTATGTCTGATTATTTTTCGATGGGTTAATAATTACTGAAACTACTACAATCGTCCTTATGATAAGACTGTCATCTGCATGTAAAATGATGTTTCACTGGGGTTTTAGATAGGGTTCTCCTTCAGTGCCCTCATTATGATAGTATGCACAGTATTATAGCCATTGCAGCCCACAAAGCTGACACATGAACCGGTTCATGAACCTGTATAGTTGATACTATACGGTATCATACGGTCTGCATACGGTCACTTAAGTGGTCGCGCTGCCATACGCATCCCATGACACGTCCGGGAATGGAGTTATGTTTTGAAAAAGGCCAGCATATAAAACAATGGTTAGGCTTGGCCTATGTTTCAATACCATCAGCCTACTGTGAAACTTCCCGGCCGCCTGCTCCGTTCTGAGGTGGTACCAGGAAAGTATTGTTAGAGTTGTCGGTCGAGTGCTCTCACGTCCTTCATATTATTGTTTAGTATTATTTATAACATTCATTTTTGGGATTAAACCCATCAATGACGCCAGGAAAAAAGATATTTGTTTGATTTCCCCAGCGATTCGATTAATGCAGCCTACGGAAATCGCAACATGCGCGGATATTGGATAATTGAAAGGTTTCCTTTAGCGATCAAATTGGCCCACGGCTGTTTTGAACAAAGTCGACCGTTTTTACAGCTCTGCTTGATTCTCACTGAATGCTGACCCAATTCGTCATCGTAGATTGATACTCTGGCTCGGGGCTATGGACATGAAGAATATTTTGCTTTTCAGGCTCAAACATGGCGATTTCAGTTAATTTATTAAATTTCAGCACAGTAAAAATAGCAGCGACAATTCAACAGGTGGAGGGATAAATCAGATATCTTTGCAGATTTTTACGGTTTTTAACGGATTTTGTATACTTATGTGAACAACACTGCAACAAAATGTAATTTATAATTTAAAATACAGCTTTGACCAGTGTTGCTTTGGCCAGCGTTAAAAAGAAATCGTATTCAAGTATTGATGTGTATACTATGTAATAAAGGAAATCAATAAGGAGAAAAAGCAAATAAACGGATGATGTATATTAAAAAAATCTCTTACTTGACTGTTTAGAATCTATCAAAAACGATGCAGTCGGGTAATGGTTAAGGCGACATAAATGGTTACTTTCAAGCCCGCAGAAACAGGCATGCTTTATAGGTTAAAATACCTCTAGTGACCATAGGCGGAATAAGGTGGCGCCCCCTTTTTCCCACTCTATAAAAAATCTGGAAAATATATCAATATACACTTAATACTGACTGCAGTACCAAAGACTGCAGCGTTAAAAAAAATTCTAATGCTTAGAGGGGGATATATGTTCTCCCATTGGGGACTATGAACTCCCTCTGTTCTAATATTCTCTAGCATTTTGCCATCATTACTTTTTTCAATTCAGGGAAGCAGTATCATGGTGATTCTGGATCCACGATTTTAGGCGGTCTCTTTTTCTTACTTAAACATGGGTGAGGAAGACCGGACTCAATGGAGGTGAATGTGCTTTAACACGGGCACTCTTGTTTGTTTTACCATCTCTTGGAAAACTGGGTGTTCATCGCTAATTTACTGTCTCCAATAGGTGTAAAAAACAACTAACAAATTGCGTGTTAATCATGATGTATATTATGTTCATTCCTGCTGTGCTTATCTGTGTGCCATATCATATTACAACGATAACAAATCATGTAGCATAATTTAATTATTTTCACAATGGTATCCTTTTTGTCTTCTCATTAAAATATACAGTAGTACAAGAAGAAAAATAAATTAAAATAAAGCATATCACTAGCGGGAACTGATCGACCTGCAATTATCACACTCAGTTAATATGTGAAATTACAAACGTTATCATGTGTAAGGTTTACTTAACTCAGCCTTGAATAATTATCCATGTTTGTCATGTTAATTAGATTACAAAGTTACGAACACAACAATAAGATGAATAGCCATGAGAAATTTTCTGGTATTTCCTGGTAGCTGGTGAACTTCTCAAACAGCTAGTTAGCGTTACTTACCAATTCAGCCTGTTAATAAAGCATGCACAGTTCATTTAAGGAAAACTTTCACAAATTGGTGAATTTCTAAATATTTTGAATTTCGTTAATTTCTAATCTGGTTAGAATAACGCCTAAAAATAAAACATAGCTTTCATTTAAGTATATCCATGATCAGTTGTTATGAAATGTTTATATAATACCCGTTTTTTTTATTTAAATTTCGTCTTAGCATTGTTTCTATTTAAGATAAGAGTGTAAACAAGGAAGAATCTAATCGTTTATATCTTCTCATTCTGAACCTTGATATTTGCAACAACACTTCACACTTTAACAGTTAACATTAAATATACTGTCGGGCCAATAAAAAATGATTGGCATTATTTACCTGAGGATAACGGCACCCGCAAAACTTATATTTTTCACTTCCTCTCCCGCTGCCTTTTAAAATGCCGTTTCCTCCTTCGAACTCCTCACTTCCTGTTCCGCTGCCTTTTAAAATGCCGTTTCCTCATTCGGCCTCCTCACTTCCTGTTCCGCTTCCTTTTAAAATGCCGTTTCCTCCTTCGGCCTCCTCGGCCGAATCCGTTGTTCTCGGATGTACATAGAGGGCCGCCGTGAAGTATTTCGGGAAGGCCATGGCAGGACAACAGCACATCTGTTGTGCGCTTTGCAAGAGTAAAACAATGTTTTTTGTGAACAGATACTGCCAGTCCTCACATATTCCACCTTTAAAGCTATAAGACAACACTGATCCAAGAAACAGAGGAGAAAATCCCATGTATACTGATCTGGACCGCTTGAGGATACAGTTCACGCCAGGAAGTCCACGTTGAGTGGGCGATGTATGAGGCATTTGTTAACGTTATAAACTGAACTTCTACCTAACTTACTGTCGGGACCTGGAAATAGATGATGTTTAGCAACATATCAAGCCCATATAATACATATATATGATTATGGCAAATGAATATATTTTTGTGGAAACTGTGAACTCTTGTTAATCGAGTCAGTAGGAATGGCAAACCCCGTGGATTTCTGGCGAACTTCTCCAAAATCTGTGGAGAATTATTGGGCCATTCATACATCCGAGGTAAGAACCCAACAGATCCGGCCGAGGAGTCCCGAATGGTCCTCTCCTGCATTTAACTAAGTAACCCAATCTATATACAGGTGCAGTTACTAGTCCACTTAACTGTAACCTCTCGCAGTACTCATCCCTGAGTCGCCTGGTCCTCTGGTAGGATAGAGTTTTACTTAAAAATGCCCAAGTGTGCGTCACGCTGCGAGCTTGCTAGCCATCGGCTAACTTGGCGTCATGCACCTACAATTTTTTTGGTAATTTACATAATTTGTATACGGTGGCTGATTTAGGACACAGAAAAAAAATATTTATCTCGAGAACTCGACATAAAATTTCACCAAAAAAATTTTTCTGCAGAAAAAAAATATATATTTTATACTTTCCACCTGCCTTATTTATAGAATTGCATATACATATTAATCTGCATATACATATTAAAGAAGTGGAGGTAATCCTTGCTGGCAATGGTTCTTATAACTCCACTTTGACGTATAAACATTTCATCTACAGGCTACTTGTACACAAGGTATTTGAGCCAGTGTTAACATACAGATAAAACATATAACCGAGTTATTGAAAGATCCCTAGTTGATGTTCGTTAGAGCATGTGAAGCAATGCAATATTTGTCATTTACAGAACTCTGTTCTCTCTGAATTGAAGCCAGAAGTTTCTGCCGGAAGTCTTTCTATTATGATCAGTAGCTATTTTTGCACCCCCCCCCCCCCCCGGCCCAAATCCCGACCCATGTTATAAACACGTGGATATAAACAAAAGGCACCGCCATTATCCCATGGGATTGGCTCATTTTTATGGAAGTTTCAAAAGATTATGTTTATTTGACAGACGTCAGATATAAAAGCCGGTCACTTGTTTTGGTTTACGTGAATTAAATATCGAATTTTTTGTACAACGCCCACGTTGACTTATTTATTTATTATTTTTTTTTAAATTTTATCTCGAGATCTCGACTTAACATCCGTAAATCTCGATTTAACATCTCGAGATAATTTTTTTTTTACTGCAGCAAAAAACATTTTTGTGTGAAATTTTATGTATTGTACTGTACTGTATGAAAGGTTGGAACATGCGCGTGAGTATTCAATATATTAAAATCCTGTCCATGAAAGCTTTGATTAATAATTGATATAATTAAAGCAATCTGAGAAGTAGAATCATATAAGTCATCAAAGGAGCGGGCACAAGGTAATTTTGAATTAAGTCAATGCTTATAATATAAATATACTAATAAGCCCAAGAAAAATAATTATAGCCTATTATATGATTTACACATAATTAAATCACAATAATTACTTGTATGGAGAATAATTTAAGCATCTTTGTTGAAACGGGGTTTACATGTCATAGGGACGCGGAAGTGAAATTGGTCCCATTTTAAATCACAGTTCTAAACCTCAGTTACATGAATTTGGTCAAATTCAAGGTTGAGAGAGTACGCGGTATTAGATAATTTGTTACAGGATCTCGAATCTAGAATAAAATAACCTCATTGGATAAAGAAAGACATTTTTAACAGTAATAATTTTTACATAAAGATTATCATTATTCAGAAGCGGATCAAGGGACCCCCGACCCCCCCCCCAACTTTTGCACTTAAACCCTTGTTGCGTTTATTTGAGAATATGTGTCTGAGGTTTTGTGTTATGGTTCAGCCTGTCAGATTTGCCGTGTGAAAGAGAACCGTAACAATATAAATAAATAAATAAATATATATGAATATATATATATATATATATAAATATATATATATATATATATATATATATATATATATATATATATATATATATATATATTACTGTTACGGAACCTAATATCAACAGATCACGTAGTCGTGACGAGCATAAATTTCTGTAACGCCAGGCAGCGTGAAATGTCTAGGGGAATGAATAAAGGAATCCGTGAGGTTTTTTTTTGTTAACAAATAATTATAATTTATTCTTAAAACAACCCTTACATTACAATACTTAATCAATACAAATACACAGTATAACAACAGTACAACAGCAAATCAATACAATTTCACAGTATAATAGATAAAGTGTACAGTACCTGGATACAACCACTGTCCCAGCGACAACAAGTCCTTCAAAGCATATAATCCAGATTAACAGTTCACATAAATCTTCTCAGAGAATAATTGTCCAATTCAATCTGCTGTAATCCAAAAGTCAGATTCTGGCAGTGATCCCAAAGGCAAACTAAAGACTATATAAAATTCGTTACAAAAGAAGATTTATAACTGCTGCACTTATCGGAAAGGTCTGCAAACTGCCTCACTCTTCTGTGTCCGCTGTAATATTTCTCTCCCCTTCTCTCCCTCGGCTCTAAACACAGCCCCTATTTATAACTTTTAATCCGAAAATTCTAGAAATGGTAAACGCCATAGAACAATCACACGTTACAGGAAACATCTAGAACAAAGAACGCTGTGCCTCTACACGCCAGGGTTCACACAGCACGGATTAAACCGAGCGCTGTGTCAAAGTTCTTACGTAGGCCGCACCCAGCCAGGCGAGGTTGCTACGGCAACGAGCCATGCGTTCTTCACGAACCAAATGTCAACAACACGTGGAACACCCCTGCGCAGAATAAAACAGACATCTGTAACAACATAAACAAAGGTGAAAGATAATAGTGTATTAAATATGAAACAAGGATGATGACTGCGGGTGCGGACGGCAAAAAACGCGGGTAGGTATGAACAGAGACGACGGATGGCGGACGAGGGATGACGGAAGCGGGTGCGGAAGAAAAAGAAACGGATAGGTGTGAACGCGGCTAAAGGGTACTTTTGGTTGTAAAAAGTTCTGAAAAGACCTTCGTGAAGAATGTATGAACTTGTTTATCAACAACATTTTTGTAAACACAACAATGTTGATAAACGGGAAAAACATGTACCTTAGGTGGAATGTGGCATATGTGCGGAGGTAGAAAGGTCACTTGTTGCAAAACGCCACCTGCAAAACTCTGCCAGATGCACTTGATGAATTTGTTTTGATTATTTTGGCGGGCCTCCACATATTCTAAACACGTTGATATAAACAAAACAAGCAGTCTATGTGCGGTGATATCCAAGTTTTCTGGCCTCTTATTTTAATAAAATCTCCAAGGAAATACCTTAAGTTTATGAAGGTAAGGTAAATGATTGGGCCCCTTTAAATTACATAGTGCAGTCACACCTATCCGCTTCGGCACCAGCACTCATCTCACCGTTAAAAAACAATCGGCCTGGGACCGATTCACGAAGGCAGTTGGCGCGGAAGAAAAAAAAGGGATAGGTGTGAGGGCGGTTGAAGAGGCCATACACGTTTACACGAAAATCTTTGTCAGCACGACCTTAGTAGACACAGCAGTATAAGTACCCGAGGCAATTGGAAAGAAATTTTATATCTTGGTTTGTTAACACTAATTTCGCCAGTTTTACTGTTTATTGGGAGGTTTTGATACTACATGCATCGTGCGTTTAATGCATATTTTCAAGCAAGCTTTATCAAAAACATACAACATTGTGCTTAATCCTTCTAAAGACTGGCAGTGTCTCGGGAGTGTATAAAAGGTCATTCATGGTCAACACAGGAAAACGCTGATTGTCACAGAGACCTACAATGCACCGTTTCAGCTGATCAGTCAGCCAATCACACAGACTGTGGCATATATCCAATATTTCGTATCTCTCTCGTACCTACACTGGTATCCCGCTGTATTATGGCCCTCAGTCAATCAGAGAGACGGGCGCATAACGCCATTTTCAGTACTCCCAACTGGTTCCAATATATATATATATATATATATATATATATATATATATATATATATATATATATATGTATATATATAAGAAAAGTAAATATTTAGTTTGCTCGGGATTTGCCAAAAGTTAGTTGTACATTTTATGTGACATTAGTGATATGATTAATGGATATTTATGATAAATCAATGAAACGTACAGTGGAATATCAAACTTATTCAGTATATCGTACTATAAATACATCCGTCATTCATTTTTCTTGTGCAACAACTCCCTCTCATATAGATATTTTAAACTAGAAGTGACAGAAGAAAGTTATCGTACAAGAACTCATCACGTGTAATCAACCAGGACCGCGTGAGCGACCATAACAATGACAAAGAGCGTGCATATTGGGGTTGGAACCAGTCTACAAGAACGTCAGAAGTTTGAACTGGGAGTACTCAAGACTAATATAGAGCGGGGTACCAGTCGATCTCATAACCACATTCGACCAGTTATAACTATATACATTTTGCAGATCGGCGCTGTGTAATAAACTTAACGTACAACAAGTACAATATTTTCCATATATATATATATATATATATATATATATATATATATATATATATATAAGGCATACAACAAGTACACATGAACACTCAGTGCAATATATTCCAAAATATATAAGGTATACAAAAAGTACACATGGACACTCAGTACAATAAATTCCATATATGTAATGTATACAACAAGTACAAATGAAACTCAGTTCAATATTTTCCATGTATATATAAGATATACCAGAAGTAAATATAAAGGTATCGCGTGATCTGTAAATAGTAACAAATATAGTAAACATAATCATACTCTCTAAGAATGGAAACCTCATGGACATGTATTAATTAGTTAGTTAAGGAGGTTATTCATTATATACACAAAAAGGTCCTGAGCTAAATTTTTGGCTTGCGTCTCTGGTTTTCTTTATTGATGGAGGGAAATTTTGGAATGCCGTCCAAAGCAGAATGTTTAAATATTCGAATTAACCGAGTCTGGATGTGTAATTGGACTTCTCCGCCGCCGGTTCCGGCTTTAGGAGCCTATCAAGCTCAGGATGCAAAGAAGGAATCTTACACAATTTTCTAGCCGGTAAGACTAATTTGAGAAAGCAGACAAAAAGGAAACACTGGTCCTATTCGCAGCGGGGGAGACCATTCAATGCGCAGCCTCACAAAATAGCCTCCTAGGTATAGCCGCTGGCGCAGGAATAATTGCTGGAGAAAGCTCGGGAATAGAGACCGAGAAGCAGGCCATTTAAATAAGTTTGATTAGCACGTAAGAAGTAAACAACCATCGTGCCGCAAATTGTTTTCTTACCTTGGACTTTTTACCTGCCATCGGGAAGTAAAATCAGGTTTAGAAATAACTATTGACACTACCTATGTTATATGTGTGTATGCATAACATTGATGTAGGACGCGAGTTAGGACTTGGACTCGAGTCTAAAATTCTAGGGACTCGGACTTGAACTCGGACTGGGAGAAAGTGACTCGAAAAATCAGGCCAAGTCCATCTTGAGTCCCATTGAAAAATTAATTTTGTCAAATATTATAAAGACTTATGTTCATGTGCAAACTACTAACAGAATTTTAAACAAAATTATAACATTACAGGAGTGGATCCACGATTTAGGAAAAAGAGGGGACCAAACTAGGAAAATTAATGACGAAACCTGAGAAAATGCCCCGTAGACCGGAAAAGGGGGCTCCAGGTCCCCCCCCCCCCCGCCCCCCCCCCCCCCCCAAATGGTCTGCCCCCCCCCCACCCCACCCCATCCGCTTCTGACTAGATAAACCAAGCTTGGCTTAGCATGCATCGGTTGCTATAAATATAATTAACCATTATGGTGCATAAGCCGACTTCGGTATAGGATTACATTTACTTCGGTGCATTATTGTAAGATTCTATATAATTAATACGGAGTTGGGTTTTCTTAGACCACGGTTTACCTGCTTCCGTTCTGATTTGACCCTAAAAATTCGGCAGACGTATCGGTTGTGTGTTCTTCTAGGACAAGTTGGTTTTATGTTGCGGGATTATGCCCTATTCAGCTGAATAATTAATAATTTTAATATTTACCCAATAGGTGCCCCTATTTCTTTTGTGCTGCAAGGTCCTCCACGCCTGTGACGCTTTTTCAGGAGTCGCCTCGGGGATTTTCACTGGCCTGTTAAGACAAGGAATGGCCCTTTGTCATAATGGTTTATAAGAAAATATATATTCTGGTGATTCTTATTACCTCAAAAATGAAATGGACTATTGATATGATACCCTAACTCTCTACAAATTTTCCGCAAAACATTTTTCGCCTGTCACGCTTTTTCAGGGGGAGACCTGTTATCCCCACTGAACCCCATTTCCATTATATCGCCTGTTAAAGAATTTTACTATGTCAGAAGGAAGTAAAGATTTTAAATTCAAGTACGGAACGCATGTCCACATGAATCTTTTAATAGGGAGCATTTTTCCGTTGAGTGGACACAAAGAGCTGAGACCGTTTACACGATCACCGTTTTATAGGTTTACAAGTATGTTGATTTTTATACATTCAGAAGTATCTTTACATGATAACCATGGTTTTAATAGTTCGGCTGATTAATGGATTGTTTGAAAAAATGTTTTTTTTTTTCAAAAGGAAACCCAGGGGGGATTGCACACACTTCTAAGGGTCCTCAATCTCTTGGGGACTTTGAAACTCCAGCGAGAATCTGCTAATCAGTTGTTCGTTCATACGTGCATGTTTCATGTAAAACATTGTCATGGTTCAGAAACACGGGTTGACCAGGCGAGTAGCAGAACAACTGCATACAAATGGGCGGCTTCTACTCGGGGACAAAGGAATAGCCACTTATATTTATTAATTTGTGGAATTGTGATTATGGCACTTTAGAAAAAATATATTATGATGATTCCGATTACCTCCATAAATGTAATGGATTACGGATGCAGTTTTACTCTACCCCTCTTAAGATTTTCAGCAAAATCTGTATATTACATTTTGCGTTTATTTGCTGAAAGACAATGCAACGAACCAAGGCTGAAGTGGTTTCTTTGCTAAATGCTTTCATCGAAATATATCAACCTGCTTTCTTTTTATCTGGGAGAGTTGTCAATTTTGCGTCAGACCTGCTTATTCCATGACAATTTACAGTACTTAAACCAAAAATTTATTACTGTTGGAATATATTTTTCTGGACCTGTCCTTTTCCACATTGGCAGGTATACGTTTCGCGTACAAGAGACTTCAACGACATATGCATGTGTATATAAAATAACGCATGTGTCTGTTAGCATGCCTTAGACTATACCCTCAACTGACTACACTGAATAAACATCGTGTTTTACGATGTCACCTGAGCTTCAATTAATACAAAACATCTTTAAATTAATTTCACGTTAGAATGCTTCTTTATACAATCGTTATATCTATGATATTTCAAAAGCAATGAAGCTGTCGGAACTATGTTGTTTATCGGGAAAAAAACTTCTCACTTAGAACTTAGTACACCCTGTATATGCTTCACGTCTCTTTCCAAAATTATTTTTTTGTGTGATTTCTAGAATAGAATAATTTTTCTTTCTATATTGATATTTTGGGGGAGGGTGTTCCTGGAGAATTCTAGCAGAAGTAGTTTTTATATTATATAAGTGAAACACATGACAAACGTTCTTGCAAAAACCGCAGGATTAAAATATGCGTCGTTTAGTTCCTATCAGCTCATTACAAAAATATGCATCAGATAGAGCCGTGGATTTTCCACGGGAGCAGCTAGTTTTAGTGAATTTTATGGTGGCATGAACCTACTAGTAACCTCGCAATTTGGCCACAGTCGTTCTTTTTCCACAAACCCATAAAATAAATCCATTAAACAGTCAGATATAATTGCCCATTTAGTAGGACATTCTTCTACAAACGAAAACCGTAAAAAGTAAATTTCATTTAAGTGCTAATGAGAGCTTGTGCCAGCGGGCCAAAATCAAGTAAAACGAGAATAAAATTAAAACTGAATGGAATTTAGTTTTTGGGAGCTTCTGTAGGCCGTTCCTTCAGGGTTGTCCATTTGAATACTAAGACATTTAAGGTTTTTTTTTTTCAAAATAATTTTGCACACACTGATGTATTGACCTGAATTCGAACCAAAAGCCCTAATATAAGATGTTAAAGCCATAAGAAGTATCGGGGTATATGACATTGTCGCACTCACGATTTAATTATTGATATTACTTTTTAAAGAACATTTACAAACGTAACGTTCAGTGACTCTCGCATTAATCAAAATGTCGCATATGAGTTTTCATACATAAGATCAAATGCTTCGGTCAGGTAGTCAGAGTATGCATGTATTGAAACAACAGATTTTGATTTACTGATATTGCTTAATTTTTTTTATCCGGTAGAATTATGTATTGGTTTAAATAATAAGTCTATGGTCCATTTTACACTGTTCGAATGAACATGAGCGTAGCGTGTTGAGCGTGGTGACGCGTGGAGCGTGGTGGCATGTAGAGCGTGGTGACGTGTTGAGCGTTGTGACGTGTGGTGACATGTGGAGAGGGTGACGTGTGGACCGTGGTTGTATGTGGAGGGTGGGTCGCATGTGGAGCGTGGTGGCGTGATAAATAATGGCTGGATTTGCAACAAGGTTCTGACCGCTTTCCGCGCTAAGACTTCTGACCAAAATCCATGATAGTACCTCCGGGTTCTTTTTATATGTTTCATCATTTATTCTTCCACAAATTCTGGGTATCTTGAACAAATGATTGTTTGTTAAAAAAGGCCTGTAACCATGACAGCTTTATAAAAGGATTTATAAAAGGATTAAACAAGGACTTGGCTTTTCTCTCTAAATACCCGGCACTCAGCACATACTTTTCCCCTAAAGACTAACCCCTCCCTGTCTTTGATACCCCAGCAGCCCTGCTTTCATGTGGATATACACAGGCCTGTTCTGACGAGACATCAGACAGATTAATGGGTATAGCTATCAAGCCAGCCCAGTTGCCCTAGCGAGGGGTCACACTGTCACTCGCTTTGACGAAGGCTACAGGGGTAGCTGAAAATTTAGCAACAATCTGTATATGTTATCCAAATAAAATGATTGTTTGAAATGTTTACGTTGATGTCTCTCTTCTTTTTATGTTCATTGACTATTTGTTTATTTGATAAACTTATTTATTTTACATCGGTTACAACTAGATACAAAACCTGATCATAACACTCCCCATGGCTCTCCTGGTGGCGCCCGGTAGACTGCGACGGTGGAGTACGCCGGAGGACCCGGAGAAAACCACCGGCCTTGGACGAGCAACTGCAACCCACTCTGATGGCCACGACGGGGATCGAACCCGGTATATATATATATATATATATATATATATATATATATATATATTTATATATATATATATAAAATATATATATATATATATATATATATATATATATATATATATATATATATATATATATATATATATATATATTGTTGCTCACCACTGTTAGACATGTTCAGCAGCCGATGTTATATCACTTTCAGAGCAGTGGGAAATTGGGAAAAGTTTAAAAGACTAAAACAGATAACTAGGACCTGAGTTAGTGACAAATTTTCTCATTTTGATCGAATATTGAACCATTTTCCGCTGATATTACTGCCGGCGGGCAATGTCCATGCTATGTAAACCTACAGGAGATTTACCCGCTGTGCCAATTTGAATGTCATCCCGTACTTGGAGATCCTTGGAACTTCTGCGTGCTCTCCTTTGAATTTATTCAAATACATCGACTGTGAGAGCGTGCGTACACCCAAAACCCAGACACGTAATGTTTAGTGGATCGAAGGCGTAAACTATATAAAATCGAAACAAGACTCCCCGTTGCCGAAAGATCAGACCAAGAATCGTTTCGCTCGCACCAGGGTTCCCTGATTACACATCCAGCATGACCTTTGGCCTTTCCGCCAGAGGTAGTTTTTACTTGGAGCAAACCTCTTCTGTTCGGGCACGGTGGAATGACGGGAACTACTTGACTTAACTGTCAAACTTCAAAATTGCTTACATTTCATGGAAACACCTTCTGTTTTCATTTAACTTGCGCACGGTTACAAAATATTACTTATTCCAAAAAAAATCTTATCACAAAAAAGCCTATGTGTATTTAATTTGACATGAAACAATTCTTATCCAACGTATTTAAAAGGACTACATTGTGCTCTTCACTACATTTTGTACATACGCCGCTGGTGCATTTGGAAACTCCGGTGCATTGTGGGATCAGATTTTGACTCCAGCAATCCCTAAACAGCAGAGGTGTACTCTAGTTTGTCCGAGTCTGCGCAGTCTTAAATATATGAGGTATATTAGGCCGATTAGCGTTAATGAGCTCCATGAGGCGTCGTGAGTTATGTTAAACTTTCCACTTGAGGCAAACGTGAAAGACGATTAGCCCCTGGTCACTGTCAGCAGGTGTATCAATACGCGGGGCGATTGGCTCACTGTAGCATCTAATGTTGACTCGTCGTTAAAGGGGTCAATATGGTCTTTATGTACCCATCATTATAAGTAAGAGTTCTTTAGACCAAAACAGAGTTTCTCAGAATTACATCACATTTTTCTTAACTCACTGAAATTTGGAAATCATAACCCAGCTTCTGTCATTAGAAAAACGAGGCCCATATCCTTCCGGAAGAAATAGGGGAATACTTTGTAAGTGGCTGTGTTAGGAATCGGGTTTAAAATCATGTTCGATGATTGAAAGAAGAAAAACGACTGATGATCGATAAATAATCGATTATTGTATGTATCTTTTATATTATCATGAAATTTGATGTATAAAAGTATACTTAATACATTGATTGATTTAAATGAAGTCTGCCTTGTACATCGTGGTGAAAGTTCAAGGTAACTGCCGGGTTGTTGACACCTCGTCGCTTCACATGGTTCAGTTTCAATGCTGTCCACTTCTTTGCGCCATGTCTTTTTATTTTGTCTTTATCTCTCACATGATAAGATTTTTATCTGGTTAGTATGAGCATTTTGCTGGCGCATGCCTAATCATTTGTGATCGATTATACAAAAATGCAATCGATTTAATTGATATGAAAAAAAGGAGCATTCATGGATATAGTAGATAAATAGGAACACCACTAGTAAGTAGGATCAACGGTTTTGGATTTTCTCTTCTCCAAAGATGTGTGTTTTATGATGGTCTTGTTTTTAGGAACAGGCAAAACATGAAAATAAATACAAAGTAAGAGTCTGAGCAGATGAAAACATTTAATATCAATCCTATTTACCAGGACCCGAGCCCTTAATTGAAGAAAATGGCACACTTAATTTAAGATGTATGTAGTTAAAATACTTCTACTTGTTTTCGCAGCTTAATTTCCTGATACATATAAAGATCATGATCAAAAGATTTTTTCAGGTCATATATATTTTTCTTGTATTAAGCTGCGTTTACCGGGCGTGCGTATGCTGTATGTGGATTTCGGTAGCAGAACGCATGAGGAATGCGATAAAAAATTGCGTGGGACATATAAAACACTGCGATATGGGCCCGATGATGTCAAACCCGCCAATCGCCTCCACGTACTAAGAATCACATTTTACCGCGTGTCTCATATAGCATTCCGGATGTCGTATACCGTGGAGCCGGCAAACGGTTATTATAAAATATCTAGAGCGAAAATATATTGAAAAAATATATTGTTTGCATACCGCATACCGATTACCGCATACTGCCCGCCCGGTAAACGCACTCATAGTAGACTCTATCAGACCAATATGAATGCCTTTTGAGTTGTTTATTCATGGCTAGAACGGTAGAGCGGGACCCCAAATCATTTTGCCGTAATGGGTTGTTTTTCATGTAATATGGATGGTCATCAGGCTGGGAGACACTTATCTATTAGACCTTGAAAGAAATATAATATATTTGGTTCTTAGAAAGTATCCCGTTCTCAAAATGTTAATTTCGAACCAATGTCTAAAGGGCAAGGTCGGGCCTGCTTAGACTGTGTTCTGACTGAGCATAAATGCGTAATAAAGATTCACAGCAAGCAAATGTGTCCCTTGATTGCCATGCTAAAGGACTTTTTCTTTCTCATTAAATGCCGCTAATTGTTCTTTCCGTTCGCCAATGCTTCATGATTAGAAGTGTTCTATGTTAAGCGTGTTAATACACAATAAATCTTCTCCCTTCAAATTTTCTTAAGAAAATCATCGGAGGGGGTAATTAATGAAAATAAAACAGATCATTTTGCAATCAACATTACGTCGCTTTTATTACGACCCATTGTAATATACTTCGTAAGTTCTTTTTTCTAAACCTCCATACATCAGGCCAGGATTTAGTATTGAATTGACGTATTTTTATTACCCATTTTTAGCATATTTTTACAGAACGCAATAAATAAAGTTCCAACATTCCTCCCCGTAAATATTCATCGAAATGGCTTGTCGCTAATGTTTCCTGTAACCATGTTACAGCCGGCTGAGAATAGTAACATCACTGCCACAGTGGTAATTAACCTTTCCCAGAATCTTTCGAAAAGAAAATCAAGGGAATAAATCGTTGGAATTTTTCGAAGTAATAATCATGGGAAATACTGTTTTTGTAAAAATTCGAATTAATTAAGGGAATTAATAGAAAAATCGCTTTGCTCACCAGAAAATACTCTTACCATGAATTTTGTTTGCCTCTGCAGCAAGCTTGTTTATGGCGATTGATGGGAATGACTCCTAAAATCGATTTTCTTAAGTTTATAAGAATTGACATGTTTTACACTATGACACTTAAAAGGAATTTCTTTCACAATCTATTCACCATACATAGAGTTATATCATATAATATAGTTAAGTTAATGCTTTTCAATTTCAAGGCAGATCTGATCATCAAACTTGTCACACTAATGTCAGAGCCTGTATAATCACTCTCTGAATTTCTTAAATCTTGAATTTCTTGAATTTCTTGGTACAAAGGAAAAGTGTTACTTAAGAAACATTTTCTATAATCATGAGATATTGGTGGAATTATGTTTTAAACTTTTCTCGAACTGAATGAATTAATGAAGTTTTTTACAGCAATTTGCAGTTAAGAGAATCATAAGCTAGAACTGCCTTTTGGCAGCACAGTTATTAGAATTCTGCAGCGGCCAAAAGATGGGCTTGAGGGACCCGGTGGGCAGGTGGTATAATCCTAAAACGGATACCGGTGGGCAGGTGGTAAAATAAAAAACGGACACCTATTGGCAGGTGGTATAATCCTAATACGGATACCGGTGGGCAGGTGGTAAAATAAAAAACGGACACCTATTGGCAGGTGGTATAATCCAAATACGGATACCGGTGGGCAGGTGGTATAATAAAAAACGGATACCGGTGGGCAGGTGGTATAATCAAAAACGGATACCGGTGGGCAGGTGGTATAATCAAAAATGGATACCGGTGGGCAGGTGGTATAATCCAAATACGGATACCGGTGGGCAGGTGGTATAATCAAAACACGGATACCCTTGGGCAGATGTTATAATCCAAATACGTGGGCAGATGGTTTGATATGTACAATTACATATGTATATATATATATATCACGTAATATATTCCACCATAATGTTTAAATTAAAAATAATTGTATTAACATCGAGTGAGGTTATGGGAGGGACTTCATTAATATTCTCAATTTTTTTTTTTGGAAAGTAATAAAAATAATCACTTATTACTAGGGAATAAAAACTAAATCTGAAAACTGAAAATCAATTACGAATAAATGGAAAATAACTTGATAAAATTAATGATGTTACAGCTCACCGGGGGGGGGGGGCAGATCCGCCACTGAAATCTGATCTCGCTATGTCGCAATATTAAAAAGAGAATGAAAATTAACCAAACACTTTAACTGAGACTGAAGAAGTCACCATTATATTGGACATACCAATAAAGAGATAAGACTAAACAGACCAGACATAATCATCAAAGGCAAAAAAAGTTAAAGTTTCCATCGTTGCATTGAGACTTATATAGCGTCAGAGTGCCCTAACAGTGATTATAGGGCTTTATTGTGTATTGTAACATTGTGTCATATGAAACAAGAAGATTGTAACCTAATGTAGTTGTATGATGCAAGTTTATTATAACCGCAGATGACCTGGTGTCAGTTTGCTAAAGTCAAAATCTGTCGGTAACACATTGACGCATTGCTATTGATCCAGGAAGTTATTTTATATCACTTCTTTGACGATGACAGCCGCTAATGGGAAAGCCAAGGCCCTTTCTTTCACTTCCGCCTTGACATTATTACGTCAATTTTCAATGTGGCATCAGACGAGGACGTGACACAAACGGACAGGTACGCTGTGTCGAAAAAAAAAAAAACCAGACCATAAAGTAATGTATTAACGTTTTTCTAGTCCACGAACCTTGATGTTGCTAAAAGATGGTTATTAACCCAGTTTTAAAAAGAGCAAAGCATGGCTTCACCGGTGAAATCTCAATAGTTTCTCGGAGATTCGCGCTTTTGCTTAACCAGCAATTTGTGAATTCAGGAATATTCCTTGTTCCGTTTAAATAACACCTAATACCCAGAGGGCTTGGTGATAAATATCGTTCCTATGGTGTTTTATCTTCAGTCTCATTCAATGCCACCAATATATATATATATATATATATATATATATATATATATATATATAGAGAGAGAGAGAGAGAGACGGTTGCACTGAATTCACCAAAAGTGACTAGGAATTAAAGTCAAGAATGTCGTAGCGAAAATCAGGTGTGAAGAGAGCGCAACTGAAGTAATGGATATGGTTATCGCAAAGATGGAGGAAATACCAAGGTGACATGTGGACAATGGAAAACATTTGGTATGAAACGCCCAAGCTGCTGGTGTCCGGAAACTGTGCTTCTCTAACCTAGGGGAGCCCTGAAGCTATATTACCATGCAATGAAGAATCGCAAATCTATGCCCCCCCCCGGGTGTAACAGGGTGTACTCTGGCACCAAACTAGTGTTCTCCAGTCGGGATTTCCAAGAAACATTATCTGTACCTGCCTTGCTTTTTGACTTCTATCTGTCTAGGCCTGTACATTTATAAATAAATATTTGATATTGACCATAGCATGCAAGACCATCAAAATACCCTTTAATCAATGTCCTCCCAAGTCCCAAGGTACCAGCTTGCTTATGAATCCTCTTTGTGCTTTGCCTGATTTTGTGACTGGTAACAATAGGGGCTACTCTAGCATCTGTGGAATGATATTGCAAGGATGTGCCGCAAACTTGGATCAAAATAAAAATAAATAAATATGATGACAAAAGGAAGCTGCCGCTTCTATTATATGCTAATACTTTTATATATATATATATATATATATATATATATATATATATATAATTATAAAGCTCTGGTGAAATGCCATAGAGCACTCTAGTAGTTGTTGTTTGCAGTAAACCTGCAGATCTATTTATATATATATATATATGTTTGTGTGCCTGTGTCACTGTGTATGTATATGTAGAATGAATTCAAGTAAACTGATTAATAATGGACATTTTGTTTGGCAGTTTTAGACATTCTCTTCTAATTAAGCATGCCTCACTTTTATGTCAATGACAATACAAGATATCTAATACAGTTATGATGATTATTGTATTATTATTTGGACCTACATTGTGTTGTCATTATGCTGGCATATATACTAATATCAGCTTGAAGCACTGTGTAAGGAGAATATATATCTTCTTTTTCTTAATAAATTCGCACATTTCACATACGATCAGTAAGCCACATCCTCACAAGTCTCAAACCACCCATGCTAAGATGTCAGACTTTGTAGCATTCCAGAATTTCTGCCAAAAAAGCAAAAATGTTAGATGGTTGTATCTGCTCATTTGCCATGTCAGGTTATGCCTCAGGTGTCTATCCAAACAGACTGAGTATTCCCGGTTATGCCTTTAGGCAAAACACTTTGAAGTATATCAATTTGCTCTTCGTGCTGGAATAACTAATGTCTAATTTGGATAGCCTAAATGAAACCGAGGAGTGACCATGTGGCAATTTAAAAAAAAATAAAATTACAAAAAAATCCCTAAAAATTCTGCTTTACTCCTCATACATCGAAACAATCCGTTGTTCTAACATACGGCCAATTTGATGGAAATGACTCACAATCGTTGCTTCCCTTTGAGAAGGTATATTCATGAATATGGTGAAATTAAAATAAGATTGAATGAATTGAGACAATTTACAAATGTGTGATCATATGATGTGTCATATTTTTTTTCCAAAATAACATTCAGAACGATAACCATAATAGTATGTATAAGTCAGTTAACAAGAGAATATAATAATTATCTTAATTTTTAATATTTCCATAAAACTGTTAACATGCAAAGATAAAAACAGATATCGACAATGATTAATTGATGAACATGGAAAAATCTCAGGTATCTACCTTTAACAGAGAATTCTGTTAAAATGTTCGGATAAAGAGACAAAATATCACGTAAATACTAGATAATTAAACAAGTATTTGACTAATATCCTACTTTTTTGGGCTCTGTATTTATTTAAGTTAGACGAATGTCGGGAAATCAACACCTATCTCTGTTGACAGTTCGTGCAGTTACGTGTTAGCGGCTAATATGAACGTATTGAGTACCATGTTATCACATTTCATCTTTGTTTTGACGCAGTCCTTATTGCAAGACCAAACCTGATATCAATCGTAATTGAAAAGATGATTCATTCAAATTCTTGGCAAATTACTGGCTCAGCGGAAGAGGTGTTAACCAAACCAGCCCCGGAACAAGCAAAGGCAGCTCAACAACCAGTAATAAATCTGGTTCCGGGTAGGATTATTCAGTCAGATAATCCGATGTCAAAGGTCGTGAAAATTGACATTTTGATAGAGGTCAGGTTCATGGTACGACGCCTGTACGGTTGGTAAGGAATCACTTTTTTATCGATAAGAGAAGAGAATATGAATTTCTTAACTGGTAGTTGATGTGATTTTGTGAGGCATATTGGCAACCTTTGTTTTAATATGGAGATGCGTTCAATACTGGGAAGAAATATTGTCCTAAAGGCAGCTTCAGCGACTCTGTGGGTGAACGCCTTTAGGTGTTCCTCTAAAATCTCATTTATTTGAAGTTCCGCTTAAAAAAACAGGCCTTGTCATTTCTTCTTTTTCTCATATCTCAGTCGTGACAGAAAAACAAACCCGTTTACTTTCGGGTGCTACATAACAACCAAGACGTTTGACTTATGAGTATCACGTCATGGGGTGATTAGGTTAAGAGGACGACATGTCGCTAATGATCAATGGTTCACGCTCGTCCGATTACAGACTCTCCGTCTCCAGCTGGGGTTTCAGTCTTTGGCGCTTGAACATGAGACAATGCTTCCTTGAAAAAAAAAACCCACTGAATTAGAAAATAAATCTTGACCTTCGAAGTAATGTTTTGATGATAGCTGACCGGTCTATGAGCCCAACACCCTTACAAAAAAAAGAACAAAAATATTGATGCATGTTTATATGTTACAGTCCATTCCACCAGTAAGTGCCAATAGAAATTATCGATTATCCTCTTAAATCTTAATAATAACACTCATTATGACACTAAAGCTGAAGAGGAACCAACAGCCTAATATGAGATGTAAAATTTCATAAAAAAAAACAACATTTATTTTTTGTAACCTTCAGGATCTGAAACATGCAGCCAAGTGACATGGCGTCTTTCATGGGTTGGCCGCCTCATATCAATACTAACATTTAAAAAAAAATATCTATAACACTAAACAACCAATCAGAAAGCTTTAAAGCTTTAGCATGTGACCATCGACCTTGACTTTCTTTAATAGGTTTGGCATGTTGTACACATTACACTGTTTACTCATATGTTGATTTCATTGAATAACTTCAATATTTTGCAGGGTATGGCTGCACTTTCAGGACCTATGCCGCATTCCTTCATTGCATCATTCTATTTGGATATATTTATCAGTTTATGAAAATAGGCCTAATTGCGATGGGCATCCCAAGGTGGAACTGTATATAGTAGCCAGATAATGTATTATCTAGACTTTGATAGATGCCCAAAGGCGGTGCAGCCACCCATATTGTTAAACCCACTATCAACCAAGACGCTAATAGACGTTCCTCATTATTTTGAAAGCTGATAGCTGAAAGATGATTTCGAAAAGTTGGCCCGTGGGAATAAATGACCAAAGGTACCTAGATTTTTTACCTCATGGATATAATAGAGAGGTAGTCCTGAATCCTCTTTGCCGCATCATGGCCGCCATACAGGATAGATGGCATCATTAATGGCGCTATTTGGTGAATTGTCAGACAAGTCACACCGCTCTCATCTGTCCGCTACCCTCCACGATGGTAATCTTTCTAGTCGTCAATTCAAAGTCCCGGTGCTTCAATGACGTCACATCCAGAATACCCCAACGACGCCGGTTGATTGATGAGCTAGTCCTTTTCTTCTGATTCCAGCATGCAAGAATCATGAACATGTTGGAAATCAGGAAAATGCGTCAGTGATGATATTTACGGAACCATTCTGTATTGGTATTTACGGTATCCCTATCGTATGACCTGCGTTCCTTACAGTCATCCCAGACGACAACTGCATATCACTTACACCCTTTGAGAATGCCAGATGCATTATACCTTAATCAAGATGCACTCTGACAGCTTTTTTTTCGTTGTAGGATATTGCCCAGTTATTAATACCGGTATTACATATGTGAATGTTTTTGAGAAATGAAATTACACAGCTTCTTGTGTTTATTATTCTCCCTTACATTTGTGGAAGTAAGCATATCATCTCCTTTTTAAGATTTATGTCAAACTAGTATTTAAGATGTCTCATTATGTCTCTTATAAGATATTTCATTTATTATAATATATTAATTCATATACTGTTTAAAATATTATTGCAAAATATTAAATTGTATTCACTGAAATTAACAAGAGAGGAATTAATAGGAAATTTGGTTCATTTTGTTGACTTTGTTACTTATAATATTCAGTAAAACTTTGCATACGGAATCGAAGTATGACGAAGTATATATATAGTTCTCCTAGACTGGCACCCTTCCCATTGTGGCCCATGTCAACTACTCAGAGCCAATATTGCATAACCCAGCTCTTTTATTTATCATGTTTATTTTCAAATTGCAACTGTATACCTTCCGATGCAAACTCTTAAGTATTCATGAAACCGCCTAACCTCTAATTTAACTTCTCCAAATACCACAGAACTTTACTGCAGAACTGTTGTTAGCTGGACCTACCCAGTGGTCTTGTGACACCGTGTCAGGCCATAGATATCAGCCAGCATAACTGGATGGGAGGACACGCCCGACATAACAGATAGGTCTGGACTGAAACTTGGGGTACGGTTGTGAATAGAATTAGAGATTGAACAAAACATAAACAACCCAGTTTGATGAAAACATTTGCGGTATCGCACTGATATTTCACTTACTTCCCCGTTGAATCGATAAAAAAAATAAGTATATGCGTGATGCACCGTTCGGAGAACTGTTGACTCCGAGAATGGTTGACGTTTCACAGCTGCAGGCTCTGTCTAAAAGGACCGGAGGATATAAAATGAAAGCTTCCACCTGCTTTCTTAGTCTCGGTATCACAAGAGGTCCTAAATATAAATACCGTAACTTCCGTCTTACGCCAGCCCAACACGAAAACCTTCTCTGCCCTGCACAGCAACACGAATACAACATTATGCTCCACACGGCCTCAATGCAATTATACGACACCATATGCTCCCCCCTACATTAGAGCAATAATACGTCATGTCCCACACTACATCAGAGCAGTAACACGACGCTATGCTCCACACTGCATCAGGGCAATAATACGACACCATGCTCAGTCGGAAAAATAATACGACATCATGCTCAACACGGCACCAAAGCAATAATACGTACGACACCTTATCCACACTGCATTAGAGAAAAAATACAACGTAATGCTCCACATTGCATCAGAGCAATAATACGACACCATGTTCCACACTATATCAAAGCAATAATACAACGTCATGCTCCAAACTGAATAAGAGCAATAATACGACACCATGTCCATACGGCATCAGCGAAATAATACAACGTCATGCTCCGCACTGAATCAGAGCAATAATACAACGTCATGCACCACACTGCATCAGAGAAATAATACAACGTCATGCTCCACACTGCATCAGAGAAATAATACAACGTCATGCTCCACACTGCATCAGAGAAATAATACGTCATGCTCCACACTGCATCAGGGCAATAATACGACGCCATGTCCACACTGCATCAGAGAAACGATACAACGTCATGCTCCACACTGCACCAGAGAATTAATACAAAGTCATGCTCCACACTGCATAAGGGAAATAATACGAAACCATGTCCACACTGACTCAGAGTAATAATACAACGTCATGCTCCACACTGCATCCGAGAATTAATACAACGTCATTCTCCACACTGCATTAGAGCAATATTACGACACCATTTCCACACTGCATCAGAGAAATAATAGAAGTCATGCTCCACACTGCATCAGAGCAATTATACGACACCATGCTCCACACATCAACGCAGTATGCTGGGCATCTGTACTATTTTGATCGCTTTTTCTCGCCAGCAAAGCAGATTATATGACAAAACGGGTATTTTTTCCAGATAATCCAATTGTGCCTATTTATGATCCTGTTTTCTGAAAGCTTGAGAATGGTTAGCGAGGTCAGAGACTAGGATTAAGGCTTACAAAACTGCGCTGCTCTGATAACGGCTATTGTCGGATTCGCATGGATATGAATAGGAGGCATATTTTCTTATGATTAAACGGGAGGATTACGGAAAAGTGTCCCGGTAGAGTGCTTACAAGAAAATCTGGAGGACCCTCCTTTATTCAACCGTTCCCTGAAGAATACACAGAAAAACAAGTACACATATTTCTACTTTAAATGTCAGCCCGCAAAACGATTGGTGTCTCAAAGTTACGAAAATTAAAAACCCAAGGGAGCTCGATTTCGTATTGTTCCTTGGAGGTTTTAGGTGCGTGACTGCGTGCCCTGAAGGCAATCAGAAACCGTATTAATAGGATCATTCGGTATTTTGCAGTCTGTCTTAATGAAAATATGATCTGGACATGTTGCATTGAGAGGATGATGTGGTTTCTATAATAGGCAAGACCACAGGAGATTTGACCAAGCCGGCGCAGGGCCATCAATACCCATCAGGCAACGCGAGGCGTGAAAACACCAACGGCTTGTCTATCTCCAGAGGGCGCACTGTCACATTCGAATGATAGGCAGGACGGTGGTTTGGGCTTTCAAGTGTAGTGTCATTCAGATAAAAACATTATTTCTTTTTTAACCTCACATATTATATACGCAAAGATATGATGCTAATGTGTTGGGTGTTAATTCTGATTATGCTATGTCAGTTGAACAAAGGGAACGGAATAGCCAAGATAGGTAGTATGAATATTAAAGCTAAGTATTTTTTAGATTTTTTTTTATTTCGCATTCATCATCAAATTCGCTTTAAATTGCGAATTCAGTGAATCAGCTTGACTTTAAGGACAAAATTTCTTCTTTCCCGGTGATAAAGCAACAGCCCGTTGCTTTGGTAATCGAAACTGGTAAGCAGCAAATTACATGCATCAGGTCGTTTATGTGAAGGTCAACTAATAAATCTGTATACCCTGGCGAGATCATTAAGAATACAAGCAGTGTACTAAAGAATCTTTACACCGTCGTCTGTTGTTTTCCGCCACAGGAAAAGAAAGGCCTAGTGATACCCCATATTGTTTAATATCTGCATTAAACATGCGTTAGTTACGGGATATTGTATTTGAGATAGAGCAGTCCTCATGGGAACAGTCAATGTGGCTTTCAAACCCGTAAAAAGAGGCACGCTGTAGATTGATAACGGAAAACTGCCTTACATTTGTTTTCTTTGGAGTCCGCCAGGTATCAAGTTTCACGGACGACAATTTTGATTTTCGTCATGGGACCATTTCTTCACTTGCTAGTGAATGAACTCATTACAAACATCACAACTCCTTGTAAATCTGATCAAGATTATAATAAAAATATTAACCCTAACCCTACAAAAGCTGAGCTCTGTGAATGATTTTCAACCAGAATTCCAGTTTTACACGGCATCAGTGAACGCATTGGTCTCTCTTCATGTTTATAGGCAATTCTCTATTCTTTAAATCCATTGGGACCTGCATGAAAGACAACTTGTTTTATAAGACCACCTGTCTATTAGGACCATCTTTGAGTAAACGGAAAAAAATTACACTGATGCGGCCTTTATAAAAGGGAGAGAATGCCAACAAGATGGTGTCTTGTAGTTTCTTACTATCTAAACTTTATGTTTTATATACATATTTTTGTATATTGTATTATTGGGCATGTTTTTGAATTCAATATCCAGGGATAAGGTAACTTCAATATTGATATTATATTGAAATTTTGCAGCGGAATTTGACTTATTTTCATACATTTGATAAACTTACAATGTGATTTGCAGTGGTTTGCAAGGGGTAGGGAATATATGTTGAATGCCAGGTTTTGAGACAGAAAAACCTTGTCCTTATTTAATCCTTTATGTTTGTTTCTAGAGTATGAATGTGCTTTTGTTCGGTTCTTAATCTGTCTTTGCAGGAGGAGGGAAAATTGCCTTTAAGGATGGTGCATGTTAAAACTTAGAGAGAGTGGTGGGACTGGTTAAAAATGTGCGGCCACAAGGAAGCCGTGGGTGTTGTAGCGGATGTTTTTTCTTTGTGATTCTTCATTAAGAGCCTAAATTTGGTTGTAGTTTCTCCTATATAGTTTCCCTCCCCACTGGGACCCTTTTACAAGTAATAAAGTAAATGACGTTTGAAGATTTGCAAAAAAAAAGGGTCTTGCCTGAAGATTATGTTGGATCCTGGGTGCTGAAATGTGGGTGTTTAAAATATCGCAAATCTAACAGCGACGATCATCTCATTTTAATTCTCTGACGGGCTGCTTTGCGTGTGTAATTTTGAGTGAAAAAGGTCAGGAGGTTGTCTGTAGGCGGCAACGGGGGTGTAGAGAATAAAATAAACTTTGGCGGGTATCAGAATTAAAGTTATACCAGTATTTCTGCATGTTTTTGTTGAAAAGAATGATTGCCGGGTGAAAATCATGGATCATAGGGATGCGTGAAATTGTCTTTATCTTTGTACTTTAGGAGGCTGGTACGTTTAATTTTACAAACGTTTTCAAAATATTGTGAGATTGTATTGAAAGAGTACCCCTTAATGAGAAAATGTTTCGCGAATTTAGGGCTTTGGATTTAAACCATTCGAATTACATGTATTTCTGTCTCAATACCCTGCAACTCAGCACATAATCCCTAACCCTTGCACACCACTGCAAACCACATGTTTACTCATTTCAGTATTGTCTATGTGCATATATAAATATATATATAAATATATATATATATATATATATATATATATATATATTTACGCAGACAATATATACATTGACATAAAAATAACAGTGATTATTTACATAAAAACATGTCCGTGGTGCAGTATTCCCATAAGGGAGTTGATTGATTATTCAGTTGAAATAAAAATGACTTTCAACGAAGCAGTTAAAATAGCTGTGAATGTTGCTATTTGAACAAGCTACCAGCAACAAAAATACAAAATAGAGGCATGCGGGCTATTTGCACTGACCAGCTTTGGGGAGGATACAGGGTTTGGATTCATCATAATATAAAACCAGGCCACGAGAGACCTTTGATTAAATCATTTGATTACCATTCAGACCATCATTTATGTATTTTCTAATTGAATGTCCTTCCTGATGATGTTTGATCATAAAAGATCAAAGTAGCAAGCGACGAGGGTAGTTCATTTCTTTAAGCCAACTGTCTGCAGCTTTATAAAGACATATCAACATCGGTAATGCTTCGTGATAGCAGATCATTCAAGCATTATCCGATCATCACGGTTTAGATGAAGTATAATTCGACCAGGGAAATCCTGTCTGTATAAGGAACCTATATAGTTATGACAGTAACTGGTTTCCTGTTTATTGATTCCACCTCCTGATCCCGCTCCTTTCTGTTTATTACTATCGTGCAGACAGTCAATAAATAAAGCAGACAGAATGAAAAATCAACCACCGACTTATACCAAGAAATCTTATTTGCTTTTAAGTTAGATTGAATAACCTTTGACAAACTCAGCATCTGCACATTCATCAGAGCAAACGATTTCACACACACACACACAAACACACACACACACATATATGTTAAATAAGGTATCTCGTTGAATTATTAAAGTAGTTAGACGTTTCAAGGAGTGACTAAATGTAATTTTTTCTAGCGTTTCATGGAATGGCTAAATGTAATAGTTCCCGGTATTTAATATACGGATTAAATAGTTTCAGGCATTTAATGGAACTACTAAATGTATTTGTTGCAGATAAATCATGGAATTGATAAATGTAATTGTATCAGACATATCATTGAATGACTAGATGTAACTGCGTCAACTATATAATCATGGAATGACTGGATATAATGGTATCAAACATTTCATGGAATGACTGGATATAATTGTATCAGACATTTCATGGAATGACTGGATATAATTGTATCAGACATTTCATGGAATGACTAGACATAATTGTATCACACATTTCATGTAATGACTAGATATAATTGTACCAGATATTTCATGGAATCAGTGTATGTAATTATATGTAATAACTAAATTAATTTGTATCAAGCAATTCATGGAATGTCTGAATATGTTTTTGCTTGCACAAAATACGTTGTTGGTAATATAGTAAATTTGCATCATGTGTGAAAGATAAGATTAAAATCAGATATGTCATATTACGGGCCACAGTAATGATGATTTTGTATTTATCTGTTTAATTCCAGTAACATACAGAATTTGTATGTAAACTGCAATTAAAATAATTGTTTTTAAAAGACTAAGAGCTTTGACTAATATATTTCACAGATATTTCATGTATTATTGTTTTTTCACGGGTTTTCTTTCAAAGAAAAATGTAGAAAATGTTGAAAATTGAGTAGCCCATCTATTGACTAGATATCAGCTTGAACAGCAGAGTGGTTAATCGCTCGACCCTCTCCGCTGGCGACCCGGGTTCGATTCCCGGTGTGGCTAAGAGAGTGGACTTTGGTAGCCCGTCCAAGGTCGGTGTTTTTCTCCGGGTCCCCTGGTTTCCTCCACCCTTAACGACTACCGAACGCCAACATTCGAGCCATGGAGAGTGCCTCGTATTAGTTATTATAACTAGTTGAACCATCCATGTAATATAAATAAGGTTTATATTTATATATATTTATAGATAAATAAGAATAATGTTTGGTTGGTATTCTATATTCATATACATAGGTGACATGATTTCATGATAAAACATACAGGCAATCGCAATCTTATAATAATCTGCCATCTTTGCCACCATGATATTTCATCGAGTTCGTTGCTGGTTTGTGTCCAATTTCAGCGAAATTCTCCTAGCACACAGTTGGCACTGTCACGGAGTATATCAAGTTACCCTGACTTTTCAAACGCTTATCCGTTCTTCGTAAACTTCCAAAATCCGCTACACGTTTGCTTTGCACGGACAGGTGTATGCAGTTAAATAGACTGGTACCCTCAGCAAGAGACCTTAACCAGTCAACCACAGTCTGGTCTCATTGTATCCTTGGTTTATGCGTTTCTTGTGAGGCTGGTGTCGTTTAATCCGGGTTTACAGACACCTTAGTACATATCATGGCATTCGGCGTTGCGACGTTTTTGTACGTACATATGACAAACCCTTGTGGCTAGCTCAGGTCTCGCGAACATGTAATGATCCAATAATGGTCACCGTACGATTGATGTAACAAAGATGTTATTCGATTGTGTGATTAATAAGTGCTGGAGGGGTTAGAGGTGTTACCCCCAGGAACATGACATGTGTGAGCTCATCAGGGGGCATTAGTAAGACAGGGATGTGAGGATTATTGATGGGGAGGCTGGGGAACAATCGATGCTGAAAACTCACGGGGGAAGGATGGTTTTATCTATCAGAGATGATTGCTCCATTTCTCTATATAAAGAGTAAAGTGACTGTGATTCAATGTCCACTACAGGCTTCCTGTAACATAAAAGTGTTGTATATTTTTTATGTTAACTTGAAGAAAAAAAATCCCCGATAGTTCTTGTTAACCGGGAACGAACCCGGGACGCCAGCAAAGAAGGCCGAGTGTTTTGGTCATTTAGTCTACAGCACTAAGGAATCTTATTTATAGCCTTAAGCACTCTCCATGGCTCAGATGATGGCGTTCGGTAGTCTATTGGGGTGGGTGAAACCGGACAACCCGGAGAAAAGCCCCGGCCTAGGACGGGTCACTACAACCCACTCTCATAGCCATACCGGGGATCAAACTCAGGTCGCCAGCGGACAGAGCCGAGCGTTTTACCCCTCGACTGCCCAGGCCCTCATACAGACCCCAAACATAAGATATAAAAAGATTCAAACTAATTTGAGAAATTTTAGGTAATTAAACATAAAGAAATAAAATTGGTAATCTGTGATCGTAGTTGAAATCTGAAGAGGATTCCAAAATTCAAGTTACTCGGGTTAACCTACGATCCCTCGGTAATCTTAAGTTCAGAAACTGTATCACGAAAACCAAGACCATATTCATTTAAAATGGAGAACCTGATGACAAGTGACAATGCTTTTGTTTCTTATATGCATAGTTGTTTTATGATCTTGAACTTTTGTATATTTTAACAAGTGGAATTTTACAAATATATGTTTTAAAAGATATGTTTCTTGAACACTCTTTTTTCACTCCAAAGGAAAGGAATTATTATGCACACACAGATTACAAATAAAATTACTTTTACTTCTGGTCCCCACAGTTTTCCCACATTTCATAAAAAATGGGATTATGTTCCGTAATCCATCAAAAGTATTTTCCATAACAAGGAGTAAGTATTAATGAATATCTATTTGAGATGTTAATTAGAAACCTTATTTGTTTTACATGGATTGTACAACTAGTTATATTAACTAAAACGAGGCACTCTCCATGGCTTGGACGTTGGCGCTCGGTCGTCACTTAGGTTGGAGGTAACCGGAGGACCTGGAGAAAACCACCGGCCTTAAACGGGCCACAACAACCCACTCAAATAGCTAAGGAATTTTTGGGATTACAAGGGATTTTGTGACTTAATATAAATGGATCATAGGTTTTCCTTGAACCAGAGACAGTATACACTGCAATATACTGCAATATTATTACAAATTAAAATTTTATTTTATTTTTTCATTACCTAAAAAGTAAGATACTTAAAGTATTGGTCTTGACCAGACATGAAGCTAAGAATATTCTGGTATTCATTCAACGGAAAAAATCATTTCTGATGCAATTTGTTCCGAGTTTGGCTTAAAAAATAAGTTAAATTGTAAACGTACATAAAGCTGAAATTTTCCCCCACTCTAACCGTCCTCTAATATGGGCCCCAAGTCATATGCAGTACACTTTTTTAAAATCTGGATTAATTAATGCAAAGCCGAAGGAGATTTCGGTTATGAAAGATAAAAATATATAAAAGCCAATTATATATAATTATTATTTATTTATTATATCGTCGCCAGGTGGCGAGGTGTTGTATCTAGTGGTGGGCCGATCATCGAGTTTTTTTCGAAAGTCAATCGGTTTGCTGCCACTTTCAAGCGCTCGATTATCAAAGGCAACAGTCGATTACATCATACTCATTATTGTTTTTTTTCCAGAATGTCTTTATGTTATAGGCAAAAATTATTCTTCCATTTTTACAACATTCCGCGCTTCATATAATGAGTCTGTGTTCCCAAATAACCTCCGTATCTGAGTATGACACTGTAGATGAGAGAATGGAGGACAAATTAAACCTCTGTCACTGTGAACTGGCAGGGAGCTGGAGAATTAGCAGAGAGTTTTCTAACGAGATGTTCATTGCAAAATATGGGCGATATGGCGTTAAAATGCTCCAAAATTCTCCAGGTCTTAGCCAATTATGCGAGATTCTCTTAGAAATAACCTCTTGAACTGATGCCAGGTGACGTTGCCGCATGAGAAATTATATATTTAGCTTTCAATTACTTTTTTTTAAATTTTTATAAAAAATTATATAGGCCTGTAATTTTCCTGGCGGGGTTGTGAAACCAGTATGCATGTCGGCAGTCCTTAAAATTGTTATAAAATGAAAGTCCTTGCTTGTGCTGAAGTTAAAAAGATACGCGGGAATATTCATGGGTGCCAGCAAGTAGATGTCCTGGACTGTGGTTTAATTCTTGATTATTATAATTCAATAAAATGAAACTTTGAATAGCATAACTTCGTAATAATAGGAAAATATAAAAAAGACAGACTTCTTTTTATAAGGTAGAATTACTAAGACATACGGGCTGGGTTAAGAGAGTACAGTTTCACAGGTAATTGCATATTTCTTTTTATTTGTCTGAACCGATTAATAATCGATCATCGATCGGTTTGCCAAAACCTATGATCGATTATGGAAAAGGAACCGACTCCCACCACTAGTTGTATCTTCTCTTGTTTGGTTTGACTGTTTACACTTGCCCTGAAACAAAATAATATAAGGATGATTTGGATGAAATTTTGAGAAATGTTAGCTTGACACCAAAGGCACAACCAATAAACCTTGAACCTTTTAAAGTATTTTTATATGAACAATTCTTTTCCTGGCGAGACGAGGTAATCTCTTTATCCCGTTTATTTGGATTTAATAGCTGCTAGGAAATACCTGAGCCAAGGCAGTATCTTTGACATTTAAATTTATGCTATATATTCATGAAACACTATGGGCACTGGGAATAAAATGATAAACCGGTAAGTATCAATCATTTGTAAGTATAAATCAAATTCAAAAGAAAACTAATAGTTTCACCTTGGATTTAAATTAGCTCAAAGGTCCTTCGTCATTATATTAGTCTTGCTAACTATGTACAGGGAAGGCTTGGCTGCCAGCCAAAACTAAGAACCCCGGGAGAGCCAATTTTGTGATTTATACTGAAAGGCGTGCACCTTTCTTTTTTACAGGTTAATTTGCAAATGGTGACATATCCAGAGTACATTAGACAGTTGGTTTGCCAAGCCTATGATATATTAACCTTGTATGATCTTATAGGCAAAATCATTACAGGAATCGGGGGATTTTATACGGTTCATGATCATTTAACCGTCATGAATTCTAATAGAGATATTTGTAATGTGGCGTGACGGCCAGCCGTGTCGTGTTTATTAACCAGGCAATAACAGAAATAAGCATCTGGAAGGTTTTAAGCTAATTAATGTAGTATTACGAAAGAAATTTCGTGATGATAGGGCCTTTATTACTTGAAAGCGTGATGAATGCAGTTCTCGCTTAATCAATTTAAATCTTTAATTACAGATCTACGGAACCTGTCTCTTTAAATCACCTCGGTCAATCTCGTGAAGATCCAGAGTATGTTGGGATTAATAGGAAATGTGGGTCCGCAGATGAGGTATACTGAAACCTTTGTAAGAAAATCTGAATTTAGAATTCTCTGGGGACGGATGTTCTACGGACAAACAGAGGTTATGAATACCCTGCATCATAAGAATATAAAATTATAATAAAAAATTGCTCAGTTCTTATCTGACAAATGTTTACTATTAATATTCGTGTCATGCCACTAGAAATGTGAACGAACAGGCTCTTTTAACTGTCAAACCAACTAGCTGAAACCCATGCATACGTACAATCCGAAAGATATATAAAAGACAAGAACTAAAAAAAAATATTATAAGGAAAGAATATACTTACGTTTCTCTCGGAGGCACTCCATACATACAAGTACTGATGATCATAAAAGTTCGATAATAATTACAGAAACACCTATCAAGTTCGTTACCCACAGTACACAGAGTAGTTCTTTGTTGAAACTTCTCCTGATTTCATAAATACAAAGCATCAGAATGTTGCGCTGCCCGGCCCATCGTTTGTTCGCGCTGTTTTCACAGTACAATCAGTACACTTTAAGATACACATAGCTCCGACCACCAAAAGTTCTTCGTTGGAGCACTGGTACAACTATCATGACGGAGTTCACGCATTACTCACTAATTAGCGCACAAACAATTCTATCTTGACTTAGAGTCTATGTCTTTTACAGATTATGTCTCCTGGAATCATCCAGCTCTGATTTAACCGAATATGCTTCCACACAGCGATATTTAATACCTCTACAGTTATGCGTTTAAATAATGTCCTCGGTTTGTTACTGGAAGCGCTCACAACAGGTGTAAATTCGCCAGATACCAGTCCGTCGGCAAAATGCGATACTCCTTCTGAAATCCGTTACAGAGAAATCACCGTGGTCTTCCTCAGACACCGATAATATACGCTTATAAACATCATCTCTCAGCTGTGTAAACTCTGATGCACGCAGACCTTCCCCAATGACAGCAGATATAGCCAGGCTACACGAACTGCCGCACTTATCGGGCACTTGTAGCGAATTTCGTCTTAATCACGGCTTATATGCTTGCTGACGTAACAAGTCCTGGCAGTCTTCAGGCCAATCACCACTTTTTATCATGCCGACTTCATTTTATTGCATGAATCTTAGTATGGACACACCTCGAGAGACAAATCTAAGAAAAACAAACTAGACAGGTGCTGATCCTTTGAAGTCTACAAGAAACAGTCGTTACTATAGAGACCGAAAAACAGAGACGGCTCCCGTCTGTACTGAAATTAACATAACACGAGAGGCGTGTGCTCTCTAAACAAAGTTCTCACGCTAAAATCTAACCATGATACTCCATATAAATGTACAGTAAATTTTCAAAACAATCATCATGTTATACTCTCTAACTCCCTTCTAGAATATGCAATAAAATAACTAAGTTACAGTCCTCCGGTTACAATTTTATTAAGATAAAAATAAAATATAAATTGCTCAGCTAACCATATATATATATATATATATATATATATATATATATATATATATATATATATATATATATTGTTGTTTCGCAGGCAAGTACACTAGAGAGCTATGAACGTTTATTAAAACAGCGATTAAAAAACGCACACGGGAAAAACTAGAAATTCATTAAACAAGTCCTGCGACATGCTGGGTTTCCGGCACCGACGAATACACTTAAAACGTCTTTAACAAGGGCACCATAAAGCTGAGCACCGCCTCACACGCGAGCATAATTAGACTAGGTATATTACACAGAGTGACAATCAAGAGGGCAGTTTTATGACCTTGACAGTAGACCCCTTGGCCTCAAACTGGACAGGGTTCTTCATGCATGAGTATGGTGAGCCATATGTGAAAGATAAAGAGTTTGATCAGACGGTTTAGCTTAAAATGCGTCCACAAGCTTTTTAAGAAGTGGGTCTTGTAGCCTTGACCTTTGTCCCCATGAACTCAAAAATCGATTGGTTTCATCTACGGGTTGGTGGGCCATATGTGAAAGAAAAAAAGGTTTTGCTCAGACGGCTTGGCTTAAAATCGGCCCATTAGCAAATTTCGGACGGACAGCGTTCCAATACCCCTCCTGCAACCTAGTTTAGAGGGGATAATTACCTGGCGATGATGCGGTGACCTGCAACTGATTATTCCATGTGTTCAAATGATATAAAAATGATGCATCAGCAAAAGGAAGAAGCTAAAAGTACATAAGTGCACCAAGGCGAAGTATTGGAAATTATTTTTATATCTAATCTGATTCAACAGGAATCGTTACCTAAATTTGTTTTAAATCTGCATTAATCACGATCCCCTCCCTGAATTATTTGTTCTATTTTTATATCTGATCGAGAAAGCAAACGGTATACCGTGTTTGAAAAATATATTCTTCCTAAAATACACTTTCGGCTTAATTTCCAGGTCATATAAAACACTCAATTAAATTTGCATTCCAGGTTTGGCAATATTTGCATCACAAGTCAGCCAAACTAATCTAATAAAATCTATGTTTGCAAACAGAAGTAAATCACTAGCTCTCTTCATTTTGTATTTTTTAATCGATGAGATGTATTCTTGATATCAACATATCAACATATGTTGTTATCGTATGTTACGGACATGAGCTTTTTTTCAGTCAGCGTCTAAATACAATCCGTAGGTTTTCAAATTTTATTTACAGGCATTCATATATTCAGGAGATAGCATAATTATACAAAGCTCAATTTTTCCCGCTTCACGAGAAAAATGTAATTTCTCCATGTTTATATAAAGCACACACACACACACACACACACACACACATATATATATATATATATATATATATATATATATATATATATAATACGAACCTTTATAAAGGGAATGAAGAGCTGCCGTACCAACAACATGATAATTATAAAAATAACTTGCAAGGCAGCTCGATACTTACGGACGCGCAAAGGAAGGTAAAAACCTTGAATTGAAATTAAAGAAACCCAATACATCTGCGCTGACGTATCAGCTTATTTTCACACGTTGTTACTTGAAAGCCAACAAAATATCAAACTACATCTAGAAAAGTCGTAGATTTCTTGTTTCAAATTTCTTTTTTAATTAAAGCTTTTTATCCTTTGTAAGTCGATGGTACCAAGAGGTTAGAGAATCTGCACGGGTACTTGGCACATCAAAGGTGTTTTGTTAGAAGACTGCTTCTGTCAACAGGAATTAGATTTCAAACAGGATGTTGACACTCACTTGACCAAATCCAGCATACAGCTAGAGAACCGGAAGTTACGTCAAACGCTTGGATTGAAGCAATTCTGCCGTCACATCTATGTTTGTTCTTACCATAATTTACGAATAAGGGGGGGGGGGGGGTCCTCTCAAAACGCCTCTCCGGCATCTACGGACTGGCCACCTATAGACTGCTTCTGAAGAATTTCCTGTCATATTTCGATGCCCTTATCAAGCCATGCCCTCGAGAAAAGTCCAAAACCTCTCAAGGCGGCTGAAATTTTGACTAAAACGCAGATTTCGCAAGCCACATGTCGAAATTAAGGGTACACTGTTATAAATCAGCAACCAAGACAGCAACGCATCCCATATATGCATATGCCTTGTGCTCTTATTCTGGTTCAAGTATAATGAAAATTATGCGTTGTCCCTTTTATAGTGTAAGAGTGGTGTTGGTCATGGTGTCATGTATCGGTACTCGCTGAAATAATTAGCAAACTGCTCTGTTTAAAAATTAACATACAAAATACATAAAATTTGCTTTGTGCTTGTTTTAATCGAATCTGCAGCGTCGTATGGGACCCCGAAATTCACAGCTGAGGCAGAACATGCCTGCCTACACAATTAATACGGCTGAGACAAAAAATAGGCATTGTTTTGCCTTTCGTTGGAAACAAAAACTGATTTTCCTATTTATGTCGTACCATGCAATATCTTAATTATAAGTGAAACTCTTTATAATCATGTACATTTTTTCAGCGGGGGTAACGTCAATTCTGCCTCCCAGCAACAAGTACTTTAACTTTACTCCGTCGGGCCATTAAACGAGACAGTGCGGTAAACTTTTGATTCCTCTCTAGAGCGATGACATTTAAGTAATGATATAAGTAATGTAATTTCTGCCATACTCTGCGTATATATTAGGGAACTGAAGGCACAGAAAGGTTTATATAACGTCTCTCTGACGGATGAATGAGCTTGTTTATCTACAAGTTGTCAATAAACATGGTACAATGTTGGCAAACAGAAAAACCATGTAACCTGAGGTGGCTGGTTGCGTATGTGCGGAAACTGAAAGGTGATCAGCTGCGATATGCCTTCTGTAAAGCTCGGGTCCATCTGACTTGACACAAGATGTCAAGTAGAATGTGCTTGTATTATTTCGAAGGGCCCTCACGTTAAAAACCTGTGATTTTGACAAAACGAACTGCCTGTGTGCTGTGGGATGGGCGTTTTCTGGCCAATTATCATAAAAGATTTAAGGGGTCAATTTCAGTTAACAGAGGTCAGACATCGGTATAGGCATGGTTCAAATTATAGATGAAATCTATTTACAAAATATTCAAATTTGATCAGATATAATCTAAGTTAATCGAAGATAATGCATAAATTATGCAAATTAGACAAATTATTGAGAATGATGTTAAAGGTATTGGTCTTTTTTCAGAACATCAAATAATTGCTTATTTTCACTTCTAAGCCGTAATATGTATCTTTTTTTTCTTTATTAGAGCTAATTATTAACTAGTTTACATATATAATTATATATATATATATATATATATAATTATATATATATATATATATATATATATATATAATATATATATCCAATGGAAATAGCGATACTGATTGGTAAACTTAAAAAGTAGATGTTACAAAAAAGTGTGTTATAGAAAATATGTTTAAAATTCGACAGAATAACATAACCGTAAACACTACAGGGAAAAGTCGACGCCTTCTTACATCACAGACCCATATTAACCTTGCCTCTGTCCTTGAGGCAGTTGCGCGCTTGTGTAAAGAAAGCCTGGAGTCATTTAGGGAGATATGTACCTGACACAGTGTTTTAAGGAAACGCTACTTCAAACAAAGGTTACCGGAGGACATACACCCGCGGCCTTTCTAATGGCCACTTCACGTCCCCAGGCAACAGTTATATCAACTCATGCCTGGTCTTGAAAAGTTTATGGTGAACACCGGAACTTTTTAAAATGTTAAACGTGATGATTTCAACTTTAAGGCTCGGCACTTGGACAAACTTCGCAATTGTTGTAACCTTTTACTTTCCAAATAGCTGGCACTACCATTTGCCACTAACGATTTTCTTAAACTCAACTCAACAATATTATACCTATAACTAAATTAGAGGAGCTAACTTGTGTGCCAAAGGGACCGATATCTGTCTAACCATTGTGAATGACTGCTCTTGTCAGTATGATCCTATCACCTGTTTTACCGAATGTCCTTGAGGTCGGTTTTTTTTAAATTTTTTTTTGGAGGTAACCGCCTCCATTTTTAATTCTTCCTTAAACTACATACTATGTACATCTGCAGAAATCCATTCCGGTTTCGCACTTCGTGACAGGGGCTTACAAGCGGTAGTTTTTTGCGTCAACCAAGTTCGGTGTACCACTCCTGCGGGTCATGGGTGTGTGTCACTTCCATTGCATGGTCATAACACCGATGAACCCCTCATAGGATCACTCGTTTGTTAGTTAAACATGACTGTTGGGCACAGTCTCCCCATTAAGCCTTCGAAATCACGAGCTCCCGGCTTAAGCCCTGAGCTCTATCTCTAGACCAGGGACCGGTTTCATATCAATACTAGCCAAATATAAGCCGGGTGCCTATCCGGCCGATTTTTAGTCGTTCGACGTTTATCGGCATCGTAACATAAATTGGTTCATGGCGTCGGCCAGTAGGAAAATCTCATATTGGCCCGGCGTTTTGTGCAAATCACCCGATTTACTGTAATTCTTTGCCGCGCGATCATCGTACCTAGCGTAATACTATGCTCTATGTGCAAACTATTGCGGATCCCATTAAGGGGCCGTCACATATCCAAAACGGAGCCCGTCCGACTTCTCTTCGAGCTCGAAAAGGACATTTTTGGCAGGAATACGGCCAGTGTTTGCTCGATCACTGCGGGTTCCGTCGCAATTTTATCGGGTCGGCCTTGATGACGTTCTGAATTATAAATGGGCCCCGTAAAGTTCAGCTTCAAATTAAGAATGAATGATACTGTTTGCTGTATACGGTCAACAGCAAGACAAAATCAAGTATATTCTCGGGCAGACTTTACCAAAAGGCAAGCTACAAAGCCAATAAAACATTATATAGTTAGGTAAGTAACATTATATAGATAATTTAATTCAGAATCTCTTTATATATATATATATATTGTTACGAAGACAATTTTTCAGAGGAAAACATTGGGCCGATCCAGGAGTCGAACCCATGTTGGTGGCGCACAAGCCCGGCGTTCCAACCGCTTCGCTAGCAAAGCAAGCTTCACTAGCGAGACAGTTCGGTCCGCTTTTATGTCACCCCGTAACACACCCCCTTTTGTGTGCGTCCTGCTATCAGAACTAGACTAATTATCCCAGTAGTCATTCTTTGGTGAGCTTATTCCCTGGGCCACAAAGTTTATCGTCACGTTGGACGAGCCCCCATTTTGTTACGAAGACAAATTTTCAGGGGAAAACATTGGGCCGATTCCGGATTCGAACCCATGTTGGTGGCGCACAAGTCCGGCGTACCAGCCGCTTCACTAGCGAAGAGCAAAGCAAGCTTCACTAGCGAGACAGTTCGGTCCGCTTTTATGTCACCCCGTAACACACCCCCTCTTAAGAGCGTTCTGCTATCAGAACAAGACTAATTATCCAAGGAGTCACACTTTGGTGAGCTAATTCCCTGGGCCACAAGGTTTACCGTCATGTGGGACGAGCCCCCGTTTTGTTACGAAGACAATTTTTTTCAGAGGAAAACATTGGGCCTATCCCGGATTCGAACCCAAGTCCGGCGTACCAACCGCTTCGCTAGCAGAGCAAGCTTCACTAGCGAGACAGTTCGCTCCGCTTTTATGTCACCCCGTCACAATATATATATATATATATATATATATATATTGTTACAGGTGCTCTTTTTATTGTGTGGCACGGGCGTAACTCATGTTGTGGCGCTCTTGCCTGGCCGCTTGTTACATTCTATGTTTGGTCCGTACCGGTTGAGCTCTTGTTGTCCTGCTGGCTTGGTCGTGAGTCACGTGTGCAACATGGTGTGTGGAGACACGCAGCGCTGTTTTTTTCTAGAGAATTCCTGAAACTTGTGTTGTGCAGGACCTTGTAGACTGTTCGGGAAGTGGAAAATTCCCGGCTTGGGGTGTGAAGGTATATAAAGGGGCTGTTTTTTTTAGAACGAGAGAGGGCAGAGAGAGAGAACAGCAGAGCAGATTCCAGCGGACGCAGAAGCGTGTGTCAGGACCGAATGCGGCAATTATAGATTTTTCTCCTGGATTTATGCATTTGGACTTCAAGTGACTTTCTTGATTGTTGTAAGATCTTTCCACTGGACTGTCATTCTCCGAGAGTTTACATTTAAAGGACTTACGTTGTGATGGCGTTGGTATCCAGGTACTGTAATATAATCTTTCTATGTGATTGTATTGACTTGTTGCTATACCGCTGTTTTACTGTATAATTGTATTGATTTAGTGTATTGTATTGTTAGGGTTGTTTTAAGAATAAATTATAGTTATTTCTTAGCAGGGAACCACTGACTTCTTTGTTCGTTCCCCTAGACATTTCACGCTGCCTAGTGTTACAGGGTCTGATTTTTTTTATCTCCGTTACGGAATTTGTGTTCATCACGTATACGTAATCTGTTTATATTAGGTTCCGTAACATAAAATTTGGGGGCTCGTCCGGGATGCTTAAAAGTTTTCAAATTTATTAGGCCTTGACCTGGACACATTGTTTTATCATACATTGTTTACAAGATTACATATTGTTTACAGTATATTGTTTACGAAATTTATCTCAGTGTTTTTTTTTATTGTTTTGACATCTTAATAAGGCAGATTTCAAACCTGAGACATTTGTTGACGATCCCGACCCTGATCAACTTATACAGTTGTCAAAAGAACAGTTGTTGCGTTTGGGACAACACTTACGTCTAAGTGTGAAAAAAAGCTTTGAGAAAGCCAGATATCATTGCTAAAATCATGCAAGACCTTATTAGCAAAGGTTTAATTGAAGAGACTGAAGTGGAAACATAAAAAAATGACAGCCTTGCTATTCAATTAGAATTAAAAAAGTTGGAAATGCAACATGAGCTAGCATTAAAACAGTTAGAATTAGAAAAAGAAAAACAGAGAGAAGAAAGAGAAAGACTAGAAAAAGAAAAAGAAATTGAGTTAAAAGGACTGGAGTTAGAAAGACTTTAAGTAGAACGTAGTCTAAGTGCTGCCCCTACTCACAGTTTTGATGTTACTAAACACATTAGAAATGTCCCACCTTTTCAAGAAAAAGAGGTTGATAATATTTCTTACACTTTAAAATGACATAAGGAAAATTGAACTATGCTGTTACAAAGTGTATTGACTGGCAAGGCCAGAGAAATTTATACAGAGCTTTCAGTAGAAGCTGCTGCTGGCTATGACCTGGTAAAAACGGTTAATCCTAAAAGTTTTGAGTTAGTTCCAGAGGCTTACCGCCAGAAATTTAGAAATTGGGAAAAGCGCAAAGAACAGACCTACGTCGAATTTGCTAGGACAAAAGAGCAGTTGTTTGGTCGCTGGTGTAGTTCTAAAAATGTAATGAAAGATTATGACAATTTGCGCCAGTTGATTTTGCTTGAAGTATTTCAGCGCTGCATTAACGCAGATGTTAAAACTTTTCTCGATGAGAAAAGTCCTGAAACACTTGACATTGCTGCTCAAGTAGCTGATGATTATTCATTGACACACAAAATGTCCTTTACTAGCAAATCAAACCAGTCATTCACAAATAAGAATGTAAAACAGTATTGTCAAAAGAAGTTTACAGCGCAGTCACCCAGTACAAGTAGTCCTGATAGTTCAGCAAAGCCCATAGATACAACTTAGTCCACGTCCACTGTGTCTAAGTCCAACAAAGACCAGTCATTTTTTAGAAAATCTGTAATTACTGCAAGAAGGAAGGTCATCTAATATCTGACTGCTGGAAACTTGCGAATAGACTAAATAGCAAACCTTCTGGTTTCGTTTCAAAATCTATGCATTGCATAATACAAGAGCCATGCTCTTTTCATGTAAATAAGAGGTACAATTCCTTTGTTGACTCTAGTAAAGAGTTTGATGCTACGGAGGCCCAAGAGCCGTCTGAATCCAAAGAAGAATCCGTAGCTTGCGGGGTAAAAACCTTAGTTGATTCCTGCGAGAAATTAAATAAGGGTAGGCCCTTTCAAGACTCCTGCGAGGAGTATTCTCTAAATAAGGCTAAGTCCTTTTATGACTCTTGCGAGTGTATTTCAAATGAGGCCAGGTCCTCTTATGACAAACAAAAGTTTGTTTCTGCTGAGGAAAATTCCTCTGTTGACTCCCATGAGGAGTTTGATAATAAAAAGGATGTAGATTCCTTAAATGACTCTGAAACAGAGTTCATGACTGACACCTTCAATGTCAGTTCTTTGTTTGATGAGGTTGACTCTGAAATGGAGTTATTTGAGCCAATCATACATGATGGTTTTGTATCACTTTCGAGTGATTTTTCAGAATCTACCCCTATTAGAATTTTGAGGGACACTGGTTCAGGCCAGACTCTCATGTTAGCAAACACTTTCTAATAGGTCCTTTACTGGTGCATATGCACTTGTTAATGGTGTGTTTTCAGACAGGCACACTTCAGTTCCGCTTCACAGTATCCATTTAAAGTCAGACTTGATTTATGGGAATATTACTGTGGGCATAAGAACTACTTTACCCTTTAAAGGAATTCAGTTGCTACTAGGCAATGATGTTGCAGGTGATAAAGTACAGCCTGTACCAATAGTAACAGAAAAGCCATCACTAGATCAGGACACTGATCCGGAGAGTCAGGAAATTCCTGGTTTGTATCATTCGTGTGCTGTAACTAGATCTATGACAAAGAAAAAAACACATGAGGATAATGGTCCAGATAATAACACTCTGGGAGTCACTAGTGACTCGTCTAATGACTCACTCGTAAAGGATACAGCATTCTCAAGGTCAGAACTTATCGCGGAACAGCATAAGGACCCTGATATTTCATGTTTCTTTCCCAGGGCAGTTTATAAAGATGAGCTGATACAGAAACCAGTTTGTTTCTATGTCAAAAATGGAGTGCTTATGCGTAAATGGCGACCACCTGATGGATGCGCTGATGATGAGTGGGCCATCAAACATCAAATAGTAATGCCCAAAAGCTTTCGCAGTGAAGTTCTAAGCATGGCACATGAGGCTCCTTTGTCTGGCCATTTAGGTATAAATAAAACTTATCAGAAAGTTAGTACCCACTTCTATTGGCCGAACCTCAGGAAAAATGTTGTACAATATTGTAAATCATGCCATACATGCCAGATGGTAGGCAAGCCCAATCAGAATCCTCCTAAGGCCCCACTTAGGCCTATTCCTGCTTTCGAGGAACCATTCAGTAGGATTATTGTTGATTGTGTTGGGACACTGCCCAAAACAAAATCTGGACATGAATACTTGCTGACGGTTGTGTGCACATCTGCCGGGTTCCCTGAGGCAATGCCATTGCGCAAGGTTGGTGCCAAGAGTGTTGTCAAAGTTTTTTGCGGCTTTTGGATTGCTTAAATCTGTCCAGTCTGGCCAAGGGTCTAATTTTATGTCTGGCTTATTCCAACAAGTTATGCCTGAACTAGGTATAAAACAGTACAGCTCTTCGCCATACCATCCAGAAAGTCAGGGCGCCCTCGAGCGTTTTCACCAGACATTAAAAAACATGATCAGAACTTATTGCTATGACACACAGAAAGACTTGGATATAGGAATCCACCTATTGCTGTTTGCTGTCAGCGAATCCTTTCAGGCGTCCTTGGGTTTCTGTCCCTCTAAACTAATTTTTGGACATGGACCTCGAACGCAACTTCCATTGAAACTGCTTAAAGAAAAACGCTTGTGTGTAAATCCTGATTCTCTTAGTTTACTGCGTTATGTCTCAGACTTTCGCGCTAAACTACACAATGCTTGTGAGATTGCAAAGTCAAATCTAAAATCTGCACAAAGTAAAATGAAAACAAAGTATGACAAGCACACTGTAAGTAGGACGTTTGAGCCTGGTGAAAAAGTCCTTGCCTTACTTCCCATCCCTGGCAGACCTCAGCTAGGTATTTTGGTCCTTATATTGTTGACAAGAAAATCAGCGATTTAAATTACATACTGTTGACACCAGATAGACGTAAGAAGAAAAACTATGCCATGTTAACATGTTGAAACCATATTATGACAGAAATAGCTCATCAGATGTTGTACAAAATGTTACTGCTGTTAATTGTGTAAAAACTGACCCTGACCCAGTTAAAATAGATACTGATTGTAAGTGTGATGTAGACATTCAGTGTGGTACAGAACCATTAAAAAACTCAGACGTGCTCAAAAACTTGGATGCCAAACTGTCACACCTAACTGCACAAGAACAACAAGAACTCAAGAACCTGCTGCGGAATTATGAACATTTGTTTAGTGACATTCCAACGCGTACTAACATGTTGTGCCATGACGTCGATGTTTGCGAGGCAAGCGCAGTCAAGCAACATCCATATAGACTGAATCCAGAAAAACAAAGGTATCTACAACATTTTGAAGTTTATGTTACTTCATCAGTCAGGCCTATCATTGTCTTCAATGATCACAATCCCCTCACGTTCATGAACAAGTTGAAGTGTAAAAATCGAAGATTGTTGAGATGGAGTTTGTTCTTACAAGATTAATACAATCTTGATATCATGCACATTAAAGGGAAAGACAATGTACTTGCTGATTGCTAATCGAGATGTTCATGAAATGTTGTAAACTGAATGTTTATGTAATGTTGTAAATAAGATGATTTTTGAGATGTTGTAAGGATTTAGTGATTGTGATCGCAAAAAGAAAGTTTTCCGTGAAAACTTTCTTTTTTTTTCTTACAGGAGGGGGAGTGTTACAGGTGCTCTTTTTATTGTTATTGTGCTCTTTTTATTTGCAGGGAAGCACTGACTTCTTTGTTCGTTCCCCTAGACATTCCAGGCTACCCAGTGTTACAGGATCTGATTTTTTTTAGCTCCGTTACAAATTTTGTGTTCATCATGCATACGTGATCTGTTTATATTAGGTTCCGTAACGTAAAATTGGGGGCTCTGTCTGCCCTCTGGTTCTTAAAAGCAGCCCCTTAATATACCTTCACACCCAAGCCGGGAACTTTCCACTTCTCGAACAGTCTATAAGATCTTGCACAATCACAGTAAACACGCGCTTCAGGAATTCTCTAGAAAAACAGCGCCGTGTATCTCTACACACCATTGTGTACACGTGACTCACGACCAAGCCAGCAGGACAACAAGAGTTCAAATGGCACGGATTAAACACAGAATGTAACAAGCGGCCAGGCTAGAGCGCTCATGTTTTTGCCAATTGACAGAGTGGTGGTATGAATGTTGGCTGCTTATTATCAAATAAACTTGGCCATTTAAGGCTCAACTGGTTCAAGATTTCTTTGATGGTTGATATTTTAAAATAAATATTCCTAGAGTATTTATAAGTGTTACCAACAATTTGATAAACACTGAAAGCAACCTGCAGAAACTGTAAATTGGTATGCAATCAAAGGACATCTTTCTTCTGTTTTCAGACGATTATGAACTGTTATGTCTCTAAACTGACAATTACAAGAAGATTGGATGCTTCAATTACAAATAATGCAGTCTGAGAAACCATATTGGCTTAATAATGGCAAAGAACAGAGCCCGTTTTCCCAAAGCATTAAGCTAAGTTAGACCCGTTAGTTTTTTTTTTCACTTGACTGAAAAAAAATTGCATCGACTATCTTCTACAAGAAACATTGCACCAAACAATGATCCTGCCTAACAGTTTACTTAAACTCTTGCCGAAGCAGAAATGGTATTTTAGTAACATATATTGCAATGGTGTATTGCAAATTACTGAAGTACTCTTTATCTGTTACCATAATTATAGGAATGTGTTCAGTTCTAAAGATACATTTCAGATAGAAATCAATACTACGTTATCTTATCGAGGTGCCTCAAAAGCAACACGTGACATTATAAATTGCATAACACGGGCCATTTTAATGTAATATTACAGTTGCCCTTTTTATTGTGTGACATGGGCGAAACTCGTGATGTAGCGCCCGCGTCTGGACGCGTGTTGCACTCTCATTTTAATCTGTACTGGTTGATCTCTGGTTGCTAGCTTGGGGCTTTCTCGCCTGGCCGAGCTCACGTGTGAACCCTAATGTGTTGAGACACGGCGCTCGTTTTTCTAGTATGTTCTTTGAACGTGTATACCGTGTTAAGTTCTTTAGATGGTTCGAGAAATGGAAAATTCTCGGCTTGAGGTGAAAAGTTATATAAAGAGTCGGTGTTTAAGAGCCGAGAGAGAGGTGAGAGAATATTCCAGCGGACACAGACGTGTGTATGTCAGTGGGACCTATCTGATTATCCAGAAATTTCAGGGATTCTACTATTACTAACTCTATACAATTTAATGCTGCCTGCCTCAAGTTTACTTTCTGGATTGTTACAAGAGCTTTACATTGGACTATTATTCTCCGAGAGAATTCGTGTGAACTGTTCGCCGGCATATACATTTTAAAGGACTTATCGTTGTGACAGTGGTGGTATCCAGGTAATTTTACTGTGTGATTGTATTGATTTTCTGTTATACTGTGTCATTGTATTGATTTGGTGTATTGTAATGTTGGGGTTGTTTTAGGATAAATCATAGTTATTTGTTAACAAAAAAAAAAACCAAAAAAACACTGTCTTCTTTATTCATTCCCCTAGACATTTCACGTTGTTTAGTGTTACAGAATCTGATATTTTTTATGTCCTTGACAGGATTTGTGTTCGTCACGCATACGAGATCTGTTGATATTAGGTTCCGTAACAGTAAGCATAGCATGTTCTTGTTGTATTGAAATGGTGGGAGTTTCCATTTATAGACAATGGATAGGAATAAATGCAGTGATAAATGATGACCGGGGGGCATCATTTGATGTTCCTGTATGTTTCTATACCCTAATGGTGTAATATAGAAGTGGATTTTTGTTATGATTTTCCATCCAGTTATGGATCCAGTCAGCTTGCTGAGACCATAAAGTTGGGTGTCTTACTGCAAAGGTATCAAACTCGAAATCTCATGTAGTAGGGAATCGTTGTTTGGTTTTATAAAATGGCCCTCTCTGCCTTACATCTTCCAAGCCCTCACTCGCAATTCTTTCATCCACCTTTGTTTGTTTCAGAGTGCCTGGTACATACATTATTAAAGTGTGGCTCTAAATAGAGCAATTATTTTCTCCATATTCTACTGTATCCGCCCTTAAATAAATCCAAACCATAGTTTAATCAAATCTTCACAGGCCAAGGTGCAACGCCTGCACGACATTACTCGACTTCTGTGGCTCAGGGGTAGAGCACAGGACTTTAGGTTGGGAGGTCGCAAGTTTATATCTCAACCGAGGCGGTGGGATGTTCACTTGGCCCCGCCCAGGGTGAGCGCTCTGGAGGCTAAACGGAATAGCTGTGCCCAACAGCCGGGTTTCACTAAAAATAGTGCGTTTATTTATTATTTTTTTTTTTTTTGGGGGGGGGGGTACCTCGATGTTATGACCCGGCAATGGGGATGACTACACACCCAGGAACCGCAGGGAGGCGATTGTTATTGCCCTGTCACGTAGTCCAAAACCGAAATGGAATTCTGCAGGTGTACATACTAATATTAAGAATTAGATAAAAGAGCATAAACATGAAGGCGGTTTCCTCCATCAATAATAGGAAATTGTTATATTTAACTAAAATAAAAAAAAACTACGAAAGAGTAAATGAAAGGACACGGGTGAAAACATAATCTCATGTGGGGGGGGGGGGGTTAGTAAGGATACGGAATAGTCCACCCCGTTTATTGTCATAAACATTTGTCTGGTGCTGGCAACCTGGGTCACACGTTAAGGAAACCCGGAGTAGCCATGGAGCTCCCTGGAGACCGGTGACTGACAAAACGTCTGTCCCACTTTGAGAGGTGCTACCTCAACTGAAGTCAACGGAGGACAAACCCCTCTGTTACACCCACGAATTCCCTGATAGCTAGTTCGTCTTAACAATGGTCCAAAACTTTTTTTCTGTCACATGCGGCGGTTTCGATGGCTTTCTTTTACAGGGGTCAGCGGGGAACGTCGTTGGCTTCTGATCAAAGACGACTCCTATTCGATGAACTGCGAGGATTTTATCAGCAGCCGTCAAACAATCCCAATGCCTGATGGGTTGACAGTTACGGTTGCTATTCAGTGTCCTTGGAAGTCATTTGTTTAGAAGTCAGCTTAGTTCACGACTTAATAGCAAAATTTCGTATTGTTTTTATTCTCTGTACAGGGCCTCCCAAAACAGCCCTGTTCGGGAAACGTTCGTAACTCATCGGTAACCGACCGTAACTTTCTTTGATGGCCGTCTATTATGTTTTGCCTTCCCAGTGCTTGTCTGTTATCTTATGTATAATAACAGTCTGCTTGGTGAGGTATAAAACCTTGGAAGTTTTATTACTCCAGTTATTTATCATCTGTGTGCGATGAAACTGGTGTGAATCGATTACGACTCACATTAAGGCGGCCCTTGATAAAGCTAGATATTCACATAGCATGAAAGTGATATCGTTTATTGTAATTTAAAAATGACGGAATAAAGAATTATTTCCAGTGTCGAACGGGTCTTCAGTCGTGGACTGTTGTAATTTGAAAGGAAGAATCATAAGCAAATAAATACAGATAACTGAATAAGGAGCAATTTACCAACTCGTGAAAACATGGTTCCCTTGCCATGCCACACATAGCCTACACACACACACACACACACACACAAACACAAGATATGAACCTTAATATGAGATAGGTAAACGTCCGTGTATTGCAGGGAAAACGTTCTGGGACTGGAGGGTGGAGGTTTCCCTCAGGTGGATCAGATAAAGTATGAAGTAAATGCAACCTAACCCCCCGCCACCCCCCCCCCCCCCCCCCCCCCCCCACCATTACCACTCCGGCTGCTGAGAGATAATGGGGAATAGGATATGAAGTGTACGGCCTTGGCAGGAAGTACAAGGAATAAAATAAATATCAAGTGCAAATCTGTGACTTTGGAATAATATAAGATTTCAGCTTTTGAAAATCAGTGACTGTAGGGGGTTCACTACGTCTTTTGAGGGGAGGGGGGGGGGTTATCTTTTGACCAAGCAACGGTGTTGATTACCCGACCAGAACCCACAAGTGCGTATACACCGGGCTTGGGTAACACCAGGATACAAAATAATATGATAGAAAGCGAGTGTTACCGCCCTGTCACGTTGTCCCAGACAAAAAATAGAACTCTGCAGAGGTACATACTTAGATTAAGGAATAGATTAGAAGAGCATAAAAATGGAGGCGGTTACCTCAGCCAAAAAGACTGCCTTTAGTGTATATATAACCTGTGGTTTAATAAACAATTAGGCAATCTGCGTTACGTGGGCTGAATCAATTTTTTATCTTATCTTCTCGCATTTTATGACGCCTGCCACCTCAAGTTAGTTATAAAATAAATATTTTGTGTCATGGTATCTGGAAGTGGGTGGCCTCTTCGGACAGGAATGGGCTCTGCCAATATTTTTTTTTCGATGTGTGATTTTGTATCGTGATTTGTCAGTATTAATAATGAGTGTGGTTAAAAACTAGGTTTTATTTTTTTTTATATAGAAAAGGGCTTCCTTAAATAGCATATTTGATGCATTAAAATGGTTGAATATATATGTATTTATAATAACCGTGGCAACGCAGTATATATTCACTGAAGAATTATCACGAAAACTATTGTCGTTTGGTGATGGTCACAAAACGCAACATGAACCATCTAGAATAAGGAAATGATGAAAAAGATTTTCGACATTATAAACCTACACAGATTGATTTCAGTATAAATGTTAGAAAATTTATAAGCGAAATGTGGTGTCTACTTAAGTCTAAGATTTTCGCACGTAATGCGTGAATGGATTTTTGTAAGAGTAACCTGTAGAAAGCTTAGTGTTCATACATATGTTGAAGGATAACAGTGTTTCTTTTAACGTTACATTATTACGGTACCTAATAACAACAGATCACGTATTCGTGACCAGCACAAATCTTGGTACGGAGATAAAAAAAAATCAGATTCTGTTACACTAGGCAGCGTGAAATGTCTAGAGGGAATGAATAAAGAAGTCAGTGTTTTTTTGTTAACAAATAGTTATAATTTATTCTTAGAACAATCCTAACATTACAATACACTAAATCAATACAATTACACAGTGTAACAATAAAAATGTACAGTACCAGGGTGTCCGGATCCGAGGCTTTGATTTCTTGATACCACCACTGTCACATCTCAACAAGAGTCCTTTAACACCAATAATCCACGTAAATAGTTATAATCCTAAGGCAAACTGGAGACAGTCCGTATAAAATTTGTATTATATCCGTTGAATATCTGACACCACTGCAATTATCAGTAAGGTCCCGAAACTGACGAGAAAGTAACACTCTTAGTGTTCGCTGGTATTATCCTTTCTGTCGGCTCTAAACACAGGCTCTAATTTAAAGCTTCTCACCCTAAAATTCTAGAAATGGAAATTGCAAAGAATGATACACACGCACATGAACAGACCCGAAACATCTAGAAGAAAGAACGCAGTGTTTCTACGCTTCAGATCCCACACGCGAGCAAGCGCTCAACAAGCCAGGTTCCCATAGCAACGAACTATGCCCGCGCTACACGAATCAGCATGACAACAGACACATGTAACACTCCTGCGCAAAAAAAACAGACACCTGTAACAATATGTATATGTACAAAGGCTGAATTTTGGATTACTAAATCCCCTTTTGTGTCAAAAATCATCTATAGAGACTCCTCTAAGAGCCTATACCTCTGCTTAAGTCGAATATGTTTCCATATGACTTCCAATACTTAATCAACTTTTGCTGTACTTCAGGTAAATTTCTTCAAAACTTCAAAACAAATAATAGGAAGACACAGAAAAATGAGATATCTGAACAAGGGAGTCAAGAGTTGGACGTCTTGCAGCATGGTATCATTTGAATCTAGTTGGAAAGTTATAGAGCCAGTCCAAGTGCTGCCCCATTCAGGAAGTGCAAGAGAGAAAGCAGTACGTTACTATTATTGGAAAACCTTTCTTGCGTCAGGGCAAAGAGGCAATTTACAAACCCAGAAGAGGCTGTTAACTGGACCCAGATAATCCGCATATATCACGGTTATGTCCTCATCAAATACCGTTCAATTTCTACATTTATCTGTTCAATCATGCTGCCTCATGTAAGATGAAACAGAACAATCGTGACATCTTGTAAGTCAGTCTATATGTAATTTTGTGAACATCTAGAATCAATCATCATCCATCATCCATCTGGGAGGCTGGATAATCCCTATACCTCGCCTTTACCCTAGATTAACCCGGATCTACAGCCTGACGGTAACGGGAAGGCTGGGTGACCACAGTATTATTTCATTTCAGGAAACACTTTATGCCCAACAGTTCTCTGAATGATACAACGATGGATGTGAAAATATTCTGCTGTAAACTTGTTAACTAAGGTGTAAAGAAAGAGTTTATGTTTAAAGTGCAACGTCGAAGTCAAAACTGAAAAAGGTATAGATACATTTTGCATGTACGGGCGCCGTATTTATATAGGATTCCAAACAAGCCATGTCGTTTATGCGACTAGCGTACAAAATTTAATAGTGTGCGGCCATGTGGGTCCAATTCCAGTGGTTATAATGACTAGTTGAAAGGATAATATGCCAAGAACTAAAAGCACACAGTTATTTTACCACAAATCGATTATCGGGAGCTCGTTGTTAGAACCCGAGATTCCATAAGATGTAGTCCAGTTCTTTGTTTGTGTATTGTGGTTCCTAATATACGGGGCTTTATGTAAATATACATGTTAAATTCAATGTAGGTTGAGCGGACTTCAGCTCAGGCCTTAATTATCTAGGTGTGAACACAGCAGGAAGTCGGGAGCCTTTGGAATGTCAGAAGCCATCATATTTTTGATATATTATTAACAAAGCCTACAGGCCTAATGCGAACCTGTGCATTGGGAAATACACCGATGCTGGACCATTACTTTTCATGTATATGAACAATGCAAATACTAAACATTTTGAATAAGAAACAATTTCACCAGCATCACTGCTGAAATTCTGGCATGGGTGCACACAACACAAAAATGATTGTAGCTGGCACCACCAGTCTTGTATACAACGAAGCTACCAGAGATATATACATAAGCAGGGGCCCACACTGTGCAAAAATTATTGTAGGTGGCACCACCAGTTTTTTTTACGACAAAGCTATTCGATATGTATAAATATGCCCAATTTCAGGCTGATATATCAAATACCACTATCGAAATAAGCAGGCACATACACTTTGCAAAAGTAATTGTAGGTGGCGACACCTTTCTTGTGAACGAGAAAGCCATCTAAGACACATAGACAGGTCAAGATATCAGGCTAATACATCAAACTTACCTTGAGTCTGATGCATGGGGCTGACTAGGCTTAGGTGAGAAAGTCAGTTGCCCCGAGTGAACTGTGACTAATTGCTAGCTCAGGCTACTGCATTGAGTGAACTCATGACCTGCACCTGGCTAGACTGAGTGAACTTTTGACCTGTACCTGGCTGCACTGAGTGAACTCTTGACATGTTGCATAAAGCTATAAATAGATCCAGGCTGAATTTTGGTGCGAAATCTGATGCAGTGGGCAGTCTGCCAAGGCTATAAATAGAATGCAGCTACTGCACTGAGTGAACTACTGACCTATACCTGGCTGCACTGAGTGAACTCTTGACCTGTTGCCTAATCTAATACAGTTGGCAGTCTGCCACAGCTATGAATAGATCCAGATTGACCTTTGGCCTGTTGCCAAATCTGAAATAGTAGCCACACCATTGCATAAGCTCACAGATTGGCTCCACATGCAACCCTGATGGGCATGACACCCATGAGGTGATCACATGATACTCATGAGGTGATCACATGCTACCTATGAGGTGACCACATGGTGCCCATGAGGTGTTCCCATGTCACCCATGAGGTGATCACATGCCTTGTGGTTGGCTGCACTGACTGAACTCTTGACCTATATCTGGCTGCACTGAATGAACTCTTGATCTGTTGCCAAATCTGAAACAGTTGGCAGTTTCTCATCCTATTTATAGATGCAGACACAATCTTGGCCTGTTGGTAAATCTGTTAACACATACTGAAGGACTTTGGCTAAAATGCCTTTTTTCAAGCTGACAAATTCATAAACTTTATATCAAAATATCTAGAATAATAAAAGATGCAGTCCTTTCATTGTTGAAGGTCCAATAATTCTGCCAAAAATCATTCAAGTAAACTTGAACAAAGGCTAACTAAGAATAATTTTGTGCAAGGTTACAGAAGTAATAATTGAAAAAATAATGTTTTAGAAGAACACTATTGCAGTCCTCAGTTTGAAATCGATATAATAATGGCCATAAGACAAACTTAAGCTTTTCACGACGTAATAAAAAATCAACAAACTCAATCTATTCTGATATGATTGAAAGAACCATGTCCTAGGATAATTCTTTTGAAAAATTGAACGATTCATCTTGACAGTTTCATCATAAACATTTTAAGCTGAAAGAGGCTAAAATTATGAGGTTTTTGCCCATAAAAAACAGGTCAATGAAGGTGGCACCACGAAATCTGCAACTTCAAATATGAGTCATGTGACCAACATTTGCACAATACTTGGTAATGCTAGCTTCTGTAATTTCTGAGATTACTATGTCAGAATGCTTACTTGGCCAAATGACTAAGTTCAAATTCGTGTAACTCTGCTAAAATTCATCAAATGCAAACCATTTATACAAACTTGAGAGGCTAGCCTCTGGGATCATTTCTGTAAAATATTGACCAATTGGCTGGACCGTTTATAAGAAGAAGACTTTTAAAGGTTTTTCAGCTTTCCCCCTATTAAATCTAAGTGAAAGCAGATAGCAAAAAAAATAAGCTGAATGCCACAACATTTGATATGTGGCACATTATTGCATAAAATCTGGGGATTGTAGCTGCTAAGAAGTTATGGGTTAATCTACAGATCACCAATGACCCCCGTACAAAAAAGGTCAATGCAGGAGGCGCCACCAATACCTGAATTTTATATATGACTCATGTGACCAACACTGGCATAAAATTTGGTGATGATAGCTCCGGCCGTTTCTGAGATTGTCATTTTAGTATGCTTTTTTAGACAGATGACTAAGTTCAACTTCCTGTAACTCGGCCAAAATTCACGTAACTTGAACCATTCAAACAAACTTGAGAGAGATGGTATAAAAGATTATTTCTGATATAATATTGAACAATTTGGCTTGACTGTTTTGGAGGAGATAATTTTTAAAGGTTTTTTTTATCTTTTTCTCTATAAAATCTAAGAAAATGCAGAGTTTTTCAGATGGCTAATTTTTGGCATTAAATTTAATAATGCTAACTCCAGTCGTTTTTTTTAGATAGTATGGGTTAACGTACAGAAGACGGACACTGCCAAACCATCGCATTAGCTCACAGGTTCGCTAAAAATTACTACAGATGCACACTGAATGCAAAATTATAATACAGATACATCTCACTGATGGCAAAATTTTGAATTAAGTTGAGTAGGGATACCAATTATTTTAATCCATGTACAGCCATCTTTTTATACCCACAGAGAGCTGTATACCTGTGATTGTAAACATTGCCTGGCATGAGGAATATCTAAAATCAAAACTCTACATTTTTAAAAGCTTTAAAAAAAACATTCTTGTCAATATTAAACATAGATAATCTGAAATCTAAATGTCTAGAGTCATGATGATGTAACAAATGCTGATAAACTGGTGCCAGGCTAGATGTATCTGCTTCACACAGTTAACATATATGGCAAAATCACTCAATCCAATCGTTATAATTCAGCTAAAATTCATTCTTTGGAACCATAAATGACAATTATTATAAGAATTATTCAGGGGATTATTCTTGTAAAATATTAAACAAATCAGTCAAAAAACGTTTTGCAGGTTTTTAACTCATATGGGAAAATACAGCAAAATGGCAAAGTTAAGCTTTCCATAACTCAGCCAAAAATCACTGAACCAAAACCATTTGAACAAACTTGAATTATCAACATCCAAGGATAATTAATATGTGAGATTTAAGAATTTGGCCCAGTGGTTGTTGAGAAGAAGATCTTTGTAGCCACTGAGCTAAAATGGGCTGTTATGGTATATGACTAAATTCAGATTCCCATAACTCAGCCAAAAGTCACTGAACTGAGACCATTTGAACAAACTTCAGAAAACACTACCCTAGGATCCCTGTGCGATATTAAACAATTTGGCCGTATGGTTTCAGAGAAGAAGTTTTTTGTAGTCCTCAGTGTGATACAGGCACTGATGACCCCTGTACAAAAAAGGCCGATACAGGTGGCGCCACCAATACCTCAATTTCAGATATGACTCATGTGACCAACATTGGCATTAAATTGGGTGATGATAGCTCAAGCTGTTTCTGAGATTGTAATTTTAGTATGCTTTTTTAGACAGATGACTAAGTTCAACTTCCTATAACTCGGCCAAAGATCACCGACCCTAAACCATTCGAACAAACTTGAGAGAGATTGTTTCAGAAATCAATTCAGTGAAATATTGGACAATTTGGCTGAACAGTTTCGGAGAAGAAGGTTTATAAAGCTTTTTTAGCTTTTTCCCTATAAAATCTAAGAAAATGCAGTTTTTTAAGATTAATAATTATCTGCATAAAATTTTGTGATGCTAACTCTTGCCGTTTTCAAGATAGTATGGGTGCTTTATGCATGTATTGGTGCTATGAAAACTTTCATATATATACGTGTATATATATATATATATATATATATATATATATATCATTATTATTATTATCATTAATATTATTACTATACGTTATATATTTCAGTGTATGAAAATATATTAATGTTTATTTCAAGTATGAACCATGGTTTCATTAAGGTTAGTAACAGGTACCCATATTGGGAATTTCTTTGATAATGCAATGTAAAGGGGACATTTTGAGGTAATTTTAAACACAAAATGCCTGAAAAACTGTTCTTTTATGTCTTTGCGATATGTAATCAAACTGTACAGAAGTTCAGTATTTAATATTTATATTTCTTCTAAATAAGGATTTAAAATTTTAATCGTTTTCAAACTCAATGGCGCAAAAGCGCATTTACGTTTCTTACTTGCAAAATGTTATCTTTTAAATGTAATGCTCGGAGTGAAATAACTGATATGTTTAGGTCTTAGGCAAAAAAAAATTAAAGGTGTGGTTCTCAGGCACCGCCCGCGTCAATTTTAAACCCCCGCATCAATTTTAAATTATTTTGATTTTCAATAGAAACTTACCTATTTCAAGCTCCAGCCTTTTGGAAATTTCTTTCAAGAAGATAAAATATTACAATTTTGATAAATTTCCTTTGTTACGTAGAGTTTTTACTTGTTTGGCAAAATAAATTTGTTATTTTTCATGATTTTCCCTTGTTTTGTTACATTTTTATCGAAACATACAATAAAATTAAAATAAAAAAAAACCGCCCGCACGCACTGATTCATGAAAATAAGTGCCTGAAAACCAAACCTTATTTTTTTTGGCCTTATATTAAACTTTGCATTTTTCCGGGTTCCGTGGTCTCGACAGCACACAAGACTGCTAAGACCACAGATCGCGAGTTCTAGTACCGGTATCACCAGTGGAACCGTGAGATTGTTCACGGACGACCCCAGGGCCTTGTGCACTACAGTTATTCTGCAGCTGTTCATAAATATCCTTTTACTCAACTTAAACATTTGAAAGTAATAAAGTGCAGATAACTTTACTCAAATCTAATTTCCATTTAATAAAAAAAAAGAAATATGAAAAACGAAAATAAATCACGAAAATTGGAAAATGGGATAAAATAAGAGATATTGCAGCTGAACGGGTGGCTATATATATATATTGGTATTAGATTAAGTGAAATTCCGAAAGGACGGGGAGTACTGGATGCGACGGGGGGGGGGGGGGGGGGGGGCATGGCCCCTTGCGGCCCCCCCCCCCCCCCAGCTACGCCCCTGCAATGGTAATAGTACATGGATTAAATTGGATTAATCTGGTACAGATTTGGTTTCAAAATGTGAACCTTTATAATAACTATATGAACATTAAAATTGCGAGAAACAATCCTCTTAGACCTGACACCTCACCTCATCTCAAGGATTTCTTAAGGGTACAGGTAGATCTTGACCATAGCGGTAGTCATTATCGGTAGCCCACGTTTGTGTTTGTGGAAGCCATTGGCTTATGCTTTGCTTGCCAGGCTCCTAACACTGTATTTGAAATCTTAAACGGACCTAATTACAAACCAGGTGTGTTTAATATTAACGTTCCCCTTTATGATATTATGTTATCTTACAATGTTTCGTTCTATAACTTACCCTGTACACAAGAGGAAAGAAGCTTGCACCGGGCTCGATCAGTGTTTCAAATTATATAAACATAGCGTCATATGCCACATTTAGGCCGCGCCGCGTGGCTTCATAAACCAATATTGTTCAAGTTTTCAACCGGTGTTACTGCTCTATGTCTTCTTTCATACCTCTGTCAGTTCGGGCGTATATATATGTTCCCCGTTACCGATGTTTCCCAGAAGACTATGCAAGCGGTTTTAACATCGTTCACCTAAGCAAAAAGTATTTTTGGAAGAAAGGATAGTGACGATATATTTCTTGCTTTCCACTGAATGGTTGCACACATGCATTTATAAAAAGGAGTTATTGATATTGTCTTCATGATTTTGTTCTTCTACTCATTGAATAAACTCAACATGTGGAACTTAAGTGTGTACTTTTTGTCTCACAAACATGACCAACATTTGTTATTTTTATACTTAACATCGATGTTCATTACTGAATAGCAAACAAAACATTTAGGTTTGGGATATACGGTACTACCGGGGAGCATAGGGCTGACCCCGATGGTGGTGGTGGAGTTGGGATTACCTCGAAAATATTGCCTTTAGAGTAACTATCACCAGTGGTTAAATAAACAATTAGGCAATCTGAGTAACGTGGGCTATATCAATTATTTTATCTTATCTTCTCGCAATTAATGAGTATTTATTCACTGAAGAATTATCACAAAACTATTATCGGGTAGTGATTGGCACGAAACGCAGCATAATTTAACCATCTAGAACCAGGAAATGATGAAAAAGATTTTCGACAATGTAAACCGCCAACACAGATTGATTTCAGTATAAATGTAAGAAAAATATTAAGCGAAATGTGATGTCCACTTTTGTCTAAGATTTTCGTACGTAATGCGTGAAAGGAGAATTGTATGATTAAGCCCCCATTCCCTCCCGGTGAATGACGGTTTTGTTAGTAAACTTATGTGAACTTTTCTGAATTAATTTGAATTTTTCCGTCAGGAGTTAATACGCCAGCAATATTTTACACTTCCGCCTCAGTCTGGTGTTACCTAGGTCCCACTTCCGGTATAATTAGCATATTTTTCATCTGAGACACGTAAGGGTACTGGGCGGGTGAGATGTTTGTAATACAGAAAAGGTCACATAAGTTTACTAACAAAACCGTCGTTCACCGGGGAATGGGGGGTTTGGGGGGGGGGGGGAATGGGGGATTTTACTACGTAAACATCAATGTGAGCGTTTTCTGTATTAATGAGAAAGAACAGATAAACCTTGGGAGAGGGGGATACCAACCTAAGCGGATGAAGGTAACAGCAAGGAGACGGTCAATGCTTAGTTGTCGAAGCAAGTGGAGTCGAAGAAACGGTAGAAGACGGCGTAGACACCGCAGTAGTTGAAAGAGTGAAAGGCCGTGAGACGTGGAGGACTTCACCGGCCGCAACAACAGGACCCATAGCGAAGAGTTCGGAATCCTGGAGGTGGACGTCTCTGAGGTAGAAAGAACATGGTGAAGTTGGAAGGAAGCTTCCAGATGCCCGTCTTGAGAAGGAGTGACGGTGAAATCACAGACAGATAGGCAACTGTTGTGCGATGGCTCGTACATCATGAGTCGTAACATGGAGGGTGGACAAATTAGTACAGGATACACTATCATGGACAGAGATGATGGCTGATTTAAGCCAATTACTGATAGTGATTGGACAAATTTATTTATGTGATGAAAACAATTTGCTGGAAATAATTGATATTTTTGCCCCCCCCCCCTCCTTGAAGGAAGGAGTAGGCTTAAGATAATACCTTAAGGCCCGGACGGCACCCGGACGGGGCAAATGGTGGCACCAAATCGGGACTGACCATTAGGGAGCGCCGGAATGTGCCACGGCACCGTAGGATCATCGTAAGAATGATATGACGGTAGAAATCCGGTTGAAAATGGAGATAAGCGGACGGACCATCGGCCGTGGGGCATGACGCGCAGCCCTACGGTTCGCGGACACAAGGGCGAGTAGAAAAGCCGTTTTGTGCCAAAGACGAAGGAGATGAGCCGAGTTGAGAAGCGCATACTGTGGGCCACGGAGATGACGTAACACGACAGCGAAACGTCACGAAGGTGTAATATACCGAGAGCGGTATATATATATATAAATATATATATATATAGATAGAAAGATAGATACATAGATAAATGATTAGTGCAAATAATTTGTTTGGTACATAATAAAAAATGCCGTTATGAATAAGAATTGTATAGTATAGGCTAAAAAAAATTGTGCGAGTAAAATCTGGTGTATATAAGTTTATTGTGTCTGTTTAGTTGGATTGATTGATTAATTACTTTTTTTTCATTTAATATTTTAATATTTAATTTTATATATTAAATTCTAATAAACTTTGTCAGTTCTTTGAGTTAAAATACGGTGTCAATCGTTTCCCCACAATTAAATTTCTGTTTTATGTTTATATCGTAATATATACAACTATTTTCACTCAGTAATATTATCTGTAATATTATTTATTAGTACAGTGGTTGAATTGTAGATATTTACTAGCAATACACCTGTTCCGATTCTTTGATTCACACAAGCGCAATTATGCGTTTTTGGTTTATGTCGATTTTTCATATTTCATATTTCGATTTTTATACCTCTTTTTATATTGTATATATATTAAATTCTAATAAACATTATCAGTTCTTTGAGTTAAAATATGGCGTCATGCGTTTTACACAAACTATTATTAATTAAGTGTATGTGAGTGTGCATGTGGGTGTGAAATTTGTTTGAGTGGATATATAAATATTGAGCTATGTCGTAGGCCTAACTTGTTTAAGTGGAATTTTACCATCTGAATGGCCCTCAGACGAAAAAACATTGTTACCCTATATAGCAACGTGGGTCGCCTTAGTTCAATATTCAAATGTGTATTGTCTGCATAAACCCGGTTGTTTCATAACAGTATAAGCAGGCAGGACATGATTGTTACATTGGTCCGAGCTCGTAGTTGCCTGATCACAAAGTGGTCCGAGATCGTAGTGGCCAAATACAAAGTGGTCCGAGATCGTAATGGTCCGATCTGAAATGGTCCGACTTCGTGTGGGCCGAGATGTAAAAGGTCCGAGATCTCCAAGTATCATCTGCAGCCTTACGGAAAATTGAAGGCTGGGTGACCAGGGTGTAATTAAATTTTAGGAAACAGTTTATGCCCTACAGTTCTCTGAATGATATAACGATGGATGTGGGAATATTCTTCTGTAAACTTGTTAACTATGAGGCAAAGGAGAAAGTTTATGTTTAATGGGCAATGTCGAGGTCAAAACTGAATAAGGTATAGATACACCCTGCATGTACAGACGCCGTATTTCAACATATGGGATTTCAAACAAGCAATGTCGTTTATGCGACTAGCGTTCACAATTTAATAGTGCGCGGGTCATGTGGGTCCAATTTATTCCAGTGGTTATAAAGTCTAGTTGAAATGACCCAATGCCAAGAACTAAAAGCACACAGCTTTTTTTTTTTACCATAAATCGGTTATCGGGAGCAATTATTGTTGTTGGAGCCCGAGATGGCATAAGATGTAGTCCAGTTATTTGTTGGTATAATTTGGTTCACAATATACGGGGCTTTATGTAAATATGCATGTTTAATCCACAGGTGTTATCTTTATGGCAAATAATGCCAGTATTTTTACAAGGCTCAACAGATTCAGACCTATCGATTTTGGTGATTCTCTTTTTTTCATTTCCTTAGACATTGTCATCAGTGCTGGAATTACATATAATTTTAGCGGACTTCATCCCAGGCCCTAATTATCTAGATATAAGGGCAGCAGGAAGTGGGAAGTCGGAAGCCTGTCAGAAAGCGGAAACCGTCATATTTTTATTATGATATTAACATTTCCGAAGAAACAAACAATTTTTCTGTGTGAATGTTGAAGATAAAGGTCTCCTTTGTCCTACCAGAAAGTATCACAGATCTGTATTCCAATATATGAAAATTAAAGCATATTGATTCCGTCAAAAGCCACTCGGACGTCATCCTGAAGTGACATGCAGGGTGTCCTCATAATGTATTTAATACTCGGAAGCCAAAAATAATACACCAACTGGCAAAGACATTATTTATAAAAAATCAATAAATCGTATAATAATATAGTATATTTGTGAACAGGGGCAGGTACAAGATCTTCAGAAAAAGGGGGAAGGGCTCAACACCCTTGCACAGGTGAACAAATGCGCCGGGAATGCTATTACACGTTTAATGTAAGTCTCGCAATGACGCGAGACGCAATATGTAGTGCTCCATCTCGGTATTAAGCGGATATAATTCTATTTCCAAACTTCCGTTTTTTCACTGAACAATGATCATAAAACTATTGTTATGTACTGATTGCCACGAACCGAATCATGACTTAACCATCTTGAATCAAGATGAAAATGCGGAAAAAATTCTTGGACAATGTAAACCTGCAACACAGATTGAATTCAGTATAGCTTTGAAGAGATAATAAGATCTCATGTAATAAAATTGTAGCCTCCCAAAGTCTCTTGGTCAAAGTTGATGGCTAATTTTTTGCATTTATTATTAGAAACAAATCCTTGCGCTCTCCAGATCTGCTCAGTGGTAGTAGTATATGTAATAAATGGAATAAATCCAGCACTGATTTGGTTTCAAAGGATGATTCTCCATCATTATCACATGAACATTATTAATGCGCGGAACAATCCTCTTAGATCTGACACCTCACCTCATCTGAAGGATTACCTAATATACATGCAGACCATAGTGGTAATCACTATCGGAAGCCCACGGTTGTCCCTGTGGTGTAGTCGTTCACCATTGGCTAGAGCTTTGCTTGCCAGGCTGCTAATACCAGTCTGTATTTGAAGCCTTAAAGGGGCATAATCACATACCTGGCGTGACCAATATAGAATTTCCCCCTTAATATAATAAAGTATCTGACAATATTTCGTTCTAAAGCATACCCTGTACACAAGAGGAAAGAATCTTGCACCGGGCGCGAACAGTTTCGGGGTACATATTTGTTCCAAAGTACCAATGTTCTCCGGTACTGATTTTCCCCAGAAGACTATGTAATATTAATATGAAAAGCCGTTTTAACATAGTATTTTTGAATAAAGTGAACGAGATGATATATTTCTTGCTTTCCATTAAATGGTTGCACACATTTTATACAAAAACGCATTTTAACCTTCAAAAGGCAAAAGCAGTTATAGAAAAGTCTTCAAAATGTTTTCTTAGGCCCCCAAAAAAAAATAAAATAAAGATACGGTTCTCAGGCACCGTCCGCATCAATTCTTAACCCCCGCATCAAAAATTTTTATTCTGATTTTCAATAAAAACTTTCAAATTTGGAGCTGCTGCCGCTCCGACATTTCTTTCAAGAAGAGAAAACCATACAATTTCCTTTGTTTTGTAGTGCTCTTACTTATTTAGCAAAATAAAACTGTTATTTTCATGCTTTTCCCTTATCATTTGACATTTTTATCGAAACATACCAAAATAATTTTTTTTTTTTTTTATTTTGGCCTTATACTCTTTGAATAAACTCGACATGTGGTACTTCAGTGTGTACCTTTTGTCTCATCAACATGACCAAAATTGTTTTTATATACTTAACATCGATGTTCATTACTGAATAGCGAACAAAACATTTAGATTAAGGGAATACGGTACTACCGGGGAGCATAAGGCGGACCCCGATTGTGGTGGTGGTGGGGATTACCTCCACAAAAAAATGCCTTTAGTGTTCACTATCACCAGTGGTTTTATAAACAATTATGCGATCTGAGTAATGTTTGATGAATCAATTATTTTATCTTATCTTCTGGAAATTAATGACACGTGCCACCTCAAGTTAGTAATAAAAAATATTTGTGTCATAGCTTTACTATCTTGAAAAGGATTGCCTCTTCGGAGGGGAATTTAGCCTGTCAGTATTGTTTTTCGATGTGTGACCTTGTGTCGTGATTTGCCAGTATTGATAATGAGTGTGGTTAAAAACCAGGTTTTATTTTCTTTTTATAGAAAAGGGCTTCTTCGAATATCATTCCTGATGCATTTAAATGGCTGAGTTTGTTTTTATAAGAACCGTGGCAATGCAGTTTTTATTCACTGAAGAATTATCACGAAAACTATTTTCGGGTAGTGATTGGCACGAAACGCAACATGAATTAACCATCTAGACCAAGAAAATGATGAAGAAGATTTTCGACAATGTAAACCTCCAACACAGATTGATTTCAGTAAAAATGTAAGGAAATTCATAAGCGAAATGTGATGTCGAATTTAGTCTCAGATTTTCGTACGTAATGCGTAAAAGGATGCATGAAAGTAACCTGTAGAAAGCAGTTTTCTTACATATGTTGAAGGATAACAGTGTTTCTTTTAACGTTACGTGTATACGTACAAAGGCTGAATTTGGATGATAAAAATCCCCTTTTGCGTCATTAATCATCTATAGAGACTGTTCTAAGAGCGCATACCTCTGCAAAGGTCGAATATATATTCATATGACTTCCAATACTCAATCAACTTTTGCTGTTCTTCAGTCAAATCTCTTCAAAACTTCAAAACATAAAATTGGAAGACACAGAAAATGAGATATCTAAGCAAGGGAGTCAAGAGTCTGACATCTTTCAATATGGTATCATTTGAATTTTGTTGGAAAGTTGTAAAGCCAGTCCAAGTGTTGCCCCATTCAGGAAGTGCAAGAGTGAAAGCTGTACGTTACTTTTATTGGAAAACCTTTCTTGCGTCAAAGCAAGGAGGCAATTTACAAACCCAGAAGAGGCTGTTAACTGGACCCAAATAATCCACATATATCACGGTTATGTCCTCATCAAATACCGTTCAATTTCTACATTTATCTGTTAAATCGTGCTGCCTCATGGAAGATGAAACAGAACCAGCGTGACATTTTGAACGTCAGGCTGTATGTAATTTTGTGAACATCTAGAATAAATCATCACCCATCTGGGAGGCTGGATAATCCCTATAACTCGCCTAAACCCTAGATTAACCCGGATCTACAGCCTGACGGTAACTGGGAGGCTGGATGACCATGGTATTATTACATTTCAGGAAACACTTTATGCCCCGCAGTTCTCTGAATGACACAACGATGGATGTGATAATACTCTTCTGTAAACTTGTTAACTAAGATGCAAAAAGAAAGTTTATGTTTAAGGCGCAACGTCGACGTCAAAACTGAATTAGGTATAGATACATCTTGCATGTCCGGGCGCCGTACTTCAACATATGGGATTCCAAACAAGCCATGTCGTTTATGCGACTAGCGTACAATATTTAATAGTGCGCGGCCATGGATAATATGCCATGAACTAAAAGCCCACAGTTATTTTACCAATCGATTATCGGGAGCTGTTGTGGTTGTTAGAACTCAATATTCCATAAGATGTAGTCCAGTTCTTTGTTTGTGTATTGTGGCACACAATATACGGGGCTTTATGTAAATATACATTAAATTCAATGTAAGTTGAGCGGACTTCAGCTCAGGCCTTAATTATCTAAGTGTGAACACAGCAGGAAGTCGGAAGCCTTTGGAATGTCGGAAGCCATCATATTTTTATTATATTATTAAAAATGACGAACAAGTTAACAATAGTCTGTGTGAAAAATGTAGATTAAGGTCTCCTTTATCCTAACAGAATGTATCACAGATCTGTATTCCCATGTAACTAAAGCATATTGATTAAATCGAAGCTGCTCGGAAGTCAGCCAGAAGTGACATGGAGGCGGTGCTCACATTGCTCCGATTGATTTCAGTATAACTGTCCAGAAATAATAAGATCTCATAATAAGTTGAAATTAAATGTTAGTCTCTTAAAGTCTCCTGGCCAAGGTTGGTGGCTTATTTATCAGCATTTATTAATAGAAACAATCCCTTGCGTCCTCTTAATCTGCTCAATGGTAATAGTACATGGATTAAATGGAATTAATCTGGTACAGATTTGGTTTCAAAAGGCGAATCTTTATCATAATTACATGAACATTAAAACTTAGAGGAACAATCCTCATAGACCTTACACCTCATCTCAAGGATTTCTTAAGGGTACAGGCAGATCTGGACCATAGCGGCAGTAATTATCGGTAGCCCACGTTTGTGTTTGTGGTAGCCATTCTCCATTGGCTTGAGCTTTGATTGCCAGGCTCCTAACACTGTATTTGAAGTCCTTAACGGACCTAATTACAAACCAGGTGTGTTAAATATAAACTTTCCCCTTGATGATATTATGTTATCTTTCCATGTTTCGTTCTATAACTTACCCTGTACACAAGAGGAAATAAGCTTGCACCGGGCTCGATCAGTGTTTCAAATTATATAAACAGCGTCATATGCCGCATGGAGGCCGCGCCGCGTGACTTCATAAACCATTATTGTTCAAGTTTTCAACCGGTGTTACTTCTCTATGTCTTATTTCATACCTCTGTCAGTTCGGGCGTACATATATGTTCCTCGGTACCGATGTTTCCCAGTAGACTATGCAAGCCGTTTTAACATCGTTCACCTGAGCAAAAAGTATTTTTGGAAGAAGGGATAGTGATGATATATTTCTTGCTTTCCATTGAATGGTTGCACACATTATAACAGAAATGCATTAAAAAAAGGAGTTATTGATAATGTCTTCAAGATTTTTTTCTTCTACTCCTTGAATAAACTCAACATGAGGTACTTAAGTGTGTACTTTTTGTCTCACCAACATGAACAACACATGTTATTTTTATACTTAACATCGATGTTCATTACTGAATAGCAAACAAAACATTTAGATTAAGGGAATACGGTATTACCGGGACGTAAAGGGCTGACCCGATGGTGGTGGCCGTTGGGGTGTGGGGGGGGGGGGGATGGGGGATTACCTCCACAAAAATTGCCTTAAGAGTAACTATCACCAGTGTTTAAATAAACAATTAGGCAATCTGAGTAACGTGGGCTGAATGAATTATTTTATCTTATCTTCTCGCAATTAATGACGCGTGCCACCTCAAGTTAGTTATAAAAACATATTTGGGTCAAGGCCCTAGTTTCTGGAAGCTGATTGCCTCTTCGGACAGGAATTTGTACTGCCAATATTTTTTTTCGATAAGTGACCTTGTTTCGTGATTGAACAGTATTAATAATGAGTGTGGTTAAAATTCAGAATTTAACATTTTATATAGATAAGGGCTCCCTCGAATATCATACCTGTTGCATTAAAATGGCTGAATATGTTTTTATAATAACCGTGGCGATGCAGTATTTATTCACTGAAGATTTATCACGAAAACTATTATCGGTTACTGATTGGCACGAAACGCAGCATGAATCAACCATCTAGAACCAGGAAATGATGAAAAAGACAATGTCAGTGACATTGTTTCGACAATCTTAACCGCCAACACAGATTGATATAAATGTAAGAAAAATATTAAGCGAAATGTGATGTCCTCTTTAGTCTAAGATTTTCGTACATAATGCGTAAAAGGAGTATTGTAAGATTAAGCCCCCATTCCCTCTGGTGAATAACGGTTTTGTTAGTAAACTTATGTGAGCTTTTCTGAATAAATGAGAATTTTCTCCGTCAGGAGTTTATACGCCAGTACAATTTTCTACTTCCGCCTCAATCTGGTGTTACCTAGGTCACCATTCCGGTATAATTAGCATATTTTTCATCTGAGACACGGAAGGGTACTGGGCGGGTGAGATGTTTGTGATAAAGAAAAAGGTCACATAAGTTTACTAACAAGCCCGTCATTCACCGGGGGGGGGGGGTGGAATGGGGGGTTTTACTACGTAAACTACGTATGCGTTTTCTGTATTAATGAAAAAGAACAGATAAACCTTGGGAGAGGGGGATACTTACCTAAACGGAAGAAGGTAACAGCAAAGAGACGGTCAATGCTGAGTTGTCGAAGCATGTAGAGTCGAAGAAACGGCGTAGACACCGCAGTAGTTGAAAGAGTGGAAGGCCGTGAGACGTGGAGGACTTCACCGGCCGCAACAACAGGACCCATAGCGTAGAGTTCGGAATCCTTGTGGCGGACGTCTCTGAGGCAGAACATGGTGAAGGTGGAAGGAAGCTTACAGATGCCCATCTTGAGAAAGGAGTGACGGTGAAATCACAGACAGATAGGCAAATGTTGTGGCGATGGCCCGTACATCATGAGTCGTAACATGGAGGGTGGACAAATTAGTACAGGATACACTCTCATGGACAGGGATGATGGCTGATTTAAGCCAATTACTGATAGTGACTGGACTAATTTCTTTATGTGATGAAGAGAATTTGGTGGAAATAATTAATATTTTGCGCCCCCCCCCCCATCCTCCCTGAAGGAGTAGCCTTAAGATAATACTTAAGGCCCGGACGGGGCAAATGGTTGTACCAGACCGGGACTGACCATCAGGGAGCGCCGGAATGTGTCACGGCACCGCAGGAACATCGTAAGAATGATATGACGGTAGAAATCCGGTTGAAAATGGAGATCAGCAGACAAACTGTCGGCCGTGGGGCATGACGCGCAGCCCTACGGTCCGCGGACGCAAGGGCGAGTAGAAAAACCGTTTTATGCGAAAGCCGCAGGAGATGAGCCGAGTGGAGAAGCGCATACTGTGGTCCACGGAGATGACGTAACACGACAGCCAGACGCCACAAAGGTGTTATATACCGAGGGCCAGACGACCTAGCGTGAACACCTTTGAAAAATCGGTCATGAAGGGATTGTGGTGGACACCATCGTGACCAATGGGGCATAAAAAAAGAAAAAAGCGCAGGACGATATGCCCTGAGAGAGGGGTACGTCAAGCGTTTGACCTGAGCAAACAGACGAAGAAATCCAAAGTGATGGAACTAAAGGATCCAACGGAATGACATGGTGGCCACGGGCTCAACGAGAGAAGATGAGCCATTAGGAATCATAGACTCGATCCGAAGAATGACATACCGGGAGCTGAGCCAAGTGCTACAGCCGGAGTGGAAAAGCCCAGGTATTAGAAGGAGCGGATGACAGTGAGCATGCGCAGAGATGGCACGAGCGACAGGAACGTGTAAAACAGATGTGACGAAGGGACATCGATCGCGAACGGGAGAAGAACCGGCGGTCGTTACGAAAACGAGCGGCACCTCGGAAACCAGGGGGCCGCTATGTGAAACGTTTATATAAGCCACAATAGTGGTGTAGTCCGAAATTATCAGAAAATGAGGGACGAACAACCGAGCGGACCAATCGCCTGACGGACTGCGCGGAGCTCGAAGACATCGAGACGGGATGGACGGTCGTGGGATGACCAGAAGCCGGAGATCCGGAGATCGGCCAGATGAGCGCCCAAACTGATCAGATCCCGTGAGGACAGGGAACGAGAAATATCCGGGAGTAAAAAATCCGGTGTGGCAAGCGAAACTTCGACAATCGCTCGTTTGAACCGCCCGAATGGCCTCCTTGAGGGCCAACCGTTTGATGGTGTCTGCAGTAGGCGGTGTGCAGAGGCGTGGAGGAACTGGCAGAAACGAAATGATTTGAAAGGCGCCCACGTCGGAAATGAGAATGTAGACGGGCGCCGACCGGAATTACGGAGTCAATACCGGGATTGACCCCTTTATGAGGATATCCAAGGAAAGAAAGTCGGACGGCTGGTCCGGGAGGACACAGCCGGGCGCGGAGTGGGTTCCGAGCGAGAGAGTAACCGCCCGGACGGGACAGCCAGAGCCGAGGAAGCGCGCAGAGAGGCCTAGACGGAGGATGGGCCGAGCGAAGCCTAGCCGGGCGAACAGAGCGCGCTAGGGTGCAATCGAACATAGTCTTGAGTTGACTCCCGAAAAGGAGGGAACCCGTAGAGGGCTCTTGTGAGCCAGTGCCAATAAGCCCTTATGGGGAGACACGTGAATTGTATCATTGGGCACGGGAGTTTGTTGGAATGTGGGACAAAGTAGGTGACCGCAAAACCGAGGGTCGGGATGACCAGAGAAATGTCCCTCCCTCTCCCTATCCCAAATTTCACCCGAGAATCCAACGGGAGAACTAGGAGAAAGGCCCGAAAAGTTACAGGTGTGGGTCCATGCCGGAAACATAGCCCACTTGTCGAAGGACCACGTGTGACAAAGTGGGATGGGGTCGTCCTGGAAACGGCACGAATACCTCTGAGGGTGGGAGTTCGACAAGGCAGTAGAGACCCACAGCAAGAGCAATACGTGGGACGGTCCATCGGTGGCGGAAGGGGAAAGGAAGATATTCTCACAGGTTTTTTGTTGGTACAACTCAATAACTACAAACCTCTACAATGGAGAACCGTGATCGCACGTCCAATCTTGAAGGCCCCTGCCAGATGATAAATATGCTAATTAGACCGGAAGTGTGACCTAGGTAACATCTGATAATAGGTCCACTTAAGCCGGGTGCTCACTACCCGATTTTATCAAGCGACATTGTCGGGCGATTTTTTTGGGTAGATTTTCTCAAATCGACTTAGCTCGATTTAGTTGGCCGATTTTCGGCGTCACATTTACCGACGCGCGTGTTCCCACTTGTCGATTATCGACGAGAGGAGTCTGTCTCATTATGGCGATCTGATACTGAGCTTTCTAGGAGAAAGGAAATATGTGTTCGCCTTGTGGCTAATCCAGAGATATACTGTGTCGGAAGAGTGACCTGTCGGTTGAACCTCGGCTTGAGAGAGGAGAGGAACTAGTGGCATATGAACAATACACTTGTATGCGAACTGAGAAAGGAGGGTTGAACCATCCTTCATCAATTTAATGGTTTCCCCGCATATCTCAAGGGCGGGTCCAGGATTTAAGAAAACAGGGGTCCAACCTAATAAAGGTCCCCAGGTCCGGAAAATGTCCGAAAGGATTGGTCTCAACCCCTTAAAACGACTGCGGCGGCTGATCTGCAGGATTGGGTAAAACCAAACATCCAGCATCAGGATACTACATTCAGAAGGGCTATTTCACCAGACACGAACTCTAATTTAGAAAATGACGTTCTATTGCATGTTTGTGTGATTTCTAGGACTTCCTGTTTCTAGAAATTCAAAGAAGTTATATGTTTTCTTCTGTCCTGTATAAACCAGCAAACAATTTATAATCCTTTTCCATTTGACTGCTACATACACACAACAAATGCCAACAGCTGCAGATATGTTGCGTGATTAGGTTTTAATTTTAATTATTAATTCCCGTAGCAAGTGATGATCAGTTATATATCTGACGACTCTCTGTTCTCTGTCAGATAAAATATATTAAAACGTATTAAAGTACAGCATCGCCAACAATGCCGCTGACTCCGTAAAAAAAAAGTGTACCAGAGATCCGTTTACATGAACGCTTTTGCCTATTGGGTTACCTGTAAACATCAGGTATTGCTTCGTGCACTCGACTGGATATTGCATCACTCAAAAGTTTTCGGCTATTCATTCATGTCTTCTCTCATTTCCAATTACTTGGGGCTTATATTTTTATTTATACACTTTCTTCTTTGGCACCTTTGTATGTGCTGACTTTAAGGAGAACCTGTGATAGGACAAAAAACTATCTTAAGGAAAGAACTTGATACAATGATAGTCAGAGATTACAAGCAGATATACAGTTGATTAATGCAATCCATGAGTTGTAAGTATTGAATTGTGTTATTGTTTTTTATACGCTTGAGTTAATTGTTCAGAGTAGCTCGTCAAACAATTGGAAGGATTGCTCAACAGCCCAGCAATAAATAGGCATTTGCGAACATAGACGTGTTCATTCAGTCTTATGTTTACAGAAACGTTCGCATATTGTAATTATATGAATTGATACTCCTTTATAATGATTAATAAATTGCAGGTCGTATTATAGGAATACATGAAATTTGAATCTTTACCAAAATCGGTCTTTAATTCTTTTTAAAATACAGAAATATGTCATTATACAATATATACTTATAATGACTAATTGTGCTAATGTACAGAACGTGAACTCTGACCTTACATAAATAAACAAAATCGGCCGACTTTGTCGCCAACATTGGCTCACTACACGATTTCGCTAATCGCCCGATAAAATCGGCCGATTTTCTTTGACAGTGCCAGACTCTGCCAAAATCGCGTCGCTTGGGGTGTCACACTTCACGACAATGTACCCCCATCGGTACATATTCGGCCGATCCTATGAATCGGCCGATAAAATCGGTAAGTGAGCCGCCGGCTTAAGAGGAAAATTTTGTTGGTGTGCTCTGGCGTATACACTCACGTCGGAGAAAATTCACATTTATGTAGAAAACGCTCATATTGATGTTTACATAATAAAACTGTAGAAAGCTTAGTTTTCTTACATATGTTGAAGGATAACTGTTTCTTTTTACGTTACACATATATGAACACAGGCTGAATTTGGATGACTAAAAACCCTTATGTGTGTAAAAAATCATCTATAGCGAGTCTTTTAAGAGCGCATACCTCTGCAAAAGTCGAATATATATTCATATGACTTCAAATACTCAATCAACTTTTGCTGTTCTTCAGTCAAATCTCTTCAAAACTTCAAAACAAAAAAAATTGGAAGACACAGAAAAATGAGATATCTAAACATGGTAGTCAAGAGTCGGACATCTTGCAATGTGGTATAATTTGAATCTTTTTGGAAAGTTTTAGAACCTGTCCGAGCGCTGCCCAGTCCAGGAAGTGCGAGAGAAAAAGCCGTGCGTTACTATTATTGGAAAACCTTTTTTGCATCAGGTCAAGGAGGCAGTATACAAACTCGGAAGAAACTGTTTACCGGACCCAGATAATCCGCATATATCACGGTAATGTCCTCCTCAAATACCGCTCAATTTCTACATTTATCTGTTCAATCATGCTGCCTCATGCAAGATGAAACAGAACCAGCGTGACATCTTGTAAGTCTGTCTATATGTAATTTTGAGAACACCTAGAATAAATCATCATCCATCACCCATCTGGGAGGCTGGATAATCCCTATAACTCACCTCAACTCTAGATTAACCCGGATCTACAGCCTGACAGAAACTGGAAGGCTTGATGACCACGGTATTATTACATTTCAAGAAACACTTTATGCTCCACAGTTCTCTGAATGACACAACGATGGATGTGATAATATTCTTCTGTAAACTTGTTAACTAAGATGCAAAGAGAAAGTTTATGTTTCAGGCGCAACGTCCACGTCAAAACTACATCCTGCATGTTCGGGCGCCGTATTTCAGCAAATGAGGTTCCAAACAAGCAATGTCGTTTATGCGACTAGCGTACAAAATTTAATAGTGCGCGGTCATGTTGGTCCGATTCCAGTGGTTATAATGACTAGTTGCAATGACTATATCCCCATATGCCATAAGTTAAAGCACACAATTTTTTTACCATAAATCGATTACCGGTAGGAATTATTGTTGTTGGAGCCCGAGATGCCATAAGATGTAGTCCAGTTCTATGTTTATACATTTTGGTTCACAATATACGGGGTATTATGTAAATGATTAATTTTCAGGGTGATATCTTTACGACAAATAGTGCCAGCTTTTTAACAAGGCTACACAGATTCTGGTGATATCGGTTTTTCATTTCCTTAGACATTGTCGTCACTGCTTGAATTACATATAATTTGAGCGGACTTCATCCCAGGCCCTAATTATCTAGATATGAGAGCACCAGGAAGTCGGAAGCCTGTCGGAAAGCGGAAACTGTCATATTTTAATTATGATATTAAAAAACGAACAAACCAACAATGCTCTGTGTTAATGTTGAAGATAAAGCCCTCCTTTGTCCTACCAGAAAGTAGCACATATCTGTATTCCCATATGAAAACTAAAGGATATTGATTCCATTGAAAGCCACTCGGAAGTCAGCCTGAAGAGGGTGCTCATATTTTATTAAATACTCGGAAGCCGAGAATAATACACCAACCAGCAATGAGACATTATTTATAAAAAAATCAATATAATGTATAATAATATATTTGTGTATTTGGGGCAGGTACAGGATCCCAGAAAAAAGGAGGGAAGGGCTCAGCACCCTTTCACAGGTGATCACTGCGCCGAGAATGTAAGTCTCGCAAGCAGAAATACAGGAACAAAAATGACGCGAGACGCAATATGTGGTGCTCCTTCCCGGTATTTAGCAGATATTATTCTATATCCAAAGTTCCGTTTATTCACTGAACAATGATCATAAAACTATTGTCATGTACTGATTACCACGAACCGAATCGTGACTTAACCAACTTAAACCAAGGAGAAAATGCGGAAAAATTCTTAGACTATGTAAACCTACAACACAGATTGATTTCAGTATAACTGCCCAAATATAATAAGATCTCATGTAATTAAATTTTAGCCTCCATACGTCTCCTGGCCAAGGTTGATGGCTAATTTATTTGCTTTTATTATTAGAAACAAATCCTTGCTCTCTCTTAATCTGCTTAATGGTAGTAGTACGTGGAATACATAGAATTAATCCGGCACTGCTTTGGTCTCAAAAGACGAATCTTCATCTTCATCACATGAACAGAATTATTGCGCGATACAATCCTCTTAGATGAGACATTTCATCTGAAGGAATACCTTAGGTACAGGCAGACCATAGCGTCAGTGAGTATCGGTAGCCCACGGTTGTCTTTGAGGTAGCTATTCTCCATTGGCTAGAGCTTTGCTTGTCAGGCTCCTAACACCAGTCTGTATTTGAAGCCTTAAAGGGACCTAATCACATACCAGGTGTGTTTATTATAAAGATTTTTTCCCATTAAAATAATATGTGTTATGAAAATGTTTCGTTCTAAAGCTTACCCTGTACACAAGACAAAAGAATCTTGCACCCGGCGCGATCAGCGGTTCAAAATATAAAACATAACATTGCACGTCACATGGAGGGCGGTGTTACTCCTATGGGTGTTCTTTCATATTACTTCTGTCAATTTACGCGTACATTTATGTTCCCCGGTACCTATGTTCCTCGGTACCGATTTTCCTCAGAAGACTACCTTAAATTAATAGGACAATCCGTTTTAACATAGTTCACCAGGGCAAACAAGTATTTTTGGAGGAAGGGAACGTGAGGATATTTTTCTTGCTTTCCACTGAATGGTTGCACACATTTTTTTTTTACAGAAATGCATTTTTACCTTCCAAAGGCAAAAGGAGTTATTGAGAATGTCTTCATGATTTTTTTGTACTCCTTGAATAAACTCCGCATCTGGTACTTAAGTGTGTACTTTTAGTTTAACCAACATGACCAAGATTTGTTATTTTTATACTTAACGTCGAGATTCATTACTGAACAGCAAACAAAACATTTAGGGAGGGGGTGGTATACAACTCAACCACTCCTTTCAGTTGCAGGGTTTGCTGTATATGGCCACTGAGGGGTGTTCTGGCCCTTGAGTGCTGGATCGAGCAGCTTCCAGCTTAAAGAAAAGCAGAAAGCAACATCATTATTTCTAGTGTAATGATTATAACCATATTTAATGAACACAAAGTACCACACAGGATTTGAAAATAGAGGGTGCGCAGCCCCTAAATTGGGAGTGGCTTGTTCTGCTTCTTATATATATATATATATATATATATATATATATATATATATATATATATATATATATATTGGGAAGCGGTATTAAAAAGGATGCATGGTCACGTCACAAATATTCCCCTACACTCTATATTTCTAAAATTGTCAAAAGATCATCAACCCGTTCGTAAAATTGCATGAACTATGTTTATATTTATATCAAGTATTTAGATTATAAGTATCTTCCACAAGGCCTTAAGAGAAAGCAAGCATATTTAAACTTGTTTCAACACAAGTTGCAGTAAAATTTTCTCCAGATATAAACATAACAATATTGTTAGTTCTCGCATTGTGATTATGATTATTATTAGAAATGTTATATGGTATCCAGTCAAAATTGTAAATTATGTTTACCGTGGGGCTCCATATATAATGTATTATTTGAACACAGAAAAAGAAACGCATCAATAAGTGTATAGTGCTGTAACTTAATTGTAATTTTTAAAATAAAAGATGGTCAGAACATTAAAAAACTGAAATGGATTTACCATTACATGATACTGAATCTGTCAAAGGTAACAGCATCTGAAGCTTTTGATAATAAAGGTCTTTGGTAGAAAAAAAAATTGTTGCATCATTTAAGTTCAAACTGGAGCCAGTTGGAATTGAAAATAATAAAGATAGTCTGAACTGAGATAAGTAGAGCGCTTAAACACATAAATATTAGAAGTGAAAATAGTCGTTGAATAACATTCGCCATTTTCAGGTTTATATTATTGTTGAAAATGCTTTACTATTCAGATTTATTTTAAACTGTTCAAAGTGTTACAGAATGTACACAATAACAACAAAATTAGATTTTCTTTGGGTTAATGGAAACTTTATAACTAAAAATAATTATACACTATTATATCAGATTATGTATCTTCATGTACATTACAGACAATATCTGGCAAAGCTTTTATTCTTTCTTTACTAAATTTCACCAAAATCAACAATTTTTTTTCTTTCTATGAATATTGTTTTAATTTAAAAGATAATAACTGTCTTTATTACTTATTGTTTTAAAGTCCGCGGCGTTACAAATAGGATGTACAGACTTGCTCACCTTTATCACACAAACATGCAATGAAATAATCACCTCTGGTGAATATACAATCAAGAAATCCCAGCATTCTCTGAACAAATTCGCCCGCCATTTTTTTTTATAAAACGGCTCGTTATCTGAAGACAACTGATAGTTGCATTTTACCTCAGGATTAACTTCAGCACATCCATGCATAGAAAGGCATGCAAATATTTTATATATGTGTGTGCATACTTAAATAATCGAAAGGCGCCCTTTTGCGTCCCCATATGAGTTTGTCCCTGTCACAGTAGAAAAAAAAACTTTCAGCTGCTTCACTCATTTCAGACTGACGTTGGACCTTTTCTTCTGCTTGACAAAGCGCAATCCTCATTATTTACTACAAAACCAAATTTATCCAGATAGCTTACAACAAATATATCACGTTTATATTCCTTGGATCTAGAAACGCTTATTGAAACATAATGGTGATGACCCAAGAACGCCGAAGTGTCTGAACGTGACAATCTGTATTTCAACAGATGAAGGCAAACATCACGTAAAAACGTCCTGTCAATCCATCATGAAGAAAAAAAAAGATTTTGCGCAATACTATAAAATGTAAGTCAATTTACCTTTTAGGGCCAAGCTGTTGAGCGAATTTGTGACTTATTTTAAAATTGGCGAGCGATATTTTATTTAAAGATATATTAAACAAACTGTAAAATAAATGTCACAGTGTTACTGCAGAAGCACACATATCTCTTTCATACCGCTAATGCTGGCGAAGTAATTAAAAAAAGTGTGAATGAAGTATAAACTTTTGTCAGTGGCGTCAATTATTCTTCCAGGATGGGGGATGGGGGATGACTTTTTTCAGCGTCTCTGAGTGACATATTCAACTATATATATTTTTATATATATGATTATATATATATCTATTTATATATATATATATATATGATTATATATATATATATATATATATATATATATAAATAAACATACCGATGTTAATCATGTTTCAAATAATTATAATATTAAAATAGAAAATAAGATTTTGTAATTCAAAGCAAGGCTTAGATATCACATTTTTTAGTAAATGAATCCAAAGTCTTTTATTCTATTTATTAATATATATTTCATTTGCAATATTATAATATTATTCTCTTAAAAGAGGGGGGGGGGGGGTGATTACATTGGACTTCCCCCTTGCCAAAAAGGTGGGGGGTATATATACCCCCATCCCCCTATATTGACGCCCCTGACTTTTGTTAATGCTGGTGTTATCTTGTCGACATGATTAAGCCTGCGCGTAAAGGCTATAAGTGACCAGTAAATAAGCACCAGTGCTGTCTGTTTGTACATTACACCAGCAAACCTTTGGTCGCACGTCAGGCGAAACGATGTTGACCATTCTATTTTATTACATTATCCATAGAGTTATGAAACTGGCCTTTGAAGGAAGGAGTAGTAATCTAAGGAAATACCAGGAAAGAAATTTAGGTTTATTTCATTGCCCTTCAAGGATTTATAACTGAATGAAAGTGGAAATAAAGTATAAAGTATAAAGAAACTAGAAAAAATATACAAAGTGCGGGTCCTGAATATTCCTAGCAGTCCTTCCTTGTTCCGGATCATGAGCAGAACCCACATTAATATCTCATCAATTCTTCATTAGCCCATTCCTGAAATGCACTGAAAATACACTAAAACACAAAGCAGTCATAACTGGGTGAGTTATACTGTAAAACACACGGACGGGAATGACCTCATACTCTCTTTCTGTAGGCAGTTTAAATATATATCCATTACTTTTTCCACTAATGACGTCGAAAAAATTGTTTAAACACTATTTCAAGGATTCCATTATATTTGTAGCGACGATAACCCGACTCAGAAGGCACTGATAATTGGGCTGGTAAGTCTGCTTGAGTCGTGATACCAGCGATAACGAGGAAATCACGGCAGTGGTCTTCCATAATGTTGCATTCATATTGTGGTAAACAGAGCATAATCTAAACATTTGGCTACGAATGATAAGTAAACACAAGATAATACATCTAAAATCACAGACAAAACTGAAACTTCGTCTCCATGGTAAAGATTTAATTCCTGTATCGCCTCCAAGTTGGCTGCGTCAAGTGCGATCCATGCTTGTATTCATGCGGTCAAAATTTAACAATTATGCAGATTTGTTTACAAATATGCTGAGTTAAAACGGAACTTTCTCGCCCATGTTCGGTGGTGTTACAAAGTATTCCAAAAAAAGGCTAACGATGAGTCTGGTTTATGTCTATTGAAAGTGAACCTGTAGACCATGATACGTTGTTAGAAATGACGAAAACATTTGCATCCTAAAAGTGCCTTAAAGTGCGTTCCCCGCTGAAGGAAGATACGACACTCTGATAGCCAGTAAGCTGGCAGTAGACTCTATAACGTCAGAGGGCCGGAATGGCCCTAATACATTTGATGATACTCAAACACACATGGACAAACATTTAGACACACAAACGCAGAGAGACAAACAGCCACACCGAATGCCTCCGTCTGTCTCTGTCTATATCTCTATATGCCTCTCTCACTCACTCTCTCTCTTTTTAAATTAGCATATTGGGCTTCACAAAAACCATTGCCACATGAAAAGGACAGTAATGACTTAGCTGTGGAAGGCAATAATCACATACGTCTAATAAACAAAAACAGGCATATCAGGTGTATTTGAATCAATGACCATTGGTGTTCATCTATATTAATAGAGCATTGTAACAGTGGTACAAGTCATTTTTCTACGTATACCACCACTCTTCATTGGTTTTTCATTAAGTTCCGTCAATAACTAAATTAAAGACACCATTGTCCGGGCGCTGGGAGAGCCTCTTTTGGAGATGGCTTTGTTTATACAGATAAATGGCAAAAGAGATGAGGAGAAAACACTCAGCCTTTTACGATAATTATTAATAAATCATCACAATTTTATCTGGCTCTGCCGGAAGATTGTCTCAAGCCTTCCATTCGGACGTTGGTGAATTCCTATAAGGTTTAAGCGAGGAAGACATAGTGATTCTTTCTCGAGACACCGCTGCGACTGTTGGTCTGCGCTGTCATGGGAATTTTCCATTGCCTTTAAGAAGCTTGATTTATGTACGGAAAGATATATAAGACCTCTTGAGAAAGGACATTTGTCTGCCGGGATTATCATTTATATCAATCTGCTTCTCGTAAATCAGGTGCAGGGAGTGGATATTTCTCACTAGATCATAACAGTGATATTTTTCTTTTAGAATTTATGGATGCATAGTTACCCTACTGTATCTTCTTCATAAATGTATTTAAATAACACAAATTCATTTTTCTTAAACACTTTGACCCCACTTTCTGCTAATACCAACCGGCCGCAAAACCAGCCTGATTCGACGAATTTCGACGAATCGGCTGAATACATCAAAATTATTCTATCATATATTGAAGGCGCGGCCAATATTGTAAACGGTTTCAAAATTTTCTAAAATATAAAAAAAAATCTGTTAACATTGTACATAAACATGCTTACCAAATATCATTTATTCTGTTGTTCCGCGAAAAAAAATCGATTTGCTTTGGTAATTTGATTTTGAAAATCATGTAATCCAACTTGTTAAAATTAGGGCTCTTATTCACAACAAATTTTGTACTGCAAAATATAGCGATATGTGGCAGCGTAAAGTGATACGTATTGCGATTTTTGCATTGCATTAAAATTTATAGCAAATGTGTGGTTTCTGTATTTAACAGATTCAAACTTTCCATATTATTATGATTTATCATTCTTTATCATGAAAAATATAATGAGAAAATATAAGTTTATGCAGATCAGTTAATTTCAAACACGAAATATGGCAATATTACTTATACTTATGTCTTAAGTAAAGTACCCACTTGTTGTTGACAGTTCTAAAAGAAACCTTTAAATTCAAAGTTTTCTTCAGGTCTCGTGCAAATAACGTGGCAGTTAAAGAATTCTGGAGAGTATTTTATTAAAGAGAGGTGAAGGTGCATGGTATGACCAATCATTAGATAATAGTACTTTTAACTGGACACTTGATCTTTATACAGTTATCTTAAGATGAGAGAAAAGAAAATTAATGAATGATTTATTATTATGAGTGGGTTCTGTACTTCTTCCCTTTTGCTGTAGGGGAATTTTTCTCGTATACAAAATAATAATAATAATAATAATAATAATAATAATGCTAATAATAATAATAATAAATTTAATTTATATAGCGCTTATCAAACAGAACAGTTATAAAAAGTGCTTTACAAAACTAAGAGCAAAAGTTTATTCAATCATTGCTAAGTGTACATTTAATAATATAAAACAAAATATCGAAAAAAAACAGCCAAACACTGATTACTATTAGAAAAACTAAAAAGCTGATATAAAAAGGTAAGTTTTATGATTTCTTTTAAAACAAGCCTAAGATGGTGAACCTCTGATTGAATGTGGGAGTTCATGCCACAGCCTTTCTTGCCAAGGCTAAAAAGGTTCTCGCACGACACATCTAACTTCGTGCCCTAGGAACCACTAAAAGCCCTTGGAGTGTTAACTTGAATACTGTCCGCTGTATCTCATTTGCGCAACTTGCGCTTAGCAACTTCATGCAAGGCACATACTACGGTATATTTCCACGCGTTTATATGTCTTTTGTCAGAAGTGGTGCATGTTCATCGAGCACAGATTTCACAATACAGTTATAATATTCTCCTAAAAGGATTGAAAGTTTTGAAAGAATAATGTTTGAATTGGAAACTTTTGATATAATAAGTCAATACAGATCTTTCAGAAAACTTTATATCATATAACACAATTGCTATTATAACAAATGCACTTGCTTTACAATGCTCGACGAACATTGCAGCTGAGTACTGTTATTGCAAATTAGTAACAACAAATATACGCAGGACAATAAAGTATAAAAAGAACTATTCTGAAGAGGAATACAGTTGGCTAAGTGGTAATTTAAAATTTGCACGGACATTTCACGCCCCACCCTCCTGAATAAATTGTTAATAGACACATTTGTAACCAGTCACCAGTGCTAATAGACCTGTTTATTTGTGACCAGAAATCAGAAGTTTTCTATGCATTTTCTTGGAAAACCATGTTCTCGTGATGTTGATTGTATTGTCAGTCTTTATTATGGTCGTGATTGTCAATTTTCTCTATGATAAAAATAAATTCTTAGAATCGTCTATGTTGATATTATTAAATTCATGAATACCCGAACAAAAAAGTGAATCTGTGGGGATGATGGGCTTCTGAAGGAATCTTATCACGACAGAAGAAAAAAAAATAATATGAACACGTACTTTTGCAAAAACCCCAACCATTTATTTCGCATATAATTAGAATTTATAAATAATTAACAAAACAAAACATGAAATTCTAAATCGGGGAAATACTAATTAAATTTTTAAGTTATAAAAAAAAATCTTTTGTGAATTAATTTGGAATCACAATACTTAATTAGAACTCCTGCAATATCAATTAATTGAACACATAATACATTATTTAATCCAGGCCAGGATTTATTCGAAATTAAATTGCTGGTCGGTATACAGGTTTGTCTCCCAGGTATCGATATATGTGTTCTGGGGACATAAGGAGGGCAGTGACCATCCATTGGTTTGTGACCAGTTTTTAGCTGCACAAATGCACGTGCCATTGATGATAACACTGCGCCAGTTTCATCTGCCTGTCAAACTGTAATTTTCTACATTTTGGGAAACGGTTAACATATCCTGTGTTAATTATTGTAAAGGTCCAACAAATCATCAGGTAACCTACATATATGCACACAGTTGTAACCATAATGACCAAGGATTTTTTTTTTTACAAAATTGCTCATATATCGCTCAGATAAAGCGCAGATAAAGCCATCGCACGGCCAACCAAGACGACCATATTAGTGTAGTGTCAGTCATTGTTACTCTTACTACAACTCTGACCGAAAAGGGACACCCTTTCTGATTTAAAAGGGGGAAACGTGCTCGCATTTAAAAACAACACAGTTTCACCTGTTGCCGTGGCGGCAGGTTATTTGTATACAAAACATTTACAATATTGTCTGTATTATCTCGCGCAAACAGTTCATTTTAGTGGAATACAAAAGTTTCCTAACAAAATTATCCCGGCATATGGACTTATTGTTGCCATTTCATCAGTTTTATGCATTGTTATGGTTCCATGTGTTAACACATCCCACGTGTGTCTGTTAACTATAACAAGACTGCATGACTAGATGTCTGATCATGCGCCACCTCCAAAACAAGCAGAAGTAACTCGAAAGAAGGAACACGGGAGAAATACCGGTTGGAAGCTTGTTAAGGTGAATATATCATCCAAGAAAAAAAATTAAAAAATGAACACGACTTTTAATGTTATTGTTTGAAACATTATCTCATCTTCATTCTATCAAGTCTATAACAGCTACCTTGACTCATCGAACCATTCTGGCGTCTATTTCATGAATAATGATCAAGGCAATTGAACCAATCAACTATCTCGCGTACACTTGTTCTACGCGGCCGCCGGATTAAGCCTGATGATACCTCTAGACCAATTATTTATAAGCATTACTGGGAGGGCAACCTGATTTTGACCAATCAAATAATGCCATGCAAACCTGTCCGTTTCTGTTGTATGTGTTGCTGTTCATACGGCGTGAGGGCAATGTATTGTTTATATGTATTTTGTCGGATTTGGTTGGTAGCTGTGATTTCAGCCTGAACACTTACAGGCTTATTCAATATACATGAAATGGACGCCAGAGTGGTTGGCTGAATCAAGGTCTTTGAAAGGTTTGTGTAGCTGTCACAGACTTTATAGTATGAAGACGTATCTCGTCAAGTGAATAGTTTGACGTTATCGTCAGAAGGCTGTTCAATTAAAGCTGAAATCATGACTTAATTAAACTTTTTCAATTGATTAAAAAAGGCCGTAAGTCATGCTAAATCCCAAAGCCTATGAAACATTTACTGCATCATCACAGAAACTGATTAAATTGATAAACCTATTTAAAATGTCGATTTTAAAAAAGTACATTTAGATTTGATTAACATTGGTAGCACCTGGTTTTAACCTTGTGTAAGGCGATATTTTATTAATTGTTTATTCAGTTACATCAGAATACGTGTACAAATTATTTTCACAAATTGCTGCTCAAAATTTTATAAGTCAATATCCATTGCTACGGTACGCTCAGGCTGGAATCATTCCGTGGATCCCAAGGCGGTCGTAACAACACCATCCCTATATCAAATGGACCAGTTCTTTGGGTTTGACATCAGGTGATTCTAGGGTTAATGGGTTGTATGGAGGACTCTTTGGTCAATTAGGGCAGAGCGGTTGCAAGTTATCTAACTATGGCATAATCACAGATTGCAATTTCCAATAAAATTGTGTTGTCCGTAATATACTGATAATCAACACATAATCACATAATCAACACCACGGATTAAAGGCATTAGATATTGGTACATATGTAAATAATGAGGTATTTATATAGAGATCCTGGAAAAACTAGATATTATTTATTGCCTAGCCATTCCCAAATCAGAAAGCTTCCACCAAGCTGTTACATGTGCAAAAAGTGTGGAAAGTTTCCCTGCAGTTGCTGAGGAGAAAAGCAGTTAAATACTTGTCCAACAGCAACCAGATGAACCACAGGCGCACGGAAGGACGCTTATCAAAGACGGAAGGAAAAATCCTATAATGTCTCAAAATCGGTTAAAATAATATTGCGTGCTCCCGTTGTTATAGCCCGGAAACGCCCGGAAAGAAACGCAGTATAAAAACGGCAGGACCGGAACCCGACGGAACCAGTGTATCCGTCGATCTTCGTTTTGGCGGATGTAATTTTATTGTTAAATCGTATTCAATGGCGTAAGAAATATCATCCAGGTTTCATTTAAACCGGATCACAAATAAAAGCAAAAGTTGAGATACACTGGTTTGTTTAGATATTGTATATATACATACATACATAAAGTAAATGAGTAAGTGTGACAGCAGAACACAAATTTAATTGATACTTATATTCTGGTACTTATAGCTTTTATAAAAAAAAAACTATTTTAACGCCAAAAGGTCACAGGTTTACTCTAACGTCAAGTAATGAAGCTACACAGTCCCAACAAGACGTCATGATCACTCGTTTGATGTTTATATTAACCGACCAGGTAAGTTACCATCTGGAACTTTAAGAAGTATGACCATAGATACCTAGCCCGTATCACAGTTATATCGAGTTATAGCGTTTCTGCTCCCGGGTTAAGATTGACAGGCTCCGCTAACCTTGTGTTGCACCATAGACGTTCTTAATTTTTACACAATTTTCCATTGTTCTTATAGTGTTTGAAGTGTTAGACTAGACTAAGTGTTTAATTTCCGTTAGGTTTAACGGTACAGAGTGACTTACTGTTTACTTTTAATAACACGTGTTGGTGAATTGGCTTCATCCAGGCCAATATATAAAGGCAGTAACAAATACAACAAATTATGTAATACACGACTGTCATGGTCTACCACGACCACTTTTATTGTCCTTGAAGACAGTTGTTAAACCATTATTTTTTCACATATGGTTGCCTTTGATTAAATGCGCAAAAGTATTCACAGAGCAAGGAATCATTCACTTTTATTCTGAAAAATACACAAGTAGAAACAGGGTTTATTCCCGTCATTCTAATGTACATATATCTAATTACCGATGAAGTTTTTGGTAGAGAGACAGATACAGAGAGACAGAGGGAAAGCGAGAGAGAGAGAGAGAGAGAGAGAGAGAGAGAGAGAGAGAGAGAGAGAGAGAGAGAGAGAGAGAGAGAGAGAGAGAAAGAGAGAGGGAGAGAGACAGAGAGAGACAGACAGACAGACAGACAGAAGGAAAGCGAGAGAGACAGAGAGAGATAGGGAAAGAGGCAGAGAAAAATAAGGAGAGAGAGAGAGAGAGAGAGAGAGAGAGAGAGAGAGTGAGTGAGGCAGACAGACAGACAGAAGGAAAGCGAGAGAGAGAGAGAGAGAGAGAGAGAGAGAGGGAAAGAGGGAGAGAGAAATTCTATACATGTTAAGAAATTATTAGCAGAAAAATCAACAGATCTGTCATAAATCTTTGCTGTATGTGCACCACTTGTTATGTTATAAATACTATTAAGGCTGTATGTTTTATCCTTGTCATGGTATAGACGCTCTAATCAATTCGCCTTAACTGACCCTGTTACATTCTGGGAATGTTGTAACCTGGAGGCATTGTTCGTTAGCCGTAATTCATTCCTGTCAGACTTTCATCGACTTTCAATGAGTGAACGTTAATCACATTAACGATCTGTTCTGTTCTGTCTTCGGCAGCCGTGACCAGATTTGAATGAAGTTAATTCTTACGTGAGTTTTATAAGGAACTCTGATACATACGCCTTAAAGGACGCCCAAGGACAAACCCGACTTGCAATAATTGTTATATAATGACACTTTTTACATGACAAGCTGTCCTCTGCTGTCTGTGCATGCCGTGTCCAGATTTAACTGACTTTATTTGTTAAAAGAAAAAGAATATGAAATACTGATCATCAGACCTCTTAGATGGAAATAACAATTTACGTCATCTAAAATCCTTAATATTATTTAAGAGGAGATTGTTTAGGACACTCGTTATCGTTTCATAAATAACCTTGAAATAATTCGATATTTGTTTAGCGATCATATCATTTAAAGGTAAAGGGACGACTAGGCCTTTTGACCAACACAAGCCCTGGTGACCGGTTTTTTTTATTTTCATTTACGAATGACTACCTGGCGCCTCAATATGATTATAAACTTTACATTATTGAAGCCCTTAGCTCTATGGTTTCATTAAAAAGACACCTGAAACAGAGTGGTTCTATATATCTTTCAAGATAGCAGACGGCCCCTGTCGGAAACCATTCCAATGATTGGATATGTTTCAAGATAAAGAAACTGATCAATACTCATAAGCCCATTTAGATAGAGATAACATTTTACGTCACTGAAAAATAATAAGACATACAAAAATACGAAATAATTAGATTTAGTTCTCTCTTTCTCAGTGCGACGTGTCAGAGATCACTTTGATATGATTCAAAATTTTAAAGCTAAAACGAAAACCCAAGCCTTCATTCTGGAAAGCAGATTCTATGCGACTATTTTTAAATGACTGCATGACTCTTCCACGTGATAAAGGACGTTGAAATATTATACCCTTGAGGTCTAGGGAGTAAATTAATGGACACTGGAGACACGTCTATGAATAGATGTTTATCTAAATATCAGGTGGAATTTGTATTGATGTACCAGAATCAGGTTATATTCACTGCAAAATGTTTCATTGACCACTTCACTTATGTTAACATTACAGGCATTTTGTCCAGCCGAACACAGAACAGGTATCATGCTCTCCAGACAACTTTGATTTGTTTAAATGAACAAAATGAGGTAAAAAATAATGAAGGTCTGCCTTGTTTGCTAGTGAATAATTGGAACAAATCGTATGCAGGATTTTCTTGCTTATATAAACGAGAATGAAATCAAATCTAACAGCTACCAGCACCTGAATTATTGTAGTCGTTGATCACCTATGAACTTCAGTAATCCTTGGCTGGTTTGCCACAATTACCAGTTTGCGCTCTGGGAGCGTCCGATGATTCGGGCTGTTTGCAAGTGATTACTGTAGTTAGTTTGGAATTATTACTTGTGGTACAGGGCATATTTCACGGGTCGCTTTGATAATTAAACTGCAGCTGAGTTTGGTTAAAAGGTGATTAGACCCGATAACTCGGTCTGCATTACCTCAATTATTTATTAGCGGCATTAATTAATCATAACGGTCGCACGGGGACTCACTTTGAACGGACAGACGGGCCTATATATATTATAGATATTGAGGATCCGTCCAAGAAATTTGATCCAGGGTCTTCTAGACAAATAAATTTAAGACAAGGGTTCCTTGTCAGTATCTCGGGGAGGGGGCCTTGTAGCGATTTCAGACTAACCCTGTTTAGATTACCGGGAAAGAATCTGAAATCCATTTCGAATTATCCCCCGGTAACTTGAATCGATTTCAGAATACCCCGGGGGTAAAAATTTGAAATCGATTCCAGAATACCCCTACGATATAAGACTTTCAATTCAAAATAGTTGTTTCTTTAGTATGTTTGCATACTTACAATTCATATAATTTCTTTCTTCTTGATTTCCAAATGAGTTTGAATCTTTGTATATCTTACGTTGTTTCTATGTGTCCGTAAGGGTATATGTGTATGTGCGTATATGCATGAACTCAGGGCTTCGGGTTAAAATGACGTCACTTCAGCATCCTATTGTGGAAGACTTGCTCGATCCACCGTACAAATATACAAGTCTGCTAGTCCACGCATGTATACGCATGTACGCTCACACGGGAACAAGTTTTTTCTTCACGCATATACGCACATACGCATACACGCGCAAATTCAACACACCTTTAGAACAACTTTTTTTTTATAAACAGACTCACACACACATATATAACATGTAGATATATATTTATATACAACTTTTATCATCTTTGTTAAACATATATAAGGATTTAAAAAATTAGGTATAATGTTTAAAAATATTTGTTTATTCTAAACCATAGCTTTGTCATATTTCATAAGAAACTCAGAAATGGAACCAAAGTCTATTAATATATATAAATAGTATTCTCTCCATATCAGGGTGGGGGTGATGACATTGACCATCCCCCCTTGCTTAAAAGTGTGTGTGTATGGGGGGGGGGGGTGATACACCCCTATCCCCCCTGTATTGGCGCCCCTGATTTGATCTCTCGTATCTTTCACGTTGTTTATTGATATCATTTATCAATGGTCACAAGCAATAACATTTATCATTAAGTTTAGTCAGAAAGGTGGTAAGATCATAGCAATGCAGGGGTAACCTGAAAGTGTTCAGAAGTTCAGACTGCCCCTGTAGGTCATCTGTATCGATTTGAGATAACCGGGGGTAAACTGAAATGGGAAATAGTCTGAAGTCTTTACACCAGTACAGATGAAACTTTCCTAGTGACAGGTCAAACGTCACACACTTGATGGTTGGCCCATTCGTGTTTTTGCTTTCCTTCTAATTCCCTAATTTTCTTCGTTAATTGTGTCTCTTACAAGTTGCAATCAGACGTTAATCACACTTGGAAATTTATCATAAAGAGCCCACGATAGGATCGTTTGTTTTGGCTGTTATTCATACAATAAACGGTTATTTGACACTGACAGATATGTTTACGCGCTCCCGAAATAATTAAGCTTATAGTCTTTTTCTCTTCACAATTATCTAATTTTAGCTGTTGACGGGATGTAATAATACGTTTAATCTTTTAGGGCAAATTCTCCAGAAATAGGATCCCATCGTTTAACCAATTAGTATGTTATGTATATAACTGCGATGTTGCTTGTAATTAGACGACTCGGCATTAAATTTTGATGGATTCTTCAAAAGGGCAAACATAAACAAAAGAAAACAAACTATAGCGAACCAAAGGCCGTATAGGAATAAGACCTGATGAATAATAAAATGATAATTAACGTAAATACCTGTTTCATATCAATCATAAATTGGTCCAGGTAGCTGCTTTCTAATATTCACAAAGCCAATATTTATTAACTCCTGCATGGTCTTATATTCTTATAAATAGTAATTTTAAATGTACATATTAATACTTAATCAAAACTCAATATACCGTGGGTATCTAGAAAAGCTTATTTAATTAAAAATATCCACCACAGGGGTATGCAGTTGCCAACCAGAGTTATTATTTCCAACTTTCGGACGATTCGCATGGCTTCAGGTCTTCCATGCAGATGGAAAAGACCCCGTATATTCAGATGAACACAGGATAAAAAGTCTCGTGATAAAGCCATTAAGCCGTGTTCATAATACCCCGACTTGTTAAGGTTAGCTTATAGCTTTTCGGTCATTGGATCAAAGAAAATGGCGGACATAGAACATATTAGTCCCATTACGTCCGATGATCGCGCTGCGAAGATTAAATGCAACTTATACGATGTTTGATCCGCGAAGTATCGGTTAACATGAATATGCTAATTACATGTCTTATGGTCCAAACGGCTCCTAGTTTAGAGCTCGACATTGTCCTTGTTTCGGTAGTGGGGATAAGGACAGCCTCTTTCAATGGTCACTTAAGAATTGGGGGGGGGGGGGGGCAATGTTTTTTTGTTCATCTCAGCTTATAGAGTAATAAACCGTATATTTTCATTATTCCTTCATGAATTTTAAAGTTTCTTCATACTTTCTTCAATAATATGTAAGGTCTAACACTAAGACAATTTAGGGTATGGTTTAGACGTCATTTGCCTCACTGAATCGTCATAAATGTTAGCCTGTAGTATTTTCTTGAATGTTTGTGAAAAAGAGTCATTCAAGTAAATTTTAATCTGTGAAAATAAAAATGTTGAAAACTAAATCACGTTTGTTCTATCAAAATATGATAATAAACTTGATTTATGTTATATGGATCGTACAACTAGTTATAACATCTTATAAGAGGCACGCTCAATGGCCCGGATGGTGGCGTTCGGTAGTGTGTAGAGGTGGAGTAAAACCGGAGAACCAGGAGGAAACCACCAACCTTGGATGGGCCACTACAACCCACTCTCATGACAACATCGGGGATCGAGCCTGGGTCATAGGCGAAGACTGCTGAGCCTGTTACCATTCGACCGTCCATTTTATGTATTGGGATGGAAGAATATTCTAAGTGAGTGATTTTGTCGGCTTTGAAGGAGATGCTTTGGGAAGTTGTCTTTTAGATATTTGAGGGGATCGGCATTTCTGTCCGTCGTGTCCTTGTGAATTACATGTTCTCAGCAGGCATGGCCTATGACGCTTGAATTACTACCATGACTCTCACCTCATCACTTTCAAGACCAAGGAGTTTTTTTTCAAACCCTATTTTCCAAACTCCGCTTAGCTTATTTTAGAACGCGTACTAGAAAGAAAGAGTTTTGAGCCTTAAAGAAAAAGACATCTGCTAAATTTGGTGATAACGTTGTTTGGTGTCTTTTATGGAAAAGGAAACAAAAGAATGGAAGACTTCCGTGTTTTGTGTCCACTGACGTCGTTTCTTGTTTTTCATTCTGTGTAACATGAAGCCCGCTGCCTTTCAGTTTTTAAAAACGTCTTTAGGCTTTGACCTCGAGAACTTTTTAAAAAGGAATACCAGTTGTAGATTCCACATTGATATGATGGTATGTTATTTTGTTGAATCAGGAAACAGAAGACGTTACATAATCATGAGAGCAGCTATACCTCTGATTCCAGTTTGCAGCTTATTCCACATGTAAACAAGGATTGAATTAAATGTAAAAAAAATATTCCTTATTATACTTGGTTAAGGGAAACTTGCGAAGTTTAAAAACTAATGTATTTACTACATGAAAATGCGTGGTTTATCAAATTCTGTTAAGAGATATATAAGAACTTCTCCTTATTGTGATTTACAAAATTAATTATCCTCAACAAAGCATACCGGTAGATCAATTGAAGATATCTAATTTAATTGTAATGTATAAAAAAGTTTAATTTCATCTCTACATCTGTTTCATAAGATCAGTAAGTAAAGTAATTATGTTTTTCTTTTATCTACCGGCAAAGTCGGTCTTTGTAACCCACACGATAGTTTTCTTAGAGTCTGGTCAAGAAAACAATAATGACCCTATAAACGAAGACGGTTAATTGACATGGTCTGTTTTTGTCAGTTTGATCTGTCCTGTTGTAAAACAATCTAGGAATAACAAGTGATTATGTATGTATTGATGATAATGTTGCCATGCTGGTTCATATATATTGTATATACAAGGATGGGAAAAAGGTAGAGTTTCTAGACAAAAATGTTCGGACCTACCCCGGACCTACCGATATCGGATGGTCTACCTTTGAGTTCTGCCCAAACATCCCTGCGTCTAGCCCTTTTTAATCCATATATATATATATATATATATATATATATATACATATTTAAATGTATTTATATATATACATTAATGCCTTAAAAATAATAGCATTAACAAACAACGTATAACTGATAAATACTGATTGATAACACTCTCAAAAATTGACCTATTACATTACGGTTAAGGCTTCTCTAACTCCTTACATGAGGGCGGTCGTCGGATTACTTTCGCCGTTTCGATTAACTGGCAATGTGTCTCGCCTATCGTCAACAACACGGTTCTCTACGGCTTCGCCTTCATGGCTGACTGTCAGCTAGAGTGGTTGCACGAAAGTTCGTATTTTGTAAATTTTTGCATGAACCATTATTTACCTATTAGACTGATAAAAAAATTGTCATATTTTAACTTAACCTTTAATTAAAAATACTAAATGAAATGAACTGTAAAATCGACAACAAAACCGAATATCGCTCATTTTTTTCACGTGCGTTTGTTTATAATTTGTTATATCAAGACAAGTCACCTGCGAAATAAAGGATTCATCACACGGTTTTATCCCATAGATATTTTTTCATATACAGGTAAACAAATTAAGTAATATTTGAGTACATGCGTTTTACGGCCGGCGCATCAAAGTAGACCCCCAACGTTGCGTCCGTGAGGCTATTCCTGAATAGCCGTGACGTTAAAAATGGATAGATAACTCACAGATCCGTGAATACACCATAACCGGTTACATTTGTCTGCCACGGAAAAATAGTTTTTTTAATGTTTTATACAAATATTTTGATGTAATTTTGTTGTACCATCTTGGTGTGACATAGTGGCAGCCAACCACGCAAACGTCGATTTTCAATTATCTGGATCGTATTAATAAAAAAGAGGGTCTGTGAGTCATGCTTTCATGGCTAGGTACACTTAGGCGTGGAAGCGTATTTTTACCTTTGTAAAATTATGTTGCAAACAAACAGAAATTTTTTTTTGATAGGGCCAAGCTAATTTTTCTTGAATGGTATTTCGGTTCTGAAACAAAACTGACCTATACATGCACTCATTCCACGAGAACAGAAAAGATGATTATCATACATGTCCATGGTATCAAGGTAATATTATTTTAGCAACCAGGGGACATTGCAGTGTAATTTATGGATGAACGTGTCTGTAATATGTATTAGTCATGACACTGGATACCTAAATCTAGGAAAAAAACCTCTTCAACTTTTAAAGCTGAACGAAAGACGATGCTCCATTTGTCATATTTCCCTTGAGAATTAATTAAACAAATTAGATTATTTACTTTTTATAAGATTACATTATTTATACAGATAATGACCCCTCTTGGTTCACCATAGTTTATGCTCACAGACTAAAGGAGGATTTTCGAAGCGTGACAACAGAAGGGATGCGTGACAATTATTGAGTGGCGCCATCTTCTAAACTAAAAAAAAGAATGTGTATATATATATATATATATATATATATATATATATATATATATAGTAATAAGTGGTATAGCCGTGTTAGTCTGTAGTTGAAGCGAAGGTTAATATAAACAGTGACGCCTTTTAGATAGACTAACATGTGTGTTAATAAACTAGTTAGTCTATCTAAAAGGCGTCACTGTTTATCTTAACCTTATATATATATATATATATATATATATATATATATATATATATATATATATATATATATATATATTATGATCAAATGCAGGGTTATAGCTAGAACAATTTGAGTTCAAACAAAATTTACGGGCCCTGCGAAGCAAGAGGAGGTGGTCATGGCGGGAGGTTCATGGACCCGCCAGTGACAGAGAGGATTCCGGGGTATTTCCCATGTCATCACTCATAAATTATGATAATGTCAGGTATTTACACAAGGTGCACACACTCGGTTTCAGAATATGTAAGCTTTATCTTTGCGTTGTTCTATATATTATAACTATTTTTTAATGATTATTTTGGGTCTCGATTTAGTTTTGTAAACATACCTATGGGGTACAAATTAAACGAATTTTGGGCATTAAATAAGCAATTTTAATTGATAATTGTAACGGAACCTAATATCAACAGATCATGTATGCGTGATGAACATAAATTTTGTCAAGGAGATAAAAAAATCAGATTCTGTAACACTAGGTAGCGTGAAATGTCTAGGGGAATGAATAAAGTGTTTTTCTCTTAACAAATGACTATAATTAATTCTTAAAACAACCCTAACAATACAATACACTAAATCAATACAATTACTCAGTATAACAGCAGTATAACAACAAATCAATCGACCACGCAGTAAAATAAACAAAGTGCGTAGTACCTGGATACCACCACTGTCACAGCGATAAGTCCTTTAAAATGTATAAGCCGGACGAACAGTTCACACAAATTCTTTCGGAGAATAACAGTCCAATGTAAAGCTCTTGTAACAATACCGAAAGTAAACTGAAGACCAAATAAGATTCGTCACAAATCCAGAAGAAAATCTGAAGAAAATCTTTAATTGCCGCACTTATCGGAATAGGTCCCACAAACTGACATAACCGCTTCTGTGTCCGCTGGAATATTTTCTCACCCCTCTCCCGGCTCTAAAACACAGCCTCTTTATATAACTTTTCATCTCAAGCCGAGAATTTTTCACAGACGCGAACATTCGAGACAGGCACGGCAGCGAGCTGTTACACTCCGCGAGAATTGAACCAGTACAGAATAAACTGTGAGTGGAACACCCGGCCAGGCGAGGCCGCTACGACACGAGTTACGCCCGTGTCACACAATAAAAAAGACACCTGTAAGACTTGTGCACACAATAAAAACGGCACCTGTAATATAATTAATAATTTAAAAAATTGTCAATCTTTAAAATATTTGTGCCGGTCGGTGGGTTGCAGTTGTTAGCTTTGAGCTACCCCCGGCCGGCTATAACCTTGAACAAATGTAGTGTCTTTAATTTAATTAAAACATGCTGAAGACAAAATTAAAGACAGAATTAATGATTTTTACTTGACATAGTTATATTACTTGGCGTATTTATCGCGAAGCAGTAAAACACTTTAATATTTAAATGCCTCACTTGATATTCTTAACGGAAACGTTGGAGGACCAATTCATTCGTCTTGGACATCTACACGATTTATCATCGTTAGGTAGTTTTTAATGTTTTAACAAATTGTCGATAAATATCCATTAGGCATACCTTCCGTTCATACCATGAAAAGTGTTATTATGTAAATTATAATTTATATTTCTCATTATCTACACATTGTTTTAATTATTTGTTTCAACGCTGGAACATCACTTTATGTCATATATGTTTGCTGGAACACAGGCGCTTGAATTGCTATTAGTGTAGATTTCGGTTAAACTTGTTACTTTCCTGGGTCATTTCATTATAACTATTATTAATCTGACATTAACCTAGCGATTTTCACACTCTATGGTCCATCTCGTTATTATCCACCTAATATTTGGGATAGGCAGGCAGGAAGTCCCGTTAGGTGCGAAAGCAATGGCAAAGCAACCGTGGACGCGCTTTCTGATTCGTTGTCATCTATACTAATGGAGTCTTCAGATGTTGCCACCGCTGACGTAACAACGGTTCAGCAAATCATGCAGGTAGGCCTACTTCAAATTTGTGACGAAACCAATGTGGGGTTTATTGTCTGCCTTGTCTTCTTGTCGTTTAAAATATACAACTGCATGCGTATAATTAATTTAATTATATGTATAAAACCGGTAAATTTCCTCTCTACAACCGTTTCATAAGATCAGTAAGAAAAGTAATTATGTTTTCTCTTATATGTGGGCAGAGTGGGTCCTTGGTACCCGCACGATTTCTTCATATATAGAGTCTGGTTCGCGTCTGGTTACAATGTGCATTATACAATAAAACAAGAATGGCCTTATAAACGAAGGCGGTAAATTGGCATGGTCTGTTTATGTCAGCTTGATTTGGCATAAAATAGTCTACGAATAACAAGTGATTATGTATGTAAAGATGTTGATGTAGCCAAGTTGGTTCATGTATTGTAATATAGAAGGGCTGGAAAGAGATATTTGTTCATTCAAATATTCAGCTCGCACTGGCAGGGACCCAAAAACCGTTTAAATACGTACGTAATTGTCTTAGAAATAATATAATTAACAAATAAAGATAACTGAATAAGTCTTCATAATTCGAAGTATTCAGTGAATAATATAACGTAATGTTTTTTTAGTTAAATTCACAGCTTCGTGAAATCAAAATTTACTGGTTATGTTTGTTTGAAAAAAGGCTTCGGTGTAAATATTTTGATATAACGATTTTTGGTTTGACATAACCTCACGCCTGCCACCCAAACGTCGGTTTTTATACACCCATCATATGAAGGGAGTATTATTTTATACCCACCGCCCGTCAATCAAACTTTTGGAGACGTCACCATCACTACTTACCACAGGGGTTTAAAACCCCTTTCACACATACACGTCTAGCCACCACGATCACCCCATACTCGGGAAACGTGGTGGTCGCGGTGTTGAACGTACAATGGTCTCCAGAGGTCGTCGTAAATTCGCCATGATCGCCAACCCTCTACGACAAAGTTTTCCTGTAAAACTTGAGTGCGGTCGATCGCGACAAACGTGCCGAAACGTACTTCAGAACGTATGGAACTTACAAAAAAAAGTAGTGGACGTACAAAGGACGTACAAAGGACTTACATAAAGCGCGGGTGGTCGCAACCATTCCTTGACTACGTTCTCAGCGTCTGTTGCACGCCAATACTACGTTCATTGTGCGCTCTTACTGCGTCCTCAGCGCGTCCTCGGCGTTTTGCATACCTTCTCTTTGCGTCCGGGAAGTCCCAAGTAGGTTCTCTTCAAGTTCTGTGTCAGTTCATGGCGTCTGTTGTACGTTTTCAGCACGTTCTTACAACGTCTTCTAGACGTTCTCAGTGCGTCTTATTTTTAAGTAAATCTTATGTTGTATTTAAATAAATAGTTGTAAAAACGTAAAGTCCAAATATCGAAACGTAACAAAATAAATCATAAACGTGGTCTAATTCCGTATTCCACAATACCCGTAAATTTTATAGTTTATTTTAGTTTAGAACAAAATAATAAATATTGATATAAATATACTATTTTCTTTCTTTCTTTTTTTCGGATGGTTACACGTTATTCATCACTCATCATTGGTGTAACATTTGCCAGATATAGGAAAGACCCTCTCATTTAAAAATAACATAAGAGATATAAGCATAACATAGAGAACATGAATCAATAAGATTAATTGGCATGTTTTTATTAGTAACTGTGACCAATTACTTTTTCGTATTATTACAGCGGTAGCAAATTCTAATCCTGTACCAACTGATGAACTATTGGGTGTATGGAGAAATAAATTTGTAATTTTTATATTTAATATTTACTTTTTCTGACTACATTTTAAGACTATTGGACAAGGCATATAATTAAGTAATAATATCTATTGAAAAGGCAAATGCACAATCATTTTTTAATAATGACATATCCCAAAAATATTTACATTTGACAAAACTTCCATTTTTTGCATTCATTACAATTTTACAAAACCACATTTCAACCTAGCAACAATTGTAAGTGTATCTTGTTATGAACTGAAATGTAGCTTTAAAAAATGCAATCGTTCTGGCAAAAAACTTGCAGCCTTCCATGGCACAGCTCCTACAGGGTGCGAGTAATACCTTGATAAGTAATCCCGCATTTGTTGCACTCTTACCATGGCCTTGCTGAAAGTTCACATTTAAGTTTTGTCCTTGAGACAGGAACAAGGTATACTCTGCAGGTCCTCGCTGCGTAAGAGAGCATTTTGCAGAACAGGATAGCGTGTCCGCATTATATTGTGCAGGCAAACACAAGCCAGAGTTATGCTTTCCACATTCTTTGGAGACAGTTTCAGAGTAGTAGACAGTAGTCAACAATCAGGCTAATCGCTGCACTAATATTCAAAAGGCGTTCTCAACCACCGTCCTGGCTCTAAAAAGCCTGTAATTAAATATGCGCTCTTCATCTGTGAGATTTCGTCGACTGTAGGGCCTTATAAGCCAGGTCCTCAAGGGGAAAGCATCATCTTCGATAATAAAATAATAATACGGTAGATCCTCGTTATCTCCTTGTAGTGGTGTGGGTGAAGGGAAAACAATAGTACCATCCTCTATTGTAGTCTAGAGTTCGCAGGTCCCGAATATCTGACTGTCCAAACATGATCCATTAGCACCGACAACCATCCAAATGAATTTGTAGTCCGCATCAACAAAGGCAATCAAAACAATGGAATTGAAGCCCTTATATAGTTGTAAAATGTTGATCCGCCTCTCGAAGGACAACATGTTTGCCGTCTACAGCTCCAAGCCAGAGGTGAAAATTCAATCTTCTGGAGAAAAGTTCAGCAATGTCAAGCCAACCCTGGATAGTGGTAGGTATGGCGAGGACTTCATTAGCATATTCCGAAATAATTGCTTCACACACGTCCGGTATGAACAGAGCAAGGGTGTTGTGCGCCACTCGGAAGTTGTACATCAGGGACTTGTAAGTGCAGCCAGAAGCCAAGAACCTAAGGGTGCAGGCTAGCTTCACGCCTTGAGGCAGTGCTTTCCTCCAGAAGGTGTCTTGACGTTGAATGCGAAGACCAACTCTTTCCAGCAGTTCATAGAACATTTGCGGCTCCAGGCGAAGAAAGGTCTTGGAAGCTGGCGTGGTCAGCAATCTCCAACTCCATCATCAGCTGCTCGTACTGGCCGAAGAGTATTCTGGTTTGCAGCCAAGGCCTCAGCCACCACTCGCACCGTTTTCCGTCGTCCCGCATCTTCTCCCCCAAAACAGCCATGGTGAGGTCTTCTGTAGCAATCAAATCATTCAGTATGGCAACATTTATTGACACCAACTTGTGTCTTGCAATAGCTGGTATGATGTTCACTCATCGGAAGTCAGAATGGAAATTAAATTTACTCAAAACATCCGGGGTTTATATATACCAGGTACTCGAGTCGTACAAAAGACGCAAAAAAAAAAGTACAGAGCGTCCTACGACCGCGAAACACGTAGTACACACGTAAATCGATCGTAAGGCTGATGTGATACAGCGTAAAATGATCGCAGTAAGCGCAATAACAACGTAAGAATATCGTACAGGGGGCGTTGTGGACGTAGTGAAAGCGTACGAGGATCGCACGTTTTTGTTGGCGATCCAGTCGTAAGTCGAACGTACTGGACCTAATGACAACGTACAATGGACGAACAATGAGCGTACGTCGGCGGCGACCATTTCCAACCTCCACGACCACCCACGTTCTCCGAGAACGTGGCGAAACGCGGCCAGACGTGCGATCAAACGTGAATGTGTGAAAGGGGCATAGCCACGTTTTACCGTAGCAGCTCCGTGGATGAACGTGAAATATCATGGAACGAACATCACGAGAACACGGGCTTCAATTTCATTCCCTACACTTCCACGTTTGGGCTTGCCGTAACTGACCGTGAGACACTGTAGAATGACATGGAAAGTGAGAACTTGGCTTTGGTTCAACCGACTTGCCGACTGCCGGGCGTGGGTGCAATCAGTCATCCATGACACATGGGTCCGCCATGCAGACTGTTGCCGAGTCCTGCTTTATACTTTCTAAATCCTGTCTATAATTTAACTTTTCGGCATATTTTGTATATAACATAATACGTTAAGAATATATAGATGTATTTTAGGTATCATAATCAGAAACAATCCATGTATGACAGTATTATTGACATGTCGGCAAAACGGCTTTTAGGCATAAAGGAATGGTCAATGTGGCATTCCGGCATTCGGCCTGTACCTATGGCCGGGTACAAATATGAATGTGTTCATGGAATAAAGAGGGAATTATTGTTAGTAAAAATAAAATGCAACATGAATGTCTGCACGGTTCATGAAAGTCGTAAGCTTGAAGGTGTACCGTTTGTCGTTTTCGCTAGCATTGATCTGAGTTGTGCAACAAGTTAACCAAGCGGCCTAAATAGAGTGATATTCAATGGAATTTCCTGGAATTTCTTACGAGGAAATATGGTGTATAATTGTTAACAATAACTCATTTATTGTAATTTTTTTTATTGATTAAACTGCAAAATTAAAAATTGCGTCTCTGCATCATTCAGTTTCGCACTCATAACCCATTCGGTTTACGCTTCTAACACGCAGTCACAAAAAGGATTCAATAGAGAGAAAATCCTAGCCAGGTCTGTATCAATCATCTTGCAATTTAAACTTGGTCTTCGTGGGTTTTGCTGAAAAGAAATGGGTTATACTGAAAGTCACATTTCAACTGACCCTTTTGCCATTGCAATCTATCAAGGTTAACATAACCGCTGATCGCCTTATGGTTTCAAAAGCAAAGCTTTAATAATATGACCCATATGATACAGTATTGAGAGTTAGAGTTATTAACATGAGAAGGTTTACCATCTACGACCATCAAACAGCCCTGGCACACCGTATTCGATGCTATATATACCGCTGGAGTTTCTTCATATAGCCCCGGCCTCATAAAACGAATCCTATGAAAGTACTTTGATACATTACTCCCAACTGAGAGAAATATAGAAATCTGCATTCTAAGAAATGGTCTCCGCCATGTGTTTGCATTCACTTATTCGGCCCATATTCCAGGTTTTATACGTAAAAAAGTGGTTTACATTTGTGAATATTTTTATGACGCTCCTGAATCAGACTCTAGTGTCTGAACCACGCCAAAATCAAATCAATTCTACTTTGGTCCATTCCCGAAATGTTCAGTAAATTTCATGAGCTACAGTTTAAGATTGCGTGAGTTATTTTGTGACTATACACACCCACAAACAAATACACGAACAGGGAAGAACGTATACCATCCTGGCGGATGCAATAACATAAGCTTACCTCGGGAGTAGAGAGAACAAGATTTCAGTATAGATGGGAAGATTTATGCGGGTTTTGATATTTGCCATATAGGTGTACGTACGGAGCCATTCCAGAGATCTACAGACCAGTAACTGGAGTCGGAGTTTATTTTTCGACCATGAATACAACTTACTTTGGAGAAACCATCACTCCATGTTTTACGGTTAGCGCACTCAATGCTGCAGGACCGAATACATTGATCGCTTACATGTAGTGGTTGCCTCGTCCCCCTCAGGTCAATGCCTCTTGTCAGAAAAAAGCTTTTCTAGCTGATAATGTCTTAAATTGGCTCCGCACGATGTTTGCGTGAACAATTTAATCAATCTGTGTTGGAACACGAATCAAAGATATCCAGTTTCTGAGTGTAAGAAATCTTCTCTAGAGTTTTCTTTAAATGATTTTTACAAATACACCCTTTTTTAGACTGAAAATTTAGATAATTAAGTTGATATGGCGACATATGTTTATTGTGCTAGGTATCTATTGTTCATATTAACAGAAGACTTTAATACTGGTGAAATGACGAAATACTCCGAAGTCCAGAAAGTCTGTGTTTACTGTGGTTATAAGTGGCGTCAAATAACTTCAAGGGTGTGGGAATGACTCGATCGCAGTCCTGGGAGGGGTGATCGAAGATCTTATTTTTTTATAAACACACACACACACACACATATATATATATATAAGTTTGTATATATGTATATATATAAACTTTTTTATTGTATGTGTGACACATTTCAAATATATATAACAATTAATTATAAGGTTTTAAAAAATAAGGTATAATGTTTCCAGTGTAAATAATTCTAAACCAGGTTTTATTCATATTATTCATTTTCTTCGTAAACTCAGATTTGGAAGCAAAGTGTATGATTCTAATTAATAGTATATTTAATTTTCAATATTTAATTATTAGCAGGAGGTGATTACATTGACCACACCCCCCCCCCCTAACACACACACACTTTTCAACAAGTGGGATATATAACCCATCCCCTCTATATTGACGCCCGTAGTGGTAACTGTATTTTAATCGTTTCTCTGTTGCGGAAACCTGTGTCTGTCTGGTTTAATATTGCACCCCTTTTCTCCCACTTTCTAAAGGCAGACATATTCGGACAAAGGAACATTTTGTGTTAATAAAAAACAGAAGAAATCGACATCACTGAACCCTGAAATGATGACCTGCATGGTCTATACCAGCTGTGACACTGAAACTTACATGACCACCTGCCGGGACACTGAAATCGCCAAGACATTATTAACATCAAGTACCCAGACACATCTGTTTGTACTGGTAATTGCCCCGTCCTGATTCGCTCGATTTCCCAAATATTATCTCAAGTACCAGTTAAAGGACATATTAAAATAAATAGAGCCATTTTCGCAGTTCTAACGACGTTATTTGAATTTATCCTATATGGCAATTAATTTCACTGGGTAACACTTGGAAATTTTTAATGAAAGATATATAATCATAGTATTTCAATGTTTTTTTTATTATATATAGAGTGTGTGTATGTGTGTTTATGGAAGTTTCACTACGCTTATTTTTGTATGCTCCATAATTTAGACTGTTTAGTACAATATAGCCATTCATTAACATCTGCTGGACACATTTGTTGGTCTTTATACAACGTTTGCACTGATAACTTGGGAAAAATGTTAAGGCGCAAATTAATTTACTAAAAGTCAGGTCACACCGGGGATACGCCGGGATGCGACAAAACACGACCTGCAATCGTGGGCAGACACGGGCATTTAAAAAATAACGCACGTGTAACTGTTGGAGATTCATAGTGCATGGTGACGGACAAATTAAAGTGAGAGGAAATTCATTCGCTGGGAGGATTAAAATCTTGTAGAAAATGTAAGGCTGGTTTTGAGGTGGTTAGTTATAATCGTAAATTGTAACCATCGATAGCCGACTTTCGGTCTACAGTATTCCGAATTCCGATGTTCTGTCATATTTGCAATTACAAAAACTTGCGGAATACTTATTATTTCGGCATGCGACCTGTCACATCCATGTTTTTGTGAGTAGACAAAATTGCGATTCGAGCAACTGGGAGGAATATTTTGGACCACGCCCAAATCCTCAAATTATAGCATCATGCTTCGACGAAAAGTGATCGGTCAGCTGGATAATCGCAAAACTATCATTCGACTACTCAGAAAATTTTTTTACCATGCGTTGGATTTATATACAAATAATTTATGTAATAATGTATGATTAATCGTAACATTTGGATTTTTGTTTTACAAAGACCGCTGTTTTTATCGCTGTGATGTCGCAGATGATCTTAGCTCAGGCGTGACTTGGCCATTAAAGCGATAATACAACCAGGTGGATGTCAGACCTGTGCTCAACACACCGACCAATTAAACCAGCAGTATATATAAACACGCATACACATACACACGTTCTAATACTGAGCAAGCCTTAGCTGTGTTACTTGTTTCTAATCATGACCAGTTCACATTATTTGAGGAATGGTTATTATCGCACAAGAGCCTTATGAATATCAACCCGCTACCACATAGTCGTGTACAGTTGTTAATTAATAACTGACAGGACATTACGTAAAGTTGAGGTGACACAAACTCCTTTGGTGTCGCTGTCGTCTCGGTGTTATTGTTTATACTAACTTCTGATTATATCACCTTTATTGTCCCGCGCTTCCGCGGAACGGGGACATTAATTTGGGATTGTCTGTCTGTCCGTCCGTTAGGCAGGTTTTCGTTTCCATGCGATCACTTTCCTAAATATATCCGATTTCATTCAAATTTAGGTCAGTGATTGCTCTCATGCATACCTTGGTTTTGGAGTGTCTGTCTGAAAATTTATTATCACCAGCTCCAAAACAAAACAAATTAAAAAAAAAATCCCCCTTTTTTCCCAATTCAAAACTAGAATACGGGTAGTCGACAAGCGACTACGTGTATCCGCCTAAATCAGAGTGGAACGGGTGAAGTGAGGCATGGATTAAGTGGCAAGGGGAAATAGAGTGAAGTGTTGCATATTAGCATGGATGTCTGCAGCCAAATTGTGTATGAAGGTTGCCCCCCCCCCTACCACAAAATCCAGAAAGCCGTCCCAGTTGTATACATATGCAAAATTTAAGGCAGATAAGTCAAACCACTACATGTATATGAGTGATTTTAGCCCATGGCAGACAAACAGATGGACGCTGAGCAAAAATGTTTGCAGGTGACGGCACCAGTTTTGCGTATGATAAAGAGCTATGTGAGAACAATACACATGCAAAATTTTGGCCCAATCGGTCAAACGGTTCCCAAGATATGAGCTTGGATGTCTGCTGCATAAACTAGAATGCAGGTGGCTCCACCTGTCATAAAATCAAGAGAGCTGTCGGGGATGTATAAACCTGCAAAATTTTAGCCAGATATGTCAAACCACTGCCGAGATATGAGTGATTTTATCCCATGGCAGACAAACAGACAGGAGCTGCGCAAAAATGGCTGCAGGTGGCGCCACCAGTTTTGCGTATGTTATAAAGCTCTCCAAGGGCTACATTTGTGCAAAAAAATTTTCCTGATCGGTCAAACGGTTCCCAAGATATGAGCTTGGATGTCTGCAGCGTAAACGTGAATGTAGGTGGCGCCACCTGTCATAAAATCAGAAAAGCTATCCAGGATGTATACGCATGCCGAATTTCAGGTGAATTAGTCAAGTCACTGCAGAGATATGAGTGATTTTAACCCAAGGCAGACGAACAGATGGACACTGTGCAAACATGGTTGCAGGTGGCGCCACCATTTTTTGTGTATGTTATAAAGCTCTCCAAGGGCTACATTTGTGCAAAAAAAATTCCCTGATCGGTCAAACGGTTCCCAAGATATGAGCTTGGATGTCTCCAGCGTAAACGTGAATGTAGGTGGCGCCACCTGTCACATAATCAGAAAAGCTATCCAGGATGTATACGCATGCCAAATTTCAGGTGAATTAGTCAAGTCACTGCAGAGATATGAGTGATTTTAACCCAAGGCAGACGAACAGATGGACACTGTGCAAACATGGTTGCAGGTGGCGCCACCATTTTTTGTGTATGTTATAAAGCTCTCCAAGGGCTACATTTGTGCAAAAAAATTTTCCTGATCGGTCAAACGGTTCCCGAGATATGAGCTTGGATGTCTCCAGCGTAAACGTGAATGTAGGTGGCGCCACCTGTCACAAAATCAGAAAAGCTATCCAGGATGTATACGCATGCCAAATTTCAGGTGAATTAGTCAAGTCACTGCAGAGATATGAGTGATTTTAACCCAAGGCAGACGAACAGATGGACACTGTGCAAACATGGTTGCAGGTGGCGCCACCATTTTTTGTGTATGTTATAAAGCTCTCCAAGGGCTACATTTGTGCAAAAAAAATTTCCTGATCCGTCAAACGGTTCCCGAGATATGAGGGTTTATGTGTGGAAACAGACGCACAAACGGACGCAGAGCGCAGAGGAAAGGTCAGAGGTCAAAATAAAATCGGGGCGCAGCAGTTCACATGTGACCCGAACATAATCCCGGGTTTCGTAAAATTCCGCCCAGCGGTTACGGAGGAGTTCTCCGGAAACCTACGCGGCGGCGGCGGCGTGCAGCTGAAAACATAGTATCCGCAAAACTCTGTTTTGGCGGATACAATTAATCTTTTTACATGTGGAGACATCTTCAGGGGACAAAGAAAACTAAAACACAGCCACTATGACATGGGGAGACATCTTCAAGGGAAAATTAAAAATAAAAGATACAAGAGAATGCAAGCAGGAGACAACAAGAGGCGGAAGCGAGGGACATAAATTCCAAGAATTTTCTTATTTTACAATTAATTCTCTTCTAATTTCAGTTTTATATAAACTTGGCAAGTCATAGGTACTGATCTACCCTGGGTTATGCTTGTGCCTTGTGGAGACCTGTGGGCTTTGGTGACCAAGTGAGACCCGACCTATTTTAACCTTGTTATGTAACTAACTACCATTGACGAAAGGATAATTAGAAAAATTATGACTTCTGAGGACAGGTCACTGAGTACAGACGACCAAGCTCATCTTATCCATCATGAAATTGACATTTGGAAGAGGTATCATGTCATTTTTCACCGCTGGGACCAGGCAAGCTGAACGTCAAGGGGACAGCAAACACAGACAGGACAGTTCGGGTGACAAGATGAAAGGCTTTGACAAGGTCGCTATGCCTGGGCTGCGTGTTGATGTCCCGGTCCTGTCTGTCAGTGTATGTCCCGCACTCATTGATTTATATAGACATATACACAACAAACCATTTGGCTTTGTTTAAGTAAAAGGATTCTACATATAAATAAATTGTTTACGCATCGTTCGACCAACCAAAGTGATTTCGACGTGTTAATATATCCAGTAAGTACGTCCAGGGTCGAGTTATATATATATATATATATATATATATATATATATATATATATATATATATATATATATATATATATATATATATATACAGTGAAACCTCGTTGTGTCGAACTCGGTTAAGTCGAATTCCCGCTTGTGTCGAAGTCGAATGAGGAGTCCCTGCAAAAAACAGTTAAAACCTTACTTATTTAACTCCTTTTGTGTCGAACTCGGATGTGTCGAAAAACCTGATGTGTCGAAGTGTATTGTTGGTCCCCAGCTAGAATTTCTATCGCTTAACTCGAAGTCATGTCGCTAGAATGTTTGGATAACAGTTGTGCACGGCCCGTCAAAAGTGATTGGGCCCTGATGACCAGTGTAAGTAATTAATACCGCCACGGCTTTTACTCATCAAGCACGACGGCTCTGTCGTTCGACTCGAGGTCATGCCGCTTTAATGTTTGGATAACAGTTGTGCACGGTGCATCAATTGAATCATATCTACGGCAGTGATGACCAGTTATAAATTAATACCGGCAAGGATGGTTTACATACCTGGACCGTTGTTTGGCCAGTTAATCACTCATAATCATGCCTTTCTTCTCTCGCCGACAAAGCCATTAATTCGAAACAAGAAGTTATTAATAAACCAAACATAATGGAATCCTTACCTTCAATGTTTCTAGGATAAACATACATGACTATATATATATATTTATATAGGTAGCAAGAGTACACCTTTCAGACTGTCTCTTTTTTTACCATAGAGCATGTTATACTGCTTAACTGCTTCACTTTTTTATTTACCTAATCCTATTTTGGTGGAACTTATGTGTTTTTTTAATTATAAATAAATTAGTTATAACATTTATGTTGTTCTTTCATGCAAATATTTGTTAGAAATATATAATATAGGCCCTAAACATGTGCAGTATTTATTGATACTTATCAAGACTGGAGGTTGAATATGATGAATATGGGTTGTCTCGAACTCCGGTTGTGTCGAAGTAAATTCACCAGTCCTTTCGACTTCTACACATGGAGGTTTTATACACACACACACACACCATCACACACACACACACACACACACACACACACACACACACACACACACATATATATATATATATATATATATACTGTTCGGACTGGTCCAGATATATGTAACACATAGATCTTTAATATATTGGAACAGAACAATTGAAATATTTTATCAATTATTCAAAACAAGGGTATTCTGTATAGAAACTTACTTGAAAACGTGGTTACATTGTTTATAGGATGCTTTTGTTATACTTTTTCTCTTACCTTTGCAAATCATGGCAATTAACCGACATCATCTTAGAGGTCTCATTTATTTATTTGTATTCCACTCGAGGTAACCAGAACCTAACTTGAATATAAGAATAATGTCGCCGTGTCCCACTGTGCCCCCAAGTTTGAGGAAAAAAATTACTTAATTACTGATCTTATTAAACGGATGATTGGGTTAAATTAAACTTGCGTTACATTTTTTTATAAATTACAGTTAAATGATTTATAAGCGTGCTGTTTTATATTTAATGAGATATCATCCATAAATTATTTTTCGTCGTGTTGATGTTATTCTTTGTGAGGGATAATTAATTTTGTGAACCACAATAGTTTTCAAGAAAAAATTCTTGCGTCTCTAAATTAACTGTTGTCATTAATTTATAAAGAAGAAAAGTTATTATTTATGTTCGATATTTAATTTGATAAGCCAAAGAGTTCCATGATATGAAGTTTTTTGTTGAAAACTCAGGAAGTTTAACTTAATGAGGTAATAATTAGGGACCGTTCTTTTACATTATATTTAACCCTTGTTGACATGTGGAATGAGCTGCAAATTGGAACTAGCTGCAAAATAATCGAGCATCTCTCCGGTATATTTCCAAGGTAAAAAGAGTAACATATAAGAATATTGATCTAGCGTATGCTCGTGAAAAACCAAAAATAAACATAAGAGAGGAGGATATATGAATCTCTTCTTGTCCTTTTTTGTATTTTTATGGGATGGGAGACGACCATCACCATATTTATACATAATCTTAACCATCACCATATTTATACATAATCTTAATCAAGCCGTTTAACCAGGTCTTGGCGAATCCAAATCCAATAAGGCAAAGGCTGACATAACCAGACCAATATCTATGGATAATGGTTTATCTTTAGATCATTGGGTTCCCCGCCATAGGAAGTAAATAAAACGGCTTCTTCAGAAACCCGTATAAATATTGATGCTGCCACGTGTTTATCCGGGGTTGCATCTTCACTGATGCCGAGGAACGTTAGGAATAACCGTGCTCGGAGTCAGATGTGCAGGGTCGCAACCTACACGTAAAATGAGTTAATCTGCCACCGTATTTGGCGTTATGTGAGCATATTATATAGATAAACTGCCAATGACTAATGACCCGTGTGACCACAGGATCTTTATAGGGTATTCATCACCATTTATCTCTGTTAAATACCACACTTCCACGCGAGACAGCCAGCATTATGGAAACGAGGCTGCTGCCTCAACATCAGTCTTGGTAAATGAACTGTTAAATACGGGCCCATGGGAGAAAGAAAAACACAGCCGAGTAACAAAAATATATTAAATTGATGATTTTGCTAAACGAGATGCTAAGCTATGCCTCTGCTTCTTAGGGAGACTGACGGTTCAAATTTTGGAATACCTATATATTCTTTTTCCCAGTGTCTATTGAATGACATGTGGACACCTTGGAGAATCATGACCATTCTTCTACTTTTCTTTTTGAAATATATAATATGATACTGAGACTAGACCTTATAATCCATTTTTACACGATTTGATTTGTTAAAGCGGGAATTTAAAACGATATTTTTTTTAAATACACCGGTTGCATATCCTTGATAGCCAGGGTTTGATTAGGTTAGGGAAAATACAACAGGAAAGTCATCCAAAGAAAGTCTGAATGTGGAACGCTATATGCGCAGAAAGTTTGGTGGCCAATAGACCCGTATCTTCTAAGTAGACGCAGGAGGAACGCTACGATGATGACCGCGCCTAATCCGCAAAATATTATAGGATATCATACCGACTCTGACAGAAATTTTCCCATAAGAGACATGTAAATCTTGTTGTAGTCTATATCTTTACCTTCATTAATGTTAATGGAAAAGTTTACAATGTGTCTTCGAATACACTAGGACATATGTTTTTGATCTCCTATTAAGGCCCTGGACTAGGACTTGTACTTGGACTTGCATTTAAAGACTTGTGAAATCAAGCCGAGTCCACCATGAGTCTATTAGAAGGAAAGCCCTGTTACATACTATAAATAAAGACCTTTACATGAAAGTGAAAATTGCTGACAGAATATTTAAAAAAAACACAAACACAAATTATAAAAAGCTTTAGGGAAATAAATTTAATTAAACATCTAAGTAAAAAGAATGTGTAACTAAAGTAAACAACACGGATGGTTATATGATATTTCATTTTAGAAGGGGATTTTTATTGGACTTGGGGGACATGTTCCCTTTAATTGTTTTTCTTTGGTGCGCGACAAATTATCATTTGTCCTTCACTTTTTATGTAAAAAAAACGCATCAGTTTGTGCATACCTATTTTGAGATATATTTCTGTCTTTCCCTTTTTAGTTTCTTTTGATTTCCCTCCATTTTATTTCAGGAGTGCATCTCATAATAAGAAATCTTACGACATCAGTTGTTTCAATTGAAATAGCAAAAATGTTATCCTGTAGAATTATCTTAAATGTTCAAATTTAATGCAAGTTATACTGTTGAGCAAAATTACTTTCATAACGAAAGGATATATACCTTATTTTCTGAGGGAAATGAAGACAATTTTCCCAGGAGAAAAGCCCATGATATAAAAGGGTGTGTACGCTGGAATAACTCTAAAGGAAATCCCAAGTAGGCATACTAACCAGGGGCAAAACATGACAGAAGACGGGTGGGGAGTGCCCCTTCCCACCCGGGGACATACTTTTAGGTTTTGTCATTAGTCCACACGAATTGGACCCCTCCTTTTTGTAAATTCTTGATCGGCCCATGGTAATGCTGTGTGTGCCGGAAATTTATTCACATTCCCATATGCATTGATAAACATTCTACTATGGGAATCCCAACAGTGCATGCGCACATGAACAAACGTCAAGATGTAATGTTCGCTTCCAGGGATAAAACAGAGGTATCATCTGTATAGGAACTTATATGAGGGATCAGATTTCTTCTTTGATATTTTTTTTCAAGTAATCGCACTAACATTTACCCCTCATGTACATTCTTTTTACAGATGAGACATAATAACTTTAAAAGCTCTTGACTCCAGGGGAGTTTGCATGATTAAGGAGAGAATGCAACCGCGAGGAAGTTATGCGTTCATACCCGTTCGTGTGTGTATGTTTGGTCGCATCATAACTCACGCAATCATGAATGGAATCTCATGAAATATTCATAGCATTTCGATAAGAATCGATAAGATTTTGGTGTGGATCCCTGCCATATATGAACGTATGCACGAATTAACGTAGGAATCTAGGCCGAATACGTGAATGCAAACACGCTTTAGAGAGCAATAGGGACCTCAAGATGACGGGGGATTTCTAGTCTACATATAACATCATAAAGGTTTGATAGCTGAAACGACCAAGCCCAGCATGATGCAGGTAACAATCAGATCTGGAAACAACATCTTGGCAAATAAACTATATCTGCAAAATATAAGAAGACTCTGGAAATGTTTAAGGTGAGCATGTTAGATATTGTATGCCTGTCACAAAGTGCAGGAAGAAACCCACCGCTTGTTCATATTTCAGCTGAAGACTGTCGTGAAGTCCAAATCACCACCAACCTACATTATTGCTGGTTGAGGACACAGGTGGCAAGAAGCACCCTGGGGAATTCCTGTTACGGCTGGCTGTGGCGATAACCCCGGCGCACTGTCTGAGCAAGGGCAAAGACATCAACTCAGCCTGCTGTATAAATACTTGTTAGTGTAAGAAAAAGCAAATTAGTTTGCGGTGTCCATCCTCTGGGATACTGACAACAATCGTTTTATCAAGGTCAAACATGGACTGTACAGTATTTTAACTTTGTAACATTTAAATTTCGTTACCATGCAGATTATGTTTAGGATTTGTCCTGTACCATGACTGAGACATTCCCCGACCCCGTCATGCACGCTACATAAGGGAAAGCATCTGCAGCGCGACTCCCAACCAGGGTCGCGCATAATGAAAGGAAAAACCCAAAATTCAGACTGGATAATTTACTGTGATGGAAAGACCAACTGGAATATGACATTTTGGTTGCTAAATAACATCTTCATATACCGCAGTATTTCTGATAACTACCTAGAATACCAGACATGTCTATCGTATTATTTATATTATATCATCACTTATAGTGCTTACTCCCCATACACGGGTCCTCCGTTTATGTGTACAATGATGGAGAATTCAAGGGAGTTTCGAAGTACACCACTCAAGTAGTGTGTTTTATGATATTTAGTAAAGCCATTTTTGACCGATTTTTTTTGGTATTATATGCACCAGATTAAACTTGTTTTCAGTCATTTCGCTCGTAGATTGAGCGGGCGCCTGCAGATACAATACTGGTCCATTCGTCCACGACGTTGTATGGATGTAACTTGTGTTAAGCCCAAGTCACACATGTACGTACGACAGGTTATGATCACCTGCGACTGAAAAATCGTAGGCAGCCGTTGAAAAGTCGTACGACAAGTCCTAAATGGTCGCAAGAAGTCGTTGGTTGTCTGAAGTGGTCGTAAGAACTCCTTACCAGTCGTCAGAGGATTGTAAACGGTTCACAATCCTACGACTGATCGGCAGTGGTCTTTGAGAATCGGTGGTACTCTTTTGTTGTCGTACGACTAGTTTACGAGTGGTCGGAGGTAGTCTTATGTGATCGGTAGCAATCGGAGCTACCGAGCAGTCGCAGACTGATACCGACTTGTCGTACTTTATCTCGTGAGACAGGCTACGAACAGTTACCTAGTGGTTAAGACTGGTCACGACCGATCTCGATTACTGGTACGACGAGTCGTACGACTTGTCGTTAACACGGAACTGGCACATGGAGAGATACATACAAAGGGCCAGGTATATTCGAATTTGATGATCCATACCATGAAATCCATACACGGTGAACTGAAATTTCATGCGCATAGCTAAGTGTATAGGAGGGGTATATCCCCTCAAAATAGTGGAAAGAACCTTTTTTCACAGTTACATGAAATTGCTCCGTATCTTAAGGAATTATACACCTGAAATAGGTGGAATCTAGCTATATCTAAAAACCCATTTATATTATGTATATTGTGTCCCTGGATATTCACAATATAATCTTTATATCAAGTAGACCAAAAAATAAATAATCACATTACTTGATGCAGTTTACATTTCGATATATCTATGATGACTTTTTTTTACATATTTCGATCTACTTTGAGCAAAATGGAAAATGTATGATGTTATAAAATATTTCTGTTGTACACAAACTATAACCAGTGTAGATGACAGAACTGCAAGTATTTGTGGTCCGATAAACTACATGGTTTCAAAAATAAAAAGGGGTGCACCCTAAAACACCCTGGTTCCGATATATATATATATATATATATATATATATATATATATATATATATATATATATATATATATATATGGGGTCCACAATTAGCTCAGTTCCTCAGTTTACTCGCAACATAATTCCTATAACGACCAGTCGTACGAGCTGTTGCACCTAATCTTAAGTACTCGAAAGTCGTCCTATGTGGTCGTATGACCGCTCGCACGGTTAAAGGAATATCAACTCGCGATCAGGACAAGTTTAGAATATTGCGGATGTAATATCCTGCTTTTCCCCCCTTTTTAGCCTCGCATTGTGTTCCTCTCCTAAGTTGACATTTTACATAAAAAACTCGGACATATGGAGGGGATTAGGTTTTTGAGCAGCTGTCCCCGTCGGCCTGGGTTGGGTTACATTGAAAAATATGCCATGTGGGATGGGTCGGGTAAATTAATTATGTGCGGAAAGGGGCGGGTAAAATAGTGATGTGTGGGGCGGTTAAAACAGTAATGTGCGGCGCGGGTAAATTAATTATGTGCGGGGCGGGCTGTGGGCTGATTTGGCAGTTATGGTAAGATATAGTATGACATCTACATTGAAAATATGGTCCTTAAAAGACAGAGATTTTTAAATAGTTTCAAGTATAGTGTTCCGTGCTGAAACAAACACTGTGCAAATGTTATCTTACTAAGTAAACTATAAATCATTTTAGTTGTGCAATACAGATGAAATGATATCACGAGGCATGTTTTCATTTGATAGTGGTATACAGTACGTGTGGTCATGAAGTAATATACTATTGCTCAGATGGATCACCAGCAAAATTACCTGTGATCTTGTAACAAGACGCTATGTCTCTAAAGTTATTAGTAAATATAAGCACTTTTGTATACTATCAAGAGTTTGCAGAGTTTGCAGTGTTCTTATATATTTTCATATTAATTTAAGAAAATCGATTAAATTATTACTAGAATATATACATACAAATGCTGAGCTAGATTCATAACCGGTGATGATAAATGATGACGTAATTTTTATGTTTCTAATAGATACGTTCATTCAGTACGGAAAGGCGGCTGCCTAATGTATTCCACAGCACTTGCTTTATTTTCTGTTAAAGGTAGGATATTAGACATACATCATCCCAAACGTAAACAGTATTCCAAAAATAGTTATTTATCATCATGATGATGTATCATGAATCATATATTGTCTGTTACAATTAGAGGTGGTTGACTTACCGCTAATTCCAAAAATTAATTAGTATTCCAAAGTTGATAAAGACTTCTTATATACCATCACGCGCATTAAGGTTTTAGCTGTCCATTACTATTCTAACCTCTCTGTTTGTGAATGTGTTAGGTTTCTGGATCACACAGAAAAAAAATGTTTATTCTGTAAACCAGGTTAGGTAGATAAAGTGCAAGATGAGTAGATATATAAAGACAAATTAAAGCCACGTTCCTGACGTCCTAGAATTGACACTGAAGACGACCCTGTTTAACTCGCGGTACCTGCCTTCTACAGTCAAACCAAACCAACACACGATGTTCCATTAGGACTCATTAAACGGATGCAAAGACTTTTATTAATGTATACTCTAAAGGTGAAATTGTACTTCTCTGTAATCTTTACGCCAGCTCGATCTCGGTTATCCGTACTAAAGGCCATATTCCTCTGCCAAGCTTGGAATCCGAAACGGCATTAGAAGTGGGAACGTCTTGAAGACCTTTGCGCAACCTGACTCCCGATGCGATGCTTTCGTGGCGCGCCAGTTGAAGAGGCCATCAGTGGTTAATACAAACTTCCAAGGAAGCTATTCATTTTAAATAAACCGCAACAAGGCGGCTGGCATCCGTAAGCTGGATAACCAAACAATAACGGGATGTGGAAAATTTGATTCTTTTCCGTACCACCAGGAGTAACTTTAGAGTGTTTCTGTGCATTTATAGCATAAATTACTAACTCTTAATTTAGCACCTGCTGTTTACAACCTGTTGTTTTAACCTAGAAAATATCTAGAAGATTGCAATCAGGAAATACCTCCGCCAAGGCATAAGCATCTCGTCGGATCCGCCCATGTGACTCGTATAACTCCAAATTTTAATAGGACACAATCATGTCCTATCCATCTACAACTTTTTTTTGGAAATCGGGTTCGTAGTTTAAAAAAAAAAAGTTACAAACCAACTAACAACTTGAAAATCAACACGCAGTTTAAGTCACTTGTAATCAAAACAGACAGATTAGCAAATAAACAAATACTGTCGAAAGCTTAACCTCCTTGGCGGATATGCTGAATACTTTGTCTTGCAGATGTATATAATTTTTATCTACGCTTCCATTTTGCATCAAATATAATGTCAAAAACAATTTAAGGTTTCCGCATGGATATTATAAAATAACACAACAAGATAAAAAAAGCTACTAAAAGAAATGCATTCGCACATGAATTCTATTTTGTCATCTAATATTAAGATATAGGAATATTTTTAAGCCCTATAGATTTGCTGAAAACATTACTATTCAAGGTATAAATATTACTTGGTTAATACTGAATTTTATTGTTAATATTCTGAGATAGCACTTTACTACTGCATACACATTTGGAAATAAAATGTTGGCAGTTCCACCTTAAATTGCCAATGCGTAGTTTCTGGTTAGCATGTATTGTAAATCAAATGCAACATTTTCAAATGCAAGCGTGTAACGTCTTATACGTAACTAGAAAAAAGCAGTCACACTGGCTTTTATATGTATACAAAGATGACCTTGTAATTGAAAGAGTAATATGTTTACCAACAGGGAAATAACGTGATACATTGGTACATGTAGATGAAGAATAATCACTTGCTTTGAATTGAACATACTTGTGGGACCTATTGGGATCCAGTAAACATTTAAATCACTGACCCATGAAGGTAACTGTTTTCTTTAGAACACATTAATTCATGGTCATATTTGTATTGGTTAAAACACAATGCAATGTTATGCAAGCTGTGAGGATTGCGAGGCTTGTGTCACATGGCAGGCGAGCCGTTTAGGCGAGCCTGCCATGATTGACACAAGCCAAGTAAATCTTAAAGGGACATAATCAGGAGCAATATTATGCCTATTCTTTCACACAATCAGTTCAGTTTTGCTTTAAACAAAATGTTTCCAAGCAAAACCATCCTAGCCTACAGTCTCAGTACCCGCAGACGCTGTTTAACACCTTGTTATGGCTCCGCGTGTTGATAAACACAGTCCACTTTTCTGTTCACCATAACAAGTCCGGGTGACCGGAGGTCCGATTGTGAGCCGCAACACGATGTTTCAGCCAGCGGAAAGATGTATCAAATTTTCTGGGTCAGGTTATTCAGGGCATCTCCTGTTTGACATGTGTTGTGACTCCGCGATGCACACGGACCCACAGGCTGTGTTCACCTGCCATCGCGCCCGGTCAACATTTTTAATACTCGTTAATAGGAGTAAGCAAACGATGTCAATGCTATATTTTTGCAGTTACAAATTTTTTTTTATCAGGGAAGAAGCTATATCTTGTTAGTTCAGCATGATTTATTTTTTATTTGGGCCCCTTTAAGGCTTGCATTACATTTCATTGGGCTATAACTGACAGAAAATTAGCCAGAACTGAGCTCCCCGCCAGTAAACTTGAAAAGTTGGAAACGCCTTCCCAGGAAAAGTGTGCTCTGAAGCTGCAAAAATGTTTAACAGCTAAACATTTAACTTCTATTAAGACAAATTGGTCACTAATATATACAGCGCATCATGTTTCCTTGTACCTGCTTTGTGTGTAAAGCCAGTGCAAGTTAATTTTTTTATTCCCCTATTAAAAATCTCTGCTAGCACAAGAAAATGTGATAGACATACAGTGTATTTTACATACTACGGTTTAAACCTGCATATGTACTAGCGTGCTTCTAATAAAAGAAGAAGAAAAAAGATAGGACGAACTTGTGATGTTATACGATTGACATGTATTGCTGTGTTGGCCTATGCCCGAGATTTACCGAAGGTCCCCCCCCCAAATAAGCTATGAATGTGTTTGCCCGGGGATCTAGGGAGGTGGAATACTATGCTCATGAGAATGAACCAGTCCTTTGCCTTATTTGAAAAGTTGCATGCAACTACACTTCCATGGTCACTTTTCATGATTCTGTGATGCTAGCAGATTCGAACGTACAGTCAAAACAAAGGAAAATACGCCGCATATTGGACAATAAAGCTTTGTGCGAAACTCAATGTCTTATCATTCGAACTTAATATTCTTTCCACGAGCGCAATGCTTGTCTGCTTTGTAACATGAGCCAGCGTCATAGGTGTTCACGTGAAAGTAGTTAGAAGCCACATGCTAAGACATGAAGACTATTTGGGATATCTTCCGATTTGAGATATTGGTTAAAATCAAGCTTCCTTGTGATAATACCACACCCGAGCACTCAGTGTCAGGCGTCATTAGTAGGTGTCGCTAGTTAAGTGACAATAGCCTTACTTCGTTTTGGATATTCTCTCTCTATAACATTATTTTCTCCCAAAGTCATTGCTGCCACTCTATACATTTTTGAAAAGTAATATACTTTTTCAGGCAAGACTTTTTATTTTTATTTTTTACATCCTTTTTCAGAGGTCAATACTTTAAGTTGCATAGTGGCAATACGTAATAGTGGCATTTTATCAGCACTGATTTTTTTCTGTGAACTTGCCAGTGTTTAATAAAATAACTGGATCTGTGGAATACTGGAACATATGCATACTTTCATACTGCAAGCTTGTTTAGAAGCATAGCATGCTGTAAAACTGTACATCAGTTGCTCTGTTTGGCATTAATTTTTAAATTCTTTTTTCAGACAATTTTTTACTTTTTTCTTGTAAGGTTTAATACTTATTTTCCCATTAAATCCAGAGTGACAGCACTGCAGAGTCAACAATATGCTAATGTCTTTCAGCTCTGTTTCATCTTTTATTCTTTTATCTCCCCTTTACTCAAGGTGATGGATGCTCCACTGGTGTAAGGTTCTGTCAGATGCTCTATTTATAGAAAGACCTCCCTTCATTAAATTAATTTATACATTGTATAGTGTTGCCATCGGCATTGGCCTTGCCTCTTCGGCTTTGTCTTTTTTTCGGTCATGTAGACCTGTTCTCATCACGTTTATAAATTACATGAACGAGTTATTCAATAAAATTTGCTGTGTTAAATGAGAAGATTGGATTGTAATGTTGGGATTGATTAACGAAAACAATGAAATAGGAGCTTGAAACAAATCCATTAACAACTGTTTGGTAAGTTCGAGCTCAAGAACAAATTTGAAATTACATGATTCAATAAACCTTATGGACTTACAACCTCATGATGTTTCTAACTGACATGACGATACCATCATTTCCATTATATTGTAAAATTAATTGGATGATCGCTGTACATCCGGGTGTCCGAAAAAAAGTTAACAGTGGCGTCGCCTGCCGGTGGAGGCTTTACTCTCGGTTTGCCATCATACTGATTCGTGCTCTGCCGTATGGACAAATATAAAGACCCAGCTTACATACATGAGGTCATTGATATTTGCACCGTATACATACAGTGAACCAAGTTATGCTTTTAACAGTTTAACAATTGTCTTTGAGCCTCACCTTCTGTTCTATGAAAATTTTCGAATAAATTGAAGAATGGTGAACAATTTGATTTTATAAATAACAGACTTACAGAAGCGCCAGTTAATAAAACTTTCCCCTTGCAAGAAATTATACATGCAAGGGGTAAACTGGTAAGACATAAAAAAAAGAAACCGAAAATTTCTCTGCTGGTTTATAAAGTAAAAGATTTAATATAGGTATCCAGAACCAATATTGAGAGAGGAAATTCAATTTTAGTGGCATGAGTGAAATTTATTAAGAAAATTTTCCACGACAGTCTTACGGGAATTATTTCAAGCTCATGTGACTTCTTGTAACGGCAGACTCGTTCATCAGCTTGTTTTTGCAGCTTTAACATCAAGTCGAGACGAAATTTAAGAGTCTTCAGAGGCGAAACCCTCCCATAAACACATTTTAGGCCCGAGAAGCAATTATAATACACTCATAGCCACACGCCGAACCGCCTTGAAAACCAAATGAAGCCAATCATTTGCCTGGCGTTAGCTTACTGCCGCCGTCAGCCAGACGTACGATCAGATTACGGTATAATTGTCGGTAGGTAGCGTTACATGAAAATACATTTATATTTATGCTGTAAACAAGAATTCTCCGTGGCGGTTATTAAGCCGAATTTGACTTGGTTATCTCCAGTAGGAGATATCATGCCAAACGGCATATCAGGCCTGATGCTGCTAGACACTGCTGTATCACTTATCTCAATACTTTGATAGGGAAAAAAACTAGTTAGACTGCAGTGTCATTTATTCCACTTCGTTTGGGGGAAAATAACCCTGTTAGACATCACGGGTATAGTTAAGGCAAAATGGCCTAGCCGTAATGGCATTGCGACCCGGGTTGTCTTGGCTGACAGGGGCAAGGTTTTATGGTCATGGCAGAAATGAACGACATTGACAAAATGAAATAGCCTTGCCGGCAAGAAGGGAACTTGTGTAACATGTTATTAGTCAACCGTAGGTGATTTCAGGTGGCTTACAAATATCAATATTTTATACTGTGTGGATAAAGTTAAACAATTTCTGAGCCAAATTAAGGGGATATAGCATAAGCTGAAAACTAAGGAAAATGAGTTAAGACCACTGATATCATGAATAATTTTATTCAGTATGAAAAGAATGATATATAATAAGCTAGATGAACTAAAAAAATTGCAAACGTTATGAAGGAAAACTCGGAAAATTCGATATTTAAATAATGATGAATAACGCTAGATGAACTGGAATAATTACAAACGTTACGAGGAAAAACAAATGAACTTTGGACAATTCACGTAATTAAGTATACATGCATAATCAAACTTATCGGTAAATTGCAATGTGCACGTGTATAAGTAGTGCAAGAAATTAGAAACCCTTGTGGGCGTATTATGAGGTCTCTTATTCACATAAAATTGATTCACTTTATTATTTATTACAATTATATGTATGTACAAATTGACATAAATCTGATTAGCTCTGATTAAATGGACTTGAAACCTTCCCTATATCAATGAGTCTGTTAAACAGCATTTGTTTGACCGTCTTTTCCACCAGTCTGTGGCTTTGTTTTAATCCACCCTCGTTTCACCGCTGGAGGGGGGGGGGGGGGTATAGTTGCCATCACCATACATCACTTTTTCCGTCTAGCCTGTTGATCTGCATATCCTTTAAGTGCATGAACTTTTAAGCTCAGCTGACTGAAAGGCATCTGAGCTATAGTGATCAGTCTTTGCTTGTGGTCAGTCCATCCGTCGGGCCGTCTGTCAGTCGATCTGTCTGTCCGTTAACCAGCCACAAATCGTAACCGCTGGACCTGGAATCTTCAAACTTGAAATCTAGGGAGGTCCATGAATAATCTCCTTTGAAACCTGAAATAAGGTGTCTGTTATCCATACCCTCCGAGCTAATGGGCTCAGAATCCCCCCCAGGTTAATTTAAAAAAAAAATATATACAAAAGCTCCAGTATCTGAACACCTAATGTGTTGATCACCATGAGTCTTTGCATGCATATTCATCATGGGCCGTTTCATCAGTTCCTATTTTTTACGCATTTTTTTTCTTTATTCTTGAGACTTTCAAAGATGCAGTCGTCCGTTAACAGGGTATAAATCGTAACAATTCAACCTAGAATCTTCTAACTTAACACCAAGGGATGTATATTAAAAATCACCTTAAAAAACTAAAATTAGGTAATCTGTTACCCATATCCTTCCGGCTATAGGGCTTTAAATACCCCTCAGTATAATTAAAAATTTGATACAAAACCTCTAGATTCTGAACAACTAATGCATTCATCACCATGCTTCTTTGCATGCTTCATCACCATGATTCTTTGCAGGCATATTCATCATGGAGTGTTTCATCAGTTCATGAAGACTGATTGCATCGCCTGGATTTTTTTCTTCAAGTTTTTACGCAGATGCGGTCGTCCGGTAATAGGGCAAAAATCGTAACTTCTAACTCATCATCCAGGGAGTTCCATAAAAAATCTCCTTGGAAGATTAGCATGACAGCTAAGATAAGACATAGGGTGTCTATAGGGTGCTACCGAAGAATACACCTACAAGGTAGTAATATATATATATATATATATATATATACATATATATATATATGTGTGTGTGTGTGTGTGTGTGTTTGTGTGTGCAACATTAACTATCAGTCTACTATGATATAATAGGAAAATCTGATATGAAATTGATATAACTGACGAAGCTGACGAAGTATGAAGCGGAGGATTAGAAATTCAGTGAGCAGAAATTCTCGTGGGGCAAGCCAATGACATGGACAGCGAAGCCTGTAGCTTGAATCACGAGTTGCTCGAAATTATAGGCTTTTTATACGGTCGTAGAATCCACTGCTAGCGACTCCGACAATCCCTGGTGGGCGAAGACATTCTTTGAAGACCGGGAAGGTCCTTGAGAGGGAGGCCAAACCGAGGCTTGTGTAGTCCAAGCATACACCCGTCCGGTGCAGTGTTGATACTACGGGGACAGGGAAACTGCGTCAGTAATACTAATCGTTTGATGCCTAGTATCTTGCCAGGTGCTTTGTGAGTCAGTTTTTCTCTTCTTACTTCATCTCTTGAATAAATGGCCCATGTCCGAGTATAATCCATGATGGTTTTCGTGAGAATTCACATTTGTTTGAAAGAATTTGATCATTTCTCCAGCGCGGGGTTCTCCGAAATTATTCCCTTTTAAATGTTGTTATTAACAATGCTGATGTGATCAGAATTCTGTATAACCTTTATAAAATATTGCGCGTCTTCATTTTTTTCCTGAACTCGAGAGAAATAAACCCCATAGTTTAGAATTCCAAAGTAAATAAAATTAATTTCTTGGCGGCGTAGCATAGACCCAATCATTTTAAACGGATACAATGTTTCATTCCAGGTTGGGCCATATGAAAGTAGTACTATTCATCCGTAGAGTGTGAAAGTCTAGATCATGTGGAGATAATAGGACAAGACAATATCATCGATTTTAAAAATACCTTTATTCTTAATCGTATTGGAAAAAAAGCGTTACTTAAATCAGGATCATCTAAAAACTAGAGAATGATTTTGATTTTTTTTTAATTTTCTTTTAAGAACCAGCAAATCTGGTTTTGTTTTAATTATTAAAATACATGAGCCTGACAATATTTAAATATTGACCATAAAGATAAATATACTTTTGATTATATATTCTTAAACTCTGCTACGGGGTAAAATCTGACCGTGTGATCTCTTTCCCAGGGGCCATGGTAAAAATACTTAGAATAAGAGCATTTCCTTCAGTAGTGGTTGGTAGTGTGTATGGTGTGTGTGTGTGTGTATGGCAGTTCCATATGGCGTCAATCACCGCCTGCATGGCGGGGGACACTCGGCAATAGCGAGCCAGTTTCTTGTTAACGAATGTAATAAAACGTTCTTCCATCTCGAGACCTTTGGTTGTAGAGAAAGAGACTGCGATCTGCCAAAGTCACGGTCGGCAGGACTGTCATTTGGTAGATGCCTCCTCCGTCATGTTCAATTCCAGATAAGCAGTACTTATTCAGGCCGATACGAAATGTAGTTCTAATGGAAAGCGTAACTACACTAAAAAATTAAGAAAGCACGTCTAGACATCGCTCCATCAGCTTCTGATAAATGATATAATCTACGTGCCCGAGATGCGCCACGGGATGCTTCACACAGGCTCTGACCAAATTCTGATCATATCCGCAGGCCCATCTAATTAAACTCTTTTCATATGTCATTAGCGGTTATAATTAGTGAAAATGGAAGGCCCCTCCCTCTTACGTCACTCAAGAAAGCTGCGGGATTTTATACTTTTATACTATCTATCTGAAGGGATTTTTAACTTTATTATTCACTTCGTTTAAATGTTAACTTGCACAAACAGTTTCTTCAGATTTCCATACTCAAGCACAATCAGAATGATGAATTTATTTTAAAGCAGTGTCTTATTGCTATATAGTCAGGCAAAAATAAATAAAAAACACACATAAAAAATGATCATCTCATCTTAATATTTACAAAAAAGGATATGAAGGTAATTTAAATAAATTGACTATAAATAAATGTGACTAAATAAAAATGCCATAATATATTCAACAAATCTTTTAGTTAGACAAAAAGCATAAAATATACGGCTAAAAGAAGAATTATTCAATATTAGTCCGTTTGATATTCCGCAATTTAAGTTTGGTCTTAACTTTTGTAAAGAATTGTTTCATTTGATACAATTTGTGCAAACGTTTGAATAATAATTTTAATAATAATATTATTATTAATTATAAAATTATTATCATTATTATTATTATTGTATGATATTTATATAGCACTTTTTCACCCAAAGAATGCTCAAAAGTGCTTTACAATTTACATTTCGTATATAATAAAACTTAATCATATATAGCTTATTATCAAAATACAAATATACAATGACCTAAACTTATGCAGAATAAACTGATTAAACAAAAAAAACCTCAGAGGTTAAAAACGTTACAAAATACAACGTAGAATAAAGAAACCTGGTAGAGGTAAAAAGTTAAAAATCAATTAAAAACATATAAATTCTCATGCGTACAACTATGAAGCATTGCAGCTAATCTATAGAATCACCGTGGAGCTTTACTATAGGTTTAAAGTAACTTCTTGAAACTAGAATACCCAACATAACTCAAAAGTTTCTTGGCTAATTAATTTAACGATCGCCTAGTTGTAGTTTATGACATACTCAGATAAGCCTGCATCGTACACTCAGGCACTTACTGCAGTGTCGGTGGGAACCGTGGGCGGGCAGAGCATGCATGGTAGACCATTATTGACGGATGCAGGTAATTTGAAAAAAATATGTCTTCTTTTTTCATAATTATTTGTGCGAGTGACTGATATTTATCGTTCCATTACCAAATGTATTACCACGACTTAAACAAATATCAATAACGTCATATAAGAGAATTTAAGAGAATTTTTAATACCTCTATGTAATGACTTTTTTCATTGCTATTATATGTGTATAGTTTTATACTTTTAATCGTATTACATTTTTTTTATTGTAAAATGTGTCACATGTTGTCAATATTTCATATGTTTGCGTTTATTGTTTGCTCATTTTTGGTTAAACCTTGTATTCTTTGTTTGATTTAGCCCAAGACCCTATAGAAAAACAGCTTATGCTGAATAGGTTATCCTGGTAAAATATGCATTATAAATAGGAAAAAAAAACAAATATAATTAACCATATATTATACAAACCTTTTTTAATTGGACTGTACAATAACATTGAACAACCATCCTGCAAACGGAGCTAGGCTCATAGTAATGGTGAATATATATATATATATATATATATATATATATATATATATATATATATATATATGTTTATATATAAATGGTCCTGGATGTCTCAATAAATTAACTTCACTGAAGAAACTCAATCCTCCGTTTGCTTATCGTGTTTAAACTAAGCACTAAGACGCTTGAGGCAGCTTTCTTTTTTCTGCTTATCCTATAAACTAGATTTGTGTGTTAGATAAAGAACTGCGTTCGTGGCCACGATCAATATGGACGATAAAGTTACTGCTTTGGGGACGATTGCGAGGCAGAGTTACGTCATTTCCTGTGGCCTCTGTATGGCGGTCGCCCACCTTTCATAAAGCGGTAGCACGTGTCAGAAACTGATATTAGACGTCGACGTGGCTGTCACAACCTGGCTTCCAAAGCTGAGAAGAAACCCTGTATTTCTATACCACCACTGCCACTGGGTCTATTCTCGCCATAAACCTGTCAGTTAACCAAATCCTAATGAATTTTTGCAGCTTCGTGAAAGTCTTTCAGGGGATAATCATGTGAGTTTTTATACTCCCGGCGAAAAGAAATTAATCCGTTGGGTCGCGACAGGAATAGCGACGGCACAAGGCCCAATAGTAAGCGGATTGTGACATATTCAAACCATAAAACATCAAGTGTGGTTTTCTGCCTGCAGGAAAGCAGAGACAGAATATTTTATGGACTAAATAACGGTCTTTTCCTTTTTACTTCTTACGTTAAAATATTTGACGTAGGAGTAAGACAAAATCGCCAACTACATGAGTTGGGTTGACAGCTTGAATATGATATTTCTTTACCTGTATTTATCTGGCGACACTTTGTCAAAAACGTATTATTTGTATATAATTACAGTTACAGTTACATAGAACCGTATAAAAATATCGGCTAATAAGTAAAGTGAACTTTAACTGATGCCTTTTTGGTCAGTAACTTCCTATCTCTTATGATATCAGTAAAAGAAATAGAAATGTTCATATTTTTTAACTTAATTTATTAATTAACAATTTTTTACTTGGTTATTGAGGTAATAATAAACACGTGCAATACAAACGTATTTTATACAAATAAAACTACTGTACATATTCACAATGTCATTAAACTAATGCGTTTGTTCGACATTTGCATAATAAAGTTTAAGTTACTCTACTCATTGACTATTTTATATATAGAATAAGAATTTTTCTTTATATTTTTTAATACAGCGAACACACAAGTTCTATGTAAACGGAATGCATTATTTTAAAATGTGATGCTAACAGGGTTCGGTCACACAGTTCTGCTAAATAGTAATATTATATATCCTTGGAATGGGCCAAGGAAGAATCGATAAGATTTTGATGTGGATCCGGCAAATGACCCATGCTGAATAAGTAAATGCCCACATGGCGGAGGTTTGTATTCCTTTGAATGCCGATTTCTTGTTTATGAATAAATCACAAAAATGACTCTGATGTATTTCAGATTTAAATTTAATTGCATTTAATTTGTTTTTCATCATCTACAAACCAATTATAAAAATGTAAAGCCTAAAGCGATGCTAGACCCAGTTGTGGCTCTGTTGTAAACACAGAGGCACAGGGCCCTGCCTTTTATTCATCTAGTGGACGGGAACGCATGCATCTTCTGACGATGCACCCAGTTTAAGCAGATCGATCTTATCTTAAGTATGGTGAACCAGGGCGATTGTTTCAGACAGCGGTGTGCGGTGCGTGTGTTACATCATCACTGAGGCGAGTGTCCTTGTAACTGGACCACTGGCTACACAAGATCACTGGCTATACGGGTTGTTACCATGGTAACGCACTTGCATGTGTTAGGTGAGGTAAAGTTATTACAATGTTACTCATTTATTATTACGGTATTGACCATTATTATAATATTGGCCGTTTTTACAACAAAATAGGCAATTTCTACTGCAATATTGACCATTGTTTCGCACAAAGCATAATCTCGTAATTTCGTAAAGTCTCGGCTTTTCAAACCACGCCGTTAGCTTCATTTTAACCACATTCACCTGATGATCGGGTCGCATCCCGTGAAACAGACTGTTATGAATTTACATTGTTGTTTTTCTTCAGAGTTATATATATATTATATATATATGGAATGCTAACCAAGGAAAACCCCTAGCAACAGGCCAATGGGATTGGATGAGGCATATTTTTTAGATTCATGTTGTAAATGGCGACATTTCTTTATTCCTTTATGCCACGGCATTTACATAATGCTGTGAATAGTAATTAGCAAAAAAAGTAAATAGCATTATAGCATATGATAGACAAAGTAACTGGGGATCAAACTTTACTCCTTCCCTTTTCCCACGCATTTATTATTACCGATCATTTGCGGGTAACGTGGGGGGGGGGGTAGGTGTTTGACCGTGAGGGGTGGAGGTGGGGCAGGGGTAGCGGGTTAGGGTGGAGAAGGCTGAGGAAGGCTTCCCTTGCGATTGCTCGGTGTTGCAAACATCTGGTTTTTCATGGATTGTACAAACAGTTGTAATAATTACTGGGAGGCACTCTCCATGGCTCAGATAGTGGCGTTCGGTAGTCTTTATTGGTCTTTATAGTTGTTCGTCGATCCTTTAGGTAGACATCCTTCTCTGTAGGATGGTTCCTAGTTTAAAGGAATAAGGTATATATATATATATATATATATATATATATATATATATATATTATATAATATTGTATATATATATATATATATATATATATATATATATATTGTGGATGTAATCGCTTTTTTACCTAATCTTAACCTGTTTGTACGTCTGTATAAATCTATCTCGGTTTGGAATACGTGACAGGGCACACGCTTAGTGTCATTTATATAATATCCTGGTGTCAGGTAACTACCGCACCTGCGGGTCCTTGGTGTGTAATAATCCCCATTACTGGGTCATAACATCGAGGAACTCGCCAAATTTTGCATTCGTTTGTGATACAAACGTGATACACGGCTGTGGGGCACAGCCTTCAAATTATGCAGAGCGGTCACCCTGGATGGGGCCGACCATGAAAAATCTCACCGCTCCACGGCTAGGCCCCGGTCGATATATATATATATATATATATATATATATATATATATATATATATATATATATATATATATAAATCTTGTTTAAATACTTTATCATCATATTTAAACACTGATTCAACAAAAGGATAAACATGAATCATGGCCATATTTCGCTCATGTTAGCTTGGTCACCGTTTTTAACAGATAGTCATTATGTAAGGCAAAAAAAATAAAAGGGTATGGTTCTCAGGCACTTTTTTTCAGAAATCCATGCGGGCGGGCGGAATTTTATTTTTGACCTTTTTTTTGTATGTTTCGATAAAATTTCATATGATCAGGGAAAAGCATGTAAATGACAGGTTTTTTTCTTGCTAAACAGGTAAAAGCACTAGATAACAAAGGAAATCGTATCGTAATTGTATTATTTTATCATTTTGAATGATGAAATCAAAATAAAAATGTTTGATGCGGGGGGTTAAAATTGACGCGGGCGGTGCCTGAGAACCATACCTTTAATTTTTTTGGCCTAATCCAGTGGTTTTTCATACTTGTATGTTCACTTACACATTCGTGTAACGAAAAGTCAATATTTGAATTGTATTAGTTAATTTGCATGAAATTTGAATGATAAAGTTATTGGTCGTTTTCTCCACCTGCGATTTCATTACAATATGGGCCGTTATTACATTATGGGCCGGTTATTACATTATGGGTCGTAACAACATGCACACACCGCTGGTTGAAACAATCACCCCGGCTCCGCATACCATCGTCTGTAACAGTGCATGCGTTCCCGTCCGCTAGATAAATGGCAGCGACCTGTGACTCTGTGTTTTCAACAAGCAGCAACTGGATCTTAAAACGATGCAGGCATGCATAAATTGACCACAGTTCGACAATAGTGAACCAGACATTTCATTCGAACTTATTTGTCTAATGGTTATTGCAAGATGTAATATTCCTTCAAAAGGCAGTAATAGACACTCAGTAAATGCCAGAATTCACTTAATATTAGAAATACCAAAATCATTTCTGAATGCACGCACCAGATTTATAACAAGCATATATTTCCCCATTCATGATATAAAGACCATACAACGTAATTGAATCGCTGCTTATTTATGTACTTTAAATTTTTTAAATGACAGTCCGCGAATAAAAAAAAAGATTCATGCTCATTATAGTACCTTATCTTATTTTCAAAATGGATTTTACAAATATGATTATTTTTATCATGTCATGTTTTAAATTTTAATCTATACAAAAAGGTTATAGGAGTAGAGTCGAAATGGTCGTTTATACAATTGGTTACGAAGACAAAATTAATTACTCAGGGGAAAACATTGGGCCAGTTCTGGATTCGAACTCATGTTGTTGGCGCACATGTCCGGCGTACCAACCGCTTCGCTAGAAAAGCTGGCTTCACTAGCGAGACAGTTTATGTCACCCCGTATGTTCATATCATCAGTATAAAACATTTCAATGACGCCTGGAACCAAGGTACCTGAACTTAATCTTGACTGCCCCGCGAGCTTTCGACTGAAAAGGGTGTGCAGCTCTGTGCAAATTAAATCACCTTGATGAGGAAACAACCGTGTTACTCCGATCACAACTGTGAGTCTGACCTGTACACTTAGGATTGTTATAGAGTATTGGTATGAAAAAGTATAAGAAGGTATAATATATATACAACTTAAAAAACCTCCGTTCGTGTCTTTGGAAGTAAATGAGTCTTTCTATGAAAACTTAAATATATTCTTACCGTAATATGTTAATAAAAATAATCCCCTAACCATTTAAGTAAGTGTGCCATGATTTAAACATAACTGACTTAATGACCTTAACCTCATTGTTGCAAGCGGCCATTTATAGACTGGTACCCAGAAGGGCCGCACTGTTAACAACCCACGCACTATCGCACAGCCAGGTCCCCGGCTAGTAATTAATAATAATTTAAGCAGCCTGTTACAAAGCACTGTTTTCCATTTCAAAGCATCATGGGGAATTATGCTATGTGTAAATTACAAACTCCCAATTAAAATCGACAGTGTATTGCAGTTATATCTTAAAATGGTATATCACCGTCACAGTGTTTAATAATTTGCAAATATGACAAGCGGATTTTGCTGATGAAGGTATATTATATGATTCCTTCATTGAAAACTTATAAGGTTTTATTCTAGCTCATATCGTTGATGTAGAGCAGCAGAGCGGACCGGAATGCAGCGTTTGGACGAAACAAGATCTAGAGTGGCGGAGCCAGAGGGGGGCTCGCGCACCCCTTTGAGCTGAAACATCTGTCATTGTTTCTATATTTTTCAAGATATTTGTAATTAGTTTCAATTTTGTCAGAGATTTTTTTAAGTCTCAGTAAATAAATCATAAAGTTATCCACAGTTTAGTACTTTCTTATTATTACATAGAGGATATTAAGGACCTGCTCTGTGATTTGCTCCATGAATTAAGATCCTAATGTTTCTATACTGAGGAATCGAATCTTTCCGTAATTTCTCTCTGATGGTCATATCATCGAACAGCTGATACTCGGCTGACACTCGAACTCACGATCTGGCCTCTGTTGAGTCCAGCGCCCTCCATAGACCATATAGATCACAGTAAAGTGCACAGTTTAACATACTTCTTGTACGTATCAATTCTTTTACCACGAGAATTGCATTTAAATTGTGATATTTTGAAAGGTACAAACGTCGATGCGTAATTTCATCATATAAACACCAACATGTTACATACGATTGAATGTTTGGAAACTCCATGCTCTTGTGACAGAAATTCCTCATCTTTTTTTTAAAGCTGCATCAAACAGTCCTCTTGACATCTAATAAAAAACTCCCCCATGCCATATACCCTCCTCCGCGTACCTGTTATTAAACAGTTATTCGAAAAAAATGGTCCAGATTTTATTACAAAACAAATATATATATATATATATATATATATATATATATACATATATATATTAAACAAAAAATATATACATATTTTACGAAATTATTTAACCTTAATACCCATCAACGGCTAACCCAGTATGAGCACCCCCCCCTGTTCTCGAAATCTGGATCAGCCACTGATATACGCTCACCATGCAGCAATTATATACACTGCAGTCGTCCCAGACATCGTTTCTTGTTACCGCTGCTTAATATGGCAAGGTTCTTTGGTCAGGAACACCAGGGGGCGCACAGAGCACAGATATGTGCGGGTGTCGCATATTTAACATTTTGGCTGAATGCCCAATGCAATACCACGCTCTCAGTTGTCTGATTACAAATCTTTGCACTGTGCGCACCCTGGTGACAGACTTACGTTATTTGTTTATTTTGACGTTTTACACACGCTTTCCTATCAGTCCCCGCGTGATGTAACATCCTGGTCCGATCTAGGAAAGCCCGATATAAGATACCATAGTTTTCCTTGGGTATCTTGCAATAGTTAACGACATCCTGCAAATATTTTATGACTTTGGATGAAAGTCTGATAGAGCCAGTGCCTGCTATGTTAGACCCGAATCCACACCTAACCTATGACTTAATCGAGACCGGCCAGTCCCAGATCAAGAACGAGCCTGAGAATATTGGACCGAGCACTCGAACTCTTGGACAAAGATCGAGATTTCAAACACCGAAACGAAGACCGAGACCTCCGACGCCGAGAGAAAGACCGAGACCTCAAGCTGCGAGACAAAGACCGATACCAACGATACTCAAGTAAATATGTTATGAAATAAAAATAAAGATCACTGAGAACAACTGAAACCGAATTTCAGCTTTGTTTTGCACTTAAGACCAGAACAGATACCGGACCACTTTCCTCAGAGAACAATATCAAGATCGAGACTCAGGCTATTAACTCCAAAACCAAAAAAAGTCACTGTCACTCTAGCTGGATATATGCAATAAAGGACAATTATCACGTGACCATGGGAATAGTTTGTAATTATTGGTCAACGTTTCCTTTTGTTTCCATGAACGTAGGAAATGAACCCAAAAACCGAGGTCATTGCCCAGGGATTGATGAATCCTTCCTCATCTCAATGCCCTACTGCGCCAGATGCTATAGAAAAAAGTTCTCGGAAAGGTCTCGCTAATTTACTTTGACCTATGACTAGACACTGGGTGATATCCGGAATGATTTAGACGTTCTCCGAACACCACTGAAGACCGGAAATACGTCATGTTACCATAAAATACCTAATGGATGTGGCTTGTTTATTGTATAATGTGCCGAGAATGCAAAGATAGTTTTGCTGCTGATCCGCCATGCCAAGATTAGTTTGTTTATTTTGTCCCTTGATTCCCATTTCGTGCGATTTAAAGTCTGAGCTTGAAGAATATATATCTGCTTATGGTCACTGAATAATTTATAACAGACGATTCACAACCATTGAAAATATGTGTCTGACTTTCTCTTCCGAACACTTAGCTATTTATCTAAGTGGTCGGTAATCATAAGTTACTGTGCAAAAGGAAATCAATAAAGTGATTTTTTTTTAATTTTGAATTTAAATTGAAATTCTTGTGAACTATGTGATATGTTGTGTTATGTGTATGGATATGGTTCCTGAAATTACGGGTAATTACATTTTAAAGACATGATTCATGGGTAATAGTGACGTGGAATTTCGTTAATTTATCTTTGCACTGAAAAAATAAGAATTGTATTAATTTTTAATAAAAATCAATGCTTTGCACAACTCTGAATAATTTTTAATTAAAATAAATTTAATTAAATTTCAATGGAAGGTCAGTGAACGCCTGGATATCATATCAAATAAATATCAAGAATGGTTTTCTTTATATTCCTTCAGGTTAATGGTAGGCTTCAAAACTGATCAGTTATGCGGAGTTAACTAAAATAAAGACATGCAAACAGTCGTACAGAGTTCATTGAAATGAATACCAAGTGTGTTAAAAGTTAGAAAAAGTTGTATAGATTTCATTGGAAGTTACAGTGTTAGGAACAGTGACATATCAGCTGGTGTTGTAGATTTCACCAGAAGGGCAGATGACGTGTCAGCAAAGGTGCACGCAAAATCTACACGTAGCATTGTCAATTTAGATGTTCATTTATGGTAACTGGTATCGTCTGGATCTGTAGAGCAATTACACCTCTCTCCCTCCATTTAAACAATAAATAAAAAAATGAGAAAAGTTTGTCACTCTAAGTGCAACAATATATTTATAATACTATTATTTTATTAAAAAAAACATGTAATTTTATTACGGATAGAACACAAAACAGAATCACATTTATTTTAATGTTCTTATGTTTCTGGCATTAGAATATAAATATTCATTTGTTTTAATTTGAATCAGAACAACATTGACAGATTTAACAAAATGATGATTATGATAACAACGGTAACGGACAATTTCAAATGATGTTATCCATTTGTATGTTGTAGTGTAGACGTCCATAGGCCTAAGGTTTCAGTAAAAGCGACGTTACAAGTATGTACAAAATCACCTGATCAGTCCACATGAAACACGTTATTGTTTTGAATGTGCTTGGATCTTGGTCAAATACTTAACGAGAGGGCTTTTTTTTTAAATTTACCGGTCAAGGCAATAAAGTGAATTTTCAAACTTTGAGGAAGTGTCTTGGCGCATATCATCAACACAAAGTTTTATATAAATTCAATAATACCTTTCCGGATGTACATTTTGCATGGGCATACGGAATTATTACATTGCAACAGTGCCATATAGCAATATCACCAAGGACTGGTGTAAACCCAGCCATTTGGCACTGTAAATGTCACCTTTCGATGTTGTCTCGTCCCAAGACGTGTGATTCCGATCCGCTCTGCTACTCTCCGTCAACAACGTCTTGGGATCGATTCTTAGGAAAACGCCTCGTAAGGTTCCAAATAGGAGACCCCTTTGGAATCGTATAATTGACATTTCAAGCGGTGTCAACATAAAATAATTACCTTTTTGTTGTCTTTGGATATTTTATGAAACATCAGAAAAGTAGTGGCACCAAAATAATCGCCCTACTTATCCATAATTTTGCCAAGAGTCGATGTGTTTACATAGAGAACAAGCCGCCATGATTACATTAAGTGACCCACAGTCCTTTGCAACGAGATTTAGACTGGGAACCCGCTGTGATCTTATCGCTGTTTGAACTGGAAAAAGCGGGCGATAATAGATGTCGGTGGAGGGTACCAGTCGATCAACGTCCGCTCTTTACAAATTCCTGTATATTGTTATGTTTAAATCACCGCGGGCTTACAAGGATCGTTAGGGATAATGTTTCATTAATATATTAAGGTAAGAACGTGGTAAAGTTGCCAGAAAGACCCATATACTACCAAAGACACTAACGGATGCATTTTGGTGTGTATATTTAGTAGTTTTAGTTTTTTGGTGCCTTCTACCAGTTGCTACCATTTCACCATTACAAGGCCTAACTGTACAGGCCATTCCCACAACTGTGATCGTATCACAGTTGTGATCCGCAACAACTTTCGATGCATCCTTTATAAAGGGAATCCCCCAATCTCTGTGAAATAGTCGCCTAGAAATCTTGTTTCATCGCTTAGTGATCATAACTTTCTGTTTATGCAACTGTTGATTACCGACATCTAAAGAAACGTCGTAAGGGATTTATGTGCTTGTCTTTCACAATTAAAGTTACATTGAACACCGAATTAAAAACTCTACTTCTATAAGGGACACCATATCAATTCTGGTTTGACATGTCGTAATATCATTGTATATCTTGTTGCATGCCGTTTTTACGACTATCACATCCACTCATTCGAAGGATAATATGATCAAAGAAGTGTCGATTCCCGCTTTCGAGAAGAGCTACAATTATTTCAGAGTAATGTCATTATAGGTCGATGCACCAGGGACACCAGTTGTGTAAAACAACACTTCTTGTGGCTACGTGGTCGAGTTAACACATTATCTTGGTGACAGTGTACCTTGGACCATGAGCTCCGGAGATCAGATAAAAGCAACGTGTGACTGGTCGCTGAACATGTGACATAATTAAACCAGCTCTCTGTACTCACAGGTTTTTTAATCATGTAGTAAAACCCCTCACAGTGTTGATTCGCTGTAAAACAGGGCAGCACACTGGAAATGCAACTAGATATATGCAATCGCAAAGTGGAGGCCTCCCACTCCTTCACTCCACTGAGCGATAATTGGGAATTGGCTATGGCGTGACGACCTTGGGAACAAGGGTCAAGGTTAAATATAAGCATCAGGTGCAAATCTGTGACCTAGGACTAATAATGTGAACAAATTTCAGCTTTTTGAAATCCCCCATATTGGATCTAGTGAAAACATAAATAGCAGAAGAAAACAAAATTGAAATCGATAGCTTTGCGTTAAGGGGGACCTAAGTATGTCAATACAATGTTTTTACACATATATGAGTACATATATAATTCCATCAACCAAAATATAATAAGACATGATAATATGTTAAGACATTCAGGGGAATACAATTTTATATATTTTTGACCTGAAGCACTTGGACTGATTACTTCAGTGTGAAAGAAAATCCCCAAAGTCACGTGACCGCATGAATATTAAACCAGATACCTTCAAAAAAAGCTGTCTTAAGGTTCGCTGCTGTACTGTTCTTTTCTCAGCAGAGTAACTATATTAAGCATTTAATTAAATGAGTTTCCAGAAAAGTGGCACTTATCATAAATTGAACAGTTTATTTCTAACGATTCCCATGTAAAATGAATTTAAATTACTAAATTTTCCATGCAACTTAGAGTAAATATAATTGGGTAACTGATTTTAATTTTTAATGTGCCCTGGTATTTTTTTTTTTCATTTTTAAATGTCATATGATCAGGGAAAAGCATGAAAAAAACTTTTTTTGCTAGACAGGTAAAAGCACTACATCAATTGTATTATTTATCTTCTTGAAAGATAAAAATCAAAATAAACATTTTTGATGCGGGGTGTTCAAATTGACGCGGGCGGAACCTGAGAACAATACTTTTTTTATTTATTTTGGCCTAAGTAAGATCTATATCAATCTGCTCTTATTGATATCACTTCTTCCTGGGATCATGGTACAGTATTGCTCTAAGCACATTTATATATTCATCAGAAACTGTTCATGTGCTCCGTCCGACGACAAAAAGTATCTGAAACTGGGAAGGGGTCCGCTAAGGCCAAAAAAAAAAGATATGGTTTTCAGGCACTTTTTTTCAGAAATCAGTGCGGGCGGTATTTTTTTTTTATCTTTTTTTTTGCATGTTTCGATGAAAAGTTCATATGATAAGGGAAAAGCATGAAAATATCATATTTTTATTGGTAAACAGGTAAAAGCACTACATAAACTGTATTATTTATCTTCTTGAAAGATAAAAATTAAAATAAAATGTTTGACGCGAGGGAATAAATTTGACGCGGGCGGTGCCTGAGAACCATAACTTTTATTATTTTTTTTGGCCTAAGCGATCCACTCTGGCTTCAAATTGTGGTTTTTATCACTGTGTCGGAACATTTTCAATAAATTACAATGAATGTTGAAACCTTGGTGGAGGTGTAGCGTCCGTAAGTGCTCTCTAGCTTTTTATTTGTGATATAAAATTCTGTGTTACACAAGGTAGGCTCTGGCTGGTTATACTGCTGCCTGGTAACTGCAAATGGAGGTGCCTTAAAACCAGCTATTCACACACCTTTATGGTAGAAAGTATGCGATTTCCGGCGTACTCTGCAAAAATAATAATGAACTTTTAGTAATTCCTGTTGTGAAAAGTTCTTATAAGCACTCCTTTGACTTATGAATGAGCTTTTTTCATCTACACGTAGTTAGTAAACAATGCATGCGCCCCTGCTGACAAACAGAAAAAACATGCATACCAAATGTGGTATAGGTGGCATATGTGTACAAGTCGAAGGGTGACTTTAGATATCGGTATGGACCCCTTGAAATCACACATCTTCCAGCCATATAGAGAAAGTATATAGATAAATACTCTTTCACCAGCAGGGCTTCTCTGATCAGAGAAACTATGGTCACTAAAAATATACGATATTCCATGTGATATGCTAATACAATGGGATTTGGAATACGTTTGCTCACCCTGAATGATTTGAATAAGCTTACTTGTTTCATCACTGCGCTGAGATGAGCTGAGCCAGCTCCAGCAAATGGCACGTTAACTATCGCGTTGAATTAACTCCGGGGGTTGTTTTGTCCATTCCATCAAGTTTATCCACATATTACGCCATTGGTCTTCCTTGATCTACAATTGGAAATGTTCCATTTGTTACATTTTATGGGAGCGAATTCATTCGTGGGATTGACCGGTATTTGCAATTGGACCATTTCCTGCAATTACTACGACAGTACCACTGATTACTTTTGGATAACACTGCCATGCTTTCAATATTCTAAATTCTCCAGGGTCTTATGCACAGAAGCGATTAAACTTTATTTCTCATTGTGTAGTTATTTGTGAATATCCACATTTAAATGAAGTTTTCCTCGGCATAACTTGAAAGACACACCATATAAGTGTTGCATAAATATAACTGTACTAAATGTATATAAATTTGTTTGATATGCAACTAACTGTATATGCAATTGATAATAATAATAATAATAATAATAATAATAATAATAATAATAATAATAATAATAAAGGAGAAGTGGTAATGATGATGATAATGATGATGATACTGATAAAGACTGTCATAATAATTTGAATATATATATATATATATATATATATATATATATATATATATATAAAACCTAACTGTATATGGTCTTTTAAATAAAAAAAATAAGCGAACTAAAAAAAGAGTTTATTCCAGGTTTTTCTTTTATGTATGCAGATGGTTTCTTATATTCTGTTACTGGGATCTTTGACATACAATAATTTGTATAAACCTTACAATAATTTCAACGAGCATGCCTACTGCTTGTAGCGATCGTCTGCTGTGTCGGGGTTCTGGAAGGCAGCATTGCGGGTTTTGTTAAACGGAATGAGATGAATGGACATGAATCTCGAATCTATATAGGAAATTTCCTTTTATCATCGATATAATAATAAACACGATCTTCCCCTTGTCGATATGACATACCCGAACACTTAGTATTAGTCGTCACTAATAGATGTCACTAGTGTGGAGGTAAAGGTCATGGCTCACATAGTTCATATCACGTCGTCGAAGGCACCCTGGGCTACTTTCAATCTTGCTCATACAGTAGCTAATTTTATAAATACATATCACATAAAAGTTAACATATAAAATAAATTATTGTACTACCTTTTATCCCAATATCATATTATTTCTCGATACTGACCCAAAGAGGAGGTATCATGCTCAGTTTAATAACAACTGATAACGTAAAAATGTTCTATCAATACGACTCTAATAGGGCTGACCATCGGAACAATTACTATATCTTTCTCTCATTCTCTGCCTCTTTCTATCTCCTTGTTTGTCTGTCTGTCTATCTCCTCTCCCTCTTTCTCTCACTCTTTCTCTCTGTCTCTCTTGTGCTTTTATAGAAAGACTTTTTTTGAATTGACGTAGCAGTAAGCCCTCGTCGCATCGGTTCTTAAGGAACTGATGAAAATCGCTAGAACCTGATTACTGGGGCTGCCAGACGCAGCCAGACGTGTTTCAATGGCCCTGTAATCCCCAAATTAAATCGCCTCTTGTGCATTCATATAATTGCCAGAAAATTGACGTTTATGCTGACTAATCGAGAGCTAAGGGACGCAATGAGTAGCGACTAATAAAGTTAAAGAAGAAAAGCCATTGTCCCTCGAGTGAAATTGGGCTGGGCTCCCGCGGTCAGAAACCTGAAAAACTTCAGTTTTCTTAAATCTTATTCGTTAATACCGATCCCAGTTAATAAGAGGTTCTCCATATTTTCATGCATGCTTGTTTTGCAAAATTGATAAATTCACCACACAAACGATATTACCCAAGGAGTTATTTCTGGAGTTTTGAGATTAGTGCATGCAGGGTGTGTCCATTTCATTGTCCATTCAATGGATAATTAAAATTAAAAATTCACATCAGGCGTGTTTAATAACCCATTTCGTTTGTTTATTAATAACTTTGATTAAATAATTAAATACCCATTGAACCGTGGGAGTTATTAATGATTAAATTAATTCTAAATTATTAATCACTGCATAATCTTTTCATTAGCTTTCGTCACATTCACACGTTTTATAATATTTGTCTTCACATCACAGTTTTATTTGGTTGTCTTGATAAATTGTTTAATCCACAATAATCACATTGAAACTATTTACATGTGTAATGTAATAATTAGCAATAAATCATGTTTCAGTCCTGAAAATATTTAATTCAGACTACCCAAGAAAGCCCAAGGCTATTAAGAAGTGAGCGCTATAAAATCGGTATTTAAGACTAGCCATTAACCGTTGTGTATAAAAGAGCGGTGCTTGTGTTTTTAACAAGGTATTCTTTATATACTTGTCTTACGGAACACGTCCGTGCGGTGTATACAGTTTGTCTAATATGCTAATATTTCGTGGTTGGTTTTGAGATGAAATACAATTATTCAAGAGTTGAATCATTCCTTAGTAGTCTCTTGTGTTGTTTACTGTCTTTGATTTGCGTTTTATTTAATCTTATCACTGCTAACCTGTACTGTATTGTAACGAGGGACGACGGGTTGTTGTTTTTTTAAGTTCTAAAATAAACTATAAATCTTAATGGTCGTGGGATTATTAATTTCGTTGAAAAAATGTTAAAACAAATCCCGCGAAAATAAAACTCCCAGAACAATGAAGAAAACAACGGTTAATTTATGTAGAACAAATAACATTATGGCATACATAGCCCATATGTGTAACTGAAGCAGCACTGAGCCGTTTTGTTCTCTCCGCAAAACTCTGTGATCAATCTCATGCACGGCCTTATTGGTTTCAGTCTTTAATTGACACCAGATGAGCTCCGTCGGTCTCTGTGCGTAATATCTGTTTTTTAGAGACAAAAACTGTTGGAACCGTGATGGCGTTTTGTTATATCTTATCACATTAACATTTAAAGATGCATATACAAAAACAATTTTATTTCAAAATACTCTGTTATTAATAATCTTGTATTACTGCAGCATACAAGTAAACGTGGTATTTTGTTCCACAATCCACATTCAGCTTCACATTTTAGATATAGGATTGTCTTGCGATCATGAATCAGTGTTTTGAAAGTATAGTAAGCCTGGAGATGTTAACAAAACAAGTATAGATAAGGCAGATATATTGTAATCTCTGCTTAATCTTAGCTTTGGCGAATAAGATCTGTTAAGAATTATTAATGGGGTCTGGCTGAGTCTTAAGAAAGTTTTCTCTCTCTTTGCCTTTCATATTACAAATCTTGATACTGCTTATATTTCCATTCATAAAATATTGAGTCGCTTAAATATTCAGTCCATCGGTTTGCAGTTTGTACAAAGTGATCGGCCCCTTTCTCGGATATCTTTGTTTGATCACTTGTAACCACTTAAATGATCGATGGCTTCATCACTATTAAATTATGCTTTGACCGCCTTGGACCTTAAAATTAATTGAGGGACTGAAATATCAACTGAGAGTTTCTCAAACACAATGCATGTTGAGACCGGAGGTTTGTAAATATGTGACACAGCGGCATTATCTAGATTCTTAATCCTTATCATGAACTTATCTTAACATACTTAAAAAAATAATTGGGATATGATAAACTATACATACAACTGAAAATAAGCAATGGTTAGAGATGTGTGAGATAAATGGCTTCATTCAAAGTTATTCTTTCGTCTGTGTCTAACTGTTTTTTTATAATTATAGCAGGATTTTACTTTAATCACTGAAACGATTTCATGTAACTCAGGGGCTGATTTGGATGGGTTTCAGGGTGTCTCTTCGATCTTAAAATCTGGGAAAATATATTACCATACGCTTAATACTAATAAGTAGCACCGGATTTTGCGTCCGTTTTGATCCACTCTACCTCTACGCGCGGGATTTATGTGTAAAATCTTCTAGCAGTCCCGGCATATTTTCATGATTTACCTGTGCCAGGATGTTGAGAACCCCCCCCCCCCTTTTTTTTTTCTCTAGGATCCTGTGTCCGCCGCTGAGGCTCTGTGTGATGGACCAGAGAAGACTCCATTAAACTGGATGCTGATCAGGGTCAAAGGGTTGGGTACAGTAGATTGTGGTCGTTTGCGGTGGTATCTTCTGAGTGACTTCTAGTTTCATGTGTTCCCGTACATGTGACATACATTTTTCTACCAATAGAGGAGGGCTAACGACAAAGATGCTAGGTACCACGGCAGCAGGTAAAGATATAGCGGACGACCTGTGATGAACACCTTTAAGGACCATCACATTACGGGCATGAAGAAGTCTGAAAAGGTTTAGCCATTTCGACAATGGAGTTTTATCTGTAGAAGCACTTCAAGCGAGTCATGACTCAGATCATTGAGACGTACAGGACACTCTCCCTCAGTTTCTAGTATTCAATAAATCCTTTTAAACGTGTTCTACGTCCCTTTTAACGCAATATCCTTCAATTTTAAAGTTTGCCCCCGAACTTTCTATCTTCGTAGATGTGTTTAACAATATTTTATTTGTTATAAATCATCCACTGTCTGTCTCTATAGTAATTTATACGATGACTTAATATAATTTTGCCCGGCGTTAAAGTCTTTATTGTCACATTCATTTCTTTCTGTGTACAACTCCTCTCTCTTACTTTCACATGCACAGTGTGGAAGGTCTTAGTCTTATAAATTACAAAAGAAACATGATAATATTAAGAATATTGTAGTGGAAATGGTAGGATTACAATACCTTTCCCTTTTGCATCCTTACTTCTCTCACACATCTCATTGCGTCAACAAAATACAACACTGAAATCAAGCATGTTGCTTTTCTGAATTTCCGTCAAACTGTCTTAAATCAATAAGAACAGGACAAATATATTCTGACGAAGATGCCACAAGTTCTAATTATAGACATTTCGTATCCATCTCCTCGTCGTTGTTGTTCTCAATTTCATCATCATCATCATCATATTTGATCATTACAGGTAACTTTTGCTGCAATGAACGTTTATTTTTTGGCCCTCATGTGTCCATGTAAGCATGCAAGTATCGGCCATATCATTTTTAACGGAGATTTGTCATATGTATCAAAACAACACTGAGTAGGTTTTGTCAATTTTTTCTTTATAAAAGCAAATACAATCTTTTGTTCCATCCATATCATACGGAAAACCAAGTTCTCTGAACGTATACTAATGTGCTCCTTTCATGCATATTCTAAATGTTTCCCTGGCCTATATAAGACAGCTTCTTTCTGATTGCTGAGGAGCGTATGAGGGGTAATAGGGAAAAAGAGTCATGTGCGACCTCTCTAGGACCGGACTGGCAGCGGGAAAAGTGGTGGCGGCCTGTTTATGTAGAGTTCTCAGTGTGCTCCCGTCCGATCTCGTCTCGTTTCGTCGTCTCTGTGTGCGGCCTACTTTTCTCTTATATGGTTATCTACTATTTGTCTTCTGGTTCCCAAATGTTCCAGCTGTTCCCTTCACATTACATGTCAATTAGCATTTGCTTTCCTGCCTGGCTTTATAAGCCTTTTGGTTCTGTTTTAGTTCTCACAGGGTATCTGATAAACATGTATCAAAGGTGGTCTTTGTATGCTTACCTATAGTTCATGCTTACCCATAGTTCATGCTTACTTATAGTTCATACAACCATGGAATGAGCATGGGATTCGTCTTTACGTTTGGAAGACAAACTAGATCACGGGCGCTGGTTAACACCATTTGTCCTCACAGCTGTGATCCCTTCTTCAAGAGTTTCCTGGCATGTTTCCAACAGGTCAAGAGACCAATCCGTATTAATTCAAGCATACTTCAACGGAGCCATCCACTACTCAGGTCTTACCAAGTCTAATACTAGAAATCTGCAATCTAAGAAATGCAAGCCTTCGCCATTTCGGGATCTCCTGTGTGGGATGCACCAACAGGGGCGTAGCCAAGGGGAGGCCATGGCCCCCCCCCCTTACCCCCCACCCCCGCCCCGGTCGCATCCAGTACTCGCCGTCCTTTCGGAATTTTACGTAATCTAATATATATATATATATATATATATATATATATATATATATATATATATATATATATATGCATTAAATCAGGGGCGGATATATGCTACTAGTAGCGGGATCAGAGGGGGCGCCTTCGGCGCGCGGCCCCCCGTTGAGCTGCAAAATCTCTCATTTTATCTTATTTCCGATTTTCGTGATTAATTTTCGTTTTTCATATTTCTTATTATTAATAAGCAATTAGACTTTATTTAAGTTATCTGCAGTTACAATTACTTTCAAATTTATTTGTTGAGTATAAGAATATTTATGGACAGCTGCAGAACAACTGCAGATCGATCAAGCACCGGGCCCTGGTTGGGGTCCGCCGTGAGCAATACAGGTGACGTACGGCTCCTCTGGTGATACCGGTACTCAAACTCGCGATCTGTGTTGAGCTCTTAGGAGTCCTGCGTGCTGTCGATACCACGGAAACCGTTTAAATGCGGAGTTTTACATAATTATTCAGCTTATCAGTTATTTCACCACGATCATTACATTAAAAGATAATATTTTGATAGTTACAAACGTGATTGCGCTTTTGTGCCATTGACTCTTTTGAAAAAGATTGAAATTTTATTTCCTAATGTTGAAGAAATATAAATATTAAATATTGAACCTCTCTACAGTTTGATTACATAACGCGAAGACATAAGGAAACAGTTTTCAGGAACAGTAAACCCTCAGTTTTTGTTAAAATTGCCTCAAAATGTCCTCTTTACATTGTACATAAAAAAATTTCCCAATATGTTTGGGGGAAACCCCCTCCCATACCTTCCCTATGTACCTGTAACTGGCCTTAATTATACCATGGTTCATAATTGAAAATAAAAATATATATATTTTCATATAGTTCAATATATAAAGTATAGTAAAAATAATAATAATAATAATAATATACATATATTTACTTGTATATATAACCGTTTTCATATTACCCATACATGCATATTAGCGCCCCCCCCCCCCTTTTTGAATTTCTTGATCCGCCACTGATGATGGCCCCCTCCCCTCCCTCAATCCTGGCTACGCCCCTGACCAAAAACCGTGTTTGCATTCACTTATTCGGCTCATATTCCAAGGTCCATTCCTGCATAAGTGACTTTACATTTATGGATATTCCTTGATGACGTTCTTGATTTCGGAACATGTGCCAGATTAACACCTAAGTCTAATCGATTCTGAAAATTTCATGAGATTCCGTTCATGGCTGCATTAGTTACATTGTGAACAAACACAAAAACACAAACACACGCACGAATGAAGATAACCCCTACTTGCGGAGACAACTAACATGTGATTTTTGTCAGGGTATCAAATTTGGACATCCCTTTCTTTTATATGAGTACTCGCAAGAGGAGCGTTATTCAAACACTTCTGTCGTAATTGTACTGTTATTTCACTGTAAAATCTCTAGAGTTATATTTATTTAGCACCTCTAATTCTTGTTAACTATTGGTTGATTTAGCCGGTTTTCACATATTACATAACCTAACTGTGTAATGTCAACGATATTGTTTGACCAATCTTTTAGTGAATTATAACAAGTTTGCAGTGTTTTAAAAATACATCCGTCCAGAGGTATACTGTTTGTATCATAGTTGGATTTAATTTAAATTCATGTATAAATGACTGGTTAAGGTAACGAATAAGTAACAATCCATCAAACTAAAACGAGAAACAGAGCCGCCTCAACCCATGGTGACAGGACATGAGCTTCGAACGCCAGCTTATAGTTGTACCAAATGGCTTTGATGAAACATGTCTCTTTTAATGTTAAAGGTCGAAACGTGGTTGATGTATCCAAAGATGATTCATGTGACACCCAGGAGAGACATGCTGAGGCGTCGTAGTTGATTGATCGTGTCATTTATGTCGGTTTTTATCTCAAGTATACTCTATGTTCGACCCACCATCTAATCCTCTACACGTCACATATCTACTATGGTCACTGTTGGCGGCTTGGATATTGAGTTCCATATAAATTATGTGATCATGGTGTGGCTTGCTGCAGCTCAGCACACATCACCGGCTTTGATTAAAAACCCACACCGATAAATCTATGGCGTTCGCCAATTCTTAGGTTAAGACCATAATAAATAAATAAATAAATAAATAATAATAATAATAATAATAATAATAATAATAATAATAATAATAATATTATTATTATTATTATTATTATTTTTATTATTATTATTATTTATTCATATAATAATATTATTATTATTATTATTATTATAGCTATTGTCAAAAATACTACTACTACTAATTATAATTAAAATTTTATTGTTATTATTTTTAATATAAGTATCACATTCCTTATCTGTTTGAACCTCAAGGATTTTGAATCATTCTTTCAAATCAAAGAAAGCAATGATATTGAGGGTTAAACAAAAACAAATATATTAAAAAAACACGAAGCAAAACTTTATAGTAATTTGTTTATAAAACTGTATGACATTCAATGCATATGTACTACACTAGGTCTGCGATGTGTATCAAATAGGCCGGTACAGAACACTCACAGTCGTTTATCTGCCCTTGCGAATTTATAATCAGGGTGGAACAAGTACTGGTCAACCTGAGAGAGTATCCATGAATTTATTGTCCGTGCCACATTTCTCGTGGGTCGTGTTATCACGCGAGGCATAGTTATATGAAGGCCCGCACCGGGACCATCCAGCCCGGGTAACTAATAGTTTAACAGAAGCCGACGCTCTGGACAAAACATCATTCGGCTACATTGCACTCAGTACTAGAGGATGGCTTGACCATAGCTAAACTTTGGCCTACTTTTCGTTTAAATACCCCTTATTACCTTAACTCGTGTCCATGCTATGATATCATATTATCTGATAATCTGCCGAATCTCAATCAACGGGTGAATAATCGAGCAATTTTACAGTGTATAAGAACTCGGCAATCTTGCGCCTGTATTCTTGGTATCTTGAAAATACATGACATTGTATATGACATTAACCAGTTCGCTCATCCAAATTTGACAGATAATTCATACAGACGTTTATTAGCATCATCACTTATCCCTGCATTCTCAATGTAACAGCAAAAGAACACACGAAAATATCTTTCCATGGCTTGACTTCTTGTAAATAACAATAACAACACTAACGAAAGCAGTAAGAACAGAAGTTAAACAACAGTAACATTACAAACCACAATTTTATTAAAAAATAATGATAATAATAAAACCTAAAAAAACGGGTAGTCAACAAGCGACTACGTGTCTCCGCCGAAATCAGAGTGGTATTGGTGAAGTGAGGCAAGGAGTGAGTGGTAAAGGGGGAATAGAGTGAGATATGTTGCATTATTGATGGAATTGGGAAGGCGACAATTAGGGTTAGGCTTAGGCCGATATATCAGACCAGTCCTGAGATATACGTGGAGTTCGGCCACCCAAATTGTATAAGCTGCAGAGGTAGGTACTCATGCAAAATGTTCGGCCGAGACGTCAAACCAGTCCTGGAATGTTAGCATGGATGTCTGTCGTGTAAACGTGTTTATAAGTGGCAGAACCTGCGAACTCAAGGAAAAATCTATCCACGATGCATGCCCATGCATAAGTTAAGGCGGATAAGTCAAACCACTGTCGAGATATGAGTGATTTTTAACCTAGCCAGACTAAAAGGATAAACACCATGCAAACATTTACAGCTTTGTATATGATAAAGTGCTATGTTGGATCAAATTCATGTAACATTTCAGGCCGATACGTCAAACAAGTCCTGAGGTTTAGCATGGATGTCCCCAGCGTGATTGTAAGGGGCGCCACCTATCATATAAACGAGAAACCTATCCCTGATGTCTATATGTCCATGATGTCTATAAGTGATCTAGACCCAAGGCAGACGATGGACAAAAATGGTTGTAGATGGCGCCACCGTTTATGCGTATGATATAAAGCTATCCAAGAGCTATACTCGTGCACAATTGAAGCCCGATTGGTCAAACGAATTCCAAGATATGTGGATTTATGTGTGAGAACAGACGCACAGTTGGACGCTCTGCAGAGAGGAAAGGTCAGAGGTCATTCCGAAGTGAGGGTGCAGCAGATCTTAATTCCGAGTTTCAAAATATTCCTGACAGTGGTTACGCAGCAGTTCTCCGGAGACCTATGCGTTGGCGGCGGCGGCGTCCAGCTGAAAACGTAGATCCGCAAAACTTTTGGTGGATACAATAATAATAATAATAATAATAATAATAATAATAATAATAATAATAATAATAATAATAATCATTATTATTATCATTTTTTATTTACTACTTGTCACACAGTTTAGAGGAGACACACATCATTGCAAAAGAATCTAAAAAGTAAGTCATACATCTTCCAGTTCCACATGAAAGTGAAAAATTGCGCACAATGTGCAAATCATGATTGAGACTCCTCTTACTGTTTTTATTGGACAAAGGGTTTTGGTTTTATTGCAGGGATGGTAACAGGCGCTCATTTACTTCTATAGTTCTGAAGTAACAAGGCACAGAACCGTAGTAGGTGGTCGCTACAGTAACATTAGTTTACAGCCCTCATGGGGCTCGGCGCTAATCATGTATTTATGTGTTTGTTAGGTAGAAGCAAATGAAGCCTTCAGCAAGAAATAGACCGAGCGATTATAGGCCATGCAATATAGAGTGGTTCCTCAGGGTGATGGATCTATTGAGCCCTTTGTTCCTTCCTCTATTTTCTTTTGTTTAGCGACAGCGCAGCTAGATGTTCGTCTTAATCTTATAAATAAATGTGTACATTTTTACACCTTTTAGTAAGAGAACATAACTCAACATCCACATACTTTTTTGGATGAGGCGGGATGGGAGACACTGCATTTATACTAACGTTACACACGCCTAAAGATTTAGACCTAAGTAAATAAGAATGTGGCGGCGTTAATAGGAAAGGTCGATGATGATGTCATGGGCCTTCTTTGGGGTCGGAGAGGGGGGGGGGGGGGGGGTAGGGGGACGGGGGTGGGGACAAAGTAACCTTGGTTCCCTTACCTTTTGGGGGGGGGGGGTGCATGTGTGTGTTTGTCCAAACATAATTCACACAATCTTGAACGGAATCTCATGAAATCTCCAGAGCATTTTAGGGATTGGCCTATGAAAGTCGAGTAGATTTTGGGCCCCACGCAGAGGAGGCGTGCTTTCCTTACAATGCAGATTTCTAGTTTTACCATATTTTTCTTAGTGATTTTTATCTCATTATGAATTATGTTTGGATTTTAAATGTATAAGTTGCCTCATTGTATTTTCATAAATGTCAGCCCGTGTTGGAAAGTTTAATTTTAAAGTAAATCATGAATAATAAAGTGTTAGCAAACACTTAGCAAAAATCATTTACATATGATGAAAATATATGCTTCAAAATATGTGCTAGGAGTGAAGAAAATTATGGTATTCTTGGTGAGGGAGTTTGTCTTAACGGGGACTGGGATCTCTTGAGTGGATTGTCCTTCTCACATGTTCTTAGCACACGAAGACCATGGAAATCTAAAACGAAGGTTGGGCAAGAGGTCGGGATGTGTGGTCTTCTCCAGACATTCAAGCTGACAGCGGAAGGTATCATCAAGTTCTTAACGTAAATGTGAATATTTTTTAGAGCGGGGCTTCTGTTATCGGCCGTTCCAAAATCTAGGATGGAATGGATGGTTACGTCACTAGAGGACCGGAGATGACAAGTTCTGTGATACGCATAGTCAGTTTCTCCGGGAGGACTACCATTGTGTTTGTTTAAACCAGCGTTAGTTTACCTATGGGTAAATCTGTGACACAATGCCGACAGATATTCCGTACGAACCCACGAACTTAGTCCATATAACAAACCATCCAGGTAGGACGGTTAAAAATTATGTACATATTAATGGAGGCGGTGACCTTCACACACAAAAAAGCAACAATATCTCAGTGCAAATGTGACTAGGCAAATCAATCTCCATCGTTGCAGCACATATTTTTTGCCTTGGCACCAGCCATTGTTATATCTTTATAAAAACCCAGGTCAAATGACTTCCTATAAAGCCAGTATAACACAGCATACACATCCATGGATTTAGATGCGCTATAGGGTTTATTGAGTATCCGTATTATGGAAAATGGAAATCGGAGGCGTAACATATTAACCAATCCGCTATTAAGACCGACAGTCGGATCTAGCAGGTGCATATACGTGATATGGACTTAAAAGGACACGATCAATAAGGTATTCTTCCCTATAACGCATTGTTCTTCTAATAAACAGTGCATAGCAGACTGTTGTTTGTGTATTTGTGTCAAATGAACTTCACAGGAATGGGCCCTAGTCACGATCAGGTAACTGGATGAGATGACCAGACTGAAATGTTCACCCTCCATCACACTAAATAGCCATGGTAACCAAATACCAGAGCTGTCCCTGTCATGATAAGGTGCGTTCTTAATTACGGAATCTGGAGTTAAATGTAAAACTACATCATCCATTGTAAAATGTAAAATTACACTTGTAACCACGTGGTACAATACTGTCTGAAAATGTGAGCGGGTTAAGGACAGTGGCTTTTAAAAACACTGACTGCGGTTTCTAGATGTTTTAAGCGACTTATCGTCTTATATACCTATATATGTATGTAATGGACACGTTAAGGAGAACATTGTCACAGACATCGTGACAACTTATTGACTACCGTATAAGTACTAGTATTTTGTTTACATCCCAGTGGTATCAAATTGCATCAAATACTGTATTTTTCCTAAGTTATTCAATGCCCCCCCCCCCCACAGCCGCAATAATCAGAATAAACGTATCTGTCGTCCTTTATGTCCTATATTTATGGATATTTACTTATCAAAATACATGATACTTTATCTAAATACAATTTATACCTTCATTAATTGACATGGGTCGTACATATAGATACACAGCTTATGCGAGTCACCACCAAGGGGTCAGATGGTGGAATCTATAGACTTTCTAAATTATGCCAATACAAATCAATTAGAGCTTATAATCCCACGCAAGTCACTGTGTGGGCTGGTGATTAAAGCGTACTACCAGGACCATGTGTCAGAGTATCACCCTCGGTGACTGCAGTGTTTCAAAGTATTAAGCCGATTTACACCAATAGGATTATGTTCTTAACCCATGTTTATACCTATATGTTTCATGAATAGAAAAAAAAACAGGACCATGGTTCAGTCATTAATTAGAGAACCATTCAGAGCCCTGTGGAAAAAAAAAATATGTCCATAGGTCATGACGCTTCGCAGTTGGATCTGATACATAATATCGATTGTGTACCCTGGACCAATTCAAGCAAATGTAGAAAACCAAAATCAAGTGACAATGAGATTTGCAGCCTAAACTGTTTCCAATTCCTGACTACCTCTTATTTAACTAAACGGAATGTAGATTCAACGTATGTTATTTATTTTGGCAACGCCAGGTCACAAGTTTTTTTTTTTTACCTCGGCAAAGAGGTTATTTTTGTTTGTCTAGTTACGTAGAAACAAACAAACCAGTATATCCACCAATTTGTAAAAATTAATGTGACGAGGAACGAAGAAGATCTCATTTACTTATAGTGCGAGTTCGGATAAATTGAAGGTTCCAGAAGAAGTGCGTTGTCCTGGCGGAGTGATGCGCTCTACTACTACAATTCTACTGGCTTGAGTTCTGGTGGTCTCAGTCTTTGATATAGCTACAGCTTATAAACCCTCATAAGTACAGCTGCGTGATTTAAACCATAATCTAGGTAACGGCATCATTCTTAGTCATCTCATAAAGGTAGTGAAAGTAACAAAAATACATTCTGTACTTAGAGATAGTCCGTGAAACCGTTAATTAGATATCTAACGTATTTAATACGCCACATGATCGCTCGTGAAATAGGTTCTGGGTGTCGTTCTTTCATTACCGGACATTTGATCATATGAACGTATAACATGCATGTAAACCGGACAAATATAATAAACTGATAAAATGAATGTAGTATTAACGAAACAGTCCTGTCAAAGACGAAACATAACAAGAGAAGAAACTCTCGTTAATATTCTGTCAGCAAAATTTCTAATAACGCACGAACTACAAATACACCTGTTTTGCGTGTTCTTGGGGGTTGTAAAACAGGAAATGAAAGTGTTCTCATTTGTTCTGAGGAGCAATTTGTTGCTAAATTCAATTTGTTACCACTGCCACTTGTCCGTTCCCGATGCTGATGTAATCAGCTGTAAAACCCGTGGCCTTCACAGTCGGATATAAAAGTGATTAACGGACTCGACCAGGTGTCGGTCTAGACGAAACCTGTCCGTGTAGAATTTAGACTGGATTAGGGTCATCTGGACTTCGTCTCCCTCCACATTAAAATTGTATACGAGGAAATCAACATCCCATTTTGCTGTTTAGCTAAATGGTTGGTCATTATAGATTAGTAGTTATATCAATCAAAACACCGGTGGTTTTCGTTATCTAATTACAACACTGGGATGATTTGTATTCTAGAGTTGTTACGGTGGCATATCCAGAGTCGTGTATGTGAAAAACGATAGCTACAGAAGATAAAAAGGTTTTTTATTCTAGAAGTGATGCAACGCTTACATATCCTCTAAGTGCTGTTCACTAAATAAGATAAATCTCACAATATATCCGCAACTTATGGAGCACAAGTTTTATTTAAGGAGGTTGGAGAAGTTATTTTTTTTATATTTAGTTTTAGTTTTATTAAGTTGTGTTACGAAAACACAATCTGAATCATGCAGAGCGATTAGGTAAATAGTCATCATGACTAAATTTGTACAATTTAAAAATACAGTGTAAAACGAGAAATCTATATATTCTAAAGAATGCAAGCCTTCGCCTTGTCTTTGCATTTACTTATTCGGCCCATATGTCCAGGTTCATTCATGCATAAATGACTGTACTTTAGTAAATATTTCTTGATTCCTTCCTGATTACGAATCATTTGTCGGATCCGCACCAAAATCTGATCGATTCTTCCCTGGCCCGTTACAAAAATACCCTGATATTTCCTGATATTTCCCCTATATGACGTAAACTTATAAACTGAAAATATATATATTGAACTCAATACCTTTTGTACTTAGTCGCATCTTATTGTAACACATCGCTTGATACTGACCAATACATGCATACTTTCTCTTCAGTCATGGAATACTTTTCATTGACTACAGTAAACACATGAGTTGTGACACATTTAAGGCTATGTAATGGCTTAACTAAAGTCGCTTCACGCAAGGTAAGGACTGGCCGCACGGAACTTGTATTAACATACTGTAGATGTCTTTTTGTTCGCGAGGGTTTTATTGTCGCGATATTCGCGAAAGGGATATAATCACAAATATGATACCCTTTGGGAATAAGCTGCCCCTTTATCGAGGACGAACGAGAGGATATGATGCATCTGCAGATTCTGCACAAATGAATTAGTTATCACACCTCAAGAAACAAGGTTTGTAAATCAACAACATCATCTGTGGATGGTATCGCGACCTTCTCATGCAAACACTTAATAGTAATTGTCCAAAAATCGATTATGAAACAGGTTATAATATAATGACTATAATGGTAATGAGTTAGGTATTGTGGGGTTTTTTTCATTTGTTTATGATAAATGTAAGTATTATTGTACTTCGATTTCATAGATTCTGGTGCAATCACGACAATGAACCCTCGCAAAACATTCAAAATGAAGAAATCGCGAAATTTCAGCCTCGCATGTATGAAGCCAACTACAGTATTACACGAGAAACATGTAACCTTGAAACTTTTGCTTGAGTTACGCATGCCACCCTTCCATCAGAGGTCGTTTCTTCATGCTTAAAACGAACCTTTTCCTGTACGGCACTGTTGGGCGGCCTGACTTCTTGTTTCAACTGTCAAATTTTAAAATTAAGATTTAAGGGAACGCCTTCTATTTGACATTTCACGTGCTGGAGCTTATAAATGTTACTTGTACCGTGAAGTCCTTACCACAAAACATTCATGTTCATATAATTTGCCTTTAAACAATTCTTTTCCAACGAACTTGGACGGACTGTATTTTCCTCTTCACCACGTTTATACCTACGCCATCTGTGCATGAAGAAGCCCCGGTGCTTTATCGGCTGCAGATTTTGATGGGCTCATGCATTCATAAATACGTGTTTCAAAGTTTGCCATTCCTTGATCAGCTTGCTACGGATAAAAAAGTACAAAGTCATTTTCCTGACTAATGATGGCAACGCAGCTGGGTCGTATTAAGCGCAGATCTGTAACCAATCAAGCAAGCATCGTCCTTGCAGAAAGAAAAAAATCACTGTTAACGTCTGAATAGGCTTGTTCAATTTGAAAAGGAATTCATGCTTTGATTATAACTCCATCAATTAGACACAAAAAAACAGGATCAGTTAATTAAAGTTAAAATAATAACAAAAAATTATTTTATGATATGAATTTGTTGATTAATGCCATCTTCCAGGATCTGCCACATTTACCACATTTGTACAATTTCTCTTTAAATTTGACTAGCTGTACCCATTATTCTGACATCTGTGATATCCATTTTTTAGTGCATATGCATAACATGTCAGCCCTAATGAGCGGTTATGAATAACTGGGAGAAATGAACCTGACAGGGTTCGATAAGCTGACCAGGATGTATACGAAAGTACTCTTGAAGATAGCGGCCAGGAGAGAATCTATCTGAATGGGAAGAAAGTTCGGTTTCAAGGGCATGTGTTGCGACAAAGTTTAAAGCGGAATAACGCAGTTCTTGGATCACGCCCAATTCTCAAATTATAGCAGGGTATGAGGACTTTGACTCACAAATCTGCTCCTACCATCCATCGTTAAATGTAATGTCGATAATTTTTCAAAAAGATCTTCAAAGGATAGTCTCATACACTGCAGCGGCGCTGTCTATTCAATGATGATGATGATGGCTACCATATAATAAAAAATCTAAACTATAGTTGAACCTCCAGATTGATGAAAAATAGGGTTATAACCCAGTAACCTCCAGATTTAATTAGGAATGGGGTATAGTTCAGTAATCCTGACCTGCAGTTAAGATATTAAACTGAATCTCGGACGTTCTCCCGAACTTTCATATTTGGTATCTTGAGTAAATAGTTTAGATAAAAATACATATCTTTTTAAGTTTGAGGCCACCAGTGCACGGTAATAGAAGTAATCTAATGAAATATTGTGCAGATCAGCTCCGTTGACATGGGTAGACTATGCAATTAGGTCAAGTCGATGTACACCTGTAACTCAGTTACAGCTGAATCTTTTATGTTGCCAGAGATCATTTTGTCCACTCATGTCGCAACTATTTAGCTTCCGGTAGAGTGGCAGTGGCGCCGAGAAAAAGAATAATGGGGCATGTTCCCCGGGGAAACGATTAACCCACGCCTCAAAATACCAGGGGAAACTTGAAATCGATTTCAGAAAAACCCAACGATTTCAGATTAATCCTTCAAAACAATTATTTCTTTATGTTTTTATCAAAATTCTTATAATTACCGTCTTTAAAGGTTTATGGTAAAAATCAGTTAAACTCATGTTAGCTTATCTAAAAAACAATGAGGTTACGTTTAAAAATAAACAACACATAGAAATATTTTTTATGGGATTGTTGCCCAATTTTATAAACATATTTGACTGCTGAATGAGTATGAAGCTCAAGATAATGTTGCTAACTTGTTTTCTAGCCTTGATCATTTCATTAATACATGTGCCCATAATACAGGAATTTCAACCTTATTTTTAATTGAAAATGGATGGGACATCGCGTATTCACCATTTCAGAAGCACAATTTTATATCCTTCCTATACAAACTCGGCGTATTTTCACTTTTCTTGTTTCGACCGATACATTAAAAAAAAGAGCCATCATCCGTGTTTTGTTGCTTTCGTGGAACATTCTTTATTTATTTTGCTTATCAACGGGCACCTGTGCACTGTCTGGTTTTCTGTATTTATAAGGAGCTGATAATTAATCAGACTTGACAGAATGCGACAAAAAAGACGCAATATGTGTCCCCCGACTTATGTACGTCCATGAATGCTGCGGCGTGACAAGAAAATATTTTCGCGAAAATAGGATTTTTCCATTTGGTATTGTGTGCCCTTTGGGAGGATTAATACTACCTGACTATTGACACTTGTCCAGAATTACGTGGGATGTCATCCCTTGGAATAATAATTCTGATAAATATAATACCAAACATGTTCAAGTCAATGAAACAGGAGAACGGTTATCCGGCGGTTGTTGACATAATTTGTATAGTGACATGTTGATATGGATCTACATGATCGTGTAAAGGGTGACTCCAGCTCAATAGGAAGGGTTTGAATTTATGCAGCAAAAAAAAAAAAAAAACTTTATTAGTATTTCCGGTAAGACAATCATTCAGGTTGCGGTTTCATATAATAAGAAGCAAACCTGTGTTTGCATAACAATAAATAATTGTGGCCTCAGTGGTTTCTGTATTAGCCGCAACTGCAAATAATGATATTATGTTCTATCCAAGGAAATTAGATTATAATTGAAACAGCCTTTAATCAATAATTCAGAATTATAGTATTCTAGTTGAGTTTGGATGGTATGCTAGCTACAACTACTTTTGAAATGATGGTCACTATTTTAAGAATACTTACGTTAGTGTTGGCATTTACGTATTCGGCCCATATCCCTGGGTTCATATGTACATAATGAACTGTACATTTGTGGAAATTCCTTGATGACGTTCCAGAATCCATTCCCCAAATGCCCTGAAATTTTAACGAGATTCCGTTCATAAATTGCTTGTCACACCCTCACACACACCCAAACACAAACACACGCCCCCCCCCCCCCCACCCACCCACAACGACACACACGAACGGGAATGAAAGCTGACCCTCCTGGCGGACGCAAAAAATAATTAATAAAATAATTTGTGTGTCATAATGCCTGGTGATACTTTGCTATTATAAATAACCTCGATAATTCAGAAGAATACGGGTACAAAAAAATGTCTACTAATTTTGCTTAAAAGATAATATATAAAAAAACATCCATGAGCATGCGCACTGTGCGTAATGGTTGTCTACTGTGTTCGGTTGTTGTGGGCCAGCATTCAGTTTTTGTTAATGAAACAATATACAGTGAAACCTCGTTGTGTCGAACTAGCTTAAGTCGAATACCCCTCTTACGTCGAAGTTACAGACTCGATATTCTGGACAACTCTTGTTAAGTTTTCTGAGTTTAAGTTACTGTAATGCTTAATTACATTTAAAGCTCACGTTCCTGGGCAAAGCTTGATATATAGTGTTATTATTTTTTAATATTCAGTTATTAGTTCGCAATTGTACGCAAGTCTTTATAAAATGTGTCAGAATTGTTTAATATTGGACTGGCCTGGATTCTTGAGTCCTAACCTACGAATAGAGTACAAATCTGAGTCAAGGATACTCGAGTTAAAGACCGAGTCATGGTCCCTAAAAACGTGGCCTCGATTCCAAGTCCGGACTCGAGTCGTACATCACTGATCGCTAGTGTATTAGAAAAGGTCAGTAAAATCGGTACATGACAGTAGTTACGTGATACACTGTAGGATAGAAAAATACCAGATATGCGCAATTATTGAAGTAATTAACTCATGTTAACTAATATTTTGTTTTGTCCATAAACTTGACCTAGGCTACCTTGGGTAAATGCGAAACATGTAAAATCAATTGCTATGAGGTCTTAAGTACCGACATAAGCGTTGTAAGTTAAGATGAGGTCAGGTGCACGATTAAGTCAAGTAATTAACTGAATATTTCAGTCTGTCTTTACCATTTTTAATAAATATTATATTGGTTTCTTATGAGCAAGGAAGGACTTCCCGTGACCACAACAATTTAAATACACATTTAAAGTTAGTGGTACTGTCAATTAAGTCGGTAACGTATCCTATTTGACCTTAACTCTGGAATTGTTCTAAGCTGATTAACGTACATAGGGGCGTATCCAGGTGGTGCTGCAGGGGGCCATGCCCCCCCCCCCCTTCATCCGAATTTGCATGTAATATTCAGGGAAAACATTCAAGACAGTAATATCTACAAAGAAAAAATAAAGCATAAAAGTAGATGTAAAATATGAATATATCATTCAAGTTTACTTCGTTTGATTACTTTCAGATGTAGGTAGCACACTTTTCCTCTTGTTTTCAGTCTTAAAATGGTACAAGGATATTGAAGAAGGCTGACTTTATATATATATATATATATATATATATATATATATATATGCAGCGGATATGCAGTGCCCCCCCCCCCCCCTCCTCCCCAGCCCCGCTCGCGGTCCCCCACTCCGGCCACCCCACCCCCTCCCGTAAAATCCTGGCTACGCCCCTGATACACCTTACGTGAAGAAGGAGATAGCGTGATCAAATCCTGACATTTACAGCCCATTCCATTTTCATATTGAAAAAAAAAATGCTTTCACTAGACAGACTGATTGTCATTCTCTCCTCATTTGCATCTTCCTTCTCTTATTGTATTCAAATTAATATATAACAGTCTGTCACAAGTGCGTGTCTAAGTTCATATTCTCTTCAATTTTCTGAAGAAGTTCTTGAAATTGGGACTTTTTAGCACAAAAAGTTCCAATATCATAGGAACCCTTGTTTTCAACTTTTATAAACATGCTGATCTACTCATAAAAAAAGGCCGAGAGAAGAACTACATTAATAACAGGTATGGTTTCAGAACGGAAATTGGCGGCATGAAAGCTAACTTTTACTAATGTCGTGGCAATCAAACGTTTTTCATCCTGACCGCCTCGCCGTTTGTCTTCTGCTAATTAAGACAAACTACGTAGGACAAGAAAGCTTTTGTTTATGGCTGTCAAAGCGCCGGGTCAACAACCAGCATTTGAAAATTCCAAGAAAATTGCCGGATACATTCTTAAAGCCTACAGAGGAGACTATTGTCTTAAATCTTGTCAAGACCTTGAGTTACATCAAAAGTTTTGTCATTTATTTCTCGCTAATGATTTCCTGTCACGATTAAACGTGTTATAAACTGATGCTAATGTACCGTGCCGGAAATCGATACTGTCTTATACTTGAGCAATGTTAAAAATATACCTCCTGGAAGAGGTCGAGTTCTCTGATCATGAGAGTGATCTAGACATATTTACTCACTACGATTTATAAAACTCTATCTACCAACCTTCATACCAAATAAAGTAGAAAACCATAGGGAAAAGTCTTGTTTAAAAATACGGATTAGATGTATAGTCAGAGCCTGACTCTCTACCTAAATTATGTCCAGGTTCAACAAGCTAAGCACAGGGGACCTATAGAACAAAGCTAACCCTAATACCATGAATGGTTGAGATCCTCAGAATTGCCATATATTACAATTATATATTATCTTTTGAATCATGTTATATGTCGCCAAATTTCAGTGGTTCCTTTGGCGTTATCCTATAATCCACAAAAAATCATCAAAACATGTTCATTACATTTTATTTAAAGTTGCAAACTCACAAACCAAATGACCAACAAAGGGAAAATATGATTCCGCGTCTCCGCGAAAGGTATAAGAACTGAAGTAACTTTGTTGATCACGGTGCGGGTCATCAGTCTTAAGGAAGGTCAATTGCTTTTTAGCAGAAAAAGAAAGTGTCTCAAGATACCGAAAAAAATTGAGTATTTTGGAAAAGAAAGCCACCTTTCTTCATTGTGTTCAGAGCTGTTCAAATTACTCTTATGACATGTTCGTGGCTAAGTTCAATTGAAAAAATGTTTTGATATTTTGTTTTTCAGAATTTGCAGTCAGTATTAGATGCATTTATACGGTTACTGGAATAAACGATAGATTGCAAATGTGAAAAATATATTTTCTGTTCCCAAAAAGACCGAGAGAAGCACTGCTTTAATACCTAGGTAGGGCTTCCAGTACGGTTATTAAAGCTTATTTTCTCCACTTTCTCCATGGCAATCAACACTATTTTCCGCTGGCTGCCATCTGACTGTCAGATATAAAATACTCCTTCTGCTAATCAAAACAGCACTGCTCTGGACAAAAAGACATTTGATTATTGCTGACAAAGTGCCGGGTCAACAGCCAGCATTTGAAAAATTCAGAGACCAACAGAGTGGGCCAATCTCTGACGTAAGGAGAGCGGATATAGCAATGGGGCTTGACATGCCGCGTGTATCGGGAAGATTGGCTACGGATTTCTCCATGACTTGTTGCGAGTGGGGTGAGGAATAACAGAGTAGGTTACGTGTAAGGTCTCAATAACACACTGAAATGCTTTAATAAGGGTTCCGGATGGAGAATTTTTGCTCAATATAGCAGCTGTGCAATTTTCCGTATTCAAACCATCAGTCCCATATGGACACGACGGATGGCCACAACATTCCCAAAGCTTACGAATGACACCTTCTTTTTCTTATCTTGCCATGACCTTAAGTAGATCAAAATTCCGACCGCCAGTTTTTATTTCTCACATACTTTTGCCTGTCATGACTAACCTAGTTTATTTTTTAATTTTCTAGTGTACTAACAGGACAAAGAAAACATTACATTTATTCTCCATGAGCCTGTTTCTCTTAGGAAAACATGGAGGGGACAAACTACCTTTTGTCACCTTTAAATGGGGGAGTAAACATATTTCATCACATGATTTTTAACGTAACAGTTGCGAAATAAAATTGTCATCCAGATGATTTCCTCATTTATGCCCCTTTTATCTTTTATTCATACACCTCATACCACTAATATATATATATATATATATATATGTGTGTGTGTGTGTGTGTGTGTGTGTGTATGTTTGTGTGTGAATTGACTGACTGAAACGTCATTCGAACAAACATTAGCCTATAAAGATATTCATTATTGTTTAGCTGCTATTATACATAAACTACAAACTATTTAGTGGACAAATTAAATCTCCTTAGCGTGTGAAGACGCTTCCAAATAATACTTCATTGACTCTAATAGGAACAGAATCAGCGCACCTCCTTACAAAAGAGCGGTTTAGTTTAAAATTGGAAATGTCTTTAACTAGTCATGGTCAAAAAATAACTCGTATAGTGCATTGTTAAATTTAAAATATCGTAAAAAACAACAGCTGCACAAAACTGCCCAGAAAAAATTTTATATAAATTATCAAATTTTTTGCTTTAACGTTTTAATTAAAGTAAACGTATATTTCTACAAAGGTTAATATCAGTTCATCCTGGATCTGTCTTCTCGCAAATTTGTCCTTGATGATTCCGTTAATACCTTTAATTGATATAAAGATTCACATGACAAATGACAACTGACATCAATATCAGTTGCGAAGACCTTTTAATAGTGATAGCTATACACGGTGTGTTTATAATAATTAAAAATTGTTGATTAAAACCATACCAGGTTTTATTATAGATATTTTATAGTAACAAAATTTGAATATTTTAGAGCTTCGGTGAAGGTGTGAAAACTGAGAAAAATTGTTTTCATATACCAACATATTTTCTTCATAATGCATGTATGTTGCTGGAGTAAAGAAATGCCCTCTTCATCATAAGCGGGTACATGACCTGTAAAATATATATTTAATAATGCATTAGATTTGATCAAATCTGAGTCTCTGTCTCTGTCTCTCTCTCTCTCCAATCTAAATTAATTTGCTGTAATTTTAAAGTGTCGCTCTTTCATAATTTATTCTAATAACAAAGAAACGGTTTGACTTCCTTTTCAAGGATAGTTTCAGATAAGCAGTTACGTTATCACAGCTCTTATCGATGTTCATTCAACATAAGTGAGTTCAGTTGAAGAGGGTTCTAGTCGTAAACGTATCAGATGTGGATCTTCAATTAATCAAGTGAGTTTTTAAAAAACAAAGATGAATAATTATAATAAGTATGCAAATGAGCTGTGAAAAAAACTCATGGGTACCAAGAATGTTGTTATATAACTGAATCACTTTGCCCATGGAAGCAAATGCGGGTACACATTTGTAGAGAGAGGCTTGTTTAGTGAATAAGGCGCCTAAATACCAAGATTAACTGTTAATTCCGCTTTCCAAGAAATTATATGAAATATGAAATTACCAAAGCGCTCAATTAGTATAAAGTAAAGACATCACGAGTAACAAACATAACATTCTTGGAGGCTGTCTACTGTCCTTCACCTGAGACAAGTCGTTGCGGGTCAGGGGGTTAATATTTCACTGAGACAGATGAGATGTCTCTTATCTGCCTGAAATCACGCCTCACCAGAGGCAGCCCAAGACTCAGGGTGACTTTAAATAGCGGCTCTTGGCAATTTTCTCCCGGAATTGACTGGCTACACGTTATACACTTGCAATATACTCTTAAAAGGGCTTCTGCTAAAACGTAGTCTGGTCTCGAGCTTACCACGCCTGGCACTTTGTAACGACAACTTATGCCCCGAGGCAGTCTTGAAAACCGCAAGGGAAAACTTCCCGGCTGAACAGCCTATTTGCTGCCCCTGAAAAGTGTGGCTAGCAATTTATTGCGGTCATTTAGACTTGAAGAAAGATTACTTGTATCCGCGATGGCGCCAAAGCTCATGTAAAACTGAAAAGGAGAGTATTAAATGTGACATCGATGGGAGGAAACACCTTGACTTTAAATTATACGTATCCATTTTATCTCTGTTTTATATACTTTTATCTCGGGTACTGGTTAGGCGTAAGCGATGTACCTTTTCCTCTCTGTATATGCATGTTTTTAGTAAGATGATCTTCATGAATATATTAAACCATGCCTACGGCCAAGTTGCCAAGTATTAGACATAACCCGATCAGATTTTATAACCTCTGGTTTGCAAATTTGTTAATTGTCACGTAAAGAAGAAAAATTAGTCCGAAGGCTACCTTATTTTGACGTTCTTCTTTGATACCTAGGTAGTGTATATTTTAGCCATTTAACTCCTTCTCTGGCTAAATCTTTTGTATGAGTAAAACTGTATTTACGGTCCTGTCCCCAATACAATAGTGCTCGGTCTGTTCTGTAGACTGAGGAAAATCCACAGGGCGTGTAGGACTCGAAGAAATTCGAGGGTCCGCATTACAATCAGGAATTACCGGGGGCGGTGTAATTGTAACCGCCAAAACAGAGTTTTGCGGATACTATGTTTTCAGCCCACCGCCGCCGCCGCCGCGTAGGTGTCCGGAGAACTCCTCCGTAACCGCTGGGCGGAATTTTACGAAACCCGGGATTATGTTCGGGTCACATGTGAACTGCCGCGCCCCGATTTTGTTTTGACCTCTGGCCTTTCCTCTGCGCTCTGTGTCCATTTGTGCGTCTGTTTCCACACATAAAACCACATATCTTGGGAACCGTTTGACCGATCAGGAAAAAAAAATTACAAATGTAGCCCTTGGATAGCTTTATAACATACACAAAAAAAATGGTGGCGCCACCTGCATCCATGTTTGCACAGTGTCCATCTGTTCGTCTGCCTTGGGTTAAAATCACTCATATCTCTGCAGTGGTTTGACTAATTTTTGGCATGCGTATATACATCCTGGATAGCTTTTTATATTTTATGACAGGTGGCGCCACCTACATTCACGTTTACGCTGCAGACATCCAAGCTCATATCTCGGGAACCGTTTGACCGATTGGGCCAAATTTTTGCATGTGTATAGATCTCACATAGCTCTTTATCATACGCAAAACCGGTGGCGCCACCTGCAACATTTTCGCACAGCGTCCATCTGTTTGTCTGCCACGGGCTAAAATCACTCATATACATGTAGTGGTTTGAATTATCTGCCTTAAATTTTGCATATGTATACAACTTGGACAGCTTTCTGGACTTTGTGGTAGGTGGCGCAACCTACATACACATTTCGGCTGCAGACATCCATGCTAATATGCAACACTTCACTCTATTTCCCCTTGCCACTCAATCAATGCCTCACTTCACCCGTTCCACTCTGATTTTGGCGGATACACGTAGTCGCTTGTCGACTACCCGTATTCTAGTTGTGATACTGTGGCTGGCATCATATTCGCGAGGCTGAAATTTCACGATTTCTTCATTTTAAAATTTTGCGAGGGTTTCATTTTTGCGATTGCACCAGAATCTATGAAATCGAAATACATTTTCGTTATTGTCATTGTATTATGACCTTTATCATAGTCGATGTTTAGACAATTATCATTAGGTGTTTCACGAGAAAGTTGCTATATCATCCACAGATTATGTTGTTGATTACCAAACCATGTTTTCAGAGGTGTGAAAACTTATCCATTTGTGAAGATGCTTCATAACCTATTGTTCATCCTCGATAAAAGCGCAGCTTATTCCCGAGGGTTTCATATTCGCGATTATTTCCCATTCACGATTATCGCGAAAATTAAATCCTCGCGAACAAAATGTTAATCACAGTATTTAATAGTTAGCAATAAAAATAATTCCTATAACATGTAATATGAGAAGGTAATGTAACAGAACATAGTGAAACCTCTACAATGTAGGCGCCTTTTTGACCTAGAGGAGATTACCGCAAAATAAAATCATGGTGAAGATAAAAAGAAGTAAAAAAACTGGCCACTATATAGAGGTGAGCACTTTATGGAAATATCCACCAGGAAAGGTTCTACTATAGTCCAATGGTTGCAGTATTAATCGTAGCAGCTGGAAGATTTTGAAGGATTTGTTCTAGTATACGGCTTTGTAAACAGCTTTGAACATCTGCAAGGACCCTTTTCTCTTATTTAATCTTTTTGTGAGTTCGATATGTTTATTTATTTCTCTTTCTATTTCTATGGCTTTCGCTCATTATCTCAAACAGGTATTAGTATCATTATCTAGTGCAGAGATAATTGAGGCGCCTACACCAAGGTTTAACAAATGGGCGCTACAAAAGGAAATAATATTATCAGCTAATCAATTAAAATAATTAAACGGTCTTTCAGTGCATGCTCATACAATTTGTGAAACAAGGTTTTGTGATGATCGGAAGCAAGAGTACAATAAGACTCAATGGAACTATGTATGATAGAGCACTATAATGAGAATCTTTGTTTGTCCATGGTTAGAAAATTATTTTGATGAAAGTAGAGGGTAATGCTCTAATTAATCATATGACGGTCATCAATTCCTGTCATACGTGAACACAAACTACATTCATCAGGGCTGCAAGCGTTGGTATAATTGAGAATATGAAAAGCGATAATCACATGGAGGCACGACCTTTTAGACTAAAAACTATAATTTTCAAGTCCATCAATAAGATGAAATTTATCCCTCTGTTCAAAAATGGAAGACTGATCTTTGAATATTACATAATTACTCGCCGAAATGAACCGTTTGCTCTGCAATCGTTCTTTCGCAATATCCGCTTATTCAATGAACTACATGTTACCGTCTTTCGGTCGGGTCGTTTTAATTACAAGACAACAGATCTAATTTGTTATGGATGTTTTGGCGATCAGAGTTCCGGCCTCCCGGGACCCAACAATTCAGTATTTTGTTCGAAAGTCTTTCTTTCTTATAGTTATCATGAAATTGCTCGCCCCCGGTTTAATTGACAGTTAATGTTATTTGAATAATGTAAACAGGTATTTTATAACCCGTATTGTAATAATGCTCCCAATAGTAATTAATATAATACCTCAGAGTTGTACTTTTCTTCAGTGCCCCTATTGTAATACGTGCGCTATTGTATAATGCATATATTGCGTAATGTGTAATTATTGTTGCATTATTAAATCTATTTTCAACCTTCTTTGTTATTATGTTTTGTTAACTGTTGAAGTAACAAAAGCTGTTGCGACAGTGACAATGAGTAATATTTAAATACCCCACAACAATTAATAAATATGGATGCCTTTAATTCTTGTATATAAAATTGTATATTGGAGATCTAAAGTGACCATCTGGTAACTTTGGCTGTCAAGTCCATATTCATGGGACATAAATAGTCAAACAAAGAATAAACATTAAAACCCTAATTGATCTATTATATAAAAGAATACTTGTGGTGATATAACTGTTATAATAAACATACCGGTATTTCATATTTTGAATGAATTATTTATTCTCTATTATATTCGGTTTGCGGGCGTAATTTATTTCTTTACTGCAATTAAATATTATTTAATATATTTCATAATGTTTTATTCCAAGCAATCTCATTATGCAGCATGAAATAAATGGTCACCATAAGTTACTCATATATATTACAAACGAATATAATTTTCCACTTTAACCTCTCATTATTACATTTTGACACATTTTATAACACAACTTTAACCAAAGCCTCCTGATTGTAAATCGTTCACTTATGCAATATAACAACATTATACACGATAACTGTCAGATTAGAAAGACAAAAAATAATTTAACAAGGTTTCAATGGACCTTGATCGAATCATGTAATTAAATTAATATCTAATTTGACAGGCATACATTTTGTTCCGTCTGTAACATACATAATAATTACCATCACGAAAACAGCTGATTCGTTTATTCCGAGAATTTGTCCTTGTCTTTTCCTCAACGTTTGAATAAGTTATCTCTTATATACAAAGATAGGGTTTTTTTCATGAGTGGAGTTCTAGCAGTTTAGTTGCCGTTCTAGAGTTCAGTGTTGGCCATATTCCATAGAACTTATTAACTACTGAAACTCTCTATACGGTGAAGCAATTTTAGATCACCCCCGTTTTAAATTACCCTCCACCGGAAACTTGTCGTGTTATCAATGTCATATTCCCCTCGGGATAATAAACTCAATACTAACCACTAGGATTTCAAATTAACCCTTCAAGATTGTTTCTTTATGATAAGTTATATATAATGATTGCAATTTTGTTCTTTTTGATTGCTTAAATTGGGTTCTATTTTATGTTTATGTGTATATGTCATGCGCAATGGGATTTTGTGATGTGCATGAGTCAGTATAAATATTGAAATATTGCGATATTTTTTTCGACTTGCATCTTCAACGTGTTTTTTTTTTAATTCACATCTCATGAGTAACCAAGCAAATTTGTGTATTTGGGCCTCTGCTTGCCTTCTCAATATGTTTTAGTTTTTATTTTCCCCTGAAGATGTCTCGACATATCATAGTGGCTGTGTTTTAGTTTTCATTGTCCCATGAAGTTGTCTACACGTGTCATATGTTTTGTTGTGAATTGGGAACAAAAGGGTAAATTTTTAGTTTTGGAGCTGGTTATGATAAATTTTCAGACAGACACTCCAAAACCAATACCAACCAAGTATGCATGAGAGCAATCACTGAGCCAAATTTGAATGAAATCGGATAATATTTAGGAAAGTTATCGCACGGAAACGAAAACCTGAAGGACAAACGGAAAGGTCGACAGACAGACAGACAGACACAACCAACTCAATGTCCACCCGTCCGCGGAAGCGGGGACAACCATAAGAATTTATAATGTAGCTTACATCAGCGAGGGGGTATCATCTGAACAGTGATGAGGTAACCTGAAATCAGGTTATAGCTATCCTACGGGTATTTGAATTTTATTTCAAATTCCCGGGGGATAACCTGAAATAGGGTACTTTTGAGTATTAACACCTGGTCGTCATTTTATATCAGTGATTGTGGAAGGTTTTTTATTTCACAATAAGTAGTGTTCCCCCGTTTTTTACGAGCATTGTCTGTCACGTTAATTAATAATTCCTTTGTCCTAGGTGATGACACATCCTCCATTAATTCATGGATGAATTATATCAAATTTGACAGGGGCGGGTTTGGAGGGGGCACAAGGGGGGGAGGGGGGATGCGCCCTATCTTTTTCAACCTAAATATCTGTGATATAGAACAGGCCCCGGATTTTACTTCTCGCATATATTTTCTTGACTTCTGTATGCGAGAGTTATATAAGTTCTACTTCCGGGACTCTTATTAACCTGTGCCATGCAGTGTTGAGCTGCCTCTCTTATTATAAGATCCTGTATCCTTCCCTGAAGGTCAAGCAAATGTATTCCAAATCTCATTTTATTATCATATTTGCTTATGAAAAAAATATAAATATAGATTTGACATTAAATGAGCCCAATTCCTGGAGGAAAAACATTTTTCTTCTATCTATTTTCCACTAAAAAATGAGATTGTGTGATTTGTTCAAAAACTATTGGCACATCAATGAACACTGTCCACTCAGCAATGAAGTCACAAACTTGGATATCCCATGTGACTAAATATTATAGATCTCAGTAAAAGCATAGTATTCTTGCCACTGTCCGTCTCAAATTTTCAGCGGGGGATAAAAACAACATGCATTACCAGATCTGAGTTGTTGATAAAATTAAGTCCATGATTTTCACATGTGTACCAGCCAATTAAACCAGGGCAAAGTCATGGATCTGGATGAAATCCTCCGTTTACATAACAAATGCAAGTGGAATAGGTTTACTTAACCTAAATAAGGCACAAGTGGGAAGATATAAGCTGTAACAACTGCAACATTATGTTCAATGGGAAGTTTAAACCAGATTTTAGATACTATAGATCCATAAATTTCAGTTGAAAAGGGTTTAAAAAATGATCTTCTATAGAATGCATAGGAAGAGACACAGCCTCAGCCGCTATGTATCACGAATTGCTCAGTCTTAGGTAGCACATGTAACATAATACATATAGCGCAATTTTATATTCTAGCTGTACACCCATAATTCGACATGCGATCTGTGACATCCGGCTTTTAGTGAGTTCTCTAAATTGCAACCCCATTGAGCGGTTCCAAGAAACTGGCAGAAATAAATATGTCAGGGTTCAGAAAGGACGAGACACGACAGTCTTACACGGACAGCTTCCAGGCAAGAATCTACCTGAGGAGGGAACTTGGCAATTAGGGGACGTGTCCGCGGAATAACACTTTTGGACCACGCCCGTTATATAGTAGGATCAAGCCCAAATTATAGTAGAACACCGCAACAGCCTGGATGAAGCTGCTTTGGTTAGCCTTAAGGTGCTTACTTATTTCTGACACGCCTACTTATTGCTTGGAGGTTGGACGAATGTATTTAACTATATGTGGGTAAATCTTTTAATAAAAAAAAACTACCATTATAAAGAAATATAATGCACAATGTACTAGCTTTAGTTCACAAAAATAAAATCCACAGTCCTGTATGAGTCAATCTTTCTTGTTTGAGCACCAGACATTTAGAATGTGAAAAAAATGTATTATTTATGATTATTTTGTCATGGCCCTTGGTAAAAATGTTAATACTTGCAGCAAAATAAATATTTTTATGGTGTTGTAAGGTCTGTCGGAACCAGTCTTACATCAAAATGTTAAACTTAATGGTACTGTGTGATTTTGTTAAAAAACGATTGGCACATCTTTGAGCCCTGTCAACTCGGCAGTGACTTCACATACCTTGATATCCCCTGCAACTAAAAGTTATAGATCTCAGTAAAAGCACAGTTTTTCTGTGAGAACACAACTGATTTCGACTCGGGAACATCAGGTGCAGGCTACTCAAACATGACATAACGTATTAAAATTATACTAACACTACAATGACAAATGACATAAAGTGAGCCTTTAGTTGACATCAGGTTAACTTTAGTTTGTTGTACTGCATGAGATGAACACACAGGTGCGGCATCTGGAATGAAAAAAAAAATTCATAAATCGTAGCTTGCAAGTCACTTGACCATCCCATCTTCTTAACAGCCAGGTATCTGCCGTGGTTTAGCAGAGACCTTGCTTTAGCGAGCCGCCGAGTTTGCTTTTTTTTTTTTGGATTATTAACCAATCAGTATAATCGCGTACGACGAGTCTACGCGGCGGAGAGAAAAAATTTATCGCTATTTTTAGATCAACCGTCTGGCTATGGGAGATTATATCATGTTATCGAAAATCTGACCGATCATATTTAGACTTTGTAACCGTGTGAGTTTCCGGTGCATGTGTTCTTGTTGATAAGGCGTGAGAAGTGTTTTTCTTTAAATCTTTGTACCGTTTAGTTTTGTAACATTGGAGCTGATTGGCTGTTAAGACCTCGGCACCATCACTTTAGCACCTGAACAACATATATGAAAAATCAGGCCTGGTTGCAGGCGAAAGCAAGGTATCTGCGCAAGGAGGCCAGGAAACTGAATCTGAGGAAGATGTATATGACCTTCTTCATTTTCTATAAGAAATACATCAGAGTTTGGCTCCAAGGAATATATAAGCCGCATAAGCCGTATAACAGAGGTTCAAAGCAGTGGCTCAAAGCCAAATTTCAATGTATGTGAACATGACGTGTGTGATTAGGTGATTGCATGTCTATGAAATAATCTACGCTTGAGGCAACGACATGAAAGACAAACCAGATCTACAACACTGAGACTGTGTGCTAAGCTCAGTCAGCCATTCATCTGATAATGTACAGGTTTTCTTCATTGAACGTTCATCGATGATAAGCATCGATTTATTGACCTGCAATCGGTCAATCTTACAGGGTTCTTAACTGAGATCTTGTTAACTAAGTGACTATACAAATGAGACTACTTGAGCCAATACGTTTATCTAGCAGTGTTGTGCCAAGTAATCCGTTATAGTGATGATTGGTCGTTTTCTTTCATAGTCGATTATATTTTACATAATCGATCATAAACGATTATAAATATATGCACATGCATATAATTTATCAAGAAAAAATATTCTAATCCTGTCAGAGATATATGAAAGACGGAACACAAGGTAGAGAACAGCATTAAAACTGAACTTCGTCCAGCGAACAAGGGTTGTGTCATCAACCCGGCCGTTACCTTTACCTGTCAGCCTTATGTACAAGCCCGACTGGATTCACTCGGTCAATATTTTAGGTACACATGTGTAATTATATACAACAAATTTCACGGTAAAGATGATGGTATATAAATATTCGATTAATAACCGATCATCCGGCGTTTCCTTCTGTCAGTCATCAAACATGATTTTACAGCAAATTCCTACCACTGATATCTAGAAAATGACAATATCTATGATTCAGGCTTAACTGACTGACTGAAAGGGAAGGCGGCGCTTGAGCCAGTCATCGGAAAATCCAGCCCGACTGGCTCCCTCGGCAACGACAAAGTTTGACAGATTGAGTTTTTTCGGTAAATACGATATATTTAAGGCAAAAATAGAAGATATTGATAGAGTAGAGGATCGTAGAGAGAACCACCGACCTTAGACGGGCAACTACAACCCACTTTTATGGCAACACCAGGGATTTAACCCGGTTCGTCAGCGGGGAGGGCCGATCGTGTTACCGCACAGCTGGCCAGGCCCCCTTCCTCTATAATTTATTCAGGCTAAATATTTTGCTTATATAATTAAATTTACAAAATCTAATATTCATTAATTATGAACATTATATTTTAACATACTGTATCGCTAACTTCGGCTAAGACGGGGATAATACCGCAGAATACAATGTACAGGAACAGCATACAAAGAGGTACGTGTACTATATATAACAATATAAAGTGTACTAAATGTGGCTTTCAATGTTATCCCAGTATTCTTTAAAAACCTCTATAGATGTAACTATTACAAACCCTCTGTTATCTTTGAAATTCATAGCCGGTTCAGCCAGAATTCGATATATAAAACGTGAAAGAAAAGTACAATATAATGCATTGAGCTCTAATATTCGTTTGAATCATTAAGAACTGCAGTGCCCTTTTAAGAATTCATAAATCGCAGAGTCACCTCTTTTGAAATTGTGATGCGTAAATAAAAGCACCCATATAGAATACCATGTATTACTCTTATATATGCAATCCAAATTTTTCGTTTGTCTCGAATTTTTCTTTCCTTTGAATCTAAATGGACAAATAAAGATACAACATTCAACACAATCGTGTTATTCATACAAAGCAAAATGCAAATAATGTCCTATTGTTACATGTTACTTTACAAACTGCACATACCGATTTAAGAGTTTGCAATAAACTCATTTTATTAACCTAAAATAATAATAATAATAATAATAATATTTAGTACAAGTATATGGGGCAACGGGCAGGGAAAAAAGGTTATTATGGGAGTTTTCAATTTGTACCAACGTGACATTAAAAAAATAGCTAACTGAGACAGTGGTCCGGAGAAACATTCAACTCTTCTGTAAGTGTCTCTACACTTGCAGAATAACATCCACTGACACAATTTCCTGGAGTCATTTAAAAAAACATCAGATGTCAATTATATAGCGTTGTGCCGGTCTCTCATGCGACATGACTGATTCCCCAGACCATGTTATAAGACGGAGCCCGGTGTTTTCTGTTATAAACCTCACATCAAAAACAATGTAAGATAACTCCCATTCAATCTGCACCCGTACTCTTGACCAGAAGAAGTGGTTTAAATTTCGCATAAATTCTTTGTGATTGCGAAGTGATTGTGTCTATTCAGATAAAATGACCGACATTCCATATATTTAGCTGCTTCGCCCTTTGCCCTTTTATCATTGCATCATGAATGCGTGCGTTTATTGTGCATTAGGGCCCTGCGCAGGGCGGGCTTTGACCCGCAACCCGAGGTCCCCCGCGGGCCCCCGCATAGGAATCTTTGCGGGGCGGGGCGGGCTGCATCTGAGAAAAGTGCGGGGCGGGACGGGCCGAAATGACGTCTCTGCGGGGCGGGGCGGGCTGCGGGTTGATGATCTGGCAGTTAAGTAAAACATGAATATTAAATTATACTTAAAAAAAATATCATTTGAAGAAATTGGTATTTTGGAATAAAATGTTTTCAGATGTCGTTAATTTGAAAAAAAAAAAATATTCCTGTTACCCCTAACACTACGGAAGCGTATTGCTGCCACCTAGTAAAAGAAAAATCAATTATTTATCTCGTACGTACGACATAGTATTTCGTACGTACGACATAGTATCTCGTACGTACGACATAGTATCTCGTACGTACGACATGTTATCTCGTACGTACGACATACTATCTCGTACGTACGACATATTACCTCGTACGTACGACTTATTATCTCGTACGTACGACATATTATCTCGTACGTACGACATACTATCTCGTACGTACGACATATTATCTCGTACGTACGACATATTATCTCGTACGTACGACATAATAAATCTTACGGATCTGTTTCACAGACTACAAAACAGACCAACTGATATGTGTATAAGCATTATATATATATATATATATATAAATATATATATATATATATATATATATATATATGTTAAATAATGTATGTTCTCCACCTCCTTGCAAACAGTTTGAACACCGTTGAAACGAACGTATATATATTTCTTTATTTATTTATATATACTATATATTTAAATGCTATTCGATTATATCATTTTTCTGTGTCTGGGTTTCTGAAAGATTTCAAGGAAGCGAAATATATCAAGTCGTTGTCTGCAGGTCATATACAGAACTTTCATTTTTAGATAGATGATTAAATTATGTTGGCAGCGTATGATGTTAAAATGATGAGCCTGTCATAGTATTAATAAAAAAATATTGCCTTTGCCAAATTGAAAACAAGAGGACAGCTACCAAATAGCCTAATTTTTAGTGTTTGAGTATTGTGCAGTTTTCTAATATTCATAATTGATCTAAAAATTAGATTTATGATATAACGCACGGTGTAGTGGATCGTTAAAAATATTTAATGTATATACAACCATTGATATAATATGTGGGTAGCGGAACAGTCAACAACCCATTTTATGTGGTACATATAATTTAATTTTTTATTTGAATTAAATAAAAAAAATATTAAAGACTATAACTCATGGAAATGCGAATAATCTGTGAAAGAAGAATACAAAATTATAATACAAGTCTTTTGTTCATATGTCAGACTGAAGTGGTGGTAAAGCCTACACCTCAGATCGGTTTGATTTGCGGATAAGTATAAATTCTTATATGTGGTACATGTACGTGTAACTTGTCCTACTACTGTAGACACCATGAAGTTAAACTTATGGGATCAAGCACTCCGTTTCATAATTAACATAGGAATCATTAACCTCTCCTTATTGGCATCTTTGTATTACAGACACCTCTATAAGTGACACTTAAGGTTCATATTCATTTGCAATAATATGTGTATTGTTTCACGTTATTAACTCATTTTGGGTGAAAACGAAAGTTGTCCAGCAAATCCATGCCGACACACGAGCTTAATATCTCCTGTTCACTGGTTTTATACATTGTCATGGTTTTGTCTGTGAGTTAACACAGTCCTCGTGTGTCTGTTTACCATTACAAGACCCCTTGACTAGAGGCAAGATCTTAGTTGAGCACACGCGAAAATTATAAAAAAGAGAACAAACATGAAAATAGAAACACCCGGAAAAGCTAGAAAACCTTGATTTGTGAAGTTGGGTTGTACGTCCAACAGGTCGCGTGATCGCTGTTTGTTTTTCATCATTCATCGCACCCGTGGCAAGCCTTTTTTCCACTTGCGTAACGGATTTAGCAAACGGTTTTAGAACGAAATATTGAAAGATACCGTAATATTTAAGGAGACTACACTGTATTTCATATATACTTAATATACCTGGTATGTGAAAGGTAAATAGGTTCACTCTTCACGGATTTTAATCTCCACTACAATCCTCCTCTCTCTCTCACTCTCTCTCTCTCTCTCTCTCTCTCCCTCTCTCTCTCTCTCTCTCTCTCTCTCTCTCTCTATATATATATATATAACCCCCCCCCCAACCCAACGAGGATCCGCTGGGCAGACTTACCTGTTCAGGTAGTTGTTCTCTCACTGCTTTGCAGTGATGAGGGACATGGCGTTACCACTACATCATGGTGAGTTTACCGAGTGGATTCCAGTTGGTATGAGTATAGTATAGTATATTTGCCTTTTATATTGTATATTTGCCTTGTATATTGTGTATTTCCATAGTATATGTGTATTTTTATCATATGCATACTACTGATATGTTCACTGCTTCCAAGACCCTATTACAAATCAGTCCAGTATGCTAATTGAGCATCCTGGAACATATCTTTGTATTATATATAAAATTTAAAACAATAAATAACCTCCTTGCCCTGCCCTGTTATGTTCCAGTAGCGCACGTGTACCCCGACCAATCCTATTGTGCACCCGAGGACAATGGGATCAGTGTCAGTCTTTCACATACCCCCCCCCCCCGCCCCGAATCGCACTAAGCATAATCTTGTAATCTCGTAAAGTCTCGGCTTTTCAAACCACACCGTTAGCTTCATTCTAACCACATTCACCTGATGATCGGGTCGCATCCCGTGAAACAGACTGTTGTGAATTAACAGTGTTGTTTTTCTTCAGAGTTATATGTATATATATGTATGTATTTGTGTGTGTGTGTGTGAAAAGACTGAAAGCCTCGGGAGATATTGCCAGCGCTGTGTTAGAATAGCTGAGCTGGTGGATACTATTAATGTCATTAGTAATACGTATAATGTCTATCAGTTCTTGTTCTTGTTTGACAAGATAAAATATCCCACATGTGCAAGGGACACAGCTATGTTATTGTCACTTGCGAGGGACTCCTATGCTTATATGGCAAATTGAATATGGAAATAGAATTTAGAAACGGGACTATGCACAAGTGCCAATGTTCATCTGTTTCAAATGTGATGAAACAACTGTCCTTGATCTGATAGTAACATCAAACATGAATACCTCTAGAAATAAACTCAGTTTTATAAAAGCACACATATATGTATATATGTATCAATAGTCTGATTTATATACAATATGTATTGGTAGTGTGCCAATTAATCTGTTTAACCAATGATTGATCGCTACCTTTATAATCGATTAAATTCGTTACATATTTGTGTTCTTGTATATTTCCAACGGGATTAGATTCTTTACATGTACACGCATAATCGTTTTAAATTTATATATATATATATATATATATATATATATATATGTATATATATATATATATATATATATATATATATATATATATATATATATATATACAGAGAAATCTTTCTAAAGTTGTGGCCTTTGATGTTGTCCGGGGCGAGTGATCAGTGTCCGCCGGAGATGGCTTATCGTGTCCGTATTTGTCAGGTTCATTTACTCTTTGAATGTTCGTTTGAGTTGCAATCTGCTCTCCGTTGTCCGCAGTAGCGATCGAGGTGTCCGCCTTGTAGAGGTTCTGTTTATACACAACACATACGGAATTTCGAAGGGGCTAAATTCTCTTGTCCGTTATAGCCAGTCGTCCGCCTAAGTGAGGTGTCCGTTAGACCAGTTTTCACTGTATACATGAGAGAAAGAGCCGATTGTAGTAGTTTAAAATCCACGAAAAGTGGCTTCTATCGGGAACTATTTACATTTCACATACATGGTATATTAAGTATACATGAAATACAGTGTAGTCTCCTTAAAGTTTACCGTATCTGTCAATATTTCGTTCTAAAACCGATTGCTAAATCCGTTACACAAGTTGAAAAGAGCTTGCCCCGGGCGCAATCAACGACGAAAAACAAACACAGCGCTCACGCCACTTGCTGGTGGTACAGCCCAACTTCACAAATCAAGGGTTTTCAAGTTTCTCGCGGTGTTTATACATTCATGTTTGTTCTCTTTTTCATAATTGACCCGACCAAGATCTTTCCTCTGGTCACGAGGTCTTGTAATGGTAAACAGACACACCTGGACTGTATTTACTCACACACAAAACCATGACAACGTATAAAACTGGTTAACAGGAGATATTAAACCCGAAATATTTTTCTGTCACAAATTGATCGCATGTCCATGCCTGATAGTTTCTGATTATTTTTTTATCATTATTTATTTCAAAATGAAAATGATTTGTTTACTGTTCAGCTACCCACTAATCATGTATCAATGGCTGTATACGCATTCAATATTTTAAACGATCCACTGCACTGTGCTTTATATCATAAATCTATTTCCTAGACAAATCGATTTAGAATATTAGAAACCTGCCCCACAAATATCCTTTCTCAAACACTTACAGTCAGGCTGTTTGGTAACTGTAACTCCGAACCTTTCTTCTCCAAAAAATAGTTTCAATTTGGCAAAGGCAATATTTCTTTTATCATCAATATGACAGGTTCCTTATTATAACACCATACGCAACAGAATTTAATCACCTATCTAAAAATGAGAGTTCTGTGTATGACTGGTAGACAATGTAGATTATATGTCGTACGTACGAGATAATATGTCGTACGTACGAGATAATATGTCGTACGTACGAGATAGTATGTCGTACGTACGAGATAATATGTCGTACGTACGAGATAATATGTCGTACGTACGAGATAATATGTCGTACGTACGAGATAGTATGTCGTACGTACGAGATAAATAATTTATTTTTCTTTTACTAGGTGGCAGCAATACGCTTCCGTATAACACTGACTGACAGTTGTTACAACACTATACAAATGTATCTTTTCTAGGTATAACATCAATTTGTTATACAAAATAGATGGTGCATCCTTAATCTGAAATCTAGACTTTAAACAATTGTCTTTGCAATGGGAGCTGGTCATTACTTTGTATAAAGTTACCTGGCCTGATGTTGTATATTGACTGTAACCCTGTACTTGTGTCAAGTCTCACATATTACATAATATGGCTGGGAGTGAAGCAAGGGCTTGATTACCTTTGATCTTATAATAGACAGTGTGTGGCTACAGCTGGCTCTGTAGGTGACTCAATTGACCTGGAACTGCACAAAGCCTAAGGTGGACTCCTTATCTAATTGTAACTCCATGTGCTGTCTAATTGAAAATGACACTGGCCACTGGCGGGTCAAATCCCTGTCTGCAGGGTCACAGCATAATGTGTTGATGATTGCTATAAGAAACAAGGCTCTGGCCATGTCCAGATCTCAATGAACATCCTAAACCTAAAGCAACATCGGTCAGATAACTCCTTTACTCCCTTAACCTGATAAGTCTCAGTTTCAGCTAATTAGCAGATTGTGACTGAAAAAACTTTAACCAGCAACACATCTCGTTAGTTTGATGGCTTGTGATTAGCCAATACTATTCTAAAGGGTCACTTTGGGTACGAATACTTTGAAGAAGTCTAATTTTTTTCTTTACTTATATATTTAAGTAGAAACAGACACAATAAACCAAAGGTTTGTTTATTTCCCATGTAAAATATGAAAACATATTTAAGGTGTGTTTATTATTATCTATAAATTAAATCCATATAACCAATCAAACATGTCTTTAAAAATATTTCATGAATTATGGTTTGAATTATTGTAAACCGTATTCAAATAAATTTTTCATTCCAATCAACAAACAATTATATATATTAATTATAAGTGTGTCTTATAGGCCTATATGTGCTGTCAAACATCTTGATATGTAAACCTTAAGATCCGAACACCATTTTTAATTATTTTGCGGGCTGGACTGCGGGCCAGAAACTTAAAAAATGCGGGGCGGGGCGGGTGCGGGCTGAAAGAATCATAGTAACTGCGGGGCGGGGCGGGCTGAATTTTTTTCTTTGATTGCGGGGCGGGCTACAGGCTGAAAGGGTATGATGCGGGGCGGGTGCTGGTTCAATTTTTTAGCCCGCGCAGGGCCCTATTGTGCATACACCACAAATCACTAAATATAACCTGTTTCATGTATTTTTTAGACTTATGATGTGGTTTTCCAGTCAAATGCCTCTTCCCTGTGTAATACATCTATTTTAAATAGAGGACGGGTTCATGGCCTCCTGGTGGAACCTTTCTATTGAAACAGAAGAGATTTTCCTTTTCCTTTGAGGATCTGGAGGTTTTCGAACCAGGGACCTTATGACTTATGTAACTCGTTCCCATGTTCCTTCCTCTTCCCATTAAAAATAACAACTACACTAAAAGAACATTACGTATATTTTTAAACCACAAACACTTGTTCGGAACAACTCTTTAATTAAACTTTAAATAATCTGTAACCGCCGGTCCTCTATAAACAAAGATGTGTACGCTTATCGTTCTGGATCAAGTTTTAAATCGTATAAATGTGCTTCTCATTATACTTATTTGATTTAGGAAGAAGAAGGAGGTTTGTGAGAGATAAAAAAAGAGACAGAGAGCGATAAAGAGAGGGATTGAAAGGAGAGAGAGAGAAAAAGAGATTAGGATGGAGAGAGAATGAAAGAAAGAATGAGAGAGACAAAGATATATATATATATATATATATATATATATATATATATATATATTATTTATATATATATAGAGAGAGAGACAGAGACAGAGAGAGAGAGAGAGAAAATGGAGACAGACACACAGAAAAACCAAAAAAAACAGGGAGAGAGAGAGAGAGAGAGAGAGAGAGAGAGAGACAGAGAGACAGACAGAAATAGACAGAAATAGACAGAGAGACAGAGAGACAGAGAGAGATTTGCAAGGGCGCGATATCGCAGCCCGCGTTTCCGTCTACCAAGCCCTGACAGGCTTCGCTGCCCTGGTTTCAGCCCCTCCAGCACTGACAGGCTGGTAGCTAGCAGCTGATAAGTGAAGCTACTATCTTCTCCCCATCAAACAGGAATCGTCCTCCCACCTGACAACCGGTTTACATGACCGGCAGTCAACTAGGACAGCCTGCCTCGCAAAAAAAAATAGTGGACTGGTTTTTCTCAAATCAAAGAAAGAGAGGTTTCGTCAGCTTCCCAGCAGCTTAAAAATAGTGGACTGTTTTTGGGCACAATAACGGTTTTGTCTTGATTATAATTGAACAGTATATATCTTTTGTCTGTTTTGTCACTTCATGTGGTATAGGCTAATATATATCTAATATGTTTTCTTAAATTATGGAAAAATCATTTAATTCGACTAATGAATGTGGTGTTTTGTTATTAATGATATTGAATCGTGACCTTGCCGTTTGAGGGACTTGGTGAATCACGCCAAACTTTTCGCGGATGATAAGGCTTATTGTTCTCGAATGTTTCAAAGGATTTGTAATTATGTTTTTCAAGACAATGAATTTCCTTGACACCTGTCTTTAAGTTATTCTCACACCGACAGTTCATAGCGTTTCAATCATACGCCGATCCTTTTAAAGCTGGGATGACAGTCCGTAGAACGCATACCTCCGACATGACAAAATTATCCAATCAGATCCCCGTATTAATCTGGATCTGTGCCAAACTTTAACGGGTCTTCGCTTCATCATATCCAAACTCTGTACAAATATTCTACGAGATCCTACTAACAGACAGACAGGCAAACACAAACAATCAAGGTTCAAAACATAACCTTTCGGCAGAGGTAGTAACTTCTCATTAACCATAAATTATGACTTTTTCCATTTAATTTTCACATTTTATCTTATAAAAAATTTGTCATGATATAAATTTATTTTCTCCATAGATAATCACATTTTTTTCTATTTAATTTTCACATTTTAGCTTATTTTATTTTACAAAAATCATAGTAGGTTTACTATAGGATGTGACACTTGATATACACAGGGTGGGGAAGTGCGGAGCGGTAAAGGGGCTTGAGATGAGCTGCTGGCCCTTGAGCAATATCAAAATACAGCTTGACATATTGCCATTTAAAATGGATCCAACAAAGGAACTCTTACATTTCTTTTGTACACACGAAGCTTGAGTCCTGATGACAATTACGGTCCAGCGCTCTCCCATTGTTCTGGATTTGTCGCCATTGTGTTTACACTTCTTACTCCAAGTGATTATCGAACCAAGTGAAATCAGGCGGAAATTAAAATTATCCACCGATGATTAAAATTTTACACCTGTTATTATGCATCTTTGCTTAATTAGAAAACCATAATTATAATATTTACATAATATTACATGCGTGGGCATGCTGGAGGATAGATCATTTTACCACTAATATTGGAATCCATAAAGGCCGCTGCATGCAAACAACTTTTGTTCAAAGTTACCTTGCAGCAGCAGTGCCATTGTGCTTGTAGATGTAATACAAAATTAATGCGTGACTAATATTACTTAGTTGGATCATCTGGACCAATTCCCTGACCGTGGAGAGCGAAGGATGGTTTCTCAGTGGATTTGTCTTCTATGAAGGTTAATAAAAACTTAGTGTGGGTTTCCCCCGTGAAAGTGTAGGCGGAATACGTGACCTAAGCCCGACAATTATTTTCCCAGTGCTTTGACCCAGTTCAGTATACAGAGGGAATGGGGGGGGGGGGGGGGGGGGGGGGGGGTCGAAGAACTCATTTATGATTTGACCTGTATTAACTTAAAAGCGATCCGATAATTTTTAATCAAAACCTGGTCACAACCTTCGCTCTCCACGATCACGGAATTGCTCCAAATTACTTAAATAATTCAGATGATGCAAAATATGTGGTACAAATAGGTTAAGGCGGGCAATTAATCCAGCCATGAACTCTATATGACCTTAATCGCATATTCATTCAATGAATTATCATGCGCAGAACATTTGCGAGCAACCATTCAAGTTACCGTTAGCAATGTAAACAATCAATCATCCATCAAGCGCAATATTTGCATAATTTAGGCGACTCTCCCAAACTGAACACCTACAGTTTTAAGCCCCCGCTGATAGGTCCGACAGCCATGTCACATCGGTTTCGAGCTAAATTTGAAGAACTTGCGAGATTGGTTGAACCGTTGTTACGTCAGCTCTGTCACCATCTGAAGACTCCAGTAGTAAACATATCAACCAATCAGAAAGAGCGTCCTTGGTTGCCATGTCATGGCAGTCGAATGTATCGACGAGGGCTTCTTGCCTGCCTTTCCCAAATATTAAGTAAATAATAAAGAGGTGGACCATATAGTGTATAAAAACGCTAGGAAAATCTCAGATAAGTAATAGTTATAAGGAAATGACCCAGAAAAGTAACAAATTTTACCGAAATCTACACTAATATATAGCAATTCAAGCGCCTGGGATATATCATAACTGATGGTGGCCGCTTTGGACTTTAGTCCCGGAACCCCTCTGTTGTCACGCCTCGGATATAAACTTTTTTAAGGAAGTAACCGCCTGCATTTTTAAATATGATTGATCTAATTCTTGAGCTAAGTATTTACATCTGCAGAGTTCCATTTCGTTTTGGGACGAGGTCTTGATCTCTCGGGGATGATGTAAAGTATGTCATAAAGGGGTTCATTGTCCTTAATTCTCCATAATCCAAGATCGAGACATCTCAAGTTATTTTTCGAGGGGGCTATCGCAGCACCACCTTTTGGCAACTACAAATGGCACGGCACCAGGCAGTGTGTTACTCTGAATCAGAGCCCAAGGCTTCCGTATGTTTACATTTTCTGACAGTCAGAGCGTCAGACATTACAAAATATCCAGTAGTTCCTAGAGCATCAACATACTATTGACTTATCCGATTCTTATTAATTTACAAGTTTTCTTTAGGAATGTAAGACATTAGCCAGACTTCAATATATTAAAGCAGCATCTATCTTATTTGGGATGAAACTAGACTGGTCTTCAGGTTCAAATTATGATCTGTTAGATGGAAGCTAGTACAGGTAAAGAGATAACAAGAGAAAGAGACAACCTGGCATTATACTTCTGACTGGCATATGATTAAACATTCATGTGATTGCACTTGAATATAAGCATATTTTCCCAATCACGGTATATTGAACATATGCTAGGTACACTCTAAAAAAAAGTTCCAGGTTAAACCCCAAAGGTTTTTAAGGTTCTAACTGTTTTGTTGTATATTGCTATGCTTTTGTGTGCGTTTCCTTCCGTTTCAATATGGAATCGGGCGTTTCCTTTACTTGAGATCATACGAAATATTTGTTACATGTCCAAACCTAACCATCTGCAGTGATAATATTTCATACATATTATTCATATTTTTTCTCTCTATAGCTATCCTTTACTTTGCAGGCTTGTTAATCTTGTTTGTCGTGTGCCACTGCGGGGAAATATCTAGTTTTAACATCAAGACTTCATCCAGGTACCTGCCTTCTGTAGTGAAGACCGTACCCGCTTAAATAAGATACAATACTTTTTAAGGTCCTGGAAAAATCTAGCACGATCTAATACACGTAACCTTACCATTGTTTGGAGATCGGTCACGTTTTTATGACTATCCGTTGCAATCTTTTACGATTATCACGATTTGGATCCCTGATGTCCTCCCCTTGCTTACGTTCCCTTGGTTCATAAAGTTCTATGACCTTTTATTGCCTTATGTTAAGGACAAAGGAGGTTGATTAAACACGACTGAGACATGATCGGTATAAAATGTAGGTAGATTTGCATTTCATCAGTTTGTCAACACTCCGCATACTACGCTGTATTACGATTTGCTCACTACGCTTCATTGCGTTCTTCCACGCTCCTAAGATGCTCACGCTTTACAACATTCTGAAACGATTAAAAAAAATGCATGATCATGGTTAAATTTTAGGCAGGTTTAAAAATTTGGGCATGATCATAAAGATGTCTACGATTATGGGGATCCCATGCGATCACCACGATTTTCAATCTACCATCTGTCACGCTCTTTAAGACGAGATGCGATCTTAACACAATTTAAAAAAAGGGGTTATCGTGGTCTTGCGTAAACGCAGCTTCAGTGTAGGCACCCAAGTTGTTGTTGTCTGAACGGCCAAAATATTGTCGGGCATGAGTGTGGACTAGTTAGTATATAATCCATTCTAGCGTTTAAACATGCAGGTAAGCGTGACTACGCTAGAGGACCGGTTTGCGAGTTGCCATGGGCCGAGATCACTGGCGAAGTTTCTGACAGATGGATCTGCAATAGACCCTTATCTATAACTTTTGTCAAATTTCTTAGGATTTATAAGGAAATACGGATAATGAACTCCTGAGAAAAACTTTGCATCTCTCCCGACAGTTCAAGATAAAATATACAGTGCGTTTCTGAGGCTTCGTCACAAATGATTTGCCTGAAAACTGCTAATAAGATTTGACATGACCTCCAGTATACTGTTTTTGGTTTCATATTCGATAGGTTAACTTTTGCGATTGTCACGTTTTCATTGTGTCGCGAGAGTTTCTTACATCCTTATGATCTAGCATCACACTAAATGAGTTCAAAAAGCTTCTCACTGTTATTCACATTTTATTCTAAATCATTTATACTTTGTATAAATACACCAGTTAAGATAATGATAGATCTGAATCTGTCGGTACTGTTTCCTCACTAGAGAACAAATAATTATGTTACTGTACCGCATCACCCTTTGTTACCAAGCAGAAATCCATTCTTCGTAGGATCAATCTATGTCAATGTAGCTGAGTTGACACTGAATGACTTGTAAGCTCTGCACCTGGAGCAGGCGGAATCTTATACTATAAGATCTGTTTAACACACAGGGAGATAATACAGCATATAATATATAACTGCACTGTAAGTGACCTTTAATTATAAATATCCTGGAGTATAACCACTAAAACTGTTCTTCCTTTGGCCAACTATGGGTCAGTCTGTAACTTTAACAAAACCTAAATTTTAGAACTGAACAAATCCAGAATGACAACTGCCAAGTTTCCATTTGCAACTTCACAGATAGTGGCCAACTGCTTGGTAATATATCCCCCATCAAATTAAAATTTTTACCGTTCATTTAATGAAATTTCTGACCATTGTTTTATCGTCAGTTACATATTTATTATTTTAAGAAATAACTTAGCTATATAAATATGAGTACTCATACATTTGATCCCGCAAAATCGCAAATGAAATTTAAAATATATGATTCAAAATCAAAATGATTTAACAATTTAAAAATGTAACAATTTGCAATTTATTTCTACATTTTGTGGAAATACATATTTCAAATAGGATTATCAAAAGCAGTTTTCCCTTGGTCATTGATATTTATGAGATTTTTCAGCAACCGCGGCAACCCGACTTAGTGGGCAGTTAGTTACATTATAAACTGATGGGGCCTTTGAAGAAAACTAATATCAACATGGCGGAAAGAACTTTAATTCTGGGCAAATTTGCGTCTCCTTTATTGAAAAATGACCCTGAAGACTTTATGTTTATAAGATAAAAAGAACGAAGAATCGTAGTATATAGAGACATTTAAGGAGGGGAGATAGCCTGATGCCACAGGTTTCTGGTATGACATCAAATGCTGGCGAGGCGTTTAAATCTACATTATAATTGTCGGTGGATTTTTGTTACGCATCTCTTCTGTGGCCGATCCTTGGAAATATTTTTTTTATCTTGAACTGTCGGAAACGATGCAAAGTGACCTTAAAGGGGCATGTTTCCTAAATTATTCCTCTATCAATCCAGAAACATCTTAAAGAGGCTCAATCACCTCTCTGACTTTTATAAACTCAAGGTAATAAACTTAAGGTAATCCCTTGGAGAATTATTTTAAATAACCCAGAAAACGTGGATATCACCGCACACAAGCTGTTTGTTTTGTTTATATCAACGTGTTTATAATATCTTTGGACCCGCCAAAATAATTAAAACATATTCAAGAAAGGCATGTAACAGCAAGTCAGATAAGCAAGAGCTTTGCAAGTGGCGTTTTGCAACAAGTGACCTTTCTACCTCCTAATATATGCAAGCTACCACCTTAGGTTATATAGTTTTCCAGTATGTTGCTGATAAACAAGTTCATACACTCTTCACGAAGGCGTAATAAGAACTTTTCACAGCCAAAACTACCTTTACATGATTAATATATACACAGAGGAAACCAGAAATCACATAAATTCATTTCATAAGTTACGTAAATGGGGCACCTTTAAATTATTTTTCGAATGGGGTCATTACAGCGCCACCTGTCGACAACTACGATTGTGCATCATGGCAGAAAGCAATTTGTTACTCTGAATCAGTTCCCAAGGTCCTCCCTATCCTTACATTTTCTGAGAGGCAGTGAGTCAGACATTAAAAAATCCATTAAGAAAACGTGGTAGAATGGTTTTAAACTAACGTTTTGTCTTATCTATTGCTATTATTTATAATTATAAATTATCTTTAGGCGTGTTATTCTGATAGCTTATTGAAAAAAGTTAACCTGTGACGGGCATGTTGTTATGTTATCTTTTTATATTAAAACAGTTTTCATGATATTCTCTAAAATTTAAAATGATACTAAACCATCCAAGTGGAGAATAATGAACAGGTACAATAGGCTAGCTGTACTAATAACTTCTCCATATATTTCAGACTGGTTGATATAAATAGCATTACTGTATCCATTTGTTCCATATCAAACAGAAAATTCACATCTTTTCTATGTTAATGCAAGGATTCGTTATAGTTCTATAAAATGACTTTATAATGTTGTATTTGTTTAACAAAGTGTTAAGTATTTGCTTAACATTGGGTGTATTATACCTTATAATATATAACAAACCCTGTCATAACCACGCATATCTGAACAAAACAATAGGTACCTTTATTGAACTGTTATAAAAGAAACAGAAGACATAGGCTCTGCTTTCATTCAAAGTCATGCCAGTGACAGCTGTCAGATGAAATCATTACCAGCACACTGGATAAACAACAGGGCTTGTAAACCTTGCTCTGGCTCCATTCATCCACATTTCAACAAAATGATAACTACAGCGTGACAGAAGAAATAATGGGTTTCTGTTACAACTGGGCGCTTTCATTATTTAAAAGAATAAGCTATATGGTCTATAAGCAAAAGTATTGACAGTACGTTAACAGGTGGATGTTGTCAGAAACACTAGACAATGTCATAAATTTCTTTCAGAAGCAAGTGACAGGGATATTCAGAACTCAGCCAGTGTCGCATTTAGTCATGTGGCTTAGCATCATATTTGAGCCATATCGTTACAGAAAGGATAAATACATCAAACTTTGTAGGTGGATAGAGTCATATAGGCTATTGATTTTAGAGGGGGTGCCCACGTGAAGTACGCACTAGTTTCGTTTTAGCGCCTAAAAATTATTTGACCCTTGCTCATCGAAAGAAAGAAATTTAGCATAAAAATACCAAGGGTTAGGGAAGAAAAAATCACTTGAGATCAGCTTTATCTGGATAATATATTGTAAATGATATACCAGATTTAAGCCAAACAAGACTTCTTTCGAGCTTAATATGTTTATTTATTTTTTACCAATTGCGCAAGAAGCCCACATTACACAAAATATCACGTGACCATGACAGATCTCAAAGTGGTGGTCATCAACCAGATGTGAAAATATGAAATAAAATGTTTAAGTAAAGAGAAATATATATGTACAATATATATATATATATTTATATATATACATTTCAATGTATTTAAAGAAGAACAAACCATAATTTGTTTTCACTTCATTAAAAATGCAAGACCATATGATTCAAATCGTATGTACAGCTTGGTCAAATGGAAATTTCGTCTAAACGATGCAAATCGACAATATTACAGACATTTATTTATATAGATATTTATTTATTTTCAACGAGTAAAACAACCAGCTGATTTTCATGTCCTAACTATTTGTATTCAACAGAAGCTAAATTTTTCCTTCCAGTTAGATATTATAATAAATGTTTGATATACTTAAAGTGTATGTAAATGTATATTGAGAAATAGTGCGCTTTTTCCATAATTCCTGCGTTTTGGACTTTTGCTTGCTAAAAGGACCAGAACATGTGTTCGAATTGGCACCAATCAGGATTGACCTGAAGAGAGTCCATACAAAATTTGGTGTTTTTTGTCAGGCGTGTATCGATAATTTCCTTAAGCCAGCTCATTATTTGAAAATATTATGTTTTAGACTTACAGTAATATGATGGTCCTACGATCGTAATATCACATAAGCACATTCATTTTACTTACATCACTAAATAATTATAATCTTTTTTAGTAAACGTAGTCTAACTTTTTTTCAGTGCCCATGCAGAAATTTGGTATGAAATAGGCTTTTTTAAATATCTCCAACGTAAAGAAATATCAAAATCTTTGATTTTGTCCTTTCGCTTTTAATTGTGGTTGTTTTCAGTAAACACATTTCACAAGAAATAAATAATTAGGTAGTTCTATAAAAGTATCAGTGATGTCAGTATTCATTTTAATTTACCGTACAAACCGTAATCTAATCTTAACTCATAAAAAGATATAACAACAGATGACTAAATGCCACTCGAAGCTCCAACTAATTGAAACTTGATCCAAATTGGTACCATCGATAATTTTACTGCACTTTGTTAATTTCTTGGAAATGTTATTAATCCAAACATATATAATACCCCACTAATGTTCAAGAACCACCTTATATTCAATTATATAAGTCCATCAAGCTACAAGCCAACGATTTCCCCTTAAGAGAGAAATCATTTAGGGTACGTGTAAATAGATAACGCTTCATGACATACTTTTATTACCATATATCGTGATCGAGATATATAAGTGCAATCATCATTAATGATCAAAGGTGTGGACAATTCAAGAAACTCTTTAATCATCTGGGATCTTTGTAAAAACGACATCAGATATGGATTTAAAAAAGATGGTTTCACTATATACATACATATATATATATATATATATATATATTCTAGTACATTCCCTAAATATTTTATATGGTTTTAATATTTATCATCTTAACAAATATGCAACTTTAATGTAAATGGTATAATATTTCTCAGCTTCTTTGATTATTTAACTTAAGGGCACCTTTAAAGGTTTAATTACTGCAACATATCTCAAGACGGCAGTGATATATTACATGCTTACATGAAGAGCCAACGGAACTTATAGACAATACAGACTGAGATGATAGGAAAACATGGTTATTTCGTGATGATATGACAATAGATTGTCAACCAAAGCCACGGGTAATGAATACATTTAGCCCCTTTGGTCATTCTTTACCTCATAATTTCGTGATGGACGGGCAGTCATGGCATTTATTTGGCTATGAGTTTAATCTTTTATGTATTAATTACGTTTCCATGTGCATGCATGGCCATCGGAGCCCCTGTGGTTCTTTATTCAATGAGCAAGATCAACAAAGAATATTTGAAAGGTGAAGAAGTTGCATTAGTGTTACACTACTTTTCTGGAATTCTTTCCCTCAGCGGAACAAAAGGTGGAGCAAGTATAATTCTGAAATCCAGTTGCCTAAAAGTGTGAGTATATATTACTAAACAGAAAATGGCAGTTGATTTACAGATGAGAAAAATCGGTGTATCCTAACATAGGTTTCGCGAAATAAATGGGATCTCGCCATGTTGACTCCAACATGAATGCCAAGCTGCCACCTATGAAAAAAGTGTTCCTTAGGGACCTATAAAGACATGTGAATAAGGTTCATAGAGTTGATTAAATCCGTACACCTGAACGTTATAATAACGAGGATAGGGGATGGGGCCCGGAATTTGTACCGCCTCGAAAATTTTTTTCGGAGGCCCTGGACCTTTTGACCTCAAGCGAGCTACATTCATACTTTAACATGATTTTCGTCACATTTTCTGCTGTAACTGTTTAAGATATATGTATATTCATGAATTAAAAATAGGTTTTAGGGTAAGGCGATTTCACCACATTCAGTTTGTTGCTGCAAACGTGTGATATTTTCCATAAAATTGTGTTATTTTGGATTCGGGCCTGCTGAAAGAATGATCAGGGTTGACCTAAAGATAATTCATACCAAATTTGATGCTTTTATCCGGCATGTAACGATAATTCTGTTAAGCCACCTGACTCATTTACACTGACGGCCATTGACTAGGAGATCTTATAGGAGCCCATATGTAATAGCATATGAAAAAAATCAAATGCTGATAAAAATAATTGCGGGAGTATATGGTGTGTTTTTCGTTTAGATAAAATAAAAGCTACAAGTGTCTATATAGGATCAATATATAAGAATATGTAAAGTGAACGATAGGTAATAAACTGCACGGAATTAGCCAGGTATATGTTCCAGAGAGAGAGAGAGAGAGAGAAAGAGAGAGAGAGAGAGAGAGAGAGAGAGAGAGAGAGAGAGAGAGAGAGAGAGAGAGAAAGAGAATGAATAAGCCTAAATATAAACTGCAATACTAGTAAAGTTCAACAGAGGAATGAGACACGTGAAGGCAATTTATAATTCTGCATATGAAATGTACTACCGGTATATTTATGTACTCAAAATGGTATCCAAATGAGCGGTTCTGAGAAACCCTGAAGAACAAGCCTGTCAGTTTTAAATAAGGGCGCGAGGATGCGAAGTCCCCTGCAGCATCCAGGCAAGAATCCATCTATACGAGAAGGCAGGGACATATATCGGCAAAGTTAAGACCGGAATTACGTTTTTTTTGGTCCACGCCAAAATCCTCAATTTCTAGTACCTGCATTAATTATTTTTTTAAGTGCTTCAATTTGAGTAGATAATAAATTTATACTTGGCTATACTAAGCTTACTATGATGTTCTGGCTTTTAAACAGAATTCGGGTAGGGATCAAATAAACACCCAGTGTTCAGTGTTTTTACAAAAGTACAACAACATAAACGGGTGTACATATATTACACCCCGGCGTTTTCTATATGAACGTCCGTAACGTCTATACAAGTTTTAGTGTTAATCTGGTGTATACCAATGTTTGTTTATAAATATAACTAGATTTCTTGTTATTGCGTAACGACATTCACGGGTTTCCACATATTGCCCAACCACCCCCACCCTCACCCCCAGATTGTCCACTGCTTTCCCAACTGATCTAAAACTTTATCGATCTGTATATGTCTGGAAGAACTATCGTTCCTTAAAGCATTCAAGAAATGTTGTCGTTCCTTCTCAAGTATTTACAGATAAATTGAAAATGTTGACTAACATTTTCGTAATTTGCATATTTTTGTAATTATATACGACACTAGTGGCCCATGGGCCATGACGCTCAGCTGAATTCAAGGAATGTTGAACAATGAGAGAGATGACTGCCAGAGTGCCAAAAAATCATGAATTTTATGAAATGTCTGGTTTACGGGAAAACTCTCCAAGATGGATTGACATGCCGAATTTCAGACCTAATCTTGAACCATTCCTGAGATGTGAGCAATTTTCCCCACAAGCACATGTACGTATGGACGCCACAGGAAAATGATTGCGGATGTGGTGCCACTAGTGTTAAGTACAAGATGGAGCAGGCCAAGATCTATGGACATGCACATTTTCAGGCCAATATGGCAAGTCACTCCTGAGAAAAGGGCATTTATTTATTCTACAAAACCGGGTGGCTTCATCTGTCTGGTTTACCAGAAAACTTTCCAAGATGGATGGACATGCCAAATTTCAGACCAATATCTTGTACCACTCCTAAGGTATGAGCAGTTTTCACCCAAAGCAGATGTACAGATGGATGCCACAGGAAAATGATTGCAGGTGGCTGCACCAGTCTTGAGTACAAGAAGGGGGAGTCCAAGATCTATGAATTTGGACAATTTCAGGCTAATATGGCAAGTCACTCCTTAGAAAAGGGCATTTATTTATTCTACAAAACCGGGTGGCGCCATCTGTCTGGTTTACCAGAAAACTTTCCAAGATGGATGGACATGCCAAATTTCCGACAAATATCTTGAACCATTCCTGCGATATGAGCAATTTTCACCAAAAGCAAATATACCGATGAATGCCACGCGAAAATGACTGCAGATGGCACCACCAGTCTTGTTTACGAGATGTAGGTGTCGAGGATCTATGAACATGCACAATTTCAACCTTAAACATTGAAGAACCACTAAGACGAACAGATGGCAAATGCACAGATGGACACTACGCAAAAAGTATTGTAGGTGGCGCCACCAGTCGCAATTAGAAGATAGAGAGATCCAAGATCTATGGACATGCAAACTTTCAGCACGATACATTGAGCCACTCCTGAGATATTGGCTGTTATCTAAAGGACACCCAGATTCATATGGCACAGAAAAGATTGCCTGTGGTACCATCAGTCTTTGTTAGGCACAACAACATAGGTGACGGAACAACTATGCTAGGTTTCGGAGAGATCAGTCCAAGGGTCTCAGAGGAGTTCTCTTGAATCTAACGCAGATTTATTGTATCACATTTTTTATCATTCTTGGGGGGGGGGGGGTACTTAGCGAGGAGGATATGGGTAACAGAGACCGTATTTCAGATTTCCATAGAGACTTTTCATGGACCTCCTTTGATGGCAAGTATGAAAAATCAAGGTCCAGCGGTTACGAATTGTGCCCTGTAAACAGATGACAGCTTCTTTGAAGGTATCAAAAATAGAGAAAAAAAAATGTAAAAATTAGAAAAATACACATGGTGCCACCAATTTGCAGGAACTGATGGAACACTCCATGACCAATATTCATGCAAAGAATCATGGTGATCAATGCATTAGTTATTCAGATACTTGAGCTTTTGTATCAATTTTTTTATTATTCTGGGGGGTACTTACAAGCCCCATAGCTTGGAGGATATGACTAACAGAGACCTAATTTTATGTTTCCACAGAGACTTTTCATGGACCTCCCTTGATGTCAAGTAAGAAGATTCCAGGTCCAGCAGTTACGATTTGTGCCCTGTTAACAGATGATAGCTTCTTTGAAGGTATCAAAAGTAGAGAAAAAAAATTCGTAAAATTAGAAAAATACAGGTGGCGCCACCATTTTGCAGGAACTCACGGACACTCCATGATCAATATTCATGCAAAGAATCATGGTGATCAAGGCAGTAGTTACTTAGATACTGTACTTTTTGTATCATTTTTTTTTATTATTCTGGGGGGTACTTCGGAGACCCATAGCTTGGAGAATACGGATAACAGAGACCTAATTTCAGGTTTCCAAGATTTTTTTTGACCTCCCTGGATGTCAAGTAAGACGATCCGAGGTCCAGTGGTTACAATTTGTGCCCTGTTACAGATGACAGCTTCTTTGAAGGTATCAAAAATAGAGAAAAAAAAAATCGTAAAAATTCGAAAAATACAAGTGGCGCCACCAGTTTGCAGGAACTGACGGAACATTCCATGATCAATATTCATGCAAAGAATCATGGTGATCAAGGCAGTAGTTATTCAGATACTGAAGCTTTTGTATAAAATTTTTGATTAATCTGGGGGGTTCTTCGGAGACCCATAGCTCGGAGAATATGGGTAACAGAGACCTAATTTCAGGTTTCCAAGGAGTTTTTTTATGGACCTCCCTGGATGTCAAGTTAGAAAATTCCAGATCCAGTGGTTACGATTTGTGCCCTGTTAACGGCCGGCCGGACGGCCAGACGGACGCCGGACAACGGGTGATCGCTATAGCTCAGATGACTTTTAGTCAGCTGAGCTAAAAACTGATAGGGGTATCACTACCTTACTGGCCACTGCACTTCTGCATTATAAATGACAAATGACGGTAAAAGTTTCAACTTACTAGGTCAAAAGGTTTATCTCATATGGTTTCTCAACGGAGAATTCAAAATTTTTCCCATAAAATTGTTATGAATTAGATTTGGTAATGTCATTTTTATCCATTTTGTCTGTATCCCTTAAAGATAAGAAGAAAATAGACATTTCAAATCTGAAAAAAATACACCTTTTAAACCCTGTGACTTTCAAAAACAGCCGAGTGCGTGTCGTGTCCAGTAAGAGATATTTGGTCAAATACTACATGATATAAAGACTTGTATATACATGCGCGAACAACCAACACAATATTGGGCCTACAAAAAACTTCCAAGGTTTAGTTCATCATTGGGAGCTAAACGTATTAAACAAAAACCATGTGTAAACTAACATTACAAAGCACAAGATAAACTTAAAGTTTCAAACTATTGGGGAGCATCCCACATTAAGAAAAGCTCACATGGCGGAGGCCTATATTCCTTAGAATGCATATTTCTAGTTGACCAAGTCGGTAATTTATATTAATACACCGGATTTCATGTTAAATAAAGTACCGCAATACCATGAATCAAACTTCAGATCCACGGTTAGGCAAAGAGAAAAGTTGTTTCACATGATTGGTATATCCTGTTATATATCAAGTAATGGAGAGAAACAGAGCGAGCTGGTTTTACCTCTGTGTCACCTGTTGCCTGGCAGCGTTAATATTCGAATGGAAGACACTGGTGCAAAACCATATCCGTGTCCTAAAATACATAAGGAATGCTGAAAATGACCATAAACTGTTCATGCTGATTTAATAACACAATACCTACGTGTGTGAGATTTATACAAGTAGACAGCGCGATTATTATTCATTTGAATATGCCCTCTTAGTCCATTGATGATAGAGTAAACCACAGACTAACTCGGTTGAATTCATGTGATGTTTAGTAAGGCGCCTTGTCGTTCAAATCAAGGGTCCCTGTCTTTAAAAAAGAAAGGCCCAGCTGCATTATAACATTATATATATATATATATATATATATATATATATATATATATATATATATATATATAAATATACTGGTTTTTGCAATAAACAACTGCTATAGTGCTCTATGGTATGACGTCAGAGCTTTATAACTAAACAAATATATAGAAATTTTTCCAAATTTTTCCAGACATGTCTGATTGAAATGTATATATTTTAGTTAATGTAAAGTATGAATTAACGCGAGAACATGTTGCACAAAACTATACGTAGTAAAAATGTCTGATAAAATTTGATTTCTCTACATTTGTATAATTATGTTTACGTCAATTTCTGCAACTAGCTTTCACATACCAAATTCTCACACAAAAATATCTAGCATCAGAGGGGAGATATATTACAAAAGCCATGATTCCCATCGGTTCGTTGTTGCCAAGCTAGGAGATAGTGGTAGGAGATCGTGATTTCTTGCAGGCGGAAGTCATTAACACAAGCGAAAGAAAAACTTTCAATATTTAAACAAAAAGTGGAATATGTAAGTTGCAGTCAATGGTTAAGTAGGAGGTTATCATTAGCAACTGCCGGCGTAGCGTCTCATGGTTATCCTCTACTTCAAGCTGGTGAAAACATCTCCGGAAAGGCAATATTCACTAAAAAGGGAATCATCTGTTTTACGCTATCTGGTATCATAAACCAGACGTTTACGACGTGTATGATTGAAAGGCTCAGGTGCACAAGAGACCTTCAACTGACCAGGCGCATGTCGGTCTTAACATAGAGTGCTCAGACAGGAACGTTTACATGGATGTTTCTTTAGCAACATTTAATACAAGATTCGTTACAAAATTGTGCTCTAACCAAATTTCTGCAAACATCTATTTTTTTTAGATTTTTTCCCAAACAATATTAGAATAAAATGTGATGAACCGCGGCCCATATCAAATATGTTTTGTTTATATCATAAAATATATTCATTAAAATTCACGCCCTTTAAAAGATGCCCTTATATATATATATATATATATATATATATATATATATATATATATATATATATATATATATATATATATATATATATATATATATAAACCGCTGACTTGCATCCTTAAAATTATGATCGAGCAACCATGTTGTGGTACAAGAGAGAGGAAGAATCTTTTTAAAGACGCTAAGACGTTCAGCTACAAGAAAGCCCCATTGTCACTCTTCGAGCTCAGTAAATGTGAAGGATTTATGCAAGAGACAATTATCATTAAAAAAACAACAGCCAGTGTGACAAAACAGGTGCGCAGTGAATGCCATTTGATTTCAACACAATAGTTATAGGATCGCTTCATTCCATTAATCGAATCCCAATATATATACATTTAACTTAGTTAGTGTATATATTTAACATACCGTATAAGATGGTTATATCCAGGTATCGTAATGTGCTTAAGTTCAGATTGTAGAATTCTTTTGGAGGAAGAAATTTTAAAATGAGTCTGTACCTAACTGCGGTTCAGCAGAGACAGAAAATGTCAAAAGATTCACCTGTTAGGCAATCAATCACGAATTTAGTTCGCTAGGATCCCTATCCTTTTTTTCAAAAAGATAAACACTGTACACCTAAACAGTATACATTTGGCCAGAACACCTTTTTTCAGAAATCGATCCAGGAGGGCAAATATCCCATTTTTAATACATTTTCTAAAAAATAATCATATATGATCAGTGTTCAACGAAATAATTACGTCATTGCTTTTCTAAACGGATAAAAGGGCAAAATGAAACACGCAATGTCATCAAAATGTTGTAATTTGAATTTCATGAAAGAAATGTATAAACAGCTGGAGTTCAAATTCGGAAAATATCTGTTTGATATCAAGATAATAATGTTTGATGGGGTAGGCGTGGCGGTCAAAATGGGCAAAGAAAGTGCTTGAGATACCAACCTTTTATTGGCCTTTTGTTATTTTAAATTTAATAGTTCAGTTGTTGGACGTCCTTTTTGACTCTCCTAGACAGCAAAACCATACCGGGAGCTGCTTGAAGCGTCGCTGAAACCGAAGAATTGATAATATTCTTTTGGATATACACGAGATGTCCTAGGTGGCTCTAGTCCTGTCCCTTGGCTAATGTAAATCATGACTAAATGGATACGATGTCTAGACAATGAAGGCTGTCTCAAAGAATAAAATAAATGTTTACAGGGTTTGCAATAGGAACTGTAGAAATTATTAATATATCGCATATCAAGATGTCATGGCTCACTTAAAACACGAGTAAAAATAGCAGTGTTAATGGTTTCAACCCGAATCCTGGACAGCATGTTGACCCTTTTGCAAGAGACACCAGAGGCAGGTTTGCACCACCATTTTTTTCTGTATTTTGGATAAAGACGCAGGGTATATTTTAAGGAATATTAGAACTACACAAACTTTTAATCAGACGTTCCCAGCAGGAAACAAATGACGCATGTGTGGCCCAACTATAAAATAGTTGATGGCAAAGGCACCATGCATCTCAGACAGGCCTCTTTATTGTTAGTTTGATCCTTATCCGACTAATGTTGTGTTGTTATATACAGCTTATTTTCTTAATTCGAATATTATTGATGATATAATATATCCTTGACATGTGTGACTGATAAAATTTAGTCATTTAACTAACGGCATAAGAGTGGGCCTTCAGTCTGTGACGAGAATAAAACTGATTTTACAATCTAGAATTACGACTGCACATTTTCCGTTTACAGCTGAACACACTTGGTCAACTGCATGTTAAATTATAAACTGTTAAGACATATAAATGTTTCGATGAACAACGGAAGTAAATACTTAATTACATGTTATTCAAGAAACATAATTATTAAAAAAAAAATCAGTCTCCATTTTACAACACATCAGCCATACTCATGGCGGTCAAGGCCATTGGTCACATGCACAAGAAGCCTTTGTTGACAGCTGTTGATTGGATGATGTCATGTAAACCCTCTTAAACCATGACCAGCCTTGTTAAAGATGGCTTCTCATGCAGGGACACATCTGATCTATCAGGGCTTAATTGATGAAAAAATAAAATTAATTAACTAAAGTTCTGTAATTTATTTATGTAAATGTGAAGACTGAACAGTAATTAACAAAGAAACATAGATATTTTGTAATCAGACGCTGTCACGTTCACATAGGTTCTGTGTGAACGCAGAAATATATGTCTATACTTAATTCCATAATTTTTGGAAAATGTCCTTTGTGTGTGTGAGAAATTCTGGCTGACTCTCTTGCAGGCTGATTGAGCAATGGTTAAATAAATGAGACAAGGGAACACACAGGAGATCGGAGTCTTTTCTCAATAGTTTGAAATCAATGTCAAAAGCGTCCATTTGTATGCCAGTGGTAGTCCAGACGACGGAATAGGGTTTGTAATTAAATCTAAACTAATCGGGGGATATTGAAAGAAGGTTTATTTGAGCGGACGTGAAAATCGTTTTACGTAGCGTTAGTCCAGTACTGGTAGAACGGTTTGTCGCATTTGCAATGTCTAAATATAAATTTGAATCTTAAAATTTACCATGGATATTTTTTAAAAGCTATTCACAACATTTCAATAAGTGTGTGACCCTTAGTACTAATTGGCCTTTTCAGCGTTAAAATTATGTTCAGTCCACATTATTTGATGATACACTATAAACGTTTCGTCTTTTATTAATTTTCTGGTATTGTGCCAATTTTGTTATAAGAAGTAAATGAGGATATTTTATATAATAAGATGTATTTGGCTGCTGTTCCTTAACTGGGACAGAGTCTGATTAGATGTTTGGATTCCAGAGGTCATATATCTCACATATCAAATCAATTAATTAGCTTAATTAGCTGTATACCGCTGTACGCTGCTGAGGGTTTATGTATGTATCCAGTTAAACAATTCATAGAATAAATGTACTCAGACAGCAGGCATGCAGAATTTGCGCGGACGATCGTTCAAGCTAGGTGCATGGAGGTTACGCAAATGGAAACTGGCGCGAACGGATTTCCATTCGCGTAATTTTCTTTTTAAGAAATAGAGTTGTTGGTTAAATCTATAAAAAAAGTAAAGCAAAGTAACTTTCTGGGAGAGAGTAGCCTCTGAGAATTGATTAAAGCTGGCGATCCGGCATGTTAAGATCTTAACATTAGCGGCAAGCAAATCATTCGTTCTCAAAAACTGCAAAATGACTGACCGTTTAACCATGGTCTATGCACGCATCGTGATCATAACTGTTGTGTGTTTCTTAAAAATAAAAAAAAAATGTACTTCATTGTCTGTCATTGTATGAATCTTAGGCTGCAAATAAAGCAGGGATTCTTTTACATAAGAATTACATCGGCACGCTGCCGGTATCGAATTCGACATCGCATTTTTGAATATGCTCTCATTATTTAAGGTATTATTTTTAAGGTACCCTCCCCCTGAAACAAAAAAAAAAATGAATAATCATCACTGGTTACCGTCAAATGTGCGTCAAACCTTTTGTTAAATGGCCGTCAAAATTTCATTTAATCCTTCGTTTTTACTTTTGGCGGCAAGTCAGTCGAACCAAAGTCATGCACCTAGTGAACTTTTCAACAAATATGCAACCAACCACTTTATAGGTTACATGGATATTCTGTTTGACAACATTGGCACAAGTACCGTGTTTGCTAACAGCTTCTTGTGGATTAACATACTCGCATTTATATTAACATTTCTTAACAGTAATAACCTACCGTCCATTAAATCTGTAAACAGAATAAGCCAGAAATCACAATAATTCTACAGGAAAGAAAGATGAATAGGAGGCCTTCAGTTATATGACTATATCAGAAAGAGAAACGGGATATGATGAAATACTATATCACTTCACCATGGAGGCTGACTAAATATTGAATCTAAACATTTATAACAAAAACGTTTCACTGGTGAAATTTTCATTTACCTGGGAGGTATCTTATTCTTTCATTACGTAAACGGTTATACGATACAGAAATGAACCACCTGCGAGAACCCATCTGCAGATCATGTTTCATATCCCGGTTCATAAATTCCATGTTTCGTGGCATCGGAGCTGACTCCATAATGCTACGTTTCCTGCAGGAAACCTTTTTATCTATTATTTTTCCATATCTGTTTTTAATACAAGTCAATCTTGCCTTCCAAATTCCGTCTAGCAAAAATGTGATAATTAATTAAAAATGTCTTTATTTGTGAACTTGTGCAGTACGGCCATTAGGTCGCGTGCGATGTATGTTATTTGTTCGCGTCACTGATCGCGCCCGATCCTAGCTTATTTGCCTCCGTGTGCAGGAAAAAAAAACGAAATATAGGCAGATATCATAATATTTTAAGCAGAATACTCATAATGCTTGTACATTCAACATGCCTGCTATGTGTATAGATCCCTTTAAAGTAGATTGTATCTGATTTGAGATCATCCTCCGGCGTCACGGGGATTAGACAACTCGGTGTGCGCCTAGACAAGTGATTAATTACTTCCGAGAAATAGGGAACCGGTAAGAAACTTAATATGACAGGAAATATAAGCTGATATGTTGCCTTAATTAGGCCTACAGGTATATTCTTGCAGTTCATGTACCCCTCTGAGAAAAAATAATAACTTATGCAGACAACATAATTATTCATCCGCCAGATGCAGAAAGGTATTACTTAAAGGTCGGTTCGCCTTTCAGCAAATTAACGAAAAAAGTTTCAAACATATTTTGTTGAAATTTGGTGGAGGGTTAGAAAAATAAATAAGAAACAATCCTTTAAAATGTGGAGGTAATCTGAATCGCCGTTATTTGTTTTAAATCAACGATACCCATTGTGACAGGGTTTTCATTATAATACATCTAATGATCGGTATTAGAGGGTGGCTTTGTGCTGGAGTTGACCTGGGATGGGGTTGTGGAACCAAGACAGGTGTGTAGACGTACAGGGTGACGATCATGCCGGCGAGGGTTCGATGTGTTCGAAACAATTGATTTTATAGAAGTTTCCTTTTCATATTGACTATGAATTGAAAAATGTTACATTGCATATATGTGTTAATGTGTTAAAGTGAAATTTCTCTTTTTTTCAAATTCATACTGAAAATTTCCATTTATACTGCGGCCTGGATGAAATGTTAACTTTCCCTCGAACTGGATTCTCCCCATGGCATACATGCACATTAGAAATTATTTACACACAACCACTCAGAACAGACAGACCTACACACACAGACCGAGGGGGGTGGGGTGTCAGTCCTGATTTGGTTTACTGTGACTACCTCAAACTCCATATGAGGAGAACCAGTTAATTATTTCATTTTACATTGTAGGTGGATTGGTGGCAATTAGAACGCTAATGTTTGTGTGTGTGTTTGGGGGAGGGTTTGGGTGTAAGGGGGCTGGTGACTGTGTCCTCATGTGGCACCACAACAGCAAAAAATGTTATTTTCATACAATAAATGAACAAACTAGATGTGTCGGAACGACACGAATGCCCCCGCCTTGGGCAAATTAGAAACATTTGTAAAATTTGGAAATTTTTTTAAGTTCAGGAGGTGTCGTATGGTCAAAAGTAGGTCAACAAGGGCAAAATGCAAACTCGATCTGTAACGGGTCATTATCAAGCAACACACCAAAAATCATGCCAGTATATGCAGGCATTGTGAAAAAAAGTCCATACATGTGCATTTTTCCATAAAAATTTCTGTCTTTCATGAAATTTTCTATGTTTAGGAGCCGTAAACAATGAAAAGTAGGTCAACCGGGATGAAACGCAAACTCGATCTGTAACTGTCATTATCTGCCCACACAAAAAAATCAGGGTGGTATCTGCAGGCATTGAGGAAAAAAAGTCAGTACATATGCATTTCTTATGAAAATTTATATTTTTCATGAAACTTTGTATGTTCAGGAGCAATCAAATGGTCAAAAGTAGGTCAACTGAGACAAAACAAGAACTCGATCTGTAACTGGTCATTATCTGCCTACACACCAAAAATCAGGCCTGTATCTGCAGGCACTGCGAAAAAAAGTCCATACATGTGCACCTTTTTATGAAATTTTCTATGTTAGAGCACCGTCAAACGTTCAAAAATAGGTCAACTCGGACGAAACGCGAACTCCATCTGTAACTAGTCTATATCTGTCCACACACCAAAAATCAGGCCAATATCTGCAGGCACTGCGAAAAAAAGTCCGTACATGTGTATTTGTCATGAAAATATATATTTTACATGAAATTTTCTATGTTCAGGAGCCGTAAAACGGTCAAAAGTAGGTCAACCAGAACGAAACGCGAACTCGATCTGTAACTGGTCTATATCTGCTCACACACTAAAAATCAGGCTAATATCTGCAGGCATTGCGAAAAAAAGTCCGTACATGTGTATCTGTCATGAATATTTCTATTTTTCATGAAATTTTCTAAGTTTAGGAGCCGTAAAACGGTCAAAAGTAGGTCAACCGGGATGAAACGCGAACTCGATCTGTAACTGGTCTATATCTGTCTTCACACCAAAAATCAGGCCAATATCTGCAGGCACTGCGAAAAAAAGTCCGTACATGTGTATTTGTCATGAAATTTCATATTTTTAATGAAATTTTCTATGTTCAGGAGCCGTAAAACGGTCAAAAGTAGGTCAACCAGGACGAAACGCGAACTCCATCTGTAACTGGTCTATATCTGCTCGAACACCAAAAATCAGGCTAATATCTGCAGGCATTGCGAAAAAAAGTCCGTACATGTGTATCTGTCATGACTATTTCTCTTTTTCATGAAATTTTCTAAGTTTAGGAGCCGTAAAACGGTCAAAAGTAGGTCAACCAGGACGAAACGCGAACTCGATCTGTAACTGGTCTATATCTGCCCACACACCAAAAATCAGGCCAATATCTGCAGGCATTGCGAAAAAAAGTCCGTACATGTGTATCTGTCATGAATATTTCTCTTTTTCATGAATTTTTTTTAAGTTTAGGAGCCGTAAAACGGTCAAAAGTAGGTCAACCGGGATGAAACGCGAACTCGATCTGTAACTGGTCTATATCTGCCCACACACCAAAAATCAGACCAATATCTGCAGCCATTGCGAAAAAAAGTCCGTACAACTGTTTGATTTCGGAATGACGGAAGGACGGAAGGACGGACATGGGTAAAACTATATGCCCCGGCCACTTTGTGGCGGGGGCATAAAAATGATATTTTGCCCTGCTATTTGGGCAAGTCCCAACTGAATACTCTCTCTCTCTCTGTCTCTCTCTCTGTCTCTCTCTCTGTCTCTCTGTCCCTCTCTCTCTCTCTCTCTCTCTCTCTCTGTGTCTCTTTCTCTGTCTCTGTCTCTGTCTCTGTCTCTCTCTCTCTCTCTCTCTCTGTCTTTCTCTGTCTCTCTCACTCTCTCGCCTCTTGGTCTGGTTCTCTCCGTTTCTGGGTCATCTTGGAGAGCGTTTCGTAAAACGATAAAGTAGATGGAAGTCAGATGAGTCTACATTGACACTGTTACACGTAAAATGTGAATGCAAATGCTCTCTTAAGGTTTTTATGTGTGAAATCGTACAAAGATGATGTACAACTCCTATACTTTTGTTCAATTTAATAAACTTTGAATTGCTAAAATTGTTATTCAATGGTGCTTTTCCCTATAAAAGACGCATTTTACGACATTTGTTACACTCAAATATTAAAATCTTCAATACTGATTAAAGCCTGCTATTTACCTACGTGTGCTGTAGAATGCAGATGGTTACTGGCTTACACTGCGTACAACTTTAGATAAAGCCGTTCATGAAAGATCACCTCTGTGACGGATCTATGAGCTTGTTTATCTTCAAGCTGTTAGAAAACATGTTACAAGCTTCAATGATGACAAACAGAAAATCCATTTTAACTGAGGTGGTTGGTTGCGTATTGGGTTATTTTGGCTTGCCCCCCCCCCCCCATGTTATAATTACTAGGATGTAAACACAATAACAGCCTGAACTGGTGGATCAGAGTCTATCAAGGGATAGACGTTAGATAACGGTATAGGCCCCTTAAATCATTAACGTTTCACGTTCAGTTAAAACCCCAATCATCAGTCGAATCATTCGTGAAAAATATCCTTTTGAAATTTTACCTGATAATATACAGGCAATTGAACTGAAGCATTGATTTTATTGGCACAATTAACAGCTTCCACGGGACGTTGGGAAAAGAGATAATACGCTGCAGCCTTGGTTCAGTTTTTAGTACAATTTGGGAAATATCAAATAGTTGTTAACAAGTTTAATATACCTGTGCTAGTTACATGTATTTGAACACCATGGCTGTTTTCATAATTTATTCAGACTACATGCGTACATGTCTGGATACGAACATATGTAAAAGTTCACACCTGTTTGCTGTATAGATTCTATGCGTTTTTTTCATGAGGTGATGCTGCAGCTTTCAGAGTGTATGTTGGCATGAAGACAGAACCAGCACAATTAGAGGCGTGCAAAATGTTGCTGTATGTTACCCTTGTACTATGGATTTGAACTGCTGACAAAATCAGCACCAATATAGGACCTTTTGCAGATTTCTAAGTTTGTGATGTGTTGTCGATGTAGACTTCAGAATGTTTACTCGTATGAGAGAATCAACACATGTGTCTGTAAAATGTCAAGGCTCTTTGCTGTAATGCTATTTTGTTATATGAAACTGGTAATTTGGTACAAAGGTGCAACTAGTACAACCGGTACAAAGACTTCATTTTAGACTCATGTAGTACATGCATGTATTGGTAGAAATATTTACCACATGTATCAGACTTCAGGAGTCGATGCTGCCAGTGTTCAAGCTAGCTGATCTTTCCTGGATGTATGCTAAGAGAATAGAAGATCAGGGCGGAAGACAGTCTATTTCGCATCACAAGGTTGAAAAATATAATAAACCCTTAGGTTCCCGACATGCATTCTTTCTTCATCATCTCGATTACATCAAAGTTCAGTACAAAGTCGGTTTGAGTTTTCATTTTGTTGATTGATGATTCTAATGTGACGGTGCTTTCAGCTTCTCTGCTCTGGCAACCTTTGCACAGATGAATTTTTCGTTATGTCAGCCTTTTTCTCCAGTTTAGAATGTATGCATGGGAATTTGTTTTTCATGTACTCACTTCATCAAGTAAACATACATTAATCGGAATATACTATTTCTAAAAGTATTACTGCATATTATTATTATCGTAAATAACAGTTTATTACATCAAATTTTGTAATATTAACAGCAACTGTGTATTATCTATGCCTGAATATTAACTTTTTAGATTTGGCAGGACTAAAGCGTTTTTCTAACTTAATAACTGTCGGTTATTTTTATCTTAAGTGCAAGGCTCAATGCGATCTGTATTATGACATCTTGAGCACATGGTGATATTGTTTCATTCTTCTGTCATCTTTTGCACAGTTCTTTTAAATAAGCAGCCGCACCCCTGGACTAATTACAAAAATAGTATATTAGGTATATTACAAAAATCCTGCTAAAACAGCTAATGAATACATGGAGCGGGTTTGAACATGGACAAAAACGAAATTTCGCAGTCAATAAAACATAGAAAAAAATTACTTGCAATGTTTTCTAAGGACATTAAAACTCAAGTTGTTGACATTTTTTATCTGGCGGCCATCTTGGCCGCCATCTTGGATTTTGGCCAAGATGATATATTTTCAGCTTGGCCCCATATCTTAAATTCATCATGCACCTCCAAAGAACACTTTTATCAACTTTCATTCTTCTTTAATATTTTTCACAATCCTTCCAAATATGGGAGCCTAACCGTTGGACGGTATACACTGCGTCCGTCTCTGAAACTAAACATGCGAATACCATATACATGTATATGGCGATACTTTGATCGAAATGATATTCTACCTCGAGGTCTGAATCTGTTTTAGCAGTAAGCAGACTTCAAGGAAGTCAGTTTTACTTTAGACAGGGTCCATCACTCTGACAGAAAAAATATGAGAATAATTTTAACTGATCCCGGGAACTATCTTAACCGTGCCAGAGAAAGAACACGGCGCAGGTAAGATCTTAACCGGCAACAGGCACAGACAAAGACAAACGTCTTTACTTTTCTACGTTCGAACAATTATGAAGGAATATGACCAGCTGAATGTTTCTTCTTCTTCTTCTTATATATATATATATATATATATATATATATATATATATATATATATATATATATATATGACAAGAAAATCAAGAAAATTAAATTAATCTTAAATTAATCAAATCGTTTATGGCTGAATTTTAACAGCCATGCAACTTCCTGATGGCCTTTAAACCCCGATTGGTCCGATCGGTTCCTGAAGTTTCGCCCCCAGACCTGAACAATATATAAATTGTTAGTTTAAAAAAACACACACACACACAGGACCACTTTCGTCTAGTCTGACAAAAGAGTCCGCCCAAACATTTGAAGCATTTCATCTAAAAACGTTATGGTTTGCAGTATTATCTTATAGTTCCTGGTCATTTTTGTAAAATACTCCAGCTTTCCTTTCCAATATTTACAGTTTTTCTCTCCTCATCCTAAAAAAATCAAGTTTTCTCTCTCCTTTTCTGTTGGTTCCAAAATAAAATGTCCTTTTTAATAAGCCGGATAAGAGTATAGTTTATTGATTCATTACCTTTTACAGTTTATATTTAAAGCTGAGCATCATTGTTCTATAAAGGGTTGATGAATTACTAACGAGAGCTGGCACCAGTATGAGATTAGAAAACATCAGCACAGAGGTGTTAAAAGAATATTTTATTTAAGAACAAGTGCAATATAAACTTATAAAGATTGAATATGAAATTTGGGCAAAACACTTTCATATTGGGCGTTCAAACACAATAACGTACTATACCGCTCCCTTTTTAATAAAATTTATGCCTCGATCAACAGGTTTTCGAGCAATGAAAAGGTGTTGAACGACATCTTAATATATCCGTCTACCTAATTGTTCTGCAGATCAATCACCAACAGTGAAAAATCTCACCACTGAGATTCAAACTCAATACCTCCCGGCTTTGAGTCCTGTACACGACCTCTAGACCACAGAGAACAGTAGAAGAGTTAATTTGCCACATACTTGCCATCCTTCTGATTCTGAACGGGAGCGGTTAAAATTGTAGGGTTTAAACAACTTTTAAATCTTCCTACTTGGCTGCTACCATTCATGCACTTATTTACCAGGAGCATGAGTGGAAGCGAGTAAGTAGGAAGATTGAAAAGTTGTTTTAAGCTTTATTTAGAGGTCATTATAGCATAATTTAGGCTGATAGGCAGTCAAAGTAAGGAAACCCTGTTTAATTAGTGGGTAGGTTGGTTAGATAGTTGACAGTGAAGGGGGCTGGGCCGAGTGATGCTTAAGATATCGCTCACCCGGTGGATACATTGTGCAAAGTGCCTGTGCTGTATTTTGGTTCAAAATTACACTGAAATACTTCAACGCGAGAAAACAAAGAAAAATCTCCTGGAAATGAAATTAGTAAAAAAAACTTTAACTTTATGCTTCCTCTAAATGTCAAAGTATCAAAGAGTCACCGTACCTTGGCAAACAACTGGACAAAAAAGCACTCTGTTTACTGTAGATAAGCTGGGGGAGTGGTGCTATAATCAGCATTACGACCATGTCCAAACAAAACCTTCTCTGTTTTTCTGTTTCGCAAACAGTGTTACCTTATTATCATCTGCCTTCAGCTATGTTGATTCAATAAGTTTATTTGTTGAAAATATACAGTGAAAAAGTCTATTTACAAGTTATATGACATTTAAAAAACTCGATTCAGGTCAGCTAATTAATATCCTATACCACAGTTGTGTGTGCAACAATGGAACTCATTACATCTTGCATGCTCCATAACAAAGCTTCAGGCTTGAAATTGGTTTCGTTACAATAACAAGCTTTATCTATTTTTTTTCCTTTCCATACAAATACATAATATGAATGGTAGCTTCCAATCTCTCAACCACAGGTGCCCCACAACCGAGCAAAACCTAATGTACTTGTATAAAAATTAAAACACTTTCAATGGTGGAGAGATTATAAGAACATATACCGGGCTTATGATAGATATTCTAGTGCTTAATGTCAGTAATACCCCAAGTGTACATCCCCGAGATTAAATTAGCTGCATATTTCCTGTTTACAGGGAAAACTTGAAAATAAATAGAGGAGAAACGCAACAATAGCCAGGTCGGTTACTCCGGAGTATTTTTCATGCGCTATGCGAGACTAAATGCTGTTCAAAGGTTGATCAAAATAAATATGTTCTTCATTCTTTACACGTAATTCATTTTGCTGGAGCGTGTCTCTGATCCAGCAACCATATAAGTAATTCAAATACTGGCCCAAAGAGCAAGTTAAAAAAATTACAGCACATTACACACTGTTTCAATTGAATGTTGTGATACAAGCCTGCTTAACTGAAGAAGTTCACATAAATCGTCATGCGTCGGGATTTCTATGCGAGAAAAATAAAGCCGTTTGATATCACACACGTACGTGTTTGTCTTATATACCATGAAACTCATTATAATTGATTATTTTACGATTATTTTTCCATTATTTTCCCAACTTTGCCTGAATGAAGAAGGAAGAGTATAATAAAGATTTGCTGAAGGGTAAATTTTATATTTTAATGCCCCATTCAGGCAAAAAACATTCAAGTGACAGTATATCAATATATAATACGTGTCTGATGTATATCCCAGACAACATTGACATTATCCCGCGGTCCTCAAGATGCCCCATGTCTTCTTAACACACACGGCTGTTACGTATCATAAAGGTTTCCTTGTGTCACAGAGGATCTTTAACACAAAATTAAGGTCCTTTATTCCATAGAAATATTTTTACCTGCAAGAGGTTTTCGGTATTTTTTTCACACTCTCTAACATTTTTTTTTTCATACCTTAAGGCCATAAATAAATCAAGTGGCCCAGTGCCCGTGACGCTCATCTGAATTCAGGAAGACTTGAACTATGGGTAAAATGACTCCCAGAGTGCTCAAAATCGAATTCTGGGGGAGTGGGGTACTAACGAGCCCCATAGCTCGGGAATAGGGGTCACCATGACCTTTTTCAGGTTTCAAAGGATATTTTATATGGACCTCCCTGAAAGTCGTATTAGAAGATTACAATTTGCGCCCTATTGCTGGGTGCTTAAAAATCACGTTTTCGGCCTGTTATTCGCAAAATATTGGTCACCATGACCTCATTTCAAGTTTCTAAGGAGACTGCCAAGGACCTCTCTGGATGTACAGGTTGGAGATTTTAGGTTCAACAGTGACGATTTTTGCGATGTTAACAGATGAACGCTTCATTTAAAGATCTCAAAAATAGAGAGAAAAATGCTTTAAAACAGGTGGCGCCACCAATCTACAGGAACTAATAAACCACTCCATTACGGCGATCAATGCATTAGTTATTCAGATACTAGAGCTTTTGGATCAAATTTTTATTATTTTGGGAAGGGGGGGGGGGGGGTACTTAGGAGCCCCATAGCTCGGAGGATATGGGTAACAGAGACTTAATATCAAGTTTCCCAGAAGACTTTTCATGGACATCCCAGGATGTCAAGGTTAAAGAATCTAGGTCAAACGGTTACGATATGTGACCTGTTAACAGACGACTGCTTCATATAAAGGTCTCAAAAATTGAAAAATTTTGTGAAAAATACGAAAAAATACAGGTGACACCACTAGTCTGCGGGAATTTAACTGATAAAACACTCTATGATCAATATGCATACAAAGAATCATGGCGATCAATATTCAAATACTGGAGCTTTTGTAGTCTGGGGATACTTACGAGCCCCATAGCTCGGAGGATATGGGTAACAGAGATCTCATTTCATTGTTTCCAAGGAGATTTTTTCATGGACATCCCAGGATATCAGTTTAGAAGTACCTAAGCACGTTTGTGCCCTGTTATCGGACGATAGTTTCACTTGAAGGTTTTATAAATAGACACCAAAAAATGCGTAAAATGGAAAATATAGATGGCGGGACCAGTTTGCTGGAACTGATAAAACACTCCATGAGCTAGCCTACTTAGTAAGCCTCTCAGCGAGATGGACACTCTGTCTATCCATGATCAATATGCGTGCAAATTAAGAAACATGGCAACCAATGAATTAGTTTTACAGATACTGGAGCTTTTGTATCTTATTTTTAATTATTCTTGGGGAAACTTACAAACAATGTTACTTCAGTGCACATTCTATCAATTCGAAACGATCGACTAATAAACACACCTTAGGCAAAATGAACTGAAAGACTATTGTGTCAAAACAATGGCCTTGAAGTGAGTGGAACAATAGAGGTTATGGGTCACAAAGTACGCCAAAGGATCTAACATACAAAAGTGAAATGTCTTGGAGACTCCCTACCAGGAAAAAAGACACGGGGAAATGAAACAAAGAGTTCCTCGTCAGCCACCCCACCGCCCCTGATGAACCAGATCAAAACACGCGTGCACTCGAGCACTCCTAGGAGAAAGCCCTGTCGCAGGTTAAGAGCGTGCCGCCATGCAATGTGCACGGGGGGGGGGGGGGGGGGGGGGGGGGGGGAGAACTCAAAACTTGAAATAGCAGAGGAATCCAGAAAATTTACCCAGTTTCTAATGAATGCATTAGCAACAGACTCTGTACAAAGTGCTCTGGAAATATGATAGATTCTGTAGTGATGGTCAAGACTTGAGTCCTTGAAGAGCGCACGCGCATTAAAATGTTAGAGGTTCAGGTACAATCATTACTAGACAGAGTATCCGCTCTATATAACTCGCTGGGACTGGGAGGCTTACTAAGTAGGCTAAATCATTACATGATACCGTTGATGACCTACCAACCGAAATTGACCATAGAAACAATAATCTCGGCGAACATCAAGGATCATGAACAATATGCCTGAAAAAAAAAGAAAACTGTGACCAGAAAATCATTGACCTAGCAAACAGAATGCTTAAAATAAATATTGACCCTTCTGATACTGATAAGTCTCATCGTGTGAGGCCGCCCAAGGAAAACGGCAAACCTAGGCCACTCTATGTCAAGTCAATCTCCTACAAACCACGGGCTCGAATGTGTCAAGCCCGTAATAAATTTTAATTTGCTGGAGAGGATGCAAAAGATTTTCCAGACAACTAAAACGAGATGGTTTAATGATTGCTGGACTGCTGATAGGAATATAGTAACCCGAGACATTAAGAACAAAGTGCGCACATTTACTATGCCCCATGCACTAAAACGCTTGGCTGACGATCTGAACACGACGCCTGACCCCTAGTACTCGCATGTTGCACAACATGGTCTTTTAACCTCGACCCCCACTTAATAAAACAACTGTCTCAAACGTAGTTAAGCGAATACTTATTATTTTCTCCTGATTCATGATGTACGGGCGGAGCCGATCATAGACTGGCGCAATACCGTTTATACTGAATTCAAATCCTACATAGTCATTCTTGTAGGGTTTTATCAAAGCATTTTTCTGTCTCTTTCTCGTCTTTCGACTTTAGTCAATATAGATAATCAGATATTAACTTCAACCTGAAAGACGACTTTATATTTGTATAGCATTATCAATACCTTTTTCTTCTTAAGCATCATCCTAAATTTCTTGCATACATTCATCGTGGTATTTTATATGTTTTTTATATGTCTTATGATTCAGGCAGTGGAAAATTATTCATTCCGATGAATTTTTTATCAATGCATCTGTTTTAAGTATATACTACCACATAGGTCAGATAGTTTTTCAAAATATTTATTAAACATAAGAGGTCTAGGAAATACACTGGAAAGGGGAAGAATCTCCCAGTTGTTACGCTCTAAGCCTTCGGGCTTGGTATTTTTACAGGAAACCCATGGTTCTGCTGAATCTGAACGATATGGAGGGAAGTATGGGGCTCTCAGATAATATTTTTACATGGAAGTAATATGAGCAGAGGGGTTGCCATTCTTCTTCCTCACAAACCTGATATAACAATAGATGATATGAATATTGATTCAAATGGCAGGTGACGTAAACTTTTTTCTGGTCAATATATACAAACAATGGACATGTATATATGCCAACAAAAAACCATACCAGCACACAGTGTGCGGTGTTTGCGGTGTTTACAGATTTACTTGCATTATTAGATTGTAATATTGATAAAAATATAATAGGTGGTGGGGATTTTAATATTACTTTAGACCCAGGGCTTGATAAAGTAGGATCTGAAGCACCCGCTCCACCTTTTAGGAAACTCGTGAACACGTTTCTTAATGATTATGATTTTATAGACGTGTGGTGACAAGTATACCCCAGACAGAATGCTTACACAAGAATACAAAAAACTCCCTCAATATTCAGTAGACTGGTTCACACCTGCCTTTCTTGTACCACATTTTAGCTCTGTTTGCATAAGACCAGTTATTTGTACAGATCACAGCTTGTTCTCTCTGGAATTACATATTACATAAAAACATCAAAAAGAGGTCCAGGGTATTGGACGTTCAATTACACTTTGTTGAAAGAACCAAAAAAACTTTGAAGGCATTAAATCTGTTATACAGGATAATATGGAGAGTTATAAGTCTGAGTCAAATAAATGTCTTGTTTGGGATACATGAAAATGTATGATCCGGGGATTCTCAATAAGATACCCCAAACAAAAAATAAGAAAAATGCGTTTTAAGCCAACTGGATGAGGAAATTTGCTACTTGTCAGAATATCTTAACGACAATCTCGACACTTATACGCTTAATACATAAGAGGTCTTAAAATCAGAACTTGAAGAAATATATGAACATAAAGCAAAGGGTGCAATCATGAGCTCGTTGGTGCGAAGAAGGGGAAAATATACAAAGTACTTCGTATCTTTGGAACGTAAAAATTACAAACAGAATAAAATAAGCAAACTTCAGACAAATCATGGCACAATTACACGTGAGGAAAATATATTAAGTGAATGTCATAATTTCTTTTCGAATTTGTACAACTCTGCTCGAAACAACAATAGTAATAGTGATTTTCTTTTCTAACAGAGAGAAATTCCGAAACTTCTAGAAAATGATAAGCTTATCTTTGATTCAAAAGTAACGTTAGAATAATGCTCAAAAGCTGTTATTTCGCTGATCCCCAAAAAGGGAAAGGATAGGACATGTATTAAAAATCGGCGACCCATCTCTCTTTTGTCTGTGGATTATAAGATTATTACAAAAGCGTTGGCTACGCGATTAAACCGTTAATGTCCACATTGGTACACATTGACCAGACTGGTTTTATAAAGGGTAGATATATTGGAGAAAATATACGCTTAATAAATGATGTGATGCATTCGACAAAATTAAGAAAACTTTCCAGTATTTTGCTTCAAATAGACTACGAAAAGGATTTTGATACTTTAGAATGTGAAAATATATAAAAAAGCATTGAAAACCTTTAATGTTGGTGATCTTTTTATACGCTGGCTAGACATAATGTACAATGATGTAACAACATTTATTATCAATAATGGACACCTATCAAGACCTTTCAAGCCAGAATGAGGATTCAGACGGGGGTGTCCGCTGTCCCCTTTTCTTTTTGTCCTCCCCGTAGAACTCCATATATGTACGAAACAATCCAAACATACAAGATATTATGGTATAAGCATTAGCAATATCTACGCTTATATTTCCCCTGTCTGTACTAAATATTCCAGCGCAAAATCTGAGAAAAGCTCAGACAGTTATCAATAGATTTATATGGAATCACAAACCCGCCTAAAGAAAACATGATGTTTAAATGTCGACAATAGGAAACGGTGGTTTAAACGCCCCAGATTTAGTGACGCAAGATCTATCTTTAAATCTGATATGGTTAAAACGATACTTACGCACTCAAACTGCACGGCTGAAAGTTAGTATTGAATATTTTTTAATAAGATTCCTAAGAACATAGCTGATATAGTGACCAGTAGATGTCACATGCCATTGCCAGATGATCTTCCCTTATTTTACACACATATCTTTAATAACCTTTCAAAGTTGAAAAAGGAAGTAAACCCCTCTTCCAGGGAAGATGCAACTAAAGAAATGTAATGGTTCAATCACCATGTACATATTAACGGTAGATCCGTATTATTCTCACAATGGTATAAGGCTAGAATTAAAACACTTGGGGATATCTTAGACGAAAATGGTGGTTTTTGTTTAATCAAAGTGATGCTAGAAGATAGATTTCTATAGATTACAATGATAGATTTCTATGAATTACAATGTGCCATACCGTGGTCCTGGAAAAACATACTTCGAGACGATAAAGAACAACATGGAAATACAACGTTGGATTTAACCGATCAATTCAAAGTAGACATATTTACTGGCAGCAAACTCTCGTGTTAAAGTATAACCTTGGCAATAACATCTTCAAATTGTGATGTACCTGTTGCAGTACAAAAATGGAACAATGAGATCTAGATACCATAAATTGATTGGCCTAATATATTCCAGGTACCCTATACATTTACCCAAAATGTAACCCTACAAGACTTTTCCATGTAATATCATGCACAATGAAGGACAAAAAGGACAATTATTGGCGATGCCGTTCCATGTCATACATAGGCTTAGCTGTCAAAGGTATTTGCACAAGGTGACTGACATAATCTGGGTACCGACGTCCCGTATTATATTTTTTTCCATCTTTCAAATGAATACCGTTTTACATACCTTTATATGAACATTTTATATATTTTACTACCTTATTAGGCGGTGACTTTTATTTAAGAGTCCATTTATTAGCATCCTCATTTTTCCAATTCCACCAGCAAAGGTAACCTCAAACTGCAGTCATTCATACAATTCTCTCATACAACACAAAATAAATTTTTCTGCAAATCGGTATCACTTGGATTAGTTATTATTTTTCAAAACTTCACACACCCATCGCTAAGAAATCGTTGGGTTTTCTTAATTGTCCTGAATGTGCTGTGCAGTCAAACACGTGTACACTATCCGCAGAGTTAAATTAGAGGATCGTAACGCACTTTTGGAAGTTGCCAGATGTGGGTTGGGGGGGGGGGCGCTAATTAGGGAATATGAATATTGGGAAAAAAATTTAATTTTGAGAGCGCCCGGGGCGCTTATTACGTCGTTACGGTATGTATAGTAACGCTAGAGTGTATTACATCTATGTCTCTGTCTATACATGCATGCAAACAAACAAAAACAGCTGTGTACAGAACTGCTACCTGAATATTATTCTAAGATTATCAATATTACTCTACCATTTTCGTTCAAAATGATCCGAGAAAATAACACTTATGATACATTAGTAAAATATTTCAACAAGAATGGAGATGTTTTATCGGTCTGATTATATTTATATTACAGGTATGTAAATGAAATGAAGCGGTTGTGATACGAATGTCATAAGCAGGTACTTGGAACTTGTGGTAGAACATGTGAATTATTACTTGTGCATTCATTAATTAATCTTTGTCAAATTTCTTTTCGGTTGATAAATTATTATAACCCGATCTCGATGATGAAAAGAAGAAAATTGCTTTTTTTTGTGAGAATGCGATTATATTCTGAGTCGATTAGTTAAAGGAAAGAAGAAAGAAAAAAAGGGGAAAAAAGATATTCTGGAAAGGAAATTATTGTTTAAAAAATCCTTCATGAAAAAGAGTCCTCATTGTCGAAGGCGAGATGGAAGGTAAAAGACTGATATTAAGAATAAAAAAACCGACCAACCGGCTTCTGTGACTCAGGGGTAGAGCGCAGGACTCAAAGCCGGGAGATCGTGAGTTCGAACCTCAGCCGAGGCGGTGAGGTTTTTCACGGTCGGCCCCAACCGAGGGTGAGCGCTCTGCAGGATTAATGGGAAGGTCGTGCCCAACGGCCGTGTCTCACTCACAAACGAGTGCGCCTTTCGGGGGTTCTCGGTGGTATGATTACCAACCCAGGGCCCGCAGGTGCAGTATAGTCACCGGGCCTGGTTAATGCTAGAATATCAAATGAGAGGAAGCGTGTGATACTGCCCTGTCACGTTGTCCGAAACCAGAATGGAAATCTGCAGATGTAGTTCAGCTAACATTAAAAAAATGGTGGCGGTTACCTCAAAAAAAAAAAAAAAAACAAAAAAACTTATACGTCCAGATTGCTGTTACAGATTATATAGTCTTTCAAATTATATGCCAGTAATGATAAATAATTTTCACTCAGTTTCCTTAGTACTCGGTACAATTGTTATGATTTTGAGCCCATATATTTAGATAAAATTAAAACATATAAAAACAGTTATTCTCTTTGAAAGACTTCTGTATGTTGACATTGCGAAAATGAAATCCCCGAGAAATAATAAAATACTAAACATCGAGAAACATCAGTAATGCTAGCCACATTACTCCTTCGCATACATTAGTCTTATTTTTAAGGTGACAGCCTAAATTTTCTGATCTTGGAAAAACCATATTGCAGTCACAACAATTACGGTTAATTCACAAATTTACTTCGTCAGGGTATCGCTAAGACAATATGCTAAGAAAGGAAACAAATTTAGTTTCTATCGATGCTGTGTTTTATTTTCTTTATAATGAACTTTGTTAAAGGGATGTTAATGACTTTGGTAACCAGTATTGATTTTGCAAACGAAAATAAGGTAATAACAACACGAGGACCAATTATCTTTAAATTAATGCATGTCTGTAAAACGATATTGATATGATTGGCCGAATAAAATTATACAATGAGAAACTGGAAACATGATCGGAGTCCAGAAGCACATCTAAATACTGCGGTTCTCTAATTAGAAAATTCCCAATCCAAGAATGCTAGTGCACTTTCACCCCAACCCCAGGTATTACTAAGAGGCTACAGGGAAAGAATGTTATTATCTTATATCCTAACGTTAATTGTTAGCAATCCTAGGTCCTAGCATATCCAGAAATTAATTGACTGACTTTCTGGTCTGCTTTGATCTTTGACGACAAATCGACTAGAAACTTCATAAGAACAAGTCAGTTGATTACACCATTTTTCAAACGCCATGAAGGACTTGCGGCTGAGTAGAAAAGGTGAACCTTTCCATTCCTTGCTCAAGCAAACCGGCAACAATTAATGTATTTACCGTTAGAATTGAACGTATCTGATTTCTGGCCTAGAATAACTTTGGTTTGGTTACTGAACATACATCCTTTAAAAGAAACAAAAATCTAACCAGTAAAATATAAGAAGATCACGCTCTGCGTTTTAACAGACAGGAAAATATCGCAATGTCAGGCAATGAGAAAAAGGCTCTCCATACCATGATGTTCACATGTACGTTATTGTCCTTATTGTTAGGTGTTCCTCTACATTACGTCAATGAAGACAAGTAGACGCTGACTGTTTTGAGTTCAGTTATTTTTTCACTCGTTCCATCAGCACATTCGCAAACTGCGTAGTATTGTCAAACTTCTATATTCCGTCATATCTTTTATAACTTTCGCATTTACCAAAATTGTTATCTGCAAATCAGTAGCCGTTTTGCAGCTCAGACGTTTCATTAAACCTTGCTCGGCCATTCGCAAGTTTTCCATTTCAAAACATATGTCAACCAAACATTAATTGTTGTGCTCAAAAACAGGTGCAAGTATATTTGACATAAATTACCATTTATCGGCAATCCATCCCTACCTACCTCAGGTAATTTTTTAAGACATTTTTTTTGAAAGAGAGTGAGACTATTCTGTTTTCCACTGAGCAAAAATAATGGAACGAAAAATAAACGATTTAATACGATGCATTATCTATCAGTCTGTCTCCCCCAAGTTGGCTCGATATAAGCTCTATTTAATTATAAAATAGAAATCAAATTTTATTGATATATAAGACATATTCATTTATAAAATATTCAATTAAATCTTAATTACAATTTCTCAAGAAAAAGATTGGAGCAACAAAATTACAAAGTAATACGTACCGCAGAAACAACAGTGAATAAAAATGTCAGTTGTGAAAAAAAACGAGGACAAAAATAACTCTAATTCCGTGTAGCTATAGCTGTCAATCGATTACACATGCTTAGGAAACGTCCGGGATAGCATGTCTATAAAAAACCAGGTTGACTGATAATGAAGATACATGATACGGAACCCAACATCACCGTTAATATTGAGATTCTTTCCAAATTCATTCAAGTTACTTCAAACCCATGTATGTGTTAATCGTGCGCCGACTGGTGACACTAAGCCGAGCTCTCAGTCAGAACTCGGCAAGTCTCCATGGGCCTCGGAATAGGGGGCTTCATTTACTTTTTATCCAAACTCCTATCTAGAAGCAGCTGTCTGAGAAGTCTGCCTCATTATCTATAATAGAAAACATGGAACAGTCTAAACGGGTAGACAAGCACAGTCAAAGCTCGGGGACAAAATCTGACGGCCCGCTTCATTTATCCCCGCAGCCCTACAAACGGACACTTTGATGACTTCTTTGAGATAATTGGCTTTTCGTCGGATTAGTTTGCGGGGTTCGAAGTCATTGCACTGACTTGTGTGTACAAAAATGCTGAAAAATGGCATCAAAATACATACAGGGATAATCACAGATTTTAAAAAATAATTTACTTTACTTTAAGTTTAAAAAAAAATCAGCATCGTTTTATTTAGAAGAGGGCATCTTTGATTTCTGCAAGAAAGAGTATCTTATCCCCAAGACACCTATACGATTTTACGACTACTTTTTCCCATGTTTTTCCAAAAGAAATTAGGCGACAATATATAAATAAGGCAGGATTTTGATTTCGGCAAGCGAGTCTGTCTTAACCCCAAGACGCTAATTCCAATTCGCTCTGCTGGTTAACATAACAGCCTTGAATCTTGCCCTACTATCAACGCGTGCACGATTTTAAAAAGAGGTGTCCTTTAAAATCATAAAAGCTTCTTCCTCTGTAGCGCCATTGTGGCCTTCTGACATTACGACAAGATCACTGGCTGTCACAGTGCCTCTAAATTTAGATCTGAGGAACGCATAATGAGACCCCGTGAGGATGCCACAACCCTACAACTACGCGACACCAGGTAATCGCATGTACAATGGAATTTGGATCCCTTCACCCAAGATCTGTTCCTGAACACCAAATATATATATATGTTTACGGCTCTCATTCACACGGCAAACATGACCAAACAGACTGCAACACATAATTTCTGACATGTATCCTTATAGAAAAACTCGAAAACAATATAGGTGCAATAATAAGCATATTCTTTACAATATACACAATAACAGACAAAAAATGATAGAATTAATGCATAATAAAATAAACAAGTCTCCGGTAAGTCCTGTAACATAAATAAAATACTTAACTGAAGTCCATAACGTTTATGGGTTACATATAACATAATCCTGGAAACAGTTGACGAATGTTTGCAGCGGGTAACGAAAGTCCATGGTAAATCCGCTTGCGAGTGTAAATTATATTACGAAGTCCGCATTTCTATAGGGAGGAACCCACAGCGACCAGCGTAGGCCACGGACCAGGGTCCTGGGTTGAATATGACAAGCCTCATGTGAATTCGCGAGTCAGCCCTCTTTTATACTAAATTGAAGGGCAGTAAAAGTTATCTGGCGAATCCTGTGTAGTGTTTATGTATGTTTCGCGTATTGTTTCTGCGTGAAGTCTTTTTGTTCCATGGCGAGTTTGCTGTTCGTCGTTACTGGTTGACACCACAAAGACGACCGACGACCCGGTAGGCGTTCAAAGCACAGGGAGAGATTCAATTGTAGTGGGACAGTAAAGGTAAAATACTGAAAGAATTGTACATTTAATGACTAAAGTATGAAATTTTCTCTTAGAGTTTGATACTCTATGAAGTTCATTTTTAGATGTGGAGGAATGAGGAATAACTGTTTACTAGCGTCTCATCCCCGTAGAATGTGGGTATCAAAGGTCAAAGGTCAAGATCACAACTCGAAGTTTTTTTGCAATCGATGTTCAGATCATAATTCGAATCTGAACCGATCAATAGTTTTTACATTTGTGGTAGGAATCGCTTGATGAAAGATGAAAAAAGACCAATGACTGAATTTTAACCGATTCATTTATGTTATCTATATAACCATGACATTGGCTGTATAGAATTAGAACTCATAGATTCAGTCTAACTTGTATATCACGCTGAAAGGCCAAGGTAATGGGCGGGTTGCTGACACTTTGTACAAGGTTCAGTTTTAATGCTGGTCGCTTTTTTGCCCGTTTTTCTTATATCCCTGACATAATAAGAATATTTATCTGGATAAATTGACTTCTTTGGATGTGCATAGATAATTGTTGGTGATCGATTATGCAAAAATGCAGCCGATTCAAACAATTATGAAGGAAAACGACCAATCATATATATATATATATATATATATATATATATATATATATATATATATATATATATGCCAAGGTATGTGATGAATCTGAATCACTACCGTCGGTTTCGCCTCATCAGGTGACTAAAGTTACACACACACACAATTACACACACATATTATATATGTATATATATATATATATATATATATATATATATATATATTGCAGGAGTGCTACTTGTGTCTGTTGACATTCTGATTAGTGTAGCGCAGGCATAGTTCGTTGCTACGGGAACCTCGCTTATTGGGCGCTGGCCCGCATGTGGGGTCTGTAGCGTAGAGACACAGCTTTCTTTTCCTTCTAGATGTTTCGAGCCTGTTCATGTGCGTGTGTATTGTTCTTTGAGCATTTACCATGTCTAGAATTTTCGGGTGAGAACCTATAAATTAGGGGCTGTATTTAGAGCCGGCAGAAAGGAAAATACTAGCTAGCATTAAGAGTGTTACTTTCTCGTCAGTTTTAAGACCTTTTCGGATAATTGCAGTGGTGTCAGATATTCAACGGCTTTTATACAGATTTAATACGGACTGTCTCAAGTTTGCCTTTGGATTATAACTATTTATATGGATAATTGGTGTTAAAGGACTCTTGTTGAGCTGTGACAGTGGAGGTATCCAGAAATCAAAGCCTAGGATCCGGACACCCTGGTACTGTACATTTATTTGTTAAACTGTATAATTGTATTGATTTAGTGTATTGTAATGATAGGATTGTTTTAAGAAATAAATTATAATTATTTGTCAACAAAAAAACCCCACTGACTTCTTTATTCATTCCCCTAGACATTTCACGCTGCCTTGTGCTGCGGAATCTGATTTTTTATCTCCGTAACAAAAAAATTGCGCTGATCACGATTACGTGATCTGTTGTTATTAGGTTCCGTAACAATATATATATATATATAAATATATATATATATATATATATATATATATATATATATATATATATATATATTTGCGTGTTGTGTGGCCAGCAGTAACAGATCATTGGTAATATAATAACGGATCATGGGTAATATAATAACGGATCATGGGTAATATAATAACCGGAGACAATTATTGATGTATGTACTAAAACCAACACTTCCAAACACCTCATGTGTCCTTAGTACATTCATATTAGACTACCGGACGCTGGCGGGCCCTAACAGATATGTTACCGCAACCGGCACACCGTCAGGTATACCATTTCCTGCTGGCTTAATTAACACGTCACCAGACTGAAACAGATAATATCCTATTTGACTGTGTTTGGAAGTTCGATAATGTGACGACTTATCAAATGTTTACATTTCGATAGTCATCAACATACTCATATATATAAGCCAAAATCCGTCTAAACTCCGTTTTACTACCAGTGTCCGAAAACTTTCGCCTTTTTTATTCTTCGAGGCAAACAAGAGACAGAAAAGGGGTCAATGCGTTCTTTCTTGATCGGCTTGTAAGGTCTGTTAGAATATTCTAACAGAATACAGAGGCAAAAACCACATAATTTTGAAGTAAGAATCGAAATCCAACGGATCCTTGAGCACTACTGAATACAGACCTGAATCCATGCCTAATGCAATAACAGTAAACCAAGCACCCAGTAACCCTGAGTTAATCGCCACACCTCGCATCCATGCGACACCAGGAAGCATATGTACAATGGAAATGGGATCACTTCACCCAAGATCTGTACCTGAACACCAGGTATATGAGAGTCCAGTCTAATCTTTGGATGTTTGCGTGAATTCTTGTGATTGTAACAATGAAAAGAAAAGGGAACATGAAGTAAAAAAAGCATTTTACATAATGCTGTAAAAAGAAAAAAAATATGGAACAATGCAACGCAAAAACCTTGCTATGCTGTGGTACTGGGATGATATCTTTTCTACAGAAGAAGGACAGAAGGAGACATGCGAGTCCGCCAAAAAATACCTGCTGCGGGCAAGACCCGGTCTTGCGGTTCGAATTACCCGTGGCCCCTTAAGGATTTATTTCTGTACTCATATACAGGTGCTTCAGGTGTTTACAAAAAGTAAGGCATTATAAATGGATGGTTACGGTCACTTCTTTGTTGCCATTCATAGAATATTTGAGAACTTTTTTCATGACATATTTTTTTTATATATCTTCCAGACTGCATGACATTTACAACAGACACAGGTTTCGTAAAATGTAGCTTTTCCTTGAAAGAACTTTTATATGAAATTTATACGATTCTGGAGCCGAAGTTTCTGCGGGTGGCTTTAGTTACGAACGTCATACCTTGTTCCATCGGCTATTCGGTTTACAGCTGCTCTTCAGCCATGACCAGTAACCTGTTTACTCCTTTACTCCTTGGTGGAAAGGTTGCCTTCTTTGTGTTAAAAGCCTTTGCCAAGGTGCGTCTAGACTGGACGCCAATCCTTATCTATGTGTAAAAGTCCATGATTTCATCACCTTTCTCTATTATACCACAAGCAAATGGAACATCCATTTCGACAACTGATCAAACGGGCCTCGATAATACTACATATCTGTCTTTACCTGTTTTTATGAGGTAATTCAAGAAAGATTTTCTGTCACCAGACTGCTTAGTCAATAAATCACCATCCCATTAGTTCATGGACAGACAGACATTCAGCAGACAGACCCGTCAGTTATATATTGTCATGTGATCGAGGTTAGATTTTTTTTTCCTCCAAGTGAGAAAACTTGTCATGAGCATGCCTTGACATTTAAATTTTTTTCTTGAAGAAAAGGTAGAAAAAGTGCATGGCATGGATGTCCAACTTCGTCTTGTGTTCATCAGACAAACAAATTTTACAGATATTTTCCAAAATACAGTCTTTCGGCACACTAACAGAACAAAACCTGGTGGTACCGACCAATACCACATATTGCATTGGTGTGCATCAATTAGGTAAAGGTTTTTTTATAAACTTATTTATTTTTAATGGATTGTACAAAATAGTTATTATAACTTATCAAGTCACTCTCCATGGCTCTGATAATGGCGTCCGGAAGTCTGTATTGGTAGATGAAACCACCGGCCTTGGACGGGCACATACAACCCACTCTTATAGAAAGACCAAGGATCGAACCGAGGTCACCAGCGGATTGGGCCGAGCGTTTTACCCCTCGACTGTCCAGGTCCCTATCCTCTGGAGGACAACATGTAGTTGAGGTTTTATACTGCATAACTGTGATTGAGTCGAGTCCCCCTATGAGTGCAATTTCGAATTCAGCCACCCAAATTTTTCAGCTTCAATTCCTTGTCCATCCATCTTCGAGTCGGAGGCCTTTTTACCCCAGTCAAGACAGGATCCAAGTCCAGTATATGATATTTAAAATGGAAAAACGAGATTATCAATATATTTTTGTTAGTTTACATATTTTTATTGAATCTTTAATTACACGATACTCCCGGTAGAGGGTAACCCTTGGTATATATATAGTCTTTCTTGTATTCTTCTGTTTGTAGTTCATACAGGTGTATCAGTCTTCAAAATGTGTGGCTAGGCTTTTTCCTACTGGAATTGAGCAGGACTCTGATTTCCCGAGTCCTTATACCTAGTACCCGCATACAAGTCCGAGTCCAGGACCCTAAAAGTTGGCACCAGTCCGGACTCGAGTGTAATTACCTCGAGTATTACCTCATGGTTTAACATTAAGGAAACTTAGGTAGTTATCCGAGTATTTATAGGCTAATGCCTGGTGAGCCAGAACAAGCTCCGTTGGTGGTAAGTTAACCAGAGAGGATTAACATATTTAAGCCGGGGTTCAGAGACCCAGTTTAGGCCGTGATGAGCAAAGGAGTACATGTTGTGTGTATATCCTTGTTTGAAAATAGATGGTTAGTGAATAACCATCGAAGACCGACTGTGGCTCAGGGGTAGAGCGTAGAGTCCAAAGCCTGGAGATCGTGAGTTCGAATCTTAGCCGAGGCGGTGAGATTTTTCACGGTCGGCCCCCAGCCAGGGTAAGCGCTCTGCAGGCCTTATTGGGAGACTGCCCCCACAGTCGTGTTTCACCCACACAGGATTGCGCCTTTCGAGAGTTCCTTGGTTGTATAATCCAGCTATGGGGATGACACACACCCAGGACCCGAAGGAGTGATACACCGAGCCTGGTTGAGGCCATAATTATTGCGTGTATAAGCCCCTGTTCTTTGTCCGAAACCGGAGTAAAATTCTGAAGATGTACTTAACACTTAGTTAAGTAAACAATGAAAAAATGGAGGCAGTTACCTAAATGAAAAATAAAACCTTTATAAAAAAAAACATACAGAGGATAGAGGTATTATGAACTAGTTTCAATGTTATGTTCAACTTATGTTATCTCGTTTTATATTGTGGACGTAACCGCCAAACCGGCGCATCTGTTCTTGTACGGTATATATATTCTATGTAACATAACTTGTGGATGTTACTGAAAGAATAAACTTTGTTTACACCAACCCTAGACATTTCGCAAAATATTCTTACTGTGCAATTCAAGTCTAAATGGTTACATGTAAGTTGTAAAACAATGTGGATATAGCTTGGAATGACAGGCAAACATGGTTCTCTTCAACACCAGTATACCGGCGGATTGTTGGCCCTGTATTACGTTATTTGCCGGCAGCTCCTGACACACTGCATCAACGATTACCCGACCAGGTATGGAAATACATGGACTCTCCATTAAACATATTCGGCAGATAACACACCCTGTGTCCAGCAAAATCGTCTCAAGATTCACTCAGGCATTTTACAAAATGACTGAAATTTTCAGACATTTTACAAATTAACTGAAACATTAGTCCAATTATTTGACAGATTGGCTGAAATTTTGAATTGGTGTAAGACAAGTCATTTATTTAAAATAGATTTTTATTTATGACATATATGTATTCTAATATGGTATACCTTGCTAATTTTGAGAACACTTTATATGTTTTTTCATCTTTTTTCTTAATCTACATGTGTTATAATATGATGTGAAATATTTGATAAAGAATGATGAGGATAATTACAGTTAAACTAAAAAAATCAGTCAGTTTATCAAATTCAAAATGACGAATATTCAAGTAATATTTCATTTGTTCTATATATCTCACTGTTACAAACTAATGATATATTATACATCATATTGTACAGTGTAATGTCTCACATACCGGTTGCTGTTTAGCAGAATGGATCACCCACAATTATCCATGCACTTCCAAAAAAGTCATATTATCCTGATAAAATATTCTTATTATGTCAGGGATATAAGAAAGAAAGGGCAAAAAAGTGAACAGCATATAAACTTAACCTTGTTCAACGAATAAGTGTCAAAAACCCGGCCATTACCATGACCTTTCAGCGCTATATACAAGTTAGACTGAATCTATGCGGTCAATATTTTATGTCTAATTCTATACAGCAAGTGTCATGGTAATATAGATGCTACATTAAATAATCGATTTATAATTAATCATCGGTCTTTTTCATCTTCCATAAAACGATTCCTACCACGAATGGAGTTTTTTTTTATATTATATTATATTATATAAATAATTATTTGTAGATATAGTTTTATTATGACAGCCTTCATTAAGAGTACACCCTTTGGGTCGCCCCTGCTATGTATGGCTGTGTAATGACGTCTGTTCTTCATGTTGTTCAGATTGTATTAGTTCTTATCGGGATAAATGTTCATATCAGTTAATCGGTTTGGAAGATGGACGATCGAAAATCTACAAACTATCAACGTTAATTGTTAGGAGAAAGTGATTTGAAAAAAATATATATAAATGGTCGCGTCAATTTTCCTTATAAGGTCTCGTTTGATTGACGACCGTGTGGGTTATGCATGTATTTCGTTCACCATGTACAGATTGACCCTGAAACAGGCGACAACACCAGCTCTTTCACCTACGCTTAACATATCTTACGAGTTATTGAAACACTGTTAATATAAAGCGCATGCCTTAATAGCAATTGATAATGCATTCAAGTGAGGTAATAAACACAAAAAAACAAGAAGACTTGATCCATCCCTAATGGCGCCAGATGAATCAAATGAAGTCTTGAGACGATTCTGCTGGACACAGGGTGTGTTATCTGCCGAATATGTTTAATGGAGAGTCCATGTATTTCCATACCTGGTCGGGTAATCGTTGATGCAGTGTGTCAGGAGCTGCCGGCAAATTACGTAATACAGGATGTACACATTGACTGTAACATATATAAGCCGAAATCTGTCTAAACTCCGTTCTGCTTCCTGTATCCGACAACTTTTGTCTTTGTTTTATTCTTCAAGGCAAACAACAGACAGAAAAGGAGGTAAAGCGTTCTTTCTTGATCGGCCCGTTAGGTCTTTTAGAATACAGAATACAGACGCAAAAACCACAAAATTTCAACTACATTCATAAGTAAGAACCCACATTCAACGGATCATTGAGCACTACTTGATAGACTTTAATTCACGCCTTATACTGTAACAGTAAACCATGCACCCAGTAACCCTGAGTTTATCGCCACACCTCACACCCACGCGAGTGACGCGACATGTACAATGGTATTGGATCGCTTCACCAAGGATCTGTACCTAAACACCAATTATATATATATATATATATATATATATATATATATATATATATATATGAGAGTCCAGTCCGGTCTTTAAACTGAGTACAGTTTGCTTGGACCACATTAAACAGACCTCACTTAAATGTGAAGCTAATATTTAATTCCCAGGAGAAACCTGAATGAAAGTTAACATACACAAAATGTCATTTACACGGTGAATTCTTTTGACGTTAAACAATGAAAAGTAAAGAGAATATGAAGTAAAATCGTTGCACATGATAATATAAAAAGAAAAAAATTGGAACAATGCAAAGTAAAAACCTTGCTATGCTGTGGTACTGGGATGATATGTTGACTACAGATCCAGGGCAGAAGAAGACATGCTGGACCGCCAACAAAAACCTGCTGCGTGGAAGACCTGAAGTTGCGGTTCGGATTACCCGTGGCCCCTTTAGTATATGTTTTCGACTCGTATACAGGAAGCATAAAATTCAGGTGCTAACAAAATGTAAGGCATTATAAATGGATGGTTACGCATGCGCAGTGAAAGGTTACTTCTTTGTTGCCATTCATGGAGTATTTGAGAACTTTTTTTCTTGACTTATTTTGTGATATATCTTCCAGACTGCATGGCATTTACAACAGACTCGGTTTTCGTTAAATGTAGCTATTCATTGAAAGAACTTTTATATGATATTTATAAGATTCTGGAGCCAAAACATCTGCGGTGGCGTTAGATACGAACGTCATACCTTGTTCCAGCGGCTCCCTTATGTGAAATAAAAATGTATCATTTGCAATAAGGTAAGCTGCTTAAACAGTAATGGTTTCATTTAAAATCTGATATTATCGACTTTACTCTTCTCTTCGTCATTTATTCTTTTTCGAATGTTCAGTCTGTAGCCTAGCTTTCACAGCCTCCTGGAGAGCTTAAAAGTAAGGTGCAAGAGGGTTATGCGTTTTACAACTGCTGTATACAGCCATGACCAGTAACCATTCACTCCTGGGTGGACAGGGTACCTCCTTTGTGTTAAGGATCTTTGCCAAAGTGCGTCTTGACTGGACGCCAATCCTCATCTATATCTCAAAGTACATAATTTCTCCATTATACCACTAGCAAATGGCACACCCGTTTCGCAACTGATCAAACAGGCCCGATTATACCATTTATCTGTCTTTACCTTATAGAGTAATTCAAGGAAGGTTTTCTGTCACCAGACTGCTTAGTCAATAAATCACTATCCCATTAGTTGTCGGACAGACAGACATACAGCAGAGAGACCCGTCAATTATATATTGTCATGTGATCGAGGTTAGATTTTTTTCCTCCAGCTTAGAGAAATATGAGGGAAAATGTCATTAGCATGCCTTGACATTTATATTTTTTCTTGAAGGAAAGGTAGAAAACGTGAATGGCAAGAATGATCTACTACCAGGGTTCTTCAGACATACACATTTTACAGATATTTTCCTAAATACAGTCTTTCGGCAAACTGGCAGAACAAAACCTAGTGGTACCCACCAATACAATATATTGCATTAGTATGCGTCAATGAGGTAAAGGTATTGTGGAGAACAACATGTGGTTAAGGTTTTATACTTCGTGACGAAGTCTAGGTCCACCTTCTTTGAATCAGAGGCGTTGTGAACCGGAGTCCAAGACAGAATCCAAGTCCAGTATGAACCAGGGATCGAACCGGGGTCGCCAGTGGAGAGGGCGGAGCGTCTATAACCCCTCGACTGTCCTTGTCCCTATTTTGTGGATAACAACATGTAGTTAAGGTTTTATACTGTGTGACTGTGATTAAGTCGAGTCCCCCTATTCCACGTCCGAGTGCAAGTTCGAATTCAGCCACCCGTGTCTTTGAGCTTCAATTCCAAGTCCATGCACCTTCGAGTCGGAGGCATTTTGTACCTGAGTCCAAGACAGGATCAAAGTCCATTATGAACTCCTAATTTAAAGATATTTAAAATGGAAATATGATATTATCAACATATTTTTGTTAGTTTACACATTTTTTTAATGTTTAATTACACTTAGCTCCTGTGGGGGGCTAACCTTTGGTACATATAGTCTTTCTTGTATTCTTCTGTTTGTAGGTCACGCAGGTGTATAAGTCTTCAAAATGTGTGGCTAAGCCTTTTCCTACTGGACTTGACTTGTACTCTGATTTCCCGAGTCCTTATACCTAGTATCCCGCATACAAGTCCGTGTCCAGGACCCTAAAAGTTGGCTCCAGTCCGAACTTGAGTGTAATTCATATATTGTGTATATATTGTTCATTTGAGATTGAATGGATGGAAATGCTTTGGTAAAGCTAGGTGTATAAGTTTAGAGAAGTTTTTTTTATTCTTAGTTTCTTGACAGGTTTTGTTATCAGTTGTGCACCGTAAAAGATCTTGATGCTTCTTGAAAGACAATGCATTTCACAATTTGCTTTGAGGCCTTATAGAAGCGTCAAGTGTCAGAGTGCTGTTTGCATGTAGGCATAAGTCGAGAAAAAAGTCCAGAAGATTCCTGATGCGTTGGAGCTCGTGGAATAATCTAGTTATATTACCTCATGGTTTAATATTAAGGAAACTTTGGAAGTTATCCAAGTATATAGGCTAATTGCCCGGTGAGCCAGAACTAGTTGCGTTTGTGGTTAATTGACCAGAGAGGGTTAACATATTTAAGCCTGCGTAGGATAGGATTATACTGTTGTTTGTAGAGTGATGGTAAGTGATAAACCATCGAAGATACAGAGGATAGGATCCTATGAACTAGTTTCAATGTTATGTTCAAATTATGTTATTAAATTATATTAATTTTAGCCGAACCCGCCAAGCCGGTACGGCTGTTCTTGTACGTATATATTCTCTGTAACGTAACTTGTGGATGTTTTTTAAAAAAATAAACTTTGTTAACACCACCCCTAGACCTTTCACTTCGATTAAAACGGAGTGAAACTAACCCGTAATAGGCGTTATTGTGAGGAATTTGCGACACACTGGGGAGGACGAATGTATTAGCCCTGGCAAGTTTCCTGAACGCTGGAAAATGCTTAGGTAGCACCTTTTCTCAAGAAAGTCAGATCAAAGGTACAACGCAAAGTAATGTCACAGGAGACTGTGGCATGCATTTCTAAAAATAACCTTACTGTGAGATTCAACTATAAATGGTTACAAGTAAGTTATAATTCAACGTGGATAAAGCTTAGAATGACAGGCAAACCCGGTTCTTTTGAACACCAGTATACCGGCGGAATGTTGGCCCTGTATTACTTAATTTGTCGACAGCTCCTGACACACTGCATCAACGATTACCCGACCAGGTATGGAAATACATGGACTGTCCATTATACATTTTCGGCAGATAACACTGCCTGTTGTACAGCAGAATCGTCTCAAAAGATCATATAATCCATCTGGCGCCATTAGGCGTTCAACAAGTCTACCTGTTTTCTGTGTTTATTTCCACACTTGAATACATTATTAATTGCAATTAAGGCAGGCGCGCTTCATATTTACTGCGTTTCAATTAATTGTGAGATATGTTGAGCGCAGGTGAAACAGCTTGGGTTGTCGCTGGATTCAGGGTTTATTTGTACCTTATGAACGAAATAAAACTCACACAGTCACTGATGAAACGATATCTCACAGGAAAATTGACGCGACCATTTAAATATTTTTTTTCAAATCCCTTTCTCATAACAACGTTGATAGTTTGTCGATTTTCAACCGCCCATCTTCTAAGCCGAATAACTCATATGAACATTCATCCGAATAAGAACTAGTACAATCCGGACAACAATTACCTCCAGACAAAATGTGAAAAAAATACAGAAATACTCTATAGAAGGAAAAAAAACAGATACAGAAGCCTTCAACAAGATGTAATACTATCCAGACAGAAATACCTTTTTACGCAGAAATACTCGAAAGACAGAAATTGTCTCCAGATGAAAATACTCTCCAGACAGATGTAATTGGCTGACAGAAATACCGCCTCGATAAGAACACTGTACAGGAAGAAATACTATCAAGACAGTAATACCTATCAGACAGAAATACACATCAGACAGAAATACCCAACAGACAGAAATTGTATTCAAATACAAATACCCTACAGGGCTGACAGAAATATGGTCCAGTATACAATACTCTCGCGACAAATACTCTCCAGATAGTAAAACCTTTCTGATAGTAATTCCCTCCAAATAGTAATTCCTTTATGACAGACACTCTCCAGATTGTCTCCACATAAAAATGCCCTTCCGACTGCTCGAGGTACAGAGCTGACAAAAATACGGTCAACACACTGAATTGGTCTAGACACAAATGTTCTCAAATGACAAAACAGATATACTACTATCTTTAAAAGAATATACAGTAAGAGTGAAATACTCTCCAGACAGCCTTTGATCCTCCGGTTATTTCTTTTATCTATTCAATTGAGCGATCTCGTCACTGTACTCTACAAACCTGTGCCCACCTCTTTAGGAGATATTTTTTTAAGTTTATATTCTTCAATAATTTTCTAGAAAATTACATATGGAAGTAATAGCTTAAGGTATTTAAGAATTTTACAGTAAATCTCCAGTTTGTGTTTGACAACTTTTCGGTCTCTTCATAATGATCAAGCAGATCAGGTGTGTCTCTGCATGAGCAGGCATCCTTTTATTTTAGCTAGGTTAATTTTTTAGAGTGTTTACATGACATCATCCAATCAGCAGCTGTCAACTGAGACTGTTGTTTCATGTAATAAATGTCACTGACCGCAATAAGTATTTTTTAAAAATAAATCTGTTTCTAATGTTAGGTGTAAAGCAAGTACTTACTTACCTTGTTGAAAATTAGACTCTTTCATCCTCTACATACACTAACAATCGTTCCCTTGAAATGTAACCAAAAAAAATGTTCATAGGAAAAAACAAAACAGGTAAACATGAGGGGATTAAACGGACTATAGTAATGAAGGTCGTTGATAATGAAGGTCGTCGATCCACTATCAGTGAAAATATTGACATTTAAACACCACGAAGCCACAACAAACACAGATGACCTGAAGAATTTTGGATGAAAACAAATGGCGCAGCTAGGAGGAAAGGTTTTTTTTTTAATTTGACCATTTATTAGTCGACAAAAATTTAAAAAGGACGAAAAAGGATGCAAAGGATGTGCGTCAATTCATGATATTGTGTAAATGCACAGCACAGCGTTTTAGTCAATTTTCTATATTACAAAGATAAATTCCCTGAAGGAATCAAGGACTATAGCACCAACTGGCAAACACTACTTTGGATTTAGTACTGTTCAATCACAAAAAAATACCCACGGCGGTTTGTGTGTGGCCTATGTACATTTATTCCATATGATATTTACTTTTGTCCAACAAAACGACAGAGACGCGGTTGACAGATGTTCACGTTTCAATTTCTTTGGATTTTGTTATAACCTTAGAATCCTTCACATCCGATTTGGTTTATTATGAGACTCATTATAAAAACCATTATAACTTTTACATTGTACACCAATACTATTGTCACCTTAATATCCCAAAACTGCTGGTCTCCCGACTTTGCCTACTTCCAATTATGTATACCATGGGTCAGTCAACCTGGTTTTGATGCACTGGTTTACCACAGTACCATATTTTAGTCCTGGCTATCTTTAATAGTCAGCCTATGTACCTTCTTAATATCATGTAATCTTACCACTGATATTACGTGTTATTCTAAAGTCAGCTCGTGTTCTGTTTTAACATCATGTAGGGTTATCGCTTTGAAAATGTTTATCAACAGTTAAGAAGAAATGGTTTAGTCGGATTGCAAACAATTACAGGCAAAGAATGCCTATACCAGTTTATGACAGAAATACGTGCATCATTTCAGATAAATCTTAAGATCAATTTTCAATGTTTTTTTACATTAAATTTCTTAGCAATGGATAGTTTGATATTTGTCCGTTAAAGGTTTTGAAAAACTGTTTAGGTTTCGATTCACTCTCCATGCATATTCATAAACTAGAAAAGTTGTATGGGACCACATATATAACTCCGCCAGGACCCTCATCAAAATTTGCTGTGTGTCACATTGAATAGTGTTTCACCGACACGATGGTTGTATCATAGATCAGCTCCGCTTCCTAGAATAAAAACCGGCTCCTGCATGGTGCCGGTGAATGGCTCTGTCCAGGGATTAGGGATAACAAACTGCTGCATCAACAAGGGTAAAGGATCTTATAAAAGAAGGTTATTGTAGTAATCAACCTTACCCCCAATATTAACGGGTTGTTTCTTGGGTGTTCACCACAAACAAATTTCATCAAAATGTATTGAAAACGCAGGTGTAAAGTTAATTGCTGGTAAGCAAGCAAAAAAAAATAAATAAACTAGAATACGGGTAGTCGACAAGCGACTACGTGTATCCGCCTAAATCAGAGTGGAACGGGTGAAGTGAGGCATGGATTAAGTGGCAAGGGGAAATAGAGTGAAGTGTTGCATATTAGCATGGATGTCTACAGCCAAATTGTGTATGAAGGTTGTCCCCCCTACCACAAAATCCAGAAAGCTGTCCCAGTTGTATACATATGCAAAATTTAAGGCAGATAAGTCAAACCACTACATGTATATGAGTGATTTTAGCCCGTGGCAGACAATCAGATGGACGCTGAGCAAAAATGGTTGCAGGTGACGGCACCAGTTTTGCGTATGATAAAGAGCTATGTGAGAACTATACACATGCAAAACTTTGGCCCAATCGGTCAAACGGTTCCCAAGATATGAGCTTGGATGTCTGCTGCATACACTAGAATGCAGGTGGCTCCACCTGTCATAAAATCAAGAGAGCTGTCGGGGATGTATAAACCTGCAAAATTTTAGCCAGATATGTCAAACCACTGCCGAGATATGAGTGATTTTATCCCATGGCAGACAAACAGACAGGAGCTGTGCAAAAATTGCTGCAGGTGGCGCCACCAGTTTTGCGTATGTTATAAAGCTCTCCAAGGGCTACATTTGTGTAAAAAAAAATTCCTGATCGGTCAAACGGTTCCCGAGATATGAGCTTGGATGTCTGCAGCGTAAACATGAATGTAGGTGGCGCCACCTGTCATAAAATCAGAAAAGCTATCCAGGATGTATACGCATGCCGAATTTCAGGTGAATTAGTCAAGTCACTGCAGAGATATGAGTGATTTTAACCCAAGGCAGACAAACAGATGGACACTGTGCAAACATGGTTGCAGGTGGCGCCACCATTTTTTGTGTATGTTATAAAGCTCTCCAAGGGCTACATTTGTGCAAAAAAATTTTCCTGATCGGTCAAACGGTTCCCGAGATATGAGCTTGGATGTCTGCAGCGTAAACGTGAATGTAGGTGGCGCCACCTGTCACAAAATCAGAAAAGCTATCCAGGATGTATACGCATGCCAAATTTCAGGTGAATTAGTCAAGTCACTGCAGAGATATGAGTGATTTTAACCCAAGGCAGACAAACAGATGGACACTGTGCAAACATGGTTGCAGGTGGCGCCACCATTTTTTGTGTATGTTATAAAGCTCTCCAAGGGCTACATTTGTGCAAAAAAATTTTCCTGATCGGTCAAACGGTTCCCGAGATATGAGCTTGGATGTCTGCAGCGTAAACGTGAATGTAGGTGGCGCCACCTGTCACAAAATCAGAAAAGCTATCCAGGATGTATACGCATGCCAAATTTCAGGTGAATTAGTCAAGTCACTGCAGAGATATGAGTGATTTTAACCCAAGGCAGACAAACAGATGGACACTGTGCAAACATGGTTGCAGGTGGCGCCACCATTTTTTGTGTATGTTATAAAGCTCTCCAAGGGCTACATTTGTGCAAAAAAAATTTCCTGATCGGTCAAACGGTTCCCGAGATATGTGGGTTTATGTGTGGAAACAGACGCACAAACGGACGCAGAGCGCAGAGGAAAGGTCAGAGGTCAAAACAAAATCGGGGCGCAGCAGTTCACATGTGACCCGAACATAATCCCGGGTTTCGTAAAATTCCGCCCAGCGGTTACGGAGGAGTTCTCCGGAAACCTACGCGGCGGCGGCGGCGGCGGCGGCGGCGGCGGCGTGCAGCTGAAAACATAGTATCCGCAAAACTCTGTTTTTGCGGATACAATAATACCTTGTTGAGGTATAAAAGAATACAAAGTAAGTTAACAGGCAAACATTTGGGATGACATAAGATTATTAAGCAGAGTTGTAAGAGGTAAACATACTACTTATCCGGTAAAGTTTTCAAGTCTTCCAGTATGGCCTTTTTTTCAAATTCATTTAACCGGCTGTAAAGTGAACGGAATGCTCCAACATTAATGTTACAAGCAGAAGTAAAACATACTCTTATTACTGCGGCAATTCTAATTATCCACAATGACAGTGCGCGATGTTTAACGCAGTTATTTTCAGCACGGGCTGCATATGAAAGAGAGTCTTTAAGCCAACCCGAGCTCTTTTTTGGATAATAAAGTCCCCTGGAGATAGTAATCACCACTGTGAATAATGCTGTAATGGTGGGCTTGGCTTATAACTAACCATTATATCCGGGCCACATGCACATTGCTTAATCAGATTTCAAAGCAAAACGTCAAATCGGACGGTAGGACGCTCTGGCTGACGGATCTTGTAAATGAATCCAGTTAAACTAATCCAGTCTGGCAGACGCGGCCATCCCTTGCCATTGCGACGGTCGTTTAATTTCTCTGAATGGCTTTATGCTGGCTGCGGAAATCTCATAAATAAGTTTGATATTAGACTCCCTGTATCAAGAGACTATATAACTGTGCAATCACGCGAGCTTCCAAGGGTGCACGGTCTAATTCATTTAAAAAAATATTTTCTTCCTCACGACTAGAACGTGACAGCCCAGTTTATTTCAAGATAAAGACATGAATTTAAAATAGTTAAGACAGGAAAATGTCTAGTACTATATTCCAATTTTCCACCTTGAGAAGCTAAGTGTCATTTATAAATCATTTATATTTCACATGGAAGCACGTTAATATGAATGGAACTGAGGCAAACGGTTACGCAAAAATACATTGATACAAATAAGGACACCGCACAGTCACCATGCGGAAATCATTGGAAGCCCTTACGATTTTCACGCTGACTTGGCAGACAACTGATTAACCCGAAAAAGCGTACGGTGTACTTGCGACAGTCGTGCGGCGTCTTTGCTTCGGCCGTAAAGCCCGCATCTCATTCGACTGTTGGCGGCTAGTTGGAAATACAAAGTTGCAAGAAAATATACGAATTAGTTGCAATGTCCATTTGTAATCACACTGAGTTGGTTTTGAGCAGGGTTTTCACAGAGCACGCGAACGATTCGCGAATGAGGCGAATATCGAAAAAAATGGCAAAGTCCCATATTCGGAGTAGTTTGCCTCCAAACATCGAATAATTGAAGATGCATCCGAACCCCGAATACGAATGTGGGACTTTGCCATTTTTCGAACGTTCGCATCCTTCCGAATCGTTCATGTACCCGTTAAAACTCTGATTTACGAATGTCTCATGAACACGGGGGCGGAATTTGGGCAAAAGCTCATGAAGCTCACAAACATGCAACAGTTGCACGACATTTGCGCGTTTTGCTTTTGTTTCACTGATTGTGATTTCTGTCTCTCATTAGTCATAATTTAGTTTCATAGGTTTCCATCACCTCTTAGAGTTGTCTCACTTGTCTCATTCTCTTACATGTTGACTCACGGAAACTACACTGAGACGGATTCAAGAGGGTTCCAGTCACACAAGTGCGTGGCTATTTTTAGTGAACATTTGTGGCAAGAATTGTTTTATACATTTTCAAAATTCCAGCGACACGAGTGCGAGTCCTTGTGACTCACGCGAGGAAACCGAAAACCCAACATGACTTTTAGAGACATTTTGGACACTCGCTCTCGAATGCCAATCGCAACTAGTCGCTTAGAGCCGCCTAACAGTAAGATAAGGTAGGCTTAATAAGAGCGGACCGACCAAGGCCGACACGCCTCTTGACACGCCACGCGACCAAATGTCGTACAGTGTGTCGTGACGTCCTCTTGTGTCGCGGCAGTGTCGCGCTGTGTCAAGACGTTTGTCGGTCTTGGTGCGAACACCGTGTGAATTAGGTAGACCTTGACGTTTCCGCAAGACGCCCGCACGGGGATTGTTCTGCTTGTGTACGGGCTTTAGGTCAAATGGGAATTACCCAGGGAAAACTGCAATGGCACGTTCGACATATCAAGATACCATGCACATATACCGCCACAAGGTGTGCCGTTCATATAACCAAGACTGGAGCTTAAACTTTAACATGAACAGCAAGAGGCAATATCAACTATTATTGCTATAATGGCATCTTCGCGCGGCTTCCACACCATTGACACAATACCTCAAGGTGGACGTAAGGTGTTCGTGCGACCTCCGTACGTCCGTCGCACTATGCACGTCCCACAAGCGTACGATTCCTCTCTTAAGCCGTGGTCCCAACCCGCCGTACTTGCAAGTGCGTGCTGTCTACTTGCAAAAACGTGGTCAAAACTTTGGGATCCGTACGTGGTGAGTATCGCCTCAGTACGGATTTGGGAGCGAGCAGACACGCCGTAGCACCTTTAGTGCAGGAGGAACTTTCGCTGCGTTTGGGCTGCGTTCGGGCTAAGGATTCACCCCCGACATCGGGCGAAAAAAACTTACGTTCATCGCACTTGCACGCACTTACAACATGCGTGTGAGTAAGGGCACCGTACGTGAGCAGCACGTGTAAGTACTGCCTCCGTACGACAACATGGCAATCGCACGGAGATCGTACGTTACAAGCACGTTGTGAGCAAGTACAACTCACCTACCACGAGCGCATCGTACGATGCACGCAAACGCTCATGGGCCAGGTACTTACACCTTGCGCAACCGTGCGTTGACGCACTCCCTCCCTACTCTTGCCACTCCCTCCCCACGTTTTCAGAAAAACGTGGCGGCCGTGGCCTCCCCAAAAAACGTACGGACCAAAAACACACACGGTGGGTTGTGACCGGGGCCTTACGGTCAGGCGTTAACACAAACCTCACGGGATGTTCACGATGTCCGTATGCATCGGCCAGGCACAACCATTAACACCGCAAACTTATTCCTGTGGTCCCAAAAATGCATTGACTACAGCAGGTTGTGACAGATGCTGAAGATGGTCTTCATAGTAAGTGGTGATTACTCGTGGTCTCCACGTCCCACGGTTGCAGGTTGTAACTAGTCATAGATTATAGTAAACCCTAGTGTGACTGGTCCTTAAGCGATTTATGTTAAATTTACACGACGGTTAGAAAAAATTGGTCATGATAACAAAGGAGCATGTTCGTCAAGCTGGATTTCACTGCTTAAGCCTCGGTCACAACCGGGATACGGTCGCCGTACGGCGGGTGTTTTGGGCTATTCCGTGTGATTGACGTCCGGCAACCGCACGTTTTGCAAAGGCCGCAGGGATTCCGCAACGACCGTAACTGACATTAGCGCAAGCGCTTTAGTTGATGCGGCGGCCATGAGTACGGGCACCGTATAGTAGATTTACAGATGTCGTAGGATGCCCGTGCGAATTTTAACGCCTACTCGGCTACCCGGGAGACGTACGGTGTACCTGTGTCTGTCTTATTCCTGCGGTCCCCAAAACCGTGCGGTACTCTACAGTGTGCGGTGACCCCAGCGGGTTGTGACCGAGTTTTTAAGGGGACTTTGCGGCTTCCGCAAGGATAGCTTGCGGCGTCCGCAGGGTTAGCTTACTTTACCGTGCGAAGGCCGCGAGAATGAGGAAGACACTTACCGTTCCCGCACGTCGGCCGAATTAGTGTTCCTGCGGTTTCAAAAACCGAAAGGTGATCTACGATGTGCTGTGACCGCTGCGTCTTGTGACCAAGGCTTAAGTATTCCTGCGGTCCAAAAAACCGTAAGGTACTCTACTATGTGCGGTGACCGCAGCGGGTTGTGACCGAGGCTTCAGGCAGCCCCCTACGGGCTCCGTTCGGGCACCGTATAGTAGACTTACGGATGTCGTAGGATGCCCGTGCGATTTTTAACGCCTACTCGGCTACCCGAGAGACGTACGGTATACCTGCGTCTGTCTTATTCCTGCGGTCCCCAAAACCGTGCGGTACTCTACGGTGTGCAGTGACTGAGCGGGTTGTGACCGAGATTTAAGGGGACTTTGCGGCTTCCGCAAGGTTAGCTTGCGGCGTCCGCAGGGTTAGCTTACTTTACCGTGCGAGGGCCGTGAGAATGAGTAAGACACCTTACCGTTCCCGCACGTCGGACGAATTAGTGTTCCTGCGATTTCAAAAACCGAAAGGTGATCTACGGTGTGCTATGACCGCGGCGGGTTGTGACCAAGGCTTAAGTATTCCTGCGGTCCAAAAAACCGTAAGATACTCTACGATGTGCGGTGACCGCAGCGGGTTGTGACCGAGGCTTCAGGCAGCCCCCTTCGGGCACCGTATAGTAGACTACGGATGTCGTAGGATGCCCGTGCGATTTTTAACGCCTACTCGGCTACCCGAGAGACGTACCGTGTACCTGCATCTCTCTTATTACGTTACAAGATAAGGTCATCACACAGGGAGGATAAATTTAACTCATATAAGAAAAACCGACACAAACGCTATGAATCTTTGCGGAAAATCGTGCAACAGCGTAAATCTAAAGAAACCATTAAGAGTTGCTCAAACATGTAACATCGGGTGACATCGGGTAACACCGGGACACGTCGGAATAAATCAGGATTACATGAGGAATTTGGAGAATGTCGGAGAGACATTGGAATATTTTTTACCATGTTCACCCTTTCTTTAGAATCCAGGTCACACCGAAACACATGGGGAGGAAATTAGGCCACATCGAGGTGACATCGGGACAGCCCATTGAGGTGATATTGGCGATATGTGTCCAGGCCTTTAAGTTTTTTAAGTTCATTTTACTCTGCATGTTTATAATGTCTAAAGCCCAATTCACATGCAGACATTTACTCATGTAAGTATAAATACACACATAAGTAAATTTACTAATGTCAGTAAACTATGTCATGTGTGAACAGATTTGCATATGTGAGTATATAAAAATACTGCTTGAGTAAACTAAAATGAGTTAAAAGTATATTTGCACGACCTCAGGAGATGATGCAAAATAATATTTACATGCAAGCATAACTTTACTTGTTTAGTAAATTGTGTCATGTGAACAGATTTTTTTATTTCCATATATGAGGAAATTGAAATTTCATATTTGAAAAAAAAAAGATTGACGATTACATATCCATAATTTTGAATTAGAAACTCAGTCGCCATACTACGTCTAAATCGGAATTTATTGCTCTATGGAAACAAAAACGGAGATCAGCGGTTTTTTGTAGTTAAAATCCAAACAAAACTTCTGTTGTTACACCTACCATGGAGGGACGTGGTAAGACTTGTTAATACAGGGGAGGAGAAACGTTTCTTGTTTGTTTCCGTTGAGTCACTGGTGCGGATCTAACATGTTGAATTGTTAAGCTGTTATCTAAATTTAAGTAATTTTTATGAGTTTTTTTCTGGTTGTATAGCAGTTAAAAGTAATAGTGGTGAAAGAGTATCAGCACCTTCTTCAATTTCATCTATAAGTATGTGATCAACATATAAGATTTATTGTTATCCCCTGATATATTCCAGCCATAATGCAAAATTGGAACCAAATTCTATGAAACGGTACATTATGGACAGCTCCTTTTTAAATTTGGCCAATTGTCATCGCAGGGCTAGACATTGAACATGATCAAGTATGGATCATTGTAAATGCATTCATGTCAACAGGTTTTAGACTCAGTCCCCTTACTTAAATAAATTAATTAATGTACAGAGGCGGATCCACCTTTTGAGCTGTAACATTCCTCACTTTATCTTTTTCTTTTCCAAGTTTTTCACAAATAATTTTCATTCTTTCAGATATTTTTTTCTAATCTCCGGTCATTTTATCATTAAGTTATCCACAGTTTATTATATTCTCATTCATAAATTGAGGACATCAATCAACAGATCCCTCAATGTGATTTGCTCCATTAAATAAGATAGCACCTAAATATTGTAATACTGAGAGAGTCAGTCTTTCAGTTGTTACATTTCTGGCTCATTAAACCGAGGACCCCCCCACCCCCACCCCTACATCACACTCGTCTGTGAGTGAGGCACGATCTTGACATTGGCCTGCAGAGCGCTAAGACTGGGTTGGGGTCGGTTCCTCGACTGATACTCGGAACTCGTGATCTGTGCTTTATTGATTCTGGTGCGCTGTCGAGACCACAAAAGCCGGTCAAATGCTAAATATAACATGCGACTTGAACACGAGGATTACATTTTAAGGATGATATTTTACAAGTTATATACTATGTAGACCATTTTCACCAACCATCATGTTACAGGTGACTGAATGTTTGGACATTACAGTCGATATCCTTATGCTGAAGCAATATATATATTAAAGCCGGCCTCACTTGAACCCCAACTCCTAAAGTTTGACAACGCTGTGCAAAGACATTAAGAGAATAGTAGTTGAGGAACAGAAAATTCTCATATTTTTAGGGATAGATGCCTCAAAATGCCCTCTTTTACATTGCTGTGTTAGCTCGCCGGAACGAAGTCTAGGAAAGATTATATACCGTACCCCCCCCCCGGCGTCATCGGCCGATATTAAACAATATAAAAACTCGCCTAAACTTGATTCCCGGAAAAATCCACACATTTTCAGAGAGGTCACAGGTCACCAGCCTACTTTATGGTATCGCTGCTATCACTTAGCAGAAATATAATGGATTTTGATGAAACCCAACAGAAATATTAACAAATATATCTCAACTAAGTTTGATCCCAGCCAGAATCGATGCATATTTAATGAGGTCAGAGGTCACAAGATTATGACGGCATATAATTCACCCTGTTGTGCTCTTTGTTTTTCGGGATTTATGGGGATTTTCTATTTTTAGCTCAGAATAGTCATTAAATTGGGTTCAGCGTACCATCAGACACGTTAAAATATATCATCAGTGATTTGAACTATTCGTTCAAAACCGGTAAGAGTAAATTTGCGAAACCTCGGCATACAGCAGTTATGGCAGCCATGAAGAAAAACAGCAAACTGTTTTGAAGCACGGGAAGTTTATGCCTCAGAGGAGGGATTTCAAATATACAAAATGTTCATAATTGTTGGAAATTCATGTCTGAGGTTCTCATATCCTATACGGATTCTCTATAGATTAGAAATGTAACATTATTAAATTTCTATACGTTTCCTGTATGAAAAGAACAAGTTTTGCTTTTACATGCATCTATAGAAAATGTCTAATTTGAGCTTTGGGTCTTTGGGCCCTTGTTTAGTTCTTATGGTGTGATTAAATGTCAATCTGCGTAAAGGCGATGTCACACTCTAGCGTATAGAGCCAGCGTATGAGGAACGTATGGACTTTTTGGGCATACGCTGACATACGCTGAAACACGCTAGGGGTATGCTGAAGGTACGTTACTCATACGTCGAGTACGCTTCTCATACGTTGAAATTGAGTGGGTCAGGAAACCTAGCGTTAGAGGAGCGTATAATGAACGTGTGTCTAACGTGTGTCTAACGAATGGCTAACGTTATGATGGTAGTTCTAACGACAGTCTAACGTACTCAACTTATGCCTAACTTGTTCTGAGCGTACAGCCAACTTATCCCATGCGTATTACATGCGTAAGTCTACTGGCGGAATGACGCTGCCACCTTTTATAACCCCCCCCCCCCCCCCCACCGCTGTGTACGTTCCTCATACGTTAGGCTGACGTTCCGCATACGTTTCTCATACGTCGGAGGTACGCTGATATACGTTACTCATACGCTACTCATACGCTGACGGTACGCTAGGCTCACGTTACTCTAACGGTCATTAACCGAAATCGACCTCATACGCTGAAAAGTTATTTTTCAAATAAATATTGTTTTATAAAAATTTTTCAAAATATTCGATACGTTCCTCATACGCTGGCTCTATACGCTAGAGTGTGACAGCGCCTACTGTCATTTATGACATGTGCAGATAGTAAATATACTCCAAGAAATATTTTACCTACGGGAATAAATTTACTCTTTATGCAAAAATAATTACATAAGAAACTGTCTGCATGTGAATAGGGCTTAAAGTTACGGCACTTTACCGCTATTTTATATAAAACAGTAAAATAAACGTCGAAACCTGGCTAGAACCGTATGTCTATGTAAAAGCCTTACGTCTAACATTTCAAATAATTTGTTTTTTGAAAACCTTGCTCTGGCTGACTTTAGATCAAGTTTTAATGTATTAATGTGATATGTGTTCGCCTTTTTGTTTAAGATAACGCAATGCCAGTTTAGGTTTTGTGCTTTTCCCTTTATCCATCTCCGTTTCTAATTTGCTTGATGTTTGCTGCAAATGTCAAGAGAGTTGAAGCCGAAGTGTCATTTTATTTACGCCACACTTCATAGAAAAACATCAGGCGAAAGCCGTTGTTAAAATGAAAGAAATAATAAGAATTTAGAAACTTAAGCCTGCATTATTTATGTACAATCATTATCATCATACTGCTAATGCGCCAACCACTACAGCAGAAGCTAAGGAAACTCGTTCAGTAAATGTGATAGCGGCGAGAAAACCTTTTAGATAACAAAATATACATCTATTATTTATAATCAAAGTGCTCGAACGAAGAAATGATAATGTGTTAATTTATTTAGAGACCCTTTGTCTAGACCCCTTTGTCTACATAGTAACTATTTTAAGAAGAGTTAAGAGTTTAAGGAGACAACATAACGAAACCTAGAATCTGCGTTCTAAGGAATGCAAGCCTCCGCCATGTGGGCGGTCCTTTATGTGGGATACTCTCCATAGCGTGTTTGCATTATTTGGCCCATACTCCCAGGTTCTGTCGTGCGCCAATTCCCCCAGCCCGTGTTTGAATTCACCAATTTAGCCCATATTCAAAGGATCATTCGTGCACAGGTGAATGTACATTTGTGAATATTCTTGAAGTCCTACCTGGACCCGAATCATGAGGTGAACCCATACCAAAATCTACCTTGTTTTTTCTTGATCCTTACCCGAAATGCCCTAAAAGTGAGTCATGTTGTGAACAAACACACACTAATGAACACATACGAACTTCACACACGGACGGGAATGAACGCATTCCCTGCTGGCGGAGGCATTAATAATCTCGGTGAATATATTAACAGAGTGTACAATATGAGCACTTGTTTCTTCTCTTTCTCTAAAATATGTACGTCGGTATATGAACTGGAAAAAATACCCATTCTAGAAAAAAATTCATGCATTATTACATGAAAATTGTCTAATTCCTTCCTTTGTGAACTTTTATTGCACATTTTTTGTAATTGGCATTCTTATTACATTCATAAGTTCAAATGTTTAGTTGGAGAAGTTATTATTAACTGTTTGGTACAACATCTGATGGACCATTTCATATACATAAGCATTTCAACGGTTTTTCATCAACAATTCACAGAAGATTCTAAAACATTTCCATGACTAATAATTACATTTTATGCACTAATGCACATATATAAAGACGGAATTATTTAATGACATTTTTGACATTATTTTATGGATAATTTTAACGAAGACAAACACAACAACCGTCAAGATATATAAACATACAAAAAACATACCAAGAGTAGTTCATCATGAATTCTGAAACGAAACAAACCGTTGAGATCGTTTTATTATTGACTGATTCTTAATATATTACCCCAAGATAACAAATGATCTTATTGGCTGGTTCTCATTTTACACTCTCCCTGGACCTACACATTTTCGATGTAAAATAAAAGGAACTATTTAAGCCATTTTAAATAAGCAAACATGATTACACAAATTTGTTATAAAATCATGGATGGTGATTCCGTCAGTGTAATGATGCCGAGTGGCTGTCTTTCTGCACGAAACAGAAATTATCTTTCTTCACGAAACAGAAATCATCTTTCTGCACGAAACACAAATCATTGTTACTCTAACTGGTTTCGTTTAAGTTTTTCATTATTCACGTATCAGTTTCATGACGGCGTCTGCAAAAGAAAATTAAACATAACGAAAAATCAATTGAAGACTTGAAGTGCATTATGCCATGCCAGTTAAGACGCTGTCATCCCCTTTGAGAACTCTTGGTCTTCTCCAGTTGGAAATTCTATTGTCTTTGCAGATGGACCCTTTAATTAATGACATATATTATTGCCTCCGCCAGGGTGGATTGCGTACATTCCCGTTTATGTTTGTTCGCAACGTAATTCCGGCAATCACGAATGGAGTTTCATGAAATTTTCAGGGCATTTCGGGAATGGGCCAATGAAGGAACGGTCAGATTTTGATTAGATCCGGCACATGGTCCTGATTCAACAACGTCATGAAGGAATATTCACAAATGTTGAGTCACTTATACACGAGTGAACCTTAGAATATGGACCGAATAAGTGAATGTGAGGCTTGTATCCTTGATATGCAAATTTCTAGTTTCTAAAATACTTTTGCTTCTTTGTATTTTAGAATGAATTTATTAATATTTCATTAAGAAATGAAAGTCCTCAGACCCATATAGTTCAATCAGAACATGCATTATATATTGCAAACCATTTAAGACTATAAATCAAGTATTCAATAATTTATCTCTTACAAATACATACATACTGCTTTTGTTCTTAAGCGTGTGTATAAAAGTGTATCCCAGATGTTGAGGTCGACAAAGAGAGATCGATCCAACTGCGGCCCATCCATCCATTAATATTGGCGTGATTTAAACACAAATCTGGAGATATTATTACAAACAGCGTGGTAACACCACGATAAGCCCTATGACTTACAATCAAGAGTCTTGATGTTCACCGATGGTTATACGGAAGTCACCGTGACCCTTCCCGATTTCCAACCGACATAAACCGATATATGCCGAATGTCACAACTCACTGTTTAGGGTTTATGGACGGGCTTCACAATCTGACCGCCACATTGCACCGCGGTTTATATACATACACCAGCGGCGTTGTGTAAAATGTAGTGCAGAGGGTGACGTAGTCCGTTCAAATATATTGGATTAGAATTCTCTCAAGGCAAATTACATAAACATGGGTGTTTTTGTGGTAATTTAAGGACTTAACTGAATAAGTTATATTTTGTAAGCATACGCATGTGAAATATAAATAAAATGTTTTCTTGAAATGTAACAAATTTTGTTTTTAAAGTCTGACCGTTGAGACAAGTAGTTTCGCCCGTCCTATACAGTGCCTATCAGGCAGAAATTCGGTTCGAGTAGAAACGACCTCTGGCGGAAGGGTAAAACCGACATTAACAGAAATTTACCGGATAATTCCGGATGTTTATCCGAGACAAACCACATCGGATAAAACCGCGGCAGCACTGGCCAAGCGTGAGGAAGCACCACGGCAGGAAGCCCCTGTCGTTAATTATAAGTGAATGACGACCATGACCCCAATTATTAGTCTGCGACTATCAGGAAATGAAATCGCTGAACATTATATGAAGAAATCTAGGAGTCCGCTACCACACAGTAAGTGGATAATGGACAGGCCTAACGATTATTCTATACATTAATTAGCATCCCCACATGATGACAGATAATAAGATTTAAGCTTTCATGATAACGTTTGCCGCAAGGACGAGGTTGTTATTATCAGCTTATGATCAGTACCACCAGACATATACAATACCATAAACATCAAAGACGCATATGAATTTGGGAAACAAAATTTGACTTGATATGGAGACAAAGACTGGTTATGAGAACGAGGTTCAAGGTCCCATCTGGAGGTGACCGGAAACCATACTACACACTGCTAACCTTTCGCGATGGGCCTTTTTTTACAAAGGTTTTATTTTCGTCATTATTCCCTTTTCGCGAATATCGGGAATTAGAACCCTTGCGAATAAAAAGGCAACCAAAGTTTTATTTTACCCTAATATTTTTGGTCGAAAAAGTTGGGGCGCCGTCCCCGAACGTGAGCCTCTCTATTATTTAAGAGTTTAGTTTCAGTCTTGACGACAGTCCCTAAAGATAGAGAAAATGCATAATATTCCCACTCTGGTTCCGTTGAACAGCTCCAGTGGTAGCACAAATTTTTTGTACAGCGTTATTTCTTATTTCGGGGTGGAGGGTGGCGGTGCTGTTGTCGTGTATTGTCTTTAATTTCATGCCCGGTAAAGCGATTTCAGAGTACCCTCTCTTCATAATTCTTTGAGTAACCTGACATCTATTTCAGATTACCCCCCCCCCCCATTACTTGAAATCGATTTCAGATTACGATTTCAGTCTACCAGTTGTTTCTCTATGTTTATATACGCAAAACTGATATAATTTTTTCTTCAAATTTAATTCCCAGATTAATTTGAATCGTTGTATATGTCATGTTTGCTTGTAATGTGTCATGCGCTTTGGTGAACTGTATGAGTCAATATAAGTATAATTAACAACATGATTGATATTAAGCGACAATTTTATTTTTCATAGATTTATTCCACCTCTTTTAATTTCGTATTTTTCACATGGATTATTGAAATAATATATCGTGAGTTAAAAGCATTAGATGTACCATTTAGTTAAATAAGCCAAGGGGTAATCTGAACATTGTGGGAGTAACCTGAAATAAGGTTAAGATTGCCCCCGATTTAATCTGAAATCGACTACCTCTTACCGGGGAGGGGGGGGGGGGGGGTTTAACCTGAAATGGGGAGTAATCTGGAGACTTTACACCCGTTTAAACCTATATTTTTGTATTCTCTGCCGGGGGTCTTCTACGTCCAAACAGGTATAACACCACTTTGAGTTACAGATCATAACAAACATTTTATAGTGAATACACTTACATACTTCATATATCACTTTATATTAGGCCAAAATATAAAAGGTATGGTACCGCCCGCGTCAATACTAACCCCCGCATCAAAAAATTTTATTTGATTTCCATGTTTCAATAATACAATTTTGATAAAATTTCCTTTGTTATGTAGTGCTTTTACCTGTTAAGCAAAACATTTTGTCATTTTCATGCTTTTTCCTGATCATGTGACATTTTTATCAAAACATACTAAATAATGTAAAAAAATAAAACATCGCTCGCCCGCACTGGTTTCTGCTGGTGTTTAAATATAATTATATATACAATCACTCTTCACCAACTGCCTCAGATTGCGCCATGCATCCCTCCATAATAGATAAAACCCCCGCTTATCCGCAATCAGTCAAATTTAATCAAAGTCCATTCAGCCTAGACAACAATACTGCAAGGCAATCTAAAAGAAACGACTTGACAACACAGAAAAGGTAGTCGTCCGCGGCTTCACCGACAGTGGACTTTTACAGCACCCTGAGGGCATGCCGTATGCGGCCTTAAATCACATGGGACTAAAGAGTCTCTCTCGGGTAAAATGAAGTGACCAAAATGAACCTCCGGTCCTTTACCTCCGGGCTGCGGACAACCTTCAGTTTGATGAGGGATAATAAAACCTGAGGAGGAGGCTGAGCATGTGACCGCGTGCCATTGGGACATCCTTGTCAGGTTGGTCATGTTCAATCATATTCTATCCGAATAGAGCAGCACGCAAGACTCACCTAGGTAACACGTACGTGTGAGACTTTCAGGACGTTTTTACATTAGCGCTGCCCATTAGTGTATATCTCACGCGCCGCCGATTGACCTGCATCGTCTGTCGATCATTCTAAACAGACAACCATCATCTAATGAACTGCTCCTCTTCCGAAAGACTGGGGCTGACAGTTATCTGTATATTTCACATAATATATTTGTAAAATATAGTTCCTCAGTAATAACTATCATGTTTGCCTATATGACAGTGAAACCACTAACGCTGCAGTGAACCGACGATATAAATGCGACTACCAAAGAAAAAAAATTACCTAATATGTAATTTGGGACCAGTTACTGACATTAATCATGAATGCATTGAGTTTTAAAATAAAATAAAAAATGGTTATATTTAAAAAAGGACTTTTTAACATCATATTTTTCTGCATAGTCAATCAGGCCATGCTAGTCAGCTTGCAAACAAACCTATAATATAATCTTAATTAAGCCAGCGGGAGATACTCAAGTGCTCTAGGCCCTGTTTCGACAAAAGGTTTAAATCTGATCAGGGATAGTGAGTACAATGACATTTAATTTGCGATGGCGTCTAACAATGAATCCGAAGATTATATATATTTGAAAGAATAAAAAACCTACTTCAATTACATTCAGTTCCAAGAGTGCAGAAAAGGGATACCAAAACCGCACGCCGTTGCTGTGGAAACTTACTGAGTGCACAATGGACTATAGAACAAACACATTTTTCAATTTCTTGTACATGAAAAGAAATTGAATTTTTTTTATTACAGTATTAAGCACTGAAACGTTTATATATATATATATATATATATATATATATATATATATATAATATATATATATATATATATATATAAATAACTAAAGTACGGTTAGTTTGACTTCATCAGTTTGATGAAGTCAAACTAACCGTACTTTAGTTATTTATTTATTTATAAACGCTCCCACACGGTAGAGCACTATCACCGCGATGTATTGAATTCACGCCATGTGAACAATACAAATTATATATATATATATATATATATATATATATATATATATATATATACATATATATTAATTTCTGCATTTGTGCGTCATTTACCGTTGAACGCTGCAATAAGCTTGTCGCCAATGATGTACTGGAGCCACGCACGTAAGTAACACTTTAAACGTCCTTCCCTATAGGTACTCTGTAAGACATCAGGCCTGCTACCCCTCTTATCTATATTTGCACTGACCCATTTATAGGCAACCCTATTGTAAAGTAGACTTGTTCAGAGCCGGATGCAAAGAATTGCCACTCCTCTGCTTGTCTTTGAATAATCCAGACGTGTGCCACTGGGCCCACGTCTGATCGGCCCTTGGTTAAGTTATTTTAACGTGCTAAACGTTAATCGACATTTTAGGGGCTAAACATAATCGACATAAGGAAAAGTTCGGTAGCATGCTACCATTCTAGCTCCCTGTTTATTATGTTTAACTATTAGACTGACAGTATATGTTCAGGACAGATTTTTCGGCCATTCTGGTATTTAAACCTTATATTCAGTGTTGTATTCTATTATCTGTGGGAAAAATCCTACAATTCCACACTGCTGTGGAAGCATTCTATAACATGCCCGTGACCAGACCTCTAATTATACACCCGAGTCAGCCAACTTTGATGCTGCACCGCATCTCCACTTTAGGGGTATGCAATATTATCGATATCGATGACGTTCAACTTCTGCGATGTCGGTCTACCATTTCTTTTTCGCACGGGTTTTATTTTGACCATTAGAAATACTGATCAGGACTGGGCACCCTACCGCTTGTTATTTCAACAACGTTTGTTCTTGGAAAAAAAAACCGACTAAAAAGCAATCATACCAGATTTTATTTGGGTTATAAACATTTTATCAACATAACCCTGTAAAGGGTTATAGTAAAATATAATATGAGAATATCTGCTTTATATGTGTTGTTTTTTTTTAACTTCACAGGATGAAAATGAAATATTATTACTTTTGTAGTAATAAATTTTAAATTTTGTTTTAAAATGCTCTATAGTGAGAGCTCTGCTTTGATGCTTACAGTTGTTCAGTTTAGGTAGTTTCAACTATAAGCAAACAAATACCTTATGGGTTAAAAAAAAAATCTCTGTAGGGGTTTATTGTTTGATAAATCTTTGCTTCTGGTTGGAAGACAGACAATGGTCGTGGATGTGTTTTGAATTTCCAAGAGTTCTCCTCAGTCTGCGCGCTGTACGCACTGGGCTCTCTTCCTCCCTACGCATCAGACAGAGTGTCTGATCCACGTAGTATAAGGTAGTACCTTTATAGGTATTAAGTATTTAGTGTGTTCTGATCCCTAGCTACAGTATTAAAGGTATATTTCACAATCTTCTAATGTTGATCCGTTCCCAGGTGTCTTTACAACGGCTCAGTAGACGACTCGTCTTGCTTCCCGTCATCCGTCCCGATCTTCAGCGTTAATTAAATAACACCCACGAGGCATTTCATAAGACATGACTATCTTTATACTATATCCCTAAAGTGGATGAAACAAAGAGAGGCTGACACTCAGATATTTTTTCTTTGTCGCATAAAATGATTTTATCTCCAGTTTAAGTATATATATATATATATATATATATATATATATATATATATATATATATATATACATATACATTTATATATGTATGTATATATATCTGCTTTAGATTTGAAATTGTTAAAATCATTTGCAAATTGAGTGGGCTCGACATGATTTGTTAAGAAGATATATGTTGATATGACATATATGTTGTTTAATATAAAAATATATTATGCTTTTTTGCTTTAGTGTATGAAATGGTCAAAATTAAATCTGGTTATAAATAATAACTGTGTTCAAATTGGAATTCGATATAAATTTTCGCTAATAGGGCTAGCAGATAGGAACGCCTGTCATGGAACATGTATTTGTGAAATCAGTCGGATATCTGCAGACACAGAGAAAAACGACATTATATCTCTACCCATAATCCTCAGGTGCATAATCCAAATCAATTGGATACCTACGGATAATGGTCACCATGGATGCGGCTAATTATCCCCAATATCCATTAATGGAGATATTCGTTTTTGGTATTATTGTTATTATCTCCAACCATCAATAGGGTTGAGATATATTTTTTCAACATTAAAGCCATTACGTACAAGATACTACAATGCTATCACGAACTTTTACGCATCGGGAATGTCCGACCATATGAGTGCTCAGATTTTGTGTGGGATAATGGGTATGCAATCGTCTAGAACACGTCTAGGCGCTACTATATACTACCATGAAAAATAACAGGTTCCTTTACTGTAGGATTTACGGGCTCGCAGGACAACTTCAAATAGTGATGTTCAACATTATATATTTTCATATAAAATGAATTCATTCATCATATATCAACTTCTCCGAAAAATCGGCGGCCAGTCTATTGGCTTCAATAAGAGTTTTATGCATAACACCATACATATAATGGGTCTATATATTAATAGCGTAACGAGATTTGTGTGATTTTCCGTATCTCCTCTGACACCATGGATTGCCGTGATTTTCGACAGAAATATGCTCCGGGTTTGTTCGAAGACATTCCACCATTCGTACACAAGGTCACCTCTAAGACAAAACACTTACACTAAATGTCGTCTTCAAAGAGATTTTATGACGGTTAATATTGTACAACCAAGACATTCAACTATGAAAGACTATTTGACATCAGAACTATCTGCTCGCAACAACCCGTGCGTAGCAAGGGTAATTGCTAGTTATTCTTATTATTCTGCCACATTTTTTTCATCCGATGTGTTTGATACTCAGCTAGGATATGCATCATATGGTCTAATTAATTTGACCCTGTTTCAGTGGCCTTGGCCTTTGTTTTAAGGTAAAATGGGAAAAAAGCGCAATTATCCAGAATTTTCAGTGTCGTTTTATTTCTTACCCATAAGGGGTACAGACAAATGAATGAAAAACTTACTATAATATTTGGTTCTTACATTTCTGGGAGAACCGCTTTAAATTCACTGATACGGAACCATATGAGATAGGTGACTCAGCACTTTTCAGTTTCCGAACAAAACATATGGCCTAGACAATTGAAACTTTTACAGTTGTATGACATTTACCGTGTAGGAGCGCAGTGGCAAGTTTGGTAGCGATATCTTTAATATATTTTGAATAATATGCACGTTACGAAAATATGACGTACGCTTTTTCAGCTCTTTAATGAAAACTCAAGAAAGGACAACCAAATTTCATTTCATCCAAAACTATTAGAGATGGATAAAAGTTATGTCAGATAATGGAGGATAGTTGGGTGGATGGGTATAGGTGAAGATCCATGACTGTCATACTTAATTGTTTCAATTTCAGCTCCATTTCTTATTTATGATTCTGTACAATATATAGTGGCCAAGTTTCCACCTAATCCATCTGTTCAATGTTCTGTATTCAACAAGCCTGAAACCCTTTATGAATATCATCAGACACATTCTACACGTCAGATGTAAAAAGCTGCAGAAAACTTAAAAAAAAATAAGTTGCAATAAAACAAGAGATTGTGTCTAATTAACAAGAACAAAACCAAAACATACCTTGCAAGCTATTTAAAAGTCAAAAATCCAATAAATCAGAAAACAGTATATTTTTTTCAAAATGTCTCAAAACCACTTGTGAAGGTCGTTGGCCATAATTATGTGCAAATAACTACATTCAAAAGCAGAAATATTCTAGATGATAAATATCATAGTCATTTTGGCTGCCTATAACAGACACAAATTCTCTTTATCAATATAGAGCTAGAAGAACCAGAGGGTTGTAATATGTAAATTGTTATTCTTTTAATCTGTATATAACTGCCACCTATACCGGGGAAGGCTTAATCAGTCCGAGAACTGATGGTTATTACACTAACGTGATGACACCCTCACTGTTACAACGTTAATTATTACCACTCTCGTAACAGCTTGATCATTTGTTTTGTGCAAGGTTGACCTATGGACCAAAGAAGAATGAAAAATATATGGGGACAGACCAATTAAACTTTTGAAATATTAAAGGATGTTGATGGAGGCCCAAGGATAAGAAGAAACTTCCTTTGAGAAAAGAGAGAACTTCTCTGGATAACGCATGGAAAAAACATCATGATGGAGCATCATTGTCGGTGTTGAAAATGTTTATATATATATATATATATATATATATATATATATATATATATATATATAAGAGAGAGAGAGAGAGAGAGAGAGAGAGAGAGAGAGAGAGAGAGAGAGAAAGAGAGAGAGAATTTCATCATGATGACAAAATAATAGCTCTATTACGCACGTAAATATTTCAGAAGAATATATATATATATATATATATATATATATATATATATATATATAAAGAATGTTATATCGATTTATGTGTCCGAAATGTCTCCTTTAGTTTCATTAATCCACTTATTAGCACTTAAATTATGCACAAATGAAACCCTTAAATGAATTAATCTTTGGGATACTCAATATATAGGCATTTCTCCGAAGGACGCGTTGGCATGATTTCATGGTATAAATAATGGAATTTTATTTCGAATTTAAGACTCATAATAAAGCATTTGTTACAAAAAAATAGTGTTTTTTACATGAACACTACATTCACCCGAGTCATCAATACATTTTACCGTTAGAACCACATTTCTATCGTCGCTTATTTAAATAGATTTAAAACATTATTTACTTTGAAACAACGTCAGACCATTCTTTTTATTATTGATTAAATATTAATTACATATTGTTTTCCGCAGACAGTGAATTATCCATTAGAAACATAAGCCCATGAGGTTTCAGTTTTCTTTTACACTAGTCTAAATTATTTCTCTTTTGTAGCAAATATAATAAATACATTTAGCTCTTTTCTAGTTTGCAAACTTAACTTCTATGATTATCCAGGAAACAGCTGAAGGGAATTCTTGAAACCCAAGCCCATGCTCTCTTCTCTCATTACTTAATACATGATATTTACTGGATCTATGCCGGATCTAAAAGTGAATCTTCGTCATATTTCATGCATTTCATTTCATCGCTTCACACCCAAAATTAAAAAAAAAATCAGCTAAGTGTGGAGACAGTTGATACTGAGATTAGTATCTTAAAATACTTTATTTTATTCAAAACCCAGTAGGTCTCCTAACAGTATTTTAAGGTAATAGCGGGCGGGGGGAGGGGGTTGTCTCTATATAGCACGTGCAGCAGTTGTAGAGAGCGTGAGACCGAGAACGCGGGAACAAATTATTTCGATCGAGTTATGGTGGGTGCAGTTTTGCCTCTAACTCATTATTAGGAGTCTCGCCGCGAATACACGACTCAGTAGGAATTTAACCTAGATATAACCTGATAACCTAAGCATTAGGCTACGAATGATGAATAAACACAAACGAATACTAGTGAATTCACAAACCAAATTGAAAAAAAAAAATTTATGATAACGAGGTAATTTCACGTATAAGTTGGCTGTCGTCCAGTAACCCCAACGAGGCATGCTTGGTCATGCGGGCAGATATTCAACAAACATGCAGAGGGATTTAGAAAGTACACTAAAAACTAACGATTGGTCTGATTTATGTCAAGTGATAGCGTATTTGTAGGCCATGCGGCGTTACTAAAAATGACGAAAATATTTGCATCCTCATAGAGTCTATATGTCCGGTAGTCGTTGAACGCTGTAAATGCACTCTAACACTGGTCGAAGACTCTAATGTCAGAGGCCCGACATGACGTTACAGAGAGTCAACTAAAAAATCAGATTGTCAGAGTGACAGAATCTACCACCTCGATAAATACACAAAAGAATGAGGAAACAGATACCGGCACTATTATTCAACTAAGCGCTGAGACGTTTCGTGTCACTTTGAATAGTTTCACTGTGAGTTGTGTCACTTCCAATTAAGTCACCTCAGGCAATAAAATATATTTATGTGTTTACATCCTAACGACAACCTGTGGGGATAAAAAGATGGCGATTTATCTCAGCATACTTTTGAATCTCCCTGAATGTGTAGAATTTCTGTCCGCCAGCGTGCTGACAAGCATGTCTCCATGGACTGTCCTGACTGACAGTTTTATATGAAATCAACTAAACGAAAACTGTCAAATACATGTATTTGTCATTGGTTTGCAAATTTGAGTTCATTCATATGCATTTTGCCTGTTTCTAATTTCATATTTCCTCCTTCATAGTATAATGGTAGTTTCACTGGCTGTGTACAAATAAGATCGTCAGCAATGTTGTTCTGATCGCATGGACGGTTATTGCAGTATTATTCTCAGTATGACTGATGTCTGGTACGTCTCTGAGTACGGGCTATCAGTCCAGTTAGAATTTCAACTAATTAGACATGTTTCGGGTTAAGGGGTGCTAGAGTTACAGTGGATCCATATGTGTTTCCGTATAGTTATTCATTAAATGATGGGTTATCAGTGGCATTTGCTTAAGCGAAAGAAATAAAACCTCATTAAGCTACTCTCTATGATGTGTGGGTGCAGTCTGCTTTGTTTGGGAAGAGCGTACCTTCCCGTTTAGTTTATTATTTTTATTACTTAAAGTACGCACAATACATTTTCCTCCGCTAGTAGGGTATGCGTTCATCCCCGTTCGTGTGTGTGATGGTGTGTTTGTAAGGGGATGTATGTGTGTTTGTACACAACATAACTAACGCGATCATCATGAAACATCATAACGGAATCCCCTGAACTTTTAAGGGTATTTCGGGCATGAGCCGACGAATTGTTAATTAGATTTTGTTGTGGATCGGGACCATGGATCCTGACCATGCTCCGAATCCACAACAAAATCTTATCCACGAATCCACGGGTCCTCAAACACCATCAAGGAATAAGCACATATCGACAATCGCATGTGCACGGATGACCCTAATAATATAGGCCAAATAAATGAATGGCGGAGGCTTGCATTCTTTAGAGTGCAGATTCCCAGTTTTAACCTTTTTTTCATAACGCTTGATCATACGAATAAAATATAAACGTCTATAAAAACATTTTGATGCAGATGTAATTGGATATCCTTGAACTGGTTCCAAGTTTCAGTATATAGCACTTAAGGAAAGGCAGAACGATTTTCAGAACATTTATTATCTTGATGATAGCCCAGTATTGTCAGACAAGGGAGTTCGACCGCCAGGATATTAGTCATAAAGCACGCAGCCTTGCGCAGCACTGGAAGCTGAGTGGAGACGCGGTGCAGCATCAAGGTAGGCTCACTCAGCTGTGTAATGGTAGGTAAGGTGACGGGCACATAGGCTAACTCAGGTGTGTAATGGGAGGTAAGGTGACGGGCACATTATAGAGTGCTATCACAGCAATATGCCTAGTCACCTATAGGGAACCACGTTTAATGTCTTACAAACGTTTGTGGCTCACATGTTTATTGATGCGCTCAATGGAAAATTACGCGCAAAAGCAGAAATGAATATTTAATCCAGCTACAGGTTGCACGCACCTTTTACTTTGTCTTTAAATAATAATAAACAGTAAACGTACCGGATAACCTATAACCGTCATGTAACCAAGGATAGCCCACGAAACATAAAACTTTCCAAATGTGTACCGATATGAACCATACCATTTCAATCAGACAGTCTTACCTGATGAGTGTAGCAACATGTTGCACGAAACTACGTAGTAGTAAAAATGTTTAAATAAAGTATATATATATATATATATATATATTTATATATATATATATATATATATATATATATATATATATATATATATATATATATATATATATATACGTATTTATGCTCAGGCCAAGATTTGGGAGCGTCCGAAAGGGAGGGTTATGTACAAATGAATTTAAAGATACAAATATTCTACATACTTAGCGTATCATAATATGATTATATATTGTGTCTGTATATGATACTCTGGTTATAAGGGAAATATATATGTCTAATTTGTCATTTTTTTTGGTCATTTGTATATACAGCTGACTGGTTTGTTTGAGTAAGCACCGAATGGTCGGTGACAGCTACAAGAAAAGCCTTTGATCCAGCGAGCGGCCGGAAAAGATATCGAGCGTCACGGACGCTTACCCCCTAAAAACATTGATATAAATGTATATGTTCAAATGTATATATAAATAAAAATGTGTGTATATATAAATATAAATATATGTTCATATATGTATATAGCTTACATCTGAGAAAAGACGAATATTGGGTCATTTACTCTATATACAAAAAGGTTGTGAATTCAAGGAAGCTATCCAAGTATATACTACCATACAATTGTACAATAAACCAATCCCCTTGTATGAATAATTTGGCTGAACTGGAACAATAATGAAAAGTTCTGTTTAGTCATAATATACTATTTTTTTATTTGATCTTAATAAAAAGCCCTCCGCCCTCTGGCATATTGCCTACAGACGATATGACGTCATCACCTGCGAATATATACATAATCAACTGGGAACGGGACAGCATCGTTGTCTAGGTGATGAATTCTTGATCTCCCCAATGCACATCAAACTGCGGCAGGAAATTACTCTTCCGAAAACCCCTTCGCTTACTGAGTGAGTTTGAATATTTACTGACTTTTTTCACGTACCGCCTTTTAACGTATAGTCTTTTAAATTTTAAGCAATAACAATAAAGCAGACCAGCCTTGACGATAAATCCCCGATAAATTGAGTTTAGGAATTGTCCAAAAGAGTCGGGTAAAACGTACTTGCCTAACCAGGGTCCTGTATTTACGTATTGTTACAGGTGCCCCTTTTTATTGTGTGCAGCGGTCTTACAGATGATTGTTTGATTGTGCACGCGGAAGTTCCATGTTTGTTGACGTTTGGTTTGTGTGCCACGCGTAGCTCGTGTTGTAGCGTCCTCGCCTGGCATGATGTTGCAGGCTCGGTTTAATCCGCATCGGTTGAACCTTAGATACACAGCGTTCTTTGTTCTAGTATGTTATTTGAACGTGTGTACTGTGTTAGATTCTTTTAATTGTTCGAGAAATGGAAAATTCTCGGCTTGAGGTGAAAAGTTATATAAAGAGGCCGTATTTTAAAGCCGAGAGAGAGTTGAGAGAATATTTCAGCGGACAAAGAAGCGTGTATGTCAGTTTGTGGGAACTATTCCGATATGTGCGAAGATTTTCTTCAGATTTTCTTCTGTATTTGTGACAAATCTTATTTGGTCTTCAGTTTACTTTCGGGATTGTTACAAGAGCTTAACATTGGACTGTTATTCTGCGAGGGAATTTGTGTGAACTGTTCGTCCGGCTTATACATGTTAAAGAACTTGTCGCTGTGACAGTGGTTGTATCCAGGTACTGTGCACTTTGTTTATTAGGCTGTGTGATTATATTGATTTGCTGTTATACTGTTGTTGTACTGTGTAATTGTATTGATTTAGTGTATTGTAATGTTAGGGTTGTTTTAAGAATAAATTATAGTTATATTTGTTAACAAAAAGACCCTGACTTCTTTATTCATTTCCCTAGACATTTCACGCTGCCTAGTGTTACAGAATCTGATTTTTTTATCTCCATTACAAAATTTATGTTCATCACGCATACGTGATCTGTTGATATTAGGTTCCGTGACAATATATTATTATTTTTATTAGAATATATATTATTTGGCAGAAGAGCAATTCTGATATTCATCAGAGTTAGATATTTATTTAAAAAATAATTTAAAAAACAAAGGTTAAGAGGTAGGTTTTAGAGTTCTCCTGTAAGCGAGTCATTGGAGATCAAAAGTAATTAGTATTGTTTGCATGTTCATCACGTTTTACGGGTACACCTCCAAGGAATTCGCATTCGTCTTTACAGAATCACATACAATGGTATCAGCTTAAACCAAGTTAATTAATCTTCAGCAAAACTTGATTTAATATCAAGCTCTATATTCCTTTTTAGATATGCCCTGGGTAGACCAGGGATTGTATTAACGATTAAGTTGCAGTGTTGCTAAAGAAGGCGGCATTAGAGTGAAAGTGAATAACATCAGTCAAGAAGACGACATAAAATTAAATCAACATGGCCAGAAGAAATTTGACCCCGTTTTCTTTCACGTAAATGTGGAAAGCCGACCCTCCGGTTTAAGGGATGCTCTGTAACGGCGTAACATGAACGAAACCTAGTATATATCTAATATATATATCTAATATATAATTATACTTTGTATATCCGCCTCTTATATGTGTGCTCCCTGACATTCCAGTTGCCGGTATAGTGGTACTTACGTAACGAAGATGTCTTCTGTTAGCCATGAAAACATGACTCGCGGGCCTTAAAAAAAAGAACGCTGTGGGCGTAGGAGTCATTATACCAGTAAATATTGAACAGCCGTTCTAAGGTTCGGATCAGAATATATACTCATGCTGAGAGAGAGGCAGATATGTAGTAATAATAAAATATTCTATATTTACTCTGAGCCATAATTAACCAATTATTCTTCATCGGCCGCACTGCGGATACGTCTGCGGTGGTAGTAAGTCCACGGCAGTCTCCTGGAGAATTTATTTACTGGAGTGATATTAAGGCACTTTTGTGATAAAAAGGCATGCATTTGTTTTCAATTATCGTGCACGGCATGAAGATATATAACTTTACTTGAAATGTGATAATTTTAATTCTTGATACGTACAGGATGTTGTATCTTCCTTCTCAAATTTGTGAAAATAAAAAATTGACAAGCATACAGACATGACCGAGTACGGACAGAAATGGCAAGCACATCTACTTAACTTTGATTTGATCCGAACTCCAGAGCTTGTTCTTCAAGCCTAGGTCAACCCCCCCCCCGCCCCCGTTGACTTGTTACCCTCTAATTTTATCTCTCTTATTTTTTCCATTTAATCGTGACTAATTTTCATTGTGCACATTTCTTTTTTTATTTGATTACAATAAGATGATTAAGTTATTTACAGTATATTCTTATTCTTAAGTTGAGGATATTAATGAACAGCTGTGTGATTTGCTCCGTTAAGACACCAACCAAATATTTCTATAATGAGTCTTTTCTTTACCATACTCTACTAAGTCATAAGACTGAGGAAACCCCTAAATCGCATTTTCTGTGAATGAGGCGCAGCCTTCCTGTTAGCCTGCAGAGCGCTGGAACTGGGAAAGGATCTTACGTAAACATTCCATGGCTCCTCTGCTGATACATGAGTCAAGTTTAAATTAAGACATCTGAAAGATGATATTTCACAAGTTTCAAGTTGGAATGGCATTTTCACAACTAACATCAACATGTTACAAATGATTGAAATTCTAAATACTAAACTTGAAGAAATATGAATATTAAATATGGAACCCCTCAAAAGTTTTACGACATCATGTCCTCTTTACATTATATATTTAATTTTTTTTTCATACCCTCCCCAATGTACTAGTCATTTATTTATTGTCATAGCCTTAAATATATTACGTAATGACATATATGTGTGTATTGAAATTACTGGTTATCAATGAATAATTTTGGAGATTGAAAACAGGTAAAGGAGTTCCTGATGCAATTAAGCGAGCTGGTATTACGTATGATCCAGGCAGGAGATACGTGAAATGCACAATGTTGCTCACTATGTGGTCATTTCTGCTGTGCCGCCCGCCCGCAATGGTCGCATTTACAATTTTTTTTCTTTTCTTTCATATTTTCTAATGATGGATAAGTCTTGTTTTATTGTATTATTACTGCATAACGGGACATTTTCTCGTAGGCTAACTATATAAGGATATATAAAAATACACAAAAAGTTAAATGCACAATTTAAGAACTTAGTTTTATTATTCCTATTAACGGATTATCCAGCATTGGCGCCCCGGTTCTGGTATTTCTGGATCCATCATTAATTATGAAAACCTGATCATGAATTTTTAATGTTTGTTCTTGGGACCTTTGGAAATTAAGTCTATACCCAGGGTGTCTTCCCACATTTGCAAGCTATTACATTTTTTGTACAAATTAACCATTAGTTAATAGTTACATACTCCTTTTGGCTGCCTGCCTTCATATCGCCTGTATTGATCTTTACAACTGCTTGAGGCAGTACCGTAGGAACAGACTATGAAAAGATTTATCAATTCCTCGTTATGTAAAATATTAGTGATGAAGATTTATGACAGGTCTAATATACCTAAAACTACTGCTACATTAATTGTTTTTTTATGAAGGAGACATAAAAATATAATGTGGGATTACGTGACATCAACCACCTACAAATGCTTATATAACAATTAAAAACCTGCTGTGGTGCCTTTTTCTTCGGGCTTGCGTCGTCAAATTTCTATTTCTCTGGTTCCCGGCGTCTGATTTAATTATTCAAGCTCCAGAAGAAACACAGGGTTCCCGCTTGCTTCAGGCTTGTCCCAACTATTATAGTTTACATAATGGGCTGAATAATGTTTACACTGATGAACTGACTCAAAAATATCTAGATAATTACTACAAGCAATCTGATCTTTACGTAAAGGTAATATTAAAGAATAAAGACTGATGCCTACAGTTGTAGAAGTAGGATTACATTTATACAAAATATTATGAAAACTTTGTTTTCCTTTAATGTCAGTTTATTTTTTTTTCAAGTTATTTTGTTTCTAGAAAAGAATAGGTTAAAGATATATAGTTCTTTTGTGTATCTGTGTGCATTTTCCGTGTATTGTATGCTTTGCATCGGAGTCCAGAATATCCTAAGGATAAGTTTTTTTACAATGATTTCCGGTGGGAAGAGATATACATATTCGAATATCAATGGCTCAGTCATGATTTACTGTTACATACCTTGTATGAATGTAAGAAACAAATGATTACAGTATAAACGCGTTTACCCCATACAAACTCCCAACATCCGCAGCCGAATGAGTAACTGGGATTGAACGACCCGCTTAGAATTTATATATGACTGAAAAGACCAACTTGAAGTCGTGATCACTGTTATATGGACAAATGCACTGCAATGACATCCATTCAGTTGTTCGGATGTTGCGACACCGAGCCGGCATTCTTAAAGGGACATAATCAGGAGCTAAATTATGCCTATTCTTTCACACTATCAGTTCAGTTTTACTTTATACAAATGTTTCCCAGCAAAACCATCCCAGCACACGGTGTCATTTCCTTGTATACGGCTGTTTAACATCATGTTATGTTTCTGCTTGTTGGTCTGTTTACCATAAAGCCGCGTGACGGAGGTCCGATTAAGAGGGGCAACATGCGTTTTTTTTCAGCCAGCAGAAACATGTATTACATTTTTTGGGCCAAGTCAGTCAGGGCATCTCCTGAATGACACGTGTGTTGGCTCAACGATGCACACGGCCCCACGCGCTGTGTTTATGTTTAAACCTGTCATTGCGCCCGGTCCACTGTTTTTAACATTCGTTTACAGGAGAAAGCAAACGGTTTCAGGACAATATTTCGGCAGGTACTGGTTTATTTTAAAGGGAAGAAGCTATTTTTAGTGTTAACTCAACATGCTTTACAGGTGATTGGGCCCCTTTAACGTAAGATTATGCGTGAAGTAATCTATCAAAATGATACACAAACAAAAGTATGAACATCTCTGTGGTACCCGCCATTAAGTCATGTCCCTTGCCAGGCCTGCCAAATGACCAATGAAAAGAGTAAGAGTTCTGGAAGAAAGTTAAGACTTCTTTAAACAAAGAGTGAAAAAGAGTCAAATTAGCGTCAATTCACCATTTTATTATCACAGACTGAATAAAGATATGCTTCTTAAACTATAAATGTGTATATGTTAAGTCAATGTGTAAAATCAGTCAGTCTGTAAATTGCCTCAGGATTCACTCAGGTCATTAAAAAAATGACATAAACAAATGAAATTTTCAGGCATATTACAAATTGACTAAAATATCAATCAGTTTATTTGACACATTGACTGAAATGTAAAAAGAATGAAATACCATTGTTATACAGTACGCACGTTTTAAATGACATTTAATTTATTTAATAAACCTTGGTCTTACAAAATGTTACTTTATATTACATCATATTTTAATATTCCATTAAATCAAAAGCGTCTTATTTCTAGTACTTGAGAAATTTCATGCAATCATATGACATCTTAATATTTTACTTTCTCAGTTGTGCAATTTGCTTTATAACTTTGGGAGTGTGAGTTGTGGGAGTATGGGAATATTGTTACAATTTTCTTTAGAAATTTCAGGAAATTTAAAATTTAATTAAAGAAGCATTTTTTTTAAAAATAACAGGAAATATTCTCACTTCATAAACAAACAACATATATAAGTATTCCACCTTATATACTTGAGTGCAAACATCCCCTCAGAATACCCCCTCCACCCAACCTTTGGACCCGCCTCTGTTTTTTCACAATCAGACTTAAAGCCTTGGTTTGAATTCCTGAAATCTACATGAATGATTTAAGATCTGCTTTTATACCTAATTTTCACATGGCAATGAGTGAATCATGTCATATTATAAGTAGTTTTTTCAGATTTATTTTAAGTTATTTCTGAAAAATTGTGTTTCTTGATTTTTTAAGGTAACTATCACAAATTTTAAAGTTTCATTTAATCGTAAAGCTTCCATTTGCCTTTATTTTGGTTCTTTAATAAGCATAATGTAGTCAGATGAATTGCAAATATTCATATTTCATTATTTTATAACAGTGTGCATATTTCAACTATATGGTTCTGTTTACCCCTCATCAGTCTGTGTATTTTATTATTTGATCAGTTTTCTTCATAAACAGCCTAGAAAGAGGAAACAGGCATAAAGTTTACTAAAAAGTAGCTGGTTATATTATTATGCAATGATTATTTCACCATAATCTGATGTGAAATAAAGACTATTTCATATCGTCGCAATCAATCTGTCAAATAAACTGACTGATATGAACCAGGCACTTTGTTAATTGACGGAAAATTTCAGGCATTTTACAAATCGGCTGCTTTTACACATTGACTGTAACACACACAAACACAAACACAAACACCCATATATATATATATATATATATTTATATATTTATATATATATATATTGTTACGGAACTTAATAACAACAGATCACGTAATCGTGATCAGCGCAATTTTTTTGTTACGGAGATAAAAAATCATATTCCGCAACACAAGGCAGCGTGAAATGTCTAGGGGAATGAATAAAGAAGTCAGTGGGGTTTTTTTTGTTGACAAATAATTATAATTTATTTCTTAAAACAATCCTATCATTACAAGAGTCCCCAGAGTAAGTACCATACATGGTGCACCTCCCCTACATAAAGATAAGAGCATTTTCCACATGTTGTGACACTTGCTGGACATTTGCACATGTACAATGGTGAAATATCATATTCTTGATCTCATTGTTGATCTCATTGACTGTTAAAGCAGGACGGAAATACTATAGGAAAAAATAGGAAAAAAAGAGTGATGCTGAAAAAAAGTGAAAAAAGAGTAATTAGCATAATTTTCAGGTAACATTAAAAAAAGAGCAACTCTTAAAAGAAAGAATGATTTGGCAGACCTGTTTGCCTTAGACTTGGCTGTCGCCTATATAATCCGTGGGAAGCTATTTGTATATGCGGTCGGTAATTCAACACCGCACAGGAAGATTTACTAACAAACTGACTAATAGCGGGATGTTCTCGCACAGGGTTAAGGCGTTATAAGAAGGTCCAATTACATATTAAATGGTTCATCATGTTTATTTTATGTGACAATATTCTTAACTAAAAATGACGAACATTTTGCATATTTCCTATATATAAATCGAGATTTAACACGGCAGATCTCGATACAGCAAGGCACGCTGCTCCGACATCTTGATAAACTTTATAATAACAGAGGGATAAAATGCCGCTATCGTTTTGAAGTAACGTCGGACGAAGGTTGTCAGTTTGGGAAAAGGTTATTCGAAGTATCATACCCCTGAGCACACACTTTTCCTTTAATACCTCATGTTCTTGTAATTTGAAAAGGAACGCGGCAAAATGAGACATCATGACAACTCATCATAATTGTCGGATGGTCAATTTGTTAATTGAAGCATTAAATTGAAGCAGAAAGATAATTTGATATTAAAACATTATCTTATCTGCAGACCTGTAAGCGCTTGAATGGGGATCAATTATGTGGCCGAGGTTAATTTGATTTACATTGTGTGACAGGCGTTATTCTTTGATGTTCAGGCAATGTTGTTGTTTGATGTGACGGACTTAGTGATGCTTGAGTCATAATGCGTTCTGTTAAATTAGAGATTGGATTTATACAAAGAGGCTGTCATTGCAGCCATGAATCGGTGACGCTCAGATGAACAAGTCTTCGAATATCCACAACTAGTGCTCGAATTATTTTCCCTACTCATCATGCATAGTATATCTCATTCACAAGCATAGCTTCATTGTATGAAGATAGTTCATTACATTTTTTGAAAACACAAATGTTGATTGACTAAACAATGTGGTATTTTTTGCAGGGAAATAGTAGATATTAAGTATATTATCAATCAAATTAAAGACATAGATGTACGGGACACGAACTGTTAACAAAATCGACATTTTTCAGATTATCATTTGTACACTGACTTAAAGGGACCCAATCATCGATATAGCATGTGGAATAATCACAAAAAATAGCTTCTTACCTTTAAAATAAATGTGGACTTGCCAAAATACTGCCTTGAAACTGTTTGCTATCTCCTGTAAAAGAGTGTTAAAAACAGTGGAACGGGCGCGATCAAAGGTGTCAACATAAACACAGCGTTTGGGGCTGTGTGCATCGCGGAGTCACATCACATGTCAAACAGGAGATAATCTGACCGAATTGGCCGTAAAATTGTAATACATGTTCCCGCTGGCGGAAACACCGCGTGTTGCGCTCACAATCGGACCTCCGGTCAGGCGGACCTAATATGGTAAACATGTTTGACAGCGGTATGCGCGAGGAACTGAGACTGTGTGCTTCGATGGTTTTGCTGGTAAAACTTTTGCATAAAGCAAAACTGACCTGAACGTGTGAACGATTAGGCAACATATTGCTCTTGATTATGTCTTTTAATTAAAACATTCCATCCTAGATAACATGCTTTTGTGCAGACAACAATTATTACAAAAAGTGCAGAATTACATACTCTTAATAATTAAACTGGGCAACTGTGTTATGCCTTAATCACGAATCTGGTTATATGTTAATGATCCTGGAGCCATATCTGAAGAACTGGGCATCTACTTTTTTACGCCGCGGCAGATGTCTGTGTATTCCATAATGTAAAATGGTTCACTACCGGCCGAGGTGACAGTAATCCGATACGGGACTTTCTAGGTGCCATTACCTAAAGCTATTATAAATTCGTTACAAGAGTAACTAGAGGTTTCTAGTTCGACTTGGTTTAGAAAACGGGGAGTAATGAACCGGTCGGGCGTATGAAAGAACGGAGAACAATTCTCCATACACGGATGATTTGGCCATAATTAATGAAAAGCTTATAAGCGTGGTTGTTGAATAAGAAAAAAACTGAATAAATACAAAACCGCTTAAAGAATATTCACTTGTCTGTACTGAATAACAAACATTTTGTTGAGGGACATTCTGCTGGAAACATAAGTATGCTCAGAATCAAATAACATCAGAAATTAAATTGATGATGTATAAGTCTGGCAAACAAAAAAACAATGACCTTTGACCTTGGCGTCAGGGACATAAGAAACCGTCGATCATGTCACATAAGGGCTGAACGGAGAACCCAAGAAGATTTAAATAAGGAGATATATTTCCTGATGTATTATTTTAGGATGAATCAATGTTTATGACATAAAATGTAAATGAAATGGAATTTTCAAAATATTTTACCCTTTTTAAAGTATATAAATACCAACTGAAAATAAAAAAATAAAAAAAATATAAATAAATGTTAAAGATAAATATAGACAATTTATGAAAGAAACCGATGAATAGTTTGTTACAACTACATCAAATAAATATTTTTACCTATTAATGATAAACTCTTTTCATTTTAAGAACATTTTTAGAAAGCACACATTTTATTAAATACAAGAATAGTTCAAGAATAATCAGAACACAAATCCTACATGTGAACCGTACTTTATTATCCGTATTATACTACAGGTTAACGGGCGCTTAACAAGCATAGGACCTTAACAAAAATCGCTGATATAGTCAAATCTATAATCTTTCCATTCCATGAATAAAACCGCCTCAGAAAAACAATGACCATAATTATAGTTCTGCCCATTTATCTCGCCACCGTCAACATGGTTCGTCGTTTGTGTACGCTGAAACATTCAATAAATACGCTTCCGGTCCTAGCATGAAATTGTTGCTTTGTATATGATTTTTTTAGATGTAAATGCTATTTGAAGGTCTTTGCGATTGTTATTTTACAATAAAACTTAGCGACATCTGTTGGCAACGATTGACCATAAGTGTTCGGGTCGACCCGGTATATCGACCAAGATGATGTTTGATGTAACGCAAATGTTAAGTAAACCAATGTTATTGTTAAAATTTAGGTTCCTACCGGAATATCTGGTGCGTTTCTGTTTTCAAGTAACAAAACTCGCAGTGCTGACTAACAGCAACCAACCCCAGCAGACGACCGTAAAGCGCAGTGCGCATGCCCATGAAAATGTCTGTTGAGTTATTGTTCATGTGTTAGTATCTCGCGTAACGGTGAGAGGGACCTCACTGTCAGGGGACTCCTGGCGCCGCCTACCTGAGCGGCAACAACTGAAACAAAGACACAGGGAGTGTTGAAAACTGGAGCTACAAACGATCCAAAGAGGGAGATGCAAGGCACAGCGGAAATTGTACATCAGCAACAGAATATTCTCCAACTGTAGAAGTTCGAAACTTAGGATGGACATGTTGTTCCTGCAGCTGATGACCAGGTGGTACAATCGTAGGACTTGAGCGGGAGTAGTGGTACACAAATAAACCATTGTGAAGACCACGGCCATGCGGGTCAGGTCTTCCTGCTTACTGTACAAGGACGGGTCACCACCGGTCGGAGACAGTCCGCGGGTCCTTGTCAGCCTCGTGGCGACAGCGATGGAACCCAGCAACATGGCAAAGTACGGTAATCCAATGAGGAATATCGACTCCAGTTTGCGAAGCACATAAATGACACTGAAGTAATAACGTAATTCCTCACAGAGATACCGATTCCCGTAAGGCCGTAGACCCTCTAGAAGACACGTGTTTAAGTACACAACCACTCCTAACATTATGAGCCCGGCAAGCACTGCCTTCGCTTTGGTAGGGGTACACATTGTCCGGGCGGGCTCCGGAAAGAAGACCCAAACAAACCTGTCAACGACAAGCGCTACCGTACACCAAAGACTCGTAAACGCACATATGTGGCTTCCGTAGGATATGAACTGACACCAGCCTACTAGACCGTAGAAACTCTCATGATGATTTTCTGTATTTCCAATCCAAACCAGGAGAACTTGCGCAAGGTACAAGATATCGGAGGCGCACAACCCCGCGAGGTAGTGGACGCCAGATAATTTCCGCATAGGCGAACCCAGCAAGACCAAGATGACCGGGACATTTGTTATCAATCCCCATGTAAAAATGGCGGGAATGACGTAAGCAGCGAGAAGCTCATTCGTTTGGTACGCACTATCCGCTTCCGGTTTGTTTTCCGTTTCCGCCAGAACTTGTAAATAAGGCCGCACAAATCCATCGGCACGCAGGAAGTCCCAATGCTTTTCATGCAGACGACACTCCAAAGTCCTGAAATAACTCCCGTTAGTTATGGGTACGTTTAGACTTGGCACGTTCACGTTGGATACGTTATGCGCGATTGGGAGTTCGTCAGGTAACTCATCTCCATTCAGCTCGTTTGGTATCTCCATGGTTACTGGCTCACTAGTTCCGTCTCGAGTACCCAAGGGTCCATAAGATGCCATGAACGAATCCTCACATCTGCAATACATGAGGACATTACAGTTAATAGCCATACTCAGAGAAACTCACGGGGCCATAAGTTATATACGGTATATCTGTATACACATTCCAGCTGTCATATTATTTAAAAGTTGTTCATGAAAAAACTAAAAGTGTAAATATAAATTGAAACAAAACCTACAGGTGTAAGGACATGGATATATAACGGAGACAAATATTTTATACAATAAAAATGTGTCCCCTAGGTACACTAGAGTAAACGTTAATATACCGTCAATTTAGTGAATATGAGATATCGAAGTATATGGGCAGTCATACTTGATAAAAATATTATTCTTTTCTCAAATATAAAATGACAGCACTGTATATACCGTAGGTAATATATATAAAACATAAAAAATCGAACTTCTCTGATGGAGATGAGAATTAGCATCTTGGAAACTAACTGACTAAAAATGTACCCTGGTTATGTTAAAGCAGTGGCGCAGTCGAGTACACACCATCCGGGTCCGTGTGCATGTCCGTGTCCTGGCTACTCGAGTCCAATTCAAGGTCCGAGAGATTCGAGTCCGAGTCCACTTTCTTTTAGTCCGAGTCACTTGGAACCCGAGTAGAAATCCAAGTTCGAGTACAAAACTCTTAGTTAAAATAAAAAAAAAAACGAGTCATCACCTCATAGCCCAAATCCGAGTGAAGAACCCTCGAGTCAGAGTCCCTAATAAAGCAGACTCAGGTTCTACATCACTTTGTAAAGGACATGTAAGTTTTTGAGTAGCTCATGTTAGATAAAGTCTACAGAACTTCTATCGACTCCCTTGGTTTAGAAGTTCGTGCATGAATTAAGTTGGTGTACTGATAGACCTTTGATAATAAGTGATTACCTAGACACCTGTGAGGATCGTGAGATATTTACCATGGAATCCTGGAAAGACTCATGTGACCAGCTGCAAAAACATCAAAATAAGAGTTATGGAAACGTCTGTCTGTTACCTTGTAAACCCACATGTTTCCTTGGGTAATAGAGACAATCTAATAAGATTATTTGAGAATTTGGTAATCGTAAACTGACTGTAGATGATAAAATTCCAGTCCTGCAGGACCGCAGTTTTCTTTTTTTCCGTTCGGGAGGCTCTAATGAGAATATGGAACTTTCGACATTTATGAAAGGCCACCATATACATCCTTCTTGGGTTATTAAAATAGCAGAGAGGCCAGAACGAAGCAGGAAGTCGTGTTCCTTTGTGTGTGTGGCGCCGTAATCGCGGTGCTTTTTCACGTCTCCGTTGGCACTTCCTCCGGCCACCTGCAGACACAAAGCCCTTGAGATCTGACGATGAATCGAGGTATTCTGTTTGGCGCTCACTCTATATAAACCAGGCACCAGGTTATAATAACCTAATAACTTTACACCTCCAAGACTATTGCGGCTTGTACTTTCTAACATTCACAGAAGCAGAGCAAGAAATCAAAGTTTCGGGGGTGGATTCAGTTTAATATTTTACGTCACTGAACAGCTCAAAAACTTTTCCCGCCATATATACAGTAAATTCTCGAATTTACGTCCACCAACGGGACCTCCATAGAGTGGTCGCATTTTCGATTAAATGTACAGTTACTATTCATGAGTCCATCTGCACGGCTATGGGTGCGGACAAGGCTAAACAAGTGACCCATGGGTCATGACGCTCAGCTGACTGGGAAGAGATTCGCAAAAGGAAATTTTATCATCTGAATGGTAGGATATACCCATTCAACTGAATCATCAAACAGATTAACCAAGAGGCCAAGATTGTGTCTGTATTTATATATCTCAAAAATAGTGAAAAAAATGCGTAAACTTTAAAAAAAATACAGGTGGCTTCACCAGTCTGCAGAAACTAATAAAAACACATGGTCAATATCCATGCAAAGAATCATGGTGATCTCTGTATTAGTTGTTTAGATACTTAAGCTTTTGTATCAAATTTTCCATTATTCTGAGTCCTATAGCTTAAAGGATATGGGTAACAGAGACCTAATTTCAGGTTTCCATGGAGACTTTTCATTTGTCTCCATGTGTGCCAAGAATAAAGATTCTTGGTCCAGTTGTTATGATTTGTGCCCTGTTAACAGATGTTTATATCTTTAAAGGTCTCAAAAATAGAGAAAAAAAATTGTAAAAAGACCCGAATAAATACAGATTGTGCCACCAGTCTGCAGAAACTGATAAAACACTCAATGATCAATATCCATGCAAACAATTATGGTGATCTCTGCATTAGTTGTTCAGATACTTCAGCTTTTGTGTCAAATTTTCCATTATTCTGAGCTGTACTTTGGAGTGCCATAGCTCAAAGGATATGGGTAACAGAGACTTAATTTCATGTTTCCATGGAGACTTTTCATGGGTCTCCCTGTGTGCCAATAATGAAGATTCTAGGTCCAGTCGTTACGATTTGGCATTTTTGGCATACATATTGATCATGAGATGTTACATCAGTTTCTGCGGACTGGTGGCGCCACCTTTATTATTCGATTTTTTACGAATTGTTTTCTCTATTTTTGAGACCTTTAAAAATATGAACATCTGTTAACAGGGCACAAATCGTTAAGACTGGACCGAGAATCTTCATTCTTGACACAGTGAGAGACCTCTAAAAAATCTCCATGGAAACCAGAAATAATGTCTCTGTTACCCATAAACTTTGAGCTGTGGGGCTCCCAATTACCCCCCCCCCCAATAATGGAAAAAAAACCTGCAACATCTCAGTAACTACAACACTGATGGTCATGATTTTTGGCATACATATTTATCAAGAGGTGTTGCATCAGTTTCTGCAGACTGGAGACCTAAAACACGGAACTGAATGGAACATGGAACGCGTGACAGGGGCATAATTTTCGGAACGGAACAAAACAAAAATATAAAAACTGCGTTAATATTTTAATTGGGTGAATGTTTCATGACATAACTTATTGTAATAAACGTATTTCAACATATGCGATTTGTAATTTTTTTATTTTAGCCCTTGTTCCGCGTTCCGTGTTTAGGGTAGCACCGGAAGACCCCCCAGGAGGTGTGAGTGAGGCCTTTTGTTTTGACTTTGCCGAACTGATTTCAAAAGGCCGAAGCGTAGCGAGCGACTTATAACGAATAGTTTTTGAGTAACAGCAGCCTATCAAAACGACAGAATCTGCATAGCACTGTCTGCCCACCTTAGTGTTGGAAAGCAAGTGGTAGATTAGAAAATACTTAAATAATTTATGACTCTTTCTTGAGCTACATGTATTCTACACACACCAATAAACTATAAACCCACATCTGCGGTAATCTGCGTTAACTGAACATGTATATCAGAAACATGAGCAACGAATCCACCGCTTACAATTCTAAAATCAATTGAATATTAACAAGGATACCGGAGTAACAATTATTACAGTAAATGCCAATATAATAGCCGGAAACTTTCTTAGCAGGATCACGTATACCAGCCCATATGTATATATTTGCTGCTGTTCAACAGACGAAGGTACTAAGTCGGTTTCTCTGTTATTCATTCACTTCCTGCGTGGTGTCTCAAAGCAAGGATGTCTTTGAGCGAAGACTTTACTTTCTGAATTTATAAAATTTCTTTGAATGTTGCGATAATGGATTTCCATTAGTAGGCGTATATCTTTATTTAATTATAGATCACTATCTGTACTTGTTATGAACGTACAAAGCATATAACAGAGTTTCATATATGTTGAATTGTGCGATACGGAGAGATTAACATTACAGATGCCTCTGGTTTAAAAAAAAATTGGTTGTTTTTAAATCAAATGACAACTACTTTTTATTTCAGTAACACTTCTCGGATAATTAATATATTCCTGAATTAACGACTAAATTTCAGGATAATTTAAATATTTATCCGCATGAAGCTTTTTAAATGTTTATACTTATAATTAATTACAACGAGGATAAAACTTTAATAAGCATGATACATTCCCGATCGTTTCGTTAATATTTAGCATAATGGTATCAGATGTAAAGAAGATTCAAGAAGTCCACAACAAGGCACTAGACTTCAATACTTACTTTTAAATCGAACCTGACCAAAAGCAAATGTCATTTCATCATGTTTCATTGATTCACTGTTGACAATTGAGTTCTAACAAATATTTATTTAATTGCATTTTGAAAAAAAGATAGCTTTAAAAACATCGCAGCACTTACATGTGTCTTTGGATGGTTATAGCGATGCCATGTTGACATTTAGTGGTTAATTAAGAGAAATGTATTTTTTTTTATGTTAGAATCCAGAAGAGGTCCTTTAAATGTTGAAATATAACTATGAGCTGCCATCATTTGAGACCGTGAGTTGTCGCAGAAGGCAGGCGGTTGTGATGACCGTCTGATATTTTAATAATAAAGTTTCCCCCAAAACACAGTTGCATTTATAATTTATTTTAAGAATATCGCATGAGCATTGCAGTGACCACCAGTGACTCTTGTTGCGACATGTGGTATGATCATTGTAGAACTATATATGACTGTCACACGGCAAGCCACATGTCGTTATGCGTTGGAAAGTCTAACACACATTAGAGTCATAGAGAACAATAACTGACCACTGATTAAAGATAATTAACGATTATATTATACTATGGGGAGGCTTTAGTGCATGATTGAATGCCACCTTGTGGACGACTTGCTCTTGCTAACCTCCGTGGAAATCGGTGATCACAAGATACTTCATGTGAGGGTTCTCAAAGCCAGCTGTTTTCTTACCTTTACTCTAGAATTAATGAGATTTCTGGCCTTCTCTGCGTATATGACACAGAACACAAGGTAATTCCTATCTGGAAAAATTCTTGTATCTCTTCTGTGAAAGATGCAGGAGTTTGTTTATGTACAATCTGTAAGTAAACACAGTAGTGCTGATAAGCGGAAGAGTAATCTAAAGTCGTGGTTGTATATAAGTGGACGATCTCTAGTTGTAAAACGCCCTTTGCAGAACCTCTCGTTTATCTTACAAAGCACAAGATGACCTTGTTTAGTGATTTTGCACTATTTTGGTATTCCCCCGTCTGTTATAAACATGTAGATATACAGAAGACGAACAGTCTTGCTTTAAGTTAATAGACTTCAGATATCGGAACAGGCCCCTTTAATGTATACCCGGCTTTACTATCGTCTATACCTGTTCTTGCTTGTAACTTGTCGTATCACATGTACTTTTCTTAACACTCCTGCCATGGGCTCATCATATGGTACTTTCTTTCTGTAAACCTCTCGGTTTTGAGTCTTATTTTGGTGTGCATTTTATTTCCAGTAAAATACCAAATAGGGCTTACAACCCAACCAAATCATACTCAAAATCTAAAACTAGATGTGTCGGAACGACACGAATGCCCCCGCCTGGGGCAAATTAGAAACATTTGTTAAATTTTGAATTTTTTTTTAAGTTCAGGAGGTGTCGTATGGTCAAAAGTAGGTCAACAAGGGCAAAATGCAAACTCGATCTGTAACGGGTCATTATCAAGCAACACACCAAAAATCAGGCCAGTATCTGCAGGCATTGTGAAAAAAATCTATACATGTGCATTTCCATTAAAAATTTCTGTCTTTCATGAAATTTTCTATGTTTAGGAGCTGTAAAACAATCAAAAGTAGGTCAACCGGGACGAAACGCGAACTCGATCTGTAACTGTCATTATCTGCCCACACAAAAATTCAGGGTGGTATCTGCAGGCATTGAGGAGAAAAAGTCCGTACATATGCATTTGTTATGAAAATTTCTATTTTTCATGAAATTTTCTATGTTCAAGAGCCGTAAAACGGCCAAAAGTAGGTCAGCTGGGACGAAACGCGAACTCGATCTGTAACTGGTCAATATCTGCCCACACACCAAAAATCAGGCCAATGTCTGCAGGCATTGCAAAAAAAGTCCGTACATGTGTATTTGTCATGAAAGTTCATATTTTTCATGAAAATTAAGGAGGCGTAAAACGTTCAAAAGTAAGTCAACCGGGATGAAACGCAAACTCGATCTGTAACTGGTCATTATTTGCCCACACACAAAAAATCAGGCAAATATCTGCAGGCATTGCGAAAAAAAAGTCTGTACATGTGTATTTGTCATGAACATTTCTATTTTTCATGAAATTTTCTAAGTTTAGGAGCCGAAAAACAGTCAAAAGTAGGTCAACTGGGACGAAACGCAAACTCGATCTGTAACTGGTCATTATCTGCCTACACACCAAAAATCAGGCCAATATCTGCAGGCATTGCGAAAAAAAAGTCTGTACATGTGTATTTGTCATGAACATTTCTATTTTTCATGAAATTTTCTAAGTTTAGGAGCCGAAAAACAGTCAAAAGTAGGTCAACTGGGACGAAACGCAAACTCGATCTGTAACTGGTCAATATCTGCCCACACACCAAAAATCAGGCCAATGTCTGCAGGCATTGCAAAAAAAGTCCGTACATGTGTATTTGTCATGAAAGTTCATATTTTTCATGAAAATTAAGGAGGCGTAAAACGTTCAAAAGTAAGTCAACCGGGATGAAACGCAAACTCGATCTGTAACTGATCATTATTTGCCCACACACAAAAAATCAGGCAAATATCTGCAGGCATTGCGAAAAAAAAGTCTGTACATGTGTATTTGTCATGAACATTTCTATTTTTCATGAAATTTTCTAAGTTTAGGAGCCGAAAAACAGTCAAAAGTAGGTCAACTGGGACGAAACATTGCGTAAAAAAGTCCGTACAACTGTTTGATTTCGGAATGACGGAATGACGGAAGGATGGAAGGACGGACATGGGTAAAACTATATGCCCCGGCCACTTTGTGGCGGGGGCATAAAAAGTCCTGTGTCCTGAAAAAGCCACTCTAAAATCCACTTTCTAAAAAATGTTTTTTTTCTTGGCTCTTATTTGTGATCGACGACGCGGAAAACATGCATATAAACAGAAACCACGATGTCGTGACGGACGATGTACATTAACACTGAAAGTGTCCTTGGATCCTATACTAATACTGCACAATTATAAACATATATATATATATATATATATATATATATATATATATATATATATTCCTGAGAAACATGACCCCTTGATTACCGTGTTAATAGAGCCACACCCACATATTGTTCTCCTGGTAACAAACAGAACGCTTAAATTCAAATGGAAGAAACTAACACCTAATCCTGACACGGTGACCATATAACTTTACTTAAGATAGAAACAGCTGAGGATATTACACGCCGAATTACACGCCCTTCCCCGGGGGTAAAGGGTCTGAGGATGTACCCGTAGAGACGTGATATGCATCTATCTTGTTCTGCATTATCTGATTGAAATAAATAAGGTTTTAAGTAACCGTATTATCATCGAGCCATTTGTCCTCTACATACCAAAAAATATTCTGACATTTAACAGATAAGACGTTTAACGTCAGGCATATATTATTGGAACACATATAGTTTTAAAGTTTCAAAAGAGTCATAACACAGTGCAATAAAGTAAATCTCTTGTATTCTTCTAATGTATAAATCTATGAAAACATATAAGCATATTTCAGATTCATCACCGAAATGATAATTATTAAGTTTTTACTTAAGGTTTTTTGCTTTATTTTGGCTTTCGGGCAGCCCTTTCTGAATAATATTCCTGGGCTAGCGCACACGCACAATTAGCTGAGGTGAACTTATTTCGGGTAGCGTAACTTGTCAATTTCATCACGTCACTCGACACTCGAGCAAAAAAAAAAAAAAAAAGAAAAGAACTTACACTAAGGCTGATACAGACGCAGATGGCCGATATAAAACCTGATGACAGGAAACTGACACGTGGTCGGTATCACATGGGCCGAGGTACTTGTGTCAAGTCGATAACATGCGTGGTCAGTTAATAATTAACAATAAAGATTTCATGGATTTGGTAACTAATCCGCGCGTTCCAGAACCAGCAAACTTTTACCAGAATAGCAGAGACTGACCTGTCTACATTAACATATGCCAGTGATACCTCAGTGTAATAAACGCAGTTCACTGTTTTCGGATGTACTTTAAATTCATCACAAAACAGGGATAGGCTAGACAGATACTTTATAAATATGCAGTGAAGCCCGCTTATTGTCATATCGGTGGTGCATGCATAACTTATGATAATAACAGGGATATGACATTATGCGGGCTTCAACGTCGATGCCCTTTTCAGTCGTAGAAGAAGCGTTATGTCTCAAATGATATTAAATAAATCGTCAATAAAAAGGAAACAGAAATGTTTATAAATATTTTTATTGCACAACAGCATATCAAATTACGTTTAGGCGAACCTGACAATTTATTTCCTGTAAGTGTTCTGCCGCATGCTGCAATAACTGACAAAAATCCGACTTTCCTTCAGAAAGAGACGTACCGTCTGGGTCATGAGGTTAAATGTCTGGAAATATGCGGCACAATTACAAAGTAATGCCTAGGCAAACCATTTTCTAAATAATTCTTTCCCCGACTATTGCGCCTTATTTTCCGGATATATCTTATTAATGAATCAAACTTCCGTATGCATCACTGCACTTGCCTGCCGCACACAGGTGGGCGGTGCGATCGTTTGATACGCCTGACCGATTACAGGCTCTTGGCTTGTTGATCGCCGTATTGGCGTTTGATGTGATATTAACTGCGAACTGGTATCACTGCCAAGAGATCAAAGCATGACAATAAAAGGGATTATGACAATATTCCATGATATTGAACGGTCAGATTTACCTTTGTTTATATAGGAAATGGTTTGGGATTTCAGATTTATGTGACAATAAGCGGGATTTTCTATTAACCGATATGACACAAAGTGGGCTCGACGAATAGGATACTCACGCATTCTAAAGAGAAGGCTTACAGTATAACAATTTAATTAGATATGACTATTCTATGACCTAATGCATACTGAAAACCATGAAAAATAACCCCCCGAAATAAAACAAAGGAATCTGTGGAATTTTGTTTGAAGACACATTATTAGCGGGGATAGTAGTAATCATTTTTATTAAAATATAAATAAAGGGAGTTCATAAAGCCTGCCTTTATCCCATGATTATTGGGATTTTCGGATATTTCTTCTGGTTAATTTGTTGAAAAGGTTTCCTGAACATTGTTTCGCAACTTATAGACACTCTTTTAACAGGGTTTATGTTTCAGTAAACTATCCACTTCGTATACTCAAATACACTATCCCATGCCCATTTGTCAGAAAATTCTAAGATAATTTGAGGATATTGGCGAGATAATAAAAAGCGTTATGGCTCTCTACATTTTGCCGATACACGTCCCCGTGCCACCAAACTTTCTCCGCAGGTCTTCCCGCGACGCTCTCCTCAGATCAGTAGCGCCCTTGATAGGAAAATATTTAGCCGATTATGCTTCCATTGTGGTTATAAGAAAGCATGTTATCTGCGTAAATAAATGTATTTGTATGAGCATCTTATCAGAAAGCATGAAATAACTAAACTGTTGTAAAAATTATTCTTTTTACCATAATATGAATTAATGATATCTATCATATTGTCTATTCTGATACTCTTGGTATTCTGATCCCATGTTATAAATAAATTTGAACAAGACAAATTACCTTGTCATGCTGTCATTTTTAGCTGAAAGAACATTACCTAAACCCGGTGAACATGACTTGTAAAACAGAGTCTGTTGCTATGCCATTAACTTTTGCGTAACTTCCAAAGTAACCGTGAAGTCAATAGGACGCCAGTTGCATGAACAAATCACTCTAGAAATAGGAATATCTTTTAAAAAACGACTTCTATTCATCTTGGTAAAAAATATTGCTGCGAACATCCGAAGGGAGATAGAGCGACAGTTGACTGGTTTCAATCTATAGGATAAATAGCCTAAAATAAAAATCATCGTTCCAGCCACATTACGGATTCTAGTTACCTCGCCGGCGGCACTAGAACAGAGGAAGCTATAAAATTGTTTATTTTTTCTCTGTGCCATCAAAAACGAAAGCTGGACTTTTTATGTGAGCTAACAGGTAAGTATGGGATACGGAGGAAGCTCTGTGACAAATTAACAACGCGAAGGTGATGACGGCTGCAAGACGACGGAAGAGAATTCTCTGGTCACCGGAAGTTGTTACTTGGCGAGGAACAGCTGTCATTAGCCGAAGGGGAGGAAGTTGCTGCTGATGTCTAGAAATTTCCCAATCAGGCGGATGTGACACGTGTTGTAACTACCGGTGAATGAATAATGATTTCATTAATCCAGACTTCACGCTCAGGCTATCAAGATTTTTTTTTATAATTGGAAAAAAGAGTATCTCATAAAAAATAAGAGGAAGATTATGATATTGATGATGAAGAAGATAATGAGGAGAGAGAGAGAGAGAGAGAGAGAGAGAGAGAGAGAGAGAGAAGAGAGTGAGAATGAGAGAGAGATTTTATCAAAGAAATAATGTATTATCGGTCCTGAATAGAACACCTAATTGCTACTTAATTAAAAATCATATAGTATGTAAACATATGTCATGTGGCAAAGGCTTGGATTAACATTGCTGTGAGGAGAGAATTCACACAATATATTTAATTGACCGCGCCAGTTTCCAAATTGGTCTGCATGACGAAGTCGCGCAGGTTGCACCTCGATCACATGACCGATCATGAACAAGCATAAATGTTAAAAGGTTTTTCCCGTAACCTTGTTTACTGTAATATATCTTCATTCTTATAGGCCATGGGCTAGTGGGGTCACAGTGCACCCCCTTGTGATTTACTTAAATGGGTATTTTCATGTAGCCCTAGGTCTAAAAAGTCAGAAAATTGATGTTGCCAACAAAAACTGGGATGGAAGATACCCTACATCTACTTTTTGACCACGCCTACTTTTACAGCTAGAGCCAGATAATTAGGGGTATGGAAGGTTCAAACAGCCCTAACTTTGCAACTCTTCACCAAAATATTTCAGATGACCACTTAAATTGTTTGCCTTGTCAAAATCTACAAGTCCATGCAAATGATATGCAAATTTATCCTGTAACAAGGTCACAAGAGGTCAAAAGGTCACAAATTTGACCTTGACCTTTAATTTCTCGAATTATCAGGGTTAATTTATCGCCAAGACCATATTAATTTTTTTTATTTTTGAAAATTAATTGAAATGAAGGTTTACATGTGCCTTATAATACCTGAAGTCCAAATTTTCAAAACAAATAGTGATTTCCCCGCGGTATGTAAAATATATTTCTCCACTATTCCATACTCTTTGTATGTATTGCTGCATTTGCCGAATAGTAGTAAGGCAAAATCTAACAAGTGGTACTTTGAAATCTTACATTGAATCTTTGCAAATGACCACAAAAGATGATATTTGAGTTAACCTATAAAATGAAATATCAATTTATGTAAAAGTATTTTCATCCAAGTTTGTTTAAGTCAAAAGTAAACAAAGGTTGGCCCTACCAGCACCATAGCTGTTCGTTATACATGATCATTAGAAAGCGTGCCATGAAATTTTAATATTGAAACGAATTAATGTTATTTTCTATCTCTCAATAAACACATTTTTACTTAACATCCATCATTATTCTGAAGCTTTATATTTTTTCATACTTTATCCTTTATAGCCTGCCTCTGTGCATTTTGGCGGAATTTGGCAGTCTAGTCTTATTTTATGTATGGACCTCTGTCAGTCTTTTTTCTTTCTTTTACTTATGACTGTCTGTTAGTCTATCGTTCGCCTGTCTTGTCTGACCATCTGTCTAACTGACTATCATTTTCTTGACTGTAAATATCTCTGACAGGCTGGCTCACTACCTAACCGGTACACCTGTTTCTCATTTTGACTCTCTGATCAAATGATTCTCTCTCTTGCAGTACATCTTTCTCTCTATTTGAGTAAATGACTGTCTGTCTGACTTACTGTCTGACTGACAGGCAGTTTGTCTAATAAGTATTCGAGCAACTGAATAGTCCATCGATTAGAAAACACAGAAACACTGCCAGTGGGCTTGCCAGTCAGTCAGACTACCACAGATATTCAGCAGATAGTCAGATAAGACAGTCAGATAGACCTTCACAAAGCATGTCAGGCAGTCACTGATATCTGACTTGATTCTGAGTAGCTCTGATTGCAAACCATTCCCACCACCTGGCTATGACTCTAGTTGTTCATCTATCATGGTCTTTCTGACTGACCAGCTAAGGGCCAGCCTTACTTTGACAAATTTATTATTTATCTGGTGTGTTGTCTACTAGAGAGACTTTCTGACTGAGTTACGTGGAAGCCCATTTGCCTGATTAGTTATAGCTAGTTCTCTTGGAGGATATATACCTGATAGTCAGATTGATCACTAAGCTCTAGCTCAAGCATTTATGTATCGTTGAACAAAGGGGACGCCGTGTTGCAACCACTATTGTAATAACGTTCACTATTGTAATAATTATTACAATAGTGGTTGGTAAGGGCCAGTTTTTGCCAACCACTATTGTAATAACGGTCACTATTGTAATAATTATTACAATAGTGGTTGCATTGTAATAATTTTTTATTACAATAGTGGTTGATATTGCAGGCGGAAAATTTTCCTAGATTTGTCGAGATTCCTCCAAACAAATGATATTTCCGAAAAAAACCCACACAATTCATACTCTGTCTCCCAAAAACGCATCTGTTTGTATTTCATATGTTATTACACTAGTGAACTTTATTACATTAGTGACCGTGTCGAGAAACCACTATTGTAATAACGTTCACTAATGTAATAAAAATTAGCGGCCACCTTTATTTCACCACTGAAGAAATAATTCTATTCATCTACAAAAGCCACCATTGTTTTAAATTTGAGTTCAATTCTAAAATGCTGGGAAATTATAGTATTCCAAACGTTGTAACCCATCCGTACTTAATTAATTATACTATAACGAAATTTATTACAATAGTGTACGTAATTACAATAGTGACCGTGACGAGCAACCACTATTGTAATAACGGTCACTAATGTAATAAAAAAGCCGCCACTTTTATCTCACCACTGAAGAAATGATTTTTCCGAATTAAACGAATTTAACGAAATTCATAAAAGTAAAAGGTTAGGGATCTTTATTATTCAGAATACATTTACAATCCTCCCATACGTGTTCATTTAATTACTGCAACATTAAAGGCAGATAGTTCGTCCCATTTTAATGTTAAAATTGGAGTTCTTTTATAATTTTGTGGTCTGGGATTTTCATTTTTTATTTACCACGCTGAGCCAACTTTATCTCGCTATCTATATCAGTATAATAAAACACTGGATTAACGCAGTGTTATCTTATCCTCATTATTCATTATAAGCGAGTAGTTAAAAAAATACAGTTAATTGAAAGTACATTCGTTGTTAGTGAAATGTAATTCTAAAAGGGAATTAAATGTTTAACTAAAACATGCCCTGAGAACTTACTCACACGGCAGGAGTGAATGCGAGAAATGCTTATTTCATTTTTTTTTTCGAATTATTGCGTAACATTTATTCAATCATTATTGCCTTTGTGACCTTGAAAATTTTTTCAAGGTCATCAATATTCGAACTCGAATTAGACCTTTGGTTAGTTTGGTGGCTGTAACTGAAACTCTTTTTGAGTTTTTGCGTTAAAATTATTTCAGCATTATCGCCGCTGTGATCTTGAAAAATGGGCTAGGTCATCTAAGTTGGAACTTGACTTAGCCATTGATTAGGTGCATCAAAGCTAATATCAAATATTTGGTGACTGTACCTGAAGATCTTTTCCCAGTTATTGTGTTAACATCATTTTAGCATTATCGACACTGTGATCTTACAAATGTGTCAAGGTCATCCATGTCTTAGCCCTTGATAAGATGCATCAATGCTGCATGTTTGGTGGCTGTACTTCATATTCTTTTTTAGTTTTTCCGTTAACATCTTATCTGTGACGGACGGACGGCACGACGAACGGACGCTGACCATTTCTATGGAGGTGGCAGGGGATAGTAATAACCAAATCATAGGGGGCGTAGCCAAGTAGGCCCACAGGGCCCGCCCCAACCCCCGGTCCTCCCTTTGGTACAACCAGTTATCCCGGGATTTCACTTTGTCTAATCATAAAATTCCTGTGCTTGCATGGCACTGATGTCAGTTCACATGCAAATCCATTGAGCTACATCCTTAGGATGAAATATCGGAGTTTGCCAGGAGACATCCAAGAAAACTTATGTTACCATGTTATGGTACAAATGGCAATCTGTTATTATAGTAAAGATTCCGATTGGGATTTGTACCAGTAAAATAGATGTACATGCCAAATTGGAGACCAACAAATTGAACCACTCCTGAGATATGAGCAATTTTCACATAAAGCATATGTATGGATGGACGCCACACGAAAACAATTGCAGATTGCGCCACAAGTCTTGAATATAATATGGAATCCCAGGTCAATGAACATGAACAATTTCATTCCAATCTGGCCATTATTTATTTATTTTTTTTTTTTACTTTTAATGCTTACAGTACTGCAAAGTGGCATTGATGGAATATTAAACGGCACGAAAACAAGAAAAGGACAGAAGATGGCGCCAATAAACTTCCGCAGAAGACAAAACTATCCAAAATCTTCGGTCAACATGATTTTTGGACCATTCCATGCATCACGTATCTAGATATTTATGATTTTATGTGATTGTTCCCATATATGGCAATAATCAAGGTCAAAGCCACTCTAATAGGAAAGGTCATGACCCCATTTTAAATAAACATCATCCCATAACCCATATCTATGAATATATATAATATAATAGAAATTTGTCCATTTGTTTTTGACTTATAATCCTTAGAGTACTGTCAAGTGGCACTGATAGGGATTTTATACGGCACGAAAACAAGAAAAGGATAATAGGTGGCGCCACAAGTTTCTGGTATATGACCACACTATCCAAGATCTTCGGTCAACTTGATTTTTGGAGCAAGATGTCTTGAGATATTTAAGAATGAGTGTATTTTCCCAGAAAAATGTACCTGTTTAAGGTCAAGGTCACTCAGTAAATGTCATGACCCCATTTTAAATAGGCTCTGTCTTTTCACCCATATCTATGCACATGTCAAGTTTGGTAAAGATCCGGGAAATATTTTTATCTCGCTTGAAAGAAATCTCTGCGGCGGCGGCGAAGGCGGAGGCGGCGCGACCGTGCCTAAGCCAAAGTATCCCCACTTTGTCTGGGAATACAATAATATGAAACACGTTCCCTGTTTTACCCTTCTTTATAGGGGTACAAACATGTAAATATGTGTTTGAATGGTCTAGTTTTCTTGACGACGTATACTACGTCATGAACAACATTATATAGCGGAAGACATACATTTCTAGTAAATTGGTTCAGTTTAACAGCGTTGCTATTCCAAAAATGTATAAATTTACATAAAATAACCCTTTTATTTGCTTCACTATACATCTGTTAATTATAATTATGGTATAATTTCTAATTCAAGTTTCTAAATTCAAGCGTTTATTCAACCTTTTAAAAATACCCCATAATAACACCGTTCCCAGTCTTATGATATATACAATCAGCTCTTTACATATGTAAATTATATTGATGACCCGACATTTTCCAATCCCAGCCCCTATCCATGTCAAAGGCTGTCCCACGGAGGGGCCGCATTTTGTACCGAGCGACCCGTGACATGACGTCATAATATGGGTGACCAAGGTATTCATGCAGTTTGCGGCAAATTTTATGAGTGGAGCAATGCGTCTCTCTCTCTCTCTCTCTCTCTCTTACAATAGTGGTTGCTCGACACGGTCACTATTGTAATAACGTTCACTATTGTAATAAATTTCGTATAAGGTATAATTAATTCAGTAAGGATAGATAACAACGTTTGGAATACTATAATTCCCCAGCATTTTACACTTGAACACAAATATAAAAAGATGGTGGCATTTCAAGATGAACTACGAGGGAAATTATTTCTTCAGTTGTAAGATAAAAGGGGCGGCTATTTTTTATTACAATAGTGACCGTTATTACAATAGTGGTTGCTCGACTAGGTCACTATTGTAATAACGTTCACTATTGTAATAAATTTCGTTATAGGTACAATTATTTAAATAAGGATGGATTTGAATGTTAAGAATACTTTAATTCCCCAGCATATCACACTTGAACACAATTATGAAAAGATGGTGGCATTTCAAGATGAACTATGAGGGAAATATTCTTCAGTTCTGAGATAAAAGTGGCGGCTATTTTTTATTACAATAGTGACCGTTATTACAATAGTGGTTGCTCGACACGGTCACTATTGTAATAACGTTCACTATTGTAATAATTTTCGTAATTGCTATAATTAATGATGTAAGAGTGGATTATAAAGTTTGGAATACTACAATTCTGCAGCATTTTAGAATTGAACTCAAATTTAAAAAAATGGTGCCATTTCAAGATGAACGACGATAAAATTATTTCTTCAGTGGTGAAATAAAGGTGGCCGCTAGTTTTTATTACAATAGTGACCGTTATTACAATAGTGGTTTCTCGACACGGTCACTAATGTAATAAAGTTCACTAGTGTAATAAGATATGAATACAAACTGATGCGTTTTTGGGGAGACAGAGTATGAATTGTGAGGTTTTTTTTTTTGGAAATATCATTTGTTTGGAAGAATCTCGACAAATCTAGGAAAATTTTCCGCCTGCAATATCAACCACTATTGTAATAAAAAATTATTACAATAGTGGTTGCAATTGCAACCACTATTGTAATAATTATTACAAAAGTGACCGTAATTACAATAGTGGTTGGCAAAAACTGGCCCTTACCAACCACTATTGTAATATTTATTATAATAGTGAACGTTATTACAATAGTGGTTGCAACAACGCCGTCTTGTGGAGTGCCAGTCTTGTAGTCAGAAAATAACTGACCACCTGTCGACCAGAAACATTAGTAAAAGACAATCAGGCTCCTGGAATACCAAAGTGTTAACCAATTAATCAAACAGACTTAACGCAGCTAGAGCTATTGTCATCAATCTGACTATCAGGCAAATATCCTCCCAGATATATAGCTGGTTTTACTGTCGTTTTCGACTATCAACTGATCAACTGACTATCTGTGATAATTTGACTGACTGACAAAACAAATGGTAGTGTATCTGTATTTCTATGGACTTTGCAAGTCGCTCGAATACTAATTAGACAAACTGACTGTTAGTCAGACCTGTCAGTCAGAAATTTGGTCAGACAGATAGACATTTACTCCATCAGCAAGAAAGATGTACCGCAAGAGAGAGAGCGAGAGAGAGTCATTTGATCAGAGTATAGATGAGATACAGGTGTACCAGTTAGATAGTAAGCCAGCCTGTCAGTTTTTTTTCGGTCAATATGATAGTCAGGTTGACAGATAGTCAGACATGACAGGTGAACGATAGACTAACAGACAGTCATAAGGAAAAAAAAACTGACAGAGGTCCATAAATAAAATAAGACCAGACTGCCAAAGTCCGCCAAAATGAACGGAGGCAGGCAATTAAAGGATAAGTATAAAAAATATTAAGATTGCTTCATTAATAAAATTGCAATTTTTAATCAATTATCACAATTATTATACTATGACGACCTCAGTAATATATCCAGATGAGACATAATATAAATCATATGTAATTAATAAGAGAATTAATGATGAATGCTTATATGAATTATAATAAATTTATATTCTATACTAGTGATAGAAATGATTATATAAACCCTGATAATGCGAGAAACTGTAGGTCAAGGTCAATTTCTTTGCAAATTTTGACTTCTGGTGACCTTTTCACATAATTTGCATATCATTTACAAGCTTCGACAGGCAACTAGAACCATCTTTCATAGTCACGCCGGGGATCGAACCCGGGTCACCTGCGGAGAGAGCCGAGCGTTTAACCTCTGCATGGACTCTCAAGAGTTGACCAGTCTCTGGCGGGGTTGACAAGAGAAACGTGTGTGCACATTTTCGTGAAAATTCATCAGGCCATTAATGAAGAAAGCTGTGGACAAACGAATGACAAAGGACATAGGAAACGCTCACCGACCGTTTTTTCCAGTAATTAGTATTTGTATTTTCGCCCATGTTTATAATAACATGCTGTCATATGTAAATTTGTTTATTTCAATTACAATAAATTTGTGTAAAAATAAAAATACAAAGAATATGGTGAGCAGTAAGTCAAATCAGAAAACAAAGTAACAATGCAGGCGTTAGAAAATGTTTATATGAAATTCTAATAAACTTTAAATATAAAGTGATATGAATTTAATTAAAAGTAATATTAAGGAATGTTAATTCACCCCATTGGTTGGAATGGAAACGATATTTGACAAACATGTAAAAAAGCTACAGTAAAATGACCTCTGAGGGCACTTTTACGCAACAATGAACATTCCATTTCTGCAGTTTCATTTAAGCTAATGCACTGGAAAATAATTTTAACATCTATTGTAAATCTGTATTCAGCACAAGGAGACTTATATACTCTAATTTAATTCAATTATTTGTGACGTAGCACATTATGTGTGCTACATCATCCTTACTTTAAGTGTGGTTATTCAACTCACACAACGCCCTCTGCTCAACATTATAATAATGATGACAATTGTTCCTACACGTTTCTGGTAACAAATTGAATAAACCAAAGTCTGACAGCAGGAGCTGTTATTAATTATTCACCTCTTACGTTCACTCACTAGAATGCATTCGGCATACAGCTTTGATCACAGCACAAAGCTGCAAATTGGATAAATCTTTAAAGTCTTCAACCCCAGAATATGTCATCTTATATACAAGTCACCAAAACTGCCAAATGCTCCAAAACCAAAGCAAGTTACGTTTCATAGAAAAGCCAGCACTGATTTCACGTGTTAAAACCGCCGAAAAGTTTGCAGTTGGTCCTGGTTTCTTTTAACATTCATACCATATAAATATAATATACTCAATGCTTTATTCCAGATGCCATTCTGGTCAGTATAGCCAGAAAAGATGGCCATCTTTCCTTGAAAATATGATTTATTGACAGCCCACGAGTGTGCTTGGAAAACAAATCGAATAATTATATACACCCGGTAAACTTCCTTGAAATATAATTGTGTGCTAAATCGATTTACTGAATCATATATATTAGTATGGCTGCCCGGCCTCCAAAAATCTGGTCGACTTTCAACCAGAGAAAGTATTCATCTTTGTCAGGTCACGTGCCTTGTACAAATGTAAGTTCTTTTAATTTCCTGAATGGACGTCTTATATCACAGACAAGGATATTCTTCGGCTCAGTCAGTGGTTTACATTCCCGATAAACAAAAACCTTAACTATTGTTAATGTTACATTCTGAATTCACGAAACATATTTAAGCCTCATGGAGCGAGGCTTATAGAGTTAATGAGTCAATTGTTCTTTTCTTTATGTTTTCTTTCTGTCTTCAGACATTATCTGTTTGCTCTGGATGTTCAATATGGCTTATTTTTCGCAGCTTAAATTTTCTATTTATCCTATAGATTGAAACCAATCAACTGTCGCTCCATCTCCCTTTGGATGTTCGCAGGAATATTTTACCAAGGTTTACACCTGTTGTTTATTTTCTATCTTGACACGAGGTTGTACACCCCGTAGCTGCTTCCTCATTGTCACTTAGGTGCAAGGGCCGGGGCGGGGGGGGGGATCATGCAGTGATTGCTATGTGTTTACATACATCTAATTAACTTTGAGGTTAATGAAGCTGATCGTTAGGTGAGGTAAAGGTTATAAAGTAAATACAACCTGTGACACTTCACGTCAGAATATAAATGAAACGGGTTCCATGCGAAACTGAAGCTGTTTGTTTGCAACTGACAACGAAGACCTTTAAACCCTGGTGCTGTGCAGATCACAAGTTCCATTGCGGAAACTGCACTATTTACAAGCTGACATTCTTGGGATTTATTAACTGTAGTGAAGTCTGCGATTTCCTTCACACTCTAAATTTAATATTAAAGCCAGCTATTCACATACCTTTTCTGCAGAATATGTGACTTACAGAATTTATTTGATTGGCTTACTCTGTGGATGTGTGTGCTTGATCATCTACAATCTTTTAATAAACACGGTGCAAGTGCCAAAATTGACAAACAGAAAAAAAGAAGACGTACCCTGAGGTGTTTGGTTGCATTTGGGAACCTTTGGTCGAACTGCAACTACACAAAACACAATGTACTCACCAGATGGGCGATAATACATGCATCACTAGCCGAGTCCAACACACATCTCTTTGATAAGAAATTTTAAAAGGATGTATAAGATTATCATATGTATATTAATTAAGTTTTAACATGATCTTTACTTGAATTAATAAATGACCTTAGCTCCCTATGCCGAACTAAAGTTTTGTAAATATAGTCTAGATTTTAATGCCTAATATTCTGTTGGTAATTCGCGCATGTATAAACGTTTTTATATTATGTGACAGGGCTTTTTCTATTGGACTTGAGATGGGCTCGGTCTGATTTCTCGAGTCTTTACCTCCAAGTCCGAGTACAAGTCCGAGTCAGGGTCTTCAGGCCCATGTCCGAGTCAGACTGCCAGGAAAAGTGTACTCGAGTCTGGACTGGAGTCCAGAAGCGGATCCGGGGGGGGGGGGGGTTCGGACCCCCCTTTTTCATCCGAAGCAACCTTTTTTTACGGGTTTCAGACGAAATTTTACGGCCTGCAACCCCCCCCCCCCCCCCCCCTTTCCTTAATTTTGGATCCGCCCCTGGAGTCCTACATCAATCCCTGAAAATAACCCATATCAATTTTGTCTACACTTTGGAGTACTTTAAATCTAATGGGAGGAGTTAGGGTAATCCCCCACATCTCCCCTTAGCGGGGAAGTGGTGTGGCAGCTCCCACCTGATAATTTTTATCTATGTCGAATGATCAATTAGTATTGAAAGTAACCGACAATATTTTTCATGTATAACTTGGGTAATTAACCTGTCCAGAGTGTAGACCAAATTCTACATAGTCGCTCCAATAATTCCTCTTATGGGAATTACGGGAGTCGGATAGTGTACAAAAGAGTGCGTACAATATGGCCATCATGGTCACGCTTTATATAGATCCTGGTCTATTATAACAGCTAACGCAATCTTCCACCCAGAAACCCGTCAAACGATGCGCCAGGTATTAAGAGCAGCAATGGTTATAAGTAAGGTCGTATTAGCATTAGATTAATTCAAGAGAATGCATTAATTATGTTACATCACAGAACAAGGACAAAGTCTGATTAAATCGTAAGATAACATCAAGATATCAGTTTACTGTCGCTTTTAATAACCAGGTGAAACCCGAGTATGCAGAGAAATCAGGTTATTCATAAAGGATTAAGAAGACTCATAATATTTTTAATGGGATATCCATCTAAATGATGAAGATGACTATGATGCTGCAACACTCAGAAATATATTATGTACATTAAGTCTCACACAGCATGTGGATTTTTATACACATACAACAGGTAACATCCTGGATGTGTTACTAATGGTTATAAGTAAGGTCGTATTAGCATTAGATTAATTCAAGAGAATGCATTAATTATGTTACATCACAGAACAAGGACAAAGTCTGATTAAATCGTAAGATAACATCAAGATATCAGTTTACTGTCGCTTTTAATAACCAGGTGAAACCCGAGTATGCAGAGAAATCAGGTTATTCATAAAGGATTAAGAAGACTCATAATATTTTTAATGGGAGATCCATCTAAATGATGAAGATGACTATGATGCTGCAACACTCAGAAATATATTATGTACATTAAGTCTCACACAGCATGTGGATTTTTATACACATACAACAGGTAACATCCTGGATGTGTTACTCACCGAGTAATAGGAGTAAAGTCACAGTAACTAAATGTGACCCATGACCTTTCATTGTCAATGAGTTAAATATTCCCAGAGATGATATGACGACAGCAGTTTGCAATTTCAGAAAAAAAAATTAATTTGTACCAGATGGAAAAAAAAAAAGATTTTGAGGCAATAACAGTAGATGTAAACAATGATATTGATGTCTTAGTAAATAATTCGGAGAATGAATTCAGAAATGTATTGGTCAAATATGCAACACAATGAAACAATACAAAATCAGTTCTCTGAGGAATAAAATAAAGAAATGCGGCAAGAACACTAAACAACTATACAAGCTTGTTACAGAAATCACAGTTGTTAAAAAAGACTACCAATTGCCCAAGGTACTCAATGATTAAGACTTAGCAAATCATTTTGCATTTTTTTCTTAAATAAAATTCAAAACATATGAACATGTTTGGAGAATTTCCCAAAATATCAACCATCAATAAAAAATGTCAAACCCTTCCATACCTTTCAACCACTGTCAGAGGAAGAAGTTACATAAATTATCAATAAAATGTCCTCTAAAGCTGTGACGCTGATGCACTTCCTACCTCTGTGTTGAAGGAAGTACTTCCAGGAATTGTTACCAATATTATTTAAATCATCAATATTTTACTTAACAACGGCAAATTCCCTGAAAACTGGAAAAACAGCAATAATACGACAGCTATTGAAAAAAAACAGGACTAGAATTAGTGGCTTCAAACTATAGGCCAGTGAGCAATTTGCCATTTTAATCAAAGACACTTGAGAAAGCAGCATTTAAACCATTTAAACAAACATACAGAGAATCAAGGACTAATACCGGAATACTGAGGGAACCATTCATGTGAAACCGCATTGATCAAACTGATAAATGATGTTTTATGGTCCATGGAACATCAAGAGGTCACAGCGTTGATAGCAAAAGACCTATCAGCAGCTTTTGACACAGTGGATCAATCTATTAAACTGTCTGTTCTTAATTAAAGGTTCGGGATTGAAGGAAAAGCACTAGACCGGTTTACATGTTACCTTCATCTAAGGTCATGTCGCGTTAATATTAGGAAACCACATTCCAAGGACAAACATATATATATATATATATATATATATATATATATATATATATATATATATACAAAAAGTTAGTTGTGTTGGACCAGTTCTATATTTAGCCTACGCAAGAACAATTCATGATATAATCCCGGACAAATCAGTCTTTATGGTTATGCAGACGACCTTATGATAAAAGGTTCCTTTGATTTTAATAACCGCAAGGGGGAGAGATAAGTACTATATTCAGCCTTGAATCATGTGCAACGGACATTAAAATATGGATGAAAACCAGTTAAAAATGAACAACTAAATTTATTTTGGTTGGTTATAGTATATACAAGTAGCTAAGTGTACAACCAAAGATTTATTTGTTAATGGAGAAAACAGTTCATGCATCAGATACCATATGATATCTGGGAGCATTAATTGGAAGACAGTCAGTTGCCTCTTAAACGTCAAATTTCCCTCAAATGTAAAACTGCAAAGTTTAACATTCACAGGATAACACATATCAGAAATATACTCCCACTAGAAGCAACACACACATAAGTTCTGGAATAATTATATCACATTTGGATTATTCCAACGGAATCATGCTTGGTTTACCAGAATCATCCAACAATCGGCTAAAGCATGTTCATAACATTGCAGCAAAACTTGTGCTTAACATGAGTAAGTCTGACAGTGCAACAGAAGCAAGGCTAAAGCGTGTTCAAAACATTGCAGCAAAATGTGTGCTTAACATGAGTTAGTCTGACAGTGCAACAGAAGCAAGGAAACAACTACATTGGTTACCTATCCAAGCGCAAATCGAATTTAAAATTTTGACACTTGTCTGCAAGTGTTAAGATGGACGTGCACCAGACTATTTTAAGAATTTACCTTTTTCCGATGGAACCATTAAAAGGAATTAGATCTTGTGATAACGTCAAGAGACCTGTTGTTACTTTTACTAAAAGGAAACCATTTGCCGCAAGATCTTTCAGTGTATGTGATCCTAAATTATGGAACAATATTCCTGACGAACTGAAGCTCATACTGCAATTTAAAAATCTTAAAATTTAACTTTTTATTAAATATTATGATTGATGTCTTGAACTGATTTCAATAACGTCACACATTATGTTTTATTTGATGTCATATCTGCTTGTTTCAAAATATCTTATACATTGTAAAGCGCTTTTGAAACATCCATGTGTATATAGCGCTCTAGAAATACATTTTTACCAAAGCTATTTGCGTCTTTTTTATTATAAAAGAATAATTGTCAACTTATGAACTTTGTCCAATTGTTTGAACTTACCGCTGACAGCGGATAGAGAGAGTTTAGTAGACGCAACCCAGAATATTTGTTGAATTAACGTTTATAAGGACAGAGGTGAAGTAAATGCCATCAGAGACCTCGACCCCGGCTCATGTAATCTGGACTTTCCGCTGTCCTAAGTATTCAGTCTGAGTGAACTGTAATGAGAATAGGCCCTCGAAAGACATATCGGTTCAGGTAACCTTTTCATCACGAGAGACGAAGCGGATGCCCTAACTATTTCTCATTTGTAGATCCCGAATCCAGAATCTTTTCTTTTACTATTAAATTGTATATGGGCCTTGTTTTTGATTTTAGTAAATATGAGGGGAACAATTCACAAGAGACCAATACAGAACACCCATTGAAAATCTCCGACAAGGCACCCCCTCTTCCCTTTTGACAAAAGGACACAATCTCTCTCAAAGAATATGTTTCATATATCTCACAACATGTTAGGAAGAATATGTTTTCATCACACAAAAATTTGTTCAAGTTACAGTACGATATTATTCATAATTTTCATTATATTTTATCATTAAAAAAGACAATGGCTAAACATGTAGGACAATTCATTGTGGCAATTTACATATACATTATCATAATTTTTTCAATATGAGATACATACTTGTGATGTTATTATAGGAAACTATGGCAAAATTGAAGAAATCATCTCGAAATTTAATAAGAACGTACTTAATCCCCTTAACAAATGAGGGGACGAAAATTATGATGTTTTTTCGTTAAAGGATTACATATTGTTTACAGTACATTGTTTACAGGATTTATCTCAGTGTTTTTTTTTTGTTATTGTTTTGACATCTTAACATGACCGATTTCAAACCTGAGACATTTGTTGACGATCCGGACCCTGATCAACTTGAACAGTTGACAAAAGAACAGTTGTTGCGTTTGGGACAACACTTAGGGCTACGTGTGAAAAAAGCTTTGAGAAAGCCTGATATCACTGCTAAAATCATGCAAGATCTTATTAGCAAAGGTTTTATTGAAGAGACTGAAGTTGAAACATCAAAAAATGACAGCCTTGCTATGCAATTAGAATTAAAAAAGTTAGAAATGCATTAAAAGAGAGGGAAGAAAGATTAGAAAGAGAGACTAGAAAAAGAAAAAGAAATTGAGTTAAAACGACTGGAGTTAGAAAAACTTAAACTAGAACATAGTCTACGTGCTGCCCCAACTCACAGTTCTGATGTTACTTAACACATTAGACTTGTCCCACCTTTTAAAGAAAAAGAGGTTGATAAATATTTCTTACACTTTGAGAAGGTAGCTGAAAATTTAAAATGGCCTTAGGAAAATTGGACCATGCTGTTACAAAGTGTATTGACTGGCAAGTCCAGAGAAATTTATACAGAGCTTTCAGTAGAAGCTGCTGCTGACTATGACCTGGTAAAACGGTTAATCCTAAAAGGTTATGAGTTAGTTCCAGAGGCTTACCGCCAGAAATTCAGAAATCGGGAAAAGCGCAAAAGTCAGACCTTCGTTGAATTTGCTAGGACCAAAGAGCAGTTGTTTGATCGCTGGCGTAGTTCTAAAAAATGTAATGAAAGATTATGACAATTTGCGGCAGTTGATTTTGCTTGAAGAATTTAAGCGCTGCATTAACGCAGATGTTAAAACTTTTCTCGATGAGAAAAGTCCTGAAACACTTGACATTGCTGCTCAATAAACTGATGATTATTCATTGACACACAAAATGACCTTTACTAGCAAATCAAACCAATCATTCACAAATAAGAATGTAAAACATGATAAGGCTAAGTCCTTTTATGACTCTTGCGAGAGTATTTCAAATGAGGCCAGGTCCTCTTATGACAAACAAAAGTTTGTTTCTGCTGAGGAAAATACCTCTGTTGACTTCCATGAGGAGTTTGATGATAAAAAGGAATTAGATTCCTTAAATAACTCTGAAAAAGAGTTTATGACTGATACTGTCAATGTCAGTTCTTTGTTTGATGAGGCTGAAGTAGTAGATTCCTCTCCTGACTCTGAAATGGAGTTATTTGAGCCATTCCTACATGATGGTTTGTATCACTTTCAAGTGATTTTTCAGATTCTACCCCTATTAGAATTTTAAGGGACACAGGTTCAGGCCAGACTCTCATGTTAGCAAACACTTTGTCATTTTCTAATAGGTCCTTTACTGGTGCACATGCACTTGTTAATGGTGTGTTTTCAGACAGGCACTCTTCAGTTCCGCTTCACAGTATCCATTAAAAGTCAGATTTGATTTCTGGGAATATAACTGTGGGCATAAGAATTACTTTACCCTTTAAGGGAATTCAGTTGCTACTAGGCAATGATGTTGCAGGTGATAAAGTACAGCTTGTACCACTAGTGACAGAAAAGCCGTCACTTGATCAGGACACTAATCTGGAAAGTCAGGAAATTCCTGGTTTGTATCCTTCATGTGCTGTAACTAGATCTATGGCCTAGAAAAACACACATGAGGATAATGGTCCAGATAATAACACTCTGGGAGTCACTAGTGACTCGTCTAACGACTCGCCTGTACAGGATGCAGCATTCTAAAGGTCAGAACTTATCCCGGAACAACATAAGGACCCTGATATTTCATGTTTGTTTCCCAGGGCAGTTTCTAAAGATGAGCTGTCACAGAATCCAGTTTGTTTCTATGTAAAAAATGGAGTGCTTATGGGTAAATGGCGACCACCTGATGTATGCGCTGATGATGAGTGGGCCATCAAATAGTAATGCCCAAAAGCTTTTCCAATGAAATTCTAAGCATGGCACATGAGGCTCCTTTGTCTGGCCATTTAGGTATAAATAAAACTTATTAGAAAGTTAGTACACACTTTTATTGGCCTAACCTCAGGAAAGATGTTTTACAATATTGTAAATCATGCTATACATGCCAGATGGTAGGCAAGCCCAATCAGAATCCTCCTAAGGCCCCACTTAGGCCTATTCCTGCTTTCGAGGAACCATTCAGTAGGATTATTGTGGATTGTGTTGGACCACTGCCCAAAACAAAATCTGGACATGAATATACTTGCTGACAATTATGTGCGCATCTACCAGGCTCCCTCAGGCAATACCATTGCGCAAAATTAATGCCAAAAGTGTTGTCAAAGCTCTGACTAAGTTTTTCAGAACTTTTGGATTACCAAAATCTGTCCAGTCTAACCAAGGGTCTAATTTTATGTCTGGCTAATTCCAACAAGTTATGCTTGAGCTAGGTATAAAACTGTACAGCTCTTCGCCATACCATCCTGAAAGTCAGGGCGCCCTCGAGCGTTTTCACCAGACATTAAAAAAACATGATCAGGACTTGTTGCTATGACACACAGAAAGACTGGGATGAAGGAACCCACCTATTATTGTTTACTGTCAGAGAATCTTTTCAAGAGTCCTTGGGTTTCTGTCCCTCTGAATTAATTTTCGGACATGGACCTCGAACGAAACTTCCATTGAAACTGCTTAAAGAAAAACTCTTGTGTGAAAATCCTTATTCTCTTAGTTTACTGCAGTATGTCTCAGACTTTCGCACTAAACTACACAATGCTTGTGAGATTGCAAAGTCAAATCTAAAATCCGCACAAAGTAAAATGAAAACAGAGTATGACAAGCACACTGTGAGTAGGACGTTTGAGCCTGGTGAATAGGTCCTTGCCTTACTTCCCATCCCTGGCAGACCTCTGCAAGCTAGGTATTTTGGTACTTACATTGTTGACAAGAAAGTCAGTGATTTAAATTACATACTGTTGACACCAGATAAACGTAAGAAGAAACAACTGTGCCATGTTAACATGTTAAAACCATATTATGACAGAAATAGCACATCAGATGTTGAACATAATGTTACTGCTGTAAATTGTGTAAACACTCACCCTGACCCAGTTAAAGTAGATACTGATTGTAAGTGTGATGTAAACATTCAGTGTGGTACAGTACCATTAAAAAACTCAGACGTGCTGAAAAACCTGGATGCCAAACTGTCTCACCTTACCGCACAACAACAACAAGATCTCAAGGACCTGCTGCGGAATTATGAACATTTGTTTAGCGACATTCCAACGCGAACTAACATGTTGTGCCATGACGTCGATGTTGGCGAGGCAAGCGCAGTCAAGCAACATCCATATAGACTGAATCCAGAAAAGCAAAAGTATCTACAGGATGAGATTCTATATTTGCTGGACAATGATTTTATTGAACCTAGTAACAGTAACTGGAGTTCACCATGTATTCTTGTGCCAAAACCTGATGGAAATTTCCGTATGTGCACAGATTATCGAAAACTGAACTCTGTCACCAAGACTGACACGTTCCCGATTCCGAGGATCCATTAATGTATTGATAGAGTCGGTTGCCCCAGATATGTCTTGCTAAAAGGATTCTGGCAAGTTCCGCTGACAGAACGAGCCAAAGAAGTGTCCGCATTTGTGACGCCGCAAGGACTGTACCAGTATAAAGTTATGCCGTTTGGCATGAAGAACTCGCCAGCCACGTTCCAGCGCCTCATCCATATGGTTGTCAAGGACATTCAGGGCTGTGACGCATATATTGATGACCTTATCGTGTACAGCGACACCTAGGAGAAACATCTGCAAATTCTTCGCGACTTCTTCGAAAGACTCAGTGAAGCACGTCTGACCGTCAACTTAGTGAAATCTGAGTTATGTCATGCACAAGTAACATTTTTGGGTCATATTGTAGGGCAGGGTCAGGTATAACCTGTTGATGCTGAGATAAGTGCTATTTCTGCATTTCCTAGACAAGAAAACAAAAAGCAAAAATTCGTTTTCTTGGTATGGTTGGATACTACAGGAAGTTTTGTCCAAATTTTGCTGCTGTAGCTGAACCTTTGACTAATTTGTTAAAGAAGAAACAAAAGTTTGTATGGAATGTTCAGTGAGAAAATGCATTTCAGAATTTGAAAGCAATTCTGCAAAGTTCACCAGTTTTAGCAGCTCCAGACTTTTCTGTACCTTTTAAGTTAGCTGTAGATGCTAGTGATACTGCTGCTGGCGCTGTGTTGTTACAAGAAGGCAATGATGGCATAGATCATCCAATTTGTTATTTCTCAAGAAAGTTTAATGCAAACCAGAAAAACTACTCCACTATTGAAAAAGAATGTTTGGCTTTTATTTTGGCATTGCAACATTTTGAGGTTTATGTTACTTCATCAGTCAAGCCTATCATTGTCTTCAGTGATCACAATCCCCTCACGTTCATGAACAAGTTGAAGTGTAAAAATCAAAGATTGTTGAGATGGAGTTTGTTCTTACAGGATTACAATCTCGATATCATACACATTAAAGGGAAAGACAATGTATACTTGCTGATTGCTTATCGAGATGTTTGTGAAATGTTGTAAACAAGATGTTTATGTAATGTTGTAAATAAGATGATTTTTGAGATATTATAAAATTTTAGTGATTGTGATCGCAAAAAGAAAGTTTTCCGTGAAAACTTTTTTTTTCTTACAGGAGGGGGAGTGTTACAGGTGCTCTGTTTATTATGTGACACGGGCGTAACTCCTGTTGAGGCGCTCGTGTCTGGCCGTTTGTTACATTCTATGTTTAATCCGTACTGGTTGAACTCTCGTTGTCATGTGAGCCTTCAGCTTTCACGCCTGGTCGTTGGTCACGTGATGAGCCTGGTGTGTAGAGACACGCAGCGCTGTTTTCCTGGAGAATTCCTGAAGCGCGTGTTTACTGTGATTGTGCAAGATGTAATTGTATTGATTAATTGTATTGTATTGTTCGGGTTGTTTTAAGAATAAATTATAGTTATTTGTTAACAAAACACCACTGAATTCTTTATTCATTCCCCTAGACATTTCACGCTGCCTAGTGTTACAGAATCTGATTTTTTTTTATCTCCGTTACAGAATTTGTGTTTATCACGCATACGTGATCTGTTTATATTAGGTTCCGTAACAATTATTATATTTATAAAACTACTTTACCTAATAATTTAAGTTGTGGTAAATATTGCCAAACATTTGCAAAATAACATTTTTTAATATTGCTTAATATAAAGAAGTCTGTACAGTTTCTATATTAAAGTTCATGTTGGCATAAGCTCCAGAAATAACTGAAAATATGTAACCCCCCCCCCCCCATATTCAGTATACCCAAAGGATTTTAGTTCAGAAACGCATTAATTCCCTTTCGCTGTAATTTCGCTGCAATATATTGTCCAAAATAAATTATTTCTGTCAACACGAACCTTTTTCCTTTTCATCATGTTTAATTATTCACTACAGCATATAGCCTTAATTTCAAACGTAGCCGTCAAAAATGGAATGTCAACATGGAAAATATATTGTCTAATGAACGAGAAAAATTATTGAATTAGCTTTAGAAAACAACTGCATTAGGCGCACCTTCAATAAGTATCATTATTTAAAATATATCTAGAAACAGGGATTCAAAATAAGTCCTTACATGTGACTATGTATATTGCAAAATAATTATTTTTACCAACATTATCTAGACAGGCACTTGTGTTTTTACCTGTGTAAACCAGTTTTCAAATACGTCCTATACACTGACGTGGGTAACGTGATTATATAATTTCGCGCTAAATTTCCAAAATAAATTTCCAAAATGAAAGCGTGACATTCGTTTTTTTTTTTTTAAATAAAAAATAAGCTCACCAAAGTTCGGAATTTTTCAGTGTCTTGATACCAGACTATAAGGTTCGGAATGGTTAAAAAATAAATGATGACCCTGATTCAGCGGTTATCATTATAGTTATTTGGCGGCTAATTGTCTGTCCCCGCACAATGACTGATAGAGCGGCAGCCAAGGTATTAGGGTGTCACGTTTTGATTAGATAATGAATTGCTTTTCATATCATGGGCATAAACTGTACTCACTCGTTCAGAGAGCTGTTTCAGCACTTTAGCTGATGAGCTTTCTTGTTTTTGTTGTTTCCATAATCCCTGCAGCGCGCAGTGACCCTGCTATACAGTACACAGGACCGAAAATGACATCATTCTTTCTTTAAGCACTGTCTCTTTTAACAATATCTAGCAAACCTAATTAAACTATAAAGTTAATACCTATGAATATAATATCTCAATAAAATTGTTTTATTGATTAAAAGCTTAAAAAGAACAGTGAAATCTTATTTGTCCTATGGCTCACTCATATGACAAACTTTATAAAATGTGTATGCTAAGACATGCAACAAACTGTATTGTATGTATATTGTCATTGATGGTTCCACCAATTCGTTGTCTTGAAACTCCTCTTTGGTCATGCATCAGAAAGGCCTGTTTTGTTAGAACAGAAGTTTCCAGAAAGGTCCCAATTGTGTCCTAAGGGATTGATTTTTCATTTTCCCGATAGGCCCTGAGGAATTTGACGTTATTTGAAAATTTCGCGAAGGCTCTATCAAGCGCCATCTATCATAACCTCGGCCAATTGTTGAACTCGCCCGTCAGGTTGAACCCGCCCAACGTCGCGCCGACGGCAATACTAATTTTTTTTAACTCATTGTCAACTGCAGATTGGACTTCATGCAATGAATCATGACGTGGATTCGTGGCAATGCTTGAATCGTGGTATTAAGGGTAGGTAGGTGTTTACAATGTAAAGGTAGGGAGTTCATTAAAGGGACATATTCCGATATCTGATATATATTAACTGAATATAATCCCTTGAAATTTTTGTTATGAAAATCGGCAAGACAAAGCCGACCCCAACGCACACAGGCTCTTCGTTTCGTTTATAGCAATGTGTTTATAACATGTAGGGGGCCCGCCAAGCAGGGTAGTCAAGCCCGCACCATCCAAGTGCAAGTGCAAGTCCTAATCCATACCACTCGGGTTCAAGTCCGAGTACTCGAGGTTTAAGTTCAAGTCCACCGTGTTCGAGTTCGAGACATTTGGAACCCGAGTCCAAGTACGAGTCTGAGTCCAATACAAGTTAAAATGTAAATTTCAGATTCATCATGTATATACATTTTTAAGTTTGTTCACACATACTTTTACTTTAACGGCTAATTACAATAATGGCTCTCGTTGCTGAACACCGCTTCGTATATATTGTGTGTCATTATTTTGTAATTATTTGTTAGTTGTTCACACATGTAAAAATGTTTTTTTTGTAATATGTGACAGATTTTATTCTATTAGATTCGAGATGGACTCGGCCTGGTTTGTCGAGTCTTTACCTAAGACTCCGGGTACAAGTCCGAGTCAAGGACCTTCGAGTCCAATTCCGAGTCCCTAAAATAGAGGATTCGAGTCCGGACTCGATTCCATGTTCGGACATGAGTCCTACATCACTGGCGAGTCAGACGATCCATATTTTGTAAAGAGTGTTCATCATAGGAACATAGGAACAATCATTTTTTTTGTCTGTTTTTCATAATTTTTGTGTTTATATATTTACAGCTTGTATACATAAACAAGCTCATGCACCCGTCACAGAGTTGTTATAATAACTTTTCATAACAGGAGTTACCTGGAATTCATTAATATGTAAGCAGAGTAAGTGAGATATAAAAACCAGGTGAGTCTGGCGTTAAACATTACAGACTACATAGTAAGATCCTGCTCAAAGTGCTAATCTCTTTGATAAAATAGAAGTTCGAATGTCTCTGCCCGACAATGGCTAACATATAGAATGAATACAATGGTACCGTTCCAGGTCAGGTGTAGAGGTAGATTACAAGGAAGTACGTTTGGACACAAAATCAAAAGTGTTTCAATATAAATAAGTCAATAATTGTTTAGTTAATAACTATTAAATTAATTATGTAAATGGAATATAAAGGATTCTGAATTATGCAGTTCTTGTGAAAGAGAGCTCGAACAATTAATGCACCTGTTTTGATTTTGTTAAAAAGTTAGAAAACTATGGTCAGATTCTGAAAGGTGTGTAAGAAAAAGGTATTAATATTGATATAAATAACTCTACAGTCACGTATGATGCCCCCAAGCCACCTGTTGTAGGAAATTTAATTTTGTTAGTCATTAAACAATATATAAACAGAGCTAGAAATTGTCAAGAAGGTACATCTTTTCATAAAGCATGTCAGGAAATCTGGAAATGTTTCAGAACAGAATTTTATTGAGGGCACAAAAAATAACTTAGTAACTTAATTTCATAGTAGATGGGGAGAGTTTAGTTACGGGAAAGATTTCCGAAATGAAAGGTTTACAGATAATTAGAGGATTTACTTTGGGAATACTGATTTTATAAATATACTGGACTATTCTCAGATATTTTGTTTTGGGAATATATATATATATATATATATATATATATATATATATATATATATATATATATATATATATATATATATAACACCATTTGAAATTTGTTAACACAACTAATATTTGTAAGACAGTGGTTCTATATATGGAAAGTATATTGAATTTTCTTGGAAACTATCACTGTTGATTTTGTATGTTTTGTGTTTGTTTGCAATGAAAAACATAGAATGAATACAATGGTACGGCTACAGATCAGGGCAACGACCCAAACCAAGCAAAAGAGAACAGATAAATAACGTGGATCCTGTTCCTAACCGGTGGGTAATTTGATTTAGCGACGATATCTACGCCTGGAATTGCGGCTTCACATCCCGCACGACCGGCCAGCCAAGGTCGACAGTTGCGTCAGACAAATTGGCGAGATGCAGTACCACTTATTTTTTGGCCGGTTAGACTTATTATTCTTCAGCGTAAGTAATCAAATAAACCGGGATGTGTGAGCAACATATGATGAACTGCAGTAACCATTTTAATGTAAACCTACCCCGACCGATATCTGACGTAATATATATATATATATATATATATATATATATATATATATATATGTATATATATATATATATATATATATGTTACAATAATCAGATGTCCGATCTTCTCATTAACAGGTGTGTGGTCTGTGATGGAGGGAACAGCGATAAAACTTATCACAGTTAAATTTTACTCCAGGTTTATCTAATTAAATTTACCTGGAACACGTAACTTAAGCTACAACTAAGGTATATTCTATTTAATATGCTGCGGAGTGTATTTGGCGGTCGAAAATAAAATAAATTACTCGACTGAGTATAATGAAAAGTGTGTAGTGTGGGGCATATGTCACCGAGTAATTTTTCACTGTAAAAAAGAGGAAACCTTACATTTTTATGATCCTTAGACCTTAACCTTTACAAAAAAATATGGTGCCAATTTTTCTATTGTGGTTTTGTCATTTTTTCGGGTCAAATTTGATCTTAGAGCAAAAAAATTGAGGGCCAACATATATAAATATTTACTACGGAGGGACATTTAGCAACAAAAACCTCAAAGGGTTCGTAAGATATATTACATCACAAAAACTTAGACTAGACACACAAAGACTGCGTTAAGACGTTTATTCCAATATAAGAGAGCATTCGTAGAGCGCATACCTCCGCCAACACATGGATCCGCATCAAGATTCATCAGACTAACCATGGAACATTAATCAGCTGTTGTTTGTCCACCGGTATATTGTTCTAATAATGTCATTGATAAATTCATTAAATAAAATTCATAAAGAGACAAGGGGGTATCCTGGGTTATGTACATATGGCGGACCAATTGCTTGGTTTTAACCAGTGACTAAATATTTGCTTCATTTATACATAACATATGAAAATGGCCCTGTAATTCTTCCATTTAATATGATTTTGCCATTGTGTCATCCTATTGTTCGATTATTACATCACCAATATCACTATCCGCACGCTGATAATGAAGGTATAGAAAGCCGTCTCTTAAGGTTAGTTTATCCAAAGTATATCTAAAGATCTATAGATAAAAGAGTATTTTTATGTTTTGGTCATGATCCAAGAAATTATTTATAAAAGTTTTTTGGCGGATGACTATTTTTTTTACAAATTTTGTGAGGAATAAACACTAGACAAAAAGGACAACTTTGACTGGATTTAGTGCCAAATCCTCACTAACCAAACCCCAATTTTTAGGAAATGCTACCTAGTCCACCATTCACAGTGAAATGAAGTACATAAGAAACAAAATAATAATAACAATAATAATAATAATAACATTGATCATATAACCTAAGCTTTGTGCGAAAAGCCCCCCCCCCCCCCCCCCGCCCCGCGAAGGGTTTATTTTTAAAACGATTGTTTGGTGGGCCAATTTTTTTATACATTTACGGGAATATGAAACCGAGGCATTCAGGTTTTACCAGTACAATAAACAAAAAAAATTACGGACAAATCTTTACAGAAATTATGGTAAAACCAATTGCAAAGTTTAAAGGGACCAATTCACCTATAAAGCATCTTGAATTAACATGAAAAATAGCTTCTTCTCTTTCATTTAAATCTGTACTTGTCAAAATATTGCCTTGAAAATCCGTTTGCTTACTCCTGTAATCGAGTTTTAGAAACAGTGGGCCGGGCGCGATCACAGGTGTCAACATAAACACAGCATGTGTGGTTGTGTGCATCGCGGAGCCACAACACGTGTCAATATCGGATGCCCGACTGACTTGGCCCAAAAATGTAAAGCATGTTCCCGCTGGATGAAACACCGTGTGTTTCGGCTCATATTCACACGGCCTTGTTATGGTTAACAGACACACGTAGACTGTGTTTACGAACACGCAGAGCAATAACAAGGTGTTAAACAGTCGTATGCGAGGTACTAAGACTGTGTGCTGGGATTGTTTTGCTGGGAAACGTATGTATAAAGCAAAACTGAACTGATATTGAGAAAGAATAGGCATAATATTGCTACTGATTATGTCCCTTTAAATATAACAATGGTAAAGTAAAATGCTTGTTGTTATTGAATTCTTGTCGCTTTTTTTCATTATCATTAAATGACTTGTGATGGCACAATGGCAACATAGGTTGTTCCATCAGTCCGAACCAGATCACTGGTACAACATTATTTTTTATGAAAATAGTAATCTGTAGACAATGAGTAGCACCCAGCTTGTACTATCTGTATAAAATGGTTATGTCATTAAATGCAGGGTATGTCAGATGCAGCAGTGGAATGTACATCTTCGATTGGAGCCCATGTTTTTTATCATTTTTATACCAAATAGCTCCAGACAAAAGCTTAAGCATTTTATACCATTATATATATATATATATATATATATATATATATATATATATAAAATGATTAGTGGTATAGGCGTGTTAGTGTGTAGTCGAAGTGTAGGTTTGGAGAAAGAGGGGCGTCACTGCTACCCTCTCTCTCTCTCTACACACACACACATATATATATATATTATATATATATATGTGTATGTGTGTGTGTGACATTCATTTTTTCCTCAATGTATAGGAAAATAAGTGTCTAGAAAACTTTACGGATGGGAGGTACCATATCGGAAAGCTTAAATGACTAGATATTACCATTGCTTATAGAAAAAAATTAACACATCCCCTGAAGAAATCTGTAAAGATACATAAACATTTATAACAGTATATGCATTATCTCACGACATTAGTTCATTAGTTTGGCTTAATACTTTTTTAATTTTTTTTTTTTTGGCAAAGCCATCCCTGTATAAGGACTTACAATCTCCAATTCACCTGTTTCATTCATTGTTATGGTTCTGTATGTGAGTAAACACAGTCCACGTGTGTCTGTTTACATTAACAAGACTACAGGCCATAACCAGAGGTCTGATCCTGCGCGTGCATAACTCCCAAACACGGAGAAATGATATGGAAGATAAGAAAAAAAAAAAGAAACACTGTTTGGATGCTTGGAAAAATCTTGATTTGTAAAGTAGCGCGGTATGGCCGCCAGGTGGCGTGCGCGCTATGTTTACATCTGTACCACTGATCTCGCAAACCTTACATCGCTTGTGTACAGGATTACTCAAAAGGTTTACAATGAAATATTAGCAGATACTGTCATATTTTAAGGAGAAAAAACAAGCTAGGTGTATAAAGAATGTTACAATATATGAGTTTATTAAATATGCTTGTTATGTGAATAGGTACATTTTATATAAACAAAAAAAATTATTTTGGACGATGCAAAACTGTTTAGAGAACTAAGTTTGTTTGTTCACTGTGTAACTACCTTCCAAAAAAGAACCTTTCTTATCCCTTGTCCTGCTTACTTTGTTTATGTTTCGGTCAAAGTTTGTATTTTAACGTTTTAAATAGCATTTTAATACAAGCTGAAAGACATGTGAAAAAAATTGGCACCATGTTTTTTAGGCTTCATAGAAAGGTGAAGAACAAAAATGCATGGGGTGTCACATTTTTACAAACAAAATTTACTCAGGACGAATTCGCTACATATGCCCCTACACTAAGAAGAGATTCATGATTAACACACGCCCATTGCACTCATGAAACATCTATGAATATAAGATATATATATATATATATATATATATATATATAAATATGTATATATATATATATATATATATATATATATATATATATATGAACATAGATAACAGAATGAAGACGCCTTAGTGTTGACTAACTGTTTAATTCAACCACGAGCTTTCGAAGCTTATAGCTTCTTCATCAGGTGTCAAGTGGAAAGGTATAGAAATCGGCTGTATATATATGTTAGATAAACAATTTCTAATGACCATAATGCATGGTATAGTGCAATGGATCTGTGATTGGCTACTCTGAATTTATATCATGTTGACCCAGGTTCCGAGTGTGTCATTGTTATTTACCCATAATGCTAGGTTATGACTGTCCGGGTTATGTTGAGTTCATGTCCTCTGACATAATAAAGGTTTAAAGTTCATTATGCTCATCGGCTCAATGAGCATATATATATATATATATATATATATATCACCTATCATACACATAAATGTATACACACATAAATATAAGCTATATATATTATATATTGATGTAATATATGATATGATAGATATAATAGGATAGGTATATGTGTATATATATATATATATATATATATATATATATATGGTATATTACCTTTATATTTGTATGTGCTACCATGCCTACAGGTATCGATCGGGTATTACAATATGGATCATACTGCCTCTCGTACCTTGTGAACAGCTTTGAAGTTTAAATAAAAGACAAAACACAGTCAGCCTCGGCTGTCAGTCAAACAAAGGCTGTATGTGTTAAACCGCTTAGCTCTGTTGGAATTGCTGTCGCTCAGACTCGCAGCACTTATTTCAGTCTAAAAACAACGTCTGGAACACGTGTTGATTTTATGGGAGACATTTCTGTGATCAGATCCATGTGTGAAAAGTGTGAAATAAAATACAGCCGAGCTACGGGCGCAGTTCAATAAATCTAAATCTGCAGCCGAGCTACGGCGCAATTAAAAAGAATTAAATCTACAAACGAGCTAAAGCTCCATTAAATAGTTTTTAAAAAAATTGCAAACGAGCTGCAGTACTATATATAAAACAGATGGTGCAAGTACATAATATATACACTTTAGTATAAGTTATGTGAATGTAAATCTTAAGTCTACATGTCATTATTTAAAATATATTACAGAATAAGAGCCCTAGAGCATCGTTATTGCTATTCGATGAAGTTCCTATACTGCTGTCATCTAACTCATCAAAGTCTCAACGCCTTACAATACCATATAACAGACAAGATATACTAGTATATTGATACCTCTCCTAGTGGGCACCTTTATAAAGTTGGCACCTATGTATATAGTATTCAGTTTTTTTACAGTTCCCTTTTATCTTCTTCATATCACTTATTCTGCTGCAACAACCTGTATATAGTGGGCAGTCCCACGGATGCCAACATTAGAGAGATTTCACTGTACCTCATATATGACTGAATAAACAAATCATACCAGGACATAAACACATTATATATTCATATATACATATATATATGTGTATAAATATATAAATGATAATCTGTAACCTTATGTATAAATAAACTGTATCCTTCAATATACATTTTGTCCCTTTTTAATGTCTGTTAAAGAAAACAACCATAACCCACGACTTGGACAATATAAACATGTTTGTATGACATGGGTGTTTATGGAATTTTCAGTCTTCAAATGGACGAAACATATTGTTTATAATAAAATGTAGACACAATAAAAACATATAAAAGATAAAAGCGATTCATTTGTTCAAACAACAAGAACGTACGTAGCTCATTATCACGGAAATCATTGCATTATTTTTGAAGAATCCTACTAACATCAAACATTCAAACAAACCAAAAACTGATAAAACATAATCTCCTTTCCAGGGGTTGCAATACAAGTTTACATTAATACCTTTATGTTCAGTATATATCCCACAAAGATAAGGGATAGGGATTTTGATCCTGGCTTGATTTTTCCATAGAAATATAACCACTCACAAACAAACACATATTTATACACTGACATTCATCGTTTATGCCTTGCCTTATTTTAAGTCCCGTACATGGTTATTCTGTTGCGGAGTGTAGAGTTACTATGCTGCATTGTATCTCAGGTATTGTTGTCGACCATGATGAAAATAAGCAACTATTCTTTCTTTTTATGTTATTGACATTTTCTCTGAGACTTCGCTAGGCGTGAATCAGTTGTGATTAACAGAACAGGTGCCATTTATTTGCAGACAAGAAGAAGAAAATGAAGAAGAAAGAATATGACAAGGAAGACCTCGACTAGGCCAGCGATCGCCGAGCGAGGGGACGCCATGCAGTAAGTTGACAACAAAATATGAGATTGCTTAAGAAAGATTTCGCACCCGTTTTATAATAGACAAACCATCTTTTAACAATCCAATAATTCCTTTAGGGGATTTAGGGAATTAAAGAAGCTTAATACAAGACGGACCCGTAAATAAATTCCTACTTCATAAAAATGCGTAAGGTTTGCGGTACGTGCATGGCGCGTTTCGAACTGTATCCGCATAACGTGGTTGTGTGAGTAACATCTAGAAAACAATCATTAAACAAAATATTATGGGTCTATAGAAGGGACCGACAAATATAGAACAATTTAGGAGGTATAATTACTGCGCATTATTCGAAGACATCGAAACAAAAACACAGACGGTCTTACCTGTATCGGGCTGGTATGTGGCTGGAGAGGGCGTAACACTCCGCCGGCAGTGAAGTGCTGTGAGCACGACTGTCTCACAACGCGAAGATGCGAGAAATGGCTCTAGATAGTAGTATACGTGCATGATTAACACATACTAGAGTGAGAGAGCAACTCTACATCTCGGTGCATGGATAGACCGTGGCATGGCTGGTCCTGTTGCAGGGGGGCAGCAGGGAGTATAAGGACTCACAACAGCTTCACGGAGACCTGGGCATTCTCAGCACACGCAGTATAAATGGATCATCGATCCTTTCAGCCCGGCGTATATCAGTTAGCATTATTGCCAATTAGGCGAACAGGTAGCGGGTAACTTACGACGAGGAGCCTTGATTCTTCTCGCAGAGCGGTGGGGCTTGGGCAGATGTCGTCTGCATTAGCGCTAATCCCGCCTCCAATAAAAAAAACCCGAGCGGTCCCCAACCGTGCCGGAACTGACCAGTGCAGCCATACTGGCATGCTGATATAGCGCTCAAAAATTTCCCGACCCAAATCCACCTCAGACAGTCTCAACCAAACTCACAGTACCAGATGACCATTGGTTAAATTTCCCATATACCGTATACTTCATTTACTGCCTATTATGTTATAGTTATGTTAATTATGATATAAATTCTCATATATTTTTGAAGTGGAGACTCACACTGCACAGAATCAGATTCACAAGAGTGAGACTTTATGGTTATTGAGATTCATACCCCACAATGCACCGGGACAATCTGTATAAATGTAGTAAAGAGGATAATCTAGTGCATTCAAATATACGTTGGATAAGAATGGTTTCACAGCAAATTACATGTTTTTTTGGTGGTGAGAAATGTTTTGTAAGCATACGAATGTGAAATGTAAACAGTAGTGTTTCCTTGAAATGTAACAATTTTTTATTTTAAAGACTGACAGTTGAGTACCGGCCATCCCACAGTAGGTAATTGGAAGAAGTTCGTTTTGAGAAGAAACGGCTTCTGGCGCAAGGGTGGTTGAAACTTAGTAGTTGACATTAAAGGAGGGGATACTGTTTCAATAAAGCGGGTGTTTTCTGGATACATGAAGACGCATGACTAGAGGTGAAGGCTCTATAAGATATGCCCTTGAAGCAGCCAAATCGGGCGGACGACCGCTTGATGTGACGTGAATAAATCATACCACTCCAGATAACTGTCTAACAATACGATGTTTTTTTTCTGGTGGGGATAGATTTGGCCATGGCCCGTTTGACTCGGGTAGCAATCGGTCTCCGCGCCTCCAAAACACATACACTCGGTCATGCACTCTGTCCTTCCATTTTGTAACGCACATGGCTTTTCTTTAGCCATCAGGTCGATGGATATTTCAATCATGGACAACCTCGTCCAAGGATTGATACTTCAAAGGCCTATTGTGCCCAAACAATGGCCTACGGGGAATGGTTTTTATTTACGCTGAATACTAACAAGGATATGGCGAAGTCTTCGGGGCAAACTTATTTACCCATGTCGATTGCATTTTTGCATAATCGATTAAAAACGATTATGTATGTACAAACAAAGAATCTAATCCTGTCAGAGATATACGAACACAAAGTAACGAACAGCATCAAAACGGAACAATGTGCGGCCAACAATCGTCCAACAGCAAGTCGACCTCGGTTGAGGCTGGATTGATGGTTTCATTATGAATACCGATGTACATGTCAGACTATTGACTAGGGTAACTATTTAAAGTACGAGCATACAGCAGATTTTTAGGAAATGAAGAAAGTACATAGAATATTTATATTCAAGAAACATTGACATTTTTATTTAAAAAAACAATAACCTAGGAAAATAAGCTTAAAGTGAACGGTCAATTTACTTTACAATATCCCTTCAACTGATATTTGCAGTAACTTGGTGAACGCAAACTACGTGTAATTTCTAATTTGGCCAAAAAAAATAAGAGGTATAGTTCTCAGGCACCCCCGCATGAATTTTAAACCCCCGCATAAAAAATTTTTATTTTGTTTTTCAATAGAAACTTACCAATTTTGAACTGCAGCCGCCCGGACATTTCTTTCAAGGAGATAAAATCATAAAATTTCCTTTGTTATGTAGTGCTTTTACTTGTTTAGCAAAATAAATCGGTTATTATGCTTTTCCCTTATCTTTTGACATTTTAATCGAAACATACCAAAAAATAAAAAATAAAAAAACCGCCCACCCGCATTGATTTCTGAAAAAAAGTGCCTGAGAACCATACATTTTTTTTTATCTTGGCCTTATACATGTAATTTTATGCTGTCCAGATATACGGTATTTAGGGGAACATTCTTGCGATTCCTGCGATAAAAGGGCGGATTCATGATTTTTCCGTGAAGGGGGGGGGCACCAATATCTCCCTACTTGAGCTGCTAGACCTAATATATATTATAATTAGCCGCCCCCCCCCAAAAAAGCCAATATGTATATATTTTTATTAGTATTTCCAAACGGTGTATATATGTGTGTATGGGGGGGGGGGGTTGAATATCATATAAGATTTCTATAGTCACAAGGGTATTTTCTTTCGATAATACATGGAACGTTATATAAACACAGTCGCAGAGTTAAGAGTTTTTTAATAGTTCAGTTATGAGTTTGCTCTTTAGTAAACTTCCACAAGCGTCAACAGATGGCTATCAACAGGCTAATAAATCAGGATAATGTCCATTAAAACCCTTTCCTGTTTACATTTATTTCAGGTTTCGAACAAATTCTGACCTTCCTTACTTTAAGATTACAGGCAATATCTTGCTTAGCTTTTGTTGTGTCTTAACCAAATGCTCAACACTTCTACAGAGAGGGTTTGCTTTAGATTAAAGGGAATCTTTAGATCTGAAAATAAATATGCAATTTGAATGACCTTAGCTAATCAAGCCGTATAAGGGGGTTTAGGTTGCCACTTTAGAGTGCGCTTTAGTGAGCTTGCAAACAGTACAAATATAAAAACATTTGCAATAATGTGTGTATTATCACACGCTATTGGCTTAATACTAATGTCTCCAAGCAAAACCATACCTGCACACGGACTTGCTCTCTCGAATGTACCTGTTATATAGGCTGTTATGGTGTAAGTATGAACACAGTCCACCTGTGTCTGTTTAACATAACAAGACGGCGTGACCCCACGGTTCCATCCTGCGCATGCGCGACATATCCCGAAAAAGGAGAAGAAACAAGAAATAAGAAAAAGAGAAGGAACAAAGATTTGAAGGTTAAACAATTTTGATTTGTGATGTTGCGCGGTACGGCCACCAGGTGGCGTGCACCCTGCCGATGCAAACTTACTGATTTTTTTTAATTTCTTCTTAAAAACAACAAAACAATCACATACATATACATACAAATACATAACAAAGAAGAAAACACAGGACAGTCTAACACAACAAAATATGTACCTGTTCATTAATTTATCATGACTCATCATTTTTTTTTCTAAAGAAGGTATATTAACTGAATTCCACAGCTTTTTCCATCTTTGAATATTTTTCTGATTTAAAATTATTTCCTGACATTCCAAATACTTCATATGTTTAAAAAATTCAAAAGTTTTCCATAGTCTGGTCTGGTCTTAGCAAATCTACTTTTATATAGAAAATAACGAGCATTGATGGGTAGCTTGTTCAGACTTATACTCTTTGTACTCTACGGTTATCCTAGAATATGAAATTTTTCATTCTTAAGGACATCGTCTAGATGGAGCCCTTCGTATACATCATTCCAGAACTGGACTTCCACTTCACACTGACGGAATAAATGTTTAACATTTTATCTTGATTACAAAATGTACTTGTTTACATGAAAAAGCAAATTAGCAGATACTATAAAATTTAAAGGAGAAATATTATACTTTATGTATACATAACATACCTGGTAGGTGAATAGGTCCCTTTAAATTAATTATTGATTAAGAAAAAAGCACGTCTGCACTTCTTGATTCCCGTGAAGTCTGTAACTAAACCTACCACGCCAGCTTCCTTCAAATATTCGATGGGTGGTTCCCTACAGCGGTATGCTCTCAGCACAACGTGTTTTACTCTGCACGTGTGACCTTTCTTTGCTATCTGGGTCATGGTATTGCCTGGAAAACGTGATAGGAAGAATCAGCGGCTTATAATTATGTGACTTAAGCTCAGCGCATGTGAATGTCTTTGAAATTTGATTTTTTTGTTAAAATTACCAGTATAATACCGTGAATCAGTTTATCCCCGAATTATTATTCTCGGCAGGCTTTTGTAAAAGGTCACACTTCCTGTTTACGAACGCTTAGTTACATATTCATACTTACCTATTCATAATCGAAAAGCAAGTTGTGATTGGTTTTATCATAAATTAAAAATTTAATAGATTTTCTCCTTTCATAAGATGTTGCGATCGTAAAACTTACTTACTTGAAAAAGAGTATTTGTCGTGTTTATTGTGCGCTGTGGATAAACTGTAAAAAGATATTTGCATCTGTTAGCTTAATACGCATTTTGGTTTTCTTCTCCACAAAGGTTTACCTGGTTCCATAATGTTTTGGACATTCGGAAGTTTTGCGCTCTTCTTTGACAGGTTTGTGTTCTTTTGCGCGATAATTTTCTATTTAGCTGCTTTATTTGTAATTTTTATATTGCACTCACGGGTGCCTCTTTTCTCTTTTGGGATTTAATGGGCTCACACGCAAATTACGCTTTTTCTGGAGCCCCTTGAAGATTTCCCTGCATTTGGAGCTCACTGGTCATAGATAACTGTACAGAATGGTACAATTTCGAGGTCACAGGTCCATTATGATTCCCATTTATCACAATATCCATTGTTACGCCTCTAAAGGAATTTTATTCCCTCAAAAGTAGTTAACGCTAAACAAGACTGAACATGACCCGCTTTCAATAACAGTTCTTTTCAGTTGCGTCAACACTAGAAACTGAGACCAGTTACACGCCATCCTTCCTTATGTGGGTTTACAAGTTTCTAAACATTCATAAATATATTTCCATGATATCCATGGTTTTAATAGTTCGGCCAATTTATTTGCTGTTTGAAAAAGGTCTACAAAAGGAAGCCTTTAAACTTGAATATAATTAAGGGATGATGCATAGATATTTCTTAGGATCCGCAATCTCCAGGGACGTTAAAACCTGAACACATGTTACTAGTACATCATTAAACTGATAATTAAGGATTCCATTAACAAACATGATTCTCTAGTCCAAGACTGCGAACCACCGTTAGAATCTCCTTAATAGTCAAGCGTTCATGTGTTTTAGCACTGTCATGCTTCAGTAACAAGGGTTCATGAGAGCGGCGAGGGGCAGAACAAATGTATACGAATGGGCGTCTTCTACAGGGGGACAAAGGAACCTCCTTTATCATAACTGGTTTTCTGAATGTCATAATTTCCCATTCCTGTTGACATTTTTAGGGGAGGGGAATTCCTGGACAATTTCACCACAAGTAATCTTTATATCATGTAAGTGAAATACATTGGAAAAAGGTCTCTGCGAATACCTCAGGATTAAAGCTCAAATGAAACGATTTGGCCAAAAATCACAAAAGTGGCTTTTCAAGTAGTATATATATCCTAAATTAACATTTGATACATGATGTCCGACCAAATTTATAAGAAAACTAATGATAAAACCAAAATATATTGGGGAGATCACGCTGTTTACGGAATCTGCCGAGCTCAGTGCTGCAGCCCGCCGCAGCTGGGCTGGCACGACGTGTGACGTCAAACCAGACAAACACGGTCACTCAGTCGTGCGGGCGCAGGTCACTCTACAAGTGTCAGCTGCAGAAGCTTGGTCCGGTATCCCTGAAATGCTTTCTTGTGGATTAGGACAAATTAAGTAAGCCTCAAAATAAGCGGTATCGCATCGCCATTTACGTGCAAAATGGACCCGTTGCGAACCATTTTCTATTACTGTTGTTTTGTCTGCGAATCAATTGAAATGCATGTCTCTCCTTTTGAGGAGAGCGACTTTTTGGAACACCAAAATTGATGCGAGATGATATGCAGTCATTAACTATAGTATACACATTATAAAAGTAGGTATCAGACCGCGGCATTCGGCTTATTCTCATGTAAGCAAGTGCTTGCTGCACAAGTTTCCTGGAAAAAACTAATCATTATTGACGCTATGACACCTGACCCACAAGCTCATTGGCTGATATTACATCGACGTCGTTTGACCCATGCGTTCATTGGTTGACCTCGACCTTATTTGAACAGACGTCATCTGACCTCCGACCCCGCTGGTCGTTGTATTTGTATCCGCTAAAACAGAGTTTTGCGGATACTATGTATTCAGCCCGCCGCCGCCGCTGCCGCCGCGTAGGTGTCCGGAGAACTCCTCCGTAACCGCTAGGCGGAATTTTACGAAACCCGGGATTATGTTCGGGTCACATGTGAACTGCTGCGCCCCGTTTTTGTTTTGACCTCTGACCTTTCCTCTGCGCTCTTCGTCCGTTTGTGCGTCTGTTTCCACACATAAACCCACATATCTCAGGAACCGTTTGACCGATCAGGAATTTTTTTTTGCACAAATTTAGCCCTTGGAGAGCTTTATAACATGCACAAAAAATGGTGGCGCCACCTGCAACCATGTTTGCACAGTGTCCATCTGTTCGTCTGCCTTGGGTTAAAATCACTCATATCTCTGCAGTGGTTTGACTAATTCACCTGAAATTTGGCATGGTTATACATCCTGGATAGCTTATCTGATTTTATGACAGGTGGCGCCACCTACAATCACGTTTACGCTGCAGACATCCAAGCTCATATCTCGGGAACCGTTTGACCGATTGGGCCAAAATTTTGCATATGTATAGATCTCACATAGCTCTTTATCATACGCAAAACTGGTGGCGCCACCTGCAGCCATTTTTTGCACAGCTCCCGTCTATTTGTCTGCCATGGGATAAAATCACTCGTATCTCGGCAGTGGTTTGACATATCTGCCTAACATTTTGCAGGTTTATACATCCCTGACAGCTCTCTTGATTTTATGACAGGTGGCGCCACCTACATTCTAGTTTATGTAGCAGATATCCAAACTCATATCTTGGGAACCGTTTGACCGATTGGGCCAAAGTTTTGCATGTGTATAATTCTCACATAGCTCTTTATCATACGCAAAACTCGTGGCGCCACCTGCAACCATTTTTGCACAGCGTCCATCTGTTTGTCTGCCAAAGGCAAAAATCACTCATATACATGTAGTGGTTTGACTTATCTGCCTTAAATTTTGCATATGTATACAACTTGGACGGCTTTCTGGATTTTGTGGTAGGTTGCGCAACCTACATACACAATTTGGCTGCAGACATCCATGCTGATATGTAACATTTCATTCTATTTCGCCTTGCCACTCAATCCATGCCTCACTACACCCGTTCCACTCTGATTTAGGCGGATACACGTAGTCGCCTGTCGACTACCCGTATTCTAGTTTTTTTTGCTCTGATAAAAACGTTCCAGCTTGGATGGACTGGACATGGAAGCTTTCACCAATGTGAATCAGAAAGCGTAATATTTTAAATCATTATAGCAAAGCAAATTATCCACACTCATTAAACGGGCCGTATGCCCTTTCGTTGTGCCCATTTCTACTGTTTCATCCAAATCATAAACATGTCTAACAATTTGCCGTCGAAGTCAATCTTTTATATCGTCAGTGACATTACAACATTACAAATCTGTCAAATTCCTGATAATTCTTTTCATCGGAAAAATGCGGTAAAAAAGAATAAATAATGTGTTGCATTTTTGTGACAAAGAGTGCATGTTTACAACGAAACATAACTAGATTAATCTGCCTGATATATCAGGCCATGTGTAAATATACCGTATGTTATACCGGACAATGTACAGTCAGACTAAATAAAAGGCATTAAACACAACGGTCAAATATCCAAGACTAGAAATCTGCATTCTAATGAATCCAGGCCTCCGCCATTCACTTAGTTAGCCCATATTTCCAGGTTGATGTGTGCATAAGTTACTATACATTTGAGAATATTCTTTGATGACGTTCCCGGGCCCGGATCCGGATCATCATATCTAATTGATTCCGCATTGGAAGGATCTGACCGCTATTCGGTACCAAGTCACCTTGCTTCAGCGAGCCGCTCTGCCATCTTTCTCATGAATGATTTTATGAGTAATGAACAAGTCTGCACGCGGGCGGGCTGAAATCACTACTGTCTATCAAATTCAACGAACCAAATGTTAACAATAAACTGTTCACACGCAGTCTGCACATGCACCAGAAACATGCATAAGATAGAACACTTTATTTCATTGGTCAGATTCAGGATACTCCTCTCAATTTGTGGAGCGTGGTGGCGTAATAGTTATGGTGCTGGACTTGTGACCGCAAGGTTGTGGGTTCGCGTCACGATCTGACCGCCGTTTGTGCTAAGACTCCAGGCAAGGTCTTTACCACAAGGGTGCGCTTTCTCGACCCAGGTGTGAATGGGTACTGGTTATGGAAGGAAGGCAAATGCAGAAAGAAATAACCTTCTAGCTTCTGATATGGCTTCTTGGGGTGTATGCTTCCCAGGAAGCCGAGAAAAGCTTCATGAATGAACAGGCCCTAAAGACCAGGAAGGCAAAGTGTAAAGTCGGATAAGACTTACATCGTCGGTGATACCGGACTATTAACAAGTTTACGCGAGAGATTTTATTTGTTCAGCTGTCTTGTTTATTGTCCATGAAATGGATACGGTATATTTAGCACAAAAAAATAACACCAAGAGGCTCAATTCCTTTACTACATATCAATTTTATATTTTTAAATTAGTGTAGCAAAAATGTTTTCTCCCAAACAATATAGAGCATGAAAGGTAAGTGCTTTCTTTTGTGGCTATTTCAAACAGAAACCAGGAGCATAAATTATAAACAAAGGGAAACCGTGTTTGAACCTGTTGACCGTTGTTGATCCCGGTCTTATCCTGTTTATAGATATTAAAATATTGATTCTTTGGCGCGTTTCGTTTTTGTTTTTTTGATGATCAATCATTCTAAGTGAATTAAAGATGTATGGAACGAGGCTGCTTTCGAAATTCCTGAAAAGACAAAAGCGTTCTTTAATCGATAAAATATCGCATGATTGATGATCAAACATTTTAGAACATGAGCCTTTGTTACACTTTAATGAACAACACGCCCATCTTTCACTGGCAAATAAAGATTCTTCCCCTGTGCTATATCTAGTTCAATTAGTTTCTAACCAATTGACAGCTAGTGTTAAATGTCGCACTGCTGAGATATAGCTCATGTCAAGGACGTGCTCAGGCGGGATCAGATGCTCTCTACAGCGGATAGAAGAATGAAACACCGCGTGTGAAAGCACACCAGGCTCAACTCAGGCAGGGTATTGGCTTCCCGATATAGCAACCCATCACATGTTAACCCTTCCACAAAACAAGCAATAATAGTCTAAATACTTGTGATGGATATCCGTCTCCCCCTCGGCAAGTAGTGGCAGTCGTTTGTTTCAAGGTTTCAGGCCGGTGCTCTTCCATAAACGACCTCGTCACCTCCCATTTATTTCTGTACTAACTCTAGTTACACAAGTCCTATCGTTTTTTAGAGCTTTGGGACGTGGAGCACTATATAAGCTTGCGCCTAGACCACACAGGTATTTTGTTTAAAACAACGGTTGAATACATTATGTATACCTTACTTTAAAAGCGCCTATTCCGGTCTCAGACGTCTATTATCCAAAGATACATTTTAAACATTTTATATTACTAGGGCTGCAAACGCCGGTCCCACCCCATACAGGCTGTTCGTTTTGTTTTTATCCAGGTGTTTTTAACATAAGGGGCCCCGCCATAATAATTCAAACCAATTCAACAAGGACATCAGTCTGCAAGTCAGACGCACCGGAATTTTCAAATTAAGGGCGTTTCGCAACTAGTGACCTTTCAACTTTCACACATATGCAACCAACTAGTTACGTGGTTCTTTTGTTTGTCAACATGCATGCGTATGTACCGTGTCTACTTAAAGCTTGTAGACAAACAGCCCCATACATCCTTTACAGAGGCGTTATCAGAATGTTCCTTAACAAAAGTAACGGTGCATTAATATGTAGGCGGGGTAAGCCAGAAATCATTGGGGGCGTGTTAGACAGGAACAACAGAAAAATATTGATCGGCTCATGTCCCCTGCCCTGGAGAAACATATCTATAATATCTTGGTTTGATATGGCTATATCTGCAATAGCAGGTATATAAATGTTTATGAAGGGGGTAAAAGTTATCAATAGCAGAAAAATGCGTCACTGCTAATATACGTATCATAAGGCCGATATACTAAAAATTATTGTCACCGCTCCTATTTGTCGTGGATCAGTATTGTTACAAATGAAAATCGGTTACATGGTAATGTTGCCAAGTTGTGATAAGGCACCAATTCCTTCAAAGAATCTTCAAAGGTAAGGAAAATCGACGTAATTTTCTGTTAATCTTACACATGATTTCAAGAACTGTGGCCATTTAATCCTCAATCTGGCAAAATTCGAGGTATTGTGTCTCGACCGGTAAAACGGTGAAGAAAAAATATAAATATCCGCCCCCTCCCACAATATATATTTTTCCCAGAATCCGTAGAACAACTTATTTTGTGTGGCCTAAATGTCTTGAAATATAGAAAGGTACCTGGGCGACGTCTCAGGCACAATGCTACCTGGTAAGCGGTTGGTTAACATCTTTTGGTGAAAGTCTGCTGCAAAGAAACATCTTCAGCCTTGATTCGTTGTCCATAAGCAAATAAACGTATGATTGGTTTTGCTGACAATCTGTGGAGGGTTAGGGTAAAACCTTATGAATTCTATGTTAAATTCTAGAGGTAATCATAATCAACACATTATACTTTTTTTCTAATATACCATTATGACGAAGGGTGTTCCTTTGCAGGGGGAAGAAGTCACCAATTCGTATATGCATTTGTTCTGACACTCACAACCCGTACAAACCCCTGTTACTGAAGCAGGAGTGTTGAAACACACGAGAGTGTCAATAAGAAGATTCTTGCGGGGGTTTGCAGGCTACGACTACAAAAAATCCGTAGATATGAACAACATATTTTGTTTGATCGAAATATCGAAACATAGATAGGTACACGGGCGTCGTCATGTAATTCAAATATTGAAGTGAGAATGCAAATTCTCTTTGAAACAACTTATGTGTGCATATTGTTGGTGGATTGTTTTTGAATTGGAACAGCAAACATTTGTTATGTATTTCGTAGCGATGGACCTTGCCAGGGAACCCATAGCGTTTTTTGCTAGAAATTTTATCCAATCCCATTCAGGATGATTTTAGTGCTGGTATGTCATTATTTGACTGATGCTTCAATTGATATTTCTGCATTGCAGGTGAAAAATCTCCATCTTCCAAAGTCTGATTTTTTTTAAAGTAAAAAACAGTAAGAGCAAAGAAAAGATACTTGGCAAGCATAAACGACAAATTATGAATACTCGAATTATTTCATAGAAAACCTCGAAATATGTCTTACTGATGAAGAGATTGCAGAATAAATAATGCAGCAGCACTGCGATTCCACCAATGTGGAAGGACTGATAGCCTATAGAACATTGTGCATTGAACTAGACGATTACATAGGTGGGATAAACTAGTGTAGAGTGAAGGAGCTTATGGTCATTGTCAGTTCTCAATCAGAAAAAAAACCCAACTTGAAACGAACGAGAGAATAATTTATTAGATTCCTCCAAGAAATGAAAATGACCCGTTACCTTATATATGATTATTCAAGCATAATTCAGCACACGTGATCAGAAACTATCGTCCCTGTTTCTGAAACACACGCTCGAAATCACAACAAATTATTTTCCTGGGTTCCAAGAAGACCTTGCACTAGGTCTGTTATGCCGCGGTGTGAACAATGATGAGGTTTAATTAAATGGATGCTGAATTTCAGTATCACTACGGCCTATTACAGGATCACTGTATACAGCTTTGCAGTAAATAAAACAAGAGACAGATATTGAAAAAGTAGTCATGTAAGGACTCGAGTTAATTTATGTGTTTTTTTCAGGGAAATTGGATTTGGTTTTCGATTCACTCGAGAAAAAGACCAAGTGCAGTTGTATTAAGTTCTGTATAAAATACAGATTGTAAAAAAAAACTATTCTGGTATTGGTAAACTGCTATAAGCGAATATTTATATGTTAGACTTTTCTTTTTTTATACCTACAACTGTATATTAAAACTTGGAAGACGGACAAATGTTGCATGATAACCATGATTTGTTTGAAAATTCCCGAACACAGATATTCACATTAAAGAACACAATTGAAGGCTTTGTGAAATGAATGAATAAACAGAACAGGACTTTTAAATTTTTAAATGTCTTTTCCAAGTATTTTTAAGATTTTCACCGATCATAAATTTGTATTGCAAATGTTTTGCATGGCCTATTTTTGACGTCCAATCCTCCCAGATTATGTTGTGTATTTACAAATAATTTATATTATCTATATTATATGTCTATTTATTTTGAAAATAAAAAAAAAACCTTGCGACCACATCGCAATTGCGACCACCCCACAATTACGACCACTTTGGTTGGTCCCCACTTTTTTAAGTTTATAAATGTTTATAAATGATTCAAAATTACGAGCACCCCTGAATTCAGAAATACGAGCAGATTTCCTGGCCCCAGCACTAGTGCGACCCCGCTAATGCGACCACCGCCGAGAAGTACGGAAACAACATTTGTCACGAGTCAGTGCCTGCGCCTTGTCACAGGGGCCTTAACGATAGATCAAGAGGGTAACAAGGTTTCCCAACCCTGGTGTTAATCTGGTCCCGCATATCTTTCTAAATCAGTGTCCGCACCGAGCGCGTTGAGGCGTACGTAATAGATCAAAGATGGTAACCATCGGCCTGATTACTTAATGAGCTGGTCTGCCTAGCTTACTGCCCTCGAGTCTGGGGCTAGCTATGCTAATTGCCCCTTAGCGATCACCTGTATTACAGCAACCCTAAGTGCGGGGTGAGAACTTAGTATTTCTACTCATCACATATTGTCCTATCCTCATTGGTCCAATTAACGACCTAGTTAATCCTAAATGTGCTCATACCTTACCCTGAGTATTTAGACCATGCCTCGGAAAGGGCTCTCCTTGAAGGGGAAAGTGGCGTTAATCAAGGCGGCAACACCAGGATATAGTCAGCGCGAATTGGCTGTGCCTGAGCCTCTACATCCGTAACCTCACGACAAAATTCTTTGGATTCATTCGTGAAGAATTAACATCCACTGATATTCTATTCACAGTGCTTTCAAATTTTCAAGTGCCACGTCTTTCATGCACCTATACTGCCACGTATTATGTTCAATATGTATTCAGTAGGTTTTCGTATTGCCCTTAGTGTAATTATGGGTTAATCGTCGGGCATAACGTATATGTACATGTATATTATCCTTATCATGAATAAATATTTAAATAAATGTTGTTTTCTTTATAACTACACACACACACAAACATTCATAACTAGGGTCACTGTAAAGTAAAAGATTTTATTATAATTCACATAAAAGATATGCAATTTATACACACTAATACACATTAAACATCGACGTATTATATCAAACCAAGGTAAGAGTTTCACATATTCGACCAACCCCAAATTACGACCGCTTTGCTCATTCCCCAGGGTGGTCATAATTGTGGGTTCCACAATTAACAGGTATCAAACCTATAACCCTCTCGGTCTGCCATGGCTAACATGTTTTTTTTCTGGATATTTTTTAAATAATGAGTTCTATCAAGCCTTTGAAAATATATGACAAAAATGTTCAAAGATTTTTTTTTTTTGGTTCAAAGATGTTCAATATGTGGCAGTTTTCATACGTAGAGGCAGATGTGATCATACAGATAAAACAGAACTCTTGCAAGTGATAAACTTTGTCCTTTAATTTCCGGTGAAAAAATAGGTTACCCCCATTCCAAAATACACCCCCTGATCTTAAATAATAACCCTTGATATCACTGTTCAGATAACTCCCCCCCCCCCCCCCCCACGGATTTATCTGAATAATACATTTTTTAATGTTTTAAGTTCATTCGAATAAATGAAATATAACAAGATTTCAATATAAAAGTAATATTAAAAAAAGAAAATTACTGAATAGAATGTTTATTATGAGAATGCAGAAGATTTATATTATAAAATAATCACTTATAAATGCATACCCATAAACGAACATATTTTTAAGTGATTAATCTGAAAAGGGGATAGGGTGATATAGATTTCAAGTTTACCCTGTTTGTATTCTTAAATCGATTTCAAGTGACTTGGGGTTGGGATGGTAACTTAATTTAGACCTAGGTGTTTACTTTTTACCATGTGTCCACATTTGTCATTTCTGCTAGTTCATTAGATAAATGAAAATGGTCCAATTATTGTCATTAAAACTGTTGCGCTTGAAAACCCTTCAATTATTGTCAATAAAACTGTTGCGCTACAAGCATAACCTGATTTTGATTTCAACATTAATTAGCTGTTAAATAAGATATTTAATTTAGTTCCTGAAGAGGAAGCTATTTGTTATGGATATCATGATGCTGTATGGGGAATTACTTGTATTAGGCAGTCTGTTACCCTTGCAGTGTTGGATACTCTACCGCTGCATACATCACGTATATTTGGCAGTCTGTTACCTGCAGTGTTGGATACTCTACCGCTGCATACATCACGTATATTTGGCAGTCTGTTACCTGCAGTGTTGGATACTCTACCGCTGCATACATCACTAATATTTGCAATCTGTTACCTGCAGTGTTGGATACTCTACCGCTGCATACATCACGTATATTTGTCAATCTGTTACCCTTGCAGTGCTGGATACTTCACCGCTGCATACGTCACATATATAGTAAGATATACATCACAGAAAACACGAAAAAGACCATATCATTCGCACAGTTAGATGCAAAGTGTTCCCTTTTAGGTCACATGGTTTCCATAGCTAAACTTATTCAAGGCCTCTCATGGAATTATATCATACAAAACGTGATAATACGTCATTAAAAATCAGTTAAAAAATAACTGATATTGATTAAAAGCCTAATTTTTCCAGGAGTTTAACGTTTCTCATATCACTGATAATTATGGGTTAATTTTTAAGTTTAAAGGTCATGAATTTGACACCCTATGTTCTCCAAAAAAAAAACGTTATATACGGCTTAAAAAACAATTGCATGAGCAGCACGGTTAAGATGGATATATAACTCCTGCTCTGACTCAATTTGCTACAATATATGATTACTGCAACGAATCAATCATCCATAACCTGATCCATCCGAGCAGAATTTGTTATTGACCGGTACATTACTCTAGCTATTATTTTAGGTACTCAAGGACACGAAAACATTATAGTTGTGTTGAACCTCAAGGCTACCTCTCATATTTCACAGAAAAGGGCTATTCTTAGAGTGTGGAAACTGTATGACGAATATTACAGTTAATGTGCTCTCTATCAAATGACACCCCGAGGTGCTTGTATATAAAGGCATTGTATATAAAGGAATTTCATATGTCAGCTTCCTGAGCCGTGGGTGGCCATTAGCAATCCATTATACAGCCAAGGAAAGGATACCAATTATATGTTCGAATTCAGTCATCAAGTACAGTGATTAAAAGGTGAGAGCCATGTTCCCCGGTACAGATGTTCCCAAGATCCGCTGTTTCTGTGAACCCTTTCTTGGTGTACGGAAATCCTTTAAGTAAATTACTTGGTGCCTGTATCGGCGTATCTCCTGTTAAAGCACTACGGCGGAAGTGAAGGGGTTAACACTAACCTCCGGCGTACAAGTGTCCCAAAAATCGTAAAAATCACAATTCCCAACATTGAAATTTACGCTCCACATCTAAAAGATGGTGCCATATAGCACTATACCTACATATATATATATATATATATATATATATATATAGATAGATAGATAAATAGATAGAAAAAACGGGAAAAGCAATTTTAGTGATATATCTAGGCCAGAATTTCCCCATCCTCTTTAACTCAAGTGCTGCTAAAACAATTAAAGAGTTCCCCACATCAGGCTGTCCATATCAAAATCTTTGGTACTCAATAACAAGTGTAAGCCGGAGCACAGGCGCTTGAATCCCTATAAACCTGATATATATGGTCTGCAAAGCTATATATTTTAGATAATAAAATATTCTGACGCGATTTCAGACCTGTGGGTGCGAATACGTCCCTCTTTTCTTCTTTCAGAAAAGGGGACTAAGTCTCACTAGAGTGGCCTGTAACGCTTCCATGGCAACCATGGTCAGGCGGTACATTCTGTAGCTAGATCTAAACGTGAGAGGATTATTCACACAGAAGCAATACGGGGGTAGTCCGGATTTCAGGTTACTCCCGCACAGTTCAGATTACCACCTGGCTAATTTAACTATATGATATATTATACAAGATTTAATAGATGGAATAAATGTATGAAAAAAATAACACTTAACCAAAACGCATGACATTATATACAAACATTATATACACAAGATTCAACCTAATTTGCGAAATCAAAAATAAAGAAATTATATATTCCTAAGTAAAAAACAACCAAAGAAACAACTGTTTAGAAAGTGTAATCTGAAAACGTAAGCGGTTAATCCGGGGGGGGGGGGTAATCTGATGGGGGGGGGGGGGGGTAATCTCACACTGCTACATTGGGGAACATGGGTACGCCCCCGTAAGAAAGACCACGTAACTAAATATAAAATGCACCAGCTGAATTCGGTAAAAATTTGCTTTGCGACAGAACAGAGTAACAATGTTACTCTAGTCAGAAAGGCGTGGCAGTGATTAATGACTTGAAAAAAAATATATGCCAACCCGAGAAAGAGTGATTTGCTTTGAGAAAATGTGAAAAAATAACGACATCTTCCCTATTTCGCAACACAAAGTGAAAGACAAATGTGCTGCACACACTATATGTTTCCCAAGATGCGCAGTTTGCATGACAGGTCAACGCTCCAATTCATTTTTTTTTTAATTATTTAACCCTTTCCCATAATCTTGCCACCAAGATAATATAGTTTGAGCAGAGAATATATGGTTTTGGACAGACATTAAAAACAGAAATTCAGTTAAGCAGAAATGATACACTGAGGAAGGAAAATGTATACGTAAAATGTATATGAAACAGTTGTAATGCCTATGAATTATATTTGTCTCATATGTTTTTAGGGAAATCGTGCACTTCTGTAATAAAGTAAGTCCTCTATCACGGACACAGTCATAATGCGAATCTGTGAGTTTTACATCATTATTGACATAAGGAAGACACTTGAAAACAAGGCCAGTTTCTCGGCCATGAACAAGATGCACTTGCCTGAATATGTCATGACTGTGTTTGAATGCCTGATTCTGGACCAGGTGATGAGGTAACTCTTTTGTTACTCCTTCAGGTTCCATGCGTGTTTTTGTAAGTTCTGTTTCGTTTGATGCGCTCTGTGTTTGATTGAGGTTGTGATACTGTTGTTTACAGCAACCTCCTGTCACGCCACTGTATGACGCAAATGACCACCATGAACACACAACAAAAACTTTTTCAATAAACGTTCTTCTTCTTATTGGCTTCTGTGGTCTAGGAGTAGAGCACAGGACCCCCAAGCCAGGAGATGCTGAGTTCAAATCTTAGGCGAGGACTGGTAAGATCTAGGGTGAGGGCTCTGCAGGCTTAATGGGAAAGCGGTGCCACACAGCCGTGCATTATTCACAAACGAGTGCGTCTTTGGGAGGTTCAAAGGGTTATTTCCGTTGGAAAGGTGAACATTTCAAAGTATTACGATCCCTGCAAACATTTAGCATTGCCGGGAGGGTATCGAGAATTGACCAATCACATAAAGCCATGTAAAACTGTCCCGTTTCTGGTTCACATGTGTTCTTGTTCCGACGGCCTGCGAACAGTATATACTGTTTCTTGATCTTGATTGGCAGTTGTCTTTCAACCCGTCCACTTAATTCAGGCTTGATTATTATTCGTGAAAAAGACAGAGTTGCTTGATGAATCGAGGTCTCTAAAAGTGTAGATGCCAGAGGCTTGATAGTAAGAACATTTTCGCGCCCTTTAATTCACAATTTATTCGATTTTATTCCCCATCTGCCTTTAATCTTGCATATGAACAATATAATTATGGATTTATCTGGTATTTGCTTTACACAAATGGCGGATAAATGTTACAAGTGACACTGACATTTCTCTCACTTATTACTCCGAGAGTAAAATCATTATTTATTCTGATGAAAATGTGTCTTTAGTTCACGTTGGCTGCCGGAGCAGACACAAGCGTTAATGAATGAATGTACACATTAATTGACGACTAAAAATAATCATTCCATACTACACCTAGTTAATTAACAATTCAACGTTTGCCTGCTGTTCACGAGTCACGTTCTCAGCTGTTATTTATTTATAGGAGCAGCCCTGCAAAGTAGGTCAGTCCATACCCGAAAGATAAATTGCAAAAGCCGAAATAAGAAAGAAATCACAAACAATTTTCTTGGCTCCCATTTTCTCAGTGATGACAATTACATCGGACAGGTCGCCCACATAAGCAGCTGGGGTTTATGAGCACACTGCGCAGAATCGGACTCACAAGATTACGACTCTGTTGTTTAGGGTTTACGGGCGTCAAAATCTGCCACCCACAATGCACCGGAGCTTCTAAATACAACAGCGGCGTAGGTAAAAATGTAGTGTTTTCTCATTAAGAGGGTAATGTAGTCCGTTTAAATATGTTGAATCAGAATTGTTTCAAGACAATTTACATAAGCAGGGTTTTTTTGGTAGGGACTGCACAAAATGTTGTTACCTTGAAATCAAACAAATTTTGATTTTGAAATCGGACAGTTGAGTCAAGCAGTTCCGGCCGTTCCACAGTGCCTAACTGAAAGACTTTCGTTCCGAGTAGAAACGACATATGTCGTAGGGGTGGCGTGTAAGATCAATATAGTACGTGAGGGAGAGCTAGTCATATAGTGATAGAAACTGGCTATAAACCATATCGATAATTGACAGAAAAAAAAACTGATAATCGATTATTAACAGAACACTGTATGGATGCGTGGGGAAAACACTGGAACAGGTTACACTTATATATAGAACAAATGAAAGATTAAGCAAAATCAACGGATATTAACGGTCATCGGTACACGTATGTTGATACCCCGAATTTAAAGCGCTCCTCCTGTATAAACTATTAATCAGGTGTACTTGTTTACGTAACGATGCGCGAGGAGTAAAACCCATGGATCAAAATACCCGGTGACAATCAACAGGATTTTCATGAACGTCAAATTCCCGTTTGTAATAAACTGGCAAGGAAACTCATTTAAATGCAAATGTCTACCTAGGAGATTTTAAAGGAGTCCTTCCCGTAAACTTCAATATTATCAACATCTGCAAGACAGAAGAGGTTTTATTACCACCTAATTTTACACGATGGCAACCACAGTATTATTTTGTCCTCTTTATGGAAGGAGTGATGAATAGTCCGCTTTTATACAGAGTAGAACGACAAAATGATGCTATTCAACTTGGAGTCATGAAGATTTTCACATGATAGATCATTGCAATGAACCGAAAGGACCGGACGCGGAAGTCTGAATGGAGGACATTGCAGACGGGATTTCCATACGCTGGCCATATTTACGGGACGTGAAAAGAAGAAAAAAGTGTCCATGTCACATTATTTATTGGATCTCCAAGTTCTTTACCACAATAGCTTTCAGCGAAAGGAAGTTCCTTGAAGATCTACGTCCAAGTGCACTCGGTTCTTTCCGAGAACTTCGTCTGCCTTCTATAAAGGACGATTCACATATAATTCCTGTAAACATCATTCCTCCTAACTCTCCCCATTTCTTGTGTTCAAACACAATGTAATATTAAAAGCAAATATTATAACTCCCGGACAATGCGTTTTATACTTTCTCTGGGAGAAGAATACTATGAAATATAAAAAAATATATAAACTTTAAGGTTTTAAATTGATACCATGGCTACCTTGTCTCATGTACACAATATAATACAGAAACGCTCTATTATTTGTTATATTTATTCATATTTCAAAAAGAATAAATATTTCGTTCAAATGAAATTAAGATTTCAAACACAATGTAATATGACGTGGAAACGTTATAGCATTCCGGACAATGATGCTTACAAAACATTTTTCCGTGGATGAATGAAAATGTAGAATGTGAAAAACAGATATACGATTTCAATTTACTTCCATGGCTACATCAAAAATTTAATAAAGACACGTTCTGTTATTTGTTTCAATTTATTCATATTCCGAACCGGCGGACGTTTTAAGGATAAAGATTAGATCCAAATGAAACCCAAAACTAGACACTTTTATAACATTGTGTACTGTCAGAATTACTATATCCGTAACAGACAGCTGATGCTCTCTTCAAATGTCAGCAGTAGTGAAAAATATTTGAGAAATGTATAAATTGTATACTGTTGTTGGCTTCATATTCATTTTTCAGTATTTCGCGAGGGTTCTATTTAGGCAATTTCACCTTATATAAGAACTATACAGAATATATAATGATTATCAGCAATATAACCATTATTACATCTATCAAATAATAAGTGCATAAAATCTTAATAAGTTCGAGCAGTCCAAATTAGGTAATATCGACCGAGTGGAAATAATTATTCATGAATAGCATATAATTTGTAAGATCTGATATAATTTATCATAGCAATCTTTGAACAAACAAGATAAATTAATATTTATGATATCAATCCTTAACCTTTCAACTTGCTTTCAAGGATAAGACCTCTTATTCACGAAGGCTTAATTTTCGCGATAATCCCCCTTTCGCGAATATCGCGAAACCCTCGCAAACAAAATGCAACCACAGTATCTACTGTGATATGGATACTTGTCAATTAAACCGAGCAATAAAAAATCTACAAACTACAAGGATAGATTTAAAACTATATTTGATTATTGATTATGAGTCATAATCCCGAGTCTTCTATGACGTCCCTTTATAATTGTAGCCGAAAAAACTCAAACAGGCTTTAGTATTGATTAAGATCACATAAGAACCTATTTATCTCCGCCAAGATGGTTATGTTTTTACCGGCGTTGGTTTGATTGTCTTTTTGTCTGTTAGCAACATTACTCAAAAAGTTATAAACGGAGTTTAATGAAATTTTCAGGATAGCTCGGCAAAAATGTTTGGGGTGATCCGGATCATCAACTTGATCCAGGAATGTTGTAAGGAAGAATACTGCATTTCTGACAATGCCATAAGGGGTAATGAGCTACCTTGTTTACTGATCTCATGCCACTTGACATCACATATCGGATCACAATCTGGATCCAGTTAATTTAAAAAAAAATGCTGCTTTTCTGAGAATGCCATATGGCGGAGGTCTGCGCTGTCTGAGTGCTTTCTAGTTTATGACGAAAACATTACAAGAGTATGCAGGCAAGATGATTCGGTAAAGGGATATACATGTATCTATTACGATATATACGTCGATAAATCATATGAAATTAAAAGAAGTTATGAGAAGAAAATTTATTTTGGGTTCTGGGTTAATTTATCCTCATAAATCCAAAATTGTTTCGTGAATCATAAATTATTGTTTCTCCTCTATTAAATATTGTTTATCTCGTGTGCTTACCTGTTGTTCTGTGTTACGCATGCGCAATCAAGCTCAATTAACGAGGACTTTTTATTATCATGTATCCTAGCAACGAGGGATATTTTATGCCTATTAGCCATGAATTTAATTTATATTCAAAGGGTAATTAAAGTCTTTTGTTTTATTTGTCTGGTACATTTAAAGAAAATGATCAAATTACTATCCTTTGGACAACAACAAAATAAAACTAGAGTTTCTAAATGTGTTTTGACATTTTAATATATATTCCCTTATTTCATCTGTATACTTGTGTTGTATTTGAATCGATATGAAATACTTGCACAATGATTGGAAAGACCAAGAAATACCGTGGATGATACATATTCTTAATCTGTTAAAGAAAATCATATTTTATTATATTATTTCGATAAGAACCTTCTAGGGTAAAGTTATATAAACATGTGGTAAACAAAAAAAAAATAGCAAAATGTCATTGATTTATATAAGATTCACCGTGGTGTTCCAAAAAAAACCCTAAATAATGAATTATGTTGCTGGCTAAACAATGCAGTATATCTTGCATATAGGTCGAGCTAGTCACGTGGTAAACCAGATGTTCTTAAGCCATCTATAGACAGGTTTTTGGCCAAGTGCCTGATCGCCCAGACGAGCCGTAATACCGAGTCAGTTTATCTGCCGGGCGTGACAGATGTCAGACGCCGTAAGCACAGAAAGCCCTGAGAAAGACTGCTGCAATAGCAGAGATTTGCGAAGGATTTATCAAGGATCCTCGTCCAGAACTACACGGAGTGGGAGGTAGGATGGGCTGCACATAAGCGGTGTATATAAGGGGAAAATGAAGATGTTTAACGTTCTTTGGTCTCTAACCCTTGGAGGAAACACCAGGAAACATGTGAAATATAGTGAAAAGAGGCTTTTCATAATGGGCTTGAAGATCTAGGGGAAAGAGGGCCGAACGTTCAATACACTTTGAACTTTTCTAGAAAAAAAAAAACCTTCGCGTCCCATCGGAACCTTCTTGACGGTAGACCGTATTTGTCATGACTTTTTGGAAGGTCGGTTTATGTTTGTAATAAGATGACATTAAAGTACGCTACACATGTCTATTACTGTAACAAATGAAAACTCAGCACCTACGCTTTCTTGCTAGCCATTAGGGCTGGAAGGATATATCGTCTCACTATGCGAAAAAATATCACGATACTTCACTCAAGATATGATACACGACACCTTACATAATTATAAGTATTTGAGTTCAGATTTCAAGTCATCTCTCTTCTTTGTTTCAGAAATAAATGACATTTAAAGAAAATTCAAAATACCCTTGCCGCTACTCCCCAAGGAATAACGAATAGTGAAAGCATCCCTTCAATTCGTTTGATCATGCGGCGGTTAGCCAATCAGAGGCCGATTAACTGGTTTCTGACCAACGAAATTTCGCCTTACACACACTTGGTTGCTTACTGTTATTAAATGCCGGACGTTTATCAAAAGTTCGACTGTTGGGTGAGCATATCATCGATACATGAACATTTGGGCAGTCTGAACCTAATTTCATGTTACCGCTGCAATGTCCAAATCATCACCTCGCTGATTTAAATAAATTGAATTTTTTTTTTGTTTTTACCACCTGAACCTCGTAAAATATACATGATTTAAAAGATGGAATCATTTGATAAAAAAATAAACCTACCAAAAAAGTGTCATTTATATTATTAATAATCTTTATATTGACTTATACATGCATACGATACATCATAGCGCATGACCAGTTACATGTAATCTAAGTTACAGAAAAATTCACACTAATTGTTTAATTCAAGAAAATCAGAAAAATGATATTTAATGAATTTTAAATAAATAAACAAAAAGAACTGTTTTAGGGGTTATCTGAAATTATAGTGCACGGTAATGTGGTAATCTGAAAGCGATTTCAAGTTATCGCGGGGGGGATTCTATCTGGTATCGTCCGGACTGGCATGAGATAAAAACCGGCACACTGCTCAGAATCGAACGCACGTGAGTACGACTCCGCTGTCACGATCTGACTCCCATAATATATACACAGAAAACATAGGTATAAATGTAGTGAAGAGGACAATGTAGTCCGTTCAAATATGTTGGGCAAGATTTGGTACAGGGCAAATTACATATACATGGATGTTTTTGTAGAATGTTTATGTGGTTCGGAAAAAGTAAAACGTTGCAAGCGAAATGTAAACAGAAAGTGTTTCCTTGAAATGTAACAAATTTTGATTTCATAGTTTGACATTTGACAAGTTGTCCTGGCCGTCACACAGTGCCTATCAGGAGGAGGTTCGTTTTGAAGCAGAAACGACCATTGGCTGAAGAATGCAAAATCGGGCGTTAGTACAATTCTTTCGTCGGATGTTCACACATACCTGATCTTCCACTTTTAAACAGACGCCCATTTGACTACATCGCTGTGTGTGTCAAACAAAGCAGCGATCTCTTACCGACTGAGTGGCCGTTAAAAATACCAAATGGTAATTACCAAAGGTGGCCATGATTAAAGCCAAACCGCAGGGTTACAGAATAAGCATGCAGTTCCCCACGAACATAAAGCCCCGCAGTTTCTTATACATCATGACGCACACATCATTGGCACTTAGACAGCCTTCAGGGCTTTCTCTGTAGCCAGTTACCGGCTTATTGCGTGTCAGACACGCCAGGTCGTCCTTAATTACTGACAGCGTCTTGGGCGATCGTGTCTCCCCTTGGCGTGATATAAAGTAACTTTTCAAGGCCACAGGAGCCAAAATTTCAATCATTTTTTAATTCAGGTGAACTGCACTGTATTTTTTATAGGTAATTGCTTTCCCAACTTGTTCCCAAGTGTTAAATTACGCAATAAAGGATGGTCCGCTCCACTACCCCTGTCCACCTATATTTTCGCGATTATCTCCATATAATAAAACTTGCCAAACAAACTTTACATCAATTGCAGAATGAAAAATGCGTCATTACTGGTACCCTATCTACTTATGATATTAATATTTTTCACTTTACGGCCTGTTTCACATGTCTCATATATTCGTGGTTAATGGCGTCCCCAACAAGTGAACATATTTTATCCTCCTTGAATATGGATATAAAGTAATGTGACGTTACAGTGAAGCGCGTGCGCGAGGAGAATACAAATTTCACTGTAAACAAGGCTTGGTAGCTCTTGATCATTGGTCCCGTGAAGATGGGTGCCTCTTTTGTGCGTCACGTCTATTGTGACGTCATCACGTTTTCCTGCCATGCTCATTTAATAAATTGGTGGAACCATGTCGCAACAGATTAGATTAACGTTAGTACTCATAAAATGGTTTAAATTGTTTACAGAAAAATGACATAACGTAGGCTATTATTTCCATTATAGTTAATTACGCATTTTCCTTTTCCTGTCCTGGGGGAAACCTTTTGGCGTTTTTTGATTTGCGAAAAAAAAGTGGCCGGGGGTGGATGAACGGACTATAGAAATCTGCATTTTAATGAATGCAAGCCTCTACAATGTAGGGGTTCCTTTTTTTGAGGAATGAATACACTTATTTGGCCCATATTCCCAGGTTCATTTGTGCATAAGCGACATTTGTAAATATTTTTGATGACGTTCATGTGCTGGATCCACACCAAAATCTAATCGTATCTTCTTCTGGCCCAAATGCCCTTATAATTTCATGAGATTCTGTTCATGATTACTTGAATAACGTTGTGAAAGAACACACACCCACACAAACACATACAGCTAAAAAAGAAATCTATTAAGCCAAAATTTCTGGCTCATCCAATTACTGCTTCATTAAAATATGCTGTCATAATGGTATTATAGACCACAGGTGGTAGTCGAGTAAGTTTACATCTTGTCAACGTAAAACTGCATACATTAAAAGTCGTAAACTATTAATAGTCTAAAGCAGACAGCATTGGATTCATACATTGATTTCGTTTCATAACATCCTTTAAAACACATGGAATTAGTTATCACTATGTAATTTCACGTTTCGGAAAGTCCTAATATATAATTAATTACATATATATCATCCCACTTTCATTTCTTTATATTTCTATAAGATATATCCTTAAGGCTTTATACATAAGTTATTAAAGTCTTCTGCCTCTTGGATACAATATATGAAATTCCCTTCCAGAATATGTATTTATTGCTTACTTAATCTTAATAACGAGCTATCTGACTCAGGCATTCTAATAAGCACGTGTCATCTTTTAGCATGGGTGAAACAAAATATCATGTAAACGTTAGCGTTTACTGTTATATTCTTTATTTTCTTTTTTTTTTTGGGGGGGGGGGGGGGGGTCACTGAGGTGTCACGTCATTTATGATTGCCATATTTTTACCAAGCGTTCCATGCAGTACAAACTTAACAAGTGGCCCATGGGCCATGACGTTGAATTCAAGGAGCCCTGAACAATGGATAAAATGACTCCTGGAGTGCTCAAAAGCATGCATTTTGCCGTTTTACCTTAGATATAGGTTACAGTGATCTTATTCCACATCCAGCTGCTACCATTTGAGCCCATGTGACTAATCGAGTGTTAAAAGCATGTTCTGTTTCACAGCTTGCAGAAAATAGGTCACAGTGACATTATATCGGGTTTCAAGGGAGATTTGACAAGGAACTCCCTGGATGTACAGTTCGAAATGCCTAGGTCAAAAGGTCAGGTTTGGACGGTTATGGAGCTCCTTGAAAGTTATGTATGAGAATTATAGGCCAAATCGATACAACGTGTGCCCCATCTGACTAACTTAGTGCTTAAAAATCATGTTTCTCCCTTATTCGCAAAATATAGGTCCCCATGGCTTACTTTCAGGTGTCCAAGGATATTTGCCAAGAAACTCTTTGGATGTACAGCTAGTAATGTCCAGGTCAAACGGTTTCGGTTTGTACCGTATTAGCAGCCAGACCACTTCATTTGAACTTATCAAAAATAGAGAAAAAATCTTAAAGAGAAAATACAGGTGGTGTCACCAGTCTGCAGGAACAGATGAAACACTCCATGATCACGATGCATGGAATGTATATTGGCAATAAATAAATTATTTATTCAGATAATTTTTAAATATTTTGAGGGTACTTACTAGACCCATAGCTCAAGAATATGGGTCACAGTGACCTCATATCAGTTTGAAAGAAGATTTTATATCGGCCTCCCTGAAAGTCAGTTTAGAAATTCTGGGCCAAATGGGTACAATTTGTGCCCCATCTGACTCATTGGGTACTTAAAATTATGTTTTCATACCGTAATTCGCAAAATATAGGTCACCATGACCTAATTTCAAGTTTCCAAGGAGATTTTTTATGGACCTCCCTGGGTGTACAGTTAGAAGTTTCTAGGTCTGGTCTAACGGTTACGATTTATGCCCTGTTAACGGAAGGATGGCCAGACGAGCGGACGAACAAAGGGTAATTGCTTAAGCTCAGATGATTAATATCAGCTGAGCTTACAAAACGACCACAACGGGACCTCATAGTCACATTTTGGAGTTGGTTACCAAATCGATGTAGTCGTTAGATGAGGTTCCACTCTATGCTTCCGAAAGCTTATTTCTTATCCTAGAATTTCAGACCTCAAGTATTGTATAAAAAACAAAATACATACTGCCAGTGACATTAGTTCTGCTTGACCACGTTGGTCAACTCTCACCATGCACTTATGAGCTAGAACGCTGAAATATCAGACTTATTTAATACATGAACATTTGTATTTCAAAATACAATATTATATCTAATCCGCCACAGTATAAAATCTGCTACATCATTATAAAGATAAAACATGTTATTAACCTGATTTTCTTACCCGTGTGTCACATCTATGCCATCTTTACAATTAAGCGACATTAATTAGCGTGATCGCTGGAGTCGGTAAAACAAAATCAAGACCCTTATGTGATACGTTATTGAACGTAAAAGAAACCAGCAACTGATTTCCAGAGTTTAATTGAAATATCTTCAAAAGATCTGATAATTAATCCACCACGGAACTAAAAAAACACGGTTGCTATAACAACGATATTCTACCCGGTTTCCATGAGGTCGTTTATCAGTGATTTATAGGCTACGATATGTCCATTGGAATAGGTGGGCTGGTGCAAGCAAAAGAAAACAATGAATGTTGAAATAAGTGCAATGTTCGTAGACCGATTAACATATTAAACGTTTGTTTTATATGTTCGTTTATTTTGCATCAGATCGCAAAAAGAAAACGTGGGGTTGTACTGGAATTGGGCTCAGCGTCATATCGTAAACACATAACACATAACATTCATGTACACGCCAGGTACGTCGGTGTACCATATGCCTTTTCATCGTATCGCAAACGTAACACAGACGTATCGCAAAGGTAGCGTTGTACGTACACTCATCTTCAGTAACTTCCATGGTTAAAGAGACACCAGAGGCGGCCATCCCCAACACAATTCGAAGACTTAAAGGGACTTAATCAGGAGCAGTATTATGCCTATTCCAAAATTTTATTCAGTTTTGATTTAAACAAAAGTGTCCCCAGCAAAAGCATTCCTGCATGCATCCTCAGTCCCTCGCATATGGCTGCTTAACACCTTGTAATGGCTCTGCGTGTTAGTCAACAACGTGTTTGTTAACCAAATAAGGCGGCGTGACCAGAGGTCCGATTGTTAGCCGCAACACGCGATGTTTCAGCTAGTAGGAACATGTATTACTTTTTTGGGCCAAGTCAGTCAGGAATCCCCTGATTGTCACGCGTTGTGACCCGGACGATGCACACGCTCTGTTTATGTCGACTCCTCTGATAGCGACCGGACCACTGTTTTAACACTCGTTTACAGGAGTAAACTAAGCAAATGGTTTTAGGACGATATTTTGGCAGGTACACATTTATTTCAAAATTAAGAGGCTATTTTTCATGTTAATTCAACATGCTTAATTTTTAAATGATTGCTCACCTTTAAACTCTTATATCTAAATTCAATTCAAATGTGCTTAAAATATTAGACCCTTAAGTACTAAGTATAAAGACCATAAAGTATCCATTATTTTAAACATGGTACCGTGATCTTTCTGATAGTATATACATATTATTAATATTTCGTTCATTTTTACATGCTTTTGTTAATGTTACGTTAAAAAATATGAATTTTAAAAGGCACACTATCTTAATTTTTTATGCAAAAAAATTATGAACAAAAACTAAATATTACAGTTTTTGGGTAGATAGAATCATGATAGAGGTAAAACAAAAAAAAAGTTTTAGATATTGACATGTAGTAAAGTATAAGCCCATAAAAAGCGGATTATTGTTATTGGGGATTAAAATTATGACCTTTAAAATTATTTTTTTAATGTAACAAAATTATATAAAAATGAGTGAAAAACTAAAAAAATATGTTAACTATCAGAAAGATCACTGTACCAGGTTTAATGTAATGTATAATTAATGGGGTCTTATACGAATATTAACCACTTTTGGATTGAATTTAAATATAGGGTTTCCAACAGAAATGATTCCTTAAGGTTTTCTCGGTAATGGAAAAATAATATATTTTTGTAACTTTTAACTTATAAAAATTATAAATACATTCAATACCGACACAGTACATTGAATGAAGACTTCTGTTAACACTGGGACTTGTGTTAACACCTCTACTTTGATATCTCATGCGATCTACGGTTTTAGATTAACCTCAGTATGTGGCGATAAACATTTAGTCTGAATCAAAGCATGACTTGACATATTTGGATGGCTTTTTTTTCAATTTGACTCTTTCCAGAAAAAAATAAAAAGCTCATTCTGTTAAACCATACAAATTTATTTTGTAGAATCATAGTCCCATGAACCTCTGCCAAAGAATAACAAGCAGTAATTCCCCGTTCCCGAAATACACACGCACTTTACACGGGGTCAGAGACATTTGAAAGGGCTCCCAGCAGGATGGTCCATATAACAAGGAAACAGGAGCCGCGGGTTCAGGGGCAAGTATTTTATGAACAGTTCGATGACCGGAGAGGCGTTCTTACGATGTCAATCGACCAAAGGCGGCTTTACATTTAGGCGATTATTTGACAGCTGCATTTGGAATGTCAAACGTTCGGGACAATTGGCTTGATTTTAGAATAAAATTTCAATACGTTGCTTTTGCCCTTCCAACTTCAGAGTGACAAATTTGTACATTCCACTAAGTCATATTATAGTAAAATATAAAATCGCTTTACACATTAGAATTATAGGCAAAGAAAGGTCCAGGAATTTTGACTACGCTTATGATGAATCTAATGAATGTTTCATATGTCGTAAAACATGGGATATCGTAGAGTACCGGAGTTCCTATTATATATATCATAACCATTAAATAGTGCATGATTATTAAAATTAAAACACCCTGAAGACATATATAGACAATACGTATAAACAATTATATATAATTCAAAGAAGTAAATTAGTTACTATCCAGAGAAGGAAAAGGTGGTATCTCAGTGATGCAGATGTCAAATCAGATTAAAGTTCTGGAAAAATCGAGTGTAATTAAGGGGTAGGGGTAACTTTTTTTTCATTTTTGCTACATTTCAGTAAGATTTTCTAAAATTTTTACATGCATTAATACGCCTGGGGTCACAGCTATCCAGTGATACAAAATTTATTATCCTGACTTGAGAATAACAGCAACTGGGAGGAAACAGTTGAAAAAACGCATGCAATTCTGAAAATTGTTCAATTTTTGACCTTTTACTCAATTTCTAATTAAATTTATTTTAGCCACATAAGACTTAATACAGACATGCATTTTAATGGCAAGTATCTAGTTACTGTAAACCTGCAAACAACTAGGAGTTCTGTCGTCATATAGGGTCCTTGGTGAAATAGCTGTAAATGTTTAAATATTTCCTCGTTTGTTTCAAATGAGTATTCATTTTAAAGTGCATGTTCATACCTTGCGAACAAATCTATATATATATGTTGATAACTTTAGGGTGACAGACTTATGGGCTAAATTTCTGATTCCCACCCCCCCCCCCCCCCCCCAACAGGCTCACTTTGACGCTGGATATGAAATCCCTTGCAAGAGCAGATCCCATGCAAGCAGACCTCATTAAATTAACATCCTAATACCTATAGTTTGTGAAAATAACCTTACAATTTGTTTTACTTTTAGGGCAAATTAACATACCGTTTTTTGAGCACTTTTGCCAAATTGGCTCCCGGACCACTGTGCTCAGCCTGGTGCTCATACCCAGAGAAACTTGCCATAAAAAACAGCGGTTAAAACAAATAGAGACCAGGGACAACTGCAGTGTATAAACAGTTTGAGATGTTTGAAAAAATGTATGCAATCCTCAAAATTGTTCCATTAATAACCTTTTTATTCAATTTCTCATGAAGGTTTAAAAATAATACTAATAATACTAAATAAGCCCAAATACAGGTATGCATTTTAATGGCAAGTATCTAGCTTCTGCAAAACTGCCAACAAATTAGGAGTTCTGTCCTCATATAGGATCCCTGGTGAAACTGTACAAAAAGGTTGTTTTTTCGCAAAATCTTAGGGGTATGGGATTCTTTTTATAGCTGTAAATGTAACAATTTGACTTTGTTTGTCTCAAATGAGTATCTATTGCAAAGTGCATGTCCATACCTTTCGAAAAAAAGTGCTTACACGTATTGATTACTTTCAGGGTGAGAGAGTTATTGGCTTACCGATGTTTATCGTCTGTTCAACTTAAATTCTGATATTTTCTCAACAAATCCACTTGGACGCTGGAAATGAAACCTTTTGCAAGAGCAGATTCCGAGCAGACCATTTAAATAAACACCCTAACGCCTATAGTTTTTGAAAATAACCTTGGATTTTGTAGTACTTTAAGGGACAATTCATCTCAAATTTGGCCTACCTGGTTCGCTGACTACAGAGCAAAGAATTTTAATCAGACCAATGAGAGCATGGTATCGGTTTGTGCATCCAGCTCCAACGGGTCAAACATCGGACCAACGAGAGCGGGAGTAGGCCGATCACCGATCACCCGTGAATACAACGCTCTCATATTTTGCAACATTTTTTCTTAATTGTGCGTTATCGCGCCAGATCAGCTGGACTCGTTTAAACTGATGACTTACTTTTTTTTCTATTCATTCTACATCTTGAAGAGGAATTTAAACGGAGAGCAGGTGTAAAACGAAGAATAAAAACTGCCGACGTGACAAGCATTCAGTTGTTTTTGTGTTTTTTTTATTCCTCAAAACGTGATGCCGATGTTATTCTTTCACTCACTAAGTTGCTGATATTAGCTATTTTAAATAAAATGGTTTTGTACACGCATTCAAGGATTTTACTATTTATTTTTCTGAAAAATAATGTAATTATAGGCCAGTGAATCCTGTTTAATAATAGCTGATGATATATCTATGACCATCACAGAAACTAATACGGTAACCCTGCATCAGTCTCACTGTTGATACATTTTTTTTCATGCAAATATTCGATCATGTTTTGTATATTCTGAAATTAAAATGTAGTGGTATCTAGATTGTTCTTTTTAATCTAAAGATATAACGAGCAGTATTCAACTATTCATCCTGTGAACCTAGCTCTGTATATTAACACTGTGAAGTTACGAAATACTGCTTTCGTGAAACAAACTCATATCAATGTCCTGAGGCTAATTTGTCATCTGGGAATGAATTAGTTGTCTACATATTTGACTTCCGCCACGGAAGAGAACAGAAAAAATATCTACGGGCATAAGTTTGTTCTCACGCATTCTGAGAGTTCGCTTGTTATCCCTTGCTTTTGTAAAAACAAAACAATACATGACCCATTAGACTGATGTACACGTCACTTTGGAGCCGAAGACAACCGTGGGCGGTCTCTTCGGGCAAAACGCTGTGAGGTAAGACAGAGGAACACGCGAGCCACAGATCGGGAAGGCTCTCATATCGTGAGTTGGGCGCTTATGGTGGTGGTTCTTTTGTAAGAACAGCACAATAAAAAGGTAAACACTCGCACTATTTGGCCCTGGCAGCTTGCACTCATCTACTCGCCTTGCTTATTTTTAACATTTCTCTCATAAAATCACGTTGGGTCATTTGTTTGGTATTCTCAGTGTTAGCTAGGTCGCGTCATAACAGCGGAGAAACAAGGCTAATTTTAATTAATACACTTTCTCCGCGGTATATAGGGAGCTGGGGCTTGTAGGGCTGATGAGTTATCGCCTAATCAATATTTATGTCCTGATTTTTATTTGGGAGGGATTCTTCAATAGGTTCCACAGAGTGCAAAGCCATCCACGCGATGTTTCTCCTGTTGTTTACTGTTTCCTTTAGTTTCTGGCCGAATTTGGGAGAGATTTCTTATATAACTGGTTCTTAAATTTATCGCTGGCAAGGTAAACAGTAACAAGTTAGAGATTTGCACCTGATATTAATTTTGTACCTCGACCTACCTGTGAAGGCCTTAAACGAGGAAGTCTTCGTTTGGACACTGCGCGCATGCAGACCCCCTTTTTTTCAATTGTACTTAATACATTAGTAATGCGCAATTATAAAACGAACTCTTGGATATATATGATGTCGATTGTTTAACAGTCATCACAAAATATGTGTCCTGTTAACTTTCAGGACGGACACAAAATTTCTTGAGGTTCTTGGAAAAATCCGTATTCAATAATACCATTGTGCATGGATTTGCATCATTCACACTTAATGATTTATCTAGAACGACCCGAGGCAAGGGCACGATATGAATAATTTTATTATATCTTTGAGCTCAGTAACATATTTAATTCCATATAAAAAGGAGCGCCGATTATCTAGGATTATCTTTTGATGTGGCCTGAAATATCAGATTCAAAGCTCGGAAGGTATGCCTATTAATCAGTATACGCGAATCACATTTTTTATTCTTTATTTTTAGTTTACCTTTACGCTCCCGAGGCAGCGGAAACCTTACGCTTCTAAAGAAGCAACTGATTTTCACGCTGCCAGCTTTGACCGTTTATGATATATTTAGACACCAGATGGCGGTTCGTTGTCCGCTGAACAAAACTTGCGTATGATGTGACAAGCAGCCAACCAGATGCCAATAAACAAACACGCGACAGGCATCCTGGCTCCGCCCATAGCTGCGCTTCAAGCGCCGTTTGAAGACAAGTTTACGTTCGAATTTTAATTGCTCCCTCTGCATTCTCGCATCATCGACCGATTCGATTCTAACAGTATGACTGTGTTAGCGTATAGCCATGTGTCTGGTGTCTGCAGAACTGAAACCAGCCAGCGAGGTATGCACGTAGCCTTTGTTGTTACGTTTCGTTTGAATTACAGCTCACCGACCGGGCATCCTTTGTGCCCAAGGCCCTAAAGTAAACCACGTCTGCGGCAATTCTCTCTGAGCCTGTGGCCTGTTCATACGGTTACCGGGGCGATGAGCTGTCACTCAAAACGAAATGAACATGATTGGCTCCGAGTATTCCTCGCTTGGCCGTGTCTTCCACAAGGTCTCATCTGATTGGACAAAAATACAGTGCTCCCCTCTGGTGTAGCAATTCAGGATACGAGGTCATAACAAACAGCGCTTACCATATAGGAAGTAGGCCTATAGTTAAAGCGCTGTGTAAAGAGCGTAGTTTACCTTAAGAAAAATGAAGAAATCAATACAGCCGTATTTTCGCTCGTAAGTACCTGTTTAAATTTTTATGCATTTCACCTGGCGGCGGATTAATACTCATCGGAACTGGTTTCAAATTTAAGGCAAATTAATTCTAATAGTTGCTCACCTGTCTCTCTTCCCAAGACGCTTAATTCTGATTGGTTCTGCTCCTCAGGGTATAGTTCAATGGCAGTTTTCTCCTTTTTGTGCAGTTGTAAAATGAAATGAGTAGTTGTAATTCTGGATTTGTGCAGTTCATAAATTAGAAGGTTTATTCATAAAAGAGACCTAATAAAATTTCAGCCTATGAGTAAATAATTGAATTTTTTTTATTACTCATACCAAGAGTATACACCATGTTTTACTTGTATTAACATCGCCGTATTGCAAACATTCCCATATTTTTTAATGGTGCATTATTTATTATCTTTTAATTATATATTATTTGTCATGTTTTCATTCATGGTACATTGATTATATTTACTTATTTCAAATATTATCAATGAAATATCATTGCAGAGCACCGATTTAAGTTGAGATTTTAAAAATTGTGATACAAGAATACATTCTTAGATATATGAACATCACTACAAGAACTCCTTCGGCTATGAATTGTTTACTTGAAACAGTCTAAATATTCTGGTAGGATGACCTCATTTTATGCTGGGTGGACGCTAAATTGTAAGTTTCTCCAGTTCTAAAAATTTTTAAATATATCCTGCCGCTGCTCTGCACTGCGGTCTTTGAGTCCGGGCCTATATTAAAAGCCATGTAAGGTAGCTTTGGCTTTGAATCTTACATGAAGTACCTTCCACCGTAATATCAGCATGCGACAGTTTGGTCTAAGGTGTCTTTTCTACGAATGTCAAAACATTTGATGGTAATACACACAAAGGTTATACCAAGCTGCGTTATATATTGACGATTTGGCTCTGAGCCGTGGTTTTTCCGTCAAAGGCAGTGACATGCTTTCCAAATGGCTGCGACCTTAGGGCCTTTTAGGTGAGTGAGTAACGCATTTGTCACGATGAGACAAAAGCTTATACCTTGTGATCTTTATATGATTTACTTAAGCCCACACACACACACATACACACACACGCTTGTTCTTACCAAATACTAACGGATTCGCCGTAATTATTATTTCTTTGTCCTTGGTGTAAATGTTTCTAATTCCTGTGCGTGTCACATTTCACAGTTCTTTCAGAGAAGTTATTTTGTATCAAACAGGTAAAATATCAACAATAAAAAATCACTAGCTCCATATTATGATCCAATTGTCAACAATTTATTATTGTTTGGTGAAGCTTCCATGTACGAGCTTGATATTTGCGTATACCTATGAACAGCATCGATATGTCGCGCCTTCACATGCCCTCATTGATAAACAAGGGCCCAGCAGAAACCATCATGGAATTAAATATTGAGCACGATATAATATTAAAAGATGTCAGCGCAAGACTTTTGTAATTAGGACTTTGACCCCAACTGTCATTAATGTGCCGAAGTAATTTAAATTTCACGAATAGAACAAACGTGACGTTAAGAAGTATTTAAGGATTATCTCTCCTGCTTTTGAGTGTTTGAAGTTTATTGCAATGTTCGTCAACTCCTACTAACTCTTACAAATTAAGTATATTTCATTGCATTTCGTAATCGTTTATTTATACTTTTCAATTAACAATCGCTTTTTCTTTTTTTTTATTTGTCATTCAAGAGTTCGGTTTTCAATAGTTTGTTGATATTTTAAAGAATTAATTTACTTCTTGCACTCTTACCTTAAATAATTATGGACTCTATGCTCTCTTTTTGTTGGATATACGTTTGTAAAAGCATGAAGATGTATTCAGCTCAGATGCTTGTTTTTATTAATTAAATGCAAAAGACGTGGGATGCTCATAATCATTTTTTAATCTCGGAAATAAATTAAAAACAAAATAAAAGTAATCATCTTGATAATCACATACCGTTTACAGCAGACAAGATATATATCATGCGCTTGATTATGACACCGTCCACGAATGCTCAGCGTTACTCTGTGATGGATAATTCAGTATGAGCCCAGTTTTCACCAGAATGACCGATAATTACATGAAACTTCAGACCCATACTTGATTATTAGGGGAAAGCTCAATATAATTACCGTTAGTTTTGCAGCCATGCTTAAGCATCGCATCTCTGATTATGCCTCCTACCATAACGCTCTTTAAGACAATTTCTTAATTAATTTCGGATGTGCTGATTAATCACGTGACTTCGTAGTTAATGTCCAAAAAGGAGCTGAGTCCGCAGAAATTAGTCAACTCTTTTGTAAGAGCTCGTAATTAACAGGAGAAGAAAATTGTTTTCTACTCAGATTTATCAGATAATGATAATCCTAATTAAAACTTCCTGTGGGAAAATATAGTGGGTGCAAATTTAGTGATAATGACAAGCGCATAGGTGTCCAAGGAAGACAAACCGAAAAGGGGGGAAAACTTTAAGCAGGACCAGATCTGTCTTATATTCTTCACTCTGACTCCCTGATCACCTATTACAAATATTACTATAAGCATGGCATTCGCTACGCTATGCTACGAGACACTCTCTTTTATATAGAAGCGGTCTGTCAGATTTTTTTTCATGTATTATGAAAAGCCTACATGTGATGGGACCGAACTCAAATCTAAAGTAACGGAAGTCAACAATACATAACAATAAAATCTGTTCACACGCCATATGGAAGAAATGATACAATGGTTCTCGATGGAACTGCAGACCACTGATCTGAAAATCGCAGTGAATTTGTTTTCCTTTGTATGGTAGAGAGAAAGCACACCAGTCATCTGATTGGTTCAGTTTGGGCCATTAACAACTTTTTACATGAAATAGGTGGCAGAGCAAGGTCTATCGATAGAATTGCTTACATGAAGATGCTGATAATATTATATATATATATATATATATATATATTTATATATATAAAATAATCAACGTTATACAAATAGAAATCATAGTGAAAGTGCTCAACCGTGCAGGGGAGCATTAATAACGTATCGTATATACAGTTAGTGTTTCTTCATGTACGACAGAACTGTTTCGTGAGTGTAACTGACCAGCCGGCTCACTCTAAAGAGTTAGTGCCTGATGAATGAGCTTGCTAGTCAGATGAATGAGCTTGCTAGTCAGCTGTACTCACGAAACAGTTCTGTCGTACATGAAGTAAAACAATCTGTATACGATACGTTATATATATATATATATATATATATATATATATATATATATATATATATAGTTACCGCTTAATTTATACTTAAGATAAAATTAAGTGGTACGTTCTCTAATAATTCGAATTATGTATACTGATAATCATCAGTTAGATGTGAGGTGCAGATGATTGACACAGTAACTGAAATGTATTGATAAACTGAATGTTTCAATCCTTACAAAATATCCCATGGTGGACAGAAAGAGCAGGTGTGACGTCAACTTCCGGTACCGCAAATATAATACTTTTTGGGGTAAAGATTCTGGGGGTCAGATATTAAGTAAAAATTTAAAACAGCCTTAAGAGATCAAGTCAATGAAACCAAAAATAATTCGGAAGAAGAATTCCGAGCGCACGACCGTTAGGAGAGTATGCATTCATCCTAATTCGTACATATGTTTGTGTGTTGTTCACAACATAATTCACGCAATCTTGAAGGGAAACTTCTGGAATTTGCCTGGCATTTCGGGAATTGTCTAATGAAGAAACGATTAGATTTTGGTGTTTTCGGCACATGATTCTGATTCAGGAATGCCATCAAGGAATATTCACAAATGAAAAGTGACTTATGCATGAATGAACTTAGGAATATGGGCCCAATAAGTGAATACAAACAGACTTTTAGCAGCACCCAAACATAGGAACCCCCACATGGCGGAGGCCTGCATTCTTTAGATTGCAAATAACTAGTTTTGGACGTTTGACCATTGTGCTTAAACATGTAATGCCTTGTATTTGCACAGACCGTACATTGTCGGGCAACACATACGAGTTATTAAAATGTAGGCTCATAAAACAGAAAAGGGAAATTATACATTGAAACAATGCCAAAGTGATATTGCTTCTGATCCTTTGTCTTATTTATTATCATCCAGACTACGGCTGGCTATAGATAGAAAGAGTCCTTCAGTTCAAAGACTAAGCCGTTCAATCTATGGCTGACATAAAACATATTTTTCAGGCTCCGGTGGACAATCGAGGATGAGTCTGAAAGACTGGCTCTCTGACCCCACACGCTATAATTCATTCTAATGCCAGAAACGTCAATACTGAAAAACAACACCCGGCCGAACAGTAATTAAAACAATTTTCTAAGAAATCCACTCTCCTGTTTTCAAAACTAGAAACAACAACGGGTCCTTGGTGTAAATGTTACTTATTCTTTGTTTTGATCCCCTAACTAATACCATTATGATTGTTAAATGTCAAACATTTTATTCATAGTGGTATCATTGAAAATTTATTAAACTTTTTGTCTTTCGCATCACCATTTCAAGAACGGTTGCCCATTTTCTATCACTTCTGCAAACGTTCAAACTTTATTCTGATTAAATTGAAAAGGTTGAATCATTAAAAAAATATGTGTGTGTGTGTGTAGCGGGGAAAAAGGGGTCATGGGTCAAACAAGCCTCGGTAGAGGTAATTCAGAGAGTCAGTTTCAAGAGGTGACTAATTTTCTTATACCTTCGCCAGTTTTTATGGGTGTATTTCGTCGTTGGTTTGTCGGTTACTCAGAGTTTGATTAAATTTATTACAAAGTATATGTTACGCTTCAGTAACAATCATGACAATTTTATAAATATTCTTTACAAGGATGCTTTACTATTGTGCTATAGGGTTTTTGAATATGACCAGAGCCGCTTCAGCTTTAGTCCCACTAAAGCAGGCAGTACTACGGATAGGCAAGGTCAGGGGTGGCCTGTGTGATCCGGGGTGTTTTTTTTGGCAGAAATCGCCATTTCACACAGCAGCACTCCGGTAGAGCCCCGCATCGTCCCGGCAGCCCCGGACCGTACCGGCAACGCCCCGGGTGATGTGAAGCTACGACGCGGCACTGCCGTGTTGGTCCGTCGCTCTGCCGGGGTAGGTCGGGTGGTTTTCAACGTCCCGGACCTCCAAGGACATTCACGGCAGTAATGCATAGCCCGGCCAAAACTACGGATGAGCCCCGGATCACCACGGATTATATTCCGCCCCGGATCACAACGAATCGCCCCGGCAGTTTTTGACATCCAAAAACTGCCGGCTCGCCCTCCCGGACCGTCCCGGACCATCCCGGTAGCGCTACGGCTTACACCCCGGACCTATACGTGGCATTGCCGTAGCTCCGCCGGGTCCTCTATGAGACTTATACTTTATTCTTATCAGTGACGGCCTTTTTTCAATCAAGCGGGAGCACCTGTGCTCCTACCAAAAATTGATTAGGATTTAGTCTCGGTTCTTGTCTCCCGGACTCTCCGACTCTCTACTCTGCCACTAACCTGTGTCCACCTGTTTTTTTAAAGATCATTTTCTTAAAAATCACAAATCACCTATAAAGCATGTTGAATTAACTGGAAAAATACCTTCTTCCCTTTAAATTAATCTTTACCTGCCAAAATATTGCCCTGGATGCGTTTGCTTACTCCTGTGAACGTGTGTTACAAAGAGTAGACCAGGCGCGATATCAAGTGTCTACATAAATACAGCGCTTGGCGCGGTTTGCATCGAGGAGCGACAACACGTGTCAATCAGGAGATGCCCTGTCTGACCAAAAATTGTCTCCGCTGGCTGAAAATACGCGTGTTGCGGCTCACAATCGGACCTCCGGTCACGCGGCCTTGTTATCGTAAACAGACATACGCGTGGACTGTGTTTACCAACACACACCGCCAAAACAAGGTGTTAAACAGCCGTATGTGAGGTACTGGGACTGTGTGCTTGGATAGTTTTGCTGGGCACATTTTCTAGAAAAAAATTTGTACTAATAGTGTTAAAGAATAGTCAAAATATTTGCTTATATCCCTTTAAGAGTTTATATTTTTCAATAATTTTCTAAAAGGCTAAATATGGCAATGAAGTCCTAATATGGTTACTAATTATTTAAAAAAATCTCCAGTACAAATTTCACAATTGTTGAGGTTCTTTGCAATGCTCTTACAGATCAGGTGTTTCCATGGATGGGTAGGCATCTTTATTTTAGCTGGTCATATTGTTTTACGGTGTTACATGACGACATCCAATCAGCAGTTGTCAGCTGGGACTGTTTAAGCATGTGACAAATTACCTTAGCCTTGTGGGACTGATATGTTGTAATATATGGACCGATTCTTTATATTTATTTTTAATAATTTGTCCTTTTAAAATATGCAAAGTTGGGGTCTTTACCGTCTTTTTCCTTGTTGAAAAGTTATGTTAGTATTAAGCTTTCACTGAACACACGGCGCTAGGAATAATCCTAACGTTGTAAACTGTAGTGAGGTATTAGATCCATGTACATATATCCAGATTTTACCATTTCATCCTCAAAACTGAAGACATTTAGTTCTTCCTAAGCCGCCGAGATTAACCCGGCCAAAATCTCCAAGATAATAGGGGTATATTTCAACAGACTATCAGCGGTCTGAACTAAGGTCTAACAAATAGGATAATGTCTTTTGTATTATTCTTAATTTAGTTTTATTGTACTAAACATAACATTCAGAAACCTACGTATTTGTCACTCCTTTTCTTAAAATATCTTTCGACATTCAACCAGTCTTGTCAACAACTTGCCATGGATACAATATATTCCCCGTGTTAATGCCAAATTGTTGCCTCTAAATCTTATCAACATGAACAGGTGTGCAATGGGTTAACAGGAAGTTTCACGGTGGGTCATGGCTTAAACACAGGTTTGATGCCTGTGGGCCCCTAAAATTAAATTAATACCACATTCACTCAAATTCCAGAGCTATAGTCCGTATCACCACCCCTGTCAACCTGTGTTTTTTTTTTTTGCGAGTATTTTGGGGAGTTAATGAACGCCCATATTTTTTGCCCCTAGAGCAGAAAGAGGAAATGCGTAATTATTTATTATGGAAATAATGACCTACGTCATGCCATCTTCCGGTTAACAATTTAAAACCATTTTATGAGTAAATAGTCTATTTCGTAGCGACATCTTGCCACCAGTCCATGAAATGTACATGACAGGGAACAGTGATGACGTCACACAAAAGTGACATCCATATTCAGGGGACCAATAATCAGGAGCTGTTGACCCCCCGTCTACAGCGAGGCTTGTATTCTCCTCGTGCACGCGCTTCACTGTTACGTCACATTACTTCATATTTATATCAAAGGAGGATAAACGATGCTCAGGGACGCCAAGAACCATGGCCGTAAAGTGAATAATATTTATATCATAAGCAGGTAGGATACAAAAAATTACCTCTTTCTGCCATTGGTGCAAGTTTTGTTGGCCAAGATTGTCTTGTGAGGAGGGAATCGCGAAAAATCAGGTGGACACGGGTGGTGGAACAGGCCATAGTCTCATCCCAGTCCGCCCCTGAAAATGAACATTATAAGGGCGAAACGCTGAATATATTAACGACTCTGCAAGAATAGATATAACACTGTGTTCCATTGGTTACAGACTGATCATAAGAATAAATGCGCCACATTAGGTACGACCGAGACACCATTTCAACGGCTATCTAAATATTGATACTTTAATTGGAATCAAATGAACCTTGATACACGAATTAGCGCTTATTAAACATATATCGTCTGAACCTGTTGCTTTAAGTTGGCATTATATTTCGTTATAATGTCTTAATATGATATATTAACTAATAACAGTAAATAAAAATTTATATTCTGAGAATTGCAAGCCTCTATCATGTGTGTGTGTGTTGTTGTAGGTGGGGGTGGGTGGGTTATATATTTGCATGGGATAATAACCGCTCCTAAAACCGTGATTTTTCTACTTATCCTACCGATATTCCCAGATTCATTCGTGCATAATGACTGCACTTTTGTGAATATTCCTTTTTAACATTCCTCAATCCAGTTTGTGATCCGGATCCACAAGAAATATAATCAATTCTTCATTGGCCCATTTTCGAAATGCCCTGGAAATTCCATCAGATTCCGTTCATGACTGTGGGAGTCGTTTTGTGAACAAACAAACTCACAAACACACATACACTTCTAGAATCATTTCGACCCAGTCCAAACATCGCGCCTTGTGTTGTGAAACCACAAAAAATTCCAAGGTGTCTGCGAACAAAGACGGCGACGTCTTTTTCCTTTACCGGTCGAGACATAATACGTGAAATTTTGCCAGCTGGTCTAGAAAATACAAAAGTGTGTTTCAGTTCTTGAAACGAGGTGTATGCTCAACACCGAATTCAGTCCATTTTCCAAACCTAGGAGAATTTGTTTAACGGACTTTTGCCATAGAGAAATAATAAGTGGAATTTTGCCAGCTTGTCTCAAAAAAATACAAAAATGTGCTTCAATTCTTGAAACGGGGTATATGCTCAACACTTAATATAATCCGTTTTTATTCCTTTAAGAATTCCTTTAGGGAATTTGTGCCATAGCCTGTGAACAAAAATATGGAGTGAGCTTACGACTTTTTTTCTTTTTTTTTTTCTTCATCGATTGAGGCATAATGCGTGGAATTTTACAAGGTAGCCTAGAATATACAAAATTGTGCCTCAATTCTTGAAAAAAGGGTAAAAATTCAACACTGAATTTAGTACTTTTTCATATTCTTAAAGGAAGTTGAGTAACATTAAGAATTGATTGATCTTAATAGAAATTTTAAAAACTGGATTCACGAGAAATAGGAGTCGTATAGAAGAGTCAGTAGAAAAATGGTGTTCTTGTATGGCCTGAATGTCATTTACTCCCACAGGTTGATGCATCCCATGACCTTTCCCGGTTCTTTTTTTCTCAGCTGATTTGGAAATCCAGGTGTCCATGCAGGGAAGGTGTCTGTGGGCGTCGTGCCGCAACAACTCCCAGGTGCACGTCATGATCTTTTATGAATCAGCTAGCCTGCGCTGGCAGTTAAAAGCACAGTGCAGCTTACGTACACTTGCAGATATAGTATATACATTTGACCAGAAGCGAATCCAGGGGGTTCACCGTTTTAAAAGGTTTCAGACCAATTTTTGTGGCTTCTTTCCGGACCTGGAGGCCATTTTTAGGTTTTGTCACAAGTCCTCCTGGGTATGACCCCTCTTTTACCTAAATCCTTAATTCGCCCCTGTTGACATACATTATATATAGCATGATACAATTAAATCGGACCAAAAGGGACATGCTTGATGCGTGACCGAAGAGATATGACGAGGGGTCGAAACTGAAATATGTGAGCCCGCCTTCATCATCTCCACGTTGATTTTTCTTTAATTACAAGAAATGAACGACTATATCCAAATAACATTTTTTCCCCAAAAGATGAATCTTTGTTCAGTCCATGTATAAAAGCAACATATCCTTTAGCTGGAATTCAAATTTTGCTGCTATGTTTTTAACAAGGGACGGAAGGGGACATTATGCGGGATATGATACCGAAATGTCTAGATTGATGCCCCGCGCTTTACGGTCCATATCTTTGACTGGCTGAGAGGCCATTATAGCGCTGGTTACCAGTTTATGCACTGTCATCCTCGAACTTGTTAGCCGGATTGCTGTGCAGTAGGCCTGTTATGTATAAAACGGACGGTTTATTTCCATCTCTGCCGCTACATTTATTTTTCTCTCACATGCTTCCTTACCTTGGAACATCATTTTTATAAATAATAAAAGACCTGGTGATTTGATGTTCAAACACCTGTACAAACGAAGTTTTGCCCGCAGTCTCCCTATATAAACTAGAATACGGGTAGTCGACAAGCGACTACGTGTATCCGCCGAAATCAGAGTGGGACGGGTCAAGTGAGGCATAGATTGAGTAACAAGGGGAATAGAGTGATAGAGAAATATAGTGTGTTGCATATTAGCATGGATGTCTGCAGCCGAAATGTGTATGTAGGTTGTGCCACCTACCACAAAATCCAGAAAGCTATCTAAGTTGTATACAAATGCAAAAGTCAAACCACTGCCGAGATATGAGTGATTGATTTTATCCCACGGCAGACAAACAGACGGACGCTGTGCAAAAATGGTTGCAAGTGGCGCCACCTACATATAAAGCCATATAGCCATGATAAAGAGCTATGTGAGATCTATACACATGCAAAATTATGATCTTGGATGACTGCAGCGTAAATGTGAATGTAGGTCGCGCACCTGTCATAAAATCCAGAAAGCTATCCAGGATGTATAAACCTGCACAAATTTAGGCAGATAAGTCCAACCATTGAAGAGATATGAGTGATTTAATCCCACGGCAGACAAACAGACGGATGCTGTGCAAGAACGGTGGCAGGTGGCGCCACCAGTTTTGCGTATGATAAAGAGCTATGTGAGATCTATACACTTGCAGAACGTTGGCCCAATCGGTCAAACGGTTCCTGAGATATAAGCCTGGATGTCTGGAGCGTAAACATAAATGTAGGTGGCGCCACCTGCCAAAAAATCCAGAAAGCTATCAAAGATGTATAAACCTGCAAAATTTTGGCAGATAAGTCAAACCACTGCCGAGATATGAGTGATTTTATCAAACGGCAGACAAACAGACGGACGCTGTGCAAAAATGGTTGCAGGTGGCGCCACCAAGGGTTAAATTATGGCAATTTTTTTCCGGATCAGTCAAACGGTTCCCGAGATATGTGGGTTAATGTGTCAAAACAGATGCACAGATGGACGCACTGGAGAGAGGAAAGGTCAGAGGTCAAAACAAAATCGGGGCGCAGCAGTTCACACGTGATCAGAACATAATCCCGGGTTTGTAAAATTCCGCCCAGCGGTTACGGAGGGGTTCTTCGGACACCTACGCGGTGATGGCGGCGTTGGGCTGAAAACTTGTATCCGCAAAATTCTGAAACAGCGGATGCAATTACCAATTTCAACTGACATTTCTCCTTAATGAAATGAAGAACAAAGAATTCGTATCCCACACCAACCACTCATCCCCCAATATCTGTATTTTTTTGCGGTTGTTTGTTGCGAGCAATTTATTTCCTCTGCTATATAGTATTTATACTTAGCATTATTATGCTCTCAAATTAACCAATAATAATCAGGGTATATTTTACGTGCATTTGACCCATGTTTCCTGTTATAGGAAAATGTGTAGTTGCCATGTTGGATTTTATGCAGTTTTAGCATTTATACAGTTTCGTTATTATGTCCATTAGTGTATATAAAAATTATTGATTTCATCGAACGCTCTTATCACACCGTATTATTTGCTCTGGTATGAGTTTCTAAACATTGTGAGACACTTCTTCATGGTTCTTTTTTTGTCATATTCTTATCATAAGATTCATATTATATATATATATATATATATATATATATATATATATAGATATATAGACAGATAGATGGAAATGGTAAACACAGAAAAGCCGGTTCACTGACAGTGGGAACCGACTTTTCTGTCTATACCATTTCCATCGATAAACAATGAACCATATATATATATATATATATATATATATATGTGTGTGTGTGTGTGTGTGTGTAATTTATAATCTGTACATACACACTCAAGATTAAACGGGAAAGAATTAACCGTAAACTTAAAAGGCCACTATTCCTGATGTCTAACTGGTCCCTTTGCCCCATGGTCCCTTGGTCCCATGGCTCTTCTGTTTGTCAGTTTTTCGCGCATGAATCGTGAATCGTGTTTACTAACAGCTTGTAGATAAACAAGCTCATACATCCGTCACAGGGGCGTTATAAGATTCTATCTCAGAAGGAATTACCGGCAGTTCACCAGAAATCACATACATTATATAGATAATACAGGTGAATAGCTGTCTTTAAGATATATCCAGGAAATTAGAGCATACAATGTTCGATCTTGTCTAGGGCCTGGTTTCACACGCTCTTTAAAATAACAGAGTTGTCGCGATTAGTCGCTTGCATAGCACAAATGATAGATATTCTGCACAATAAAGGCCAGGAGAAAAAGCAGCGCTCCAACAAAGGAGTTGATCACACTGGCTTGTCAGCGGTGACGGGGCCACAGATTTGTTGAATCCCAAATAAAACGGGCTCTTCCGAAGAGAGCCGTAAGCCCAATTTCCAACAATAGCTTCATAGAAATGGGCGACTTTGCTTACAGCAGGAGATTATTGCCATGTAAATTGGCCGTCTTTTTCCTGTTAATGGAATAGTCTGTGCGCCTCAGGACTACCCCTGTCTCTTATCACTGCCTTCAGATTTACAGCCGTCGTACTGTCTTTCGTTTAAAACTAACAAGGTATTAGGTGTGCAGAAAACGAACGTCTTATAAAGAAACAGACAGCAGTAGACTTATACAATGAATCAAGACAAAGGTCTGCAATTACAAACACAGGACTCTAACAATTCTTCCTCAATTATATTTTTTAGGCTTCCTCCATGGGTTTCCACTTCTTTTTCCTTTGAAATTATTCGGGCGATTTGCTGCCCTTGGAACATCATAAACCTACTTCATGTTTTGTTTGGTTATTACATGGTTCCCCAATCGGTTAAAATAAAGCGGGATTAAATATAGCTGTTAAATTAGAGAAAAAAGAACTACTGATACAAGTAATTGTTGCTGTTGGACTGAATAGATTTTTTTTTCAGCTATGACGCCTGCATGGTGAACAATGACTGACTTTATGATCCTCTAAAAGGATCAGACGATCTAAATGGGATTATCCATGCCTATATAAGTACTTGATATACGACATATTTAGCTTGATTTTTGGCGCCAACTTCAGCTGCCTGTATATCATATGGGACGGACTGGCAAAGAAATCTACAATCTGAAAATACTCTTAAATAATATATCTCCCTAGTGCTTTTTATTCACCTAGAGCGTTGTCCTCACACGATGAAGAAGTGCTCATCAGGCAGCAAGCAACATAAATAATTCGGTTTTAATAAGTTTTATGGACAAATTTTTCATCCCGGAAATTGAGTGTATCTCAGGATATCCCATGCACCTGTACAGGTTAAAATTCCTGTGTAAAAAATCAGAAGGCGGTTCCAAGTTCAATCAGATGAAACAAAGACTCAAAATCAGTAAAGAAATATGACAGGAAAAGTAGAGTTTTCGATTTTTTTTTGCATATTTAATGAATTTTAAAGAAATTCTTGTAGAAGTTTAAAAATACACACCTGACCCATTAGATAAAAAAATGTCTGAATTAAAATCGGTCAAGTGATACAGAAAAGTATTATGTTAATTGTGGATGGACCCCGGCAGACAGACGCCGCACCACTATGGCATGAGCCCATCCGGTCTATAGCCGATTGAGCTTAAATGAAACTTACAAGAGTTCTTCAGAAATGGATTTAATTTAAAATCATTGTTTGTCATTTTTTTCAAAAACAAAACTGAAATCGAAAGACATTCAGTTGACGCCTTTGTTTACTTTACAAGTAAGACTAGACCGGCATTCATTAGAGGGCAAACCTTCGCAAAAGCAAAACAATTCTTTCGCATCTTTTGTCCAGATTCCATTTGTCCAGATTTCCTTTATCCAGATTTAAGGCTTTATTTCCCGGTTTTTCACTGAATTCGGTTCAGTAGTTTTCATGTAATCTTGCTAACCACTGAACAACCCAACACACTTATTAACAAACGGACACGGGTGGAAACATAGCATCTTTGACGGGGTAACAAAACATTAGCCGCAGACTCAAATTTGAAAATTCCTTGTAAACCATGTAATTCAATGATAAAATGTTTGCTCAGGGGAGGAAAAACTCAACCAGTCAAATAAGACTTAAGTTTTCTGAATGCAACCCAATGTTTTCCCAATTACTAATAGTCATCATGTTCATCATTTCTTCCAAATATTCTTGAAGCAGAGTAAGCTGAGTGGTGTATGTTGTGTGTATGTGTTACAGTAAAAGTGTGTAACTAGGGATTTCGCGAAATCCCTAAAACTTTCAGGGAATTTGTGAAATCACTGTATCACTTAGGGATTTCATGAAATCACTAAAAAGTCTAGGGATTTCGTGTAATCCCTGAAAATAGTACCTTCGTTTTACACAATCTAACTGAATGGATTTCAGGGAATTTGTGTAATGATATCTTGTCAGAGTTTGAGTTATCATTATCATATTCATAAGATTTCAGTTCCTATATTTTACATAATCTTACTCATATTCATAAGATTTCAGTAACTTTATTTACACAATCATTCTCATATTCATAACATTTCGTGTAATCCCTGAAAATAGTACCTTCGTTTTACACAATCTTACTGAATGGATTTCAGGGAATTTGTGTAATGATATCTTGTCAGAGTTATCATTATCATTATCATATTCATAACATTTCAGTTCATATATTTTACACAATCTTACTCATATTCATAACATTTCAGGTGAGGCGAGGGTAGAGGTGATCCCAGAAACATACTTGGAGTTATTCTAGATCGGGACGAAAATGACATGTACAGAATTGCAGTGAAGGCTGGAATTCTGAGCACAAAATATTGTAGGAACCAGTTTGACATCTGTCCCCAGCGAGTCTTGAGTGAACCTGATGTAAACAGAGAATGTAACATTTCGCTGCGCCAAGCGCTCAAGACTTCTGGCGGACAAGGGTTCTTCCGCTGTGACTGCAGCAAAGGAAAGAGACAGTGTCAGACAAACCGGTGCAAATGCTTTAAAGCAAAGAGACTTTGTAATAGCAGGTGTCACAGCAGTTTGACTTGTCAAAATAAGAATTAGCAATGTTACGTTTCGACCAAGACATTTCTGTGATAACCAGTGACTATTAGGGCTGCGCGATATTATCGATACATAGGTATATGTACGGTGAATCGCCTATTGCGTTGATTCAGTTTTCAAATATCAATAATTTCTCTAGATTTTGTTTTACTTGCATAAAACTATTTTTTGGTTATAAGAATAATATTTATATTACAAATTTAGACATCTTAATGTAGAGGCTTTAATGACAGGCCTAAAATGAAATGTTAAAGTTGGCAAGATATACAAAAGATTAAACGTTCATTAAAGGAAATTTGCATGTCTGCCAGACAAATGTCTGTCATTTTTAATTACAAATTCACTATATATGTGAATAACGTAAGACGAAATTTATATATGACTTTTGCAGTGAAGAGAAAGAATTATATGTCTTAGCAGTATTTTATTTCCATAAATATATTTAAATCCGTGTAGGATAATCGGTATATTTATAAGCATCTTATAAGGAAAGACATAACGGTTGTTTTGTTTCGGATGGAAGAGGAATTATTGTATGTCCCATTTTTCTTTAAAATACTTAGTCAAAGAGTCTTTATGAATGATGTGATCGTAGCTTTATTGCAATTGTTTAAACCATGAGCATCACTGACAGATATTAACAATGGTTTCTTTCTACCTTTGGTTGTAATTAAGGAAATTATCATTGAGTAATTTTGATTTTTATTGAATTGACATTCTTTGTCGTAACAAAGGACTTATTTACAGGAAACACCTGTATGCATGAGAACTACAACACTTAAAAACCTTCTTCCTATCTACAATTTTACTAATATATAAATCAATGCTGGTTTAAATACTGCTGTCGCTGGTTTATTTTGTTGAATCAAGAGTAAAGTAATAAAGTTATTCATGCTACGGCGCTGGTATCAAGTTGTAGGTTTTACCAGAGACAAGACTTAGATTTTCCCCCATTACACAATCCCCCCCCCCCCCGTAAATCTAAAAGTGAATTCCAATGCCTCGCGCCCGGGGGTATCCGGATTCAGGATACCTCAACACTATTAAGGTAACTCCTGGATATATTGAGTATCCTTTTAATTTAATGTTTGTCAGTGAATAAAACACGTGCAATATACATTATTTATAGCTAGAATCAACATTAGAAAAAAATAATAGTATCAAAATGTTTAATGTTGTTAAGTATTTTAATAGTGACTCATACACGTCACACAAGCATCTGGCTTCTAAGTATGAGAGATACATAGATGCGACATATTTTGAGAAATCATGAGGAAATTATTTATGATAATTATCCATAGAAAAAAAACACCTACAGAAAAAAGAATCAAATGTTGAGGTGGTAATCTGATATCAAGGGGGGAAAACACTGATTAAAAGTTAACCTCGTAAGAATCAACTGTTGGGATGGATATCTGATATCATAAGGGAAGGATATAATTGATTAATAGTTACCCACTAGGTATTCGATTTCATCCCCAGTTATCTGAATGTGATTTCAAGTAACCGGGGGGGGTCCAAATAAAGGAAATGTTATATATACAAATAATGAAGATAATAAGATCAAAATATTACTGGTATTTATTAACTATTTCTTTTTCATAGTGGCTCATTGGTATTAGCTTAAGCGGTTATTCTTAAAATAGAAAAAAAGTCAGAGACCATGCACATATGTACCTGTAACATATTTCTGGGTTACCCAATCTGAAATATTAGGCCAAAATGAAAAAAAAGTATGGTTCTCAGGCACTTTTTTCAGAAACTAGTGCGGGCGGGCGATATTTTGTTTTACCTTTTTTGTATGTTTCGATAAAAAATGTCTTATGTTCAGGGAAAAGCCCTACATAACAAAGGATATCTTATCAAAATTGTATTATTATATATTCCTTGAAAGATTTCTCTATGCTTCAAATGAAACTGGAGAATCTTTCAGATAAAACCCTACTATGATAATCTAATATAACTCGAAAATTAAATGAATTGTTCTTGCATCTTACACTCACCCTCTTCTGATTACATCAAGATCTATTTTAATATTTGGAATAAATTGCTAACCGGCAAACCAGAAACCGTGCAACCAACGGCGATCAAAACATCATACCTCCTATAGGAGACGTAAACCCAATTACAAGATTTACGGAAAGGATATAGATTTTGTGAGTGTGTAATGAACACGGAGACATCCCGTTCACAGATCTACACACGGCAAATCCTATCGATCGTGACAGTGTGGCAAACCCTTTCACATTCCGGACAACAGTGTTATTTACTGCATCTCACATTGCTGACAAACAGAAATAATTTCTAGTTGCTAAGTAACTTGAGTCATGACACAAGGCCGACAGGATTTATTGACATTTTCAATCTGAATTGCAAACAATGTGGGCATGACGAATCTGACATTGATCCGACACGGTACAAATAATTAACACAAGGTGTTCAAAGACGGGGTCGCAGTAGCACGCGTGTCAATAAGATTATGACAGACAGTTCATCTATAGGCAGGGCAACACTGTACAGATATGTCTGACTGCGCAAATATTTGTCACCTTTGTCTCTGAACGGGGCACAATCGTGTTTAATTAAAAGGATCTTGCGGTAGAGTTATTGTTGCTCATTTCTGCATTATCTAGAAAATAATCAACTGAGAAGCAGTTGTCCCTAATCACCTCGGCTTCTGTATATACAGGGAATGAATCATGACAGAGTACATAAAAACAACTGAGAAAACATTTCTTTACACACACACGAATAGGATTGGACGCAAAAACCTCTTGGCGATAATGTTATAAATACCGCAGCAATAGACAGATTTATCATTTAATGTATATATATATATATATATATATATATATATATATATATATATATTGTCTTTTTCATACCATTTCATAGACGAAAATGATAAACCTATGTTTGGAACAGCAGTGACCAACACTGACATACGTTTCTGCTTTATCTTGCAATGGCAGCCATTGAAGGAAGCTCCGTTACCTGTAAACACCGTTATGTCTTCCCCATGCAGTATAATTCGCCGGTAGACCTAAGGGTCATTCCGCCCCGGGTTTACGGGCGATCTCGTGGACACAACGTCTTTTTAACTCTCTCACCAATGTATAAAACAGCATCTGTGGCCTCATAAAACTCTGCAGCCTGGCCCGGCAGATTCTGATATGCTGGATCAGTATCAGGTTTCAAGGAACCAGATGGTGGCACGTGACCATAACATAAGTGTCTTTTTTCTGCTAAATCACATGTTATTAAAATAGTCCTTGCCTTTTAAATGAAAAATATAAACTGAAATATATTGAATATAACGCTGATCGCTCTGTTTTTACGAGTCGTTAAGTATTTAACACAACTGTATTCTATATATTTTTGGTAATTCTTTGGTGTGCTCATCATGTATTGCATCCTATCCATTAACTACATGTAGAGGTGGACCATCCAAATATAAATCTTGTGATAGGAAATAAATTAAAAAATGTAACTTCATAAAATATATGAGATATGCAGAATTTGTATCTTTGAAGTTGGGCGCTATAATAACACCGTGAATGCTGTAAAATATACGTGGGTAGAGGAGCGATGAAAGGTAATTTGCTACCTTTGTGAACTAGAGTGTGAGTACGATGGTATATGTACCTTATCATATCAAATTTGTTTTATGTTGATGAACTCATATGGATGCACAAAAGATATCTTGTTAATTTCTGTTTGGCGTGCGCTCATTTTGATATTATGAGTAAATGTAAAAATAACAGACAATGGTCACATAAATCAATGTTGCCCATCGGGCTACATTTTTTTCTCAAAATACACTTATGTTCGAGACATTCCGTATATTGTCGTATTCGTAATGAATTAAAACGAAATACGGACAATAAAAACGACCAAGGTGTTAACAGATCCAAGCCGTACACATATGTGGATATTCTGTTTCCGGTCACGTGGGACAATGACAAGTGAATACTGAATAGACAGTATAAGTCGTAATCAGACGACAATCTGGTTTCAAATTACTTATGGCTCTGCACTCTAATAAAACCCAAGGGACAAACTAAACATGATAAGCAGACCTGTTAATCGGTGTCCCTATACCTCATTTTCGGAAAATGTTCACAAAATGAACCGTTACTGCAAATTATATCCCCCTCGACGGTGATATTGTAGGACATTTTGCTCCATTGTCCGCGACCTGGCCCAGTAATGGTAAGAAAACATAAAACAGCAGCGGACAAGCGTGGCGACACAGGTACTCGCAGCTCATTTACAACAAAGCGGCCTTCAGTTTGCCTTCCAGACTGGGCATTTCTTGGCTGATTTCTTGGAATGCATTTTCGTATATTAAAGATTAAAAAAGCTGCCATGCCTTGGCTGGGCGATCAGTGGAAACTCCCCCCGGCGTCCTCAACGGACCGACAATAGGGAAAACACTTGAAAATCAGGTATAGGTAAAAAAAAAATCAATGCTTAAACGGATATATAACAATAACAAAACGTCACTTCTTAAAAATGGCCGTTTTGATGATTTATTGAAACACTGGCAGGAGGGAAAAGAAAGAAAGGATTCCAATCGACTTTTTTTAACCTAGGGAGTTAACACTGCGCCCCCCCCCCCCTCCCACACACACACACTAACAAACACCCACACAAACCCTGGGCCGAGACTTTAATAGTGCAGATATTGTGTGCTGATATTGCTTGACACAGTGTTCCATCATTTTTCAATACAATTTGTGTAACAAAACGTATAGCGTGATTAGGTATACTTCAGTATTACATAATAAAATGCTTGCGTTTATATTTTAATTAATTATTAACCCATTTATAGATGAAAAATACATTTCCTATAACATTGTATTATTTAATATCAAGGTAAGACTCTAACTGTCCTTAAATAGACAATGTTGCTGGCCTTCTTCCTAGCCTCAAAACCAAAAATTTCATACCTTCTAAATATATTATATTGCTCAATATTATAAATATTCCTTTATATACCGGTGTCTGTGTTTTTTCTATGTTATATATGTGGGAGGTGATGGAGCTAATTAATGTCATGGAAAGTAATTACCTACGCTAATGTAATATATGGTGCTAATTCCACTGCCAGTGATTAAGAGTACGAATCAAATTATCTTCTGCTGAGAGAAAGCGGTTTATTTCTCCCCTCTATATGTATTTTACGTTTGTTTTAAAACCTAGTAATCCATCGTATCCGCACTCCTATCCATCAACATTTATTGCATGGTATTGCAAACTGGATTAGATACGCAGTACATTAGCCGATCTGGCAGAGGAAAACGTTAAATGAGGGAAGTTTAATTGATATTTCGGGAAGGTGAATGTGAGTGTGAGATCTGAATGTAAGATGCGGAAGTGGGTATACAGTTTAATATTTAACATTGAATAGAACGGTTTGAGATTCATTTTCCATTTTATGGAAAAAATGATAAGTTGAACCAATAAAAATATGCAAACGGTATGACGTGCTCAATACCAAGATGAAACTAAGTACGCATGCAATGTTGTCCTTCTTTTTCTAGTGAATGATGTTTTATCACATTTCATGTTTTGATTCGTTGCTGAAGTAAAATACTGATATAAGAATGATAGTTTCTCAATCTACGTTTCGTTTACTCACATACCAGGCATGTTAAACATGTAAAAATGTACATAAAATACAGTGTTGTCAGCCTGAAATATTGTGGTAGCTGGAAAAAAATTCCCTTTGCTTAAAAAAATCGTTTGCTTACTGCAGTTCACACCTGGAAATAAGCTTGCACCAGGTGCGATCAGCAGCTCAAAACAGCGCGCACCCACCTGGCGCCCGTACCGCGCAACCTCACAAATCAAAATTATTTAAACCTCAAAGCTTTCATGTGTATTCTACTAGTTTAAGAGTCGTTGTGCTTGCGCAAGTTTGTACCTCTAGACTATCATTAAAAATTGAGGTTTTATTTAAACATTATTTTTGGTTCACACAAGACCAACACCAATTCCGGTCGTGGTTGGGATTTTTTTTAGTTTGTTTGTTTTTTTTTTTGTTTTCTATAGAAAGCAAATATGTATCATGATTTTGTTGCAGGATACCATGTATCTATACAAAAAGATGTACACTCACACGCCTTCCCAACATTGTTTCTTATAAACCTCACATGATAAATTCGCCCACGAGTCCCCTTCATTGGAGTGCACACGGATATTTAAACTAGTATTTGAACATCGAAACAGGATTAATTAACCGAGAAAACAACCACAAACGACTGCCTATTTTGCCCCAGGTTCGTTCACCCGTACATGCACACATCACGTATATTATTGTGGACTTGACAATGTATGGAGAAACAAGTCCTGACGTGTAGGAGATTAAATAATTCACGCTCAATATTTATCAGCAGGTGCGAGCGCGATACCCGTTCTTGTACCCACGGAGTCACAGGAGACGCGCTCCAGTGTACCTTTCTTATACCTTTATATGTAAATTTCAGCATATATTGCCTGATCCTGACTCACCTGTAGTGACGAAGGTCTAGCGGTGGTTGGCCTAGTTTATTTCCCGTGCTGACCAGTGATTAGCGAGTGTGCAAAGTTGAAACGGAAACGAAAGAGTCGCAGCTTGCGGAGCGAAACTATTCTCTTCACCCAGGCACACGACAAGGTATTTTTTTCAAAAGGTGCTGCTTAAATCCGCAAACAAGTTCTTTTTCCTCAAGTCTCATGTCGGGACTTTGATGTGTTTGGTAGCCATGGGCTATCCGGCTAATTAGCGACGGTAACGGGTCCACAACAGAATGTGCTTAAAACCAGTTAGCTCCTGCTTCGAAAATGTCTCTGCTTGATGATCAATCCGCTAACGGGAACTATCAGTGTTTCCCGGTCTCCCCGTCTTGCCCGCCAGCAGGCTTCAATTGACATCTAGTGGGCGTGGCTTCCATTTTTTTTTTCCGGTCAGGTGCTCTTTAATTGACACAGGGAGGAGACAAGTTTGTTTCGCCCGTAACGTAAAATCCTCCCACCAGTACGCTCTATCTAAACATGTGATCATTTTTATCTGTCACATCTGACGTCTTTGGACGATCGGGCTTATTCAAAACAAACTTTTTAAATTCTTTTTTTTTCATTCATTATGATTTTGAGTTCATTAAACCAGGTTCGAACGTTACATAAGTAATACAGAAAGAAATATATTCGGTACACGGTGAACCCTTGACGTTTCTGTATTTGTAATATTATACAGCAGAAGCTATTAAAACTTATTTTTTAATCATGATATATAAAAAAAAATCTTGTTATATAGATATGGTTGTTACTAACAAACTGGCAAGACTACTTAATAACATGTGATGATTAGTGATTAGTAAGTGCATGAAGTGTAACAGTAAAGATCATACGTGCATAAACTGGTAATTAGTTGTTTGCTTGCCTAAAGTGAAGTCGGCTCCGGTGCTGGTCACGTTAAAATCCGACACTGTCCCAACACTCCCCCAGCAACGACAAGGTATAGGACAGGATGATTTTGTGGTAGGTCCGGTCTTGAAAGGTGAAAGTAGAAGATACTGATATAATGAAGAAGCGATAGATGTTGAGAATGCCACACCATGCCAAGCGCAAAGAGATCTTAGTACAATTATAATTATAATTGCACCTTTTTTTCTGCCACTTGGCTATTTTCCCCCCTGGCAAATGAAGACTGTTTTAACAATAATACATGAAAATATAATTGTGAACTTCTTTACATGAAAAAAAAAAATGACAAAGAAACTAAACTTATTTTATTTAACTCTCTAAAACCAGCAGGATGGATCTATAAAATGTTTACTGGGGAATCTAATTCAGACTACGATCCTTGATTTTCAATGATATATAAATATCTTCCAGAAATGTGTGGTCATCAAACTTTTAGTTTAACTACGGTTATGATCTTTTACCACATGTGTGCTGCTTGTTCCTTCATTGGGCCATCGTGTGGGTACTTCAGAAGCCCCAAGCGCGGCATCTGGTGATCAAACGGTTCACTATCGAAAAAGACGATGCACACATTTACCTCGGTTAAATTTTACGTGCTGTCTTTGTATGAACTTTAATGCCATAATTAATATATTCTGAATTAATTACTTCCTTGTTCCGATAAGGAACTTTCAAGGTAGAGCACAGGACTCAAAACTGGGAGATCTGTCCCGATAGAATTTTTTTTTACAGTAGGCCCCGCCTTGGTTGAGCTCCCTTCATGTTCAAGCGGCTATAACATAAAGCCTACGGGTCCCCTACGGTGAGTAAAACTACTATTTTTGTCTATATTCGCACGGTGCCCGTAAAGCCTCGGTCACAACCGGGATACGGTCGCCTTACGGCGAGTGTTTTGGGCTATTCCGTGCGATAGACGCACGGCAACCGTGCGTTTTTCAGAGGCCGCAGTAGCTCCGTAATGACCGTAAAGCCGTGGTCCCAAGCCGCCGTACTTGCAAGTGCCTGTTGTCTACTTGCAAAACCGTGGGCAAAATTTGGGGATCCGTACGTGGTGAGTACCGCCTCAGTACGGATTTAAGAGCACGCAGACACGCCATAGCAATTTAGTGCACGAGGAACTTTCGCTGCGTTCGGGCTGCGTTCGGGCAACGAATTCACCCCAGACATCGGGCGGAAAAACTGACGATCATCTCACTTGCACGCACTTACAACATGCGAGTGAGTAAGGACACCGTACGTGAGCAGCACGTGAAAGTTCTGCCTCCGTATGATAACGTGGCAATCGCACGGAGATAGTACGTTACAAGCACGTTGTAAGTACGTACCACTCACCACGTGCGCAACGGACGATGCACGCAACCGCTCACGGGCCACTTGCAAGTACGGCGGGTTGGGACCACGGCTTTACTGTGCGAAGGCCGTGAGAATGAGGAAGACACCTTGCCGTTCCGCACGTCGGCCGCATAAGTTTTCCTGTGGTTTCAAAAAACCGAACGGTGATCTATGGTGTGCGGTGGTCGCAGCGGGTTGTGATCGTTGCTTATATCCTGCAGTCACAAAAACCGTGCGGTACTCTACTGTGTGCGGTAACCGCAGCGGGTTGTGACCGAGGCTTAAGGTACCACGGGCGCCGGTTCAATTTTTACTCGCCGTACGGGTGCTGAGTCGGCTGCGCTCAATTCTCCTGGCGTTTTCAACTCACCGAAGGCCCTATAGACAGGCCGTAGACAGCCCGTACGGTCGCTTTACGAGCACCGCCCGGTATCCCTGCGGCTTCCCTACGATATTTCGTGAAATTTTCTCGACAATATTCGTATGGGGCACCCTGCGATGTCAGCCGTTGCCCTACGGTTCCCGTAAAGGCCTTGTGTGATGACAAGTCGAATGGCTGCCATGTGGGGTCCGCACAAAAGAAAAATCGAATTCAGTTACATAAGATTAAATAATATTGGTCTCTATCCTATTTGACCGTTTCTTTTTCTTTGGGCACATGTTGAACAAATGATTGCTGCTTAAAAATCAGCTATATATAAAGCAGGAAATACCCTTACGGTGGCCGCACGATAACGCCGATCGCCCGCCGGGCGCCTGCCGGTCACCGGCCGGGCACCGTACGGTGTAGTTGCTTCATGCATAGAACCCGCACGGTCTCCCTACGGTTCCCGGTCGGCCCCGCTACCGATCGAGTCAGAGGTCACCGTAGGGTCGCCGTAGATTATGTGAGTGCAAACAACGTGGGATGATAATCAGTATCAATAATTTTTTTCATCTTGATACTGAATGGGGAAGGCCCAGCACAGATTACTTGAGAATAATTGAGCTTGATTAAAATAACCTTTTGTTTCTGAGAAGGTTCAGATAATCATGATACCCTCTTTGTGCGGAAAATTTCAGAAATCCATTTGATAATTAATCATTTGTATTTTTGAAGGATTAAACACATGACGAGTATTATTCTGTTGATCTCCATTGGAACAACTGAGTCCTCCAGGTTGCAGTAATCTTTAATAAATGTTCTGTGTGACCCTGACCTTTCCGACGTCAGCTGGTGCTTTGTGATGTATTCCGGCAATCGTATGGTCTCCTGGCAACTAGCAAAATTACACCCTGCAGATGCCTCTTTGAAAGTCTATAATAAAGGACTTTTTTCCGTATGAAGTCCGTCCTCAAGTAAAAAATCGAAGCCAATCCTTGTGATATGATAAGGTGAAGCCGCTTTTATCAGTAGCCCTCAATGCAAGGATTACAGTAAGCGGATTACGGATTAGTAAAACAAGGATAATCGTTCTGTATACACAAACGCATCCCCCATATATATATGTATATATATATATATATATATATATATATTTACGTGCGTATACGCTGCATGCGTTCTACAACGTCTTCCACGTACCCGCTGCGTGCTATATTTAGCATGGTTTGCTGGATTGTTGGTATAGGACCAAGGATACTAAGACTATTGAGCACGGGGTATCTCGGGTTTAAACTCTAATGAAAATGAAGAATGTGTCAACCATCAGCTGCATTGTTTTATATCTTTGGCCTTAGGAGAAATAAATGAATTACTGTAATGTAATTTTTAACAAATAATATAGCAGTTTTTAACACAGTTACCTTTTTGAAGGGAAGTGGGAGTTTTCTCTACAAATTAATGGTCATATATAGCTGTAATGATCCTGTAGTTTTAAACCTATTTGCTCGTGGCTTTAATTTATGCCTGTAATCTCACCTCACAACAGCAAAGAACTTAATGTGAGTTTTAGTTTAATCGTTTTAGGTTTAAAAAGGAGTATGATTTTTGGTGTTCTCTAACTGGCGACCTGCAGTATTCTAGGATTATTATGACCCCAATAACTTTAGACATATTGCATATGTTTTCTTCAAATTTGACACTCCAGTTGATTCTGCCATCTTCTGAAGAAATCTAAAATAATTGACTCGTATAACTTTTGAAGTACTGAAGATTTCCCACTCCAAATTTTGACACCCACATTGTTTCAACATCGCTTTTTGACAAGGTCAGACACTGGCCAAAAAAGGTTGGTAGATCAAGGTTAAATCAGCCAAAGTTTTGTGATCTTGATAACTGTCAAAGTTTTGTGATCTTGATAACTGTCAAAGTTTTGTGATCTTGATAACTGTCAAAGTTTTGTGATCTTGATAACTGTCAAAGTATTGTCATCTAATTTGATAGACAAAATGATTCAACCAGGTTCTCAAAGGACTTGTGACCTTTGCCTTTATTTTGAAGGTCACCCCCGATTTGTGCTTCGTATTAAGCATTTGTGTGATGTAATAATGGAACTATTGCGTATGTGATCAACAAATTTACTACACAAGTTGATTTCACCAAATTCTCGGAGAATAATGAAAACTGTGACCTTGACTTTGACCTTATCTTCTCTTGTACAACCAATTTAGACGGGTCGATCATAACTGGATTCAGTCTTCACATATGTGTGACCCATCACTTAAAGAAGAACCCGGTCAAACTTGGTGTCAGAAAGTCCAGTTCGTAAAACCATTTTTTTTTTCAAAAACCTTATTCTTCTCCTGTACAATCTTTGTAGACCAGTCATGATTGGATCAAGTCTTCACATATGTGTGACCCATGACTTTATTAAGAACCCTTTATACTTTTGTTTCAGAAGGACAATGGTCTAGATCACATCTGAATTTGGTATTCAGATGATGAAAATCCTGTTCCGAATGTAAGCCTGTAAAGTCATGCTATAATTCAGCAGAGTGTCATGATCAATGGGCCAACCTTGCTATGGCACTCCAGACAAGACCTGGAAATGGAGAGATAGAGACAAAATCAATGGCAATAAATAGTTTATAGTCACCGATTTTATTTAACAATACACAGTAATGAGCACTGGAGTGCGTCTGACTGACATGAATGTACTAATGGTGCGGTTGACTTGGTAATGCAAAGAGAGAGAGAGAGAGAGAGAGAGAGAGAGAGAGAGAGAGAGAGAGAGAGAAAGAGAGAGAGAGGTAACAAAAGTTTTACTTTTATAAATAGCACTAATTCGGACCTTGTGGTGTAAGATATTGAACTATCTCTAACCCTCATGGATTTAAAGATTTAAACGCACGAGTCTGAGACCCCTCTGAAGTTTTCCAGGTCATAAAGGCACTATTATACGTTCATCCCTTTATCTGCTGGGCGATATTGCCGGCAGGTTCGCGTTTGGCTCATCACTTTAGCTCCCCTCTTAAACTATACGCCTTATGGACGCGAGCCCGGCTGGATTTAAGATTATTGAAATTTACCGGCTGATAAATTGTGATTAAAACACATGCCTGTTTGAAAAATGACCGCAGGTGCAAATATGAAATGATTATTTAGTCGTCTGTAAGTGAAAAAAGACAGAAATCATACAGAAGGTGCCATTCTTGAACCAAACTTGAATTAATTGTATAATTTGAGGATCTGGGCGGGCGTGGTAAAAAACATTATACCGCCCTAAACGTTGGTGATACACCTTGCCACCAAATCTCCAAAAATAGAATATCAGCTGGACGCTGTCCCCGGAGTCCATTTGTGTCACATATCCCCCATAGCTCTTATTGACAGGTTTATGTCTCATAGCAGAAGAGTCCAGGGGGGGGGGAAGGATAATCCAGGGAGTTTGGACACCCTACCCCCTTATTTCAGCAACTGCAACCTTTTTTTAGGGGTGTAGAACAAAATTTGCGGCCTAGACCCTCCCGTTTTCCGGACCCGGCTACCTTTTTTTGGTTTTATTTTCATCAGTCCTCCTGGGTTGAACCCCTCCTTTTCCTAAATCCTGGATCTGCCCCTGCATAGTTTCTCGCAAACGCTCTTCGGAATGTCATATTCCGTACACACATTAAACCACTAGCAACATATCGAAATTATTGATACACTGCTTATGTAACTGATGAATGTAATTGATTCTATGAATTTCTTACGTTTTCCCAATATAATTATTGTATCCTTCACCGGATTATATTATCTGTTCCATGCTATTCTCCTCTAAATCAATGCCTTACGTGTTTAACCAAGTCAGGTTCAATGTAATTAAGACTAATCTAGTACATTTTCATCTTTTTCAATCTAATTCAAACTTATCTAGCCTAGTTTAGGTTAGTTTAGTCTGGTCTCTTTCCTGATATGTCATATTATATTCTAATCTGTACACGGCTTAGTTTCTTGCTAAGTTGAATCTTGTTTAATCTCACCTATGTTATTTGTTTAGTTTATAAAGTCCAGTCGAGTCCAGCGTAGGCTGATCATAGATATATTTGAAGCAGACAGGACTGCAAGAAATGGACAGATACGACTATCCAGACCTCCCCATTAATCCTCCCATTCTCTCTCTCTCTCTCTCTCTCTCTCTGTGTGTGTGTGTGTTTGTCTGTCTCACTTTCGCCTTCTCTTTGTTCTCTATTTCTCTGAATCTGTCAATCTGTCTTTTACTCTTTTACAATAAGAGTTTGTTCAGTACCACGCTCCTACACACCTTGTCTGACATTTTAGCTTCCTGTGCAACAAGAATAATCGGTGATCTGATGTGGACACATTTTTCCGCTATTGACTGATAGAGTAGAGAGCGCACGACGTTTGGTTCATGGCGGGAGTAATTGAGTTCAAGACAGGGCAGGACCTTCTCGCAATAAAGTGACCCCCGCGGATCGTTATTTCTTGGCGGCGTCAGGTCTGGGTCTCCCGCTTACAGACATTAATAAATAATCCATTCTTAACACAACCTTGAAACACAAGTATCGGGGGAGCCTATCATTCCAGCTTATGTCTGCGTGGACACCCGGATTACGGAATAGATTCAATGTGATGATGCATTGGCAAACGGGAGAAGTATACCTATAGAGGAACAGTTGTGGCCATGGCGCTTAAAAAAAGACCTTTGATAAAACATTTCTGGTCGGGTAGAAATAAATTATATCTATAAAACAAATATTATCAGGATGTTTAAAAATCAACTTTAATAAAAACATTTTTGGTCAGGTAAAAACAATAAATATCCATGAAGGTGCTTATATCACTTAAAAGGCCGTATTACGATCCAAATTCCCCCTTCATCGATCAATCGATCATTTATGCTATTAAGACTATTTTAATTTATCGTCGCCAGCAAAATGGATACCAGGCCAGGGAAGATCGTCCTTGGGTCAATGTTGTCACCTTTTGCATACACCCCGCTGGCACACGGGATAATGCACGGGGGGTGCAGGGCCGGTGTGATGTCATATGAGCTATTATTCAATCAACATATCCGGGTTAATGAACCATTTATAACAGAAACACAGGATATATAAATGGCCCCGGGCGTTATATATTATCATCTGTATAAAGGTGTGACCGTGAATGTAACTGTCCGAGTAATGCCAGTGGAGGTTACCCTTTGGTCAAATTACCGGGAAATCGATTTTAGATTAGCGGGAGAAGGGTAACTTCAATCAAGCACCATGTTATCTCTTGTGTTTCGTTATTTCCTCACTCAGAACAGTTGTTTCTTTATGTAATTCGCTTAATTATTATGATTGCTAGGAGTGGAAAAGTTGCAGGCTTTAGCGGTCCCTGCACTGGTTTGAGGCCAAACAAAAATGTTCTACGGAAATTTAGGAGCAATACTGTGCGTTTGTGCGAATTTTTAAATTTACTAGTCAGGGCACAATACGTGGAAATTTGCCAGCTTCCAGAATAAAATGAAAAATGCGCTTCTTTTCAAGGAGTGGTGCATATGATAAACCCAAAATTTTGTCCATTTTCAATACTTTTTAAATTTTTTTGAAGAAATTGAGGCAAAAACGCAATTTAGCAACATACCAGAGCAACTGGTCCTCATTCGCTAAAGGAGAAGATTAATGAAAAATCGGAGAGGCGAATCGTTGAATAATTAAATTTGCCACCAATCCTCTAAACATGTGCGGAGATAACTCTGTGTTTAAGTATGCAGGCAAGTGAGTGGTCTTACTTTGAGATAGAGGTAGGTTCTAAATTAAGGAATCGTTTTTAAAACCATCTTCGATGATTGGAAGATAAAACAATGAGCGATGGTCGTTTAATAATAGAATATTTTATGTAACTTCAATATTACCGGGAAATTGTTGTTTAGAATTATACCAATAATATTGACCGAGTAAATTTAATCTCTAACTTGTAGATAACACGGTTATGGCCAGGTTGTTGACACCCATTCTTTTCAATTATTTTTTTGTGCTGTTCGTTGTTGAGTGCTCGATTATCAGAATATGCAAACGATTTAATGGGTTATGAAAGAAATTCATCGTTATAAACGATTATCTGGCACACCACTACCAGGTTACTTCTTCTAATTTCTTTTGTTCCAGGTCCTTGCAGATTCCCTTGACATTTTCATCAAACAAGTCCTGAAAGAAAATACGTGATGCCATTATAGTTTTCTCTTTTAGAACAATAGCAGAAAGGCAGACCGGCAACTTAAGACGCCTATCACTCCTCTATATCACGAAGAGGACCGTGTCACGTATTATAATCCTGAATCGACTTATACACAAGTTCTTGGAGGATGACCACCCTGAAGCATTATCTGGCTTCAGACCTGGCCGGATACAGTCTTGAAGCCAGGCAAGTGCAGAGAAAACGTGGACAAATGGACTTTCATATTGTTTTCATTGATAACATCAAGCGTTTGATACTGTCAAAAGAACATTGCTTTGGGCTGGCCTGGTCTAATAGTACTCAATATAATAAGGCTAAGGCCCTAGAATATAAATGGCATAGAATATTAATAATATTCAGTCTGACTAAACAAGACTAGCTGGGGGCAAGCTTGAACAAGCTTGGTTGCCTCAGATAGATTGTCAACAGTATACAGCTATTACATGACGTCATGGCTGTTGAAATATTTGCGGTTGTTGCACTCTCCAAGGCTTATGCAAGGCTGTGTTCTTGTCTCGATTCTCTTTAACCTTTACTTAATGTGTGTCCTGGCCTTTGCTATGTAGGTTTTTAACCCTTAGGTCTACATAAAGTGCCGTCTGTAGATTGCTCTGTGAAGATCTAGATACTTGAAGCACTCTTTATTGATGATTGTGCCCTAACTGCATAGTCAGTTGCAGCTCATGTTCATTAAAGCAGCCTATTCCGATATCTAACCCCTATAAAATAAAGTTGTTTTTACCTTAAAAATAAGCCAAAAGGCGCCGTTCCCACGTCGCAGAGGCCATCCGTTTTTTTTTCCCTACGCCTTTATAACATTTGGATGGCCCGACAAAATGGCCGACCATCGTAACCCACCTCGTCCACCAAGGACATTTTGGGGGCAATTCAGGGGCAAAAACCAAAGTTTTCTGGATGGCCGTCAACCATCTCCGGACACATTTTTCTCTACTTGTCAACATGTGCCGTGTAAACTAAAAGCTTGTGGATAAACAAGGTCATGACACTTTTATCCGGGCTTTAGAAGAACCTTTCTCAGCGGGAATTACATACAGTGTAATAATATGTACGCTCAGTGAGCCAGAAATCACATAAACTCTAGGAATAGCAGGCCTCTATTAAGTTTTACAGGCAGCAAGATTGTTTGGCTTTACCTTTAGCCTATTCGAGACAAAAATTCTCTTCCAGCCTGTCATGTCAACAACTTTGAGTTCCTGGGTAGCACCATATCCTGCGATGGGTCGAAGAGTTAGAATGAAGGATCAACAAAGACAATCATGCATACATATGTTGTTAAACGCCTAATATTCGTTGCACGGCAAAAAACTGCCCAAGGCCGATTCCGCACCCCCAGCGCAAACCCGTGTCGAAAAATCTCATATAAGCCAAAAATTTACTCACGATTTTTTTCTAACGTCAAATTCGTTTTAATTTATGCACCGAACTTTAGGGTTACAACCGACTTCTTAATTAAATTCGTAAATTATTTACACATAAAGATTCTGCTTTAAGAAAGGTCGTTAGTACTTAGTCTAGGCTTTCCCAGGTTTCTGACAACATTTGTTTTTAGAAGTTTTTTCTTCCTGGCAGCTGCATACATATTCCTGGGAATATGGGCCTAATCAGTGAATGAAAACATAACAGAATAAGTATTTTATCCAGGAAAAGGCCTCGGGCCCAAAGTTCCTACAAGAATAATACATCAATATTACTCAGTGATATGAAGGACGTCAAATAAAAGCAAATTTATAAAGAAATGATAAATAATGAACTTACAAAACATCTAAATAACATACTTCTCAAATGTATATTATAAACTATAATAGTGTGCATATATATGGATTTCTGTTTCACATTACATGTTTATCATGATGTGTCATCATACAGCAAAAACATTAACGTCTTCTGAAAAGCATGAAAAATGCAAGCTGCTAAATTGACTCTCTGAAACATTTTATCCATATTTAATAATTCTCTACAATTGTATTCATTAATTTTCACGAAATAGTATTGGGAAATATTTATTACGCGAATCAGTGTACACCAGGCATTCTAAAGAAAAATGTGCTTCATCTTCAATAATATTAAAACCTTTTTCACAGTATTCACAGATCCTCTCTTCTCTGGTGATACCCGACTGACGCCAGTCTTTTATAGTTAATTTATGACTAGAACATCTTAATTTGGCCAATGGATATATGTAGCTTTTGTTTGTAATACATATTGAATATTTTTTCAAGTGTAAGCATAGATTTGAAACTCCATCAGGGTATAATTTACAATTGTTTATATAGTTATGCCATTCTTGTACTGTCATATAGCTTATATGTTTTAATCGTTGTTTGGATATTTTGGAAAACCATCTTGTGCAATCCACACTTAACCAAATCCAGTGTGAAATAACAAATATTTAATATGAGTGGCCCATGTTGTTTGTCCTTGAAATTCCTCACCAATATACTATAGATTTTGAGGGATACCTGCTTATATCCATATGAAGAAGTCGAAGCCAATATTTCAAACAGCGCTTTGAATATTGCATAAACAAATGATGACGCCCACAATCCCCTTAAACTGCTGCATTTGCAGTGTTACTATTTGCTTTTTAAATTAGTTACAGAATTTATATTGTGTTATATCTGTTAACTCAACTCTGCTAAAGCCCAGTGGCTCACTTCCATATAAAGGAATTGGTATAATCAAAGCATGAAAAACTTTATTAACATTTAGTTACTGCTATTTATAATAAAAACTTGTTATTTAACATAATACTTCATTTGCTTGTTGTTTTTGTGATTTTGTCCAAGAAATTTCATTAGTAAAGATAATTCCAAGGTATTTTTAGTTAGATACAACATCTAGTTTCTTACCTTGAAAAATATTCAGATTAACGTAAAATACCTCGGCGATGGCAAACAATAACTTTAGTTTCATACAACTTTTACTTTCATACTAAAATTATTACCAAAAAATCGTAATATGATCTATATGTTTTGAAAAAAAATTACTATATTTTCTACGAACATTAGAAAACGAAAGCAAGAGTCAATTATTAGGTCATACGTTCGAAGGGTTTCTTGATTGTCACAGTTGGGACTCGGCAAAGGCAAATCGAAAATATTTTATCCGGTTTATCCGGATCCGCATAATAAATGCCTGCGGTATTCCCGAGTCCATGTAAAAAAAAAAAAACAAATTAAGAAAGAAATATCTTTGCGGAGGTAATACTATGGTTAACTTGTTTAGATTTAAAGCACGGTTAATAACTTAAATACTTTTATCTTTAATATAAAAACAAGGTACATGATATAACGCAAAGAGTAAGGAGAAAGGAACAAATACGTGGGCCTATATATGAACAACTATACATGTTTAATATTAAGGTTCGGGAATATTTTCAAATCATTTGAAATTGGTTTCATTATAACGTTGACCATTTAAGCGAGTGTAATGAATTTGTCCTTAAACTGGTCCTTATTAGAGCATCTGCAATTCACCTTCGTCAGTCATTCAATATGCGGGCCACTGGACCACTATATCTTTGATTTCCTTTTGCGCGCATTATCTCCCAATATTTTTGAAGATTGGTACCCATGTGTGGATGTGTGCCAGCCATTTCTGGAACAGTAAGAAATCCAATATGACCACACTGCAGCCCGCTTGAAATTAGGGTAAAGAGGGGTCCTTTTCATTTCCAGTTTTCCACGTCTTATGTACATCTATATAGGAAGAGTCGAAATTACAAGCACGAAATCGTTTCGCAGCAGGATGGCCACAGCCTTTTATGAGTTTAACGAGTGAAGAAATCACAAAATGTGAACTAAGGGTCCTTAGAAGTTATCGGCAACTCATGCAAGGCGCATTTTGTAAAGGGCCAGCGTTGCCTTGGGTTCATTAGGGCCCGACATCTGGTGGACGACATTTGAACAAGTCTTTACAGCTACATTTTGACACTTCAATATAAAGCCCTGCTCATCTAATAAGTTTATTTATTAAAATGACGTTACAAAAATTCCCGCTTTTTTTTTATATTAATTGAAATGTATAACTTTTATTGTTACACAAAAACATAAGTTTGAATAACTATTGAATAAATAGCCTACATGATATAACACTTGATTACTGAACATGAGGTATTTTTTAAATATTTTATAAGAATTAAAGGAATACTTGAGGGATGTGATAATGTATAGGTGAGCACGCCAAAAACCGACATCTGAAGTAACTACATGTGAACAACCCTAGTGAAATAGTTTAAAACCATGCAGCTTTCTTCCCCAGGGAAATATCCCTCCGTTCCACAAGACCTGACTTACTACTAGTCGAGTTGCCAGTAGAGGGTACCATTGAATTGTCTATAGAACAAGGTTTTTTAATGAATGTGTGATTGTAGGGGTCCACTGATACTTTTGAGGTGGGTAGTCCTCACGACGTCCTTGGTCAATTTTTATAATGTGCAAATGATGACCGCCATTGACGAAAATTGTAATTTCGTCAATATTTCAAGAAGTATAACCATGAAAATTGAGTCTAGACCTTGGTTTTCATGGTCAAATATTCAAACGATATAATAATAGCAACAGTTTTGTCCGTATTTTAAATGGTAATATGCAAATAAGGGCCACTACTTACGTAGCAATAAATACCATGATAATTGGTCGATCGTTGTGTCTAGATCAAGGTTTTCATGGTCAAAGATTCATATCAAACCATCACAGCAACGGTTTAGTTCGTATTAAAAAATTTAATATGCAAATTATGGCCGCCATTGAATTAATTTACTTTCCCTTTTATCTCAAGAGCTAACCATGATAAGTGGTTAAAAATTGTGTCAAGAGTTATGTTTTCATGTTCAAAGATTCAAATGGAACCATGTGAACAATGATTAAGCTAAATATTAATATGGGATGCCATTGATTGAAATTCTACTTTCTCAAATTAAAAAAAAAATATTGGAAACAATTTGATTTAATTTGAAAAAAACATGGATTTTGAGAGTTTTTCCAGGTAAAAGAATGTTAGAAGACCGTCGGCCTAAATGCCTGATGTTCATTTTTCTATATTTTTTAAAGTGCAAATTATGGAAAGCATCGCAGATAAACGTAATTTCTTCACTATAGATTTAAACATTGATATTTGGTCTAATATATTTGCTAAACCTGAGGTTCTTGGTCAGAGATCAATTTGAGAACCACCATTGAGTTGTCGGTTTCCCATTTAATCTAGATGCAAGACGGGGTCTACTTTCTAAGCTTAATATAATTAATAATAAATAATTTTTTTCACGAACGGTATTGTATACGTCCTGTATCAGTTCTATTTGGGGTTCTATTCCACATAAAATATACCTGACTATTTATTGATTATTGTATCCGCCAAAACAAAGTTGTCCGGTTACTATGTTTTCAGCCGGACGCCGCCGCCGCCGCCGAATATGTTTCCGGAGAACTCCTCCGTAATCACTATACGGAATTTTATGAAACTCGGAATTATGATTGGGTCGTATGTGAACTGCTGTGCCCTGATTTTTGGTTGACCTCTGACCTTTCCTCTCTGCAGAGCGTCTATCTGTGCGTCTGTTTTCACACATAAATCCACATATCTTGGGACTCGTACGACCAATCGGGCTAAACTTTTGCATGGGTGTAGATCTGGGATAGCTTTATATAATCCAAAAAATAAAACAGGGGCGCCACCTGCAAGCATTTTTGCACGTCCATCTGATTCATCTGCCTCGGATAAAATCATTCATATCGGGGCAGTGGTTTGATTTATCTGCCTGAAACTTTGCATGTGTATAAATCTTGGATAGATTTCCCGTTTATATGAAAGGAGGCATTTTTGCACAGTGTCCATCTGTTCGCCTGCCTTGGGTTAAAATCATTCATACCTGGGCAGTTGTTGGTCTTATCCAACTGAAATTTTGTACATTTGTATACATATAGGATAACTTTCTCAATTTTATGACAGGTGGCGCCACTTACATACACGTTTAAGCTGCAGATATCCATACTAACATTTTCAGGACTTGTTTGATGTATTTGCCTGAAATTTTGTAGTTAATAGATCCTGCATATCTCTTTATCATACACAAAACTGGTGGCACCACTTGCAACTATTTTTGCATGGTGTCTATCTGTTTATCTATCTAGGGTAAAAATCACTCATATCTTAGCACCACCTGAAATTTTGCATGGGTATACACCTTGGATAGATTTTTCGTTGAGTTGGCAGGTGGCGCCATCTACTATCACATATATACTTATATTATAGGACTAGTTTGACTCATTGGTCTGAAATTTTGCATGTGCATACATCTTACATAGCTCGACATTTTATACAAATTTGCTGGCCTTACCTACAATCATTTTTGCATGGTGTCCATCTATTCATCTGCCTATGGTTAAAATCACTCATATCTCAGCAGTGGTTTGACTTATCCACCTGAAATTTTGCACATGTATACATCTTGGATAGCTTTCTCGTTCATATGACTTGTGGCGCCACCTTCAATCATGGTAACGTAGCAGACATCCATGCCAATATCCAACACATCTCACTCTATTTCCCCTTATCACTAAACCAATGGCTTGCTACACCCATACCACTCTGATTTCGGCGGATACACGTAGTCGCTTGTCAGCTACCCGTATTCTAGTTTCCCTAATCTGGCTACAATCTACTTAATCCAATATGTTACATGGAGAGTGTGTCAAGATAAGTAGATGGATGTAATAAATGAGGTTATTAGGATAAAAGATCATTTTACATTTGGCCACTATTTCTGGATGACAAACCCATATGACGATGCAAGCAGTTTTGCTGCCTATATTTAATTCATTCAGTTTATAGAAAACACAGTCTTGTGTACAGGAACCACTTCAGATCCACCGGAATTATTATACCTAGGCGTTCATCCTAATTCACCATTTCACATTTTTTGCTTTAAATGAAAATTTGATGTATTTTTTGTTAATAAATGAAAATTAAAAATAATTTTTTACTGAACACTGGAGAGTAGGGTTGGAATATGCAATCTTTCGGTTTTATAAGTTTAAGATATCATGAAGCCTTTCTGTCCATTTTCCATGGCCAGAAGAGTTTCAATTCACAAAAATATTTAATTGAAGCAAAAGAATAATCATCAATGTCTGTATACATGGTGAATGTGATTGCACAATGATATCCATTGATACCAAATTTCGACATTAATGGTATATGGAGATGTAAGGTAGTTTTACTTAATTCTGGTATCCTCCCCCTCTGTATTTACCTGGCACTGTTTGGGAATACCGATCATGTAAAAAAAAATGCTTGTTAGATCGTTACAGAGCGAGCGGCACCTCATCAAATTTAAGTTAACATATTTGCAGTCCAAAATAGACAAACATTAATCAAGTCCAAATGGTAGAAAACGCGTATTTGTATTTATAATTCCTATCTTGATATGCCTTTAGCTTGAGTCTGGCGGTTTGGCCTTTGACACACATGCATATTCGTGTCTATAATATATCACATTTCAGTCACTTCAGTGTATAATAAAAACGTCTTCATTCCTCAAACACTGATGAATATTAAAACAGAGCATTGATACTGGCCTGCATGATTTGATCTTATTTGATCGGATCTGCTGAAACACTACTATTCCACAAAATAACCAAGCTCCTTAATAAAATTAATTGACAGTGGGCGAGCTAGCTATCTCCTGGTCTCTAGTTACACCACATGTTCTATTCAATGTTTATGTGTGATGCATCATACATCAAGGCAGGTTTTTCAGGTTTAAGGTATCCTCTCTTACCTATCCTAATTATGTATTTTTAGCGAACCTGTGAGTTAATGCGATGGTGTGGCGTCGTCCGGCGTCCGTCGTCTGTACGTTAACCCATACTATCTTTAAAATGATAGGCGCTATAGCATCACGAAATTTTACGCAAAAAAATAGCCTTCTGAAAAACTCTATAGGATTTTGCTTATTTTTTGGCCAACTGCATTTTCTTAGATTTTAATGAGAAAAAGCTTTAAAAAACTTTAAAAATCTTCTCCGACGAAACAGTCGAGCCAAATTGTTTAATATTTCACAGAAATAATCTCATATACTATCTCTCTCAAATTTGTTCGAATGGTTCCAGTTCGGTAATTGTTGGCCGAGTTACCGTTCAGTTGAACTTAGTCATCTGTCAAAAAAAAGCATACTGAAATTTCAATCTCAGAAACGGCTGGAGCTATTATCACCAAATTTAATGACAATGTTGGTCACATGAGTCATATCTGAAATTGAGGTATTGGTGGCGCCACCGGCTTTTTTAGTACGGGGTGTAGTTTTTAGTACAGAGCCTGTATCATATTGAGGGCTACAAAAAACTTCTTCACTGAAATCATATAGCCAAATTGTTTAATAACGCACATAAATTATCCTAGGGTAGTGTTTTCTGAAGTTTGTTCAAATGATCTCTGTTAAGTGACTTTTGGCTTAGTTATGGGAAGCTGAATTTAGTCATATGACATAACAGTCCATTTTAGCTCTGTGGCTACAAAGATCCTCTTCTCAAAAACAACTGGGCCAAATTCTTAAATCTCACACATTAATTATTCTCAGATGTTGATAATTCACGTTTATTCAAATGGTTTTGGTTCAGTGCTTTTTGGCTGAGTTACGGGAAGCCTAACTTAGTCAGTTTGCTGTATCTTCCTATATGAGTGATAAACCGGCAAAACGTTTTTCGACTGACGCCACTGAAGCCAATTTGTTTCATATTTTACAAGAATAATCCCAACAATAATTCTTATAATAATTGTCTTTAATGGTTCTTCATGAATGAATTTTGGCTGAATTATGGAGATTGAATTAAGTCATTTAACCGTATATGTTGGCTGTGTGAAGCAGTTACATCTAGCCTGGCACCAGTTTATATCTATAACATCATTCCACTAGATTTCAGGTTAAATAGCTTGGCAGACTGCCAACTATTTCAGATTTTGTAACAGGCCAAAGGTCAGCCTGGATCTATATTTAGTTTTGGCAGACTGGCAACTGTATGAGTTTATGCAACAGGTGAAAAGTTCACTCAGTGCAGCCAGGTATAGATCAAGAGTCACTCAGTGCAGTAGCTGGATTCTATTTATAGCTTTGGCAGAATGCCAACTGTGTCAGATTATGCAACAGGTCAAGAGTCAAGAGTTCACTCAGTGCAGCCATGTACAGGTCAAAAGTTCACTCAGTCTAGCTAGGTGCAGGTCATGAGTTCACTCAGTGCAATAGCTTGAGCCAGGAATTTGTCACAGATTATATGGGGCAACTGCCTTTCTCACCTAAGCCTGCATGGTCAGCCGAGTGCATCAAACTCGAGAAAATTGAGGTATTGGCCTGATATTTTGACCTGTCCATGCGTCTTTGATGGCTTTCTCGTTCAAAAGACAGGTGTTGCCACCTACAATGACTTTTGCACAGTGTATGTGCCTGCTTATTTCTCTAGAGGAATTTGATATTTCAGCCTGAAATTGGGCAAATTTATACATATCGTAAAGCTTTGTCGTATACAAGACTTGTGGCGCCACGTACAATATTTTTTGCACAGTGTATGTCCCTGCTTATTTCTCAGGAGGGGATATCAGCCTGATATTGGGCATATGTATAAATCTCTGATACCTTCGTCGTATACAATTAAGCATGTAGGCCAACTTAAAAAGTAATGGCTCAGCATTGAAGCATTATACCCGGTGTATAAACCATTACAACGGTTCGCATTAGGCCTGTAGGCCTTGTTACAAAGCGCAGGCTTCTGATGATATTATATGCACAGAAGCTAACAATATATAAATGTGATTAATGGAAGCTAAAATTATGCGAGTTTCTAAATTATTTTTAATTATTTTTCATCTTTTTTAATAGTTACACTGTGACTTTGCCATAATGATTTTCATAGTGTACATAGTTTTTTATTTTTGTGATCTTGTAAAAATATGTGACAAGGAGGGTCTGCTGGTCGAAAATATCATGTTTCTTCTGAAGATGGAACTGTGCATTGAAAGAGAATGACATGATTGAATGACATGTAATTCGGTCCTTTTGACTAAAGTACGAATATTTGTAGGCACGAGGCTGTGAATAACATGGTCATTAATTGCCGCGGGGACATCAGAGCGAAGCTTTTCGGCTCCAAAACGAATGCCCGGGCCATTTTAAGTAGTTCCAATAATGGCGACAGCTAATTTGCATATTAATATTAATAAGTAGGATACAAAGGTCATGAATCAGCAAATATATTTAATGCGGGCGCCAATGCAGGGTTCCCCTATCAGACTGTCGGACTATTTATCTGCGGCAACTCAACTACATTGGAAACATGGAAAGATGAAAAGAAAACTCAGATCAACATGGGTGCACAAGGTTTCAGTTTCTTCACTGGTTACGCGGCTTTCAAACCGACACAGGTAAGCTACGTACTAGTACACCAAATATCTATATATTAATAGCGTAAGGCGATTTTTGTCATTTTTCGTATCTTCTCTGATACCAGAGATATGCTCTGGGTTTATTTTATTTGCAATATTACGTGCATAATTTATAATTTTAATATTTTCTCTCCCGCGGGTGCCTCTTTTCTTTGTCTTCGGTCCCGGTAACACAATGGCCATAGAGTGTGAGATGGCGGAACAGTTTTACTCCCGGGGGCCCTATCTAGGAATTTCTTATATTTCGAGGTGACCCGCCCGAAATAATCCCCATTCGTGATCCCTTCTCAAAAGACAACCTCCGCGCAACGAAAAGGTCTATTGTGCACAAGAGGATCTCGCGTTAGGAGAATGCTTAAAAGGGGGATTTTTTAAAGAATGAAAATTTTCCGAACGGTAGTGATTGCAGGGCAGTGTTTAAAACCCGGACCCCACGGTCCCCGGACCCCGAAAACCAATTTCCTCATTTAACCTCATTTAACTTGACTTTGCTGACTGTTCCATTTTCATATTTTTTTATTTATGACTGAAAGAGGAATAAAATAGCACTCATGTCACACACTTAATATAATTTTTGTTTTATTTTAAATGAAAATTTAATTGTGCGGGCACACTGGGGGAAATTTATTTGATGTGCACTAACAATCGTTGTGGACCCGAGACTGATAATTCCGAGCTCTTCCACATAACAACAGGTTTCGTGTTCCATTCATAACAACCATGTAATTTAAAGTTGGCAATAATATAAATACCGAAAGGAAATGTTGATTGATTGCATTTCAAGCAACTATAGTTTCCAAAATAATGATTTTGTAAATGTTTTTAATTATTGTATTTTTTAAAACGCTTCACAAATGTAATAAATAGCATATATAAAATTATGAATAAAAACTGAGACATAAAAATGTAAAAATACAAATAATAACACAATAATAAATCACATGGGTGTTATGGTTAAACGTGATGTGAAAATATGTACTAAAGAAATGGTAATACAACGAGTAAACGGGGTCCGTGTAATCCGTGAGGTCCGTGTGCCAGGGTCCGTAAGTGTTAATTATCAATTTTTTTGTGCAAATCAGATTATTTCTACTAATTTTTAACCAAACATAATATTAAATATTTAATACGTTTATGATAAAATATCTGGATAAATTACCAAGAGAGTTTAAGAATTAAAAATTTGTTCTTGGGGTCCGGGATCCGGAGTCCGTGGGGTCCAAGTTTTACACACTGCCTGAATGCAGTGATTGTCTCACTGGAAAACATTGGCTTAGCTTTCAAACGGAAAAGGTCCTTGGGAGTGCGTGATATCTAAAAATATATACAGCCATTATATGTACCATATAATATAATGCTACCACGAACTTTTGCGCAGCGGAACTGCCCGACCATGTGAGTGCTCAGTTTTTGTGCCTGATAACGGGAATGCAATTATCGAGAACACGTCTCATGCAAGATAACAGGTTCCTTTACTGGCGGATTGTAGGGATCGGAGGGCAATATAATATATTTTCATATAAAAATGATTTTATTTATCACTTCTTCGAAAAGTCTCTGGCCAATCGCTTTGCTTCATTTAGTTTTATGCATAACACCATGCATATAATGAATCTATATATTAATAGCGGAACGCAATTTGTGTGGTCTTCCGTATCTCCTCTGGACATTACGGATTGCCGTGGTTTTCATCATACATATGCTCCGGGTTTGTCAAAAGATATTCCACCATTCTACAGGAACATATTCGTTCAAGTCATCCGACACAAGGTCAACTCAAAAACAGAATACTTATACCAAATGTCAGATTCAAAGAGATCTTATGACGGTAACATTTTACAACCAAGACTTTCATCTATGATAAGCTCAGAACTAAATGCTCGCCCGAAACCGTGCGTAGCACGGGTAATTGCTAGTGATTGGTTTAAAAGCTGTATTTTCACAGCCGGATATAATTCAAATGAGCAAGTGTGTAATGCATAATACGTTACTAATTTTTTAGCCAGATATAATAAATACATGTGCAAATTTGATAGAAAGTGTATTAATATTTACAATAACGGGTGTCTAATGGTAGTCCCAGAAGACTCAATGAATAAGAGATGCATTCGGAACACCTCGGCCGAAACCGTTGGATTCTAGCCTTGGATGTACAATTGGGCGCGATCATGGAAAGGATTCCGGCATGGTAATGGCAAGGCCACGTCACCCGCATACCTGCTGTGTGCTGTGTAAAAGCAAAACAATGAGTATTTTGTAAAAGGTGCTGCCAGTCCTCACCTATTCCATCTTTAAAGCCATAAGACAACAATGATTCAAGAAATAGAGGGGGAAATTACAGGTTTACTGATGCGTTTCACATGAAGGATATAGTACACGCCAGGAAGTCCACCCCTAGTGGGCGATATATGAGACATCTATGATAAACTGAATTTCTAGTTAAATTAAAATCGGAACCTTTTTACATTTGATGTTTAGCAACAAAACAAACCCATATTTTACACATTATTATGGTAAATCAATGTATTCTTTGGGGAAAATGTGATATTTTCTTTGAGAGTCAGTATAAATGCCAACACGGTGGATTTACTATAATTGATGGGGTATCCTTGGCCATAGATACATCCGAAGCCTGATCGGCACCGGTCGGCCGAGGTGTTCCGGACGAAAAGAAATGGCTCCTGCGCAAAATCGGCCTCACAAGAGTTCGACTCTCCTCAATAGGGTTTGTGGGCTTCCGGTGCACCAGTGCTTCTACATACACAATGGCGTGGGTAAAAATGTAGGAATGAGGGTGTTGTAGTCCGTGCAAGTGCGTTGGATAAGAATTTCAAGGCAAATTACATAAATATTGGTGTTTTTGGTGAAAGGAATACACAGAATAAGTAATATTTTCTGAACATGCGCTGGATGGAAAGTAAACACAAATGTTTTTTTTCCCTTAAAATGTAACTGATTTTGATTTTAAGGTTTGACAGTTGAACAAGTTGTCCCGGCCGTCCCACAGAAAATGACTTCTGGCTGAAGGTAGGCCTCTAAAATAGTAGCGAAACATATCACCAGGTGTCGCATATGTTTCCCATTATCCTTTTTCAGAGTAGATCGTGCGAACCAGTGAACTCAATAGTCCTCATTGATATCAGTGGTCAAAACCTTTCATAAACGTGCCTTGTACGGGAACAAAAACTTTGTTTTCTTACTAGTTCGATTTTTTAAAGAAAGGTTACATTTTGTTTAGGTATTTATATAGAGGCATTTTATTAAAAAAAACTTTTATGACATTTAAACAGACATGAAATACCGTCATTATTAATAGAACACCTATCATATCCCGTGAGAATTTCATCCTTAATTGATGGGCAATGCCATCTACGGGCATGGATTTACCGCGTATAGACCGATAAAGAGCGATACATTATTTACACAAGTTTATTTATAGATATGCTTGAAGGAGATAGCAATTAAAGTTCCATTGGGGCTCTTTTCGATAAATCACGTGACGAACCACGTGAACTAAATAAAGACCCTGCTGGAAACAAGCAAAGATAAATAAACTATTGTAGAGGTCCATCAATTCTCTTCTTCTTATCGCCCGTTTACAGTCATGGGTCTTCTGCAGTTCAATGGAAGTTAATGAACATCGGAGCAGACGACAGCTGGTGTTTTGCGTCATGCCCGCAAGGAAGTACGTAAACGGTTTCCCTTGGATACGAATTGTCGTGGTGAAGCCTTGATGCAGGCTCGCATTTATTAATATGTAAGTGTGTGATATATTTTATTAATGTTTGCCCCCCCCCCCCCGTCCCTCTGTACCAATTCTACCATCCTATATTCATTAAACTTCTTAAAGTTAAAATATTTTAGTAATTAAATGTCGTTATTTTACAGTTTTAGTCATTAACTGTCTTACCTAAACATATGTTATTCGTTAAATGTCTTGAAATAACCTTTTAGCCATTTAATATTTTACTTTAATCAGTCATCAAATGTCTTAATTTAGCCTTATTTTTATCACTAAATGTCTTAAGCGGCGTTTACCGGGAGCGCGGAATGCGGATTGAAGCAGCAAAACGCGGTATGCGGTATAGATTCGCGTTGGGCATTTTTTCGGGATCATCAAGCCCATATAGCAGTAAAACACTACGATAGGGGCTTGATGATCCCAAAAACAGCTAGATCGCGCTGTACCCGTAGGTCATATATATGGGAACCGAAGCACATGGTCGCTATACCGAGCGGTATGGGGATCCATTTCTCCCGTTAGAATTCCATTTTACCGCTTGTGTCATGCCGAATACCGCATACCGCGGACCGGAAAAAGCTTAATGATAAAATAACTAGAGCTTACCGCTTACCGCATATCACATAACGCATGCCCGATAAACGCAGCTTTAACCCTATTAGTTTCTTTATATATCTTCATTTAACCGTTATATTCAATAAATATCTTAAACTGACTCCATTGTAGCCATTAAATGTAACCATAAAATTATCATTAAATAAGTCATTAAATTACACCTAATATAACCATTTTTCTTTTACTTTTGCCTGTATTAGAACGACGTTTTGTCATAAAATGTCTTAATATAACCATATTTTAGGAAAATATACTGTCCTTTAACCATTATTTATTAATTGTATCCGCCAAAACAGAGTTTTGCGGATACTATGTTTTCAGCTGCACGCCGCCGCCGCCGCCGCCGCCGCGTAGGTGTCCGGAGAACTCCTCCGTAACCGCTGGGCGGAATTTTCCGAAACCCGGGATTATGTTCGGGTCACATGTGAACTGCTGCGCCCCGATTTTGTTTTGACCTCTGACCTTTCCTTTGCGCTCTGCGTCCGTTTGTGCGTCTGTTTCCACACATAAACCCACATATCTCGGGAACCGTTTGACCGATCAGGAAAATCTTTTTGCACAAATGTAGCCCTCGGAGAGCTTTATAACATACACCAAAAATGGTGGCGCCACCTGCAACCATGTTTGCACAGTGTCCATCTGTTCGTCTGCCTTGGGTTAAAATCACTCATATCTCTGCAGTGACTTGACTAATTCACCTGAAATTCGGCATGCGTAAACATCCTGGATAGCTTTTCTGATTTTATGACAGGTGGCGCCACCTACATTCACGTTTACGCTGCAGACATCCAAGCTCATATCTCGGGAACCGTTTGACCGATCAGGAAAATTCTTTTGCACAAATGTAGCCCTTGGAGAGCTTTATAACATACACCAAAGTGGTGGCGCCACCTGCAACCATGTTTGCACAGTGTCCATCTGTTCGTCTGCCTTGGGTTAAAATCACTCATATCTCTGCAGTGACTTGACTAATTCACCTGAAATTTGGCATGCGTATACATCCTGGATAGCTTTTCTGATTTTATGACAGGTGGCGCCACCTACATTCACGTTTACGCTGCAGACATCCAAGCTCATATCTCGGGAACCGTTTGACCGATCAGGAAAAGTTTTTTGCACAAATGTAGCCCTTGGAGAGCTTTATAACATACACCAAAATGGTGGCGCTACCTGCAACCATGTTTGCACAGTGTCCATCTGTTTGTCTGCCTTGGGTTAAAATCACTCATATCTCTGCAGTGACTTGACTAATTCACCTGAAATTTGGCATGCGTATACATCCTGGATAGCTTTTCTGATTTTATGACAGGTGGCGCCACCTACATTCACGTTTACGCTGCAGACATCCAAGCTCATATCTCAGGAACCGTTTGACCGATCAGGAAAATTTTTTTGCACAAATGTAGCCCTTGGAGCGCTTTATAACATACACCGAAAATGGTGGCACCACCTGCAACCATGTTTGCACAGTGTCCATCTGTTCGTCTGCCTTGGGTTAAAATCTCTTCATATCTCTGCAGTGGTTTGACTAATTCACCTGAAATTCGGCATGCTTATACATCCTGGATAGCTTTTCTGATTTTATGACAGGTGGCGCCACCTACAATCAAGTTTACGCTGCAGACATCCAAGCTCATATCTCGGGAACCGTTTGACCGATTGGGCCAAAATTTTGCATGTGTATAAATCTCACATAGCTCTTTATCATACGCAAAACTGGTGGCGCCACCTGCAGCCATGTTTGCACAGCTCCCATCTGTGTGTCTGCCATGGGATAAAATCACTCATATCTCGGCAGTGGTTTGACATATCTGCCTAAAATTTTGCAAGTTTATACATCCCCGACAGCTCTCTTGATTTTATGACAGGTGGCGCCACCTGCATTCTAGTTTATGCAGCAGATATCCAAGCTCATATCTTGGGAACCGTTTGACCGATTGAGCCAAAGTTTTGCATGTGTATAGAGCTTTCTGGATTTTTTGGTAGGTAGCGCAACCTACATACACAATTTGGCTGCAGACATCCATGCTAAAATGCAACACTTCACCCGTTCCACTCTGATTTAGGCGGATACAAGTAGTTGCTTGTCGACTACCCGTATTCTAGTTTAATGACTTAATTTAACCATCTTTATGTCTAGATTTGACATTTTTTTTGCATTTTTATATGTTTTCAAATAATTTTAGTCAACACATTTTTAAAATAAACCATCTCAATTTAATCATACTTAAAGTTTAATTGTGGTGATACATTGCAGGAAAAAATATAGCGGAGTATTACAAGAATAAGATATTATAAGATGATTCATGTTCCTATACGAAATTTTGTAGACAGTTCCCAGTTATCAAGGTTTTTCTATATGTGAGTCATATAATCAAATTTGATCATGTTATCCTCTATTATTATGAAACCCAATGTCCTGTATATCTGTCCTCAATATTCTCAAGGTATGGTGAAAAATGTAAAAAAAAAAAACCCGAACAAACCACGAAAAAAAGCCCCCTTGAGGAGAACATAAACCCGATGACGAATATGCTTCCCGCAGCCCTGAGAGTAAATATTTAAAAAGAAGATTTTTTATGACACCTTAGGGACCCTACGTGAACATGTGTATGGATATAAAGTTATCAGCCTGACAAGAAATTTACGGCCCCCTACCGTACATTATTCATGTTTTCTCCACAGGGCGCTGTATTTTCTAAAGAAAAAATGTGGAACAAAGTACCATGTCCGCGCACAACATAAACAAGGTGCCAGTTTTCAAAAATAAAACTGAAACTGGGACAGATTTCAGAGGCAGATCAAGTATTTGGAAAGGTGAGGGTCGAACCCAGACTAATAACAATACCTAAAAAAGGTCCTCAAATCCAGAAAGACAGGGGTCCCGGCCGGATTAAATTGGTTTTAAAAACCTGAGGAAAAGGTTGTTGCGCGGCTCAAAAGGAGGGGGTCTGGACCAAGCTGTTCTGTGCGGGCACAGTGAGACAGCTGCAGAACTTCAAAATCAAAATTTGTTACATTTCAAGGAAGCATCTTCTGGTACATTTTACATGCGCATGCTTACAAAATGTTAATACATCCATAAGTCCTTAACTACAATAAAAACCCCATGTTCATAAAAATTGCCTTAAAACAATTCTCATCCAAAACACTTGAATGGACTAACTTTTCCTCTTCATCTCATTTATACCTACGCCTTGGGTGTATGTAGAACCTCCGGTGCATTGTGGGTGTCAGCTAGATTTTGACTCCAACAATCCCTAAACAGCTCGCTTGTTGTAAGTCCGAGTCTGCGCAGTATGATATACGCAGAACGCTACTTGTTGCTTAACGGGCTCATTTCGTTATCCGACGTCTATTACTTAAAAATAACCCCCTTACCTTTTTTGTAAAAAAAGGTCAGAAACTATGATCCCACCACATACGGCTGCTCGTTTTGTTTATATCCACGTGTTTTTAACATGTGGGATGCCCTCCAAAACACTACAAACAGATTCAGCTAATGAAAACACATTCAACAAGGACACCTGACGACAAGTGATACGAACCAAAGTTTAGCAAAGGGTAGCGTCAAATTGACCCTCTGGCATTACGACCAGATTACTGGCGCCAGAGTGTCAAGACATCTACCTCTTAGGATCGCATTATAAGGCTTTATGATGATGCAAATATTTTCGTCATTTCTGACAACGCTTCATGGGCTACTGGTTCACTGTCAATCAACATAAACCAGGCTATTCGTTAGCATTTTTTGTGTACTTTTTAATTATAACAAATATGAACGAGAAAAGTTCCTGTTTAACCAAGCACATTGGTAAATTCCTCGGCATGTTCGTTGAATTTATGACCGCATGAACACAAGCATGGCTCGCACGGGTTACAGGACGCAGGCTACTTGCAGGCGACACAGGAAATGACCCACAATATGAATGCAACCAGATGCAAGACCACTGCGATACATTCCTCCATATTACTAGTATCACGACTCGAGTAGGCTTACCAGCCCAATTATCCGATTGCTTACTGAGTCGGGTTGTCACGGCTAAGGAAAGGGTATTTTGCAACCAGTGACCTTTTAACTTCCGCACATATGGACCAACCACCTTCGTTTACATGGTTTTCCTATTTACCAATATTGGTGGACGTACCGTGTTTTCTCACACATAAAGCTCAAATATCCGCCAGTGAGGCCTTATAAGAAGTTTTCCCATCAGGAATTACCTAAAGTTTATTAAAGGGGCACAATCACCTATACGATTTTTATAAACTAAAGGTAATCACTTGGAGAATTTATAAAAATAGGCCAGAAAACGTTGATATCACGGCACACAGCCTGCTTGCTTTGTTTATATCAACGGTTTTATAATATGTAGGGGCCCGCCAAAATAATTAAAACAAATTCATCAACGGCATCCGGCGGCAAGTCAGATAAAGAGCTTTTCAAATGGCGTTTTCTCTAATATATATATATATATATATATATATATATATATATATATATATATTCTATATATTCGCATATATGCAACCTACCACCATAGGTTACATGTTTTTCCCGCTTGTCAACATTGCTGTGTTTACAAACATGCTGTTGATAAACAAGTCCATACATCCTTCATGGAGGCCTAATAAGAACTTTTTATAACCAGAATTACATTAAGATCATTAATATATACACAGAGGAAGCCAGAAATCACATAAATTCGTTATTTCAATAGGTAGGTGAATAGGCACCTTTAATATATCGGCAGTAAGCCAGATTTCACATAAACTCTACAGAAAAGGTGGTTGAATAGCTGGCTTTAACGTCTTTAAATGAAGCCCAAAGTACCCGGGTCTGTATTCAAAGACAGGGCCTCAAAGACAAAACAGATTCACTCAAACAATCAAGGATTTTTTTTTTACATTTTTTGTCCTTCTCACAGAAAAATATAAATAAATTTAAAACAGATAAAAAAAACACAGAGACTCATTCAAATATATTCTAGACTTGTCATGACTTATGTATTATTTCACTCTCCTTGCATAAAAATGCCTGAAACCCAGAAAGCGTGAAAATTACACATCATTCTTATCATATATAATTACGTTTTCATCGTTCAATCTAAATGCCCTCAGCAGGTCCTGGACAAATACTTAGACAAAATACGGAATATATCAGCTTTTATTCGGTCGCACACTCTTGATTATTAAAATCTCTTTTTTACAGGGTAACATAACCGTTGAATTACCTGCGTTTCATTCACTATAACTGAAAAGGGCATCTTATTTGTGTGTTTTTATTGATTTAATTATCTGGAAGGACTGTTATTATAGTGAATAGATCCGGCAAAAACTTTCCGCTGAATTCAGTTATCTAGATGATGGGAAGCGTAAATTAAACACGTAAAAAGGGGGCGATTGAAGGCAGATAATTCAACAAAACGCCTCTCGCTTTAGGCGAATATCTGAATAGTGGTACGGGTTAATTAAACACGTGAAAAAGAACAAGTGGGGAAAGAGAATCGTGTAAAGATGCTTTAAGAGTCAAATTTATCTCAGATAAAAGTAATGTGTCGATTTTGAAGGCTTTTGTATCAGCAATATACGTGTGTGCAGCCTTATACAATAGGGTTTGAGTTATAGGAATAATCAAACTTAAGGGAAAAAAAACATTAAAAGCATCTACATGTCCTTTCGTATTAAATGTCATTGGTTGTGGACGTGTGGTCGTATTTTGTATTTTAAAATTAATCATAAAAATAAATAATAATAAGATAACAAAAATTATTTAATATCCTTAATCATAACGACTGTATTTTCCAGCAATGCCGAGCAATTACGCAGCAGAATTGATTGAATCATTCATTTATTATGTACAAAATTTATGAATAAGATTGATTAATAAATATCTTAACTTATTATATTATGATTGGTGTGAATACAAATAACATGTATGGAATTAATTATTTTGTCAAAAAATATGTTCTTTTTCCCCATCTTACAGTGCGATATATCATGTATTAGAGAAACGTCTTGTTTTAATCATTCCATTAAAAAAGTAAGCACCAGCGATCAACACATGACAATCCAGTTACACACTTCTAATATACTGGTAAAAAAATCCATTACATTTTTTTTTGTCGGGGGCCTAGTGGCGAAACACTTGTGGGTTAAGACCGCTTTTCCTGCTCTGAGAGAAGAGTTTACCTCGAGGTAAAACTCACCATGCATCAAGTAGTAAATTGGTACTGATCATGGGCGTACGTTAGTCAAATGAAGAACGACTATTTTTCTACCATTTGTTATGACAGCTTGCATGGTTTGCTCCCCCGAGAACTGAGAAAATTAAGCTATAGGAAAGAAAAGGCCCGAGGACAAGGATGGCCAGGGACGTAAACATTGGAGGGATGAGGGTATATATCCCCCCCCCCCCCACTTTTTGGCAAGGAGTGGGGGCGGTGGTCAATGTAGTAACCCCCCTCTCCTTGTCAGAGAAAATTATTACAATTGAAATATTATAGACTTCGGCTTCATTTTTGAGTTAACTATAAAATATAAATATAAATATCTAAAACTGGTTTAGAAATAACTTATATTGGAAAATAAAACCTTATTTTCTAAAACCTTCTAATTAATTGTAAAATATTTGAAATGTTATTAAGTATGTATATTTGAAATTTGTTATACAAACGCTAAAAAGGTGTATGTGTGTGTGTGTGTGTGGGGGGGGGGGTCTGCGTGTGCGCCTGCAAGTCACCCCCCTTCACCACCCTGGAATAAAATTGACTACACTGAGGATTGTTACGGGGTGAAATTTTATGTAACGGAACCTAATATAAACAGATCACGTATGCGTGATGAACACAAATTCTGTAAGGAGATAAAAAATCAGATTCTGTAACACTAGGAAGCGGGAAATGTCTAGGGGAATGAATAAAGAAGTCTGTGGTTTTTTGTTAACAAATAACTATAATTCATTCTTAAACAACCCTAACAATACAATACACTAAAACAATGCAATTATACAGTAAAACAGCGGTACAGCAACAAGTCAATACAATCACAGAGAAAATAATGTATGTGCACAGTACCTGGATACCAACACCATCACAACGATAAGTCCTTTAAATGAAAACTCTCGGAGAATGACAGTCCAGTGGAAAGTTTTTGCAACAACCCAGAAAGTAAACTGAAGTCCAAATGCATAAAATCCAGGAGAAAGTCTTTGAAAAATGTATAATTGCCGCATTCTTCGGATAAAGTCCTAGAATCTGACACGTGCTTCTGCGTCCGCCGTAAACTTCTCTGCTTTCTGCCCTCCTCGTTTTAAAAAACGGCCCCTTTATATACCTTCACACCCAAGCCGGGAATTTTCCACTTCTCGAACAGTCTATAAGATCTTGCACAATCACAGTAAACACGCGCTTCAGGAATTCTCTAGAAAAACAGCGCCGTGTATCTCTACACACCAGGCTCATCACGTGACCCACGACCAGGCGTGAAAGCTCAAAGCTAACATGACAACGAGAGTTCAACCAGTACGGATTAAACAAAGAATGTAACACGCGGCCAGACACGAGCGCCACAACAGGAGATACGCCCGTGTCACATAATAAAAAGAGCACCTGTAACAGGATAGCAAAAGGTAAAGTGGAATAAGACTTTCTTATTATACAATAGGCGATATATATCGTAAACTGTCTTGTCATCGTGCCCTACCTTCCTAAACAGTACTGGTTTCACTGAAATTTTGTTTTATAAGAAGAATAGTGTATAGTACGCTCTTTACACAGCGCTTTACCTATAGGCCTTCTACCTATATCGTAAGCGCTGTTTGCTTTGACCTCGTATCCAGAATCTTTGCACCAGAAGGGAGCACTGTATTTTGATCCAATCAGATGAGACTCTGTGCTGGAAGACAAAACGGTTTACCAGCCAAGCGAAGAATACACGAAGCTAATGTTGTTCATTTCTTTTTGAGTGACAGCTCATCGCCCCGGCAACCGTTTGAACAGGCGACAGGCTCAGAGGGAATGGCCCCACATGTGGTTTCTGGGCGGAGCCTGATGCCTGTCGAATGTTTGTTGACTGGCATTTGGTTGGCTGCTAGTCACTTCAGCAGTTTTTTTTCAGCAGACAGGCAACCTGGTGTTTAAGTGCATCATAAACAGTCAACGCTGGCAGCGGGAAAATCAGTAGCTTCTTTAGAAGCGCAAGATATCTATTCTCTCTGCTTAAGGGCGTTTGGTTTTTTCGTCTTATATACTATAAGAGTAATGCCTGAAAGGCTATCGGATCAATACAAAAAAATTACACTTAAAACATTTATAATGTAACTGGCACATTTTTAGTGTTTTATAAAGAGAGCAGCTAGAAAGATGGAAAATTTTTTTTCTTTCTCTTTTATGTTTATTGCTTTTACTTTGTGATAAATATTGAGCATGGTTCACTTCAGTATATGTTATACAATATTCTGATAAATAATATTTTTTTTTATATTTTATTTTAATTTAAACTATACAAATAATGTACCCCACTTCTATTGGGACAATGTATTCATCTGGTTTTATATCCTGAAGCCGATCTGGTTTTATATCCTGAAGCCCAGCATAATCCATTTTCACAACAAGAGCATTTTTAAATATCTTGATTGGATCTTCAGCTCCCAGAGTCATCTATATTTAGCCGTGCTTGTGCATAGATCAGAGGTGCCTGGAACAGAGGGGCAGTGGCATATATATTCATAAACAAATAACGAATTCGATTCTACGTATATAATAAAAAAAAGTATATTAAGATGTGACTCCCCCGGTCCGGGTGTCGTACACATCATTTCCAGTGCTGACGGGACTGGATTACCCTTGGACACTTTACAGCATCGTCGTCACTTACTGATGAGACTGCCACTTTTTTTCGTTTCTTTTCGGTAATGACAGTGCCGAAAGCAGACAACTGCGTTTTTGCCTTCGCCTCCTGCAAGTCTATTCTCTCCGCAAGCGAAGCAGCTGTCAAGACTAAAATTGCCACCAAAACAGTTCGAACCTGCGATAAAACGACATTTTTAGCAGTTGCTATAAAATATTAATACTCAGAAATCAAGAACGCGTGTTTTAACGAAGTCAAATTTACATAGTTTGTTTATCCATAGAACGAAAAACAATCTTTCATTGACACAAACATGTAAATTATATATCCGACCCATGGCATGGTACATAGTTTATAACCTGAACTTTACTACGAAAATTTTCTATTTAGTCAACCCGGTGCTGGAACCATTTTGTTATATATCCCACTATCTACACATATTCGCTACTGTGTAGGGTACATAAAAGTACTGAAGCGATCGTTATTTGTATTTAACATTTATTTACAATTACTTTATGCATTTAACACTGTAAGCATGTTTTATTATGTTTCTACGGTACGAGTTACAAAAATTCCTACGATTTGCTGCTATTTACACTATTTTTTTAGTGGAGGTTACCGCCTGCATTTTTCAATGCTAACTAAGCTACGTTTATGTACATCTGCAGAATTCCATTCCGGTTTCGGACTATGTTTCCTCTCATTTTATATCCTAGTGACTACTGCACCTGCGGGCCCTGGGTGCTTTATCGTCCCCATTGCTCGATCATACCCCGAGGAACCCCAAAAAGGCGCACACGTTTGTGAGTAAACACGGCCGTTTGGTACGGCCTTCCAATTAAACCTGGTGAGTACACCCTAGGCAAGGGCCGAAAGTGAAAAATCTCACCGCCTCGGCTGAGATTCGAAGTCACGATCTCCCGGCTTTGAGTCATGTGCTCTACCCCTGAGCTACAGAATCCGGTCTACATTTACAATGTTGAATAATCGTAGGATTCCCTGGGACTGTTTATGATCGGTTGTATACACTTTACAGGGGCGGATCCAGGATTTAGGAATAGGGGGGGGGGGGGGGGGTGGTCCAACCCAGGAGGACAAATGAAAACCCTAAAAAAAAGGTCCTCAGGTCTGATAGGGGGGGGGGGGGGTTCAGGCGGCAAAATTTTGTCTGAAGCCCTTAAGAAAACGTTTCTGATGAAAGGGGGGGGGGTCCGGACCCCCTAGACGCCCTAGACCTCCCCCCTTCCTGGATCCGCTTCTGCTTTACAGTGAGTATTCGTGTTTGCGTAGGATTTTCCCCCAGCACTCATGATACGCGGTGTTTTACGGCACAATAAGTCCATGTGTTTGAACATGACCAGATTAAACAAATACATGAACACCGTCAAAAGAGACCTGCTCTACCAGGTCGAAGTGCCAGCTGTATGAATAATGAACATACCTGTGTACTATTTACTTTTATTACACTCGACTTGATTGGTTGATAACGATTTCGTGCCAGTCACATGAGACACTGTTCATAATCCACGAAAGAGCTGTCAGGACGGCCACTACCAATGTTTTACGCGACGTAGCTTAGCTTAGCGAAAGCTTTGCTGAATTAAAGATGCTTATGTCAAAATAGTAAACTTCTAACTTTAGATTAAACCAGACGTTTGGAACAGAATTATAATCACAAAACTGATTCCAGGAAAGTTCAGGTTTCTCTCTGACAGTTTGGAAGACTTAAAAGATATTGTCTAATTTTCTATTGACTAGTACTGCCAAAAATAATCTAAATATGTTGAAGGGATTGAAAAACTATGCTTTTTATGCATTATAATACGTCAAGATGTGGAAGTGTTGTATGACCTATATTTACGTAATATTCTTTTCATTTAACAGGTTTACAAAAAATAACTATTACGAAACTGAAAAAAATGGTTGTGGGCTACGTAAAATCCATTATATTGGTTACTCTACTGTGTGTAAGAGCATCCCTTATGTCATTTACACTACCCTTCAAAATTTTAATGTTTCCTTTTCTTGTCATTTTTTACCATGTATGCCGACCTGCTCAAAAAGTTCTACTAAAGTCCAATCGAACCTAGGCTGTCCAACACGTGGTAGGTTCTTCCGTGCCCGGATTGAGATGACAAGTCATCAACAAAAAGCTATATCAACTACAGAACCTTGATCCACATGGGCATCATACTAGTGATTACCTGCGACATGTTGTACCACTTGTTTCTATCTTTGAAAATCTCACGACGCGTCATTTGTGTTCGTACTATGGTAAAAAAAACTGTTATACGACCCCCTGTATATCCGATCCTTGGCAGTAGAGACATTTCCATTACGACTTGGTAAGACAGTGCTGGGTATCGCTCACAAATTTCGTATTGCAATTGTTACGGAACATAATATCAACAGATCACGTATGCATGATGAACATAAATTTTATAATGGAGATAAAAAAAATAAGATTCTGTAACACTAGGCAGCGTGAAATATCTGGGGGAATGAATAAAGAAGTCAGTGGTTTTTTGTTAACAAATAACTGTAATTTATTCTCCTTAACAACCCTAACATTACAATACACCAAATCAATACAATCACACAGTATAACAGCAGTATAACAACAAATCAATACAATCACACAGTAAAATAAACAAAGTGCACAGTACCAGGATACCACCACTGTCACAGCGATAAGTCCTTTAAAATGTATAAGCCGGATGAAAAGTTCACACAAATTCTCTCGGAGAATAACAGTCAAATGTAAAGCTCTTATAACAATCCAGAAAGTAAACATGAGACAGGCAGCACTAAATTGTAAAGTGTTATTATAGTAGAATCCCTGAAAATACTGGATAATCGGATAGGTCCCATACACTGACTAATTTAACACGCTTCTGTGTCCGCTGGAATATTCTCTCATCTCTCTCTCAGCTCTAAAACACAGCCCCTATTTATAACTTTTTGCCCCAAGCCGAGAATTTTCCACTTCTCGAACAGTCTAAAGAATCTAACATAATACAGAGTACACACGCTCAAAGAACATACTAGAACAGAGAACGCCGTGTCAGGGTTTACACGTGGGCCAACCCGGCCCGGCCAGGCGACGCTGGCACGGCGATGAGCTACGTGTGCTACACGAACCAAACGCCAACAACACATGGAACATCCGTGTGCACAACAAAACAATCATCTGTGAGACCGCTGCACACAATAAAAGGGCACCTGTTACACAATTTATAGCAAACTAAAGGAACAATCGTGTTTTTCTATTACATATATTAATATATATATGATTAATATTATAATGATACTTTAATTATAATGACACATATTTTTATGCAAATCATTTTTTTCAACCACGATATTTGGCAATATAAACTTAATATATGAATACTTAATAAAATATATACTTTGTAAAGTACCTTCTTGCTGTTGACAGTTCCCAAAGAAAAGAAACCCATTAGAATCGAGGTTTTCTGTAGGCCTAACACGTGCAAACAACTTGTCAATCAGAGAATAGAGAACTGAGGTTTAGCAAGGAGAGGGACAGATTGTTTGCACGATTACATTCATGTACCACATATCAAGGCTGCCGTTCTTACACAATCATACTGTTAACTCGACGCTAAAACTTCTTACAGTTATCATACAATGTGAAGAGAGGATATTAGTGAGTTATTAATTATTATGTTAGTATTCAGCACATCTTTCTTTTCCTTGTATGAAAATATTCATCGTATACCAATAAGTCATGGAGCAGACATGCTAATATCCCGTGACAGCCCTGTGATCTTTGGTATATCAGGCCAGCTTGAACATTTCCTACAAAACGTCTATAAAGATCCGGCAGCGGCACGGCAGCGGCTTACCCTGTATCGCGATACTCAATATGAGAATCGACGTATCGCCATAAACCTATATATCGATAATATTGCCAGCCCCATGCAACGTAAAATAAACGAAGGTCTACCAAAGAAGAGTTCGATTAAATACGAGTAATCTTTACTAAACCAACAGCAGAGATGTTTCTGTGCAGGATTAAATACTTCCTTACGTCCGATATTTTTCTTCTGCGACTGTGCTCGGCTTTGCTGATGACGAAAAATTTTGCTTGCATAACTGGGAAACTGGTTATACGGTCCAATGGCCGAAACCGCAAGTATAAAGGCATTGCGTCTCGAAACACTGTCGTTCACAAGATCGGGTTCGGCTCTCGAATGGCATGGCTGGGTCTCCGCTGCTTGGATCGGTAGAGGGAATGTAGGTTGCTTCTGGCTTTGCGTCTGTGGATGCTGTAGCTTTCCTGAAAGATCACCGACTCGGGATGGACGGTGGCGGTCTTTGCCGCTCTCACCTTGGCTTGGTGAGGCGTTGCGACTGTTGGCTCGGAGAACATGCTTAAGGAGCGCACAGGGCTGAGGTCTTGACCACAGCAACCTGTTGCTGCTCGAAGAGCGTATACTTTCTTTGGCTTGACTGTGCTCGACCACCAGCTATCACCGGTGACTTGTTGTACGACTGTCTTACGTTTGTCTTGGTTATAGGTCGTATCTACTTCCACCATGTCCAATGTTTATATCTGTAAACCTTACAATTTGTTCTTCTATTGTGGCTAGGTGCTTGTTTCATGCTTAAGTTAATTTTCATTTTCATAACTGAAATTCCACAACAGCAACAGTTTAATGTGTTTTGTATTGGATTGTCATCATTAGACTACGCATGCGGACCACGGATACGGATTACGCACTATTGGAAACCCGCCTTGACATATCAAATGAACAGCCTGTACAGTTAGTCTCTTTCACAGACACACGGTGGCGCTCCGCAACCCATGCGGGTCTCTTAATAGATACCAATTTTTAAAAGAAAATTGAAACAAGACGGAAGTCCCGTTCAGCATGCTCAAGGAATTCCCTACAGAAAGGTCACTTCAGCAGACAGCAGGTGCCCATTTAACTCTTTTCAATAAAAAGTGATGACCATCAACACAATCACACAAACTGTATTAAGAATAATACCTGCCTATGTACATGCCAGAGTCTAAACATACAATGAAGCGCCAACGCTTTTGCTAATACGACAAATCTCACCAGTCAGAGCCATGGTCTCTTTCTCTAGTAACATACTCTCTTGTTGGTGGAACAGGTCACATACACACAATTTTGAAGTTTTTATTGTACTTTGAGTGGCGCCATTTCAGCCACTGATATTACAGATTCCGCGACCAGCTGACTGTGGGAGTGGCGTTACATCCTTGAACGAGGACCGCACTGTATGGTTCTTTGAGGATGCGAATGTTTTGTTGTAATTTTGACAACGCCTCAGGGCCTACAGGTATGCTGTCCCTTGACATAAATCAAAAGACAGTTTAAGTACACTTTCTAACAACCTACCATGTGCGAGAAAAATTCCGTTTAACTCAGCATATTGGTGATTCCCTCTGTATGTTTTTTTTTCTGACCTCATTAAGACAAGCATGTCTCGCACTGGTTACTAGACGACAGGCAACTTGTACGCAACCCGAGAAATGACTCGTTATATGGGTTATGAAATAAGACGACACATATATTCTTGACATGTTAGACAAAATCCCGATGCGGATAGTGGTTGATAAATTATCAAAACCTAATGAGTACTTGACATGGTGTCTGCCACTCAAATATTATGATTGGAAGCAGTTAAGGCTAGATTTAGGGATCCTGTATAAAAGCATCCATATGAGATGTCCATTCATTAATATTCGGTTTCCATGCTAAGGAAGTATCAGATTTCAAGAATACTGTCGGATACAGTCTGTACTTGGTATTTAATATCTGATTGGGCGACTATCGGAAAAGCGTCGCGACATCAAGACAAAACCCCATGTTGATTGTAGCACTGTGCTATAACCAGTAATCTATTAACTATGGAGAGTGCCACCAGGCTATTAGGAGTAATATGAGGGGATAATATCGATCGGGTTGGCCATATGGGAAGGATCGGATGACGGAATTATTTAGGTTTTCCGTGACAAACCCGGCTTCGACAAGATTATCGTCACCGGCGTCGTATTGACAAAAGTTGACGGATGATCAGCCTTCAATAGCGCCCGATTCCCCTCAAGGCCCAGTCTCAGATGGCAACCAGTTTATCAAGTTTGTCATTTACAGTGGTCAAGCGGCGGTCAGTTTCCTATGGCAACACTTGAAATTTGATTGGCTACGTTACTGTTCAGGATATGAATATGTAGCATGTCCTGTTTAATAAAACTAAGGAAGGCGTTTTTGACTGTATGTCTGTATCAGCTGAAGCAACCATGGCCTTTCTCAGTCGTTTATACAGCGCTTACAGCATGAAGGAATGGGTAATATTAAACTTTAGGAGCAGGCCTTAACTTCAGTTTCGTTGTATGTGTCGAGGGCGCATTTATTCAGGTATACGCCAAGTATGTGACCTAAAACTGATGTACAAAGACGTCATGTTATATGATCTAATGATAACGCCTCTCATAAACAAGTACCTTTCAGATATCAAGTATAAGGAGAAATCAAAGACAGATTGGCAACCACGGTGGTCACGTGGTTAATATAAGGCATATATCTAATACTGGTCGAACCGCCCCCGTGACAAGGACGAATTAATAGTCACTTCTGAAACACAGGGGCACAGTGTTGAATATTCATGAACTGGCATTGCCTGTCAAATCACGCTTATGAAGCTTGAGTGACTTAAGTATGACTTTGTAAGAGAGGTAGCCACTACGGCCGTTAGTGATTTAACTGAGTAACCCCAAGCCAGGCGCTCCCTGAGTCAGGCTGTCATTCTAAACCTGAGACTTTGATAATTGGACAAAGATAGACGGAGCTGACAGGAGGCTGATTGTAGGACCTCGGCGGTAGTCGCGGATACCAAAACGCTCGTCCATATACCAGCGCTGATTGTTTCTGTAAGTCTTACCGACTTTGGGGACAGCGTGTGATAAAGAAACACGGAAAGTGATGTTAAATTGATCTGAGGGAATCCTGACTAATTTTGACTTTACCACTGACAGTGGTGGGTGGGCGTCTTTCACCTGGTGTGCGGACTGCCATGGTCATCTCTCCCTTAATGATTTCTTCAAGAAAGTTAAACACGTATAGATTTAAGCACAGAGTATCATCTGAACAAGCTAAAATCTTCCAGTATACAGGCAACAGTTGTCGCGGCTATTTTTGGCGATAAATTGGAAAGGCAGGACTGGGATATGCTCATCATGTGCGGACTTTCCATCTGTTAACACCACTTATCAACAGGCGTGGGGTGGCGCTGGTGACGTGTTGGACACGGCCACGCTGCTACCAGTAACAGTGCCTTCTCAGAACTGAAACAGAGAGAGTCTAAGAGGCTTCTCAAGGAATCCCCTCGCCGACCTGACAGCCATGCAGGTCCTGCCAGCCGATACTTACAACCACTGTCAGCATCTTGAAACAAGCGACAAACAAGTCACCCTGCCAGGCTCAGTTCCTTTCGGCTTTTGTGCGCTGGACAATCATTTAAAGGGCCCTGCGTGACAGCCATGAATGGACGCACCTGTAAGTTTATTATTATTTATTGTCTCTCAAAAATCAGCGGTTTTTATTGTTTGTTTGTATAAGGCAAATTCTATTCAGGTGTTCTCGATTTAAATAGATCATCTAGATGGAATTTTCTTCTGCTTCAAGACAAAAGTGTACGGCACAGATGGAGTGCAAATTCTAGAAGCATTTTTCAGAAAAAGCTAGATGCAACATCTCAGTATTGCGAATGATTTAAATATTCCATCAGTTAATACCAACAAAAAATTACATTAAAGGTTGTGACTGCTTATTTATCTTAATTGAAATTCCTAAATGGACCTTCTCGGTAATTAAGGACAGATGTCGTTCGCTTTTATAAGAAATCAGTGGAATATTAACGCTGAAGTATTTGATAATTGATGGCTATATGATCAACGTTCTGTATTATATTGGTAATAAATAAATGATCTATCAACCAATTAGATGTGAATCTTTGAAACTAAGAAAATGAGAAACTTTGAAGTCTGACGTGCTAATTACCCTGAGTTTACGAAGGACATCTTATATCAATCACAAACCAAAATTGTATCCGAATTTTAACTGCATTTCAATCGACCCGACTGATTGAAAAGTGCCAATAAAATACGGAAAGCGAGCTTTTCATGCGTTAAAGGCCAGCAAAACTATAATATGTGTTAACTCGTAAAGATTGTCACACGAACCTTGAGAGCTGCCAAGGTTTGACACAAAAACGCAAGATATTGATCAACTGATAGTCCATTGAGGTTTTAATTATCTCCCGGCAAGGGGAAGACTTCTGGGCATGTAGTTCACCTGAGGATTTAGATCAGATTGATGAGTATAGTGAATAAAGCCGGCAAGCTGCTTCATTGTGACTACTGCCCCATGCATCGCCGTTTTGAATCAGTTTCCCAGTGTAAAGACTCAGGTTACCCCCAGTTCGAGTTACCCCCCGGGAGAAGTCTGAACTTGTAATATAATTTCAGATGATCCCTACACTGTTCAGATTACTGATTTAACTTAATCATAAATTCTTTAGCTTTAAACAACTGAAATAGACATAAGCTTTAAAGGTAAGAATAAAAATATGAAAAATTGAATTGTCGCAAAATATGAAGTAAATTGTTAATTTAATTCATATTGACGCATACACTTCACCAAAGCGCATGACACATTACATACAAACATAATTTAAGAAGATTCAACCTAATTTGAAAATTCAGAGGGTAGAAATTTCAAGAGATTATTTAAGATAACATAAAAAATATCTGTTTGGAAGGGGTAATCTGAAGTCGTAGGAGGTATTCTGAAATCGTTGAAGTAACCCTCGGAGGAAACCCGATACCGATTTCAGAATACCCCCACCCCAGGGCACCTTAAGCGGGGGGTTATCTGAACAGTGCGGGATTAACCTGAAACTCAGACTATACTTGCGGGGGTAACTTGAAAGGGGGGTAACCTGAAGACTTTACACCGGTGCCACGGGCGTCCTCCTGTAGTAACGTCAGGAATGCCGGGGAGAGTTACGTTCAATGAACTTGACTGGAGATGAAGTCGGCTTAGTGACGAAACGATCATTTACGGACTCCTTGTCTTCTAGAAATGTTTGTCTTCACAATTTTCTTATACTAATGCAAACATTTGCTCATGATAATAGTCTTTGTTGCAATATGATTTGATGACATTTCCGTTAAACAGTAGATTAAAGATGATGGACTCCTGAATTTGGTAAACTGCAACATTCTTTATAAAAATTAAGGATATTTAATCATTTCAATGTGGAAGACAGAGCTTCATTCATTTTACTACTCATTATAAAAAGGAAAAGAAGCTGAGCTTAAAAATGAGCTTAATTGGGTTTTTTCGTCGATCTGGTAATTTCATCATCCTATCCTTTTATTGTTTTGTACAGATTATTTTAACCACCTTTGATGTCTAATAAGTAAGGTTTCCGTTCTGTAAATAATAATCCGGATACGTAGGTGGATGCATGGGTTAGATACTTCGTAATGGAAGACGGGCAATTAGACACAGGAATAGCCTGAATAATCTGCAGGGCTCTTTTTGACCTACAAAATCTAGGAAATAGAATAATATATGCTAAATACCGATAACTAGCTCCGGATTTGCGTCTGGCACGGTTTCCGCCTAATACTGCTTGCGAGACTTATGTATAAACTACTTTTACCTATGACAGCATGTTAACCCCCCCCCCCCCCCCCCCGAGCTTTCTTAGATCCTGTTTCCGCCACCGATGTCCCCGAAAGTGACATGCAGGTATTTTTTCGGCTAATCGTGCGTGCGTCTTCGTGGTTAATAATGAAATATTCTAACGATATATTCCAACGGTTGAATGGAATTACAGAAATTTGATATGTAGATCGGTAGTGTCATCTGGAAGTGAGAAAACTCTTGGTCTATATATATATATATATATATATATATATATATATATATATATATATATATATGTATAATTTAACATTATTCTCAATTTAAACATATATTTGTAAAGAATGCATAGAAAAAAATTTATATTGATAAACGTATTGGGGGGGGGGGTTGTATTTATTTGTTTGTTAAGATTGATAAAAGTAAAGAGATTTGATGTCTGCTCATAAAAATTTACTGGGATCCCTCTCTCGAGGTAAATTAACGTGACGATAGATACAAAGCCTTCATATTTGTTGGTACCGCGCACGAACACGTTGCGCTCTTTTACTTGATTGTTTCCCTGTGTTTGTGTAGTTTACCTCAGTATCAATGACTGTTCCCTTCGTTGTTCCTGTGCTCAAACTATAGCAGGGTTCGTCATTCTAATTTATTCCTGATAGATTTTCATTAAAAAAACATATCCCAGGAGGCAACGCGTCACATTAAAGCAAAATACCTGTTTTTTTCCCTGGGGGTAAAAAGAGTACAATTTACAAAGCCTGTTATCTTCCTCATATAAACATACCACCCACGTCCCTGATTAAAGTCCGCTAGTTAAGAGCATGACTGTCCTCTGCGTTCTCTACGTTCTTAGCAGTTACACCTGCCCTTGTGGTATATAATTCTACATATCCTTTAATCCCACCCGCTATATACGCACGATCACCGGCCCTCACTGTTCTGATTAATAAAATTTTATGGTTTTCGTGTGTATTGCATTGTCTGCGATCTCACGTTGAACAATTATGTAGTTATTCAGTTGCGAAAGCTGGCTTAGTCGTTAAGAATTAATCGGCCAAAAATGCAGATTCGATGTTTTCGGATTATTGACTGGTCGATAAAATCAAATGTTCACAAAAATGACGGATTGTAATCACGACCTACCAAAGTCAGTGTGATACAGAAACAATTTAGCAGTTGCTGCATCGTAATCAATTATTTTTATTTAAATGAAAACAACGTTAATGTCGAACGTATAGCACAATAGAGATAGCACTGATACGATTTCAAAGGGATTTTGTTTTACAATTTTACCTTTTAATGTCAGAGGGCACTCAATACCTTCATGTTGAATATCATAATAATTATTATATATAACGTGAAAGCTAAGAAGTGGGTACAAACTGACTTTTTTATATGTACGCCAAGTTTTGACTAGGAACATACGGTTATTTTCCATATGTATTAAACGCCTGTAGCGGTCCTTGTTATCACGGCCATAATTCAATGACCAAATCAAAATGGCAGCCAATTAAACTGTTCCTGTGAGCTGCCTGATCTAGTTAAACGAGTCATGTTCGCGCGGTGGTCGTGGTAGACATCCTGATAGGTAAATTAATCGCGAAGGTTATGAAAAAGTAGTCTTGATAGAAAGGTTGTCTTGTAAAAGGGGTGTTCATAAGACGGAGTTTATCATATGGACGTATTATTGTAATCATCAGGGACGCTCGGCAGAAAGTGGCGCCTTTCATCTGCGCACAAAAGGAAACAACATTTAAAAATCCGAAATTCCTTTTGGCAGCTTCTTCGAAGTTTTTTTCTAGCTATTAGAGAAAAACAAATTTGAAGTGTGCCTTTCTTCAGATGGATTATGACATGTTTTATAGATAAAACCGAGGCCGGCTTTGCATCCCGTACTAAACGGCTCTCAGATATATCGACACTGGCGCTGGCTAACAAATGCTTGGGCCAAATGGAGACGGCGGCCTTCCACGGTTGGGTATCTGTCACAATTAACGGGCCCCACTGCACCGCCACCTCCGTCACATGTGGCTTTCTGTGAGAACTGTTGAAACAAATAGCAATATAGCAATCTTCACAGCAATTTCTATTCAGCCATGAGGTGACCCGACTTTTCAGCGTCTTGCCATCGATCTCTCTTAAAATAAAAATATTCAACTAGTACACACGATATAGCAATATATTATATAAATATATATATATATATATATATATTCGTTTGAGAGAGAGAGAGAGAGAGAGATAGAGAGAGAGAAGGGGGGGGGGGGGGCAGTTGAGGCATCTTTAGGTACAACGGGATGAAGAAAAGGTGTTAATTTAATACACGCAAACGCCCTTTTCCACAATATGCAAAAGAGAGTCATTTAGATCTAACTTTAAAGACCTTAAAACTTTCAGTTTTTTTTTAAGAAACGAACAAAATTTGCATCTTGTTTTAAAAATTAAGTATTGAGAGGATTTACATAAAAAAATACCATTTTTAGTTTGGTGATACACCAGTATCAATATCGATGTACCAAGGAATTTATGGCGAAGGATTCTTTTAATGACGGTATCGTGGTAATTTTTTTTCTTCTGATGTATCACCTATTCATTAATTTAAAATTGACCATAACAACATTTTAGCAATATAGACCCTCAGAGTTTTTCAACATGTCATACAGGATTTTCTTTAAAGCCAGCTATTCACTTGTTTTATCTGCAAAAGAATTTATGTAATTGCTGAAGTTTAGTCAAATGCCAAGAATTTTAGTGGAATGTTCTGGAAGATTAAAAAAAGAGCTTTTTTAAACGACAACCAGAATAAAGTGCTCAGTCTTGAATGAGGTTTTTGTTGTTTTGAATGAATATTTGTAGTCATGGCGACTCAGAATGCCACACGGCGGCTATTGGTGTCAGGCTCCTCCTGGCCGTCTTCCTGTTCTGATTACATAATGGAGCAAGCCATGTATCTATGTCTTTGAAGTGTCCATAATAATCTTCAGTATCCAGGTATCTTCGCCCACGATTTAACAAAGGTCTCTCCCTGACATTTTAAATGGTAATTTTTCGTGAAGGTACCTCACGGTGTGTTTGATTGATGAAAGTGCTTCATTAGGGAAGAACGGGATGTGTGCGAGGCGACTACCATCAGGACCACATTTGAATTCGGTTTATCTTCGCTTTCCTTCATCAAATTCAAAGGAAAGTCATTTTAGAAAGTGTGCCAAAACATTTTACCGCAAAAATCTGAAAGGTTGTAAGGTCTCCTGACGGGTTATGAGATGTATTTCAACTTCAAAAGCTTATATCAATCTACACATTCCATTTGTACTCTCATTGCAAGCGCTTTAGACTTTTACGACAACTCTCCTTTGAATGCGGAGTGTTTTTGCCAATGATAAATAACAATCCATACAATTTTTGTTTCCTCTTATTTTTGTCATCCTATTTCCTTGTCTCTCATTTTAATTTCAAAGCCCATATAGAAAAAACTGCATTTGCAATGACAGAATAGAGAAGTCTTATATTATTACATGCAGTCACACGATTTCATAGTAATTAAGGTATGGCATTACAGAAAATAAGAAAAGAGCACAAATGATGTTTGATTCAGATGATGATATGGGAAGCCTCCGTAATCCGCTATCAATGAACATTACAATATATTGTGCGTGATCTATAAGACCAAACACAAACTGTAACAATACAGGCAAAGAACATGATACCTTGGCATTTTCGTTATATTAAAATACCCAAACAATGATTTATCTTATGAAAGCAGTGGTTATAAACACTTCGATTATATTGTCTGAGGATTGTCTATTTCTGACTTCTTTTATGTTTTATTACCGTGAAGGATGAATGATGTTTCCAACTATTCCCTCTTGATTTGAATTTGAATGGCCATTGACTTGTCAGGATATCAATGAAGATTTGACTTTTCTTTCCTTTTTACTTGTGTTTCCCAACGAGTCGGTAGATAACACTTCTCAGTGACGTCAGCGGTCATTGTCAAATACTTTATACATTTACTGCATACATTTTTCATCCTGTTTGCCATTTCAATTTGATGACAGTTTCCTTGTCAGTTTTCCACTTTTTTTTCTGCAGTAAATCTTATTCAACTATTAAGCTTGGCGTTTCAGTGAATACATTGGAATAAGACATAATTAGTTTGGAACGGATTAAATTTTATGAAAACCAAAGTAAATGTGTCAAATAAAAAAGCCTTCGCCAAGAGCAAAATGTGTCTATAGACTTGGACAGGATCCTGCCAGGCAAAACTACCATTTTGCTGATCATTATAATAATAATGGTAGTAGACCGCTTGTATGCTTAATACATTTTCATCATTCCACTAAATGAGATCCAGCAACCTTTTTTTATATGAATGAAGGATATCTAAAAGTCAAAATAACAATTTTTTTTTATATACTGTTCGCCTTTTTTTCGAATAATCACCAAATCCCTCTCGCATACAAGAAAATAATCAAGCTATATATATATATATATATATATATATATATATATATATATATATATATATATATATATATATATAAATTGTGAAAACACGTTACCTGCACATTTTGTTGCAACGCAAGTTTCCTGCGGCAATCTCCAGGAACAACACCACTGCCTGCGTGAAACTTGAGTAGCACAAAAAATCTGTAAGTAACGTGTTTTCACAATAATTATAATATGGTCCATACCCTGTTGAGCCCTTTGAAACGATTGCTCGGACAAAAAAAATTATAATAAATAAATAAATAAATATATATATATAAATATATATATATATATATATATATATATATATATATATATATATATATATATATATATATATAATGAAGAACCACATATCGAGCAAAAGTGTAGTACAAATAATGTTTTAAGTCATGAGGAGTGTACTTTGACCGTCTTGTAGTAATGTGACAAGAAATGTGTGAATAAAAACTTGACTTCGTTTATAATTCGTCATTTATTATGAAATATGAACAAAATGTTTCTTAAAAATGTAAACCCCTTTTTGCAACGGCGTAGCATATGGAAACGACTAATATTTTGATATTTAACATGTTTTTTCTGCTCATGGTCCTTATGATGCCGCGATGCTTAAGAACAGCATCTGTTTTTGTGACAGGCAAATCATGTAAACTGCACAAGGTTTTTTTCTAATTTGTGTATCACTTATGTCTCCCCACGGGAATAGAACCTCATTTCTCTGAGCGTCAACATTCATAACACGGATGTCTGTTATTAGCTGACATTTCAGTTTGTCATTTACTTCTTAGACGCTATTTGCTGACATTTTCCGACGCACAACTTATATTTTGAAGCCATTATGTCATACATAATGTCATTGGATAATTGGTTATCTGATACGCTGCACAAATAATATCTAATTCTAAAAACACTTAACGATCCATATCTACGGTAAAAGACTCGCCAGGAATTTTAATTTCGAAACACTTTCCAAGCCGAAAACTGCACTGCAAAGGCCGTCCGTACTATGAAACAAAATACTAATAAGCGACAAAGCTTATAAAAAACACAAAATTTTGTTTCCTCTTTAAGATTTGCAATCGTGATTTCGATATCGCCGGTACAGCACGTGTAGTGGGATCTTTGTAGACTCTCTTATTTTAATGGGACAGCACTCTAACTTTATAAACCAGAAGTTTGCAATCGTTACGCGATCATTGGAAGTCCCTGCAACTGAGCGATAATGGGAATCGGGTATGACGTGTACGACCTTTGGAAAAAGGTCAAAGTCAAAGATAAATATAAGTGGCCAATGCGTGCCTTAGGACTAATATTGTGCCGAAATTTCCGCTTTTTGAAATTTCAGCCATATAGGAGACCTAGCGATCTAGATTGGGAAAGGAAAAAATTGAAATTGATGGATTTGCACTCTGGGGGACCTGCGTAAGTTCAGTCACAAAACAATTTTAATCAAGTATAGAAAAAAAATCATCAGCCCCTACGAGTTTCCTATACTACCGGGGGGGGGGGGGGGGACTTATCAAGATCATGGGGGGGGGGGATCTCTACATCCCCCGCTTTACTGCTGTGGTAAACTCAGAGACGTGTATCTTTCGTGTTAAGGGGAGTCAATTTAATTTTCTTAGAGAATACTTTCTCGTGCCTGCAAAAATAAATTGTCGCAAGTATCATCAGCGGATAGAAATATTTACCGTGGTCAATAGAAGCTTGGTGATTAGCTTCTTATATACTGGAGTAAATGGATTTAATTCCATCAACAAAAATGAGATTGTATTGTATCGCTCACGTTTTAATTACCTCTAGATTTTGTAGTTGCCTGGAAGGTTTTCAATTACACCCTGCACTGTGGACTTAACTCAAGTCATTTGAAGCGGCATTGTTCTTTTTTTATCCAGACAAGTTTGCTCATCCTTTCCTCAAAATCTCATTACATATTAAAATCACTACCACCTCCCAAGTAAAAAGATATACCATTTTCCTTTCAATAAAAGCGATAGCTGCTGCATCTTTCAGCCTTTCTCCTGTCTCAGAGTTCCTGTCACTTTATTCATGTCTGTCTATCTCTGTCTTTCTGTGTTTTTCTATTCCGTCTGTCTACCTGTTTCTTCTATAGTCGGTCTGTTTGTTCAACGTTTAGGCGATTTCAGGAAGTGAAAATACCGTTTCATTTTACTACTAGCCATCATCCATAAGTGCGTATGCTCATCCATTGTGAAAATCTGTTTCATACCATGAAATTTGTAGCTGAGCTTACATCTGACAGATTTATTTTGTATAATACAGATTGATCTTGAGGATAGGATGAACTATTTATTAAATTTGTGTAGTGATAACATTGCGGGGTTAAAAGTTATATATTTTTTTCTGTATATATGTATGTTTATTAAATTTTGATATAAATTCGCATTTCATGTCCGCATGTGTTTCAATATTTTCCCATGGGCTTCATATAGGCAGTATAGAATGCCTACTATTGTAATGCGGGGAGTTGCATAATCTTAAAACTTATAATAATCTTATATATTGAAATAAATTGTTTTTATATTATGTCTAACTGACGCTTTAGATAATTAATTAACGTTATGACAAATTCAGAAGATTTATGAAAAACGTACGCATATCGTAACAAATGTCGCGGAAAATTGCATTCACTGTTATGCTCCGAAATTTTAAAATCAGTTCGACTTTGTCAAAATTAAAGGATTGTATTTTTTCACTGAACTGATTTCTAACGACCGAAACGTTTTGAATGGTGACAGCAGTCATAAAAATGCCATTGTGAAGCCATCTGCATGTATCGTAAAATGTTTCTTGTGTAAGATCGTTAGCTCAGGTAGTCAACGTAATTTACCGAGTATCTGTTAGGTCATATTTCATTTTTAATTATTTGTGTGGAATAAATACTGTAAAGCATATCACTTTCCTGCCAGATAATGGCCACATTGGCTTGTTTTGTTTCTGGGTAATAGGTTTATTACAATTATAAAAAAACCTGCTAATTAAATGAAAACATGTGGGCAGGGGCTGTAGAATGGAGTATGGGTGCAAGAGTCCATATTCAGGGTTTAGTCCAGTTTCATTAACCAGTTGTCCTAAATTGACAGTGTTGTCACATAAATTCCGTTTTTATGGATGCTGCAAATATGTTAACCTGTCAAGCACTTGTCAGAAGTGTTTAGCACAGGATGCCGCCGGCTGTTTTACAGACAGGAGGAATTTAATCTTGAGCTTGGGCAAATCTCGCTAGATCTCGAGGTAACCTCTCGGGGGACGTCAACTGGAAACTCTTACCGCTAAACTCACGGCGGGGATGAGGCCGGTATGTACCTGGGGCGGATCCAGTTAACACAAGTATTGATTTACCTGACCTCTCAATGCAGGGAAATGTCCCAGACCGGGCTGCGGATTGGACACTCCAACCTCTTCGCATAAGCCAGAGCCCGTACTTTAATCAAGTTGACCCGTTGTGCAAACTCGTAAAGTTTTAAGTCAATTAAACACAGACTACGTTTCTTATTTCCGAGTTGAAGTCATAAAAGTAAAGATATCTCGGACTTTTTCTGGTCAACTGTTTAATCAGCAAGAGTAACAAGGTCAAACATGTTCACCTTTAGACCCTTGAGGGACCAATCGATCAACATCAGCCACGCCCCCTGCTTGGTTTAATCTCCCCCTCGCTGTTACGTGGAGAGCCAGAAGGAATATAGCATAACATCGTACAACCTTCAAGCAATTTATTCATCGCCACTGTTTTGGACAGAACTTTCAGTGCGACAAAATATAAAGGAAATCATTAAACTCTTCATGAAATACTGAACGAGATTGTGGACGAACGGAAAAAAATATTACAAAAGGACCAATGTACGGACAGATGGAAAACTTTATTATTACAGGCCTAAATTATGAAAGATCCGTTGATGCGCCCGCTGTGGTACCAATTACATGTAGTTGTACCGGTAATTGGTCAACACAATGAATAGACCAATTTTATATTAGATACCAATTTGGAATGTCCCAGGGTCGAAGCATGACAGCAAATAAAGCTTACTGTACGGGTGAAGAAAGTCTTCTAGATTTGTCTCGATTAAAACCGAAGAATCCAAAGTCTTAACTGCTCTTCTTTACGATACTTGGAATATTACGGCTTTCAAGAGATGGTCAGTTGCATTCAAGGCACACTTATTTGAAAATGTTTTTTCATGAATGAATTTTAATACTTAATTACTTTTCTGTTATTTAGAAACTGTATGACAAATAATATAACTAGTGTTAAAATACATATTATTTATTAGTAAAGAAGTATGGTGTGGCATGATGTATCATTTTATTCCTGATAAAAATGTTAATTGTTCTACTAAAGGTTATTTGAGAACGTCATACTAGGTGTAACAGGGGTCATTTGATATCCGTGTGACGTCACAATGGCAGCTTGTACACCGAGCACAGCTGTCTCATTGTTTCGCATATGTTAACAAGAACACGCTTGTCACGAGAAAACCAACAATCTACGACCATGTAATGAAGCTGTTTGTCATCAGTTGGATGAAATGGTGTATTGCATATGGTGTCATATATCATTATACAATGCTATTAAGGGGAACTAAACTATGTTTGGCACTTTTTTTCATTCTTACGGAGACTTAGATGGTTATGTACATTACTTGAGATATCAAGTTTACATTTTGTAAGTATCATAAAGCCCGCTTTATGGCAATATATTAACACGTCCTTCAGATAGCAGGATCTCTTACCCTTAGTTCGTTTTAAGGGTGCCCATTCACCTACCTTTTGAAAAAGAATTTATGTGATTTTATGTGATAAATTTTGCTGAACCTCATTATAAATATCAACCAATATAATATCTCATTTATGTTTGATATCCGGCAAAATGCATTCATATTTAATGTGGTCAGAGGCCATCATACTCTGTTGGCATTGTGAAGACTTAGCAAAGATCTTATCGAATTTAATGAAACTCATGATAAATATTAACCAATAGAGTTTTCTCCTGAATTAAATTCATGCATGCACATGTTATGAGGCCAGGGGTCACAAGACGGGCGTATTATGTACCTTGTGGTGCTTTTGTTTCTTTTCTTATTTTTTTTCTGACTAACCGAAACTTGGACTTTCATTGGCCCCCAGACTGCAGATCCATAGATTACATATGAATTTCTTCTTTTTCCTTATTCTGCCCATGTTTACGAAAAATCTCAAATTTATAGCTGATTCGAAAAAAATGACCTTTAATGTTAGTCACAATTAGAAGATTTTCACCTGACATTCATTTTTTATGTTGACCTTATTTCGAAGGTCCTGCATAGGTTGTTCCCCATTATCGCTAAGTTATGGTTTTCAGCAGAGGGGCGTAGGGGGGGGGGGGGTGGTGGTTGGGTGGGTTTCTTCGAAGTGGAATGGGTGTGGAACATCTCAAGGTTCCAGCTGCAACCTTAAAGACGGGGTTCATTTTGGACCCACCCGAGGAGTCTTTTATCGAACCTCATCAGAGGTTCTTGGAGAAACCCTTCAAGATTCCTCAGGGTTGACTAAGTGGGGAACCCTGAAATCTTCCTGCTGGAACCCCTGATGTAGGGCTCTTTATAAAACCTCCAATGAAGCTAACAATCTAGGATGTCACATTATAGGTTTAGGATAAAAAAAGCCATACGTTTAGGAAAAAAATATATCCATATTTATGGGTTTGCTCATCACCACCACCACTACAACCTTAAGTACTGTAACTCCCTTGTTTTATATTCAACACCTGCAGGGGCAAGATGTTTTCTATCATACCAACCTGTTCCGCTGATTGATAGAGAGAATCTGTTCGGCATGATTGTATGATGGACATCCAGCATAGCATAATAATGTTTCACCTAATACTTGAATTTCAGGAAATCGTAAGACTGATTACGTTATATGAGATTCAGGGCAACATCTGCTGGAGAGTGTTAAAAAAAGAAACCATATACTGCATTAATAGTTTTATGTTCTGCATAACACTTGCATTTCGGGAATATTTTATACTGATATGTGAGTTATGTGAGATACTTTTATTGATATTTTATACTGGTAGACTAAGTTATGCGAGATAATTTTATTATCCAAGCTTTTAACAAAATTACTGTTTGAATGAATATAAATATAGAAACTACATTTACGCCATGGACTTGTACGTAAAACTAAATTGTAACGCATTTATGAGCGTAATTATGAGAACTTCGAGAAATAAGCAGGATATTATAATTAATATCATGTTATCCCAAACGTCACTTCCGGAAGGACATGAAATTATAGCACCAAAAGGACAAATTCTGTTTTGAAGATACGGGATAAGGTTCTATATAATGTAGATTTTTCATATTTGAAATTTTACCAGAAACTAAAGATGAACTTTTAATTTTAAGTTCTGATATTTTAACATGTTTGTCGGCCGGCACTTAACTTTGTGTAACTCTGTCATCCTCAACAGCCAATGAACTGATAGCGAGTGAGTTATGACCTATAGATATAAGGCGTAAATCTGTAATTTATGACCAATTCTCCGACCAAAGATGTTAAAATATCCGTACGGGAGTGCTAACGCAAACATAAAAGGGACCTGATCACGTAAAAAAACATGTTGAATTAACACGAAAAATAGCGTCTTCAATTTGAAATAAAATGGTACCTGCCAATATATTGTACTGAAACTGTTGGCGTACTCCCGTACACGGATGTTAAATAAGTGGATCGGGTAAGATCACTGGCGCCAACATAGCGCGATGGCCACCTGCGTTAACGTTTTTTCAGGCTTACAACGTGTTTCAAATTATAGCATATTAATATTTGGAAAACATCTTCCTTTAAATCTGTCGCGCATGCGCAAAAATGGATCTATAGTCACTGGCCTTATCATGGTAATTAGACACACGAGGACCGTGCTTACATATACGCAGAACCATAACAAGGAGTGAAACAGGTACTGAGACCGTGTGCTACGATGATTTTGCTGAGAAACTGTCGTAAAAAGCATAACCGAACTGATAGTTTGAAAGAATAAGCATAATAGTTTTACTATGTCTCTTTAAAAAGAAAACAAGGGGGGAAATACCTGAGGTTTACATTGAGGGCACATAAATAAATCTGGAATTAAACATCGATATAGAAGTAAACTGATGACTGAGAAAAAAACCTCGTCTTTAACAGGTACAAACAGACGGATCTATGATTCCTCCAAACTAACTGTTTACTTTTCATTTTAAAAATAATCCAAACACGGTAATTTTTTATGACAAATTCAGTCCCTGCTGTGAACATTACAGCTAATTACAACCGTTATTAAATCAGAAAAGTGTAAAATATGATTCAAACTCAAATAACACCCAGTAGATGGCTTATCTTGTCCATTAGGGAACGGTTATTCTAAATGACGGCCTTAACTGGAATGCACGCCAATTAACGGGTCTTTTCTATTATTAACTTAGGGGGTTATGAGCTACAGCCACTCCAGTCGGCGCCGTGTTGAACGGTATCACAAAAGGACTCCTATTTCTTTATAAACAAATTCAGATTTCGAACAGAGAAAGGGTAAGAGAAAGACAGAAAACCCAACGAAACGTATGGTAATTTCATCTAAACTGTGTTGCTAGGATTAGAATAGAAATGACAGCTTACCGTATGAGATAATGAAATATTCATAGTATCCACTCCCTGATATTGCAGTTGAAACAGGATCACCAGTAGAATGACACCCGAGCGATTGCTGTACAATCTTAAATACATCTGTCGTTATTGCTCCGTTTTGATCTCAGCCGTGACCATGTTCCATATTTTTCGCCATACCGTTACAAAAGATTTCTTCTCAACAGCAAAAATAAATACACTTTATGTCAGTTATATTTAAACAGAGAACATATTCATTTTGCAATGTTGCCTTAGTGACTGGCTTTTACATCCACATTATCTTTAAATAATATTGTATTGCTATTTATTTTTAGTTATATCGCCAAATATGTATAATATATTATAATCATCGATTGATATGTTTGTTATTATTATCATATAGGTAAAAAAATAATGAGAAAAAAGGAATATAATTAAATAAATTGCCATCCGAAATTATATAAAGATGTTCTCAGATTTTCGTTACAATATAACTTAATTGTGAAACTCTATCTTTGAGGTGCACTAAAACAGTCATCTTGGCTTCATTTATGTTTAAAGATTTTTTTCTGTCATTATCCTAGAGTTGAAATGCCACTCATGTACACGTGTCGATAGTCCTTAAATCAACTAAATCTGTCAATAACACACGTGTAAGTTTAAATCACCAATTATTTCGGTATTGTTATAATGTTACCATTACAATTAATGATTTTCATGATAATAACGTTTTTTGTGAAATCATACATATTCACTTGTGTTACGGGCTATATTTTGCTAGCCAATGCATTTCATAAAGAAAATCAAATTGATAGCAGGTTGCCATTTACGCTGGATGGCTGCGAGATGAAACTAGATAAACTGAAAGTATTTCAATGTATCGGAAAAATTATTTTACTGAAGCGCATTAGGTACCTGAAGAGGCAGAAAAAGTGTAACCGGAACTGGTGGTGATTGCAAATATGACGAAATGGTATAGGGTTATATATACTTAATAGTCTTACATAACATTCTATATATTGAAATAGATTACTTCTCGTTATGAATCAAACTTTTTCTGTTTATCTTCTCCTATTTATATTACCGTTTGGGTTAGTCGTTATAATATTTGCATGACCAGTCATGCAATTAAAATTTTAAATAAATTAAAAAAATAAATACATATATAGGTATAAAATATAAAATTTTGTGTGTCAATATGTATATAATAATAATAATAATAATAATAATAATAATAGTTCACATTATAATAATAATAATGTAAATAATGAAACATATTCCTAAATCACGCTGCATATGATTTTAAACATATACGAAGGGGCCGTTAAATTACCAAAAATAGGTCCCTACAAAGAACATTAAATAAAAAAAAAATGTATTCATTCATTTAAAAATTTCCATGGCAAGGGATAATTCTTTCAAATCTTAAAAGAAAAGAAAACAATCTTATAGGTAAAAAAACTGAGTTCGTATCTGATCATAAAAAAATGAGTCCATTCCATAATATTACAGCCTTAGTTCTGAAGGTGCTAGTTCAACAATTATGTAATAGTCCTGACTTTGGCACTTATAACTGTGAGCAAAAAAATGATCTTAGAGCCCGTGCTGGTTATTGCCGCCAACAAGTTCACTGATGTGTAATGGAACAGGACCATGGTAAATTGCTGCCTTTTTTACGGGTAGCCAATGAATTTTAATAAGGATATTCGTCGTAAGACCTCGCTGTATAGTGTTCATGATGACTAGGGCAGTATTTCCATGCCTGTCAGTTACACATTTTATAGTGCCACGTTATAAAATATTTTCAAAATCGAGTGGAGAAATTACAATAAATTGAACTTTTTTTCGCCGATTTTTTTTAATGCTAACTTATCTAATTTATGTAAATTTACATAATTCCATTCGGGTTTCGGACCAGGTGACACGGTAGTATTAATCCGGCAGTCAAACGAGTGAGCGTGCATTTGAGTCCGCAAACAATTATACCTAGAAGTTCTCACAACGACGAAAATTTATTTGCACATAAAAATTCTTTAATTGGTAATTTAAAACTGGTCATCTTCTCCTCTTCCATAGATGTAGATACATTAAACTCTAAAGATAGGATAGGAAGTAAGACCGGTATGAGCAGAATAAGAAGTTGCAATAATTGCGACAGCTAATTTGCATCTTACAAATAAAAAAAAATTGAAACTGTTCATCATAATCCTAGGCCATTAAATATGGATGTAAACACCGTAATCTCTAAAATATGACAAGAACTTAGACAGATATGAGCATAATAAAAATTTGCAAAAATGGTGACAGCTTTTTTGCATATTAAATATTCATTGAATGGTAGCTTGATACGGTTCATCATATTCCTCTACCGTGAAAACACGGGTGTAGTTACCTAAATCACTAAGTTTAGACAAGATCTGAGAGAGATATGAGCAAAATAAGAAGTTCTAATAATGGCGACGGCTAATTTGCATAGTATATTTTGATTGAATGGTAATTTTAAACGGTTTGTCATACTCCTCTTCCATGAAAGCATAGGTGTAGACACCTTAATCCTTAAGATAGAAGAAGAAGTTAGAGAGATATGAGCAAAATAAGGAGTTCCAATAATGGCGAAAGCTAATTTGCATCTTAAATATTCCTTGAATGTAAGTTTGAAACGGTTCATCAAATTCCTTTACCATGAAAACATAGGTGTAGACACTTTAATCTCTAGGATAGGACAAGAACTAAGAGAGATATGAGCAAAATAATAAGATCTTATATTGGCGACAGCTAATTTGCATATTAAATATTAATTGAATGGTAGTTTGAAACGAATCATCATACTATTCTACCAAGAAAACAAAGGTGTAGACACCTTAATCCTTCTGATAGAAGAAGAAGTTAGATAGATATGAACAAAATAAGGAGTAAAACAAAATGTCGAGAGATAATTTGCATATTAAAGGTTTTTACGCGAAATACTCAAAGGCGTCAGGGCGACACCCTCTCTAATATTAATAAGTAGGTTCCAATAGTCATGAAACTGCATAAACATATTATGACCCAAATGCACTGTCCCCCTTTCTGACTCCCGGACAATATCAAACTTCCACTCCTTTTTTCATCCTGGCGTTAACCAGGCAGGGTGAATACTGCTCCCGCGGGCCCTGGGTGCGTAATCCTCAACATTACTGGGTCGTACGGTCGAGGAACCCACGAAAGGCGCACACGTTTGTGAGTGAAACACGGCCGTTTGGCACTGCCTTCTGATTAAGCCTGCAGAAAGCTCACCCTGGGTCGGGGCAGATCGTGAAAACTCTCACCGCTTCAGCTGAGATGCTAACATACGATGTTCCATAGGTATCAGTTGTTACAATTTTCTAATTCTCCCTGTTTAACGTAATACGTTTCATATGGTAGCAAAATCTTTTTACTGCATTACGTTTTCTATAGATATATTTTTTCTTCATAAAAATTAACATAAACGAATATATATTCATTTTTTCTCTGATTAAGCATCACAATATTGGAACTCGTCTGACATTAAGCAAGCAGCAATATTGGTACAAACAGCAAGTTTGGATTTAATAACGGCCCTATTGGCATTTGGTTCTTTAAATATATAGGTCTGGGTCTCATCGACTTAAATATAGCGTTACATGTCACGTTCGATTATATAACTGACAGGCCTAGTGTATTAAAGAAGTATAATTTAGGCCAAGACCTGGCACCAAGGGGACATTTAACTGTGGGACCTGCTCATTGGAAGTAACGTTGCCAACGGCAACATGAAGCCAGTAGCAGATCCTGCGCGCACCTCATTTTATGTACTTCTGTCCTATTCATTCTTTATTAATTTTTAGTTTTCTCATGTCCGTATGAAACCGGTACATCTTATCTCTTACACAAAGATCTCGAAAGTGGTTATTCATTTTCGGAAAATAGACACGGGGGGGGGGGGGAAGGGGGCTGCACTCAAAATTCTAACATATAACTTTTTGGCCATATCTCCGAAAAGTATGAACCTTACCTAACCTACCATAATCTATAACTCATTTTGTACCTCTTTATGCTTTCCTTTCTCCAGGAGATGGATAAGTCAGCTGACATCCCTGATGTGTCAGTATGTCCGTATGTCTGTCAGTTGTTGTCGTCCCCCTGTTTCTTCTTTCGTCTGACATTTGCATTCCAGAGCCCATAAAATTTAGCAGTCCCTCTGAATCTTACACCGGTGATGGAGTTCTAGAAGTTACATTTTTTTAATGTTTATAGGTTAAAGATCAAGATCATAAAAAACACAAAATCGTTTTATTTTTCTTCATATCTTCATCAAAATGTATCGTCTTATCGGTCTATCATCTGATGTGTAGTTTACTCACACTGCTCTTACCATGGTAAGGCATTTTGAAGGACATTTCATGAAATTCCAAAATATGGGGTCCCATTTTTAACTTTTTGAGTTGTAAAGCTAGAGAGGTCTAGTTTAATGCTTCAGATAGCATTGGTTCAATTAACTCGATTTTGTACAAATTCTCGCGAAATTTGCGTAAACAAGATGTTACGAGATTTCATCTCTATTGCTATACAGGTCACAATTCTCAAGCAATCGCTCTTAAAATTAAACAACAGATGAAAAAAAAACTCGAAGCTTTTAGTTTTTATTTTAGATAGTTCAACGCTTAAGATCATCACATACAATAGTATATGGCTTGACTGGCTTGCTTAAACAAACACATTAAACAAGAAAAAATAAAATACAATTTTTTTATAGGAAAAAAAGACGTATCACTAAGAATATTTGACTGGATTATTGTGCTGCAAGTGATATATTTAATTGCCGAACGGCTGATGCGTATGTGCTACTTTGAGTTCTTTTGGAATTGCCTGATATGGACCTATAGCGAACCCCCGATTAAATTTTTTTAAACAAATAGTGCGCAGGATGACTATTGTCTTCTACAATGTCGTTTTATTTTGCTCATAACTTCGTCATATTGCCCTCTCTACACATACTGTAGCTTATTTTATTCGTCTCTTCATTTCCTACTATGAGGTCAGGTCAACTCTCATCCAGGTTTTAAAAGTATCTCAGTATGTCTGTCTATTCGTCTGTTGTTGTCAGTTTTTCCCGCCTGCTTGTTCTTTGTACTGACATATGTTATTCTGCACATCGTTTTAACAATGCTTCTCGAAGGCATTCAGTTAAAAGAAAATCAGGAAATATGTTTTGTCTGTCTGTCCGTTCGTGCGCGATTTTTCAATATCAGCATATATACATAAAACTGGTATTGTGTCTGCTCTCCCAGAACATTGCTAAATCAAATTACTGTCTTCAATTTTTCCCAAGTTTTCTTGTCTCTCTTTTACATTTTCACATCCGCCAAGCGTTCGACCTATGGTCATCTAGTTCATAAGCTGAGGATTTTAATGAACAGCAGTATGATTTGCTCTGGGAAGCATCCAAATGTTCCTATAATGAGAGAGGGGGTCTTTCTGGAGTTGGACAAAGGAGTGGGACACGGCCTGGTGTGGGGTCGACCGTGAAAAAATCCTATGGCTCCTCTACTGATTCCGGTATTCGAACTCACTATCTGTGCTCTGGTGTCCTATTCATGTCGCCAGCCTTAACCACTGAAGCCGGTCAAATGCATAAATACATACACATCAGAAGCGGATTCAGGGGGGTGGGGGGTCGAGACCCCTGGACCACCCCCCCCCCCCCTTTTTTTTTCACCCCCGGACTCCCAACCTTTTTAAGGGGTTTTAGAAGTAATTTTGCTGCCTGGACCCCCCCCCCCCTTTTTCCAGGCCTGATTACCTTTATTTTAGGATTTTCATTAGTCCTTCTGGGTTGGACACTCTTTTTTGTCTAAATCCTATATCCGCCCCTGCATATAACCGCCAACCCAGTATCCCCCCCCCCCCCCAAGGTCACGAATTTCTGGATCCGCCACTTGGTAGCGTTCTCTATATTAAACATATTTCAAACCACTTCAACGCAGTGGATTCATATTACTTTTTATTTTTTTTATCGGCTATACAAATGCTTTCTAATAACTATTAGCTCAGTATATTGACTCAGATAATGCCTTTCGATTTACTGCAATAAAAAAAAACAAAATATGCGACCATGGACGACCTACAATAACCTTCTCTCACAGCCTTGCCTGGTATTTTAACAGGGTTGCTGACTGACAGAGCTGAGCTTGTTCCCACCCAACCTTCCACACCCTATTTGAATTGAATGTATAAAGTTTTTCTTAATTTGAAAACAACCCACAATATATATGATGAGGCTAACTATTACAAAAAAGAATTTGATAACAATTAGCCATTGACGTGTTTTATAACTTTATTCATGTATAGCATTGCTTATTGGTGTACTATAATCTGAGATATACCACCTGAGGACTGACTGATAAACGCAACTAATTATCTTGTGTCCAACATCACACATCAACGGATCTACTAGGAAGCCAACGTGGTAATTGGTGCTTCTATATAAGGAACTATTATAAGGTGCTATTCTGTAACAGGAGTAAGCCGCGTGAGTCAATACCTGCTCACAAGCACGGCTTCAAGTCATTAGCATTTACCTTGTGAACGTCGCATTAATTAGCATTAGCATTTAAATGCGCAGCTACAAGAAAAGCAACCATTAACATTTAAATGTTACGCTGAATAGATTTTATTTCAAATAGATAGGTCATTTCATTTCGGGAAATGGGTCGCATATATTTCAGCTGCTAGAACTAGCTAATTTTGATTGACAGTGCAGTATTAACATCATACACTAACCTTATACACAAAACACATTTGCCATACAGAGGCAGATAAAATTTATGAATTTTAAAATCTTGCTTTCCAAACATACATTGTCACATATGTCACTTTAAATGTCTTATTAATAAGATTAGAAAATAAGCTTTAAATGATCCGCAAGCCTCTGTGCTGGCCTTCTGTGAGCAAAACAGGGTCGATAAACAATTCTATCTAATTAACAGAATGGCAATTCATTTTTACAATTTTAAGAATTGTTTTCTTATGTTGGAGAGGTCAATGGTGTGTTTGTAGCAATTTCTTAATTGAATGGAGATAAAATAACTTTAGGATAGGAAAGGTATGTTATTATTATGCCTTCTGGATTTCAGGTTTTACTAAGTGGGGCTATGAATAATCCAGAAGTCATAACCTGTCTTTAAGACATTATGCTGAATCACCAAGCTTTTGCGACACATGATGTAGTAATCGAACAAGGAACAATTATTAATACCCTTTTCACACACAAAACAGTTTTAAACTTTTTGCTCAAACCGGATTTGTCAAATCGGTTTCATGCGTTCACACTGGAATCTGGTACCAATGCCTTCACACTGGCATCTGGCACTTATGCTTTCACACTGGCATCTGGCACTAATGCTTTCACACTGGCATCTGGCACTTATGCTTTCACACCGGCATCTGGCATCAATGCGTTCACAATGGCATCTGGCACCAATGCCTTCACACTGGAATCTGGCACCAATGCCTTCACACTGGCATCTGGCACTAATGCTTTCACACTGGCATCTGGCACTAATGCTTTCACACTGGCATCTGGCATCAATGCGTTCACAATGGCATCTGGCACCAGTGCACATTTCACATGTTAATCAACGTGACAACATGCTGACACAAGCATTCGAGCATGTGCTGCGACTCAGTCGCTGCTTCAAAACTTGGTCTAACCCGTTTTGAATGCAAATGCGTTCACACGGCACATTCGCGGAGCGGATAATCCGATTCGCTTTGGAAAAAAGTTTGATTTAAAAGGACCTCTTGATTTGGATTGAAACCGTTTTAGACAAAACGATTTGAAATGCTTTTGATTTCCATTTGAACGCTCAGGTCGCATTCAAAACGGGTATAAACCGTTTTGCATTTGCACTGCGGTGAGGTATCAGCCGCTGGGCCACATCCTATCCCAAAAAGAGCAATCTTTTAAAAAGAACCGCTCGGTCTGTCAGGGTTTTTTTTTTTAATTGTAGGAATACAATAAAGATATTCCGACTTTTTGGCCATATTTTGAAATGTAACAGCGCAAGCAGTGTTCCTAGCAGTGTTCCTATTTTGGTTGATACGGGAACACACATATAGGTCAGTCTTTGATTCACTGTATAGAAGATACCAATATGTTTAAATGATATCCATAATGTTTAACACCTGACCTCTGAAAATTCTGGAAAAAATGTCTGTTCTATTATGACGGTAAGACGTTGTAATCGTGATGGGATACAGATTTTAATGAAAAAGAATCCTCGCGTCGCAACTCTTTAAATTGTGATAAGATGCAAAATTATTGAAATAGAATCCATCCGTCACAACACTTTAAGTTGTGATAGGAAACAATTTTTTAAAAGAATCCTCGCGTCACAACACTTAAAGTTGTCATCGGAAACAAATTTTATTGAAAAAGAATCCTCGCGTCACAACACTTTATGATGTGATAGGAAACAATTTTAAAAAAAGAATCCTCGCGTCACAACACTTTAAGTTGTCATCAGAAACAAATTTTATTGAAAAGGAATCCTCGCGTCACAAAACTTTAATTTGTCATCGGAAACAAATTTTATTGAAAAAGAATCCTCGCGTCACAACACTTTATGATTTGAAAGGAAACAATTTAAAAAAAAAATGAATCCTCGCGTCACAACACTTTAAGTTGTCATCGGAAACAAATTTTATTGAAAAAGAATCCTCGCGTCACAACACTTTATGATATGATAGGAAACAATTTATAAAAAAGAATCCTCGCGTCACAACACTTTATGATGTGATAGGAAACAATTTAAAAAAAAGAATCCTTGCGTCACAACACTTTATGTTGTGATAGGAAACAATTTAAAAAAAGAATCCTCGCGTCACAACACTTTATGTTGTGATAGGAAACAATTTAAAAAAAGAATCCTCGCGTCACAACACTTTAAGTTGTCATCGGAAACAAATTTTATTGAAAAAGAATCCTCGCGTCACAACACTTTAAGTTTTCATAGGAAACAAAGTTCATTGAAAAAGAATCCTCGCGTCACAACACTTCTATATTGGTATAATTCATGCAAATCCGATCAATCTCCTGTTTAACCTTGTTTTTACATTTTATTGAGTTTTAAAACAGTTTATTTTTTTTGTTGTTTCGATTCACAAAAAAAGTACTTCCTTGAATGATGGATCGGGGTTAAAAAGAGTAGATAATAAATATGTCAAAAAGACAAACCAATTATTTACATAACAGTATTTTTAACGATCAGGGGGCAGCCGACTCCCAAGTTCCAATAGACTTGTTTAAGTATAATATATAATTATTAACTCGGAACAAAAAAATCCAATCAGTTGACAATAGATGGGAGTTTTAGTCTATTCACAGTTGCACGTAGGAGGATATTAGTGTGTATATCAATTGAAAATAAAATTTAATGGTATGCCTTTGTGTAGTCGGATGTCTGCATGGCGCCACTGAGGTGGTCTGACTGTTAGACTGGGCCATTTTTACCGCAGTTCATCACTTCCATTGTGACAAGGGCTGAGTCCTTGGAGACAGAGAATGATCAGGACTTGTCCCTAAGGACCCAAAGTGACTTGGCTGATGGTTTTCAGTCGCGCATTATATAATGAACTAATTTGTAAGCAACCTCTAGGGCCTTACGCGCACTATTTACGTGGCATCCGCGTTTAATTAATTCCAAAAAGTGTTTAAAAGATTGATATACCCTGTTAGCCGAAGCTAAAAATACAGTTAAAGATGGAGATGTTGTTATCTCTGGGTGGATATCTTGGCTTCCGTATATACTGGAAATTCTCAGACACTCAAATTGCGTCTTGTATCTAGAGACGATTCTTGAATTGCGGAACTAGCGTCAGGGGGATCTATATACAGAAATATCTTTTTAATATAATGGTTCATATTTACTGAAAGCCTGACGGTGCGGTTAAAGCTATATCAAAAAGATAAATCAAATAAATCAAAATAAGCCCGTCCACCGCATGTCAGGTTTCTAAACCTGGTTTATAATCAACCTATATTGGAAAAGAAAAGTTCTATATTTTAAAACCAGATACTTAATTGTATTATATTTGAGAAGTGTCACACAGACAATAAAATTAAATATATCTATATAAGATGTATATTTATATAATATATAAATGTACTTATATATGTGAGTAAGTGTTTAAGACAATTCGGGACACAAGACAATTATGCAATTAAAAATATGGATATATATGCCATTACACTCAACATGTCAAGGTTGTGTTTCTTCTAGGAAAAGTATTTATCTGCATAATCATCAATAGAAACTATAATGTCAAAAGGTAAAGATATAAACCCTTTGATAGCAAGGACTCAAATTATCAATAGCGTTTTAAGGTATTATTTTAAGATCTTATTTTAGGGTACCCTGTATGTTTTATACGTTTGTCTCCGTTTATCTATAAGATCTTCTCTTTTTGTGATATATCTCAGGTATGATTCGCACATGCTGATCTCCTGCCCTTTATACCTGTATGTAAAGGACAGAAAGTATATCTAATGAATTGTTTATTATCACGATTCTTTACCCGTGGTGTATACTACTGACAACCTTGCAAGCCGCTTTTTTCCGGTCGGCTTAAATCACAAGTGTATTTATATATATAAGAAAATGTAAAGAATAGTGTCAAGGTATGTTTTATTTGAAAAAAACTTCTAAAATTTTTATCCGATAACCTTTAGATAATCTGCAGCACGAGTTTGAAAATAGAAATAATATTATATGCATATATATGATATAAGTGTAGACTTGACTTGACCTGTAGTCAGGCATAGTCCGTTTTCATACCCACCAAAGAACTGGTAATATAAACAGATTTTTCCATTTTATAAGGCCGATTCCCGATTCTCTCGTATAATGAATTAACTTGTATTTAAAGCTGAGAACCAATTTCGGTTTGCACCTCAGAGACATTTCAGACCAATAAAAAGAGTATATTGTCTGATACCCTTGGGAAAATTATCCCGCAGGCTTGGTACTTAAATGTAGTACCCGCAAGATATCGCACATAAAAATATCACAAGAATACCCAGGCCGACAAATACAAACATTTTGTTTTACCCAAGTCAGACTTCCGTTTTGCTGGCATACACTTGATCAAACTTTACGTGATCTTACAAAGGAACAGTCTCATCCCGACCGGTTCCTATAATCATGATTGACCGCATTTATTACAGATCGGCATCATGAAAGACAACTTATTTGAAGATGGCTCATTGCCTACTTTAAATTACTGTTAATCGAACCTGTGACCGTTGTCAAGGAAACCCAAATCACCGGCAGGTGTACTCGGCTCTGTGTGCGTTTGATGAGAGGATTGGTTAGTTTTATGACCAAAAGGTTGTTTCCATGAGGACAACTAAGGTTTTGGTCAGTGTATCTTGGCACCCATTATCGCGCTCAGGTAATTCCCACCGACACTGGAGATGTTCTTGAGGTTGTTTGTGGAGATACAGGATTAGGGCTATCCCATAAAAGAAGATCATTTATTTAAATGTCCACTGTGGCGTGAATCAGAGCTGCGCAGGAGAATTAAGTGGCTTCCTTAAGCTGCATTTATTTGAAGATGCCTCTTTGTTCCCACTTCTTATGTAAATATTCTAGGACTGTGCGAGTCATATTAAAAACTTTTCTTTAACACAGAACTAACAACTTAATTTATTTATTCAACGTCGAGTGCTCGTTCTTGTTAAAAATTCAAGAGACTCAGCTGAAATTAACAAAGCTTTACATATTCATATTATAGTTCTCTTAGTCTAAATATATTGCGACAAAGTACGAATATCTGCAGAAACTGTTCCGGAATCTCATTAAATTGACCACTTTACCACTTTTATATTCATAATAGTTTTCTTAACACCCTACCCCTCTGATATTTCCTCATAAATAACGCGAAAGGTCCGGATTTGTTGACATATTTTTCACTTAAACACACTGGTTTTGGTTCCTGATGGCAGGTGCGGATCCGGGATTTAGCAAAAAAAAAATGGGGGGGGGGGGGGGGTTCCAACCCAGGAGGACTAATGAAAATCCTAAAAAACGGTGTCCAGATCCGGAAAACAGGGGGGGGGGGGCGTTTCCAGGCCACAACATTTTGTCTGAAGCTCTTAAAAAAGGTTGCTTCGTGGAAAAAGGGAGGGGGTCCGGACCCCCCCCCCCCCCCCCGGATCCGCTTCTGTGATGGGTATAGTATATATAGTAGTAGTATTGTTTAAGGCATGGCTGTGATGTATGCGACCCATTATGTATGTTCGAAAAGAACCACGTTTCCACGTTTTCACGCCCATTCACCTACATAATACAAGGAATTTACATGATTTTTTGCTTACTTTGTGTATATATTAATGATGTATTTCCTAATAAGAGCAGTTCTTGTATAAACTAGTTTATCGTCAACCTTATTGTAAATACAGCAATGTTGACAAACGGAAAATATATGTACATAAGCTCTGGTACTTTACATATATGTGTACGTTGATAGGTTACTTGTTGCAACAAGTGTTCACCATTTGGAAAGCTCTGGTTTAAAAGTCTTGCCTCCTAAACATGTTGATATAAACAAAAAGAATAGCCTGTGTGTGGTGGTAACTGGCGGTGTCTGGCCTATTTTAAAAAAAAAGCTTAGAATGATTATCTTTTATTTTAAACGTCTGGTATCGGGTTAGGCCACTGTAAAGGTAAGGTCGGAGCAAGGACAACGCGGCATTTCCACTACGCTCCCGAGGCAGCGGAAATCTTGCGCTTCTAAAGAATCAACTGATTTTCTGGCAGCTTTGACCGTTTATGATATATTTAGACAACAGATGGCGGTTCGTTGTCCGCTGTGTATGATGTGACAAGCAGCCAATGAGATGCCAATAAACAAACACTCGACAGGCATCCTGGCTCCGCCCATAGCTGCGCTTCAAGCCCCCTTTGATGAGTTTACGATCGAATTTTAATTGCTCCCTCTGCATTCTCCCATCATCGACCGATTTGATTATGACATTATGACTGTGTTAGCGTAGCCATATATCTGTTGTCTGCAGAACCAGCCAGCGAGGTGTGCACGCAGCCTTTGTTGTTACGTTTCGTTTGAATTACAGCTCAACGGCCGGGCATCCTATGTGTCCGAGGCCCAAAGCAAACCACGTCTGGGGCAATTCTCTCTGAGCCTGTGGCCTGTTCAGACGGTTACCAAGGCGATGAGCTGTCAATCAAAACGAAATGAACATGATTGGATCCGTGTATTTCTTGCTTGGCAGTGTCTCCCAGCACAAGGTCTAACCTGATTGGACAAAAATACAGTGCTCCCCTCTGGTGTAGCAATTCAGGATACGAGGTCATAACAAACAGCGCTAACGATATAGGTACTAGGCCTATAGTTAAAGCGCTGTGTAAAGAGCGTACATTTCCACATGAATAGCTCAGAGTTTTATATATTAATAAAAAGTACTCTGTGTGCGTTTTCATCCAAACCTTGGATCTTGAGTATAGTAAGGCTTTACTGTTTGCCCTCACACGTGTAAAAAAATGCAAAATAAACCTGAACAGAAAGGGTTAAGAAATAGACGTAGAGCGAATATTCATTATGGTCGTATGTCAGTTGAAGATATCCAAATGAACTTAAGCGCAGGGTATAGCCGGTGTCCTGCTTTACATGGTATACTCCATCAAAAATATGGTCAATTGACTCCCTTTCATTCGACTAGAACTACTGCTAGACGAAGACACGTTTCAAAGTTATTTTCTTCTACTTTGACCTTTTTTATATTGGACAGTGCTCAAACATTATTGGTGAATACCTCCTTAGTTATTTAAAGGAGATTTCCCATACACGTGACTAGGTGTGGCCTACCGTATGGATCAGTAAATTAATCAAACTTTTAGAATTGGCAAGACTTCATTTTAATGAAAGGTTCCCTTAATTTTCTGCGTATGAGTGACTCAAATCTATTCATGTTTATATTTGGCTCGTTACTGTCGTGTTTACAGTTTCACTGTTCATTTTGAACCACTTTTAACATCTGTTGAAGATCGACCTAATATCTTTATTCCTTTAGAAGCTGTAAACAACGCAAACGTGATAGTGTGCGTAATGCCAGCAAATTACGTCTCTGTTAATAAATGGACATCCTTTTGTCCCGGGGGACAATGATAGCGCCATGGTGGTCAATCAGTCTTCAAGCAGCTTCCAAAGATCCAGTCACAATAAGGTTCATCCTATATGAACAGTTCCTACTAGGTACGGTCTGCAATCGTGGGAGGAAATTGGTAGCCAATGTTTAGTTGTGGTATACGGTGTCAGACAACACTGCGACCATCTTACGATAATCTTACCTAGTCACATCAAACAGTATTCCTTTAAGCCTAAGTCAGATACACCGCACAACACATATACGACAGGTCTACGGCGGGAAATTGGAGAAATTCCTAGGAAAGTCGTGGATGTGCCGAAATTTAGGTGTTTTTGCGACTGTCGTAGCCTCTTGTCGTAGAATTTTGAACATGTTCATTTTTTTCAGAGGCGTAGGTTATTCTTTTGTTAGGCCGATCCTGTAAGCCTGTTGTAACGATAAACCTACGACTGTCGTACGACTTTCTGATCTGGGGTCCCACTAATGGTAGGACTTTCCTACGACAGCCCAACCATTTACGCACGTTCTATACCTATGACGGTCCTACAAATTTCAACTGTAGGTAATTCATGCGACCGCCGTGGGTTTGTCTTAAGTCACATGCATACACAGGTCTACTACAGAAAATTGGAGAAATTTTTCTTTTGTATTACGTATTTGTATTTTGTATTTACGTTTCGTTAAGACCTCACACGACTGTCGTAGGAAGAGCGTACGATTAGACTTTGACAGCCCTGACCACTCTTTTCCCATGACCCTCGTATATTTTTATACGTTTTAACATATATTTTTTTATGTGAACGCTTCCATGAAATAAAAAAAAATCTGCTAAACGTACGATGGTTCCATCTGTCGTAGCCCTGCTGAAATCATACAACAGTCAAAATCGTAGGTTTTATGTGACTTAGGCTTTACAAGCAGTGATCGGTCATGAATGTGGTCAAAGAGCACCCCATGACCAAATATGACCTAAAAATGATTTGAAAATCGTAACAGGTTGCAGGTGGTCACTGGTAGTCATCTGATGTTCGTGGAATAGTCTAAACATATGTTGACCTTAATAGTTCAATGCCAAGTAGGGGGAATAATCCGCCTAGATTCTATAAAGTTTTAAATAAGTACAGAGCTTTTTTTGTATAGATCCTCTATATAAAGACAATTTTTTTCTTAGCTCGGAGTTGATTATGTTTCAGTTGTATATGTGAAGAGGAAGTTTGGACAAAAACATGATATGTTATACAGTAACGCAAATCACATAAATATATTAATCTTAATCGTGGGTATATCCTGTGAAAGAAAACTGTTGGATATTTAGAGTAATGAGTTTACTAAATGTTGAGAGACAAAGCGAATGCTACCTGCAGAGTTGATCCAATTTAAAAAAGTTGAAACCATTGCGCCACCCACAGCATATTATATCAATTAGTTTCTGATTTGTGAACGTAAATGTCACGCACGAAACCCTCATTCGTTTGCAAAAATACCCTAATGATAATTTAAAATGACAATAAGAAATACATGGTGGCTGCTAAGCCGTTCTCCGCTTCGGTTTAAAAGATACTCTGGTTTAATTATTGTGGATTCAGACAATTTCGTAGGCGAAATCCTCCAGGGTGTTTTATATTCAAAAGCATTTCGTTGTATAATTAATTCCGTTGTGTTAAAATATAACAGAATATTTGTAAAGTCGAAACCCAGAAGGTATTGACGGCGATAGAAAATGAGACGAATTACAATAATCACTGCTGCTAGGTTTTATTTTGCTGCTAGTGATTTCAATCTATTCAAGGAATCTCAAACCAAAATTAAACGATCCTAATGCGATATTGCGCTGCCCTGAAGTATAAATTTCCCCTGTCATTAATAACTTTTTAGAGTCTTATGAGCTTAGATTTCCCGAAATGCCGTGATGATTTCCGGTCATGATTGCGTGGGTTACGTTGTGAACAAACAGACAACATGCACACACAAACAACCTAACAAAAACAGAGATGAGAGCATACCCTCCTTGCAGAGGGTCCAAGACAGTATCGGACGAATATCGCACGTCAACCAGCTATCACATGTGACTTGTTGTGTATACATGACAATCACCCGACCAGCCATGTGTGGTCGTAAAATCGTCTTACGATTGCAGAATGATCATCTTTATGAGCCATCGCTGGCCTGGAGGCATTTTACCGCTTCTGACGATGTTACACCTACGCAGAACGGTAGCAGGTTAGTTTGAAGCTAGTTTTAAGACGAATTTTCGACTGCCAACGACTAAATCAGTCATAGGAAGGTTTGTGTGCAGGATATTTTGATATTTTGAAACTGACTGAAGACATATTTCGACTATCTGCGACTGCCAACTACTCAATCAGTCATAGGAAGGTTTATGTGCAGGATATTTTGATATTTTGAAACTGACTGAAGACATATTTCGACTATCTGCGACTGCCAACAACAAAATCAGTCAAAGGAAGGTTTGTGTGCAGGATATTTTCAATTGATATTTTGAAACTGATTTAAGACAAATTTTTGAATATCTGCCACTGCCAACGACTAAATCAGTCAAAGGAAGGTTTGTGTGCAGGATATTTTGATATTTTGAAACTGACTGAAGACATATTTCGACTATCTGCGACTGCCAACGACTTCATTATCTTTCATGTGATGGTTTTTAGCCAAAATATTTGACAATTTTGATGGAACAAGTATTGTCGCCGCGGTTAATTCAATTTAAATTCGCTTAGGATTCCAAAACACTCTGGAGACACTGTCCTTGAGTAATGCAAGAAAAAAAAACAATTTGTTGTAAGTCTGTCTAAATTTCTCGCAAACGAAATCTAATCGCGACCAGTTGAACGTTTTCAGATAATACGATTAGGAATTCTAAGGCGGAAGCCAGAAGACATTTATCAATCCAAGTGACTTCCCGCGCGGTTTAAATGGATAACCACAGTAGGTCATACCACTGGCATAAAATGACATCGAAATATGGTGATAAATTAGGTTTGCTTCATGAATAATTTGGGTTTCTTCCAGGCGCTTCCCTCAGTTTTGGTGTTATTTTCTTAATGATATCACTGAGTGCTCAGTGTAAATAATATCACTTCGGAAGTACTTGGGAGCAAAATATTATTTCCTCCAATGTTTCTGCAGAAGACATTCAGCGCAGGCATGAGTAATCAAATACTTCAACAATCTTTGTAAAGGCAGGGGACATTGATCAATCATGTTATCGTGTCCTAGTCAGAGATAATTGGAATAGATAATACGTGCAATTACAGGATGTTTAAAACGTAGTGCTAATTTCGAGCGTCCCTGCATTGATTAAACGTGAGAGAATTGCCTCACACTTGGTTAGCCCTGGTTTAGACTGCCTTTCGGGTGAAAAGTTAATATCAATTACTAGTCCGGGTTGGCTTTTCGATTTAATTGAAAGTAAACCCGGATGCGTTACGAACAATCACAGTATACAGTTCTGGCCCTTGGCCGGATTAAGCCTTTCGTCCCGTTTTGTATCATTGTGAACCAAAATGTCATGGATTCTTTCTTTGATGATACCCTAAAATTAAATATAATCAAAATCCCTTCATACCTTTTAAAGTTTAATTGTTAAAATGCAAACCAACAGGCCAAGTAACCGAAAATTGAAATCTTTCTTCCTCTTATAATTATATAATATTCCTTTTAACAAATATGTTGTTCCTCATCCTTTTTATATTATATGAGTTTGTGAACATCGTATTACCATATTCATCAATCATATAATGATAAGAACATTTTACTCATAACAACATATTGTGAAAACTAAATATTTTTAATGTATCTTTGCTTCCAACTTGGTGTCAGATTTTATTGTCTCAACAACAGGAATTGAGCAATCACCTTTGGCGACAATCTTTCGGAGAAAAAATAGCGTTTGTTTATTTATTATAGTTCTTTTTACGGCCATCTTTGGTTCACCCAGCTGGTGACCTTTAAAGTTTCATGAAGCTCAAACGAGAAGCTTTTCTGGTTCCTGACACGTCATGTTACAATAAATAGCACAACCACTCCCATTGCGTTAAAACAACAAATTAAACAATACTATTCTTGTTCCACAAAGAAAAAGTTGAGTGAAAATGTATTGGTCTCCAGCTGCTGCGACATGGATGTAACTAGAATTTCATAGAACTCCATATGGTATCGCTGTATCTGTGCCTTTTGGCAGGCTTTTTAATGAATATCCCATCCACACAGGGCTAAGAAAGGGTGACAAACGTCCAGTATGGGTGTGCTGGAAACCCATATATAATTATCTTTTCTGCTGCACTATGATGTGAGTCATGTGATGTATATTTTAACTGATGCGGCGTACACAGTCACCTGATATGATGCATATTTTCACCTGTTGCGATACTTTATTACCTTGTGTAACATTATGGTCGCCTGTTGAGGCGTATACTCTTATCTCTAATAGTTGTGGCGTATTTGATCCTTATATTATTTTCACCTGTTTTCACCTGATATCTGATGTGACTTACCTGTTTTGACATGTTTTCTGATGTGACTTACCTGATTCACCTGATTTCTGATGTGACAAATACCTGTTTTAACCTAATAGCTGATTTGAGTTACCTGTTTTTACCATTAATCTGATGTGACGTACCTGTTTTCGCCTGTTATATGATGTAACGAATATTTGTTATGCTGTTGCAGCGTACAAAATATTTCCTTTTGTGACGCATTTTTTCTACTGTTTTGACATACTTCATAATTTTTGAGTACTAGACAGGAAAAAAACGGTTTAAAATTACGCTTGAGTACGTCACAAATATGGTATTTTCCTTTTTCCCCGGTTTTTTTTTTTTGGGGGGGGGGGGGGGGTTCAGGAATACAACATTTTAAAATACGCTTTGCTAAAAAATAATAAAGAACAATTAAACAACAAACAAAAGTAAGATACCATTTTGTGTTAGTTTATATGACGAGCATTCATTATAACCCAAACATGTCCCTAAAGGGGCAGATAAGATATTAGAATTAAAGGTCTCACTGAGTAGAACCCTGTCGTCCTGCATCACAGGAGTAAGCCACAAAAGGAGAAATGGATCTGCGTATGTGTCTGCAAAAGTCTATGAATGCATATTATAGGTAGTATGACATCCAAGTATCTTTTTAAATGAGCGGATCATTATTTTCATATTTAAAGGGCAATACCTTTTATGCGATCCGTTTCCAAATTAGTACAGCGTCTGCTTCAAAATATAGGATTTAAAAAAAGAGGGGAAAAAAGGATGATAAGGATACAGAAATATGCATAACTAATGTGCAGATATTGGATCCGTTATGTCTTTATTTATATTTCTGGCGTATAATTGACATTAATTACTGCACACAAAATCTTATTAGTTAAATTAATCACATTTATCAGAAAATGGTCTATCAATTACAATCAAATATAACTTGACCCTCTCCGACCATGTGTTATTTCAGTAGCTTTCTAACAATTTTAAATACTTCCCACACACTAAAAATTGTTCGTAAAATAATGCACAATAACAAGTATTATAAAGTAAACATTATCATAGCTGCAATTAAAGTTACTTCTGCTGACGATATGTTACCCTTCCTATTAAATTGAAAAGCTGCAATTTTCTGATAATGTAGCAAAGGGAGGGAGGGAGGAACGGACGGAGAGAGAGAGAGAGAGAGAGAGAGAGAGAGAGAGAGAGAGAGAGAGAGAGAGGCAAACGATAGTAAGATAAAACAGAGAGAAACACAGACAGATAGACATACAGAGAAAAACAGAAAGAAATAGAGATAGACGGACAGAGAAAACAGAGAGAGAGAGAGAGAGAGAGAGAGAGAGAGAGAGAGAGAGAGAGAGAGACAGACAGACAGACAGAGAAAACAATGAAATTAGACAAACAGACAGGAAACAGAGAGAGATACAGACAGAACTAGAGACGAACAGAAAAAAAACAGAGGGATATACAGACAGACAAACAGAAAACAACAGACGGAGATACTTACAGACATAAAAAGGAAAACAGAGAGAGAGATACAGACAGACAAACAGGCAAGCAGAGAGAGAGAGAGAGAGAGAGAGAGAGAGAGAGAGAGAGGCGATGCGACGCGAAAGATTTTTTTTTTCAGTTTGTTGACTGGATCACTTTATTAACATTGCCTGATTAAGTTAATTATACCTATGTATCGATGGTTTCATTTCGCAAAATGCAAGCAAAGCAGAGCCTAAGGTTCAAACCGATTTTCTTTTGGTCACGTGTATGTTCACGTGAATTATGTTTTATGCCAATAACAGCTATTATTCTGGAACACTTGAATGCAATTGAATAACAATAATAATTATTCTGCTTAACTGTAATCAAAAGTTAAATTGGATGAAATTGACCCTTTACTTCAATTACAAAAAAAAAATTATATAACGGCTTATGTTGTAGTAATGAAACTACATATAGTTGTAGTTATAAAACAGTATATATATGTATATATATATATATATATATACAGAGAGAGAGAGAGAGAGAGAGAGGGAGAGAGAGGTGGAACTAAATGGCTATTTATATATATATAATATATATATACATTTCCTCAATTAAGCTATAGTCGATAACTGCACTGCAACTAACAAATTACCCTTATATTTCACTTAGATAAGAGAATCATAAAATGTCACGATATATTACCATTTAATGATACAATAATTAGGTAAGGTCTTAAAAAAGGTCAACATTTTTCATAACCCCACCCTATCCTTTTATGACGCTTCAAAATTCCATTTGACTCTCCGACATTTGAGCTCAGTGTCCCGGGCCCTCCTATTTTTAGACCTATTGTAAACCTAGCTGACACACACGCGCATCACCCTCTCTATACACACCCTCACACACACACACACACACATACATGTCGGCCCTCACCATGTCTAAAGGTTTGCTTCTTTCGCTACAGCACTGTTTGCCAAACTACAACAGAATTTACAAAGATCCAATGACTACATGGCTGTAGATGCGCTGGCACAAAACCATTGGCACGACCACATCAATTCCGTTCAGTCTTCTGTCCAGGGTTTTCACAATCATCAAAACGTAACAGGCCAATGCTACAGTGATTGCGCAATTTTTTTTCCCGCTCAAAGTTGGTGCAGAGGTCTGATGAAAATGTGCATTACGCCACCTCTCCGAAACCCTAACAATCGCTTAGCCATCAGGGCCCCAAGGTCCAATGCAATGCAGAACCACTAAGAAATAGGAAATGGCGACTGTTTGCCTGGCCAGTCTCTGGGAAGCCAATGCATGGAAACTTGGACTATCAAACAGAGGAGCTAAACAACTGTCATTAGCATGGGCTACTTCTACACTTTCTACATATAATGGTTTTTTTTTAGCAGGCTTGGTCTGTATTGTCTGGACCGTGATCCCATAGTTTGGCTGTATCACCAGGGAATGTGGTCGATCTACTTAGTGACATTGTATATGGTTCTGCGCGCCCTGAACCTCAACTAAAAATGGCCGCCATCAAATGTTACTTTGATGCTTCGAGTGTATAACTCACCGACCAATTTTCCGATTGTTAAAAAATGTATTCTGCCCTGGTAAAATCAGATACATCAGCACCGGCATCGTACACTTAAGTGATGCCACTAGAACCGTGCTCGAGACTGTTTAAAACATGGCCACTTAACAAAGACCTTAATACGGGTAACTTACGCCTGAAAGCCGTTACACTATTAGCGATAGTATTCATGGCCTCGAGGGGACATGGTTTGATCAAGCTAGACTGATTTGAAGTACTCGTGCTATCAATTAATGGTTTGTAAAGATAACGGTTCTTTTGTCGTTCGGTTTTTTATATAAAGAATGATGCTACGAGGTCAGATTTTAAGGTTCAGACCTTCAGACAGACCAGGTACAATGCGTGCGAGAATATATCAATCGTGCAGCCTCCATCAGAGGGGCTATTCCGGACAATCCACTATTTATCACGCTCAGGCTGCCATATCAGGCCGTGTCTAGTTGCACCATAAGTAAAACTGTGGATCGAGCCATAGTGTTTGCAGGTTTATACACCAAGGTGTATAAAGCCAAAAACCTTCAGGCCTTCAGCCGTTACGGCTGCTTTAGCCCAAAATGTTTCGCAAGATGCTGCCATGCAAATTCGTCGCTGGAAAACACAAGAAGTTTTGCAGGCACACTATCTGTATCCTCGTCATACACGGAAGAGCTCCTGGGTGGAGTGTAATTTTGAGTTACCGCCGTGCGTTGATTATTTAAAGACCTGTTTCTTACTGCTCATTTGATATATATTTTATGTTTGCTCGTAATAGTAACGATGGTAAATCCCGGTGCGTTATAGTTATACATATCTACTATCACATCGATTATCGATTTTATTTGTTTAACTGATGCAGGTATTCTTTATTCTCCTTATTAAGGCTTAACAATAAAAAAATTCTCAGTCATTGTGACGTTCGTTTGTTTAAATTTTTCTGTTCGAAATAAATACTATATGTAGGAACCAGATGCTGTTCACTCATTTCTATTTTTCTCTGTAATTTTTTTATATCATATAGCATTATTTCCATTTTTACACAGTTCTAAGAGTCTCTCCTTTCTTTTAAGACTGAACGTTAGGGTATTTCTTTCTACAGATGATTCGTGTATATCTATTTTAAAGGAATATATTATTTCTTTGTTCATAAGTGTATATCCTTCGACAGAAGGGTATGCGTTCATCCCCGTTTGTGTGTGCGTTTGTTTGTGTGTGCGAGTTTTTTTTCACAAAAAAAAAATCTCTCAGTCAATGCCGGAATATCATGAATTTTGTAATTGCATTTCGGGAGTGACCTGATGAAGAACGGTTATATTTTTTTTGTGTGTGAATCTGGCACATGATCCGGATTCAGAAACGTTATCAAGGAATATTCACAAATCTACATTCACCTGTGCACGCACAAACATGGAAATATGGCCGAATAGGTGAATACAAACACGTTTTTTGGGACTATGCTACAAAAGAAGCATACCCCCCCCCCGACACACACACGCACTCACATAGCGGAGGCTCGCATTCTTTAGAGTGCAATTTTCTAGTTAGTAATGTTTACGAAAGATATGGCAAGGGCTGTTAGGTTATCTGGCTACACCTTCACTGCTCACACAGCGGTCGCATTCCATTCCTTGTAATCCATTTCACCTACCACGAATGGAATGCGACCACTGCGTGGGCAGTGTGGGCGACAACAAGAATTCGATATTGCTAAAATTATGTCCAGTTTCACTAAATGGTCTCCATTGACCTACCTTTATAGTGTTTACACTAACCTCCACTCCTTACAAAATCTATATGATTGTGTTTTCTCAAGATAAATACAACTCGTACGCACTTGACACTGTAATTAATTATGGTGAACGATGTTATAAGTATCATCGACCATTCCCGCTTTCACCTACCTAGCCGACTTTCCAACAAGCTTACTTTTACTGCTTATCCGCATGAACAATACTATATTCATCTGGAAATGAGGGTTAAAAAAACTCTTCATTCGTTCTGCTTGGTCGCTCCAACTCTTCTTGATAATTTTGTTCATTTAATTGGTGGGAATGTCGGGTAAACAGTGATACGGAGACTTTAAACACTTGTATTATCGCTCATCCGGTGAATACACTGCATCAAGCGCCTGAGAACCAATTATATCGAATCATGGCCATTCCAAGTCCTGTCATTGCTTTATCAGTGTACACATATGCTTCTGCATCAGCAATAAGCCACTGTTGTTAAATGGAAAAGTCGATGGGCTAAGATTATAGCTAAGACCTGAGTCTTCTATTGCTGAAAGCAAAAACATAGCAACTAAAGGATGAAATAATACTGCAGTTATAATGGATTATTTCCATCAGGATATTACTTTTATTTATTTAAAGTATTGTAGTTACAAAGGAAGGTTTCCATTAAAACTCCTCTATTTTTTAGCGAACGCAATGCAGTAACAATCTAGTGTTTCATTCAAGATAAATATTTATCGAATATTTATTGAGTGTAAATTAATGTGGTTACAAGGAACCACATTTCCATTTTATGTATTTAGTAAAATGGTTTTAAGTGAAAAAATAAAAATCCAATATTATGGTTAGTCTCAAATAAACGGTGGTGATAAAAGATGTTTTTTAAATTTTAAACTATTCCTCCTTTCTTTATGACCTGGGCGTGAAGAATACGTACTGTATAACCCGACTAGATCCTCTAAGGCATACTACTACTACTATTACTACTACTACTACTTATAATAATAATAACAATAAAAAAATAATAATTTAAATTCAGATGGGTAAACCGTAAACCATATCCACCATGACGTGCTCTATTACCCTATCACACGAAGAATTACGAACTCTTAAACCAAAGTATAAAAAATATATATCTGTATAAATATAAATTAAATAAGATATTAATTAGTGAAATATTAATAATTTTATCTTGAGCTTCTTTTATATGGTGAACTACCGATGGAATATAAAGCAGACACTTTTATTTGGGCCGCATATACTCTGGCACACAGAGCGACAGTTAATGCAAACATCGAGTTCGTCAAACTTGACACATTAATCTCGGCATACATTCATCTTTTTCCTGTTTCCGGCCTCTGATTGGAAGTCCCTTGAGAGTAGGTCCCGTAATCTATAAACTCCCTACTAAGGACACCTCTCTATTGAGCGCAAAATGTCCGGTGCCCTCAGTGTCCGTAATTCGGAGGATCTACTGTATTTTAAAGGAACGGAGAGCTGTTCCCATTAGTGAATGTTGTACTTCCAATCCACACTGCGCAAGAGTACGACTCTGCTGTTCATGGATTGAACCCTAAATCGCGACTTCTAAATACACATATAGCGTGGTGTTACGGAACCTATTATAAACAGATCACGTATGCGTGATGAACACAAATTTTATAATGGAGATAAAAAAAAGCAGATTCTGTAACACTAGGCAGCGTGAAATGTCTAGGAGAATGAATAAAAAAGTCAGTGTTTTTTTGTTAAGAAATAACTATAATTTATTCTTAAAACAACCCTAACAATGCAATTATACAGTAAAACAGCGTTATAGCAACAAGTCAATACAATCACACAGAAAGATAATGGTACAGTACCTCGATTCCAACACCATCACCACGATAAATCCTTTGAATGTAAACTCTCGGAGAATGACAGTCCAGTGGAAAGTTCTTGCAACAACACAGAAAGTAAACTGTTGTCCAAAATTATAAAATCCAGGAGAAAATCTTTGAAAATGTATAATTGCCGCATTCGTCGGATAAGGTCTTAGAATCTGACACACGCTTCTGCGTCCGCTGGTATCTGCTGGTAAAAAAACAGCCCTTTATATACCTTCACACCCCAAGCCCCAAGTTCGCCACTTCGCGAACAGTCTATAAGATATTGCACAACACGCGTTTCAGGAATTATCTAGAAAGACACAGCCGTGTTTCTCTACACATACCAGGCTCATCACGTGACCAACGACCAGGCGTGAAAACCCAAGGCTCACATAACAACGAGAGTTCAACCAGTACGGATTAAACACAAAATGTAACAAAAACACGAGTTACGCCCGTGTCACACAATCAAAAGAGCACCTGTAACAGTAGATATAAATGTAGATGAGAGGGTGATGTTGTCCTTTAAAATATGTTGGATATGAATTGCATAACGGCAAATTACATTAACATGGGTGTTCTTGTGGTAAGGGCTTCACGGAATAAGCAATATCTTATGAGCATGCGCTTGTGAAATGTAAATAGAAAGTTGAGAACTTTTTTTTGAAAATTTATATTTTGAAGTTTGTCAGATGAGACATGTAGTCCTGGCCGTCCCACAGTGCCTATATCGGGAACAGCTAGGTTCGATTTGAGCAGAAGGGTGCTTCCGATCCTGTCTAGCCCTAGAACCGCCACAAAAAAACACCCAAACGGACCGGACCGGCCAACTCAAGACCAGTCTTTACACACCAAAAAATGTATTTGTCCGAAATCTCTCAGGACTGGCATTACGGTCCGGTAAAGGGCGGCAAAGAGAGAAAGTCCTGCCCGATCTCGTCTTGTCTGCTCTGCCTGTGTGCGGCCTGCTCAAATGAACATAATCAGGAGCAATATTTATATGCCCATTATTTTTACACCATCAGTTCAGTGTTGCTTTATATAAATATTTCCTAGCAAAACGATCGCAGTACACTGTCTCAGTACCTCACAAACGGCTGTTTAACACTTTGTTATGGCTCTGCAAGTTGGTAAACACAGTCAAAGAGTGTCCTTTGACCATAACAAGGCCATGTGACCCGAGGTCCGCGGTGTTTCCGCCAGCGGGAACGGGTATTACATTTTGTTTGGGCCAAGTCAGTCAGAGCATCTCCTGATTGACACCTGTTGTGGCTCCGCGATGCACACGGCTTAAAAGAATTTTTTGAAAGGAACAGATTTATTTTGAGGGAAGAAGGTATTATTTATGTTAATTCAGCATGCTTTACAGGTGATCGAACCCCTTAAGAGATTCTCTTGAGAGTCTTACGACTTCTATATCATTCCTAAATTATCATGAATTTCCATTTGGAATGAGTAATAATAAAATATTCTTTTCGTATGGTTACCCTCATTCGATAGCCAGTAACATCAACAAGTCATGGTCCTATCTTAATTGGTACCTCTCCCGATGTCTGAGGTATATGAACTGAAGATATTCCCTTGAACTTTTTCATAAAATAGACCACAAGACGCCGATCCCACTACACACAGGCTGTTCATTTTGTTAATATATACGGTGTAATAACATGCAGGGGCCCATCAAATTATCTGAACACATTTAACAAGGACATATGGCGGCAAGTCAGACGAACCAAAGTTTTATACAGGGTGTTTTGCATCTGTCAAGATTGCTGTGCTTACTACAGTGATTTAGTCCAGTCCACATCATCTAGGTCCGAGTGCTTTTACTTTAATGTTTAATTACATTTAGCTTCCAATGCAGAGCTAGTCTTTTTTTATAGGATTATGACATTAGTATTTAGCACATGCATAAAGGTCTTATAGTTTGTGACAGAGTTTTTCACTGGACTCGAGTTGGACTACAACCCTAACCTTCGAGTCCAAGTGCAGGTCCTAGTTCAGGACCCTCGAGTCCAAGTCCGAGTCCTTAAAAGAGTGGCACGAGTCCAAATCCGGACTCTAGTCCTACATCATTGGTTGACTAATAGCTAGTAGATAAACAAGCTTTTACACCTGTAATAGAGGCGTAAAAAGGATTTTTTTTTATATAGGAATTCCCTAGAATACATTAATATGTAGGCAGAGTAAACCAAAATCAAATAAATTCTATAGAAAAGGTTGATTAATAGCTGGTTTAAACAATATTTTGGCCATTCAACTTTTACTTAATGTTAACAAGTACTTGTTATTGAACCCAGAAATAGACCAACATGCTACTACCCTGTTTTCATTTATGGTTATGCTGAAGAGATTGTGCCTCAGTACAAATATCTTGGTACTGTTATTGACGAAAAATTTTAATGGTCAGATAACACAGAGGCCTTATGTAAAAAAAAGGCAGTCAAAGGATGGACTTTCTTAGAAAATTGAAATGCTTTCATATTGATTACGCTCTTTACACAGCGCTTTACCTATAGGGCTACTTCCTATATTGTAAGGCGCTGTTTGTTATGACCTCGTATCCTGCTTTGCAACACCAGAGGGGAGCACTGTACTTTTGTCCAATCAGATGAAACTTTGTGCTGGAAGACAAAGCCAAGCGAGAAATACACAGAGCCAATCATATTAATTTCTTATTGAGTGACAGCTCATCCCCAAGCGTAACCGTCTAAGCAGGCCACAGGCTCAGAGAGAATTGCCCCTGACGTGGTTTTCTTAGGGCCATGGGCACATAGGATGCTCGGCCGGTGAGCTGTAATTCAAACGAAACGTAACAACAAAGGCTGCGTGCACACCTCGCTGGCTGGTTTCAGTTCTGCAGACAACAGATACATGGGTACGCTAACACAGTCATAATGTCATAATCGAATCGGTCGATGATGCGAGAATGCAGAAGGAGCAATTTAAATTCGACCGGAAACTCATCAAACGGCGCTTGAAGCGCGGCAATGGGCGGAGCCAGGATGCCTGTCGAGTGTTTGTTTATTGGCATCTGATTGGCTGCTTGTCACATCGTACGCACGTTTATTTCAGTGGACAACAAACCGCCATCTGGTGTCTAAATATATCATAAACGGTCCAAGCTGGCAGCGTGAAAATCAGTTGCTTCTTTAGAAGCGCAAGATTTCCGCTGCCTCGGGAGAGTAATATTGATAAGAAAATACTAACTTTGTTTTACACATTTTTGTACAAAGTGTGGTAACCTTTAGTATATATGCTGGTGGAATAATTTGAGTGTCGCTTACAAAGAAAGATTGGAAAGAACGAGGAAAACTGCAGAAGGTATAATTGGTGTAGACTTGGAAAACTTTGAAAGTATGTATTGTTCAAAGGTACTGAGTAAGTTTAAACCCATGATGAGAAGTCAGCATCCGCTGAGTGGAGAAATCAGACAGTTGAAATGTGGAAGACGAGTAGAGTCCGTCATGTGCAAAACAAATCGTTTCAGGGACAAATTTATACCGAGTGCGATGTGCTTGTCAATAAGCGTATGTAAAGCATATTTTCTAGTCGTTAATCATATGCTTTTTATTACTATTATTATATTTAAATAAAATTATTATTGTCTTAGTTGTGCCACATATCAATTGCTTGACACCCAAAGTCCTTATTGGCAATAAATGATATATATTATCTTATCTTATCGCACCAGTGACAATAAGGGTGACTTCAACATTATTCAAACAAGTACATGCACAATATTCAACATTAGCAGTCATCAGTTATCAACAGGATTTATTTCCTGGGATTTTAATCATTCAATAAGAAACATCATACATGCTAAAACAGAGGCAAAATCGTACGTAAAATGAAACCAATAAAGTGTTTGATAATCCTCCGTAATAGTGTTCTCGTTAGGCGGTGAAATAAAGATTTCCTAAAACAAGCTTTGACATTTCAGCCGGTTTAAAAGCTGTCACTTTCTGATGTAGGCTGCCTTGAAGCGTTCAAAACGATATTAATCTTCCCCTGATTTTCCCGCTCGATTTAATGAACTGACAGCAGAACGTTTTACTTTGAAAGCTTTTGGACGTCAAAACAAAATGAACATTGTCGCACTTCAAAGAACCAGCAATCTAACAAATCAGCAGTCTTTGAATAAAAATATTCTTGGATTTCTGCTGAGCGATTTAACCAACACTGTAGCCTAAAAATGCTTCTGAAAATAAAATATTAAATACATTTAGTTGTAAGTAATGATCTACTCCGAGAAGCTCTCATTTACACAAGATTCACGTATATGATGTTATTTGAATTATTTGTTTATCAGTAGAAGATTGGAGGCGGAAGAAGTATCGCAAAATGACAGCTCTCATTAGAACACTGATAATCATGTAACATATACCCTCATTAAAAGAAACAACTGATCCAAAATGGTTTCATTTTGAGGCAACTTTATAAAAGGAAAACATTTTCACGTTACTTACGAATACAATGAGAACTCCTACGTTAACGACACGTTCCGGAGCCAGTGACTCTCTGCTCAGCCAGTCTGCTTAAGCTATCAGTTATCTCAAAGGGACACAAGAAAGATATACATGTAGTGTATGTAGAGTTAAACAAGTGGTCCATGGGCAATGACGCTCTGCTGAATTTGGCAAACAGGTGATGCATGTATTGATTTGTAATGTTATGAGTAAAAATATTTATTTTAAGGAACCTTGAACAATGAATAGAGTGACTTTTAAGGAGCTCAAATTAGGCGTTTTGTCCATAGGCCTTAGAAAATAGGATACAGGGACATATTTAGGGATTCCATTAAGTTTTTAACAAGGCTCCTTTTATTATTTGAGCACTTTAAACCCGTATTTTTTTTCAATATATATATATATATATAGATACATATATATATTAAAATATATATATATCACATTATATAATATAATATTATATTTATCTTATATAATATATTAGATATACACTATCGTATCGTATAGGGTTAAGACAACTCTAATATAAAACTTCTGGGTGGGTGTTAAAAGCCAAGGGCGAGGGTGTCTGTTCACCTGATCTTATTTCAGGTGTTACAGATGCACTTTTTATTGTGTGGCACGGGCGTATAACTCGTGTTGTAGCGCCCTCGCCGGGCCGCTTGTTACATTCTCAGTTTGATCCGTACTGGTTGAACTCTCGTTGTCATGCTAGCTTGGGGCTTTCTCGCCTGGCCGAGCTCACATGTGAACCCTGGTATGTAGAGACACAGCGATGTTCTTCTAGATGACTCCTGTAACGCGTGTTTACTGTGTATTATGTTAGATCCTTTAGACTGTTCGAGAAGTAGAAAATTCTCGGCTTGGGGCAAAAAGTTATAAATAGGGGGCTGTGTTTTAGAACCGAGAGAGAGGAGAGAAGATTCAAGCGGACACAGACGTGTGTATGTCAGTTTGTGGGACCTGTCCGATTATCGAGTAATTTCAGGGATTCTTCTATTTCTAACTCTATACAATTTACTGCTGCCTGCCTCAAGTTTACTTTCTGGATTGTTACAAGAGCTTTACATTGGACTGTTATTTTCCGAGAGTATACATTTTAAAGACTTTGTGGATGTGGCGGTGATGGTATCCAGGTACTGTGCACTTTGTTTATTCAGGGCTGTGTGATTATATTGATTTGATGTTATACTGTTATTGTACTGAGTAATTGTATTGATTTAGTGTACTGTAATGTTCGGGTTGTTTTAGGAATAAATTATAGTTATTTGTTAACAAAAAACCACTGACTTCTTTATTCATTTCCCTAGACATTTCACGCTGCCTAGTGTTACAGAATCTGATTTTTTTATCTCCATTACAAAATTTGTGTTCATCACGCATACGTGATCTGTTTATATTAGGTTCCGTTACACAGGAAAATAAATTTCATACACATATGGTATATTTGATGCTTTCGTTTAACCAGCACAAGTCAGAACCTTGTGGGACAAGTAGAGAAGACAAGCGATCAGCATACAAACAAACCCCAATACATACTTTACTCCCCATTCGCAAACTACTGCAGTATTTAGTTAGAGCTAGATACGCCTTTGCGTAGGCTGAGTCCTATCAAATCCGTATCTGTTTGGAGGACTCATTTAGTCACCAGAATGTACTTTCGTTTTAGTTTCACTAACAGGCTCCTTGTATTAAACCCAAGACAACTGCCGTACTAGTCAATCTGCAGTCCACCCTCAGAAAATACAGGTTTATGTTTTCCTAACTGGCGTTGCTTTGAACGAAGTTCATTTCACAGCTCAGTTTAACGTATGAACTCCGACCGAGACAAAAACGAAACCAAACAAATGTCCATCTTAACTCTGATTGTATACTCTCTGTATAGGGTAGCGTACCACAATATAGGGCAAATGGTATAGACCTGAAGGCCTTCAGTATATACTGAAAAAAAAAATACACACAGGGTCAGGCAGTAAGAATGAAGAAGAGAGATTGGATTGGTTTGGTCAGTGGCGGATCAAATGGCTTTGGGAGCTCAAGCTACCGCCCACCTCCCCCCTTTCCCCACCCACTCGAAACCACAGTTGTTGTTTTTATCAGAGAAGTTACTAGTTAATCAAAATAAATACGAGTGGGTAAAATCAACAGAGCAATTAGAGCATAACAATTGTAACGGGGTATCGGTTTGCCTTACATAAATATTTAAATGTTTCAATGTTGTTTGTTACTATTGAATGTTTACGTTTGTTATTATTTCACAAATGGATAAGCTTTGTTCTGTTAAATAATAAAAACAAAAGTTAATAGTTGGGACCTTGCGTGTGCTCAATTCTAATTTTCATCTCTGTATGATATCATAACAAGATAAAGGGCATATAAGCTATAAGGGGTAGGGTAATTACGGTCGACCCGACCCCCATGGCCCAAAGGACTCAAAATGTGCGAAAACCAGCTATAGACTGCACGAGATTTATAAAAATAGTCTTTTAGTACGTAGGGGATTACGTGACGTGAATGTTTCCGATTCATGTGTATAAAATGGTATACATGTAGCAAGCAACTGTCTAAAGCTTACACATGCGTATATTTTTTCAGATACATACATTCCGTCAAGTCTGCATATGTAATCTGTAATTCAGGATTTCCTAGTCAAGAAAATGTTTCTTTCTTAAATATTGCGCCAAATTAGTTTGCTTTTATCCATATACTATAAGTTGTTAAATATTTCCTGGCTATCAAACCTCGTAAAAATAAACGTATGGGCGAGGCGCGGGTATAAGTACTTTCGAAATATATGTTTAGATATTAAATTCAGAGAAAAAAGCAGACCAATATTCATTTGCTTTAAAATATATATAGAAGAAAATGAACAAGATATCCAATTTATGAAAAGTTGCAGGTCCGAAGGGCGACACAAGACATATTATGTCACCTATAATTTAACAGTTAGTGTGTTTTAATGAATTCATGAAAAGTCTCTGTATATTTAATGATAAAGGCAGGGCTGGACAAAGCAGTAAAATTTAAAGACCACAAAGTAAAACTTAAGGTACTTAAAATTCAGTTTGTTATTTATTAATTGATGGTTTAGCTTTTGTCGATCATCGCTTGAATAATCGATTCACCAGTTATTATGATTTATATGAAATCCCTTTTATATGAACTTTAGTCAGTGAAAGATTTAAAACAATTGTGAGATGGCAAAGTCAGTATGCATTAAATACATTTATTTGTCAGTAATATGGAAAAAAATCAAGGAAAATCCTATTTAGTCTTTTATCTAATCTTTCTCAATGTAGATTTATTAGCTTCCGGTGACTGAGTGAGAGTTAATATCTAGAACAGAAAAAAAGACCCCAAAGTGGTTATCTATAATAGATGAACGCATCCTGCGTTAGTGCTATGTCCCCCTCGCACACCCTCCGCCATTCAGAGACTCTTGGAGAAAGCACATCTCCTCTCATTGACAAATGTTATATATTCTGTGGCGTCTAAACGTCTATATTTAAAAGAAAACAGATTTAAAGCATTCCGAATATAACAGTTCCTATTGAAGGTAATTGGGTAATTTTCAGTTAACGCCTAATCAATGAAATAGGAAATTAAATAAAAAGTTATATTTCCCAAATAAAAAAAAAACGATAATCATATTAAGAATTTTATGACTTTTGAGTCTGTGTTTCCGTTTCGTCTCAACCTTGCCTCATGTTTTTTCCTTTTCTAAATAACAAAAAATATGTGTATAGATTAATATATATGGATATATAAATATATATATATATATATATATATATATATATATATATATATATATATATTAAAATATGTACTTTAGTTGTATCAATGATTTTTTAGACCCCCCCCCCCCCCCAGTTGAAAAATCCTTGATCCGCCGTTGCATTGGTTGCAGGCTGTAAACAGCAAATTCAACTTATGGGTCATTTGAAGTTGGTAAGATTTATTATGAAAAGAACCCCCGGCATACTTTGAATTGATACATCACGATTCCTCGTATTTTTTTGGTTAACCATCGACAAGAAACGCCTTTTTTCATCTATGCATATTCTTAATAGGGCAACATTTTTACAGTGCTATATCCTAATTCTGAAATGCAACTTGCGATTTTTAGACTGTACGCAAATGGCCTTCCTATAATGTTTACGAAATAAAAAAAAAAGTTTTTATAAAGGAATGGAAATACGACAGGAATTGCTCCGAGAACATTTCCCGAAAGGGAGAGCTTTGTGGCCATTTTATCTTCCAGGCAGAAACCGGACGGACCTTTCGGGGATTTCCGCGCTCCATCAACGAATTATGGTAGAATATAATCTAATCTGAATAGTATGTTTACCTATGATAGAAGGTCATACATTTCGTGTATGAACTGTTACACGACTTCTGAATGAGGCCAGTTGTCCCTTTACTCGGGTTTGTAGCGTGGTTTTAAATTCATTTATGAAATAAAATCACCGCCTTGATATAAGTATTCTGGTTATGCGATTTTATCTCCTTCGAGCAAACTTTTACACCCAAGGACAATATGTTTTCATTAATGGGCATTAAGGGGCCTGGACATTCCTGGGGTAAAACGCTAGGCGCTTTGCGCTGGCGACAAAGATCCGATCTACGGCGTGGCCATGAGAATTGGACGTAGTGCCCCGTCCAAGCTCTCCAGCTTGTGCCGTTTCCTCCACCACCAAAAACTACCAAACGCAACCATCCGAGCCATAAGAAGTACCTCGTATTTGTAATTTTAGCTATTTGTACAATCCCTGTGAAAAGATTGAATTTTTTTTACTTACTGGCGTAGTCAGTGCAGAGTTAATTAATTAACCGATTTATTAGGTATATATATATGTATATATATATATATAAATATATATATATATATATATATATATATTTCCATATGAGAACGACTTCTTAAGGATTTAATCATGACCCTCCCAAAACAGATTGCGTAATGAACTAGGAATTTCCTTGTACATGCACTAATAATCTAAGCAGCCCTAGGCACATTTCCATCTTTTATGCAAAAGTTTTAATTCATTTTCAGTTCGGAACTGCAATATTCATAGAAATTCTGACATATAAATAATTAAGCCTCTCCGCGTGCTGCCATAGCTGATTTCATATACCTGTAAGAAACAAACATGTAAAAAGAAAGAAATGATATAAGAAGACATATAGAGGAATAAAGAAAACACTTGGTTTGGAGATAATGATATTTAATCAATATAAGTTTTAATGGCATGACTTTGGTTCGACTTTATGTATTGGGTTCCAATTGGATAGTCATGGGTTTGGAGTCTCGTCGCCACTTGATCAATGGTAGACGGTAAAGAATCATTTCATTATTTGAGTTACTTGCCCTCATTTTAAGCGCCCAGTTTGTTTAGTAAGACATGACTTGCTTCAGGGGAAGAAGAAACGCAAATCAATATCTATTCACACGGTTGATTATCTACTTGTCATGTACGGGTAAAGTACAAGAAAAAGCAATAAACGAAAACACAGTCAAATTGAAATAAGAAATACAATGCAGCACCATAAAATTATTAAACTAGCCCTGTTTTTGATCTCTCAATCCCCTCAAGACATCGGCATTGCACGGATACTAACTTGGCCAGACCTCAATGACTTTGTAGAATTATAGAGGGACCCTAGGGCCAGGAAAAAGTTGGCTTCCTATAAGCTCGCTAATAGTCCATATCTTGAGGTAATAGCCTCGTCTTTACATACCGTATATAGAGTTGCTTATACCCAGGGCAGAGCGACAAAAGGCTTCAATTCATGTTCCATCGCAGCGAGAGAGTGCAGATAACCCTTGCAGTTTCAACAGCTGGGTAACAATAGAAATTTTGCCTCAGGACCAAACTTGATAAGTTAACTTCCAGTCAAGGTAGGTCATTTTATGCATAAACAGACAGACAGTGAACGACATAAGAATGCGAGAAAACTCAACATACCTATATTTATTTCGCAAATTACCATATTTATTTCGCTCAGCTTGTGTTTTATGCACAAGTATAAAACATATGCATCGACATAGTATAAAATTGTATGTATTTTATTAAAACCTGCATATAAACGTCTTTTTGGATATACTTTGATGGGATAAGATATTGCTGATGTTCTTGCAGCATTTGGCAGACACTTACTTATAACGGATATATTGAACACTAAATTTAATGCACTGTTTGCAACAGTACGCAGTTATATTGTCGATACTAAAAAGATTAACAGTGTTTGTTAGATCCCCTCTTCTCTCTCTCTCTCTCTCTCTCTCATGGATTCCTATGAAATATTGCACATAAATCTTTATTGCAGATCTTTAGGAATGTTTAAAGTGTGGAGAAATGCGTAATAAAATCATCCAAGAGAGAGTTTCTCTCTCTGTCTGTCTCTCTGTCTCTCTCTCTCTCTCTTCTTTGAATCCAATGACATCTTAAAGTGATTAAAGTGTGGAGTAAATTCGTAATAAAATCATCTAAGATCTCTCTCTCTCTCTCTCTCTCTCTCTCTCTCTCTCTTAGTAAACAGTATCTTGCACTGAATATTTCATACAGAATCATGGTGACTAGAAAAGGGGGCTCTCTGTTAGATCAGATAAATTAACTTCTGTTATCGCTTCCGCGACGACTCTCCTGGTAAAAATAAAACGCAGATGTAGATGGAGAATAAATCAAAATTTACACTTTAGATATAAATTTATACAGACATAGCCCATCCTTTTATGCGAAATAATTCGGTGACTTTTAAGAACTTATGAACATCATAAACTGGTATATGTATAACGTGTGACCTTGCTTATAATTAGTAGAGTACTCCATTGGGTCAGTGGTGCCCCCTCTAAGGAAATATGGTTTAAATGAATATTCCCTTATATTGATTATATACCGAAACATCACGACACATTCTCCTGGTGGCCAACCATTACACAGCAGACGGTAAACATGCTGTAGACTCCATGCCTGAAGTAATACAATATGAAAATTCTATCAAAGCTGTTAGGCGTGCTTGGAAAATATATAAAATATGGGAATAGTCACCACACCTTTACTCTATTAAATTATATTCTTTTATTATCAGACATCTTAGGTCTAATCATCTGGTTAGTAATGCTATTTATAAAAGCTCGATGCAGTCCAAAGATAAATGAAATGATAAGAGTATGGATGGTAATTAAGCCTCTTGCCCTGCACAGTTTATTCTCGAAGTATGTATGAAAACTTACTTTTGCACAGGAAGTTCCAATCTGATTTGAAATAGAACAACAATGGTTCATTGTCAATGCTAAACCTAAACAAGGATCTTCTATTAATCTTCTATTAAGTTTAATAGATTTTCAAATCCATACGTTTTTGTTCACCCCCCCCCCCCCCCCCTTTTACGTTTTCATGAGCGGATCAACTGGAAGTTCCCATAGGGATCACAGGAAGATAAAAAAAGCTGTTGTGTCCAACGTCCTTGGGATTTTGGTTAACTAAAGAAATGCGGTATCTGGTTCATCCATTATGCCAGCTGGTGCTTATTGTCTTAGCTCTTTATATATATATTCATATTTTTAATACTGATAGTCGGAATGTGCGAAAATAATAAAAGGAGCGCACGACCCAATTTATTCTCACTTACAAAGACATTCAGTCTGAAATATTTATCCTAGCCATCAGTGTACAATTAACACGGACGACTTTCCTATTTTACAAGTACATTGTACTTTCTTTTTTTTTTCTTTGTTTTTGTACCGTCACATTCAAATTTCGCCGACAAATAATAGGTCAGTATCCATGCAACATACAATAATAAAGAGGAAAAAAGAGTTAACACATATATGGTTAGTATGATTTTTGTAACATTTCGAGCAGCTTAGACTTGATTTAAGACTTGAGTAGTAATACTACCAGTATAATTTCAGGATGAATTGGTCATGTTTCGTTCACTCTTTGGCTCACTAAATAATAGATATTAGTGAAAATTAATTATTTGACGAAATGTCCTGCAATGCTTTAGACAGCAACAGATTAAAATTATCAAACAAACTATCACAGCATTGTTTGAGAACGAAAGCAAACAAAGATTTACAGTAAGCGTTTAGGTACATTTACATGATGTTAGTACTATGTAACTATTATCAGAATATTATTTTCGTCTTCAGACGAGTCCACTGTTTTTAAAATAATAACTGTTATATGCAATCACTTTAGCCACATGTAGTCGGAAGAACAGCTGTCTCCGCAAGTATTCCAACAAGTATATTTACAACATATTTTTGGAAGTAGCCCGTGGTGTTTTCTATTTACTATAAAAGAATACATTGCCCTGTATACAACAGAAGATGAATCGGGATTATCTATTAGGAGGAGGAATCCACCTGTAAGTAATTTATATTAAATTTTTATTTGTTGGTTGGTTACTCAGATGGTATGTTAGCATATATACTCGTCATGTATGGATTTTGATGAAATATGCTGGAAAGTAAAACCAGAGGAAAAAAAACGGAAATTACTCGACACTTAGGTTAACCCGCCTATTTTATATTGACTTGCTGCAGGCAAGATGGCCCGTGCCTCAATGATAGTTCTCTCATTCCCGGAATTCTTTGCTAAGAGCAAAATACAATAAATATCATAAACAAGATAGCAAAGAATTTAATGATATGTAAACTAAATGCTAATAAAAGAAACAAGTGCATCCTAAGACCACTGAAATCATATGTGTGTACGACTGGTCTACAGGACTAATCTTGCTTTCATACTGATCAGTATTTTGTTCCATTTATTGCCCAAAACAGGTTTACAAATGGACACTCAAAATTGGCACCTCGAACTCCCTCAAATGGCCAGATTCTTCAAGGTCAAACATGAGATTCCAAATACTTAAGATAAACTTAAACAAACTCTCTTAGTAAGAACTGTTAAAAGTTAAGTAATATGAACAACAAAAGCTGAACAGAAATTGCGTTTAGTGTTAATAATTCTAGAATTTGTTGGAAAACTAAACAAAAATGTAACCAGGAAAGAATTACAATGGAAGTCAATGACTCTTTAAAATGCCGTTTATGTGCTTTTCTCTTAACCAAGGCGTGTTTAGAAAATTTCGATGGGTCAGGGCTACTTTGGTAATTATTGTTTCAATGGGGCACCCTTTCATGTAAAATGTGATCTGCTCTGTTGATGAACAAACAGATAAAACAGGAAAAACGAATCTTGATTGATTTACAGTTGCTTTGCTTCAAAATAAGCGCTTCCTTTGTTTCTCTCTTTGATAATTAGAATAAATAGCCAGGTTTCCGTGGAAGACAGCCAATGTTTGCATCATCCTGCACGATTTCTCGGAGGCCAAATTCAATTAAACGCCTTGCATATTTATGAGATCGTACTTTTTGTAGTCATGACACATTTCCAGGAGATATCTATAAAGCAATGAACTTGCTTTGGAAGCCGACTGCGAACCAAGTTTATGTATGTCTTCTGTTGAACCATGTTATGTTAAATCATTATAAATGGACGCAGGAAATTCAATTTAAAACGACATGAATCTCAGCCAAAAATATAAATCTACAAATTGAATTAGTATCAGATACTTTCTTCAAACTTGTCATAGTCTCTGAAGGGAAATGGAAAATATGATCATGTAATATACCACACCCGGAAATGTCTATTGCTCTTCTGTAAACATAGCACATAAATCTTGGTATATTTTAAGGAAATGTTAGTACTGCAACAACTTGTAATTACCCGTTCTCTGTAAGCATAAAATGCGGCATCTTGGACTTAAGCCATTGAATGCCAAGGAATCCAGGTCACCAATGACAGGGGCCTTTTGATTATAAGATAACACCAATGAGAATTCGAAATCGAGTTTGTATACGTAGCTTAAATATATAATTTATTATATTTTGAATGTATTATGAAATTAGAATATACAAAATCATTACTTGAACATAACTGATTGTTAACAAACTCTTATTCAAGTGCAAATTATTCTCAGTTTCGCTCACATATGAACATATGATATGAGTGATCAGTTAAATTTAGTTATTATTTTAAAAATAAAATTCTCTAACGGGAAAAATACATTTACACTTTAGAACTGCTCAAAACTAGAATTACAGCTGGACATTTTTTATATTTACAATTAGGGGTCAACTGCACGTTAATATATACCCTGACATAATTTGGCACATTATAAATTGTTTATGCCAAGAAAGTCAATACTTCATGTTGTTATGTTTCCATATTAATATGGAGAATATATATATATATATATATATATATATATGTTTATATATATATATATATATTGTTTTTAAGAATGGCAATTGATTCAATTCCCTTTTATTTGTAATCAGTAGCAGCACATTATTTTCAGTCCATTCGGTTTAAAGGTACCGAATCACCCATAAGGCATCTTGAATATAACACGAACATTAGAGACTTCTCTTTGAAATTAATGGGTACCTGCCAAAATATTTTCCCCTGAAATAAAAAAAAAAAATTAACTGACTTTATTTATCTAGAGCTCAATTTCAGTTAATTACCAATTACGCCTACGTTGCGAGAGGGACAACATGATACCAACCTTCATCTATCATAAACAAGACACTTTAATTTTGTAGTAATTATAGTGCTTGGAAAAAAAATATAGCAGGTGACACTAATTAACATATACTGTTTCAAATAATAAGGGAATGTATGATGATAGCACAAACACCAACCTGACGAGACAGGAACAACAATGTATTGTTCATAACAGCACATGTAAGTAAATTGCCACACATTTGGTTTCAGCTAGTGATTCTATGCATGGCTATGCATGTGTCTTAAATAGTAGGCCCTCGATTAGAATGTTAAAATACAAAATCAACCGGATGTTTATGTATGTAAAATAATTTTCAATGTCCATATGATATTTTTTTACGGTCAAAATACCAGCAGATTTAATAAGATTCCTTTTATACCTGAAAAACAATGTTTACTTATTCTGTTTCAGCTTTCAGAAAGTAATAATTTTCCTTTTGGACAAATTAGTGTGTTTCCGGTAAAAAGGTAAATAATTCTCGATAAAATACTCAGTAATCTGGACAATTGTGGGTGTTCAATAATACCTCAGCCGCTATTTGACAGTAATCATGCTACGCATGCATGTTAAAATCAAACAAAACTGAGCATTCTTTTCCATATCTGTCTCAATATTACATTACTGTTATTCTGTCGAAAACTGTCTCCTGATTAAATTAGATCTACATTTCTGTCTTTTTATTCTTGTATGAATACACTACACTGAAGACACCTAGAAGAAATCGTTTGTGATTATTTTCGTGTATTATCAATTATTGTTCAAGTAGAGGAAAATAAGACATATTGAAATACTTGCTGATTAGAAAGATGCCCAAAAAAGTTCCAACAACCGCATAAATATACAAATTTGTGCTCGCCAATCATTATAAATCTAAATGTGTACTCACTCGTCTTAGATAGTTGACATCTTTAATGGTAATTTGCTGAAAACTCCTGAACAATTTTTTTTTATTCTCGCATGAAGATAATAAGACACTGATTAAATTTCAAATTTCCGAACGTTAATTTTCGTTTATTTTCAATTATTGTTGCCATTCAAACTTATGCTCCAAATTTCACTCTAAAAAGAACACGTATGGGATAACATAACTAGGATGAAATTAAAAAAAATGGAAACAAAGAAGTTTTTGAATGTCTCAAAAGAAAACTGCGCCTAACTGATGTTTCGCTGGTGGCAGGGGTGCAGGTCTGATAATTGTCCTAGGCGGCATTCGGCGGAGAAAACAAGACTTCATGCAGTTGCTTCTTATAATATATAATACTCTAGTAGTTTACACACGCAACAAAGCTGGTGTGTGTCTGCGAATCCTGTTCCGGCGAACGAAAATACCTGATGTGACGTACTTTCCGTCTGTAGCGACATACCTTCTGTTGCTGATTACTACACCTGAGGAGGATCGAGGCGGGGGTTTAAATTGATCTCCGATATATGAGAGACCCAAATATCGTATTTTTATTGTTGTAGCGTACCTCCGTGCAGGTAGACCATATGAGGATTGGTCGTTGCACACAATGGACGCGCAACTTTCAAACACGTTCCAGATCGCCAACGCTACATTCGTTTATTTGTGTTAACTTCTGCAATGGGTCGAAGAGGAACTATTATTGATGCGATGTAGCGATTTTAGATTACCATCTCTTCAGATTACCCCCGCTTACTTGAAATCATTTTCAGATTACCCCATATGATTTCAGATAAAGCCTTCCAAATGCTCGTTCATATTTATGATTGGTTTAAATTTCATATAATTTTTAACAAATATCCTTCTTATTTTACAAATAAGTGTATGCAAGTAAAGGGTCATAGGTAAATGTGTGATTGCTTTGGTGAAATTCATGAGTCAAGATAATGTAATATACACTATCATTGCGACAATTTTGCGAAACTTTATTTTTCACGGATTGATTCCATCTTTTAAATCTCGCATCTCTTACGTGGCTTCTTGAAATAAAATATCATGGGTTAAAAGCATTAGAATTTATTAATAAGTTAAATCAGCAAGGCGTTATTCTGAACTGTGAGGGCTTTACCTGAAATTAAGTTCAGATTATAGGGGGATAACCTGAAATGGGGGTTATAGTATTTACATCGGTTCAAGGTAGCTGAACAAGCAGGATTACGTGCGCGCAGTCCAAATTTTTAACGGTATGAATTATCACCAGATACGCATCAGCAAAATGAATTTCGATATATGGGGTGTCAGGTTACTTCGTGTCAGGTTAAAGCTTTAAAAATTTACCCGCAAATTTTTTAAAGCAGTTCAGCAGGACATAAATAACGGTACACTTCACTTTTAATCAACAACTTATCGCTTGTCATTGCATGTTTTCCTATGTTTTATTTTAAGCCTATTATAAACTGGTAAATTGCTATACAACATGAGTCCCGGTTATCCAGTCTTTTGAAAGAGGAAGATGGCAATGACGTCATTGATGTCAAGTTAACATAAACAAATGGTTAAGTGTTCAAATAAATGATTTAGGTGTTGTTAAAACTCCTCCCATGTTTTTGATAGCTGGTTAGCAGAAATGAGGCAAGGTCTGTGCACAAGTGATCAACTTGTCTACCAGAGGTCAAGTAAATGTTAATTACAGAGTACATTTAAATCTGCCATTGACTCATTTTTGTGCAGTTCTAGAATTTCCAATTGGCGAATGACCCCCCCCCCCCCCCCCCCACCCCTCAGCTGAAACATCTCTTGATTTTATCTGTTTTTTTTCCATTTATTCGTAATAAATTTTCATTTTCAGATTTCCTTTTCTTAGTCCCTAGCAAAAAGATTATTATATCATCCACACTTCATTACTCTCCAATTCATAAGTTGAGAATATAAATTAAAAGCTTTTGTGATTAACTCAATACGAACGCAGGTTGTATCCACCAATAACCGATCCAATAAACATCCATGATCGCGATCGTTGTTCAGATTTCCCAACTTCATTGATTATTTCCTTACGAAAGGTGATATCAATATGAAGAAAAAGTGGACATGCGCTGGTACTTACGCAGGTAATAAGATAAACTTGCCTTTTCTGATAGAGATGTGTTAATGTTCAACCCTGATAACAAGTCTCATCAGACGGTTTTAGATCTAATAATTTAACATAGGTCATTTCCCCCGTAGCGATCTAATCGTGACCAAATTTTTAATTTCATTATACTCAACAGTAGGACCCAATTTACGGAATTCCTATGACAGTGATCAGCCTACGTTGTTAACATGAAAGCCACGTAGCTACAGTGTCATCTATAATGAACTAATACAGTGTGAATAGGACCATATGTCCTATAATATGGTAATCATGGACTGTGTTAGTTCATCTCTACGATAAAAGACTGACAGAAAACGATAGGCATACTACAATCTCAGCTTTTGCATACGTTCGTGTTCTGTGATAACGTCAGCTTTTGATTTAGTATTCCCTGAAAAGAAATTGAAGTATAAGTCTTTCCTTTGAGAGAGGGCTCCTTCGGTAATAAACGTTGAAGGTGGTCCGTGACGTCACATGTGCATTGTAAAGGTCATCACGGCAGTCTTAAGCTAAATTCCAGGAGGAACCCATGTTATTGACGTAACCGAGACAGAGCTGTCCGAGACCACACTGTACATAACCGGACTCACAAGAGTATTACGCGCTATACTGACGGTTCAATATTGGGGGTACAACAGCGGCGTACAGAAGAGGATAATATAGTCTGTTCAAAAACGTTTGATCAGAATTGATTCAAGGCAAATTAGATAAAACACTTCTGTGTTTTGTGATAAGGAATAAGTAATATTTTGTCAGCATGGGCATGTGAAATGTAATAGAATGTGTAAAAGTGAGATGTAACACATTTTGATTTTAAAGTTTGACTGTTGCTACAAGTAGTCCTTTGTGTCCCGCAGCCTAACTGTAAAAGGATAATGAAGAATGAAAACAACTCCTAGAGGAAGGGTGCCCTCGGCCTTGAGACTTTTTATTTTTTTTTATTTATATATATATATTTTTTATATTTTTTTTGGTGGAGGTAACCGCCTCATTTTAAACGCTAACTTAACTACGTATACATGTAAATACATCTTCAGAATTCCATCCCGGTTTCGGACTACGTCACAGGGCAGTATCACACGCTTCCTCTCATTTTTTATCCTGGTGTCAACTAAACCAGGTGAGTACTGCACCTGCGGGTCATAGGTGCGTAATCGTCCCCATTGCTGGGTCATATCACTGAAGAATCCCCGAAAGACGCACTCATTTATGAGTTAAACACAGTCGTTGGGCACGGCCTTCCCATTTACCCTGCAGAGCGCTCACTCTGGGTGGGGCCGACCATGAAAAGTCTCACCGCGTCGGCTGAGATTCGAGCTCACGAACTACCGGCTTTGAATACTGTGCTTTAGCCCTGAGCCACAGCAGACGGTTTGTCTTAAGACTTGACAGATGGGAAAAATGTCCCTGCGTCATTAGAGAGTTAATTCAGCATTGTGCGCTGAAAATCTCGCTGAAATATATCTTCGTCAAGATTTGCAAAGCCTCGCCGGTAATCGCGTCACATAAAATAGGGTGAATTATTGTTAACATTCGAGCAATACCTGTACGGAAACTCCTGCTGCATAACTCATATTGGTAAATCTCTTGCATCTTTGTCGAAATTTCTGGCTTTATAAAGGTAACTCCTGCCCGGGCCTCCATAGAGACTTGAGTTATGCTTTACTTTGTTCATTCATGTGTAACAGTGTTTTAGTTCCTCAACCATTGGACAGCAGTATCATTGTGATAATATCGACAGCCATGGCATTTGAGTATTTTTATACAAGTGCCCTAGTTCAAAATAAGCACTATGGGTCTAGTTGGAATACAGCCGTGATAGCCATGCACATAAATGTCAGTGGCCCGCATGGACAAAAAGCGATAACTGACTTTAGTTTAGTAAGCCGAGTTTCGTTGCACGACTCGGTTTGAACTTAAACTGAACTGAAAGCCTATTCATTTGACAATTTTAAAAGTTAACCGTAAAAGTTAAAAAAGTAATCTAAATTACACGTGATATAATACATTTTGTGATCAAATATCGAGTTTAGTTTATCCTGGTGATTTCATAAGCCATACTTAACAGTCACAAAAATAGCGAAACCTGAACATCTGTTTCGACCTTTTTTATTTGAAAAAAAAAATGTCTTTTTGAATTTTTTTCGAGCCAAACCGAGCTGCAAACAAAGAGGCTCACTTCGGCTAAATGAAAAAACGGCGGCGCCTCCTAATAGACTCGGCTCGATTCGGCTTGATCTTAACACGGCTGGCGGCGTCGCAAAATGGCGGCGACGCCGGGCTCTAAGTTTGAATGCCCCGTGAGTAGTGTTACGGAACCTAATATAAACAGATCACTTATGCGTGATGAACACAAATCCTGTAACGGAGATAAAAACAAATTAGATTCTGTAACACTAGGCAGCGTGAAATGTCTAGGGGAATGAATAAAGAAGTCAGTGTGTTTTTGTTAACAAATAACCATAATTTATTCTCAAAACAACCCTAACAATACAATACACTAAATCAATACAATTATACAGTAAAACAGCGGTATAGCAACAAAGTCAATACAATCACACAGAAAATAATGTGCACAATACCTGGATACCAACACCGTCACCACGATACTTTCTTTAAATGTATACTCTCGGAGAATGACAGTCCAGTGGAAAGTTCTTGCAACAACCCAGAAAGTAAACTAAAGTCCAAATGCATAAAATCCAGGAGAAAGTCTTTGAAAATCTATTATTGCCGCATTCGTCGGATAAAGTCCTAGAAACTGACACACGCTTATGCGTCTGCTGGAATCTGTTCTGCTGCTCTCCCCTGCCTGGTTCGGAAACACAGCCCCCTTATATACCTTCACAACCCAGGCCGAGAATTGTCCACTTCTCGAACAGTCCATAAGATCTTGCACAACACAGTAAACACGCGTTTCAGGAATTCTCTAGAAAAACAGCGCTGTCTATCTCCACATACCAGGCTCATCACGTGACCTCGGCCAGGCATGAAAACCCAAGGCTAAACATGACAACGAGAGTTCAACCAGTACGGATTAAACATAGAATGTAATACGCGGCCAGACACGAGTGCCAGAACAGGAGTTACGCCCGTGTTACATAATAAAAGGAGCACCTGTAACAGTAGTGTCTAGACAAAGGCCGTGAGACTTTCTCACTTAATTTTACTCTAACTAGCCTAATTTCGCTTAACCCTGCGTAATAGATTTAATCTTCTCAAAGTTAAACCCTGTCAAAGTTAAGTATAATATCTAAATTAAAATTTAATAATCGATTTATATAAAATAAATATACTGTGTGTTGTACTGATCAAAGGAATAATTTTTTTTTCTGGGCATAGGCTGTGAAAACATGTTCGACATATGCTTCGGTTGTATGTTATAATAACGCATTCACTGACTACTGCTGTAGAGAATTTTTTTCTTGGACGTCATTGAACACCATACAAAATCAGTTTCTAGCATGAATGTCTCGAAACAGAGTCTGGCATGGATGCCACGTTTGCAAACAGAAGGAAATAAGCAAACAGACTACATGCTAGTCATGCAGCAAAGCTCTTTCCCTCTCAGATAGACTGGTACCAAAGCTTTTAGGTCCGTGCAACTCTCATTTTGAATAAATTAATTTGAAGCAACGGCATTCACCGAACTTCCGATAAGATTGACCTTTTGCTTTCATCCTACAGAATTCAGTGCAAGGCATAGCCTAATTAAAGGTCAGTCAGCCAGCTATCAGCTCACAGGCAGATCTCGTGAAAGTAAACCTGATTAGGGGCCTGGTCAGTCGTGTGGTAAAGCGCTCGAATCTCTCCGTTGGCGACCAGGGTTCGATCCCCGGCGTGGCTATGAAAGTGGGTTGTAGTAGCCTGTCCGAGGCTGGTGGTGTTCTCCGGAATCTCCGGTTTCCTCCACCTCCAGACACTGCCGAACGCCAACACTTGAGCCATGGACACTGCCTTATATTTATACAATCAATCTAAAAAATAGATTCTTCAAAGAAAGTAAACCTGGTTTCAGTTGCTTAAAGGGGCCGAATCACCTTTAAAACATATTGAGCAAACACGAAAAATAGCCTCTTCCTATTAAAATAAATCTGTACTTGCCAAAATATTGCCTTGAAACTGTTTGCTTACTCCCGTAAACGAGTGTTAAAAGCAGTGAACCGGACGCGATCAAAGGTGTCAACATAAACACAGCGCGTGGGGCCGTGCATGTGCATTGCGGTGCCACTACACGTGTCATGCAGGAGATACCCTGACTGACTTGGCCCAAAAAATGTAATACATGTTCATGTTCCTGCTGGCTGAAACAGGGTGTGTTGCGGCTCACGATCAAACCTCCGGTCACGCGGCATTGTTAGGGTAAATAAACACACGTGGACTGTGTTTACCAACACGCAGAGCCATAAAAAAGGTGTTAAATAGCCGTATGTGAAACTGTGTGCTTGCATGGTGTTGCTGGGAAACTTTTGTATAAAGCAAAACTAAACTGATAGTGAAGGAATAAGCATAATATTGCTCCTCAGTATGTCCTTTTAACATTCAGGATTCGATAAAATCCCGCTTAGACTGGGTTCGCTTGATCTTCGCATCTTCTTCAATTCAGAAGCTGTGTTTCTTTTTGCTACCAGCCTTGTTTTGCTTTTCTGACGTGAGAGAGTCTATTAAGACGTCAGAGCTCTGTCAGTCTAATTTAAATTCCTACCGAGTCGTGCGTACATGCTGCGCTGATATATATTTCTTTCTTATTTTGTGTCTATTGTCTTCAAACATACCAAGCTTAATTATTGTCTTAAATTAAGCATTAGCGATAAAAAAAGTAACAGAGAAGACAAAGTAACAAGTAAGACAGAAACCTGCAGAATTGCCAGTCTGATTAATGAAAATCTATCGTTAATGATATTTTTACAGTAAAGCCTCACGTACGACCAATTCGGTTTAGCGACCACCTATAAATAAAGACCATTTCTTCACGGTCCCAATTCGTTGTTGCTGTTTAAAGCAGACCTCGTTCGGACGACCATCCTTACTACGACGACCACTATATAAAGGACTTGTCGGTTGGAATTACTCGGTTTCATTTTATTCAAAAACCAAAATTTGTCTTAAATTTACATGATATTAAATTTAAAATCATGTGTGGAAGTCGCATCTGGTGCTGAGGGCATCCTACTCCAAATCAGAGTATCCACGATCTATGTGGTATGTCATAATAAAATGTTTTGCGGATAAGGGCCCAGAACGTTCTACTTGGAGGATACCGCTCTCTCCTCAAATAAATTATTCAATCTGGAACTGTTCGTCCCGTACTTCCCTGTTGTATTTACGAGCCCTTATGAAACAAAGCCCTCGGAAAAATTCAGCGGAGGAGAATTAATATACAGAGGTCGCGGAATTAAGGGTATACCGCTACCTTGAGAACGTTTCATAACGTTGAATGTATAAAAAATGATGTTTCAGAGAGAGAGAGCGACAGAGAGAGAGAGAGAGAGAGAGAGAGAGAGAGAGAGAGAGTGAGACAGCGGGAGAGAGAGAGAGAGAGAGAGGGGGGGGGGGGGGGGCAGGGAGAAAGAGAGGGAGAGAAGATGGACACACGAAGTGCTTATCTTCACTACCAGGTCCTTAATCTCGCATTCTGTATCTCACACACATTTTTTCAGGATTCACAGTCAAATATTGATCGCAATATGTTTTAAAAACTCAGTTATCGCGGTTTTTTTTTAAGCGGAAAGCTCCTGTCGCTATAATGAAAACTGACAGCAACAGCGCGAAGTTCTCCTGGTTTCTGTCTCTGTGCTGTATGCGTAAACGTCTTTTTTCTTACCGGGGTGTGCCTGGAATGACCCAGTTTTTTAGACTCGACCAGTCCTTACATTTTTCCTGTGCGTTCAAATATCTGCTTGATCAGGCATTGGTCCTTAAAAAACTGCTTCACGCGTTTCTTTCTCTGCCACTGGTTAATCAACTAAGTCGTAGGTTAAATAAACGAATGTTCAAGATTATCCACACATAAAAGCAACTGTGTTCTTTTCCAAACAATACAATTTTTTTTCGCATATTTTCTTACTCCAATGTATTTACTGTGAATTTATAGTTGATCCGCCCCAACCCAACACGGCTTATAAAGATTGATGAGTTTAATCCACCATTAATAACAATATTTAAAAAAATGTAAAATAAAAATAATTGTGGGTGGCCTTTGAATGTCCGTAAGGGTGCAAGGTTATCAATTACAATAATTGTTCCTTTTTTCTTCTGCCAGTGTTTGCGCAAGATCTCAAATACAGCTGAATTTCAGTAACTGACCTTTAGGCAAAATACTAGTCATAGGTCGCAAATATGCACCTGATATTCATTTCGACTTTGACCTTATTTCAAAGGTCGTACACTCCCTAGCCTATTCCCCATTATCGCTCAGTTGCGAATACCATGGGAAGGCTTTTATTGACCGTTTGGTGATTAATAGTTTTAGGTTATTTTTTTTAATGAAAAAAGTTGCTATGATGATGTCATTTAAAGAGGAAACGTATTTTTTTTTTTGTTAAAAATTATTCTAAGAGTGAATATATGTCCTTCATGTTTTTTTGTAAAAAAAAATATACTTAGGCGGAAGCATATACATGGATGGAATTTCTGTGTGATTGACATATAAAGATTGGTTTCAGGTTACACATAGACAGATGTCAGATCTATAGATTCACATCAGTATTTTATATTGACCATTCTGACACATCAAAGCGACACAGTAAACTTGAATAACTCTCTGCCATTCATCATTTCAGCTAAAAACACATTAGAATTCATCAAGAACATAATGAATACACTATTAAATACTCTTTTTCTAAAAGCATATCATTTGTCACAGCTGACCTTCAATTAATATTCTGTTGGTTTATCCACACAATTAACACGTTCTATATGAAAAGGATTTTACGTGAAATTTTAGGAATATTTAGTTTAGGCTGATATTTTGATAATGTGCTTATAGCCAGATTTGGTCAGAATTAAAATAAGATTCAAGAAAATTTTCATCTGTAATAGACAAAAAAACTGATTTCAAAGGACAAAAGATAAAATATACTCAACAGTATCCATCCATATCAGTTGAAAGTTTCGACGAAAACAGGAAATGACGCAATCTTAACTTGTATAGTGGCCTCGTGTGTAGTGGGCATGGATTGTTTAAGCTTTATTCCCTTTCTTAAATGTTTGTTAATCTACTTTATCTCGTGTTTTTTTTTCAGAATTCTCAAGATGTTTAACGTGACCCAAGAAGAGCTTCAGCAATACCTGCGTTTTTCCATGCGATGGGATTTAGTCCGCGCGGATGCAGCGTTCCAGCAACATGTGACCGAACTACTTTTTAACAACAAGACAAATTTGACATCAGAACTTCTGATGTACCGGGATGAGGCTTGGTGGTTATCCATCGTATGGACGCCGCTCATGGTCGGGTTTGGATTGCTTGGAAATTTGTTATGTATGTTTACGCTGTTACGTTCACCTCTCAAAGATGTCTCACCCTCACATTATCTTGCTGCCCGCGCAGGCGCAGATGCTGCCTTCCTGTTGACCGTATTTCTTGTGTGGCTAGCGGATTTCAAGCATACACATGAATATTTCTACCAGACGATCGGCTGGTGCCAGTTCGTTGCCTATGGAAGCCGGCTCAGTAATTTTCTAACGACTTGGACAACTGTGTCACTAATGGTGGATCGTTTAATATTTATACGTTTTCCTGAGAAACGCAAGAACTTTTGTACTCCATTCAAAGCCCGGGCCGTTATTTTAGCTTTGTTAATTATTGCAATGGTAGTATCCCTGAATATAAGCTTAATGGAAGGAGTTCTCAGTTTCAACGACTGGTACATGTGCACGCCCGTACCACAGCTCATGTCTATCATGCGGGTGCTGGCGAAAATGGACATGGCAGTCAATTTTATACTACCAGTCTTAATCTTTATGATTGTGACGCTTTCACTGCAAAAGGAGTTATGCACAACGGAAACAAGAGGCGTTTCGCCAAGTGGGACCCCGCAAATCATCATCAACATCCAAATGACAAAAGTTTCACTTGTGGCAACGCTGCTGTACGTCGTTTTGGCTTTTCCGACATACATTATGACGTTTCACCACATAATCCGCGGATCACTGCATGAGGACGCTTTAATATCGAGCGAAATACTAGTTACCCAACATGCTCTCTTCTTTCTGTTTTTCGCGTCGCGTTCTATAAATATGTTCCTGTATTCATGTTGCAATCGCTACTTCCGGCAGTGTTTATGCTGTCGCAGAAAAAGAGAAAAACTTCGGAAAGCCAGCACAGAGGATGTTGTTGTGGATATCGATTAATAAAATTCTGGAAAATAATAGAAAAATACACACGCAGAATATGACCATTAATATCTTGAACGTACATTTTGACTCGGAGATGTGGCCCATTCAACGCATTTGTGTAAGATATCATACGATATAATAAACAAAGAACTGAATATTATCAGACAAAAGAGGTCGTTTATTATGTTAGATAAATATAAAGAAATAGACAGAAAATGTTATATACATGGAAAAAACACACGGGACTTTCAAACCCCATTTAACTTGTTCAGTTATTATATTCAGACCAAAATATTAATGAAGAACAATAAGTTATTAAAATTTCAGATCTGTTGATAGAACTGTGTTGCAGCTTTGGCGTTACCATGTTTATGTATGTATATGAGGAGCGTTGGGCTTTGAATCCTTACTTTGTTAGGGGAAAATATGTTAACAATACCATGAAGACTTGATCGATTGAAACAAAAGGAGTGGTTCTGTTAGAATTCATTGCCAGCATGTGCTATTGTGAATTATACTGCCGCCGCTTGTTATGGAGTACTTTGGACAGGACATTGATGTTGGTATATCGTTAAAACGGAAATTTATCCAGATGTTGCCGTTCTGGTATCGAATTCTAGGTGTTCCTGCGTAGGCCAGACATTTCATTGTGCAGGCTCGGACTTAACGATTTCGCCAGAGTCTTAATTACGAAACGTCTGAGACCCAACCAGACTGCGTCACCTGGAAGACAAAAGGGATGCGGGCACCAATTCCATCAGCTCGTGTCCGACCTATCCATATCCTAAAACAGGCCGCGCACTCTAATAGCTACACACCTGACAGTGAAGAGCTCCTAGACTACAGGAACCAAGTGGTGTACTGACTTTGATGACTCTTCCTGTGGGCTTCATTACTGGTAATTAGTAAGTTTACGAATAAAACATGCTAACGTTACCGACATGAGTGCATTTGTGGAAGAAAAGTCAGTTATAAAAAAATGAGTAGCCAGATTCAATCGGATTTTTACTCATAGTCTATGCGGGAGGGCCTAATTAGAGGTCCTGTCTAATTTGGCCACACATGGAGTTACTATATTTATCAAATCTGTATCATTATTTAGCGATAAAAATTCATCAAAATTCTAAGATAACTCAATCATAATATGGGCATTTTTTCCAGAAAAAACGCCGTGAACATTAATAGTAGACCAGCATTTTGTTTATGGGCCGATGCAGCAATTTAGATAAAACTTGCTCAACACCATAACACAAGCAAACAAGTGTGCCGGGTGCTTGTACATATAGGCTTGATATATAACACTCGCATTCAAATATACCTTGTATATTTAGCTGTGTTTCCATATGTGCGGGTATATGCGTGAATAATCGCTCATATGATATTGTAACTTGTGGTTCTATGTGTCCATCAGCGTATGAGCGTGTATGCGGGAACTCGCCACGGGAGCGATTCTCATGCAGGTATATGCGTGAACTAAATGGTTCGGGGTAAAAATACGTCATTCCACTATATATCTGTTTTGAGGAGACCTGCTTGATTCTCTGTACAACTATATTAGTCTACCATGTCACGCATATACGCGCACATGGAAACATTAGCATCTATTTTTTCACGCACATACGCCCAAACGCACATACGCATATACGCTCACATGGAAACATTAGCTTCTATTTTATCACGCGTAAACGCACATACGCATACACGCGCACATGGAAACATAAGCTTCAATTGTCAACGCATATACGCACAAACACACATACGCATACACGTGCACCTGGAAGGAGTAGCTTCTATTTTCAAGGCGTATACGAAAAACGCATATACGCCCAAATGGAAACATTAGCCCATTGTAATTGGAACAACAATAAATAAAGACGTCGTTATCTTAGTCACATTCTAATGATTTTGTTTTTTTTAAATTTCAAAACATGGAGTGTATGAGCCTCTTCGCACTTATTACTTTATTATATACTAGACTTTAAGTCACATTGATGATATTTTTTTAAATAATTTTTCCAAAATTTGAAGTGTTCATGTCTCTTCGCTCTTATAACATTCTATTTCCTGCCCTTCAATTACTGTGGCTATACCTTTTATACTTATATATATTTGAAACGGTGTAACAAATATGTAGAATAACTGAAGTAAACATGCATATATTTACTAAATACAAGAGGGTAAACATGAAACGATACACATTTAGACATCATATAACCCTGTACATATGTTTATCTATAAGGTAAGAATAAATTAATTATAACGTATTTTTATTATTTCCGCAAATATGCTTGGGCGAAAACAATATGGGACTACCGAAAACCTTTTATAGTGTACTAGTTTTACTTTAAATAATTTCTCCAGATCACGGAAACCCTTAGAAGCGGATGTAGAGAGGGGTCCAAGGGGTCCGGACCCCATCTTTTGTAGCCGCCGCAATCTTCAGGCAAATTTTGCTGTCTGGACATAACTCTCCCCCCCCCCCCCCCCCCCCCCACACACATACACACTTTTCCGGAACTGGAGATCTTTTTTAGGTTTCGTCATTAGTCCTCTTGCGTTGGACCCCTCCTTTTCCTAAATATTGGATCGGCCCCTGAAACTGCAGCTTGGTGCTCCTGGTTTCTAAATAGCAAGGCGATTCGTATATGCAGGTGACGCCTACCATTAATTTGATTGAACAAATGTTTTCTAGCTCTTTGTCATGTGCGGGTTCAGGCAACATAACACTCAAGGCTATTATAGTTAGCATTTGCGAAAATGATTATTTCTACGACAATGACAAATCTGCAATTTTACGACAATCACAATTTCACGAGAAAATGAGAAATCCCCTAGTGCAATATAATCAAAAGTATTATCGCAAGTGTTATCCCAAGACATAAGAAACCGTTCCAATCTCCCATGCAGTAATAATAATGTATTATGGTTATTTAATTTAGAGGGAATAATGAAAGTTTGGTGCAACAGATCTGTAGAATCTCTGTCCTGAATGTGAACATGACTGTGCAAGCACACTTTCGATATACCCAAATTCATTTCTGTTTTTACTTATTAGTTCCCATGCTTGTGAACATAACATGGGAACTGTAAGCCAGGAACCAGATGTCCCAATCTAGTTCATCAAGATTACTTTCGTTTTAATTGCCAATGAGTGCAACAAATAGGTCATACAGTAGTCTAAAATAAGAACACTAAGAGTATAAAATAAGAGTCTCAATTAAGAACATGAAAAATATATAAAGTTTACATTTCGATGTATTTGATACTCGTTCATTGTCTTATAAATATGCAATACAATTCTTAAAACGACAATTTTAAATACAACCTTTCGTTAAATACCTACGCCAAGAAGGTTATGTAATCACCCGTGTCCGACGTTGTTTGTAATATATTTGTCTGTCAGAAGGCTTATGAAAACAGCAGAGAACCGAAATTTGTAGAGGAGGTGGACATGGTCCAGGAAAGACATCAGTAAACTTTGGTTCAGATCCGCATAAAATGGTGGATACGGTCGGGTTACCTGTTTTGTTTTGGCAGTACTCCGAGGCAACGGCAATCCATCGCCTTCTGTACAAGTATTGGTTGTAGATATATGTGGTATACGGGTATGTGAGTGGAGTTCTGCGTACAACATGAATACCTCCCCCCCCCCCCCCGTTAAGCAGTAACATCTCTCATTTTATCTTTTTCTTTCCCAGTTATTCGTAATTAATTTCATTTTTATGCCCCCGCCACAAAGTGGCTGGGGCATATAGTTTTACCCATGTCCGTCCTTCCGTCCTTCCGTCATTCCGTCATTCCGAAATCAAACAGTTGTACGGACTTTTTTTCGCAATGCCTGCAGATATTGGCCTGGTTTTTGGTGTGTGGGCAGATATTGACCAGTTGCAGATTGAGTTCGCGTTTCATCCCAGTTGACCCACTTTTGACCATTTTACGGCTCCTTAACTTAGAAAATTTCATGAAAAACATGAATTTTCATGACAAATACACATGTACAGACTTTTTTTCACAATGCCTGCAGATATTGGCCTGATTTTTGGTTTGTGGGCAGATATTGACCAGTTACAGATCGAGTTTGCATTTCGTCTCAGTTGACCTACTTTTGACCGTTTTACGGCTCTTGAACATAGAAAATTTCATGAAAAATAGAAATTTTCATGACAAATACACATGTACAGACTTTTTTTCGCAATGCCTGCAGATATTGGCCTGGTTTTTGGTGCGTGGGCAGATAATGACCAGTTACAGATCGAGTTCACGTTTTGTCCCAGTTGACCTACTTTTGACTGTTTGACGGTGCCCTAACATAGAAAATTTCATAGAAAATATAAATTTTCATGAAAAGTGCACATGTACGGACTTTTTTTCGCAATGACCGCAGATACGGGCCTGATTTTTGGTGTGTGGGCGGATAATGACCATCTACAGATCAAGTTCTTGTTTTGTTTCAGTTGACCTACTTTTGACCTTGACCGCTCCTGAATATAGAAAGTTTCATGAAAAATATAATTTTCATAACAAATGCATATGTACGGACTTTTTTCCGCAATGCCTGCATATACCACCCTGAATTTTTATGTGTGGCCAGATAATGACTAGTTACAGATCGAGTTCGCGTTTCGTCTCCGTTGACCTACTCTTGACCATACGACACCTCCTGAACTTAAAAAAATTTACAAAATTTAACAAATGTTTCTAATTTGGCCCAGGCGGGGGCATTCGTGTCGTTCCGACACATCTAGTTTAAGATATCTTTGGTATTCCCTAGCAATTAAAGTTATCCACAGTTTATTACTTTCTAATCCATAAGCTGAGGATATTAATGAACAGCTCTGATATTAAGAAAACATCCAAATGGTTCTAAACTGAAGAAGGAAAGGAGTCTTTCAATTATTACAAGCTGCTGGGTCATAACACCGAACAGCATGTTACAAATGATTGGATGTTTAGACTTTCTAGTAAATATCAAAATTTTGAAGAAATATAAATTTAATAACCGGCCACACGTGAACCCCTACCCCTTGAAGTTTGACGTCATGAAAAGGCATTTAAGAAAATAGTAGTTGAGGGAAAAAAAGTAATATTTTTTTGTGAAAGTTTGCTCAAAATGTTCTCTTTACTCATGGTTGAGGAACAAAAAAATCCTCATTTTTTGTGATAGATGGCTCAAAATGCCCTCTTTATATTGTATATTTATTTTTTCTTAATATGAGAGGGGGTGATCCCCTCCAATACCCTTCCCCGTGTACCTGTAATAAACTTGACAAAAAATGGCTCTAGAATTTATTCATATAGGTGAAATTAAAAAATATTTGTCATAAGTTGAAATATATTACTTTATAATATATATGTATATATATACATATCTATGTCAATACCATCAACCGCTTACCCAACATTAGCGCCCCCCCCCCCCCCCCCCCGGTAAATTTCTCCTGCTGTAACTTATGATAACAAGTATCTATCTGCAGTTCACCTGTTTTATACGTTATCTTTTATGGTTTGGTTTATAAACCATAACAAGACTGTGTAGTCAGAGGTCCGATCTTGCGTGTGCGGAACAATTAGAAGAACATGAAAAAAAGGATCACAGAAGAAACACCGGTTGTAAACTTGAAAAATCTTGGTTTGTGTGATGCTATTTGTTGTGCTTCCTGTACATCTGTATATGTTACTTAATAAAGTTCCTGGATCCGGATTCTGAGCTTGATCAACACCAAATTATATTCGACTCTTCATTGGACCATTCAATGCCATGAACAATACTTGTGATTCCATTTATTATTGTTTTAGCTCTGCTGTGAGGAAACACATACACACACGAACGGGAATGAACGCATGCACCCTCCTGGCGGGGGCAATGCATGTGACATGTCCTGCGGATGAAAGACAGTAAGTAGAAACTGCTCATTTGAATCCCGCTCAGCAGACTGCTCCTTCCTACGTCCAGCGTGTTTAGTTTGCTTCATAAGTTCATCGAGTACTCTTGTCTCCAGTCACATCTGCCGCCCTCATTACCAGAATGCCATCTGTCCTACCTGGTGGACCAGACCTGCCCGGGATACGAGGATTAAATGAATCCTGATTACGCGGATACCTTGTTAATCCAATCTGAGATGCCTGAAGAGCTTGATGAAGAGAACACAAGAGAAGCTGGGGCTGAGCGTGTGATAGGGATGGAGGTGGGGTCCCTGAATGATACAAGCTCCCTGGCCTCTCAAATCAATCACTGGGGTAACGTCACCAGTACCTCAGGTACAAGAGTATTTAAATTCTTGGTGACTGCCTGGACTAAACAGACTGAAAACCTTAAATTCAGAAGACTTCATTCATTAACATCAGTTCCTGTTCAATACATAACAACTACTTAAGACCCTGGTTTAAAAAAAGTTTGATAAAAATGTTCTATCGTTATATATTAACCCTTTGACAGCTGTGTTTAAAAAAGTAAAACTACCATCACTTGTGGCGCTCCCAGATCTATAAACAAAACATCAAACATCAAATTTGAGTATGCACTGAGCCTGTTTGGATATATGCTTTAAAATTCGGATCAGCTTAATGCCAAATTAAAAAAAAAAAGGTTAATGAATTTCAATTCATTTGTAATGATAAAAAGCACGATCGTGTCTACATGGAATAAAACAGTATAGAAGCACATATCACAAATTAAGGGAACATTCCCGGGGATTCCGAACGCATATGCTTAAAAAGCCTTTTCCCCAAAGCAGGTGTTGTTAAAGTTAAGCTACAAGGAGTCGTCTCAGCTAGTGACTTCAATGACGTCAGTGTATCGTCAAGGTCAGTGGGATGACTCGGTGTATACTTTTTGTATCTGTGACACATTCCAAATATATTTATTACAATTAAGTATAAGGTTTTAATAAATTAGGTATTATGTTACCCGTACAGATTACTTCTAAACCAGGTTTAAATTTAGTATTTTATAGTTAACTCAGAAATGGAACCAAAGACTGTATTTCTTATTATTAATATATTTTATTTCAAATATATATAGCTATTATCTAAATAGCAGGAGAGATGTTTAGAATGACCATCTCCCCTTGCAGGAAAGTGGTGGGATGTATACTCCCACCCCCAGTCCCTGTATTGACGCCCCTGTCCTCAGCCAACGGCCACCAGTTGCTTAAATCAAATACTGTTCTGGAATCAATCTCACAATGAACATGCAGTTCTTGGAGGACGGGTTATAACTGGCTACAAATTGTCCCGCTTGTTCGGCAAATTATGCTTCTATTTATCAGTACTTTGATACAGTGGGTTAAAACATGGTTCATATATACGGGGCTCCGGAGATAATTATAGAGTACAGATCGACATAATTGCACAATCTGTATAAGTATCCCCCGATTAATCTCAATATTAACTTCAAAATGAAAATCTTTAATCTGTAATAAGGGACTAGCCCGGTGGATATTGAGACATTACATTCGCAACTACGATGCAACGCCTGTAATTTTGTCTCCTTATGATGACAGCAGACGCCCATGTCCCCGTCTTCTTTTGTTATAATCACAAGATAATGGCAGTGTCGCATTGGATGATGGATTTCTGTGATTAAGCATCAGTTTGACGCTTCGTGTTGTTTGAAGATTACCTTTGGGAAAATAACCTAAAACCAAGGCAATCATTAGACGACGGAAGAAATCCGTGCCGCATTGTGTAACTTATTTATGTGCCTGCAAACCCATATAATTCTGTGCTAAAGTTTGAGAGAATTTATATTTTCCCTTTTATCTGTTTGCAAACCATATCTTTGTCTTCCTCCCATGGGTGGGTGGGGGGGGGGGGGGGCGGGGGGAGGGGGGTGACATGTTATGTTTGGTCTGTAATCGTTGTCGGCGGCGGCGTCCATAGTCGTCTGCATTTCTTGTGAAAGCGATAACTTGTGAATCACTCAATATTTTTCATTAAATTTGAAATTTGACTTAATTCTACCAAAATCTCGGATGAATTCGAGAATCAGTGACATTGACTTTAATATTCAAGGTCAAATCTTCAGAATTTTAGGATTTTTGTGAACCCAACAACTGTTGAAATGGTTGATTTACGTGTCATCACATTTGGGGATGGGAGTCCCCAGAGGGAGGAGAGACATGGGCTATATCTGTTTTTGCTGTCGCTAAAACAAACTCATTCTAGTTTTCTTTGTAGGTTTTTGTCTTTTTTGTGTATTTATATGACATCTAAATGGCCTTGAAAATTAAATCAATGGAAAATTGTGGGGAGACGGGTCTTGATACAAAAGTTATCCTTCCACGCAGGTGGTATTAAATATGGAGGTAAAGGCTATCACAAGCACTCGACACAATGTGTTCACCGGGTGAGCGATATTACAAGCATCACTTGGCCCATTCCCCGTCACCTATCTAACCAACTATCCCACTAATTAAACATGGTTCCCTTACTTTGATTGCCCATCAACCTAATTTATGCTAAAATCAACTCTCCACGAGGCTTAATTAGTGGGATGGTTGGTTAGATTGGTGACAGGGGGATGGGCCCAATGACGCTGGTAATATCGCTCACCCGGTGAATACATTGTGACAAGTGCCTGTGAGGTTTATGCACTGGCTGTTCGTGTGGCATAGTAGCCCAAATTACCAAACTTCCAACTCATACTGTCATTGCATTTTAAGCGACGAATGTATTGAATGTCTCTGTAAATAACCAACCCTAACAGTGTAAACCCGCTTAGATGAACAGCTGCCCTTTCAGACAGAGAAATGCGTAGACTTTTAGCGAAAAGGCCGAGCAGAATTGGGAAATGAAACTTACTACTTGAAGCAGAGGAGGCGAGAATTTGCAACCATTTGAAAAGAAACGTGTAAGCTTCACTTTAGTGTAATGTGTGTGGGCGGAATAGGAGCGCAATTTTGTGCATTCTAAGTAGGCTTTCATGCAAGTGGCTGCTTTCAATGACATTTTTATTGGTATCCTATTCAAGCCTAAAGTAGACTTGTTCCATTTCCTGTGAAATGGAATCCTTAGCCCAGGAAGCCTTTGCACGTTTATTGCTGCCCCTTTAGGGTGTCTCCGGAAAAGGGTATGACCAATCCATCTCTTATCAGCGAGCACACGACACCAAACTCGACTCTAAACAGGCATGTTCACAACTAATTGTGTCTTCAGAGTCATAAAGCTAGACCAGCGTTAACCTTCACTGTCACTCCTTTCTTGAAAGATATAAACATATACAAGAAACTGTCTTGTACATATAACTAACGGACAAATAGGGTATTTGACATTTAATATAATATTCACATTCATAAGTAAAGCCCATATCTGAGAACATATATTTTGACTTATTGATTAGGATTCTCCTAACAAAGGAACTTACATTAAAGGACGGCAAGCTTACTCCTTAAAGAATCTGATATCAATTCAAGGGATAATTGACTTAGCCTTAAGAAACTTACATCATAGAATGGCAGGCTTACCCCTTAAAGAATCTGATATCAGTTCAAGGGATAATTGACTTGGCCTTAAGAAACATACATCATAGAATGGCAGGCTTACCCCTTAAAGAATCTGATATCAGTTCAAGGGATGATAGACATACCCTTAAGAAACTTACATCATAGGATGGCAGGCTTACCCCTTGATGAATCTGATATCAATTTAAGGGAAAATTGACTTCCCTTAAAGAAACTTACATCATAGGACGGCAGACTTACCCCTTAATGAATCTGATATCAGTTCAAGGGATGATAGACTTACCCTTAAGAAACTTACATCATAGGATGGCAGGCTTACCCCTTGAAGAATCTGGTATCAGTTCAAGGGATGATATACTTACCCTTAAGAAACTTACATCATAGGACGGCATGCTTACCCCTTAATGAATCTGATATCAGTTCAAGGGAAGATAGACTTACCCTTAAGAAACTTACATCATAGGACGGCAAGCTTACCCCTAAATGAATCTGATGGTAGTTCAAGGGATGATAGATTTACCCTTAAGAAACTTACATGATAAGACGGCAGGCTTACCCCTTAAAGAATCTGATGTCAGTTCAAGGGATGATAAACTTACCGTTCAGAAACTTACATCACAGGACGGCAGGCTTACCCCTTAATGAATCTGATATAAGTTCACGGGATAATTGACTTAACCTTCAGAAACGTACATCATAGGACGGCAGGCATACCCCTTAATGAATTTGATATCAGTTCTAGGGATGATAGACTTACCCTTAAGAAACTTACATCATAGGACGGCAAGCTTGCCCTTTAATGAATCTGATGTCAGTTCAAGGGATGATATATTTACCCTTAAGAAACTTACCTCATAAGACGGCAGGCTTACCCCTTAAAGAATCTGATGTCAGTTCAAGGCATGATATACTAACCGTTAAGAAACTTACATCACAGGACGGCAGGCTTACCCCTTAATGAATCTTATATCAGTTCAAGTGATAATTGACTCAGCCTTAAGAAACTTACATCATAGGACGGCAGGCTTACCCCTTCATGAATCTGATATCAGTGTAAGGGATTATTGACTTACCCTTAGGAAACTTATATCATAGGATGGCAGGCTTACCCCTTAATGAATCTGATATCAGTTAAAGGGATAATTGACTTACCCTTAAGAAACTAACATCATAGGATGGCAGGCTTACCCCTTAATGAATCTGATATCAGTTCATGGGATAACTGACTTACCCTTAAGAAACTTGCATCATAAGATGGCAGGCTTACCCCTTAATGAATCTGATATCAGTTAAAGGGATAATTGACTTACCTTTAAGAAACTAACATCATAGGATGGCAGGCTTACCCCTTGAAGAATCTGATATCATTTAAAGGGATGATAGACTTACCCTTAAGAAACTTACATCATATAGGATAGCAGGCTTAACTCATAATGAATCTGATATCAGTTCAAGTGATAATTGACTTAGCCTTAAAAAACTTACATCATAGGACGGCAGGCTTACCCCTTCATGAATCTGATATCAGTGTAAGGGATAATTGACTTACCTTTAGGAAACTTACATCATAGGATGGCAGGCTTACCCGTAAATGAATCTGATATCAGTTCAAGGGATAATTGACTTACCCTTAAGAAACTAACATCATAGGATGGCAGGCTTACCCCTTTATGAATCTGATATCAGTTCATGGGATAACTGACTTACCCTTAAGAAACTAACATCATAGGATGGCAGGCTTACCCCTTAATGAATCTGATATCAGTTAAAGGGATAATTGACTTACCTTTAAGAAACTTACATCATAGGATGGCAGGCTTACCCCTTAATGAATCTGATATCAGTTAAAGGGATAATTGACTTACCCTTAAGAAACTAACATCATAGGATGGCAGGCTTACCACTTAATGAATCTGATATCAGTTCATGGGATAACTGACTAGCCCTTAAGAAACTTGCATCATAAGATGGCAGGCTTACCCCTTGAAGAATCTGATATCAGTTAAAGGGATGATAGACTTACCCTTAAGAAACTTACATCATAGGATGGCAGGCTTACCCCTTAATGAATCTGATATCAGTTAAAGGGATAATTGACTTACCTTTAAGAAACTAACATCATAGGATGGCAGGCTTACCCCTTGAAGAATCTGATATCAGTTAAAGGGATGATAGACTTACCCTTAAGAAACTTACATCATAAGATGGCAGGCTTACCCCTTAATGAATCTGATATCAGTTAAAGGGATAATTGACTTACCTTTAAGAAACTAACATCATAGGATGGCAGGCTTACCCCTTGAAGAATCTGATATCAGTTAAAGGGATGATAGACTTACCCTTAAGAAACTTACATCATAGGATAGCAGGCTTAATTCTTAATGAATCTGATATCAGTTCAAAGGATAATTGACTTAACCTTCAGAAACTTACTTCATAGGATTGCAGGCTAACCCATTAAAGAATCTGATGTCAGTTCAAGGGATGATAGATTTACACTTAAAGAAACTTACATCATAGGACGGCAGGCTTACCCCTTGATGAATCTGATATCAGTTTAAGGGATAATTGACCTACCTTTAAGAAACTTACATCATAGGATGACAGGCTTACCCCTTGAAGAATCTGATATCAGTTCAAGGGATAATTGACTTACCCTTAAGAAACTAACATCATAGGATTTATGGGTATCCCCTTAAAGAATCTGATATTAATTCAAGGGATGATAGACTTTACCTTAAGAAACTTACATCATAGGATGGTATGCTTAGTCCTTAATGAATCTGATATCAAATCAAGGGATAATTGACTTACCCTTAATGAAACTTACATCATATAATGGTATGCTTAGTCCTTAATGAATCTGATATAAAGGGAGAACAGACTTGTCCTGAAAGAAACTTACATTACTGATGGTATGCTTACCGCTAACAATTCAATGGATGTTACATTTACCCGTTAAGAGAATTTTGCAGTAATTTATATATGAAAAGGTAAGTTTGTAAATTGTCAAATGCCCTCTAAATAGTAGGTTTCCTCTTGTTTGAATTCTTTTCTAGAGGGCATACATGTTTCAGGTATGCGAGATTTTGGTCATAGCACCTAGCTTCCCTTCAATCAAATAAATAACACGTGGTACCAGAAATAAACAGACAAAATCACCACTAAATTAGTTTTATATATTTGATTGATCAAATGGCGAACATTATTTTAATAATTTAAGATGATATAACACGTTTATCTAATTCTACAGTGTCCTCTGATCCATACGAGAAATAGTGATACCCTAAAATTAAACATATGTAATGAAGTCAAGAGGTATAAACCACATCTTCGTAGACTTGTGTAAAAGGCAAATTTTGGTTTCTTTAATAACAGGGGCGGATCCAGGATTTAAGAAAAGGGGGTGGGGGTGAATCCTTGAGGACTAATGACAAAACGTAAAAAAGGTCCGAGGTCCGGAAAGGGGGGGGGGGGGTCCAGGCCGCAAAATATGGTCTGAAACCCTTAAAAAAGTTTGCGGCGGCTGAAAACGTTAATTGCAGTAGAAGCTAATATATTCAGTCCACAATTTTGGTTCAGTTTTGGTTCGCTTTTTTTTTTTTTTTTTTTTTTTTTTAGAAGCCGGGCTTACCACAAGCGTGCATTTTAAATGAGTAATCCCTGATAGGTAGGCTCTAACCCGTTTTGTAAAATAAAATATTGGTCATAGACGGAGGTATTCGTCCCAATATGCCAGGGCACTTTATGTAGCCCAATTGAGTTCGTATGGAAGTGGTAAGTCCACTTATGCAATTTGAGCGCAAAATGGAGAAAAGTTGAAGCACTTTCTATTCCAAAGTTTCATACATAAATAATGCAAAATATTTGAAAAATAAAAAGTCAGTAAATAATTATTGATAATGAGATAAAACAAAATTTAAGTTAAAGTACATAACTGCTGACTGCAGTATCAGTGACAGATATGCAAATTCTAATAGGGGGGGGGGGGTCATTTTGACTTCCACATACCAAGGTTTTTACTGTGTAACAGACAGTATTTGTTGTGAACATAAACGCAGTGAATAATCAAATATTCAGTTCCATTTTTTTAATTCCATTAGAATGTATGTTTGAGTTGGCTTGATAATCAAAGACTGTTCATTTCTGCATATTACGAATCTCGGTTTCAGTCCGACACCCCTCGAGAACACCTACTATCTATAGCCGGGACATGCAGGAACACCGAGACAGTTTATAGCGGCCTGCAAACTGTTCGTACGTTACCCTGGTCGCCACAAGTTGCAATTACACAGCACACTTCGGCAATACATGTTCCATTATATATCAGACCAAGAGCACACTTTGCTTCCGGACGATGATCCACAAGGGATCCTTCAGAATCTCCAAGAGTCTTCCGGGAATTGTCCGGAGGGGTCTGCTTGTCTGGTCAGATAGGGCGTTCCATCAGCTCTTCTTAAGTTAACGAAAATATAATTTAATCAAGCGCTTGATCATGTATAAATGAAATCACAATTTTACTAATGAAAATGTCATATTACCAAGCGTTTCATGTCTAGAAAATTGCACACAAACTATTTTGGCGTTTGTATTTAGGAGCGCCCGGGTTTCGTGATGTCTAGACGGTGAAATATTTGGGTCCATTTGAGTCCGTATTACATACATTTCACGTTTTCCATAAAGAAATTATTACTCTTTGTAACTATTTGCAACACATCTCACTAAGTGCTTCTGCTTTCAAAAATGATGTTTGCAATTTATTTTTCATTTTATTGAAGCACATGATTCTTGGATAGTGTATAGCTTTACTAAAATAATTTCAGAATAGAATGTAATTTCAACATTAAATGCAAAAATTACCATTTTACTTCAAACTTAAATCTGAAAACAAGGTACAAAATGGCAGAAGATATTATGTGGAATACTCTGTCTCTCCTTCATTCTTTCTTTCTCTCATGTGTTAACTGAAAGAGTGAGTAAAGGTCCATGCCATCCCCACGCCCTGTATATTTTGCACAGTGTGTGAAGAATTTTAATTATCAAGGGAGGTTTTATATCTGTTAGGTGACCACATAAATATGCTGTTCCGTCGCCTTATAAATGCCATCGCCAGGCGGAGTGAAACTTTTAATTATCAGGGGAGTTCATATTCGTTAGTATGCTGAGGTGACTGCACAAACAAGCAATCCCGCAGCCTCGTGTGTCATGGTGCAGCCTGTCAAGATGTTTAATCATCAATGGAGGTCATATTGACCGGTCTGTAGTAATTTCTGGTTCGTGACCCCGGAGCTAATCTCTCATCACCGGTAGCCAGTACAGTGAGGTAGATAATCAGACACGGATATGTCCTTATATGTTCACTGGTATGGACAGCGTGTCCTTCATACTTGACTGAACTTCTAAAGCAGACGTCCGTTGCTCTCCCACCCACAATCATTATGTTTATACTCCCACTCGGGAACCCCTGGGGCACTGCGGACTGCAAGATTGTCAAGAAACTTCTTGACATAATTAGACCCCCACCATGCTGGCGTTGTATTATTTTTCCCTTATACTATTATATTATTTTCCCTTATCCGTTACTTGGATGTTTTTTTCTGCTAACAACTTGACGCAAAAATGTATGTACGGATAATTAAGGAATTATATTTAGGGTAGGTGTATCCTCCGAAAAACAGTCCATTTAAGTTTTTAGGAAATCTCGATCACCTTAATCTTTTATTGTCACAAACCCAGACATATGCCCAAGATTCACCTCAAAAGTTCAATACAGATAAACGATGATGTTGTAACGAACACAAATTTATTCTGGATCAACAAACACTACACGGCATATATAGCGTGTCAGACTCACCGTTTTGGCGTCCCGTCAGTATTGAACGGCAATGGATATAGATCTGTTGTAAAACCAGAATGTCCATAATCTGAATAGTATATCCACCTTCGCCTGTTGGCTATACATAATCAGATGATAATACTATACTCCAATATCCTCTGTATACATATCCGACAGTATTATAGTCCCCTGCCCGGGTTACACAAACCATTAAAGCACTAACCCCGCCTCGAGTGACACAACCATCACAACTTCTAAATATATGGTTGATACTACTTCGACGAATTTACCCTCGTCTAGGGTAACAATGGACAACTACTTTAGTTCCCACAAAACGGATACAATGAGCCTCTAGAGTCAACTAAAACACGATTTTATTCCCTCCCCATCTGAATCAGACTCAAATATATGCGTAGTATTTTTCTCAGGTTTAAGCGCGTCGTCCAGGCATTCGAACGTAAAATGACATGTGACTTCTCAGACAGTTAAACTTCTTATTAACCAATCAGTGAAAAGTGCACTGTGACACTTTTTCTAGAAGTTCAATGTGACCTAGTTTTTATATGTATATCCTGTATTACGTTCTAATTTAATCTGACGACTAGCAGTAAATCTGAGGCCTATTAAATAGCTGTTTCATCATAATCTCACTCTAGATCATCAATGGTAAACATGACTACATTGACCGCTCCTGGTCTATTGCTATAACGTCACATGTAAACAAATGATTCTATTCGTGAGTCTGTCAACGCCAGTATATACACATCAATAGCATTCAAATAACATTAAATCACTCCCCTCTACAAAATAAACATGTATATTGGTGATGTTTATGAAGTAAATATATTACATATAATACATTTATCTTGGGTTTTATTTCAACATCATTTAATATTTGCATTTGTGTCATTTATTATTGTCCCTTTCATCCCCTCGTTTCCACTTGTTTTATGCTATGAGAATTTTTATTAACATTTCTAGGGAAACAATTACAGAGTAAAGCAGAGGATTAAAGGACCCAATTTTCACTAAGTCAAATAAATACCTTCCTTACACTTTATTCACGAAACGAATTATTTGCAAACATGAGAAATCAATTTACATTTCACAACACATCAGACCCACTTGTGACAGTTAAGGTCATTGGTCATATGCAAAAACAGCCTCATTTGGCAGCTGCTGATTGGATGATGACGTGTTAACACTCTAAAAATATAACCATCCTAAACAAGGGCCGTAGCCAGACCCAAATGACGCGGGGGGGGGGGGGGGGGGGGCAGTAAGCAGATGTAAGAGGACAATGCAAACGAGGGGGGGGGGGGGGGGGTTGGAGGCCACGGTGTGGACAGTTTTGAAATGTATGTATACATCTGCATTCTGGTGTATTTTTGCTGTCATTTATTGGCCAATGCTTTCTTTGAAAAAAAAATTAAAAAAGGAATAGACTTTGCAATATTTATGGACACCAGCTGATGAAACGGACTATAAATGAAATGATTCTACATCATTTTGGGAATAATAGTATTCCAGCCGAGGGCTAGTTAATTCATTGGTATAAATTCTGTTAATTTTGTTCTGCGGTTCCCCTGTAAACCTTTTTCTCGCCCCGGACTCCTGACATCTCCTTTTTGCTTCCACCAGGAGAGTATACGTTCATTCCCGTCAGTGTGTTTGAGTGTGTGTGTGTGTATGTGTGTCTTTGTTCACAACATAAATCAAGCAATCAGGAACGGAATCTCATGAATTTTTCAGGGCATTTCGGGAATGGGCCAATGAAGCATCGATAAGATTTTGGATCCAGTTTATGATCCGGATTCAGTAACGTCATCAAGGAATATTCACAAATGTACGTTCACTTATCCACGAATGTACCCGGGAGTATTGGCCGAATAAGTGAATGCACACTCGCTTTTGGGCCATCCCACAAAAGGACCCCCCATTCCTCAGAACGCAAATTTCTAGTTTGGCATTTTAACAAAAAGGGTTGCATTGTTTTTCTAGCTTCGAAATACAAAATGTTATGTATGAAGATAACTAATATTGGCTAATTTCACAATAAATGAAGTGCAAACCTTATAGTAACTAAGGAACGGAACCCCTGAGAAAACTGTCCACATCTAGGTAATAAGGTATTACGGGACAGCGTGGCCAAGCCATTATCTCTCTCGTAACCAGACTGGACAAACCATCCATCTTGCTATGCTGAGCATGGCATATCTCTCCTCCGCTAGATGTAGTATCTATTCACCCCATTACACGCCTGTTGAAGAGCAATAGTTCTTAGAGGTAACGACCCACGCCGCCTTTACAGTCAATCTTTCATTAACCTTCTGCCTACGGGGTCACTGTCTCTTCTCACGGTCCATTCACAGCTGACAGATATCATTATAGTCAGCACGCGATAAGCTCTAGCACCAGAACATTTGCTGCTGTGGTAAATCGATTAATCAATATATCAATCGATACGATTATCGTTCGCTCTGATAAAAATATAAAGATAAATTCAAACTTCAAATTATATCAATTATATCAAATATATCAAAATATAAAATTTTTTTTATGATTGTAAGACTTTTTCAAAATATGTCAACGCAAATTGAACAGAGTTGAATATCTAGCCCTTTTATCACTATTATCACTGAATTGAATACGTTTACTCCAGGCGCAGTCATATGATTAATTATTACGCCCTCCGATTGTCATGAAAATAGTCTATATCTATGGATATTTCATTGGTCATTGATTGCCGAATGAGACAGAAAATCGATATTGACGTTTCTCTCTAAAGTCAGCCCTTTTAGTCAACGCTAATATAAAAAATGATTGTCGACTTCGGGGAATATCTGTATATGTGACGGCAGAACATCTGTTCCTGCACCTAACGACCTTACGCCCTGTTTAATTGACATACATTTTACAATGTTATTAATATATGAAAAAGTGTTCGAAAATATAACATTGGGACAATGTTGGGCGAATGAATTGACATATAGGCTGGTCGTTTGTGTAGGTACAATTACTAATATGTATGCAGTATGCTGTAGTTTATAAAATATAATGAAAATAGCACGTAATTCAGTAAACTGATCTTCTATTCTGTTATGAGCCAGAATACAACATCATCTACCTTGTTAGGGGAATGATATGGTGTATATAAAGAGGAAGAAGCCAATGTGATGCGCTGGAGGCAAACATGTTTGACCCCCCATTCAGCTGTGCTGCCGGTATGAGGTCACTAGGATAATGATCCACGTTACTCGTGTTAAAACTTCCGATCCAGCTAGAAGCTAGTACTTTACAACAGGTGTCCCTGACAGGTACACGCCCATAACGATCTGTCTGGGGCTATCAAGTACATCCGAGAGGTTCTAAACCAGACATCCTCAGTTTGTTGTCGGTTAATACTTCAACAGATGATGAATTTGTTGTGAATAAACCCAGAATATCGGACGGCCTAGAGACGAGGCTTAATAAATGATTGATGTATTGTGGATTTATAGACAGACTTTCGTGGCATTTGTCGACAGTGGGGGTTATTGTAAGAATACAGTTCATACTGAAGGGACTGTCGGTTTTCTGCGGGGGCATGCTTGTGCAGCAAGCAATGCACGATCCGCCTGGCGGAACACTGCGTTTGATTCCCCTCGAGTGTCGTTAACAGCAAAAGGCTTGACCAACGCGTCAGACTGACAAAAGACAATGTCTGATTTGCAAGAAAAATACCGACATCCCCGAATCAAAGGTCAGTAAGATACAGACACCTATAGAGCATTGCCAAGTATATCTTTACCATGAAATCCTTATCATAATTACATAATCATAATTCATTTTATAACCCATAATATCATGATGATCTAGCCTATATAATCATAGACATATCAGCTATAAGAAGTGACCAATGTAAAAAGATATAGGAAAATATATGGATTTAACAATCGAAAAATTCTGCATTCTGTGGAATGCGGGGTCCATATTGTTGGATTCACAGCTGTTTCATAATTTAGAGTATATCTATAGCATTATCTGTGTTAACTCAAACACGGAATTAAAGTAATACAATATTGAAAATAAAATAAAAGTTACATAATTAGGGGATTAGTTTTCTCTGTTTTGCAATAAATTGCCTTTTGTTTTAATTCATTTGACCATATTTTTAAGAATTTTTTACCACTGCGAGGTAAAGCAATCAAGTCCGTCGTCACTTAATTGTCGGAGGTTATTCGGGTAAAGCGTACATTTCCGAACGCCTGGCTTTGATTCATTTATCTTCTGTGCCTACGTATTGCAACACCAACGGGTTGATGAGGATCCTGGTAATTAGAAACGGACCTGCTTATCAAGAATGTTGTATTTTTGCAGTGATGTATGGCAAGCCCAAAAACAATGATCATTAATAATTCAGTTATATATTGCATATAAATCAGTTTTGCTGAACGGGTAAAAGTAGAATTGTGAATGATTAACTAACTTGAGAATTAAGTATATGAACTGTTTAAAAAGGATCGTTTAACTGGGTGCGACATCATCTGATCACTGGATGAAACTCAGGTGGTAATATGCGGGAGTTTCATTAAATAAAGATGCCAATACACAGATGTAAAACAATAACATTGAAGAAAAGTTCTCCTAATCTAGTTAAGATATTGGGGGGGGGGGGGTATATTTCGTGAGGAATTGTCGGCCCTCCATAATGTGAACACAAATGTTTGTTCATATTTAAGGTATAAGCCAAGGAAATTTCATAACTGCAAATACTTTTCATTTGACGCTCAGACAACATAAAATGATTCCTATCGGACAAGACCTAAGTGGAATGGAAGGCCAAGAGACCATGATAATCAGAGACACAGGTCTGTTAATTTTAAGGTTGAAATCGAGTATGTGACCTAATCATTAAATCCTTGAATCACAGTAGGTGACCAGTAACAGAGTAATGGGCAAAGGTTAGATATCGAAAATAAAATTCGACAGAATTAAAATAATGTTATGTATGAGTCACTACTGTGAGAAATATGTTTTTGTGTATTCTGTCATTACAATAAAAGGAAAAGTAATGTCTATGCTCTGTTATATATTACAAATTACGCAAATCAGGGGAAATTATATGGTGCCGAAGCATGATATCAGCGGTAAAAACTATAATATTAATTCATGGGCATACAGGTGTAGTCATATAGAATGACAACAGTACATTTTCACAATTGCACAATGCAGGGTAAACTGTACTTTAAGATAAACCTTTTTTTCTTATTATTCTTCTTTTCTCATAGCGTGTCTATCCAGCACTGACTTAGAATGCTTAGATGCTGTAGCAGGCTCAACAGACAGATAATAAATAATAAATTACCCCAATGGCAGCTGTTGCATTCAAATCAACTGAACTAAATGTGATGATGAATTATTACGAGCTGAGATTAGATTTCAAGCACGCAACAAAAAGACAGCAGCCCCGTTCGCAAATGCTGCTAATTTTACTTTAAAAAAATACCCGAACAAGGGGGTTTCGGACGTTTCGTTTAAGGGCTGTACGTTTAGGGAAGCATAAAATGAGTGTAACAAAATAAAAGTTCAACAAAATGAAACACTAACAGATAGAAGTATTATTTTAATGATTTTTGTTGTTAGACAGATAATCTTAAAGAATCTTTTTTGACAAATATCAATTTTTGAATCTTATTTTTAGCTCCTGACGATTATCAAGCAACTATAAATTGCAAAAATACCTTTGATGTCACAAAATGTCTTTGTCCGGAAATGTCCGAAAAAGTCCGAAATGTCCCTCTCTTCAACATACTAGTGCGAAATGAGCCAGTCCATAATGTTCAAGTCCAGAATGTCCATCTCCAACGCACTAGTCCAGAATAACCCAGTCCCGAATGTCCCTGTCTCCTACGTTCTAGTCCGAAAAGTCCCAGTCCAGGATATCTTTGTCCGGAATGTTCTAGTCCGAAATGCCCTTATTAGTCCTGTATATGCCAGTCCAGAATGTCCCTGTCTCCAACGTCCTAGTCAGAATTGTCTCAGTCAAGGAAATCTTTGTCTAGCATGTCCTAGTCCGAAATGTTCTTGTTAGTCCGGAAGGTCCCAGTCCAGAATGTCCCAGTCCAGGATATCCCAGTCTGCATGGACCTAGTCAATAATGTCCCTGTCTTCAACGTACTAGTCCAGTATGTCCAAGTCCAGACTGACCTACTCCGTAATGTCTTAGTCTGATATATCCCTGTCTTCAACGTACTAGTCCGGAATGATCCGGTCAAGAATGTCCTTGAGTTCAAAAAGTCTCTGTTCGAAACTACCCAGTCAACGCAGATGGTAGAGGGCTATGTGCCAACTGTTTAAAGTGAAATATACATGTTTGAAATGTACATGTCCTACCTTCATCTCCCGAAGCGTTAATGAAATGTACAAACGCACCTGCCATGACGTCATAAGTCACCCTTGTGCTTTGAAACAGCGTATCACACGCACCGCATTTAGCCAGGCTGATAAAACGCTCTACCAGGGACCAAGCAATGCGGTTACATACCAGTACATTTTAGATTCCCTGTATCATCCCAAACAAACGTTCTTTCATATTGAGGTTTGAAAATGATTTAGAATTTATTAAATACCGTGCAAGCCTAACTAAAAATCCTGTCATTCCATATAAATTCTAATCGGAGAAAAACTAACATGGATACACATACACAATCAATAAAAGTTCATTGACAGCAAATGGAAACGAACTGAAGCACGTGCTACCATCAACGGTTGAAAACTGACGCAGTGAATGCCTTATGGGCATATACTGATTACAAGTCTGATTAATTGAAATATAAATCTATAATAATTATTTATGGATATAGGGTGGCTTGTTCAGAATATACTGTTCTGCTACAAAGCCATGATAGTGAGTAAACAAAATCCAAACATATATAAACAAATAGCATGGAAGTATTATATACCAAGTAAACATATCTGTATGAAATATATCATTCAATGTTAGTTTCTGTGCTAGTATGATTATTATTAGGAATTTTTTAAAGAACATTATTGAGAAATTCGTATGGTAGCACATTCCGGTGTCATGGCGAACCGTTAAGTGCACGCTATACTGCGCTGTTAAGAAAAACATTGTCAACAACTTGGGAATATAAGATAAAATGACTCGCAGCCGAGGCAAAAAAGACAAAACAAGTAACCAGACGGGAGATATGGACAAATACACAGAGAAAACCTCAGGAAAAAAGGCGAAAAGCGCCAACACAGACCAAGACGAAACAGACCTGGCCATGGCCATGGCCACGGAAACAACAGATGAGGTAACGGATGAATATGACATTCATACACATATCGCAAACGCCATGGCGGAAATGAAAGAAATAGTGAGAAATACACATTCATCATTAGAACAAAAAATTAACCAATTACAGACAAATATTCTGGACAAAATTAATCATGTTTCAGAAGAAAATAAACAACTCAATGCTCGAGTTACTGAACTAGAATCCAGTGCTCAAACTATCAGTGATAGTGTTGACAGACTGAAATCACACAAAGAGAATGATCATAAACGTATAAAGGATCTACAGAGAGAAATATCCATTCTAAAAACAGAAAACGCAAATAAAGAAGAACAAATAAAAACATTACAAGACCGTTTAGATTCAGAACTTAACAAAATTGAGAGAAGAAGCAGAGAGTGGAATTTAAGACTATTAGGAGTCAGGGAAGAACCGTGGTCAGAAAACTGCAAAGATGCGGTGGCAAAAATTATTTCAGACCAAAATTTGTTGGGCGAACTCAGTAGAGATGAAATAAAAACGAGAATTGAAACAGCTCACAGAACGGGACGTACAGGGGAAAACCCCAGACACATCATAATAAAGTTCCATGAAAGGCCAGACAGAGACCAAGTACTCAGAAACGGCAAACAGGTGATTACAGGTGGCACCCGTTTTGTAGAGGACTTAACGGTCATGGACTATAAGCTAAAACAAAAGTTAAAACCCAAAATGCAGGAGGAGTACTCAAAAGGAAACAAAGTGCGCTTCTGGCGTGGCCAACTGTTCATTAATGGCAAAGCTGTTCAATAGTGCAACAAGACATCTGGCAACACAAACGGCTAAACATAGAAACAACCACAAGAAGCTTATTCAGATGAGGCGACATTCACAACCCTCATGGCCGAGAGGTGGCGACACTGTCGTGGCTTCTTTAAAGGGCAAGGTCGTTTGCCAACACGAACGAGAACCAACCACAACATTACATCGGCAGAGTCAAGCAATAGGACCTATGAAAAGACGCTTTATGGAATATATTTCTTACCTTCCTTTTGTGTATGGTATGATTTTCCATGAGAAACATTTTCACGGAATGTTTACTTGCTTAACCTGTTTTACCATTAATTGTTTTCTGTTTGGCCCATTATCGCTCAGTCAGGCAAGGAACCCTCTTCTTATCCTATTTGTCCAATTTACATGTAAACCTCGGCCGACTTTAACTTTCACTGAATTACTTAGAACTTCTATATAAGGGATATATCTTTATTCATTTCATGAGACGGACTCATTGCGCTATCATAACTTTTATGATAAACAAGACTGTACTCATTTGACAAATATATGACACAGACAACATATAACCAACAGGATCAAACAAACATTGCTTTTCCAGAATTTACTATTTTAACTTTGAATGTTAGAGGTATTAATGACTATCTCAAACGAAGAGCAGTTTTTACATGGCTGAGAAAGCACAACGCTGATGTTGCTCTCCTGCAAGAGACCTATAGCTCTAAGTCTTGTGGAACTCTATGGCAGAATGAATGGGGCGGGAAAATCATCTTTAATCATGGTTCCAATCATAGCAGAGGTGTGGCCATATTATTCCGATCTGGTTTTGATTACCAAATAAGAGCTATACATACAGATGATATAGGCAGAACATTAATATTGGTTTTTAATATTTGTGATTATAGTCTTATTTTGTGTAACTTGTATTTCCCAAATCAAATGTAACAGAAATTAGATTTTATTATTAATATACAAAACTTATTAGAAACCTGCCATATAAGTGAAAGTGTACCTGCCATAATAGGGGGTGATTTTAACATTGTGCTTGATGCCATTGACAAAGTTGGTGGGAGGATTAATAGTGTAGACAGAGCAAAGAGGAAACTTAATGATTTTGTAAACAAGTTTAACCTGGTAGACATATGGCGTATAAAACACGAAGGAAAATCAGGTTTTACATGGAGACAAAAAACTCCAAAAATACAGTGTAGATTGGATTACTTTTTCATTTCATATATGGTACAAGATTTTGTTCAACAATGTGAAATAACACCTGCCAGTACTTCGGATCATTCAGGTTTATATATTAAATTTAAGGGGATAGAGGAACACAGAGGCAAAGGTTACTGGAAATTTAATGGATCGCTGTTGAAAGATGAAGAGTATAAAAATATGATGATTAACAAAATTAAGATATGGACAAAAGATCTTGAAAATATTCAAAGCCATAGAACAAAGTGGGAACTTGTTAAATTTTATATTAGACAAGCCACTATACAATACAGTAAACAAAAAAAGCAAAATGAAGACACTGTGTATAAGGAGTTATGCAATAAACTAAATAATATGGAACATCATAACGAAACATCAGATGAATATTTTGAAATTAAAGAAAAAGTTAAATCCATTGAATTAAAAAGAACAGAAGGGGTTATACTCCGATCAAAAGTCCGCTGGAGAGAACAAGGAGAAGAAAGTACACAATATTTTTTTAATCTTGAAAAGAGGAACTCTGTCAGGAAAACTATTAGAATTCTAAAAACTGATGTTGGTAAAACCTTAAGTGACAACAAAGAAATATTATCTGAGATAAACAAATTTTACAAAAACTTATACAAATCAACCCGTGAAAATATAGAACAAATTAGAGATAACATGTTCATTTCAGAGATAAATACTCCAAAACTTACCAGCGAACAAAAAAGTCAATGTGAAGGTATCCTCACACTGGAAGAATTGGAAACAGCCTTACAAAAAATGAAAAGCTATAAATCACCTGGTAATGGTGGCTTAACTCCTGAATTTTATAAAACATTTTTTACCTACATAGGCCCTTTGTTAGTTGAATCATTTAATGAATCATTTATGGTCCAAGAAATGTCCCCATCACAAAAACAGTCAGTTATCACCCTTATTGATAAAAAAGGAAAGGACAGAATGTACATTAAAAATTGGCGACCAATTTCTTTACTTAATATAGATTATAAATTAGCCACAAAAGCAATTTCTAACAGATTTATTAAAATTCTGCCCTCTATAATTCATTATAATCAACTTGGATTTCTGAAAGGTAGATATATTGGAGAAGGAGTAAGAATAATTCAAGATATAATGGAACTTCTGAAAAAAAAAATAAACCTGGCTTGATTGCTTGTATAGATTTTGAAAAAGCATTTGACACTTTGGAATGGGACTTTATTTTAAAATCTTTAGAAACTTTCAATTTTGGCAGGGATGCAATCAGATGGGTCAAGACATTCTACAATAACATTTTTTCATGTGTAATTAATCAGGGTGTCACTGGGGGGTATTTTGAAATCACAAGAGGGGTACGCCAAGGAGATCCTCTATCACCATATCTTTTTATAATTGCTGCGGAAATGTTGTCAATAGCTATAAGACATAATACAGAAATAAAAGGTATAAAATTAGACAATAACTATGAAATCAAACTTGTTCAGTATGCAGATGATTTAACACTCTTACTGAAGGACAGAGTCTCTGGACAGAAAGTATTTCAGCTCCTTGAAGAATTTAGTGTCGTATCTGGCCTAAAAATCAACCAAAATAAAACAGAAATAATGTGGATTGGATCAAACCGAATTTTAGGTATTACCTTTAATCATAACAAGCATAAAATGATTGAAGAAACTTAAGACCAAAAATTGATGTGACTAAAAACACCTTTGCCTTATGGAAAACAAGAAACCTCACTTTAAATGGTAGAATACTTCTGGCCAAAAATTTGGGTTACTCAAGATTTCAGTATGTACTATCGGTTATAGATGTTCCAGGATGTTATATCAAAGAAATAAATAATCTTTTATATTCCTTTATTTGGAAAGGTAACCCAAAGGGTAGGATAAAAAGAGATATTTTGAATTTAAGTTATGAGGAAGGGGGTCAAAAGATGCTTAATGTCCAATATATGGTTGATGCACAGAAAATTGTTTGGTTAAAGAGATATATATTAGGCAAAAACAAAGATTTTGTGAGGTTAATTGACAATTTATGTTTAGCTTATGGTGGTCTAGCACTACTTATGAAATGTTCCTACTCTGAAAAGACCTTACAGAAAATGCCACCATTTTATAAAAACATGATGTTAGTGTGGGAAAATATTCGAGAAAATAAACATTCGGACATTATATGGAACAATAAAAATATACTGGTTGGAGGAAATTCAATTTACAACAACATTTTGTATAATATAGGTATAATATATGTCTCAGATCTTTATAATACTGAAGGTAACATTATTCCATTTAAAGTATGGGTTCAAAAAGGGGCACCCATGTACTTATTTAATGTTTGGAGGGGTATTATAGCTGGAGTTAGAGCAAATTTTCATAATTTAAAAAAAATTGATACCAGTTATGAAGATCAAATTTTGTGTAATTTAGGGAAAAACATTAAACTATTGAGTACAATAACCTCTAAGTTAATATATGATACAATTAAACAGAAAAAGGTCATGGTCAATCATTGGGGTAAAGAGTTTTATTCGAAAGAGTATGACATTGAAGAAAGCCAGTGGTCATTAATTTTCAGGTTAGCCAAACAAGCCACTAAAGACAAAAAACTCCAAGAATTGCAGTATAAAATACTGACTAGATCTCTAACAGTAAATGAATGGCTTTACAAGTGTGGCATAAAACAAGATGATTTATGTTCTTTTTGCACAGACAACAAGGAGACAATAGAACATCTGATGTATCAGTGTAAAGTAAGTAAATCATTTTGGGAACAATTAGAAGTTTGGATAAACACTCGGTCCGAAACCTTTATTCAGTTGAGTGAAAAAACCGTAATAATAGGAAGTATTGATACAAATTATCGGGATGTGATCAATGTAATAACATTATTAGGAAAGCACTATTTATATTCTAATAGAATAGGTGGGAAAATTCCAGATTTGAATATTTTCATTTCAAAGGTACGAGCATATATTAAAATTGAACAATACATATCACATAAAGAACAAAAGGAAGAAGATTTTTTGGAATTATGGGGACAATTCTTAACATTGTAAAACTAGGACATTTTGTATATGTTCTCTGTAAAATGTATATACGTATAGTCTCTCATGCACATTTTATTTGCAATCTTATGATTCATATACAAATTAGTTGGTTTTTTTTTTTTGTTTTTTTGTTTTTTTGTTTTTTTTCTACTTAGCCTTTCCATATTTTTCATCGTATTATGGCAAATTATATGGTGTTATCCTGTTTGGATAATGCATGTACGAATAGGTTTATACAATAAAATATTGAAAAAAAAAAAAAAAAAACACATTCAGGTTGTTGACCATGAAGCCTTCATAAATAAATATTGAATTATATGAAAAAAAATAAATGCAAAGAATAGTTCTATTCGTTCAGACCACAAGTACAATGTGTGCAATGTGTTCTCAGTTTTTACCACTTACCATAGCCTGTTCAAAAGAAGGGCGCCTGTTGAAAGTTGTTGATTTCTTAAACTTATAGATCAGATCCAGAAGTGAGTTGCAATGAAGCATAGTCCTAATTAACTAAAATGAAACCAAAAATATACCTTCTAAAATGTTTTAGTAATTCAATAAAATCAATATATGAGATAAAATTCTATATCAATGAAGCTGCTTAAATCAGGTAAAACCAATGTTTGAATTATCATGGTACACCCGTTATAGGTTTAGGATAATCTAATTTATACATATACTTGGTTTCCGTTCTATTTTGTTATGTTCATATATTGTAGAGACATTAGACTTCATCCCTAATGTTTTCATGTAGTCAGTGGCGTCAATTTATCTTCCAGGGTAGAGGGATGATAGGCCGTCTCAAATACACGCACACATATGTGAATATATATATATATATATATATGTGTAGGTTTTATGTTTCAAGTGTAAGTTACAACAATGTTATTCTAAACCAGGTTAAGATATAATATTTCATAGTTAACTCATCAATGGAACAAACCTGTATAATTCTATTTATTATAGTAATTTATTTGCAATATGTGAATAGTGGGGGGGGGGGGTGATGGTTACATTTACCATATCCGCCTTGCGGGGATATTTATTTCCATCCCCCTAAATTTACGCCCCTTTATAGTTTTGATAATTGTATTGATTCTTGCCAGAACCCTTAGTAATAAATCGGAACTCTTTTGTGATCGATGTATCAATATTTTATGGATTGTGTCAGCTCCAGAATTTTATAATATTCCAAATGCCGATCAAGAAAGTAAGACCAGAACCCCCCCCCCCCCCCCCCCCCCCCCATTTCCATCCTCAAAAGTCCGTTCTACTGAAACGCTTCTCCCATTTTATTTTTTTTAATATGCACTTGCCTCTCACCGTTATAGAAATCATGAAGGTGTATGAAGAAAATTTACTGAAGGTTATGTAGCATATATTTGTCAAGAATTGAAGCAGAAGACTGCAATTTGTCGCTTTTTTATCGAAAGCCAGAATTTCCAGAAAATATCGGCTACATGTCCGTCGAAATTTTTTTTTACCGTGGCCTAATGGTGCCATAATATATATGATATTCAATGGAAACATTCAGTATCACGAATTATTTTATTCTACTTATGCTTTTCCAGAGAACCATCATTGGACAAATCATTTCTTCTGATTAAGTAATTATAATGAGTTGACGTCACCTGACTGCTAGCTGATGGGTTTGTGTGGCCTCAATTACGTGAGTAGGGTTTCTTTGCTATTCCAATTTAAAGAAGGGAAACACCTCAAGTTCGTTACATTGCGTGGAGGCGTAATGGTTTAGGCGTTTGACTAGTGACCGCATGGTTGTGAGTTCGCGTCCCGATGCGACATTTTTCCGCCTGAAACCCCTGGCCAAGGATTTTACGATAAGGGTGTACACTTTTCACCTTCCACAGCACATTGAATTGATACTGGTCATAGGCGACAGAAATATTGTAGAAAGGATAACCTTCAGAACTTTCAATATGAAGAAAACTTGAAAGTCCGTAGCTTCCCGAGAGGAGAGAACCTTTATAAATTTTGAGGGGTTTTGGAATTAAAATTTGAAATATAATCATTTCATTATGTGATAATGAATTATTACGAGTTGAGACTAGATTGTGAGCTCGCAACAAAAAGACAGTTGCCCTGTTCGGAACGGCTCCTAGATTTACTTATAACAAATACCTACCCCAGGGAGTAGCAGACGTTTCGGGTAGGGACTGTATGTTTTAGGAAAGCAAAAAATGGGTTAGGTATCGGAATGAAATTTAAGAGTCACGTTGGATACACAATGGTTACACAATTAACTGATCTGTTGGAGGCAGTGGGCAAAGGTCAGTGATTGCTTAGAGAGCCGGCTGTGATCCCCCGGGTCCTACAACCAGAAAACGCGCCGATCGGACACTTGAACCAAACCGGCGAATGAGATTTCGAGCGTCATATACTCATACCCCTTGGCCCCGAGTACTAAGGCCTGGTGTGGAATGTAGTTGGCTGATATGTTCATCAAGGGTCAAGAAAAAGTATGAGAGTGAACAAGACTTTATATAAAAACCATACAGGAAGTCAAAGTAACGTCGGATGAGATTGACATGTCTTTGGTGGCATTATATTATTGACCCACTGCTGTTAACCATTAGGAAATAGAGTGGAAGTTCAGCTGGTGCCCTGTTCTTTTATTCGGATAGGCAACAAGCATTCCATGTCTTAACTAAACTGTTTAATAATAATAATAAAAATAATAATAATAATAATAATAATAATAATGATAATAATTATATTACATTAATAACGATTTGATAAAATATTGATAACAATAAAAGATTATAATAATAATAATAATAATAATAATTATCATTATTATAACAATAATAATTATAATAATAATAATAATAGTAATAATAATAATAATAACGATAATAATATAAAAAGTAATGAAAATAATTAATTTAATCATTGCACTTTTATATCGCAGATGGCCACCGAAGTCTGTAATCACATCCATGTACGCCCAAAAATTCCCTCCCACGTTAATTCTTCAAATTATATTTGAGAAAAATCAGGCGATAATGACAATATACAATTCTAAACAATGGAACAGGGCAATGAATATTCCTGCCGTCCATCTTGCCATAAAATATTTTGCCCCAATACGATTTAAAAAGAACATGATACGCCATATGCATTAACTGTAAGATGGTGTTGCTTTCTCTACATGAGTCTCACATATTAGCTATATACTCTGGGTAAGCGGTACGATGACATTTTAGGGAGCAATTAAAGGAAGAAAACGTCGTGTTGGATTTCCATCGTGAGCTGGATCCGGCTTCTCTTTGGAGAGTATGCGGTATGATGAAATAAGTATTGATTCGGTTCAACTTTGCTTGTTAATGCCGCATCTGTTCAAACCGAGCGGCAGCCTGCCACCTGAACGTCGATATTAAATTCTTGAGACATTGGGGTTGTAGTATAAGCGAAAGGTTTTGGATCAATACTAAGTAAAGTAGGTGTACTAACCAACTCTAATGATACTACAGCATGTTTTCCAGCCTTTAAAATTGTTACCTCACAATTTTGATGTAAAAAAATTACTACATCCCGTATTAGGAACAAAACTTATCACATCTCAGGTAAACTTTCATATCTTCATATAATGATAATTGAAAAGGAAGATCTGTTTGGTCATAAAATTGCCCGAATATATCCCTCCAGTAAACACATCCTCTCGGAAACCGTGTGCGAGACTGCCGTGGGTAAATAGCGCAGATTTGCCCACTCTGCGGACGAGGAGGAATAAATTGTCCGTAATAGCGCAATGTACAAGTCGATGTTATTATAACTGTACAAATCTGCCCGATTTCGGCGCCCTCGAATATATAGTGAGACACCAGCATGTTACTATTTATATAAAAAACATGAAGCGCCCCCCTTGCATGGAGGCTAGTGTTTGATACTTATAGATGGCGGAAGATGAACGATCGCTTTTCGCACGAAAAATGGTTCTGGTGAAAAGAGAGGAGGTATTTTATACCGCCGAACTACGATCTTACTCATTCCTAGTATAAGTAAAACATGACTTTTTAATATTTTATTTGAAATAGTTCCAGCCAGTATTATGATCGGGCCCTTAATGGAACAGCATATCAATTGTCACCGGTATCACGACTCTCAGGCCGAGTCTTTTTTTTTAAAAGAAAAAGCCCGTGAGTCATGGTTTCATGGCTATACAGACCTTGGGTATGGTATATATAAAACAACAGCTCTATGTGGCGGATATACCAGAGTAGCCTTTCGTCAGCCACGACTGCTATCATATTCCAGGATGCACAGAGGCAAACTGCGATCTGGTCAATGGCATTTAATTATCGAAATGAATATGAATAGATTGTGACGCAAACATACATAATGAAGACAATATGCCTATAGAACTTGGCGATCTAGTTGATAGTCAGATTCAGCCTCTTTCTAGGGCGTAGCCGGGATTCATGGAATTAAGGTGGGGTGCCGGGATGCAGTAGCGTATCTGTTGGCCAAAGAGTAAACACCCACACAAATTGGGGGGGGGGGGGGGGGGGGGGGGTTGCCCCCTGCTGCGTGATCCGAGATTTTACATTTGGGCTCATATGAAGGGTTCTGTTAATATGATGCAATTTATTTCATTCTGCGAACACACAAAGAATTAAATAAGAAAACGTGCTAAATGAATGTTTTTTAATCTCCTAAAAACATATCCTTTTACATATTCCCTAATCCAAAAATACAGCAATTGTCACAAGGCGAACAAGTTTTCGTATTCTGGATATACTTTATATATATATATATATATATATATATATAATTTATATATATGTTATTTTATACTATATGATGGTTCTTTAAACCTTTAACAAATAATGAAGATTACTACGAACACTTTAGTTGTACACTTATTTGCCAGTGTTTTTCATTTGGGATTCAATTTCATATAACTTAAATGTTATTGGTTCTATATACTGTATTTATATGAATCGTGTAATCATCGCTTCTAATGTTTGTCATTTACACACCAGTATCGAGTATTATGTGTGCTATTTTAAAGAATGGTGACTATAGATATATGATAACATGTTTTACCTCTATATCAATCAGTGCAAAATGAGACTGAGACAAGACAAAACATCGTTCTTCGATGTAATACAGGTGCACATGTAGGTAACAAAACTAAGCACTTCATTTCGGTATACTTAAACATTACATGCACTACATTATCGTATTACACGTCATTAAAGAAGAGAGAAAACCGTACAGAAGGTTTAGCAAATAAAAAGTTGAAAACTTGAGAAATGTTTGTGATTTTCAGTAGACCTCTTTGTCTGTGAGCGGGAAAACTTAGAAGTTTAAACGGGCTTCGGTTCCACCCCTAATCAACGTACAAATGTAACATGTTCGTTATATTACCGGATGTTTTATTTTATTCAGGATGAACAACTGATAAATTTTTATTTATGTGAATTAAACACATCAGCTGCTGTTTTTGGTATCAGCTGTTGTTTTGTGGTATCATCAGTGGTATCCTCAGTTTTGTAGTGCAGTTCTTTTGACGTAATAGAAGTCATAATCATCCTGATTTCGTGTAATAATATCTTAAATAAGAATATGTCAAATATTTTCACTATGTGCTGTAATTTCACGCTTTTTGGATGGTTATTTTCTTAATTTCGTCATCGTCAGACTGCCGAACGTTTGTGGTGCATCTCAGACGGGCTTTAAAGGTAGAAAATAATCACTACGGGAGGGGCAAAAACTTTAATCTAATCACGCTAACACGGGATCCCTATAGACCCATCTGGCAAGCATCCAAAAAATCACACCGGCAGTTCTTTTGTTATTAAGTGGCACACAATAATAGAAACAAAAACAGAATATCCATTCCATATCCTATCTGATTGTTGCGAAGGTTAATGAACTGCGTTTATTTATTTTAATTATTATTTTTTAAATCTAAAGTTTTTGTTTTGAAACGAGAAATGCAGAGACCATGCATCTTAGTTTTCGATCTTTAACATGACATTCAGACAACTTACATTCATCTGCTTTAGAATGTTTAGGGAGCAGTGAAATATGCTCTTAAACCTTTAATATTTGATCGTCTTTGTCACCAAGTTCTTTTTCAATCTGTTTTTTTTTTTTTTTTTGTTAAAGAAAAGATCCATGGAATGTAATTACATCCGGAACACTAATGTCTAATGAGGATGAAAAACATTCATGTCATAAAGAACAATATTCATAATCAGTTTGAATTCTTGATTTCAAGTATTATGTACACTGGGCTATGGATGGTCTCATCTCTATACTTCCAAGTCGGTGGCTATACGCTCTCACAGACCTTGATTCAGAGACCCACTCTCACGTCTGCTTCATGCAATTATGAATTAGCCTGTGTAATGGTTCCGGTCAAAATCAAAACTGCCTTCAAACCAAAAATATGATTCTTACTCAAAATACATACGCCCAGTGATGTACCTTGCACTTACGCGCCTGCGCTATCCTGATATGCTAAATACTCGTAACTCTTTCCAGTTTTAATCTCCCCACACAGATACGAAATCATTAAATATAAATCTACAGTTGTAGCTTATACACAGCTTGGTTGCATTTAATTTATTTAACATCACCCATAACATATATCTTATAACATATACACTGGATGGAATATTACACTTGATGGAATATTACAAGTTCAACGAGTGCGTTACCTCTCTGTCACGTCTGGGGTGGGAACATATTTCCCCAGACATGAATCAAACATATTAGCAGGTTGGATGGGGATCAGCCTCGACCAATCTGTAGTCATGCAGCTATCTATATTAGATTTTCTAAGGTTTATTTAATAGTCTGCTCCCATCGGTACGACAGAACGACTGCCCTCTGCACAGAAACAACCAGACCCTGGAGAGAACATCGCTACATTTGATATAACCATTCCAAGTGTTCCAAAAGTGTTCAAAACGTCCGTACTACCACCTGATAAAATTGTATATTTACAGCCCTGTACAGGATATTCTTAAAAATGTTTTGTGTGTCCCTGTGTTAATTAATGCTCAAAAAGTTTTGTCAGGCATTCTAGGAGTTTAAGGTCTTTCCCTGAGTACAGCTAAATGTTGACTAAGAAAGGCTAAATCCAAGTTCTTTCTACATCAACTTAAGGGATACAAATACGGAATGATAATATAACACTTTGTGTCAAGACCTTCCAGATACTACACGCCTTACTGCAGTCGTTCCTGAATTAGTTCATTCTAACCACTGCTTTGTATAGCAAGATTCTCCGGGTATTACCAGCAGGGCTGGCACAGGGCAAAGACTTGTAATCTGACCAATGAGCGCGTGGTATCGCATTATATATCCAGCACCAACACCAATTTTTATACCCGCGACACCCCGCTCTCATTGGTCTGATTAAATTCTTCGCTCTGTGCCAGCCCTGGTGGTAAAAACCGGGAACTACTTTTCACAAAGCAGCGGTTAAAACGAAGGGGATTTTAAAACGAGTGCAATGTATAAACTTTGCGTGAGGAATACATCCGGATGCCGTGCGGTAATCATTTCAATTGAAATAAAACAAATAGTTTACCATTATAACAGGACAAATAGTTTTTTTTATTGGACTTTGACTAAACACGGAACGGCCGAGAAATATCTCTTTTAAATCTGATATATTAAATGTGAAATACAGAGTGCAAATATTTACTTTAGCCAAGCGAAATACACCCATTATGGACTCTCAAAATGAAGATGTATACTAAGAGCAAATGCAATATATTTTAATGTCATCATAGTAGCACAACAATTTCTAATTTTAGCACTATGGAAAAGACCAATACGATTATCAGAGGCCCGTAACCGTTTGAAAGCTGAACGTATTACCCTCACGAGAAACGATATAAAGGGCATCTGCTTCTTGGATTCAAAGGCACAACAAAGACAGACGTCATAAGGCCTGTTTCGGAGACCCAGGGGACTTCTCAAATCTAAGCACTTTCCGAGCAAGTCTTATAGGAGTCAGCGTGAGGCGACTACTTGTATACAGAACGGATGCGGAGAAGCAAGAACAGGTACATTGAGATAAATTTGGCTTCTTCATTTAGCAGCAAACAGGTCTGGCCATGAACTATCGATCAGCGCGTTGAAAGATTTGTTCTCCCAGACGTATCCCGCCCGGGGATATAAAAGGAGACCCAAATCGGCCAACAATGTGACCACCATCCAGAGCGAGTGTGACGGCCATCCAGGCGACCTGACTAATGTCCCTCCTCATCCACACCCGCTAATGGAAAACTTACTGAACAAATTGCTGAAGGCCTGACCTGAAATAATTGTTTTACGGTTCTGTCGCTTTAAATGAGCCGACTCTAAGTGGTTCCTATAAGCGGCATCCCTGCGTAGTTACAGACGTGTATTACCTAGCGTTCACGAGTCCGATACGGCCGCAAATCCCTGAGATTGTACTGATAAAGTACCCGAGGTCTTCTTTTTTCATTACCTGCCCAGACGAAGTCGATAAATATAATCGTTATAATTTATGGTGGCATCAACTATTGTTATGCAATTACTTTGTGGCCAAGCCTCAGAAATACCTGTTTCCCGACCCTGAATTGTCTGGAACGAGCCCAATGAAAACCGAACTCGCGCCATCGAAACCGCGTCCCGTTGCGAGGACCTGTCCCAGGGAGGTATGTAATGTGCTAGATAACAAACTGTTCTATGTTTGAGATCGTTTGATTATTATCAGTAGCGTTAGTTTCGGGGTGAAATATTATTAAATATATCGGGTCCCTGTTCTGTGAATGATTGCCAGTTAATATCGGTCTATTTATAACAGGACAGCCGGAAAATGTATTTATATAACCACACATTGAGAGAATGTGTCCGGATGTCCTGTTAGGGCATATGTCTATTTTCCATTTGCAGAATAATCCACTGTGGTCGTCGGGGGCTAAATAAATTAGAGTGAGACTATTAATAAATCTCTGGGAAGGAATTAAGAGCCAAATTGACGCAGGTATGGAATGTCTGGGTGCATATACATTTCTTAGTGGTGTAATATTACGGGAAATTTTATAATTTAGAAAAAAAATACACAAAAAATTAACAAATGCTGAAAGTCTTAATGGCTTTTGCTTAAATAAACATATTACCAACCTCTGTTCCCACCTACTTTTATAGCACATGGGGACTTAAATGTTTTAACTTTCACCGCAGTCATTCAGACATAAGAAGACAGAAACTTTGTATTCTACCATGCCTTTTCGCAATTTTTGTTGTTTCTTCTATGGGCAGACCAGGTGATAAAGAGACTAATGCAGTTTTCTCGGTGGCCGGGTCCACTGATAGCAAAAAGAGTAAGATGAGATTCAGAGCGTCGTTAATGCATACGAAAAACAGGAACAGGTGGAGATTTCCCGGATGGCGGAAGGCCGGTGCGTGACCAGATGGACGACTGCAGGGAATGATTATTGCCCCAATCATGTCCAGTTAAGCGATCGTTGTTATCCTTTAAGTCGGGGCATAACAACCAATATCATGCATACTTTGCCGTCTACTCTGATGAATAGATCACATCCAAGAACACGATACCGGCTCCCTCTACATAAGAGCTTTACCAGGCTTGTTTCTCAGGAGGGGATATTCCACAAATAATCTTTGCATCATCAGACGGGTAATTTCCGAATATTCGTTAGGCAGTTTTAATTAAGATCAGCTTAGAGGATGAAGCCGACTTCAATATTAACAAGGATGGATAGGTGTAAGGACAGTTTTAAACGCTTGTGCCACTGTGCAAACCTGCAGATTAATCATACCCGATATTTTCAGTATTTTATACCGCTTTTGAAACTTACGACTTTTTAATGAATTTTTGAAAATGTGGTCATGGCTATAGAAGAATTAAAATCCTAGAAATCGCAGAGATAATTTTATGACCGTCATCTGAGTGATGTAGACAACATTTATTATTTTTACAAGCATTATAGGACATAATGTGGAAAATGAAAGTTAAAATGCAAAAACTGCGCTAGAAAACAAAAGTGCATGGCTCGAGAATTCAGGATCAATCTCACGTAAGATCAATCTTGTAAAACAAATATCAGCATGATTTCTTTATGTTGAGGAAAATAAAAGATGCCCTTTTTTATTAAAAAAAAGTCACATATTTCAAACAGTTAAAAAAAGAATGATACAATTTTCAATAATCAATATGATGTGAACGCATTGACACCTCACAGGCGTCAAAAATAATTATCATTCGTAGGTTTTAAACTCTATAGCCAGGTTCAGCCAATATTCCAACAATGTTTCCTTTGAACCAGCGTAAGAAGCAAATTGAATTGAAGCAACAGAAATGTCATGCTTTTCAAACGTCGGGTTCATCACGAGTCGCCTCTGCCCGGCAGACCCAAGGCGGCTTCATTAGGTCTAACTATTACCCATTCAATCTGTTCGGAAAATTTATTCACAAAGTTGCCCTTATAGTATTGATTGACGAAGGTCACCATTGTCTTGTCTCCCAATGATGTTATGGCAATTTTGATTACCTAAACAATGAGCTCTTGTTACTTGGGTGCCAGCCTACAATACAAAGTCATCAATTTCCGTTCTTAACCTTTTTAATAGGGTTTCTGATGATAAAACCTACCTCGACATAATATTTACCTCCTGGAGGGAGTATAAGGGACTATGATTAATAGAATTCTATACAAGATTGCGATTAGAGGGTAAATTCAGAATACATAGAGTTATACCGAATACGGTGATACCTTGTATACACTTCAATGTGACAGTCTCCGTCATGGTGGAACATTATTATACATGAAATAAACTATTTATGGCCCAGGCTATCGTCTATATTCCGTTTGGATTTTGATTTCTTACAAAGGACTTACAATCCTGTGGGAAATGAAACGCCGGTTGGAAGAAGAGGTTAAAGTCGGGAGGCAAAGAAACAATAAACCTCAAAGGAAGTTCAAGATGAGAGATTACTGTAATAGTACCCGGCAGATAGCATTTGTGAACAGGCCAATCTCTGCATCAGACGTTAAGACTCCACTTAGGACTAATATACGGACACTCCTCGTATTACATGAGGAACTACCACCAGGGATTTCATAGTAAAAGGGTTCACGTTACAAACAGCATTATATTACTTTACCAGCAAATCCTAGCTTTGTCAGAGAATTCCCATTGAGAGTGAAATTTACGCCCCTCCATGGTTTACAGACATGTTCTAAGAACACTTTGCCGAGTTTTTTTTAATGTTGCTTGGGTGCTATATAACATTCAGAAGTGAATGTTTTACGTCTGAATGTTTTTGATGTTGTTAGATGATATGTTTGATTTAAAAGATGCATTAAATAAATCAGTGGATATTTAAGATCTGTTGGGCCGTCCATTATCAGTGATCGGGAACATTAGACATAGGAACAATCATATATTCTCAAAGAGATGTATATCTACTTTACATTTTCTTCTCAGATAATTTTAATATGAGCATTATACTTAAAGTATCTAATCATTTATGTTCACCGAGCAATACTAAACCTCCTGCATAACCTCAACACATATAATTTAGGATGTTAGTGCCCTTTCCGGTTTGAACCATAGTGCGTCATGCATATTTTAATTCCAGGACATCAAGAACTCGGACGTATGCACCAGAGACGCTAGAAACCCGTTCCCGTGAGTCCAGGAGAACGTGAGGTATCTGGATGAACTACGGAAAGGCTGTTGTATAAAAGTCTGTGGCAAATGTCGAATATCTGTTGCCAGGTATTTGAGAAATAACCGAACCTGGCACGCAAATACTCAGGTGGGATTGCATGTAGCTAGACTTTATATATCATATATTAACTTATGACCGCCATGGTATATAAAACATTGACAGTTAAAGATGTAATTTTCGTAATCAAGTATGTGTAAGTATCCAGTGGTGGATCCAGAGAGCCGGACCCAAGCCCTTTTTTGGAGCCGCAGCAAACTTTTTAAGGGTTACAAACCAGGTTTTTGCGACCTGGACCACTTCCTGTCCGATGCAGAGGACCTTATCATAGGTCTTCATTGGCTGGACCCTCCCCTTTCCCAAATCCGTGTGCCCCTTGTACCTGATTTGCAAAACAAAAGCCTTACTTTTACTCAATAATTATATTCTTGCATATTCTTGCATAAACTTGAACTACCAACTGCTTAATCTAATACATAATCATTAATATTACTTACCTAAACTGGGGCTTTTTAACAGAACTATTGAATTTCACAGCCCAGCATGAAATGGACTACATTTTATTCATTTAAATTTGTAGCTGAACCTAATTGTCTTCTAAGTGTGTCTTATCAACAGGATATTGATCTATTCTATTAAAATTAAACAAAGTATACAAAATATCATCGCCATATTTTTTATCATTAACTAAATAAAATTGCAAAATATTGATTGAATTTTCAATGGACCCTTCTAAAAGTGCCTCGGACCATTTTAACCTTCCTAAACCCCAAGGGATTCTCCAAATTTTAACCGGAGATTCCCGGAATTGAGAAAAATGGGCGATTTATCGCTCTGTTTCTAGGATATAAAAAGCATAAGAAGCCCAGTAAAAGCAATAACGGAAAAAGTCTGACTTTCAGAGTGGCCTAATTGCACATTCCAGTTCTTTAGAATGATCACAGGGCGATTGATTTATTTTAAATGAAATTTTATCAAAATGGCTTATGCTGAATTCCTCAATAAAAGGGGGTGGAATGCCTTGGAATGTCAACTCCGATGGTTTTATCGTCGATATAAGACTGGTATTGTCACTAATATTTTTTTCATTCTTTACCAATTAAATAGTCACTTCGGTCATGTGTGGTAATTAGAATGGCACTTCCTGCTTTGTGAACCCCCTTTAACATATTAGGAATGACTGTTTTCAATTGTCATTTTCGACAGCTGGCTAAATTATTACTGGGTCATATTTGCTGGCTTCTATGACTACGGAAACTAGTCATGTGTGTATGACTAGTTGACTAGTTAGCCTGAGTGACATGGCCCATGGTCATATATTTATCACGTGATTGGAATTGTTACTGGGGTTTATAGTTTAAATAAAAGAAACAATTGTAACAATTTGTCATGTTATCTTTTTGTGACATGAAACTTTCCTATACCAGGTATGAAGATAGACCAGTTAAAAGATACGGTACGGCAACCAGCTTGTGTGCGTGCTATAGTTTTTATTTTTTTTAGATCGCGCCCGGTGCCTATTTTTTACCATTACATGACTAAGTAAGCGTTTTTTAGAACAAGGTATTGCGATATACCAGTTAAAGGGGTCCAGAAACAACAGGTAGAAACATTGAAAGCCGAAAATGAGGATTTCTACAAGTGTCAAGATCAGTAGTTTATTGGTTTGTTTTCACTACAAATGTAATCCCTTCAGTCTGAAATTTTCATGCAGATATAACAGGAAACGTGTTATGATTGTAAAATAGCCTGAGTTAGCAATTAAAAGTTAAAATTCTTTACGCTTTGACTTCACATACTGAGTGTTCATCATTTTCAGTACAGACCATATGTATCAAATCACGCCTTCATTTCTCGTATTTAATACCACAAAAACATATATATCTGTAATTGAACAAGATACGTTGAATCTGGCATTTTTCTACCTAAAGGTATACAAACATTTACAATAATATGCGCATGCTCTTATGCTAATAGTTCGTTTTGGATGTATTCAAAAGTATAAGAGCTAAACGATCCTGGAACACGTACTTTCTATCTCCAATTCACCCGTTTTATTTGCTGTTATGGTTTTGTGTGTTGGCAAACACAGTCCTTATGTGTCTGTTTATAACAACAAGAATGCATGACAAGAGGTCCGATTTTGCGCATCCCCAGAATCCCCAGTTGGAAGCTTAAAAACTTGATTTGTAAATTGCGCGGTACGGCCACCATCTTGTGTGCGTGCTATATATATTATATTAGAAACCACTGATCGCGCCCGGTACCCGTTTTAACCACTTCGGGAGAAAGGCCAATAAAAATCAAAATAAGGTTTGGTTCTAATGCACGTTTTTAAGAAATCAATGCGTGCGGGTGATTTTTTATTTTTACTTTTTTTTGTATGTTTCGATAAAAATATTAAATGATAAGCGAAAAACATGATAATAACAGATTTATTTTGCTAAACAAGTAAAAGCACTACATAACAAAGGAAATTTTATCAATCTTGTAGGATTTTATCTTCTTGTTATTCGAGTGGTTCGAGCTCGAAATTAGACAGTTTCCATTGAAAATAAAAATAAAAATGTTTGATGCGGGGGTTTAAAATTGCCTAAAAACCATACCTTTAATTTATTTGCCTAAGTAAACGTTTTTTAGAATAGATTATTGCAATATACCATAATATTTAAGAAAAAACACTATATTTCGTGTTAATTTAACAAATCTGGTATGTAAGTAGGCCCCTTTAATTTCTGTCTCATATATAGAGGTATGAAAGGCCTTTATTGTAGTCAATGAATAATGACGTCAGAAGTTAATGCTAGTTGCTGCGACATAATTTGAAGTTTAAAACAGTCATGGGAAGTTAAAATACAGAGATTCTGAGCATTAGAAATTACTGATAGCACGAATATCCCAATATAGATGTATGAAAGGCCTTAATTATGGTTGATGAATATGACGTCAGAAGTTAATGCTAATTGCTGCGGCGTAATATGGAGCTTTAAAATAGTCATGGGAAGTAAAAAGACAGAGATTGTGAGCATTAGAAATTACTGATTGCATGAATATCCTTTACAATGACAATCCATTAATAAAATACATTAAATGTACATATTCATCATCACAAACTGAAGATGTGATAAAATCATCGTGTCTATGAATTACTCTTTGCATAACTATCTCTATGCAGACGACACACAATTATATATTTCTTTTGACCAAGCATCATTAACAGAAGCGGTTTTAAAAATAGAAAGCTGCCTTCATCTTGTCAAAAAGAATGGATGAACAAGTATATTTTGAAAATGAATGAGTCTAAAACTGAAGTCTTGGTAATTTCTTCCAAAACACCGCAGATGGATCTGGTTCCCTCACTCAAAGTCGGTAGATCCACAGTAGATAGGTCTTTGCAAGCTAGAAACATAGGCGTCATTGTTGACTCCTGTTTAAGTATGAAACCACATATTCAGAATATCTGTAAGCGCGCATATTTACAACTTAGGAACATTGCTACACTTAAAAAGTTTCTGAAAGATGACTCACTTCTGAAGTTGGTACATGCATTTATAACATCGAAATTGGACTATTGCAATTCGTTACTACTTGGCCTGCCTCAGTCCAGTCTTTACCCTCTGCAGCGTGTCCAGAACGCAGCCGCACGGGTCATCAGTGGAGCCCAAAGAAGAGATCATATCACTCCTGTATTGAAAACTCTCCATTGGCTCCCGGTACGTCAACGTATAGAGTACAAAGTCTTAGTGATGGTATTCAAATGTATACATGGTAGGACCCTGGATACTTAAGTGAGCTGATCATTCCCTATGAACCCACAAGGTCACTCAGGTCAGCTGATCTACACCAACTGGTAGTACCATTCACAAGGTCGTCTTTGGCTATGGAACGAGCTTTTAGTGTTTCGGGGCCTAGATTGTGGAATGAACTACCTCAACATTTAAAATCTGCAGTCACACTCGAAAGTTTTAAAAAACAATTGAAAACACATCTTTTTAGGGAGGCATATGATTGTGTGTAAATGTTTTTACGATCCTTAACTACTTATTTTTCTATCCAATGACTGTGCATTTCTTAGTGATACATGTACATCATAGTTTTTCAGTATTTCTATTTTCTGTTTTAAGTTCTAATATGTTATCTATTTAGATATGATTTTTTATGTGTATTGAATGTGTGTGAAGCGTTTTAGAGCACATATGTGGGTTTACGCTATATAAAATAAATTATTATTATTATTATTAACTACTGATCAAAAAGGTAATTGAAAATATGGAAACAGATCATCCAGGCCTGCCTGACTGCCTATAGCCAAAAAATTTATTATCATCCATTTCATCATGATCCATTCAAATTTAAAACTGTAAAAATAGTCGTCTGAACATTAGTTTATTGAAAACCAGCCGGGCTCCGGTGTGATATCTTAGTCATAATACCATTTCGGGCGTGAAGATTTGTGGGCCATGTCAGATGTTTGTCCGGTCTGTAGCTGCTAGATAATGTATAAATGAGCTGGAATTATAAGATCAATCCAACATATGCCATGATAAAACTACACAAAAGGATACGTTCGACGTCTATTTTGTGATGTCACTCCAGTATTTTACTGTTGTGTTCGTAGAAATGGTAATTATTTTGATGGATGTGTCAAATGGAAAATATTTCGCGTTGAGACAAGTGAGAAAATCAAATTTGTGAATATAATCATTAAGAAAATATGGAATATTAAAGTAGGAGCAGAAATTAAGGAAGAAATCTGACAAAATAGATACCAATATGTTACGGAACCTAATATAAACAGATCACGTATGCATGATGAACACAAATTCAACGGAGATAAAAAAAAGTCAGATTCTGTAACACTAGGCAGCGTGAATATTCCTAAAACAACCCCAACATTACAATACACCAAATCAATACAATTATACACTAAAACAGCGGTAAAGCAACAAGTCAATACAATCACATAGAAAGATAATGGTACAGTATCTGGATACCAACACCATCACAACGATAAATCATTTAAGTGTAAACTCTCGGAGAATGACAGTTCAGTGGAAAGTTCTTGCAACAACCCAGAAAGTAAACTGAAGTCCAAATGCATAAAATCCAGGAGAAAGTCCTTGAAAATGTATAATTGCCGCATTCTTCGGATAAGGTCCTAGAATCTGACACACGCTTCTGCGTCCGCTGGAATCTTCTTTGCTCTCTGCCCCCTGGTTCTAAAAAACAGCCCCTTTATATATTTTCACACCTCAAGCCGGGAATTTTCCACTTCTCGAATAGTCTATAAGTTCTTGCACAACACACGTTTCAGGAATTCTCTAGAAAAGCAGCGCTGCGTTTCTCCACACACCATGGTGTACACGTGACTCACGACCAAACCAGCAGGACAACAAGAGTTCAACCGGTACGGACTAAACATAGAATGTAACAGGCGGCCAGGCAAGAGCGCTACAACATGAGTTACGCCCGTGCCACACAATAAAAAGAGCACCTGTAATAAATATAATAATGTACTTGCATACGAAGAAATGAGGGGCTTTAATCATCAGCGATGATGTATAGGGAATTATCAAGGTTTGTGTATTGGTTCGTTTCCATGTTCGTTTACTGAGTTTTGTTTTTTGGGTATATAGCAGAGCTCACAAGTGACATGTGAATACTTTCGATTTGTGTCTTCAAAATGTTTCAGAAAAACTTTATAATCAGTATAATCGTTTTCACATTGTGAAGACTTTAGCTAACACCTATTTCAGTTTTCCATCCCCGTAATCTTTCTTTAATACGTTCATATTACCCCCTCTCTCTTTTTGTTATATGATAATTTCCTACTTTGCTTTTAATACATGATAGGTTAATCAAATAAAAACACGTTCAAGGTAAAGGATTTAAAACCTGAAGCAATATCTGTAAATGGAATAAAAGTTATTTTATCGTTGCTTTATTTATTTTAACACAAGCACGCTAACCATGACACTGTTCATGCAAACTTAAAATATGTAAAAAGTCGACATATTTTGAGAAATCAAGGTAATAATAAGAAAATAAACATTGAAACGATTTTAAAGGGTAATGCGATGTTGATCTCAAGTGACCCCCTTCACTCTAAAAACAGGAGACACGTTTCGTGCATTAGATTAAAACGCCTGTGTTTACGACCCATATTGTAATAAGCGGCCTATATTGTAATTACGTCCCATATTGTAATAAAAACGACCCATATTGAAATAACCATACCCTGCCTATATTGTTATAAAACTGGCCTTTATTGTAAAAACGGCCCATATTGTAAAAAATTCGGCCCATATTGTAATGATAGCCTATATTGTTATAAAAACGATCAATATTGTAACAATCTTATATACTCAACCCATATTGTAATAAAACGAGAAGCGGGAAAAACGGCCCAAATTTTAATAACACATGTTTAAGCGCGAGAATGAATCCCAAATCTAACAGGCGATATTTCGTTTGAGAATACCTTCTTACATGTCAGCCATTTTGGTTCCTCGTTTGTATAACAGATGCATTCATAATGGAAATCCAGTGTTTTTCATATTTGAATGTTCACGTAAACATTCACTTCACAAGAAGTCAACATTTATGTAGTCTTAGTAAATTTGACATAAATTTAATTATAATCTACTTAACATTTTTTACAATATTGGCCTTTTTGCCCCTTTTAACCCGAACAAAGCTGATAACAGCAAAGGTGAGGTAAAGTTATTACAATTTTACTCATTTATTATAACAGTATTAGCCATTTTTATAATATTCGTCATTTTTACTACGAAATTGGCCATTTATACTTCAATATTAGCCATTATTACAATATGGTATGGTTGTTACAATATTTTAAAAACTGTCCCATATTAAAATAACGGCTTATATTGTTATATTAACGACCCATACTGTTATAATTTAGAATTGCCAATATTGTGATGAAACTGGATACAATCTGACTGTTTTTTTTTTTAAACTGACCTTCGACTGCAATATTAGTCACGGGAGACAGATTTGCACCTGATATTTATTTTTGACCTTGACCTTATTTCCAAGCTCGTACACTATACCCGATCACCCATTATCGCTCGGTTCTGCCCCAGTTTGAGCCAGGTCTCCAATATGGCTGAAGATCCAAAATTTACTTGGGATCAGAGTAATATTGACAGGTAATAGATTTGCAACTAGTGTTTCTTTTGGACCATAATGTTCGAGCTATCTTTATTCATAGAGCTATCCTTATTCATAGGCGCGGGAATAGCATTTTGATAAGGGACGGGTTGCAAAATATAATATATATATATACAATATATATATATATATATATATATATATATATATATATATATAAGAAATAGGCCTGAAGTTTGTTCAACAACTTTAATGGACTATGCACTTGATCAAAGCCTTGAAATGTAAACAGGAGAAATACTGTGGTGATTTTTAGCAAACCAAAATAACATTCAATACTGTTTTTGTTGGGTTTTATACGGACGCCAAAATACTACAACCATATATATATATATATATATATATATATATATATATATATATATTCATTTTAAAAGTTATCCTGTTTATCCTGTTCAAAAACTTTATCATCCCATCAAAATACTGATTCAACAAAAATAAAAAACATAACTAATGGCCATATTTTGCTCATATTAGCTTGGTCACCGGCATTTTGGTTCATTTAAACAGATATTCATTATGTAAATCAAGAGGCTTTTCATACTTGTATCTTCGCTTACTCATTCGTGTCACGAGAAGTCATTATTTGAATCGTCTAAGTTAATTTGCATGAAATTTAAGCTATAAAATTATTGGCCGTTTTACCCAATACGATTTCATTACAATACAGGCAGGGTATGGTACTTACAATATTGGCCATTTTTTATAACAATATGGGCTGTTATTACAATATGGGTCGCTTAATTACAATATGGGCCATTATTACAATATGGGCCGGTTATTACAATATGAGTTGTTACGAAGACGAAGACAAATTGCTCAGGGGAAAATACTAGGCGTAACAGCCTGTTTTTGTCCAGTTTTTTTAAAACACGTCACAATATTCTCAACATATTTCACTGAGAAATGTATTTCAAATAGCTGTAAACATATTTAAAATTCAACTTAAACATGTTTTGCTATTACACGCGTTTCATACTTGTATCTTCACTTACACATTCGTGTCACGAGATGTCAGTATTTGAATTGTCGAAGTTAATTTAAAATTCAACTTAAACATGTTTTTACACGCGTTTTTCATGCTATTACACGCATTTCATAACTTATTACAGTATTGTTATTTGAAACACGTTTATTTTCACATGTCGGGTATTGAATTATGTTTTCTTCTGAGCACATGTTTTAAATACTATTTATCACGTTTCAGCTTTAAACTTATTTATATCTTGATACGCCTTTTTCCCCCTATACTAGATGCTTTTTATTCAGCTTTAACTGAGCACAATGAGACAAATTACTTGTGAAAATCTGCTTACATATTTTTTTAATGTCTCAATATCTTGTTCGAGGAGTCTACTACATATCGAATGATACACATGCACACACACACATATAATGTGTAAGGTTTAATTTTTATATATAATAATTACATTCCCAATGGTCATGGTCATCTGTGTGGTAAAAGTATTTTTCAAATATTTTGTAGAGTCTATTCCTGGACCAATGAGCCTGGAGAAGGAGAATACAGCTAGCTGATATTGGGGAATTGCCCAACCTGCCAGATAACTATTAATTAATTTTGCTGAACATGTTGTGTGATATAAATATATACATATTTTACTGAACATGTCTGTTATTATTATAATTATTATCATATATATACGTACATATATATATATATATATATATATATATTTATAATGTATATATATATATATATATATATATAGAGAGAGAGAGAGAGAGAGAGAGAGAGAGAGAGTGAGAAAGAGAAAGAGTGAATACGGATGAACCTGACAGGTCTATTACAACCCATAGGTTGTCACAGAAAACATTTGATAACCCTTTTTACAACCCAAGAGGGTTGTCAAATTGATATTTTGACAACCTGGGTTGTTGTCTTAGGTACACCCATTTGACAACCCTATGTTTTCAGTGCACACACAAGAAATAAGTAATGCTAAAAATGTTTTTTTTTTAATCTGAAACTTACAATATCAATATGAAACATTATTAAAACAAATAAAATATAGTTTCTTTAACTTTACACCCCTTGGCAGATGTTTAATAAACAAACAAAAAAATCAACAGTTAATCACTGCTGAAAAATTATATCCTATAAATTAATAACGTCATAACAGTTCTTTCAAAGACAAAATGTCCATTTAATGGGCGTTATGAAAAAAATGTCGCCAAGTCTAGGCTTTCTTCTCAAATTATGTTTAAACTTGTTTACAGGAAAATCACATCATGTAAATCAATGTGTTTACACATCAATAAGATATACATCTCCTCTTTTTGCTTCTGGTGCATATTGGGCTTGTTTGCCTTACCAAACTAACAACGCGAAAAAGGGGCACAGGTGCAGTGGATTAGACTATAACTGTATGTACTATGTGGTTTGAAATCTGTAGGTCAAACCACAGTCGCTTGAATCGTTATTTGTGGCTGATATTTGTCCCAAAACAAGGTCATTTTGATGTAAACAGAGAATCCAGAGAAGTTTATTTCAACGAAAGGCAATTGTGGGGTCAGCTTATATTGGCGGTTTTAAGCTGTTTAAGGCCAGAATAACGCCACCAATAACGACTCATGCGATTGTGGTCAAACAGTATCCAAATGTGCCGGCAAGCAGACGGACGGACGATGGACGCAGGGTCATCGCTATAGCTCAGTTGACATATGTACTTAGTTATAAGCAGCTGAAAAAATAATATACATGTTTTTGTTTAATTTGTTGGTCATGTACATGTCATGTAATATCATTAAATTCAATGGTTATGAATGATAAAAAAGGTATGATGAGTGAACAGCGGTAATAAAGATTTCATTCTGTTTGCAACTGCTTCCACTTAGAATATGCATTGTATTGAGCCCATGCTATGACTTCGTCCACTAACCATTCCTTCTCGATCTTTGTTCTATATCCAATCACTTCAGGTAGTTTCCCCAATGTCCTAGCTTTTTCCTTCATCTGCCCTGCTCATCGCGCGTTTCCGCTGTGACGAACATAACGTATTCAAGTGTCCTTTAAAACACCGAAAAGTCCACCCGTTCGATTCGAAAAGGAGCGAAAATGTAGAAAAAAGGTGTGTATGTTGAAGCGTCACACGACTAGAACAAAATTAAAATTGTCGTACCACATGTTTTAGACATGTTTCTATCTGAAACATAATATAAAGTGAGACATGTCACATTTTTTTAAAACGGAAACTAACCCCCATTGTTTGCAGTGTTTAAACTGAAACGGGGGTAATCCGAAATCGCTTCACTTGTTAGCAATTCTTGTCGCCATGACGTTAAGCTTAAGCGATACAGGAAAAGAGTCTTTTCGTATGTGTTATACGTGTATATCATATTTTGCAGCCTTGTCTGTTATAAAAAAAAGTCGTTTCAGGACAAGAAGTCTTTCGTGTAATGTTCATTTCAAAATTCGGCGTTCAAATAACGGGCGGTCTGCAGGCAACAAAGATACATTTATAAATTGCCTACAAGGGAAACCCTATCAGCAGCTCCTCATCTTACACTGCCAACACGCTTCTGCCAAAATTAGTTTGTGGTAATTATTTTATGAAAGCAATTTACAGCCTGTCGAAATGCAAGGTCACGTTTACACTGGATGGTCGCCATTGACTAACATCTTCATGTCTTGCAAAGAGACATGTGCGGGTAACTTAATTAATGCTGTAAAATTAGCTTGTCTATTCCCAAGTTTGGAATGTTTTCCACCGGTCGTATAAACCACTGAAGTCTAAGATGGTGTAAACTGACTTTTTTTCTGTTGGTATCATAACTGGAAGATGCTATATCTTGTGTATGTTCAGTGAGGCGCAGGCTCGAATTATCGAAAAAAAAAACTGGTAACACGAAACTCCATGTAAAAACACAATACATTCAGGGTTGTGCTGCCTGAAACAGGTCTTCCCTCATATAAATACATCTCTCCACGTTCATTTTTCATTCGTTCCCGCTATGGTTACATAAATCCCGTATCTTGCTCGCTACATAGTGGTTCAATTTCATATTTAGGACTTTATCAAACTAGCGAGCCGGCGCGCCTAGGAGATACGATCCCGCCTTGACTTACTCAACATGATTTGACATTGATAAATTTCTCTGTGACGGACGAGCGCCCGTTCCACGCCTTCCATTTAGTTGTCAGACCAAGATTTTGAACCACTCGTCAATAGAAGCGTCTGCAAGGGACATACTTATCTACAATGTACGTCGCCGAACACCGGTTGTACGGACGTACGGGGTCCGTTTTTGAGTGATTACATCTCATCCATAACCCTCTGAAAAATCTAATATTTGCCAATTTTGCCATTTTATACCCTTCAGATGTCTATCAAACTTTGTTATTTTCAGTTAACTAACTGGTATCTAGTTCTTTCCAGAATACCTATACGCCAATTAGCCATTTTCTTTTTGCAGCTTGCATCGGCTCCAGAGTGACTTAAGGGATCATTTTTTGTTCAATAACATATTTTGCAAATTTAAAAACATGAAATTGAAACAGATCCCAAATAAAGTGCATTTCGGATTTAGATGTCGGACATTTGGATATTTCTAATGAAGTTTGCTGGCCTCAGACTATGGGTGACTGTTCCTGAACGTAATCGCTATAGGTAGTAAATCTGTGTTAACGTGATAGTGAAGCTTTTTGATTATGTGCATGTTATAATTAATGTTAATCTGATAAATTTTCACTATATGACTCTAATCTCTCTTCTTGAACAGCTTTATTTTCATGGCAGTATTAACTTTGTTAATTTATGACAAATTACTTTGAAATACTCAAAATAAAAATACTTTTACTCATAGGGAGTCATTGTTCATATTTTAACGAAATGTAATCATTTATAAGCAGGAGTTCACGATCTTACGAACTTTTTCTTTGAATAGTAAATAAATGTTTTTAGTGCCCTGAACGTAAAAAAAACAAGGTAGTCCTACATGGGCTATTTTGGAGTTTCAATGCCTTAATTCATTATATAAATAGATGTTGGCAATCGTCAAGTGACAAATGGAAGACTCTATCTGACGCCCGTAACTGAGCGAGAATGGGGAATAGACCAGAGAGTGTACAGCTTTGGAAATTAGGTCAAGCTGAAAATGTATGTCAGGTGCAAATCTATGACCGATGACTAGTATTGTTAATCAATAAATTTGAGATCTAGCTAAAAAGCAGAAAATAAATAATAATAATTTTTACCCCTATGTTTCCCCGTCAGGAGACCTAAGAAAGTCCCTCACGAGTATACCTTGCCCGAAATATTATCGAAGAAATAAACTCATCAAATCCTATACGCCCCCCCCCCCCCTCCATACGGGCAGAGGCTTAACTATGGGATTCTCAGAGACTAAATACTAACATTCTCTGTCGCCGGATATGGAGTCATACCAGAATGATGATCATACGATGGTATGTTGAAGGTACGGGGCAATAAATTAATCAAAGCCAAGTAACTCGAAATTTACTTCACAGGACAGCACTTTCTGCTGAACAAAACCGGCTGCAACTAGGTCACACATGGGTATGATTGCAGGGGAAACTTTCACTCCGTTCGGTAATTTATACTTTAACATAAATTCAAACACTAGTGAATGACGAACGTCTCGCCATCGGGCGGGAGAAACAAATTAATATGAAATTCTGAATTAATATATATATATATATATATATATATATATATATAATGGTTATGCAGATTACCTTAGCAACAAATTGGACTGTTCCTTAGGTGTTAAACTTACAATGTCTCCACAAGATATGATTCGAATCTGTTAAAAACGTTTTAATAAAATCGTTAACAGACTAACCTAGCAACAAAAACTGGGAAAATCATATAACGCCGATGGGGAAATCATTATATCCTTATTTTATATATGCTTGATTTGAAGTCTACAGCGGCGTGTTGTTTATAATAACCAAATATAGCTTTCAAGATGTGCTTGTGATGGAAATTGCGAAGTTCCAGCTGTAGTTGCAAGAAATAGGGAGCAATGTATCGAAGAAAATTGACTTTCCACGAGCTTGCCATGGGAAATCGTCAACTATCCGCCGGTTTGCTTTTAAGCTTCACTGTCTGCATTCTACTTTTCATGGAGACTACTTCTTATAATCATAAATTGCATTTGGTCAGGAGTGAGTAATCTTCTATGGAATGAGGTACATCTTGATGCGTCAGCAGATTCTGATAAAAATGAACAGAAAGAGTATCAGCACATATTTTGAGCCCTACAGTAAAGCACAGATGAGTTTTCAATGTTTTTCTGATAGATGTGTACATATCGAGTCCAAATTTCAATTAATATTTTCCAGATTCCAGTAGTCGATTACCCTACGGCACTACTTAGACTACGCCATTTATTGCTTTAAATTATTATTTTTCCTTTATCATTCTTTTACTCCTGTGTAAATTTCGTATATGATATTACATTTTCAGGAAAAGTACATGGTTAATCTTAAAATAATTTTGTCTGATATGTGCTCGATTCAAGTAGTCTTACGATGCAACTGTAAATTTATAACACCCTCAGATAAGTTTATTATTATATGGATCATAAATCTTTACTGATCTTCACATCATGATTACTCTTGTATGGACAAATATTTACTATGGTACTCGTACCTGGTTTCAAAAGCGACATTTGTAACTATACGAAAGCAAACTGCAGGGTGTCCGTGGGCCATGCGCAGGTTATTTATTTATCTCAAGAATCATATAATGAATGATTAATACAGTCAATCAGCAGTTCATGAAAAGACAATGACGTTGTAGACAATATTTTGTTATTATTTTTTTAAAGGTCCATCCGTCATTGTATATAAGGGGATTGTTTTAGTCTCTGAAGATTTGAAGATCCATGAATTGTTCATGCAGTATTTGAATTATGAATGACATAAAGCATTACCACACTGCATCAAAGAAATAAATGATCTCTATTATTAGGTTTTTAATGAAATTAGCTGCGATGGACTTGGTTTACGATGTCGCAAAAAGTCTAGCAGTTTTAAGCTTAAAAACACGAATTAGTAGGGATTAAAATAGTTAAAGTAGGGCCTGCTTTGTGTCATGATACTGTCGGTATACCGAAAACTGCCCTGCCATGGGCGCCCATAAGACAAAAACGAAATCATCGTCGAACACAACCAGTGACCTTAAAATTAGGGGATGAGTGAGGATTTAACTTGCATTAAACACAGAATGCACATACCCGAGCGTATTACACATTTCTATGAAGAACGCCGTCTTTTCCTAAGCCTCAAACAGCCCTTGCTAAAAATTTGTGAAAGCATGCTGCGGGGAAAGTAAGCATTTCTCCCTTCTTCTATAACGGACCTCACATTATACTTTTAAAGAAGATCTACTCCTTGATGTTGGAGCAAATCCTCCTTTTTAAATTGATTTTTATCTCTGTCCGTCCTTTTATCTGTGCATTTAACGTCCGTCCGTCCGTTCTCCGGTTTCCTCCATCTATACATTCTACCGAACGCCACAATCTGAGCCATGGAGAGTGCCGCGATTAGTTTAATAACTATTTGTACAATCCATGTAAAATAAATAAGTTTATATTATATACAACTACCTTCCCATTCTGTTTCATTCTCTCTCTCTCTCTCTCTCTATATATATATATATATATATATATATATATATATATATATATATATATATCCCTGATTACATTAACCTGATATTTAAACCCTTTATTCGAGTCCTGTTCGTTCGCCAAAGCAAAGTAACAGCACACCCCACCCACCCCCACAATGGTAAGTCAAATGAATTAACCGTGGGCTGACTACAGAAGAATGACAAATGATTTGCTCTGACAAAGATTTACGGTTCATAAAGAAAGCAGACAATTATGCAGACATTTGAAAACTGATATCAGATGAATCTCTGTCCATTTAATTTTCAAAGAAGCCTGTATAATCCTTGAAAGCTGTAATTTTGGTGTAAAACAATTTAAAATAGGACTTATTCCGTGATATGTTAAACATAATTTCCACCAGTTAGAACTTCATAAAGTAATGGTTATGAGGTACGATGTGATTTCGGCGTTGTCTTCTGTGTACAGATAATTATGACAATACAGAAAGTCAGGATAGTTAATCTATCTAGAAAACTGGGTATTTCTTATATATTGATGACTCGATTAGAGCTGGAATGGGAATGGTGTGTTATTTTCCAACAGTACCTCAGAGAAAAAAAACAGAGTAATATTCACTTCTGAATCATATCTGAGAGTAAATATAACGATCTATGTTCATTATATATAACCTTTATAAAATATACAGTTTTACAAATTGCAATATTTCTTTGAAACTATAGATATTGATTATAAATTGTTTCTTCCTCATAATATGGCAGCGCGTGTAATTTGAAAATTAATGATGTTCGTGTTTTATAATACATGTATATCAGTTTTAGAAGTCCATCTAATTAAAACTTCGAAATTTAATATATAATTCATAAACAAACAAAACATCACATCTTATTCAAATATCAGCAAAAAATTCATATAGAGACAAACGGTTCTACTATGCTCCCTGAACGTCTTAAATCCATGTTCTGGTGTAGCCACTTCGGATTATCCCCGCTTCAGACCCCCGCCCCCCCCCCCCCCCCCCCCCCGTGAAGTTGAAATTTCCAAAAGAAGATTCATTCTGCCGCTCAAAACAGTAGATTCTTATATTTATTGAGATATTAATTTATACATAGCTGTCATTCTTTAACCGTAACGAATATATAACTATTACATTAGTTTCTGTATATTTTCCTTTTTTAATTTTTAACAAGGTATTTATACGTATCTTACCTTTGCGTGTAATATGATTTGCGCTTTTATCTATTTTTATAAGTATAATAAATTTAATTAACATTTAGTGACTTAAATTTTTTTCAGATATTAAGACCAGTTTTCTATCTTTTGTCTCTGTCATGTTCTATATGAAATAAGCATTTTGGACTAGTTTTCAATCTTGTATGACTCACGTGTTCTAAGGAATTAAAAGGAATATCTTAACTGCAAAAGAACCAATATTATATAAGCTACACCGGCTGGTGGAGGATGTGTGACTGGTATAATCTGAGCAGTGGGGGGGGGGGGGGGGTTAATTCGAAATAACGTTCCGGTTATTTTCGAGTAGTGAGAATTTGAAACCGATTTCAGATGAACGGGGGTAACCTTTAACGAGGCTAGCTTGAGGTCTTTACACCTGTAATAGGGTGCAGCGCAATTTGGATTACGATATATATCATTTTATAAATTACAAAGCCCGGGCCTCCAAAGGAAAAGTTCCCCGGCTTAGAAACAAGAAGATATTTCAACTTCTTAAGAAAAACACCAAGGACTTTCTTCTAAAATGTCCCTACTCCCTAGCGAACCCCAATTTAGATAAGTAAAATACTGTGGTCGCATTTTTGTTCGCGAGGGTCTTAATTCGCAATATTCGCGAAAGAGAAATTATCGCGATAAGAAAACCATCGTGAATGAGAGGTACCATTGTTGAAGGAAAATTGAAAAGTTAAAAGGTTGACATTATGAATAAATATAGATTGTGTATGATCATATATTGATATTTTTTATGATATCAGATCTTTCTAACCATCTGCCATTAGAGAAACAATATTTTTGTCGATACGCTTTTGTATCTATCAATTTTTTATATAATTAATTCACGTTATAATGGTTATGATCTGTCTTTTTTGATCGCGAAAATGCAACCTTCGCGAAACAGTGAAAAGATGAAAATCGTGAAATTTAAACCCCACCAATATGAAGCCAATCACAGTATTATTCCAAACTTTACTATCCCCATCTACCGGCGACACGTAGCACATGGTGTTCGAATCAGCCATGTTAGGGAAAACGATCTTGTTTTGATATGCCCCATATATGAGATTAATGTAAAACTTCTCTTTTTCATTGGAAAAATCCCACAATATGATTGGACCTGAACACATCAGTCGATCATTTCGCGTAGTGCGCATGCGCGAGAAAAAAGTCTAGATGAAGTTTCATTTCAAACGTGAAAGAAACATGATAGAGGGGAAAAAACTGCTTAAGATATTATGATGTAGTTTGATATCGGCCCTTTAAAAAGTGGTTGCTGTTATATTCTTGCTTGAAATCGTGCACCATTTTTAAGAAAAGTTTCAATTTCAAATAAATGTGACTTTCATAAATACATATATCATAAAAAAAGAACATTATATGCGATATGCCACCTGGGGAAGCTTGCGATACGCCCATACGTTGATTATCTCCGATCAGTTAATTAAAAAGATTCTGTGAGTCTTGTTTTCTTGGCTGTTTTGAAATTCGACTTGACATGATTTGATTTCGGTTCTTGTGATGTTCCCGCAGAAGTCATTTCAAAGTTGCAAACAAGCGATGCGTCATTTTATTCCATTACCGGACTGATTGAAGTTATAAAAGACTTGTCGTAATTATGTGCCAAAACCGATTTGGTAAAACGCCCGACTTAGTTCGAAACTCCTTTCAACCTCAAGTCCAATATAAGGTGCTTAGACATTGATTTTTCAAATATTTTGTTAGTTTTGACCTGTTATCATATTAGTTACAGATCTTTAAAGTGGCTGGATACCATTTATTAATAGTGTTAGTTCCACAAATTATTACCTTAGGCGGAAGACTCTTATCATTATATCCTAAATAAATTTACGTGGATAAGTGTTTCATTCTGAAAAAAAAATAATATTAAATAAATTAATTAATAATTTTGAACACTTAGAATATTGACTAGTTTATTATTGTTAGATCACTAAAATATAAAATAAATTAATGATAGATGGATTAATCCTAAAATTATAAAGCTGACGTAAATAAATAACAGTTTCCATGAACATATATATGGACGAAACCAATATTCCGGATTGTATATTTCCATTATTGGTTATCTTATCTGGTTTAAAGGACAGCGCTGGACCAATGTGGTTTCATAACCGCAGTTTTATGTTTCCTCGCTGTATAAAAAAGGCTGAGCTTGAAGCGTGGGGGAAGGGACTGTGATACAACAAACAGTGACCAAGACTGATGGTCTAACCAACACATCCCTCGGGCGGCTCGGGGTAATAAGGCATATCCCTGTCAGCCGGGTTAATAAAGTGTTCATAAATCAAAGGGGTGCGAAATCCATAAAGAAAACACCGTACTTCATAGTCAGCTGTCGCAAGAGTAATTTGGAGCACTCTGTGAGATGAGAAAGGCGAAGGTCTATAATCCGAGCGAATTTTTAAGGCGAAGGTCTATAATCCTAGAGACATTTTCTACTGCAATCCTAATATCAGCATATTTCAGGTCATCAGGCGTATAGTCACGGAAAATTTGCCTTCCTATCTCCATGCAACAAAATCAATACGGAAACAGATGCATCAGTTGAATTTTTGGATTGGGGATGCCTGCACTATTCCTCACAGTGTAATTTATAATGTACCTTTTCCATTTCAACCACTCCCTGTGATCCTTTATTTACCCTTTCTAACTAGTGAATAAAAACTTATGATGAAACCTCATTTGTAAAGCCGCACAGCTAACTTAATTTCAAAATCAGATTACTTCTAGCATCAATTTCCTTTCAACTGGCGAAGGTTCTTCTTTTTTTTCAGTTTGCCAGGCCCTTTGTACCAGAATTATGAGAACAGTAATTAGAAGAACATGTAGAATAATTACCTCTGTCTTGCATTTGCGGAGTTGATGTTATCAACAGTGTGTATCAGCTTGTATCCGCATGCATGTTTGACTATTATGTATGATATAAAAATAAAAATTGTAGTTTGTCCGGACCAGTGCAAAAGGCCGCTCTCGATCCCATTCTGATCGGTTTATTACACAAAGTAGTCACGCGGACAACGTTGGTTGTATTTGCAATCAACACTACAACAACGATCAGGGCTCGAAGCTTACCATATTATAAACATTGACCATCTTAACGTTGGTCGGAATGTTACGGCTTGGTTTGAATGAAATGCCAGTACTGGATGGTCCTGTAATGGGGAAATATTTAATCATTTTATCAAAATGCGGTATGTGTATAACATGTTATCAGCAGTACTAGACTTATGTGTCTGACCAGAGAATGCTGATGCAATTCTGCACTGGCAGGCAGTATTCTAAGATTATAAAGACGACAGGCGATACGACAGGAAATGTAACAAGTCAGGGGTGTCAAATCTCAAGTCTGTGACTCGCCTGAATTCGTTGAAAGTATCTAGACATGGATTGGCTAATTGTAGTGCATCTCGTACTCTACCTAGCTGCAATATCAATCACTCAAAATAGCAAAAGACTATATAATAATACATAGTACAATCTTGAGAATACAAAGAATTCGTTTGGATTTTCGTCTTGGAACCACTGAGTCCGGAATATATGTAAATGGTGATAGATCATTGACAAACTATCAAGCACCCAGTCAAATATCCGAAGGACCCTTGCATTTAAAGTCTGAAGTCGCGGTTGCGCGGATACAAACTAGTCTCCAATCAGCTGGTTCATCAAAACCTCAGCTACAGTTTGTTACAGGTAAACAGAAGGATTATATGTCGAGTGGTCCAGCAAATCCCTGGAACGATCACGATGACGCAACGTCTGACCCAAGAAAACTAACGCCAGTTATTGTGATCCTTTAAATCCTAGCAATTTTCTCAATAGAGCACAAAGACTATTGTTCAAGCTGGAGATGATTCAGATATGCCGATGTAAGCAGCTTTGTGGGAAATTTTTCCATTCTGACACAGCAGCTTTCCTGGCTCGAATGCCCTTGTCTTACAGTTTTCTACAAACATCGCGGTGTGTCACATAAATACACACGATTCACAAATAAAAATAAATCTACAGTAAAAAATCTTACTAATTGGCCACGATTTGGACATACTACTGTGGACTGATTCACACATGATTGACGGACACCCTGGCAAACCTAGTTTCAGACATGACATCACTCCGCCTCTCTGTCTGGCAAAAGTTTGCAAACAGGTACGACAAGGGCGGATCCAGGATATTGGAAATTGGAGGGTCCAATTTAGGAAGTCTTATATGAACACCTAAAAAAATGTCCCCGGATCCAAAAAGGGAGGGGTCCAGGCCTGAAATATTGGTTTAAAACCCAGAAAAAGGTCATTGTGGCTTAAAAGGAGGGGTCAGGGCCCCCTCGACCCCTCCCCCCGCGGAAAATATCAAGAAAAAGTATGTCTGCTAACTAAATCAATATTCACAGAATAAGTATTTTACAATAAAAAAATCATTTCCGACCATTTAACCATATCAACGGGCAGTTCACTAATATAAGATGACACAGAACTCTTCTATGACAAGTGACAGGGTAAAAGGGGGGATTATAGAGTGACGAAGGTTGAGGGGGAAGATGTGGTAGAAACATTTTGAAATTTATGCGGTAATGGTGCAGTTTTGGCTACATGAAAACGATTGGAAGTCCGGCACTGTCGGTTCCAAGCGCTATATAGTTCTTTTACACAAATGTTTGGATAACAAATGCACACCCCTGTGTCTTTCTTTGGTCCGCAACTTCCAGTTCCATAATCTGTACTAATTTAGAGTTTTCTTTAAGTAGAAACATCTCTTCTCATGATAGATTACAGTAATTCCGTAATGGAACAGTTCTTTATGAATATGAATATCTTTATTAACAAGTCAACCTTTTAGCAAGCATCTGCCAGGCTGGTAAAGAATAAATATTGAGCATGACGGATTATATCATTTCGTTAGAAACCTGTAAGAAAATGGGTCATTTATTATGTTTTCAAATCAACTAGTTCGCGCTATTTCCTGGGTTTTTTTTCAATGTTTGCTCCCATGACGGATAGCTCTGACTCTTTAAACTGACGGATATAAATCTTATTTACTTCCAAATCTGTCGCCAAACAAATCCTAGGAGTAAATTAAACAAATGACTACACTAAATGAACCATAAGGATCACCAAAATTTCCTCATCAATAGAAATAAACATGTCTAGGCTCAATTACGAACCAACACTCGTTTTAAAACTTTTCCTCCGGAGTTAAAGGAGATTTAGTTTTAAATAAGGAGCACAATGAGAATCTATTCGGACGGTTCCAGGTAGACATAATTCCAGCTAATGCTTTCGTCAAATCCATATATATTAGTCCTATGTTCTAAGATTTATCATTCAGTCAACGATAACGGCTTTCACATTTGAGATGATATCTTTGCTGAAAAAAAAATGAAAACAATTTAGAAATTAGTTTGTTGAACAGTTAACATAAAATTTGATAGACAGAAACCAATGAAATGGTGTCATAACATTTCAGATCTATAACTTACAACAAAGTGCGTTTGAACTTAAAATATGCACATGTTGAATAACACGTCTTTATTAAAGCCGGCAGGACAGCAATGACATTTTGATTTATTTTAAAAATAAATATATAGCTTATCTTTCTGTTTTGAGTTTTAAACCCCTTTTCTTTGAAATTCTAGTTAAATGTCTGGCTAAAGTTAAACCTTTACATCGTTTAATTCTTCAAACTGTTCCTGAAAAGTTATAAAATATGTTTATATTTAATGTATACGTTAGCATTTTGTGTTAATTTTGTATTGTGTCAGACAAGACAGCAAAAAGTTAGTGTGATTATTCCATTAAAAAACATCTTATTTGTATGTTTTACTTCCGTTAGACTTAGTTTATCAAATTTAAAATATCAAATTTCGAATATATAGAATATATAGAAGTGTAGGTAAGCATTTAGAATAGAACCAGATGATGGACAAATTCCAGGCCATAGGTTTTTTGTGAAAAAAAGCTGCCAAACCCAGCGGAGTGCAAAGTTTATTTTTACTTTTAGCTTAAATCATTAACTCCTAATTTTGAATTTTCAAACGTTTTCTTGATTTAAAATAATTTGTGTAAAAGTCTTAAGCCATGGTAGCCAAGTAACCTGATTACTAATGGACCTGTTTTCAGACCTTTATTTACAATTGGGATCATAAGGTCGGCCCACTTCAGAGTTAGACATTTACAGACTGGACAGTTGTTATTAAAATTAGGTTTTATACAAGACGAAAGGTTAAGACTAATTGAAGAGGGAAATAACTAAAAAAGATAATGATATGGATTAATGTTAAACAGCTATTCTCTCTTCTGTTAATTTACATTAAAAACTGTCATCTGTTCCCAGAAGCGTTTCAGGGAAAATCATTAATCAGATAAAAAAAAGATAATTAACTGGAAGGCAACAAATGAATGTTTTTATTTCTTTAAGCTCCGATGACTTTGACTCGACTTTGTCTTGGCTGGTCCTTTTATTGTTTATCTCCATACGGCCGTTTGACCGTGCATAAAGAGAGATTTCTTTACAAATCTGCTTGGACATATACTAACTTAGTTTGCAAGGAAACAGATATTCGAGTCTCGAGAAAAATGCAAATTTATGATCCAATCAATATTTCAGAAATTTACTAAAGTTTATAAACTTTAGTGATTTCTTGGAATAAGTGTATACAAGAGATAAGCTCCTCAGCGATTGCTTCACTGATTGTGTCAGGAATTGGTTGGTTGTCATTTCTCAGATATCCTGACCAGATACACAAAATGATGGAGATGTACAATAAAAAAGGAGGAAAAAAAGAATGAGAAATATAAAAGAATAAGGAACAAACCACATAAGCAACAAAATAATGTTATCCGATATAAATTCTATATGTCATGTATATAACCTTGAGGTGAAATGTTCACTGTTCAATCGTTTTATTATTGAAAATTAATACAAAATATTTCTCAACCCTGTGCGAATGATTTGTGTCGCAACTTTCTCATTGTTTCCCAATGTAAAAGAACAAGGGTTTCTAAATAATATGTTTTGAAGACCAGCAAGTGCAACTGTCATTAAATTGCATGGAAATATTACAGGATTTCCTATATCTGCATCTGTTCTAATCAATCACCATTCATAATGACCAGTACTCAAGAACCGTCATGCAAATTTTGCTTACAAAACTAATAAAAAAAAGTCATTAATGTTTTGAGATATCTGACGTTTAGATTTAACAAATAAGATTATTGCAGTATTTCATATATATCAGGTAGCTCTCTACCATCCAAGGCTCACTATGAATGATACTGAAAAAAGAGCAAAACTAAATTGATAACAAGAGACTTTACCGTTAGAGTAGTTTATAATGTGTTTCCTTTTTCAGTGTCCTTGGATTCTTTGACCAGACCCCAATCATGTAAGCCAAAGTCCCGATTTCCTAATAACAATGACTGCCTCTCCTGTCAAATCAAGTTTACAGCCATCCAGACCCCCTGATCCAGCTCATAAATTTGTCTTAGATTTGAAAGGTATATATGGGTTATAATTAATCAAAAGAATGGGCTCTCTATTCATCCTTTGATTGTTTGTATGTTCCAAATTTAAATCAGGATTGGGGCTGGTATTCTAATGAATTCAGCACTTTAAAAAATTAGAATGTTGAGAATAAAAGTTAAACTTTGACTGCTTTAAACGAAAATTATTAAAACATCGTGCATACAACATTTTATTTTATTCCAAAATGTAAACAGAATGGAAAATCAACGCATTCTGTCCAAGTCGCGCGGAATAATCATGCCCGGTAAAATATAGAAACTCTTCGCCAGGTCCTAGGAGGTTTAATCAAATATAAACAAAGTGTTTTCATTAAAATTTGAATGACTGAGCTAAAAATGTCAGTCTTCTGACGAATATACAATATGATCAAAATGTTTTAACTTTAAAATTATGAGTAGCAGCTCTACTATGGTATTCATTATGTTTAACTTACAACACTGCATGCAACTGCTCATATTCAGATTTGTTTTTTTTTTAACTAAAAAAAATTAATTTTTCAAACGTTGGCGGCGGATAATTTAAGCGATTACTGTTGACGCGCCACCTCACATTATTGCAGTTAGTGCTATTAACGTAATGCCTGAGTCACAAAACATAAAAACAACAAGAAACATTTTTACATTCTAAATGTAAGCATAGTTATAATTCTTAATGTTCACATTTAAGGGTGCAAAGCAAAAAAAAAAATCTTGAAAGGAATTACATCCCTGGATTTGTTCATCAATTTTATATAAATTTAACTGCATCTGTAGGGATTTTTTTGCAAACGCCATTAAGACTTTATAATTCTGTAATTTGTTTTTAAATTTCATTTAAAAATTCATATTAAAACTACAAATTTACTTTTGTAACTTCATTTCAGTCGAATTAAGTAAAACACAACATATTGCCTTATGCCGTTTACATGGAATGTAAACATCAAAGTCTTACTCTGTCCCAAGAAAAAATGTATACCCTAATTATAAACAAATAATCACTTATTTGTTTAATTTAAGTAGCTTAAAATTGTAAACTTTCACGCTTAAAACACACTGAATGACAAAAATAACATTTTTTTTCCATTTGGCTAACCATATTGATGATTAGGACTAATCTTGCCTCTATATATCCCAAATAACAGTAAGGTTTTAAAATTTTATGCATTTTTATATTTTAAACTTTAAATTTTAAACTTTGTAGGTTAAACATTTGAAATAGATTTTCGAAATTAATTTTAATGGATTAGCACATCAAAATTAGGTAATGTGGTAGTTCTGATTAGCAGTAAAAGTTTCTCAAAATAACAATTTTATAGAGTGAACTCTTGACTTGTACGTATATATATATATATTTTTTTTTTTAAATTACGTAGCGAGGATAGTTTATAAAATTCCCGATTTCAATCTTTTTGGCCTCATTTCAACAGGGGTAATGTTTTGAAATATGATCACCATGAATCACTTTTACAGAAAATGGCATCAAACCTAATAATGATGAGGGGTGAAGCAAAACTTAAAATTTCACGATTGGCCCCATGACTATTGTTTTCATATCAACAAAAGTGACAAATGGCCTGCATGGCTGTTTGAAGTACAGTGCAATCAGTCTTGTGCTCAAATGATGAAATAAGGCGTTTTGATCATTTTTGTAAATTAGAATTTTGTAAATTTGTGTCTTGTTATCTATTGATTTTCTATTCCAAAGAGAAGGACGGATATAATGTTTATGATACATGTATAACATATCATGCCTATGCATGATAATAAGAAGTCCCAATGTGCTATGAAGGCTTGTCGGAATATAGATTGGTATATGTATGCATACATATACATTTACATATATATATATATATATATATATATATATATATATATATATATATATATTTATGTATATTTTTTCATGAGTTGTTGTTGATTTTATTATTATTATTATAATTATTATTATTATAATAATAATTATTATTATTATTATTAGTAGTAGTAGTAGTAGTAACAATAGAAGTATCAGTAGGACAATACTTATTTAGATGCTTTAACGAAGTATTTTCAAACAGACGACGAGCCAATGACAACAGATTTGAGAAGTTCAAGGTAATGTTGCTGTTGCCATTGCAATACGGTAATATAACTTTTTTTTGTTTTATTGATGAATTAACAAAAAAAAAAAGAAAATCACGATTTGGAATATGTTTTACGCTTCTTCTCTCTGTTTTTTTAGCGGGTGTCAAGCAAATTTTTAAATGTCATTATACCCCTGTCAGTTCCCAGGTCTGTACGATTTTTCGTGATCAGATGTTTCAGATTATTTTTTACAGATAATTCAACGTAGGAACGTAAATAGAATCCTGAAAATCTTCGCTTATTTTTGAAAATGCTCTCTCTTTCTCTTTCTTTCTCCCTCTCTTTCCCCCCCCCCCCCCCACCCCCTTAAAGTGGTGGTTTGTAGTACAATTGTCTTGGTTTCGTCTTTGCATGAAAAAATGATGATGCCATGATGATCAGTGGAATCAATTTACCTTTTTGGCCAGGTGGCTAGGTTTCTCCTCTGCATTTTTTCACACATTATAAGGAATACCAAGAGAAACATAGGGTTTGACGGAGTGGAAGTTTGCTGTTTTAACACAGGAAGGAAATCATACAAGATTTGATGGATGATGGTTTAGAGTGTACAAGACTCACGTCTAACTATCTGGCACGGTGCAGGCTGCGCTTTATCCGTCAGCCTCAGCCCGTTCCTCCAGCAAGCGTTGTACCTGGTCGTAACTACTCCATCAAATCCTCAATACCTAGATTTGATTCCAGCAAGATGTAACATAAATTCAAGAGACATATATTTCAGGCCTGCCATTAGACTCGCCGCAGCCTCACATTAGCTAAATCATTATTATGTTAACTACTTTCTCTGGGTCTTGTTTAGTTTTTCTCTGTTAGAAAAAGATTTCCGAGAATTAGTTTGGTCATACATTCCGCTTCACTGAACTGAGTGTGACGCTTGAAATTGTATTTTCCGTAGTTAATATAAAGCTGATGATGCCTGGCAACCACCGGGACGTTCTTACCAATTTCTATAAGTAAACAAACCTACTCGAGTTCGAGCATGTAATCTTTCCTCCGAGATAGCCATCAAGATATATGTCATAACATTTATACTCCTCTGTTATAGAAGCAATGTATGCGATAGGTGGAATTCAGTTGTGTTAGACACATATGAACACGTAAGGCGTGTGATGTTCCATGACGCGGTTTTTATCTGTGAATCAACTGAATAAGACAAAAATACATCTTCATACTACCAAGTCCTAGACATGACCTCGAATTTACAGACCTTGATTCCGCGAAATTATCTGTTTCATGAATAATGACGCGACTGCAAGTGTTCGCTGTACACACACTGTCTGAACTAGGACACGTGTACCAGAAACGGGACAGGCTGAATTGATTGGTTTGAACACATGTAACCAAAACGGAACAGACTGATTTGATTGGTTCGAACACATGTACTCAAAACGGAACAGACTGATTTGATTGGTTCGAACACATGTACCCAAAACGGAACAGACTGATTTGATTGGTTTGAACACATGTACCCAAAACGGAACAGACTGATTTTATTGGTTCGAACACATGAACCCAAAACGGAACAGACTATTTTGATTGGTTCGAACACATGTAACTAAAACGGAACAGACTGATTGAATTTTTTTTTTTTTTTTTTTTTTTTTGCTGTCTTGCATTCTGCATTACCCCATACCTCTCCGAATGGAATTTTTCTCTTCCCCACACCATTGTTTGAACGTAAATGTCTACACATTTAAAGTAAATGACCACTATGCCACTGTTAAATTATATATGTCGTGTGTGTGAAGACTTAGTAATTGTGACTATGATTTAAATTGTTTGTGTTCAAACTCCTTAAACATATTCATTGTTAGATCATTATGAGATAGAAGGAACCTTATGTAAATTCAGGTGTTAATATGTTTACCAGTTCTTTTAAGCAGTAGTGTTTATAATTCAAATAATTCAGGGATCCATATCTAATGCCATTGCCGCTAAATATTTATGGCCACAATGTTTAGTTATTTCATTAACATTTATATTGGTAGGATCTCAAAATCATTACAAGCCATGTGATAGATTTTAACTATGCTGCTGAGTGAGATACAGTTTTTTTAATAAAAGTTATTTTGAATTCATTAATTTAAGATTTAAAATTTATTTAAGATTTAAATGTCAATATATCGCAAATTTTTTTCACAAATACCACCATAAAAGGTCACTGAGCAGACTGAATATAAAGCTTGTTAGTTTGTACATAAAAAAAAATCACACCCTTGAAGCAGTCTTTCCCCCTCTTTAGCCAAATCCTGGATCCACCACTGGCAAATGTACCAAAAACGGGACAGGCTGATTTGATTAGTTAGATTATCGATACCTTCCCGGCAATGTTAAACGTTTGTTCAAAACATCGCACCAGACAACAGCGAAAAACGAGTGTAAGCGAGCCATATGATTGGTTCATTTGTTTTATTCACTGACACCGCCAGAAGAGTATGCATTAGCGTGTGAGGGTGTGTTTGTATGTGTGTGTGTGTGTTAGTGTGTTTGTTCATAACATAACCCAAGAAATCATGAATGGAATCTCATGAACTGTTCATGGCATTTCTGGAATGGGCAAAGATAGAATCGATTATATTTTGGCTGGATCCGGCATTTGACCCGGATTCAGGACCGTCATCAAGGAATATTCACGAATGTATAGAGTTAATAATGCACGAATGAACTTGGTAATATATGGACCGAATAAGTAAATGCCAACAGATGGCGGCGCATTGCATTCCATAGAATGTAGATTTCTAGTTATTCACGGTCATAACACAGACTTGGTAGTATGAACTATGAAGATACAAAAATATGTCCTTGGATGAACTGAACAGTACCAGAATATGTCTAAAGGTAATAAGTATGAAATGTTCAACTGATTTGTGGAATGCTCAAAATGGATTCCTACAAAGAAGTAAATAAACCCCAGACAAGTTGATCTGATGATGGAAAACTGAGTGTTTTTCATTCTCTGTTCGGTTGTCAGGGAATGTAAAAAAATACTCCTGGCTTCTGGTGTTCCGCGTGAACCATGCCACTAATTCCATATAGATATTGCAAGTATTGTTGGGGGCTTAGTTCTCCCGGTTAGTTTTACATCAGGTTTTGTTGGCCAGATTTTATGAGTAACTGAAATGACTTTCATGCCTCAGAAAGTATATTGTTTGGGTATAAAAACTGATAATATGCAATTTCCTGATAGCTTGCCTCGGAAACATGTGCTGAATGGGATATACATGGAAGCACCGGACAACAGACTAAATAAAGATTCCAACGGTAGTTGCCAGGGCTTAAAAGAACTGGTGCTTATGGGATTACTTTAGAATTTGATGCGTTTCTTATTTCACCCAAGTGACATGTTTCCAGAGTTTGAACACCATACAATGGGGAAAATTCTTTTATTAAACCTGCTCAGCACAGTGACGCCTGCATTATTCATTTCCGAATCTATATCGTAAAAAATAAATCCACACTTTGCGACCTTTTCGGAAACATGTCTTTGTTCACCTAAAACTAAATTTAACTTGCAAACTGTTATAAAAATCTCATTTTAGAAAATTATGTTATATATTTTTTCTCTTTACGCTCCGTCATTTTTAAGTGCCTTCTCCAGGCGATGAATAAAGTAATGTGACATATGTCACTGAGGAACAGATGCCAGTTTCATTATAGTAATTTTAATAAAAGGTACATAAACACTTGCACAAAATGCGTACTATAGTCCGTTCCAGTACCCCTGTCCACCTGTTTTTTCGCGATTATTTATTTGTGAACCAAAGAACGCCAAAACTGTTTGACCTTGGGGAAGAAAGAGGAAAAAGCGTAATTTACTATTATGGAAATAATAGCCTATCTTATGTAATTTTCCTGTAAACAATTTAAAACCATTTTATGAGTAACTAGTCTATTCTTTAGCGACATCTTGCCACTAATCTGTAAAATGGACAGATCAGGGGATAGTGATGACGTCATAATAGACGTGACGTACTAAAGAGGCACCAACATTCACGGTACCAATAATCAAGAGCTGCCGACCTCTGTTTACAACGAGAATTGTATTCTTCGCGTGCACGCGCTTCACTGTTACGTCACATTACTTTATATCCAAATCCAAGGAGGATTAACAATGGCCGCATATTAGGGACGCCATGAACCACGGATATATATGAGACATGTCAACCAGGCCGTAAAGTAAATAATATTTATATCTTAAGTAGGTAAGGTACCAACAATTACGCTTTTGCCTCCTTATGCCAATGGTGCAAATTTTGTTTGCCAAATCTCTCTTATGTAGAGATAATCGCGAAAAATCAGGTGGACAGGGGTACAGGAACGGACTATAATTAATTATTTTCTCATAAATCAATTGGCTGTATACAAAAGTTTCCCAGGTACCATAGCGGCACATGGACTTAATATAGCTCCACGTTATCTAATTTGTACGATGAAGCAATCGCGTGTATAACCAGTGGTCGGCTCACTGGGACAGGCCCCCAAACTCAGGGTCACAACAAGTGCTGCGCAGCATTTGGTATATGGTTTCGTCCACTAGATAAATGAAGCCAGAAATATGTGGCTCTGTATATACTGCACAACCACAACTTGGTCACATTCCACCCGTTATCGGCTGTATAATAAATCAATCTTCTTATTAATATAAAACGTACTGTGATTCCTCAAATGAAATTTATATATGAAACTTGGAATATGCGTACAACTCAAGTGTCACATTTATTCCTTTAAAATGCTTGAATATGCGAGGTAATCATTATTGACACTCATGAAGCGCTAGGTTGATTTTTTAATAATTATTTTTGTTCCACACAAATACAAAATTATATAGTTCTCAAATATTCCAACGGGTGCCATTTGTTTACAAAATACGTACACTTGTTTTTCCTTCTAAAGGCATTAGACTCAATTTGCTTGTAAAATTACACAAAATCCTTAAAAGCTATCACTTCTAGCTTGCTATCCTGATAATGTCTACAAGAGTGTATATATTGTTTTGCCAAGAATATTATTAAATTATAAACTATTTCTACATCGAGCATTCCTAAATAGATATTCCTTTTCTCTAACCGTAAATCAATATTATATTCACTACACCAACTTTTGACAGGAGTCCAAAAAGTCTTCACTTCAAAACATTCCCAGTACCGGTGATTCAAGTTCTCGGTTTCTAATTTACAAAAGGTACACAGATCGTTATCACTGACATCCATTTCTTTAAGCAATAGTTATTTACCAACAAATCATTTAGAAACTTGTATTGAAACACAAAGGACTTTGTATCATACATAATGCTTCTTGATAACATATAGTATCTGTCTAGGTCATCCACTTCCTCTGTATATTTGACAATCCTAGGTTTAACTTCTAAACCAGGGATTGTTCCCTCTACTAAACATCTATACACTGTATTTGTTTTAACTTAAGAAATACGATATTCTTTATTTCTGTATATAAACACATCTCTCTCTCTCTCTCTCTCTCTCTCTGGCTTTTAATGAAGATCTCTAACTGTCTTAAATGTTTTACACACTGTAACGAGAGCTCCCCATTATAAAATCAGTTAAGAGAGAGGCCTTTATTTTCCCAATATTCAAAGGGAATGAGATCTTCATTATTACACCATAAATCTTATGGAGTATTTATGTGTACCTCCTCAAATTTATTCCAATAGAATATATTTCCATCTAATTCAAAATGTTTAGTATACTATATGTGTTGTACCATTGGACTTATATTATTCCAATACCCCTCTTTAACAATCATCCAAGCATATAATATTTTTTTATAAAATGTTGACAATTTACTCATTTTAATATGTTGTCTATCCACATTTACTCGGAACAGAATATCTTCTAATTTGTAATTATCAAACAGTTTAAAAATTGGATATAATAAAATTCCAAAAATACTTCCATAATTGACCTTTTAATTGACTTTATAAGTATCTATTAATCCATGAAATTCTAAAACTAAATATCATTGAATCTATATGTGGAGCTTGTTAACCACCTTTTTCGTAGTCCTGAATTAAAATATTCTGCTAAGTCTCTCCGTGCTCCATCACACAGAAATTTAAAAATGATTCTTTAGAGTATTTTTTTTTATTTTCCTTATATATCGAACTATTAGCAGGAAAAGTAAAATTGGATACAATAAATGTTTTGGTTACTTGAATCTTACCTACCATTGTTAGGCTTTTCTGTTTCAACAAATTAGTGATTTTTTCCCCAATTCATTGAATTTCTGTTCGCAATTTTTAAATTCATTGTCAATTTTGTTATAGGAAATATATGTGCCTTGAAATTTTAATAGGACTCTCTGTCCAATTAATACCAAATGGTTTCCTTTTACATGATCTGGCTGAACCTAACCACATAGCATCCAATTTCTCCTTATTAAGCTTAAATCCACTGTTCTGTCAAATTCCTCGAGAAGATATAGCAGGGATTTCAATGAGTTTTCAATTATTTATAAACATAACCGTGTCGTCTGCATATTGTACTAATTAAATCTCTTGGGATTGTATAGTAATACCTTTTATAGGCATAGAGTCCCTAACCAAGCTAGCTAAGACTTCTCCAACAATAATATATAAATATAGGGATAGGAAATCTCCCTGATGAACACCTCTAGAAATATTAAAATATCTTGAGGTTGTACCATTATTGATAACACAACTTTCTATATTCTGATAAAAACCTTTGACTATTTTAATAAATCTCTCACTGAATTTAAATGTATTCAAAGTTTCAAATAGAAAGCCTCATACCCTTGAATCAAAAAACGAGAGCAAGTAAAATTTCTTCTATATTTTCTTCTTTGGTCTAATATATCTTGTACTGTTCTAATATTTGCCGCTATATACCTCCCAGTAAGAAAACCTGTCTTTGTATCCCCAATTAATCTTGATAAAATTCTTTTCAGTCTTGTAGCAATAGTTAATAAAAAAATTTATAATCCGTATTAAGGAGTGATATGGGGCGCCAGGTTTTTAACTGAATCCTATAATTATTCATACCTATCAAGATAGTAACAGCTTATTTCTGGGATGCATTTAATTCACCCTCTAACAATATCTTGTAAATCTTGAATTTGTTGTAAATCTCAGCAGTGAGTCCATCATTGCTTGGGCTTTTATTCTTTTTAAATGATTTTAAAGGTATTATAACATTCATTTAGTTCAAGTGGGCCATCTAACTGTTTGTTATCTTCTTCTGTAAGAATAGTTAAGTTCACTCTGTTTAAATATTGTTTTATTTCTCTGTGTGATTTCAAAGTTGTACAAGAATATAGATTTTCATAATATGACTTTTGTATGTTCAATATTTCTTTATCTGTAGTATACGTTTTATCTCCTCTTTGAAGTTTATTTACATTCTTTTTCTTCTCCTTTTGGGTTTCTCTAAGGTTAAAAAATATTTATTACTTGTTTTCCCTAATTCAAACCAACGTTCTTTGGATCTTAAAATCAAACCCTCAACACTATAATCTTCTTTTTCTGTTATTTTAAGTTTTACAGAATGTTTTTCATTTCTAAATGCGTTATGTATTTCAAAGTCAGAGCAGTTATCCAGTTCATCATATAATTCGGTCAGTCTAGTGCGATAGAGTGTTTCTTTTTCATCTCTTACTCTTTTAGCCCTTTTGGAATACTTAACACAAAAAGTCTAGTTTTATATTTCAAATATTCCCATTTTGCCCTTACATCTTGAAAAGTATTTTCAGTAAGCCATATTTCCCATTTTCTTTGATTTTTTAAGGAAATCCTCATTATCTTTAATAGCCGAATTTAATTTCCAAAGACCTCTTCCCCACACAGTTTTATTATCGAACTCTTTCATTATCACATTAACTGCTGAATGGTCGGATTTAATGTGAAGGACGATTTTTGTATTGTCAACATAATTCTGTAAGTGATCTGATATCAGCCAAAAATCCAGTCTACAACATATATTTAATGTCGGTTGTCTCCAAGTAAAAGATCTCTCATTTGGATTTCTAAAACGTCATATGTCTACAGAATCTCTGCTTGTGAACAGATTAGTTCAAAATATTATTCTTCTTATTCTCTGTTCCTCTCTTATTATCTAAATTTTGGATCAAGAACCATATTAAAGTCTCCTCCTGAGATAATATTGTCACTAGTACAGGTATTTTCCTTTGTTAGTTAAAAGAGAGCATAATAAAAATTGATCTGATCTTGAAAGTCATATAAATTGGTTCATATAAATTACATATTTTTTATCTAATGTCTTTCACGATTATATCAAAAAAGAGGATCCTGCAATCTCCAGAGCAGTTGATTATTTTATTCAAGTTAAAATTTAATTCATGTTTAACAAATATTGCTGAAATATCTAGCTTTACACATTAAAAGGCAGCAGGTCATGACCCAGTAGAATGATTTCACCATACCCTAATAATGATATGTAAAAAAGAAGGAAATATATAAACAGGTTTATGTGTATAAACATACACCTGTACATGTATATACACCTACTTTATATGTTGCCTTCTATAATTCTTATCCTAAAAATAATGAATTCTTTTGTGATGTAATATTCACTTATATTGAAGACCTCTCATAATAATAATCTAAATATTACAACATCCTGTTTTAGCATAATCCGACACTTTAAATGACAAGTACGCCCTAATTTCCCTAAAAGTTTACCTCTGATCTTGAAAAAGTAAACTGTGAACCATTAACATTGATGAAGTTCATACAATAATTTCAATTTATATATTATAATCAAGCTTAAGGTATCAAAATTATAACTTACCTTCCCAAAGGTATAAACATGACACCTGTTTACATATTTAATCTGGTGTTGCAGCTCCCCTTGTTAAAGTTTCAAGCTCATCTTATCCTTACACAGAACATACACTTGATATCTTTTAACTATTTGTATCGAACTTTCAAGCAGTCGCATATAATCCAAATAATAAAAGGATACATAAATAAATAAATAAGAAAAAAAAACTTATACGTAAATCTGTTTAATCCATGAAATTTACGGTCTTGCATATACTTTAAAAACAAATTATGAAATTATATGCCCGGTGTTGTATCCACCTGTTTACCATTTTAAGAAATAATGCGTGGTATTACATATGTTCTCCACATAAAATAACAATGCAGCCAAGATGATTTACCAAGAAAAAAACTAAGTAAGTAATGTTATTATAGACCATTCCCCGCCTATTCCCGTGTTTCACTAATCTAAATATCTTAAACTTTCAAAATCATCCATATCCTTTCCAAAAATCACCTATTTTCACTTTACCTTAGTAAGAAAAGTAAAAATTGAAAAAAGAAATAAATTCATACTAATAAATAAATTCAAGACATGAATGTATCATCAAGTTTGTGAATTAACTGATTTAATGTGTCTTTATGTATACACTGAAATATTCACAAGTGCACCTGTAGTATTTGAATAGCTTGCTGTATAATCAACAAATGAGATATTATTCTAAATATTTTCATAGTTTTTACAAGGAATCAAACAGGCATAACCTACAACATATTGATTTTATTTTATTTCTAGTAACATAAACGTCTTCGTTTTGTTACCATATATAAATGTAAATTTGTTACATATGCACTTAAAACGTATATTTACACCTATGAATACAAACTATACATTCATATATACAATTATCTCTTCTGTAATATATTAAAACATATATATATATATATATATATATATACATATATATATATAATAAACATAGCAAAGTACTATTATAAAAGAAATATGAGGTAACTTCTATTGCATTGCTACGTAAATTATAACATTACCTAAACATTTTATTCATTCTAGGTTGATCTTAACATCGCAAGTACTCGTGACGCTAAGATTAGTCCTTCAGTGCAACGGATAACAAAATGTTACTTTCTGTGATGGCCTGCGATGTCGTGTAACTAGAAGAAATAGTGTGTTTTATGTAGACATGTACAATTTCTCTGCATAGCCCAAGATTTAATTTACTCCAAGTCCTCTGATGTGACTGAGATGGAATCTTTACAAGCTGCCTTCATTAACACGGACGGGGTCACTAATTACGATTTCTATCGGTCACGAGGATGTGTTAATGCATACGACTGGTGGTGCCTGAGTTTTCGTACCCCTGCAGTTCTAGTGAGCTTTGAAGACATAGCTACAAGCAAGGCTGACCTACCATCCAACATTGATTTAATTATGTCCTGTGGAATGGACAATGCTGACTGAATCACACGGTTTAAATCTAACGGAATGAATGGACAATGCCATGGTCTTTCAGGTGCGTATGGCTGCAGGGTGACACGGGGTAACGTTATGCCGTCCTTTTTCTGGTTCCACTGCCAGGTATTCGGGGACCCGGGAACATTTTACCGATTTGTGGCTTATGCACCTACGTCAGTCCTGATTTCATATTACAGATTTGTATAAAACAGACCCTTACATTCTGCGACCTACAAGCGACTCGTGTTGAATGTATAAGATCGCCATTTTGTACAACTGTTTGACTCGTAAATCAAGGTCCGACCTCAAAATTCTAGACTACCCATATTTTGGCTCTTCGGGCCATCAGATATACGGGTAAAGTCTGTAATTTCAGATTCTTCCGATTGTTGTTGTTCTAAATTTTGCAGGATCAAATTCAAGCCGGACTTGGACTCGAAACAAAAGTACATAGACTATGACTGGACCAACCTGGACTTACACTTGCACTCGAAATCTCATACTGTGGACTACAACACCGATTATTTCCTACAAAGTTCAAAACCAAAATCGTGCATTTCTGAGGCGTGGTCACAAAAGAGAAAGGATTTGCCTGACAACAGTTTTCATCATCGTCAATCATAAAAATAAAATGAAACGCAAATACATGGCCTATAGTCATTGGCGTCATCCAGTGTTGATTCTGGTAAACATTAGAAGCCTGTGAGATATATTTTCTAACCGCAGCAAATTTCGTCTGTCACCTTTAATAGAAAGATAAAGTTATTAATGATATAAATACTGCATTATTACACTACTAGCGATATGAACTAATCAATTCTGACATCCTCCTTGCGACCTGAGACCTCCGGATTTTAGCCTCAACCAAAATGTGACTTGGGCATCCGATTTTTAGTCTGACTAAAAAGGACAATGACGGTCTCGAGAATGCCGGTTTCTGAGAAATACGACACAAGGAAGTAAGTTACAAAAGCGTAAATCTATTTGTGGGTAGAGTTTCGAATTTGGACGAAACACGCGGGGACAAAGATTGCAAACTGTAACTGGATACAAAGGTAATCTGATCTGAGCTCCGGGAAATAAAATGACGAAGACCAAAATATATTCATACGAAAGGACTTGAATACCAGGCATGCACATTATATACATTATATACACTCAGTAATTATAAAACTGATTCACTTTATCTTTTCTTGTTACAGCAAAAATAATAAAAAAATAATTCCGTGTGTCTGGAGAGTTTTGTTAAAATTTGCAGGGTTGGATAAAGGATCTTAGAATTGGCCCTTTTACACCCTAGCACAAGTACTTCATTTTGCCTGGAGTGCTTGTAAAATAAACATAATTATCTCATAAAAACTGATAACTCCGCCTCTTCCACTAAACCGGCTTCTGTGGCTCAGGGGTAGAGCACAGGACAGGGAGATCGTGAGTTCGAATCCCAGCCGAGGCGGTGAGATTTTTCACGGTCGACCCCACCCAGGGTGAGCGCTCTGCCGGCTTAATGCGAAGGTCGTGCCCCACGGCCTTGTTTCACTCACACACGACAAACCCGCCTTTCGGGGGTTCCTTGGAGGTATGACCCAGCAATGGGGACGATTACGCACCGAGGGCCCGCAGGTGCAGAAGTCACCGGGCCTGGTTGACGCCAGGATATAACATGTTAGGAAGCGCGTGATACTGCCCTGTCACGTTGTCCGAAACCGGAATGTAATTCTGCAGATGTACATAAACGTAGTTAAGTGAGCATTAAAAAATGGAGGCGGTTACCTCCACAAAAAAATATAAAAAAAACACTCGAAGTTTAGTGAACTCTATACGGCACTGGATACATAACCACGGTCTTACGTTTGGTTGATTGAGGAAGGGTATTGATTAGCAGTTCTTTATGGACTAAATTAGCGGTTAGTAGGGACTCAAAGGTAATTGTTATTCATCATTCACTATTCAGCGGTTTCAACACGTAGACTGACCCGTGAAAATAAATATAAAAAAAAAACACACCCAATTTAAAGAGGAATCTTCAATCAGCAGGATAGTTTTTAGCGCTGCGGTTTCAACATGCAGATACACGCGAGAAATTAAATAGACACATACAATTTGGAGAGAAATCTTTATCAGGATAGTTTGTCTATACCGGTCCCGGTACTTAATTTGTTCCAAAAAAGGTCACTCGCCACCGATCGTACTTGCGCCAGGGAAAAAAATAGGAATATTCAGAAAATAACTGAATACTACGCACAGGTAGTATTTTCATGTTATCAAAATAACAACCAGCCTCATTTCTTTTTCTATAAAGTTATTTTTTTTTCTCTCATAAAAATGTTGTCCATTCATAATGTCTTTTATTCGGAATGTCGTCCGGTCAGAAGTCGAATATTATCAAAATATGTAAATATTTATTCTTTCCTTTATATATTGAGTACGTGTAAGAGATCAATATAAATGTTTCATCATCCAGAAATCTCTGATCAGCATTTTTCGTCCATTAATTAAAGGTTCATCCTTTAAACTGTACAAGTGGCCGCGTCGGATGAGTGTTATCTCGTGACCGCGTTTATACTGCGGCTTCGCTGGTCTCTGGTGAGCAGTTCGTTCATGTTTGAGCAGACTTAATATGTTCTCACGACATGATATACATACTTATAATAGTGAAAATTATAACAGGGATATGGAAAATAAAGTAAGATGTTACACGTTAAACCTATAATTATTAGTCATTCAAATCTCTGGTTTTGCCAATAAATTGGAGAACGCTGATGAGTTAACCACACACGGAGTTTATCACTAATGAGGGATGGTCGTACTTTAAGCCAAAAATAATGCTCTAATAAACAATAAAATTACTAAATATTTTGGCAAACTTCAGTAAAGGAACAAAACGATATGAGTGCATGAGGACATAATATAGTAATAATGGATAACACAGACACACTAGGCATTAACGTGTGCTGATTTGACGTATGTGACATCGATCACAGAGCTTAATGATTTTCAAAAGCGGCCCAAGAGATGGTTTACTAACGAAAGTATAATTAACTATTATTACTTTGTCTGTTTTAGTAACTGTAAAATTTTACACAGTCAGACAAGTGATACATGTACTTTTATTTTAACAATACGTCCCATCGGGATACGCCTCATTGGTTACGTCCCGGCGTCCTACGTGGTATGCCTAACTGGTTCACGGCATCTATTACAGCTTCTTCGGTAAGTGGTCACGGAGTGCATGGAATGAAGTAAACATGTTAGTTTCAAATATCAATTTCATCTAAGCCATAAAGTTTACACTATAATAATCGTGACTAAAACGTCCAGTAACTATCACATTGAGCGCAACTTTTTGTTAAATTAATATTTTTTGTACCTCTGGCAACCGTAGAAATATCATTAAGTGGAAAAGCATTGGGAGTTATTTTGCTGGTTTCCGCTGGTAGAATCAGTTTGGTATATCAGCTTTCACACTTCCAGTGATGATTAAAATATTTGAATGGCAAGCATATGTACGTAATCATTTGAAGCGCTCTCTCTCTCTCTCTCTCTCTCTCTCTCTCTCTCTCTCTCTCTCGTCCCCTGCGTCCACCGCCTGCAAATGGGATTGAATTAATGAAAATGGTCTGTGATAAGGGCGACGGTTAAATGTAAAACAGATATAAATTTCAAGCGCCTATCCCGTTTGCTTGATTTGCTGTGGATTCTTCAAAAGTGAACAGACGCAACGATTTAAACTGAGAATGACAAGAGAAAGTCAGATAAAAACTAAAGTGTCTGTAATTCCAGGATATAATTTGTTTGGAATCACAAGCTTTTCTTTGGTGGCCATTGTTTTGTTATGTGGTTCCGTGATGACGGCGGGGGTTCCAACAGGTTACCGGTTGTGAGGACACTAAGAGAACACAGGGGGACAATCAAACGGAGAGCTTTGAAGCGTAACACTACAGAAGACAACAGACAAACAGTGGACTTTTTTTATGAACTGGAGCTTGTTCTTTTGTGAACAGTACGACGTCACGTCGCGTATGACTATAAAAGTAACACATGCTCGCTCCCGAATGGTCTGCAATTATTATTTGAACTGTCGTAGTGCTCACCAGGCCTGGTTTTGGACTTTGCTTCGTTTGAGGATGGACTTATAACCGTGAACGGCTCCTACGCAGCCCAAGGAGTCGTATTCGCACTCGTACTCGCACTATGTGATTTACTGATTTAGAGACGCACCTGCTTCACTTCACTTCAAGCTAAGTATTTTGTTTGTATTAATATGGGTGACTCACTTGGACAGACTTTTATGTAAACCTAAACTTTTTGTATTCTTGTGTATATTGTATATAATGATTTGTTTATTACAAATATTATCATTTAAAGACTTTTTTTTCTTCAGTTCAGTTGGTTGCGTGTGGAACCCGGATGAAAGTTTAGTTACACGTAACAGTTTGACAGGTACTAAACCGGGTTACCACGAGTGCGAAGTCGAAAGGATATACCTTTTTCTGAAAGATATCCATTTAGTTAGGCTAAGAACCCAAGCTTTTCGCTCTTTTCGGAATTTTAATATGCAGACAACATGCGTGTGTCTTAACATTTTCCGTCGACTGACAACAGGAATTTATTAGATGTCAATTTGATGTCCTTACTTGATGAATGGTAAGTACATACACTGAACATTCATACCATCCAGTGAATGTTCTGTTGAACAATTTTAACTAGTCAGAATGGTGCAATTCGATTTAAAATATAGAGAGTGAAAATTATCATACCACCGAGGAACCCTATAAAGGGGCACTCGTTTTGTGAGTTAAACACGGCCGTTAGACACGGTCTTCCCATTAAAGCCTGCAAAGCACTCACCCTGGGTTGGGGGCCGAATGTAAAAAAAATCTCACCGTTTCGTCTTCGATTCGAACTCACTATCTCCCGGCTATGAGTCCTTTGCTCTCTCCCTGAGCCACAGAATTTCATCATTATTCCTATCCGAATGCAGCAATATATGATTTGTTAAGAAAATCACCTGCGAAGACATTGCCTACATAGATTAAGGTGCCTATGTATTGCTAAACAGTTAGTGGTACACATATAATGAAAAATTACATAAATTGTTGCCATCGGTTTTCCTCAAATTGCATTACTTTAAAGGGACATAATCAGGAGCAATATAATACTTTAATCTTTCACACTATCAGTTAAAGTTTGGGTTATACAAAAGTTTCGAAGGCAAAACTATCCCAGCACACGGTCTCAGTACCTCTCTTTAAATCTGTTTAACACCATGCTATGGTTTTGCGTGTTTGCAAACATAGTCCACGTCTGTCTGTTTACAATAACAAGGCCACATGGCCGGTGGTCAGTTTTATCGCATGCACGTCAGATAACATGCGATGTTTCAACTAGCGGGAACATGTATTACATTTCAGGGGCCAAGTCAGGGCATCTCATGCGCTGTTTATGTTGACATCTGTCATCGCGCCCGGTCCATTGTTTTCAACACTCGTGTACAGGAGTAAGCCAAGGGTTTCAGGGCGAAATTTAGGCAGATACCAATTTATTTCAAAGAGATGACCGTATTTTTTGTGTTAATTCAACATGGTTTATAGGTGATTGGGCCCTTTAACTACGCTCTTTATACAGCGCTTTGCCTAAAGGCCTACTACATATATCCTAGATTCTTTAGAAGCTCAAGATTTCCGCTGCCCCGGGAGCGTATACTGGAACTGGACGTTGATACAGTCAATTTTAAAAAAAAAAAAAGTGTTTGTGACCGGCTTCTGTGGCTAAGGGGTAGAGCACAGGACTTAAAGCCGGGAGGTCGTGAGTCTCAAATCTCAACCGAGGCGAATGAGATTTTCACGGTCGGCCCCTACCCAGGGTGAGCGTTCTGCAGGCATAATGGAAGGCTGTGTCCCACAGGTGCGTCTTTGGGAGGTTCCTCGGTGTTATGAGCCAGCAATGGGATTGATTACACACCCAGGACCCGCAGGGGCAGTGGACACCGGGCGTTGGTGACACCAGGGTACAAAAAAAGAAATATGATGGGAAGCGTGTGCTACCGCCCTGTCATATATTCTCAAACCGAAATGGAACTCAGCAGATATACACACTTACAACATGAGTTAGATATGAGAGCATAAAAATGGAGGCGGTTACCTTCACCAAAATAAATATTAAAAAATTTGCTTTGCCAGTCAAAGGAGAATTTATTTGCCAACATGCAAATGCGTCTTGTGCAGACGTTGGACAGGTTTAAAAAAAGCATATATCTAACAGTAGCAAATAACAGCAAGCAGCGTTTGAAAACTGAGATGACTCAGTCACTATCTGCGAATTTTACCTGCGATGGCTTCCATACGGACACTATTTATCCCTCCATGACTGCGTCATACAAAAGTTCTGTTGCAAATAACACATTTTTTTAGACTGCGCATCGAAGTAAAGTTTCCAAAGCTACGGTCACTCTCCGAGCGCTCCATTATATGAATGATATATGATAAACTCGCTCGTTACATAAGTGTCGGACTCATATTTCCCACATTTTCCCTGTAAATATATATATATATATATGTGGGCACTATTTATTCTATATGAATATATATATATATATATATATATATATTTGTATATTAATTATCTGTGTATCTAACGTTTAAGTTGCAGGTTTTAATTTTCCTTCCCAATAACTGGCTCAGAAGACTTTACAATTATCTTCCCGGTGGTAGCTCCTTGGGGACGCTATACACGGTGCCCACAAAGGGTTTTAGGTAGCCAGGGCCCGCCATATACACAGATGACACTAAATTTGGTACCAAGTTGTAATGCTAGCGAAGAAATGAGAAGCTACGGGATTCGAACCCAGTACCGCTTGTTCCCAAGTCCGGCACCTTTGCCATTACACCACAACGCTCCACTGCATAATAAGTAGTAAGTTGATAATGAAGAAAACACCCTTGGGGTCGCGATTTTCCCCGCCGCTCTCAACCACCGACCTTTTAACCCAATTTCATGCATGAAAGGTAAATTACTCGGACTTAGCACCCAATGACACCCGTTGTCAACCCCCCCCCCTCCCCCACCCCCGCGCAAAAAAAAAAAAAATCCTTGATCCGCGCCTGTCCATCACTTTCCTGACAATCGCATCCTGATTAGGGTGTCTCTGACCGGGTTTGTATGACGAACCAGATTAATTTGCATTATGCGCGGCCTCTCACGCCAAGGATAATCGGTACGACATTGAGAGTAACATCTCGGAACCCTTGGCACGGTATATACGGTCAGTGACACAGGTGTTATTTCAGATTCCAGTGCCTCCAATGCCAAATATCATGACTAAGACATGTATTGTCTAGACTGCAGCTTGTTTGGTTAAAACCGCAAAAGCGGTGTTTCTTTACCTATATGACCAACGTGGACCATGCAGCATTTGTAAAGATTAAATATTTTTCAAAATTTAAATATACGTTGTTCCACTATTGCCTACTGAACAATATTGAAGTATGTCTTGTAAGCATATCACTTTTTTATGCCACAGGGAACGCATTATTTCGGTTACAGGTACAACCATGCATGTGGATACCACAAGTTGAAGGAATTTAATATTTGATCAACTGAAACATTTTCAGACATAATTGGCCCATATGTGTGATGCATGTAGGCGTGAGACCACTTGAGTTAGTATATTCTCTCTCTCTCTCGCACACACACACAAATATCAGTATCACTAAACAGATCTGGTGCTATACGGAACAGCTCAGATAGCAGTCTGGCATACATTCTGTTAAGGTTAGAAACTAGTTTTATTTAAAATCTCCTTCATTGGCATAATAGCGAAATTTTCTACATAGTCATGCAACGGCAGTGACAAATGTGTTTGAGGAGTTCATATTAAATTCCTCAATAATTGAAGATTTCATGGAAACACAGTACTTTTTTGCCACTAAATCAATTGTTAAGAATGTTTGATTATAATGACGTCATCTATTCTATAACAGGAGCTATAGGCTAATCGCCTGCGACGAAAAAAAAACCCTCACAGACTTGTTTCCAAAAATATACCCGGACAGATTAACAAGCATTTTCACACAACCGATATTTTTTGCCTTTTGTAAGTTGTGTTTTGGATAAAATCGGTCGGCGCCATTTCTATAATGGCACATCACAATCACCAGGCACATCAATTTTGTCCTTGACAATGCAGTAGCTATAGCATATTGAGATCACAACAGTAGCGTCCATCTATCTTCAACACTGGAGCACGTGTAAAGGTAATCAAAGTAGGGAAACTTGATTTTATTTATATACGCGTGGAAAATCGACGGCTCTATCTGATGCATATTTTTGTAATGAGCTGGACTAAACGACGCATATTTTAATCCTAAGGTTTTTTCCAGGAACTTTTTGTCATGTGTTTCACTTGTATGATATAAAGATGACTTCTGCTAGAATTCTCCAGGAACACTCTCCCCCAAAATATCAACATAGAAAGAAATAATATTCTATTCCAGAAATCACACAAAAAAATAATTTTTGGAAAGAGACGTGAAGCATATACAGGGTGTACGAAGTTTAAAGTGAGAAGTTTTTTTTCCGATAAAAAACAATAGGTCCGATAGCTTTATTTCTTGGGAAATTTCGTGGATATATCAATTGAATAAAGAAGCATTCTACTGTAAAATTATATGAAAGATGCTTTGTATTAGTTGAAGCTCAGGCGACATCGTGAAACACGATCAGTAAACCTGTAAAACAGTGATCGTGTAAAGGGTCTCAGCTCTTTGTGTCCACTCAATGGAAAAGTGCTCACTATTAAAAGATTCATGTGGACATGTGTTCCGCGCTTGAATTTAAAAGCTTTACTTCATTTTGACAGAGTAAAATTCCTTAACAGGCGATATAATTCAGTTCGCCTCCTGAAAAAGCGTGACAGGCGAAAATGTTTTGCTGAACATTTGTAGAGGGTTAGAGTAAAGACATCAATAGTCCATTTCATTTTGGAGGTGATAAGAATCACCACAATATATATTTTCTTTTAAATCATTATGACATCCTTTGTCCCCGTGTGGAAGCCACCCATTCGTATTTATTTGTTCAGCCACTCGCAAGAATCATAATTACCCGTAATCAGGAAATATATATATACATATAGGATAAACAATGTTGTATTTAGCTGATAGAGACTAATGTCGCAAACCTAATCCAGAGTTTTCGCGAGTTATTCTTAGCTTAGCTTACTGTTAGTCATCTGAGCTATAGCGATTACCAGTCAGACAGGGCACACGTTACAGACATTAGACCAGGACTCTTATAACATAACATCCAGGGAGATCCTGAAAATTTCCTTGGAAACCTGAAATAAGGTCATCGTGACCTGTATTCTGCGAGCTACGGACCAGAAACGGGATTTTTTTAGCACAAATTGTATTTTCCATTTTTCTTGGAACCTTCCATTGCAATATCCAGGGGTGTTCTTGGAATGTCTACTTGAGTCCTGTAATTTATTACTTAATTCACTTAAATCTTAATTATTAGTTACTTAATTATTACTTAATTATTATAATATAAGTCAAAATACAGAATATAAAATAATACATTTTTTTATTCCACCCGTTTTACAACATAGTAACATTAGCCATAGGCTTTTCTCACATAGGATATATACCAATAAAAGACATGAGCACCCGGTCAAATTAAGCTGAGCGTCATTGTTTTAATGTGGTTTTCTTACCTCTTCCTTAAAAAATATTAGCAAAGAATGAAAATTGTACTATTCAAGAAATTACATAAAGAAATATATTTGGAAAAAGACGTCAGCTATATATATATATTGTGTACAAAGTTTGAGTGCGATAAACAACATGGGTATGACATCATCATTGCTTGGTTATGACTATTTAATAAATATAATTATTGTATATAGAAGCCACCCACTGTGAAAATAATTTGAAGAAATTATATGACTATATTAAGTGAACGCTTATGAAAGACATGTTGAAAAAAAATAAGCTTTGAGGAAATCACGAAAAACGATGTTTTTAGTTGTCAGTTGAAGAATGTAAACAGACACATAAGGCGATGAGGGCTCTTACACGCGAAACAAACAGCTGCCAAAGTGAATGTAATTAGAATCATCACAACATAATCTCTCTTATATAAGGGGCATGAAAAATAGACCACTCCTTTGTACACCCCGTGTGGAAGCCGCCAATTCGTCTGTATTTGTTCATCAACTCGCAAGGTAATCCCGTATTAGTGAAGCATGACCGGTCTCAGTCCCCAGTGTTAACCAGACTTAAAAGCCCTCGCATTGAAAGCGGAGTCGTGTGGTCTTTGGATTAAAAACCTTTACTTCCTTTCGAGGGAGTAAACTTCCCTTGGAGGTGTTATAATGGATATGGGGATCAATAGGAATTATAGTGGACCCGCGTGACCGCTCAAAACGCTCTTCGGAAAGAAATAGGGGCACCCAATAGGGAAATATTAAAAATATTAATTATGCAGCTTAATATGGCATAATCCAGCAAGAAAACAAACTTGTCCTAGAAGAGCCCACCGAGGATTCGTGTGCCAAATTAGAAAGTCTAAATCATAGAAAGCAGTATAGGTAAACTATGGTCCAGAAAAAAAAAACAACTCCGTTTTAATTATATAGATGTTTTAATTTCAATTATGAACTATGTTAATTACAGGTACACGAGGGTGTATGAGAGGGAAACCCCCCTCCTATAAAAGGAAATATTTGAATACACCAAGGAGGACATTAGAGGGAATTTTCACAAAAAACATATGAGAATTTTCTGTTCCTCAGAACCTGCATAAAGTAGTAAAACTGTAGACCGGATCAATATTTCGTATTTACATTTTTGAAAAAATTAATTATGATATAAAATTTCATTTGTTTCAATTTGCAATATGAATGGCGAAAAGGTGCATCAATGTTTATAATTTGTAAAATATTATATCTCTTAAATGTAATGTTCGGGTTAAAATTTATGGAATGTTGAAGTCTGATGCTGAACTCTGCATTATACTGTGGTCTGTAGTGTAGACAGCATACAAGACTTAACTCACAAATCGTGAGTTCGAGTACCGACATCAGCAGGGAATGCTTGAGATTGTTCAGGATCAACCCTAAACAGGGCCTGGCGCTCTGGTCTGCGGCTGTTTATAATTATACTCGACTGCTGAATTTGAAAGTAATAAACCGTGGATAACTTAAATAAAACTAACTACAAATTAATAAAAAAACTGATAAGTGAAAATGAATCACGGAATTAGGGAAAATAACTGAATAAAATAAACAGATATTTCAGCTTAATTGGGAAGTGCCTGCCGCGGACGTCCCCTCAGGATCCGCCACTGGTAATATATAGCAAGGCAATTAAATGCATATATATATATATATATATATATATATATATATATATATATATATATATATATATATATATTATATAACGTGTGTGTGTGTTTGTTTCTGTGGGTGGGTGTGTAAACACCTCAGGATAATTCAACACAACATACTCATTAATTCTAATTAGAAATATCAGTTGCACAACAGAAATGAATATCATAATGGAAGGATCAAGGCTAATGAAATGCAGAAATAACTCCCAAATCTGCGGATACCAGTGATTGTATTGAAAAATTTAATCATGATTAGACAAAGTGAAATTAGACAAAGTATATATAATATATATATATATTATATATATTTCAGATATATTTATATATCAACTAAGTAAACGGTTTAAAAAAAATAAGAATTTTTGTTTCCAGTATACATGTTAATTCTTAACCACTTTTAGATATGTAATATTTCATAGTAAACTCATAAATGGAACCAAAGTCTGTAATCCTTATTGATATATATCATTCCAATTCAAATATATAATAATATATATATATGAATGTCAGGGGAGGATAATCACAATGACCATCACCCCCTTGCTTAAAAGCGGGGGGATATATACCCCCCTCCGCCCTGTTTGGACAACATTTGATCACCCGCATAGCTGGAACAGGTATAAACGCCCCCCTTCCACGGTCATGCACACTAAAGAAAATCAAGCTATCTGGTGAAATTGCTTGGTACACGAAAATGTATCCTGAACCCCTCATCACTTTTTCATTATGTTGTTTGCGTAAGTTCCCGATCTATACGGTCGATCACCTTGTCGATCAGCACGGTATACTGAGACCAGGGCTATGGTCAGACGAATACGTCCGTCGATGCTTTAGTCCGTGATGACAGAAGGTTGTGCTATTCGGCCTTAATATATGTTGCCTGATTAATAAGTGCACTTTAAATGCTTTGTACGCATCCATCCGATTCTCTGATAAAGCTTGACGTTATACTTCGACGTTGAAGATATCATTTCCCCTGTGTTTTAACACGGTACCTGTATAACCGTATGGGTTCACTAGCACATGGACAGGCAAATGGTAGAACATGGAGGCGTTATTAAGGCGCTGGTTTGTGACATGAAGGTTGAGGGTTCGTGTCCCGTTCAGACCGCCTTCTCAGCTGGGACACCTTGTCAAAATCTTTACCATTAGGGTGACCACTTCCTCGACCCAGGAGTGAAAAGGCACTGGTCATGGACGGCAGGCAGATGCACAACGAATAACGTTCTAGCTCGATCCTTTTACTGAGCTAATGTTGTATGCTCCCCAGGAAACCGAAAAAAAAGCTATATTCAAGAATGAACAAGCCCGAAAGACCAGGAAGGTTAAGTGTAAAGTCCGATGAGACTAACACCTTTGGTGATATCAGATTATAAACCCCCAACCTTTTTACCTTTTTATACGAACTTTTTAAACCACAGGAGATTAGCATCAACGATTCCCAAAGTCCCACGAGAAGCCCGGTCATATAGCTGTTTCCGCTTTCTATCCACTGGCCTGTTACAGCCAATGAGGTTACCAAAATCATTCTTTTTTTAACTTTGGTAAAGCCAGAATCGGGGTGTCTTGTAACAACAAGTAATTGGCTTCGTGGCGTCAATGAAGCAACCCCCGCCCACTTGCCATATGTATTTTGTACCTTTGATTCCGACGTTGCTAGGGATTAATAAACCAATCGATCTCTCTACAAAACGTGTTGATCCTAACTAGAACCTGATGTGTAATGGTTAATTAGTATCTCTCCTTCCTAATTATCTCCTGCTGAGCTCTTTGATGAGAAGGCCGGGGAAAACCTCGGTAGATGTAATGAAATGTATACCTCGGTAATCATTTAAAAAAGCGGAAAGCCAAAGTTAACAAGTGGTCCAATTTCGTTGATCAGTTGTTTTTTATACATATGAAAACGAATTTAAATGCTAGCTCATTTAAATGACTTTGAAGTTTTCACTAATTGTCCTCCATTACGCAATTTCTTGTAAACCAACCCGTAAGAACGATTTTACTGTATATCAATAATTAACACTTGACTTTAGAGTTGGGTGGGTATAAGTAGGAGTGTTCCTCTAAAGTAATGGCGTCCTAGCGGTTGCTGAAAACGTCGGATTCCGTTGAGCAGTCTCTATATGGCAGCCAGCTTAGAACTCTCTACATTATTCATACAATACATATATAACTTTTCCAGCTCAATACCGACCGCGCTACTAGTGTAATCATTTCAAAATGGCGGATGTGACATGCTGTATGTCAACGAAAAACCTGGATTTCTCCGAAGGATGATTAATAATTCATCTGCTTAATCCAGTCAGATTTTCTTTATTTTCCCTCTTTTCATTATTACGTCGATTTGTGCTCTTCATATTCAAAACTATCGCCTTTACCTTTCATAATTTGTTCCATTTTTTTTAAATGAAATTGTGGATTTTTAATTTGTCTTCCACTTTGATATTTTTTTTCTTCTTATATAAATATTGCCAGCAACATGTATATTAAAACTGTTCACATGTTTGTAAATGGGCTGGGTATCCTTCGCGACTATCTGTTAATATGCTTAAAAACAGCTTGAGGCATGAGCTACGACAATGATATAAGCGGCCCCTTGAATTATTATGACCACCTACATCAATTTTCTCCGATATTGCCGCGGAAATGTGCAACTTTGGTGTTATGAGTAGTCATAAATTACAGCTACTTAATTCTAGCGACCCCGGCTGGCTTTAACAGCAATCCGGTCAAACCTTGATACGGCATGAAAGCTTTCTGCGTCTGAAGAATGACCGCAGGAAGAGAGGTCACGTGCTGTCGACGGGACTGATGGATCATGCTTGAACTAGCAATGACATTTAATTAAAACGAGACGAGGACCAGCCAAGCCAGCCTCTGGACACTGTCCTTGTTGGAAGTGAACACATTCCGATCTTGTTACGCTGGCCAGAATTTACGATATCTAAAATGTGTCCCCGATGACCATTAATTCTGAACAAATGAACGCGTAAAAGCACTGAATGTGGGTAATTACAGATAATATCCTGTTTTAATTACCTCCGCTGCAACATTGAAATGTGTAAGAAGTGATTCCTACAGGCATTTTGGTTCATTGTAATGAACATAACCTCACCGTTGGCTACGGTTTTTTCTGCCAACCATCATGCTTTAATTGTAGTTTCTATTTTAATCGCGTTGTGTTTTAGTCTCTCTCTAAGCAACTAGCACAAAAAAAAACAAATTGTCAAGAATGTTTTTCATGTGTGTAAGATTCCTCTTTTGTGAGTTTGATGTAATTTTAACCTTATAATTACAAACCAGGATTTTAATCAATTTGAGATTAGCAAATTACTATAACCAAAGAAACAGAGACCACTGATGGGGTAATTGGTGAAGAAACGCATACTTTACAAATGACATTTTGAAATTAGGTTTGTACAAGTAAATGGATAGGGACATATGGTGTCCTGAATAAAACATGTTATTTTAAAACATATGTGGTGTAAAGAATTCGGACGTAATGTTAGAAACGGGGTATTCAGCAGAAAAACAGAACATGACCTCCAGGTCATGTTGTGATGCGTGCGCCTTTTATTGTAATCGGAGATGCTTGTCCCATTGACATCTGATTCAGAGAAATATATAAAATACATATATTTCGAAATCTTTGCAATGAACGGATTGGTATTTACAAAACAATCTTTATTTAATATCACATCAAGTTTTCATAGAATGGATTTGCAATTGGGCTGTTATCGGCTGTCGCTCGTTTCCCCAAACCTTATTCGCCACTTGGAAACACTAGAATGAATCATTTTTTCTGCAGCCCTGGACGTCGATTCAAATTCTACTACGATAACAATAGATGAGGTCACGCCTCGCTCCGTTACCTGAGCGCTCAGCTCTTTTTATCTGTAATTTCCACGGAAAAGTTAAAAAGGCTAAAGGGTAAACATGTCAAAGAAATGGCAGACCAGATGTAACTTGAAGATCTAAAACATCCTATAAATTAACAAAGGGGGATCTGTTAGAATTTTGTTTTTGCTATTTCTGTAATCGAAAGATATAGGCTGGGTGGAAGTGATCAGACTTGAGTAATGGGGACAGTTTGTTTTTTTTTAGTGTGCAATACGTTCTTCGAAATACAAGTTATATAAATTTGACTTGTAGATGAAGGTTACTGCCACAAACGGCGAAAGTGTCTATTACATCATAATATACAGTTACTGTAAAATAATATAATATAAAGTATCATCAAAAGGGTTATCATGGCAACTCATATATTAAAAGGTAACATTTCTTGTGACACATCAGTGCTTACTTAATGTACGTGGTTTATTTGTTCCTAGGAGTACGCTAAAATCATTGATCTTAGTATAACAGCCCCCCCCCCCCCCCCCCCCCATGCCAGCAACTAGGCGGTAGTGGGTTAAAGGGTTATAGAGTGCCACCTTGGGGAGTTTTATATTATTTAGAGTCACTTGGAGGTTTGGGGGGGGGGGGGTACAGCTGTAACCTATCCCCCCCCCCCCCCCACTGGATCCAGCACTGGGATCAGGAGGGGGGGGGGGGGGTAAAATCTAAAAACCTTGAACAAATTCATAATTATATTAAAAAAAGCTCCAAACATAATATAAAATATATTAAGTTAAGTTATTATATCAAATCATATGTAAAAATTACCTGTTACTGTATTCATTAAACTGTAATAGACGTTTTCTGTTTAAACCCTGTTTTGTAGGCATTTTCATGGATCACCTTCCTCAAAGATACACTGGATCTGGCACTCATCAGAACTCACTGATGATTGAATAAATTTAGTGTTATGGCTAACATGTACTTCTGATAAAGGAAAACACCCTCTTCAAAGTCAATCGGGGGTTTTGGTTTCACATACATGTATAAGGTTATAATTCATGTTGATGACATATATTTTTTGTGTTTGTGAAAACATACGTAGTTCACAATTAACGTATGACAAAGTGGATCAGTTATATTAAGAAATTTTAGAAAAATTAAATCGACAAATAACATTACGGTTCAAATGAGGGATTAGGCGTACACATACAAAGACCACAGCTAGAAACTACACCGTATCTTTCCCTTTGATCCCACACAGAATCAATAATAAAACAGCAGTCCGAAAGATGAACGAATAATAATAATACATTTTTATAAACGAAGGTAAAAGATAAAAACATGAACAATAAAGCACCTTGCTAGGTCTTCTAGATGTTCCACTATCCATCTGGGGAACATTGTCTTTTTTTATCGCGGTTAATTTTTAGTCTGGCATATTCGCAAAACAAAAGACCAAACAGCAGGATAAGGAAATTTTGTTATGTAGTAAACATCCACAAGTTATGTTTTGTATAGCTGGAGGGATAAATAAAATTATTTAAATATATTTGTCGGGTGTTTCCATCTGGGATGCAAGAATAGATATATCTGTTAGCATCCGTCAACCTCGAGATCATTGTCCGCATTACTCTTTATATATATAAATATACATCGTTTTCTTGTAAAATTGTTTCCATGAAAGCTATTTTCTTTTAAATTACTAGCAGAAACTTTATATTTGCCTGAGTGATTTTTTCAACAACAAAAAACGACTTCTAGGAGATCAAAGTGGTCCAGCTGAAATTTTATACGGTCTATTTTATGGAGGAGAACGTTTGAAAACCGCAGGTATATACGCTCTTGAAAATTCCTTCTCCGTTCAAGTTTTCTGTGCACGGGCCAGGAATAAGTCAGTTACTTGACACATTAGGGCTAATCTCTTGGTCGGGTTAAAATTTCACTATGTCGTCTGGCAGTAACTGAATTTTCCCCAGGGAAGGTCGGTTTCAAGCCTCGAATCCTAAACTAAATGAGACCCTCGCTCGTCCATTAGTCTTGTTTATTCGTATTTTAACACGTTCAAGTTGTTCAACCCCATCTCAATTTTGTTTTTATAGATTACCCCAAAAGTAAATATTCTTTTCAAGTCACGTGTGTTAGTATACATGTGTACATACAAATCTTGCTCTCCTCTCTCCGGGATAAAGCAAATTTACTATTTTCCTTACCTTTTCTTTATATGTTGACTTTTGAACATCGGCAGTGCGTATAACCCGAACCCCACGGATCCTTGACCCCGGACCCTAAAAATCAATTTCTACATTTTCCATTATTTACACCAATAAAAACACGCTTGTTACTGATATAAGAACAGAGAAAAGTCTCTTAATGTCACAGTTTTGTAAATGACCGAGTCAATGACAGATTTAAGAACATAAAAATCATTTTGGTGAAGACTGGACCCCAAATGCTCGAAGACTGTTTAATTTTTGCTGACTCCAGTTACCGTGCACCGCTCATTTTTTTCAGAATGACTCAATAAGAGAAGGATTATCATTAATGTCACATATTGAATATGATTAATTATTTGTTATTTTAAGTGAAAATAGTGTTGGCATTCTAAGGGAGACTAAAGATAGACGAATCACGGACCTGAGACTGATCATGATGATATCAGAGCCCTTACAAAAACACAGGTTTCGTATTCCTTTCTTTTTTTAATTAAACAACCATATACGATTTAAAGTAGACAGTTAAATATAATTACCCAAAGGAATCGTTGATTATTTGCATTTATAGCGACTTTAGGTACCGGTACAAGACTTCAAATAATAATTATTTTACATATTTACTAATCATACTTTTTCAAACGATTTCGACATATGGAATAAATAACAAAAATATAAAAATCTGAATAAAAGAGAAGACATAAATGTTGGAATACGGATACTAAAACACAAAAACTATATCACATGGGTGCTTTACTTGAGCGTGATGTTAAAATGTGTACTACAGAATATGTAAAACAACGAGTAAAAGGGTCTGTGAGGTCCGTGCGTCAGGGTCCGTTGTGTTAATTATCAAATTATGTTGCAAAACACATATATTTGTATTGCTTTATTTAAACATATTATAAAATACTTCTATAGATATTGTTCTCCTTAAATATCTTGCAAATTACCAGCGACAGTTTTTAGGAATCGATTTCTTTTGGGGTCCGGGATCCGGGGTCCCTGGGGTCCTATTTTTACATACTGCCTTGACCATCGCAAGTCAAGCTCAACAATACAACAGCGACATCTTGGGCAGTTATAAGGAACTAAGAACACACGGGTCTGGGAATGCATGGTTAAAGTTATTATGTATACTTTGGCACACTTGCCAAGTTTTTTTTTAATTGCGCTGACAAAAATTCTTGGCCGTCCGTCTGATTGGTTTTCCGGGCGACCGAATGTAAGTCACTTTTAGACCGAAAAAGTGACCCATAATTCAAGACGCCGACCTTACGGGATCCATGGTTAACTTTTACAATCACAGCTAATCTATTTTACCCTGATAGAAATAACCTTATATTTTTAAGGACTGTCAACGTGACAAATGGGGGCTCATCCAGGATGGCTACAAAGTTGTAGGATTATACATAAAGCCATGCCAAGAATTCTTCCGTATTTGAAGTTCGGTATAAATCCCTTTTTGAAAATATCTCCATTTGATTCATACTCAATTAATATTTTTCCTCCACGATATTGCATAAAATGATATGAAAGCAAAAATATTAATACATTATTATTTGACTTTGAATGCAGCTCAACAGTCACGTGGTCAATATTCCTATAAATATGGTACTTATAAGGCTTCAGTCGTTCTTGAGTTGTTTGAGAACCGACATTACATCATACATACAAACACATTAAATGGGCATATTTCGCACTGTACCATATTTGAGGTTCCGTAAAAAGCCATATTTAAATCATTTGGCTTTTTGTATATGAAAGCCAAAATATTTATAATTCATGACATATATAAGAATAAGAACGGAGAACCATTTTAGCTCGAAGAAAGTAGTTCAAAATAGGTGACACAACCATAAGTTGCAAATTGTCATAATGACAGCCTAAAAAAGGACGACGGACCCTGCACCATCCTTCGCGTCCAAGAGTGCACTAAATATGAGCGTAAAGGATACAAATAAAGAATGCACCGTCAATCTTCTTCCGCTTGTCAAGCTTTCCATGATCCATAAGCTTGTCACAGAGTGAAATTTCGTATTTTTTTTAAATATGGGACACCACCATTTTCGCTCAAGTAACTTTCATACCAAATCCAGGGCTATACAAATGAGGTGGTCTGATGTATCGGCCTGGAATTGTGCATATCCTTAGGTCTTGGGTACCGTAGGCAATACTGGTGGCGCCACCTACGATAATTTTTGCGTAGCCTCCATCTGCATGTCTATTTTGGATAAAAATCACGCATATTTGTAGAGTGGTTTGATGTATTGGTCTGAAATGTTGCATGTACATACACCTTCCATAGCGGTCTCGCGCACAACACATGCACCTATCTCAGGAATAGTCTGACGTGTCGAATTGAACTGTTGCATACTCCTAGATCTTAGATAGCATTTTCTCGTACACAAAACATGTGGCGCCACCTAAAATATTTTCGCTTCAGTTTGAGTGAAAATTACACATATCTCACCTTCATTCAGCTTGGTTACCAGTATACACTGTACATAACCTGCTACGCACCTATGTAGCATGTCAAGAGATAAGGGTCGCAAAAAAAGGCCTATTGAAAAGGTGGTATTCCCAAAGTCAATAGTCTGTCCCTGCAAGGGGCGCCAACGGATTTTGACGATAGTTTTAAAAGGCTAATATTTCTGTTCAGTATGTGACGTGCCAGAATATTCTGAGCACTTCGGTAATGGAGAATCAGATATTTGATTCAAACGTATTGAATGTATTCTTGCAAATGTCCTCATGAGGTGACGGCGCAAATGTCCTCATGAGGTGACGGCGCAGGTTATCTTCTTACAGCTGACGATGTTTTTTATCATATTTATGGTACTAGGTTTTACCATCGGCTAATCAAAATCTGTCAAAAATCGATAAGCGCATCTAGGTGGAAGACACTTTAATCCCCATGCTTCTGTGATTCAGAGGATACACGTAGTCAGTTGTCGACTGCCCATGTTCTAGTTTTATTTATGTGACCCCACCGTTACATTTTTACAGCCTGGGAAAAGTCTGAATTGCAGGGGATTATGTTTTCCATGAATGATTTTGGCTTTACTAGGACCTTGCCAAATTTAAATAAAGGGTTTTATTCCATGCTTATTACTACATGACAAATCCCTTGCTAAAGTTAAGCATGACTGGAAGTCAACTGAGCTAAAATTTGAACAGCCGCAGAGGTCCTACACAATTCTCCTTAGAAATCCCTAAATTATGTCACAGAGCTGAAGAGTAATACGTTATTTTAAAAATCCTTAAAAGGAAGACTGTACTTAGTGTTTAAATTAGAGAACAATATTGTGTATTAGATTAAAAAGCAATGTGTCTCGTTTACATCTTTCACTCCTGCAGCATGGGGAGTTCAACAAAGTTGTTGAATTTTACTATGATTTGTACTCTTTGAGTAAATTTGACCCAAAAGCTAATATAATTAATGCATGAACTGCCTTAAATTCCATCACAATTAGTCTCCATTGAGGATATGTACCTGATATATTTGGGATGGCTAGATACATGCATGGACTTTATTTTAAATTGTGATCATAGAAGAGTTTATCGTCATCTTGTTGCGACATCTATATTTTTCATTCTTACATAATTTTTTAATGAGTTTAGATCTAATTAACGTTTTTTTATCCTGTTTCTTTTTAATTTAACAATAATTACAAAAAAATAAACTTGAAATTTGTACCCCAATGAATATATGCCTCCGCATCCAGTCACGTCAGAACCTGGACCACATGTTTTTAAAAAAAAAATTCTGCGAACACACTGGTCATTACCAGTTGCTGGGCGCTTGACCGTGACCTGAACAGCTGGCCAGGCCACAATGTTCGGCGCATGAGGCTAAACCTTCTGCGCATTCACTGATTTTGGGCCAATAGTCCCTTGTGCATTCGTGCATAAGTGACCGTACATTCGTGATTATTCCTTAATAGCACTTTCAGAATCCGCAGAAGATGCTGGATTAACACCAATATGTAATCGATTCTTCCTTGGCCCATTCCCGTAATTCCCTGAAAAATTCATGAGATTCCGTTCAGGTTTGCATGTGTTATGTGCATGGTCAATACACACACCCACACGAACGGGAATGATCGCATACCATCCTGGCGGAGGCAAAAAGACCATACCGTTGTGCCATACCGTTTGCTCTTCACTAACGACATCTGTTGGCGACGACTGACAATAATTCCAGTTTATCGAAAAAATATCTAAGTCGTACATCTTTAAAAAGAAACTACTATATATTTAAAGATGCGGTCCCTAATTAACAGTTTAAATGCTGGCATATATCATTTTACAAGCATGCTGTTGTTTTCAATAGAAAGGTCTATTACTGCTAGTTTAACCGTTGCCAGAACGGTGTTGAGAACCGTGTAATATTAAAATAAAAATCTCTAAATTTATATGATATCTAGTTATAGCTTCACTTCAGAATTTTTTCCACCAAAACCAGGGATAACAAGAGTGGTACGATTTGGCAGTTTTTGCGAAAAAAGCAGATTCCCCTTTTACTCATAGGTAAATCCGCCCCGGTCATAACGCCGTATAGAGCAACACCTGAACAGGTGAGGCTGTTGAGGTCAAGTGAGTGCAAACAGAAGCAGGAGTGATATTATAAGCGTTTCTTTTCAATAATATAGCATAGTATTTACCTGCAGGATGTACGTACTGTTCTGTCTCCGCTCAAAACACAGGCCGTGCTTGTATAGAAAATATGAGAGGAACGATCCACATAAATACGATAGAAGCCTCCATGCCTGCATCTGAACCATACCCCCCCCCCCCCCCCAGCCCTCGCTCACTCTCTTCAAGAAAGCCCCGACTTATGACATAGAGAAGATAAACCCCCTCCCAGAATATGATGATTTTCTTCACTTCCGTCACATATGTATTATTGTGTGGTCCATAAAGTCTGGTTTTAAGATGGTATAAATCTAAATTGATATTTGATTTAACACTATATCATATATAATGTGGGCTGATGACCGTTTCATGAGTCAATTGACACACCCCAACCTTTCTGAATTTGATGTTGATGATTAACAGATTATTGTAGATAATAGTTGAAAAAATTGTAAACTGCATGACAGAAACATGACTTTCTACTACAAAGATTATGTGGTGTTTTCACCTAAAAATTGAGTGGGGGTTAAAAGGTAACTTGACCGTGTTCCTAAAAATCGTAAGGGGTCGTCCTTATTATTGACGTCTATTAATTAAAGATAATCCCTAGAACCTTTTATGAAAAGTAGGCCAAAAAACGACGACCCCACCATACACAGGCTGTTCTTTTGTTTATATACAATAGGTGTGTATAACATGGAGGGGGGGGGCAACATAATCCACACATGCATATGCATATTCAAACCAATCACCTGAGGTGATTAAAGCTCATACATATGTGACAGAGGTATTATAGAAATTTTTTTCACAAGGATTACCAAAAGTTTATTAATATGTCCACAGAGTAAGCTAGAAACCACATAAATTCTGCAGAAAAGACAGGTGAATAGCTGGCTTTAACAAAACTATAGCACCTTGCAGGTACGTGTATACCGGCTCTATCACATACCGTTACCGGGACGTCAGCAGTTAGTGGTTTGGCGTAGTGGTTCAGCTATACATCGAAATTGTATAGGCCTACAGCCAAATTGCGACAATGAAGGTTAATTTTTTATACATATCTTTTTTTATTTATTTATTTATTTTTTAATATATATATATATATATATATATTGGTGGAGGAAACCGTCATTTTTAAATGCTTACTTAACTACATACATGTACATCGGCAGAATTCCATTCCGGTTTCGGACTTCGTGACAGGGCAGAATCACACGCTTTCTCTCATTTTTTATCCTGGCGTCATCCAGGCCAGGTGACAACTGCACCTGCGGGCCCTGTGTGCTGAATCGTCCCCATTACTGGGTCATCCCACCGAAGAACTCCCGAAAGGCGCACTCGTTTGTGAGTGAAACACGGCCGTTGGGCACGGCCTTCCCATTAAGCAAGCAGAGCGCTATCCCTGGGTGGAGCCGACCGTAAAAATTTCACCGCCTCGGATGAGATTCGAACTCACGATCTCCCTGCTCTGAGTCCTGTGCTCTATCCCTGAGCCACACCTATCTGTTTTTGTACAAAAATACTCAAATACTTCGCTTTCCGCTTAAAGTATTTGGAGGCCAAATACCTGGAAACTAACTGTCCTGAACTGTTGTCTGTTGTGAGATAGCCGATGCGGGTTCCGGCTTGCTGGAGTCAATTTGATCAGCTTGATCCCCTACTCCACTTTCAGAAGCGGATCAGGGATTTAGAAAAAGGAGGGGTCCAACCTTGGACGACTAATGACAAAACCAAAAAGGTCTGCGGTGGTTAAAAGAGGGGAGGGGGGGAGGGGCTGGATTCCTCCCCTGGATCCGCTTCTGTTTTTTTCGTTCGTAAATAAAGCTGTCTTCGGCCATGGTGGATGAAGTTTTTTTTCATTTATTTTCTTTTTAATTTAATTATGCATGCTATTTGTATTGAATATACATATAGGTAGGTATATATATATATATATATATATATATATATATATATATATATATATATATATATATATATATGAAGCAGGTTATCCCTGGGCTGGCTCTGTGTTTTATTTATATTTATACCTGACAGCGCAGTAAAGACAGCAGCGCGTGGCGGAGCGTGCCAGCTTTAGACAGGCTGCTGTTTTGGCCCGTTAGCAGCACGTACAGCTCCAGCCTGCAGCCACTGCGGTACTGGGCTAAAGGTCATACCACTGTGCGTATTTAATCGTGTGCATGCTGTGTACAGCCTTTTGATGAAGGAATCATATTCTATTTGTGTGCGCCTACGGTTCCAGATTATCACAGGAATTTTCAGGGGTTCTACAAGTCTGAAGTGAATTACTTTCTCTGATTCTGCCTTTTTATATCTTAAAAAACCCGAGAGACCTTGGAAAATCAAACAAAATGTACGTTATGTAACTTTGTAAGAAGAACATATACAAGCTGAGACGGAAACCAAATATATACAAAGTCTAGTATCGTTATCAAATGACGATGAAAGGATATGATAAGTGATTGCACTTTTTCAGATCGAAGCACTGGAGCTATATTTAGTGTCTATGAATATCGTACCTACACTCGGAATGAAATCTGCAACTACTGGATAACGCAGACAAGGCACTTTTAAATAATTATGTCTAATCTTTAAAAATAAACATGAATACAAAATTTCAACAGAAAAATGGGGCGGACACTTGGATACCCGAAAGCAGTTCACGGAGACTGTTGTGGGCTGAGGTGGCGGCCATCTTGTGTCTGATGACGTCACTGCCCTCGGTGCTGTCCGATACAAGCAACCCTCACATGCAGAGCATATACGAAAATGTCTTCATCCAAAGTGGTTACGACACCAGGATCCGCCCCCGGCATTCCAGGAATGAGACAAGGACTATGCTCAAGTTAAGCTTGACGCTGTTACAGCTCTTGAAGTTGGTGAGTAACAGTTACTTTTCGCCAAATGGTATACTCTTAAGAGTATACTGTTATAAATAAAGTTTTTTTTCTAAAGGTTTTTTTAACTGAACCTTTAAAAAAAGCTTACTGGACATGGGGTTTTCTGGAGAACTTTTCACTGAAGGTTTTCTGGAAAACCCTTCATGATGAATAAAAACGTATACGACTCTGTTGTTAAGAACTTACAGGTAAAGAAATCATTTCCCGACTACAAGTAAGCAAGAGGCTTCTAAATACAACACGGTATAGGTATACATGCAGTGAAGCGAATTAGTATAGGCCATTAAAATGTGTTGGTCAGGATTGTTTCAAGACAGATAAAATTCACATGATTTTTTGTGATATGAACATGATGAAATATTAAGTAATATATGGTACGCGTGCGTGCAGTATAAATGGATGACCTTTTTGTTGGAATGCATGTGTCACAAGTTTAAATTCTGAAGGTTGACAGTTGAGACAAGTAGTCCCAGTCGTCCGCAATACCTTGCTAGTGATGGCGCGGCCACACTCTTCGGTCGCGCTCGCAATAACTAACTTACTGAGTCGGGTTGGGGGAGCTGATTCGGTGGCGGGCTCAGGACTCCCCCCTCCCTCCCACTCCTCAACCCCTCCCCCTTAAGTCACGTGCCACACACTCATTCGTTATTTCAAAACATCACCAGGCAGTTAGCGCCTGTAGAAATCTGTACCTCTTTATCGGTTTTCAAAACACAAATCTTAAAACGTTCATCATGATTGTCATCGAACTCTTGTGGGATAGAGAACATTTGTTTCCAATGATGTTAATAGTTGATATCACCTAACTTTTCCAATTAATTTCAGTGAATTAACGTGGAGTGTCGGGATATGGGTTGATAACATTTTCAGGCGGTTATGTTGGTGGATACAGGTGTTAGCGAAGGTATGTTTTCTTTTTTCCCCGCAGAATGAGAAGACTCAAGTTTTGTCGACGAAGGTTCGAATTCACCATGTAAGTAGAAACACTTAATTACATAGTAATAATATCTTTCCTTATTTACCAAACATGCTCAAGAAATCACATCATGTTGACGTATTATCAATATGTAAATGTTTTATGTGTTTCCGTTGATTATCTATACCTGTGGTTATAAAATATGCTCAGGTTCAGAAAGACCTTAGCAGAATGTTACCTTTAACCACCACACCTCTGCACCTCCACTCCACTGGTTTTTAATTCATTAATAGAGTATATATCTGTGAACAGTGCGGATTTAAACCTAATTCTAACATAGATTTCGATAGAGTGAAATTACTTCTTGCGTTGGTTTCAGATGCCCTTTTTCTGTTTACAATTTATATCCATTTAATATGGATTAAATATATACATGTATATATCTGCCGACAGGCCTGCACACTGCTTTTCTGTTACAGCAATGGAGGGACCACAAGCTGCAGTGGAACCCTGAAGAATTCGGCAATATAAAAACAATTTTAATAGATCCTAAATACATCTGGACTCCGGATGTTGTATTATATAACAGGTAATGCAGTTTGCAGTTTCTGATGACTACAGAATCAAAGCCATACAGAATGTTTCGTATTTGTTATTTTCAACAAGCCATACAATCCATGTAAAATAAATAACCTTAATGTATTTATTTAAATATACAAAGATATGCATCAGGCTTAAAGATTTCATACTGTATCCCTAGTGATAAATCTGCAATAGGACAGACAATAGTCGTTTCAGATATTTCTTACGTAATTGAATACATCTATGCTTTAATAGCGCAGAAGAGTTCATCCAGCTTAGCCAATCCAAGGCTCGTGTGGACTATAATGGATATGTTACCTGGAGCCCCCCTGCGAAGTTGGAGAGCCTGTGTAGGGTGGACATTGGGTATTTCCCATTCGACATCCAGTTGTGCCATTTCAAGTTCGGCACTTGGACATACTCAGGGCCACATATAGAACTACGTCCTCTTGACTACCCAGGCATAACGCAATGTAGCATCTTGACAAATGGCATCAACATGTCTAAGTTTCAGGAGAGCGCAGAATGGGATGTCATCGATACGCCTTCTCTGTTTATGCGCCAATGTTTTCCAAGTGATGACCCGGACGTCTACTTGGTGGCTCTGTTCTACATCCAGATGCGTCGGAAACCCCTGTTTTACATATCCAACCTCCTTATCCCCTGTCTGTGTATCTGCTCGACTACTCTATTGGTGTTCTATATTCCCGCCCAGAGTGGAGAGAAGGTCACACTTGGCGTCACAGTCCTCAACACGCTGACTGTGTTTCTCTTGCTGGTTGTAGACATATCTCCTCCTACGTCAGAAGCTACTCCACTCATTGGAAAATACCTAGTTTTCACGATGGTGTTATTAACGTTGTCTATCGTTTCTACATTAATCGTTCTAAACGCGCATTTCCAGGCCCCGGTAGTGACCATTATGCCCGGATGGGTCCGCTATCTCTTCATGCATCTACTTCCGCCTTTACTACTCATGCGTAGACCTTCATTTGCTAAAAAGCCAAAAAAGCCAGTGAAATCCAAACAGTCACGTGACCGCGGAGACTCCAACCTAGTCGGTAGCCGCCTACAGGAATTCCTTGATGAGAATATTAGGAGTCGGAGGGGTGATCACACAGCGAGTAGTAACCAAGACCTGGAGTACATGGAGGAAGAGGAACCTCCTCTACCGAAGTTCACAGTTGACACCATGATCGGAGTCTCCTCTGTTGCTGATCACCTACGACGACAGGATGAGAGGCAGCAGGTACGTTCTCACTCCATTTTCATCATCTTCATCTTTACCATCGCCATTCTCTTCTTTGTCTCCTCCTCCTTAACTACTAATTCTTTTTCTTGCTTCTCTCTGTCTCTCCCCATGTTTCCCCGTGTCTATCTATGTCTCTGTTGCTCTCTCTCTCTCTGTCTGTGTTTCTGTCTGTCTCTCTCTTGCCCTATATATTTCTCAACTAGTCTCTCTCGGTCTCCTTCTGCCTCTGTCTCTCTCTCTGTCTATCTCATTATCTCCCCTTGATCCTCTCTCAATTATGTGGGTCTTCTCTCTCTCTCTCACACACACACACACACACAAACACATACACAGTTATTGTCTCTGTGATTCTGTCCCTTACCTCATCATTTTGCATGAATAATGTTTACGTTTACGTTTATTAATAAAATTAAGATGTTAATTTACTTATAATGTGGGTAATGTAGAGTTTTTGGTTTTATTCTTCATTGTTATTCATTACAGCATTCTTCTGTCTGTTTATATGCGTTTCAGACGCTAGATGAGTGGCATTACGTGGCCTACGTGCTAGATCGGTTGTTCCTGTGGTTGTTCATCACCGCCTTCACCCTCGGCACTCTAGGTATTATGGTACAGTCACCGAGTCCCCGGGACATGATGAACCATCTCTCACCCAGAGTGGTGGAGTGTCTGAACGTCAGCCAGGTCGACTGTACAGAGCGTTACCATTTACACAAACTCCTACAGGAAGGAACGACCACCCCGGAATGAAAACCCGTCAGAAATATATCCTTACACCGCCACAGGCCTACACCCCTACACTCTTCCTTGTCACATGTGGAGTACCAATGATCATGTACCTACTGCTGTGTACTTCAAATGCAGTTTTATTGGTTGTTTGTTTCGGTTTCCCCTAACACCTTCAGAAACGTCGCAACAGTAAGAGATGTTATATTTGGGAAGTGAAAGTGCCAAGGATTCTACCCCTGTTGTGAATACAACGTCCCTTTAGGGCGGAAAAAGTGTGTTATGCATCATATACATGAGATTTTAGTAGGCCACATCACTCACACACATACGCATACATGTATGTATTTATATAATACATTGCGACTGAGAGGATACTTTTGATCTCATCTACATGACATCTGATGGGAATATGTAATCTGATGACCTAAAGGTGTCACGTGATATGTCAAGTGAAAATCAGTTGATAATAACAGATCAGAATCATCAGTTCCTATTTGACCTGTTTCTATGAAACCAAAAAACGCCTTAACTGAATTCTTGTCAGACGTGGTGTCAAACGTTTGCGGGGGAGCGCTAACCTTAATGTGACTTCCACAGTTTTCAGCCCGTAATTATTGAGGACATAGTACATCACACCCATATATATATATATATATATATATATATATATATATATATATATATATATATATATTGTGTGAGCTTTTGGTTAAGGTGCATGTGTCCTGCTCTGTCTTCAAATTAGGGTGTGAAACATTTCCCATGGGAGGTATAATTAACATAAAAATGGTAAATATAAAAAGAGGTGGACAATACTCCTTTTCAGAGAGCAAGCATGAAAGCTACGCCTTTTAATCGTCTTTGGTGTTCGGGTCAAATTAACCAAGCAGCACCGCTTGTTTTCTCTACTTGAATTAAAATTTTCACCGTTTAAAATAATGTATTTTATTATTGCCTCGGTTATTTGAGATAAAACAACATGTGATCCATATGATTTGCTTAACGAACCCGAACAAGCAATCCAAGTCACGCCGACAGTGTCGCTAGTGTGGCAGATATGCGTCTATTAATAAAATAGCTTAAAGAACCGGAAGTCTAGCCCATGACATGTCCATTAAATTGTTGTGGCGCGCTGCCGTAATTAACCATTCGACGAGCTACATACAGGATTCGGGAGAAATACGTATCTATATTTGTATTCTAATACATTGAAAGTTGGGTCTGTAAATTCGTCATTATTATATTTGTATTTGAATTATGTATTGATGTATATAATCATATATTATTGAAATAAGTTTCAAACACACTTTTGTACTTTATGAAATGACTGCTATGTTTGCTATAATGAGATTACACAAATGTTTCCATCACAGGTTTTAATTCTTTGAAAGTATATGAAAGATATGGAGGTTTACACTCTGTTGAATGTTATTTTCAAAATGCTGAACATGGACAACGCCTCAGTAAAAACATTAATACGAAAATGTATTCCTTTTTTTTAAAAGTATCAATTATATGAGTGACCAATTTTTTTTTAATGAGAGTAGGCTTACAACCAAATTTTACTGCATGAAAGGACAGATATTAGTTACCACCCATGATTTGTACCAATGCAGAGTTAAGAATGGGGGGGCAAACGGAAGATTCAGCGAAAGCGGCCCAAATTTAAAACCATCGGCCGACCTGCATCAATACTTAGTTTAAACCTTTGGCCCACAGGCATCAAGATAATGTTTCTCGCCACAAGGAAACTTCCCGGCGTCCAAGCCCGCCCCTGATGTAAGCACTTTCTAACCTACTCTTGTCTCCATGTTACTTTAGAATTTGCCGACACGCCAGTTAAATTTGTGTAACACATGAAGTGGTACCACATGAAGCCTGTATGTTGCAACAGGCCTGTCACGCAATTCCTTTTTTACTGTTTTACTGTTAACTGTTTTACTTGATTTTCCGTTCCCAGAGCGGCAAGCTGGTAGTGATGCTGAAAATTAGGCAAATCGGAATTGCAAGAGTCCAAATTAAGGGGGAAAATAGGAATTTTATTGTTGAAATAGTTTTTAAAAAAATAGGAACATTTTTGTATACAATATGGTCTTAGCACACCTCCACAGCCATGCTAATCCGAAAAAATTAACCTTTTATTGTTTAACAACAAACTTATTTAAAAAATGTTTTTACAACTCAAATATATAATAAGAACATGAATGCCTGTTTAAGAACAGGACCTAACCAGGGGTTGGGAAATTGTTTTCTTCTCAGCAAACATTTTTTGTTCTTTTGCTTGTGACCAAAAATAGGCACTTTTTTTTCTTCCATCATTATATATATTGTGTTATGAAAGAAAGTGTCCCATATTGTGAAAGGAATTTTAAATATGCGATAAAAATGAACATTTAAGGGGAACATTCCTTGGAATGAATAAAGAATATATACAGTATAAGTTACTTCATGGTCATGACCATTAAAAGAACCGAAACAACCTTAACTGCCTCCATGAGTGCCTTCTTACAAGAGCAAGTTAAACAAGGGACCCATGGGTCACGGCGCTCAGCTGAAGTTTGGAATTTTTGCAAATGCAAAATATGCAAAATATTCTATTGTAATGTTTTTCATTTATATAAGCATATGAGAACCTAAGAGGAAAGGGGCCTTCCTACTTGGTTATAGTAAAGTTCTAAATATATGATTGCAAACTAATACACTGACAAGACTGTCATGAAGAAAAACAGTAAAAGTGTTGAGATAGTGTGATGCATATGAAAAATTTACGGATGGACAGGCAAGTGGACAGAATGGACAAATACCTTTATTTCACTTTCAAGGGAATAAAGCATTTAAGTTTATATATAAGCCTATTTTTTTAAGCATATCAACTTTTTCCATTAACAGTTTTATCTGATTCTTTTTTTTTATTTACAAGTTTTATAAATTTGTAATAAAAAAACTGAAAATATAAGTTAAAATATTAGAATTCTAAGTTGCAATCATTATTTATCCAGAGTGTAGCTCATATTGGGTCATATTATGCATACACATATATTTTATTATTTTTAAATCACAAATGTTTAAACTGAAATTAAAAGAAAATAATGCCACAACATGGCATTTACAAGATTATTCCTTGAATCACTATTTAAAAGTTTTGCGCATTGGAGTTTTCAGTACATGCTCAATTTTATTCACCGAAATAAAATAAAAGATTCAGTAAATTTGATAAAAGAAAAACATCTTTTCAAATAAAATATACACACTGTTGGTTGAATGAGGGACAAACAAAATCATTGTGCTAATTAGTATCTCGGCTATAATTTATTACTGGAATTAATGGTAAATTTCACATCTGGTGAAGTTTTTACTCTTCTGAAGTAAGAATTTACTTATCTGATAAACATCCACACTTTCATAGCAATACACCACTTTGTGGACACAATTAAATGTGCACTTTAATCATTGTAACCCTGGTGGTACAATTCAAAATCTAAAATGTAGCATAGCCAAGAATAAAAGAAAATACAGAAAATTATAACATTCATCTAGTTAATGCATCTAGGGGGGGGGGGTGCAGTGCAGAGTGGAAGCCTGCTGGTAGTGGCCAAGCTGGGCCAAGGCAAGCTGCCTGGGGTGGGTTACATAATGCCAGTGAAGGCTGTGTTACTAGGTGGGCTAGATGTAAACAACACTTGACATGGTGTATGAAAGCTTGAATTAAAGCTACTCTTTTCAATCAATTCCTTTGAAATTTCAGATTTTAAAAGATTAAATCCTTATATATATATGCTGTGAAAATTAAATCAACAGTGCTTACTGGGAAAAAATGTGCCATTGCCAAAGTTGGATAAAATTTAAGGTATTGATTTTTTATTTATGCTAATAACTTGAAAAATTTGCAAAATTCTGATATAATTTTGGTTAAACCATTGAATCTTGATTAAATAAAGTTATATTCCTGAAAAAAAGTCTCCAGCTTCAGCAATTCTCATGTTAGGTGAGTAAATATGTTTCCTGATTTTTTAAAAATTGCATTATATTTTGGCCCATAACTTCAAAATAATACCTAATACTGACCTAATTTTTGGTATGTTCATAGAAAATGTGTGGAAGAATATGAATACTAAATATGATCAAAAACAGATCAGTGGTTTTGACATTAGGCAGCCGTGAAGTGTTACACTGGCTTTTTTATGGAAAACGGAGGTTTTTCCTTAATATCTCGAAAGAACGAAGTCCTAATGACCCAATTTTCGGTATGATAGGAGATTTTGGGGACATCTAATGGTATGCAAAATTTTGGATCCGTAGTTCCAACGGTTTTAAAACGTGCCCTGTTAACGGACGGACGGCCGGACGGACGACGGACAAAGGACCACGACTATAGCTCAGATGACTTAGTCAGCTGAGCTAAAAATAGACCGGACTGACTGAGTAGCTGCATGGTTTCTTTTCTTTTCTTTTTTTTTTATTTGACTCAAATTATAGGATTTGGAATAAATGACCTGATCATCTAAAGTCCAAGATTCCGAAGTGTTACTAGCCTTTTATTGTATCTTAAGATTTAACCAGGGGTCATTTAACCAGGGGTCTTTTCACGCCTGTCTCAGACAGGCAAACACATGAATAGAAAGTCATTTTTCATTTGTACCAATTCGCTGGAAAGGTGAACATCCAAATCAAATGTCCGAAGATCACGAATAATGAAAAATACACAAAAATGAAATTTCCCTCGTATAATGTTAACTTAAAAACCCCAACTACCGTGGTGCCCCGCTTTATGACTTCGCACCGCTGATAAAAAAATAGTAATTTGCATAACAGAAAACCCATAGCAGAGCTGAGTATCAGTCTAAATTTCAACCCCGTTCCCGTCCCGGAACACAGCATAATTAATTTCACTTCACCTGTCCCATACGTTGTTATGGCTCTAAATGTGTGAGTACACAGTTCACGTGTATTAGTAACAAGACTGCGTGATCGGAGGTCCGATCTTAAACATGTGCGACATCTACTTAACAATAAAAAGAAACGGGTTTGAAGCTAGAAAATTCTTGATTTGTGAAACTGTGAGGTACGACCATAAGGTAACGTGATCGCAATGTTTATTTTGCGCCACTGATCACGCCCGGTTTAAGCTTATTTCCGCTCGTGTTACCGGAGTAAGCAATTTTTTTTAGGACGAAATATTTTTGATACAATAATAAGTCCCTTTAGGCATTATCACAATGTCCCACCACTAGAGATGTTAACGACCAGGTTCTTTTAACTGTCGAACCAACTGGCTGAATCTCATACAAACGTACACTCCAAAAGATGAATAAGACATGGTTTAATAAAAATTAATAATATATAAAAGAAAGAAAAGACATTTCTCTGGAGAGGCGCTCCATATATACAAGCACTGAAGATCAAAAGCTACCATTATTAAACGCTGAAATTCAACGAGTCCATTAACCACACTACACAGAGTGGTCCTTTGTTTACTATTCTCCTGATCACATGACCATTGCGCGCACGTGACATCAGAATATTGCGATGCGCGTCCCACTTTTTGCTTGCATGGTGTACACAGTACAATGAGTCCACTTATAGATACACGGAGGAATCCTTAGTCTCTTCCTGGAAGTGCTCACAACAGGTATAAATCGCCAGATTACCAGTCCGTCGGCAAAATGCGAGACTCGCTCTGATGTCCGTAACAGAGAAATCACTGTCGCCTTCCTCAGACACCGACTATCTACATGTATAGACCTCATCTCTCAACTGTTGAAACTGATGCACGCAGACCTACCTCTGGCTTGCAGATATCGTCAGGCTAAACTGAACTGGTGTGCTGATAGGGCAATTGTATTGAATTTTCTTAAACACGACATATATGCCTGCTGACGTCACAGGTCCTGTCTCCTCGCCAATCATCACTTTCTATTATGCTGCCCGTCAATAATAACATGAATTTTAAGATAAACACACCTCCTGAGATAAAACCCTGTGAAAACCAAAATAAACAGGTGCTTATCCTTTGAAGTCAACAACAAACAATTGTTTCTATAGAGACTACCAAGCAGACACGTCAAACGAGATACGCATGCTCTCTTCTAGTGTTCTCACGCCAATATCTAAACATGATACTCCATATTAATATACGATAAATTATCAAAACAACCTGGTTATACTCCCCACTTGAACGTAAAATACCCTAAATAAGTCAGTCCTCTGGTGACACACAAATATAGCAAGAAAAAAAATCAGAAATCTGTGAAGGAAAAATATTTTATTACATATAAAAACTACATGGGCTAAGATTCACATAAAAATGTGCACCATTTATTGATACACCAGTTGTAGTCACTAACAAAATATAAGTACTCAATAAAGCTCTCTCGAGAGGTAGATGTTGGTAAATGAGAGCATTTTAATGTAAACCAATGATTCCCTGGATACAATTAAATGCAGTTGTATCATATATTTAAAATGCTCTGTAGTAAAGCCTCGAGACTGCTTTAATATAGCAATAAGAGAAAAGTTGCAAGATGTTACTGTCATCTGGGGAAATATATATGCCTGCTGTAGTACAGCGACTTCTGGCACTTCATGCATATACACAGTGTTACGCACGCATGGGGTTTGAACGATATTTTCAAACGCTCATATGAATGTTTAACTTAAATCTGTGATTCTTGTCATATTTTTAAATGTTTATGAAAAATTAATTCTGAAATACAGAACATATAAAGGCAGAGCTTAAATTGTTACCTGATAATTATTTGCCAGGCTCAAGATAACCAATAATTCAAGATAAACAAACAAAACATATTTCTTAGCAATTAGTGCATTAACTTGCAAGATATATAAGCTTTGGCATGAAATTTGGCATGAAACTGAAATTTATCATAATATGATTTAAAAAGCAGTATGGCTGTTCAACACCCTTGACCACTTATGCCAGAACCAGGGAAATCTGACAAACAAGCATGAGTATTGCATGATTAAAATTTGGAGCTGGATGCCCAATGTGATACCACTCTCTCATTGGTCTGATTACAATTCTTTGCTCTGTGCACACCCTGGTGTTCAGACCCAGAGAACTTTATCAATACTTTACAAAGCAGCAGTTAAAAACCAAGAGGAGACAAGGGACAACTGTATAACCGCTGCGTGAGGAGTGTACTCCTCCACAAATTGTAGACATTCTTATGGTATTATTACTTTAACATGAAAAACACCATCCCCAAATACTGGATCCCTTGCATGTATTTAGTGTTCAACTTGTTCATGCAAATCTCTTTAAAATCCAACTAGATCATATTTTATACACAAACAATATTCATTTCTCAACAAGATTCAAATGGTCACACACAATATAACATGCATGCTATATATCGACAAAAAATAATTTATGAATTATATACAAATATACAAGAGGCAAGGCTGAACAACAATATGCAGGTATAAAATAAATAAAATTTCCTATAAAAAATCCCTTTTGGCTTCATGTGTAAGAAATCCTTTCATAGTTTTAATTTCTAATGACAAAATCCCTTTCCCTCTCCTAGTATCAATTTCCTAGATTACAACATGTCATATAAGAGTGAGAGAAATGCCTTCTTCATATCAACTTGATGAAGACATTCCAAGTAGTTTATAGAACTTCAACACAGAAGGATTAGCACGAACACATGACTTGTTAAAATCTAAGACCCTGAGTCCTTGAAGGGACCGAGCCCGTGATAGTGCTACATAGGCTTGTCCTTCCTCAAATACCCTCGCCAAGGAGATCTCCACACAGTCAAGTGACATCCCCTACAAAACAAAACAAACCTGATCAAAATTTGTCTTCATTATATTGAAAATAATAACAATAAATGCCCCAATATTTATATTAAACAAGTGACCCATGGGTCATGATGCTCAGCTGACTGGGAAGAGATTCGCAAAAGGAAATTTTATCATCAGAATGGTAGTATATACCCATTCAACTGAAGCATCAAACAGATTAACCAACAGGCCAAGATTTAGTCTGTATTTATATATCTCAAAAATAGAGAAACAAGGGACCTATGGGTCACGACGCTCAGCTGTTATATATGATAAAAAAATATTATTTAGAAATGAGGCACATGCTGGTTTTGTGTGGTAATAAATATAAGCTGTATTATGAGTTGCTGTTGTTTAGCTTATGTATGATTTTGATAGTACCTTTGGAGACAGGGAAGAGGATTGATTTCATTTATTTTATTAACAAATGGAGTACTATTGTCACACAAATTTTGACTTGGCCATATAACTTATAAGCAGAACATATAATATAAGAATTTAACTATTTATTAAAAAAATACAAATATTGTCCCAAATATAATTTTTATTAAAAATAATAAGAGAATCATATGATTTTTTAAAATGAAATATAACTGATATGATTATTAAAATAATATTAAAGAATATATTCATGAATGCATTCATGAATACATTTTAAAAGTATTTGCACGAGTATTCATATATTTTCATTTTTACCTGAATTCCCATTCTTTATGCAAGAAATTTTATAATGGAGTACAAAATCATATTCATATTTAAATACAATTACAAAGTATTTGCACCATGTCTGGAATTTATTCAGTTTTCACCAAACAATGATGTTGAGAATCCAGAATATACAAAATTCACACATTTAAATAATGATCATAAGTACCTGGTTTTATGGCTTTTATTTATATTAAAAAATAACTGTAAAAAATTCATTTTGGACTAATTTCACATCATTGTACACACTAGACACAGCAGGAATCTAGATTAATATTATCAACTGCATCTTTGTCTAATTTCCTTCATATGATCCCTAATGATAAGTAATGAATAATATGATTTACTTCTTTATCATTAAAATTGAACTGAAAAATGCCATAGGTGACTGCATGGTGTTATTTGGAATATGTGACATTCTACCCATCGATACAAGATTCTTATATCATCAGTAACTGCAAGTTAATTTCCTGTCATTATAAACTAACAAATTCCTTTTCTATTTTTCTTTAATTTGTTATTAAAAACCAATAAAAATTTATTAATTTATTGTTTTTTGTTATGTTCTTGGTTAAAACTACTAGATGAGTTGGGTTTGACACCTGGATCAACTGTGGCTTGCCATAAGCTGCCTGGATTCCATGTATGCCTCGCCTCAAGCGTGCATAATTTGATGAAAGGTCAACAAGGTCAACATACAGGTGACTCAAGAGGGGCTGGAGAGAGCCAAAGTCTGACAGGGTCTCATAAAAAACATTAATAAAAGCTACAATTTTTGGCCAATTTCTTTTTAGCTTTCTAAACTAAAAAGCTGAAATGCTTATGTGTGCATGATATGAAAATTATATCAACAGTGCTCACGGGAAACAAATGTGCCATGGTCACAGTTGGGCAATATTTAAGGTACTAATTTTATATTTATACTAAATAAAATTTGAAAAATTCAGAACTAATTTTGGGTATTCAATTGAATCTTGATTAAATAATGTTACATCCCTGACAAAAAAATCTCTAGCTTCAGCAATGCTCTTGTTAAGGGAGTAAATATATTTCTTGATTTTTTACAAAGTGCATTATGTTTGGGCCCATAACTTAAAACAATTACACAATACTGACATCATTCTGGCATGTGCATAGAGAATGAAAAATATGTATATTATTTATGATTAAAGTCAGATCAGTGGTTTTGATATTAGGCATGAAGTGTAACAATGGGTTTTTAATGGAAAAATGAAGTTTTTCATTAATATCTCGAATGTCCTAGTGACCAAATTCTTGGCATGGTAAAGCATTTTGGAGACATCTAACTGTATGCTGAATTTAAGGAACTTAGAGCTGAAGCTGAGGAGCTGAACTCTTGCAAACTGCATAACACTAGCTTGATGTAAACAATATGTTACATGTTGCTTGAAAACTTGATTAAAATCTACAGTTTTTGATCATCTGGTTTCAAATTTTTTGTGTTAACAGTTGAAATGCTAACAAAAACATGCTGTGAAAATTAAATCCACAGTACTTACAGGAAAAAAATGTGCCATGGTCAAAGTTGGGCAAAATTTAAGGTACCAATTTTTTATTTTTATTAATATTTTAAAAAATTTAAAAGATTTTCATCTAATTTTGGGTATACAATTTAATTTTGATTAATTAAAGTTATATTACTGGAAAAAAGGTCCATAGCATTAACATTTTTTGTGTTAAGTGATCAAATATCTTTTCTGATTTTTTACAAAATGCATTATGTTTGGGCCCATAACTTTTTTAAATTAAATAATACAGACATAATTTCTGGCATGTACATAGGAACTATATAGAGGAATATTTATGGTAATTATGAGGTAAAACAGATGAGTGGTTTTGATATTAGGCAGTCCTGAAGTGTGAAAATAGGTTTTTAATAAAAAATTGAGGTTTTTCCTTAATTTCTCAAAGGAACGAAGTTGCAAACACCCAGTTTTCGGCTTGGTAGGAGATCTTGGGGACATCTAACATTATGCCGAATTTTGGATTCCTAGGTCTTACGGTTTCAAAACGTGCCACATCTACGGACGGACGGACGGACGGACGGACGACGGACAATGGACCACGACTATAGCTCAGATGACTTATAGTCAGCTGAGCTAAAAATGTGTAAACTTTAAAAACTAGAATATGGGTAGCCGACAAGTGACTACGTGTATCCGCAAAAATCAGAGTGGAACGGGTGAAGTGAGGCATGGATTGAGTGGCAAGGGGAAATAGAGTGAGGTATGTTGCATATTAGCATGGATGTCTGCAGCCTAAATGTGTATGTAGGTTGTGCCACCTACCACAAATCCAGAAAGCTGTCCAAGTTGTATACGTATACAAAATTTTAGGCAGAAAAGTCAAACCACTACATGTATATGAGTGATTTTAGCCCACGGCAGACAAACAGACAGACGCTGTGCAAAAATGGTTGCATGTGGCCCCTCCAGTTTTGTGTATGATAAAGACCTATGTGAGATCTAAACACATGCATAATTTTGGCCCAATCGGTCAAGTGGTTCCTAAGATATGAGCTTGGATGTGTGCAGCGTTAACTAGAATGTAGGTGGCGCCACCTGTCATAAAATCAAGAAAGCTGTCCAGGATGTATAAACCTGCAAAATTTTAGGCAGTTATGTCAAACCACTACAGAGAAATGAGTAATTTTAGCCCACGGCAGACAAACAGACAGACGCTGTGCAAAAATGGTTACAGGTGGCGCCACCATTTTTTGTGTATGTTATAGAGCTATCCAAGGGCTACAATTGTATAAATTTTATTTCCTGATTGGTCAAACGGTTCCCAGGATATGAGCTTGGATGTCATCAGCGTGAACGTGTGCAAAAATGGTTGCAGGTGGCCCCTCCAGTTTTGTGTATGATAAAGACCTATGTGAGATCTAAACACATGCACAATTTTGGCCCAATCGGTCAAGTGGTTCCTGAGATATGAGCTTGGATGTCTGCAGCGTAAAAGTGAATGTAGGTGGCGCCACCTGTCCTAAAATCAAGAAAGCTATCCTGGATGTATATGCATGCCGAATTTCAGGTGAATTAATCAATTAACTGCAGAGATATGAGTGATTTTAACCCAAGGCAGATGAACAGATGGACACTGTGCAAACATGGTTACAGGTGGCGCCACCATTTTTTGTGTATGTTATAGAGCTATCCAAGGGCTACATTTGTATAAATTTTATTTCCTGATAGGTCAAACAGTTCCCAGGATATGAGCTTGGATGTCATCAGCGTGAACGTGATTGTAGGTGGTGCCACCTGTCATAAAATCAAGAAAGCTATCCAGGATGTATAGGCATGACGAATTTCAGGTGAATTAGTCAATTCACTGCAGAGATATGAGTATTTTAACCCAAGGCAGATGAACAGATGGACACTGTGCGAACATGGTTACAGGTGGAGCCACCATTTTTAATGTATTTAAAAAGCAATCCAAGGGCTACATTTGTATAAATTTTATTTCCTGATCAGTCAAACGGTTCCCAAGATATGAGGGTTTATGTGTGGAAACAGACGCACAAATGGACGCTGGATATAGTGGAAAGGTCAGAGGTCAACGCGAATTGTTTAGGCACCAGTACACATGTGACCGGATTATTGGTGAAAGTTTAGGAAAAATCGGTCAATTAGTCTCAGAGGAGCTCTCTGGAAATGAACGTGGCAGCGGCGGAGGAACCCGGTCAAAATCATAGTATCCGCAAAACTTCGTTTTGGCGGATACAAAAATACAGATGGCTCCACCAGTCTGCAGAAACTAATAAAAACACTTAATGGTCAATATCCATGCAAAGAATCATGGTGATCTCCGCCTTAGTTGTTCAGATACTTCAGCTTTTGTATCAGATTGTCCATAATTCTGAGGGATACTTCGGAGTCCTATAGCTTGAAGGATATGGGTAACAGAGACCCAATTTCAAGTTTCCATAGGCACTTTTCATGGGCCACCTTGCACGACAAGAATGAAGATTCTATGTCCAGTTGTTGCGATTTGTACCCTTTTGACAGATAACCACATCTTTAAAGGTCTCAAAAAAAGAGACAAAATTCGTAAAAATTTGAAAAAATTGAGATGGCGCACCCAGTCTGCAGAAACTGATGGAACAGCTCATGATCAATATGTATGCCGAAAATCATGACTATCAGTGTTGTAGTTATTGAGATACTGCAATTTTTGTATCAAATTCTACATTATTCTGGGGGGTATTTGAGAGCCATACAGCTTAAAGAATATGGGTAACAGAGACCTAATTTCAGGTTTCCACAGGCACTTTTCATGGGCCTCCTTGCATGACAAGAATGAAGATTCTAGGTCCAGTTGTTGCGATTTGTACCCTTTTGACAGATAACCACATCTTTAACCCTTTACTGTTCAGATTAGCCTGTGGATTGTCACACTCCTACTGTTCAGATTTATTTTGCATTTTTTCCACATTTTGACATGAATCTATATAAGAGACATTAACTCAGTAACCGTTAAAGGTTTCTTTGTGAAATTTTCAGCTTTTACTGTCAGGTATATGTCCATCATGTTATTTTATTTATTTTCTATATACCTGGTTTGATATGTATGTAACTAAGGTATATACAGGTAAAAACAGGTAAATCTGTACTAACTGTATTTCCACTCACTGGTATATCACCAAAATGACCCCTTTCATCCTGTTCAGGTAACCCATTAACCCTTTGATTAAAAAAGGGAAATGTAAGGATTTTTTTTCACTCTAAGGTAATTATTAATTAAAGGTAAGAAAAAGGTAAATGATTTGGTTTAATACTGGAAAGGGAACCACCAATGAACCAGCATGTGCAAGTAAATTGGATTTTTCTGTGGAAATCAAATATTTTTCACCTGAAAAGCTTGCTGACCCAAAGAGCACATTCTATGATTATTAACATATAACACATATGTTTACCTGTACAGGTAAGTAAAGGTAAATTATTTTTTTTCTGAATATGTTAGCAAACACCTTGTTCATCAATATAGTTACTATAAATTAATACCTTCTCTATTTATGGACTGTATAATTCATTTTGATATAAGAACAGGTGCTTTTAATACAGTAATTAAGTTACCTATGTGAATAGTACCTTTGTTCTTCAACTGATCTAATTACCTGTGGCAGTGACAAAATCATGCTGAAAAGTGGCTGAGAAGAATATGGATAAACAAATGTCAACTGTGTAAAACCATTATATTTTGATTTTTCAGACATGTAAAACATAAATTGATAATTTTGGTTACGGTTACACATAAAAACATACTCACCTGTACAGGTGAGTTCAGGTAAATACAGGTAAATTATTTTTTTAATGAAGTATATATTTTATACATGTAATAAGGGAGAAAAAAAACATACAACTTAATTTTGAGTGCCATGTGTAAAATTTATGAATTATAGGTACTAACTGCACTAATCATTGGGTTACCTGAAATGATACCTTTAATCTTAAACAGATTTAATTACCTTTGTAAGTACAGAATATAAAGACAACTTTTTATTTTAAAAGTGGAGAGGAAATTTTTGAAGGAGTTAAAACAATATGCAGAAACTATCTTTTAATTAACTGCACAGCCACGAGACTTGTGGATTTCAATTTTGCCAATTTCTACCTGTAAAAGTTTACTCACCTGCACAGGTAAGATCAGGTAAATAAAGGTAAATTCTCATTTTTTTAATTTAAATTATATATTATACTTGTTATAAGGGACATTGCAATAAAAACTATTTACTTTTGTCCAATGTGCAAAATATATAATTTATGGGTGTGAAATGCACTAATTATCTGGTTACCTGTAATATACCTTTTTATGTCAAATTAATATATTTTTACATGTGCAGGCAAAAACAAATCGCCGACTGATTTTAGAATAAAATCTGGAAAAATGTGTCTACCCTGTTTGTTAACATTTCATGCAATAATAAAATTGCTGTTTAGTTGGTCTGTCGCGTTTATCTGCACTTGTAAAAATCCAGGTGCGACAGGTAAACAGGTGTGCACTTGGTTCGATCAACGATTAGCCTAAATAAACGTTGATATATCCAAATCTTTCCCATTCGAAACAGTGCGAATGTACTAAAATTTGAAATAAAAAATCAAAACAAATATGTCTTGCACTTGTGAAAACTCTTATTTTCTTAATTGAGGGTATCCATGCAATTTCTTTTGAAGTAACCGCCCCTCCGCGGCTGACGGTGATTGAGCGATAATGAGTGAATTTAGCAATATGTAGCACACAAGGTACATTAACGAGGCGGTTTTGCAGACTTTAGTCACAGAATTATCCTATCTAGTAAATATAACGGAAAAATAAAAATAAATAAAACATTTACTGGACAATTAAGATGCAAGACGACACGTCTGTTTGGGTTTTTTTCCTGAACGGTCCAATTTTACCGCGTCATCCCTCAGCCAGCGGTGACGCACTGACGCTGCAAACTTTTCTCACCCAATCGTATCTACTTTTACATCAGCAAGGTTCACGTGACTGGGTCTGGCGTGTTTATTTTGTAAAGTCTTTTAAATGGACATGGTTCACGTGACTGAGTCTGGCGTGTTTATTATAAGAAGCATCATGAGATGCTGTGCCGACTGGCGGTCTGATTATTCTTTTTTTTTTGTGGGGGTGGTGGGGGGAGTTACCTGGAAACATCCTCTCACGTCATGCAATATGTATGCATTAGAATCGATTCTTTCCCGCAGGGATCAGAAACAATGAAAACACTGGTAGTACTAGTGGAACAATAATTTATTACATATATATAATAAATAGGCCTATGCACATTAATGTAAACAAATCGTTATTAACAAGAATATAAAATAACGGAAAATCAATATTTTTTATTGTTGAAAAGGTGTTTTTAAAATGTGCTATTGGGGATAATGCACATAATACCAAAGTTTATAAACGTGAGAAAACGATACTAAACTGTGAAGTAACACCAAAGAAACATGTTTTCACAGTACATTTTAATGTATGTTAAGTTATTCAAATATATAGGCCTAGGTAAGTCCAACAATGCTTATCAAAATCATGCCTAGTTACTATGATTTCATAGCAGTACATTCTGGTATCTTAGAGGAAAATTGCACGTAGGCTTACATATCTTCATGCACTTACTTATCCAGGTCTTCAATTTGCACTTTATTTCAGTGACATTTAAATGAAGCATAATTACGTCATATGAAATTAATATAAAATGGAAATATAATATATAATTACATTTATTTAATTCAACTTCACTTGAAGAAAAGTAGGAAATTTATTTTATAATTTTGAGATGCACAATTCCTTGGTTAACTAGATGTATACACGAGACCTAACTTCAAATCATATAGCTAATCTGGTAACCTCCGTATGCAACTTTGTACATTTAGGCCCTCATATAGTCAGAAATCATGCACTGCTGATAAAACTTCAGCTTTAGCAGGAAAGCATGCGGTCTCCCCAGGCTGCAAGGTGCATGGTGATTTCACGGAGAGGCGGAGTTCCAGTTAATTATAAAACAATATGCAGCAACAATTCAATAATTCTTAAGAAGCACCTGGAATGTTCCAAAAACTTCTAATAAGTTATGATCTCTTGGGTGTTTGTTTATTTATTTATTTTGTATTCACCAGTCCCGTCAGCTGTAGAGACGCGGACCATGACCTACACCTGGCAATTATACATGTCGTTCGGTTCCCGAACATTGTAAATGATGTCATTATCCTTTGATGATTAATGTAATTGATGCCAATTTAAATTAGTAATTTTCACTCCGAATCCCCGTCTGGTTGGCCACATGTTGTGTGCTGTCTTTCCGCTAAAATCTTCTGTGTGATAGGAAAATTTCCTTGTGCTAATAAAACTGTCAATCAAACGTGAAAATGACAAGGTCGGTGGGTAAAAATAGAAGCCGACACCCTGTGGTATTTTAGGTCTTCGAAAGGGGCAAGTTTGAGACAAAGCCATCAAACATTTTGCAATATAGATATATTTGTATACCTGCGTCTTTTAAATCTTATTTTACAGCAATGGAAAGGTACAATTAGATTTCAGTCTAATTTGTCCACCTGCATGATTTCTCGATCGTCATTTTGAATATACCATGCGCATGCATATCGAAAGTCCGCATCTTTGGTCTTAATATTTTACTTTCACTGTGTCACCGTCACTATATATATACGCTATAGCTTCTAATTTAAGATTGGCGAATGCATTTTATTCATTTTCTTGCATGTATCATGACTGAGACTGACTCCGCCGTATGACTTTAAAGGATTATCATGACCACGACACATTTTCCATATTTAATCCCTGGGCCATGCATGCAAGCGTTGACTGGGTTTTGAGAGCGATATCAATATAAAGCGGCGTTTATACCGGGTGCACGTACGGTATATGCGATATATATGCAGTCTGCGGTATACGTTATGTATTTTTTATGAATATAGGCGGCGAATGAACCCGATTTGAGAAACTTTCATGGATGAAATATAAAAAGGAGTTATAAGTTCTGGTATTAGTGATCAGATTTTATGTTTAAAAGGTACAAACATTTATAACGCAGTACTATTCCTTACAACAATGAATAGCCTGTTATAGGCAAACGTATTACAAAAAAAAAATTATTTACTTCAATTCATATAATAATAGGTTATATTTTTAAAATTTAGTTTGCTATGTGCCATATATATTTAAAGATGTTTTGCAGCTCCGCCCAAAATCTGTTTCACTGGCAGTGACAACTACTGGTGCTTTTATCAATCACTAATGAAAATTATAATACGCACATAGGCCTATATATATACACACACACACACACACACAAAAGCGCGCACACGTGCACGTACACATGTAGCCTATACATATAAAGGAAGTACTACACATATAAAAATTTGTAAAATCTGTTCAGTATGTGTTAAAACCGTATTAATACATATTTGTTCAAGCGTATAAGTCACTTACTGTCTTGTTTTACATATTCAAGGATCTGGGTGTATATAGGCGTACAGTTCCACGTACGTCTAAAAATAATTACTTCAATATTTCATGGAGTATAAAGTTATCTTTATATTTTACACTGGAAAATTAACTATATCTCTATAATATCTGGCTGTTTCTAATTTAAGACGGTATTAATTTTATTTTCAATCCAAAAAGCCTCTTAGAATGATTGACAGTTCTTGTGCCCGATTACGATTGTACATAAAATGTTTGGCACAGAAATGATCACTAGTAAACAGTCAGACATCACATATATATACGACATGATATATGACAGTATCTTCGATTTTTAGTTAAGAAAATATGTTAATATTTAAAATAAATACTCATTTTATTATATGATATCGGTTAAAAATGGTTTTCCAGTGCCAGTACATGACACAGTAAGGAGGTCACGCAGATCACGTGCGTGGTGTCTGTCAGACGCGTCAGTCAGTCGGACGGCGATCATTGGTCACAAGTTAAACCAATAAAAAAGGGGTTAATATATGATCTTGGAAATGTTTAACGGAAGTTAAATCTGTAAACACACTGCACTTGATTTTGTCACCAGGATTGATTGCCAACATTTGGTAATTTACCGATTTCTGATGAATTTAGCGTAGGAGTCTGATTTTACTCTCGCAGCCGACATGTTACCAGGGCCCACGTAACAAGGCCACGTGAGTGAAAGTCAATCATTTTTATATTTTTCCAACAAGTCTGCGTTCGCGCCAGTTTGGATCTTGGTCACATGTTAGAACAACACTTGACGTTTTTCTCTTTCATTTAAGTACAAATATGATGGATGACAATAGACATTTCACCCCCAAAACTTGCCCCAATTACGGGTATGTAAAATGGGCTTTAGCGCGCCCGGGCGGGCGCCTTTGAACTACAGGCCCGTGACAAACGCGCGCCCTGGCGGGCGTTATTGGAGTTTAAAGCCTTAAAGGTCTCAAAAAAAGAGAAAAAATTCGTAAAAATTTGAAAAAAATAGAGGTGGCGCACCCAGTCTGCAGAAACTGATGAAACACTCCATGATCAATATCCCTGCAAACAATTATGGTGATCTCGGCATTAGCTGTTCAGATACTTCAGCTTTCGTATCAAATTTTCCATTATTCTGAGCTGTATTTTGGAGTGCCATAGCTCGAAGGATATGGGTAACAGAGACATAATTTCTGGTTTCCATGGAGACTTTTCATAGGTCTCTCAGTGTGTGGAGAATGAAGATTCTAGGTCCAGTCGTTACGATTTGTGCCGAGTTAACAGATGACAGCATCCTTAAAGGTCTCAAAAATAGAGGAAAAAATCGTAAAAAATCGAATACAGGTGGCGCCACCATTCAGCAGGAACTGATGGAACATCTCATGATCAATACCTTAGCCAAAAATTATGACCATCAGTGATGCAGTCAATTAGATATTGAAGATTTTGTATGAAATTTTTGACTTTTCTGGGGGTTCTTTGGGGCCCCATAGCTCGAAGGATATGGGTAACAGAGACATAATTTCTGGTTTCCATGGAGACTTTTAATAGGTCTCTCATTGTGTGGAGAATGAAGATTCTAGGTCCAGTCGTTACGATTTGTGCCATGTTAACAGATGACAGCATCCTTAAAGGTCTCAAAAATAGAGGAAAAAATTCGTAAAAAAATTGAACAATACAGGTGGCGCCACCAGTCTGCAGGAAGTGATGGAACATCTCATGATCAATATGTATGCCAAACATCATGACCATCAGTGATGCAGTTATTGAGAAATTGAAGTTTTTGTATGAAATTTTTTACTATTCTGGGGGGGTACTTTGGGGCCCCATAGCTCGAAGGATATGGGTAACAGAGGCCTTACTTCTGGTTTCCAAGGAGATTTTTCATGGACCAATCAGTGTGTCGAAAATTAGGATTCTAGGTCCAGTCTTTACGAATTGTGCCTTGTTAACAGATGTTCACATTTTTAAAGGTCTCAAAAATAGAGAAAAAAATCGTTAACAATCGAAAAATACAGGTGGCGCCACCAGTCTGCAGAAATTGATGAAACATCTCATAATCAATACGTATGCCAAAAATCATGACCATCAGTGATGCAGTAAATGAGATATTTAAGTTTTTGTATGAAATTTTTGACTATTCTGGGGGATATTTTGGGGCCCCATAGCTCGAAGGATATGGGTGACAGAGACATAATTTCTGGTTTCCATGGAGACTTTTCATAGGTCTCTCAGTGTGTGGAGAATGAAGATTCTAGGTCCAGTCGTTACGATTTGTGCTGAGTTAACAGATGACAACATCCTTAAAGGTCTCAAAAATAGAGGAAAAAATTCGTAAAAAAATTGAACAATACAGGTGGCACCACCAGTCTGCAGGAAGTGATGGAACATCTCATGATCAATATGTATGCCAAAAATCATGACCATCAGTCAAGTAGTTAATGAGACATGAAGTTTTTGTATGAAATTTTTTACTTTTCTGGGGGGTACTTTGGGGCCCCATAGCTCGAAGGAAACAGAGACCTAATTTCTGGTTTCCAAGGATTTTTTTTTTTATGGACCTCTCAGAATCCCAAGTTACAAGGTTCTAAGTCCAGCAGTTATGATCTGTGCCTGGTTAACGGACGCACAGACAGACAGACAGACGGACGACGGACAAAGAGTGATCGCTATAGCTCGGATGACTTCTAGTCAGCTGAGCTAAAAATCATTCATCAAAGGGGGGGTGGCCTCTCTGGATTTAAAAACTTTTGTTAAAAAAGTTTACAATCTAAAAATGAAAAACATATGAAAAAATCATAAACAAACAGGCATTTTTTCACACCTTAAGTACAATTTTAATAAATAAATAAGTAAATATATATATATATATATATATATATATATATATATATATATATATGGCACTTTTAAACAAATATCTGTGGTTACAAGGTGTGTTATAGCACATTTCATTAGGGTTTTTGTGATACAGCAGTGAGATCATGGTTAAAATGGGGCATATCTACTGCTTTCATACAGAGCTCTGAAATATGTGTATATAAAGCCTATAATCACCATTTTTGATTGACAATTTAAGAGAAAATGTAGGAAAAAGTATTAATATCTCATGAACAGTGAAAGGATGTAAAAAATATGACTTTCTTGAAAAAAATTGCAGCACTGCAAAGGACCTTCAGCTCCAACTGAGATTGTACATGAATGATCTAGATTTTCAGATAATGTACATGTTTTCTCTTCTGAATTCTTCAAATCTGCTTTTATGGTCAATTCCTAACATCTGTCTCACCTGACTTTTGTGTATGGAGATTGCCCACGCCAGCTTCAGGGGAAGTTGTCTGCGACTCAGGAAGTGTCCCCCAGAGGCTTTAAATGTCCATCTTTCTTGACTTATGGTCACCTTTTCTCCTGACATAAACTGAACAATGGGCAAACCTGAAACATGACACAAATGACAAGGTTTAATAATCCTTACTGAAATGATATCACCTACGGGTAGTGTAATTAATATTACATCAGGTTTGCAAATACATTGTTTTATATAACCCATATTGTAAAATTGATACTTATAATGCATTATTGAAACAATTATTAAACTAGAATTTCTTAGCAACGTGGGTGCCATAACAGTTTGCCATAGTATTCCCAGACTATTAACCCCTCCTTTAAATATAGGCCCCCATTTTCAGCAGCATATACTGACACTTGGCAGGCCACCATGGTTTATTCTATCTATCAACTTGAGAAACAATATTTTTCACCAAATATGGGAATATTCAAGGTCAAATCCCCTCTAACAGGAGAGGTCATGATCCAAATTTAAATATACCTCCTCTCATATCCCATAAATATGTATATGCAAAATATGAAAGATATTTGTCTATTGGTACTTAACTTATAATGCTCACAGTACTGTCAAGTGGCAATGATGGGGGCATTAAAAGGTGCGAAAACATGAAAAAGACAGGTGGCGCCACCTGTCTTCCACAGAAGACAAAGCTATAAAAAATCTTTGGTCAATTTGATTTTTGGACCAATCCATGCATTATTTCTTGAGATATTTAAGAATTTTATGTAATTTTCCCAGCTAATATGGATGTATTCAAGGTCAAGGTCACTCTCCTAATAAAAGTCTTGACACCATTTTAAAAAGGCTTAATCGGGTCACTTAAATCTATGCACATGTCAAATTTTGTAAAGATCTGTGGAATATTTTTTTTTTTGAGTAATCTAGCCTGAAAGAAATCTCTGTGGCGGCTGCGGCATGATGGTAGTATTCTGACTCTGTTTGGGGATACAATTAGGAGTCCAATATGCATTTTCTCATTACCCCTATTGTTAACTGACGCATTTTTACAGTTATGCAGAATTTTAAATGAGGGAATATTGTGGAAAAAAGGTGTAAGGTGTCATACATACCATGTTCTCTTGCTTCAAATCCAACCACGACTCCCCTAGCACCATTGACCAGCCCTCGCTGTACATCAAGGTTTTTAGCAAGCATCACCTGTGGAGTAACAGTTATTGTAGTCAGTAAAACAATAATCATCAGCAATATATTATTATAATTAAGTATACTGTGTATAATGTACATCAGTAAATTCCTGAATCCCAAATAAACCTCTTATTCCTGTTCAAATTTCTAATGATATATAGTGAGATTAAAACTTATAGGACACAAACATCACTTTCAAATATATACTCAAATTATATAGACCTTTCAAAATTAGTATAAGGAAATGGATATGGCAGAACATGGCATGTGATGATTCTTTAAATGTTAAGACTTTTCCCATAAGGGTGGCACAATATTTCCCATAAATCTATTGATATATATATATCAATAAAAACTGACCAATTCATGTATCTATCATTCTAGCAAGAATCTATGTGATTATTAATGGCTAATCTGTCAAGGAGTAGGAAATCCTTGGCTTTAATACTGACATCTAGTTAGTTTATGAAAACCACCTCCCAGATGTCTAAAGAAAGGCTGGACAAGCTCAAAGGCTTGGGGCATTCCAAAAATTAAATCAAAACTAGACAAGGCAGATGGCACCACAGTTTAAATATTCTGGGTATAAACAATCATGGAATAACAGTATATCCGTTAATCCTGGATAAATGCTTCATAAAGTGTCCTGAGCCTGCTTGACATGCACCATTCAGAGCTAAGAATGATAAGTGTAGACAAAGCTTCTGCTCATCACAGACAAAAAGTTTCTACAGTATTAACTATATGCTGTACAAAATCCACACCATCTGCAGCCTAACAAATGTCTGAGATATTCTGTTTCCCTGCTCAAGCTTTGCCCGTACCTGATGCAACAACTCATACACAAGAAAGTTGCCTCCTCCACTGTGCCAGTAGAATTAGGAACAATGTACCAGAAGCTGTGTATGGAAACAAGTTATCGTGGGCATACATAACTATGATCATCTCAGGGAGAGAGTTAACCTGCATCTTCATAAACTTTTGTGAAGGGGCCCTGGATGGCTTAACATTCCTGTGGTTAGGTGAGGTCAAAAGCTCACTTTCCAGACACTTATGAGTAAAATTCCAGAAGAACTAAGTTTTTAAACTGCTGGAGAACAGTGCAGAAAGAACAGATGGAATTTTCTCCATGCAGCGCTTATTTTTAGTTTCAAGAGCTCCAGCAAATATTTTGTCATCTTGAAACCTTATCCAAGACCTCTCCAATATTATGTATTTTCTGGTATCCTTTCTAGCATTTTTCTTTAACTGTTATGTTTATTTTACGCTGTTGACATATTAGCCTTTGGGTCAACATGGCAACACCAATCAAAAAGGTAAATTACGAAATAAATACCCCTTTCACACACAAAACTGTTTAAAACATTTTGGGCAAAGCTCATTTATCCAATCAGTTTTAAATTGTCATGTAAATTCACACAGGCAGCCAGCACAAGGGCAGGAAATGTACATTTTATTTTTGAAACATATAAAAGCATGCTAACACAAGCATTAGCACTCATGCTGTGACCCAGTTGCTTCTTGAAACCTAGGTCTAAACCATTTTGGATGCAATTTGATTTGCATTTGAAATGGTTTGAAACCATCTCCCGATCATAATTCAAAATGTTTTGGTCAAAAATTGCTATGTGAATTATCAATTCACATTAAAAACACTTTGAAACCTTTCTGCATTTGCAGTGTGAAAGGGGTAAAATACAGTGGAACCCCACAATTACGACCACCCTGGGGACCGAGCAAAGTGGTCGTAATTTGGGGGTGGTCGTATTTGTGAAACTATTACCGTGGTCGCATATAACACGCTGATATTTAATGTGTATCAAAATTTATCTATTGCATATCTTTAATGTGAATTATAACAAAATATTTTGCTTAGCGGAGGACCCTTATTATGAATGTTTTGTGTGTAGCTGAACATATTTATTCATGATAAAAATTAATATACATGTACACATACGTAGTGACAGATGTTTAACAATTAATAACACTAAGGCAATACGATTACAACCTGCTGAATGCACATTGAACATAATACGTGGCTGTCATATATTAAGCCTTCCGCTTGAGTATATATTGCGTGCACTTGAGTTTTCCAGACGCATAACTGCTGAGCCATTTGGTGCTGACTGCGCGTGGTGTTGCCGCCTTGATTAACGCCACTTTATCCTTCAAGGGGAGCTCTTTCAGAGGCATGTTTGCCTATAACAGCAAGATATTTAAATGCAGTAGAGAAATAAACTGACAACGATCTATCAGAAAAGGCAAGTTAATGTGAGGGATTTTTTCCCCATGCAAGCTTTATTTATACATTTTACTGACTGCTCAATAATCAGTGTCAGTAAGGTATGAACACATTTAGGATTAACTAGGTCGTTAATTTTACCAATGAGGATCGAACAATATGTGATGAGTTGAAATATTAAGCCCACACTTATGGTAGCTGTAATAGAGGTGATCACTGAGGGGCAATTAGCATCTGACCCCAGGTCAGACCGTCTCATGAAGTAATCAGGCCGATGGTTACCCTCTTTGGGTATCTATAACCTACCCCTCAACGAGTCTCAGCGAAGACACCGAGTCGGGAGGATATACGGGACCAGATTAACACTCGGGTTAAGATACCTTGTTACCCGCTTTGATCTTTCGTTAAGGCGCCTGTGACAAGACGCAGCCATTGACTCGTGACAAATGTTGTTTCAGTACTTCTCGGCGGTGGTCGCATTAGCGGGGTCGCATTAGCGCTGGGGCCAGGAAATCTGGTCGTAATTCTGAATTCAGGGGTGGTCGTAATTCTGAGTCATTTTTAAACATAAATAAACTAAAAAAAATTCGGGACCAAGCAAAATGGTCGTAATTGTGGGGTGGTCGCAATTGTGGGGTGGTCGCAAGGCGGGGTTCCACTGTACTGGTGTGTCGTCACCTACCTGGGCCCCTTGTTTGAGTTCTATGGACTGTTTGACTGGACACTGAGCGTTTATTGTTTGCAGATACGCTTCATCACTGTCCCAGCTCGTGAAAACACGTGCAGGTCCTGCAGAAGAAAGCAAACATGAGCTGCATAACACATGAAGTGTATTAAATTAAGTTCTACTTATATCTTAAGCAGATTAATTTGTATCTCAAGCAGGATAAAGATGAAAATATTGCAAGATTATATATGATATTCCACATTCTGTTAACCTCTACAGATAGGAGAAGTTTATATGATGTATATGTTAATGACTTGTCTAGATTTATACACGGAATCACTTCAATGTCATAGAAAATTTAAATTATAAGGCCAAAAAAAAAAGGTTTTGTTCTCAGGCACTTTTTTTTCAGAAATTAACGCAGGTGGGCAATTTTTGTTAACCTTTATTTGTATGTTTCAATAAAATGTCATATGATTAGGGAAAAGCATGATAATTACAGATTATTTTTGCTAAACAGGTAAAAGAAAAAATAACAAAGGAAATCTTATCAAAATTGTATTATTTTATTTTCTCAAAATTGTAAGTTCCATTGAAAATCAAACTAAAAATTTTTTATGCGGGGGAATTAAATTGATGCCAGCAGTGACTGAGAACCCTACCTATTATTTCTTTTGGCCTAATCTGCTTGACACTAACTTCCAGTATACAACTCTAGAAACAATGTTAAAAAGGGCTTATATAATATACTGATCCATGCAATAGGACTGATTATGATAATCAATGTTTGTGCAAAACATAATATGCAATTATAGAGGTTTCTGACAAGAATCAGTTTAATAACTGATGGGTATAGTGAGAAGTAATATCAAAAGTAAATTACAATTTTAAAATTAGATGCAGCTAGCAAATTAATGATCAATATTAACGTGGCTTAGCCCTAATATTATCAGTCACTGACAACCAAACTTGGGACAAAAAAATCAAATGAAATACAAGGTCACCTGTAAGTTTATAATTTAATCAATCATCCATCGCAGAATCTGGGATAAAGTAATCAACATAGAGGTCATAAAGTCACCTGTAAGTTTTTGTAAGTGCATCTTGTTAATGAGATCAACATCATCCTTGTGGGTACAGAGTCTGGTCGCTATGATACCGTGGTTATCCAGCTCATGGCTGCTGGTCGCTGCGAGGGCTTCATACACACTGTCAGGACACCTGTCAACATGGGTAAAAAAAAGCATTTATGAATCTGTGTGCAGTCTTCAAATATCCATGAAGTTATTCATTTTTTCACTCATTGGTTTCAAGGATGGCAAAGAAATCTGTCTTTCAAATACTGGCAGTGTCAAGACCGGGAACTTCACCTTTGAAGTCCGACACCTTTATGGTTATGACCTACTCCTGCCACTGTTGTTCAGTGTGACCACATATTAAGATAAACTTATGATCTGCATGATGACATTACAACAGGGTTGGGCTTTATTAGTTTTTTTAAATCATGAAAATTATACAAAAATTTATCCAGATTTATTGTGATTGCAAAAGATCAAGATACCAGGTCTGTGGTTCAGGGGTAGAGCACATTACTCAAAGCCAGGAGGTCATGGGTTCAAATCTCAGCCGAGGCAGTGAGATGTTCATGGTAGGCCCACAGCCAGGGTGAGGGCTCTGCAGGCTTTATGGGAAGGATGTGCCCAACAGCTGTGTATCACTCACAAAAGAATGCTTGGGGGTTCCTCGGTGTTTTGACCAAGCAATGGGGATGTTTACACACCCAGGACCAACAAGTGTGGTTGACACCAGGCCTGGGTGACACCAGGATACAAAAATAATACGATAGGAAATGAGTACTACAGCCCTGTCACATAGTTCTAATCTGAAATGGATCTCTGCAGGTGAACATACCTAGATTAAGATTTGGATAAGACATCTTAAAAAATGTAGGCATTTATCTATCTCCACATAAAAAAAAAATCAAGATCTTGCACAGGAATTCCTGCAATTGTCATCATATATCATAGGTTCTTCCAACTGTCATAATTTCTTGGACCACCTTTATGCCAGAAAAAAAAACAGAATTTGTTGTAAATCCTCATTTTGAACATATGATACCCTTGTACTCTTTATAATATAACAATTACTTCTAAATAGAATTACATGCAGTTCATTCAAATAAACAATATCCTTAAAATTAAAAATGATCAGAAATTCATCCTTGAAAATAAATGACTTTTTTTAACAAAAGAGGACCTTGGTGATGTCATTATCTTTAAGTAATAAACTTAACAGGCCATGTTTGTGTATCAAAACTGTGAAAAACAAGCAAATTCAAGGAATTAATGTCCTCTGCTTTTGCCTTCAAGTCTGGGATGATTTTAAGGTATGTTGTGACTAAGCGCAAATAGTTTTAACCATGCTAAACAGTAGGCAGCAACTAGCAGTTACTGCAAAAAATTCAAGTAATTTATGTCCCCTACTAGTGACACCTGTGGTGAGTAGTAACGCTAAATTGGCTGATTCATCATATGAACAATGAAAGAGCCTATTGTATTATTATCTAATCAGACAGACACACCAAAACCAACCCCACCCCAGGTAATCATTGGAGCAATCAGTGACTTAAATCTGAATGAAACTAGATAATATTTATGTTTAACGTATGGAAACAACAGAGACAGACAGAGGGACTGACAGAGGGACAAATCTTCTGAACCTTGCATTACAATTTACAGAAAGATATGAAGCACAATCAACAGGTCTCCATCAATTTGAAGAGTTGAATTTTTCTCCATCTTCTTTGCTTACCTGCCCATCCTAACTTGCTGGAGGATGTTGATGAAGTTAACATCTGACTGGCGACGGACCTCTGTCAGCTGAAGGTTCATGTGTACACAATGTCTCCAACTCCTTGACTGTCCAAAAATACAGAACTTTGGTAATGCTAAATGTAGGGCTAGCACTGATATAAATTTCAATGTGACAGGGTCAAGATATAAACAGTAATTGCTCAAAGTAACAAGAATCAATACAATCATCTATGGCTTTGGCAAGAATGAATAAAATTATCAATGGCTCTGACAAGAATCAACATGATTACTGATGGCTCTCATAAGAACCAAAGCCAAAATAAATAAAATACTCAAGAAATTTCACATGATTTAAGTACAATAAGTCTTTGAAGATTAGTACAACTTTCTTCTGACAGGGGTCAGCACTGGATTAATTAATGGAACTGATGCTCCTGAGTGACAGAAGGGCAGCTTAAAAATTGATTAAAATACACCCCTCTGTTAATGTGAGCGTGAATTTGGTTATCATAGTTTGTTGGTAGCAAATTACAAAACCTTTTTTCTTCAAGGGACCAGGTAATGGCCTGTTTATTGCACTGTCTACGGGATGAGGATGAATGAATGTAACAACATGATAAGCGAGAAATTAGAATGAGGTAATTATCAAGCCTTTTGAATAAAGTTTGTATATACACAGAGTGAAGAATCATCCAAAAGTCATGACCTCTTCAATCCCTAAATCAATTTATCAATGAGATATTCAATTCTCGTATATTACTAGTAACCATCTATTTTTATTTAGTTAATTTTATTCTAAGCTCTCTTTTTTTAATGATTTCATTAAAAAACAGCATAATACAAAAGTGACTACCTAATATGGCAATCAAGGTGTTAAAATAAATCCTAAATCCGTTTTATGATTTATACTTTTTTTACCAATCACTGGATAGATGCAATGTATGGTTACATGAGAACATCACAATTGGCAGTCAACTATGGCTGTTTTTGCCTGTCACCAATAAACCTCAGCAACATAAATGGGGCTGAAATGGTCTGACTCCTTTTGTTTTTTTTTTTTAATAATTATTTCTTAAAATATATGTACCCAACAGGCTTCCCTTACAACACACATCTTTCCCAAGGAAAATGGCAAGAAGACTTAATAGGCTACACCCCCCCCCCCCCCCTCCGAAGTGATTATTAAATCATAAATAAGGAACATACCTGAAATGCAAATTTACACTTTTCGTTCCCTTTGATAACCGGTGGTAATTGGAGGAAGTCTCCACACAAAACCAGCTGAATCCCACCAAAAACGGAGTCATTCTTCCTCACAACTCTGTCATGGAAAACAAATATATTATACAACATCCACATACAAATAGTGGTCAGTAATTATGCAGAGACCAAAAAAAAAAACATTCAGTAATGTTTCAGAAAATTCTGGCCATACTAACAGAGAGATGTTACAACTTAAAAGTTTGAAATTTTAAAATACAAGGATATCTCTCATAACAGGAACCTCTAATCAACCACAAAGTAACAATAATGTAAAAACATGCACATAAATAATACAAGCTGTACATAAATTTAAATTCTGTCAGAAACATAAGGAAGACAGGACACAAATACTTAGCAGTGAACAAAAAAAAAGTAACAACCTCACTATAAACTTGATGTTTTAGTGTGACCATAAATATACATATTTTTAATAGTTTTCCTGACAAAATAAGCAACCAAACTACGATGTTGAGACATTAACTTGAGCTTTATCTCCTGACAATGCCAGGATGATTACAGTAGGCATTACAATGAACCACCGGGGCAGACCAGCATGGGATTTAGATGTTTTTCACCACCAGGGCAGACCTGCATGGGATTAAGATGTTTTTCACCAACCACCCATCCCCTTAATGGGATGAAATATAAGCTTTTCAGCATTGTTATCCCTGGAATTTAATGGTTTACCCTTCCTGGGTATGTGCACCCTTATAGGGTATTAGTTTGTCAGTGTAAACTGTAAACACCTCCCATCAAAAGATCTTGGACCCACCACTGAACAGCAGTGTCCCAAGCTGACAGAATGGTGATGGATCTTCTTGATGATGAATAAGATACACATGATAAAGATGAAAAAAAATTTCAAATTGATCACTGGTTTCTTTCATTGATTAGAGATGACTTTTTAATTTCTTATAACTTGGGAGGATCCAATGTATAAAATCCTTTCATTCTGTAAGTTCATTAAACATACTCATTAAATGTTCATTATGCTGAATTGTAGATATTTTTGGGGAAAATAAATCAAATGTGATTCCCTTATCAATAACGGCTGTAAGAGTTGCTTACCTTGCTACTGTTTCAAGTTTGTTGAAGAACTCTCCATCCACCATAGATATCTCATCTATGATCAGATGTTTACATCTTCTCCACTGCTGGGCTACAGCTGGACGCTGAGCGAGGGTGATGCACTGTTCTAATGGAGCCTTCCCTGACCCAATACCTGGTCAAATATTATATATAACTTATAAGTTCACTGCTGGCCCACAGCTGAATGAAGCATGAGTGAGCAATGCAATTTTCTAAAGCCTAGGTCTCACCTACCACTTCCCAATACCGTGTCTCATGGTTCAGCCACGACAAGCCAGAATGTGGCATTGTCAGCACGTTTCATTGATGAAGTTGAAGATTGCTTTTTTGTGATATTTACAGCACATTGTTCCCACGGCATTTATGTTCATGTACAGTGCTGCTACACTACTGCGATGATTATAATCACCTTCTCTCATGGAAAAATGTGGTTAGCTGTAGAATGTAGATAGGCCAATTTTGTTCTAGTACTTGCCAAGTTCTCGCTACGGTACTGCTACTGTTATCTACTTTCACCTACGGCAGTATCACAGCAGCGTCACAGTAACCACGTTCTGCCACATTGTCCTTCAATCTCCTATGACAATGGATCCCCTTCTGGGGCGATAAAGGAATTGCTGTGGTACTGTTCTCAGGTTTTAACACGCTAAATAAGTTCCATCAGGGGTGCCTGGAGTGCCCATCTAAATATTAGGGGCCACGTTCTGTCCTGTTAGTTTTGAATAGTTCAATGAGAACGTGAATCCCTCATGACCACCCAGGTTCATTCATGTCCCCCTACGGTGTCCTACAATAAAAGCCATGTCCTACCAAATTCTACGACCTTCAAGAACATGGCAAACCATAGACAGAATGTGATAAGTGAGACCTAGGCTTATTGGAGTATTCTCCACAGCAATGCCTGGCCAAATGAGTGTTGTGTATTATGGCACTTTCTTTTTCTCTACATTCTAAAATACATAAATGTTGAACATTGCAAGTATATAAAACAATTCTGTCCATTCTTGAATTCAAACAGTTTTTGAGCATAATTTTCTGCATAATTTTCATTCTAAATAATACAATTATAACTAAAATAAACCAATTGTTTTGACATACATTTTCCCTTTAAAGTATTGGTACTTCTTTTGAAAATAAAATCTGCCTTTGCTACATAGTATTATATAGCATTCTAATTCACGCTTGTGTTCATGGACTATAATTAAGCTACACTTTCCTTACCAGCAAATGCATGGAGTGTTGTTCCACCAATATGACAGGCGGCAACCCCTGTACTGGCAGTAGCAAAGGTATGCTGTGGGGGCAGAGCACCTGGAAATCATTGAGAATATTCAGAAACACAGCCAATGCTATAAAATAAGGACAGTAGGTAGCACCTCTGGCCTTGAAGATTTACAAAGTCAAAGATCAATGCAAATATTTAGGCAATGATGAAAAGTAAATTCAAGAAACCATGTATTTTAATGATATTTGATATTCACTGACTGTATCATAATAAGTATAAACTAATATTGGTTTGGTTTAAACATATTTATTTAACCAGGATTACAAAAATAGCCGTTAGGCTAATGAAAATGTTTTCCTGGGAAACATATATACAAACAAAGATTCAGTACAAATACATGGTGATGACAAGTTAACATAGTAACACAAACATAGTGTAAACAAACATATACGTTAAAAAAATATTCACAGTTTCTTTTAATGTATGGCAGTTCTAAATAACAAAAAAAAGTATCTTTATTATTACCTAAAAATCTGTTAATTGAGATCAAAAAGTTTCTAATTTTAAAGCAAAAGTACATTCTGCATACACTGATAAAATTCAATAAGCTATCAACTGAGGCTATGAAGTCCATAATGGCCAATCCGGAGAAAACTTGCTTAAAGACTGAATGTCTGGCTTCAATTAATTGAGCACTGTTTCAGTTCATTCTCAGAAATCTTATACATCGTTTATATTTTCAAACACAAACAATTTGAAATATATACATGAGCAATTGTATCCTTGACATACTTACAAGAAACATTAACAGATCCTTTCCAGACAAACTCATATAATGTGAATGTCAAAACATTTTTTCTTTGTAGTAAGGTGAATGCTATCGGCTGAGGTGGAAAGGAATGTTCTGTCTGATCAGTAAAGTTCTTCTTGCTCTTTCTATTTAAATCAATGACATACAGTAACTTGTTTGACAAATGTGGAGGCCCCCCCTTCAAATTCCTTGTTTCCAGTACAAACTTTTGACAACAAGAAAATAGTCTCTAAAATAGATGTATTAAAAAAAAAAAGAGACAACTAATATTAATATTATCCAAAGAAAGGACTGTGACCTGTGTTTCAGTTGCATTTAGAAAACTCTCAACTTTGAAGCAGACACAACTGCAAAACATCAACTGCTCCTGTCTCTGTGTAAAGGCCTGTTGCCAGAAGCATGACAGACTAACTAAATTTTGTCATTGCAAAGGTTGTCTTTGCAGGCAGTGGGCAAGTGAAATGAGAAGGAAAGAATTAAAATGACCAAGGTATAAGTAGTGCAGGGGTAAATGTTAACACATGATCATTACCTATAATTCGCTTCAGCAGGAAGGACTTTCCAGTCCCAGCACTTCCCGTGAAGAAGACGTTCTGACCACTCAGCACTGCCTGTAGTACCTTCTGCTGTTCCTTGGACAACACACTTAGGGCAGCTCTTGGTTTCATGCTTTTTGTGCCACTTTTTGTGTCATTACAAAAACGCTTGCTGACCTGTTAACAGCAATCATATACAGTTATATATTACATAATGAATAGACTTATGGCCTTGTGGACTAAAGTAAATCAGAAACCAGATTAAATCTATTTAACAATTTGACAAAGTAGATTAACATATCAATTTGACAAAGTAAATATGTTGTTTCACTAAAATTAACAATTTGTAAATTATGAATTTAATCATTTGATTACAAAGGATAAGAAAATAGTTTTATTTACAGATCAAGAGATCCTGACTGTTCTGCAACAGAAGGAAAATCTGTAAAATTACGATAGGATTTGTCTGAAGTCTAAAAGACCTTATTTTTTTTCATAATACCCCACAACAAATGTTTCTCACCCAATGTTCATTCACCTCATAAAATATCAGTATCTCTATTCTAAAAAATATTTTAGACAGAAATTCTGCATAACAGACTTATATGAATGAAATGAATTTGAAATAATCCTGATCATGATTTCACCTGTGTAAAATTCCAAATTGTAGGGCAATTAAAAAAAATTTCACAAAGTTGCAAAAAGTAAAATGGTTTTACCAACCTAAAGTCCATTAAATCCTAAAATCCAATTATTTAAATAATAATAAAGTTGAACTCACCTGGTTTTCTTTGTCTTGGCCCTCCCCCATCCTTTTTCTTTTCCCTTTTGGAGTGAACAACCCAGTATCTTTGGAGGCAGCTGCCAAACGCTGATTATGAACATTTTCAATGTCTTTCATTGTCAGAGGAGAAATCTCCTGGAAACACCTCGCCTTGTCAGAGAGAAATTTTTGTCGTTCACTCACAAACCCTTTATGTTTGAGGCACTCCAGTTTGGTTTTGAGTGCTTTGACAAATATCCTGAGCTTATCAGGCGGACAGTTGGACAACATCAGACGTTTGTTGATATTCTGTAGGTGTATGGTGGTTTTACCATCTTTGACAAATTTGGTGAACATCTGAGGATCTTTTGCATGAAACTTGTGAATGGCTTTGCCGAGTTGAGCCTGTATGTAAATGTCTCTGAATTCATTCCTCAGCAAACCGAGCACCGCTTGCCGGTAAACATTGCACTTTGTCACTTGACCACTGGCGGCCAAATCCTCCACAGCCACAGAGCATGTCAACTCACCAATCTCCGCACTCATCTCTACAAATGAAGGATGAAAAAGGTGAGAACTTTTTAAAGTAGCAACATCGTCTGTGCACCCAAATGCTATTGTTTTATTTTAATGGAGGTAGTATTAGGTCATTTAGTGTCTTTGTTTGCCTGAACCAAAGAGTATTTTATGGGGTTTATTTGAAACCTATTTCAGGCTATATATTCTAAAAATCTTAGTAATATTTATTCAGAGATTTCACACAGGTTTCAATTTCAATAATTTCAATTTTCATGATATCCTTTTAAAATTTTTTTGTATAAAAGCATTGGGATAATTTATAGCTTTTTGATCTCTCCCCCAAATGAGTTTTCATGAGTAGGAAATGTACCAACTGAGATAACACAAATTCTGGCATACTGCCAAGAATTACACTAATGGGAGCTGTAATCAAACCAACAATAGCAGAAGTCCGAAGTTTAAACTTTGGGCAGGATGCAAATTGTAATATTACACTCTCACTGGTCTAATTACAATCCTGTGCTCTGTGTGCACCCTGGTGTTCCTGCCCAGAGAACATTTGCAGTTCAAAGCAGTGGTTACATAAAAGGATGTCTTGGATGACATATAGCAATGTTTGCCATGTTGCATTCAATGCATTGTTGAATATTGGCTTGATTAATTAGGGTCTTGTGTTAAGGTCCGATATAATCGTGTTACACACACAGGTTTCACGAAATTGGGTTAACCACTGTGTGAAGAGCATACAGCAATGCTTGCCATTTTGCACTGCTGAATGTTGATTTGGTTAATTAGGGTCTTGTGATAGGTTCTGATATCTATATATGCATTACATGCAAAAATTGACACAATAATAAACTATTACGGACTATATAGTGTATTTCTATCCTTTGTAGTTTTCCAACTTGTTCTGCTTTGGATGGTATTTTGGGAAACTCATTGGCCATATTGTACCCTATGATTAAGTGCAGAGCCAAAGTGCTACCTTGTCCTGTAGGCATACAGAGTTATCATATAATTGTAAGAAGGTGAAAAAATTATTAATCCATTTGACAAAACAGGTTTAAATGTCCAATTTGTGGTCACATGATTTGTGACAATACACATTAATACATTTGTACCAATTTAATTTTTGTTAATTGTAAACCTAATTTGTGGTCTCGGTAATTTTAGTAGTAGAGTTAATATATTCTAGTATGTGAACTTAGAAAATGATAAAGTGCTTTGATGAATTGGCATCTGTAATTATTTTAATTTAAGGTGGTGGATATTAAGCTATAACCTGAGTTTATGAGGTGCAAATCAAAGTTTTGTATTAACATATCCACGATGACTTGCTGAAATTTGTGTAAAAGTCTGGGAATTTATTTAGACTTGGCTGCTTGAAACAAGGGCCTGGCAGGATATTTAGTCTATAAATAAAAATCACAGCTGACAATTTTCTTTTATATTTAGAACACAAGAAACTGTGAAAGTAGATCCAGAATAAATCCTTTATTAGAAACAGGAAATCTTTGCAATAGCACCACATATCCATGTACGAACCTTCCCATGATTCTGTTCATGGGCTATTTACCATTATCTAAAGCTGGTGACAAATACCAGTGTTTATCGCATTGTGTTTATCTCATGCATTGGTCAAATTTGATGAATGAATGGCAACCATGTGGCAACTCATGCCACAAACACATGATGATACTTTGTTTTGCCCATTCAGATAAAGATTTATGCCAGTAAACATAAATGATATTTCAGTAAAAAGTACAAATAATTATATTATTAATCAAATTAATGTTGGATAGGACCACCTCTCTAAAATTAATGTCCTGCTGCCCGTGTTTAAAACTTAATTTTGTTTCCACTTTAATTTAAATGTCACTTTTATTGCATCATTGTTGTAATTTTTCAGTGATATGGTAAGATGCAAATGGAGTGTTATATACATGGGGAAGCTTCCTTACAGTAATACCCCTTTTAAAGTTCCATGAATTTTTTACCGAGTGATTTTTTTGACAATTGAAGTGAAGGCTTCCCAAATTTAAGACATAAAGTCGAATCCCCTATGTGTTTACCGGATGCATTCATCGCAAAATTTGAGCAGTGTTCAATATCTGCGATCAACAGATCCATTGTACGCAGGTGATAATTGTTCAACTGAAATTAAAGTGTCCAATACTGTTTAGACGGAAACTATGACCAGATAGGTTAAACGGATGTGATAAACTTTGGTATGTGTCCCCAGCTTTATTTACAATTACTAATGAATAAAAGAAAAATATTTATCTTATGGAATGTTAATTTTAAACATTTTTAAATGACAGTATTAATCATAACAGGTCAGTTAGGGTAATTCACTGTTATTTATGTATATTACATAAAAAGTTCTTGTACAACAAATGTTGTGTAACACTTACAAGCCAATATATGATAATTTTATCTATCAACCCATACACAGAGATTTAAAACCATTCATTTGATTAATTTATAATATTCATATCTGTAACTCAATTAGCATTGGACTTATGACCAAATTAATGACCAATGATTTTAGGTGATAAGCTCTGGAGCTGGCAGTCTCACACAGTATAATTACACTGATAGCCCTGCTCCATCCAGCCACCATTCACTGATTCAGGCATGCAGCCTCCTGATTGGCCAGGTTAGGGGTAGCACTGTGGCCTGTGCTTGTTCACCTCAGTGATCTGTAGGCTGTAGGTTTACATATGTAAGCCTAAAGAACAGGATCTCCCTCCCGACTAAAACAGCAGCCCGATTTCGCTTCCAATCTTGTAGGGATTCCATAATTGCTTCCTAGTACTTCAACAGGGTACTGTTGGATTGGAGGCCAAAGTGCTATACACTGACCGGTGACAGTGTAGGTTCAGGTAGTTCCGGACGGTATTCAGAGAGTCTTGAACGGTCCCGAACGGCCCGGACGGTAAATACGAGTCACACCGGGTTGTTCATATAACTTATAAGCCATAAAGAATTTTTAACATTATTTAAGCCAATTTCTATACAACTAGGGATTCAAGCGCCTGTGAGTTGGACAGGAATGGCGAGGCGTACTAGATCATATATACGCACCTTTCTTTTTCAACGAAGGCTGATCTGGCTGGAGAAAAATCGGTAAAGGACTGTTCAGTTCAACGCACCTGCTTGGCCGCCAGTGACATTTAAATTCATAGTCTCCATTCATACTTGTTTCAGTATGCCATTTATATTCGGTCACGGCTTAAACTTATCATTGATTAAACTATTTTGCAAATAAATTATGAATGAACTTTCCAAATTCTTCCAAATCAGCCGTATAAACTGAGAATATTTTTCAAAATAATGGTTATATTTATCATTTTAAAAATTGTGGAGAGTGTAAATATTACCCACAATTCCCGAGCCCAAATATAAACAGAAACATGTGGTTCCGAAAAATAATTTTCAAATTTACCACTAGATGGCGATAGCAATACTAGTTTACTTTGTTAGAAGTTAATTTGCTGTTGTGTGGGAGGCTCGTATAGAAAGGTCGTGCAAGAAACATGTATATGAATATCATAATATATAAGAAATAATTGTGAAATGACTTTTTAATATAGTCTATAGGCCTTTATGTAATTATTTTATACAACATGTGCATCTACAAATATGTCGGGCATTTTACATCATATTGTATCAGTGGTCTGATGCATTTTCGTGGAATTTAAAATAGAGGAACAATGAGCGTAAGCACAAGTGGATTCGACGGGGGGGGGGGGGGGGGGGAGTATTGCCATATTTCGTGTTGTAAATAAATTGATCTGCATAAACTTCTATTTCTCATATTTGACATGTATGGAAAATGATTCATAATTATAATATTAATAGTATATATATATATATATATATATATATATATATATATATTAGAAAACACTCATTTCCCATAAATTAAACAAAATGAAAAAATCGAAATAGGTATCGAAATACTTCGATATTGCCATATTTCGTGTTGTAAATAAATTGATCTGCATAAACTTCTATTTCTCATATTTGACATGTATGGAAAATGATTCATAATTATAATATTAATAGTATATATATATATATATATATATATATATATATTAGAAAACACTCATTTCCCATAAATTAAACAAAATGAAAAAATCGAAATAGGTATCGAAATACACTTCTACATATCACAGAATATTGCAATTCGAAATTTGTAGGCGAAACCCAGCCTTATTAAATACGATAACAAAGGTAAACCCAAACAGGTATCAGACATACCTGAATCTGATTTCGATACTGAAAGTGAGGCTCCTTGGAGAAAGGGATGGGAAATATGCCACTCCAGCATTCAGCAGTGACGAGGAAGCCGAGCAAGGGTCATCCGATAGACCGGACCAGTCGATGCATGGTTAAGTCATATTTCCAGAACACTATCAAAGCCATCAAACTCGCTCTTACCGTGTCGAACAGCTACTGCTTCTAACAAATTTACAGCTCCCCGACTGGCGGCAACCTGTCACCCAAACGTCGATTTTTATTAAATAAAGACGTTTGGCCCTATCAGTTATTTTAGACGGCCTGAGTGATAAGAGCTAACACGGAATGATACCTCTTTCAGTAGGCTAACATGTAGGAGTACGTTTTATTTTACGCATTATAGTAGCAAACGTAAAAACTAAAACCCTGGCAGGGTTCTAAAAAAATCCAACACGACTCCGTAACAGTCTGATAGCTGATGAACTGAAACGATATAAATGGAAGGGACAAATAAACCGATTATGAACATACCGGTATTATAGACGTAGACTTGTGGTATAGTGGATATAAAAAAAAGAATCCCTCGGCCTCAGTGTACTACTTGAAATTCGACTGTATAGGCTTGCACTATATATTGGAAAGGGGGGGGGGGGGGGTGGGGGTGCGGTAAGGGTAGACTTAAGTCCCGAAAGGGAAATTGCGCCACTGGTAATTAATATAGGTAAGGATCAATCGTCAGGTGCGATGGGTTTTACTGGTCATAGAATAATAATTTTGCATTCACCACATTTTGCTAATGCACTGGTAACAGGCTGGATGTACATAATTGTAGAGTGTAATGTAGGATATAATGACCAAGATGGCGACGAGAATAAGCACACGGTATGAATCTTAAATCACAGGATTATAATTATAAGAGATTATATAGGGCCTATTGTTAATAAGATAAAATAAGATAAAACAACATTTATTATCCTTCATTTGTTATCAAGGAATCTGTTGTTAGCTTGCAATTCATTACAAAAATATAAATAAATAAATACATAAAAATAATACATTAAGATACATAAAAATAACACAGAAAGTATTTGACTATACATGTAAAAATAAGGATGAAAAAAATGATAAAACATAAATATGCAGGTAAAACACATAATTCAAAACATTAAATACCTAGAGGTTTGCGAGTTAAAAAAAGTTTAATAGTGTGTGGTCATATTTATGGGGCATATATATGGGCTTATATAAACTTCTCAATGTGTAGGGATGTTGAAGCTTTCTAACATGTAAAAAAATATAATAACCGGCATATATTGATTAAATTATAGGGCCTAATTTCATTTTATTATAGGCCTACCGGTAGGGGCCTACGGTTAACAGGGGAAGTATCCCTCCTGGTCAAAGGTCACAAGGTACATTTTAGCAAGGTATGGGTTTTATGACGTCATATACGTGACGTCCCCTTGGTAACGCTCATGTCACAGAATACTCAACTCGATCAGTCTTACTCGATCAGACTTGCTGAGCGCGCGTAAGATCTGACAGACACTAGACAGCGAGGCTTTTTTGTATAGAAAGATCAGGTGAGACATTTCTGAACAACTATAAACTGCATGAAGAAAGCGATGAAAGGAGAAGAAGGACTGCCCCCCATGTTGCAGATGTAAGTAAACTTTCATTAGTGTCGCCCAGTAGATTTTGTGATTCAATGCAAGGGCGGGTCTAGGATTCTGGGAAAGGTTATGGTGAATGGGGTTACAGCTTACAACAAGGGAATAATGCTAAACTCCAGCAAGAAGGTTTAGCTTTAAAAAATTCAGGAAAAATGGTAAAATCTCCGGGGGGGGGGGGGTAGGGTTAACCCCTTAAACTTCTCAACTGGAATCCCCTGCACTGAACTTGGTGAACTTGGTGTTTTTATTGCAAATCTTTTTATTTGAAGTATAGCTACCTGCCCAAGCTTTAGGAAAATATGATTTCAGGTACTCATTGATTATTTAGGACCCATTGTTTATTTTTTCACAGGTTTCAATTGTCCAGTTTTTCATTAAATTTAATTGAAACATATAGATGAAGGATATAAAATTATATAAAAATTATAAGACTTTACGGTATGAGATTGGACCAAAGACATGAACAAGCTGAGCCAGAACCTATACGGAAGCTTAATGTTATGTTTTTTGGTCTATATTATTTGTTTCAATTAAATATGAGCTCATTTAAAATGACCTGATATTTTTTAGCATATATATCACTTGTTTTATTCTTTTATTAGAGCTATAAAATGTCATGAGACCTCGCTGGTCTAGCACAATGGCAATCACCAGAACAGAAGGCCAACGCATGCGCTTTGCGTGTTCTTTTTTTTTGTTTACACGCTCGTGGCAGTTTACTGCCCTCAAGTGGGTCCTAAGGACACCAGTCAAGTGACGGTCGGACTACTTACGCGTAAGCTTTTGTGAAGTCGCGCAAAGCATTTTGGGTATTAATGGCGACATTTATGTTGACGCATGTGTAGACTGGACAATCTTTTATAATGATTACATTTAAAAAAAATAAAAAACAAGTGCATATAAATGTACAACAAGAATCATGAAAACAATTGCCTTATAAAATGGTTATTTATAACAGAGTCTGATTACAATAACTATAAATATATATATGCAAAATAACCTTATGAAATACACTTCAGTAAAATATATGATGAAAGTTGTTAACAAGTCTAAATTTAAAACAAGCGTCTGTGTGTCTGTTTACCAGGTTAGTAGGCGCCAAACTGTCTGGTGGATAAAATTATTGAATGCACATGTAAAATATTTATATACATGTGTTATATATTACATAACATAAATGATACTATGTCCTGCACATTTATATGCATGGAATAATTTTAAACTGGTATTATAAATGTATATATAGGCCTATATATAAATATTAAAAATATTATAATTTATATATAAATGATGTTTGAAATGTTATGTTGACTGTTGTAAGTGTTGAATTAAAATTGACTTTTGTGAACAAAATTGGCAATTAATTTTTTAAATATATATATATATATATATATATATATATATATATATATATATATATATATATATATATTTATAAGTAATATTAATTACATTAAATTTATTCAGCAGGTGTTATTTGTTAAATATATATATATATAATTATTTAATTAAAAAAGTTTAAGATACATTGAATGTATAAATGTTAATTTAAAATAAATATATAACAAATATTAAAATATTTTTCTTAAGTGATTTAAAGGTTATACATGTATTATTATATTTATCATGGTAAAAGATATATTATTTGACATTTTATAAAATTATACAAGATAGGTTACCATTATATATAAGTAATTTAAATTTAAAAATGGGGCCTAGGATATAACTTATGATAATAAATATTAATATTAATTTAAATGTAGTCAAATATGGAAGAACACAAGATCCAGCAACAAGGTGAAAAAAGGAAGGGTCCAGGTACTGGTATGTATAATTAATTTATTATAGTCAAACTATAACTTGCTTCAATATATGTTTAAAATTAATGAAATAAATTACAATATAAATGGTAAATATATTTTAAATTATGAAATGGGCTGAATGATTGAATTGCTATATAATCATTTCTTGATGTTTTGAAGAAATGATTTGAATATTTTGAAATGTAAGGCAGGTTCATCATTTATACAAGATAACGTGACATATCTCATATATTGTAATAAATGAGCATATCCAATAAGAGCATCATAACCGCAAGTGTGTTTAGAAGCTATAAATATATTTTCTTGTTCTATCATTTACTGCAGTATTTTATTTATATTTTACAGTAAATTTACTATAACTACTAAAAATTACAATAAATATTTTTGAAAATTATATTCAATTTTTTTTTGTTTATTTTTTTATATCATAAGTAATATTGTTACAAATGTAAGTGAAAAATTTATTCTGTTGTTGCAAATTAAGGTCCAAATGAGTCAGAGTGTCCACCAGGCTCTCACAATGAGCACAAGAAGCAAAAATGTGGAAGTAAGTTTACATCTGCAAGCATTACTGGTGAAAGCAAGAGAGTAACACATAATGTTTTGATTTAAAATAATAATTGATTGATATCACATTCAATATAATAATTTGTATTATAAGAATTGTTTTGTATATACATGTATTTAATTAATAAATTAAACTAAATACATAAACTCTGTATTTTAAGTATATATTAATGACTTATGTAACCATTATTTCAAAGTATCATCTATATATATATATATATATATATATATATATATTTTTAGTAATTTAAATTATATTATTTCCAATTATGTAATCATTGTTTGTAAATTTACAGAAATTGCCCCAAATGCTGTTAAAACTGAGACAGTGGAGCAGCTGAAAAAAGTAGAATGTAGGTATATTGCATCAGTTTATCTTCAAGGGTGGTGTTTAATGGTGTGTGTGAATATAATGATATATATAATGATAAAATACATATAATGGTAAAATATTAGCTCTTTTTACAAGTTTCATCCCAGCATGCAAGTTAGGTATACAGTTGTCTTGATCATTACCAACATAAAAGTTATATATACAAAGTAAGCACCATGAAATATATTATGATTATATCGTTTGTACATCCTAGTTCATATGTTATGTTATATGTTATGATATATCCTATATTGATGTATGCAAATCAATATAATTTCATTTTACTCGAAGGAACCTATTTTTATATTGTACATAATTTTTATGAAATAAACATTAACCCTTGAACTTTTTAATAAACTGGTCAGAAAAGACATATGTAAGGCATCATTTTCATATCAGTATAGTAATATATCTGACCACTTTCCTGGTAAAATAAGTGAAAACAGGCGTTCCTAGAGGAAACTATATGGACTGCATGGTTTGATATTACCAGCCCCTTTAAAAATGGTATGTATAAAATAGAAGCAAGGCTGAAGTTATTTATAATTATTCATATCCCATCTGTTAATTCTTGTCCATATGGCAGAAATTGAACCAAAGTCTATATATCATTCATATTTATAATATATTGTTTTTCTGATGTATAAATAATATTTTCTGAATGGTTTTTTGAAAATTAAATTGTCTCTGTTGATAAAAATTTATATACCCCCTGATTCCCATTACAATTGTATCATTTTCCCTGATGTCTTCACTTTTTTAGCATATTTTGCAGAATTTCAAACTTCACCTTGCTGATACACTTTTACCATGGATATTAAATATAAAATTATTCAACATCTAGGTGTGACTCATGTGGAGTCTAGACTTGCTCCTCGCAGAAGTAGGAGGACCCCAGTGTCTCAGCTGGCAGTGTCTGGGGAAATGATATGCCAGTGGGTAGGGCCTCCTGAGCATATGTCATTTCTGGCACTGTCAGAGGCCCTCAGAATAGGACATAGCAGTCCACACATGAAGGACCTACAGAAGCTGTACCAGCTGGCTGTGGAGGGGCAGACAGGAGATGTGTCTAATGATGGCCTTACCTTCTTCTCAAAGCTTCATCCAGGTGTGCAGGTTTAATAAATGGTTGTTTATGAATATATAATGATTTGGATAAATATAGAATTTAAAAATAAAATGCAAGTTTCATGTCATTTATGTCACAAGTGTCATTTATGATTAATATGTGGCACTTATTTGTTTGTATAAATAAATAAATACTTCTCTAAATAGTGCACATATAGAACACAACATTTGCTGGTAAAGTCATGAATGTGACCAGGTAACTTGATTAACAAATACTTTAAAACAAATAAAAATTAAAAAACTTACAGTATATGTAACTTAAAATATTTCAGCCGATGTAAAGGGACTAGCACAGTCTCTGACCCATACATGCACCAAGGTTGTGCCCAAGGTGCCTCTTGATGTGCCTGGGGAAAGTCAAGTTGAGAAAAAACTGAACATTGAGAAGACAGTGTAAGCATATGATATTAATTTTATTACTTACAATTCATAATGTTATGAACATAATACAGAAGGCATAAGTCAAAACCAGTGCATCTAAACATGCATAATAAATCACCTTTAAATTTAAGAATAATATACTTTATACATCTTGTATTGTAACAACAACAGATGAAAAGTTAACTTGAAGAAATCAAAATTGCATTTCAGGTGCATCTAAAATTATATTCAAGTGTAGTTGAGAAATTGTAATATCAGATGCTAAACATACAAAAACTAAATTTTAGCTGCAATTACTACCATCTGTTTTGGTAGACATGTTGTAGACAAATTTTTTAATAAACACTACTGATAGTCATAAGAATGAACCTTTCAGGACCTAGAACTCCACTGCATATCAAATTCTGAAAGTTGTATTTTCCATCACATGCTGTATTGCATATCATGAAAATGTTATCAAAAAACATGTAATACATCAGATTAACTATTATGACATCTATAATATATACATAGCTTACCATTCATTATCTATTGACAACTGTCATAATGGACAACAACACATACTGATAATAGATATGAGTTTGATGTACATTGGAAAGCCAACAGTACTGAAAATATGCCGCTAATTGTTTTTATCAAAATAGCTCTAAAAAAAGTTAATACATGAAGAATAATATCCAATGATCATGCTTCACGTATGCTTAAATTTAGCAATATTTATCATACAGATATTTGTAAATAAAAGTTATTAAATGAAGACTAGCTTGCCCAGCACATGCCTCCAGTTGCATTAATCTGGCACTGGTGGGATAATTTACTGCCATTATATATATATAATTATATATATATATATATATATATATATATATATATATATATATATATCATTATTCTATTTATTACAGCAAACTGATCGACAGTGCAGTTGAAGCTATAGAGAAGCATTCGCCAATGGACCAAATCACTCATGGGGGGGTCGAAATTATAAAATCTGTGAAAGAAATCATTAAAACTGTGATCCATAATAGTATTTAAACTAACTTAGATGATGGATGTTGATTTGTTTGAATAAATATGAAATAAAACAGGTATGGTTGTTGTGTTATTCATGACAATTACCATATATACAAAATATGTTGCAAGATTTGAAATTAGCTAGCATTATATTGTCATTTATAGTTCTTGTAAAGATAAATGTATAAACTTCATCTTGTAAAAAAGTTGTCAAAGCTTATTTCATGTTTTCAAGTTGGTAAATTTCGGGCCAATATGGCCGAGTATGTGAGATCAATGCTAAGGCAGTTGAGGGTTAAAGATCAAATTTAACCCTCGGAATAACACACGTGTTTAATCGTTATAGCTTATCTGGGTATGCTAAGACATGAAGTATGTAAGATTAGTCATCCTAAACCTTCGTTGTCAGCAAGAGTAGTGTATGCAAACATTTATGATTATCTCTGCATGACAGGAGTATATTCCATACCTTAATACTAAATAGCAACCTTTCTTGAAATCTTTACAGAAATTGCTTAGGAACTTGTAATTTTGGCTGCTAGTTACCATGAATAAACTTGAAATACACAATTTCAGTTACAAGAAAGTACTTCTCTGGCTCCCCTTGCTACGGGAATACTTCTTAAGACTTCCATCCAAATTTTTTTGAGAATGCTTTTTGCAATATGAATTGGGGATGTAACAATGATCAAGGGGTTTTCTCTTTCTTTTGGCATTTTCTATTGCCTGTCTGGTTTTAGAATTAACACCAATCTTTCTTTTCATACTGATTCTTTTGAATTTCTTCTTGAATATTTCACTGTGCAACTTTTGGATATTTTGCATTGTATCAAGATTGTCTTCTGGAACAAAATTTTCACTTTCAAGAAATGTTAAAATCTCATTAACCTGTTGCTTGGCGATTTGGACTTTTGAGATAGGTGTCACTTCATGTGAAATGTCCACATCCTCACTGTCATCACCAGATAAGCCTGGCTCAGGTAAAACTGACATTTCATATGCCTTAACCATGTCACAGACTTGTTTACATACACATTGTAATCCATGTGAAGCTGCCACACATGTGCATACTTCACCTTTTATAACAGTGGAAATATTGTTGTTATCAAATACCATTACATCTTTTCCATCAATTTGAAAATTATTCCCTAAACAAGCTTCTGAGCAGCTGCAGCTCTTGCCGATTCAACATTGATATTCCTCATACTGGCCACGTTAAGAGCTACATGAACGTGCTTGCACATTCCTGCAGAGATATAAAAACATGTAATGGTATTATTTATATACATATATAATAAAACTTGTGTAGTGATCACATTTGTCAATATTTATAGCTAGAATGTCCACTCATAAAATGTGAGTATGTGATCAGGGAGGGGTATGTGATCAGGATGGGCGCTTAATCTCTCATGTTCAAAACTAATGGACAGATTTCTTTCATATTACGCACATGTAGAGAGATGGTCTATTTACATTTGGGTCATGACCTTTACCATGAGAGTGGCCTTGACCTTTAATGTGTCCATATTTGGTGAAAATCACACATCTCTTATGAAATCTCCAGTGTTGATAGCCATATGGATTTCAAACGTGACTTATGTATGGCCAACCACTAAAGTAAGAACCCTATAGGTTCTAGGGTCATGAGGTCAAAGGTCAAGGTTACTGGACTTGCATCTTAAAAGACACTGTGGGTGCATTTTAAGCCAAACTTTCATCCCAGGTCTTCCATCTTGAATATATAGCTCACTTGCCAATAGTGGATGATCCATATCAATTTTGGGGTCACAAGGTCAAAGGTCAAGGCCACATGAGCCATCTGTCAAAAAATTAGTTTCTGGATGATAATTCCTGCTTTTATTAATGTATAGATTTCAAACTTGACTTATATATGACCCATTGAATAAGCAATACTCCAATTGATTTTGGGATCATGAGGTCAAAGGTCAAGGTCACAAGACACATCTTTAAAAAGATTGTGGATGCATTTTCAGCCAAACATTTCATCTCAGACCTTTCATCTTGCACATATATTTCATCTGCCAATAGAGGAAGACCCCTATCAATTTTGATGTCACAAGGTCAAAGGTGAAGGTCACAGGAGCCATCTGTCCAAAAATTAGTTCCTGATATAATAATTCAAGCTTGGATTAAGATATGGATTTCAAACCTGACTTATATATGACCCATCAATAAATCTAGACCTCTATTGATATATATATAAAAGTGGATAATCAATATCAATTTTGGGGTCAAAGGTCAAGGCCACAGGAGCCATCTGTCAAAAAATTAGTTTCTGGATGATAATTCCTGCTTTTATTGATGTATAGATTTCAAACTTGACTTATATATGTCCCATTGAAAAAGCACCACCCCAATTGATTTTGGGGTCATGAGGTCAAAGGTCAAGGTCATAGGACCAACATCTTCAAAAAGATTGTGGATTGATAGATGGAAGAAACAATAATTGCTTGCCAAGTGTCAGTATATGCTGCTAACAAGGGTCATGACGCTAAGCTGACTGGGAAGAGATTTGCAAATGGAAATTTTATCATCTGAATGGTAGTATATAACCTTTCAACTGAAGCATCAAACAGATTAACCAACAAACTGAGATTGTGTATGTATTAATATATCTCAAAAATAGAGAAAAAGTGTGTAAACTTTAAAAAAAATACAGGTGGCTCCACCAGTCTGCAGAAACTAATAAAAACACTTAATGGTCAATATCCATATAATAAAGAAGCATGGTGGTCTCTGGATAACCTGTTCTGCTGAAACTGATGGAACATGTCATGATCAATATGTATGCCAAAATTCATGAGCATCAGTGTTGTAGTTACTCAGATACTGGAGTTTTTGTATCAAATTTTCATTATTTGGGGGGGGGGGGGGATTTTGGAGCCATACAGCTTAATGGATATGGGTAACAGAGACCTAATTTCAGGTTTCCATGGATTTTATGGGTCTCCCTGTGTGTAAAGAATGAAGATTCTAGGTCCAGTTGTTATGATTTGTGCCATGTTAACAGATGTTCCTATCTTTAGGTCTCAAAAATAGAGAAAAAAATTCGATAAAAAGCCCGAACAAATACATGTGGTGCCACCAGTCTGCAGAAACTGATGAAACATCTCATGGTCAATATCCATACAAACAATTATGGTGATCTCCGCATAAGTTGTTCAGATACTTCAGCTTTTGCATCAAATTTTCCATTATTCTGAGCTGTACTTTGGAGTGCCACAGCTCAAAGGATATGGGTGCAAACTAATTGTGCTATAATTAAACCATATAAAAGATCTATTAAACATGTATCACTAATCCTTAGTGAATAAATATATATATATATATATATAAATATATATATACATATATATGCACACACATGCATGTGCATACACACATATATACACGTATATATATATACTCATGCACATACTACAGTACACATATATATATATATATACACGTATATAAATATATACAAATCGACATTAACCCATATCTTTATGCTTATACATACAGATATCTGTATATATGTGGACGGAATTTAAAAGTAAAGAACTGACCTCTATCTTTCAACTCTTTGTTTAGAATATAACATATTGACATTTTAGATTTTGTGACAGTAATTCTGTATTGGCTAAATTTCATTTTGGTTCTATTTACTAATAATTTTAGTTTTGTGTATTATATGAGTTATTCCCATGTTTTCTCTTAGTATACAAATTTTGTAATACCAGTATTACTTTCATCAATATTGGCTATCATTTTATCTATAAACTCATTTCTGTTACATATACTAATTTCAAATCTTTCCCTTATGTCTTCATTACATTTTGTACAAATTCTTTGTTCTGATGGAATTTTTGGTCTGATATATCTACCCTTTTCAATATTAAGTTCATGTGCACTAATTCTTAATTGTGTAAATTTACTTCTCTGTTCTCTATTATTGAATATTTCTAAATATCTCTCAAATTTAAATTCTGTTTTGAATTCCCTGTAAGTTCTCAGTTTATTTCCTCCTCCATTTCCATTATCCTGCCACATATTATTTTTCCACCCTGTAATGTATTCGGCTTGTAATTTTTCTCTCAGCAGATTTGCATTAAAATATTCTGGATGTCTGAAAAAATTAATCATATTATATTTATCTAACACAATTTTTATTCCCTTAATCCAGCAATTTTTGTTCTCGTTCATCATTTCTAGTTAACATTTATAAGTCAGGTAACAGAGACCTAATTTCAGGTTTCCCTGGAGACTTTTCATGGGTCACCCTTTGTGTCAAGAAGGAAGATTCTAGGTTACATTTTGAACCCTGTTGACAGATAACTACATCCTTGTTAACTGATGGCCGGACGGACGGACGACGGACAAAGAGTGATTGCTATAGCTCAGATGACTTACAGTCAGCTGAGCTAAAAATGGGGGCCTATTCTTAAAGAGGGGGTCGTATTATGTCTGGGGATACTCTGGCACCTGCGGTGCCAAGAAATATCTAGTTTTTTATAATTATTATTTTACCTTCTTGTGATGCGGTTTTGCAGGTGCAAGTAGCTCGTACTTGGTCCACATCCAGATATTACATTACACAGAACAAATTTAATGATATTTTACTATACATAAAATCTGCTTCACATACTGTTTATGTGCCAGTTAAGTGTCCACCTTTTATCACACTCACAGTTAATAGTTGACCCTGGACATACCAGTTCTTGATTAGCTTTTATTTACACAGTATGGTTGTAAATGAGGCCACTTTGTGTGGTTGTATAATTATTGTTAACAGAACAAATGTAGAAGGCTGCATAATTAGGCCACAAAACTGTTGTTTACTGAAAGTTGACAAAGCCGACCATACCTTTTATGTTTATTACATAATCAATTTTGTGTTCTTACTGTGGTGGAATACTTCATGTTTCTCAGTGTTTGTATGATGGACTTCCGAATTGGTGCATTTGTGGCCCCAGAAACTCCAGAATCCCTCTGGTTCAACCATCTATATATAGCCTGAATTATACAAAAATCTTAATTTATCTGTAAATTTGTAACCTTTCAATGGAGCTGTGCAGGAGTTATCATTATATAAAATTATATAAAAATTTTAACAATAATTTACATTACATGAAAGGTGTGTAACATTGCATATTATTAAGTTAATATACCCAATGAATAAAAAACATAACATAAAAAATTATAATAAAAAAATGTCTCTGTCCAAACAATCTACATAAAAGGCATTTGATTGTACTGGTTGTCTGAAAATAAATGAATAGAATTAACTTATGCCACCCACATACACATGTTCATGGATTTCATTAAAAAGAAAATTTGAAGATTCTGCATTCTTGAAAGCCCTGCATGTAATTACATAATAAATAATATAAAAACATACAAGTACAATAAAAATAGCATTTTTTCGCAAAACAATTTTTTGTGTGCTATATATACATATAAATATTCACCTGCAGGACATGGAACCAACACAAGAGAATAACTGTGTGTGGAAACACATTCTTTATTGCTGCTATCTCTTTAGCGTCCTTGTCCACCATGACAGCCCTGCATGAAAACACCAGATTGTCAAAATGAATTAATTTATCATATATATTGCCTGGAATCTTCTTACTTTAAATCCAGGTAGGTACTTGAAAAGTCTCCTTAATTAAATCATTTGCATTTAAATTTTGTCATATTAATGGATGGACAAAGCTTAATCGCTAGCACAGATTACTTTATTTTTCTTATAAACACACAAATAGAGGCCAGCATATAATTAAAGAAAACATTGTTTGACTAACCTTGGTTCAAAAACCACACTTCTCTTGACAGCATTGTCCCGCAATGATCTAAGGCACAAAGTGATGATCTCAGTGGTGTCACTTGATATTACAAAAAAGGCTAGTGGTGTTCCATGGCCACGAGAATCCCTTGCTTGTAAGCAGTATACTGCATATCCGTAAGCAGTTAAACCTGTCAGTAATAATAATTTAAAATATATAAATATAAATACTTATTTAAGTAGATTTTTTAACAATTTAGTCATATATGAAACAAATGTTTATTTAAAATAATATTAATATATTTGGGTCCGATTGGATCATAATTTTCTTTGCACTTGCAGTCATAAAAAGGGGAAAACTTCACTTTCCATAGCTATCAAAAATATGCGTTTTATTTTCTGTAATATTTCAAATTTAATATAACACTTCTACTTTATAACAAAAATTTTTACCAGGGAAAATATAATTTTTAAATCGTTTTTTGTTTAATGGTATTTATATAAATGTATTAAATTCAGTCAAAGATTAACATCAGATATGCTAAGAATAAATTGTTTAATACTACACCTTTATAGCTGGCATCCAAGAATACCATGTTTTTGCCATATTTGCCCATGCGGTCCATTTGTTTTCTATTTTGGTAAACAATTACCAGAGGCTGTTCACTAAAATAAAACAACTTGGTTGTAAGCAGGTGTCGATTATATTATTTTAAAACTCTTATATTGCACCTTTCATTATCATGCCACATTCTTATTATGACATAAAATTATCCTACCATACAGAATACTTGTTCAATATAACTTCGTTTCCTACAAGATATTTAGGAATAACCTCAAAATTCCATTAAAAACCTATTATTACACTTCAGGACTGCCTAATATAAAAAACAGTTATCTTGTTTTCTTAATATTCACCCTAAATATTCTCTTATATATTTCCTATATACATGCCAAAAATTCAGTTAAGTGTTATTACTTTCACTGTATCTCCTTAATTGTAATGCTGTTTCCACTCTGATATAAAACTTTCCTTGTAATTCAAGTAATTCAAGGTGTAATGCAGAAGAGGCAATGTTGTGTAATGTAGCATTTTTAAAGAAATTAATTTTCTTTTAAGTGATTTTAAAAAATATAATTGAACCCTTCAGTATGCTTTAATTTATAAAATATGAAGCACATTATGGATAAATAAAGACACAATTAAAAATTGTGAAATCTAAATCAAGTATTATTTTTTTATATTTATTGTTTTGCAGATTTTAAAGATATATGTTTGTGGTAAAAAATAAAAACATTTGTATGCATGATGTGGTGTTATCTGACCAGATTGTGATTTATGATGATGCAATTGAGAATCAGAATCAATTTTTATATTCAGATATATATGTTATATTGGAAATGTATGGAAATATAAACTTAAATTTAAAAAAAATTGATGTGATTAAAAAAATGAGGATTTAATACAAACATTTGTTCATTATTTTCCGGACTCAGCAGAATTTGAGATCAGGCTTTGTTTGCCCTGTTTAATGTTGTGAATTAGTTATATTTCAACTGTATATATTTCACCAAAAAATACATATATATTTTATAATATATATTATACAAAAAAATATATTCAATTGAACAAATGTGTAAACTACTGAAATGTCAACAGTTAATCAAAAAGCCAACTAATGATCATGGTAATAGTACATATCATTTGTGTACAAACTGCTCACATGCTTCAGTTTCCACATTAGGAAACACATGGTCAGGTCACAAAATATTATTTGCAAAATTATATTGCTCATCAATACAAACCAATCATATAAACCAACCATAGCCTTTATTACCTCTTCCTCTTACACTTTATCTGCATTTATAACGTTTATAAGTTATTCTATTTATAAACAAGTTACCTCTAAATTTGACAAACTATAAATAATGGAAGAGTCCTGTGGTAAGTGTGTTAGGAAGTGTGTAAGTAAAATGAAAATGATAAACTTACTTTGTCATTGGCTGGTAAAGTACAATGCTGTCTTTCAGAGTTTCAGTGCAAAGGTAGTCCACGGCCATGGCATCATCTCTGTGTACTCTTTCAACAAAAATATGGTAAACATTTATATGTACAGTAACACATAAATTTGTTTTTGAAGTAGGTTCATACTTAATAAAGTACACTTTTTTTCACAAAGCAGTAACACTATACAGTAATTTAAGACTCAATTTTTGGGTAACACCAGAGGAAAATAATATAATTCATACTTTATATAAGTAAATATATTGTCCCCCACTTCCTCTGAACGGGGGATATTGATTTGGGCTTGTCTGTCTGTCCTCCTGTCTTTCCGTCAGGTTGGTTTCAATGCAATAAATATCCTATATTTTATCTAATTCAAATTTAGGTCAGTTATTGCTCTAATGCATACCTCGGTTGTGATTGATTTTATATTGTCTATCTTAAAAAGATTTCTCATCATCTCAAAAACTTTATCATTTTGTTTATAAAATTATTTACCTCTTCCGAGCTTTGACAGTTTCCATTATATATTTTACATCCTGAGGAGTTGGGTAGAATTGCCTGTCATTGACATCATTGTAGTTCCTGGCCAAAGCCCACCCACTGCACAACACAAGGATTTCCATACACTTCTTTCCCTGAAAAATAATTCACTGTGCTTAGCATATCTGCTGTTACCAGTGATAGGTGATGGGTTTGGGTATACTGTAAACCAAAATCTTAAATTTCATATATTCTTTATGAGAGCTTACGTTTAATGTAGATAAACATATGTAACAAAGATTAGTTTACTAAAAGTACATATCTGTCAGTATGTACAAAAGCAGTAGGAACATTGTAGGCATACAAATTTTATATACTGGGGACATAATGGTTTCATTTTTACTTATAAACTACTATTTTTTCCAGTTTAATATCTTATTTATTATTATATATAATTTTATGTATTATTATTTATTTCAATTAGCATATTTACAATTACCAAAATTTCCTTTAAATTACATAGAATACAAGAACTGTAAATGGCTATTACCAAATTTGATATTCAGATGATTAGATTCATTTTTGAATGCCTTCTTGGTCAGCTGAAGTCATGACCCATGGTTCCTTTGTTTTTTAATATAGTTATCTATAATGCATGTTTATAATGCTTAACTAGTAGCAATATTCCACATTTTGGTTAGCTCAGTTTTTCTTGTTACCTGTTCAGTAAGGCACTCGATATAATTGACCAAATGTTGATCAATTCTGTTGACTCGCTTTTCTCTCTGGTTACAAGGATCATGTCCATTGTGAACAGCCATTTTTCTTATTATTGCAACATATATATTCCTTGTTTCAATGTGTTTGAAACTGAACGATATATATGCTGCACACCCATTGGCTCTTGTTTTTGTGGGGTCTGCATCACCTTTTCTACGGGATTTGGAATGTCTGAAAAATATTTGTTCATTACAAGAACAGACTAAAATGAACGGCAAATGTCCAATTTTTTACTTAATATTAACATACTTATTACTCAGGAAGAGTACAATGAATTAAGCTGTTAAAAGGATGGTGAAATAATTTTTAATTTTTTATGCTTATTTAATTTTAACTTTATATTTTTCATTTTTGCACACAAGGTTAAATCTGTGAAGTTATGTATACAATGTAATCAAGGTTTAAACACAGTTGTACAGTTGTAAAGATGAGTATTACTTCAAACAAAAGTTACCTATTCATGTAACCTGACACAGTGGAATGATTCTCATTTGCAGGACAAACTCTCATGTGCATCCTCATCCAAATCAGAAGGTGGACAAAAGAGATGGGTTCCTATACAGGGGCAGATCCCTGATCTATCAAAAGGGGGGTCCAACTCAATAAAGGGTTGATGACAAAACTTAAAAAAATCTCATGGTCCAGAAAAAGGATGATCTAGGCCATAACATTTCATCCAAACCCTTTAAAGTGTGAAAAAAAAGGGGTGGGTGGGGGAGGGGGGGGGGAAGTGGGGGGGGGGGGGGCGGGCATGGCATCCCCAACATGTGTTTGATAAAAAGTTTCACATATAAATTATAAACACTTTTATTGAGGTTCCATGTTAAAAAGTGTTCAGCTACTTACCTTTCACAGTAGAACATAGTTGTGTTTTTCTTATTTACTCTGCAGCAGAATTTTCCAGATGCAGCTTCTCTTTTCAGTACATCTGCCATGAACTCATCTTGACTTTGCAGTCTTAAATATAAATACAGACAGTTAATAAGGATGGTTAGTGATGGTCACATATATGTTATTTATGTATAATTAAGATTTTTCAACATGGAAATGCCTATTGAAATTTCATTAAATGTTTTAATGATAGCTTAAATTTAACATAAACCTCAGCTGTAAAATGCACAATAGCATACTTATGGGATGTATTTCCAGCAGTAAGAAAAATGATAAATGCTTGGTTTTCCTAACTGTTCTAACATTTATTTAATTGAAACTGCATTTTAATCACACAGGTCTCAATAAAAAATTTTTGCTTTGGATAGAATAGATCATGCATTATACTGGTATATGTTAATAATTATTATCCTATAAAAAGAAACAGAGCATGTAACCTATATACAAAAACATCATAGTATATTAATAACATGCACAACTTGTATTTTAAGTAATAATTTTTTACACAAATAATTTTATGTTTGCATGAAACCTTACCTTAACACTTCATATGTTGTCACAACATTTGCGTTCCTCCCTTTCTTTTCATTTGACTGTACATACTGTATTATTGCACTGTCGTCTTCTTCACTGTCCTTTAAAGATAAGTTTATATCTATCATGGATGTTAAAATTCATTACATTTTTATATAAAAAACCTATATAAATGTTTAACTTGTCTTTTATTATGTACATTTACTTTTTATATTTTATTTTTATATTATATATTTAAAAAATGCATATTTATAATTAAGATACTCTTCATATATATATATATATATCTCATACATTAAATGTTATATATGTGTCATATTTTTCATGTATCTTGTATATGTCAGTAATGCATATAATTTTACATTAAATGTTTATGTACATGTTTGGAAGTGTGTATTGTGATTTATTTTTATATAAATTATCATTTTAACACTTTACAACTATTTTCTTAAAATAACAAATATTTAACTGATTTGTTATTGAATGTACATTTTATTATATGGTGTGTAAATTTAGAATTGCACAATATATATTTAATAAATTTATATATTTATGTATATATAAATAAATATTTTTTTTTATTCATAGGTTTCATCATTTGTCTTTATAATGTACATTGTTTATTTTTATATTTTTATTATATATTTTATGTATTACCTATATTATTCTGCACATTTATAACTTCCACAATTTCATTTACATTTATATAAATATATATGTATATGTAATGTATCTGTTATATATTTTCTAATTTATCTTATATATCTAAGTATAACATTTTTTACATTATATATCTTCATGTTTAGAAGTACTTATTTTTTTTTCTTGTTCAGTTTAAAAAAATTATTATTTTAACACTGTACAACCTGTTTCATTAAATAAAAAAGAGTCATATTATATAATGCACAAATTTAGTATTTCACACACATATATATGTATATATTCGTAGGTTTCATTTTATTTATAATGTACTGTATTTTCCAGTTTAATATCTTATTTAATATTTTACATGATCTTATGTATTATTATAGTATATTTCGATTGGCATATTTACCATAACCTCAATTTCCTTTTAATAATATATATTTGATATATTATATTTTAAAATATTTTTCAAATTTTTCTAGTATTAATATATCAATCTCAATATTTTATTATAGTTAATTGTACATGTATGTATGTGCTTATGTGCTTTTTTGTCAATATAAATTCATTTTATTGTTACAGTGTATACACTTATTATATCAAATAAAAATTTTTTTTAAAAATATGTTATAATATACACTTGTAAAATATATTCTACAATCTTATTATTAAATATTTCTTTCATATTAAATACTTTTATTATTATTATTATTATTATTATTATTATTATTATTATATATATATATATGTGTGAATTTATTTCTAATGTATGATAAATATTTATATATTATGTTATTAAAATGTTTTATAACCTTACCATTATTATCTTTCCCATTCTTATAATATATGTATTTTTACATAAATATATATATGTACAGGTTATTATGTATGGTATTAAATATTTATTTATATAATGGTTTTAAATATTTTATAAACCTAACATTAACATCAGTATCTTACCCATTAGGCACTTCATTCAAAGAATAAGAAAAAGATGTCCTTTTCCTCAATATGCAAAAATTAAAAAAAAAATTAATTCCATTTAACTACTTATTTTGTTTGTGTTGCCTGATGGCTGTTATTACAATATAACCCCCAATCAGCTTGTCGCTATTATAACAGACGGAGAGACGCCAGTTATATAATTGTGGACCTCCACACTGCTGATATTTAAAGTTTTCACCATCACATTCAGTAATCAAGTCGTATACATGCACGTGAGTTTCTATGTAAAATCTCTACCTCTTTTTTTAAACATAAAATTAATATATTGAAAATGCTGACTGGGTGTTTCACAGATGCACCTTCCAATTTAATATAAATAAGACCAGGCTTTCACTCTCTATATATACATTGGAATAGGGGTCTCACAGACACACCTTGGTTTATAATATGTGACTAGGGGTCTCAGATGCACTTTAGTTTATAATAGTGGAATAGTGAAGTGTGTGTGAACAAGCGCTGAAACTGAGCACCCCCCCCCCCCCCCCCCCCATAATATAATGGTAAACATGCATATAGTACCAGTATTTCTCGGTAAAGTTAATTATTTTCTCCAGTATAGAACAGTAATAGACTACTCCATATCAAGTTTTCAACCACATAAGTACATGTGTGTGTATAAACATGTGCATGTATTTCTACTATCCCCCCCCCCCACATACACACCATGAATATTTCGTCTCGCCGCTTATGGTGTATATATTAAAATAGACATAATTTCCATTATATCAGCCGAATTACATATTTACTGTGCCTCGTATGCAAGCAAGAACATTACGTAGAACAGGAACGGTGATTACATTAAACAACTCTGTATTTGTTTGGCCTAACGGCTTGGAGTAAAAATATAATCCCAGACAGCATGGCGCTATTTTGGCAGACAGGGAGACGCCAGTTTTAAATTTGTGGACTTGCACACTGCTTATTTTTTAGTTTTAAAACATATCATTCAGTAATTAATGAATATATATGGCGTTCTATGTAAATCGCGTTACCTCTCTTCTTTTATATTGTTTAAATTAAATAATAATTATGTTTACCATGCTGACCAGATGTCACCCAGTAACACCTATAACAGTTTATGAGCAGGGTCAACCTGCTAGCACGTTCAACCATTTGTTATAACATTCCGACTAAAAATATAGTTCCGCGGTGTCCTAAGGACCCACTTGAGGGCAGTAAACTGCCACGAGCCGGCAACGTTTTCATGACGTCACGTTTAGCTGCGTGACGCAAAGCGGCCCGGTCGCCGCTTCGTAAGACCTAACAGAGCTTTACAAAGCGTTTTATATAAATTTATCTCTAATCACCCATATTTTCTAGCAATTTATATAAATAATTCAAACTTGTCAAGGTAGACATAAACCAAGAAAATGGTGGAGCAGCGACACAGGGATTGTTGTCTGTCGTAATGACTCAAAGATGGCGCCACCACAGGTTATTTGCCTTCACAACACAAACTTTTTCTGAAAAAAAAGCGTTAGCCATAACGCGGCTTGTATATTATGTATATAAAGATAATTATAAACATAGCTGTTTGTGAATACACATCCATATCTGCCATATTCAGTGTAAAGTGTACATATAAGACAGTGGGAAAATAAGTAGATCAGGCATTAATTTGATCGGTGCCTTCGGGTATGTGGAAATATAAATAAAAATTCTATATGACAGCTTGTAATTTTGCCATATAAAAATATGTTAACTTTGACATATATATAAACTGACACTATTTTCGTTCTTTATTCATATAGAGAAAAAAAAAAAAGTTGTTGGAGAGAAGACACATATTGTTATACATTGCTTGACACTATATATTAAAGAGGAGTAAGAATTTCTGCTCCTGAAATCGATATAATACATTAATCCTTAATATTCATAACGCCACCGCAAGTATCAGCGCACTTAATCAATACACTAAACAATCCTGTGTATTATTATCGGTACAAATACTAGTTATTCTAGTGTTCGACTAGAATACAGAACAGAAAATGTGAATAAAATCTTTCAAAGCGGACCAAATACATTGTACTGAAATAATTAAGGCAAAGCTAAACACTAAACTGTTTTACGGATTTGCGGATCATTTTTTAATGAAGTTTTGTGCTTCTATATATCGATCTCTTTAAAATCATAAAGTATCACAGAAAATGGATTAAATTTGTGGTGCTTTAACATTTTTTAAAAAGAATTTCAGCAGTTTTTATTTTCCCCATGAAACTTCAAATGTTTCTTTTATTGTATTGACTAGTAAATGTTACAGTTAAAAATAAAAATTATAAATATTTCTTGTTTGCTATAGCCTAATGATAGATAGCTCTTTTGATAGCCCATGAGGTTAAAATCAGTGTGTGTACTTACGCATGTTTGTATGTACGTCTATGTATGTGTTTATTTACAGGAATCAGAACACTTTCCTAAATAGAGTGGGACCAGCTAGCCCCTGTCATTCAGGACCAGAGATTACAGGTAAGAGGGTAAGTACTCTTATGTCGAGGATTTCAAGAGTATTCAGGAGGATAGGAAAACTCCCGAGAATTTTTAGGAGAAAATTTAACAGAATATCTTCATGCTTTCGTCGGAACATTGTGTATCCGGTCATACAGGAAAATAACGAAATGTTGGGCAACTCATGCAGTACGGAAAGTTTGGAGTCCATTACATTCAGCACCCATAGGGCCAATACCCCCACCAATTCTGTGGATACGATACATTCGCCAGTTGCTGGTGAATTTTTCACTCTGGATGACTTTGCTAGCATTTGTAGTTGCTTTTCAACTATTTATTCAGAGTGCAGCCCCGCGCCTTTTAAAAGTGTTGACTCCCACAGTTTACTGTCGATTTTTACAGCAGCATCCGCAAGCTGCAATGGGTCTGAAACCATTGAGTTTTTGGAGCTAGAAGCTGACGTCCTCAGTGACTCATCTTCAACCTTTAGTTCCTCCAGACCGGTGTCCCCGGTACATTCCTTGAGAGAAGTGTGTAGCGATTCTGGGAAACAAGAGCCCCAGGTGACGGACGAGGCAAAAATGAACTCTATGATGGACGCTGTGTGCTCTACAGTTGACCGCCCTAGTACAATTGCTCCAGTTGACAGTTGTTCTTCTGACTTTCTTCTGGAGCACGAGGTTCGTGATGTTTTAACATCAATGGTACAGGTGGTTTGTTTTACCGAGAGGGTCGAATCAGCCAGGGATTGTTAAATGTGGACTCAAATCCCAATTAAGTAAATAACAAGTTTGGCTACAATTTCAGTCCCGGTAGTTTCGGTAATTTTTGGGGTTCAGGAGGACCAAGATCTGATAGGACGCTTAATACAGCATACTCTATCAATTCACAATATTTAATATAAAGTCAGTATCAATTTTTATCAACTGACAACTGCATTTGCTAATACAGCATACAGCTTCACAAGGAATTTTGATTTCCTAAACAATTTGCAAATACAGCATATTGCATTATTGGCATTTAGTTGTCTTCCAAGTCGATTTGACAATACAGCATATTGCAATACAGGCCAATATTGACTGCATTACAGGTAACTGTTTTCATGAACCTTCTGCTAATATGACATATTGCATTACAGGCAGTTGTTTTTCTTGAACCTCACGCATGCCAATACAGCATAAGTTGTATTACAGGCAATAGTGTTTTTAGCTATATTGGCCACGGTATTCCATCAGTGGACAGGTAGTTGCTGTAATAAGGATCTATAATAGTGTATTCGGAGAAGTTGCTGTTAAAAACTAACCTGTTTTAATAGTTTCTATACAGAGACAATTGCGTTAGTCCATATTTGAATAGATTTTGAGATAAAATTCACTTGAATGCCAACTACAACTGATTAGGAAGTCCTATAACATGGACATTAATAGTGCAATTCGCTTTTTCATGCAAATGGTGACTTTGTGTTGAGTTTTAAGAAAACACACTGTTACCCTGTGTTTTGTTCACAGAATGGTTCGAGTCTCACATTGATAAATTCACTAAGCATAATTGCATTCATGCCCTCAGTATAGTATAGTTTAATTTAAAGTATGAAGAAAAATTTTTTTTAAAATTGGGAAAAAGCACACAAAATAGTTTAATCGTTTTATTGTTTGTTGAATAAAAAGAAAATAGCAAAAAAAAAAAAAAAAAAAAAAAACAGAAACAAAAAAAAAAAAAACAAAAAAAAGGTTTTAACGTTCTTTTTGTTGGCTCAGAATATTTCATCTGGTTTTTAATTTCGCAGAATTCATTTTTTAATTTCGACACATTTGTGTATGAAATAATTTGTGGAGCGAAGGTCAGGTATAATTGAATGTGATGATATATTTTAGGCATCGCTTTTTAGTAATATCAGTCCATGTGAGGTTAATCTGTCTTCCACTGTGAACTTTCATAAGGATCTGACTCGAAGTGAAAATAGAAAAATGAAAGACCCAATAAAATCCTATTTTTAATTTTAAAATTTTAAACCCTTGAAATATTCTGAGTCCAGCATTGTTTTATCATTATATGGATTAATATGATACCATGTTTTGTAACTCTTTATTACCCTCTGTTAGACAGAGTAGACAGGAATATTAGTTAGGTAGATTAGACAGATTAGATTAGGTAGGTAGATTAGACATGAAATAGATTAAGTAGGTGGATAGGACATATTATATAAGGTATGTACATTATATAGATTATAAAGGTATATTAGGTAGGTAGAAATAAAGGACAGGACAGGTAGATTATACAGGTAGATAAGGTGGGACAGGTAGTTTAGGCAAAGTAGGTAAGGATGCTATCGATAAACAGGTGAAATAGACAGCATTTATGGAAAGGTGAGGTAGGTAGATTATGCAGGTATGTGGACCAGGTAGGCTAGGTGGATAGGTTGGATGTCTAGCCTAGATAGATAGGTACATTAAGCACACTTGGCACTACATTTGAAAATTAGGTATGTCGTTAAGGACAGAGTAGGATAGATACGTTGGTTGGACAGGTCGAATAGATTAGGTAGGTAGATTATTTTGGTGGATTATCTATTTTGATAAAAATAGGTAGGTAGATTAAACCGGTAGATTAGGTAGACAGATTAGACAGGTAGGTTAGACAAGTCGATTAGACAGGTAGATCAGTAAGACAGATGATCAAGGTAGAAAAGCTGGTTAGATAAGGTAGGTAGATAGATTAGGTATGTAGATTTAATAGGTAGGTAGATATTTTGATGAGTAAGAGTAAGTATGTGGGTAGAACTGGTAGGTAGATAGGCATCATAAAGGTGGATCATCTATGGAGATTAGCGTGTTATATTTAGTACGTAGGTTAGGTAAGCAGATTAGATTGGGTAGGTATTATCATACAAGCATATTATCCTGGTGGAATAGCTAATTAGATTTCACAGTTATATTGTAAAAGTAGGTTCAACAGATAGACTATCTAGGTATATTATCCAGCATAATATCATTGGTAGATAAGCAGATATATTAGATGGGTAGACTCGATCGATAGGTAGATTAAAAAGGTAAGGGAAGACTTGGTAGGTAGATATATCAGACAGAGAGATTAGGTAAGTAGATTAATTATATAAATAAGGTAGGTAAATATTAGACAGGTATATATGAGATAGGTAGATAGATTAGACAGGTAGATTAGAAAGGTAGATATATTAGCCAGACAGGTTAGGTAGATAATATGATAGACAGATTAATTAGGTAGGTAGATACATTAGGCAGATAGATTAGGTAGGTAGATGTTTTAAGCAGAGAGACAAGGTAGATATATCAGACAGATAGATTAGACAATAAGATATAATAGACAGATAGATTAGGTAGGTAGATATATTAAACAGGTAGATGAGGTAGGTAGATACGGCAGATAGCTTAGTTAGGTAGATATATTGGACAGGTCGATGAAGTACAGGTAGATATATTAGGCAGATATATTAGGTAGGTAGATATATTAGAAAAATATATTAGTTAGGTAGGTATTGATAGATAACTTAGGTAGATATATAAGGCAAATAGATTAGTTAGGTAGGCATAGATAGATTAGGTAGGTAGATATATCAGACAGATAGATTAGGTAGATAGGTATAGATGGCTGAGGAAGGTAGATCTATTAGGTAAATAAATTAGGTAGGTAAGTACAGGTAGATTAGGAGGTAAAATATATTACACAGGCAGATTCGGTAGGTAGATATATTAAGCAAATAGATTAGGTAGGTAGACTAGGCAGATTGATTTGGTAGTTAGATCTATTTGGCACATAGATTAGTTAAGTAGGTATAGATAGAAAAGGTTGGTTCATATATTAGGCAGATAGGTAAGGTAGGTAGGTAGATGATTTAGATAGGAAGGTAGATATATTAGACAGGTAGATTAGGTAGGTAGATGATTAAGATAGGCAGGTATAGATAATAGATTAGATATGTAAAATATATTACACAGCTATATAAGGTAGGTAGATATATTAGGCAAATAATTTAGGTAGGTTGGTATAGACAGATTAGGTAGGTAAAATATATTACACAGCGAGATTAGGTAGGTAGATATATTAGGCAAATATATTAGGTAGGTAGGTATAGATTGACTAGATAGGTCGATATATTAGACAGAGAGATTAGTTAGTTAGGTATAGATTGATTAGGAAGGTATATATACTAGACAAATAGATAAGGTCGATAGATGATGAAGATAGGTAGGTATAGATAGATAAGGTAGGTAGATAAATTATATAAATAAGGTAGGTAAACATAGACAGGTAGATTAGAAAGGTAGATATATTAGCCAGACAGATTAGGTGGATAATTATTTTAGACAGATTAATTAGGTAGGTAGATACATAAGGCAGATAGGTGAGGTAGGTAGATAGATTAGACAGAAAGATAAGGTAGGTAGATGTATTAGGCAGAGAGAAAAGGTAGATAGTTTGGGCAGATAGATTAGATAAGAAGATAAATTAGATAGATTAGGTAGGTAGATATATTAAACAGGTAGATGAGGTAGGTAGATAGATACGGCAGATAGCATAGTTAGGTAGATATATGGGACATGTTGATGAAGTATAGGTAGCTATATTAGGCAGATATATTAGGTAGGTAGATATATTAGACAAATAGATTAGTTATGTAGTTATAGATAGATTAGGTAGGTAGGTATATAAGACAGATTGATTAGTTAGACAGCTATTGATAGATGAAGAAGGTAGATATATAAGGCAAATAGTTTAGGTAGGTAGGTAAAGATAAATTAGGTAGGTTGATATATTAGACAGAGAGATAAGTTAGGAAGGTAAAGATAGATTAGGTAGATAGATATATTAGGCAAATAGATGAGATGGGTAGATTAGGCAGATTGATTAGGTAGGTAGATATATTAGGCAGATATTATCAGGTAGGTAGGTAGATGATTAAGATAGGTAGGTAGATATATTAGACAGGCAGATTAGAAAGGTAGATGATTAAGATAGGTAGTTATAGATAAATTAGGTATGTAAAATATATTACACAGCTAGATTAGGTAGTTTGATATATTAGGCAAATATATTAGGTAGGTAGGTATATTAGACAGAGAGATTAGTTAGTTAGGTATTGATAGATTAGGTAGGTAGATATATTAGACAAATAGATTAGGTTGATAGATGATAAGATAGGTAGGTATAGATTATTTAGGCAGGAAGATATAATAGGCAAATAATTTAGTAGGTTGGTATAAAGGGATTAGGTAGGTAGATATATAGGATAGATAGAATAAGTAGGTTGGTATAGACAGATTAGATAAGTAGATATAATCGGCAGATAGATTAGGTAAGTAAATATATTATAAAGATATATTAGTTAGGTAGTTAGGTAGCTATAGATATATTAGGTAGGTAGATATATCAGGCAAATAGATGAGGTAGGTATATGGATTAGGCAGATAGATTAGGTATCTAGATATATTAAGCAGATAGTTTAGGTAGGTAGATATAATAGACAGATCGATTAAGAAGGTAGGTATAGATAGATTAATTAATTAGACATAATAGACAGACAGATTAGTTAGGTAGGTATAGAGAGATTAGGTAGGTAGAAATATTAGACAGATAGATTAGGGTAGGTAGGTAACGATAGATAAGGTAGGTAGATATATTAGGCAAATAGATGAGGTAGGTGGATAGATTAGGCAGATATATTAGGTAGGTAGATATATTAGGCAGATAGAATAGATAGGTAGATATGTTAGGCAGATAGATTGGTAGGTAGATATATTAAACAGATATATCCAGGTAGATAACTTTTGATGGGTAAAAGTAAGTAGATGATTAGAATTGGTTGATAATTGGGCATCATGAAGGTGGATTACCTAAGGAGACTAGGCAGGTAGATTTGGTACGTAAATTAGGCAGGAAGATTTGCTAGGTAAATTGGAATGTGTATTTGACAAGTAGACCATCTAGATAGACTATCTAGATAGCTTGGGTAGGCAGGTATGTAGAATGGGGTATAATAGCTAAAATTTGGCAAGGATATTAGATTAGTGGATTCGGTAAAGTAGATTAAGTCGGTAGATTAAGTATGTAGATTAGATAGATCAATACGGTATATATGGTATTGCAAATAAGGCAAGGAAAGCAGGTTATGTAATTATATTAGTTTGATATCTTATTGATCAATCAGATAGGTATAGTAGGAAAGTTAGGTAAGTAGATTAAGTACATTAGATTAGGCAGGTAGATTAACAACGTAGTTTAAATGGGATGGGCAGGGAAGGCGATAGATTAGATAGGTAGATAAGGTATATATGGCTGGATGAAGTAGGTTAGTAGATAGTTTAGGTAATTAGGTAAGCTTGGAATGTTAGGAATGTTATATATATATATAGGAGTGGTTAGCTAGGTAGATTAGATAGGTAGGTAGGTAGGTAGAGTAATACTTCAGGAAGGTAAATTCGTCAGCTAGATTAATTTAGCTACGTAGGTACTTTAGGTAGATTAGATAGGTGAATTAGCTAGGTAGATTAAGTAGGTTGGTAGATTAGGTCGGTAATTTAGGGTAGGGAAGCGGGAATGTTAGTTAGTAGTCAGGCAGGCAGGCAAGGTAAATAAAAGAGATAGATTGATATTGAGATAGTGTAGGTATAATATGTATAGTTTTGATAGATATATATAGAAGTAGACAAGGTATATTGTAAAGTTGTTGTCGTTTTACGTTTTCTGTTCTATTTATTTCATGTAGCTGCTTAATTTATTTATTTATTTAATGAATAAGTGCTGACCCACTCTTTCTACTCTCTCTTCCCATTTACAATTTTATACAATTAGTTATCTGTTTTTTGTTGTTGTTGTTGTTTTTGTTTTTTTCATTATTGTTCATGTTTTCCTCAATGCTTTCAAGATGCTATTTTTTATATCTTACAACTGTCGGACTTGCTAAAATGATCAGACTACCTTCCTCCTGAATATAAACTCATAAGTATATAGAACTGACAGGTTTGAAAAAAAATATTAATTTTGTAATATTAACATGAGCATACAAGACTTATGCATATCTGCAATCACATCTGTATATATTCATTATTATCCCAGTTAATTTGTGTGGCATCACATAATCATACAGTAATGTTGCCAACAGATCCAAATTTATAAAGTTTATTCAGGAAATGCATTAAAAAAGGAGATAAATTTAACTTTCATGTACAGTTACATACATATATATTTTGCAGACAACCTAGACAATAACATGTAGTCTCTTTTGGTTCGCCAATTTTCAAACAGTTAAACAGGATAATTTCTATTAATCACGCCAAATACTTAGGTATTTGAAGGTCACAAGCCCTTATTAGAAGTAGGAGTGGTAGAAAATATCCTGTTTATGAATTGAGTTCTGTTCATCTCGCAAGTTCGCAAATGTCTTCACACTTGCATATTTATACATCTATCTAGCTACAGATATAAAGATGGTTTCTGTGTAATTCTTCAAATTGTCTTGATTTTCTAAAAGACTGTATTGACATACTTTTTAAAATTCTTTTGAGATTAGACTGATTGTCTTGACATTAATTGTAATTGACAGTAAATATAGTTTTAACTTGTAAACTCTAGAAAAAGGAACTTTTTAATTTACATATTAAAATAATAAAAGACTTAAAAGCATGTACAACATTTTCTTCTCGATAACACTGTATTCTCTTGTGTTATGTTGATTTTTCTATTGAAACAAAACTTTCAATAATTCTGTCTTTTTGTTTTCCGTGACTTTAAGATATCTAATTTCTATCTAATATTCTTTTAATTATCTTTTACATTTTTTTTTAGTTTTCAATACTCTTGTTAATCTGAGTATTTCTCTAATTAGGCCTTGTCCTTCCCAGGAGAATTCAATTTGTTGTTAGCTAGATATATTATCTGCACTTAATTTCGCTCATTCGACAACCAGATTGGCTTCCAGATTAGTCCTAATGGTGTTTATCATCAGGACTATAGCGATCACTCTTTGTCCGTCGTCTGGACGGACAGACAGCTCAGCTGACTGAAAGTCATACGTGCTATAGCGATCGCTCTGTCCGTCGTTCAAACGGCACGACAGCTCAGCTGACTGAGAGTCACCTGCGCTATATAGCGATCACCCTTGTCCGTCGTCCAAACGGGCGGACAGCCCAGCTGACTGAAAACCATCTGAGCTATATCGATCACCCTTTGGCTTTCGTCCGTCAGTCCGGTCGACCGTTGGCCGGGCACACATCTAAACTGTTAGGCCAAGGAAGTTCAAACGTCACATGGTGACTGGTCCTGGTAGTTTCTCTTTGGAAAATGGTTAGTAGGTCACTGTTAATATTACCTATATTTTATACAGAGAAATAATCAGAGTCCACCCATGAATCCGTTAACAGAGTACAAATCGTAAGCGAAGCACCCAGGAATTTCAACTACACATGCTTACTGTTACAGATGTCCTGAGTTATGGAGTGAGTTTTAGTGTGCGTAGACTATAGGTAGATACATTATCTAGGCAGAGTGAGGTCGGGAGATTATGTATGTAGATAAAAGGGCTGAATAGGTTGATTAGGTTTGAAAATTAGGTAGGAAAATAGATAAGCTTGGTAGGTAGAATTGATGGATAAGGTGGGTAAAATAGGATAGGTAGATTAGGCATACAGTTTGAACAATAAGGCAGGTTAGGTAGGTAGATTCCATAGTTAGATTAACTGGGTAGATATGTAGATTAGATAAGTGGATTAGCTAGGCAGATTAGATCGGTAGCGAAGGTAAGTAGACAGGCAGATTAGGTAGATTTTAAGTGTATTGTCCAAGTACATTAGATAGGTAAGATGATGCGTCAGACAGATTATCCGGGAGGATTAGCATTGTGGATTAGATAAACAGGTAGATTAGATTAGGTAGGTGTATTATCCAGGCAGGTAGATAGATTAGGTAGGTATACCAGGTAGGTAGATAGATTAGGTAGGTATACCAGGTAGGTAGATAATGTAGGCAGGTAGATTAGACAGGTAGATTACCCATAGATTAGCTTGTTAGATTACCTGGACAGGTAGATTAAGTAGGCACCGTAGATTATGTGGGTAGATTAGTTCGGCAGATTATACAGAAAGATTATGTTGGTAATGAAGCTATGTGGAAGTTATATTGGCTATGAAGATTAGAAAGATATATTATCATGATAGATAATTCAGATTTTATAGCCACATTCATCCACGCTCCTCACGCAGCGGTTTTACACTACAGTCGTTACATACATTGTTTCGTTACACGTATATTAGGCAGGAGGTTAGCTACTTATTTGATATATTTATTCTGTTTTTAAGAGAGACTAAGAGAGGTAAATTAGGTAGGTAGATAAATAAGCTAGGTAGGTAGATCATTCACGTATTTAGATTAGGTAGGTAGGTAGATTATGAAGATATTTAGATGATGTAGGTAGGTAGATTATGCAAGCAGGTAGATTGTGTAGGTAAGTACAAGGTAGATTATGTAGGTAGGCAGATTATATAGATTAGGGTGTTAGGTAGATTGTGCAGATATTAAGATTAGGTAGGTGCGTAGATTATGAAAGTAATAAGATTATGCAGTTAGGTAGATGATGCAGGCAGATAGATTGTGAAGGTAGGTAGATTATGCAGGTATTTAGATCATGTCAGTAGGAACTAATGCAAGTAGTTAGATTATGTAGGTAGGTAGATTATGCGAGTAGGTAGATTAAATAAATAGGTAGATTATGTAGATAGGAAGGTAGATTATACAAACAGGTAAAACATGTAGGGAGATATATAATGTAGGAAGGCAGGTTATGCAGGTAGCAGGTAGGAAGATTCTGCAAAAAGGTGGATAAGGTAGGTAGGTAGATTATGTAGATATTTAGATTAGGTAACCGGGTAGGTAGATTATGCAAGTATGTAGACTGTGCAGGTAGGTAGATTATGCAGGTAGGCAGATTATGTAGATTAGGTTGTTAGGTAGATTATGCAGATATGTAGATTATGCAGGTAGGTAGATTATGCAAGCAGGTAGATCGTGTAGGTAGGTAGATTATGTAGGTAGGTAAATTATATTGGAATGTAGATCATGTAGGTAGGAAAATTAAACAGGTAGGTAGATTATGCAGGCATGGAGATTTTACAATAGGTAGATTATGTAAGTAGGTAGATTATGCAATAGGTAGATTATGTGGGTAGGAACATTATGTAGGTAGGTAGATCACACAAGTAGGTAGATTATGCAATAGGTAGATTATGTAGGTAGGAACATTATGTAGGTAGGTAGATCATACAAGTAGGTAGATTATGCAATAGGTAGATTATGTAAGTAGGAACATTATGTAGGAAGTAGATCACACTAGTAGGTAGATTATGTAGGTAGGTAGATTATGTAAGTAGGAACATTATGTAGGTAGGTAGATCACACTAGTAGGTAGATTATGTAGGTAGGTAGATTATGTAGTTTAGGAACATTCTGTAGGTAGGTAGATCACACAAGTAGGTAGATTATGCAATAGGTAGATTATGTAAGTAGAAACATTATGTAGGTTGGTATTTTATGCAGGTAGGCAGATTAGGTAAGCTGGTAGATTATGTAGGAAGGTAGATTAAGGAATAGGCAGATTATGTAAGTAGGTACTAATGTAGGTAGGTAGATTTTTTTAGGTAGGTCGATCATGTAGGTAATTAGATTATACAAGTTGGTAGATAATGAAGGTAGGTGGATTATGCAAGTTAGTAGATTTTGTAGGTCAGTAGATCATGTAGGTAGGTAGATTATACAAGTAGGTAGATTATACAGTGAGTTAGATTATGTAGGTAGGTAGATTATGCAGGGTGGTTGATTATGTAAGTAGGTAGATTATGCAGGTAAGTAGATTTTGTATGTAGGTAGATCATGTAGATAGTTAGATTGTACAAGTAGGTAGATTATACAAGTAGGTAGATAATGCAGGTATGTAGATTATGCAGGTAGGTTGATTATGCAGGTAGGTAGGTTATGCAGGTCATTAGATTATGTAGGTAGGTAGATTTTGTAGGTCATTATATAAGACAGGTAGAGTACGCAGAAATATTAAGAAGCTGGCTAGCTTTGATAAATATATAAGGCAACCCATCCTCAATTCAGGTTGTAAATCTCTTACTCAGGACGAAAGAGAGATTTTTTATTGCCTATATATGAATAAGCAGTATACACTCCTCATGGATATATCTGTGCCCACCACGAAAAGATCAGCCAGACAGAGATGACAATTAAGCAATGGGTCATCCTACAGCTCAGACTGTGCAATGTCAGCCTCGAAATAAAAGTAAAAACGAAAAATATATAGGTCAACCTCCAACAGCTGGTGAAACTATTAACAATTAGTCAGAATTCCAAGTTTTAGGACAATCCATAATTGCACTTGTAATTGCTGTATTTTATAATTCTTAAAAATACAAATAAAAATGTGCAAAAAAACCCGGAAAATATTATATATTACCTGTCTAGTTTAATTTTCAAAGCTATCCATGATTAATCTGCTAACCATGTTAAAAAAATCGTATAGAGAAACTGGCAGAATTCCTGTAATTTTGACAGTCTAAAAGATACAAGTGAAAATGCTGAGTACTTAAGAAAATGTAGGTGGCACAATCAGTCTTGTAAAAAATGGCCCCGTAAATGGGCAAATCAAACACGTTCAGACAAATTGCATCATTTTTCATCTGTCTCGCGTTTGTTAGGAGTGCAGAAATGACAGTATTAAGGATTTTCTTCATAGCATAATGCACTGAATTACCAAATTTATTTGCCTGATTTGTAGGGCATGATATTTATTTTGATAGTCCTAGGTGACTGTTTTATAGTTATATATCAATACCTTACACAGCATATAACAGTAACATACAGACAGAAATACCTGTTATTCAATATATATATATATATATATATATATATATATATATATATATATATATATATATATATATATATATATGCACACGTCCTAGGTCATCTCAGGAACTTTTAATCTCAGTCTGAATACAAACACCGCCAGACGGAGGTTATACTTATCAAAACCACTAGCCTCGTCATACGTTTTATTTTATCACGCTCAGCAGAGTTTGTGTAAACACTGAAATCTACCTTTTTACATTTAAGAAAACTAATGACCGAAACGTAAGCCCAACTATAACAAAAAAATATTATCTCATAAATCATTGTTATGTGGTAATATATCAATACCTTACTTGGCTGTGAACACACGACCCATTAGGTTGATAAGGCTGCACTTGAGTCGTGCCACAAGTCATAGACGGGAACGCAATCTAACATCCATCCATCCTATTGCACCAATACCATGGTAAACAAACTGGTAACTGAACATTAGGCTACGGGTAATTAATTAACCCTAAAGAATACCTGTGAGCTCACAAACCAAAGTGTAAAACCATATCTATGGTAACAGGTCAAGAAAAAGGTTTTGAAAGATAAGGTATTATGTTTCGGGTATAGATTACTTCTAAACGAGGTTTAGATATTTATTTCAGTCTGAAATTCTAATTATGAATATAATTCATTTCCAATTAATAAATATTGTTCCCTGAACAGCAGGGGGTAATTACATTGACCATTCCTCTTTGCTAGAAACTGGGTTGGGGGGGATACAGACCCAAACCCCTGTACTGACGCCTCTGCTCTATTTTCAGATGGCTGAAATGGGTCTATATACCTTATTCAGATAAGAAGGTAACAGCCAGTCCTGATCCCAATCAGAATGCCCTACTTGCCGTAGCATATATTAAATGTGTATATACCAGGGTTCAAGTACTTCCAAACTCAGTCTGAATACAACCACCTCCAAGCTGTGGTTATTATACGTGTCATATTTTATCACGCTCAGAGGAGTGTGTGTGTGTGTGTGTCTGTGTAAACACTGAAATCTATCTTCATCGAACTTATTGACAAAAACGTTAGCACAACTTTAACGACAATTTATCAACCAATAAATCACTGTTAAATGGATATATACAGTACATAGAAGTAACACCAAGTCCGAATTCCAATAGAGCAACATAGAGCAACAAGTTATTATCTCATTCCTCCTTCAAAGGACTGCATGGGACCTTGCCAAACATGCACCACTGTATCCCTTAGACTACCTGATAGAGGAAAAACCATACGTCTTAAATATGATCATAATAAGTTTATTTTCTTCCGTGTCTGTTGTTTCGATTTCTCCTTTATCAGGCTTTCACTCAAAGATGTGGGACTGTGTCCAGATGAGCCTGATTCGACATCCTCATCACTGCTGTAACCCGGGGTGGCAAATTCAGGACCCCATTTCCCTTGATCGTCACTTTCACTCTCGGAATCATATCCAAGTGTTCCGTTATCTTGCCTGGGTTCTTTATTGCTCTTTGACTGTATTTTGTATGAATCGCTTATTCTGTCCTGGGTTTTTCCAGGTCCGGTTTGCATTCTGGTCCACAGGCTTCGGAGTTTCGCAAGTGAATTATCTTTGGTTAATCTAGCAGTCTTTTTCAAATATGGAAAATTCTTAATGAAAGAGTCGTTGTGGTCAACAAATGATGATAGAAGTCTGAGCCCGGGAAAATACTGATCGAGCCTCTGGCTCTGACTGTCATCCTTCAAACTTTCCATGAATGATCGCGTTGCTAGACCTGGTATGTTACGAAAAAAGAAGGATTCATTCACTGCTAATTCATTTCTGAAGAACCGGACGCGATATATTCCAACAAGAAATGTGAGGCATAACATAGTCATATTAATGGTGTAGATCACACGGACGAGAAGAGAGTTTGTTATAATACAACGGTGGACACTGCCTTCTTCCATTTGACACCAGAACTGACAGACGGATAAATGGCCGAACGGAACCCAGATGACATAAAGTACCATGTATAGAATACAGAAGATAACATACAAAAGATGACGTAATGTGTAGTCATTTAATAAACCTAATGCTCGTCGTTGCAGCCAGTACCGAATAAGGTCATTGGTGTCCAAGGCAAGGAGTTCAATCTTTTCCAGCAGATGATCCTTGTAGCCAGACTGTTGAATTTCAAACTCGTCATACCATGTCATCAGCTTCAGGGCGAGGTCGTTACAGTAGGTCATCACAGAGTTTAGGAACGTTAGAAGGCTGGGTACGGCCAGAAACTGCCACAAAAGATAAGGAATTAAAAACACAGCGACTTGACTCATGTATACGAATGGAAATATTTTGTGTGGAAGAAAGGTCCTTTGTTCGGTCACGTTTGAGTGATTGGTCATGAACGCGCCACATGAATCGTCAACGAACGTTTTGTACGTCCTGCCTTTTACGTAATCTGTTTGACACGATATCGTTGAGCCTGAAATGATACAATTGAATAATGTTTGTCATATATAAGAGAAGAAAACAAGAGGTCCATGGGCCTCGGCGCTCAGCAGAAACTGGCAAACTACTAAAGGCCATAGCACAGTGACCTAAATTGGGACTACAAGACGAGATTACCAGAAGTTGTGTGTATATAATTATTGGCATCCCAGGTCTCTTGGTTACGATTTGTGCGAACACCACACTGAAAGCTCTAGTCTATCATTATCAACAAGAGCCCAAGGACCGTTTTGACATTGTCTGTGCAAAACTGCACATATTATACTTGATAACAATCAAATAAAACAAACTGATAATATCCTTTCAACTGTAGTACAGCATTAGTGTTGCCATTTATAGCTGTAATATTCATACCCTTAAGAACAACTGGAATATACCATTTAGCTGAGAGAAAATAAATTTTGCCATAAATGACGTCATCTATATTAACAATCACTCGACCAATAATTAATTTCGATTCATATTCATTTCATTCTATGTACTCTAAGGAATATTTAACCTTCACATGAAAGCTGAAATGTTTATATTTTCTGTCGAGATTGTAGGGAGAAATGGAAATGGTCATTTTGACAAACAGAAAATAAATCAATATAAGTGGCACCACCTGCAACTACCGATCGTTATGTTCGAAAAATTGTGGTACTCTTAGCATAAACAGTTCATGGGACATTTGGAAATGGACATAACACTATACATGCAAAACACTTGAAATAGTACAATCATGTGAATAGCGAAGTTGAAAGATCAACATTAAAAATATAATTCCACCCAATTACATTCATTTAATTACATTTTAAATCTAGAGATTATTTCACCTTATTATGAAAGGTAAACTTTAACATTTTCTGTTTTTACTGAAGATACTAGAAAAAAGTGGAAAATGACATTTCGACAATATCGACACAGGTGACACAATATGGTGCTCACACACACGCGCCCACACAAACACGTATACCGGTATATCCTAATAAGGTTTATTCCTATCATTGACATCAATAAGATCCTTATGTGAGATACTAATCAATATATCATTTTGCAATAAGACCAACGAATGTAAGGAAACTTTAGAATGATAAAGATATGTCATTGATATTATATGTATGATACTAAAATTATGACACACACACACACATATATATATATATATATATTCCCTACCTATCGTGTAATCTGTGCATTCAGCATAATAACAATATACAAAATAAGAGACTCACTGAAGTAATTTTGTCCGACAAGCAACATGGATACGCCCATGTTGAAAAAGATATGGAAATACTGGGTCATCTTGTCATACGGCAGCTCTGTCCGGAATTTTTCTCGGTCCAAGACCTTATCAAACTCGCCCAGGAATTCTGACCACATCATGATGTCTGCAAAAAAATAATAATTCTCGTATTATTACGATTACCACAAGCCATTCATAAATTTACTTGCGGTTTAAATTCGTGTATGTACAGTGCGACTCTTTACAAAAGAATTACATTAAACATACAGTATAAAAGATATGGTGTATTTAGATTATATATATATATATATATATATATATATATATATATATATATATATTGTCACCAGAAACTCGGTGACAATATGTACGGTGTTTTGTATCATAGTTTAACGAAGTCTGTTCTCTATTGATATTGACGTGAAGCGTCATCCTAAAGCGTTGACAGGTCTTGATTGTATATATATATATTGTGTATTCTTGTATGAAATCCCATCGGCTATCAGCTGATTTATCTGTGTCACGCATTGCGTGTATAACATCTGGTATGTGGGTCGCCATGGTGACGCTAGCAGTTTTACTAGAACACATATATCCTTATATGGGACACGAGCCATAAGCCAGTCAGAGAACCGGATCGCCGTACACAGTGCACAGGCGATTGTGACGTCAGAGTTCAGGGAGAGACGCGGGACGCTGCTTCAGTTGGGTCTTGAAGCTTGAGGAGGCAGCACGCACGCACGGCAGAAAGAACATTGAAACGCTTAAACCCGCCAGGAACGGCATAGAAGCAAGCTTCAACATGAGGCAAGGGCCCAGCTCACGAGATCACAGCCGTGCTGCCGACAGAGCATCGTATTGGCGGTAAAGTAAGTGCGCACGCGTCACCTGCCGGCCTAGTTCAGCTTGACCTAGATACATAATCGCTGTAAGCCGTGAAACAATTGCTACACGAGTAAGGTCAAGGACTCTAAGCTCATATGTAAACAAAGAGAGCTATTACCATTCATGTGAACGTAATCCTACCCGGGTCGCTGTCAAGCAAGATCAGTTGAAGATCGCTAAACTCAGAAACACTATATGGTACTAACCATACGCTAAATTCTACCCAAAACAGTAACCAGAGATTATTGTTTTTATACAAACCATGGTCTCAGTAAATATCCTGTATTTTTAATGTGAAGGACTGTCGTATTGACACATCAACGCACACACACTCACATCTATGTCTCTGTATGTATTGTCTTGAATTATATTTGTGAATTTAACCTGATGTCACATAGTTTCTATTGATCTGGGTGTATGATTGTCTGGTATTTTTATACACGTCCTTAAAAGGAACCTGGAAATGTCACCTGTAATGACCGGGATCTAATTTCTTGATTAGTGAAATCAAGTGGCGAGCGTAAACCTATCCTATTGTTTTATAGGATATATCCGTTGTAAAGTTGTCACGTTAAGTCAGGGGTGACATATATATATATATATATATATTATATATATTATCTCTATTCATAATCATGGACTTGCACAACCAGATCACCACCACATTAGTCGTCAATCATCGTCAACATTAAGCCGATGAGCATAATGAACTTCAAACCTTTATTGTGTCAGAGGACATTAACTTAACATAACCGGGACACTCATAATCTAGCATTATGGGTAAATAACAATGACACACTCGGAACCTGGGTCAACATGGTAAAAATTCAGAGGAGCAAATCACAGATCCATTACACTATACCCTGCATTATGGTCATCAGAAATTTTTTATCTAACATATATATATATATATATATATATATATATATATATATATATATATATATATATATATACATGTATATAGTAGCTTAAGCAATTTTGCCTCTCCGACTGAAGAGACACCTTCAGATATCAAATTAGGCCATAGATTCGGTATAGATATAGAATGCTATCTAGTTTTTAAAAATAAATTCTGAAATACATTAATATTTATAACTATTAATGCTTACCTTAAGCAGTAAACCTGGACCAAAACCAGTCTTTTTTAAATAACAAACAAGGACAGTTCAGGTGAGCAATAGGCCGCGTTCCTGGCATTCGATACCTTCCGGGTTGGTACGATTATCGTATCCGCTTGGAATCTGACCTTTTTTTTATAAGTAGTTTTTGATAAGCAAAGTATTGTCGTGTGTGTTATTGCATTTCTGTCTGTGGGGTGGGGATTATTCCTTTGAGACAGGTAATTGATAGAGTATGAATTTAGCTGAATTTTAAAAGTCTATAGTTAAAAAGTATAAAATAGGCTTATGTAGTATTACTAGTATGAGAGCAAAGCGAGTACTCATGAAACAAAATACACCTTTCTGTGAAATAGAAATATTCCATACAATTACGCTTCTACTAGAAAATGGGGACCCGTTGGGTCCTGTTGTTGAGGTAGGGTATATTGCCGTGTATTGAGTGGCCAGACTCGTAAGGTAGCGACGTCTAGTGGTCGATACGGAACCAAATCTATATACGTCTTTGTGGTAATGGCACTGTGAAGAAGTGACACGATTGTTGATCGCTCTATGAAGAATCGACACGATTGTTGATGGCTCTGAGAAGAATCGACACGATTTTTGATGGCTCTAAGTAGAATTGACATGAATTTTATGGATCTTTGAAGAATCGACACGATTGTCGATACCTAGTTATGAATCAATGTAGAAATTTTTAACAGATTAACTTGAAGTTTCATTAATATATATATATATATATATATATATATATATATATATATAAAAGCCTTACAATAACTGATGTAAAATAAACTTTGTATGTTGTTGTTTTACTGTGGTCTAACTGCAGTTAGACTTTCTTTATCATAAGATATTTTGATCATTTAAAACATATCACTCGAAAGCCAGCTTTAAGAAATTCTTTAACTTTAGAAATCCAGAACATAATATATCAGTTCACCATCCTTTCCGGTTGTCTTCCGCCAGACGGAGTCCATGGTGAAACTTCCTGACAATTTTAGCGAACCTGTAAGAATATGCGATGGTATGGCGTCGTCCATCGTCTTTCGTCCGTCGTCCCCACGTAAACCCATGCTATCTCAAAAATGGCAGGAGCTAGCATCACCAAATTTTATGCAAAAAAATCAATCATCTGAAAAACTCTATCGGATTATGCTTATTTTTTATGCGATCTGCATTATCTTATATTTTACAGGAAGAAAGCTAAAAAAATTGAAAAAATCTTCTTCTCTGAAATCATTTAACCAAATTGTTCAATATTCAAAGAAATGATCCCAGAAATGCGCGCTCTAAACTTTGTTCAAATGGTTTGGGTTTTATGAATTTTGGCCGAGTTATAGGAATTTGAACTCAGTCATTTGGCCAAGTAAGCATACTTACATAAGAATCTCAGAAACGACAGGAGCTGACATTACCAAGTTTTTGTTCATATGTTGGTCACAAGACTCATATTTGAAACTGCATTTTTTTGTGGCGCCACCAACATCGATCTGTTTTTACGGAAAAAAACTCATAATTTTAGCCTCTTTCAGCTTGAAAATGTTTATGATTAAACTGTTAAGCTTGATTTTTAACTTTTCACACTAGAGTAGGGTTCTTTCAATTCTATAAGAATATGTTTGGTTCATTAATTTTCGGTAGAGTCAAAGAAAGCTGAATGTTGTCTTGTGGCCATTATTGAGCCTCTTTCAAAATGAGGACTGCAATAGTCTTTTATGCAAAACTGCTTCAACCTCCTTTACACTGCACAAAAATTATTCTTAGGAGTCCTTTGTTCAAGTTACTTAAATGATTTTTCGCAGAATGATTGGACTTTTTACAGTGAAAGGATAACATCTTTTTATATTATAAACATTTTGATAAAAAAATCATATCGATATGTCAATTTAAAACAAGCAAATTTGTTGAATTTATGTCCTCCGTTTCCGCCTCTTGTTGTCCCTTGTTTGTCCTATCAATATGTTTTTATTGTCCCCTGAAGATGTCCCCACATCTCATAACTTTTTGTTGTGAGTTGGGAACCCAAGGGGAATATTTTTTTTTTTTTGTTTTATATGCTGATCATAAATTTTCAGAAAGATACTCCAAAACTAATCCCAACCAAGGTATGCATGAGAACAATCACTGACCCAAATTGGTTGAAATCGGATGATAATTAGGAAAGTTATCGCACGGAAAAGAAAACCTGACGGACGGACAGACCAAGGACAGACAGACAGAATGACAGACAAACCCAAATCAGTGTTCCCCTTTCAGCGGAAGCGGGGGACAAACAAGCATTGTAGCAAAGTCTTTCAGTATGTATTGACAGATTTAGCAACAGGCAAAAATTGTGTCTGTATCTCTAAATACCTTGGCAGACTGCCAGATATTTTAGATTTGACATCATGACAAAGGTCAGTATGAATCTATTAATATTTATGGCAGACTGCAAACTGTATCTATATGCGACAGGTCGAGTTCACTCAGTGCATCAAGGTACAGGTTAAAAATTCACTCAGTGCAGCTTGGTGCAGGTCAAAAGTTCACTCAGTGCAGTAGCTGCAGCTAGCAATTTGTTTTGATTCACAATACTGGTGTGGCCACCTACAACGACTTTTGCACAGTTTATGCCCCTGCTTATTTCTGAGGAGGGATTTGATATATTGGCCTGGATTTGTGTTTATTTATATATATATATATATATATATATATATATATATATATATATATAGGATAACTTCGTCGTATACAAGACTGGTGGCGCCACCTACACAAATTCTTTCACAGTGTATGTCCCTGCTTATTTTTCAGGAGCGTTTGATATATAAGCCAGAAATTGGGCATATGTATACATCTCAGATAGCTTCGCCATATGCAAGGCAGGTGGTGCCACCTACAATAATGTTTGTAGTGTATGCTTCTGCTTATTCCTCAGGAGTGATTTGACATATCAGCCTGACATGTTGATACATCTCGGATAGTTTTCCTGAATACAAGGCTCGTGATGGCACCCAAAATTGTTTCATGCATCTTTGCACATAGCTGAATAGTGGTTTAAAGTATCTGCCTGAAATATTGCATGTCCATACATCTTGAATGCTTTATCGTACACAAGACTTGTGGTGCCATCCACAATCATATTTGTGTTGTGTGTACCCAAGCTAGTATTTCAGCAGTGACGTTTGTGTAACTGGTGCATGTACTCGGGTTCAAAATGTTCAGTGCCTGCATTGTACATAATTATATATACATGTCACACGTGTACTTGAAAAGTAACGGTCCAGTATGGAAGGGATATACCTGAGGTATATCCCATTGCAAAGGTTCGCCAATCGTTAAATATATTTATTGTATTTTCTAACAACACCTATTCATGTGAGAGAAAAAATCCATTTTAACTGAGTATATTGGTAAATCCCCATCCACGTTTGTTGAATTTCTGACCTCATTAACACAAGCGTGTTCGGCTCGGGTTACTAGGCCATAGCCAACTTTCACGCCACACAGCAGTTTGCCTGTTACCATAGAGATGGATATACACTTTGGTTTGTGAACTCACATGTATTCTTTTAACTTGTGAGCGCTTGAAGGAAACTACCGAGGACATTTTTAAACGCGTAATGCCGAGGAACTGGATATTGCTGTGTGGGAGCTTATTTGGTTACCTAGAGCTTGATGACTCCAGGAGACATCAGCTGTGAAGGACATTGACTCTAATTCAAGATAGACTAACTAGTGAGTACTGCGTGAACTGTCTTGAGTGTTATACCAGTACTCCAACGAAGAACTGTTATTGTTCGGAGCTCAGTGTTTATAAAAGTGGACTAATTGTACTGTGAACACAGCGCGAACAAACGGTTAGCCGGGCAGCGCAACATTCCGATGTCACGTGTGTCATGTGATCAGGAGAAGTGTAAACAAGGACTACTCTGTGTACTCTGGTTGACGGACTTGGTGATTGTTTCTGTGATTATTATCAAACTTTAATGATCATCAGTGCCTATATGTATGGAGCGCCTCTCTAGAGAAACGTAAGTTTATATTTTCTTTAATATATTGATTTGTTTTCTTTTTGTAAATCGTGGCTTATTTATCTTTTGAAGTGTACGTGCATGAGTTTCAGCCAGTTGGTTTGACAATTAAAAGAACTAGTTCGTTCACATCTCCATAGTGTGACATACTTAACACTTCCACTTTTATTTTTGAGACTTGACAAAGTTACAAGAATTTTGTCAGCTTCTATAAAAGGAGGTCACTGATTTTCCTTAAACTTGATAGCATATGTATCATGGATAATAGTATCAGTTTAACCAGACAGAAGATATATTCCATTTTCCCTTTTTGCACGTTTTATAAGTATTTTTAAGATTAAGAAAATACAGCTAATACAATGCAGTTTCTTAGAAGTTTGATTCTGGATTCTTCCGAAACTTTGCATTCTGATTGATCGTGAATAGTTTCATCAACTGATGGAGATTGACCTATATATTTTTCGTTTTTTACTTTTTTTTCGAGGCAGACAATTTGCATAGCCTGAGCTGTAGGTTGAGCCTGTCATCTGTCAGGCTGCTCTTTTCCTTGTTGGGCACAGGCGTGACCTTTAGGACGGTAAACTTAAAAGTTTGCAGTAAGGCTTTTTATCACCTGTCTTTAAGGGCAATCAACTGTTCCAAGCCAAAAAGTAATTTCGGTCATACAAGGAATAAAAAAAATCACCGTTTTGTCCTGATTAAGGCATTTGCGACCTATATTTGAAGGATAGACATATGTTCTGTGTACAAAACTAATATCTTTCTACTTTCAAATTCAGCTGACCGTGAATGCCAATGGACCATTTGTTGCTTCCATTTGGAACATTTCCCCTTGATAAGCATACAATACCTGTACTGGAGCAGGTTAAAGGACCAGAGAGATGAAGCCCCTTGCTTCAGGTGGGGGGGGGGGGAGGACATGCCCCTTCATTTATTTAGCAGGGAAACTTAGTTACCTTTGCCCATCCTCCCCGTCCCACAATTTTCAATTTTTCAATGACAATTTTCGTGGAATTATATAGTAATAGGAGGATAATTTGGTCATCCAGATTATTAATTTTTTTTACCCTTAATCTTTCAATTATGCATCTCATCTTTGGATATGGTATATGTCAACCACCTCATTCAATCAACTAAAATAGTCTTTTAGACTATTTAAATAACTAAAACGGTTACGTTCCTTTTATTCGGGATGTTTTTTTAATTGCGGGAGTAAATTTATTTCCTTCTGGCTTTAGCAATTCCCAAAATGTTCTAGTGAATGGTAAAAGAAAAAGAACTTTCTTCGTGTAAAATTTTACGTTAACTAAAGCCCCTCTGTATTTTGAATGTATGCACTGTAACTGTAATTACTCCAACTCGTGCTAAGCTCGAGGTTTCTGGGTATAATGAGAAGCTAGTGCATAATATGATTTATAAGTGAGTATACGAATCCCTAGACTTGCTAACACTTCCGCATGTTGATACATGCCTAACAGCTGTCTCGTGAATGTCAATAGCTGAAGAACAGTTACCACACAAACTCCGGAAATGCCAACAGCATCACTTGAAGCAAAGCATGTTAACTTTGAAAAAGAGCTCGTGCTGCTACAGAAAATTTCCTTCCTGACAATGAACAAACCGCGACATAACTACTGTTATTGTATCAGTTATAATTATATAGAATGATAGTACTATGATTAATGATGTTTCTAATAATTAAAGTAATCTAGCTGTAATACATCGAAACCTGGTTGTCCAAACATGGAGTGCTTTTAACAAATTTTTAATAATACGTAGATTGGAGGTCGGGGAAAAGTTATTTTTAGCTTTATTTGCCGCCAGTCTCATATATTTCAAGCGAAATGACTCATATATTATGCGGATCTTTTTTCAATTTTGAATGTGCACAGAACTTGACCAGAGAACGAGGTCTGATGAAATTAGGTAATGACCATCACTTAACGTGTGAGCTTTTACTTTGAATTGATCCTTATAGTTTGATTTGGCAACCTCAATTTTCCGTTTCTCCGTTTTTTTTTTGTTTTTTTTTTTTTTGTTTCTTTTTTTTTTTTTTGCTTTTGCAAACAATATAAAGAACTTGACATACTTGATATTTTTCAAGTGAATTGAGCCTTTTCAACCTTTATCATAGGTCTACTCTCGCCATTATTAAGTCCATATTTGATATTGCAAATATTAAATTTCTAAAAAAATGGATTTCACTGAAATTTGTTGTTATCGAAGTTCATGAATTCCTTAAATCTTGTACACAAGACTGTCAGTGCCATTCTTAATACTTTATTTTGCCCTTAACTTATTTAGACTGATGGGATATTGTCATCACCCATGACGTACGTCCGTCCGTCGTGCCGTCCGCTCTGCGTCCGTTAACTTTAACCTTTCGAGCGAGATATCTCAAAAAGGATTCAACACGGGAACTTCATATCTTCAGTGCAGATGCACATCAACACAATCTCAGTCAAGTCAATAAGAAAGTTGACCTTGACCTATTTTTCAAGGTCACAGAGCAATATAAAGAAAACATCTAACGACCTTATTTCTTCAGTAACCTTTATTGGTGTGGTTATTGAACTTGATGGTCTGTAACAGCTGCACTAGTGTGGTGGCGACACCTATATTTTTTAAAAAATTAAAACGAATTTTATCGCCTCGGATTTTTTGCCTTGTTAGCGGAATATCTGAAAAATAATTAAACACAGGAACTTCATTTCTTCAGTGCAGATGCATATGAACAAAATCTTAGGCAAGTTTGAACATGGTGACCTTGACCTACATTTAAGGATCACAGCTATTTATAGAGAGAAAAAACTTATGAGCTTAGCTAATTTCATAGGAACCACGAAATAGACATTATGAAATAAGGTGTCATTACTGGCCGTGATGATCCGAAACTGCTACGTCAAATTGGTGCCATCTGCAGGATCTTAAATTTTATTCTTTGTTATCTTTTTTTTTAAATCAAACATAGGTACTCGATTTCTTCAGAGGAGTTGAATAAAAACAAATTCTTAGTCAAGTTTACAGATGCCCCATTTCTCTCATCTAATGTTGCAAAAGACATCTTATTTTCCAGATGATCCCCTACAAAGTGTTTTTAATTAAGGAGATCTATATCATTTCTTTAAAGAGACTTGCAAAGGTATAACATTTGTGGTTCAATTAAGACTTGAACTAGAGACATGTGTACAGATATAAATCCAAAATGAGAACAGATAATTCATACTCGTTACTGTTACCACACATACACACTGTTCTTTCTGCTGTGGGCTGTGGCTGAATTTTAGTTGTTTAGGATTTTCTCAGGAACGGCTCCACGAAGTGTTCAGAAATTTGGTGTGTCCTATACACCTTTTTGTTCGTTGAATGAGCTTTGTGGCGCCACCTGTGCTGCATATCAAAAGGTATGGGTACGAGAACGTGTACTTTTATTAGGGATTATTGCCAATGTCTGGGTGTACCATCGCATCTCCAATACCAGACATTCCTAGTGAAAACAGAGATCAATTACCCGAACAAAAGGGTGACATTTTATATGGTTAGAATAACTGAGACTACTTTGTAATATTATTTGGTCAACTCCTGATAATCTTGCAGTTCGAATCGTTATTCTTTTATGTTTCATTTCGACGAGTGCTATAAACCGTCTTCAGCACACACAGGCCTTGTGTATTATAATAAGACACTATACGCATGACTTGTATATACCAATAGCACCTTAGTTTGTAATTCCGTGCATAAAACCCCATTACTTGCGATTCCAGCCTGTAACGCACGTCATAGTGAAATCTTCTTATGTTATACTGTTAACAATGTACTAAATTAAAATATGGCTTTTTTTCATGTTAAACTTATATATCCAACTATATATAGCGAGACCTTTACACATAAACTAGACTGGTCCAGTTGATAAAGCTGTTAAGATGACAGCACATCAATCTTGCTCTCGCTGAATCGCAACGCTTAGGACAAGCCCTGCTACCTGGCGGCATTTTATATAACCATTTCCGGTTCTTTGACCATCCTACTGTATAACTATTGGTTAGGATTATTAGGGTAATGTCAACACTAAGCTTCCGGACTCATTTACCATTTACGTCTATCGGTGGTCGTGATAACGTTTTAGTTTACACATTTAAGTAACACACAGTAAAATTAACCCCCTGGCAGGGCGGCTAGATATAAACAAAAAAAAACACAGTTTCTTTTTCTCAAGTTTATTTCTAAATGTCGTACAAATATAAAATGTAATATATAAAACTACAAGTCAGTTGAAAGACCATTTTTACATGATAACCAAACGACTTCACAAAATCATTTTGTATATATATATATATATATATATATATATATATATATATATATATATACATGCAACTATATCAACAATCTATTTCCCTTTTGAATGAAGAATTTATGACACGTCGTTGACCTCAAGTGATGTGGTGTTTCGCACAGTCATTTATAACAAAAGGCCGTTCACCTCCAGAGCGTTACGAGTTTAACATCATAAGGTGAGTGTTGATGACAGCATCACGTACACAGCTCCTCCCCTGTTTTTGAAGAACAGTTGACTACCTCTTCCTGCAGGGTTTTACTGATGCTGCAGTTTAGGGGGGACTGGTGGAGGATGCCCAGAGTACCGAAGACGAAGGCTGCTGTGAATAACCACAGGAACAAACGGTCCAGCACGTAGGCCGCGAAATGCCACTCGTCACGGAGCTGGAAATAATCAAAACCCAATGTTGAATTTAATGAAATATCGAAATTGATGCACCATATAGCCGTTGATATCACTGCATCGATTTTCTAGCCATGAAATGAAAAGGCCGACACTTCTCAGAAGGCCTATATATTGGACTGATAGGGCCTACTTTCATATGTCGACAGTCTCTTCATGTTAGAGAGGAAAGCATCCGCGTGCATTTTCCAGCACAGTTAAACCGAGGCGGATAGGAACCCTAATCTGCCAACGGATTCATCACCCTTGGTTGATTGTCATGGAGCCCAGCAATTAAGGATTCAGTGACTGTGTTGGTTACGTGGTACATCCATAACAAATATAACTGCAAACAATATTTTTATCTCCTGTCAATCTGAGAATGCATCATTTATATACCTAAACGGACATGTATTGTAATATTTTAATCTTTATTACTTTTTTATCAGGTTATGCCTCTTTATTTTTGGACTTTGTTATTTGTGGGTATTTTAACTAAGTTATCGATAATAACGTGAATCATATGCATATGTAGTAATGTATAAGAATCATTGGAATTTTTCATAAAAAACACATCAGGATAATTAAACAAAACAAAAAAATATATTACATTTGTTAAGGGTTATTGTATGAGGAGTGTTTTCAGGCATAATGGAGGAGCATAATTCGAAAAATACACAAGTTGATAATTAGTTTCACTGGGGATGTCGATAATAGGTTAATTAATGTAATGTTCGGCTAGAGAAGGAGGAAAACTTGCGTTTATCATGGGTCGTTCCTTTGATATACGGTCAACTAGGGTAACATATATATATATATATATACAATAAAACCTCGAAATTACGACCATCACTGCGACCTCAATAAAGTGGTCGTATTTTCAAGGTGGTTGTTAAATGAGGTTTTACTATATATATATATATATAACGTATCTAGATATAAAAAAGGGTATATGTTCTTACCCTTTGCCTCTCGTTTTGCTGTCTCAGATGACTGGCGATAGAGGACACGCCCACCATTGTCTTGACAGTGTATTTAGGCAGACGTTGGTAGTCCGTGTAGTCCGTGTCCCCCAGGACATTATCGTGGTCTACTGGTCTGTCTGTGTCCCCGCGGTGTCGCAGCCCGTCCTCGAAACAGTTATGAAGCCGACTTCCGATGACACTTGACCTGGCTTCAACAACAGCCTTCTGTTTCTTCGCGTCTGTCGATTGCGTCCCTTCATCGCCGATGAATGGGGGTTGGCGCATAAAGAGTAATCGAGGTAAAAGCTGTATAAACATAAACCGTACCCAACTGGGCATCATGTTAATGACGGGAGCCTGAAAGTGTTGGTTTAATACGAGTACAGTAGTAATTATAGAACATGATAGTAAGACCATCGTGAACACTAGGTATTTCCCAATCAGCGGCGTGGCTTTGGAGGTGGGTGGACAAATGTCTACCACCAGAAGAAGAAACACTGTGAGGGTGTTTAGTACAGTGATACCAAGGGTGACTTTCTCCGCACTCTGAGCTGGAATGTAGAACACAAGAATCGTCACAGAACAAATGCACAGGCACGGAATGAGCAGGTTAGAGATGTAGAATAAGGGTTTCCTTCTGATGTGAAGGAAAAATTTTATATCACGGTAAACGTCATCTGGACAACAGGGATAAAACACCTTGTAGAGCTGCGCCGGTGCCTCAAGAATATCCCACTCTGTACTGTTGCTGTATTCAGACAAGTTGATTCCGTTCTCCACAAAATGACAGTCGTCTACATCTGATGATAGTCTGTGATGTATAAGCACTGTGTGTCCGTAATACGTCCATGTACCCATCTTCAGGTGACATGTTTGTACATCAAACGGGAAGAAGGCGACATTGATCTCACATAAACTCTCCAGCGTGGCCGGGGGATTCCAGACCAAGCGCCCATTGTAGTGTATACGGACCTTGGACTTAGTGGAGACCAAGAAGTCTTCGTTAGCACTGTAAAACACCAAAACTTGTCACTTCTAGTATTAAGTGACCACGGAAGGTACTATTGACACTAAATAGCTCCGCCAGCTGCGAATTCGATCAGACCACTTGTTTAGTAAAGGTACATTGAGGTGGGCGTTAAATGGGCGAGGATTTGAAATTCATGGAGAGGAATGGAAAATTATCTAAAACATAAAAATTCAAGAATAGGACGATTAATCTACACGGGGGAACTATCGCACATATCGAAGTAAACATTCACCGACTTTTCCGAGGCTAAATATCAATATTCATAAAAAAAATCACTCAGCTATGAATTTTGTCGCATCATATTTAACAAATCCATATTAATCATAATGTCTAGCTAAAAATTTACAATATTCAATATTCAACAGAATTCACTTTCCTACGACACCGTACCGTTAGCCAGTATATGAGTGTAATTATGCAAAAAAAAAAAAAACAAAAAAAACCAAGCGGCACAATATCCGGATAATGAAGAAAGCATGCATGCATGTTGCAGGTGACATTGACGTCAGGACATTCATTACCTGTTATACAGTACAATGTCTGGAATCCATATATCTTCTGGTGGTACGATCAACACGCTGATGTTCCCGTAATCTGCTGGGTCCCACTGGAATTTGTAGTCCCTCCATTCCTTGTAATGAAACAATACGTGTATTGAATTCTGATGGGACTTAGTACATTTAAGCCGTTTACCCCCACTATACACGCGTCCAATACCATTTCTCAATTTCTGAATACAGCATACAATATTCCATACAATTAGCTGCCATACTGCACAATAAAGCTTACTCATTAGGTTTATCGATAAGGTATTCGATACTAGGATTATATCTATATAAACCGATATATCAATACATATCGAATACGCCACGTCCATAAGGTTATACCGATAGGCCATGCATGTTGTATCGTCGTATCGATGAAACCCCTAAAATATCATGCAACCCTAACCTAAACTATAATCTCAGTTACTTTCAAGCTTAAACTGTTTTGTTGACCTTTTCAGACTTAAATAAGACCACGTATTGTCGTATGATCCACTGGATGAGGAATGTATTAACAGTTTTCGAGGCTTCCATGACAATCCATGTGAGCTTGTGAGCGAGGATAGACTAATATTACGGTCTTTTTTCTTATTTGTTTACGAAAAACTTTTCCACAGGGCATTTAATCAAAAATGATACACAAAGAAAAATGAAGCGAATCGTCAATGAGTACGGGGTCTCGCTTTAAGTACAAATGTGTCAAATACCGTTTCTAAAATAAAGAATTCAACATTACAGTTACAATTCGTGTCTATACTGCATCAGAGAAAAGTATTGTAAAAATTTACTTTTCTCGAGGATGCATTTCACCCACATTAAAAATGTGTTCACACTGCTTTCGTGCGTATACCGTATTTATGAATTAGGTGTGAAATTATACTACCTCCTTATTTGGTTTCAACGATGCAGATCTAAACGCGAATAAATACGGGTGTAGTGTGAACAGAATGTGGATTTGGAAGCAATAAAATGTTATTCAGTAGCGCAGTGAATGAATACTGATTTAGTGTGAACACAGATATTGACTTGCAGATATGGTGTGTTCGCTCCTACAATAACCAATCCTGCCTGCACATACAACTGGCCCTTTCTTTACGTAAACAAATTGGGACATACTCATTCTCCTACTCATAATCAGCGTTGGACCTCTCTCACCTGGTAAACTCTGACCTTTGTCCTCATGACCTGGTTCTTCTCATCCTGAAAAAGAGCGTATAAAGGAGATTTTTTCACTCGAAAGACCCTTTAGAAAATATAAAGAGCAGCTTCATCCCACGCTGTGATATCTTGGTTTACTAATTCAAGTGCTAGGAATAACAAATGTACTAGAATTTGGTTCTAAGATACTGATTATTATCTCAGGAGAACATGAACATTCAAAGCCATATACACCTTACCAATGGCATTAAAAGGAAGACAAAAGGAGAGATTTCCTGACCAGGTGTAGATAAAGAGCGACCTGTAGATGACATAATGAGGGTCAGTGCCTAAACCATTTGGTTGGCTTAGGATACTTTGCATGCTGACTGGAATCCATTATGGACAATGGACAAAAACACGGACAAAATTAATTTACCACTTGCAAATCACACTTCACTAAATGCTGTAAGTGCATGTCAGTAGGGGTTTGATTGACGTTTGCTCTGAGAAGCATTTACTGGTATATCAGTTTAGAATGAGGTTTAGGACTAAGGAACTCAGATCGAAGTGAGATCGCAGCTTTCTATACAATGAGGGTGTGGAATACATTTTATTTGCTGTTGTCAGAATCTTGGAACATCGAAGTGTATAAGTGATGTATATACACCATCCGACTGCCAGTGCAAGTCCGAGTCCAGACCACTCGAGTCCAAGTCCATGTCCGAGTCCTGAGGTTCGAGTCCAAGTCCACCTCCTTCGAGTCTGAGTCAGTTGCAACTCAAGTCCGAGAAAAATATCCTGAAAAAGCAAATGGAACTTTCCGATTTTCATGTACATATTTAAGTAATTTAACACATAATTTTACTATAATGGTTAATTACATTTATAGCTATTTATTCTGAGCAAAGCTTGCCAAATATAGTGTTGGTATTTTGAAATTTTCTGTTACTAGTTGTATATGTACATAAGTCTTAAAATACATATTTTTTTTTTATATTGAACTCGAGATGGACTCTGCCTGATTTCTCGAGGCTTTACCTCCGAGTACAAGTCCGTGTCCCTAAAATATGTGGACCCGAATCCAAGTCCGGACTCGAGTCTCACACCACTGGATTGTATAAACGGATATGTGTATATCCTAACTTAAATTAAAGAAATTTTTTCATTTATAACATAATAAAAAAGTACTTTAAGTAGTATTTTAAATCGACGCAAAGTTGACGTAAAATGTGAAGAGATGGCAAATTAGTTAAGTTTCGTAGGTTTTCCCTTTCAATATTGCAACGAAGTCTATACGGTTCCAAAAACTGCACATTACCCCAAACAGACTTGTGCTCAGCAAGTCCTGAATTGACAGCAAGCCATGCTACGCGTGTCTGACTGCTCGGGTATAGTCTCAGCAAATACTGAAAAACAACCGGGCAACGTCCGTGAAGAGGCCGGACCTGTCTACAACGAGAAGGCTGGGCCGCTACTGAGGAATCAAAGAGGGTACGGTCTGGATCATATTTGTGTGTGCATGTAGAGTAATGTGGCGAGACTCCGGAAAGCAATATTCAAGATCAGAAAATGGAGGTTAACCCTCATAAAACCCAAACATATACACCTGACTAACGGAGCTTTCCTGGAGACACTCCATGTTAGACTTTAGTCAGCCAGGGGCCAATAGAGTAATTTAAAAAAAAGGCCGGGGGGGGGGGGGGTCCAGGTGAACACAAGTGTGCCGCGAATGCTTCAAGATTTTATAAATAACTGTCGAAATCTGAAGTAGAGATAAAAACTGCGAGACGCATAATCCGGCTCTGTATTTATTGTATCTATTATTCTATTTATCAGATTCCTTAGGTCCAAAAGTCCTTCTCTTTAAACCCGCCACTGGCAACGTTTACCATTCACCTTAAATCTGCAGTATTAATATATATATATATATATATATATATATATATATATATATATATATATATATATATCAAAATTGGGTGATCGGAAAGCTAGATATAAGCATGAAAAAAAGACATAGCCCTGCATACCAGGCAAAACCTGTTATTAATTCATGAAGCCAACAACAACAAATATCCGGTGCGTTCTGACAGCCAGAATGCCAACATTCACTCTAATTATATCTGTAAGTAGTGTGGGAGATTAAACCTATCAAACGCTCGTGCTCACGGTATACTGATTTGTGAGATAGCACGGTAACACTTCTAGTCTACACCCCTCCAGTAAAAGTAACAAAACAGTGACAGGATTTACAGTATGCAGTTAGCGCCAATTGAGAATCCGGGACCCGAGCCCCGTTACTTATAATATTTACAGCGAGCACTTTATTCGTTCGTGCAGGACTGCATTTGAATTTTTGATAAAGTCAAGCCGATGTTCATGTGTTTTTAAATATGCCTGTCAATATATTTCTTTTCTTACCAATGCAAATAAGGTTTTTGAACATTCCATGGGGTCTATTTCGATATCTTACGGCTATAAACTAAAGATAATCCCTTGGACCTTTTATGAATATATGCGAGAAAACGTCAATATCACCGCAAACAGACTGTTCGTTTTGTTTATACCCACGTTTTTATAATTTGTCAGCGGCGCATGTATACGTTATGAATCAGGGTCCTCAAACTTTTCTTCACGGGGCCACATGGGACAATTAACGGTATAAGGCCTCTTGTTGGCCGCATCCATTAAAAGATCAATTTCCTTTTTTAAAAAAAAGTTATATTAACAAAGAAACCCGTATTATTAAAATTTATATTTTATTTGGTACGAACAAAAATGAATGATAAGAATGAATTTATGGTATATTGCTTCATAAATGACACTAAACAGTTATTCAAGCTTTTAAAGGAATATATGCAATTGTACGTAATCCTATAGGAGGGCTATAAAATTTGTAAATGTTATTCTTAAAGAAGCATTGGATATTAACAAACAAGAAATGTCTATGTTAAATTGTCATTTAGTCTGTGTGGGTTTCTATCATTAATTCGATACGTAGTCAACATGGTTACAACAGTGTTGACTTACACAGTCATGTCGACCTTAGGTCTTTGAGTTGTCTAAAAAGGGTGTGTATAAGCCCTATGCTATAATATTTTTGTTATAATAATTTATAATTGATAAAATATAATTCATATGTTTATTTTACAAATTTCTGGGGGACCTGTTTGTATATGTTCTGAAAGCTGAGAATGCGCTACGTATTATGATGTATAAAAATTTTGATTTTCACTACTGGCTGATATTATCCGTGATTAAAAACATTTGTCAGGTATTTTTAGCCATCGTCTTCCAGCATATACGTTGAAGGTACAGATTAGCTTTGTGCATCTTGCTAATTAAATGTTAACCCCAATACCATTCATTGGGGTTTTAACTTTCGAAATTATATTATTTTTTAGGAATAAATCACAGGCGCTTAAACCCCTATTCAAAACTCTTTATGAAGTCTTCATATGTCCAATGTTATTACAGACACTTTGACGAAATCAGGTCAAACGACCCAATAGTAAAACAGTAATACCGTGTTATCACTTGTAATATGACAAGGTAGGCAACTCAGCCAAAACCGTTCCTGCGATAATGAGGGAAGTTTCGTTCTCAACCCGCTTATACTCGCTTAATCTTCATGTTATGCATAATCCATATGATCGTTCAATACTACGGGGGACAAGAATCAAATTTATCCAATTTCCATTGTTACCACACATCAGTACAAGCTACCTGTATCCCCTTTTATGTTGATGTCTGAATTTAGATGTCGTCCATTCCAAAAGGTGGCGGAAGCGGCCTTCGTTGACAAGTAAGTGATGCGCAGTGGCGTGACCTTACGTGACCAATCTTGCATGGCCGCCGTCAAAAGGTTTTGGCTGTGTTGTCTCCCTTGTCATATAACGAGTGATTACAGGGTATTACCATTTTATTATTGGGTCATTTGACCTGATTTCGTCGAAGTATCGGAGATATGACGACTTATAAATAGGGATTCTAGCGCCTGTAAATAAATGTTCGTTAATAGGTTCTTTCACCAGTTTAAGGCTTTGTATTAAATGTAAAACCTAGATTTATTTTTTAAACAATACGTGCTTCGACTGAATATAGTATGTTTTGAACACTTGTGGCTGAGCAATAGCGATAATATTTAAACATCAACCCCTTTAGGATATCCCTAATTATTTAAGACCCCTTTTGTAAAGAAGAATTTTCGCTCTGAAAGTGTTCCCAGATCAACAATTAAAAGTAGTACAAGGACAAACTGTAATATAATATACAACACATTCATAAGACGGCTGTGACATTAGTGGCGTCATTTCATCTTCCAGGGTATGTGTGTGTGTTGGGGGGGGGGGCCTCGCATATATATGTATATATATAATATAATATATATATATATATATATATATATATATATATATATATATATATACCTTTTATTTTCTGTGTGTTGCATTTCAAATATATACCAATTAGTTATAAGGTTTTAAGAAATAAGGTATTTGTTTCAAGTACCGGTATATGTTAGTTCTAAACCAATATGTATACTATTTCAGAGTAAACTCAGAAGTGAATACCCCCAACCCAATATTGACGCCTCTGGATCTTAAATTTTAACAGACACCTAGTGCGCATAAAACCAACATGAAAATATATTACTTACCACCCTCAGTAATTGCAGTAAGGACACTCCCAACTTTAAGACAGTCGAAGTGTCATTATGCGAATGTCGCGGGCGGACTAGTTTGTTGTATCCCCTGTTTATCATCATGTCGTCAAAGAGACGCTGCATGTCAGGGTTGCTGTTACCCGAGGACGCGGGCCGCAGCAGAAACAACGTCACAAGGAAATATCGCAGTAATGCCAATGTCCGCCGACAGTCAATGCCCAGCATTATGGCAGCAGAATATCGAACGATTAAAGACGTCCATATGATATCCTAATGGCTATGCACGTCTGATGCTATGTCTTCTCTAATTTGACACGATATTTCCACCTCCATATGATATCCTTATGAATATATATGTAAACGTCACTGTTTTTAATCGCTGGACGATATAAAAAGCATTTACATGAGGTGTTAGTATGATATCATTACTCATCTGAATGCCCATGCGATATTCCCGCAAGCATAAAAAATCCAAATGATATCCTTCCTGACGTAGAAAAAAATCCAAATGATATCCTTCCTGACGGAGAATCATAAACACTGATGCGATATTCTCATACTGTATGACTGAGAATTTTGTGCAAAACTCTTCTGCTGGGATTCTCTTGTTGTAATTCCATCTTCGTTATAAGGACATAAAAACGGACACTTAGAGTGCACAGACAAGCCTTGGGTCATAGGCGAAGATTGAAACTACATGTTCAACCAATGTTTTCTTTAGCTAGTACCGCTTTCCCCCCGGAGTTCTCTCTGATGAACATCAAAGTGGCGCCTTGAGTTTTGATTCTTTATAGCTGTGGTAATTGCTATGTCGATGTTGACCAGTTTTAAAGAGATTCCCTCAGTCGAATGCTGTTGCTTCGTTTAGCCGAAATTTTTCTTCATGTTTCTGATAAACAAGGACAACTAGAAATTCATGTTTACATGTAGATAACGTAGGTGTAAAAACTAAACTGATCTTGCATACAATGCTTGTAGGTACTCTGAACCATTCACTACCACTAAAAACGACTTCCCGTAAGCGTGCAGTCACTAACAACCTTGTCTCGGCTAATAGAGACCGCGATACATCAAGAAGAGCCTGGGCTTACCACTCGTTACACTTCACTCCCAGTCAGCTAGCCCAAATACCAGCTGCAACAAGATTGAACCGTGACGGATGTGTTTAGCAATGTAAAAAATACACACACGTGCGACGGCCACTAGCATCAATCGTATCAATCAGGCTTTAGTCCTTTCATTTTCTTTAGTCCATTATTTTTCGCCCCTTCATATATACTTCCCTTATCACTGGAATATACCAGTTTGGCGGTGTAGGGTGTCCACGATGCACGAGCATAGGATGTACACATACCAGTATATCTTCATGTGATATCTGCTCACTGGCCGCCCGGTATCTGCGGCTCAGGTACATTTCACACATGCTGCCGCAGTCTAACAGCTGCACGTTCTAGATTACAGAAAGCGTTTTTAGTGCGAAACTGGTCCCCATAATCTGATTTGTCGTCGTATTAACCACATCACATGGTATGGCTATTTATTTTATTTCTTCCGCAAGGGAGGTTATGTTTTCAACCGTGTGTGTTATTTATTGTGTTTGTTTGACTATGGGCAGAATTATGTAAAACACTTAATCGATTATCACGAATCTTTGTGGAAGGAATGCACATGAAGACTCGGTTCTATTTTGCAGATCTATCTAGATAAAGAATCGAACCCAGTACCTACTCTACGAAAATAATTTATTGTATCAAAGATGCACAGATCGCTGATTCAACCTTTCACTGTATCTAGCTTATTTACTTATAACAACACTTTTTAAAAAACACACAAAAAAGAAGAATCTTTAAGCTATGATTCCATATGCATTCCATTAGTAAAGTATGCATGCGAAGTGCGTATTGATTGATTTCATATTAACCGGCACGGCAACGTGCATATTTTTTATACTCCGGTGTAAAGACTTCAGATTACCCCCCTTTTCAGGGAACCCCCCGGTAATCTGAAATAATTTTTTATCAATTTTACAGGGATTTTATTTTGTCTTTCCAAAGAAGTAATCGTTTCGAAATTAACACCAAAATAAACTTTCTACAATTTTTTCCATGTACAAACCGAATGTCTGGCTTCAACGAGCTCACTAAATCAGCCAGGAAGATCGCTGCAGTATGCTTGTCAGTTGCCGTATTTCGTAATCACAAATATAACATATATATTATGAATGAAATTATCATATCAGTTAATGTGCAAGACCGCATGTTTCATTTATAGTTGGTGTATTTATAATCTAACTGGAGAGATAATGTTTTGTACCTATTCTGCTGCAGGGATAATGACATTTTAATAATAATCATCATCATCGTTGATTTTTACTATTGTTATTATTATAAATAGTAGTAGTAGAACGTGTTGTTGTTGTCAGATTACTTAAGTTAATGTATAAGATAAGTATCTAAATAATCATAAGTAAACATTTCGGGGGGGGGGGGTAATCTGAAACCGATTTTAGATTACCCCCGGGGTAACCTGAAATCGGTTTCAAGTTACCGGCGGGGGGTGTGTATCTGAAATCGATTTAAGATTACCCCCGGTAATCTGAAAGGGGGGTAATCTGAAATCGCTACACTGGGATACAATGCGGAACCGGCCAAATCACCACATGTACTATTAGCGATTTGTTTTGCCCGATAGACATTCCGCATGCCGGATCCGCGCATGTATGAAATCTCATTTTACTTATTTCAAGAATATTGGCTTTTATTCGCGTTCCGCATGCCGGATCCGCATACCTTTGCCTAGGGATCTTAGTTCAATTAAGGCCTACATATTTTGCCAGAAGCATTTTCAGCAAATATACTCAAAATGAAAGACATTTTATTTTATCCGATGCATTAAGAATATGTTGGGAAAATAATGGTTCTTGAACTTGGACATCTTCATAGTTGTAGCATGGTGTTTGTTTCTACCACGGACACTAATGGATTCACAATATTACCAACATGTTACAGTATGTATTTCATTGAAATAACCAGGTCCAAAATTTGTCTTTTTCAATCATCATGACTCAATGTACATTTATTTGACTGAATAAATTTCAAAATGCTAATATTCTCTTGAACTTTAATATCGAATGTCGACATATGCTTGGTGTAAAATAAGTGGTGTAAAATATATACAGCAAAAGCGTAAGAACGAATTTATTTGTAAAGATAAAATGCCGTGACAGGAAAAGTATCATTCATTCACACATTTTTGTTCGTGTAGCTGTACTTAAATGGAATTGGAGGATTGCATGAATGTATAGCATAACAGATGAATGTGTAGGCTTGTCTGATGATGAAAAAAACATAGACATTGTTTTCCAGTGTAATAAAAATAATGTAACAAATTATCATATCAATTGTTTTATAATAATTCTAAAGCCCTGCCGTCTTTTATACCAGTTTATTTGGAAGCATCATAATGGAATTATCATTATGTCACTTTTCCAAAGACGTTGGCACGGTTCGTTACAGAGTTATACCAGTGCGTCCATGCAGATGGCCTCATAATTATTGGTGCCGGAGCCCCGTGGGGTTCACTGTTTAGTGAATGGTTTTACCTGTAAATAAGACATAGCACCGAGGCAGGTATCCCTACAAAACACATCAATCTAACATGCATCGGCAGATTCCACAGGGCTGATTGAAAACACGTGTTGGTGTTAGGAAACAACGCCCCAGAGCCGCTGCACAATTCCTGCACGGTCCCTTGCGCATGGAAGACACTCCTCGCGTTGTTTCAGGAAGATCCACAGAGGCCCGCCATTCAGACACGAGCATATGTTTAGCCGTCAAATGCTATTAACTGATATGTCAGCTGCGAGTTGGATAACACAGCAATCTTACGGCGGTCTGGCTCAGTGCTTGAAAGACGACTCGGTCATAAATCGCTATGGTTACGCATCCTCCCTGGCCGGACCCGCAAGGCACTTGATAACTGATGCAGCTTCATATACGACAGGAACAGGTGAATCCAAAAACCAGATCCTCCTGTGAGCTGCTGCCGGGTGTGGCCCATTGCATCACGGCTTCCTCATGTTCTTGTAATACCATTTCCTATACACCGGTGAATTGACCACTTCCGAAACAACTGGAATTTTCTTTCGTCCCGATATCACATAATGCAAGTTCCGCAGCAAATATTTTTTTCAATCTTTTTGTTTTTTCTTTGCGTGTTATATTTCTGACTCATATATCTTACAGCCTCATGAGTTCCCAACCGTTATCTCGTTACATTTGCCACGACTTTCTTGTCTCAAAATACCTGAAGTGCTTCTTACATTTCTTCATATAATGTGAAACCACAGTTATCTCTAATAACATCTTTTTCGTCAGCAAAATTATACGTTATGACCTGTTTTTTTAATAAGACCCCTCTCTTCAACACACCATGCGTTATGACTAGGTTTCATCCTTCATAATACCTTTCTTTTCGGTACGTTTTGCGTTATGACCCGTTTTCGTTTTGTAGCGAACCTATGAGCTTATGCGATGGTGTGGCGTTGTCTGTCGTCCGTCCCCTGTAAGTTAACTCAAACCATCTCGAAAACGACAGGAGCTAGCATCATTAAATTTTTTGCCAAAGATTAGTCATCTAAAAACCTATCGGATTTTGCTTATTTTTTTACTATTTGCATTTTCTTAGATTTTATATGGAAAAAGCTAAAATAAAAGCTTTTAAAATCTTCTTCTCCGAAACTGTTCAGCCAAATTGTCCAATATTTCATAGAAATTATACCTGGAATAATCTCTCTCAAGTTTGTTCGAATGGTTTAAGTTCGGTGATTTTTGGCCGAGTTACAAGAAGTTTAACTTAGTCATCTGTCCTAAAATGCAAACTAAGCAGGAGCCAGCATCCCCAAATTTTATGCAAAAATCTAAAATCAAAGTCTTTCAGTATGTGTAAACAGATATACGAAGATTGTGTGTTTCTATAAATAGCTTGGCAGAGTGCCAAGTATTTCAGATTTGGCAACAGGCCAAAGTTCACATGGAACTATTTATAGCTTAGGCAGACTGCCAACTGTATCAGATTAGGCAACATGTCAGTGTTCACTCAGTGCAGTAGCTGCATTCTATTTATAGCTTTGGCAGACTGCCCACTGCATCAGATTTAGCACCAAAATTCAGCCTTGATCTATTTTTAACTTTGGCAGACTGCCAATTGTGTCAGATTAGGCAACAGGTCAAGAGTTCACTCAGTGCAGCCAGGGACAGGTAAAAAATTCACTCAGTCTGGCCAGGTGCAGGTCAAAAGTTCTCTCAGTGCAGTAGCTTAAGCCAGCAGTTTGTCACAGTTCACTCAGGGCAACTGCCTTTCTCACCTAAGCCTGGTCAGCCCAGTGCATCAAACGCAATGGACGTTTGATGTATTGACCTGATATTTTGACCTGTCTATGCGTCTATGATGGCTTTGTTGTTCAAAAGACAGGTGTCGCCACCTAGAATGACTTTTGCACAGTGTAAGTGCCTGCTTATTTCAACGGAGGGATTTGATATATCAGCCTGATTTGGGCATATTTATACATATCGGAAAGCTTTGTCGTATATAAGACTGGTGGTGCCACCTACACAAATAGTTGCACAGTGTATGTCCCTGCTTATTTCTCAGGAGAGGTTTGGTATATCAGTCTAAAATTGGGCATATGTATATATCTCTGATAGCTTCGATATATACAAGACTGTTGGTACCAGCTACAATCATTTTTGTGTGATGTGAACCCATGCCAGAATTTCAGCAGTGATGTTTGTGTAATTGTTTCTAGTCCAAAAATGTTTAGTACTTGCATTGTTCATATACATGTTGCACATGTACAGTTTGAAAAGTAATGATCCAGCATTGAAGCATTATATCTTGTGAATATCCCATTACGAAGTTTCGCAACAGGCCTGTAGGCCTTGTTTATAACACTTTACTCCATAACACATTATGTGTTATGGCCAGTTTCCATTTTTTATGAAACCATTCTCTCCAGCACGTTATGCAATATGTCCTAGGTTAATCTTTTATAGTTAACGCTAAAGTCTCTTCATTGCATTAGGCGGTTTGACCATCTTTTAAAACTCAAGTCTTCTCATTACCTTAGGTGCAATGACCAGTGTTCGTCTTTTTTTAACACGCTTCTCTCCAGCACATTATGTGTTATAACAAGGGTTCATCTTTTATATAAAAAATCTCTTCATTACATTAGGCGTTATGACCAGAGTTTATCTTTTATAACACCATTCACTCCAGCACGGTGTTGGTTATGAGTAGAGTTAACCTTTCATAACCAGGATTTTGACCACGTTTCTTTTTTCATAACATCCTTCCCTCCTGCCTGTAATGCGTTTTTACTAGGTTTCAATTTTAATAACATGCTTCTCTTCATTACGTTATGACTTATATCTACCGTTCACCTAATGATGACGATTATCATTTTAGTTTGGATGGTTGAGCGCATTCCATTTTCCTCCGGTAGTGACATCTCAAGGGCGGAAAAGGAACTATAAAAATGTCGAATTTTCAATTTTTCCCAAGGACAGAAAAGCATATTATATTATGTGGAATATAGCAGATTTTATTTTTGATGATATATACACGTTGGGTATACGCATTTTTGGTTTTCTCTAGTACCAATATTCTCCATCAGATGTCGGGATCAGTGGATGCAATACAACCTCAAAATTTAATCAAATCTCATTCGTGAATGTACAATTCTAACTCAATATCTGAGGCCCAACATTAAACAGAGGAAATTTTGTTTTTTTTTTTCAAGGCAAGAGGATTTCATCCAGAATATATAACATTCCATACTGTGTAACGTTCTTTCAAGTGGCTCAATTATACTGGACCGTTACACGAATACAGGATTTTAAAAAAAATATCAGAAACATGACATATAGACTATATATAGTCAGACTCTTCAAGTGACAACTACTTTAACATTTTCCCTTGTTTAGAACCCTTTCCTCCTTCCATGACGATGTGTGTTTTTACATCAAACTAACAGTGGAAATTAATGGTGTGCGTATAAATTGATTATATCTATGATTCGTCGTTTTCTTTCATTATCGATCAAATTCGTGATTTTTTTTAATTATCGACCAGAATATATGGCCATACGCACAAAGAAGTCAGGAAAATATTCTTATCCTGAGAGGGATAAGACGACGGAACACAAAGTATACAACAGCATTAAAACTGGACCTTCCGCGGGAAACAAGTGTGAACTACATAGTCACTATACCTTGACTAAAGTGTGGTGAGGAAGCCAGACGTTATTTACTCTGTCAATATTGATGTTATAATTTTATAAATGGATATATAATGATCGATTAATAATCGATCATGGGTCGTTTTATTCTTTTAAACATCGAACATGGTTTGAACCACTTCCTATCATTAGTGCTAATATCACGATAAATTGTGCCTTAAATAACCTGAGATATTTATATCGGTTTACTCACACTTATTTATTTAAATAAATTACGAGCGGTTGAATCAATATATATGAAATGTATTAAATTAATATGTTTGTTAACTGGGTTAGTGTGGCCTTGTTATTTCTACACTACCAACTTAATGATCAGTAATGATAAATATCTATATTGACTATTTGTATTATATTTTATAAAATATTGGTGTTTTGCTAGTGTTCATAATACCTAGGGTTAATTAGGGTTGATATCTAATATTGCGACCCAGGTTCGTTTCCGGGCATTGCTATAACAGGAGGCTGCAAGTGTATAGTTGCCCGCCCAAGGTGGATGGTTTTCATCGGGTCCTCCGGTAGATCTACAAAATTTAAAACAAATTCCAAATATGTTCATTGACCACCCTATACCATTAATCTATAGGAAATTTGAGTAATCCAGTCTCTGTGATAAAATGATATGAATATGATAACATGTGCAAAGCAACCGGGTTAATAGTTATCTTTGGCATATACTGAATACAATAAATAATCTCCGCAAACTTGCACCAACCGCCTCTACCCGTTATATATGCCCAGGTGTGCTGCTAAAGGCAAACCCCGACATATGTCAAAGGTCACTGACATTGAATTCAGAAAGGAAATTTACAAATCCAGGGCACTAAAGTTGTGAGTTTCAGGTTCACAGGTGTTCCGGTGACCTCATTTGTAGATCTGGAGCACATGGTGTTGATTTCACCTGTCCTTCTATTTATTTCACTCCCGGGCACATTTAGTACGATTTATTATACTGAAAATGGAAAATCTAGGAATACAATACGTCCGTTAATGAAAAAAAAAAATTTTAGACGGAATTTATCTCACACGAACGAGTATTTTAAATGTCTAATCTAATGAAAGTTATATCTGTCGATGTGATATTTAACTAAACATGTTTACATGCTAGATTTTGTTGTCAAAATATCTTGGAATATCTTGGAATAAGAGCCGATTCCATGGTGATCCAAGGATTAAATACGATATATATTTTCAGTCAAATGCCTGGTGGATCTGTTAGTAAGACGATTTTAGTATATACTGATAAGATGACAGATAAGATGGTGTAGTATTTTATCACAATTTGAGGGATTCAACTCTTCATGCCAGTTATCTTTTTTTTCTAAATCTAGAGTAGAGTAGATTTTTTGGGTCTCGGAGTCGAACATGTGGCGTGTTTTCGTTCCACGAACATGTTCCTATTTATACCTCTGTTCATGAACACAGACCGTTTTTGCTCACGAAAACGAAGGTGTTCCTGTTAATAGTCCAAGAAAAACGTAAGGAAACTCCGGGAGCTGCTTACACAGGAACGAGGTAAAGGCTGGCAACAGTGGCGGCAAGGGAAGAAGTGCCTACCCACATTCGGACTGTTCACTTGAATTTTATTGACTGATATAACGTTAAATTTGTCATTATTTGTATTGAATCTGCTGATTTATTTGATAAATATCAATGAAATCAAGTAACATGCATACACTGTTTATTGGTTTTTTATAAGATGCATGTATGAGTGTTCACATGTATTAGTATATGTGAACAATGCATTTTGGTATCGGAACCGGAACGTGTTCTTGTTTGCATCATTTTTATGAACAGGAACATGTTAAGAGAACGAAAATACGTCCTGGGCCCAGTTTCAGTAAGAATGCGTATGGCAAGAGTCAAATTTTAACGAAACGTCCCCTAAAGCTGCGTGTCCACTTGTGCGGTACGGATACGGATACGGATGCGGATGCGGATGCGTTTTTAATCGCGCATATCGAATAAAGAAGGAGTTTGTCCACTTATGCGGTGCGGAGTGCGTGCGGCGTGCGGAAACGTAAACGTTTTAAAAAAACGGACCATGTAGCCGCGGGTACGGAAACGCATGCGGAAACGTATGCGGATACGTGCCATTTTGTAGATGTTAAAGAGAGTGAAAGACCTAAAAAGGCCCTGAAAAACGTATCTAATGGACACACACATACAAAATATCCGCATACGTATCCGCACCGCACACGCACCGCATCCGTACAGGTGGACACGCGGCTTTAGTCGACTGACGTTATTCCGTGAGATAAGTCAGTTTCATTAATCGCGATTTAGCTAAGTCGGAGTTAAAGTCCAAGTCTCAGCACGGAGGTCGATGAGTGTCATATGCCCGTTTTCTATGTATCAAAACACGATGTTAGTCCATTTAAAATTAATCTAGCAATTTAATCAATTAATACGACAATTTGAAATTGACGCGCCGAATACACTCCGGAAACTGCCGAAAGCCCAAGGGGAAATCCGTGACGTCACGTGTGGAAGTCGTCTCACGCAAGTATCATGGCGGTGGTCCAAACTAAACAATCAGATGAAACTTCCTATGCGTCAAGTGACAACCATGCGTCCACCGACTATGGTTCAAAATAAGTTATTTCGGAAGTATGTCAGAAAGTTATTGTAGTGATGTAGAATTTGAAAATCCTTGTGATATTGAACCATTTCGATCTGGGCCATTGGCTCGACGAGGCGAGATCGAAGGAGGGTGTACCGGTTCTGACAGTGACAGCTGTGTCAACACAGAATCCGATGAACCGTCTCAGGCGTCTATGGGAGCAGGCACAAATGACAGATAATTATTTAATTTTACTGTTACACGGAATACATCTCAAGTTTCTGTAATTGGGACAGGTGGATTTATTACACTGAAATAAATATCGCTCAACCAACGCATGGAGCACTGTATGATTTTATGACAGTCATAAGTTTTCCTGGAAAGATAGGTCCCAGCTAGCTCATTTCTGTGATTTATTAAAATGCCATTACTTTTCAGTCAGTGGTCATATCTTGTTGATTTAAGAACCATATTGAATAAGATCCTTGAACAAAAACCAGTCTTGCAGTGTATATATTATCTGAAAAGCTTTATTTTGAAAAAAAAAATTACTGATATACCTACTATTAAAGCTGTCATTTGACAAGTGACTTGTGAATTCTCAATCTGGATGCTATTAAAATTGTAAAATTATTTTCACAATACTAATAATGATAACATGATAAAATTTAAATTAAATTTTCATTTTTTTTGCATGCACATATATATAATTATTAATTATTTAAAAAGTATAATTTTGTAAATACTAGATATATACTAGTAATATTTACTGATCTTTTATGCATTCCAATAACCTTGCAAGGGTTATTGTTTACTCTCAACTCTCTGTGTGTGCAGGGGTTGGGGGGGGGGGCAGGGATATATCCCCCACTCTTTTTGGCAAGTAGGAAAGGAATGGTCAGTGTAATCACCCCCCCCCCCCCACACACACACACACATCACACACACACTTTTCTGAGAATATATTATATTTTACAAATGAAGCCCTGTTGCCATATTGGATGTCACATTGGCCTGAAACTTATCACCCAAAATAACCTGAATAGGACCTATATTCAGAAAAATTTTAAAAGATTATTTAGATGAGGCATTAAGAGGATCTTAAGGTACATACATGTATGTGCTTGGAAGCTGCGTTGGATTTGGATTTATAGGAAAGATGGACGGACCAAGGACTGATGGACAGACATCAAGGCAATTATTTTTTAGCGGTGCCTGAATAAAGTCAGTCAGCATAAACAGATTGAATAAACTTATCTCATTTTCTTAACTGCATATTTTATATACTGATATTAGAATAATCTATAATAAATATCAAATTTATAAAGATTAAATATTTAACAATAAGTTCATCGAAGGGTAAATCGGTATCATAATCTTCATCATCAGCGGGGAAGTATTCATCATCTTTATAAACTGGTGGTGTTTCATCATCATCATTATCATCTGCTTCTTCTTCATCACTGAAGATGCTGCTATCTTCTGTATTTTGGCCAACCAAAGCTTCACCATTCAGTGAGCACTGGACACCAGCATTTTCTGAGGATACATTCACTGGGCAACCTGAATTTGAAACTATGCCATTTTCATTGATTTCCAGGACAACTAAAAGATAACTTCTTCATTTGTAAATTAAATATATATATATATATATATATATATATATATATATATATATATATATATATATACACTAAAATGTCATAAGATCTTATCACACAATATTCATAGTATTTATGCTTTATTGAAATAAAATTGTGCATGTGTAATAATATTTGTTAAATAAGGCAAAATGTCACAACTGTAAGCATTAAATGATTATTTAAATCGGAGTGGCCACTGTATTTTGTTAACAAAAAAATGGGGGTTATGGAGACTCCCCTTGACGCACCCCTAATTTGCTGGCTGACTGAAAAGCCAATTTGGCAGGAGTGGTGGGTGTTCACAGATTTCCCTGGAACAAAAGGGCACAAAAATGCAACAACTTTGCACTAGGCCTCGGAGAAGATTAAGTATACAACAACCGTGTTTACATGGGCGATAATAAGGTATATTCAAATCACGTGACAATTTCTTAAAATTTAAAATAAATAAATAACTTTCCTGTAAGCAGTCAATTTACTCACAGTTATGGAGCCCTTTTCTTGTGACTTAGCAGGCTTCACGCCCAGCGAGTACCTCGGGCGCTTTGCGGCGTTATCTTGCCCCGGCCCTTGACTGAAGTTGAAGCAAGGCTGGATCCACTGTCTTGCAGCGGGTTCTTGTGGATTTATACTCGGAATTGCCCGTTGTATCAGATCTATTTGTTTTTTTATATATCCGGCCTACCATTGCTGATAGTTTTAAAAATCGTCCGGGATCCGAAATTGTGCCCCATACATGACACTGGAAAGTTTTGCCAGGAGTTCCCGACCTAAAATCAGCTCGTCTTTGTCTGACAGGTCCCACTTTTTCCCTAAACGTACGTCTTTCGGCCAATTGTGGACGTTCACACTATCCTTGTTGGTATTATTGCATCCACTAAGAACATCTCGCTTCGTCATTTTGATACTACAATGTTTGTCGAGGGGAAAAAACACGGCAGTCAAGGATGCAGACCGGCAAGACGCGGCATGTTGACCCATGTGATGTTTACCCAGCCGTGCCACACGTGACGTCACTGAAGACACGCCCACCGCTCATCTCCGAGTGCACCTTTGCACTCAGCAGCGTGATTACCGTGATGTTTCACGGATAAAATTGAGCATAAATTCGATCTCGTTCAGCTTGAAACGGTGTTGTAAGCACTGTATTAACTTATTAAAAGGGTACATTACGCATTTTTAACTTATAAAAGTGCATGAAACTTGGACTTTAAGCCCAGGCCTCCTTGGTGCAGGCTTAGCATTTCAGCCCGCCAGGTGACTTAAGTCACTAATGTTATTTTAATCGAAATCGACTTAAAGACGCAGAATAACAGGCTTAAGTTGGTTTACTGAAACTGTGACTTGTACCCGGACCTGGAGATCGGGACTCGAAAAATAAGGTCGAGTCCATATTGAATCCAGAAAAAAAAACTCTCACACGAGCCTGGCTTTAAGAAAAATGTACAGCATGTGAAGAGTTCTATGCGAACTTGTGACAGAAAAAAATTTGATATATCTCTGCATCGGAAACTTAATGTAATTATCATTAAAGTTAAAAGCGTGTGTAAACTAACAATAACATAACTGACAATATGATATTTTCATTTTAAAGTATACTTTTGTAAAATATGTTTATTGCGCTCCGACTCGAAGAAATGGACTTCGGCTTGAACCTCAAGGATTCGGACTTGAACTTCTATTTGGACTTGCACCAGGACTTGGAACGAAGTTTTGCGGATACTATGTTTTTGACCGGGTTCCGCCGTCGCCCGCGCCACCGCCGCCGCGTTCGTTTTCGGAGAACTCCTCTGAGACTACAGGACGGATTTTTCCGAAACTTACACCAGTTATCAGGTCACATGTGATCTGGTGCCTAACCAATTTGCGTTGACCTCTGACCTTTCCTCTCTGCCCAGCGTCCATTTGTGCGTCTGTTTCCATACATTAACCCACATATGTCGGGAACCGTTTGGCCGATCAGGAAAAAAATTTTGTACAAATGTAGCCCTTGGATGGCTCTATAACATACACAAAAAAATGGTCGCGCCACCTGCAACCATGTTTGCACAGTGTCCATCTGTTCACCTGCCTTGGGTTAGAATCACTCATATCTCTGCAGTGGTTTGACTAATTCACCTGAAATTCGGCATGCGTATACATATCCTGAATAGCTTTCTTGATTTTATGATAGGTGGCGCCACCTACATTCACGTTCGCGCTGCAGACATTCAAGCTCATATCTCGGGAACTGTTTGACCGATTGGGCCAAAATTTTGCATGTGTTTAGATCTTACATAGCTCTTTATCATACACAAAACTGGAGGCACCACCTGCAACCATTTTTGCACAGCGTCTGTCTGTTTGTCTGCCGTTGGCTAAAATCACTCATATCTCTGTAGTGGTTTGACTTATCTGCCTAAAAATTTTGCGTGTTTATACATCTTGGATAGCTTTCTCGATTTTTTGGCAGGTGGCGACACCTTCATTTATGTTAACGCTGCAGACATTCAGGCTTATATCTAAGTACTGGTTGGACATATCCCCCTGAAAATTTGCATGTGTATAGATCTCACATAGCTTGTAATCATACACAAAATTGGTGGCGCTACCTGCCACCATTTTTGCACAAGTCCTTCTGTTTGTCTGCTGTGGGATAAAATCACTCGTATACATGTAGTGTTTTGACTTTTCTGCCTAAAATTTTGCATATGTATACAACTTGGACAGCTTTCTGGATTTGTGGTAGGTGGCGCAACCTACAGATACATTTCAGCTGCAGACATTCATGCTAATATGCAACACACCTCACTCTATTTCCCCTTGCCACTCAATCCATGCCTCACTTCACCCGTTCCACTCGGATTTTGGCGGATACACGTAGTCGCTTCTCGACTACCCGTATTCTAGTTGTTATAGAGTTAACCCGAACTGTGTGCATTATTTACGGTAAGCTCTCTGACATGTTTCTTTGTGATGAAGCTGTGTAACCGATCTTCTCGCCCCATGTTGTATGATGCATCATAACATATATGTTATATAATTATATCTCCACTGTGCACTTTTTCACTCTCTTTATTAACTATTTTTGTGCTAACGGTCTGACTTGAGAAGTTTTCTTCTAGCTTAATTTGTACTATCATCTTTATGTCTTATTTTTTCTGTTCTGAAGCTCGCCTCATTGCTATAATTTCGAGAAGTATGTGAGTATTTTTACCTACATGCACTTTACCTATCAGATAGAGAAAATTACGACACGTAATATATAACAATGTATGTATACATCACGTTGAAGAAATGAACGAAGAATAAAAGCCTTTCATGCTAATCTGAGCTGTTACAACACTTATAATATAGGAAATAGTTGAAATCGCATGTCTAGGTTGTTGTGTATCGTAGGAAATGGAAGCAAGTCGTGGCCCAATCGAATGGAAACCGCAGCACAGCTAGGAAAGGAAAGTTGCAGGCCAGCCTTAAGCTAAGAATCCCAATGTACAGAATGCAGCATGCGGAATGCGGATAAAATCGGTATTGACAAAATAAATAATGAGATTCGTTATGCGTGAATCCGGCAGGCGGAGTGCGTATGCGACAAAACGAAAAAAAATAAGTATGAATAAAACATGATACACAAAAAAAAGTTTTGAGATCGTATCAAGTAGTATGATAATAGCCTATGAAAAATTGGGTTGCTGTTAACGGTTGCTTAAAATTATATACTATTCAACAATTTTAAATTTTCTAAAAATGTTAAAATTTCATATGATAATGAATGTGAATTCCATGAACTAGAAATCTTTAGATTAGAAAGAGCTCTGTAGCAGTTTTATACTTCGTGGGGTCTAATATGCATCTCAAATAGCTTCTGGGTTGATTTTAAATTTAGAGGTGTGTGCCAGGTATGCTACCTGAACTGAACATGTGTGATATATTTTCACGTCTATAGTATTACAGCATGTAACTAAAATTGCCAACGCATCTGTAGGAAATATTTTTCAATGCACTTGAGTTCTATCCAAGCCTATGCTTCTTGTATATATAGTGCCAGTATATCATAGTGCCAGTATATCTTTGATGTTCTGTTCCAAGACTATCTTTCCAGACCCCCTTGCTTATAGCCCTATCCTACTGGCCTGCGTGCTCCCATCAAATCCACGGTATCATCGCACGGCCTTCCCAAGTCAGGTTGCGCATGCCGGGACAGGCGGGGCCAGTTTTAGTAACATGTCAGTGTCAGGGGATATATTGAGCTATATCGTCCAAGATATGGGTATATATTTACACAGGTGTTCCGGGATCCGTGTACTCTATTATAGCCTGTGTACATAACAAAATTATCCTATCCAAACATTACTATCAACAGATGAGAACCCTGTTTTTCACCTGCTGTTGATTCAACTGGTTTATAGTATTTTTTTTTTTCAGGATATATTTTTAAAACCTATTATATTTTACAAATGGGTAAACACGAAACAATAACTAAACAAAAAAAGGCAAAAGTGTGAAAAACACTTGTAACTCTGAATATATTAGACATGTAGGATATGCATGTCATACTGTGTCTGGCAGGTAAAATTTTATTAACACAGAGTATAGTGACCTACTCCTTCAAACTGTTCAATAATGATCTCTTCTTCTGACCACCATGGCAATGAACCATAAAATATATATATATATATATATATATATATATATATATATATATATAATATATATTTATTGGTAAGAGTATATACGTGCAGCAATGACGAGTGTTGAAATCTGAGTGTAAATAATAAAGTTTGAATCGATTCGTTCGATAGAATTTATATTGTTTATAAGACATAAATAATGGAACACAAGTTTAACGGAGAATGGAACTATTTTATTTTATAAAAAGGGGCACAAGCTCTCATTGGCTTTATGCCAGAAAAGGCGTTATATCAGACCAACGAAAGCGGGTGTCGCATATGTTTAAATTTGGGCTGAATGCACAATGCGATACCACGCTTTAAGTAGACTGATAACAATTCCGTGCTCTGCGCACCCTGGTGTTCCTGCCCAGAGAACCTTGCCATGCCAAACAGCGGTTACACAAAAAGATATTAAGGACGACTGCAGTTACAACCGCTGCGTGAGGAGCGTATAATGACATCGGCGGGCCTGCATTCAGCTCGAAATAACATAAAAATAGTTTCTTAATTAATTACTCAATGTACTCTTAAGTAGGAGCAGAGCAAATCAATTAAAAGGCTGGCTTCTTACTTCTGTATAACTTCTTATCTGATACATAAGGTTAACTGCAAGCAGATTTTATAAAGGTCTGTCATGTCTCATTTTGAAGTAGATCATAGGATTGGCACACCAATAGAGACACTTATGATAATAAATGGTATTATAAAGGGGGGGGGGGGTCCCCAACCCACCCTGGATCCGCCACTGTATAATGATTATATAAAAAACACATTCAGAGATCATATATATACCTCTGGAATGATGCATGCCAAGTCATGATTCACCAACTGAATGGTTATATCACAGGTCAGCTCAACCTGACTGAACAAAGGCGGCCCCTTAAGCCCTAGGCTGGAATGATAAAACTGCCCTTTCCCAATAGAAAATAATACTGTAAACTGAGACATTAGGGTCATCCAGATTATCCCCCACAAATCAGTTGATTGTTCCACAGGTGCTTCCCCAATAAAAAAAAACAAAATCTGTTATTCAGGCTTTAGTACCATTTTTAACAGGTAAACCTACCGGCCAGTTAAAATACAGGCCTATCAGCCAACAAAACAACCATTCAATGCCGAAAAAAATCACAATCCTTCTTGTGGGTGTTTTTATAATTTAATATATCATACACATCGCTCGACTGGTACACAGTATTGCTTTCAACGCATGTATAATAGTGCTCTGTACGCTGGAACACCAAATGTAGTAAAAACATTTACACCAAAACACATCTGTCACTGTCATGAAATTTAGTTTTCTCAATTTGACCTGCAAAATATTTTACAAGTTTTCCGGCGAATAAATATGATTTTACGAGGGTCAGGCTTTAAACAATCTTTTCAACTGATTAAGAAGACGGTGTAAGTATTGTAGCGCCATTATGCTTCTGAGCACGATTAACAATACATCAGAAGATATACATGTATCTTCATCTCTATTGATTATAGTCCGTCTCATCAAAATCCACCCATCGGTTACTGGCATTATTTATTCAAAAGTCAGTTTATTTTGAAAAAAAAACATCTGCAAGTCAATAAATCAGGTACTCCCAAAATTATTTTCAAGGAAAACACTACCATACTGTGGAACAATTAATTTAATACAGGAGAACAAACGTATTTTCCTCTCACCACATATTGACTGAAGTGTCAGGGTCATTGGCACCTTTTGATTGGATGATGGTAGAGCAGTTGGTACCATAAATATATTAAAATACATCGCTAACAAAAAGACTAAAAGACTGCAAAGTGAATATTTAATAGGTTTGACTAAAATCTTTCATTGTCTTTTGCAGGAATGCACATAATTGTCTGTCTTTGTAGTATAATTTACAGAAATATCAGTATACCCTAATTATTGTCAAACACCCGATTGGCATCCGTTGATGGAACGGACTATAAAGTTGACCCATTCTGTCGAAATGAGACAAAATACACCATTTACTGCCCGCATGCACGCCTCTAGTGCGAATGAGATAGAACTACCCAGAAATTTAGTACTTGATTTCATCGGTTTCATCTCCTAATTTCTCTCCACAGTAATTCCATTTACTCTGATATATGTAGTCATGCGTCTTTATAATTGAGTATGTTTTTTTTTTAATATTAAATCATTTCAGCAGCGTTTATTTGAAATTCGTTATCTTAGTCTGTCCATGGTTTCCTCGTAGAGACGGGTTTCTCTATATCGACATCAGGACGATAGAGTTTATTCGTAACATAATATGCACTCAACTGCTGTAACGGAAGATATTTCATGAAGTTATTTCCCCTTAATACACATGCCTTACATGCGTGTATGATTGCGAGCGTCCTATATATACGTTTGTCCATACGAATTTCAAGTCTTTCTAGACTCCAAAATGGCACCGAACATGTTCACGTATACGTTTCCGTACCCAGAACAGAAGTAACCGTTGGCCAGACCACACTCCACAAAGTACACATGGATACAATCGGTTATACTTCCCTTTGAGGGGTTCACTTACCCGTACAATGGACGCGCGGCTTTACGCCTCATTTTGGGACGGTGTCAAAACATTTTGCTAAACAAGAAAGTTGTAGAAGTATAGTTTGGAGGGGAAAAGCAGAATGACCAGTATTTCAGAGTCGTATATTATACAAATGTTATTACAAATGTTATTGTAATCCTAGCACTATATATATTGTTTGGTAAAAGTAATAGAAAACCTGCATCTCATCATTTACCATAATTACGCACGTTAATTAAACCATAAATAAGTTAAACACTACTGGAAGACTCATGTTGGTCGACGTGGCGAAGCCTACACACATGACACTTGAAAATCACGTCCACACGGCGGGTCCCTGAAGAAATGGGAGAAATATTTGGAACATTCTACCACGTCATCCCTGTGTATAAATGAAGCGACATTAGAGAGTGGGAGTGAAGATTGAGTACAAACTCCAGAATGAAGAGACACAGACGGGTGAGGGTATACCTACGGAACCAGATAAAGTGTATTCGCAATTCTGTTGCTGTTCTCCCGTATATAAGCGTTAAATGTTCATGTAAACACGTGTAATCTTCGCCTACAAACACAATATGGAGTGCATGATACTTGTGTCGTTATTATGGAATTATTCGTGATCCAACTGTTCTAAATATAAACTGACAATCGACTAAGTGCTTTAAAATCGGTACGTTGTAATCAGAGTGTTTAAATCAGCTGTATAGGAAATGTTGGCAGCCGGACACGGTGCACTCATTGTCGAGGATTTCGGCTTTAAGGGCAGGCCGCCGGTCGTACAGTGATGGAGCCTGAATCAGGATACCCAGGGTCCCGATGAGACACGAACCCACGAATACCCACAGAAACAACCGGTCCATTACTTGGGCAACGAAATGCCAATCAGCCTTCACCTGAAACAAAAGTCATACGATTACATGTACTGTGGTTTTTGTCGGAAAAAAATGTTTATTTTACTTTAATCACGAGTTCGGAAAAACAGCATTTAAAATACATACAAATTTCTTTTTAAATATCATCAGATCGAAATATAAGTAAAATATAAAATTCCTGTATTTTAAAAACGAAAATGCATATCACTGGATATACTGGTATGATTGATGTCTGCATGTTAGCCTGAAATGTAAATTATTCTTTACAAAACAAGCAGTCAACATGATAATTTCCCATTATAAACACGAAAACCATTTATACAGACCTAGTTAACAGGTGTTATTGGCTGTTTTATTTGCAATTTGCATCCAACCATGGAGCAATCATTATAAAAGCTCACGTGTTTATAATAGGAATTGTTGTGACCTTTTTAACTTCCTCTGCAGTAATTGTTCAATCAATGACCAGTATTAGAAAAGAAAACATTCTGCTTAAGCATTTACCTTTGAAACTGGATCTGCATTATAAACACGACAAATTGATCAGATATAAATGCAGTGCGGCCGGGCTGTATGAATGTTAAAAGTGGGTTACTAACCTTTTTACTTTCTTCTTTCCGCTGAAGATAATCCGCTATAGATGACACACCTACCATCGTATACATTAAGTGTTTCGGAAGCTTTTTCAGATCTTGGTATGAAGACGTCGGGGTAAATATGCTTCCCACATCATCCAAATCGTCTGCTGCACTTTGAAAATCCTCATAATTGTCATATAAATTTTGTCTTATAGTATTTTTGGTTTTTACATGTTTAGTGTTGGAGTGAAGATCTCTGTGAAACCCCTGGTTGCTACTTGTTGCAAACACTCGTGGTGGCCTCATCAAAAGTAGGCGGGGCAACATACAAAAGAACAGCTCGCGCATCCAAGGAGACAAAGTATGAGTGACGGGACACTGGAAGTGTAGATGTATGACAAAAACACTGACGGCTATAGAGCCTACAATCAAAACCATAGTAAATACAATGTACTTCCCGAACAGAGGGGTATTACTAGATATGGGAGGCGTTATCTCAATGATCAGAAGTAAAAACACAATCAGAGAATTCATCACAGTGATTGCCATGGATATCTTCTTCAGGCTCCGTGATGGTAGGAAGAACACAAGAACGGTGACGCAACACATGGAAACGCAAGGCAAGATAACATTTGTGATATAAAACAGAGGTTTTCTCCTGATGGTTATGTTGAACTTTATATCTTGGAAAGGTTCCGGACAACACGGGTAAACGGTGTTGTATTTCTGCGCGGGGACGTCAATAACATCCCATTCCGTGCTTTCGCTGAACTCCTGTAAATTGATGCCGTCCTGGACAAAGGTAAATGAACTTTCCTCGTCTTTCAATCTCTGATGACGTATATCAACTTTAAACCCGTCAAATGTCCAGCTTCCTAGCTTAAGATAGCATGTCTGTTCATCAAACGGGAAAAATGCGATATTGAACTCGCACAAACTAAGATACACCGCTGGGGGGCGCCACTTCATCACGCCTGTGTGATGTACCGCTATTTTGGCCCGTCTTTTCACAGTAAAGTTGCCATCGGCACTGAAAGAATACACATATACAGAGCAAATGACGAAGAAGAAAACGTATGGTAAATTACATGTGAGGTATGATCAGGTATACAATGAAAAAAAATCATAAATTAATCGAATATTTACGTTCATATGTCATATAGAAAAACCCATGCTTGATATAAAGATGTTTAAATGTTGCACTGCATGTGAATATAAAACTTGGAAACAAACTATCATAGAGCCATAAACAATATACCTTTTCTTTGCACTAGAGAATTTTGTCGGCGACAGCTATCAAGTAATCGGGTCCCGTTTTATTGAAATGCCTCATTAAACAAACTTTTCATACATAATACATGGTTAAGGTAGACCCAAAGAGAATCAAATCTGATCACCCTGTGGGGTCATTTGATTTGACAGTCACATGGCTCCACATTCCAGTAAGGCAACCAGAACAAAATCATTCTGCTGAACCAGCTTCTGCCCATTTTAGAGGGATATTACAAACAAATTCTCAGGACCAGAGCTCTATAGTTTTAAACATATGTTGTAAAACATTTTCTTAATGTTCTTTCTGTATGTTTTGCAACTTTTTTGTAAAAAGTCATTTGTTACATCATCCAATTATTAATAGTCAAATTTAGGCAGAAGGACAGATGATAAATATAAACAAATATAAACGCTTGTAGATATTTGTAAGTACCTTGATGCAAAGCAGGTGACTATGTTGATAAAAGGACACTTATCAGATAGGAAACACACCACCTTTTTAATAAAACTCCTATCTAAGCTATACTATCATTTAACCAGTACTAAACAGAGCATGTTCTCACGATCAAATAAAAATATATATGGATTAAATTAAATGCAGAGTTTTAGATAAATAGATGCAAATAATTTTAACGGTACGAAGCAAACCAGACGAGTGAACCATTGGCATTACATGAGGTCATCCACTAGAAAAAAAAAACAGATATGCAGCTGACTGATTTTAAGCTTAGAGTCCATAAATGTTTTTTAGTTAACATCACAATTATGGAAAAATGTATCATAATCTGATAAAATATGCGCCAACTGTGGTAAAATTTACAAAGTTTAAGAAATAATTTGGTGGTCGGGGATAGGGTAAATAAGCATATAAAATTCTCATTTTCAGGGCGAGGTTTTTTGGGGGTTCCTGGCATGTAATTTGGTTCACATCAAAGACACAATGCAAACTAGCTGGACTTGATAATATCAAAAACATACATACGAGCGTAAGCTCTGAGAAAAGGTATGTTACAACTTACTAATATTTTACTGATCTCTCTCTCTCTCTCTCTCTCTCTCTCTCTCTCTCTTTGTCAGCATAATTAAGTTGACTGATTTTAAACCACTAACCTGTTGTAAAGCACGACATCTGGCGTCCATATATCTTGAGGAGGAACGTACATACGTGAAATATTGGCATAATCTGAAGGATTCCATCTCAGTTTGTAATCTTCCCATTCCTATAGATTAAAATGTAATAAATACAAACTTAACATTAATACACATTGCATATCTTCAGTTTTGAATGAAGAAATATAATTAAATTAGATCTTAAAATTCTTTACATGGTTAATATGAAAAGTCCACTGGTATTTGAGCTTATTTAAAATCGCAGAAAATTACCTTCATCTAGTGTAAAAAGAGAGTTGCAATAATATATATTGAGCACACGATTGTCTATGTTTGGTTTATTATCATGAATATTACATGCCTAATTGTAAGGAATATGTTAATTATCAGCGAATGATGAAAAGAAGCTTGAAGATTTATATTAAACATAATGCGGTTACACAAAATCTGCTTATTAACTTATTCCATGGATTTTTATCAACTATGGAACATTTATACCGAACATATATAACTGGTGTGTGTTTTTATTTTTAAGACTACATATATATTACTCTGTTGAAGCACAGTGTATTTATGTATTTCATCTGGAATCATTTAGGTTTAAAAACACAAATGTGCTGTGCTTTCAAGGACCTATAACCAATAATTCCCCCATATATAAGAGATCCTAAATACATGATTTGTTAAAGGTTTGTAGACTTACTGACCTGTTCCACAAAAACATTTGTTGTTATAATCTGGTTCTTCACATCCTGAAAATATCATCAATAACATATGCTACAGAGAAACTCATGTACAATAAATATCTGCATTAAATAACGATAACTTTATCCAGTACATGGATATACATGTACCGTTCGGGTACATGCAAGCGTTTGAGTGTGCACACGATCAGTGACACGAAGGCGAAAGCAGTCATAAAAGTTTTAGTTAAATATTAGCTTATTAGCGGTTCATTATGCTTTTCTAAATACGTTCCACTAGCTTCCCCCTCCCCCCCCCCCCCCCAACACTTCTTATAACCGACGGTGTTACTGGTATTTACAGTAATTTAAATATCAGGGGAAGGCATTGTTAAAATCATTAGCAGAAAAACCACGTTCATGCGTATATTTTATGGTCGAAAGTGATACGAGTGATCGACAGTATGCTGAGGGAGAATACGCAATTATAAAGTCTATAGCCGACGGACTGTCACAGTCCTCTTCACTTGTATTAACACGGCATTGAATACTAACTATTGCTGCTGTAGTTGTTATATCAATGTCGTCAGAATTTTCTGTGAATTAAATGAAACACTACAAAAAAAAACAACAAAAAAACACGCGTATATCGCAACAGTATTTAGTAGTGATTCGTTAATAAAGAAATAGTAAGTGATTGTTATAAACACAACTGTGATAAGTTGCACATAAATTGATAAATGACATTATATTTTGTTAAAATAACTCCATAAGACCTGAATATTTATCCTTTCGTATATTACTTATGTTCTTTGCAAATACAGAAATACATGACCGATAGTCATTTGGTGACTTGGAACTAAAAGTTGCTGTATAGCATATGCATAGGCATAGGCAATGCCCATGGGCAAAGGCACACCAGCTTAAACGGTTCTTACCCCTAACACCCTATTGTAATACCATTTTTCTTGCTCACAAGAAAGGAATTATATCAATCACTTTAAAAAATGGAATCCACTTTTTGTAGAAAACACTTTCATGTAATTTAAATTAACTTTGATGTACGGTTTACAATTATCATATTCCTTTAATATGACATATTACTATTGTAATGCAATTTAGTCTTTATATTTATAGAACACTGTCATGCTAAATTCAATGATTGTCAACGTACTCAGTCTCAAACATGAAAGATAACAATTCAAGATTTAATTCATACCTCCCGAAAAAACACAATATGTCACTTTTTTGTCTCATAATATAAATATCACTATACCAACATGTATTTTGTAATTATATAAGGTTATTGCCTCTCTTATAAATGCTTTTGACTTAGCTCTGATGTATTTCTGTTATAAATGTCAATGTGTTGTTTTCAACATTGTATTTATGTGTGTGTAAGCTGTTGTATTAAATTTTGTATTATGTTTGTGTAAAATGTTGTATACAATAAAAAAATACCATTTTTTTCAATCGGAACCCTAATGTAACAATTGTGATATTAATAAACGTTATTACGATTGTGCGTATTCGAGAAACAATAGAGTTGCAATCCCATATTTTATAATTATTGCACTAGGTTACGCCATTGTACAATACTGGTTATGAGAAACAACGAATGAACAATTTATATTATAATCATTACAAAATTGGACGTTGTTTCAGTAGGGAAACAACGAATTTACAACTTCCTATGATAATTTATTTTAATATACCTATTATTGCATTAGGGGTTGTGACGAGGGACTTACCACGTTGACTAGCTGGGTCAGGCTGATCCCTAGTTTAACAGTCGTAGCATTGGTGAGCCGGTGAGGACGCGGCCGGATGTTCTTGTTGTAGTCACTCTTGACAAACAAATCATGATAAAGTCTCCGTGAGTCCGGATCAGGTAGCACGCCATTTAAAACACTCAGGAGAACGAGGAAGGTGGTCTCCATGGCGACCCACCTTACGTCACGAGACGTTATGAATAATGTCCTCTTCATTTTGGTGAGGAATATGCTTCACTCCATCAAAGTGATTCAAAAAAAAAAATCGTCTTTAATAACCACGGATAAACTGCTCCTTTGAATACCTTTATTTTATGGTAGAGATTATATGACGTAGCCTATAGTGCTAAGTATTGTGAAGTTGTAAATTAGCACCACTTTTCGACATATTGGTATACATCATTTTCCTTTGAAGTAACACAGGCCCTCCGTATCTTGATTGGTGTGTTGGTCTGGAGAGAACTGAATCTTCGTGTTTATTGAATAGCAGATTTATACCATCCGAGTCATGCTGGGATCTCTTTAATGGCCGATGTAAACACAACCAGATGCCGGATAGCTGTGACCTCACGGTTTCTGGCCAAGGCTAGATAAATGCCGGACGCCTGTATTGGTCTTGACAGGAGCTGGAAATGAATACAGGTTGTCCAGGTGAGAACCAGTCATCAACCCACAAAAGAATGTACACAAAAGTGCTAGCCAGTCCGGCCGGAACCATGTATGTCTGGAAAGAATACAAAGAGCCCAACAGCTGGTTTTCTTGTCTATTTAGTGCTAAGCACTGTATGGTCACCCTGATCTCATTGTGACCTACGTATTATAATATATGTATATATTAACATATAAATGATAAGTTTTCGGGATTATATATGCTTTATATAGTATCAGTTATTATGAACGGCCTGTAAAATAAATAACTAGAATAGTGTTTGGTTTAATATCCCCCTAAGTTGAACATCGTTACATCTGATTAGTCAGGTTGTATAAAATAACTTAAGCCGATGTTATTATAGTCCGTTATAGTTTTTTGTAATGGAAACTTTTGTTAGTGATATCTTGAGGGAAAAATGGTAAGATATTTAATGGCCTTATTTTCATCAAGGCAGGTAAATATAAAATTATTTTAAAATATCAGAAATCAATCTACATTAAACAACATTTCAGTCACACTTATATAGTTCAAGGTCATTGGTCTCCTGCAAAAAACAGCCTCAGGCCCCTTTTCCATGATCACGTTTCCGCGAGCAGAATACCTCGCTTCATCCAAATAATTTTCCGCGGAAACGCGACCAAGAAACCGTATACACGGTTTAATCCTAGCATTAAATATGACTAGCTCAAACAAAGATGGCTACTCATACAGGGACACTGTCAGGTCATTGTGAAACAACTATAAAGTTATAAAACATAATCCTGATATTTATTGTTAAATTCTTTATTTCCACGTTTACCGTCACTTCCATATGCGGCTTTCTATAGAAAATTATTGATAAATATAAACTTTAAGAAAGTTATCTCTGCAAAACAGATGTACACAGGTTGGTGGTGAAAAGTATAGGTTCACACAACAAATGCATCTGGGTTGCAGAAGTGTCATTCATATATATATATATATATATATATATATATATATATATATATATATACAAACATCAGTGGAAGCTACTATTTTTTAATTAGAATAACCTATTCTTAGTAAAAAAAAATATTTGAAAATGTATAAAAATGTTACCTGTTGCCTGAACTGAAAGAAAAACCAGCCATGGGGGACCACCTGCACCCTCGACAACGGTTCTCGGATGATCCAGTGGTACCTGGGCGATACCTTTGTTTACCTATACGGAGGCCCTGAGCCGGAGCTATCAACAACCACTTGAGTTCCCAAAGATCAAACAATCCAAAGGATGTCTGGCTGGATGCTTGCTGATTGTTACGTCCTTGTTTTTTCGACTGTCAGATCATTATTATTGTTTTTATTTTTAACTCCAGTAAATGAGGTCACGTGACTTGCTACAACATGCAACAAGGCTATACCCATCTGGCTGTAACCAGCCAACCTTTGCGAGGAATGTTTGACATTTTCACATGGAGTCACTGTATCCTGCAGTGCAGAAAAGGACCAGGTTACAACAGGGGGGTGCCCTGCGGGTTGTCTCAGGTCGGTAGGCCACGCCAGGTATGCGTCAGATGGCACCTTAAGTCTGTTATGTGATAGGGGTTCTGTGAACCATCATAACGCTGACGTTAACAGAGAAGGTCACTTTTATTCTTACACAAAGAATACATGGGCTAACTCTGAGTGCTCCGCTTTACTCTGCTATCTTAACAACGTCGGCTTTGCACTGTTTTGCTTCTTTTATGACATAATAACAAGGATCACCTGTGTCAGTCTAGTTTTATGGTGACACCAAAGCCTTAGTAACAGTTATGTTAACTTTATTGTTGCCAGCATCCGCACTTAACGTAAAGATTCTGAAAGTTACAACCCAGCCAAGGAATGTTTATGAATGCTACCTGGAAGACTTTTTTCAAAGTTTATTCAGCGTCTCTGAGCCTTTCTGCGAATCAATTTGTGAATATGTGGTCTTCTATTTCTATATTCTTTAGTGTTTTATTTTAGACAGGCTTTAAACAGTTTTTATACATTTGATGTATAAAAACATAAATAAAATAAATTGATTTTGTTTATGTATGAAGTTGCTGGTAGTAAAATCAACTCGACTCTTCCTATTTCGATATTTACAATTTTTTATGAAATAAGATTTCTATACAGGATAGCAGTTAAATAAACCAGTTAAATTCATACTTTATAAATAACTGTAAGTCAAGTCACAGTTACTTTTAATATTTCAGTTTTTTTTTCAAATTCTTAAATTCACCCAATGTTCTAGCTGTTAGAACAAACGTAATATGTCAGTAGAACAGAATCCTTATTTTTTTATTATTATTTGAATATCGAGCATCTACAGCGATTAAAAAATTTTGTTCGCAGTAGCTTATGGACAATCTATGTTATTAACTAAGCCCGCTATTGCAAGACCACGCCAACCTTTTACAGTCGAAGAATTTAGTAACAAGCCATCCAGCCGTTCCTGAGGAAACTGGCAATTTGTGTGTATTTTGCATTATTTCTTTGGTGCTCAAACATGCCGCGTAACACGGAGAATATAGGTCACAGGTACTGATTAAGATTTCTGGTGAGAACGTTCAAGGAACTCTCAGGATGCAGAGTTTCATGATTTTAGTCATTACGGGTACGATTTGTGCCTTGTTAACAGACCTAGTGTTCTAAAAAATACAAGTAAATATTCTTAAAAATTAAGATAATGCATGTGGCGCCACCATTCATGCCCAGTATCTAAGGCTCTTTAAGACCCATAAGCACACCAAATTTGCTGACAACCCATCAAACCGTTCCTGAGGAATCTGTTAATTAGTGGATATATTAAATTTTTCGGGGCGGGGGGGGGGGCGTTTAAACAGGCTCCGTTACTAAAAAAAATATAGGTCACAGTGACCTCATTTCAGGCTATGAGAACTTTCGAGGATGCAGAGGTTCATGATTCTAGGCTTTATGGTTACGATTTGTGCCCTGTTAACGGACGGCCGGACGGACGATCAATGCATAAGTTATTCAGATACCGGAGCTTTGGTACAAAATTTTCAATTATTCTGTGGGGTACTTATACGGTCCATACCTCAGAGAATAAGGATAACAAAGACCTAATTTCAGGTTTCCAAGGTGATTTTATGGACCTCCCTGGATGTGCACTTAGAAAAATCTAGGTCTAAAAAAAAATAATAATAAAATAAAGGCGTCCAAATTGGGGAAAAAATTACAGGTGGCGCCACCAGTCTGAAGGAACTGATGAAGCACTCCATGGTCAATATGCACGGAAAGAATCATGGTAATCAGTGCATTAGTTGTTCAGATACTGGAGCTTTTATATCGATTGTTAATTATTCAAGGGGGGGGGGGGGTACTTCTGAGCCAGTTAGCTCGGAGGTTATGGATAACAGAGACCTAAATTCAGGTTCCAAGGTGATTTTTCATGGACCTCCCTGGATGTTAAGTAAGAAGATTTCAGGTCAAATGGTGACGCTTTGTGCCCTGTTAACAGACAACCTCGCTTTGAGGGTTTAAAAACAAGAGAGAAAAATGCGTAAAAATTCGAAGACCTGGATGGCGCCACCAGTCTGCAGAAACTGATGAAACACTGCATGATGAATATATATAATTACTTTGTTTTACACAGTTAATATAACTAAACGAGGCAGCGTCCATGACTCAGGTGCTAGCGTTCGGTAGTGTCTAGATTTAGAGGAAACCAAAGAACCAGGAGAAAACAACCATACCTCGACGGGCCGCTACCTCTGGCTCTCATAGATACGCCGGGATCGAACCCGGGTCCCCAGCGGAGAGAACTGAGTGTTTTAACCCTGGACTATATATTTATATATATATATATTACTTGCTTTGTAGACGTACCGTGCAGTTTTTCAAGTTGATTTAGTTGTATTTTACCATTTGGAGTCTCATCTTTTTTAAAGTATTTTTTACACGCAATTTTAAACTTTTGTCACAGTTAATACAAAGTTTGCAGGATGATAAAGATATCGATCTGACTGAAATGCCCCCCTTATTTGTGTGCTACAACACCGTATTTCTGAAATACTATCACACATTGGTTTACATTGAAATCATAGAAATGACACCAGCACTAATTTCCTAAAAAGCAATAAACCAACAGAAGGGATCAGCATCAAGGCTGCATAATAATTATTGAAGAAACTGCTGCTTATATTTGAATGTTATTCAGAGCTGATCTACTGTGTCATATTTAATCGTCACAGTTTTTTTTTAGTACTGACTTTACCGGATTATCCTTAAACATTACATGCCGATCTTAATAATACCTTTGAACTTGCATAAAAAGCACATTTCTACTTTATAAATACATCATATATTGGAAAATTTAAGCTTTATTCAATATTATATATTTTTCTCTGAAAACAGATCGATGTAATGGTATAATATATTTTATCCGGAAAACTAGTGTATCATCACTATGCGAAAACTTTAGTAAATAATACAATTTCATGACAGAAATACGCACATGTGAACAGAATGACCAGAAAACAATTCATAACTTTGAATTACATGTTTTAATGATGACAGTTAAGTCATTTTTTACAGTACAATGTAAAATTATCATCCTGACAGCATATGAAAACGACACCAACATCTCAGGATCTGTTATTTTTCATATTAACGCAGTCTTCAAAACGTATGATTCAAGTTGTTTTCCGAACACACTACTCTGATTAAATAGGTAGAAATAAACACCTGGAAAACTCCACCATATCTGACTAAAATGGTACACCGTAGAACGCATACCAATACCAGGGCATAATCCTGTTGACAAGTAAAAACGGGCGAAATCATAACCTCCTTACAGCAGATGCATGCTGTACGTTGATCATCTTACTTGTAATTAGTTCTGTCGATTGTCTGTATCAACAGTAGCGTCTGTAACGTATTTTGTCAGTAGTCGCAAAGGTACTCATATGCATGAATATATACATCCACAAGAGGTATATAATAAGTCTACATGCAAAGTAAAAGCAGAGGTCTTTTATGGATCCCACGCGGCCCAATAAAATACTCGTTTGTGCCCTTTAAACCCGAATATATGTAGTTGCGTTTAGGTCCTCTGAAACTCTCTGGATACTTTTTTATAAAATGATCACTGGTCTATGGCTTGGCGTTTGTCCTCCTGTGCTTTGGCGGCCAGGAACATGCCCGCCGTCGCCACCACACACACTGCCGTAAACGTCCACAAGAAAAACCGGTCCATCACCCGGGCGATGTACTGCCAGTCCTCCTTTGCCTGCGAAAATAAACACAATTGAACCACTTTAAACCAGCACAAATAAAATGGTTTCTTAAATGTTACAAAAGGTTTATTTGCCTTTTTAAAGCCCCAAACTTCTGCCGTTAGTCATTCCTGCTTTTGCTATGGTAATGCACTTGGTACTGTTCAGACTGGGAAAGTAATTTAAAAAATGAGATTAAATCTCTTCACAAAAAAACCGGGGAAAAGGTTCTTGAGTGCTAAGCAAGCTGGATGATATTTGCTGTTGCACTCTTGTCACAAAACCATTCTAACAAACACAAAAAAAAGTTGAGGCATGAAAAGTAACAACAAAGAAGGTTACAGAATTAAATATAACCGAGTGAATGGAGTGTGTGGCAAAATACTTACACCAAAACACATTCTTGTTACATCACGAAACTGAGTTATATGGTGTTAAATCCAAAAAAGTATAGTCAAATTAAAATGCCCGACATGAAGCTGAGAAGCCTGTGTTGTGCAATTATCAACAAAATATCAGGGCTCAGATGTAATTTTGTCCTAATAGATATCAATGAAGGGTGAAAACAGACATAACGCGTTCAAACAATTTCTACAAAATATTTTAATATCCGACTTGATCCGCCCCTCGTCATCCCGATCGTTACCCAAATTTAATGGGGTCTCCCGTGACTTATTTCGGATCCCTCCAAAATATTTTAAAGAAAGAGTTGACACGCAAGAGTTTACAGGTAACCCCGCGTCCAGACAAAGAAATCAAGCAAAGCAAATAAAACAACGAATAAAGAACAAATAAACACGGCTGACAACGTAACCCGCCCCATGGAAACAATGGAATATTGCCAAACGTACGTATTATGACAATATTAATCAGTGATGTAGGACTCGGGTCCACCTTCAAGGGACTCGTACTTAGACTCGAGAGTCTATCAAGTCCAGTAGAAGGTTAAGTCTTACACACATGTGCGAATTCCTAGTAGAATATTAAAATAAATGGATTATCTTTACTAAGCTTAAGCTCTTCATCGGAAGCCAAGTGTGATCAAACATTCATGTAAAAACATGTGTAAATTCATTAAATTAAGTTAAAATATAGGTGAAAATCTCAAATTTCCCTTTTAGATTTGTTTTAATAAGAAGATCTGCATTAAACTTGGACTCAGGTTCCAAACGACTTGAATTCGAAGATGACGGACTTAATTGGACTAGAACCTGAAGACTCTGACTTGGACTCTGACGTGTGGCCGTTACATGGACATGCACTCGGACTCGGATGGTACAGACTTGACTATATCAGCGATGTTAATCATAGACGACCCCCTCACCTTTTTCTCAGCATCTTGTTCCCGGAGGTGCTTAGCCACCATGCCCACACCTATCATGGCCTGACGGGCAGCTGTTGACAGGTTCCCGGACTTTCTAAAGCCTCTGAACTGTCGACGCCCGGTGGTTGGATAATCATCATCAAGTGCCGACATGTCTGTACTGAAATGTCTGTTACTGCGAAAGAACCCTCGCAGCACCACGCCATTCATAGTGGGATGGCCAACCTTGTTCGACATCGGTGGTCGCATAAGTAATAACTTGGGTAAAAACTCAAGGAATATATGACGTGTGAGCGGTGACATAGTATGCGTAGCCGGCGTCCGAAAGTGTATGTTTAATACAAAGACGGTCATAAAGATTGAGAACACCAAAACAAACATTGTGAAGAGTATGTATTTTCCGATCAGCGGCGTGGCTTTTGAAGTTGGAGGATTGATATCTAGTACCAAGTTCAAGAAGAAGGTCAAGCAGGTCAGAATTGTGGTACAAAGCGTGATCTTTTCACAGCACTCCGCTGGTAAGTAAAACACCATTATGGTCAGTGAACAAATGGCCACGCATGGTATCACAAGATTGATAGTGTAGAATAGTGTTTTCCGTCTGATAGTAAAGTTAAATTTGATATCCGAGAAGGCGCTGTTACAGCAGGGGTAATTTTTAGCATACCACTTTGCGTTCATACTAAGTATGTCCCATTCTGTACTTATGCTGTACTGTTCTATGTCTGTACCATTACTGATGACGTCTGCTAAATCATAGCCTTCGTCATGTTTGAAATGCCGAATATCAACCGCAAACGTATCGTGTGTCCAAGATCCAAATTTCAGGTAACACTCTTGGCTGTCAAACGGGAACAGCTCAACATTGATAGCGCATAAACTTTGATAAGTGACCGGTGGATTCCAGTTGATGACGCCATTATGGTGTAAAGTGGCGCTCACGGTCTTCGGTACTCCGAATGTTACGTCAGCACTAGAAAAAAAATAAGTTTTACGAATTATAAATATTGAAGTATTTACTATTTAGATTGAGCTTTGCTTTCGAAATAAGTTCTTGAGCTTAGCTTTCGAAATAAGTTGGGAAAAAAATGTCGGTGCTAAATTCAAGGTAACCTCTTTGTAATTAAGAGTTAAAATAATAAATATTCTTAGCAAATCAAATGTACAAGTATTAAGAAGAAAAATGTCCTTTCTACAATTTAGTGTAGTTAGTGCATAAATTGATATACTAAGTGCATGATTGAAAAATGGTGTTGATTTTGCTGCTAATATATTCAGTAAATTGATGTTTAGTACCCCTATTTACGAAAATATGGCGGCAAATTAAATAACAAATAATTGAAACACCCAGGTATTTAAAAATCATGATTTGAAAGGTCTATATACAGTCACTGTATATGTTGATAATTTTGCTCATCTTTCTACTGACAGATGCTCAGACCGTGACATTACGAGATGTTCTGACGGTTACCTGTTGTAGAGCACTATATCTGGGATCCATATGTCGGTGGAAGGTACGAATATACGGCTTATGTTACCGTACTCTGACGGGTCCCACGTCAGGACGTAGTCTTCCCATTGCTGTCAAAACAAGTGCTCATCAGCAAACATACATACATATGTGTGCGTTTGTGTTGCTGATAACTTGAGAGAATGAAAGACAAACAGAGATTACACCAGTTTCCTATTTTAGACAGATTTTATAATCATCGATATTAGAACAATCAACAATCCTTGAAGATATGTGAAGGTCCATACTTCTCCAGTAAAATATTATTACATAAGCAATTATCGAATACTTATGTAGATTTAGCTTTTAAATTGCGAATATTAGTGAAACCAGCCTTAGGGAGTTCGAAGTTCAACAACCCGAAGAAGGTTACATTTCATACATGTGACCTCAGTGTCACTTTACCAGCAGTTTTACGTAACCCTACCTTCTAAATCTTGAATTAATGCAGGCGACAATTCAGCATTCTGGGAAAAATTTAATTTATTTTTAATTTATCACCAGAGTTATTCCCAAAAATAGATACCCCCCCCGTTGTACCTCACCTGCTTGAGCCGAACGTTGATTGTGAACATTTCATTTTTCTCGTCCTGTACATGAAAAGAGAAACAAATATGATATACACAAATAATAAAATTATTTTAATTTATTTAATACTTGTCTTGAATAACCGTAAATATTTAAGCCCGTGTGATATACTGTTTTTTTTTTTTGTTTTTTTTTTGCTGATTCTTATATTGCGATCATGTTTATGTTTCAGATTTCAGTTAAATATATCGGACATATTTTCCATGCCCATAATTTATAAAATAAATGTAAAAGAATGCAAGAAATATAAATAACCATTGATTACATGAAACTTCATTGAAGAAAGATTTTAAGGAAAATGACAGTTTCCCAGAATAAATTATTATCAAAAGTGCCACACTGTCCGTAGTGGAAACGGCAAATTTTTACGGTACACTGTGACAGTAGACTGCAGTAAATCGGCGAATTGTAAACACCTACAGCTTCAATAATGCTGTTTTGGAATGACCTATGAACTTGAGGGGTAACATTCTTAGAATCAGGCACTGTATCCGCACTTGGTACGCATTTAAACCGGTTTATACTAAACCGGTTTACTTTAGCCTCGAAGTAGTCCGCTTTGCGTCCGCACTGTAGTTCGCTTCACAAATGCCTAAACCGGTTTAGGCATTTGTGAAGCGAACTACAGTGCGGACGCAAAGCGGACTACTTCGAGACTAAAGTAAACCGGTTTAGTGTGAACCGGTTTAGATGCAACCAAGTGCGGATACGGCCTAATACTCATATACAATTGCAACTCCCTGAAGGTGTATTTAAGATCGCAAACAAGATCGCCGAATGACAATATTCAACATTTTAACTTCGGAAGGGAAACGACTTAGAATTTCAAAACTAGGTGCTAGCGAGTGATTATTGATTATCCCCCAAGGGTTGTGAGTGGGGAGGGGGGGGGAGTTGGAGGGTAATCAAAATTTGGACAATTATTTATAAACATATATATATATATATATATAAATATATATATATATTTATATATATAAATATATATATATACCTTTTATTAAGTATAAGCTTTTTTTAACATTATATTTTAATTAATATTATATTTATCGGTTACTTCGAAAAGATATATAATATTTATACGAAATAGAACCAATTTATAACTATCCCCCTTTATATTGATGCCCCTGCCTATTGAAATATTCCTAAGTGGAAAAGCTGTCCCTTGAAGCAATTCAAGTCGAAAAATATTGAGCGAAAATAAACGCGAAAAAAGGAGACCGAGGTTAGGGCTAAAAAAAAGTGGTAAAGGAAACAAATATATAAAAGGTACATATCGTTAACTTTTGGCTATTACTCTGACAAAAGGTAAGCTTTTATATTGTTTCCGAGATATAGCGCAAACAAGGAAAGAAGAAAAGGTCAAGGACACTGATGTACTATCAGATGCACGTCTTCAGCACACGACTTCATACACAATTCTTCATACACAATTTTTCAAACACAATTCTTTAAACACAATTCTAAGGCAGAAGTATGTCTTTTCTAACAATTTTCACTATTTTGATATTCTAGAGGCTGTACGACCATGACCTTCAAATCTGAGTGCTAGCAAGTTATTAATAAAATGTTTCTAAGGGAACAAGCTGTTTAAAACAGCAAACCGCTTCGAAAAAAAATATTGAGCGCGAATGACCTAATAAGATAAAATACGATACAACAATCTTCTCAATTCGGTCAAGATGAGAAATATATATATATCAGACGTAGATCTGTCACCTGAAGCCACTATAGTTATCAGAGGCCAGTTCTGAAAAAAAAAAATAATCTGCTGTATCGGAGACTTATTGCAAACATTTGTTTAGGAATATGGCAGATTTTTCGTTCGTTTTGCTTTTTCGGAACGTAAGAAATCCCCCCCCCCCCGTCCACACACACACACACACACACACGCACAAAGAGACCCAAATTCCGATACATAAATAAATCCAGCACTCCCGATATTCAAATCCTCCGTTTGGGCTTAATTAACCATGCGGGATATAAAAAGAAGCCTTCCTGACAGCAAAGCAAACGTTAATAAGAATGACTCATGTTTCAATTAATTAAAATCTAAACAGAGTTTGATTTGATTGTCGAAAATTTATAATCATAATATTAAAAGAGAACCTACCACGTGGATAATCTGGGACAGACTGAGGCCCAGCTTGACAATAGTTCGAGATTCATTTTTCTTCGCTCTTGGACGAGCATGTTTAGTGTAACCACTGTTGTGTAACAGGTCCTCGTACAGACGCTTAGCGTCTGTGTTTCCGGTCACATGATCCACGTGACCTAGCAACAACAGAACTGGCAACAACAGGAATAACATGTTTTTTTTCAATAATTATATTCCGTGCAGGCATTAACCAGAACCAGCGAAATTCTCAGTGAAGTCCATGTTATGTCATTATAGCCTTATTATGTCAGATATAAGTCACTGATCAGCTTTCAGTGTTGTTCTTTGCTTTAGTTAAAGTACGCATCCAACACTCGTCGCCAAAATATTTCCGTTCAGCGGAAGCTCAAGAAAAAAAATGCACCGGCAGCTGTTGAATGACATGTAACCAAACCTACTACCTGCGAGGGGAAAAAGCACTGGGGGATTTTGTTACGAGGGTTAGTAAATCTGGTTGTGTAAATCTCCTGGCTGCTCGCCCTCGAAAGATGCTCCGAGATCTACAAATAATACACGTGCCGCCCGGGAAACTCATGAACTGTGGCGTTTATAATGATCCCGGTGGATCAGCGCGCGGGAACAGCTGTGCACCTCTGGAAGCACCTGGTGGGCACCATCCTTCCAGGGAGGGGTGAGGGGCGGACTGCCAGGTATGAGGCCATAACATCACAGGGATTCACGCAGCTCGCACAAGCACTGGCCCAGCACGCTCAAAAGCTGACTGTATACTGAGCTGTAATGTTTTCTAGCAAATAACAAACAACATACTTGGCACGTGGAGTGTGCGTTAAGAGGGGAAGGGGAGAAATAAAGAGTAATGAAAATATGTCTCAGGAGATTATTTAAACCAATTTTTACCCTTTTGGTGATAGAAACTTATCTGTAAACCGAACGTCAAGAGCAAATTAAGTCTGTGCCGAAACAGGCAGTGTAAAATGTTCTCCCATCCCTTAACCATGAAAATTTCGAAGTTAACATGAGGGCAGTGATGCAATTGTCCTGCTCTCTCTTTCTTTCTCTCTCTCTCTCTCTCTCTCTCTCTCTCTCTCTCTCTCTCTCTTACACGCACACACGTACAGACATACCGCTTCACACAGCTAGGATTAAATGAGCCTATCACTTGTGATAGGCAGGTGTAAAATAGATAATCGTGTTGGGTTTTTTAGCGTATGCTCTCCAGGGAGCCGAGAAAAGCAACAAGAAGTTTAATTAACAGACTCGAAGGACCTGAAAGGAAAGTGAAAAGCCGAAAGAGACATCGGCCATGATATCGGATCATAAATCTCAATTTTAAGTTTAAATTTAATGTTGTATTTAACGTAGGTACGCGTTTACACTTTATTTAATGTGTATAAACGTCTAAACCCTCGTCCTTTTTTTCTGCAGATGCCGTCCTACAGATTCTTTTCAGCAGACGGAAAGTCTTTGTTAGGACAAAATAAAACTAACTTAAGGCTACACGAATACCTGCGCCAGGATACTGATCCAACTCTGCAGCGTTCTACACGGTGTCACGGTTTACTATTGATACACGGTGTCCAGGTGAACGCCAGTTATAACTTTAACTATGATTAACCCCTTCCTTCAGGTAGGATAAAGAAATGCCCTAACGATGAAAAGGACTCTTTATGTTAAAAACATAATATATGGTCCAGTTTAACTCAAATTTTTAATGGGTTGACCATTTGGTGGTACCCTTACCTTCCACAAAGATCATCAAAATGAGTTCATATTTAATAATCTGAGTAACATTCCTTATTTACAAATAACCAACCCAAAAAAAAAAAACAAGGAAAAAAAAAAATTTTTGACAGGGAAAAATATACAAACTCGCCACCTGGCGGAGGTAAATGTATCTTAGTTCACATTTACTGAAAATTTCCAGGAGAAAGGTAACTCAACGCCATCTGCCGGTTGTTAATAATAACACAATCTTAAACGATATTTGCGGATTTGTTTTCCAACTGATCATGCACTGCCTTAAATATATCTGTCCGGCAAATATGTCAACCGACTGATAAGCTGTCTTCACATAAGACGTGTTTTATATTGGACTTCCCCTATCCACCCGTAATTTGCAATAAATTTAATAGATAATCTCACAGAGGAATGACGAATGGATAAGGCATAAAGTAATTCACCATTTAATCCAAAGTTTAAAGCTTTCCGCTCTCAGAATTTTTTTCCCTATTAGCTATTATGCAAAGTTTCTTTACACGAGTATCCATTGGGTGCATAATTATGGGAAGTCATAAAATCTGCAACTGTTTAATCGACTTTTATCGATGGGGTGGAATATGGATGTGATGGAATGAATAATATATATTAGGGTGCCCTATAGTGAACGGTTTGTCTGTGCGTCGGGCCGTCCTTCCGTCCGTCATGGTGTCCGTCCGTAAGTGACGTTTTCTTTCGCGCATTATCTCAAACAGAATACATTTGATCTTTCCCAAATTTACAGGGATGATTGATGCATATGGGATCGCCAGCCCTATCGAAATATAGACCCGCTTGAAATCCAATATGGCCATCAGAGCACATTAGTTGATTTTCTTTCACGCGCATTATCGCAAGCAGAATATGTTTAATCTTTCTCAAATTGATTAGGATGACTGTCCGAATTCCAATATGGTCACAAAAGCACGCGGTGAATTTTTTCCCGCGCAATATCTCAAAGAGAATATGCTTGATCTTTCTTAAATCACAGGGAGGAATGGTGCCTATGAGGGCTCTTACAGACCTGTCCAGTATGGCCGCCTTAACATCATCAGTGAATATCTTTGCGGAAAGTTAACAGAATATTGACACCTATGAGGGGGTTGTGTGCTTCCAAATTTTAGACTCCCTTTAACTCAATTTGACTGCTAGGCAAATAGTTTAAAAACCTTTCGCAACTACTGTTTAGATAATGTCATGATTTGTTAAAGATTGTTCCCCGTTAGATTATTTGTGGTGACATTTTTCAGACCAGTCTGGAATCCAATATGGCCACAAGGCCGCCATTTTGAGAAACTGGTAAACGTGGGACCCTAATACAGGACTTTTATGGTTAACGTTTTACGTTAACTTAGATCTCTTCAGCATCCTAGAGCTTAGGTGTGTTTCCGTTGTTAATTTTGCTCATATTTCAAGTTTTACAAAATGTCATTAGGATAAAGAAACGGAGTTATAAAAGACTAACGTAAGGCTACCTTATAAATATATGATAATAGCTCCGACTGACCACGGAGATGTGCCGATAAAGAACGTTCTTATAAATTCAAAGACAGCAGCTCAACAAAATAAGTAGCCAAACACAAGGATTATCAGATATGCTGAGATAGACACTTCCAGCTTGCAATTATAATTTATATGTATATTGCATGTATGTGTACCACGTTCTTTTAAACGTACATTTTGCTGTCCCATACATTATGCATGAGTAGAATATGGTTATCGATCTCCCAATAAATCACGAAATTAGAAAAGAGTTAATATAATTAGTTTCATTTGAATTAAAGAAAGAACTAACTTTTGTTAGAAACAACAACAACATAGCCTTTATTTTCAATAAAAATGCAATAGAATTCATTAGAGTTATTTTTTTATAACAGACACTGAACGTTCATGAACCACAAAATTATCTCTTCCGGTATACATCTAATAGTGACTGATTAACTGATTAGAAAAAAAAACATACCATTTGCCAAAAAAAGAAGGTAGTATTTGTAACGTGTTAGGTAACGTCATGTAATCATGTTTATCGTTTTATCATATTCGCATGGGCCATGGATCAAGTGTGGCGATTAACTGACATCAAATAATAATCTCCCATTTATGAATTAAAAACATAATATGACTGAGCCGGCGTTGCAAAATATCTTTGAAGGACTATGCTGACGGTCTTGAACTTGATATTTTTTTTACGAAATACTGCGTTGGCGTCATTATGGTATTTGTAATTAACATATTTGTTATGTCACACGTACATCTCTCTTTGATAAAGGAATTATATTATATAGCCACTTGAATTATAAAGAATATATAGCAACTTGAAATAACGTTTTCTGAAGCTTTTTTAAACATGTCAACAAAAATTTCCCGCGTCGCAAAGTTAATATGTTTGTTTCATACTTATTTAAATTATCATAAATGACCACATTGCCTCCTTTGGTAAAACTGCAATGTGTGTAGCAGCTGAAGGAATAAACTTGAAAAAAGATTATTCGGGCAGAGGTACTGAAACTGAAACTAATGGAAATATTACATACCTATCGGTATCTCATGAATATAAAAATATTAATTGAAATGTCTTTTTCAATATTGATTGAAAGTAGTCTAATTAAAAATTCCGTCATATGACGTCATTAGACTCATCATAGCACCCTGCATGTAGTAAATAAATAATAAGGCAAAGCTTATGCGGTATATATGTATACATATATATGTAGAAGGTAGAGTAACCCTCCGTTGTAAAGTGCTCTATGGCCTATAGACTAGGCCAGAGCGGGAAAACGCTGAGGAAAAACAACACTGTAAATTCACAACAGTCCGTTTCACGGGAAGCGACCCGATCATCAGGTGAATGTGGTTAGAAAGGCTTACGGTATTATTTTTTTGTTGAATTTAACCATAGTAATATAAATATTACACCCTTTAGAGAAAGCTGCACTACTGCAATATGAAGGTGTTAATATAGAACAATATTAATATTCTTAATGAAATTAAAGTACAATATATTTACACTGGAATCATGAAATTGATTAAAAAAAAAAAAGCAAAATTAAAAATACATCATTCCATTGATGATTTAATGATTTAACTGTCAACCAATATATATGTCCTCTCCTGATGTAAGTCAGTCACGGAAATAATATTGATAATGGTATTACCATTAACTTACTGTACATCGATCTGCATTTAATCAAGTTCCTATGTTGTAAATAAAGCATTGGTCTGTTACATGTCGGTCCGTTATTTCTTTTCTGAACTCTGTCCAAAAACAGATCGGGAAGAAACATGAATTAAATTCGAGAGAGTACTTGTAAACCGATGGGATCCAGTTGAATGTTTTGAACGCGTGAACAATGAAGTCAATTCACATCCGGGTAACAATAGGTCCATTTGGTTGTCTTATCTGTTAGCCCTTTAGAAAGTTCATTTTGGATTTCCCCGGCTATGAATAAGCTAGCTGTCGCCACCACAGATACCGCCGTAAATATCCAGAGGAAGAAGCGATCCAGGACCCGCCCGATATACTGCCAGTCCTCCTTGGTCTGCAACAAGAGACATACAGACATATATCATAAAAAGATGACACATCAAGTCATGGGCTTTGTTTGCGGGAAAAATGTGATGGAGACAGTCAACTGGAGGACGGACAGATGCCCAACTTAAAGGAACCATTCAAACCAACCCAGAACAAGTCCATGTAATAACAAAGCGGACTAACTTTACCCTCCAAGAAGATCATAATTTTCCCTCTCCCACCACATAATACTGAGTACATATTTCGTTTAAAAAAGCAAATGATTGCTAAATTGTCAACATTTTATTTTCATAATTTAAATTTAATTTAAATGACCTACATTTACATATTAATAAAACATTCAATATATGCTAACATTTATGACTATTCAGTTGTGCAATTGAAGCATACAATTTCTTATATTATTCTCAATATGAGATGCAAAACTGCAGACCAACTGCAGTAAACTGTCTATATGAATAAAAAAAAATACCTCAACGTTGCTATGTTAAAAATTATGCATTTTATTCCCTAAAGAGTGAGGGGGACATTTCCCCCTTGAAACAAGATCTATGGACCCAGTTGCTTCAACTTTTGTATTTCCGATTTGGTAACTTTGACAGGTCTTTGCAGAAAATAAAGAAGTCCGTATTTTAATGAAAATCTTTATAACATGATTTATCCAAAATGGTTAAATTGCTATTTGCAATAGTTTTTTTAGTTTTGTAACAGAGATTACTTATATTTACTCATACTATTTATTTGTATTTCTTATTTTCTGAGCAGGCTGTCTATGATTGCATGACATCTGACCTTCTTTTCCGAGTCCGCTTCACGCATGTGCTTAGCAACCACGTCCAAACCGTCCATCGCGTGGCGAGCGGGGGCCGATATCTTTCCAGAGAAACGATAACCAAATAATTTACGTCGTCCGGGTGCCCCATCAGTATAGCCATCTATTCCGCCCATATCAGAGCTGAACTGTCTATGGCTACGGAAGAAATTCCTCATAACTACACCATTCACGGTGGCCGGAACCTTCAACTTCTGCTCCTTCATCGGGGGTCTCATGAGAAGAACCTTGGGTAAAAAGTGTAGAAAAATTCTCCGTGTCATTGGAGACATAGTGTGGGTGGCCGGAGTTCGAAAATGCACATTTAGCACCAGAACCGTCATAAACGTTGTTAACACCAGAATACACATAATGAAAAGGAGGTACTTCCCTATCAACGGTGTGGCTTTGGAAGTCGGCGGACTGATATCAAATACCATGTTGAGGAAAAAGGTCAAGCAGGTCAACATGGTGGTACACAGGGTGATTTTCTCACAGCACTCAGTGGGCAGGTAAAACACCATTAAGGTGGTCGAACAAATGGCCACACACGGGATTATCACAGTGATTACGTTAAACAGCTTCTTTCTAGAGATGGTTAAATTGAACTCCAAGTGCCCATAGTGTCCACCACTAGGATAGCTGGTGATGTAATAACGGGCTTTAGTTGGTAAAAGGTCCCACTCTGTGTTATTTTGGTACTCGTTGGTGTCCACGCCGCTCATGATGACTTCCCCAAGGGCGCAAGAACCGTCAGTGTGGCGCACGTGTCTCACGTCCACAGCGAGGGCATCGTGCGTCCACGCTCCCAATTTAAGATGACATTCTTGAGTATCAAAAGGGAAGAGTTCGATATCAATGGAACATGTACTCTGAAACTTAACAGCCGGGTTCCACTCGATGTCACCAGTATGGTTTATAACAGCTAAGGATGTCTTGTCTATTCCAAAAGTGGCATCAGCACTAAAAAATAAAAAAAAACTTTACTAAATCAAGGAATTAATGTGAGAAAGAAATAACAAATTCAGCGAAAAAGAATTTATTTCCCAAATGTTTACATGCTTTCCGTTGTGTGCATCAACGGCTGTCAAAGAAAAATTATCTGTGACAATATTTTACAAACTATTATCCGTGCAACTATTATCTTATCTACGGTGATTTAGGACACGGAAAAAATAAATATTTATCACGAGATCTCGACATAAAATCTCACAAAAGTTCACAAAAAATATTTTGGTGCAGAAAAAAAAATTATCGCGAGATGTTAAGTCGAGGGGTCCAGAATCATTTTAAGGGGCTCAACATAAATTTTAAGGCCTGGGCCCTCCCCTTTTCCTAGCCTAAGGACCTTTCCAGGTTATCTCATAAGTCCTCATTTCACAGCCCCCCCCCCCCCCCCCCCAAAAAAAAAAATCCGCCCCTTGAACCGAACATTCAGTATCAGTCGCCCTTTCCGTGTGTAGCCGTGAATACACGACTCGGTAGGCATTTATATAGGACTGATAGGCCTACTCCATAGACTATTTATTATGTCAGAGGGACAAAATGGCGATACGAGTGTCTCAAGTGGGTTGGGTAAAAAGTGTTTTACCTGTTGTATAATACGATATCCGGAATCCAAATGTCGGCGGAAGGAACAAACATTGTGGTGATGTCCCCATAATCCTCTGGGTTCCATTGCAAAACATAGTCTTTCCAACGCTGAAGTGAAACATCATGGGCACTGGTAGAATCAATGAATCAGTTCTTATACACATGAACATACCTTATCAATGATGCTTACTGTAGCAGATGGGAGCATGTTTGTTATATTTAAATGGAAACTGTGTTTGCTAGCAATCTTAACCTCCAAACAAAAGAATTTAATGAACAAACTTTTCTAAATTGTATCTACCTCTCGCCATGGACCAAGGGCAGCCAAACGTGCGAAAAAAATGATAAAAAAAACAATATCGCAATAGTTAAACTTCAGTCACCTGATGAGCCAATGAGGCGCAACCAACGGTAGTGATTCAGATCCATCACATTCCTTTGCATATATTTATGTGTGTGTGTGTGTGTGTGTGAAGAGAGAGAGAAAGAGAGAGGGAGAGCGACAGTTTACCCTTAATGATATAAACGTAATGATATTTGTATGAAAAGAATTGGGAATATCTTCTGACAAGCAACTATGCACCGTAAGCTGTTCTCTGAATTCATAAAATAGTAAAACAGATTGACATTGAAAGAAGATCAAAATGCTGTGTAAATGATCTTTGGAGACGAAACAAGATGATCCAATATGCGATACTTGAAGATAAGCACAGGCTTATTTCTTTGACAACCTGTGATAATATAATATTCATTACATACTTATCGTGCAGAAACATAACACATGCTAAAGTTTAATCATTAATTTACTAATTATTAAGGACAACATATAGTTTTCAGCGTACACATGCATTAATTTCAGCAGAGGCGATACGAGCCAAGATGCCTGGTTCGGTTCGTTTATTATAGGTTTTATTCGCGCTTGAGTGCATTGTGTTCAGATTTATTGTGTTTTCAGATGAAATCGGCAAGCAACACCCCAAAGGATTGGAGATTACTTTACCAGGTGTCGTACGTTCTATAGACATAGGTCATAATCATCCGAACACCATATATCATAATTATATATAAAATAATATATTGTGAATATTCAGTAAAAAACAGAGTGACTGCTTATATGGTTAATGTCAAGGATGGTCATTTAATAAAAATATCATTATAAATTTATATGTCGCCTCCGCCAAGAGGGTATGCGTTAACCCCCCGTTCGTGTGTGTGTGTTCACAACATAACTCACGCAATCATGAACGGAAATCGTGAAAAAAATTCAGGGCATTTTGAGAATGGGACAATAAAGAATCCATAAGAGTTTAGTGTTGATCCCGCACATGATTCGGATTCAGGAACGCCATCAAGGTATATTCACAAATGCACAGTCACTTGTGCACGAATGAACCAGGAAATATGGGCCGAATTAATGAATGCGGTGTTTAGGAGCATCCTACAATAGGGACAATCCCCCCCCCCCCCACACACACACACACACACACACACGGTATATAGGCGTACGTCCCCAGAATGCAGATTTCTATTTTATTATGGTTTCATAACAGACTGAGGGCAGTGGCAATCAAAGCGATTAGTAACATATTGTTAGCCTGAAATATTGCGTTTATTTTATTTACACAGTGAACATTTCATAAATTGATAACTGATAAAACTATGCTCGAAATATGTTAAGTATATTGAAAAAAAAGACCAGTAAGAAAATGTATATAAAAATGTGTTACCTGTTTGAGCTGTATGGTTATGGTGAACGTTTCTTGTTTCTCATCCTGTTATTATGCAAATGAGGAGCAGGTAAGAAACGAATATGACAACTGAATATACACTGGAAGCTATATAAACAATCCTGGTGCACACACTGGATTGTAGCGTTTTCAGTTATAGGAAAGTTAAAGTTTTATGTCATTCTCAAAAGTAACACTTTGTCATTTACATATATTCTCATATACAATACAACATATTTTTGTATAATTAAATTTAATATCGATAACATAATATGGTTGAATATAATATCGATAAAATAAAATAAAATAAAAATATATTTCAAAATTTAATATAAAATGTAATATAATGTCATCGATATAATAATTCAATAAGATTTGATATATTGTAATATGATATATACGATATATTTCTAATATAGTATATTAAGATACAAAAAATATAAAATAATATAATATAACATAATATAATATCAAGAAATGCATACCACGTCCACGATCTGGGTGAGCTTCATGTCCACGTGTATGATCGTGGTTGATGTGTTGTCGGACGACCGGGGGCGGGCGTGTTTTGTGTAACCACTCTTTTTAAGAATATCCTCGTACAGAATATTTGCGTACTTATATCCGCAGACTGGTGCAATGTGCAAAAATACCATCAAAACACAGAACCACTTTAAAGTTTCTCTTAACGTCAGCCTCGAATCCATCTTTGGTGAAGTGGCATGTGTAATAAGCAGGATATAAAGTTAGTAAAATACAGCGTCCTGTATGAGCCTATCTGTTAAATATCAACTTAGCAAATAATAAGCAGAATTGCAGCTGTCTGAAGCTGTACCCCAGCACTGACTGGCATTTAGCATAACCCTCTGGCCCTGACCCCGACAACTTTGGGTAAAAACAATGCAATGTGCAGGCTTAACATCACAGGCATTGCAATGTAGTGCGGTTTCCATCAAGAGTCAAACGGGCTTTAATTATATATAGTGTGAAGATGCCAAATTTAAAAAAAAAAATAGTGCACATTAATGAACCTCCGATTTGAGTGCGTCATAAATATAAATATAGTTATATATACCACACCAAGCTGAACTTACTGAAGACCAGGGCTTGCGTATAGCAGGATAAGCACAGTTGAGGTACATGCGTTGGGGAAACCTTTATTTTTACACCGGTGAATATTATTAGCAAAAGTAAAGGTCATAGGTATCTGCAGCCAAAGTGGTAAGGTTATATTTTCTGACTAGGACCTGCATGTTGTATCGTCAACAGACCAGATATATCCAGGTATATCTTCCGTTTTATTAGCGACTGCACCTAGATAGGATTATGCAGACCGCACACAGGACGAGACGAGATCGGATCTGACCGGACAGAACTGAGAATCCTGTAGGGGATTCATTTACCCTGGTACTCCAGCATGCTTTTTGCTAGTGTATATATATATATATATATATATATATATATATATATATATATATATATATATATATATTCATATATAAACATTTATTGAATTTTTTGTCACTTCCTCTGCCATTATAAATCAGGCATTGACATGATACAAATTTGAACCTCCACATGATTATATATACAGTGTTGTTTCACATTACGACCTTATATCAACAATGGTATACGTATTGTGCTATAATGTATTTGTTTATATTACATAACTCTGAATAAAGGTTTATTGTTTATATAAAAGTAAATATAATAATAAAAAAGTACCACTGGTTTGATCATACTTAACTATCGAAATGATGGTCAACATAAGTGGTGTTCCTATTCATCGATTTTATCGATTGGTCGTTTTCTTTCATATTCCATTATATCGATTGCATTTTTTGAATAACCAATCACAAACGATTATGTATTATCCAGAAAAAAAATATTCCTATCCTGTCAGAGATATAAAAAGACGGGACACAGAGCACACAATTAGGCCAATAGTTAAAATAAACCTTGTGCAGCGAACAAATTACGCTCCCTACACAGCGTGTGACCCCCGGAGACCTTCCCCTGACACCCTGTGAGAAATGAAAGGATTCTTCAGGTTTTGCAAGCTGCCAAACACCAAGCAAACTAACGTTGGGTGAGCCATGCTGAGCTCGTAAAACAAAATCGGATTGGCTCAGCGTGTAAACAACGATAGGTGCGTCCATGCGGAGCTCGTCGTAACGCACGACAGGAGAGATAATTTATGCAAACAGTGGGGAATAATTAACTGACCCCAGACCACACCAGCAAATTAGTATAGAGACTGGCCTGAAAGGTTACGATTGCATCCTGCGTATATTAACGGGGGTGGTTAAATATTACACAGGAGGGAATTCCACGGAGACAGCATCGCCTGGTGGCCAAACCTGGCGGACTACCGCGGTTTCGTGCAGCGGTTACAGTGGAGCGAATATTTTTGCGTAACCGCTGCTTATGGAGCGTACGAACAAGTGTCACAACCCGGATGTTAATTTGACCTTTAAACGTGATATTTAAGTCGGGACTGAATTTATTCGGTCAATATATTAAGTATATTTAAAAACAGCAACTGCCATATATAACATATATAAAATAATCGAATATCCTCGAGTATCGGTCGATTTTCTTCTTTAAATCATCAAACACGGTTTCACAACAAATTCCTATTACTAGTCAACATTAAATTATATCTTTGGTTGTTATTTTTATGTTGATTGGCAATATTACACGTGAACCCTTTATGTTGTATATAGATAGGGGATGAGGTGAGCAACATCAACATTTATAGCAAGTATTGCTATTTTATAGCTGAAGAGGACACCAATCTTCATGTGTCATCTCCCATAATCTCCTTAAATCTCCTTTTCTTTATTCACAATCCTCAAATTTGTACGCCTATCATAAGAGTTATAGAACTGCTCTCATGCATTGGTCAATGATAAACTGAATACTCCCGATTGTGGTTAGTCCTGAAACCCACGCAAACAGAGCTGACTGAAACGGACCGGACCGGACAACTCAGGACCAGTTCTGAATTATAAAAAATGGCCTGGGTCGCTCAGGACTGGGTCAGGAGCAGTCCCGGACTAGCAGTCCGGTCCGCTCAGTACCACAAACGTCCGCTCTTCGTGCGGCCCAATATGATTTGTTCCACTGGTAGGTAGGTACCCATTGAAACGTTGGTGATTATTATCTGAAATTATTATATCATCATACAGTTTTTATCAAAGTGGATAAGGAACTGAAGATTAACTTAATATCAGATAATAAAATCATAAAATAACCAGCATTAATATTTTAAAATCTTGGGGGATCATCTTGGGCCAGTGAATGAAGTCAATGCAACACGGTTGCTCTGTTAAACTGCTTTGCATTATGCGCGACAGATGGCGCTACTGTATGGTTTAGGCTTGTCCGGTGTAGTAATTTTCTATATTCGGTTAATATGGTTTGGATATACTGACAGATTGTGGTATATACCAGTATGTGAAGTACTATGACTGGACAAGATATGGCATAATTACAATCAATGATTCAGTCTGCAGTTGTTGTTATTAGTGAACTAAGTTTACTCAAAACCAAGTGACACCGGATCTCCCATGCCTTGCCAACTTCACTGTGATTAAGATCCTGGCACAGGTATAAATGTGATCTCTCCCTACTTTCTAGTTAATTTGACCTTTCAGTGTGATGTTCAAGTCGAGACTAAATTTATTCGGTCAATATATTAATTATAATGATATGCAGCAACTGTAATGGAAATATGGAACATATATATACAAATCGATTAATACTCGATCATCGGTTTTGTTTCTTCTCTAAATCATCAAACACGGTTGCACAACAAATTCCTATTACGAGTCAACATTAAATTATATCTTTGGTTGTTTTCTTTTATGTTGATTGGCAATATAACACGTGAACCCTTTATGTTGTATATAGATAGGGGATGAGGTGAACAACACCAACATTTATAGCAAGTATTGCTATTTTATAGCTGAAGAGGACACCAATCTTCATGTGTCATCTCCCATAATCTCCTTAAATCTCCTTTTCTTTATTCACAATCCTCAAATTTGTACGCCTATCATAAGAGTTATAGAACTGCTCTCATGCATTGGTCAATGATAAACTGAATACTCCCGATTGTGGTTAGTCCTGAAACCCACGCAAACAGAGCTGACTGAAACGGACCGGACCGGACAACTCAGGACCAGTTCTGAATTATAAAAATGGCCTGGGTCGCTCAGGACTGGGTCAGGAGCAGTCCCGGACTAGCATTCCGGTCCGCTTAGTACCACAAACGTCCGCTCTTCGTGCGGCCCAATATGATTTGTTCCACTGGTAGGTAGGTACCCATTGAAACGTTGGTGATTATTATCTGAAATTATTATATCATCATACAGTTTTCATCAAAGTGGATAAGGAACCAAAGATTAACTTAATATCAGATAATAAATCATAAAAAGAACCTATATTAATATTTTACAATCTTGGGGGATCTACTAGATCCAGTGACTATAACAGTATATAACGGTTGCTCTGTTAAACTACTTTGCATTATGCGCAACAGGTGTCACTACTAGTTAAGTCTTGTTCGGTGCAGTGATTTTCTATAGTCGGTTAATATGGTTTGGATATACTGACAGATTGTGGAGAACTATGATTGGACAAAATATGGCATAATTACAATAAATGATTCAGTCTGCAATTGTTGATATTAGTGACGTAAGTTTACTCAAAACCAAGTGACACTGGGTCTGCCATGCGTTGCCAACTTCACTGTGATTAGGATCCTGGCACAGGTATATATGTGGTGTCTACCTACTTTCTAGTTTTTTATACCATCGGCCTACCAGGAAACATCGGATGGCCCCGGATGGCTCTCGGATATAAAGCTGTAAAGTGCTGCTAGCTCAAATGTTTGAATGATATCTGATTGACCAAAGGTCAATTTAAAAAGTTGGAAAGTCAAACCAAAATGAGAATTACAATTAAAATCCATGCTTTTTACTTATCATCCCTTGTTTACAATATTCCCATTCGCAGAATTCAGCTCCGCATCATAACCAGTATCAAAAGTGTGACTATCATAGAAATTCAGTCTTATGGTATCTTTTGCTACAGTGTAATAAGTTGTAGGCTAATGCAATTTTTCTTTATTGGAGACCATTCTGTTTAAATACCTAGATTAATCTGTACAAGCATATTGGTAGTTAAGGAGTTTTCTTCTCAAAGCTCCTTATGTTAGCAGGACCGTAGCCTCCGGGGAGTATTTGTCGGCAGTATTTGCAAGAAAGTTCAATTTGACTGATAACTATCACTCAGTAAATTGTCCTTTAGCCTCGTACATAAAAGCAAGCAATTATGTTTGGCCTATTAGCTTATATTATAAGAAAATACCCACAGAAATGCCAATTTATAGCATGTATTTTTTAAAGATTCCACACCGGGGAATTCCCTCTCCTATATACCCCTCGTTATGCTTCGCTCTAAGCATTTAGCCCCCCCCCCCGACTTTGCTCAGCCTACGGCCCTGGTTAGCTCTCTGCATTATAATGTGTAAGTTGTATGTTAATTCTTTTTTATGTATTACTACCTACCTACATAATCTACTTACTTACATAATCTACTTACCTGCATAATTTATCTACCTACATAATCTACTTGCCTGCATAATCTATCTACGTGCATAAGCTACCTGCCTGTATAATCTACTTACCTGCATAATCTACTTCCTCGCGTAATCTACTTACCCAAATAAACTACTTACCTGTGTAACGTACCTACCTGCATAATCTACCTACCTGTATAATCTAATTACCGACAATAATCTACCTAACAGCAAAATCGACCTACTTCATCTTTTTAATATAAATTCTGATCTACTTACCTATAGTCTATCTACCTACCTTATCTTTCTATCAGATAATTCAATAAAATACTTAAAACAGACTAGTTAATCTACAAGACTAATATAGCTACAAAATATACCTGACTAATCTACCTGGATAACATACTTTGCTAAACTATATAGCCAATCTACATAGCTGATCTATCTACCTTATCTGCCTGGATTATCCACCTGACTAATTACCTACCTACATTATCTACCTACCTGGTATACCTACCTAATCTACCTGGCTTATACACCTTCCTAATCTAATCTATATGCTTGCTTATCTGCCCCAGAATCCACCCGTATAATCTGTCTGACACATCTACATATATTTCTAATTTATTTAGTTAATCTATCTATAATTATACATATCTACCAAGGTAAGCTAACTACCTAATCTAATCTTCCTGGGCCTTACGGTTTAGATTTGTGCCCTGTTCACGGACGACCGGACGGACGGGTGACGAAACAAAGAGTGATCGCTACAGCTAAGATAACTTTCAGCCAGCTGAGCTGACCGCCCCGTCCGGAAGACGGAAAAAGAGATATATAGATTGCTATAGCTCAGTTGACTTTCCGGGTGGATGGAAGACGGACAAAGAGTGACTGCTACAGCTCAGCTGACTTTCAGCCGGCTGAGCTGTCCGCCCCGTCCGGACGACGGAAAAAGAGTGATGGCTATAGCTCAGTTGACTTTCCGGGTGGACGGATGACGGACAAAGAGTGATGGCTATAGCTCAGATGATTTTCCGGACGGACGGAAGACGGAAAAAGGGTAATCGTTACAACTCAGATGACTTTAAGTTATTGAAGTTGTCCGTCCGTCCGGACGACGGACAAAGAGTGATCGCTTTAGCTCAGTTGACGTTCCGGAATGGACTGAAGACGGTCAAAGAGTGATCGCCACAGCTCCGATGACTTGCAGCCAGCTGAGCTGTCCGCCCCGTCGGGACGACGGAAAAAGAGTGATCGCTATAGCTCAGTTGACGTTCCTGATGGACGGAAGACGGAAAAAGCGTGATCGCTGTAGCTCAGATGACTTTCTGGACGGACGAGGGACGGAAATAGAGTGATCGCTACAACTCAGATGACTTTCAGCCAGCTGAGCTGTATGCCCTGTCGGGACGACGGAAAGAGAGTGATCGCTATATCTCAGATGACTTTCAGTCAGATGAGATAAAAACAATCAGATCTAATATTGAAGCCAATCTGGTTGTCAAATGAGCGAAATTAAGTGCAGAGTGATATCGCTAACAACAGAACGAACTCTACTTGGAAGGACATAGGCCTTATTTGAGATATATTCAAATTGACTAACCAACAATATGGAAAACAGAAAAAAAGAACAGCATTATTAAAAATAATAAAGGGAAATATTAGATGGACATCAGATCATCTGAAAGTCGCGAAGAGCAAGAAGACAGAAGTTTATTTCTTTTTTTACTAAAAAAAATTATAGTATCACATTTACTACTTAGAGAGAGTAAACAATGCTATCGAGAAGAAAATGCTGTACATGCTTTTAAGTGAGTCCTTTCGATTCTTTGAATATGTCAAAATAACGTTCCGTTTGTTACTATAGTTTAAAAGTTTAAACTATATTTACTAAAATGATATCTTAATGTCAAAACAATCAGTCTATTCTCGATTCTTATTTACATTGTATGTCAGTCTAATCGTTTATAATATCAACACAGTTTGAAGAATTACACAGAAACCATCTAGAAACCATCTTTATATCTAAAGTTGATCAATGCATAAATAGGTAAGTGTGAAGGCATTTACGAACTTGCGGGATGAACAGAACATATATTCATAAACAGGATATTTTCAACCACTCCTACTTGATAAGGGCTTGTGACCTTCAAATACTGAAGTATTTGGCGTGATTAATAGAAATTATCCTGTTTGTTTAAAAGAATAGGCGAACCAATAAGGAATGGCTACAAACTGTACTTATATTGTACATAAAAGATATAAAGAAAATATCTTCTTATAAATGAATTTCCTTAATTAACTGAATTATGGATCTGTTGGAACTATTACTATGAGATCATGTGATCACACAATGAATTTGGATAATAATAGATATCTACAGATGTGATTACAGATGTGCATGAGTCGTGTATGTCCATGTTAATATTACAAAATTAATACTTTTTCTAACGTCTCAATTCTATAAACTTATGCGTTTATACATAGGAGGACGGGATCCTAGTCATTTCAAGCAAGTCCGAAAGTTCTAAGATAAAAGATGAGGGTCTCGGAAAACATCAAAGAAAACATGAACAATAATGAAAAAGAAAACAGATAAGTAATGGGTCAATAAGGTAAATCAGTTGGTAGATAGGTAAAGAAGGGAGCGTAAAAAGAGTGGATAGACAGGAAGAGTAAATAAATTGAGCATATACAGTTAATAAATAGAATAGCAAATGTAAAACGCCAACATCCTCCCTATCTACCTAGTCTACTTTCTATACCTATCTATCAAATCTACCTATTATACCTATTATACCTACACTATCTGTTTATCAATCTATCTATTCCATTTACTTGCCCTGCCTGCCTAGCACACCTAACTAAATAACCTATCCGACTTCCCAGCCCTAATTTACCTGCCTAATCTACCAACCTACTTAATCTACACCTATTTAATCTACCTAACGTATCTACCTAGTTATATTAATCTAGCTGACAAATGTATATATAAAACCTTCCTACCTATTAATCTACCTAGCTAACCACTTATCTAAACCTATATAACATTACTAATCTTTCAAGCTAACCTAATTACCTAAACTACATTCTAACCTACTATATCCTACCATATATACATTATCTATATATCTATCAAACCTACTTATTATGCCTATCTAGTCCACATGCTTAATCTACCTACCTAATCTAATCTAATCCACGTACCTAACTTTCTTTCTTTACTTTTTTTATTATACTCTACACACCAAACTTATCAAGTTAATTTACTCACTTATTCCACCATTCCAAACTAACTAACTTATCTACCTGCCTAATAAATATGCTCACCTAATCTACCGTCTTAGAAAACCCATATAGCTAATCTAATGACCTAACACACTTAACTGCCTTTATAACCTACCCATCTTGTCAACCTTTATTATTTACCTATACCACCGAACGACTAAATATAACTAGCTACTTAATGAGCCCAGCTAATCCACCTAGCTAATCTACCAAGCTGCTATGATCTACCCACCTTATCTGCTTATCTAATATAATCGACTAACTAATATGCCTGGCTAATCTATTTATTTAATCTACCTGTCTAATCTACAAGCCAATGTACCTGGCTAATCTGCATAGGTAATATACCTGTCTTATCTACCAACCAATTGATCTTGATAAACCTACCTACCTAATCTACCTATACCCAAACTACCTACCTTTTTAATTAATCTACCTTCTTAAGGTACTGATCTCATCTACTTAATAAATCTACATACCTAATATATCTACCTAATCTCGTATCCAGTCTCCCTGGAAGATGACGTTAACTAATCTACCTACCTAGTCTAATATACCTGCAAAATCAACCTACCTGTACTCCTGCACGTTACCTTACATACCTAAACTTCCAATATAATTTACCTTTCTTATACTAATCTTCTTACTCAACCTACCTAACCTGGCCAGTCTTCTTTATCAACCGGTGAAGTCAACCCTTCTAATCTATCTACCTACATAATCTTACTACCTAATCTATATAACCATATACTAAAATTCGCCTCTCTCTTATCTACCAATTTGATGTACCCAGCTAATTTATCTACCTTATCTACCTACATATTTTTCCTTTCTACACAACCTATCTAGATAGTTTACCCAAATACTGTTAGCTAAATCAATCTAGCTAACAAATGTACCTACCTAAAATAATATTCTACCTACCTTTCTAGTCGTCCTAGCTTATCCGCTATCTATGTCCATGTCTGTATCACCGTCTGCCCATCTTCATGTGTAATCTACCAACCTTAATCTAACTAGCTTTTCTGCCTGAATCATCTGTCTGACTGATCTACCTACATATCTAATCTACTTGTCTAATCTACCGACCCAAACTACCTGCCTAGTCAATCTACCTAATCTAACCTCTTAACCAATCTACCTATACTAATACACCTTCAGAACTTATCTTCAAATCTAATCTACCTGTCTTATCTAACTAATCTATCTGTTTAATCTACCTACCTAATCTAATCTGATCTACCTACTTATTCTACCTAATCTATCAACCTAAATAATCCACCCACCTACACTACCTATACAATATTTCTACCTGATCTACATCCAGATATCTACCTACCTCATCAATCTGTCTAATATATCTTCTATACCCAACTAATCTATCTTCCTAATATATCAAACTACCTAATCTATCTGTCTCATATATCTACGTACCTAATCTTTTTGTATCATATACAATCTTCCCATAATCTTTATGTCTAATATATACAATCTTCCCAATCGATGTGTCTGAACTATCTACCTACCTTATCTATCTGTCTAATATATCTACCTATCTAATATAAATGTCTAATATATATACTCACCTCATCTATCTGCCTAATTTATCTACCTACCTAATCTATCTGTCTAATACATTTACCTAACTAATCTATCTGTCCAGTATATCTACCTTATTTGTCTACCTGTCTTATATATCTACCTACCTTATTCATCTGTCTAATATATCTACCCATCTAATCTATTTGTCTGATTTATTTACCTACCTAATATATTTGTCTAATTTATCTACCTACTGAAGATGTTTGTCTTATATATCTACCTACCTAATCTATCTGTCTTATATAACTACCTACCTTATCTATCTAATTTACACTCGTCCTAATCGATTTGTCTGATCTATCTACCTACCTAATATAAATGTTTAGTATATCAACTCACCTCATCTATCTGCCTAATATATCTACCTACCTAATCTATCTGTCTAATACATCTATCTACCTAATATATATGTCTTATATATCTACCTACCTAAACTATCTGTTTAATATATATTTACCTACTTAATCTATCTGTCTAATATATCTACCCACATAATCTATCTACCGAATATATCTTCCTACCTAATATATCTGTCAAATATAGCTAACCACCTTATCTATCTGCCTGATAGATCTACCTACCTAATCTATCTGTCTAATTAATCTACGTACCCAATATATCTGTCCAATATGTCCACCTTCTCTTACTATCTATCTAATATATCTTCCTACGTAATCTATCTGTCTAATATATCTATCTATCTTATCTATCTGTCTAATATATCTGCCTACCTAATCTATCTGTTAAACATATCTACCCATCTAATCTATCTGCCTTATATATCTGCCTACCTAATCTATCTGTTAAACATATCTACCCATCTAATCTATCTGCCTTATATATCTACCTACCTAATCTACTTGTCTAATATATCTACCCAGAAAATCTATCAACCGAATATATCTACCACTCTAATATATCTACCTACCTAATCTATCTGTCTAACATATCTACCAACCTTATCTATCTGCCTAATCTATCTGCCTAATATATCTACCTACCTAATCTATCTTTTACTATATATCTACCTACCTAATCTATCTGTCTATAATATATCTACCCACCTAATCTATCTGTCTAATATATCTACCCACCTAATCTATCTGCCTAGTTCATCTAACTACCTATCTATCAAATATATCCACCTACCTTATCTATCTGTCTAATCTATCTACCTTTCTTATCTTTGTGTCTGATATATCTACCTACCTTATCTATCTGTCTAAAATAGCTACTTAATATATCTGTCAAATAATTCTACCTACCTAGTCTATCGGTCTAATATATATCTACCCACCTTATCTATCTGTCGAATTTATTAACCTACCTAATATGAATGTCTAATATCTTCCTACCTAATCTATCTCATCTCCGGCTTATATATCTATCTACCTAATCTTTCTGTCTGATATATCTACCTACCTTATCTTTACGACCTGTCCAACCACCCTGTCCATCCTTCATTCTCTTACCATATATACCTTATTTACCTGTGTAACTTACCGTCCTAATCTATATACTTAGTCAACCAAATCTACCTACTTACCTAGTTTGCCCAATCTACCTGAGCTACCTACCTATATAATCTACCTACCTAATTTCCCATAAATCTTTTCTATCAGATCTTCTTACCTATATTCTACTTACTTCTCTATCTGTCTAAACTACCTACCTACCTTATCTTCCCACCTTCTTTATCTTCGTGAATGATCTACCTACCTCATCTTCCTGTCTGATCTACCTGTCCTGTCTAATCTACCTACCTATCTACCTCGTCTTTCCACATGCTGACTGTTTGTTACTTATCTACCTATCTTATCTACCTGTGTGATTTACCTGTCATGTCTGTTCTACTTACCTACCTAATCTGCCTATCATATCTGCCACCCTAATCTACTTACCTAATCTATCTATCTAGTGTACCCATCATATCTACTATCCTTATCACTTATACCTTATCTTTTAAACTACCAAATCTACCTACCTAATCTAACTACATAATCTACCTTTCCTACCTCCGCAATCTAATCTATGTATTATCTACCTCCCTAATCTAATTAAATAGATATTCTACCAACCTACATTTTCAACTACCAATAATCTTCTTTTTTTTTTCTTCTATCGACCTAATATACCTAGTTTATCTACCTAACATACTGTCTAACAGATAGTGATAAAGAGTGACAAAACATGTTATCATATAAATCTATATAATGATTGAACAATACTGGACTCAGAATATAACAAAGGTTTGAAAGTTCATCTTTAAAGCATTTTATTGGATCTTTAATTTTTCTGTCTAATACCCTGGGTCATATCCTTATAAAAGTTTACAGGGGAATTAAGTTTATAACCACACATAGACTGGACATATTACACATGGACATATTCCTTATTAAGCGATGCCTAGAATTTACAATAACATGATTTTATAATTAATAATTACATGAATCGGTAGGTCTTTATTATACTTTACCAACGCTTCACAAAAATATTTTAGAACCAAAGTTAGAAAACAAATTCCACGAACTTAGAAAACACATGAAGTATTCTGAGTCAACAAATTTAACGTTCAAAACTTTTTTTTAATTTGTTTTAATTCAAAACCAACGAACAACAAGGCCAGACAATAAAAGGTCTGGTTCTCAGGCACAGCCCCCGTCAATTTTAACCCCCCCCCCCCCCCCCCCATCAAAAATTGTTATTTTGATTTTTCAACTTTCAAGAAGATAAAATAATACAATTTTGATAAGATTTCCTTTGTTATGTAGTGCTTTTATCTGTTTAGCATAACAAATCTGTTATTTTCATGCTTTCCCCTGATCTTATGACAATTTTATCAAACCATATAAAAAAGGTAAAAAATGAATGCCTGAGAACCATATCTTTTTTTTTTTTTTTTTGGCCTTAACGATTTTTTTTTTTATTTTTTTATTATTCTGAACAAATGAATAATAAAAGGATTGAACTTTTTTTGTATTTTTCCTCCAATTTAAATTTGCATATTCTTTTCTCTTCACACTTAAAATTAATTTCTTCTATACTGAAGGCGTGAATGAAAGTTTGTTTAGTGAATCAATCCATGTGACACTCGAAACATTCTGTTAACAAAACACAGTGTGACGGTGTGTTTCCTTAAATTCCCACAAAGTAACAATTAACAGTAAAAAGATAACTGTTATGTTAATTGCATTGTAATGGGAATTTCTAATCAGTTGTAGTTGAAATTCTACCGGGTCTTGTCTATTCCAAATCTATTCAAATATGGTACCCGGACTGAAATAAGTTGTGTAACTTCAGCTAGACTGTATAGCTGGTCAGACATACTAAGTGATCTCAGTTCAGAAACTGTATTCAAACTTATTATTCTTAAATAGTATCTTCTCCGAGTACACTAAAGGGCCTTATTCGAGCGACTATAGCCTGTCCGCTGATATATTACCGTGGATAATGTAGCTAAAACAGCTATTAATTGCCTGTAATGCAACTTACGCTGTATTGGCATGGCGTCCAGGAAAACACAAGTGCCTGTAATGAATTTTAAGTTTGCTACATTGGCATGCAATAGTTTAAAGAAAATCGATCAGCTCCCTGTTATGCAATATGCATGTGTTTCAAGAAAACAATTGCTTATAATACAGTATAGGCCTGTAATGTAATAAGGTGTATTGCCTAATCGACAGGAAAAACCATTAAAATGCCTGTAATGCAATGTGCTGTATTGGCAAATGGTTTAAGAAAACAATACTCCTTGTGAAGTTGTATGCTGTATTAGCAAATGGTGTAGCTGGTGTGACAGTTGATAATAATAAATATTGACTTCAATTTAAATCTAATGAACTGACTGAGCATGCTAAATTAAGCGTCGCTATCAGATCCTGGTCCGGCTGAACCCCGAGAACTCCCGAAAAACTGGGACTCAAATTCAAGTGAAATTTGCTATATATTAAATGAAGATGGATTTGAACTCCACATTTAGCAATCCCTGGCTGATTCGACCCGCTCGGCAAAACAGACCGCTTGTACCATAGATGTAACAACATCAATGACCTCGTGCTCCAGAAGAAAGTCTGAAGAACAACTGTCAACTGGAGCAATTGTACTGGGGCGGTCAACTGTAGAGCAAATGGCATCCATCATAGAGTTCAGGACATCACGGACGTCCTCACTTATTTTTGCCTCGTCAGCTTCTCCCAAGGAATGATCGGAGGACACTGGTCTTGAGGAACTAAAGGCTGAAGATGAGTCACTGAGGATGTCAGCTTCTAGCTCCAAAAACTCAATGGTGTCAGACCCATTGCAGCTTGCGGAGGCTGCTGTACAAATCGACAGTAAACTATGGGAGTCAACACTTTTGGAAGGCGCGGGGCTGCACTCTGAATAAATAGTTGAACAGCAGCTGCATGAGCTAGCAAAGTCATCCAGAGTGAAAAATTCACCAGCAACTGGCGAATGCATCGTATCAACAGAATTAGTGGGGGTCTTTGCCCTGGGGGTGCTGAATGTAATAGACGCCAAACTTTCGGTACTGCATGAGTTACCCAACATTTCGACATTTTCCTCATTAACCGGATACACAATGTTCCGGCGAAAACTTGAAGACATTCGGTTCAATTTTCTCCTAAAAATTCTTGGGAGTTTCCCTAACCTCCGGAACACTGTTGAAATCCTTGAAAAAAGATTACTTACCCTCTTACCTGTAATCTTTTGTCGTGAATGACTCGGGCTAACTGGCCCAAGTCCCTCCGTGCATTTGGTCTGGTTCCTGTTGATAAACATACACATAGACGTACATACAAACATGCGTAAGTACACACTCTGATTTTAACCTCAAGGGCTATATATCATATGATCTATCTAGCATTAGGTCAAGGTAAACAAGTAATATATTGTGATTTTTTTGTCAACTGCTACATGTACTGGTCGAGACAAAAAAACTTGTAGTTTCAGGAATAAATTAAAACATAATGCTGCAATTCTTGAAAAATGGTTAAGCAACACAAACTTTAATCCATTTTCTGTGCTACATTTATGATTTTCAAGGGATCGAGACATGAGCACAAAGACAATGTTTACTGTAGACTTCATTAATAAAAACAATGATCCGCAATCCGTAAAAAAGTTTATTTTTTAGCTTTGCCTTAATTATTTCAGTATTTAGTCTTATAATCATATGTACCCATAATAATGTACAGGGTTATGTTCTGTTTTGAATAAGTGCCCTGATACTTGCGTTGGCGTTATGAACATTAAGGATTTATGTATTTTATTGATTTCAGGAACATAAATTCCTACTCCTTTTCTAATAAATTGTGTCAAGCCATAAATGTATACATATTTGTGTGTGTCTTTTCTCTATGCACATTGCTCTTTTTCCTAAAGGAATAAAGAATGAAAACAGTGCCACAGTATATATGTCAACGTTAATATATCTAGGCAACGTACAAGATGTCATATAAAATTAATATATTTATAATTCAAAACATCTGATTATCGACCAAATAATTTGTTATGTATATATAGTCTACTTGTCGACTGTCTGATAGTTATTTCACAAGTACATATAAGAATGAATATGACAGTCACGTTATTCGTAAACAGCTATATTATAATTATCTTTATATACAGAATACATTCCGCGTTTTGGCCAAAGCTTTACTTCAGTAAACGTTTGCGTCGTAAAGGCAAATAATGTGTGGTGGCGCCCTCTTTGAGCCATTACGACAGACAATAAGGCCTTACTTATTTAATAAAAAGTTTCTCGGACGAAGAAATGAAAAGTGGTGGGGAGGAGGAGGGAAAATAAAAATAAATATAATTCAAAATTTTTTAAATGAAAAGCGCCATTTTTTCCATATAAATTTTACAAATGATGAAATGAATATATAGGAACTATATGTGCTCACTGTCAAGTGAACTAAAGTATTTTCTGTATCTGCAGAATATCCTCAATACTTTCTGGAAGGGCTGGTAAAAAATAAACTTTTGTAAAATATCATGATTTTTCTACTTTTTAAATAAACTTTTATCAATTTAAATTAACAAATAATAAATTTCCACTAAATTAACATTTTTGACAAACCAATCAGTGCACTTTCTTACTAAAACAGCTGGAAAGTTTAAAATGACCTGTACAGGAGACTGGTTGCAAAATTAACAGTTAATTTTGAAGTATATTATATGGTCAGTGGAAATATAAAGCTTACAACAAATAAAGGAAAGTTCAGGCAAATGAAAATAGCCATGAAATATGCAATTCAAACACAAACGCACATTTAAGCAATATCAAGGTTCATCAGGGTCACCCAGTCAGAAAATAAGCAAAGTCCTTTTTATTTAAAATATCACTGAAATCAGCTTTAAGATAAGATCTATCTGTTGTCAATCATTGAAAAAAACCCTCAGAAACATAAATTAAAAATTACTATATAAAAAATCTCGTAAAAATATACCCATCAGAAATTTAATCAAATGTATCAAATGAGGTAAAACTTTACCCCTCAGAAATGTAAACAATTGCAAGGTGGGAAAAAATTAGCTAATATGAACAAATATATCTGACGTAAGTATATATTGATGAACATCATTTCTGAATGTTTTGCAACAAGGTTCGTACATCTGTCACTTGTCGGAGCCCTTAATATAGCGGTATAACGTGGTAGCGGTCTATAACGAGGTATTTGCCACCCTGTAAACAACACACAGGTGCTCAGTGCTATTTTTAGCATTTCCATCGCGCGAGTATTTAATTGAGAGTTAAGAGTTTATTTGCATATGACGACCTGTCAGGGCTTCAACGCGATTGGCGGAAAGAGACCCCGCCCAGCAGCCCTAGAAAGAGAGCCAATCAGAGATTCATAGTATACTACACGCATGCGCGTTAAATTTCATTCATGTGATTTCACGGCGGGAAATTGTCCGTGTGCAAAAATTCCTGTGCTCTCAAATGCGATGCTACAAGCATGAACGATCGGTTATCCAAAATATCGAAAGTAGCTGATTTCATCCAGAATTTCCATAATCACATATTCGCAGCTATTTTTACGAAGAGATTTAAATAAGTCGACTTTTTCCGCCTTCGGCCTAATGATTCCTTGACTACAGAGGATTTTCCACGCGATGTCAAGAATGTCACAATAGTTCGATCGTGACCCTGCGTTGAGGTGGCATCCGAAACTGAGCTCGGCAGATCCATTCAAAAGACAGACTTTTTCGGACACCCTGTGGGAAATATTAAAATCCCTGCTGATATAATATATTACAGTCAGCACCTTTAATGTTTTCGAACGTAAGCGGTCCATCATTATAAGAAGAACATAAAACTGAAATCAGGTATGACCGTGATGAAACGTGAAAGTCTGAAAGGAGAACATTTGAACGGTTTGACTTGAGGAAGATCTCCGACGAAAATCTTTTTATCTCCGCAGATCCTCGGATTTTAGATGATCATGAGAAAGACAAGGGAAATGTTTCACTAACCATGGGCACGGCAGATGCGGTGACTTAATTAAAAAACGACCGACTCTGTCGTGTGGGTCGCATTTTGTAGGAGGTGACCGCGTTTTGGGGATTTATATTTGTAGGAGGTGACTTTTTTAGGGGATTTATATCACGACTCATGGACACATTTTATAACGGCGGCAAAAAAATAACGACAGGGACACTGTTATATTTATTTTCCAAATTGTCACAACTTAGGGTCGGCGGGTCTGAGAAACGAAAAATTAAATAAGTATGGCCTAATCACTGTGTGGTTGCTCCACCATTTGCTAGGTTGATGTCTACCTTTATTAACTTCAATTATTTATATTAATCTTTAGCATATATGGTCGATAAGTGGTAAAGTTATACAAAAACGCTCTGTTAAATTCCGTTAGGTTTACATCGAAGCGGAGACCGAGCCGCTTTACGTCAGGCAGCTAAACATGACGTCACGAAAACATGTGTAAACAAAACAAACGGGAAGCGCATGCGTTGGTCTTCTGTTCTGGCGGTTGCCATGGAGCTCGCCCAGCCAGATCTTTGGGCATTTAACAGCCTTAATAAATGACTGAAAACTATTGAAATACAAATTGAATATATATATATATATATATATATATATATATATATATATATATATATATATATATAAAATGAGCTTATATTAAATTGAAACAGAAGTTTTAGACCAACAAACATTGTAGTAGGGCTCAGTGTAGCGTTTGACGCAAGATTTTTTTCATGTCTTGTTTTGGGCCCTATTTATAATCATGAAGTGTCTAATTATAAGGGATTTTATACATGTTTTTATTAATTAATTATATGTTTTAATTTAATGACATGCTGGATACTTTAAATTAAAACCAGTGGAAAACTTCATCAATGGGTCGCTATGAGCTAATAAGCGAGTGGTTTAAACATATAAAAAATGTTTAAAAAAGGTTAGTAACACAGGATAGAAGATCTGTCATAGACATGAAGGAAATTATATCTTGGACGGCCTTTTTTTATGTAATCTGACTTTTACATATAGGTCAGCACCAACTATATCTTACCTGAAATCATATGTTTTTATAGTTGGGGCAAGTAGCTACTTTAACTTAATATATTTCCAAAAACCTTAGCTCATTAGGTACAAAGCAGGAACGGCACAGAGGAGGAGTTAAGCCGACCCCCCCCCCCCCCCCTGAGATATTACAATTTTCTCGGATTTAATCAAAACTAAACCTTCTTGCTGCATGGAGTAAGGCATTATTCACTGGTTGAAGCTGAAACCCCATTCCCCATATCCTTTCCCAGAATCCTGGACCCGCCCTTGCAGTGATTCACAAAATCTTCTTGGCGACACGAAAACATTTAGTAGGCCTAATGAAAGTTTTACTTACATTTGCAACATGACGGATCTTCCTTCTCCTGTCTTTCGTTTAATTCTTCTAGCAGTGGTTTTCAAAACGTCTGTTAGTGTTATCTGACTTTTTAGATTTTGATGCAAAAAACTTGCTGTTTGCCAGATCCTACGCGCTCAGGAAGCCTGCTCGAGTAAGACTGATCGAGTTTGGGATTCTATGACATGACCGTTACCAAGGGGACATCACGTATATGACGTCACAAACCCAGACCTTGATAAATGTACCTTTTGACCTTTGACCAGATAGGGTATCTCCCTAATTAACCGTATGTACACCAGTATATAAAAAAGGAAATTGGGCTTAAGATTAAAAACAATATATGCCGGTAACAGCAGGCCCTAATCTCTTACGCTTATACTTTCATCATAGCTGATTATGATTAAGATACTTTAAATTCCGAGGTTACGGCATTTTATTAACGTTTTAGTCAATTATAATCCTATGATGTTACCTTCATTAAGTGTGCTTATCCTCATTTCCATTTATGATAATGCCTTAACCCCCCCCCCCCCCCCCGAAACAAGGGCGCAGTCCCCCCCTCCCCCCCCCCCCTTACACACACACAATAATATTAACACCACGTACAGGACCTTCCAGTGTGTTATGCCATGTTTAAATAGTCCCCATCAACACGCAAACACACGCACACATTTTCTCAATATACCAGTGATGGGCCCAGAAGTCTATAAATATAATACGGGGGGAAGCGCTATTTTTGAGAATTCATAATGCGACTGTCCAGGGTATGCATTGTCACTGTGAGTAAGAGGGGGTTTACCCATCGCACTTTGTGATTTTTTTCTTTGAAATTATTCGAAGTTCTGAAGTAATTTGGGTACATATAGAAAAGGGAATATCCTCCTTTCTGAAACCAAGTAGGCTAAAATACTTCCAGCAACATGACTTCCAGTCAAGCAGTATAGAAATACTACATTCGGGGGGGGGGGGGGGGCAACACATTAGGTTGCACGATACATCCGAGCTAGTAATAGTCAAAATTAACCTTAAAGTTTTTGACAGGGAATTCACATGTGTGTCTATGAGTTTGTGTGGATGGGTGTCCGCGTGTGTGTGTATGTGTGTGTACTTACCGGTATGCACTGAGCGCGTGCAGCTGACAGCTTTAAGGAGCCCAATCACCTATTAAGCATATTGAGTTTACACGAAAAATAGCTTCTCCCCTTTAAAATAAATCTGTACCTGCCAAAATATTGCCTTAAACCGTTTGCTTACTCCTGTAAACGAGTGTTAAAAACAGTGAACCGGGCGCGATCGCAGGTGTCAACAGGTGTCACAGTGCGTCGGGCCGGAGCCAGAACACGTGCATGCCAATCAGGAGATGCCCTGACTGACTTAGCCCAAAAAATGTAATATATGTTCCCGCTGGCTGAAATACCATGTGTTGCCCCTCTTAATCGGACCTCCGGTCACCTGGCCTTGTTATGGTAAACACACTGTGTTTACCAACACGCAGGGCTATTACAAGGTGTTAAACAGCCGTATGCGAGGAAATGAGACTGTGTGCTGGAATGGTTTTGCAGGGAAACCATTGTATAAAACAAAACTGAACTGGTAGTGTAAAAGAATAGGAATAATATTCATCCTGATTATGCCCCTTTAAAATTAATGGGCCACCTGTCAATAGTAAACCGATAAATTACGGTTTATTTAATTTCAGTTGTAACCTTAAATTGGCAATTTTAATCATTTACCCCAGTGTAGTCAACTTAGGTGAACTCTTGAAGTACATTTGAAACAATCAACTTTTTTAAGTCATACAATTAAATCATTTCGTCACTGAACGTAAGCCACTTCATTTTATTACGTCATATCAGGTAACTGATTTGGTCGAAAAGGTTGTTAAACCACCAGGTTATGAATTAAAAACTATGCATTTTTTAATATAATTATGTAAATTATGAGTTAGTAACTCTCACTGAGATATTTATGTCTTTAATTTTCACTAAAAGTAGGCAAAACTGCTCTATACTACGTACCGTCAACGATTCTGATCATCGGTTCATAGTTTTTTTGGAAAATGGTTTTCTCTTATTTCATTAATAACACACTTTTTAATAATTTATTCAAGTGAATCGAACTATAAACGTTTTTTATAAATATTTTAGCAAATTTTCTTAAATTAACACAGTGACAATGTTAAAAACTTGCTTTTTGAATATATACATAGGTCTGCCTTCAGTTCAGATCAGAACATGTTTTGCTTGTTATATGGTATGGAATTGCCCTTTCTTTAATTTGGCCTAATGAGAGAGAGAGAGAGAGAGAGAGAGAGAGAGAGAGAGAGAGAGAGAGAGAGAGAGAGAGAGAGAGAAAGAAAGAGAGAGAGAGAGAGAGACCTGTGTCGAGGTGGGCGTGGCACAAATCCGCAACTGACACTTATTCGGGCTGTATAAATTGCCGAACGTTGTTGATATAGGAAGGCAAAATATGGCTGCCGTTCGACTAAAACCACATAAGCTTTTTCGGGACGCTATGTCGGGAGTTGTCTCTCCTATAAAACCTACCACCATGTCCGCCAGGCTCACATGGTCCAGGTTCTGTTCCATGTCCGCCAGACTGAGGGAAAAATGGGAGTATCCGTCCTCAGAAGAAGGTTAGAACCATAAGCACAAATGTTCTTACATTATCGCCCGCAGTATTTCTGAAAGCAAACCTTATTCACTTAAGGGATACTTGTTTGTTATTACTACTCTCCCTAATAGGTGATGGTGGAGGTAAGCATAGTAGGGAGCCACTTAAGAACGCGGGCTTTGCTTCTATTGAGGAAAATATAAATAAAACCATCTCCTCTCATTCCCTATTTTAACTCCTACTTTTCCCTGTAGATGTCCCTACACTCAACTCTTCTAACATAAACAACTACTAAGCATCAGAAGTGGCCTGAATCGGATATCGAACCTATGATCTCTAGACTAGAAGCCCTACACCCTATTAAGTAAGCCGTGAAGACGAGATACCAGCAGGACCAAGTTTTGTCTCATTTTTATCTGCCATTGAAGCGCCATCCATCTCGAAAATGGGAAACCATTAACTATTTTAACAGGATAATTGAGCTTTACATGGGGGCTCCGCCCCACACCCCCGTTCAGACAGTGAACCCAGGTTCCCCGGACCGCTCCTCCTCTAATATAATAAACTCCAGTTATAAGTAAAATTAAATAGGGGAATTCTCAGGAAAATAATATGTACTGTAAAACGGGGTTACTTTGGCCCTTGGAGGGTAACTTTGGCCCACCTCAAAAAAAGTGTTTTAACACCAATTTTTTTAGTATTAGATTATGTTTAACTGATTATATGCATTTCCTTTAAAAAGAGTGAAGTCCTTTCTTTCATACATACTCAACATGGTTGAACGTTAGTAAGTATGTAGATCACAGTTTGTAAGTTTCTGAAGGTATAGCAGATCTGTGTTTTTTCACATCTATGCAAACTTTTAATGCTACACCTAAAACATGGAAAGCAATCACCTTGAAGCTGTTTCTTTAATACTGTCCATGGTCTGAGTGATACATCTATGTGAAAAAAAATTTATTTTGAGTGTAATTTAATGCTTTTAAACCTGTTTTTTTTTCACCAGGGTAACTTTGGCCCACTTACCTGGGGTTACTTTGGCCCACTTTATATTACTTCTATTTTAGGTATATATTCAATTTTAATTGATAAAAAATGTTAGGTTTGTATCTGGAACATTCAAACAGGCAGAACTATAACATATAAATAGTTTTAAAAAGCATAAAGACTTTTAGAACTCCCAATGCTAAACCAATGTCTAATCCGACTTTAGTGTTCTGGCAATGTCTTTTCTAGATGATCAAATGTTTCCTATTTTCAAAGCAATGACTTTTTAAAAGGGATTAATTGTAGAGTTGCATTTGCTTTTAAAGGTATCAACTTAACCAGAATTTTTTAATTCATTTTGAAGGAAACCACTTCCATTGTTTTTATATGGCAGCTTAACTTTTAAAATACGCATGCAGGATTCTCTACATTTCAGTTCTGGACTATGTGACAGGGAATTAGCACAGGATTGTGAATGTGTCAGCCAGAATCATTTTATCCTGAATCCTGGTGGAGCTCAGTAATCTAGCTCCACCTGGAAGTAGGTGTCATCCTCTGGATTCTGGGTGTGTATCATCCTCATTGCTGGGTCACAACACACTCGCACAAAGGCACACTCGGTGCATCAAACACGGCTGCAGGGCACAGCCATACCATAAGCCTACAAAATGTTAAAACTGGTGGGGCTGACCATGGAAACTCCTGGGATTCTTTGGCAGGATATGTTATCCCCTTCTTTTGAGTCCTGTCCTCCACCCCTAGAATATGGAGCCAGTAATTACATCAGTTGTTAAGATGTTAACTTATAAGCAGTATTGTATCCTAGTAGCTGAAATTTATAAAAAAAATCTGTTATTTCTACATGTAGATATAAGGAATTCTATATAGAATGCATCAGCTAATCACATTAACCTCACTTCTAATAGTTTTATCTTGTTGCTTTTTATATATTTTAGTAATATTTACTGTCTGAACAATTTCTTTTATTGCTTGGACACTGAAAGTGAAAATTTAGTTAAAAGTTAGAAATATGTCCAAATCTTGGTATTTGGTAATAAAGAGCTGTGTGGTCTTATGTGCTCAAATTATGTTTTACCTTCTTCAATTTTTCATATTTAATTGAAGTAAATTCTTGGTTACTTGATTATAATTTTTATATTTATATATATATATACTCTTCGGATTTAAAATTTGAGTTATATTTTTTAAAACACCCCACTGGGCCAAAGTTACCCCGAAACCAGGGGTAACTTTGGCCCACACTAATTTTTTTTAAAAAGTCAAAATAGGTTGGGACCATGAATAAACCACTTTGAACAACATAAAAAAACATATTCAAGTCTAGATAATGATGCCTTATAAGTAAGTCTATCTGTAGGCTTTTAATTGTGGTTCTTTGAAACAATACTAAAACATGACCATTTTGGGCCAAAGTAACCCCGTTTTACGGTATCAGCCTTTTTCAGGAAACAATTTATTATGCGACACCCGTTGTGCATAAGGTACCAGTGGTAGGCTGAAGCCCGGTTTCTAGAGTTCTGCCCATAGTAGTAACGTGTAATCCAAGTTACCTGCATCATGATGGTGATTAAGCTCAATAGGAGCGAGTACAGAATCCTGTCTACACAGAAGAGGTTATTGGTGTATACATACGGACGGACGTAATGATGTTCAGGATTCATGTAATGGAGAAGTAAGAGGCATGTCAATGTCATATTATCAGGCATGTTGATTACTACTAATATGAGACGGTCCAGTCAGTTTAGACCCATCTTGGAAATGAAGACGAGATTCTATACTCGGACCGTGCAGGACTTGGTACTCATATTAATAGGTCGAATTTTGCTCCCTTTGCGTTCCTGCTTCATTGACCTGTTATGACGTTGAGACTTTTATCTTAGACATTAGCCCAATTTAATCAGACTCAATATTATTAGGCCCTGCCATATATTGAGTCTGATAGCCATACAGTTAGAGTTTCTAAACTCTAAGCCTCAGACTGCACCCAAAGCCTTTGTAACCAGTGTCAGCACGTGTTTATTACCCTGTGCCAGCACGTCACTCTTCAGAGCTGGGCTCGTTGAAACAAAATGTAACAAAATTCTGGCTCTCAGTCCCTTGAGACAGCAGGCCGCCAGTGAGGTATTCAAATGCGCCCATTTGACTGTTCTTCTCCAGCCCTACTGAACTCACTGATATGCCTCTGGTACAAAGGTCAGTAAATTTGATGATCCAAGTTTGATATTAGTTGCTATCAAAACCATGAACCACATACTTATTGGTGTCAAATTTGTGTAATCTTGTGTCTTGTTGTTTGGCAGTAAAAATGCAGTCAAAGAAGATGCAAAGGATCCCCTGCGTATACCCTGGCTTATATTGTAGAAACTCAATGTATGGCAATTGGACTCAATATATGGCAGGGCCTTATAATATTGAGTACAATTGAATTGGGCTACATAGCCATATATCCGTTGCCGGCAAAATGGATACCAGCCCAGTGAGGGGTGCACAGAGCCAATGTTGGTACGTTTTATTTTGAGTGACAGCTCTTCAGCCCTACCAGCCACATGCTCAGAAAGACAGGCTCAATATCCCACTGGCTCAGAGCACAATAAGGGTAAAAACACTACTTGTCAGGTTGGCAGTGTGGTTTAGTTGGCAGTACTGCCAACCATATATATGACCACTATATATGATGTATTGTAATTAGCACATTTGTCAACCTTAGCATCAGTGCACAGCCACACCATACCATCTGCATGATTAGATGAATAGACAAATAGGTTAGTATTGATTCTGTGTACTTGTATGATTAGTAATAGTTGGATGGTAGTGTTGCATATATTCTAATAAAATGATAGCTGCCTTGGTGTTAGCTTCAGTCCTGTAACAATAAACATGTATAAACAAATATTCTTTGATTGTTTTAACTATTTGCGGTACAGCCCCTAAAGTGGAGGGTTTATCCTGTAAAGTTTGGTCAGAACTGATCAAAGTGGTTCAGATCACAATATTTTGCTTTCAGGGTGAGGACATGTAACAACCCCTACATATATCACACAATACATTAATAATATTACAATTGTGTTGACTCATTTGTGACATAAATTGTAACTTCATGTGCAGTTTACATATTAGCACTTACTCTCACATTGGCTCACCCATGTACTTATTACTATACATCATATATAGAACTGCCAACCAGACCACACTGCCAACCATATCAATAGTGTTTAAGACCATGTTACAGAACACGGTACACGCAGGTTGCCGTGCTGGTGATTATCAGTAATGTTAATAGTTGATATCACTAAATGTTTTCAATAAATTTTAGTGAATTAATGTTGAATGGTTGGATATGGGTTACTGAATTTGAGGCATGCCTGGATGTAGTGGAGGTACATGTGATTGCTTTCTAGTTTGACATGTGCTTAATTAGCATACCTGTCTCTTTGTGTATTTCAGTGAAGATCATGGAGCAACATTTCCTAGATCCCAGACATTTAATCAGTCAGATCCATGAGCCACTAGTGTCATTGAGCAGTCATTTTGCACCACAGCTGTCATTTCATCACAGGGAAAGAGTCGGAGTCTGGCAAGCAAACATCCAGTTTGTGTGGCCCACAGAGTTCACTGTTTCAGGGAGATGTTGGGACCAGGAGAGGGCAGTACACTTTGCCTACCTCAATGCAGCTATGATGTACCAGGTGTGGTATTGGTGGCAGTTTTTTTCCTTCTAGTATAAGAGTGTCTTCAGGCCACCTCAGAGTGGCAGTTTTAGTCATATAAAAACTGCTTTTAATTTAACAAGAAAACACCTATCTTACCTAATTTTACATAAGTGTCATATCACTCTATAATTTCTACTTAACCAGGCCAGCCCTTTATAGTTGTGTTTGCTTTTTAATGGAATCTACCTTGTGCAATAAGAGATTAAGTTATGACTCAACATATCAATGAATATCAATATATTTGTTGAATTATTGCCTCTCCATTGGGTTATATGATTGACAGCTGTGTGTTTGTTGCAAGGCACAGGAAATGATGATGGAACCATATCAGGGGAGATTTTAGTTTTTCTGACTGCAAAGAAACCATTCAAAATATAATTCAAAGGATTCTGTACCATTCTGAGATAGGGCAGTTTCTTTGTCCTTGCTGAGTGCTTGGGCTATTTATGGGTATTTATGGGTGTTCTCTGTTCTGGAGTTCATCTGTGAACTGTAACTAGGGAACCATGAGAAGTAGAACACAGGAAAGTTTAATTGGGCTCCTAACTTTGGTAGATGTTAAATCTTTAAATTTAATAACATGATATGCTTCACATGATATGCTTCACAGTATTACTGGATATTTAGAGTACCACCAGAAGGCAACACATACTCATGTATGTGAACATCTGGAATGGCAATGATGGAATAAATTTTTATTGTGTCATATCCATCTTGATTTTTATGCCCCCGCCACAAAGTGGCCGGGGCATATAGTTTTACCCATGTCCGTCATTCCGTCCTTCCGTCCTTCCGAAATAAAACAGTTGTACGGACTTTTTTTGGCAATGCCTGCAGATATTGGCCTGATTTTTGGTGTGTGGGCAGATAATGACCAGTTACAGATCGAGTTCGCGTTTCGTCCCGGTTGACCTACTTTTGACTGTTTTACGGCTCCTAAACTTAGAAAATTTCATGAAAAATAGAAATTTTCATGACAAATACACATGTACGGACTTTTTTTCGCAATGCCTGCAGATATTGGCCTGATTTTTGGTGTGTGGGCAGATAATGACCAGTTACAGATCGAGTTCACGTTTCGTCCCGGTTGACCTACTTTGACTGTTTTACGGCTCCTAAACTTAGAAAATTTCATGAAAAATAGAAATTTTCATGACAAATACACATGTACGGATTTTTATTCGCAGTGCCTGCAGATATTGGCCTGATTTTTGGTGTGTGGGCAGATAATGACCAGTTACAGATCGAGTTCGCGTTTCGTCCCGGTTGACCTACTTTTGACTGTTTTACGGCTCCTAAACTTAGAAAATTTCATGAAAAATAGAAATTTTCATGACAAATACACATGTACGGACTTTTTTTCGCAATGCCTGCAGATATTGGCCTGATTTTTGGTGTGTAGGCAGATAATGACCAGTTACAGATCGAGTTCGCTTTTCGTCCCGGTTGACCTACTTTTGACTGTTTTACGACTCCTAAACTTAGAAAATTTCATGAAAAATAGAAATTTTCATGACAAATACACCTTTACAGACTTTTTTTCGCAATGCCTGCAGATATTGGCCTGATTTTTGGTGTGTGGGCAGATAATGACCAGTTACAGATCGAGTTCGCGTTTCGTTCCGGTTGACCTACTTTTGATTGTTTTACGGCTCCTAAAAATAGAGAATTTCATGAAAATTAATTTTTATGACAAATGTACATGTACAGCCGTTTTTAGCCCTCAGCTCATAGGCTGTCTGTCTATCCGTCCATCTGTCTGTCGATGTCCGCCCGTCCGTCTGTCCGTTCCGCATCTGTTAACTTTTACCTTGTGAGCGGGATATCTCTAAAAGGATTCATTGTTGGAATTTTATTTCATCAGTGAAGATAAATATCGATAAAATCTCAGTCAAGTTCGAAGATGGGTGACCTTGACCCATTTTTCTACATTTTAGAGCTGATTATAGAAAAACCCTCAGAAGCTTATATCTCAGGAACCATTGTGTGGATTTTCACAAAACTTACTATGATCATTGGGACTGATGGTCTGTACGTTCTGCACAATTTTGGTGGCTACACCTGCAATTTCTGATTTTTTAATGAAATTTTATCAGATTTTTCAATTTTGGCCTTTGTGCAGGATATCTCCAAAGGTATTCAACTGAAGAACTTCATTACTTCAGTGCTTTTGCATCATATTTACAAAATCTTGGTCAGGTTCAAAGATGGGTGGTCTTGACCTACTTTTCAAGGTCACAGAGCTTAGTATAGAAAAAAACTTAGGGGGATATTTCTCAGGAAGCATTTGGTGGATTGTTATAAAACATGGTACATACCTCTCCAATTTAAATTTATAACTGATTACCAGCTTTTGCTAATATTCTAGTTTCGCAATACAATGCTTACAGATACTGGCCAAATGTTTGGTCTGTAGGCGCATAATGACCACTTAAAGGTCAAGTTCGCGTTTCATCCCAGTTAACCTATTTTTGACCATATGACAGATCCTGAACATAGAAAATTTCATAAAAGAGAATTTTTTATGAAAAATGCACATGTATGGACTTTTTTTCACAGTGCCTGCATACTGGCTTGATTTTTGGTGTGTTCCTTGATAATGACCCGTTACAGATCGAGTTTGCATTTTGCCCTTCTTGACCTACTTTTGACCATACAACACCTCCTGAACTTAAAAAAATTTTACAAAATTTAACAAATGTTTCTAATTTGCCCCAGGCAGGGGCATTCGTGTCGTACCGACACATCTAGTTTCCTGTATATCACAGGCTACTATGTCACAACAGTAGCCATGTTGGCTTTAACTACAGTACTAGATAGATATGTTTATTTTTATTCAACTGACAGTGGAGACAAAAGCTTGATGTAATGATTCTACAAGATGTTCGCATTTTAATTTCAGCATCTGGGAATCCTTAATAGACAAGGAAAAGTATTTGATTACAAGAACCAGTTGCTCAAGGCACAGGACTATTTCCCGACGTCTGGTCTGACATTTAAGAGCACAAGATCTGTCTCCAATAGCCAGCAACTGTGGGTGTGTCACTGCTACATCAGCTCCCCGCTGTCACTAGAGGTCACTGCTAGTGGCCTTACGCAGCAGGATGCAGAGCAGTTGGCTTCTGCAGAGCTGTTTGTCAAGCTAAAGGTAAATATCATAAAATATGATCTCATATATGTGATGTACAGGTAAATTTGTTGAAAATAATATTTAAGTAAAAATACAAACCAAATCTGTGGAGAATTCAGTTATTAACTGAATCACAAGGTATTGATTGAAAGTATCCTCTCAGGATCATCATGAGCCTATGATCTAAACACTATACTGTACAAGTCCTCAGTTTAGGCCTGTATTGGATTTCTGACCAGTTGGCCACATTGGATTTATGATTTTCATGAAATTCAACAGGGCTCATCCTCTAACATCTGTTAGTCTCTAGTCAAAATTTCTATGAAATTATATGAACAGTTCTTAAGATAATGCTCAAGAAAGTAATTCCAAGATGGCTGACTGGCAAACCATATTTGATCTGTAGTGTGCCAGCACTTTGATACCAAATTCACTATCAAAAACTTTAGTGCACATTTTCATGGCATTTGCTTCACTTCTTCTTGCAGTGCTACCACTCTTTTTAAGGCAAAACTTCTTGATATACTGTTTTACCTCTGTAGAGGGACAGAGGTTATGTATTTGGCAGAGTTAATTGTCTGTCTGTTTGTTTGTCCAGGAATTTTTAAGGAGAAATGGTGCGTTCCTGACAATTCAATACAGGGGAGGTCTAAGCAGAGGTCTGCGCTATCTGAGTGCTTTTCTAGTTTCATACTTTTTCAATTGTTAATACGTTTTTTTTAAAATCAGCATCATCAGGTGGTGATTATGGGCTGTTTTTCTTGATTAAATGAGTGCAGTAGACATGCTCTTTCAATATTTCATAATTGTGGCATTTTATTAGCGATGATTTTTTTTCTGAAATCTTGCCAATGTTTTACAAATCATTGGATATATTGATAACTGGAATATAAATATATACTTTCATACCTGAAGTTTGCATAGATGTATCAAATGCTGTAAAATTTACAAAAAATGTGCTATGTGGCATTGATTTCTATGTTTTTTTCATATTTTTTTAGACAATTATATACTTTTTTCCATTAAATCCAGAGTAGCGGCATTGACAGTGAAATAACCTAGTATTTTTCAGGAAAAACTTCTGTTTATACTTTTTACATACTTTTTTTTATCAAATCAACATCTTCAAGTGGTTATTTCAGACTGTTTACATGAATTTACTTAGTGCAGTAGACATACTCTGTCAATATTTCATAAAGGTTTTATTTTTTATGCTTGACAAAATAACTTGATACTGTGGATTCAGAAATGTTTGTTGGGGTTTTATTTTCTTGAAATTTGTGACTTTTATCCATGAAATTAAAAACCCAACAATCATTAATTTCGAAAGTCAAATTTTTATCGTCCCTGTGTGCAAATTGAGTTATGACCTCAAGATTGACCGCTGTCAAGGTCAATGCTATTAGTGGTATTGGTCAATAAAACGCACAGAAATCGATATGCAGCCTATAAATTAAAAAAATTCTTAATACATTTTATTTTGATAGAAATAAAAATAGAACTCAAATGGGTTGAGTAAAGAAAATCAAGATTTCAGCAGTGTCAGACTTCCAACTTGTACCAGTGATGGTTTGAAAGTGTGTCTTCACTACCTTACATTGGTGGGTGTTGATTTGCTGTCTCTCTCTCATAATATCTCACTAAACATCATAGTTTTGCACTGCTCATAGTATTTAATTGTTTGTTAGAGTAATGTCATTTTAATTGAATAAACCACAGCAGACACCAGTTTTTAGCTCAGCTGACTATAAGTCATCTGAGCTATAGTCGTGGTCCTTTGTCCGTCATCCGTCCGGCCGTCCGGCTGTCCGTCCCTTAACAGGGCATGTTTTAAAACTGTTGGACCTACGATTCCAAAATTTTGCATACCATTAGATGTCCCCAAAATCTCCTACCATACCAAAAATTGGGTCATTAGGACTTAGTTCCATTGAGATATTAAGGAAAAACCTCTGTTTTCCATAAAAACGCCATTGTTACACTTCAAGGCTGCCTAATATTAAAACCACTGATCTGTTTTTTATCATATTTAGTATTCACATTCTTCCATACATTTTCTATGAACATACAAAAAATTAGGTCAGTGTTGGGTATTATTTTGAAGTTATGGGCCAAAATATAATGCAATTTTAAAAAAATCAGGAGATATATTTACTCACCTAACATGAGAATTGCTGAAGCTAAAGACTTTTTTTCAAGAATATAACTTTATTTAATCAAGATTCAATTGTTAACCCAAATTAGATCTGAAGTTTGCAAATTTTTCAAGTTATTAGCATAAATAAAAGATCAATACCTTATATTTTGTCCAACTTTGGCAATGGCACTTTTTTTCCATGTAAGCACTGTTAATTTAATTTTCACAGCATATTGAACCGGTGAACCGGCTCCCCCGGCCACCGATGGCGCGGGGGAAAAGTTTGGGCGCCTGGCCACCGAGCGGCAAATGGCCTAGAGCAATGCCCCGACCGATGGGTCCGGGCGGCGGGGAACACATGAGGGGTTCAATTCTGTTGCGCGTTCCCGGTTTGTCCGTCTGTCTGTTACTGGACAAACACACATACATACACAACAAGGGCAACCCACTAACCACCCTTTCATACTATGTGGTTATTATTTGCCACTTCCATTTGCACAAGTTGTCAGGATATAAGTAAAGTTATCATTTAAGGGATCAGGGCATCATGTAAAGGATTACTTATTTACACTGGTTTCCATGACACACGCCTAATCAGTCCAGATCTCTTCCATAATTATTAACAAGACCTTTTTAAAAGTTTAAAACATTTAATTTAGAACAGGTTTAACAAATGGTGTGATCGCATCAAACATGAACTTATGCTATCTGAAATTCCCATCCCTAGAAAATCTTCATCAAGTTTACCCCCACAAATCCTCTAATAAACCCCAAATTCTCTAAACTCCTCATGTTACTATTATTTCGGAATTCCTGATAAATTCCTAAAAGTCCAAGTATTATGAAGGAACTGGTTAATCTATAGTGACCAATCTAAGAAGCTATCCCATGCCCAGTATGGCTGAGTTAATATACAATGTCAATGATATAACATTTGATTTAAATCCTTCCTGAAGATCAGTCATCATGACAGAAAATTTGTTTAAGACACAAGCCATTATGCACAGTTAACTGTTATCAGATGTACTGGAAACATTACCAGTTATATCAAAGTTACATAGTTTTTTCCACAAATTATTTACAGTTCTCATATACAAGAGGTTGTAAACATTCATTTTTACCAGTAACATTAGGTTATATAAAAAAACCGTTCAAATATCTCAGTAGACTTAAGAATCATAATTATTTCACCAAGTTATTTAATTACTGCCGTAATCAATCTACAGGACTGTCCCGATTTCTCCGAATTAGGGATCACAGTGACACTTTTTCCCAGCAACCAACGAGAGAGGGAGCATGGCGATTCCATGCTGACAGCTGACTAAAGTAAACAAACGGCGAGCCTGTCAGTTTCAAACCCGAGATATCCCCCTATTAAACGCCCGTGTAATAGTAATTCTGTCCGAAACAATGGATTACTTTTGTATAGACAACAATAACTATGTCCAGCTCATATGGACCAGGGGCACGACGAAGTACATCACTCTTGATGCCAAAATATCTATCTCCCAAACGGATGGTAAATTATAGAAACACTCGTAAAATCTAGCCCAATAATGTGCCCCGGCTTTCATTAAAACCAAAACATATTACGTTGAGCGTCAGTAAAACTAGTAGTCTTGGATGGGATGGTAGCCCAATATAGTCTGGCTGATTTCCACTGGAGAAAAGTTAACTGGTGGAAAAGTTACATGAATGAAAAGTTAACCCGTGGGAAAATTAACGGTGGAAAAGTTACCTGAGGAAAAGTTATCAATGACAAAGGGCGTGACGTCATCACGTCCATCCACCCAACCAGGCATCGTCAAAACATTTGACTCGTGTAAAGACGTTCCCAGGGACAGACATGATCCCAGAGATCTAAAAGATCCCAGGGGCATAAATAACCCATTATTTTATTCTATGGAGATATTTTAACATGTTTTTATCTCTCCCTGGCAACTCCCCGCTCCCAGGAGGACAGGCACCCGTTATTAGGATGATGGAAAGCTCGCCAGGGAGAGACGGCTGTTAAATATTCAGCGTAATCTCTGACCTGCTAGCCGGAGGCGGAGTTATGCAACTCAGCCAATCGGCTCTGCCGGCTCCTTAAATAGTAAAACGCTACATTCGGGTATCCAACTAGCCTCGTTTTAACTAGGTCATCAACATTAAGCATGACAAATGGCGCGGACTTCAAAACAAGACTTACTATAGACGGATATTTTCGGCTATCTTCCCGGATTTCACTCAAGTCCGGCCATTACCTCGCGCAATTATGATCCCGTTGACCATACAAAGGTAATATATATACAATAAGTCACTTGTAACCGAACGTACAAGCTTCTGAAAGCCCCATTTAACCTCGGCAATGTAAACGTCCCGCATCAGCTGGTCCGCATGATGTAAACAAATCATCAATCTGTCAGCTCTCGAACGCTGAAATTACCGACGAAACTTATGGAGTTGGACAATTTATCAATGACCATTCCTGCCATATATGCCCAAATACCGATATTTTACTTTATCACTTATATCTAGACTATAAAACCCTAACGATATGACAGACGGATAAATATCCTCTATATTAATTATTATGCATTGACAGCCCAGTCAGTGAGTAATATTACTAATAATAATATTTCCACGCGATATTATTCATCCAAATACCTCTGCACTAGCTACAAATATTATCATATTGAAACCCTACTCTTGTTTGAATAACAAACACGCTTGACAAGGATGGATCGAAATATTACTGATCCCTGTCATACAAATATTATTCCATATAAAATGGTGACACTGCCAAAATTAACCCCTGTTCCATATTTAATAATAGATAGGAAGCTAGCTTATTAAAGAAAACTGTTTCTACTGAAATATCCCTCCTTAATCCTTAACAAAATACCATTTTGTAACAATATATTTAGAAGGATTTAATCTGTTAAAATCTGAAATTTCCAAGAAATTGATTGAAAAGAGTAGCTTTTATTCAAGTTTTCATACACCATGTCAAGTGTTGTTTACATCTAGCCCACCTAGTAGTACAGCCTTCACTTGCATTATGTAACCCACCCGAGGCAGCTTGCATTGGCTCAGCTTGGCCACTACTAGCAGGCTAAAATTCCTCTCTACCCTGCACTCCCTCGTCCCCCCCCCCCCCCTGATGGTGCATAAACTAGATGAATGTTATTATTTTCTGTATTTGAATCATTCTTGTTCTAGGCTATGCTTCATTTTCCATTTTGTATTGTACCACCAGGCTTACAATGATTAAAGTGCACATTTAATTGTGTCCACCAAGTGGTGTATTGCTATGAAAGTGTGGATGTTCATCAGATAAGTAATTCCTTACTTCAGAAGAGTAGAAACTTCACCAGGTGTGAAATTCCAGTAATAAATTAAAGCTGAGATAGTTATTAGCACAATGATATTGTTTGTCCCTCATTCAACCAAGAGTGTGTATACTTTATTTGCAAGGATGTTTTATTTTATCAAATTTACTGAATCTTTTATTTTATTTCGATGAATAAAATTAAGCATGTACCATGTGCAAAACTTTTTCATAGTTTTTCAAGGAATAATCTTGTAGATGCCATGTTGTGGCATTATTTTCTTTTAAATTCAGTTTAAACATTTGTGATTTAAAAATAATAAAATATATGTGTATGCATAACATGACCCAATATTAGCTACACTCTGGATATATAATGATTGCAACTTTTGCAACAATTCTAATATTTTAACTTATATTTTCAGTTTTTTTACTCTTGATATATAATGATTTCAACTTTTGCAACAATTCTAATATTTTAACTTATATTTTCATTATTTTTAAATTATAAAACTTAAATAAAAAAAAACGATTCAGATAAAAACTTTTAATGGAAAAAGTGGATATGCTAAAAAAATAGGTTTATATATAAACTTAAATGCATTATTCCCTTGAAAGTGAAATCAAGGTATTAGTCCATTCTGTCCAATTGCCTGTCCATCTGTATATTTTCATATATATCACAATATATCAAAACTTTTACTGTTTTTCTTCATGACAGTCTTGTCAGGGTATTAGTTTGCAAACATATATTTAGAAATTTACTATAATCAAGTAGGAGGGCCCCTTTCCTCTTAGCTTATCATATTCTTATATAAATGAAAAACATTACAATAGAATATTTTGCATATTTTGCATATGCAAAAATTTCAAATTTAAGCTGAGCGCCGTGACCCATGGGTCCCTTGTTTTATTAGCTTAGCTGACTATAAATCATCTGAGCTATAGTTGTGGTCAATTGTCCATTGTCCGTCCGTCTGTCATGCCGTCCATTCGGATGTCCGTCCGTAAGACTGGCACGTTTCGATACCATTGGACCTACAAATCTGAAATTCTGCATACAGTTTGAAGTCCACAAAATCTCCTACCATGCCGAAAATTGGGTCAATAGGACTTCGTTCCTTTGAGATATAAAGGAAAAACCTCAATTTTTTATTAGAAATCTATTTTCACACTTCAATACTGGCTAATATCAAAACCACTCATCTGGTTTTCTTCACATTTACCATAAATATTCCTCTATATAGTTCCTATGTACATGCCAGAAATTAAGTCAGTATTATTTAATTTAAAAAAGTTATGTGCCCAAACATAATGGACTTTGTAAAAAAATCAGGAAAGATATTTGGTCACTTAAGACCAAAAGTGTTAAAGGTAGGGACTTTATTTCAGTTATACAACTTTAATAAATCTTTAATTGTATCCCAAAAATTAGATCAAAATCTGTTAATTTTTTTTAAATATTGGCAAAAATATAAAATTTGTACCTTCAATTTTGCCCAAGTTTGACCATGGTATGTTTTTTTCCTGTAACTGCTGTGGATTTAATTTTCACAGCATGTTTTTGTTATCATTTCAACTGTTTATACAAAAAAATTTGAAACCAGTTTATCAAACTGTAGATTTTATTCAAGTTTTCAAGCACCATGTCACATATTGTTTACATAAAGCTAGTGTTATGCAGTTTGCAAGAGCTCAGCTCCCCAGCTTCAGCTCTAAGTTCCTTAAATTTGGCCTACAGTTAGATGTCTCCAAAATCCCCTACCATGCCAAGAATTTGATCACTAGGACTTAATTCCTTCGAGATATTAATGAAAAACTTCATTTTTCCATTAAAAACCCATTGTTACACTGTAAGACTGCCTAATATCAAAACCACTGATCTGACTTTGATCATATATAATATACATATTTTTCTATACATTCGCTATGCACATGCCAGAAATGATGTCAGTATTGCATAATTGTTTTAAGTTATGGGCCCAAACATAATGCACTTTTTAAAATATCAAGAAATATATTTACTCCCTTAAAAAGAGGATTGCTGAAGCTAGAGATTTTTTTGTCAGGGATGTAAAATTAGTTCTGAATTTTTCAAATTTTATAAGTTATTAGTATAAATATAAAATAAGTACCTTAAATTTTGCCCAACTTTGACCATGGCACATTTGTTTCATCTTTGTAGTTTACAAAGCTGAAAGAAATTGGCCAAATATTGTAGCTTTTATTAATGTTTTTATGAGACCATGTCAGACCCAGGCTCAATCCAGCCCCTCTTCAGTCACCTGTATGTTGACCTTGTTGACCTTTCATCAGATTATGCACGCTCTAGGTTTGGCATACACTTGGGCAGCCAGGCAGCTAATGCCCAGCCACAGTTAATCCAGGTGTCCAACCCAGCTCATCTAGTAGTTGTTTTGAAAAACAACATTACAATAAATTAATAATTTTTTATCGGTTTTTAATAACAAATTAAAGAAAAATTAATAGAAAAAGAATTTGTTAGTTGATGAGTAACAGAAAATTAACTTGCAGTTACTGATAATGTAAGAATCTTGTATGGATGGATAGAATGTCAGTGTCAATGTTATTCCAAATAACACCATGCAGTCACCTATGGTATTTTTCAGTTAATTTTTAATGATAAAAAATAAATCATATTATTCATTACTAATCATTAGGGATCATATGAAGGAAATTAATGATAGACAAAGATGCAGTTGATAATATTAATCTAGATTCCTACTGTGTCTAGTGTGTAGATTAATGTAAAAGTAGTCCAAAGTGAAAATATCACATTTATTTTTTTTTTAATATAAATAAAAACCATAAAACCAGGTACTTATGATCATTATTTAAATTTGTGAATTTTGTATAATCTTGATTCTCAACATCATTGTTTGGCTAAAACTGAATAAATACTAGACATGGTGCGAATGCTTTGCAAATGTATTTGAATACGAATATGAATATGTACTGCGTTAAAAAATTTTATTGCATAAGAATTGGAATTCAGGTAAAAATTAAAGAATTTGAATACCAGTGCAGATACTTTCAAAATGTATTCATGAATGCATTCATGAATATATTCCATAATATTATTTTAATAATCATTTCAGTTATATTTTACTTTAAAAAATCATGATTTTCTTATTATTTTTTAATAAAAATTATATATTTGTTATTAAATTTTAATAAATAGTTAAACTCTTTTATTATATGTGCTGCTTATAAGTTATATGGCCAAGTCAAAATGTGTGACAATAGCACTCTATTTGTTAATAAAATAAATGAAATCAGTCCTCTTCCCTGTCTCCAAAGATACTATCAAAATCATACATAAGCTAAACACCAACAACTCATAATAAAGCTTATATTTATTACCACACAAAACCAGCATGTGCTTCATTCCCAAATCATATTTTTGATCATATATAACAGCTGAGCGCCGTGACCCAAGGGGTCCCTTGTTAATTATGTCGGATGCCGGTAACAACAGGCTTAGCCCACCCCCAGCTGATGGGGCCTAGTGACAGAGTGTTTGGCCACTTATATTAACAAATATATTTTTCAGGCTTGTGGCTATGTGAGCAGTGGTATGACAGTCATGGCACCAGGACTCACCTATTTGCCATCAATCAGACCAGACCAGAAATTTGAGCCAGATTACGAGTTAACAACAGATGCCTCCATCAAAGGTTATGGGGCTTACCTCCGAATCAATAATACCAACATCAGCAGTTCAGTGAGGTGGATTTATGATGAATGGGCAAAAGAGGTCAAGCAGGGCAAACTACAGAGAAATTCCAGTTTTATGGAACTCTATGCTGTAGTCGGTGCCATCTATACTTGGAAGAAAAAATTTGAAGATACAGATGTGTTGTTATACTCTGATAGTCTGCCTACCGTGTTGTTAATTACCTCTGGAATGAACATGAAGAAAGCAGCTGCAGGCCACGCCAAACTGTATCAGGTCAGTACAGAACAACACCATACTGTATCAGGTTAGAACAAAACAACACCACACGTATCAAGTCAGTACAGAACAACATCAAACTGTATCAGGTCAGTACAAAACAACTTTATCAGGTTAGAACAAAACAACACCAATCTTTATGGAGTCAGTACAGAACAACATCAGACTGTATCAGGTCAGTACAAAACAACACCAATCTGTATCAGGTCAGTACAAAACAACACCATACTGTATCAGGTTAGAACAAGACAACACCAAACTGTATCAGGTCAGTAAAGAACAACACCAAACTGTATCAGGTCAGTGCAGAACAACACCAAACTGTATCAGGTCAGTACAGAACAAAACCAAACTGTATCAGGTCAGTACAGAACAAAACCAAACTGTGTCAGGTCAGTACAGAACAACACCAAACTGTATCAGGTCAGTACAGAACAATACCAAACTATATCAAGTCAGTACAGAACAACACCATACTGTATCAGGTTAGAACAAAACAACACCAAACTGTATCAGGTAAGTATAGAATAACACCAAACTGTATCAGGTCAGTACAGAACAACACCAAACTGTATCATGTCAGTACAGAACAACACCAAACTGTATCAGGTTAGAACAAGACAACACCAAACTGTATCAAGTCAGTACAGAACAACACCAAACTGTGTCAGGTCAGTACAAAACAACACCAAACTGTATCAAGTCAGTACAGTACAACACCAACTTGTATCTGGTCAGTACAGAAAAACACCAAAGTGTATCAGGTCAGTACAGAACAACACCAAATTGTATTAGGTCAGTACAGAACAACACCAAACTGTTTTAGGTCAGTACAGAACAACACCAACTTGTATCTGGTCAGTACAGAAAAACACCAAAGTGTATCAGGTCAGTACAGAACAACCCAAAACTGGTGATACATGCCATGAGGTGTTGCTCTGATTTGTATGGTAACAACGGCAGACAGGTTGCAGATTTTAAAATTGTCACTTTAACAAAATCCATGTTTTTTTTGGCTAGACATATAAGGGTAAGATTGCAGCCAGGGTTTTCATACTTGTTAGCTGTGCAAGGTTCAGCTTTCATCTTTTTTAAGCTAACCTATGAGCTTTTGCGATGGCACATTGTTGTCCATCCGCTGCCATCAGCCTTGTCCATATGTTAACCCATGCTATCCCAGAAACCATCAGAGCTAGCAGCTTCAGATTGCTTGTTAGAATCTGTCATATGTCAGACTTTATTAGATTGAGCTTATTTTTTGGGTATATGCATTAAATTTCAATTTTTTAGTGAAAAATGGTTACAGTCACAGGTAATTCGCTCTCTGTGCCTTTATAAAGACGGCTGTACATGGATTATAAATAACTGGTATCCATACTCAATTTAATTAAGGATTTTGCCATCAGTATCTGTATTATAATTTTGCATTCAGTGTGCATCTGTAATAATTTTTCATTTAATCCCTTATTTCTTTTTTTCATAAAAAGTCAGCTGAAAATCATTTTGTATTTGGTAAATTTATTTAAAATTTATTTCAATTAGGAACCACTTTTGTGTTCAGATGGCAGCGCTTGGTTTACCATTAGCAAATTGCCAAGATATGCCAGTGCCTGGATGTTGGCTATTGGCCAAGATTACGTTAGCTCTATAAATAGGTTTGGCACAGTGCCAGGATTGGAAGAGGCATGTGTGTTGCAGTCTGACTACTATAACAGCTTGGTATAGTGTTTTCATGGTAAATTCATCGTATTATTTTTAACAAGTCATTGCAAGTCTGTTTAATTCAAGGTTATTTCAAGTAGGGACCTTGAAATTTGAAATTACTGAAATTCGGCAGGACATCCAACTTGGAAAGTTTTCTCATAAACCAGACAAGTGGTGCCATCTATCTTTGTTTTTGTAAAATAAATAAATGCCCTTTTCTCAGGACTGATTTGCAGTATTGGACTAAAATTGTGTATATCCATAGATCTTGGACTCCTCCTTGTTGGGTTCAAGACTGGTGGCACCATCTGCAACAGTTTTCCTGTGCATCCATCTGTACATGTACTTTAGGTGAAAATTGCCCATATCTCAGGAGAGGGTCAAGGTAGTGTTCTAAAATTTGGCATGTTCATCCATCTTGGAGAGTTGTCATGTAAACCAGATAGTTGGCGCCACCTAGCTTCTGGTTTATCATAGAATAAATTAATGCCCTTTTCTAAGGAGGGATTTTCAGTATTGGCCTGAAATTGTGTATATCCATAGATCTAGGACTCCTCTTTTTTTTACTAAAGACAGGTGGCACCATCTACAATGGTTTTCCCATGGCATTTATTCATACATGTTCTTTGGATGAAAATTGCTCATATCTCGGGAGTGGGTCAAGGTATTGATCTGAAATTTGGCATGTTCATCCATCTTGGAAAGTTCTCTCGTAAATCAGACAGGTGGCGCCACTTACCTTTCCATTTTTGTTGAATAAATTAATGCCCTTTTTTCAGGAGTGATTTGTAGTATTGGCCTCAGGTGATGCAACACACAATCATGTTTATGTTGCAGACATCCATCTCACTATATTTACCCTTGCCACTCAATCCATGCCTCACTTCATCTGTACAACTCTAATTTATGCGGATACACTTTGTCGCTTTCGACTACCTGTATCTAGTTGTTTCATGGATCTGTATATATAGCGGAAGAGTAGTTGGAAGCCTGAAATTGTCTGAAGTATGTTGTTTTGAAGAGTAGTTTGAAGTATCTGCCTGAAAATTACTTGTCGATACATCTTTGATGCCTTTCTCATACACAAGACTGATGGTACTACCCACAATCATTTTGTGTTGTGTGCACCCATGCCAGTATTTCAGCAGTGACATTTGTGTAACTGGTGCATATACTCGGGTTCAAAATGTTCAGTGCTTGCATTGTACATATATATGTACCACATGTACTTGAAAAGTAACGGTCCAGCATGGAAGCATTTTCCCTGATCTGTATCCCATTGCACAGATTCGCATTAGACCTGTAGGCCTTGTACCAAATCTGCTTGTTTTAACATGCTTATTTAATTTTTTTTATGCTCACTTGAATTTTTTTACAGCATTTTATTTCAGTTAATAAATTAATGTTTCTTATTATACTTAGGGTCATGTCCATTATTCTATAATTAACAGGGTTTCATTTTTAGCAGGCCCATTCCCTCTTAGCTTATGAAATGCTTATAAATATGAAAAAAAACAAAAGAAATAAGCAAGTTTTACATATGCTAAAACTTTCCAAAATTCAGCTGAGCGACGTTACCCGTTAGTCCCTTGTTTTATTTTATATACCGATGTCACCCATTGTGTAATCATCTCCATTGGGTCATAACACTGAGGAACCTTGCAAAGATACACTTGTTTGTGAGTGATACACGGCTGTGGGGTACAGCCTTCCCATTAAGCCTGCAGAGCCGTAACCCTGGGTCGGGGGGAAACCGTGAAAATCACACCACTCCTCAGCTGAGATTTGAACTCATGACCTCGCGGCTTTCAGTTCCGTGCTCTACCCCTGAGCAGCAGAAGCCAGTTCAGCTTTAATGATGTTTTCTACTTTGTTTCCTGCCTTTCTAATGTCTCTGACAGGACTGGAATATTTTAATTACTAATGTAATTGCACAGCATGTAGTGTTCACTGTCACCAAATGCTGTGTTTGGCTTTATATCCAAATCGTTAAAATCTCACGATTTTTACCTTTTTGGTGTTTCATGAGGGTGTTTTATGGTTACACAGATTTACCTGAAATTTAATAAAAGCCATTGTCACAATTTCATGTTTACAAAAGAACTACACAGATTATAACCATTATGTAAATAAATTTTATCAAATACTAGGTGCACACAATCTTAACAATTGCACATTGAGTGGAAATGATTTTTCTTTAAGAGCAGATACTTTGAAAGGTCTGATATCATTTATAATGGCAGTCTTTTAACATGCAAGATTCATAATATCAATATTTTTATCTTTCAACTTGCCTTCGATGACGGACCTCTTATTCACCAAGGTTATACTTTGCGACAATTCCAATTTCGCAAATATCACAAACTTGAAACCCTCGCGAAACGAAAAAGCAAACACTGTATCTCCACAGCTACTGCAATAGTCATAATGAAACTTTGCATTTTTGTTGTATCCACCTGTCATAAAATGTGTTGTTGACAGTATAACTTGTCCTTGAGAAATGGTAAAGTTTTACTTGAATTCTCAGCCCCATGTTGATTTAATACAAAGCTACATAGTTTAACTCAGAGACACATTTCTTCAGTTGCTCATTGACCAGCTGTTGATATAATATAGTTGATCAGCATCCGTGACGTGAGCTTAAAGGTCATTGAGCATGGTCTTTTACATTCTTAGAAGTATGCTTTTTCATTACCTAACTGTTCATATGTGACTTTTTATTTCAGGTTTTAATAGACACCTGTGCTCAGTATAAAATACGACTTCATGCGGTCCATCTACCTCGAGAAAGTAACCAAGCAGCAGATCACCTGTCCAGAAATAACATGGACCAGTTCAGAGAAATGGTACCAGAAGCATCTGTTAAAAGTAAAAAGCCCAAGAAACTACTCTTCTTCTTACCATTTTGTTTAGACTCTGGGTTTGATCCTCCATTCAAATGATCTCAAAAGACATAGATCAGGGGGGAGTGTCTTTCTTCTGAACATTTTTTATAAAATAAATAATATTGCAATATTTTTTGCTTCATTTTGAGTGAGTGTTTGTGGGAAATTGAGAGTACACTTGATTCAGAAAGTCTGTTTTTCACTTTGGTTGTCAGTTTTAACATGTATAGCAAGGACTCAAGACTGCGCAAAACCTATAATTATGATGCTTGTCCATCGCTTTGCGAAGATGACCATGAAGATCAAGGTTTGTAGTTGTTTTAGGTGTATACATAGGTATATAAACCTATATCAGTGGGTTTGTATAGCTGTCTTTTAACAGTGATAACTCAAAATGTGGCCAGCAGTTAAAAATTAAGGAAGTGTCTAGGCAGCCAAAAATGTCGGCTGCTGGGTGTCAGACACAGCAGTTGTCTGTTAACCAGGCACATATTCATAACCACTGGATTTTGAATCTTCTAACTTTACATCCAGGGAGGTCCCTGAAAAATCTCCTTGGAAACCTGAAATTAGGTCTCAGTTACCCATATCCTCTGAGCTAAGGGGATCAGAAGTACCCCCCCCCCCCCAGAATAATTAAAAATTTGATACAAAAGCTCCAGTATCTGAATAACTAATGCATTTATCACCATAATTTTTTGCATGCATTTTGATCATGGAGTATTTCATCAGTTCCTGTAGACTAGGGGGGGGGGGGGGGGGTGGCCATCTGGATTTTCCAATTTTTACAATTTTACTTTTCTACTTTTTTTGGGACCACCAAAGAAGCAGTTGTCTGTTAACTAGGCATAAATCTTAACCATTGCACCTATAATCTTCTTTCTCGACATTTAGGTCTCTGTTAACCCTATCATCCAAGCTAAGCTTTGGTTGAATGGGGATACCACATAAAAAATTTGGTCAATAGGACTTCGTTCCTTCGAGATATTAAGGAAAAACCTCAATTTTTTATTAGAAATCTATTTTCACACTTCAGGACTGTCTAATATCAAAACCACTCATCTGGTTTTCTTCATATTTACCATAAATATTCCTCTATATAGTTCCTATGTACATGCCAGAAATTAAGTCAGTATTATTAAATTTAAAAAATTTATGGGCCCAAACACAATGGACTTTGTAAAAAAATCAGGAAAGATATTTGGTCACTTAAGACCAAAAGTGTTAAAGGTAGGGATTTTTTTTCAGTAATACAACTTTAATTGATCAAAATTTAATTTTATACCAAAAATTAGATCAAAATCTGTTTAATTTTTTTAAATATTGGCAAAAATATAAAATTGGTACCTTAAATTTTGCCCAAGTTTGACCATGGCACGTTTTTTCCTGTAAGTACTGTGGATTTAATTTTCACAGCATGTTTTTTTTTTAGCATTTTGTCTGTTCACACCTAAAATTTGAAACCAGTTGATCAAAAACTGTAGATTTTATTCAAGTTTTCAAGCACCATGTCACATATTGTTTACATCAAGCTAGTGTTATGCAGTTTGCTAGAGCTCAGCTCCCCAGCTTCAGCTCTAAGTTCCTTAAATTTGGCATACAGTTAGATGTCTTCAAAATCCCTTACCATGGCAAGAATTTGATCACTAGGACGTAATTCCTTCGAGATATTAATAAAAATGTTGTAGCGCTAGCGGGATCTTGTGTTTTTGGGGAAATTAGCAAAACACAAACAACAATAATAAGTCCTCAAGTGGTAGAGACGGTGTATTCAGTGAACACATGTATACAGCATGCTGGTCAGTTCATGTCTGTCCAGCTCAGTGGTCAATTCAAATCTGCCGCTGTCCAGACATCTGGCAGCATCATTATACTTTGACCCTGATGCTACCAGGGTGACACTGATGGGCTGCTCATTAACACTGATAGGATCATGCCAAGATACATAAATTTACATTCTGTTACAGCCATTAATTAAATCTGTGTTTCCTCATGTTACTGACACATTATACAAAAACTACCTTATGAAATTAAATGAAACTTTACATCCACATGAAATGTGACCCAAAGAATATAAATGTAGAAAATGGTATCAACGCATGGTTCTTCACATATAAAGTTAATAGTACAGTTTGAACATAAACAATTAATTAGCATCACCTAATTAAGCTCTAACACAAAAACTTCATTTTTCCATTAAAAACCCATTGTTACACTGTAAGACTGCCTAATATCAAAACCACTGATCTGACTGATCATATATAATATAAATATTTTTCTTTACATTCGCTATGAACATGCCAGAAATGATGTCAGTATTGCGTAATTGTTTTAAGTTATGGGCCCAAACATAATGCAATTTTTAACAAATCAAGAAATATATTTACTCCCTTAACAAGAGGTTTGCTGAAGCTAGAGATTTTTTGTCAGGGATGTAACATTATTTAATCAAGATTCAATTAAATACTCAAAATTAGTTCTGAATTTTTCAAATTTTATAAGTTATTAGAATAAATATAAAATTAGTACCTTAAATTTTGCCCAAATTTGACCATGGCACGTTTGTTTCCTGTGAACACCGTTGATATAATTTTCATATCATGCACACATAAGGATTTCAGCGTTTTAGTTTAGAAAGCTGAAAGAAATTGGCCAAAAATTGTAGCTTTTATTAATGTTTTTATGAGACCATGTCAGACCTAGGCTCTCCCTAACCCCCTCTTGAGTCACATGTATGTTGACCTTTGAGCAAATTATACACGCTATAGGCGAGGCATAAAGTGGGGCAGCCAGGCAGCTTATGGCCAGCCACAATTGATCCAGGTGTCCAACCCAACTCATCTAGTAGTTGTTTTAACCAACAACATAACAATAAACAATAAATTAATAAATTTTTATTGGTTTTAATAACAAAGAAAATAGAAAAGGAATTTGTTAGTTGATGAGTAACAGGAAATTAACTTGCAGTTACTGATATTATAAGAATCTTGTATCGATGGGTAGAATGTCACGTATTCCAAATAACACCATGCAGTCACCTATGGTATTTTTCAGTTCAATTTTAATGATAAAAAAATAAATCATATTATTCATTACTAATCATTAGGGATCATATGAAGGAAATTAATGATAGACAAAGATGCAGTTGATAATATTAATCTATATTCCTACTGTGGCTAGTGTGTACATTGATGTGGAATTAGTCAAAAATGAATATATTACATTTATTTTTTTTAATATAAATAAAAGCCATAAAACCAGGTACTTATGATCATTATTAAATGTGTGAATTTTGCATATTCTGGATTCTCGACATCATTGTTTGGTTAAAACTGAATAAATACCAGACATGGTGCGAATACTTTGCAAATGTATTTTAAAATGAATATATACTCCATTATAAGATTTCTTGTATCACAATGGGAATTCAGGTAAAAATGAAAGTATATGAATACCAGTGCAAATACTTTATGAATGCATTCATGAATATATTCTATAATATTATTTTAATTATCATTTCAGTTATATTTTATTTTTTAAAAATCATATGATTCTCTTATTTTTTTTAATAAAAATTATATTTGGCACAATATTTTTTATTAAATTTTAATAAATAGTTAAACTCTTATATTATATGTGCTGATTATAAGTTATATGGCCAAGTCAAAATCTGTGTGACAATAGCACTCCATTTGTTAATAAAATAAATGAAATCTATCCTCTTCCCTGTCTCCAAAGATACTATCAAAATCATACATAAGCTAAACACTAACGACTCATAATAAGCTTTTATTTATTACCACACAAAACCAGCATATGCCTTATTTCTAAATCATACTCTTTTATCATATATAACAGCTGAGCGTCGTGACCCATGGGTCCCTTGTTGTGCAAGGTTACAGAAGTTGAAACAAAAGTTTGCAGAAGAAGACTATTGCAGTCCTCGGTTTGAAAATAGGCTAACTAATGGCCACAAGACCAACTTCAGCTTTCTATGACTCTACCAAAAATCAACGAACCCAATCCATTTTTTCAATTGAAAGAACCCTACCAAAAATCAACGAACCCAATCCATTTTTATAAAATTGAAAGAAACCTACCCTAGGCTAATTCTAGTGAAAAAATTTAATGGTTCAGCTTGACAGTTTCATAATAAAACATTTTTAAGATGAAAGAGGCTAAAATGATGTTTTTTTTTCAGTAAAAAACAGGTAGATGTAGGTAGGGCCGCAAAAACTGCAATTTCACATATAATTCATGAGACCAAACTTTTGCACAAAACTTGGTGATGCTAACTCCTGTCATTTTTGAGATTGTCATGTCAGTATGCTTACTTGGCCAAATGACTAAGTTCAATTCCTGTAACTCCGCCAATTTTCATCAAATCCTAACCATTTGAACAAACTTGAGGGAGCTATTCACTTGGATCATTTCTGTGAAAAATATTGAACATATTGGCTGAATGATTTTTGAGAAGAGGATTATTAAAGGTTTTATCACATTTTCAATGTAAAATGTAGATTTGTGGTGACACAAAAAACTCAATCCCACAACATTTGATATTTTTGCATAAAAATTTGGGGATGCTAGCTCATGCTATTCCTGATAATTTATGAGTAAATGTACTGATGACCGATGACCCTCGTAAAGAAAAGTTTTTTGTAGCCGTCAGTATAATACGGGCACTGATGACCCCCGTTCAAAAAAGGTAGATGCAGGTGGCACAATCAATACCTCAATTTCCAATACGAGTCATACGACCAACATTTGCATAAAATCTGGTGACGATAGCCCCAGCCATTTCTGATACTGTAATTTTACTATCCTTTTTTAGCCAAATGAGTAAGTTCAGCTTCCTGCAAGTCTGCCAAAATTGAACATACTGGAACCAAATAGAACAAACTTGAGAGAGATTCTTTCAGAGATTATTTCTAAGAAATATTGAACAATTTGGCTTGACATTTTTGGAGTTTTTAAAGATTTTTTAGCTCTTTCCCTATAAAATCTAAGTAAATGCAGATAGCAGAAATTAAAATTTTTTTTCAGATGACTATCTTTTTGGCATAAAATTTGGTGATGCTAGCACCTGCCATTTTTGAGATAATATGGGTTAAGGTATGGAGGACACAGGACAGCCAACGCTGTGCCATAGCAAAAGCTCACAGGTTAGCTAAAAATTCAAATAATTGTAGCGTCCACATTTTTTGGATTCTTTACATTTGCTTACTTGTTTATGTAAAATTTAGTCTTATGGGAAGATCTATTCTTTTTGAAGGTGAATACCTCAAATTAATAACCCCCAAATATATTCTAGATCCACAATGAATGAATAGTGACTATTACTTGGTAACTGTTTGTACATGGTTGCATGCCATCCCCCCCCCAACCACTCCAATATGTACTATGTTAACCCTATATGGTAGCCTACGAAGTAGTGGCTTACAAGCACTCTACATAAAATATTGGTATGCGAGCAGGGATATATAATTAGCTTAAAATAAACAAACTTGGGTCTTTACCTGGGTAAGACTTGGTGTGTAAACCATTTTAATAAGTTAAGTAAAGCAACAAATTAAATAACAGCTTTATTCAAGATAAACCCTGCATACAGTCAGCACATCAGTAGAACACACAGCTCATAACAAATGTCCTGGTCACCTCTCTGTCATCATGTGACTGGTATGATTTAATCTGTTACAGATCAAGTGATTCATCTGTACTTGAGATGACATCTATAAATGCTACACAAAGGTGATCATGTAACTGCAACATTTTGTTTTCATTTCCCATTTAAACAGAATAGAAAAAAACATGAAAGCAGTGTCAAGTTGGTTTCCTAAGTTGTACCTTCCTCTATATGTGATGCAGGTGTATAAAGCAACCTTCTCCAAGATCCTTAACAATTGAGCATGGATATCACTAACTTGATAAGTAGCATCATAAATGCTTACAAATCAACTTTAAACTTGTTACACTATACTTATACTGATGGATTTATATATACAGGTTTCAGTATTTTTTTTAGTTTATTATATTTTTTACACACAAATATATATATATATATATATATATATATATATATATATATATATATATATATATATAAAATAATTTTTAAATGGATGTGCCCATCAGGAATTAGTTTCATTCAGAATACCTATAAAGGAAGTATGCTTTCTATATGTATACATAGTACAAGGCACAAGAAGTTAATGTTAATGCCTACACACAAAGCCAAGATGCAAAAACACATGTATTAAAATATGTGAGGAATATGTCTGAGTATACCAAGTGATTTAGAATATACAAGTGATCATAAAAATATTTTACAACAGTTTATGTTTACTTATAGATATGCAGGAAAACATGACAAAACCAGTAAAAAGTAATCTAGGGAGAGGAAAGGAATAACAATTAGCGTGCTCACTGTTAAAAAAATACTGAGTTCCTATTCAGAGGTTAATGATAGTTCTCTAAACTAATTGGAATCTGACTGACAAAGCAATGACTGAATATAAATTATTTGTTGACACTGCAGTTAAATTAACATTAATTGCACAAGTAATACAGAATGAGCTAAAGTAATCGATAACAAATAACCAATCAGTTTGGAAGTTACAGAATAATCTATGACATCTGACATGAAACTCGCATTATCTGATGGGCACGGTGAAGGGAGGCAGAAGTCCTTGGTCTTCCAGCGTGACCCACCCACCAGGGGTTAGGGGTCACACCTTCATAAATACACGTGTCTCGTGTTCCTTAAACAACTGCCTCCGAGAAGTTTTAACTCCCACTGTTGAACTGGTGAACCTGCCCTGCCTGGCATATCAGTCTATCAAGTTCTTTTATGACACATTAAGTAGCAGAATAATTAAAGTTCTGTAAATTAACTTTCAGTACATTGAAATAAGTACATCTGATATTATGCATTCACTGGTAAACAGCACATACCTCTCGGACACTAATCTCTACATAAAATATTTTGTTCTTTACAAGTTTTAAATACCTGGATGATTAATTTGTGCATATCTTAGTATCCTGACCAGGAATAAGTATATTTTCAATAACTACTGTTGGCAATTCACTCATGCCTTGTATCAATTATGATTTTGGCTAGGCACCACAGTCTGTCATGGATTCTTATTGTTGGCTAGGCATCAAGATTCTAAATATGTTTGTCAGGTATTAAAGTCTCACATGGATTCTAATTATGTTGGCCAGGCATTAGGGACTTTTTCTAATTTCGTTGGCTAGGCACTGCAGTATATTATTTTGTCTATGGTAATAATATTGACCAGGCATTAAGGTTCACCAGAGGTCAACAGTGGGAAATTAACCTCAGCATCCTCCCTGCTCTATGGAGGCCCCAGAACTCTTGGTAACATCCAGAGTCGTGAAGACCTGCAAAAGTCATGAAAATAAAAATAAATACGTTAAACTGTGAACTCCAAAGTTTAAACTATTCAAGTCAATAATATTAAAGTTTTAAAATAATAATGCCTCCTGTGCTGGCTGATAACCCTTATACCTGACTACTGTAATATGGTATGACAGTGCCACCTGGTGACTAAAAGTAATACTAATATTACAGCATTTCTGAGGTGAATTGAACAGTTGGTTGGTTTATGAATGAATAAAATATGAACTCAACTGTGTTCATGACCACATGAGGAGAGCTATGTGATGCCTCTTTCAATATCCTTAATTTAAAATATCATGGATTATTATACTGGGCAGATTTGATATACCATTTTTATTACATATGAAGGGATGAATGTCTTGTCAATCATCTTCAGACTAGGTTTTGGTCAGTTTGGCTTAAAAAGGGTTCACAAGCTTTCACAAGTGGGTCCTGTTGCCTTGACCCTCGACCTCAAAATTGAAAACGTTTTTTTTTCATTCATCGGTGGGTAAGCCATATGTAAAAGACAAAAAGACTTTTGTCAAATAGTTTGGCTTAAAATGGGTCCACAAGCTTTTGCAAGAAGTGGGTCCTGTGGATTTGACCTTTGACCCAATGACCTCAAAAACAATAGGGTTCATCATCTGTGGGTAGGTAAGCCATATGTGAAGGATGAATGGTTTTTGTAACACGGTTTGGTTTAAAATTGGACAAAAAGCCAATCAGGTATGACAAACAAACAGAGGCATTATTATATCCCTTCCTGCAACTTCACTGCCAGGAATAATAAACTTATTTATAGTGCCATTTTCCCCAATGTATTCAGTCCCAAACAATATAAATTTAAATATTTACTTGGATTAAAACTAGCATAAACTTCAGCCTTAAAGCCTACCAACCTATCCTGATGCATAAGGCTGCGCAATCTTGAAGCAGCTACTCAAAATGCCAAAAGTTTCAAAATTAAAAATGAATAAAAGCAGATTTTGTGTGAATATATTATGCCAAAAGGATAGGCTCTTACCTCTGCAACTGTTGGATGGATGCCAACGGCATTGTCAAAATCACTTTTTGTGGCCCCAAGTTTGATGCCAACTGTCCAGCCCTGTGTGATTTCACCGGCATTTGGTCCAAGCACATGTAACCCAACAACACGTTCCTACAATGTACAACAATATATCTCAACTACCATCATCTACCTTTTGATGAAACAATAAATAGAAAATTTAAGCATTTTATTTACAGCATACAATCCCCTGAACATAGAGTCCTGATTGAAATACTTTTATTATCAGCCTTCACCATCATGAGCCAACAACATTATTGGGAAGTTCAATCAGAATGGCATCAGGCCTAATGTTGGGCAAAAGAAACACCAATATATATTATATTATTATATATATATAACAAGGCCTACAGGCCTAGTGCGAACCTGTGCATTGGGAAATACACCAGGTATAATGCTTTAATGCTGGACCATTACTTCTCATGTATATGAACAATGCAAGTACCGTAAAAAAACGCATATACGTCGAGAAATTTGTTCCCAAAAAATTAATCCAAGAAAGGGGAGTCGACTTATGTGCGGGTCTAAGCCTGAGAGGCAAAATTTTGCACGAACTTAGTCAAAGTGCTGGCCTGAATGTCTTAGCTGTTCAACAACTAGATATCCGTTTCCGGTGAAGTCAGGTACACAAGTCCTCCTCTCGGTCCAAAAATACAGTCTAATAAGGTTTCCGATTATTTTTGTTTTCAAATTTTGACCATTTACGCTGTTCTTTCATATGGATAATGCAGTATATCAAAATGTTTGCAATTTACATGGTTGATGACAACCAGGAAATGTCCCGCGTCTAGCTATAATGAGCTTCATTCATGGGCGATTAAGTACAAGTGCAAGAGGCACGGGTATTGCGTAATCAGTTGGGATTTTATCCAGGGCATCTGCCCCTGTGTATTTGACATCCAATCATTTTACAGGATTTCCCCACAAACACATTTGGTGCTTGCGTAAGTTTGCAAACATGTAAACGGTAAAAGCCTGTGGGCCGTGGTATCTGAACTACAGACAGGTGACAAATGGCTGATTACAGCACTGGTTTGCGCGCACTCGGTACAGGGATGGCTGCCTGTCCAAAGATGCCCAAAACTAGGTCACGCTGTTCACCTGTGTACTTACACGAGGGGGAAATTATCACTCCGTTCAGAAGTTCCTACTTAAAAATTACCCAAAATCGTAGTGAATGACTGCGGCCCTAAGCAAAGCTCGGGGAAAAAAATAGACCGAAGTTCAACCTGACATTGATATCGCTATGAACAAATGAACACAAAACCTGCAAGACTTAGTCAAAATTAGTACTCCACACAATGTGAAATATATGATTCACTCACGAAAACTTTCATCAAAAAGATAGGAAAACGGAGTTTGATCAATGAACAATTGACGTGTTGTCCACGTGTTGCCCTGGCTTCCGTGCTCTCACTCTGCGGTTCGCTATGCTGGATACCTACGCTGCATGTATGCAGGTATATCGCATGTAATTGTTCATTAGTGCTACCGTCTGTGAAGGCAAGGAAGACCGGAGTTAGTTAAAACTTGAATAAAACTGTTGATTACGGCCTTGTGTTTTCTCAGAATGTATAATAAAAATCTCTGATAATAAAATTCCTGCCCTTGATCCACGGATATGACCAAGCTGAGGACAGCTTACACTGTCACGTGGCCTTTTCAGGCGACTCGCTTGGTCCCAACTTCGCGTGTTCTTTTCAATTTAGATTATATAAAATGTAGAGAAGTCCGCGACAATCCTGTTTTAGTTACACGCTTAAATAGTCATGTTTTTATTAATATCTGACACAAACAATCATTAGACGTTTAAAATAAATGAGCAATGAATAAAAGTGTGAGAAATCCTTAGCTGATCTATTATCGCGCACCTGCCAATTCTGGGTGTCAGACGATCTTCATTTCTGCAAAATACTTAAAGTATCGACCTGTTATATTTATTAATCTTAGAGTCTTTATGATGCCAAATAACTTTTAAATAGATTGCACAACAAAACAATGACATTTTTACAGTTAAAAAAAAATTGGAGTGGTATGAATGTCAAAAACGACTGGCCAGTCATACAATCTACCTTTCCCCAGTGGCCTATCACCCTACTCTCGATGGTCATGTATGCTGCTTCAGACCTGTTTTGACCTCAAGAATGGCTTGAAAAAATTTTTTCCCCTGATATCTACCCTGAAAATTTATACTCGACTTATATGCGAGTTTTTACGGTACTAAACATTTTGAATAAGAAACAATTACACAAACATCACTGCTGAAATTCTGGCATGGGTGCACACAACACAAAAACAAGGGACCCATGGGTCACTGTGCTCAGCTGAAGTTGACCTTGAAGGTAAAAATCTAAAATAATATCAAATGGAGATAAAGTGTAAGAGGAAGAGGTAATAAAGGCCATGGTGGGTTTATATGATTGGTTTGTATTGATGAGCAAGAAATTGTTGCAAATAATATTTTTTGACCTGACCATGTGTTTCCTAATGTTGAAACTGAAGCATGTGAGCAGTTTGTGAACAAATGATCTGTACCATTACCATGATCATTAGTTGGCTTTATGATTAACTGTTGACATTTCAGTAGTTTACACATTTGTTCAATTGAATCTATTTTTTTGTATAATATATATTATTAAATATATATGTATTTTTTTTAATTAAATGAATACAGTCGAAATATAACTAATTAACAACAGAAAACAGGGCAAACAAAGCCTGATCTCAAATTCTGCTGAGGCAGGAAAATAATGAACAAACGTTTGTATTAAATCCTCATTTTTTATCACATCAATTTTTTTTTAAATTTAAGTTTATATTTCTATACATTTCCAATATAACATATATCTGAATATTGAAGTTGATTCATAATTCTCATTTGCATCATCATAAATCTCAATCTTGTCAGATAACACCACATCATGCATAGAAATGTTTATTTATTTTTTACCACAAAAATATATCTTTTAAATCTGCAAACAATAAATATCTAAAAATAATACTTGATTTAGATTTCACAATTTTTAATTGTGTCTTTATTTATCCGTAATGTTCTTCATATTTTATAAATTTAAGCATACTGATGGGTTCAATTATATTTGTTAAAATCATTTAAAAGAAAATTGATTTCTTTCAAAATGCTACATTACACAACATTGCATCTTCTGGATTACACCTTGAATTACTTTTTCAAGGAAAGGTTTTGCATATAGGAGTGGAAACAGCATTACAATTAAGGAGATACAGTGAAAACAATAACAATTACTGCATAAAACTCTTGGTGGGTTGGGTTTGCCGGGGGGGGGGGGGGGTGTGATTGGGATGGTGATATGAGAATAACTGTACACCTGTCACAGCAGGGGATCTCCTCCAGTGACTGTAACAAATCAGAAACCCTTGTATAGCTGACTTCCAGTGACCTGGAGTGGGAACCTAGCACCTGTAATCTGTAATCAAAGCAAATGACTACAATAAAGCCTCAAGAAAAAAAATCAATAACTAGCTTAATTTTCAAGCTTTTATTTTCAAATTTCAAATTTAAACAAATAAAACATTTACGTTTACATACTGTGAAAATTAAATCAATGGTACTTACAGGAAAAAAAATGTGCCATGGTCAAAGTTGGGCAAAATTTAAGGTACTGATTTTATTTTTATGCTAATAACTTAAAAAATTTACAAAATTCAGATCAAATTTTGGGTTAACAATTGAATCTTAATTAAACATAAATATATACTCGGGAAAATAGACTCTAGTTTTAAAATTTTTCATGTTAAGTGAGTAAATATTTTTCCTGATTTTTTAAAAAGTCCATTATGTTCGGGCCCATAACTTAAAGAATTTATACTTAACAGACTTAATTTCTGGCCTGTACATAGGAACTATATAGAGGAATATTTATGGTAAATATGAGGAAAAACAGATGAGTGGTTTTGATATTAGGCAGTCCTGAGTGTGAAAATAGGTTTTTAATAAAAATTGAGGTTTTTCCTTAATTTCTCAAAGGAACGAAGTCGCAAAGACCCAGTTTTCGGCTTGGTAGGAGATCTTGGGGACATCTAACAATATGCTGAATTTTGGATTCCTAGGTCTAACGGTTTCAAAACTTGCCACATTTACGGACAGACGGATGGACAGACGGACAGACGGATGGACAGACGGACGGACGACGGACAATGGACCACGACTATAGCTCAGATGACTTATAGTCAGCTGAGCTAATGATTGTAGCTGGCACCATCAGTCTTGTATACAACGAAGCTTTCAGATATATATTTATATGCCCAATTTCAGGCTGATATATCAAATTCCTCTGTAGAAATAAGCAGGCACATACACTGCGCAAAAGTCATTGTAGGTGGCGACACCTGTCTTGTGAATAAGAAAGCCATCAAAGACACATAGACAGGTCAAAATATCAGGCCAATACATCAAACTTACCTTGAGTTTGATGCATGGGGCTGACCAGGCTTAGGTGAGAAAGGCAGTTGCCCCGAGTGAACTGTGACAAATTTGCTAGCTGGCTCAGGCTACTGCACTAAGTGAACTCATGACCTGCACCTGGCTAGACTGAGTGAACTCTTGACCTGTTGCATAATCTGACACAGTTGGTAGTCAACATGCAGCCCTGAAGGGCATGACACCCATGAGTTGATCACATGGTGGCCATGAGGTGTTCACATGTCACCCATGAGGTGATCACATGCCTTGTGCCTGGCTGCACTGACTGAACTCTTGACCTATATCTGGCTGCACTGAATGAACTCTTGATCTGTTGCCAAATCTGAAACAGTTGGCTTTTTATAACCTATTTATAGATGCACACACAATCTTGGCCTGTTGGTAAATCTGTTTACACATACTGAAGAACTTTGGCTAAAATGCCTTTTTTCAAGCTGACATATTCATTAACTTTTAATCAAAATATCTAAAATAACAAAAGATGCAGTTCTTTCATTGTTAAAGGTTCAATAATTCTGCCAAAAATCATTCAAGTAAACTTAAACAAAGGATAACTAAGAATAATTTAGTGCAATGTTACAGAAGTAATAATTGAAACAATAATTTTGTAGAAGAACAGTTTTGCAGTCCTCAGTTTGAGTTAGACATAATAGTGGCCATAAGGCCAACTTAAGCTATCTGATATGATTGAAAGAACCATGTCCTAGGATAATTCTTTTGAAAAATTGAACGATTCAACTTGACAGTTTCATCATGAACATTTTAAGATGAAAGAGGCTAAACTTATGAGTTTTTTTGCCCATAAAAAAACAGGTCAATGTAGGTGGCACCACAAAATCTGCAACTTTAAATATGAGTCATGTGACCAACATTTGCACTATACTTGGTAATGCTAGCTTCTGTCATTTCTGAGATTACTATGACAGAATGCTTACTTGGCAAATTGACTAAGTTCAAATTCGTGTTACTCCGCTAAAATTCATCAAATGTAAACCATTTGAACAAACTTGAGAGGGCTTGCCTCTTGGATCATTTCTGTAAAATATTGAACAATTTGGTTTCACTGTTTACAAGAAGAAGACTTTTAAAGATTTTTTCAGCTTTTTTCCCTATAAATCTAAGTAAATGCTGATAGCAAAAAAAATAAGCTGAATCCCACATCATTTGATATGTGACAGATAATTGCATAAAAACTGGGGATGGTAGCTCCTGCTATTCCTGAGAAATTATGAGTTAATATACAGATGACCAATGACCCCATACAAAAAAAGGTCAATGCAGGTGGCGCCACCAATACCTGAATTTCATATATGACTCATGTGACCAACACTGGCATAAAATTTGGAGATGATACCTCCGGCCGTTTCTGAGATTGTCATTTTAGTATGCTTTTTTGGACTTTTTGGTTCAACTTCCTGTAATTTGGCCAAAATTCACCGAACTTGAACCATTTGAACAAACTTGAGAGAGATGGTATAAAAGATTATTTCTGTGAAATATTAAACAAATTGGCTTGACCATTTCAGAGGAGAAGATTTTTAAAGGTTTTTTAGCTTTTTCTCTATAAAATCTGAGAAAAGGCAGATTTTTTCAGATGGCTAATCTTTTGCATTGAATTTCATGATGCTAGCTCCAGTAGTTTTTGAAATAGTATGGGTTAACGTATACCTGTGATTGTAAACATTGCCTGGCATGAGGAATATCTAAAATCATAATCTACATTTTTTTTAAGTTTTTAAAAAACATTCTTGTCAATATTATCCAAAGATAACCTGAAATCTAAATGTCTGGAGGCATGATGTAACGGATGCTGATAAACTGGTTCCAGGCTAGATGTATCTGTTTCACACAGCTAACATATATGGTAAAATGACTCAATTTAACCTTTATAATTCAGCCAAAATTCATTCTTTGGAAACATAAAAGACAATTATTATAATAATTATTCAGGGGATTATTCTTGTAAAATATTAAACAAATTGGCGTCAGTCAAAAAACGTTTTGCAGGTTTATAACTCATATGGGAAAATAAAGCAAAATGGCTAAGTTCATAACTCAGCCAAAAATCACTGAACCAAAACCATTTAAACAAACTTGAATTATCAACATCTACAAGGATAATTGATGTGTGAGATTTAAGAATTTGGCCCAGTGGTTTTTGAGAAGAAGATCTTTGTAGCCACTGAGCTAAAATGGGCTGTTATGGCATATGACTATATTCAGCTTCCCATAACTCAGCCAAAAGTCACTGAACTGAGACCATTATAACAAACTTCAGAAAGCACTACCCTAGGATCATTTCTGTGTGATATTAAACAATTTGGCCATATGGTTTCAGAGAAGAAGTTTTTTGGAGCTGTCAGTATAATACAGGCACTGATGACCCTCGTACAAAAAAGGCTAATGCAGGAGGCGCCACCCATTCCTCAATTTCAGATATGATTCATGTGACCAACATTGGCATAAAATTTGGTGATGATAGCTCCAGCCGTTTTTAAGATTGTAATTTTAATATGCTTTTTTGGACAGATGACTAAGTCCAACTAGCTGTAACTCGGCCAAAAATCATCGAATTTAAATCATATGAACAAACTTGAGAGAGATTGTTCCAGGGATCATTTCTATGAAATATTGGACAATTTGGCTGAACACTTTCGGAGAAGAAGATTTTTAAAGCTTTTTAGCTTTTTCCGTATAAAATCTAAGAAAATGCAATTAGCCTAAAAATAAGCAAAATCCGATAGTTTTTTTAGATGACTAATTTTTTGCATAAAATTTCATGTTGCTAACTCTTGCCATTTTCAAGATAGTAAGGGTTAACATACAGACAACGGACGCCAGATGACGCCACACCATCGCATAAGCTCACAGGTTCGCTAAAGAACAAAGGAAAAGAAGCCTTTGAATGAAACATCATATGGTGATCCAGATTACCCAGGGCTCGATATTAACGGTTAACTGCTTGCCCAAGGCCAGTGAAAGTTCCAGAAAATAGTGGAAGGGAACTGGAAGTCTCTTCCTACTTGCCCAGTCGGGCAATACGCCCAACATACACCTTTACCCAATTAAAAGTTTGAAAAAGGATCTTTGGTTTCTTGAATACAATCAATAATATTTGTGGGGCAAGTAAAAAATCATGAAGGGCAAGAAAAAGCTAGATGTTACAAGGACATTTAACAGTTAATGTCGAGCCCTTTTGGATCATTCCTTGGGTGTTATCCTGGTCCTCCACAATATTTCTTCAAAACTTGTTTGCATGAAATTGCACACAAACAAATCAAATTATCAAAGGTAAAACATTATACCTCTCCCTATCCAGTGGAATTAATTGATAGTTCTTAGAATTTGATAAATAAAGTTTATTTGGTATAATGCTTCCTTTTAAACCTTGCAGTGCTTTTACCTTTTGTGATTTGACACAAAGGAGCTTGGCGTAGCAGACATTCTCTTCTCGGTGAGCAACTGTCCATTCCAAAGGCCAGAAATTACTGTGGTAAACCTGAAAACATTCAGTGGAAATGGATAAACTGTGAACCTTAATCACAATTAATTTGAATGTTTAAGAACACCCTGCCCCCCCTATTACTTTGGTCAATTATATTTTAGATACTGTTTCATCACTGGTCAAGTTCCTGGTGTAAATTTGCCCAGAATAAAAATTTTATAAGGTTGTTTTATTCTTTATATCAATGTTTGTCACAGCCATTAATGACTGTATTGAGCCATTGACAGTTGTATTGTTCAGCTTGCATCCACTGATATATTTAACCAGCTCTACCATTTATTAAGTCTGTACTTTCTCCATAAAAAAATCATTTTATTGAAAATTCATTTGTCTGTAAATAATCTGAAACATATTAATTTGTTTGATTGTTTGCAGTTTTCTAAGGTTTTCAAATTCAAATGCCTTATTTACAATCATCTTTGCTGTTGAATGAATTTTAAGAAATATATTTGGCAGGAAGAGTATGGTGAAACAGTATGTATTTAGCTGAAACTTCTAGCAAGTCAAACTGAGGGATGGTAAACACACAATGACAAAACATAAAATATTCCTTCTGTCCAAATTTGAACTTTATGTTTACCCTGTTATACTGCATGTTACCCTTGGTCACTCAGATTTGGGGAGATATCAAAACATTTATCTATGCTGTGCACTGTTAATACTCAAGACAAAGACACACTGCGTATCAGATACTGTTGTTGGGTTTATGTTCATGGCTTAAAATTTGCAATATTCATAATTTTTTTTACCATCAGACACAGGGGGAAATATTTTAAGGTAAGTACAGGCCTCACTGTTGAAAGTGATACTCAAATGCATAAACTGTAAGAATGACTTATATTTTATTTTTGCAGTTGAAAAGAATAAATGGACAAACATTAATAAATATACAATTTGTCAATAATAAGTGTTTAATAAGATATAAAATATTTGTTTGGAAAGCAATCTATTTTAAATATTCATTAGAATGAGGAGGCAGGCACAGCCTTAAGAACAACATTTGTTTGATTTTCAGGTATTAGAAGGAGAACAGATAATAAATAGACTCATAACCTCACATAAGTCAACCCCCTAACTTTAGATGGTTCTTTTAGGGGGTAAATTTTTTTACTTAAATGCAATTTTTTCAATATGTTAATATAACATTCATAAATGGTACACCCAATCTAGACAGGTGAACAGTCATTTAAACTGAAGCCTAATTGGCATTCCATGTATGTTATAAAGCATTTATGACAGATCTTTTATGGTACCTGTAAATAAAAGATTTGTATTATTCAGGGCTTTCAATAGGGAGAAATTTTGAAGAGTCTGGGACACTCAGACAAAAATTTTGGGGTGTCCCATCTGAGTTAAGAGTGTCCAAAGGTAAATATGTGTCCAATTTTGAAGGCTTATGTAAACAAGTGACCCATGGGTCATGACGCTCAGCTGACTGGGAAGAGATTCACAAAAAGAAATTTTATCATCAGAATGGTAGATACCCATTCAACTGAAGCATCAAACAGATTAACCAACAGGCCAAGATTTAGTCTGTATTTATATATCTGAAAAATAGAGAAAAAATGTGTAAACTTTAAAAACTAGAATACGGGTAGCCGACAAGTGACTACGTGTATCCGCCAAAATCAGAGTGGAACGGGTGAAGTGAGGCATGGATTGAGTGGCAAGGGGAAACAGAATGAGGTATGTTGCATATTAGCATGGATGTCTGCAGCCTAAATGTGTATGTAGGTTGTGCCACCTACCACAAATCCAGAAAGCTGTCCAAGTTGTATACATATGCAAAATTTTAGGCAGAAAAGTCAAACCACCACATGGATATGAGTGATTTTAGCCCACGGCAGACAAACAGACAGACACTGTGCAAAAATGGTTGCAGGTGGCCCTTCCAGTTTTGTGTATGATAAAGACCTATGTGAGATCTAAACACAAGCACAATTTTGGCCCAATCGGTCAAATGGTTCCTGAGATATTAGCTTGGAGGTGTGCAGCGTTAACTAGAATGTAGGTGGCGCCACCTGTCATAAAATCAAGAAAGCTGTCCAGGATGTATAAACCTGCAAAATTTTAGGCAGTTATGTCAAACCACTACAGAGAAATGAGTGATTTTAGGCCATGGCAGACAAACAGACAGACGCTGTGCAAAATGTGCAAAAATGGTTGCAGGTGGCCCCTCCAAGTTTGTGTATGATAAAGACCTACGCGAGATCTATACACATGCAAAATTTTGGCCCAATTGTTCAAACGGTTCCCGAGATATGAGCTTGGATGTCTGCAGCATAAACTAGAATAAAGGTGGCGCCACCTGTTATAAAATCAAGAAAGCTATCCAGGATGTATAAAACTGCAAAATTTTAGGCAGATATGTCAAACCACTGCCAAGATGCGAGTGACTTTATTGCACGGCAGACAAACAGATGGACGCTGAGCAAAAATGGTTGCAGGTGACGCCACCAGTTTTGCGTATGATAAAGAGCTATGTTAGATCTATACACATGCAAAATTTTGGCCCCGTTCGGTCAAACGGTTCCCAAGATATGAGCTTGGATGTCTGCTGCATAAACTAGAATGCAGGTGGCGCCACCTGTCATAAAATCAAGAGAGCTGTCGGGGATGTATAAACCTGCAAAATTTTAGGCAGATATGTCAAACCACTGCCGAGATATGAGTGATTTTATCCCATGGCAGACAAACAGACAGGAGCTGTGCAAAAATGGCTGCAGGTGGCGCCACCAGTTTCGTGTAGGATGAAGAGCTGTGTGAGATCTTTACACATGCAAAATTTTGGCCCAATCGGTCAAACGGTTCCCGAGATATGAGCTTGGATGTCTGCAGCGTAAACGTGAATGTAGGTGGCGCCACCTGTCATAAAATCAGAAAAGCTATCCAGGATGTTTACGCATGCCGATTTTCAGGTGAATTAGTCAAGTCACTGCAGAGATATGAGTGATTTTAACCCAAGGCAGACAAACAGATGGACACTGTGCAAACATGGTTGCAGGTTGTGCCACCATTTTTTGTGTATGTTAAAGAGCTCTCCAAGGGCTACATTTGTGCAAAAAAATTTAACTGATCGGTCAAACGGTTCCCAAGATATGAGCTTGGATGTCATCAGCATGAATGAGAATGTAGGTGGCGCCACCTGTCATAAAATCAAGAAAGCTATCCAGGATGTATACGCATGCCGAATTTCAGGTGAATTAGTCAATTCACTGCAGAGATACGAGTGATTTTAACCAAAGGCAGGTCCCAGAGGAGCTCTCTGGAAACGAACGCAGCAACGGCGGAGGAACCCGGTCAAAAACAAAGTATCCGCAAAACTTCGTTTTGGCGGGTACAAAAATACAGGTGGCTCCACCAGTCTGCAGAAACTAATAAAAACACTTAATGATCAATATCCATGCAAAGAAACATGGTGATCTCCGCATTAGTTGTTCAGATACTTCAGCTTTTGTATGTAATTGTCCATTATTCTGAGGGATACTTTGGAGTCTTATAGCTTGAAGGATATGGGTAACAGAGACCTAATTTTAAGTTTCCACAGGCACTTTTCATGGGCCTCCTTGCATGACAAGAATGAAGATTCTAGGTCCAGTTGTTGCGATTTGTACCCTGTTGACAGATAACCACATCTTTTAAGGTATCAAAAAAAGAGAAAAAAAATCGTAAAAATTTGAAAAAAATAGAGGTGGCGCATCCAGTCTGCTGAAACTGATGGAACAGGTCATGATCAATATGTATGCCGAAAATCATGACCATCAGTGTTGTAGTTATTGAGATACTGCAGTTTTTGTGTCAAATTTTCCATTATTCTGGGGGGTAATTTGGAGCCATACAGCTTAAAGAATATGGGTAACAGAGACCTAATTTCAGGTTTCCATGGAGACTTTTCATGGACCTCTCAGTGTGTCAAGAATGAAGATTCTAGGTCCAGTCTTTATGATTTGGTCCCTGTTAACAGCTGTTAACATTTTTAAAGGTCTAAAAAATAGAGAAAAAAATTTGTAAAAAATTGAAAAATACAGGTGGCGCAACCAGTCTGCAGGAAGTGATGGGACATCTCATGATCAATATGTATGCCAAAAATCATGACCATCAGTCAAGTAGTTAATGAGATATTGAAGTTTTTGTATGAAATTTTTTACTTTTCTGGGGGGTACTTTGGGGCCCCATAGCTCAAAGGATATGGGTAACAGAGACCTAATTTCTGGTTTCCAAGGAGATTTTCCATGGACCTCTCAGAATCCCAAGTTACAAGGTTCTAGGTCCAGCGGTTACGACTTGTGCCTGGTTAACGGACGGACAGACGGACGACGGACAAAGAGTGATCGCTATAGCTCAGATGACTTTCAGTCAGCTGAGCTAAAAATTGAATGTTTTTTCTTATTTTCTGTTATTATCATATCATTATAGGATTAGATATAGAGTCATTATGAATACTGACTTATAGCAAAATGGAAGCCTCAGTTATCAACCCAGTGTTAACACAAATTGACGATTCATTGAGGCAGCCAATAATGGTCCCTGACTGCTACAAGGTCTTTAAGCCAGAAATTTGTGCATCCCACTGGATGCTTGGACCCTCAGGACAATGTGTCTGTAAGAGATTTTAGCATCAGGGATGCTTACCCCCACTTTCCTCAGAGCCCTGATTATATATAATATCAGATCTCATATTTTCTTATGATGATGTGCAAGAATTTCTATTTGTTCAATGTACACTCAATTGTTAAGGTTTTGTGTGCATATTAACAAATTCATATGATACTCTTATCTGAATGACTGTGAGATGAGGTCATGAAAATTGAATCCTGACTGAATACTCTACCATGTAAAATTCACAAAATATTGAACCAAGTGAAAATGAAGCAAGTCACAGCATTTAGGTCCCTATCTTACCAACCTCGAGGTCATCTTCTCCAAATTTCTTGATAGCGTCCTCTTCGGAGTATCCTATGCAGCCATATTCCAAAGGTGTGAAGACAGTGGTTGGAACATTGGTATAATCCATCTGTAATGTTCACAATGTTTATTTTACAAATTCAAAAATGAAAGAATATCACTTTAAACTTAGAGCAGTTTTATATTTGATGGCATATTAATCAATGAAATGTCTCTTTATATTTTAATAAATCTGAAAATCAGTAAATTTATAATATAAAATATAATGTAAATACCTGTGAGGTGACAAATCCTATTAAAATAACATAAATTATAAAGAGAATAACTAGATAAGGCTTAATTTGTGCAAGTTTACTTATTTAAGTCATTTTATTTATACACATTACCACTCGGCTTACTCCTGTAAAGGCAGGCTTTAACCAAATTAGGGAGGTTATGAAATTGACGGTTTTCCCTGATGAGTATGTCAAACCTTTTATATGCATGATAAGATTACTAAAGCACCAGGGGTGTGTTGCAATAAGGTGACTTAAGTCATGTAGGTGACTTAAGCCCAGGGGCATCTGTGTGTCACCATGGTAACCATTATGACGTCACAAATGTAACCATGGTTTTTAGGCCCCAACTGGGCTTAAGTCCTGTAAAATGTTATTACAACAGGCCCCAGGGGAGTAAGAAAACACAGATGAGGCTTACTTTGAGCGAGCTGGACCCAAACAGCCTTCTGCTCAGTAACTTTCCAGCCTGGATTGCGACAGGCGTAAGCTCCGGTTTGCCATCCAGGATATCACCGACCGCATACACGTAGGGTGTGCTGGTCTGTTCCTTGTCGTCCACAATCACAAAACCATTACTACAATATACCAATCTACATTTCAGCTCTTTCTCTTAAGGAATGGTCTTTGGTCTTTCAGTTACATGGTCTATTGAATAACAATGCAGACACCCATATAAAGATCAGTTATAATAAGCCTTTGAATTCTGAGGGTCAGGCTTTTATAAGCACAAGGATAGCCAACATAAAGAAGTTACGACCATTCATTAAGACATTATTCTAATTTTCAGAGGTTCTTACAAGATTTGACTGTTTTGACTTTCAGGTGCTGGCAGGATTTAGCTCCCAAGGCTTACCCTCTGCTATCACTGACCAAAATTTAGCTATTTCCTTTCAAAATAACTTGACTGTTAACAAAACAAGATTTCACCAGGAGAGAATGACACAGCAATTTTGAACCACGATAGAATTATTCAGAGACTTCTGTTCAGAGTCATCAAACTTAGTATTTACAGGGATTTGTCCTTTTCTATTCTGCTGATGGTAAAAACTCACTTGGTGTTGACCTGTACTCCGATGGTGTCAAGTCCCATGCCTTTTGTACATGGATCTCTTCCGGTGGCGATCATGACCTGGATAATAAAGACAAAATAAACATGGGTACTTTCATCCATTGTCAAGGGAAAATTATTTGGCACACAGGTGACAATAGCCAACAATACTTACAAGTGTTTCAATTATGAAGGTTTTTGACGGATACAGGTACAGCAAAACCTCACCTAGCGACCATCTCAGTTAAGCGACCACCTTACAATAATGACCACTTTTCCTCGGTCCCCATTCTTTTTAACTCTTTAGACAACCTCACTTAGATGACCACCTCGTAAATGCGACCACTGTATTGGTGTCCCGTTGGTGGTTATAATTTCGAAGTTTTTCTGTATTTCTAATATTGTACTTACAGTGTAGTAACTCAAGTAAATCTGACAAATTCAGTGTTGTGCCTTATGCATAGGCCCTGCCCCATACTATGCTCGAATTTAAAATTCTTCAGATTCAAAATAATGTCATCCCCACAGTTGTGAGATGCTGAAAATTTTATATAATTACTTGTCTTGTAAGAATTCCATAGGCTTTGATTCTTGGTATAATTATTTATAATTTATAACTTTAAGGCACAATCAACTATAACACTTGAATTCATGTGTTTCTGTCATGTGTGCCATGAGCATAATATAGGATATATGTAAAACTTGCGCAATATAAATAAATATTCAACCTAACATTCAAAAGTTTTGTGAATCTTTGCCTCACATTTATACAATTATGCGCAACTACAACGCTAAACTGCCTGATACCCAATGACTGAAAACAACAAACCTCTAATGAGTGCATATAGATTCCCAGGAAAGTATTTGATGTACAGATAAAACACTAAAAGCATGCGATGTATTTGTATATATTATATTTATTTACACTATGACAGGAAATTAACCTCTATCTGCCTCATGTCAAGTGAATCTGGTAATGATGCTCGCAGTGATGATATCAAACAGATAATCAGATGTTAAAAGCTTTGCCTTAGATATGCTCTTTACACAGGCCTCAACCTCCAAAACTAAACTGTATATGTTTTTGCCTGGTTTCCTGGGTTGGTCACAAGGAAGTGGGGAAAATGTTGGACCGATGAGATGGCAAATGATGAAAAAGCCAAGTTTTGGATACTTGCTCTGTGACAGGCTGACCTGATGAGCAAATGATGGCAAACTCAGTTGTGCTTAATTAACCTCGAGAAGTAGATTTCACCGAGGTGTCAATTAGGTGTGTTTGCTAAATTTGTGTATATCCCACGGGCAGTGGGAAGGTTTCAAATTTTTCACATACTCACCCCCCCTCTACTGTGTGCAGTAAAATCTAGTTGTTAACTCACTTAAATGGAATAACCCACTTGTGTCAAAGTTTCATGCTTAAAGTTCAAAAGTTAAAATTATTACAACATAAAACCCACTTTCCTTGAACCTCAATTAAGTCTATTGTTAGTCCCTGCAACTTTGACACAAGCAGGCTTTACCGTATGTCTTTATCATTCATGTACAAAACAGAGTATACAGTTTTCATTTACCGTGTTGAATTCTCCTGTGAACTCTTCCTCTGACCCGTCTTGCTTTTTCCCGGTCACTCGGTACTTGCCTGGCTCACCGTCTTCAAGCTTCTCAATCTGATATAAAGTTAATTCAATTAGATGACACAGCTGTAACTGAATCACACTGCACGTTTTATACACACTAAATGCAGTGAATCATCTCAAATAAATATTTATATTAAGAACACACAAGCAAAGGTAACAGTTACATTAAGATACTCAGTTGAAAGAGTTTAATGTATGTAATGGTACAGTATGCCAGTCTGAGCTTGAAATGATAAGTGGAAATTCAAAATGTAAATTTTCTAAATATACCAGTTGTATATTTAATTACAGCTGGCTCCGGGTCTGTCTAAAACGCTGAGAATCCGCGGAGGGATGGAGAATTCGCGGAGAATTTGCGGAGAAATCGTGGAGAATTGGCGGAGAGTCTTTATATTCAATATGATACTTTTTAATCCACATTAAAATCACTTAAAACCCCCAACCATATTACTCTTAACATATTTGCGCACTTATAAATGAACGAAATAATTATCGTTATATAATTAAGCATTTTATGCTTAACAATGTAGACTCGCCGCCAAGTGAATGCGTTACACAAAATCTAATTAACACCCGTCTGAGTCACCAGCAGACACTGACAGATGTTTAGACGAAAACGCAAAACACCTAATATTTGAACAGTTTATTGTGCAAACAATAACAAAACCATGCACGTGTATCAAATTTACAGGTGTTAAACGATATATATATATATATATATATATAATATGAATAATAAATCATAATTTTACCTACATTTATTGATAGATAAAAAAAACCACTATCACCATTTATAGTGTATGGACCCAATTTACATGCACAAAGGTGAAACACAAACATTCGACTTTACACACTTTACACACAAAATAAAAGATTGCCCCTTTAAGCTAATGAATCAACTTGGCAGTAGGATTAAATAAAATAAAAGAAAAAATAGTAAATATATATTGTAATCACAGTTAAAGAATTATATTTTTCTTATTCTGTACAAAATACACCACACTGCTTTCTGGCCATATCAATACAGAGTATAATAATAAAAAAAATTAAAACTATGGCACAATGTACACATACATACAGCAATAGAACATGAACTTATTTGTACAAACTTCACAAAACCATTTCATTTTTAATTGCTTTAGTTATTTTAAAGACATATGTACATTTAAAATGAAACGATTTATTACATTTTTTCATTTTTTTTTACAACCAATCATGTCTTCGAATAAATCTCCTAATCATCATTCACATTCAATCCGAATGGTCACAGTTGCATTATATTTAGGTTAGTTAGGTTTTGGTATTCCAGGAGAACGTTTTGCTTGAGGAAATGGTGTAAAAATGCCTGAATCGTAACAAGAAACTAAGTGTTGTTGCATCAATCCATTGTTAAAATGTTCAATTTGTTCAATTTCTAGATTGAAACGAAAATCAACTGCATTTGCAATCACAAATAGTCCACAGTCTCCTGATGCTATATTCGTTGTCTCTGGCATGGCACAAATAAAATCTTAAGAGAAGAACTGAGAGCTGAATTTTACATTAATGTACAGATTTTTAATTATTTTGGTAACTAAACAGATACGTTAATATGTGAAGAGTAATATAGTTGCAGATTTTAAGTAATTTTAACGTGTATTTAAAAGTATTATTGCATATAAAAACTCCGCAAATTCTCCACGAATTCTCCGTGAATTCTCCATCTCTCCGCGGATTCTCCGCGTTTTAGATAGACCCGCTGGCTCCTATGAAATACAGTCCAACCTGTCTGAATGACCACCTGTGAAATGCGGGCACCTGGCTATTACGACTTCTAGATATCAGTCCCTTTTTAAATTCCTTATATTATCTATAGATAAAACCTGTGAAATAGGACCACCTGGCTATTACGGATAACGGGCAGTTTTTCCTGAGCAAAGAGACATAATACTAATTAACTGACCAGCCTAATGCAGGCACTCTTTGTGCTACTCACTGACCAGCACTGACCAGTCGGTTGGTTGACCATGCGTGAAGTTGCGGTCACTTGCAACGCTCTCTATTTGTTTTACTGGTGTGCGTGTGTACGGAGCACAGACTGGTGATTATTGGGACCCTGGGCCTGGATCCCCAGGCGGGCAACGTGACTGGCTCACAAGACCTATTAGTCCACATAAATGGAGGTACCCCGAAGTTAATTTTGATCTGTGCCTCTGTTATCCGTCTTTGATCGATTCAGTGCATTACATCAAATTACACAGATAAGTACATGTACATTTGTGTGCAACTACAAAATACATGTTACACCAAGATCATTCCCTTCTGCAAATATGTTTTATTTATAGTCATAAAGATGGTCTAATGAGTATATTTCCGTCATACATGTCAGCTAGATCTGTGCAGTTCCTAAATGTTCAGAACCTGTCAAATATGACCACCTGTCTATTACAACCACTTTGCCCAGTCCCTTGGGTGGTCACATTAGACAGGTTCCACTGTATATCACAATGCTCTCACAATTGTCAATTTTAATGTTGTAAACATCTTAAACAGTAATGAATAATACTACAGAGAAAACATTTTCTGTTATATGACTTGGGTCTCTTGTGTAAACTTCTCACACAGGGATTGTGTATAATTTTTTTAAGCCACAGCTACTGTGTGGTTTCCTCCTCTCCCCCGCGTGTAAATGAGTGGACCTCTAAGACATGTCATAAAATTTTGGGTAACATTATGGTTCTCTCATATTTGCTGATTTTAGTTTATCAACACCTTTTTCACCAGCAAAGGTTTTTTTATTGTTTTCACTTAAGCCTATTTGTTTATTTGCTTGTTGATTTCTCAGTGTTTCACCAGAATTGTTAAACTGCTATATACCGTTTCCATTTAACTGTATCAGGGTTGTTGGACTATTTCCTGATTTTGAACTGGTTTTCAAGGATAAAAAACCCTAACAAATTTTAAATTCTTTCTCAAAAACAACACTTGTCACCAGACAATAGGTGACAATATGTACGGTGTTTTGTATCATAGTTTAACGAAGTCTGTTCTCTATTGATATTGACGTGAAGCGTCATCCTAAAGCGTTGACAGGTCTGGATTGTATATATATATTGTGTACTCTTGTGTGAAATCCCATCGGCTATCAGCTGATTTATTACATTTGGTATGTGGGTCGCCAAGGTGACGCTAGCAGTCAAACCAGGTCACATATAACCTTATATGGGACACTTGAGCCATAAGCCAATCAGAGAACCGGATCGCCGTATTGTGACGACGATTGTGACGTCAGAGTTCAGGGAGAGACGCTGGAAGCTGCCTTCAGTTGGGTCTTGAAGCTTGAGGTGGCAGCACGCACGCACGAACAATGAAACGCCAGGAACGGCATAGAAGCAAGCTTCTACATGAGGCAAAGACCCAGCTCATGAGAACTCAGCCGTGCTGCCGACAGAGCTTCGTATTGGCGATAAAGTGAGAGAGCGTTTGTCACCTGCCGGCCTAGTTCAGCTTGACCTAGATACATAACCGCCGTAAGCCGTGAAACCGTTGCTACAAGAGCAAGGTCAAGGACTCTAAGCTCCTCGTAAACAAAGAGCGCTATTGCATGCATGTGAACGTAAACCTACCCGGGTCGCTGACAAGCAAGATCAGCTGAAGATCGCTAAACTCAGAAAGACTAGAGCTATATGGTGCTAACCATACGCTAGATTCTACACAAAACAGTAACCAGAGATCTCTGAAGGAACTGGACTTTATTGATTTTATACAAACCATGGACTCAGTATATATCCTGTAATTTTAATGTGAAGAACGGTCGTATTGACACATCAACGCACACACTCACATTTGTGTCTCTGTAAGTATTGTCTTGAATTATATTTGTGAATTTAACCTGATGTCTCATAGTTTCTATTGATCTGGGTGTATGATTGTCTGGTATTTTAATACACGTCCTTAAAAGAACCTGGAAATGTCACCTGTAATGACCGGGATCTAATTTCTTGATTAATGAAATCAAGTGGCGAGCGTTAACCCATCCTATTGGTTTATAGGATATATCCGTTGTAAAGTTTTCACGTTAAGTTAGGGGTGACAACACTTTACTGCTAACCCAAACCAAATCCTTATTTGAACAATGTAAATGGAATGCTGCAGAAAGTAAATCAAACTGAAACTAGAAAATGGAACTGACAATGTAATTTAAAAAAAAAATGAACCTTGCATTCTTTCATCAAGCATTTAACATGTGTATAATTTAATCACAAAATATCAACAGATGACTTTTTAGTTTGCTATAAACAAAACTAAAACTTTAAAGGGGAAATGACAGGGAAAATGAAAATGGCTTATGAGAGGGCAAAGCCTTCCTACAGTCACCATAGCTATTAAAAATTCCCAGACTTTCCCTGACTTACATAATTATTACAAAATTCTCTGACTTTTTAAGAAATTTTCTGACCTTGTAAAAATAATTTTTTCCTTGACTTATACCTGACCCCTGGCAACCATGTTTATGCAGGGGTGGAATATTGACCAAGGAAAAGCCTATTTAATCTTAGTGTAGCTTCTGAAAAGGCTGATGACCAAGCTGCATTGTCTTGACAGACAGTATGGACTCCATTGAGTACCATTAAAAATCTCCTGGAATTTGGCATGTTAGTCTCACCTTTGTAGGCACACATGGTCTGATAATCTTAACACCGTGAGCTTGCATGTAAGCTCCAATCCTCTCAGCCATGTCCTGATCAAACCCTCGCAGCAGGATGGACCGCACCATGACAGTAACGTCAAGACCTAAACTGGCCAGGAATCCGGCACACTCGAGTGATACATAGGATGCGCCAACCAATAGGGTCTTCCCAGGACAGTACCGTAGGGAAAACAGGTCATCACTGAAAACATGATTGAAATATGAGATATTAATGAGATATTAAAGTTAACATCATTTCAGCATTATGGCCTCTTTTCGAAAATGCATCAAGGTCATCCATATTCAAACTTGGCCTAGCCCTTGATAAGATGCATCTAAACTGTAGGTTTGGCGACTGTACCACAAATTCTTTTTGAGTTATTGCCCTAATATCATTTTACCATAATCGCTGCTGTGAGCTTGAAAAATGCATCATGGTCATCCATGTTCAAACTTGATCTAGCTGTTCATAAGATGCATCAAACCTGTGGGTTTGGTGACTGTACCTTAAATTCTTACAAAGTTATTGCATTAACATCATTTTAACAAGAAAACGACACAAGGTGGCGCAACCTGTCTTCTGCAAAAGACAAAGCTATCCAAGATCTTCGGTCAATTTGATTTTCGGATCATTCCATGTATCCCTTACTGAGATATTAAAGATTTTGTGTGAATTTCATCAAATATGGGAATATTCAGGGTCAAGGCCACTCTCATAAGAAAAGTTAATAACCCCAATCTGAATAAACATCTTCCCATAACCCATATCTATGTATATGCATAATATAAAAGAAATCTGTCCATTAGTTTTTGACTTATAATGCTCACAGTACTGCAAAGTGGCAACTTTGGGGGTATTAAAAGGCATGAAAACAAGTAAAGAATAACAGGTGGCCCCACCAGTTTCTGGAACATGACAACCCTATCCATTTCTTCGATCAACTTGAGTTTTGGATCAATCCATGCAAGATTTCTAGAGATATTTAATAATTTGTGTGATTTTCCCCAAAAATGGACCTATTCAAGGTCAAGGACACTCTCCTAGTTAAGGTCATGACCTCATTTTAAATAGGCATTGTCCTCTCACCCATATCTATACATATACCAAGTTTGGTAAAGATCCATGAAATATTTTTTGAGTTATCGAGCCAACAAGATTTATATGCGGCGGCAGCGGGACCGTCATGAGAACATAGTATCCCCCGACTTTGTCAGGGGATACAAAACATAGTATCCCCTGACTTTGTCTGGGGATACAATAACAGATCATAACTGAAAACATGATGGAAAACAGGGCATAATTGAAAACATGATGGAAACTGGTCATCAATGAAAACATGATGGAAACAGGTCATTTATTAACGCCACTTTTTAATAAGATATGAGAATTATTAAAATACATCCAAACAAAAAGGTTTTATCAGAGTAGTACAAAAGAAAACACCTAGAATAAAAGTTTTGTTAAAATTTCTGAAGCAAACTAAGCATTCATAGGCAAACTAATTTGTTTTCGAGCATGTTAAACTTTTATGGTTTTTTAACATCTAAATAACAGTTTCATTGCTAGTTAAGTCATATTTCTTTTACTTGTTCAAAGGAATTAGATGACATTATCTGACACACAACAAATAAAACTGGGGCTTGTGTGTGAGCACAATTGCAGTGCATGTGATGTAACACTATAAATAACATATCAGTATTTCATTTGGTGACAAATGCCTAAAGGGTAGAAAAATGATCTCTGCAATAACAATTAGCTTTAGTCCATATGAAAGCACAAATGACTGACACAATTTGTGAACTGTCAATCATTTCATTAGTGACAGGGACATACCTGGTGATGCAATACTCTTTGGCTCCAGGTATATCAGGATAGCGAGGTCGGCCTCCAGTGGCCAGAAGGAAGTAGCGGGATGTGACCAGGGTCTCTTTACCTTTCTTGTTGGTGGTCTGTAAAAAGGTACAAAGGATGAAATAACAACTCATGATAAAATCTGATAAAATATAAACAATGCTGTGACAGTTGCATCAATATCAGTGACAATTCACGGCTGAATTTCAACAAAGTGACAGGTGCAAGTCAAGGAAAAAAAGAACTAAATGATGCAATATGACAATGAATCAATTAAGGCCATACAAAAATATTCTTGTTTTGCTACTCCTATATTTCGTGCACAATTTTTTAGCCAATAATGATAAGCCTAAAATCCTCATAAATGTTGGTAACTAGTGCTCTTGCCTGGTTTCCTACAAAGGATATATTAAGATGTTATAGAAAACTAGTATGGAAACACTTTTGTAGCCTCCTTACATGCTGTAAAATTTGTGTCTCAATCGGTAAATCTTTTATCAAAACTGCCATCTGGCCCATAATTTTGGACTCATACTTGGAGTATGCAGCACCAATTTATTCTGGAGATATTAATCAGACATGATCATAGCCAAAGAATCTGAATAGATTAACCCCCACTCACTTTAATCTTGTGTGGACCCACAAATTCAGCATAGGCATTCAGGTAAGTTACATGTTTGTCCCTGAGTTGTACTCTGTAACCCCAGTTCAGTGATCCAATGTGATCCTGAAATAAACAACACATGGTAGTAAACAAGTAAACAACAGAACAGTGTATAATGCCTAACAAAATTAAAATTACCATCTGCATGGTTCCTCTAATAAATACAATGTCTAATTACAGACTCAAGCCTGAGACATCATAATGTATAAGGATTTGTAAAAAAAAGAGAGGGATTTTATAATTAATACATAATACAAAGCCTCTACATTTGTCTATTTACTTTATTTATACCTCAAGTTGAACATGTTTACGTAATATTTACAATGCAGAACACATGTAAACACCATTAAAAACTTCAGGCACATTGAAAACTTTCAGAACCAATCAACACTAATATTAGTGCTACTTCCCTATACCAGGTGGCAGCACATTCAGTCACCACTGTGCTTCTTATAAAAAGCCTCATGCACAGAACCTATGAAAATCAGGGTGATTCATAATATGATTTGAAAATAAGGGTTTTTAAATCATAAACTAGAATACGGGTAGTCAACAGGCAACTACGTGTATCCGCCTAAATCAGAGTGGAACGGGTGAAGTGAGGCATGGATTGAGTGGCAAGGGGAAATAGAGTGTTGCATATCAGCATGGATGTCTGAAGCCAAATTGTGTATGTAGGTTGCCCCCCCTACCACAAAATCCAGAAAGCCGTCCAAGTTGTATATATATGCAAAATTTAAGGCAGATAAGTCAAACCACTACATGTATATGAGTGATTTTAGCCTGTGGCAGACAAACAGATGGACGCTGAGCAAAAATGGTTGCAGGTGACGCCACCAGTTTTGCGTATGATAAAGAGCTATGTGAGAACTATACACATGTAAAACTTTGGCCCAATCGGTCAAACGGTTCCCAAGATATGAGCTTGGATGGCTGCTGCATAAACTAGAATGCAGGTGGCGCCACCTGTCATAAAATCAAGAGAGCTGTCGGGGATGTATAAACCTGCAAAATTTTAGGCAGATATGTCAAACCACTGCCGAGATATGAGTGATTTTATCCCATGGCAGACAAACAGACAGGAGCTGTGCAAAAATGGCTGCAGGTGGCGCCACCAGTTTCGCGTAGGATGAAGAGCTGTGTGAGATCTATACACATGCAAAATTTTGGCCCAATCGGTCAAACGGTTCCCAAGATATGAGCTTGGATGTCTGCAGCGTAAACGTGAATGTAGGTGGCGCCACCTGTCATAAAATCAGAAAAGCTATCCAGGATGTTTACGCATGCCGATTTTCAGGTGAATTAGTCAAGTCACTGCAGAGATATGAGTGATTTTAACCCAAGGCAGACAAACAGATGGACACTGTGCAAACATGGTTGCAGGTTGCGCCACCATTTTTTGTGTATGTTAAAGAGCTCTCCGAGGGCTACATTTGTGCAAAAAAATTTAACTGATCGGTCAAACGGTTCCCGAGATATGAGCTTGGATGTCTGCAGCATAAACGTGAATGTAGGTGGCCCCACCTGTCATAAAATCAGAAAAGCTATCCAGGCTGTTTACGCATGCAGAATTCCAGGTGAATTAGTCTAGTCACTGCAGAGATATGAGTGATTTTAACCCAAGGCAGACGAACAGATGGACACTGTGCAAACATGGTTGCAGGTGGCGCCACCATTTTTTGTGTATGTTATAAAGCTCTCCAAGGGCTACATTTGTGCAAAAAAATTTTCCTGATCTGTCAAACGGTTCCGGAGATATGTGGATTTATGTGTGGAAACATACGCACAAACGGACGCAGAGCGCAGAGGAAAGGTCAGAGGTCAAAACAAAATCTGAGCACAGCAGTTCACATGTGACCCGAACATAATCCCGGGTTTCGTAAAATTCCACCCAGCGGTTACGGAGGAGTTCTCCGGACACCTACGCGGCCGCGGCCGCGGCGTGCAGCTGAAAACATAGTATCCGCAAAACTCTGTTTTGGCGGATACAATTACCAGTAATCATTGTATTAACAATCCAACATTAGTTACTTCACTACAATTTACCACATAGAAAACATGCTTTCCTGGCTGAATATTTCATTACTAACCTGTATTGCATTTCTCATGGTTTCCCAGTTGTGCTTCACTGTAAAAACACCATAAACCTTGTGATTATACAGTTTATTATTACAGACTCAATGACTGTTAACATAAATATATTTTTTTACCAAAAATATCCAGTGTTAATCACGATAACTGGAAATACATGAAACTTCATTCAAATCATAAACTGACAATCAACAATTAGCTACCAATGACAGTTACATGAAGTGAAATTTGAACACCTCAACAGCTACTAAGATTTCAGTGTCAGTTGAATTACCGTTATATTTTTCTGGGAAACAACAGAGACATGTACCAAGAGTTTGTAGGAATGCTTTGTATACAAAAAGAACACCTCTATACTATAGGTCGAAACTATTTCTTGAGCAAAAAAAACACTGAAGTGAATGGTATTTACTGAAAACAATACAGATTCCAGCTTTCATCAATTTATTCCTTTGGCATACATTACCGAACCAATGGAAAAAATTGAAAGTTAAATAAATCTGAAGCATTTGAAGAGTAATAATATATCAGAGTAAAAATTAAAATAAATCTGAAGTTAACATTATGCAAGAACTTTCCTTCCATTCTATACAATGTGACCTACTGAATTTGTCATACCTACTATCTCATGTGATATGGAACAAATAAGCATGGCTCCAAAAAGTAAATCAATATATTAAGGTACAATTTTATTAAATCACAATACATTTATCAAATATGTTAGGAAATAGTATGTATAACATGATTTACATGTTATACATATATTTTCATGTTATACATACATTTAAACTTATCTCTGGCATAAATTGCATATAATAATGTGAAGTCAAAGAGAACATAATGACTATGGTGAGGATATCCCCCTTACCTTCTTCTCCCAACTGCCAGCCAAACTTGCGGGCGTCTTCCATGTTGTGTCCTGATAAATATAATAAATATACAGAATTAATCCTTGAGACACAAGCCTGGTGCAATGTGATTTAGAACTATTGATATTCTGCATAACAATAAACAGACAATCAAAAGAATGCTGTATTAAATAATCATATTCACAAATGTTCACTATGTGGAACTTTACATGTATCTTCCTCATTCTCAATGACATCCCACACTGCCTTTAATTACTGCTGCATGGTCAGGCCAAAAACAAAGTGTACTGAAGAACTGTTCATATTTTATTATTCCAGTGTTTATTATGCTTTAATATTTGATGAACATATACAAAGTCCTAAATAATATTACTAATAGGTGTTCTTAAATTAAATTCCTTCAAAGAATTCACAGCACAATCATGTAAAACAGATAAATCTTTATATTGTTCATAAGCATCATTCAATAATTGAAAGACCTTTTAACACACTTCCTGCATTATGGAAAATTTAAGTTTTTTTTCCAAACTGATAAAATTTTTATTGACAACAAAAATGTTAACAAAATTCGACGACTCCATAAAACAATTTTTTTGGTCTTTTTTTGTTTGGAAAACTTGGGCGTGTTTTTGTTTCATGAACATGTTCCGGTCCATACGTCTGTTTATGAACAAAGACTGTTTTAGCCCACGAACACGAACATGTTTCTGTTTGTTGTTCAAGAAAATCGTAACTAACTTTGGGGGTTGGTTACACCACCAGGGGGTGCAGGAATAAAGTAAAGGCTGGCAACAATGGCCTCAAGGAAAGAAGTGCCGGCCCACACTTGGACTGTTCATTTTAATTTCACTGACTGATATAATGTTTAATTTGTCACCATTTAAATGATTCTCATATTTTTGGTACAAATAAATGAAATCAAATGACATGCATTGTGGAATAGTTATAAATGGTATTTTTTAAGGCGCATGTATCTGAACAACGCGTTTTGGTTACATGTTCTTGTTTGCATCATTTTGTAAACAGGAACAGGAACATGTTTGGACAACAGAAACATGCCCTAGAATGCAGCCCTCTGGTTGGCAAGATATAAACAGAACAGACCTAGAGGTCACGTTTATTTCTCTGAAGCCACTCTGTAGATATCTTGTGAGCAAACAGACAAACACTAAATGAAAAATGTATCCCTGCTGTATCAAGCAGAGTTAACAATATATAAAAGCATAAAATGGTAATTCCATGCAAGGGGCTCATGAAGTTTATGGCAGAAATGAGTTATAGAATTTATATGAGTGAATTTAAAAGTAAATGACATTTAACCATGGGGCTAAGAAGAAGATAATATGTAAGCCCTGTGTGGTACTTTGTGGTTATTATAAATGGCAGGGAGAGAAGAAAAAGATAAAAGAGATGTAGACAAGAAAGACAGGAGATGTAGACATGGAGCTGGTTATGAGATACACTCCTCATACCGTGGACATACAATGCAGTTATTCCAGATCTCCTTTGTTATAACCGCTGCTTTGTATGGCAAGATTCTGCAGGTTTCACCACCAGGGCTGGCACAGGACAAACAATCCTTATTGGATCAGACCAATCAGAGAGTGATATTGCACTGTGCATCCATCTCCAAGTTTTAAATCTGTGACACCTCGCTCTCTTTCGTCTGATTCTTGGCCTGTGCCAGACCTGGTGTTGAGGCCCAAAAAACTTGCTAATCAAAACAGCAGATAAAATGGAGGAGATCTGAAATGCCTGCAGTGAGGAGTATAGTTGTGAGACATCTTACCCAAGATGGCTGCCTGATGCATCAGCTTCTTGGGAATACAGCCCACGTTTACACAAGTTCCACCGAGACCTGTAACATACATATCAAAGATTAAATATAATCAAAAATACAATACATGATATACACAATGAAATGTCTCCTGAGAACAACATAGACAGAACCTATGCTTATCAAACTTTTCCATTTCTGAATCACAGGCTGACATAACAAACAAAGGTCCATACAAGATTGGGGTCTGCCAGGTACAAGAAAATACAGATCTCCAATATTATCCAGATACAAGAAAATATAGATCTCCAATATTACCTCTATTATTTTGGGATTCATGTTAAAAGCCAGGCACTGCACACTGTGAAGGTTAAACACACACCACAAAATTAATGGATTCACATGCCAGTTTGAAAACTATAGAACCACTAAACTAAGAAGGCCTCACCTGGAAAATAAGCTATTCCAGTAGACCTAATGTTTCGTCAGTACAATGGATTATTGTTCAGGGGTTTTAAAGGACAATAAATAAAATATTCAGATCACAAGAACAGCAGTTTTACTGCCATCCTCAGATTCCTTATGTTATTTTACTGGTTTAGGTTCTCTATTACACATATCTCATACACAATGACTTACAACAAGGTAGACTAAATCTTCACAGTTGAATATCAAGAACATTTTAGATACCATTTATATGGACTTTCAGCGTACATCTTGGCAGCAGGGTTACTCAAGTTAACTTCATGTATATATTATCAGCTTCATCTGAATTATTTATCAAAGACAAAAATCTTCTCAGGATGCAATGCCTGGATAGGTGGTCTATTCACTATGAAGTGGCCCATAAAAGTTTTATCAATCGCACCTTTGTCATGCATATGTGGTATCAATATCTTTCTTTCACCAAGAAAACATTACTTATGCAAACATCTATTGCTGATAAAGTTCACAAAAAGAAACCACATATAAAAAACAAAAGGCCTAGTATTTGAGAGAATTGAGCAGAGGCATTATGTGGCCTTCAGCATGTCAATTCATTAAACATGGATTAGTAATGATCCAATGTTTGTCATGGCCGATCCTTGTCAACAGGGACCTGACACACAGCTGCATGCATCAATTACTCGAACAGTGTTTTTGCTAGTTTAGTCCTCCTCCCCTCCACCATGGAGGCTTATCTGGGCTGAAGAATTTATTTTTCAAATTAATTTTTAAGTCAAACATTTTTAAATATGAAGAACAAGTGACCAATTGGTCATGACGCTCAGCTGATGGACTACGTTTTATTGGCTATAATGGGATACTGGATACATTTATGTGTTTGGTACTGGTTGTCCAAAGGGCAATGTACAGAAGCCTGTAATTTATCCCAATGAGGTCACAGTGACCTAATTACAGATGTGGAGGAAGATTACTGGTAGGAGTCTCTAGGTGCAGAATGTCAAGATTCAGCATCAGTGATGATGACACTCGTCATGATTATACATTTGCTACAGGTTTTAACAGTACAATCTCTAACATTAAGAAAAACACACATTAATCATAAAAAAATACAGGTGGCACCATCAGTCTGCAGGAACTGATGAAACACTTCATGATTAGTTATACAGATAGGCCTAATGGAGCTTTTGTATCAAATTTTTAATTATTCTGGGTGGTATTTACGAGCCCCATAGCTCAGAGGATATGGGTAAGAGAGACCTAATCTCAGGTTTCCAAAGAGATTTATCATGGACCTCCCAGGATATTAAGTTAGAAGATTCTAAGTCCAACGGTTATGATTTGGGCCCTATTAACAGACATCTGGTTCACAGACCTCCCTGGATGTTAAATTAAAATTCCAGGTCCAGTGGTTATAATTTGTGCTTGGTTGATGGACAGGCTATGGACAAAAATTGACTGCTTTAGCTCAGATGAGTGGTTTTGATATTAGGCAGTCCTGAAGAGTGATAATAGGTTTTTAAGGAAAACTGAGGTTTTTCCTTTATTTCTGGAAGTAACAAAGTCAAAGTGACCCCGTTTTCTGTTTGGTAGGATGAATTTGGATTCATAAATCTAATGGCTTCTAAATGTGATGGTAAGGCGGACAGACAGATGACAGGCAATGGACCATAACTATAGCTCAGATGACTTATAGTCAGCTGAGCTAACAATTAAAGAATATCACCCGTAAAACAGGACTCTTCCTTTTTTTTTTTGTGCCTGAGACTTCTAGAAAACCGGAAACATGGCCAAAGGATACGCAATTGCTTGCTATGGTTTTCTAATTCAATATCTGAAGTAGCCTTTGCTTTTCTGATGTAATACCTTATAATTGTATGCAATGTGTACAATATCGACATATTTTAAAATTAAATCATTGCAGTTTTCCAATACTTCCTTGAATAAAGCATAGGTGTAGGTCCTGTAACACCTGGCCTTTTTCTACATTGTTTTACTATATATAATACAAATAAAAATATATATAAACAAATTTTTAGAATAACAAGCAGTCTTAAGTAACAGCACAGAAACAGCATCCCTGGAAAAGGGGCAAGAAATTTTCACTGGTTTTTGAGGCAGCCTTTATTCTATCACAAAGAGCTCACCTGTGAGGCTGCGATTCAACATCCAAATTTGTGAACAATGACAAAAATATTTTTGTTCAGGCAAATAGTACACACCAAAGTTTGATTAGGATCCTGGTGAAGTTAGATATGTGGTTTCTGACTACTATTTTAGTTCTCTTAACTGATCACTGAAATGGACTGATTTTTAATATATTACTATGGATCTCTCCTGAGAGTCAGCCTCACAGAACATGATAAGGAATATAAAGCCAGGTGGATTTCAAGCTGTTTTTTAGTTGTGCAACATTTACCAGCAGGGGTTCTGCTGGTGCTCGCAAAATTCGCAAAATACGAAAATAAAATAAACTTGGCCAGTAAAAGAGCTCTGGCGAAAATTGCTGGCAAAATTTTATCAAGCCAGGATCGCGGAGTAGCATGTAATATTTCCTGTGCACTCGCAGTGGTCCGAGGGCCCCGCTGTGTCTGACTGTCTGTCAAGTTCCTGCAACTCTGCATGTTGCTTACGTCGGATAATGCTTCAGTCGTGGCCGCAAGTCTTTGTAACTTAAACTGCCCGGAAAGGGCAGACATAGTCGTAAAATGTCAGTAAGCAGTGTCTGTTTAGTTGAGCTGCTGGCTTGGTCAGTCTGTATCAAGTCAGTCCAGCTCAAGAACGCAGACCGACAGGCTTCAAACAGGATGGGTCGGCCACGAAAGCTGGACAAAAATGAGAGCAAACCTGCACCAGGTCAAGCAGATTTATCAGCATTTTTTGGTAAATCATTTTGAAAGAAAAGGGCACACTAAGAATCTGATTCCGAGAAAGAAAAAAACTGACGTGGACAGGCCCGCTAAATGTGTCGAATGTCAGGAAGAGAAGTCTAGTTCTAGCCCTGATAATACAACAGCGTCAAACACTTATGTCGTCAGTTCTGCTCAGCCACGGGACATATAAATTGTGACATGTCATCCGCCAATAGGGACATCTCATATTGGTCCAATGTTTTGGGCATATTACTCAGAATTTCTTTATTCTCTGTGCAATTATCAAACCTAGCACAAGTGCCAAGTTCCAAGCCTATGATTTTGCAGGATCTCATGACAGTAAGTGACTGATATATCCAATAAACATCTAACCCGTTTTCACACTATGCAGATAATGCAGATGTTGATTTTGTCATAGGATTCTGTCGAAGATTTATTAACATTGCAAAGAACCCTGGTACCGATTCTGTCATATAACAAGGTAGAAATCATGTGAGAAAAATATTTCAAGTTAGCCTGAAAAAAAATTGTCATGCATCAAAATCAGCATAATATGCACATTGCTTAACAGAGGCTTATTGGCTTCACTCACCCCATGTTGAACCCTGAGGGCTTGGCTTCACAAAGTCACAGCAAGCGACTTTAGCTCCCAGGGCTGCAGCTTCCTGTTAAATAACAAGTATTGATTCAGCAAACAGATGATGAATTACCTGAAACAGTTCACCTGGCAGGGCAGCCATACCTGTTAATTAATATGCAAGTAAAAGAAGGTGCTTTAGGTGCCGTCTTACTCCTGATTCAAAACAGGGTCATCAGAATAGCTCATCCTGATTTTACATATTTATAATTCTTTATTTTGTGTAAAAATAATATTTTACTTGGAAAAAGGATAACATTCATTGTTAGAGTCATGAAACACAGAAAATTTAGGAAGCTCATTCAGAAAATTTATTCTGGGACTATGGTTTGCTGGACATCATACAGATTATTATAGACATACATAAAGATGTCACTAACCCTCCTAGAAGACTTCAGAGCATCTACATAAATGATGAATACAGCTCTGTTACAATAATAGACTACAACTAGGGACCCATGGGTCTCGACGCTCAGCTGCATTTGTCTATAAGTATATATGTTTATGAGGTTTTCCAAAATATTGGTCCTGTGATCAGTTTGAAGCCAATCAATCTACCTAAACCAGAGTTATCACCCATAAACTAATTTGTGAATAGATGGGCCCTGTGACCTTTACCTTTGACCTTGTGACCCCAAAATTAAAAGGAAACTTCCCCTATTTGCAGGTGCATCACATTTTGATGATGGAAGGATTGATATGAAAAGTTTGGCTTAAAATGCATCCACAATCTTTCTAAAGTAGTGGGTCCTGTGACCTTCACCTTTTATCTCATGACCCCAGAATCAACAGTTCTTACTTTAGTGGTGGGCTATATATAAGTCAAGTTTGTAACCAATATTTCAAACCAAACTGGTGTTATCATCTGGCAACTAATATGTGGATTGATGGCCCCCATGATCTTGACCTTTGACCTTGTGACCCCAAAATCCATAAGTTAGCTCCATTATTGGCAGGTGAGCAACATCTGGGGTGGGTTATTGGTGGGTCATATATTAGTCAAAATTGAAACCAATATGTCAATCCAAACTGGAGTTGTCATCCAGAAACAAATATGTGAACAGATGGGCCCCTGTGACCATGACCTTTGACCTTGTGACCCCCAAATCAATTAGGTCCTTCCCTTATTGGCAGCTCAGCTATATGTGCAAGATGGAAGGATTGGGATAATAAGTATGTCTTCTTAAAATGCATCCACAACCTTTCTATATATGTGGGTTAGGTGACCTTGACCTTTGACTTCATGACTCCAAAACTGAACAGAATCTTCCCCTATTCGCAGGTTAGCAATATCCTGAAGATGGAAGGTTTGGGATGAAAAGTTTGGCTTCAAATGCATATGCATTCTTTTTAAGAAGTGGGTCCTGTGACCTTGACCTTTGGCCTTATGACCCCAGAATCAAAAGGGTTCTTACATTATTGTTGGGTCATATTTAAGTCAAAATTGAAACCAATATGTCAATCCAAACTGGAGTTAACATCCAGACACAAAAATATGAACATATGGGCTCCTGTGACCATGACCTTTGACCTTGTGACCCCCAAATCAATCAGGTTCTTCCCCTATTGGCAGTTCAGCTATATGTGCACATTGGTTTCAATTTTGACTTAAATATGACCCAACAATAATGTAAGAACCCTTTTGATTCTGGGGTCATAAGGCCGAAGGTCAAGGTCACAGGACCCACTTCTTAAAAAGAATGCATATGCATTTGAAGCCAAACTTTTCATCCCAAACCTTCAATCTTCAGGATATGTGCAATGAAAGGTTTGGGATGAAAAGTTTGGCTTAAAATGCATCCACAATCTTTCTAAATAAGTGGGTACTGTGACCTTGACCTTTGACCTCATGACCCCAAAACTGAACAGAATCTTTCCCTATTGGCAGGTTAGCAATATCTTGAAGATGGAAGGTTTGGGATGAAAAGTTTGGCTTCAAATGCATATGCATTCTTTTTAAAGAAATGAGTCCTGTGACCTTGACCTTTGACCGCTGGACCCATAAATTGACAAGGTTCTTACTTCAGTGGTGAGTCATATATAAGTTAGGTTTGAAACCAATATGTCAATCTAAACTGGAGTTATCATCTGGAAACTAATTTCTGAACAGATGGCCCCAGTGACCTTGACCTTTGACCATGTGACCTCAAAGTCATTTATGCAGCATACAGGAAGTAATAGAAAGTAATATGTATTACTCTATTACTTTGCCTTCTGTTTCTATTACTATTACAGCTCAAATTTTTGAGTCTATTACTATTACTATTACTATTACATGGAAAAAGCTGTAATAGTCTTTTACTATTACTATTACTTATTACTATTACCCCATGTCTGTTTATGCTCTCCCCGTACTGGCAAGTCAGCTAAATGCGCAAAATGGAAAGTTTGGGATGAAAAGCTTGGCTTAAAATGCAGCCATAATATTTTTAAATAAGTGAGTCCTGTGACCTTGACCTTTGACCTAGTGACCCCAAAATCAAATAGGTTCTTGCTTTAGTGATGGGCCATACATAATTTAAGTTTGAAGTCAATGTTTCAATACAACCTGGAGTTATCATCTGAAAACAAATTTGTGTGGATTGACGAATGGACAGACAGACAGACAGGGTGATAACAATATGGCATCCAATTGTGATCAATGAAACACCAGGTTTTGGGACACTAGATGTAATAACAGCTGAGAAACTGACAGAATTGCTGTCATTTTATAGTAAAAACAAGGGACCTATGGGTCACGACGCTCAGCTGTTATATATGATAAAAAAATATTATTTAGAAATGAGGCACATGCTGGTTTTGTGTGGTAATAAATAAAGCTGTAATATGAGTTGTTGTTGTTTATCTTATGTATGATTTTGATAGTACCTTTGGAGACAGGGAAGAGGATTGATTTCATTTATTTTATTAACAAATGGAGTACTATTGTCACACAGATTTTGACTTGGCAATATAACTTATAAGCAGAATATATAATATAAGGATTTAACTATTAATTTAAAAAAATTACAAATATTGTCCCAAATATAATTTTTATTAAAAATAATAAGAGAATCATATGATTTTTTAAAATGAAATATAACTGAAATGATTATTAAAATAATATTAAAGAATTTATTCATGAATGCATTCATGAATACATTTTGAAAGTATTTGCACTGGTATTCATATACTTTCATTTTTACCTGAATTCCCATTCTTTATGCAAGAAATTTTATAATGGAGTACATAATCATATTCGTATTTAAATACAATTACAAAGTATTCGCACCTTGTCTGGTATTTATTCAGTTTTCACCAAACAATGATGTTTAGAATCCAGAATATACAAAATTCACACACTTAAATAATGATCATAAGTACCTGGTTTTATGGCTTTTATTTATATTAAAAAATAACTGTAATAAATTCATTTTGGACTAATTTCACATCATTGTACACACTAGACACAGTAGGAATCTAGATTAATATTATCAACTGCATCTTTGTCTATCATTAATTTCCATCATATGATCCCTAATGATTAGTAATGAATGATATGATTTACTTCTTTATCATTAAAATTGAACTGAAAAATACCATAGGTGACTGCATGGTGTTATTTGGAATACGTGACATTCTATCCATCATTACAAGATTCTTATATCATCAGTAACTGCAAGTTAATTTCCTGTTATAATAAACTAACAAATTCCTTTTCTATTTTTCATTAATTTTTTATTAAAAACCAATTAAAATTTATTAATTTATTGTTTATTGTATGTAGTTGGTTAAAACTACTAGATGAGTTGGGTTGGACACCTGGATCAACTGTGGCTGGCCATAAGCTGCCTGGATTCCCTGTATGCCTCGCCTCAAGCATGCATAATTTGCTGAAAGTTCAACAAGGTCAACATACAGGTGACTCAAGAGGGGCTGGAGAGAGCCAAAGTCTGACAGGGTCTCATAAAAACATTAATAATAGCTACAATTTTTGGCCAATTTCTTTCAGCTTTCTAAACTTAAAAGCTGAAATCCTTATGTGTGCATGATATGAAAATTATATCAACAGTGCTCACAGGAAACAAAAGTGCCATGGTCAAAGTTGGTCAAAATTTAAGTTACTAATTTTACATTTATACTAATAACTTATAAAATTTGAAAAATTCATAACTAATTTTGGGTATTCAATTGAATCTTGATTAAATAATGTTACATCCCTGACAAAAAATCTCTAGCTTCAGCAATCCCCTTGTTAAGGGAGTAAATATATTTCTTGATTTTTTACAAAGTGCATTATGTTTGGGCCCATAACTTAAAACAATTACGCAATACTGACATCATTCTTGCATGTGCATAGAGAATGAAAAATATGTATATTATTTATGATTAAAGTCAGATCAGTGGTTTTGATATTAGGCAGTCTTGAAGTGTAACAATGGGTTTTTAATGGAAAAATGAGGTTTTTCATTAATATCTTGAAGGTATTAAGTCCTAGTGACCAAATTCTTGGCATGGTAGGGGATTTTGGAGACATCTAGCTGTATGCCGAATTTAAGGAACTAAGAGCTGAAGCTGGGGAGCTGAGCTCTTGCAAACTGCATAACACTAGCTTGATGTATACAATATGTTACATGGTGCTTGAAAACTTGAATAAAATCTACAGTTTTTGATCAACTGGTTTCAAATTTTTGGTGTTAACAGTTGAAAAGGTAACAAAAACATGCTGTGAAAAATTAAATCCACAGTACTTACAGGAAAAAAACGTGCCATGGTCAAAGTTGGGCAAAATTTAAGGAACCAATTTTTTATTTTTATTAATATTTTTAAAAAATTTAAAAGATTTTCATCTAATTTTGGGTATACAATTTAATTTTGATTAATTAAAGTTATATTACTGGAAAAAAGGTCCATAGCTTTAACATGTTTTGTGTTAAGTGATCAAATATCTTTCCTGATTTTTTACAAAATGCATTATGTTTGGGTCCATAACTTTTTTAAATTATATAATACAGACATATTTTCTTGAATGTACATAGGAACTATATAGAGGAATATTTATGGAAAATATGAGGAAAAACAGATGAGTGGTTTTGATATTAGGCAGTCCTGAAGTGTGAAAATAGGTTTTTAATGAAAAATTGAGGTTTTTCCTTAATTTCTCAAAGGAACGAAGTCGAAAAGACCCAGTTTTCGGCTTGGTAGGAGAACTTGGGTACATCTAACATTATGCCGGATTTTGGATTCCTAGCTCTTACGGTTTCAAAACGTGCCACATCTACGGACGGACGGACGGACGGACGGACGGACAGACGGACGGACGACGGACAATGGACCACGACTATAGCTCAGATGACTTATAGTCAGCTGAGCTAAAAATGGAAAAATATTCGTTAAAATAACAAAAAATACAGATGGCGCCACCACTTTTTTCGGGAACTGACATAAATAGTCATGGTCAATATTCAAGGCAAGATTCATGACAATCCATGCATTAATTATCAAGATATTCGAGGTTTCGTATTATATTTTTGATTATTCTTGGGGATACTTAAGCCCCATAGCTCAGAGGATAAAGGTTACAGTGACCTAATTTCAGGTTTCCAAGGAGATTTTTTATTGACCTCCTTGGATGTTCACTAAGAAGTTTCTAGGGCCAGCAGTTACGATTTGCGCCCTGCTAACGGACAGCCGGCCGGACGGACGATGGACAAAGCGCCATTCCTATACCTCAGTTGACTTACAGTCAGCTGAGTTAAAAAATGGATCCTCCAATATCAATCAGGTCACAGTCATACAAATTTCATCTTGGCTGCAGCCTGTCCTCCTGAATATCACCTAATCACCTTGAGTTTGTGGTTATTTATTTATATCTTACAATGGCTCAATCTGCAGCCAGAATCCCCTTAAACTACAGTTTAATTTTAGTCATAAGGAGTCAGATCTTACCTTGGCTGCAGCCAATCCTCCTGAACCCCCTCCAATCACCACCAGGTCATAGTCATATTGACTTGGAGCAGAGTTTATCATGGTCATCAACCGGTTATCGCTGTGAGCTTTCAAGGTGGCATCGCAACCACCTGAAAAATAGAAAGATAATATTAACAATGATGATTATCAAAACCTCAGCATAAATATCATGATGTCCCGCTGCTTGTCCCATGGCTATAAGCTACATAAGCTCTGTGTACTTAACTTTTTGCTTGCTATAGCATGATTTGCTTGGTATTGACACCAGGCACTGGGAACATGACCAAGAATGTTCAGACGGATAAAGAGTGGGGGTTTGTAACGCGCATCTGAAGCTCCATAAGCAGCAGTTATGCTATGCTCAACTATTGCTTCACTACCCACTGCAATAAACTGCGGTTGCCGGTCAGGTTTGGCCACCAGGCGATGCTGTCTTTGTGAAACTCCCCCTGCATTATATTTAACCAAACACATTGCAGATATCACCAGCACAACAGGATGTTTTTGAGGTACCGGTCACTTTGAACTGTGGTTGAAAGTGCTTGGTAGCCCAGATTTTTTAAACTCCCGTTGGAATACACACAATGCAATCGGCAACTTTAAACAGTCTCTATACTGACTTGCTGGTGTGACCTGAGGTCAGTTTTCCCCCACTGTCTGCATATTTCCTCTCATGTCGTGCTACACGAGTTTGCCATAGCCGTAGCCATATTTGTTTACAACTCTAAGCCAATCAGATTTCTTCTACCAGTTCTGCAGATTTGTTAAAATGCAAAGCCAATCAGATTTTACTTTATCCAGTGCAAACTCACTGGGTGTTGCCAAATCTGAAGAATCCTGCTATTTCTCACAGAGTGTGAGTGGAAGGTCACCAGGTCATGTGCTGTGTTCAGAGTACATGTATCTGAGATTGAAACCAGTATTACTCCACTCTTATTGGTCTGAAAAGTATTAGCCCTGGTGGTGAAACCCAACAAACCATGCTATAACAAGCAGTGCTTATGAGGAAGGAATAATAAAATAACTGCAGCACAAAACCACTGCATAAGATTGTACATGATATGTAAATGCTAAGGATGTACTTTCTAGATATAAGCAACCATAATTTCAGCTCCTTTGAGCTAACCAAAAGTCCCTCTTTCAGTGACCAAATGCCTTGTTATGGTTTCTCATAAGAGCATTAAGGAAGTAGGCAGGTATGATCAGGGACAAACTGAGGTTTACTGAAAGGCTGAATGACTAAAGGCTCTTTATTAACAAGTCCCAGGGAAGTCACTGGAATGTCAACTTTCATGTTTGTCTTTGCTGCAGGTCTGGCACAGATTTGTTCTGAGGTGAAAATAAAATGGTAACCAAGTTTGTTTTGGATGTAAAGCAGCTTGCGAAATCATACAATGTCATATCTGAGGATATCGCAGTGTATGTAAACTCCTACTTTGCTTGATGTGAAATGTTAGTGAGAAAGATTTTAAAATACATTTCTATATTAAATACCTTTAAACCTACGTTTACCTTGGCAAAAACTTGTTATTTGTTGTTGTTTGCTTGTCTTTACCACTATTGAAAAGTAGTAGGCAATTAAATAATATGTGGATCATTTATTAAAATTAATTAAATAAATTAATTGAAGAAATGACATGCTGATTCAAGCACACTGGTCAGTATGCAGTTGAGTCTCAGCATATCTAACCAGTCCAAATTTAAGACATTGACCAGGTATTCATAATTTCATATTTTGACATTTCTATGGTATTACCGTGCATTTTTGTTTCTAAACTATTTATAAATATAATTTTTACAAGTATGATCAGCAGTACGAAAATAAAAGGAAATGGCCAAAACATTTTTTGAATTTATTCATTATTTACTGAAACATACAGATACTTTCTGTAACAGGTTTACACTCAACCTTATGGTGACACTTGTAACATAAGAACGTGATCTGGCTGTCCCTGAAACCTTGTTGTGGTGACATGCATGTTTATGGCTATGGGGTGATTGAGAGACAAACTTGACCATGACATCAGCGTAACTTTATTGGTCTCCTGTCTGCCTGTGACATTTACTTGAGCACTGACTTTGGACACTGCATACCTCAACAGCTAGTGGGAGTTTCTTCTCTGACCTGAGAGTGCAGAGATGTCAGAGTTGGGTTACCCATAATACTGAAAATTGCACCATAAATCTCAATAAAGAAATTAATATTTTAATATATTTTTACTATAACTCTCAGACTACAATTATACTGTAAGCCAAACTATCTACAACAAACCCTCACCTATAGACCACCTCTGTTTAACAACCACCTCAAAATAACATCCACTTTTTCACATTTCTAAATCATTTTTGTTCTTTTTATCAGACAGAGTTGACAACCACCTCGAAAATGCGACCACTTTATCAAGGTCCCATCAGTGATCGCAATTTTCGAGGTTTCACTGTATTAGGTATGTTTGTGTACTTTCTAACATCATACACCATGTGGGAAAAAGACTCAATTCTGACTTAGCAGATTGATAACTTAATATATTGGTAAACTACCCTATTTGTTTGTTGAATTGAAACCATAGCCAATTGATGATGGACAAAGGACCATCAATAGAGCTTAGTTGATATAAAGTCAGCTCAGATCAAATTGATTTGTAAAAATAAGGGCAGCAATTCCTTGGAAAAATTTATTTTTTGGTTTGCCCTTATTGTTGGAGAGAGGAAACAGAATAATTTTTTTATGAATCCTAAAAAATGTTATAAGGTATAAATTACATTGGATACAACTAAGGAAATATCACTGGTGACTCAGCAAATTGTCAGAGGGAAATCAAATATCCGGTAAATCCTTATGAGCAATCGCTCAGAATCAGTCTCCATCAGTGTGTGCTTAAAGTGCTCAGATTACCTGACAAGTTTGATGAGGATTAATTAATCAGGTGTGATTAATCCCAAAACAAAAAGAGATAATACTTTCTCAGCCAGGATGTAATATAATCAATTTAATGCAAGTATATAGAAAAGTTAAACTGGGCTACAAGGATTAGCTTAAAGTACTATAATACTCGGCAGATGTTTTATGTGAACCTGACTGTGTGATATTGATATTTAACTTCCAGGTATGACAAGCTGTTATGCAGAGAAGGCAGATGTACTAGGTGGTAAGGCTTAAACCCAAGAAAAAACAAATGCTCTTACGAGAGCAGCTCTGAAGGTAGCAGTCACCTAACACAAGATCAATATCACTTAAGTAGCTTAACAAAAGTGCTTAACAAAAAACAAAGACGTCTGCTACGGGCATTGGTTTTATTAAAGGTGTTTTACTACAAATACAGGACGAGGAGAAGTCCATGGACAATTAATAGATCAAGATGCCACATAAATAATGTTCACAGATAAAATACCTTCAGACAGTAACATGTTCTATCTATCTATCTATCTAATCTATAAAATCCAATAAAATCTAAACTTATCTCATCTCATGTAATATTTAATCTATCCTATCTATCCTATCCTTACTTATCCTATCCCATCCCATCCAATCAATCAATCCATCCATCCATTTACCTGTACTATCTACTACAAAAATTGTCCTGTCTGTATGTTTATTTGTTTTTCCCTGAATCAGACCATTTCACAGAATCAGACCATTGCAGTCAGGCACTTTTGCTATCAGCATCAAATTGGTCTGCATTCTGTAATTTTGCACATCTGACAGACGCAGGTAGTAAAAAGCAGCCCATTGTCATGTCCCCTTTCGGGGCTTAATGAGGGTAACAAACAGACGGGGCAATCTTAGTAGTATTAAGATAGATTGCACCGATTTCCATGAAAGTTTGCAGTGGGATGGGACATATGCCATATGATATAATATTTTGACTTGGAGTGATGATGCACTCAACAGAGTATATGTATCTTATACATGTAATAGTCCCATACACGTGTGGTTTTAAGAATTGTCAATAGAGTGATTAAAAATAAGACCAGTATGACTGTAGTCACTTGATTTAATACATCTTTATAAATACAAAATCTAACAAATAAGTTAATTTTAATAACACAAAAGATGGTACAGCCAGTTAGAGGAAAACCACTAATGAAGGAAATTTGCCCATCACAGCACCTGCAAGTTGTATCACCATTAGCTAAGCTGAGGCTAAATAGCTTTTGCAGATGAACAATACAAAAACATGAATGATGATCTCATTTGGGCCAAACTCAATCATCAAGATATTTTTAGACTGGATGTCTTAAACACACATAAATACAGTTTGGCATAAATCTGGTAATGATATTAATTCATGAAAGATATATTAAATACTGATGAACTGAAGGAACCCTCTGGGGATGACCATGTCCTTACTGCTTATTACAGTAGGATAACCAGGACCTCACTAACAGGGTAATGAATACGTAATTTAGCATATAGGATGACCTATGTTCCATGTTAATAATTTTCCCTGTGATAGATCACCATGCAACAAGCGCATGTTTATATACGCCAATAACATCAAACAGAGCATATACATATATATATATATATATATATATATATATGTGTACACCTAACATCAAGCACAGCATACATTACTCAAATCAGTGTACACACAACATGGTTACTTATCACAAGGATTTAAATTTATGAACAAAATTCCAAGATAAAATGGAAAACTATGTCCTTTAAATGGAAAACTAAGTCCTTTAGCATATTAATTTATATAGAGTATTGATAGAGCAACCTTTTATTTTATTAACAAGGCCTACAGGCATAATGCAAACCTGTGCAATGGTTTATTCAACAGGTATAATGCTTCAATGCTGGGCCATTACTTTTCAAGTAGGCCTACATAGCTTGTTTACAACGAAGGTATCAGAGATGTATACATATGCCTAATTTAAGGCTGAAATCCTCTCCTGAGAAATAAGCAGGGACATACACTGTGCAAAAATTATTTTAGGTGGCGCCACCAGTCTTGTATACCTCAAAGCTTTAAGATATATATAATTATGCCTGATTTCATGCTGATATATCAAATTCCTCTGGAGAAATAAGCAGGCACATACACTGTGCAAAAGTCATTGCAAGTGGCAACACCTGTCTTTTGAATGAGAAAGCCATCAAAGACACAAAGACAGGTCAAAATATCAGGCCTATACATCAAACATCTCTTGAGTTTTATGTACTGGGCTGACCAGGCTTAGGTGAGAAAGGCAGTTGCCCCAAGGGAACTGTGACAAATTGCTGGCTCAAGCTACTGCACTGAGTGAACTCTTGACCTGCACCTGGCTTGACTGAGTGAACTCTAGACTTATACCTGGCTGCACTGAATGAACTCTTGACCTGTTGCCTAATCTGATACAGTTGCCAGTCTGCCTAAGCTATAAATAGATCCAGACTGACCTTTAGCCAGTTGCCATATCTGAAATAGTTGGCAGTCTGTTAAGCTATTTAACCTGAAATCAAGTGGCATGATGTTATAGATGCTGATAAAGTGTGATGCCAGGCTAGATGTAACTGCTTCACACAGCTAACATATATGGTAAAATGCAATCTCCATAATTCAGCCAAAATTCAGTCAAGTGAAACCATTAGAGAAAATTATTAAAAGAATTATTGTGGGGAATATTCATGTAAAGTATAAAACAAACTGGCTTCAGTGGCATCTGTCAAAAAATGTTTTGCAGGTTTATAACTCACATGGGAAGATACAGCAAACTGGCTAAAATCAGCTTCCTGTAACTCCCGTCAAAAAGCACTGAACCGAAACCATTTGAACAAACTTGAATTATCAACATCTTAGAATAATTAATGTGTGAGATTTAAGAATTTGGCCCAGTGGTTTTTGAGCTCATAGGTTGGCTAACAAGTCAAATTTTCCAATATATGGTGAAACAAGGGAAACGGATCTATCCTTTGCTGTGCTTAAATTTTGACTCTACCTTCATTTAATGAATTATGAATGAGCAGATGAATGGGACCTGCTAAAAAAATAAAACAGTTAAAAAATAAAATACTACCAGTGGTCACTCTTGATTCAGAAACAGTGAGGGTCACAAGAGGTGATACCGTGCGAGACCAGAGAAGCTGGAGGAGAGTACTTGCACTTTTGACTTAAGGTTACAGAAGAAGAATAATGAAATATCCACATATCATTTAATAATTAATAGGAATCTGGAGCCTTTGTCAAAGGTTTTACAATAGGATGATGCATCTTCATTACAGAAAATGTCAAGAGGTGAGGGCTGAAAATCATTTTCAATATTAATTATATTATTTTTTAGACAGCTTGAGAGCAGGTAATTTGTCAGTCTTACAAGCAAGGTAATGGGGGTGGTGGTGTTATGGTAAAGGTGCCAGGCTCATGATAGAGAGGTCGGGAGTTCAAATTCGACTGACCCCAACCATGCAAAGACGATAGGGTAAGTTCCCAACTGCAAGTGTGCCTCTGTCCACCAAGCAGTAGAAATGGGTCCTAGTTTATACAGGGAAGGTAACCTGTGATGGACTAGCGTCCAATCCAGGAGGAGTTTAGCTCTTTAGTCGGATCATGCTACAGAAACCCGGATAAGCTCTGGCCTGATGAGACCCTAGGCTCGGGTGTAAAAGCCTAACAGACTTTACCTTAAGCTGAAAGTCTGAAGAATGTCCAGGATTTATATCATGTTCGCCAGAATTTTTTCCCCTGTAAATGCTTACAGATAAGATGATCTAATCATTAAAGGGGCCCAATCACCTATACAGCATGTTGAGTTACAACAAAAATAGCTTCTCTCCTTAAAATAAATCTGTACCTGCTGAAATATTGCCTCGAAACCGTTTGCTTTCTCCTGTAAACAAGTGTTAATAAACAGTGAACCGGGCGCAATTGCGGGTGTAAACATAAACACATGGTGTCGGGCCCTGTGCTGCGTGGAGCCACAACATGTGCAAAGCAGGAGATGCCCTGACTGACTTCGTCCAAAAAATGTGATACATGTTTCCGCTCGCTGAAACACCGCGTGTTGCACCTCTTAATCGGACCTCCGGTCACGCGGCCTTGTTATGGTAAACAACCAAAACACAGGGCAATAACAAGGTGTTTAACAGTCGTATGTGACTGTTTGCTGGAATGGTTTTGCAGGGAAACTTGTATAAAGCAAAACTGAACTGATAGTGTGAAAGAATAGGAATAATATTGCTCCTGATTAAGTCCCTTTAAGACTTCAGATATGTAAGCAAAATTACTATCCTTGTTTGTTTATAGGAAGGTACTGCATTCTCCATTAAACCTTGTGGAGTGAATTCAGCTCACCCTTCCTTTATGGGGTCTTTCCTGGGACAAGCCCCATTTTTTAATCAAATTTTATGGAAGGAAAAAAATTCAGTGATTTTTGTGTAATCAAGCTGACATAAAAAGAAAAATAACACAAACAATGATGCAAACATACCCCTGTTGATGAAAGTAATTAATTTTTTTTACATTCAAGAACAAACTTCTCATTTTGAGGTTGAAAAGCTGCTATATTTATGAATGTGCCTGACAAATTCAGATGACGATTGGCACTCATACAATCTGGATTAGCTCGTAGGGAAAAAAGAATAAACAAGGGACCTATGGGTCACGGCGCTCAGCTGTTATATATGATTAAAAAATATGATTTAGGAATGAGGCATATGATGGTTTGGTGTGGTAATAAATATAAGCTTTATTATGAGTTGTTGGTGTTTAGCTTATGTATGATTATGATATTATCTTTGGAGACAGGGAAGAGGATTGATTTCATTTATTTTATTAACAAATGGAGTACTATTGTCACACAGATTTTGACTTAGCCAAATAACTTATAAGCAGAACATATGATATAAGAGTTTAACTATTTATTAAAAAAAAATTACAAATATTGTCCCAAATATAATTTTTATTAAAAATAATAAGAGAATCTTATGATTTTTTAAAATGAAATATAACTGAAATGATTATTAAAATAATATTAAAGAATATATTCATGAATGCATTAATGAATACATTTTGAAAGTATTTGCACTGGTATTCATATACTTTCATTTTTACCTGAATTCCAATTCTTTATGCAAGACATTTTATAATGGAGTACATATTCATATTTGTATTTAAATACAATTGCAAAGTTTTCCCACCATTACTGGCATTTATTCAGTTTTCACTAAACAATTATGTTGAGAATCCAGAATATACAAAATTCACACATTTAAATTATGATCAAAAGTACCTGGTTTTATGGCTTTATTTATATTAAAAAAAAAAAAAATGTAATATATTCATTTTGGACTAATTTCACATCAATGTACACACTAAACACAGTAGGAATCTAGATTAATAATATCAACTGCATCTTTGTCTATCATTAATTTCCTTCATATGATCCCTAATGATTAGTAATGAATAATATGATTTACTTTTTTATCATTAAAATTGAACTGAAAAATACCATAGGTGACTGCATGGTGTTATCTGGAGTACGTGACATTCTATCCATCGATACAAGATTCTTTTATCATCAGTAACTGCAAGTTGATTTCCTGTTATTATAAACTAACAAATTCTTTTTTATTTTTCTTTAATTTGTTATAAAAAAACAATAAAAATTTATTAATTTATTGTTAATTGTTATGTTGTTGGTTAAAACTACTAGATGAGTTGGGTTGGACACCTGGATCAACTGTGGCTGGCCATAAGCTGCCTACCTGCAACAGTGTATGGCTCGCCTCAAGCATGCATAATTTGCTGAAAGTTCAACAAGGTCAACATACAGGTGACTCAAGAGGGGCTGGAGAGATTTAAGGTCTGACATGGTCTCATAAAAACATTAATAAAAGCTACAATTTTTGGCCAATTTCTTTCAGCTTTCTAAACTAAAAAGCTGAAATCCTTGTGTGCATGATATGAAAATTATATCAACCGTGCTCACAGGAAACAAATGTGCCATGGTCAAAGTTGGGCAAAATTTAAGGTACTAATTTTATATTTATACTAATAACATATAAAATTTGAAAAATTCAGGACTAATTTGGGGTATTCAAATGAATCTTGATTAAATAATGTTACATCCCTGGCAAAAAAACTCTAGCTTCAGCAATCCCCTTGTTAAGGGAGTAAATATATTTCTTGATTTTTTACATAGTGCATTATGTTTGGGCCCATAACTTAAAACAGTTACACAATACTGACATCATTTCTGGCATATGCATAGAGAATGTATAGAAAAATATGTATATTATATATGATTAAAGTCACATCAGTGGTTTTGATATTAGGCAGTCTTGAAGTGTAACAATGAGTTTTTAATGGAAAAATGAAGTTTTTCATTAATATTGTTATGTGGTAAGAGGTGTTAATATCTATTATAATTAATTACTGATTTTAACGCAATATTTTGGTACACATAAGATCAGTTACCAGTTCAGCAGATGGAAAGACAGATAGAGCGACAGAGAGAAATGATAATAGCCTAAATTGGTGTACCAACGCATTGTCTACCATTGTAAGACAGGTGTTTGGATTCCGATCTCCATATGTCGGTTAGCATATAGGTTTAGAAAAGAAGCTGATAAATGAGTATTTTAATGGACATAAATTCTGAATGCAGACAACCAGTGATTACTATAGACTGGTATAATTGTTATAGCCATGTGAATGTAAACTTAATCAAGTAAGCCAAAATAGATTCTGTTATTATAGGCATCAGCAGAAGCCAGGTTTAGATCTGGATGACAGTGTAAAATGATATAAAAGTCAAAGGTACGGTGAATACCGGCCTGCGCATGAGGCAGTAATTTAGGACCGGAAAACTGTACCAAAAGTGAGTCAGTAAGTAGCTGGGTCACACAGAATTGATCAGGAGACAAATATATACCCTGAATATATTAAGGACTGGAATATAATGATATTACATGAGCTTTAGGTAAAACAAGGAAAAAGTTTGTGCGTAGGCAAAAGCCGAAGCCATATATGGTTATCTAAACATTCAGGTATGTCATAATGACACATATCCAATATCCAATAGAAAAAGTGTAAGATGATGTAAGGGTTTGTGACGTAGTAATACTGATACAAAATCCTGTGTTGGGCTGGGAACTGGCAGACAGACCCACGCCATCATCAACATGTAAACCAAGACAACTGGAAATAAAACAGCACAATATCCAACTTGGACTGTCTCAGTTATTCACCTGACGCGCCGTGTGACTGTGTTATGGCCAGGGAAGAACTCCCCTAATTCCCCGTTGTAACACATTGGTGGAGATCCGGTTTTGGTACAACGATCTACCTCGTCACGACATAATCAATATGGCACCAACAGGACAGAAGACATCATCAGATTCTACACCGTCAGGTAAAATAGACTGTTCAGTTATTCCCATGTTTTATGGAGATGGTGACACAGATGCAATTGACTGGCTCGACCGTTTTAACACCACGGCTGTCCTACTAGGCTGGACGAAACCGTCCGTAGAAGGTCTTAGAAGCGATCAGAGAGCTGAAATATTCTCCTTAAAACTAGCTCCAGGTAGTGTTGCCGCGTCTTGGTATCGTTCTCTACCTTTAGACACGCGTAAAGACTTTACAAAACTAGCAGAAGCTTTTACACAACGTTTCGCGCGTAAGGGTCAGAGACTCGCTATTTTAAGAACTTTTAATACAAGAGTTTTTCAGTCCAACGAAACTGTTGATCATTACATTGATCACCTCCGTAATATGGGAGCGCAGCTCGGTAAATCTGAACAGGATATCATGGACGCCATTAAAATTGGGTTTCCTAGAGGAATCCAACAATACATAGACTTAAAAGAACCACAAAATCTTGAAGATTTGACAGAACTGGCTCGTAAGGCTGTTGAATTTCATCCCATTACCAACTCGCCGATTCTGCCACAACTTAATATAACGGAGCTGTGTGAAGAGATCAGCAACGCTGTTTGGCAGCGGGCCCCGTCGACCGCCACCGAATCTCCGCTGAGACGACCTCGCACACCATCACGTGAGCGCACAGGAATGCGTTCCGCATCACCTGCACCCCCTCCCCGCTGGCGATCTCCGGGACCACAACAACCACGCTCCACTCAAGGTTACAGACCACCCAGACGATCATCGCCAGGTAACAGTCAGCCACCTTCGCCGTGTCCACGGTGTGGTTATAATCATTGGGCTTATCTATGTAGATTTAAAAATGTTAGCTGTAATTTTTGTGGTGAAATAGGCCATTTGGCCCGTGTATGTCGCAACGCTAAAACTACTCCTAAAACTGTACGGTTTGATAGAGTAATGTTTAAATAGGATATAACGCCTGATCCTGAACTGGACCGTAGCGCTTTAACACAAAATTCTCCATCAATCAGTAGACATAACCGTCCTCTGAACCAGGTCCTTAGAGACCCCGATATCAAATGTCCCCATATTTTAGTCAATCTTCAAAATAACAGATATAATAATTTGGTTACAGCTACAGTTAATTCCCTCGAAGTCCAATGTTTATTAGACACGGGAGCTCAAGTCTCTTGTATTGATTGGCATACCATACAAAATCTAAACAACAGGGGTACTATTCCGGTTAATCCAGTAAACATTTCATATGTAAAAGGGATCGGAAATATCCATGTTAAAGTTATGGGTCAGGTTGATTTAACTCTTAAATTGGGGGAATTCGGTACCACACATTCCTTTCTGGTCTTAACATCTAGTAGTGTACCCATAATATTAGGTACGGATTATTTACAGAAGTACCAAGCCCAAATAGATTTTTCTCATAATGTTCTCTCCTTAATGAATGGTAAATATCACATTCCACTGTGTAGTAAGGGACGGCCCTCTAATCACTCGTATCTCAGAGTTGCGATTAATACTACCTGTCAACCGCTCACAGAAACAATATTACCTGTTTATACTCCGGATCCATACTTCTCGGATACCATTGGACAGGTCATTCCTCTTAGCTTATTAAGAAAGTCGAAACGCTTAGCTGGGGCGTATAGCATCAATACCTTAAACAATTCAAAAACTGTCATGCGTGTTATGAATCCTTATACCAAACCAATTAAACTCTCACAGGGTTATCCAATTGCCTCATTCCGTTTACTTTCACCCACATCTGACGCATTCACCATTATCGATCGCCAAGTCAGTATGGACATTAATCAGGTTAGTGCTAGTAATACCAATGAGGATAACGAGAAGGAATATTATAAAATAGCCCAATCCTTAAACTTCAACTTAGAAGGAACAGAATTAAATGAACAGGAAAGATATAAATTACTGGCATTTTTAGGTTCAAATTGGGACATTTTTGCTACTAATATTACTGAATTAGGACGTACAAATGTATTCTCTCATTCAATCGATACTGGTGATGAAACTCCCATTCGACTGGCCCCATACAGAGTAAGCCCCACTAAAAAGGCTGAAATAGATAGGCAAGTTCAGGAAATGCTCGATACGGGCATCATCCAAGAATCTACATCCTTATGGCAAGCTCCTGTTTTATTAGTTCCTAAGAAAAATGGACAATATAGATTTGCTGTGGATTATAGAAAATTAAATGCTATAACTAAGCCAGTAAGTCATCCTTTACCTCGAATTGAGGATGTTTTTGATAGTATTGGACAAGCAAAAGCGCGCATATTCTCTGTTCTAGATATGGCCTCTGGATTTTGGCAGATTCCAATGCACCCTGACTCTATTGACAAAACTGGATTTGTCACGCATTCAGGTACATATACCTGGAATGTTATGCCCTTCGGTCTTCGTAATGCACCATCATCGTTCTCTTTTACAGTTGGAACTATTTTAAAGGGTTTAAACTTTAAAAATGCTGTAGTATATGTTGATGATATACTTGTTTATAGTCGTAATTTATCTGAACATCTCACTCATTTGTCTCAAGTTTTTACTAGACTACGACAAGCTAACTTAAAACTGAAACCATCCAAATGTCATTTTGCCACTCCTAAGGTCAATTTTTTAGGTCACTATATCACAACTAGTGGTGTTGAAATGGACACAGCGAAGACACAAGCTGTTGCCACCTTTCCCCAACCTAAGAACCCTAAACAAATGCGCAGTTTTTTAGGATTATGTAATTACTACAGAAAATTTGTTAAAGATTATTCAAAAATTGCTTACCCATTGACCAGATTATTGCATAAAGATATTCCATTCAACTGGGATACTGCGTGCCAAAATGCTTTTACTAACCTGAAACAGGCTCTGACTACGGAACCTATTGTTTTGGTGTATCCTGATTTTGACAAGGAATTCATTTTATATACTGATGCATCCGATTATGCTATTGGTTATATTTTGGGTCAAAAAGACGACCATGGCAAGGAGCGTGTTATTGCCTATGGTGGCCGAAATTTGAGAAATAACGAAACCAGATGGGGCATAACAGATAAAGAGTGTTTAGCTATTATAGAAGGTATTAAACATTACAATGTGTATCTTGCAAACGACCGGCCATTCACAATCGTGACAGATCATAGGGCTCTGACTTATTTGGACTCCTGTAAAAATTCATCAGCAAGGCTCGCTCGCTGGGCTATGAAATTACAGCCATATAAATATACAATAGTATATAAGTCTGGAAAATCAAACGTTAATGCGGACGCTCTTTCAAGAAGAAATTATGATATTAGTTTACAACCCATATCTCGGGAGGACACCCGTGATGTGTCTAGTCTTAGTTTACTTTCTACGCAGACTATTCCGGTTCAGACATCTGATTTAGTTGAACATCGCTTTACTTATAGCTCTCAGATCATAACTCCTGAAATTAATCAATTACAAGAGTTGGCTCAAGCCTCGCAAAATTACACGGACGCGACTCCACAACAGTTATTGGAACATCTTCTTCCTGAGATTACCCCGATACAGGAATTACAGGGTCAAGATGAGGATTTAATACCTATCATAAAATACCTTAGGAATAAAACTGACTTACCTGATAATCAACGTTTAGCCAGAAACGTTATTTTAGAAAGTCAAAATTATTTTTTGGATAATAATATTCTATACCATCGTTATTATCCTCGCTCCAGCAGTAAACAAAAAAATGCACCATATATTCAGTTAGTCATTCCCCATATCTTGCGTGATGATATTTTAAGATCTTATCATGATTCTTTGGCTGCTGGTTGTCATTTTGGTATTAATTCTACCTACGAAGCCTTACGACAGAAGTACTACTGGCATTCTATGTATGCTGATATTACAAAATACATACGATCTTGTGACGCTTGTCAGGTTGCAAAACGACATTTCCATGCAAGGGATGCACCACTTATTAATTACCCACTTTCCTCTGTGTTCTCTCGAGTCCATGTAGACGTCTGTGGCCCCCTGAAAACAACTCCAAAAGGATATAAATATGTTCTTGTCATGGTTGACAGTTTTTCAAAATGGGTAGAGGCTGTTCCATTACGCGAACAGAATGCACAGTCCATCGCCAAGGCTATTTATAATACCTTTATTACCAGGTTTGGACCCCCGCATAGCCTTGTTTCGGATAGAGGTGCTAACTTTATGTCCCATTTGATTAAACAATTATGTAAACTTTTTCAAATTACAAAAGTAGAAACAAGTGCTTACCACCCAGCCTCGAATGGTCAGGTGGAAGTTTATAACCGCACTTTAGTCCAATCACTTCGGACATATATAGAAGCGGATCAATCTAATTGGGCTGATTTAATTCCAAGTTTATTAATGGCTTTTCGTTTCAGACCTCAGGCACAACTTGATGGCTTTAGCCCATATCAAATTTTGTTTGGTAAGAAACCAACACTTCCAATTGATGTGCAGTTGTTACCTGCACCTAAACTGTCCACTCCCGATCAGGCATACCTTGATTTATTAACTACACGCCTGAAACAAATTAGGGAGATAGTAGCTGATATTACTTCTGAGACCAAGGATAAAATTAAACAGCGACATGATATAAAAGCATCTCAACCTGACTTTCAGGTCGGTGATCGTGTTCTGTTAAAACGTATGGCCAAAACCCCGGGTCTTACGCCAAAATTACTCCCCAAATACTTAGGCCCATACTACATTGCAATAGCCAATTCTAATAATACGTATAAACTTATTGATTGCCGTACTAACAAAGCTTTACCCGCTTTCGTGCATAGTAATAGGTTAAAAAAATATTTTGATCCCCAGGATCGTCCGACAAATCGTCGCGATCCCCCCGATCATCCCACCGATGATCCACCCTCGACCCGTGCAGATTCATCCCAGCGTGATACATCCCCTAGAGATCGTGCTATCTTGGATCCAGACAGTCCAGGTCGATCTCAAACTTCCCATGATGCATACGCTGCCGTTAATAGGCTTATGAAGTGTTCAAAACACCAAGGAAAGCGTGTGTATTTCGTGAAATGGGCAGACAAATCACGGAAATCTTCCTGGGAATATGCTGACGATATTTCGCCCGCACTTATCCGTGAATTTCACATTAAACGAACAATGACCGGTCATGTACGCAAACGTAAAAACAAACATTAAATACACTGACTGTACTCACCCGTATATAGACCCTAATAGTGAGATGACGAGGATATCATCCATTTCATTTTCATATATTATATCATCACTCTGCAGATGTGTTGATCTTACACATAAATAGCATGCAATAAAATTACCATCTTAAATCCTTAAGGTTAAGATCAATACACACACTTGTTGAGAGATTTACTATTCTCATATGTCATTCCTCGTACTTATTCATCCATTCCTTGTCCCCTTACAGAAAATGGGCATCACACGGGAAGAAATACATTCCACTTACTGTTAGGAATCCTTCTTTGGACAACAGTTTGTGCAGCATCAGATCAACGGGATCCCTTACAACAACGACTGAACTATGGTGTTATTTTTCAACGTAGAGGTATACTTAATCATGCGGAACAAACATGGACACATACATTTGCTTTCGACATCCCAGATAATCCTGTCGTTACGCCGTTCACTTTGTCTCGTTGTCGATCGGCGCCCGGAACTGTTATCACATGTAATACCATCCTTACAATTGTCCATGAATTAGAAGTTGCCCGAAATCAATTAGCCAGGTATATCCAAAATGTTACAGATGAAATACGAACTCTGATTCCAGAGGTTCCTAAACTGTCAACGCGTCAACAACGGACGATATTTTCATTTATAGGTGACATATCTCATGCACTTTTTGGAACTGCTACTGAACATGAAATTCAAGTATTACAAGCTCATATAAAACAATTATCTAATGTTACAGGTAAATTGGCGTACACTCTCCAAACTCAACATAAAGAAATGACCAGTTTTATGACAGCCGCTACTCATCAACTTCAGTCTGCTCTTAAAGCTATTGAATTAAATCATAATACTATTACTGCAATGGTTAACTCTCATCATAATCTTCAAATAGCTATGATTTCATTTCGAGGTTTACAAGCTAAAACCATTCTCCATTTAACACGTTTCGAAATTCTTCGTTCACAATTTACAGATTTTCTTTCTGGTATAAATGCTCTCGTTCGTCATCAACTATCTCCATCCCTTATAAAACCACAGGTATTAATTCAAATGTTACATCACGTTTCGTATCAACTTAGCCAAAATTACCCTGGGTATACTATTGCTACTTTTCACCCGCGTGTTTATTATAATACGCCTGTTATTAGTGCTCGTCATAATAATACTATTTTTGTTACACTTAAAGTCCCTGTTCAGGTCCGTCCTGACATTCTAACCGTTTATCGAGTACTTTCATTTCCGAATCCGTTACATAATACCTCAACACATGCCACTCAGCTCACGGATTTACCTGAGTTACTAGCCGTATCAAATTCTGGTAAATCCTTTATTGAAATCACACATCAACAGGCTGCCCTGTGTACTGGCGATGAGCAATTATGGTGTCCAATGTTGGACGCTCACCGCCCAATCGATAAACCGTCGTGTGCACTAGCTATCTATCGCAATGATATGCAAATTGTACATTCCTTATGTCAATTTAAATTTCTGCCGGACGTTATTGTTCCACGGGTTACTCATATTGATAACTCTCACATTGTCCTTTCTAATATTACTCATATTTCTAGTTCATGTCATGGTGGTAATATCCATACTTCTCCTGGATATTCCTTTTGTTTATTAAAACTTAAATGTCAATGTACGTTATTTTTGGATGATTATCATATCCCCCCTCGTATTCAAGGTTGTTCATCTCAAAACGTTAGTTTTAAATTGCTTCACCCTGTTAATTTAGCTGTTCTTCAGTCCTTCTTCGCCCCAGATGCATTAAAACATTTTACACCTAGTAAACTATTTCAACAATCCATTAATTATTCTATCCCTTCATTTAACCTGTATGCTCATAATTATTCTGCTATCATTGCCGATGCTTATCAGACACAGTTAAGTCTCACGAAAGCCGTACAGGCCGCTAAAAATAATCGACCTATTTATTCATCTCTTACTGATCCTTTATTAGCAGGTGAATGGCTGCCGCCTTCTTCTCACGATCCGTGGCAGTTTACTTCAAAAATTCTTCAATATGTATTTTGGGCTTTACTCGTCCTTCTTTCGATATTTACTGTCTTGTTGTCAGTCAAGGTACGTCAACTCACGTTTACTATATCTCTGTTGCGTCTTCCAGCCCCTACGGAAGCCCTTGACCTTGTTTGGTCCTTGCCTCCAATCCCTCGCCCGACTGATTCATTTATTCACCCCACTGTCCAAATTAATACAGCCATTTCTACCTTCTGGGTCTTATTCATTATCATGTGTATTATGCTTATTATGGCTAAATGTTACCGTCGTGTCTGTCACGGCCGACTGATTCTTTTGGTAACCACTGGGCGCGAGACTCAACATATTTCATTACTACAACTTCCATTCTGCCCGACTTACTATACTATACCTACTAATTTGAGAGTGTATGATTTGACAGTTCGCCGCACTTACCTGTGCTATCAATTGATTATTAGCTGGCATGGCAACCCTGTTGTTTCCACTCGTATGATTAACAATGACACAGTCCCCATACCTCAGCACGTTTATATATCGTTTTGGCAATCATGGAAATTAAAACGCATGTTGCGTCACGGACTTCCTATTACGATTCTTACGATGAAACATCACGGCGTAGTGTATTTGGTTAACTCGTGTCCTACACGGGAGGACCCCACTTCCTATGAAACGGACGTAGACAATAAAGTCGCTACAAATCCATTAAAAGTTCCGGGTCAGGCACTCAAAACAGCAATGTTTCCTGCTGTACCTCCGTTCATGGCATCGTTGTCCACGATGTCCATGACGGATAATACAACGCATGCTACGTTGTATCCACTATCTGATAATGTATCATTAGATGGTGCAATATCACGTTGAGGTTATTTACTTATGTAGCGTCTATTTAGATAATTATCGCTATATGTATATATATATATATATCTTTGTTATATGATACTGTCTTTTATGATATTTCTTGATAATACATGACATAGGTAGCATTAATCTTGTTGTTACGATTGTACATATACTTATTCTTATTGTTCCTTAATACGTGCATATTGAGTAAAAAAAAAAAAAAAAAAAAAAAAAAAAACAATGAAAAAAAAAATGTACAAAAGCTTTAAAATCCCTAAAGAAAAAGGCTGTTTGACTACTAGTATGTATAATTTTTGCCTCTTTGCAAATAAGCCATGCATATATCTGTATACTTATTATCCCTTATCATTATATCTTATGTGTAGTTAATCATCACTATATACCATGTGTAGATCTCATTGATGTATATTTATCCTGCATTATATTCTTATCATATTATGTATACTGGTCTTTTCATATGTATCTTTAAATATATATATCTATATATGTATTTCCTTGTGATTGTACCTTCATGAAACTTATTGAATATTATCATACAATTAAGGGACAACTATTTTACCTTCTTGCTGTGTTACGATAAGATGTACTCCAACACACACAAAAATATATAAAAACAAAAAAAAACTAGCATACTAGAAATAGCTACTAGTATATTGTATTATCCATGTTTCCTGATACTATATTGATGCTTATGGATTGTCCTGCCGCTGCAGCCAGTCCTTTGATGCCATTTTTCATGTTATACTATTGATACTTCTTGTATTTTATATATGTCTATCGTTATGATCATTATTGTTATTATACATATATTCACCGATTTATCCTATTATTCTTGCTTACATTGTTCTAATGTTGTACAAATTGTCCCTTGTTCATATATTGTTTATCCATTGAATCATATTTTAAATTGGCACTTACCTTTTGTCTTCCCCTCTTCTAAATCTTACTCGTATGCCTCGTAAATTCCTCTTTTTAGTGCCGTAACCACGTACCAAAAAGTCACATACTTTAACATCGCGAAAGGTATTACCCCCTCCAGCTGGCGTACCTCCTGCCAACTGTTCAATAACTTACCTGCACGTCTCCCACTTAATCTAAATAATGTCCCTCTATTTTCTACTTCTGAGCACCCCCAACGATCACACACTATCTGTTCGATAGCAGCAACCGCTTTTTGTAGGGTCCCGGCTTCATGATATTCCCGTTCTGCTTTTCTAGTAATGTCCCTACATTTCTGGCACCTACACTGATGAGTCTGCAGTAAGTGCAGTCCCTCAGTCCTGCCCTTCCCCCACATTCGGATATACTTAAAAAATTGTTCCCTCCTATCATGCGACATCAGCCGCAGTCCTGCAGTCCGGAGTCTCTCCTGACACCAAGCCTTGTTCGGACAGTCAACAAAATGATTCTGTAAGGTATACCACCCTTCCGATGGCCTTGCGGCCGGATGTCGCCACACGGGTGGAAACCACGGTATGTGGCCACCACAAAAACGACAAATCTGTCTCTGCTGACAGTTCATGCACTCCCCGAGCCGACAGCCATAGCTTGCGCATTCAAGACTTGCCATATTTTTTTTCGAACAGGCAAATGGGCAGATCTCTCCCATGAACTCTATATATATATCCATTGCTTTCATGCCCTTTCTGTACTTTTAATTAATAACGGCTCAACCCGATTCAAATATGATTCTTTGGCGTTATTTAAATTGTCCCCGGTGTGTTGTTCATCTTACTGTGTATTTGACCCGGAGTTCAAATTTTGAGCCCCAGGGATATGTTATGTGGTAAGAGGTGTTAATATCTATTATAATTAATTACTGATTTTAACGCAATATTTTGGTACACATAAGATCAGTTACCAGTTCAGCAGATGGAAAGACAGATAGAGCGACAGAGAGAAATGATAATAGCCTAAATTGGTGTACCAACGCATTGTCTACCATTGTAAGACAGGTGTTTGGATTCCGATCTCCATATGTCGGTTAGCATATAGGTTTAGAAAAGAAGCTGATAAATGAGTATTTTAATGGACATAAATTCTGAATGCAGACAACCAGTGATTACTATAGACTGGTATAATTGTTATAGCCATGTGAATGTAAACTTAATCAAGTAAGCCAAAATAGATTCTGTTATTATAGGCATCAGCAGAAGCCAGGTTTAGATCTGGATGACAGTGTAAAATGATATAAAAGTCAAAGGTACGGTGAATACCGGCCTGCGCATGAGGCAGTAATTTAGGACCGGAAAACTGTACCAAAAGTGAGTCAGTAAGTAGCTGGGTCACACAGAATTGATCAGGAGACAAATATATACCCTGAATATATTAAGGACTGGAATATAATGATATTACATGAGCTTTAGGTAAAACAAGGAAAAAGTTTGTGCGTAGGCAAAAGCCGAAGCCATATATGGTTATCTAAACATTCAGGTATGTCATAATGACACATATCCAATATCCAATAGAAAAAGTGTAAGATGATGTAAGGGTTTGTGACGTAGTAATACTGATACAAAATCCTGTGTTGGGCTGGGAACTGGCAGACAGACCCACGCCATCATCAACATGTAAACCAAGACAACTGGAAACAAGGGACCTATGGGTCACTGTGCTCAGCTGACGTTAACCTTGAAGGTAAAAATCATAATAATAATCAATGGAGATAAAGTGTAAGAGGAAGAGGGAGGAAGAGGTAATAAAGGCCATGGTTGGTTTATATGATTGGTTTGTATTGATGAGCAAGAAATTGTTGCAAAAAATATTTTGTGACCTGACCATGTGTTTCCTAATGTTGAAACTAAAGCATGTGAGCAGTTTGTGAACAAATGATCTGTACTATTACCATGATCATTAGTTGGTTTTTCGATTAACTGTTGACATTTCAGTAGTTTACACATTTGTTCAACTGAATCTATTTTTTTGTATAATATATATTATTAAATATATATGTATTTTTTTTATGAAATGTATACAGTTGAAATATAGCTAATTAACAACATAAAACAGGGTAAACAAAGCCTGATCTCAAATTCTGCTGAGGCAGGAAAATAATGAACAAATGTTTGTATTAAATCCTGATTTTCTTATCACATCAATTATTTTCTAATCTAAGTTTACATTTCTATACATTTCCAATATAACATATATATCTGAATATAAAAGTTGATTCATAATTATCAATTGCATCATCATATATCTCAATCTTGTCAGATAACACCACATCATGCATACAAATGTTAATTTATTTTTTACCACAAAAATATATCTTTTAAATCTGTAAAACAATAAATATCTAAAAATAATACTTGATTTAGATTTCACAATTTTTAATTGTGTCTTTATTTATCCATAATGTGCTTCATATTTTATAAAAATTTAAGCATACTGATGGGTTCATTTAAATTTGTTAAAATCATTTAAAAGAAAATTGATTTCTTTAAAATGCTACATTACACAACATTGCATTTTTCTGGATTACACCTTGAATTATTTTTTCAAGGAAAGTTTTTGCATATCGGAGTGTAAACAGCATTACAATTAAGGAGATACAGTGAAAACAATAACAATTACTGCATAACACTTGGTGGGTTGGTTTGCGGGGGGAGGGGGGGGTGATCGGGGTGGTGATATGAGAATAACTGTACACCTGTCACAGCAGGGGATCTCCCCCAGTGACTGTAACAAATCAGAAACCCTGGCATAGCTGACTTCCAGTGACCTGGAGTGGGACCCTGCATCTGTAATCAAAGCAAGTGACTACAGAAAAAAAATCAATAACTAGCTTAATTTTCAAGCTTTTATTTTTAAATTTCAGATTTAGACAAACTAAATATTTATGATTACATGCTGTGAAAATTAAATCAATGGTGCTTACAGGAAAAAAACGTGCCATGGTCAAAGTTGGGCAAAATTTAAGGTACTGATTTTTTTTTTATGCTAATAACTTAAAAAATTTACAAAATTCAGATCTAATTTTGGGTAAACAATTGAATCTTAATTAAACATAGTTATATACTTGATAAAATAGACTCTAGTTTCAAAATTTTTCATGTTAAGTGAGTTATTATTTTTCCTGATTTTTTACAAAGTCCATTATGTTTGGACCCATAACTTTTTTAAATTATATAATACTGACTTAATATCTGGCATGTACATAGAAACTATAAAGAGGAATATTTATGGTAAATATGAGGAAAAACAGATAAACGGTTTTGATATTAGGCAGTCCTGAAGTGTGAAAATAGGATTTTAATAAAAAATTGAGGTTTTTCCTTAATTTCTCAAAGGAACGAAGTCGCAAAGACCCAGTTTTCGGCTTGGTAGGAGATCTTGGGGACATCTAACATTATGCTGAATTTGGGATTCCTAGGTCTTACGGTTTCAAAACGTGCCACATCTACGGACGGACGGACGGACGGACGGACGGACGGACGGACGGACGGACGGACAGACGGACGGACGACGGACAATGGACCACGACTATAGCTCAGATGACTTATAGTCAGCTGAGCTAATAAAACAGCACAATATCCAACTTGGACTGTCTCAGTTATTCACCTGACGCGCCGTGTGACTGTGTTATGGCCAGGGAAGAACTCCCCTAATTCCCCGTTATAACAATATCTCGAAGGTATTAAGTCCTAGTGACCAAATTCTTGGCATGGTAGGGAATTTTGGAGACATCTAATTGTATGCCAAATTTTAGGAACTGAGAGCTGAAGCTGGGGAGCTGAGCTCTTGCAAACTGCATAACACTAGCTTGATGTAAACAATTTGTTGCATGGTGCTTAAAAACTTGAATAAAATCTACAGTTTTTGATCAACTGGTTTCAAATTTTTGGTGTTAACAGACAAAATGCTAACAAAAACATGCTGAGAAAATTAAATCCACAGTACTTACAGTAAAAAAACGTGCCATGGTCAAAGTTGGGCAAAATTTAAGGTACCAATTTTTTATTTTTGTTAATATTTTAAAAAATTTAAAAGATTTTGATCTAATTTTGGTCATACAATTTAACTTTGATAAATTAAAGTTATATTACTGGAAAAAAAGTCCATAGCTTTAACAAGTTTTGTGTTAAGTGATCAAATATCTTTCCTGATTTTTTACAAAATGCATTATGTTTGGGCCCATAACTTTTTTAAATTATATAATACAGACATAATTTCTGGCAGGTACATAGAAACTATATAGAAGAATATTTATGGTAAATATGAGGGAAAACAGATGAGTGGTTTTGATATTAGGCAGTCCTGAAGTGTGAAAATAGGTTTTTAATAAAAAATTGAGGTTTTTCCTTAATTTCTCAAAGGAACGAAGTCGCAAAGACCCAGTTTTCGGCTTGGTAGGAGATCTTGGGGACATCTAACATTATGCTGAATTTTGGATTCCTAGGTCTTACGGTTTCAAAACGTGCCACATCTACGGACGGACGGACGGACGGACGGACGGACAGACGGACGGACGACGGACAATGGACCACGACTATAGCTCAGATGACTTATAGTCAGCTGAGCTAAAAATCAAACACAGGTGAGAACAACCCTTCTTTATTTCAGAGCAAATATCTCATTCTAAGGTAGATTAGGTGGTATATTCATAAAGGTGCCTAACAAATTATGATAAATGATTGTTATTCAGTAAAAGAGCATGGATAAGTTGATTGGAAAAAAATTCATAAAACAATAAAAAGTAGAGTACGTAAATTCATAGGTGAAAGTAATTAACTATTTTATTTGAGAACAAATTTCTTATTTTGAGGTAGAAAAGGTGGTATCTATATGAAGGTGCCTGACAAATTATGATAAATGATTGTTACTCAGTAAAAGAGCATGCATAAATATTCATAAAACAAACATAGGGTGTCTAAGGGTGAGTATGTAATTTCCTAGGTGAAAGTAATTAACTTCTTTATTTAAGAAAAAAAATTTTTTTTTTAGGTAGAAAAGGTGGTATATTAATGAGTAACTTACAAATTTTGATAAATGACTGCTACTAAGTGAAAGAGCATGGATTAGTTCATTGGAAAAATATTCATAAAACAGCACTTTCCAGAAAAAAATCAATGTGGCTTCACCATATGATGAAAAGCCCCAATTATACCTTAGGTCACATAGCTAAGCCCAGCAGACACAGAATGTTGTATAATTCCTTGCTAAAGCCACTTAAAGTGAAATAAATGCACACACTGATAGCTCTAAATCAAACTGGACCCATTTGGTAGGTAACTGTAATGTCACTGTGTCAATTTAGAAGATACCAGAGTTCAAGCGATTTCCCGGCAAATGGGAAAGCCGACTTCCCTTCCAATTAAGCCTGCCATTCACCTGGTGGCTGCTTAGTCAAGTTAGTGCAAGATCAATTCACCATTTATGTAAGCCATTACACAAGGCCTGCACAGGCAGCAAAGCAGGTTGAAATAAAGCCAAGGCAAGTAAATAACTGCACTACTCCTACAGATCAATAAGCTCTATTGGGATTCAATATTGTGGTGGAAATATCTGTCCTAAATGGCCCCACAGCTATATCACAGACAGCATGGATCGGAATGATCGATGCAACAACCAGGTGAACCATAGGGTTGCCACATGCATGGTTCATCCATTTCCTAATGCTCAAACTTTACTGACTTTTGCTCGACATGTGAAGGATTTTTGTATATTTAAGAAGTTAACCTAATTGTGAAAACATGAATCAGGAGATGTTTTGATTAATTGATCCTTTGGAATGAGCTTTAGAGTCACGACACTTGATAGGCTGTAAAACTGTTCATCCTGTCATAACAATATCAATCGTTTTTTGTTTTAATTTTTTGGTGGAGATAACCGCCTCCATTTTTTTAAATGCTTACTTATCTAATTTTTAACATCAAAGTATGTACATTTGCAGTTTCAATTTTGGGACTACTTCACCGGGTGGTAGCACTCACCTTCTATCATTTTTTTTTTTATTTTGTATCCTGGTGTCAACCAGGCTGGTGTCTACTGCACCTGATGGTCCATGAGTGTGTAATCTTCCCCACTGCTGGGTAATAAAATGAAGGAACCCCAAAAGATGCACTTGTATGTAAGTAATACATAGCTCTGGGGCACCGCCTTCCCATTAAGCCTGCAGAGTGCTCATCCTAAGTGGGGGCCAACTGTAAAAACCTCACCGCCTCGGCTAAGATTCTAAGCCACTATCTCCCAGCTTTGAGTTCTGCACTCTACCCCTAAGCCACAGAAGCCAGTTTGACAATATCAGGTTGGTAATTAGAATCTCTATAGTGACTGCCAATATTTCCTGTACCTCTCATGATTTGACAGGCTTTTGTGCACACTGAAATACAAGAAACTTGTAACCATGGAGATTTACCAATATGCTTAGTTCTATCCAAATCTTTTTTGCACACGGAGGGTATTGTTAATAAGTAAACAAAATGTTAAAAATACAACCACTTCTTTGATAACCAAAGTGAATGAGTACGCTCCAGCAATGGTTTATCAACTGACCAATAAAGATGGCATTAAATGGTAAATTAACCAGCGCTAATTAGTGTTGACCACTTGTCTTGTCAGTAAGAGTCCTGGGATTAATTTTTTTGCCAACACATTTATATGAAATGTATCTCATGGGGTAAAGGGATTTGCAGTATAGGAATGAAGAATTTTTTATTTTGTTTAAAACTCTTCATATAAATGCAATAAAGACTAGCACTTTAAACTAACCTCTCCAGGGAGGTGTTTATCACACCACATACAGGTCTGCACTACTTTTATGCAGACATGGGGTAATAGTAATAAGTAATAGTAATAGTAATAGACTATTACAGCTTTTTCCATGTAATAGTAATAGTAATAGTAATAGACTCAAAAATTTTAGCTGTAATAGTAATAGTAATAGAAACAGAAGGCAAAGTAATAGAGTAATACATATTACTTTCTATTACTTCCTGTGAGCCCCTTGATCATGAAGTATATCAGCAAATAATGCTGAACACACTCAATTCTTGTCCAGCAATTGCCCAGGAAGTGCCTATTGTTGAGACAAGCATGGGCCAGCTGCCACACTGCTGGTGACCACTGGTGCTAATTACATAAGAGTACTGGACAGAGCAGGTCACAGCCAAATAGGTAACCTGGCACAATCTGACCTTGATTAGTAAACCATGGATAAACAGAGGAATGTTTGATGTTATGAGACAGATAAATTGTGTATTATTATATTGACATGTACATCTTATCAAACATCCATCAATCCATATGCATATTCTGAAATGTACCTAGATTTATTTTCACAAGCCAGTTTGCATTTTAATCATACAGATTGCAATAACACACATTTAAGAAAAATAGAATATGGAACCAGATGTAGTTGCAGTACAGACCCAAAATGTTCATGATAAGCTTATGGTGTTTTCACTACCCATAACGTATGGAAGCCTACAATGCTATATAAACTCATACCAGTACTACAATCACTTTGATAAATTCATACTGCACACAGGTATTATCTATTTAATTTATATAAATATTCTTTTAAAATAATTCTTTTAATACTTGTCTGTTATTTCATAGTACCAATTTTACAGACCTTCATTCAGTATCTAAAATTATGTTGATTTATATTTTGAAAATTAAATGAACAATTTTTTTTAAGATATTAATTTATTTGATTATATAATATGAGAATATAAGTAACTGTTAATATTTTATTATTTAATATCTGAAATTTTGATATCAAATAATTAGATCCTGTTATGTACAAAATTTAAAGTATAAGATTGTTGAATACCAAATTAATTGTGAAAGTGATATAAATAATATTTTATTTGTTTTGTAAAATTGATATAAGTTTAAATCACTCTCCATATTCCTAAATTATCCTATGCTGGTTTTGCTGCAATGAAGAAGGGCATGCCTGAAGAATAAAAGCCATGCATGCTACCATTATTGTAAAGTTTACCACCTCTCTGTTCACTCTCAAGATGTTCTATGTGATAAAATAAAACATGGCATCATATCCAAATGAACATATATACACTTGAGAAGATGGGGTACTTTTGTCTCCAGTTTAGAATCTGTCCAGAATCTTGATGTAAACAGTAGAAACAGGATACAGCCCTACCAAAATTCCTCTCCTGATACATACATAAAGGACTAAATTGTCAGCTTTGATACTAAATATTAATATGACATAATCATGAATAATTCCTTTGGAGACCATTTTTAGTTACACTGTAAACTTTATTTATTAATTATGTGAAAGAAGATTAAATCTTAACAGAAGTGTGTACTATAAAATAAATTTATGTGAAATATATATGAAAATAATAAAAAATGTACAAGTATGCATATAATTATAAATCAATATTTTACATATGCCAGGGTCTTTACAATGGGTTGCTTTTAAATTACATGTATTCAAGAGTTCATACAATTATCTTATAATCTCGACTTGAAACGCCCCAATAATCATTGAGGTTTCTATATATAATATATATATATATATATATATATATATATATATATATATATATATATATATATAAAAACAGAATTAAAGAAGCTGAAATAATTAAGATCTCCAGTATCATTAGGCTTATTGTTAATGACAGACACAGTATAAGAAAATTGTGTAGGTAACTGGATGATATAGGTGCTTCTAATATTAATATATAATATAAAAATGTGATTGCAGTGCTAGTTTATAGCACTCATGGCTGCGCAAAGTCTAGAATCCTCCCATCAGTTTATGTAATAGTAATAGTAATAGTAATAGTAATAGATACCCCAGTAATAGTAATAGAAATAGTAATAGAAGATAAAATGTGATAATAGTAATAGTAATAGTAATATCAGAAATTGAAAGTAATAGTAATAGTAATAGTAATAGAACAACTGTAATAGACCCCATGTCTGCTTTTATGTCTTTTTTTTCAAACCCATTAACCAACCTATTTTAAATATTGATCAAACTATCTTGTGTTACATCAGGATCAGTTGAATTTAGTTCTCATGATATAAATTAATGACAGTGTGACTTTAAATCACCAAGATAATAAAAAAAATTAGTGGGTAAGCTAAAATTTACAAAACCTAACAAAATAACATATCAACTAATGTTTTTGAATGAACAGAAATTAAGGACTGAAGGTGGTAATTTTATACCAAGTAAATTAGGTGCATCATCAACACAAGTTTTGTTGATTTATAGATGTAATGGTTAATTATATTTAGTTGTCATTTAAAGTCTCTGCTTGTCAAGTATATACTTTTGCAAGTCATGTTATACTCTAGTGAGTTCATCATGCTCTATAAATTCACCTCACGATCACAGCACTCCAAAAGTCCTTGACCTTCTTTTCAGTTATCATCACACAGCTATATCATGCACTGAACGTATGCGTACTCCGTTCATTGGTTTCATTGAACTGACAATAACCAGTGAACAAAACCCCTGTGAAGCTAGTAAATGCAGAGCTGACGCAAGCCTTACCCTAAAGGGAAACCTCACTACCTGTTTCCTGGTCAATATCAGTATTGACTATGCTATACCTGACAGCATACAAGTGAGCCTGACAGGACCTTCGCAGCTTTATACATTATGTAGCATACCTTCCCTCAAACACAATACCTACAGCCAATACCTCTATATTCAACTCCTTCGCTTTCAGATGTCCTTAATACCTTTTATGTCAGTGACATATTGAATTAAATGTATGAATTCTGTTGAAAAAGAACCTCATAATGTATGGTTATGTAACATCAAATTTCTAACTATTGATGTGTTTAATGTAGGTATGGTTGGAGCAGTGGTAAAGACAACAGCTGAATAGCCAATTAAAGGTCCATAAATCTATGTAAGTTTGATATCACTTAAATAAGTCTGCACATGACAATGGTGACACTGATATGGCTGTCCATGAGAGATAGCTTATCACTGAAATTTTAAGTCCAGAAACGCAGGGCACATAGCATTTCCACTGGGCCAGTCCGGTCCCCTAAACACCCAAAACACCAGTTTTGGGTACCTGTGACATTTATAATAACACCATGAAACACTAATTTAAATTCCAATTCAAAATGTAACACCAATTGATGAATAATCATCTGATGAATATATCTATGCAATATTGTATCATAAATTTATTATATAAAGATAAAGGAGTGTATCATGCCATATTCGGTTCACCGGCAGACACGGCACCCATTTATGCCGGCTATGACACCGCCCCCTAGTGGCACAAGTCACAATCAAGCAGAGCACTTATCAGGAATACAAAACATTCTTACGTTCTTTTATGTTACAAAATACTGGCACAATACTGCATTGACATATATCATCAGATGATATTTTATCAATCTATGCCAGTTTTTTGCTACAAATACTAATTTAAAATAGTGTTTCGTGGCGTTTCGTCATATGTGCCAAAAACACCAGTATTCCGGGTGTTTAGGCGGACCAAGCCAGTCTGCCAAAAATAACACAGCTAATACAATACAGACACTTGATTACATCAGGTACACATTAATTGATATGGTCTGATATTGGTTTATTGATAATATTCATAATTTCCTGCTATTCCCTATATAATCTCTGAAAAAGAACTTCAATAGTGATTGTTAATTTCTTAGACTTACTGCAGTTTATTGTTATTTTTTAAATTTTTTTTAGCCAGTTTATAAATGTTTTTTATCTCTTATTACCAACTTGCATTTTTTATTTCTTGCATTCTTTGGGCTGTCAACCAGTACACTATTACATGCTGTTTTTCACTTCACAGACTGACTAAATATTATAACATCAATTTCAATAAGTTGCTGTAAAAGATTCTTTCAGATACATAAGTCTACCAGATATATTTTTGTCCCATGTTTAACTTTTACCTTCAATTAAACTCAACAAATTTGTAATAGTTACTAATACCTGGGAACATAAGCCGTGGACAGTGATTAGCATTGAATTTTAAGAAGTGAACTAGGTTGGAATCATTAATGGAAAGATCTCTAGATTTTACAATATATTTCCTATTTTGAGAGTTTTCTGAATCCCTTCATTTCTATCCTCGAATAATATTTCTAACAAAAGTCATGCTTGATATACCAAATGAGAACCTCAAATCCTGTGATTTGCTGTCTTGACAGTTACAAATGAATTCAGATAAATCTGTCACAGTGTTTCTGATATTATGTTCAGATTCATGGACAATTAAAACTGCTCAACATACTAATAAACTATGATGAATTGATGATCCACTCACACATATAACATCCTACCTTTTGAGCTTTTTGATTTCGATGGACTGTTTCCCATGAATGATGAAGCACTTTAAATATAACCAGCAGTAAAGGGTAATCCTTGGGTTTTAAACATCATATAACGCTCAGCTCTTTACTGTCATAACATTCCTATACATGTAAGCAGCTCAGGTGATGACACACTTGAGAAAACAAGAGTGATCAGTCATGCGACCTGGGGTCTTCATGGAAGAAAACACAGCAACATTTGTACCTTAAGGGGTCAATGAAGGCTAAAACTATGTGAATCAATATGTCAGGAATATTATAATCCTCTCAGATGCAGCAATTCGACGAGAACCTGCACATTCTAATGATACCTGCAGCCAATCCAGCCCTGATTCATGGGATTCTGCATCAGACAATCTGCACCAGGTACCCTGTGCTGCCTGATTCAGGTAGCTCAGACAACCACAGGTCCCCATCTACACTGCTGTCATTTCCTCTAGATAATCATCAATAAAGCTACACTTGGATAAAGGGAGCTCAATACCGATCCATCAAATTGGAGCACAACATCACAGGAACATGAAAGGGTAAAGTATCCAGTTTACCTGTCCAACAAATACTGATCATACTTTTTCCCCAAATAGTATTGGATTTTGCAGGGCCTGCTCCCCCTCAAAAAGTTTTTTAGCCATAATTTTAGCTACATATGTTTATTTTTAGCCAGATTAATGTTTTACCAGTCACAGTATTATATTAGTTGAAAAAATGAAATCCATCACAAAATTAGGCATTATTTTTTGTGTTCCATGTTCTATAATTGTATAAAGTACTGAAATATAAATCTATTACTTGATCAAAAGATAATGTATATTATTGCCACATCAAAGTAACCTAAAGTAGCAGTTATTCAACAGTCTTTCCCTTTCTAAAAAATCAGGTCTTACATCTTTTAATTTCACAATTTTTGTGGTAAGATTATTGAAAGTGGGCATAGGTATTAAGTCACCAGTACTTTAGTCACCTGACATTTTGCTTAGCAATTCTGGATAAATTTTAGTTTATGGCTAAAGGTTATATATGGTGCACAGGCACTGATAATGGTTTCTATTTGATGCTGCCTATTGGATAAACAAGAATAAAAATAACCATATGATGATGAATTAAATTTGAATTATTCTTAAGATTTTGGATTTCAGGAATAATATGCAAATGTCTTTATATTACAGCTGCTCACTTGATTTTTTTTTCTAATTCAGCTATAGAGGATTATGATGACTTATCTGTTATCTCAATGGCAGAACCCGAAATAAATCCCAACAATTTTAAGTAATTTACTATATTGGGCTATGTCTATCACCTGAATATAATGCTTATTTACAGTAAGAATTGAATATAATATGCACACCAGTTCATAATATGAAGTTATAATGAACCAAGGTTTTGTCAATGTAATAACACCAGTTTCAATGACATAACTGGGAAATAATCTGGCATTACTGTATATACAACTTACATTTCATGAATTTGCACTTTGCCAGTTCAGGCACACTATAACTATGTATTTGGTGAACTGGCACACTATTACTTTGTATTTGGTCAGATAAACATGTACACAAATGTTACTGCTGAACTGTTTGTAGGTCAAACTCTTATTGCAAGACCATCTGATACACAAGTGCAGGCTATACAAGACATATTAATGAAATTAGAAAAAAGGGTTTTTGGCCAAAATTTCAACTAAGAAAATATTCCAGTCAAAATAAAGTCTCTATAAATATACCACGTAATACTAAAAATATAGTCTTATTTTCTTATATAACTGAGGACAGCACTGGAAATAGTGTGGCTATATCTTTGACTAAATTATACTCTGCATTAATGAATGGTCATGACACTTGACTCAAGTCAAGAAAATCATATTTTCAGTTTATAACCACACATACAAACTGATAACAACTATTAAATTATCACCATAATATTCAAGTACACCAAAAGGCTCAAACTTAATGGTGGACCCACATGTAACATTGATGGAACCTTTCAAGCACGTGTCAGTAACACATATACATGAATCACTGCATGCACAGACTGTTTTATTACATTTATGGCAAGTTGTGCCTGACCATGACACAGCAATTTTGACTGTTTGTGCAAGGCCTGTTATTTCTGCACCATTGAACAAAGCTTAGGATTTGGGAGGTTGTGTGTATCAAGCAGTCTGCCATCTGTAAGGGTCATTTAACCAAGGAGTTTACAGGGATGGAGTATCAAGTGAGAGTCTGGCCGTGTCGGATGTTGCTGACGGGGGTCATAAAACTCGCTGCTCAATGGCACACAGAGATGCCGCTGATAAGCCCGGCGCTAATTGATTCAGCGCGAGAGACCACCCTTCGGCGTGACTTCGGAACAGCTCGTTAGTTCCCGGAGACCACCAATGTGAACTAACGCGAAATTTATCTCCGGTAGTACTTAATATAAATATTTAAACAATCATAAGTTGGAACACCATATTTCCATATGTGTGGGAAACGTGTGTGAAGGTTTCGTTGCTAATGACGCCTGAGCTATAGCTTGGCTTCGGTACATATGGGCGATAATACGAGAACAACGCCGTCAGTGACAGAGCGGACAATGGCTCGCTGTTATCCATCAAAATGAAAGTCATCCGAGCAAAAGCTAAAAATTTTTTTTTATCGTCGGAATACTATAATACATGGCCAATTATTAATATAAGTCAGAAGTGTGGGAACTGATGGAATTTTTTATAATTCCGAAGTTATTCAGGGAAAGTAAGGTTTACACTTACCAGTCGTCCGTCATGAATCACGGCATAAGTTGATGTAGAGTGTCCGCATCTATCCAAAAATTGGTCAAGTGATTCCTCAACACGAGACCTCTCTAGATATATTTGTTGCGCATAATTCTTGACAAAACAAACCATTTGCGCATTCATAATTCCGGTCAATGTTATTCCAGTGATTTACTGCTCAGTTACTGGATATATCGCTCTCCGCTTCAGCGAGCTACAGCGGACCTCAGAAGTAACATCTAGCAGGCTCGCTTTATCAAAGGCCGTGCCGCCGCTGCGCCTGACACCGCGGCACAATAGGCGTACAATAGATTTAATGGGCTTATCATGTCTTAATTGCAATTAGCGCACGACTGACACTCGCGACCTGGCAGGGCTTCTGACAGTTGTTACTCCAGTCCTGTAAACTCCTTGATTTAACAAAGGGTGGAGGAAAATAGGGGGGGGGGGGGGGCTGACGGACTTTATTTTTACACTCAGTCAATGTTCTCTTTGGTTCCCGTGCAAATGTTTTTGCACACGTTCTTTATGAAACTTAACTCTGTGTATGTCTTTTGTATGTTGAGATTGTGAAAAATGGAACCCCCTACAAACAAAGAAAACGTGAAAACAGCATAATTTTTACCCCATGAATTTGAAGCCAATCACAGTAAATGGGACATCATAATGACACATAAACAACTAATAAGAATTTCCTTTCATCCTCTATTTGTAGAGGCCAATATCTATCAATCAGCAAACCTATAAACTTTCAAAAAAATCTTCAACCTTTTTTTTAATTTCATTTTCAATTTCTGCATACTTCAGCAGAATGAAAATGAAGCAGTGATTGTATTTGCCTAACCTTATGAACAACAAAAAAAAGACGTTCCATAACAAAAACTAGAATACAGGTAAACGACAAGCGACTACGTGTATCCGCTGAAATCAGAATTGGACGGGTGAAGTGAGGCATGGATTGAGTAACAAGGGAAAATAGAGTGAGGTGTGTTGCATATTAGCATGGATGTCTGCAGCCAAAATGTGTATGTAGGTTTGTGCCACCTACCACAAAATCCAGAAAGCTATCAAAGTTGTATACAAATGCAAAAAAGCAAACCATTGCCGAGATATGAGTGATTTTATCCAATGGCAGATAAACAGATGGACGCTGTGCAAAAATGGTTGCAGGTGGTGCCACCAGTTTTGCCTATGATAAAAGATTTATGGGAGATCTATACACATGCAAAATTTTGGCCCAATCAGCCAAATGGTTCCCGAGATATGAGCTTGGATGTCTGCAGCGTAAATGTGAATGTCGGTGGCGCCACCTGTCATAAAATCAAGAAAGCTATCCAAGATGTATAAACCTACAAAATTTGGGCAAATAAGTCGAACTACTGGCAAGATATGAGTGATTTTATCCCATGGCAGACAAACAGACGGACGCTGTGCAATAATGGTTGAAGGTGGCGCCACCAGTTTTGCATATGATAAAAAGCTATGTGAGCTATGTGAGTGTATAAACACATGCAAAATTTTTGCCCAGTTGGTCAAACAGATTCCGAGATATAAGCCTGGATGTCTGAAGCGTAAACATAAATGTAGGTGGCGCCACCTGCCACAAAATACAGAAAGCTATCCAAGATGTAAAATTCCGCCCAACAGTTACGGAGGAGTTCTCCAGACACCTACGCGGTGGCGGCGGTGGGCTGAAAACATAGTATCCGCAAAACTCTGTTTTGGCAGATACAATTATATATTAACATTATCTCTTTGTATTTAACACTTGGATGCTAATGCATTGGACTCTAAAAATGTATATACATTTATATGTCAGAGAAAGCATAGGATGTGTTTTTCCACTTGGTAGACTTTCAATTTACTGATTAACTGGGTAAAACTGCAGTACATAGGTGACTCAGCACAAACTGGCTTTGTTCTAATTCAATTTTCCCTCTGATGAACATTGTCTTATTTCAAAATTAAGTTAATCTTTTCCCAACCTGTGCATGTTTATGAAATCATCAAGTACGCTTATTGTGGGAGCAAAAAAAAAAACAGGGGCATTGCAAGCGGGGCATCCCTTACACGGGGCATAATAAGGATGGGTGTGAAAATGAGGGCAGCTCCCTGGCTGTGACCTTTGACCCTGTGACCATAAAATCAACAGGTTTCTTCATCCATGGGTGGGTGAGCTTTATTTGCAAGGTGAAATGTTAAGGTCAAACAGTTTGGCTTAAAATGGATCCACAAGTTTTTTTCAAGAAGTGGGTCTTGTGGCCTTGATTTTTTACCCTAAGACCTCATAATTGAAATGTTTCTTCATCCATGGGTGGGTCAACCATGTGAGCAAGATGAATGTTTTGGTCAAACAGTTTGGCTTAAAATGAATCCACAAGCTTTTTCAAGAAGTGGGTCCTGTGGCCGTGACCTTTGACCCCGTGTCCTCATAATTGATAGGTTTCTTCATCCATGGATGGGTGAACTATATGTGCAAGATGAAATGTTTTGGTCATACATTTTGGCTTAAAATGGATCCACAAGCTTTTTCAAGAAGTGGGTCCTGTGGCCTTGACCTTTGACCCTTGACCTCAAAATCGTGAGGGTTTTTGTCCATGAGTGGGCCAGCCATATGTGCAAGATAAACGTTTTGGTCAAACGTTTATCTTAAATGGATCTACAAGCCAATTCCTTACAGAAAAAACAGACGGACGCACAAACGGAGGCGTCACTTATAAAGACAGATCATCAATGAAGAAGCCAGTCATTGGCAGTTCATTTGTACTACATTTTCATTTTTTTTTTATTTTGAGCCTGGAGCTGTGTAAGCCACAGCAATGCAGCTGGCTAGGACAAAAAGACAACTGACTTTAGTAGTAAGCCAAATTTTGTGGCTCGACCCAGCTAGCAAAATGTCAGCTAGCTTAAACTGACCTAAAACCTTGTTCATTTGACGATGTTACAAATTACCAATTTTATTTAAACAAGTTATCTATATTACCTGTGACCCCTATATTTTTAGGGGTGTCAGACTTAACAGGTATTATAATGCAGGGAACTTCAACTGTGTCAGCCAGCATCTAAATCAACAAAACTTACTATGCATTAGTCTGTATATGTTTAGGGTATATTTAATAAAATATTTATTTTTTTTTTATTAATTTTTTTCTCTTGCCAACCTAAGCAGACAAAATTGGTTCACTTCCCCTTTAATGAAATATTAGTGGCACGGCCTATTGAACTCAGCTCAGCTTTATCTTAAGTCAGCTGGCTGTGCCACAAAAAAGTGGCGGCACCAAGATCTACATTTATTGCAATCCATGAAGTGCAATCCCAGTATCACATTTTTATCATGTAATCTCAATTTACAAAATTATACATATTTTATTATAATATTTCTGATACATCCTGACATGTTAACTGAGAAAGATTAATTTTAATAAATGTGATCTTTGTTGAAATTACATGTATCTAACTGGATTGGTATTAGAGAACATGATTTAGGTTGACCAAATATTTACCGATTCAGATTTAAGGCTATTATGAATGTAATATTGCAATGTTTGCTGTTTGATTGATTTCCTAAAAACTAATACAAAATACTGCAACACAATTCCAAATAGCATATGGGCAGTTGAAAAGTGATTTAAGGTATTTTCCAAATCACAGAGGCATGAATTAAGTGAAGCATGGGATGTCTCCTGACATGACAGCCCTCCAAGATTATGGCATCAGAGATGCCCAACCATCCCAAGATGCACTGATGGACAAAAACTAAAAAAAAAAATTGTAGGTGGCACCATCATTCATGTGTATGAGATAATACCATCTTAGATCTATGGGTATACAAAATTTCAGGCTGATACATCAATCCACTCCTGAGATAATTGAATAAATGTATTTTATGAGTACATGAATGTAAGTGACACCACCTGTTTGTGTATGAGAAAGTTTTCCAAGATGGATCTACATCCACAATTTCAAGCCAATACACCAAACCGCTCCTGAGATATTATTATCACCCAAAACAGATACACAGATGGATATCATGCAAAAACAACTGTAAGTGGCACAATCATTTTTTTTTTTTTGCAAGATGAAACAATAAAAGATCTATGGACTTGAAACAATTCGGACTAATACATAAAACCACTCCTGAGATAAATGCATGGCTGTATTCTACAAATATGTGACTGTAGATGGCGCCACCAGTCTGGCATACAAAATTCTACCCAAAATGGATGGCCATGCTAAATTTTAGGCCATTATGCCTAACCACTCCTTCGAAAAAGGCATCAATGTATTCTATGAAAATGAGATCGTAGGTGGGGCCACCTGTCTGGTGTATAATTAAACTACCCAAGACAGATTAAAATGCAAATTTCATACTGATACATCCATCCACTCTGTAAGAGCAATTTTCACCAAAAACATTGGGTGGATGGTCTCTACAATGAAAAAGATTGCAGGTGGGGTCATCAGGCTTGTATCAAAGATCTATGGACATGCAAAATTTCAGGCGGATTAGTCAAAACACTCCTGAGAATAAAGTATGGATGTATTCTAGGAATATGTGAATATAGGAGCCACCATGTCATGTGCCGATTTTTCAGACCAATGCATTGATCCACTACTGAGATATGAGTGATTTTCACTTAAAGCAGACACACTGATGGATGAGACGTAAACACAACTGAAGATGGCTCCACAAGATTTGGATATGAGATGGAGGTATCCAAGATCTATATACATTCACAATTTTAGCCCAATATATTGAACAACTCCTGAGATATGGGCTATAACTGGAAAAAGGCGCAAAGATGGCCACTGTTAAAAGGACTGCAGATGGCAACCAATCATTGTTAGGCACCCATTCACAAGAGACCTGATAATAATGCCGAATGTGGTGGCACAACTCGGCTGAAAACAGTATTCGCAAAACTGTTTTGGCGATACAGTAACTTTCAACTTAACGTGGATCTACATTTGACTGTTTTGTGTAATCATGCTAATATTTTTATAAAATTTTTAATTCTTGGTGTTTTAAAAATATTAAATAAATATGTCCATAGATGATACTGTATCTTATGGAAAAAAAGATGTCTGAAATGTAATTTTTTTCATGGTGACACCTGTCTGATAAGGACACCTTCCTATCAATCCTATAAAGGACAAAATGTGTCAGTCCCTTAACTATCCTAATTAGACAGGCTCAAGATTTCATGGTATATTGTTATTTCAATAGTGCTATGCTGTCATATTGTAAAATTGAAGAATATTAAACACTCACCCAGATGTTGCCCATTGATGAATACATTGGGCACAGTTTTCTGCCCTGTCATCTCAAGCAAAGCATCTTGCATGGCAGATCCATTTTCTATTAAAGAAAGAGTAAATCATCATTAAAGGGGTCTAATTACCTATTATAAATCATGCTGAACTGACATAAAAAATAGCATGTTCTCTTTCAAATATATTAGTACCAGCCAAAACACTGTATGTATGGCCTGCGCACAACACCAGCTACAATACCTGCCAATCAGGATACACATTGACTGACATGGCCAATAAAAATGTAATACATGTTATCACTGGCTAAACATCACGTCATGCCGTTAGTCTGGGACCAGATACATGGGCTCACTCTGCACTTGTTATTTCAGCTGAGTCCCTTGGACCTTAGTACAGATCTGTTGGGACAGGTTCTTCAATGAATTCTAATTCAGCCCATGGATGAATGTCCATTCTGCAGAGATGCATATATCAGAAGACATGAAGGTCCATCTATACATATGGACTAGTTTGAAAGAGTCATTTTATCGGATCTGTTGCGCATGCACAAAATCAGACATCCGGTCATGCGGCCTTGTTATAGTAAACAGAGATGGGTGGACTGTATTTACTCAAAATACAGGACCATAACAAGGTGTTTGTTAAACAGCTGTAAAGAAGGTACTGACTGAAAAAATATTGCAAATTATTGTTCCCGATTATGTCCCTTTAAAGATAGAATTTCAAAATGCACATTAACTTGACAATGGAAATACATGTATGGAATCTGGAGAAATGAAAGCAAAACAGGTTATATACACCAGGTCACAGGGCCACATGCCCTGTTTCATATAAATTTCACATATTCTTATTTTCACATGTATAAATATTTACATTGCTCATACATGCATATGAAAAAGTTATATCATTTGTAAAGGTCAATGAGGTTAAGGTCAGTTTCATATACCAGTACAATAATAGCTAAATGTTTGGCAAATCACATCATTCTGGGAAAGGACCAATTGTACAGGTTAAACAGTGTAATATTGCAATTAAGAATATTTTGGAATATATATTCAGTTTGTACAAATGAAACAATAAATAGCAAATAACACATTTCCAAATTTATGATAACTGGGAGCTGTGGGCTTGCTTGAAACCATACCATAATGATCATATTTGTCATAATTTATCTGAATCAATTCACTGACAACATGTCACAGGTCTATATTTTTTACATTTATATAAATATACTACATACATGCTTCCAACAAAATGTGGTCTCCTGAATATTCACAAATTGAAAACTGGCAGTTCCAATTAAGCTGAGGTATTTTTGTATAATTGATCATTATTTAATAAAAAATACACATCAGAAACTAGACAGACATGTTTTCTGATTCTGCTATATATACGACACCTAATACTGATGGTTTGAGATCATGAGTTTGAGGAATCAAAGAATAATACCTATCTGATCTAACTCCAAGGCAAAATAGTCCACTTTCAGGCCTTTAAATAAATCCTTCACCTGCAAAATTCAAAACAGAAATACAATGAATCATGATGATAGTATCTGTATTGGTTAAAAAATTGTATCTGAGGCGGAGTGAGGCCCAAAAAGTATATCCCTGCATTTCATGTTTTTTTAGACTCAGTATACATCTCTATACAGAGACGGAGAGCACTGCATGCTGCCTAGTTGTGCCCTACCTGATATAACTAAATGTCTCTCCTTTGGCAAAATTGCCAAATATAATCTAGCTAACAAACCCCTAGCTATGACACTTTACTTGTTTTCTTGCTCAAATAAGAAAATGAAACATATTAACCAGGTGCAAAGTAAGGAAGTGATGCTGGCAAGTTTTTAACTTGGGTCACAGGGAGCAGCCAGTTTTCAAAGGCCTTCTTCTGATTTGGTTTCAGACTAATTCATCGTGAAAATCAAAGCAAAAGATTTTCTGACTGGTCCCTTAAGAAGTGCCAGCTGATGACTAAAATGGAAAAATAATGGCTCCAAGCAGAGCTTGTAGCTACCTGCACATTTTCTTGTTATGACTCATTAGAAATGGTTCACACACCCAGGTAAAGACACACTTTTGTTTATTGTAAGCTACTTATATGATTTATTTGAAAATCTGTGTCCTCACTCACAACCAATATTTTATAAAGAGTGCTTGTAAGCCTCACTGGGAGGCTTACTATGTAGGCTATAAAATGTTTAGATATTATCAACACAAGTGGCAACATCCTGTTTTTAATGTTACATGAAAATGGCAGCCCCCATGAGTGGTTTGAGAAAATGGAGAAATAAACCTGTCATAATTCGATAAGAATGCAGGGATGCAACACAAGAGTACCTTAACAACAGCATCCATGAGAGAATCTATCTGAAGAGTTAGTTTGGTGGCAATTGTATGTACAACTTCAAGTGTATTGGCAAAGTTTAGAATAGAATAACTCTTTTTTGGACCACACTTAAACCCTCAATTCATAGTAAGAGGCATGTGCCGTGGTGTTTAGTGCTCAATTTAAGATACAAGTTTGCAAATTTAGTCATGGTCAGTAATATGTGACTACACCTCCCATCTTTCACATGTGACTCACCAAAAGTTAGTGTATGCGACTGAACCACTGAATCAACTGCCAGCATGGAATTTATTTGTATAGATCTGCCAGTATTATCCTAACCCTAATAACATTAAACTTTAATGGGCATGACGAGGACACAGCTTTGAACTAAAATCACAAGATCTATCCTATACTGAGATTACAAAGCTTATGAGACTTTATTATATAGGGTTCTGACTAAGATGCACAGAACATGAACATAAAGGTAAACTTGTACTCTATATGTAGTTTTCACAAATGTCACAGCTGCTTTATCCTAAATTCATGACTATTAAGAGGGTCTTATGCAGCCTGAAGACGGCATAGCAACTTGAATGTGATTATGGTTCCAAATAAACATGACAGTTTATGCTGCAGTTTATGGTGAAGGCTGTCATGGAAAGTCTTCTGTGAAAGAACAGTATTGTCCATGTCTGGTATTGCACTGGAAAGATGACATCCACAGTGCACTGACATAAAAAATGCAACAGAGTTGCAGGTTAGTTTATTCCTTTGGATCATTAAAGACATAATTTGTGGAACATCTGCAATTAAAAATTCTGAGGCCACAAATTGTCAAATTAATGGGAAGTCAATTATTGGAAAAAACACTTGTGAACACGGGTCCTAGGACAGATAATAGTAAACAAATTATAGAAATTATCAGATGATTATTATTACACTGAATACTGACAATGTTAATGAATTAGAATGGCGGTATTACTTCCAAGTAAATGAAATATCAATAATCAATAATGATCATGCACACAGTAAAGTATATTGAGCATTAATAATTATTATTTTTTTTAAATGTTAATAAATTTTACTTTTCAGGCTTATCAGAACCACCCAATGAGTTCAATAATCCAATATTACAAGTTTTAACTCGTGAACTCATAACTGTGTCAAAGTTCTGTCAAAAATTAAATGCGACAAAAGTGATGCATTTTTTTAATATAAATTATGGTATTTGGCATTCTGGTAAATAAAAATTATAAATTTTAATAATGCATATATACCCACCTTGTGACAAAACGGACATGTGGATTTACTGAACACCATAACTTGGTTTTCTTCAATCAGAGATCGGACCTCGGACTTGACGTCCGTGCTGCCCGCAACGGGTGGCATCTTGGACGGGATAGACTGGGGTGAACCTCCGGCTGTGCGCTTAATTTTGGCAACTTTTTGAAAAACCTGAGTCGAAAAAAAATGAAGACTGAACGTGGTATGACGAGCTTTCGATTCTTTGGCTGTTCTTTGCGTTACATGCCAGCGCCCGCTTTATCGGCGACCGTCCGACGTTCCATGCAACTTGTCTTGTGACCCGGAAGTGCATCCCGGGACACCGCAAATGGCAAACTCGGCCTATACCAACATGGCAAAAATTGTCACTTTGAGAACTGAAATCAAATCAGAATAAAAACTGTCAAAACTATCACTTGAAAACTCAAAGCAATATTGCTCAACAACAAATTTATCGTGATCACAGCCTAGAAACTGAAATATAAATCAATTGCAAAAAGATCCACCCAGTACGTCCAAAGATAATATACGTAAAAAATTTGTCAATTAAGGCCAAAATAAAAAAAGGTATGGTTCTCAGGAACTTTATTTCAGAAATCAATGCGGGGGGGACGCTTTTTTTATTTTAATTTTTTTGTTATGTTTCCAAAAACAATGTCAAATGATAAGGGAAAAGCCTGAAATAACAGTTTTATTTTGCTAAACAAGTAAAAGCACTACGAAACAATTAAAGGAAATTGTATGGTTTTATCTTCTTGAAAGAAATGTCAGAGCGGCAGCAGCTCAAAATCGGAAAGTTTTTATTGAAAATCAAAATAAAAATTTTTGATGCGGGGGTTTAAAATTGATGTGGGCGGTGCCTGAGAACCATATATACCTTTTATTTTTTTTTATTTTTTTGCCTTAAAGGTTGCGTAAAATCTTTTCGGGCTGACCTCTAGTGGAGGTTGATTTAAACAAGGGACCCATGGGCCACGCTGCTCAGCTGAAGTTGACCTTGCAGGTAAAACTAAAAAAAAAATAACAACAAATGGATCGAGATAAAGTCTGTGAGGAAGAGGTAGTAGGCCTATATAAGCTTTGGTTGGTTGATATATATAAATCGGTGTGTAAGAAATTGTTGCAAATAATATTTATAACCATATGTGTAAACAGGTGTTGAAACCTTTACACGATTACAATTATTGATCATTGGTTGGCTCTTTGATAAGCTGGTGCAAGGACTTGAAGGGGAGGGGGGAGTTGCAACATCACTGTAAATACATATATAGGATATGAGAAATTTAATATAACAGCTAGTGCTTAATTACAGGGAAAAAAGTTTATTTCAAAATTACTGAATATTTAAAAATTGACAGACAGACAGGTAGACAATTAAACAAAACTGATCACTTAAGATCCCATTCTTCTGAGGCAGGAAAATAATGAACATGTATGTTTGTATAATAGATTCTCATTTTTTATTATATTATATCTGAATATATAAGTTGCTTTTTAATTTTAGACTTTAATTACTTAAATCCATTTACACACAGCAAATGAAAGTTAATGTTAATTCAACAGTGCTTACAGGAATAAAAGTTTATCATAATTATTATATATTTAATGATAAAGAGAGAGACGGATGTACAGAGTACTATAGACAGAGTTGATCACTTTATGTCCCACTCTGCATGCATGCTCAGGTGCAGGGACTCCATGGCGAGGGGACAGGTTAATGGTGGGAGTTACAACACGTCTGCATATATACACACAGCTAGGATATAAAATTTTATTCAACAGTGCTTACGGGGGAAAATATTATCCGTAATTTAAACATATTTAATTATAGACAGAGATATCGACAAACAAAGCCAATTACTTTATTTGCCTTTCTGCTGACTCGGAGGCAGAAAAATTATGAACAAATGTTTGCATAACATCCTCTTTTTGTCACATCATATTTTTTTCAAGTTTATAAATTCTATACATTCGGGGTTAGAGCTATACTTATCTATTGCCCTTCATTTAAGTTTGTGTTTAGATCACTGTTTTGACGAAAGGTGACGTCTTATAGTGTCCGCTATGGAGATTTTGTGTTTTTCATAACAATTTAGTTATCCATCACGCCGCCAGATGTCAGATATTGCTGGCGGGAAAATTTAGCTGTCATCAAATATACATACACGGACACCATCGGCCTTACATTTATACGGACAACTATAATTCCATCTGTGTAACATATACCAAACGCTCGATTCATATACTTATATGATTCGTTACCCGGAAGTTAATGGACGCACCAGTATATGGATGCATGCAAATTATATACCTTTATAAAAAAAAACACACTAGTATATGACGAGGGTCATATTTACACTGACGAAACAGTTTTGACAAACAGTTTTGCTTATTTGAATGACAAATGTTAAAGAAAATGAACAATACGTTTGAAAGTACCATCCCCTTCCCCTTTTCCAAACTATTTTTTTTTCTTACTTTATCAACCAAATACATGTGGTACATATATGTACATGCAGTACATTTGCATACGTATATATATGAGACATATTTTACATACAACTAAGACATGCACCTACAATGTACAAGACATACAATATTCTATTCAAGTACATTACATGCAGATGTTCACAGCCTAGTACAGCATTATATCTGATCAGTTGATACAGTTTATTGTCAACAGCAACCTTTCCTTATACGTACTTGTGACAAAACATGCATTTTTCAAATTCTTAAATTCAACTTTAACTTGGCTGAATCACTTTGGTTAATTTGCTTGATCCGCGGATCCAGACAGATAGGGAGCGTGCTCAAATCTCAGTTTTGCCGCCGATTTAATTAACCTTTAAATTGACATAGTTCCGGCTTCGTATTATCAATAACACCTCTCAATTGTTTTGTAGTATGTATATATGGTATACTGCGTTAGCCTATGTTTGTATGTTCATATATCAAGTCCTTGCATGATACATGCACGAACCGGTTCTACTTTGATCATGCTTATATACCCACGACTTGTGATGGGGCTGCCATTTTACTGTTTTCTCCATTTGCTCGTGTCGTTTTTATGTTTAATTGTCATGCACTCAAATCTTACTTCATGCTCTGATGGATATATATACCATGCATCTTCAAACATTTTGTAACGCCTAATTTGATGACAAAAGGACCGCAACTAATGTATGGACCAATAGAGGCTGGCGGACTGATGGGTTCCTTAATTGTCCCTGTTACGATACATTTTTAGCCGTGCACATTATCAAATAGCTTCTATGGGGGGGGGGGGGGGGCAGATATACAAGCACAGGGAGACAACTGGGGTGATGGATAAAATACAAATCCAATAATTCTACCATGATATGTCTTAGCAAGAAGTTTTAATGAAAAGAGTGCACACTGCCCGCGGTTAATGGCGGTTCGGTGTTACTTACGAAATCTGATAAGGACCTCGCCCCTAGGTGTGAGCCCCGACTCGCGTGGCTGCATGCACCACGGCACTGACGGGGCTCACCGCCGAAGGGCCTGAGTCTGTTCCACGACATTATAAAAGTTGATAAAAATAACATTTTCTTTATTGTATAATTTATTTTTACTTGAATTATTATTATAACAACATCATGAAATTTATAAAAAGAAAAATCATTCATAAAATGAAAAATCAAATTATAAATACTGAAGCAAATCAACACTGTTTAAATTATAAGGCAAAAAAAAATAAATAAATGCATGTACACAGGGACTGTCAATAGATGCTAACATCTATAGTAAACACACAGTATAAACTGTGTTGACATTATTTGTATAAATGATGACAAAATGCCAGCGTTATACTTTTTCACTTTAGAACAATATGAATCTGATGTCTAGTCGGCGAACCATATTAATTAAGGATGCGAGTCACAGCGCCATTTCCCGCTTGCCCGACATGATTCCTGCTTATTTTCAAACAGCAATCCCACTCAAAAGATATTGCCTTCAAAGAGACATAATCAGGAGCAATTTTATGCCTATTCTTTAACATTATCAGTGAAGTTTTGCTTTATACAAAAATTTCCAAGCACACAGTCTCAGTTCTTCGCATACGGCTGTTTATCGCCTTGTCATGTTGGTAAACGGTAAACAGGGGCGTTATGTACCTTTTCACACTTTCATGATTCATACACATGGGTGTATATAAGTGCTGGCGTCTTATATAGCTCAGATATATCAATCGGTGCAAGAGGACACATGATAATCCATAAATTTGATAAGGATCAATAATCAATGTTATTGATATTTGGTATGATTATCGGTTGTCCTGAGCAGAATCGAAATAAAGAACATGACGAAAGGCATATACTACACACATCCTTAAACCTCAAAGGATAAAATATTCATTCTCTTTCAACAAGACATCTCCAGACATGAGTTTGACACCCTATAAATCTCATTCACCGCTAATTTATTCTAAAATATTGGAGTATAAATTAAATATTTCCTTAAACTAGTGCCTAGTTCATTTAAATGGGCCCAATCACCTATAAAGCATGTTGAATTAATACTAAAAATTGCTTCTTCCCTTTGAAATAAATTTGTACCTACCAAAATATTGCCCTAAAACCGTTTGCTTACTCCTGTAAACAAGTGTTAAAAACAGTGGACCGGGCGCGATCACATGTGTCAACATAAACAGCGAGTGTATCGCCCGGGCCAAACACGTGTCTATCAGGAGATGCTCTGACTGACTTGGCCCAAAAAATGTAATACATGGTCCTGCCGGCAGAAACTTCGCGTGTTGCGGCTCACAATCGGGCCTCCGGTCACTAGGCCTTGTTATTAACAGACACACGTGGACTGTGTTTACCAACATGCAGAGTCACAACAAGGTGTTTAACAGCCCTATGCGAGGCACTCAGACTGTGTGCTGGGCTGGTTTTGCTGTTGTATAAAGCAAAACTGAACTGATAGTATGAAAGAAAAGGCATAATAATGCCCCTGATTATGTGCCTTTAAGTATAAGTACAATGTTGCCGTTACTTCTATTATGAAAACTGGGTTTCTTAACATCAAAGTCCCTTGGACGTATATATGCTGAGCATTTTTTCGCATAAAAACATGATGATCATTATTTGACCCGTCGCCCCTTACATATGCTAATTAGCTAAAATATATTCAGGGGTCTACTGGAAGGTAAAGCCACGTTTCCACTTGTTCGGATGCGGTGCGTGTGCGGTGCGGATACGCATGCGGATATTTTGTGTGTGTGTCCATTAGATACGTTTTTCAGTGCGTTTTTACGTCTTTCACTCTCTTTCTCCTTACAAAATGGTACAACTCTGCATGTGTTTCCGTACTTGCGACTACATGGTCCAGTGGGCAAAAAACGTATCCGTATTCGCAACACACCCCGCACCACAAATATGGATACAGTCATTTATTCTAAATGCGCGATTTTTTACGCGTCCGCATCTATATCTGTATCCGCGTCCGTACCGCATAAATGGACACGCAGTTTAGACCAATAAAAACGCGGCACCAAGACACCTTGATATAGATAACCAATGGATGCAGTATTATATAATATGCATCATAACCTCCACGATACTCATGATTCAACCCGTTGCTCATTACATATGTACATTAGTTATATAATTATTGTATAATAGTTATTCATCTAGTGGATAACTAAAGAAGAAGACCAATTACCCAAGTAAGTAGACAAACCATTTTATCACACTTAATACTATAGTATATGCTTATAAATTATATTAAATAAAAAAATCAAATCAGCATTGCTATTCCCATTGGAAATAAAAATGCAAATGTAATTTTAAAAATTAATAAAAATTAGTTAATAAATGACGCAAAATATGTAAATTAGCTTTTAAATTAAAAACAAGACGTATTACCGCTAATAAGTAAATTATTAAGCAACTGTTTCCGTCATGATGTTCTTAGGAAAAGACGCTACTTTAATCTCGATAATTTGTATAATTTGCATAATTTATCTGCATTTTTTTATTTAAAAATAAAGAGTTTATATACACATACGTTATATTTTATCAGATTTAAATATTTGTTTTGTCTGAAATACTTACTTTCTATAGAAAGCCAATTAATGAATAGATTGATTTATTTTTTTAATTAAGTCACCTAATTCATTTAAATATGCAAATTTTCTAATAAAATATGTACAGTTCATCATTTCTGAAAGGAGAAATTGGTTCTACAGGAAAAAATTACCCAAGCATCAACCAAGAAAAGTTTTCCATTGAGGTTTATCAAATGTTCTTGCCTTACCCATGTCTAAAATGACGGCTTTGGAGTGATATATATAACCCTGGTTTTAATAAGGCAGCCATTTATCCAAGATGGCGAAAGAAAAAATGCTAACATCGATTTTTAGCTATATTATGATCAAAAGTAATGGAAAAAAATATGTTTGCGAAAATCTATTTAAAAATTCCACAGAAGCAAAAATTTAGACATAACCGTGTTAACTATACGTGGCGGACGGTTGGAAACCCTGATTATGTTGTGATTGTACTCCGGTCTATCCATGTCGGAACTTGGTGGATTTATTTTACTTTCGTTATTACTTCATTTGCCCCTTAGTTTTAAAAGCGTACATATAATCAACTGTAAATGAACCAATATTTAAAAATGTTGAATAAAAGCTATTATAAAACAGACATAAAAAACTATCAGTCATGCATGTTAATATTAAAAAAAAATAGAGTTCGCAAACCACTTGCAAGAATAAAACGAAGAAAAATATCAATGACATTTGATCAAATGTTTCATTCTCGATAGACTATTGCTTCAAGTTGATCATAAAACCAGATCAGCAATTTTCGTAAATGTTATGGTAATTCTTGGCTGCAAATGTTACGAAAATGAAAAAAATAGACTGGGATTGTCATTTGTCATCCGAAATTCTAGGAAATATTCTGATAGTTCAGCAAGTCGAGGTGGGGGAGAGATTAGCCGGGGTCACCTCGGTTTTCAGTACATACAGGTGTGTCGAGGCACCTGAAATTAACAACTCGTCTTGTTAGTTTCAGTGTCACATCTGGTTTTGACCGCCGGAGTCATTTTTACACACTGCGTGATGTCAGTTTCAAGCTCCTGAAGGGGCTTTAGTCTGTCTATAGATTTAGTTCATATAATCTCTCTCTCTCTCTCTCTCTCTCTCTCTCTCAATTTATCTTCAGGGGTGGGGGATGACTCATAGGAAGAAGTTGTATGCTATATACAAATATTGAAATATCTCATTGTTTATTATATCTTTATTTACACTACATTAAAACAGGACATCGTTTTGTACTGATCACATAGTTTATAAATTTATTATATTTAATGAAAATATGGAAAGTTATGACGTTAACTAATATCATTCATGACTAGGTGAAATTAATTGTATAACTGAATTATATTTTGCAGGATACGGAGGTCTTGCTAGGCGTTAACGGGCCACAACTCCAGTCATCATCTCAGCCGTCGCACATCCGTCATTTAATGCACACGCGCCTACATGTGTTTGTGCTATAAACCTATGGAGATTTCAAAACGGCCATAATATTCTTGTGCTTAATTACGCAAGAAACATTAAGATAAACATTTGTTCATTGTGTGTAACATAATATATATATATATCGGTATCTAAATAAGCTTTTAAAATATGACGGATTAAGGGGCGTAGCTGGGATTTAGAGTTCACGGGAGTTACGTACTGTTGGGCAAACCCACTAGATAAACTTGCGAGCGTGATATTATTACAAAAACGCAAGTGTGTAAATTATAACAGACTAGACATATATACATCCCCAGGTATGCAGACTGCCCCCTTAGTGTAGGGTACTCCGCAACCCCCTGTTTTCATGCTTTTATTGACCCCATATTCCAAGGTTAATTGGCAAAAAGTAGTTGCATTCACTTATTTGGCACACATTCACATGTTCCGTCGTGCATATGTGACTGCGTATTTATGAATATTCCTGGAAGTACCTCCTGGATCCGGATCATGAAGCGACCCAAACTAAAATCTAATTGCTTCTTCATTGGCTCATTCCCGAGATACCCTCAAAATTTCATGAGATTCCGCTCAGTTATGTTGTGAACTAACACGCATACAAACAAATGCACATACAAACACACGCACAATACAAACACAAGCACATGAAAGAGAATGAACGCATAACTTCCAGGTAGAGGCAAAGACAAGTTAATTAATTTCGTGGAAAAATACGATTTAATAACTCCAGCTCGAGTATCAGACAAATTCATTTTTTTCCCCTGCAGATATATCTTTATTGCATCACAGATGAAATATCGATGAAATAATGTGAAAAAGACCCATTTTTTAAAATTAACTTCCAAACTATAGTTTTACAAGCAATATTTCATCTTTGGCATAAGATTAAAGCTGCGTGTCCACTTTTATGTGGTACGGATACGGATGCGGATGCGTTTTAAATCGCGCATAAAGAATAAAGATAAAGTCGTGTCATTCCCAACCTTAATTTCTTAAAAGAAATTCATTGTGTCATATCCCATATTCACTTCTATGCACTTCTATGCCTCTGTGGACTCAAACTTTGCATGAAATGAAGCAGGAACAAATCCGTTTCTCTTATCATTTCAAGTAGAATATTATACATAATATATTAGGCTTGATAAAAGTATGTTGTGCCATAGATATGCAGCGTAAAATGGCACACACGCTCAAAAATATCCGAATATGGGAATAAAGAAGCAGTGTGTCCACTTATGCGGTGCGGAGTGCGTGCGGAAACGGATACTTTTTTTGAAAACCGGACCATGTAGCCGCGGGTACGGAAACGCATGCGGAAAGTGCCATTTTGTAGAGGTGAAAGAGGGTGAAAGACCTAAAAACGCACTGAAAAACGTATCTAATAGACACACACGCACAAAATAGCCGCATACGTATCTGCACCGCATCCGTTCAAGTGGACACGCGGCTTAAACCTTATCATTGTTGTCGCATGCAAAATTGTAGGGGTAGAGAGATGGATTTGGGGGGGGGGGGGGATGCTGGCCCAATGTGGCATCCCCTGGCTGTGCCCCTCAATATGCATGTATATCAAACACTCCCACTCAGTCATCTTGCCACAGGTAAATATAAAATGAACAATAATCTGGTTACATATACATTATGCTTTATTATGAAAATATAAGATGTTATGGATATCATATTTCATAAGATGCTAAAAGGCTCACATGTTGTTACATTCTACTAACATAGCTATTAACCAGTTAAGTACTAGTACATTTACATATACATGTGCACATACATATATATATATACATACATACAGATATGTTCTTATATATACACATATACCTACATACACATGTATTTATGCACTTCTATGCCTCTGTGGACTCAAACTTTGCATGAAATGAAGCAGGAACAAATCCTTTTCTCTAATCATTTCAAGTAGAATATTATACATTATATTAGGCTTGATAAAAGTATGTTGTGCCATATATATGCAGCGTAAAATGGCACGTTATCTGAAATGTTAACTGGAATGCTAAAAAGTACTGTCTTGGTTCTATTATTAATACAAATGCTTATTATTTAACAATTAATAAAACTCTGATTATTCTATAGTTAATATCGCAAGCATTTTTAGGGCAAATCAACAGTCTGTATTTACATTTTATCCTAAATTCAAATAAAGGGGGGTTCTCCGAGGGTCTCTACAGCTGTTTTATGACAAAGTGATTCATATTGACAAACCTAAAAGAGCAGACATTCGCCAACTATACATACTATAGTGATACATGTACTTAAACATATCAATAAGATCAGAGATGCTTTGGAGAGTAAATATGTCAGGATTACATCTTTTAGGTCAATTGCAACTTAACAAAGTGGATCTTTCAGTTCATTTGCAACTTAACAAAGTGAATCTATTAATAAGATCTTGTTGACTCAGTGCTGATATAGTAACAAGGGACGCAACGTTTAAAATATTTTAATCTAAGCTTTTCTAATCACTGTCTGTTTATTAAGATGTGTTCTATTTAATGAGAAATACCATTGCCAAACACAACCTAAGCAGCCCTCTTCAGAAATAGCAAATGTGTTGGTGTTGTCTATTCTTTATTTGTATGGTTTGTTTTATTGATAAGAAATTTGGGAAATCTTTGGAAGCAATCAATCAAGATATATATATTATATTACTCTAAGGTGTCTTGCCATAAATTGATCTGATTATAATAATCAGGATTATAAACAATATTTTGTGCTTTTTATCCCTTTGCACCTTTCCAATAATTAATGTCCGATTTGGGTACAAATATTGAGCAATAACCATTTTACTCAATTTTGGAATATTTTGTGGAGATAATCAATTAATTTAGAGACACTGTGACAAGCACTAATGAGACACTAGTATCAACTCCTACTCTATGTCAGACAGCCCTTTGGTCACATTTTAAACTACCACCGTGGACCAATCTGGAGATTAAAACCGGATTAAGCACCACCAGTGTATTGAAGACCTGTGAAGTATATACAGTAAAACCTCACCTAAGACCATCTCTAATTAGCGACCACCTCAAATTAAACAAACACAAGTTCATGGTCCTTTTTTGCTCTTTATATGAGACCTCACTTATATGACCACCTCAAAATGCAACCACAATACTGATGTCCCATCAATGATCGTAATGTTGAGATTTCACTGTATATATAGGCGTGCTCTAAGGCATACTGAGAAAGCATACAGTAAGTGCAGTGCAGACTGAAGCAGAGCAAGAGAGTAACTCTGAAGTATAAAGTACAATGAGAACCTGCCTGATGACCACCCTGCTAACATGACCACCCAACTGATGTGACCACTTTTTGGGATCTGGTGTGAATCTAAAGTAAATCCTTATATGGAATCTCCTGATAACATGACCACTCCACTAAAATGACTACTATTAATTACAATAATTTGTACCTCATGATATAAAAGACGCCATACATCAGAGGGCATTTGATCTCATGGTTATAATAATGCTTTTGGAGTTTTGAAGACTGCTTATAGTAAAGCTATGTATAAACCTTTTTTTTATTAATAAAGACAAAAAGTTTGTCATAGGCCCCACGAATTTAAGAGTTGTTTTGCAAATGTAAATAACTCCCATCATACAGGACACTCATTCTGATAACAATATGGGAAACTTTACCTTGACTAAGTGATAAAAGTCCATGCTGCTGTAAGAACGGAGTTGACAGAGTAGGCCTACAGCCATTCTCTGGAGGAAGAGAACACCTCTGTGTTGGACCCAGCTTACTCTGGTCCAATCTTCCAACAACAAAGATGCTTTCACTTAAGCCACTAAACTGGATGTGTTTTGTTAAGATTCCTCTCCCCAGTTACAAGAGTCAATAAGCAGGTAAGCTGAAAGCATGTCTGCAAGCCAAAACACTAAAGAATCTTTCCACAGAAGGACAATCCATGATGGATTCAGTTTACTTGCCTGGCATGCATCCCGTTGACATGGACATCCTTCTAAAATGAACACTTTGGCTGGTCTTGCATATGATATGGTCCGGTTAATCAGCTTTTACTGTATAATGTCTGTTATGTGATGTCATGATTCATTTATTAAATGTTACAGCTGAATTAAACTATCCTTTATATGAATTGGGATTATGGAAAAATTGATATGACAATTGCGAGGGTATATACTTCTATATTACAATTTCAGAATAATTATTCATAAATAAATGCATGATATTAAGGTGGTAAGTAACATGACATAATACAATTTGCATACCATTCCAAATGCCTTTTTAGTGTAGTTTCAAATCAAATGGGTGATTAAATTTGTGACACTAATGATAATTATTAGGTTTAAATACAGTGCATGGAACCTGTCTAGTAAACCTCTAAAAAAGACTATTTTTAGCAAGTCCAATATATTTTATAATTTCCCCAAACCAAATGAATGTTTTGCTAATACAAGCTACTGATAATACAGTACATTTTATTAATTCCTCATCACCTCAAGTGCATAAAGGGTTTATAAGTTGCAGTGCCACATGTAATTGTGGCACAGTGTTCAAATAATATAGAGAATACACCCTTAATATTATATACAATCTACCACAAGTTGTTGGTGGTGAGAATATATGAAGAACATTTGTCATTTGCTAACTCATTTGTTCAACTGATGTACCCGAGGATCTCCTTTTCTGACTTGTTTAGGTTTAAACTAGCTGCCATTTTGTAATAAACATGGATATAAACAAAAATGACAGCCTTTGTAATGTGGGATTGGTGCTTTTGGGCTCATTTTTAAAAAAAGGTCCAAGGAAAATCTTTATTCAATGGACCTCAGATTTAGGAATAGGCCCTTTTCAAAGTTATACTGGTGACTTCAGTAAAGGCGTCACTGATCGAACTGCCTGCTGAAGAACAGGAGAGCCTGGCCTTGTGCACAACAATGTATTATATATATATATGACTGTTCAGTTTTCAAATTCAATTCTGAAACATATCAAATATTAAAAGACACAACCATAAGCCAATGACTGGACCCAACTCACTGGTCCTAATTCATGCTTCATCCTAACAATGAAAATATGAATAAATAAAATTCAGTACATTAACACACTAACATGCCATATTTATATATTCTGCCTGATAAAGCTGATAAAGAGATCACACTAGAACATAGCTGAGTATAGAGAGGTATATTTTTTGTAGGTTCAGTTAGTGTGTTTCTTGTGCATGCAACCATATATATATATGTGTGTGTGTGTATTATTCACCAACAATGTAATGTCCTGGCAATATATGATGGTACATATTCATATATTCCTTGCAATCGTAGAACAATTAATCTGGCATAAACACATGCATTATAACCAAACCTACTTAATTCATTATAAAACCTATCAATTATAACAACAAGGATACACATTAGTGCAAAACATTCTCTCCCAATTTATACTGATGTTCATAATCAATGTAAAAGTTTAAAGCACCTTGTCTATATTTATAACTAGAAACAAAAATAAAACCAATGTCTGTTTAACTGATAAAACAGGTCATTGTTAGAATTAATTGATTCTGATATACATTGTTGACAGTTTCTAACCCATGACACACACAGCATAATACAGTACATATAGATTTAACCTCATCCATTAACCACATCCTCTCCAACAAAAAAAAGGTAAAAAATTCCTAATGTTCTTTCATCTTAATTTGAACCCGGATTCCCATACATATCATTTGACCTAAATCACCTACCACTACTACTTTCCTGTTCGCAACAAATGGCAAAATTCACTATTCACTATTACTGGGCTATGCTGTATGTAGTTTCATACATGGGCTGATTGAGGATTTAGGAAAAGGGGGGGTCCAATCAAGGAGGACAAATGACAAGACCGAAAAAAAAGGTCCCAAGTTCCGGAAAAGGGGGGGGGGGTTTGGGCAACAGAATTGATCTGAAACCCTTAAAAAGATCAGGAGCCACCTTAACCATTACACCAACACCCCTGCTAATTTTTGCAGAGCAGCAGAGCAATAACAGAGCTGGGTATCAGTCTCAACCCAAGGCTCATCCTTACCTTGTACAGAAAAACATTATTGGTCAATTTAATATGTTAAATTGGGTGCATAATGAACATAAAGATAAACCAAGTTGTAGCACTGTAGTATATACTACAGAGCCACAACTTGTTCTAACATAAAGACAGGCAAACTGTTCCGTAGAAATGCCAAAAGGATAGTGGCTGACTGAAAGTTTGATTTGATTATACCATGCATCCATAATGGAAAGGCAAATGTTCCTGTGGAAAGGCAAAACTATAGATTTTTGCCTTTCCATTGGAAAGGTGAACATTTCAAAATATTAAGGTCCCTGTGTATGATTTATATCCCTGTTCAGGGTGAAAAAATAAGGTCATACTGTTCTCTCTACATTCATTCTTTTACGACTGATTTGGTCTGTTAATTGACATTCAGATTACTGGCCCCTTCAAAACTGTTTCTGCCACATATATAGATGACTGTTTTCCCAGCAAACATAAACACTTAAAATTGCCTAATACTTCATAGTTGTAAATAAATATACACATAAATTAGCATATAAAATGAGTGTCAGGTCTTGCATCCTGGCCTATGAGGACGGTGGTTCCTGTCAGGCAACTGCTATAGCAATGGACCAACTTTAGCAGTTTTACCTACATCTTTGTACATAAACTGAAATTAAGTCAATACATAGGAGACACATATAGTGTCAGCTAGACAGTATGGGACTTACACTGGAGGGCTGAATATGACTCACATGTTTTCCTTTATATGTTTGCTTGAAATTATCAAATTTTTCATTTTCCAATAATAAAAGAATGCTTGAGTTTACTCAAGGTATAAGATTTCTAGCAGGAAAATAACATGCCTGGCAATTTTGAATAAAACATGTAGGTCTATTCAGAGTGTATTAACAACACAACAGTGTTCTTGGCTGAGCACAACAAAATGTAACATAGTTGCTTTGTCACATGAAGTGAGATAAAGCCAGTTTATGTTCACTGTGATGATCGCCTTTGGTCATTATCCAACTGTTCATATTTTGCTAACTTCTTAAAATCACACGAAATTGTCCAGCCGCTTTTCCACCTGTGATAAGATACTTCACACAGTGATAAAGTTATGTGTAGTTAACTCTATAATGAGAGCGTGGTAATGAAGTTGATTTGAAATATTGAAAAGGGACATTGTGAATATGAACTTAATCACAATATTTATCACAAAATTATTATTACTGTATAGGCATAAATATGCAATGCATAAACCTGTGGTTTAATACTTTATGTAATCCATCTGGACTAGGCAATGAGGTGAGGGTTAAAACATAAGGTCCTTTAATTAATACAGTAGAGTTACACTTATCCAAACACTAAAGGGGACAATATATTGCTTGAATAAACACCTGTTCACAAAACTTTTCAAATTTAAAATGGCAATGCGTCATAAATCAGATCAGGCTTACTATATCTGAATGAATTACTGCCACTTCTAGGAGTGAATCTGGAGACTTTTGTCCATATATTTTTTGGAGACACCTACACTTACAGATGACACCTCTGGGATCATCTCTGACATATTATGCTGAGCAAAATTTGAATAGCATCTTATAAAACACCAACATTTTCTTTACACCATATTATGATCAGAAATTTTAGAATATTGTCAGTGTTTAATTGCCGCATTTTGACCTTAATCAACGCAGCCTGATTTTTTTAACATGTTATGTATGAAACTCAATTTCCTTGTATCGTGGATGTGACCCAGGGCATTATGTATAAATCCAGCTTCAGGATTAGAACTTTTACATATTTTGCACATTCAAAAGAATGAGATCTGGAGTGATGGCATACACAATATCATATTATTACGTAAAAACCTGAGAATTTTCCCTTAGCTTTACTATGGGGCTTATTCCATGTGTGGCACACAGTTTACTCTTGTTATAACTATGTAACTGGTCCCATGTGACACATACTGTGCAAATTGTTTAATGTGGCACATGAACATGTAGTTTACCCTCAGTATAACTAAAGAACTGGTCCCATGTGTTACATGTTTCATGTGGCACATGGTATAAGCTATATAACTGTTTCCATGTGGCACAGGTTTCTAGTGGCACATGGCCTAAACTATGTAACTGGTTCCATGTCCCAAATACTATGTAAGTGGTTTAATGTAGCACATGTTCCATGTGCCACATAGTCTAGCCTCAGTATAACTATATAACTGGTTCCATGTGGCACATGTTTCATGTGGCACATGGTCTAAACTAATATAACTGGTTCCATGTGGCACATACAATGTAAGTTTTTCCTAGTGGCACATGGTCTTCTCTCAGTGTCACTGAGTACCTGATTGACTGTGACACCTGTGCTGATACAGATTGCCTTGATCCCTCGTGGCCTTCTTGTGACAGACCTGGATGTTCTAATGCAGGAATTATTAACGGGATGGATGGAATGCTGGTCTGTCAGGTGTCCTGCTGAGATTAATGTCTTCTCTCAGTCTCATCAGCTCCAGTAGACACCCCATAGCACCAAAATACCCCTGTAATGGAAATGTAAATATCATACATAAGATTCAATATTATGTAAAACTACATTAAATAGATCACCAAAAATTTATACAATGAAATGAGTCTTCATGAGCTCCTTTACTAAGAATTTTAATAGTAAGAAATTAAGCTTTAAAACTTATATAAATTTTTAGCCTTTTACTGCCTCAAGATTTGATGTTTGCACATCTAACACTGAAACGAGGAAACAGTGGCATATGCAAATTGTATGTCATGTTTGATGAGTTTGCTGTCAAATGCTTTAATTCTTCATTTTAATATATCTTAGTGTAAAGATATAAATTTATACATAAAGGGTGACAACAGCAAATCATAGCCAATGGCCCAAATGAATATACCCCATCACATTCAAGCTGGATAATATACTTGTATCATAAAGGAACAATTATAAAGCTTACTGGAAAACTGATGTTTCACTTTGGTTCATCTCAGTCTTTATTCATTAACCATAATTTATGGAAAATATAATACTTAACAGTGTGATAACCCATGGTGCAGTGACCCAGGAACATATAAAAAGTGTGATTTTTCAGTTGAATTCAGGATGGTGGCCAAATTGCAAGGGTTATGCTTTTTTATTTTAAGTATGAATTATATGAGTATGAATATTTCTCTACAATTTTTGTTAGGCACAAATACTGAAAAAGTATTTCCTGATTGTCTTTAAACAAAATTATCAATAATTAAATGGTAATCAATTGCTAATATAGCACACACATACATATAAACATATATGAACATTTCTCCAGAGAGTCTGACAACAAACACAGATGTTAAACACCGACCTCATGCTCCAGGAACAGTGCTTTGAGCGCCCCTTTGGACCAGTAATCCATGGCATAGGAAAGTAGTTTCATCGATATAGTATTGACCCGTAGGAAGTTTCCAACAAACACAACCTTCTCTATACCCTGGTAGAAGGAATATAAGACATTCACTTGTAATAAGAAGAAAACATATTCTCTCTTTACATTTAAACTCTTTAAAAGCATCCAGGAAAACTTCTCTTTGAAAACTCCTTTCTATTCCAGCATTTTCATCTATTCCCATGAAGTATTAACCTTGGAGTGTGTAACCTTTATAATACAAGCCCTTCTCTATTACGGTCAGTGTATATATGTATATATATATGTTCATGCTAATTACAAAGAAAATACAAAAATATGGTCAACTTCATTTAAAACATCATTTGCAAACAATTGTAAAACAGTTTGATACATTTGATACATATATCCCCATTTAACTGCTCATAAAAGCTCATTTACATTTATATTCTTTCTTGCAATCAATCACTGAAATAGCATCACAAGAAATTTAATTTACTGTACATTAAAATAAGTGTACTCTTTAAAGTACATTTACAAAGTAAGGGTAATAAAATTTTATTCAAATTTTCAATGTTTACTGAAGGATATGCACAATCTTGTGGTTATGGATAACTGATATCATCTATATATCAACTTAAAACATATTACATATTGTAGTCTTAAAGGTACATGGGAACTACCAGGTCACTGTCAGTATAGTAAACAATTCTGTATGCATGTCCATACCTGGCGGATACAGTGATAACATTAATATACTGTGGTTGGCTTCATAATCGCGAGGCTTATTATTCGCAATTTTCAATTTGCCGTTGTTATGTGAGGGTTCCATTTTCACAATATTACCATGTGGTAACCTATACAGGGGGCATCAATTAACACATTGCATAGTGTTCCCACAGGAACGAGTGAAAATTCTTATCCCCTTTAAGCAGACAATATGAACTATCTGATATTATTATGTGAATCTTTGATTTGATTACATATGACTGTTAACATGTGTAGATGAGAAATCTTTTTTACGAAGGTTTAATTTTCGCAAAAATTTCCCTCTTGCGAAAAATTGCTAATTTGATACCCTCACGAACAAGAAGCCAACTGCAGTATCACCATTTGACAAGGAAAACATATGACCATATACTGTGCCCTGTTTATAAATCTGATTCACATTGTGTCTCATTTCCAAGGTCTGAGCAGCTTTTAGACAATGTATTGCCTGCTGTGTCATGTCTTATCTATGAGTGGACCAGAATATTAAAGCATTTCATCAACTGGATCAGATATCCAACAATATCTGATATCAGTGCTGAAAATTTGTACCAGACCACCAGACACTGCAAAGGTCCAGCAAAATTTGGTTAGTGTCAGCCCCCCCCCCCCCCCCCCTTGGCTGATAACAATTCTTACAGGGTCTGATCCTGACTGCATTTTTGTTGGAATAATGCAAATATTTAACTATAGCTGTGTGGCTTGTACTAGTGTAGACTAAACACTGGAAAATTATTAGATATATTTTCGGAGTTTTTTTATTTTAAATCCACAAACTTGAATGCTGGATTTGGGCTTCTTAAATTGCTTTTTTTGGTAAAATATTTGCATGAGAGTTTACAATTTTTTTCAACACAAATTACTCCTTTAACTTATTATCCTTTCTTCAAAATATATGGTGCACCGTGAGAAAAACAGACAGGTTGTAATTTTCCTGGTGGGCCTGTAAAACCTAAAAGACTAAGGCCTGGACCTAACTTTAACTAGAATATCAGCAGAAGCTGACAAAAGCCCTCAGCCAAAAGAACAGTGTTTAGAGGTGGTAACAGTAACAAGTACTAAATATCTGTTCTCACATGGATGTATATCTGTACATGTCTCAGTTATAAATTTAAAATGGAGAGGTATGTACCATGATTCATAACAATCCACCAAATGCTTCCTGAAAAATAAACTTCTAAGTTTTATTCTATTATAAGCTCTGTGACCTTGAAAAGTAGGTCAAGGTCACCCATCTTCAAACATGAATGAGATTTTTTTTTATATACATCTTCACCAAAGAAATAAAATTCCTATTGTGAATCCTTTTAGAGATATCCCGCTCACAAGGCCAAAGTTGAAAAATCCAAGAAAAATTCAATATAAAATCAGAAATTGCAGGTGGCGCCCCCAAACTTGCGCAGCAGTTACAGACCATCAGTCCCTATGATCATAGTAAGTATTGTGAAAATCCATCCAATGGTTCCTGAGAAATAAGCTTCTAAACGTTTTTTCTATAATCCGCTCTAAAACGTAGAAAAATAGGTCAAGGTCACCCATCTTCGAACTTGACCGAGATTTTGTCAATCTACATCATCACCTAAAAAATAAAATTCTTACGGTGAATCCTTTTCAAGATATCCCGCTCACAAGCCCAAAGTTGAAAAATCCGATAAAAATTCATTAAAAATCAGAAATTGTAGGTGGTGCCACCAAACTTGTATAGCAGGTACAGACTATCAGTCCCAATAATCATAGTAAGTTTGGTGAAAATCCACCAAATGGTTCCTGAGTAATAAGCATCTAAGTGTTTTTCTATAATCAGCTCTAAAATGTAGAAAAATAGGTCAAGGTCACCCATCTTCGAACTTGACCTAGATTTTGACGATATACATCTTTACCGAGGAAATAAAATTCTGACGGTGAATCCTTTTCAAGATATCCCACTCACAAGGTAAAAGTTAACGGACGCCGGACGGACGGACGGACAGCTTGGGTGACGACAATAGCCCATCAGCCTAAGGGCTGAGGGCTAAAAACCAATTTCAAACCCTGATCTGAAAGGGAGCTAAATTTAAAGATCATTCTGCTGCTTCCATGTTGCAACCTTATCTAGATCCAAAATCAAAATTGTAAAAAACATCAAAACAATGAAGCAAGAAATGCCTGTGTCTGCACTTTCTTATCACCACTGTGATATATATCAGCAGCAGAATCTTGAACTATATATATTACACAATAAATCCCCCCCCCCCCCCCCCCCGGTACTCTGACACAGAAGTTACAAACTGGTCTTTGGTCCCTAAATTGTAAGGACAATCTACAAAGCACTGGAACCAAAGCTATCAGCTCACTGATATGATAGTCAGATCTCACTCACCTCATTCACAGCACACATCCTGGCTATGGATCCAATGTTGTTGGTTATTGTGACTAACGTTGCTTTGGCCAGATCCGACTTACTCACGCTCTCCCTCTTTTCTTTACTCATCATATGACCAAAACTGTAAAGATTCAGAAAAGAGACATGAGACCAACCCTAAAACTGGGTTTTAACAGTTTGAATCTTTGGATAAAAGTATTTTTCAGGTTTACTCTTCAGGTGAAATGATAACTGTTTTAGAATTTTTCCCCTCACAAGCCCGAGTCTACACATGGTTGATATTAATCCAATAATACAGGTGTAGATACAGCCATATCTGAGCTGTTTAAATATTTAGTGTTTAATTACAAAACATTATTATTTTGACAAAATTACTACATTTGAGCTGAGCAGAGGATTATATATTTACAGTTGCATTATTATCTTTTAAAACCTTTTTAACGTGACAGATATCAGATGGATGCTGCACCATAGAATAAATGCTAGAACAGTAAAATCTTTTCTAATGACCACCTCTGTTTAGAGACCACCTCAGAATAATGACCACTTGTTCACAGTCATGCTTCTTTTTTGCTCTTTATATTACTTTGCTCAGACGACCACCTCAAAAATGCAACCTCTTTATTGAGGTCCCTTTGGTGGTCATAATTTTGAGGTGTCACTGTATATTTGTATATTTCAATACAAGTTTTTACTGTTAATAATCTAGTTACCTGCTGGCAACAATATCACCCGGCAGGTTGAAGCGCTGGTAATCCCCTCCATAGATGTCCTTCACTAGCTTGTCTACCCTACTGCTGTCTCCCTGAGATGCCAGCTCTATGGCCTCCTCAAATGTCTCACAGCCAGTCAGCAAGCAGCACAGGCCAAGGAATGTTCCCCCACCAAGACTGAAAGACAGAAATAATTCTTATAGTCGCAAGACTCAAATACTGTAAACAATACTGGTCAAAAGAAGAATACATGTGACCAGAAGACTGAAATACACATATAATAATTATACGTCATCATAAAAACAAAATTCAGAAATAATACCATTCTTGAAATACTGTAAAAGTAATAATACCACAAGAATGAAATACAGAAAATGACAAGCCATAAGACTTATATACAGAACAATGACCATCAGTCCTCACAGCAATGAAATACAGATATATTACCGTTTATTATCTGACTGAAAGCATTTGCAGGTCTGTTTGTTATAATATTATTAATACACATATATAGGACTGGTTTTCACCACATAGATAAGCAGAAACAGTATTAAACATTGCCCATCAAGGCTGTAATACAAAACAGATTATGTATTATTATTATTGGCCTGAGAACAGCATGTCTGCTTGAGGCCTGGGGATGATATGGCAGCCTGAGGGCAAATATGATGGCAATATCAACAAAATGTTTCATAATATTTCTATTAAACAATCACACTTTTAATATGTGCGTACAGTCACTCTATTTCCATACAGTACTTGAGTGAATAATTTCAACAGTGCAGATACATCTTCACACATACAAATTCCAAGTTTGTAGTCAGTTTCATTTCAGGGCAATGCATCACAGAGCTTGGTGACGTCAATACCCAGTCGTGCTGGTCAGTTTCATTTGTGCACTGTGTCACTGAGCACAGGTAATGTGTGGGGTTGATGTGAGGCCACCAATTCAGATCAGTGTGTATACCGTAAGCTATATAAACTGGGGACCCTGAATCCAGTTAATTACATATGTTCTAGTTAATATATTATATATTAACATAGGCAGTATTGGTCAGCACCATTAAGTTTTTAATAGAGAAATCAATTGTACTGATTTTCACCACAACAGCTTATTCTAGAAAATGACTCAAATGCACATATGGTATTGGCCATCCCTCCTAAGACTGAACATACAAAGTCCCACTGAAAAACATAAATATTGAAGCAGTGTAGGTGTACTTCTTCCAACCAAACTTGAAACATACTGGATGCAAAAATTACACAGACTAAGGATTAGCCAAGAGTCAAAATGTGAACAGTACTGACAATTTTGGTAGTAACAGAGCATAGGATGTAATTCTTATAAAACTAAAACACTGAGGTAGCCCTTGTAATCATAATGACATTAGTGTGTCCACCAGGAATCAAAAGAGTGACAGTACGTCTTCATAAAATGAGGTCTTTTCAACTTCAATCTATATGCTCTGTATCTAACAATAAGATGTTTATGACACTGTTTCTTTCATCCCCTTTAACCTTTAAAATGTATCCAGGCCAAACTGAAGCATTATATGATGTGTCCATCAGTCATACAAAGCTTAGTAGTGTAATCACAAGCAAATATGAATGTAAACTCATGCAGGATATAAGCAGATGATGTTAATTAAGGATCAAAGGTCAAGTATTTAATCAAAATGATAAGAAAACATGCAACTGTTATTTCATCAATTTTGCAGTTAAAAACACCAATCATAACTGACTGGTAAACAAGAAAATGCAAAATAGAATGTACTGGTATGAAACAAGAGCACTGTTAATCAATTGTTTTTAGTTAAAGTTTACTAGTGATCAAGACAGTGTGTGTGACAGAGACCTAGTTACCTGCAATAGTACACTCCTTAAGCAGTGGTCACTCTAGAGTCATTCTATATCTCCTTGCAATTAACCACTACTTTTAGTAGCACGGGTTTGCTGTGTATGACAAACAGGAGCTGCCACATGCCCCAGAGTGTTTAGTCTGAGAGAGCAGGGTATTGTGGGGTTGACCAAGCTTGAAACCTACAATACTTTACTCTCACTGTCTGGAACTTTTTGGCTCTGTGCCAACTCCTGGTAGCGATACAAAGCAAGACAGCTATTACCAACAGTGGTTATGTGGAAGGAGTTAAAGAATGCATGAAGTTAGGAATCATTTGTAATTTCATGATCATCAGTAAAAAATTGGAAATAATCAGTTGTAAAAAAGTATGAACTTTCCTCCAACATATAGACAGATACATCATCTCAACTGATTTGTTGGCCAACATACAGGCTAATAATGTAATTCTATAGTATACAAGTCTGTTTAGTAAATTAGGAATTAAGATGTTTAAGTAAACGCAGACTTTTCTCTTGTGTGCTTGCATAATGTATATAAAAGCACACATTCCTCATTACAAAACCTTAGTTACGTGCAATGATTTGAAATTGTTTATGGTACTGCAAGATCAATCATCTGATCATTTGCATCAATCTGACTGATCATTAATTATAATTGATCAAACTCCCCCCCCCCCCCCCCCCCCCCCCCCCCCCCAATATGACTAGCATGAAGCATGACCACAATATTAATGTAAGGAGTGCACTCCAACAGAGCATTATGGGTGAAACATGCACTAACCTTGTTCCTGAAACACGCTTGTAGTCGCTTGGGGAATGCACAGCCAGAATGCTCACTCCGGAACCAATGTTAACCACCAGGTAGGGGTAAGGGTCATGGAAGTCATACTGCACCTTTTGAAAGTTCTGCGAGTCCATGGGGTTTATGTAGTAGTAGCATTCTGTTGTGTTGTGGCGGTCTATGTAGTGTATACCTTGTATGAGACAGTCCAGTTCATCAAATTTGTGCAGGTTGAGATTTACTCGCTGGAATAAAAATAAAAGTGTAACTATCAGTACGCTCCTCACACAGAGGTTATACACAGCAGTATTCCCAGACATTGTTTCATGTAACCACTGCTTTCTAAGGCAAGGTTCTCTGGGCAGGAACACCAGGGTGCGCACAGAGCAAGGAATTGTAATCAGACCACTGATATTGCATTGTGCATCCAGCCCAAATTTGAAAAGGTGGTCACTTGCTCTCGTTTGTTTGATAACACCAGGGCACAAGCTCTCATTGGTCTGATTCTGGGACCTATGCAAGAACAGGTGTTTTTGTTTTTTGTTCAGATAATATAAAAGATCTGATATTAGTTATAATATTTATCTTTGATTTATTGTCACATAAAATATGTTAACACTGTCATATCAATTGTTAGCCTGTCAATTTCAAATGCCACATGCATGAATGATGTACAGGTGTCTACCCAGTAAGACACATCATGTTTTGATGTATGGCTGGTTTCACTACTAGTACTCCCTCAGATGTAGCTCATGAGATGTGCCCCCAAGTTCCTCACAGAGTTGCCAACTGAGATGTATCCGGGCGACACACAAATAATGGAGGTTCACATGAATAATATAAATGTTTGTAAAAATTTAATTTATCTGGTCTTTAAAATGTGTAGTTATTTGAAATGGTCAAGATAAAAGGTGAAACTGGCAGGGTACCGATCTTTGCTTGTTAGTATTTTAAAACTTCTTATAGACGCACATCATTAGACACCTAGTGGTGTGTTTACACAGTCATAACCAGTGAACCACGTTGTACAAGCCAACATCTCTGAAGGTACCCTTGCTTAAGCTATGAATCATGTGAGACCAAGCTGGTGCGCCTGAACTGCAGGCGTCGTATCCAGATGCGTCTCAAACGAATGGAATCAATGAACAAATGAGGCTTCAGCATATTTTACAAATTGGCTGTTCAAATCTATTGACGGGTATTTTTTGTTCACAAAGGTTTTATTTTCAAAATAGTTTCCATCTAAAACCCTGGTCAACAAAAAAGCATGTGTAAGGTTTATAACGTGTTCGGTCATTTAATTAATCATAATATTATGAACCATTTTTACTGAGGTCAGCCTTCTGAGCCAATATACCTATGATTAAACCAATTAGAAGACACAGGCCAGCAATCAAATTCAAAGTGGTTGATGACATATAATGGCGGTGTTCACTAAAAACTCTATATCATGCAAAGCAGAAAACCTGTATTAAAGGGGTTGTGTTATGAGATATATTTTACTGTTATATGTTTTCGAAGCTGACTGAACTTCAACCATTGATCATATTAGTGTACAAGTGAGCCACAGAACTCAGTGAACAGGATTACTGTGTAACTGCGATAACAACACAGCATGAACAATCCTTGGCATGATAACCTGGAGATAACATTGTACCTCCCAGATTGCACGATAACACCTTGTCCTGTAGACCATTCACCAAAGTTTCACTTATGATGCATAAACACTATCAACTGTTCTGCAATGATATATTTCCTCTCAGATGATGCTAAGCCTATAAGAATATGCTCCAGTATATATATATATATATATATATATATATATATATATATATATATATATATATATACATATATATATATATATTTATATATATTTATATATATATATCCTTTTATGTATTGTATTGTGATTGAAATATTGTGATATATGTACTGTATCATGATATAACTTATCGTTTAACCTTAGTAAATGATGCACTTCAATGGTGTGAGCTGAGGTTACATTGCTCCATTATCAATCAAGGGTCACCTGTCAGCCATGTCTGATACTATTAAACAGAGCCCTAGCTGAGAGACTTAGCATACACATTGTGCACTGATACCTCTGTCAGTATAAAATGTCTGGGGAGACAGAAACACAAATGGCAGACAAAACACTTTCTCTATGTACAGTGCAGATGACTTTCAGTCCACTGAGTAGAGCTGAAAGGATATTATCTCAATTCGATACGGATTGTAATACTTCACACACAATATGGTGCATGATACAATACACAGAAATCATTTCTTTTATGTTCAAATTCTCCATGCCGCTGTATCCAAACATCAGTATTAATGGATAACAAAATGCAGCAAAACCTGCAAAATAAGGCCAGTTAGACCACCCGTGGGACTGTTAAAAAGTGGTGTTAATTCACAGGTGATCTTATTAGACAGGTCAGTCATACCCCATGTGAATACTTTGGTTCACTCAAGGGTGGTCTTAATGGACAGGTGGGCTAATAAGACAGTGGGTCTTTCAGGTTTAAACCATAGCCCCTTTAATTGGTTTGCTAACATGCAGTGCTAAGCCAATCAGAAGCCAATTAAATGTTTTCTAGCCAATGATGTTTAGGCTTACATGCACATGGCAGGTGACTACAACTGAGTGCTAAAGATCACTATTAAATATTGCACTTTCTATTGGATGGCCATATATATTCAAAGAACTGATACATGGACATCTGTTAACTGATATCAGGGTTCCAGCACCTCTTGGCAAGCAAATTTAGGACCTTTTAAGATTCAAAGACCAGCTGACAGAAAATTTAAGACCATTTTAAACACAGAATCCTTAAATGGCCCTACTGTGCTTTAAAACTATACCTAGCGTCTGGTTGAGAGGCTAATTCTTCTGAGGTTTGTAGAGCCTTCATTTATACGCAGAGGAGTCTTGAGAGTGAGAATCTACGGAGATCTTTCTTTGACAAGTAACCACGGCAACTTCTGTCTCAAACTTACATTTGATCACCAAACTGTTTGTGCATATTCATTATACAGTCGAGCCCACTTTGTGTCATATCGGTTAATAGAAAATCCCGTTTATTGTCACATAAATCTGAAATCCCAAACCATTTCCTATATAAACAATGGTAAATCTGACCGTTTAATGTCAAGGAATATTGTCATAATCCTGTTTATTGTCATGCTTGGAGCCCTTTGCAGTGATACCAGATCGCAGTTAATATCACATCAAACGCCAACACGTTGATCAACGAGGTAATCGGTCAGGCGTATCGAATGATCACATCTCCCACCTGTGTGCGGCAGGCAAGTGCAGTGATGCATGCAGGTCACTCCCCGTCTCTTAGCTAATTAACGTCTTAAGATACCACGGTAACCCAGTTCAATGCGTTTCTTTGTAAGTTAGAGGGCAATGATTGCGATCACAAGTCATACATAATGAACTCATGGCCTTTGAAAGGCCGTGGTATACATATCGGTGACGTTTCGCCAAGATATATGAAGCACGAGCTCTAAACGTTGCATATGACTGGAAATCCCCTTTAAGGGTCCACGAAAAGCTGGAGGTTTTGTGAGCACTTGAGGACATACCCGGTCCAAAACCTCAATCGCACCAAAACTTCAGAAAGTTGACAATTGCATGACGATGCCCGCTCCCCCAACAGTCCTATCACAAAGACGATCATAGAAGTTTGAGTCATTAATAAGATATCCGAAAAATAAGGCGCAATAGCCGGGGAGATAATTATTTAGTAAAATAGTTCGCCTACGCATAAAGTTATAACTGTGCCGCATATTTCCAGACATTTGATCTCATGACCCAGACGCTACGTCTCTTTCTGTTGGCAAGTCGGATTTTTGTCAGTTGTTGCGGCATGCGGCACAAAACGTACGGGAAATAAGGTGCGCAAAAACGTGATTTGTTATGTCGTTGTGCAATAAAAATATTCATAAACGTTTCTGTTTCCTTTTTGTCGACGATTTATTTAATATCATTTGAGACATAACGCTTCTTCTATGACTCAAATGGACATCAATGTTGAAGCCCGCATAATGTCACATCCCGGTTATTATCATAATTTATGCATGCACCACCGACATGACAATAAGCGGGCTTGACTGTATCAGGATGGGTAAAATCAAATTTAAGATTTTTTTTAAGACCTATGTCAGGATTCCTGGCATTTTTTAGACCTTCAAAAAGCAAAATCAAAAATAAGACTTTTTAAGACTTTTTAAGGCACTGCAGGAAACCTGGGATATATATTTGACTTTGTAAAACCAATGTATTAGTGCACCACAGAACTGACTGAGCCTTACAACAGTAAAACTGGTTTAAGAAAACTTACTGTTTTAAAATCCTCTTCAAATTTATAAGCTCCACCACCTGTTGCACATATGCTTTTGGCCAGACTTGGAAAGTTCTTTGCCTTGGCTAATTCAATAAATGACATCATTTCACTAGTAGGAAAACGAATAAAATGTAATGAGCCTGTCCTTCCACCCAGCCGCAGGTTCTTCATCTCTAAATGAGAGTCCCTTATTCCGGTCTTTCCGTATGCAGTATTTCCGGTGAGGTAGTGACGGATTGTCCGCAGGGTTTCCACTTCCTGTGCCTGCTCTTCCTTTGTGATATCTTTTGGTTCGAAGTATATTAGCTTGGTCAAGGTGCCCCCGATGTCCATCCCAAACCAGGGCATGGCTGTGGAATAATAAAAAACATTATACATAGTTCATGTAACTCACACAGACAACAATTCAGAACATTCCAGTGGAGTTGGGTATAAAAAACTTGGGGTGTAACAATGCATCAAATAATCAATATGTTTAACTGCAACCCCAGGATTAAACTGTAACAGATTCTCTTCCCTGAATGGATATGCTATGATTATGATAATTTTTGCAGGTCTGAAGCAGCCTGTAAGCTGTCAAATTTAATGTAGCAAGCTGCAATGTTGAGGCTATTTTATGGAGTATGTATCCAATATCTATTTTCAATGTTTGCCTGTAGACTGCATATATAGAAATGAAAATGGTGGCATTATATATTATTCCTTTACTTGCTAAATTTAACTAACATGTATTGCTGTGAAACATAAATTGTTAAAAAAAAAGAAAGCCTGACATTTACTACTACTCCAAGTCTTAATTAAATTGAGAATCCAATCAGAGGTGAAGAATTGATAACTGAATCAATTCAAAGTCCCCTCACAAATTACAGATTTAGTATATAAACGCATAATACCAAATACTAGCATTATTTTATTGCACAATAAATACTGTGAGAGAGTGCCAGTATTGTGGAGATTTTTTATTTTGGAGGTTTCCCTGTGGTTGACCTCTTGCTTTGTTGATGTTTTATCTGTAATTTATGGGAAATGTCATGCTACTTAAGTGTGAACCCAGGCTGCCCTTTTCAAATGGTACACAAATTAGAAGTGAGATCAAGCATAAGAACCTTGTATGGTGACCCAGGTTTATGGATTTAGATATCTTGAACAGGTGCTTTCTAAGGACATTATTAACCAAGAAAGAACAATGCTAGTTCACATTCAAAAGTATGATAGAGTGCCTCTGTGTGTTGGCCAATGACAATATTGGCTCTGCAGTGGCTGATCTGGGGAGGGGGGGGGGGTGTGTCAAAGGGGTCTTTTAGTCTTCTTTGACGTGATCCTCCACTTTGGAAAATCCTAGATCCGCCCCTGCTGGATTGTACCTGTGGGTGCTGTTGCTCTCTGGTCTCCTCATATTCTTCTCTTGTTTGCCCCCCCTGGGTATGCTGGTGGCTGAACCAATTTTCTGTTCGGCTTGGTGGCATTATACTCTTTGTGCTTCTCTGTTGGTTAACATACGTTATGTAGCCTATGATCTTCACATGCATTGTGTTAAATATAACGCTTTGATGCAATGATGTCACACAAGTGCGTCATATAAGAATACACGTATAGTCTTTAACATTATTTCCTGTAGATATTAGCATAAGTTAACCTAAAACAAGCATGCTGTGTGCAATCATTCGTTATGGCAGTTTTCTCAAAAAACCCTCAGTTCATTAAATATAGAGGCTACCCTTGCAAACTGTAAGTATATATTTTTAAACAAATAGATTACAGTTATTGTAAATGGTTTGCTTTTTTTATATTATATATATAAGAGTTAGAAAAAAGGTACTGATGAGATAAGGTATCTCGCATAACTTTTGTTGTAATGGTATCTTGATATGTTCAAGCGTACCTGAAGTAATAAGATACATTACCGAAAAAAGGTTATATTTCATTTACTCTTTCAATGAGTGTGCATGTACCAATTGAAGCAATAATTCAGAATCTGGAGAGGCCATCCAGAGAGAAAGAAATGACACCTGGAAATGAACCCTCAGCTGGATCTCTACCACAATGTTCACAGTGTTTCATGAAATGGATTTCCCTGATTTTTTCCCAAAGTTTCCCCCTGACGGTTTTTCAGATTTCTGTGATAATTATTTCAACCCGTAGCTGCTTTTACACATCTTCAGTGTTTTGCAGTAAACAGTAGTTACAGTGAACATGATGAAACTAAGACATTACTAGCTACAGAGATTTCACACAAAACAGCTACCAGTATGCACAATAGCCAACCATCCAGGATTTGGGAATGTTTTTGAACGCAGGTTTTTTATGCTATGGTAGCATTGCATCCAGAAGAAATACTGGGCTTTGAACTGATTGACTGGCTCATAGTACGACATCACAGGCTTAAATGACTTAAATCTAGCAATTCATGTTGTTTTCATTCAACCCTGAATATTTGGTGTCAGAAATATAAAGTTTTACTAAATTAGTTTAGATCTAGAAATTTTAGTCACAGGGGTTTTCCCCCTTTGGCTGATGTAATTGCTGAGTTGACAGTGGCCATACATGTGCTGACAGCTTTTTAAAAAATCACACCACATGTTTTTTTAAAATAAATAGAATTTTTGTTTTAACAAATAGATTTAGGTTATGCAAACTCTATATTTATAAATTTTTTTATAGGCAAGTGTGTTATATGAAAATATTATGAGATTTGGAATACTGTGTACCTTTTGCTTGACCTTTAAGCTACAGTCCCACTGAAGCAGGCAGTACTACGGATATGCAAGGATTACCACGGATCACCCCGGATACAGTCCGGGGTGGTCCGTGGTGATTTGGGGTGTTTTTTTAAAGAAACTATCCCGGTAGAGCCCCGGATTATCTCGGCAGAGCTACGTCTCACCATGGTCCGCCAAGGATGTGCTACGGATTCCTGATTTTGTTTGCCGCGCTAGTCCGGGTTGATTCACAGCTCCGACGGGGCACTGCCGTGGAAGTCCTGGGCTCTGCCATATTGGTCCGTCGCTCTGCCGGGGTAGTTTTCATTGTCCCGGACCTCCAAGGACTGTCACGGCAGTGCCCCGGACTTCCACCGCAGTGGCACGGACACCTACGGCAAAGCCCCGTCAGAGCTACGAATGAGCCCCGGATCACCCCGGATTTCCTTCCGCCCTGGATCACCATGAATTGCCCCAGCAGTTTTTGACATCCAAAAACTGCCGGCTAGCCCTCCCGGACTGTCCCGGACCATCCTGGCAGCGCTATGGCATACACCCTGGATCACCCCAGACCTATCTGTGGCACTGCCGTAGCTCTGCCGGGTCCTCTATGGGTCTCATACTAAAGTTGATATGCTGTATGGATATGAGACAAGTATATTACAAACTGACCACTACCTCTTTTTGAATAGCTAATTTCCTCATTTTTTTCTTATTTCAGGCATGAATTTGCTAAAATTAAATGACTTTTCCCTGAATAGAAAAAGGATGGCTAATTTTCCAGGTTTTCACTGATTAACAAACTGCCTGGGGACCTGTGCTCCAAACAATACATCATTATTTTTTTTTTCTTTGAACGTACCTCTTCATATAGTTTCAATGGAATCCTTTTTGAGATACCTTACACACAGGTGAACAAACAGACTGACAAAAACTTGACAAGGTTGAATATATAACCTGTGGCAAATCTATTTGGTTGCAGGTAACAAAAGGCTACTGAATCCAGGCATGCAACATTTTAATGGATACAGTTAGACGGTACCGGTGCATGAACCAAGCTTGACTGCTCAACTGACACTGCACACATAATGTAAACTCAGTACACATGTATGTATAATTCATCTTTACAGAATTTTTTTACATAATTATTTTATCAACTGCCAGGTGTTTCACAACAGCACTGAGAGGAAAACAATACATATTTACTTTGCTCTCAAAATGTATGGTCCAAAAGCAACATTGCCTTTTCAAAGTACACGTGTTACAGTTAAGGTTATATTCATGTTGAAGACTCCAATCTATTTTTTTAAAAGAATAAGCAAAATCAGATAATCTCTGACTTCAGACTTGTGGTGGGGAGAGGAGAGGAGGGGGGTTGTTAACATGACACATGTCCAATCTCTACAGACTGCTGGTAGCAAATAGCTGAACAAAATGATCTGGCTGGTTCAATCATGTCATGGCAAATTGTTAACTTCATAGTTATTTTTTACCACACGCATAAGTGCCACATGCTCTGTGGATTCAGCTTATGAATTTGACACAAACAGATATTGTGCATTTTTATTATTTTAACATTTTAACGGTCTAACATCATCATGACTGCAATATTATTTACATGTCAAAAAGAGATAATACTTTTGTCAGGTCTCAAGAGACCCACACATGGAATATTTTCATCATGATTAAATTTCATTTTATAGAAGTAATTTATGATTTAATGTGTTCATTGAAACTGAAAAACACCCACTTATAATAAGAAAGTAAAACTACACAGAAGTGGTTTTCCTGTAACCGAAACTGGTTTTGTATTTTCAAGTATGGCCTTAGTTATGTGAATACACCATGTGTATTTGATGTTCACCTGAGTTGAAAGTGCTCTTATATTTCACTTTTGATAAAATAGTGATGGCAGAAAATGGAATAAAAAAACATTAATTGGTTAAGTTAATTGTTTTCCTAATTGCATGAGACCTCTCTATTGGTTTAAAAGGCCAAGTTGCAATGAGCGGCAGATTTTGGAAATATTAATTAAATAATCATACACTCACCACAGAAGTTTCCAAAGTTAGGAAATGAGTATTGCCTCTGCATTGTGAGGCTGAGTCCTAGGCAACGATTACACAGACCCAAGCCACTCCACAACGATGCTCCGGCTTAGCGGTGATGTTTAGAGCACAGCCAGGTAACACGCTATCTCATGTATATTGAGGAAGATCAGGCATTGAAGAAACTGAAGGAGTAAGGGAAGTACTGATAAACACTAGCTAGTCAATACTATATAATCCTGGCATGTGAGACTGGTTTAAGGTGACACTGTGATGATGTATCAGGTCAAAATACTACCAAACCAGAGCAGGGCTTGAAATATCTTATCTCTCCATGTGAACCATTTGAAAACTTAGAAGGATATCCCATGTCAAAGCCACTTCTAAATTAAGAGGTTTATTGATTTTTAAAAAATCCACACAGGCAAGAATAATTTTATCATATTTTAAATATGAACAATATAGGCTTGTAGATTATTTTTTTAAATGATAAACTCTGTAAAATAATCTACTGATATTCTGACTAGCAAACATTTTGAACAAAATATTTATATTAAGTACTATTATTATAAAATCTAATTGCCATACATGTTTACATAATGCACAAAGTCATGGTTCATATCCTATATACTGGTATTATTTCATTTATAACAAAACAAATCCTCCCTTAAAATTTCCATCTGCTGATACACTGCTTGAAAAGGCACATATATTGCTTGAAGCAATTAAAATCAGGGGTCACTAATAAGTGGACAGAAAAAATAGATGGATTTATTTTAGTAGTTAGTCATGTGAACATGTCTACTGGACCAGTGATTTTCCTGTATATTTTCAAGCCCTGCCAAGTGTTCTGAACAACCCCTGGTACAGGGTCCATGGTCTGGTGGCATGATAACCCACTTATTCACTCCCATCAGCGTACCTGTCTACCTGGAGGGACCTGCACAGTTATCTGTGATTAATCCTCATACAATATACACATGCACACTTGACCTTATCTATTCACATGCCTGGTATAAAAGAATATCTAGTGTGCAGGTGCCATGCATTATCCTTTCACTTAATATATGATTTTTTTTATAATTTACAGGTATCTTTATAAAAGGTTCACGTACCTTTATTTATTCCAATTATATTAAATGTAAAAATGCATATGATATTATATAATTCAAGGTATCTTTTGTACTTCTGTAATTGCTCATATAAACAAACATTAGTTCAACAACTAATAGAAATTTCAGATATTTCAACACAACTAATAGATATTTCAATAAAACTAAATCATATTTATTTTATTCTGGTATTTTGACCTATAATATATATTACCCAGTCTAAGATATGTAAAAACAAAATGAATTCCAGGGTTCCCAGCATTTTAGGAAAACAATATTCTGTTAATTCAAACTATGTATGTTGGATCCTGTTCCTTTTCTGAATATGTGATATATTCCCAGCATTTCAGGAACCCAATATTCTGTGAATCAAACTACGCAGGTCGGATCAGGTTCCTCTTCTGGACATGTGATATGGTCAAAAGCTACAGCTATGAACAAGGCAAGTCCCCGAGTTGACTGTTTTACTGACGTCAATATTCCATGACTTTTCCTGGATCAATTTTCAAAACCCATGCAGAACCATTTTTACTTATGTCCACACAAAAAATACCAATAGGAAACAGTCAGGTGAATACTCTTTTAACATAACATATTTTCAAATACCCTTTTTAAACAGCCTAATAATCTTTTTTCAATTTGGATGTTTTAGAAAATAAAGGGATGATGTAGCTCTCCGTCTGTTCATCAACATTTTTGTGTCTCTGTGAGTGGAGTGATCTACCGGTGAGCAGTGGAACTAGATCTTGGGCAGACAAATGATAAAGAGCCTCAACACTGCAGCATTATATTTTGCATAATATATGATAGCACTCAGAGGGCTTCAAGTTGGTACATGCAAAACAATAACAATTGAAACAAATTATTTCAGGGGTTAAGAATTTATTAATACATGTTAATGGAGGGGTTTCAATTCAATGCATCGATTGTTTGATGCATTATTTCAAGGTTGGAATAAGATATCATTAACTTCTGCAATAGGGAAACAGTGACATAGCTACAAGTTGTAGGCCAAAATTTGTGTTCTGTATCAAACTGTGATTCAACCCAGGGGCACATAAATTTTCTTGACTAAATGATTGTAAAATCAAATTTTAAATGTTTGTATATATGACTGCACATAGGCAGATGTATCTGAGAACTCATCAATGATTTTGCTGGGTGTGCATTTGTTCAGGTCATTGCCTTCTATGATGACAGTGAGGTCCTGATATCAAGGGGGTTGACAGTGGTCACATCATATGATGTACTGATAATGAGTATGTGATAATGACCCTCAATATACACATGATCTGATAGCTGTACTTTAGACAAAAGAATACAAGTATGTCCTCCATTACTAATAATGCTGGCTGGTACACATGGCCTTTAAGGGTTGTCAGAAGTTAAGGTGACAGAATGCGTATACGCTCCCGAGGCAGCGGAAATCTTGTGCTTCTAAAGAAGCAACTGATTTTCATGCTGCAAGCTTTGATCTTTTATGATATATTTAGACACCAGATGGCGATTCGTTGTCCGCTGAAATAAACCTGCGTATGATGTGACAAGCAGCCAATCAGATGCCAATAAACAAACACTCAACAGGCATCCTGGCTCCGCCCATTGCTGCGCTTCAAGCGCTGCTTGATGAGTTTCTGGTCGAATTTAAATTGTTCCCTCTGCATTCTCGCATCATCGACCGATTCGATTATGACATTATGACTGTGTTAGCGTAGCCATGTATCTGTTGTCTGCAGAACTGAAACCAGCTAGCGAGGTGTGTACGCATTCTTTGTTGTTACGTTTCGTTTGAATTACAGCTCACTGGCCGAGCATCCTATGTGCCCAAGGCCCTAAGCAAACCACGTCAGGGGCAATTCTCTCTGAGCCTGTGGCCTGTTCAGACGGTTACGCGGGGTGATGAGCTGTCACTCAAAACGAAATGAACATGATTCGCTCTGTGTATTCCTCGCTTGGCTTTGTCTTCCAGCACAAGGTCTCATCTGATTGGACAAAAATACAGTGCTCCCCTCTGGTGTAGCAATTCAGGATATGAGGTCATAACAAACAGCGCCTTACGATAGAGGTAATGGCCCTATAGGTAAAGCGCTGTGTAAAGAGCGTAGAATGCATAAAGTATTAAACAGAAATGTATGTATACACAGAGTATTTCAATCAAAATCATGATAAAAACTTGAAATCTTGTTCAGAGGACTAACTCTTCCAAAAGAGTTGGAATTTTAGTAATTTTTACACTTGTTTTCATTTAATTCTAAAAAATGACAAACAATGTTACACATGAAACTATAAAATTTAAAGACTGCAGATAGAACTGCCTCAGTTTGACTGCAACCACAACCTAAACAGATGAAGACATCCAATTTATGCCATGACAGATTATACAGAACATAAGCAAAGGTTTTCCTTAGGAAAAAAGAATAAAGTTAATGAAAAGCTAAGCGAAATCTATATATATGCAAAATTTTGGCCCAGTAAGTCAAATGGTTCCTGAGATGAGCTTGGACGTCTGTAGTATTAACGTTAATGTAGGTGGCACCACCTGTCATAAAATCGAGAAAGCTGTCCAGGATGTATAAACCTGCAAAATTTCAGGTGGGTAAGTCAAACCACTGCAAGATATGAGTGATATTATCCCAAGGCACATGAACAGATGGACGCTGTGCAAAAATGGTTGCAGGTGACGCCACCATTTTTAGTGTATGTTATAAAACTATCAAATTTGTGCAAAATTTTTAGCCTGATAGGTCAAACAGTTCCCAAGACATGTTGGTTTATGTGTGGAAACAGACGTACAAATGGACGCTGGGCAGCGAGGAAAGGTCAGAGGTCAACCAAAAATGAGGGCGCAGCAGTTAACATGTGACCTGATGATAAACCCAATTCACTAAAAATGCAAGTTTTTTAAAACAGTTGAAAGATATAGTTCCATTAATCTGGGAATTCTGCATCTAGACATTGTGTCTAGACGTCTAGACGCTGTGTCTATACATCTAGACACATTGACTAGACACCAGACAGAGCCAGGTCAGATGTCATAGTGATGTCTGGACCCCACCTGGTTGTACTGAGTGACCTCTTGACTTGGCTGCTGAAACTCAGCATGTTGTCAAATCCGTTTTCAAGCACAGAAAGCATTTTTCAATTGGCTACACTGCTTTTTTAAAAACAGTATAAGCTAGAAGCATCTTAAATTACATTTTTGCTTGTAAAAAACAGATCAATGTAGGTTGCGCCACCAATACCTCAATTTCAGATATGACATATGTGACAAACATTGGTATACAATTTGGTGATGATAGCTCCAGCCGTTTCTGAGATTTTAATTTTAGTGTGCTTTTTTGGAAAGATGACCAAGTTCAACCTCCTGTAACTCGGCCAAAAATCTCCAAACTGGAACCATTCAAACAAACTTGAGAGAGATTGTTCCAGGGATCATTTCTGTGAAATATTGGATAATTTGGCAGGACCGTTTCGGAGAAGATTTTCGAAGCTTTTTCCCTATAAAAACTCAGAAAATGCAGTTAGAAAAAAAATAAACAAAATCCAATAGAGTTTTTCAGATGACTGTTCATTTGCAAAAAATTTAGTGATGCTAGTTTCGGCTGTTTTTGAGATAGCTATGGTTAACCTACAGACGATGCACGACGCACATGGCACAACGATGCAAAATCGCATAAACTCACAGGTTTGCTAAAAAGACATGTTTTGGACTAACTGATAAATGTGAGATGAGCTACCTTAGAATATATATCTGGATGTGTAAAAATGACAGACAAACAAGAGAGAGAGAGCGCATTGGCAGAGTTACTCACATGGTTGTCCTTCTGAGAACTCTGTCAGACTACGACTTGGGGATCCATTGCGTTCTATTGAGGCTGCCATGATATATCCCTGGGAGTCTTCAAACAATTGGTATATCTGAATTCAATGCACTCCCACAAGAAGTGTTCACACTGCTAACACGCCATTTTTTTCTACAAATATATATAAATAACAGTAACATGAAAGGCACATTTGTAAGATTATGTGTTTTATCTCACGCTATTAGTTCATTTTGGCTGATTATAAAAAAGTTTCCAAGCAAAACCATCATAGCACATGGCCTTACTATCTCTAATTCATCTGCTTTGTACATTAAAAACATAATGGTTTTGTGTGCAAGGAAACAGAGTCCAAGTGTCTGTTTAAGTTCTCATCTTGCACAAAAAAGCCTGCTCTGGGAGAAGGAACATGAAAGAAGAAACACTGGTTGGAAACTTAAAAAACTTAGATTCATTAAGTTGCATGGTATGGCTACCAGGTGCCTGTGTACTTAGTTCATGTTTCACATTACTGACTATTTGCAGCTCAGTTTGGTTTGAGAAAAAATTTATACAAACAAAAAAATTTCTTTACAAGTAAAAACACCCAAAACAAATATTCAGGTTTTGTTATTTTTTTGTTTCTTGTCCATTAAAAGAAACTGTGTAATGCTTACTCCAAGTATGAAGGTGTTGACTTTTGAAACCACAAGGATCAATTATACCCAATATTTAATCACAAACTAGTTAAATGTAGGATAGATGCAATATGTCACACGTAAAATAGATAACTTGTTTAAATAAAACAGGCACTTTGTTTCATCATAAATGAATAGGCTTTCAGGTTAGTTTTTTTTTTGCAAGCCTAGTCCAGCCACGAGACTCAGCTTACTATGAAAGTCAGCTTTTTTTCCCCAAGCCAGCCGCATTTGTGTGGCCGATAGGGCTCCAGGCTGTAAGATAAAGGAAACGAAAAATAATTCCATCTCTGAGGTATCTACACATAGTGTAAATTCTCAATTAATTCAAATACTGAATTATTTCAGAATTTTTTCTTCTCAAATAAATTATTATTTTTCTCCATTTGAAAAATTCAAAACCGCAAAAATTCAGTAGTTGGAGTGAAAATACAGGCCTGGACAAATTTAAAATTGGCTTAACCCATGTAATCTTTTCCTGATCTTAAAAATATGAAGTTTAAGCCTATATATATATATATATATATATATATATATATATATATATATATATATATATATATATATATATATATATATATATATATATTTATGGTGAGAGAGAGAGAGAGAGAAGATTTAGAATGAGGGGATTATTTATTATTTAATGGCAATTGTATTTGTATACTGTGTCCATCACTGAATAAATTCACTACTGTAAACTTTATACTTGTTGGTTATATGGATTGTTTTTTACATTGAAGAAATTGCAGCAGTTATGAGACAAGGGTAAATGAACACATTTAATTTCCAGTAGTATACCATAAAAACACCATTTCAGCTATTAAAGTAAAGATGTCTGTTTAGATTACAGGAAAATGTAATTTGGGGGAGGCTTCATGGAAAAATAGAATTTATTCAGGGATGTGATAAGCTGTGAATTTCTATAAATAAAAGTAAAAAAAAGGAGAAATATAAAATAAAGCAACAATAAATAAACACTTAATTTGCAGAAATATATAACTCATAGAATTAGAATTTCCTTTTTGTTTTGACATCATCATCATGCCATTTCTAAAGAACTTTGGTCGGGACAGTGTAATGATGCCACTAATATATCAAAGTAATAAAACATATGTTGAAGTCTTTTGGAAAAATTTAATTCTATCTGGAAATTGATCTTATGATAAATTTTAAAAAGCTTAGATGTAGTTAAGATAAATGAATTTTATGCTAGGATATTTATATTTTCAAACGAATATTTAATAATATAAAATATATTATAATATTATTCGAAGAAACTATTTTTTTGTGTTAACTCAACATGCTTCATAGGTGATTGGGTCCCTTTAAGTAAAGTAAATAACATTTTTTGTCTAAAACCATTGAAATAAACATCCATTATTAGCATTAACCATTTGTGAACATAATTAGTGTACATTGGCAGTTATCTTACATGTTTTTCTGTTAATAGTGTTATTATTGATTGAGCGAGCTTGCTTTCTATTCTGTGCAACAAGTTTCAATGACGTTAATATAAACTGAACGTCAGGTCCTATGACAACCCTGTAGGCTGTACAGGCTGTGGCCTGTATCTGGACTTGAGTCTCGACTGTCTACATATTAAATCTTTGATATCAGTTTCACTTATCATAGTGCCTATATCAGTGAGATAATCATGAATGATTAATTCTAACCTGTGATCTTGATGTCGTCGGGGGTAGATCGAGTGCTAAATCTGTCACGGTGTGACTAGCAGTCGTACTAACTCAACAAACAAACATCAGTCTCTACCCAACATGGTCTTACTGTCACACCACATGAAGGTCAAGGACGCTTACACATGAGGTACCAGAATATTTTTACAAATAATAAAATATGATAATCTTTATTTATGGTTCAAAATGTTAATTCATTCAATCCACCAACATAACCTTATTTGTATATATATCTAAATATTTTAATCAAATATTTTTGATTGAATTTTGTCTGTTTACTCCACGTATTAAAACAATTTGCTCCATTATTTTATAAATGGTGTTTAACTTAGCCAACAGATGGCGCTGTCAGTCGTGCTCTCATTTCCAGCCGAGCCATCCAGAATGCATGCACTGATCACCTCATATATATATAGGCTCATACACATATTTGTCTGTTTGATCACACCATTGGTGGCCTAACGCGGCACTAGATGCACTTAAGTCGTACCATGTGTGTGTTCACATGGGCTGTACTGCTAACAATTTTGTTATTATTCTAAAGATTAAATTAAGCTTTTATAGAAAAAAATCAACATTTTAAATGCATTTTCTCTCACAAAAGTTTCAGTCGTGAAAATGAAACTATTAAGGGACAATTTAAACACCACAACATGCAGGGAGATGTGCTTTGAAAACATTTTTAAGCTTCATGTCCGGGAGCTGGCTTTTATACCGTTGTCAGGTCTGTGACGTCATTACATGCAGTAACCATAGTTACTCACACATATGCTTCCAAACTTTAAATTAAGTCCAAAATATGACTTAATAAGTCATTTAAAAATGCAACAAACTACTGATCCATCAGGAATGTCTTCTAACTAGTACCATGTCGAGTAAGGTACATTGACAAAACCTTAAAATGATCCATCGATCACCCTTTGACTTCAAAGATCGACCATAGGCCTATGAATGAGTATGAATGGCAGTTTGATTCTCCCGAATTGGGACAAAACAGTAGGGTTTGCGTAAAATTCATAGCAAAATTAAAATTTCTGATAGATAAAACTGTTAACAGATTTACTGTTACAGTTAATTGTCTTGCTTATACGATTTTTGATTCGATCCCACCTTCAACAACAACTTCAATTTTAAAGGCTCTGTATAAAAAACACCAATATATTGACATTTCGATTTGTATAAGTTTGCCGAATTTATCATTTATTAATAGATGTAGGCCTACACTGCATGGGATCTACATGTGGCTCAAATTTAGGGTCTCGGAGAGGATTTTTAGGCGGGCAAAATGTTTCAAATCATGTATCACTAGTATGTTTGACCCTATACAATCAGTTCCTTCTGGTTCCTTCGTGAATCAAACACTAACCCTGAAAACAGTAGAAAATAACGTTTTGTTAACAGGAGTGGGTCGCTCCCTGGCGTCTGTCGGGAGAGACCAGTATTTGCTGCCCAACACCGGCAAACTATAAAACGAATTTATTAATTTTGGTACTTCACATTTTAAAAGGTATTATAATTGTATTCCTATATTTGATCTTTGCTGTTATATCGACAGATCCAATCAAATGCAGACTTGGATATAAAAATGCATCTTGTGCACTAACTAGGTATAAATGCTAATCGGCCGAAATAGGCCTATCCTAATTTAATGAAAAGTGGTACATTTTCTGGAAATAAATTTCCTTAATTCTTTGGTTGCATCCATGAGGTCGGAAAAATTCACATAGTCAAGAGGGCTCTGTCGTTTTTCACATGATGGTAGTTGTTGTTTGCATTGATAACTGATCTCTCTTCGATAGGAGCTAGAGACCGGCATTTATCATACGGACCGTACATAAGCATCGAACGGGTTATAAATGGGCCATCACGAACCACATAAAGGCCGGTAACAGGCCTTAAAAAGAGCCACCAGATACCAAGAACTGCCCTTATATACAAAATGGCTACGGAAGAGCCATCATGTAAGCTGCCTAGATCCACCAAGAACCGCCAAATGACCCTACAAGAACCCTCATATGCACCACCAAATGCCACTATATATGTTAACCGCCAAGAACCGCCATGTGAACCGCCACTGAAGGCCGCTATTAGCGCCAAATCGACCATCTGACATTATGACCAGATTACCAGCCTAATTATCATTTCCTACTAAGTCGGGTTTTCACGGCTAGGTCGCTATATGAACCTTCAATTAATAGCCGCCATCTGAACCGCAAATCGAGAGTCGCAATGTGACCGCCAGGTAGGAGCCGCCAAATGAAGGCCCGCAACATGAGAAGCCACCGAGGACCGTCATATGAACAGCCATATGAACCGCCAAGAACCGTCCAAAGCTCTTCTGGACAAAATCCCTCCAGTCAAAAGCACCCTTAAACAAAAGCCCCCCCCCCCCAGTTAACAGGTCCCCCTACCTAAATTATAAAGAGGATCGATAAAAGCCCCCCCCCCCCCCGACATAACTACCGTTGGGGAATGGGGTCGAGTGGTGTTAGTGTCCGGTTCACTTCCGTATATATATATATATATATATATATATATATATATATATATATGGTTAAGTATAAATGAGAGGTGACGCCTTAGTTTCGACTAATTTTTTAGGTTGCACGAGCTTGCGGAGCTCACAGGCTCCTTCATCAGGTGACAAGTCACTTGTCTGTCTGGATCTTTAGAACTTCAATAATCAATGATATTTTTTATAATTAGTGAAAAAGTGTGAATTATAATGATCAGTTTAATTTTGAAATTATTTGTTAGAAATGCACGATTACTAATCACAAATCTCAAAATCTTAAAAGGATAGATCTATTCCTATCTTTAACTAGTTGCAACGGAAAATGTACAGTGATATATCTAGATGTACTCATGACCAACATTGTGTATACATTCCTAGAATTATATATTGTTTGGAAGTCTGCAAAGTTGGCAAGAGCTGCCATGTGATGGGCCGCCAAGAACTGCCAATTATGTATAACAGTGGTCCCTCGGTACGTGTTCACTCAGGTTCACTTTTTGTTTGATTCGTGAAGAGTTGAACAAACCAGCGAAAACCAGGTTGTTTTAAAGACGTTTAATCATACATCATGCAGGTGAGGTGTGGTGCAGTATTCACAGTTTAGTTGTCTCTACAACTGAACATAATAAAATAACAGTAGACGTACTGTCTACATGAAGAGTCGTCTCTAGTCTCATTATAAAGACCAATAATTCAACAAAATTGTACGTGGTAATAAGGTTTAATTATATAATGTGCACTAAAGGCACTAACTGTCACACCCCCAAAGGAATGGATGCTCCAGGTTCTTTTACACGGTAAACCAAACCGGCTGATACTCACTCATTCACCCAAAAAGATGAAAAAGAAGTGAGTAACAAAACAATAAAAGTATATTGAATGTAAACTAACACTTCTCTGGAGAGGCGTTCCACACACGTTATGAAGATCCCTTAGCGTCCATATGATCACACAAAATCACTGAGTCCCGTTTAATCCTGAATGTACACTACACACAAAGTTCACTTTGACAACACGGCTACTGGTCACATGACCGTCGCGCACGTGACATTCGAATGCATACCCCTAGACACAGGCACTGTTCACTAGCGCTTCTCGATGCTAAACAAAACTAGGTTGACTTAAAGTTTTCCCCTGAAGTATACGCTCACCATTTAATATGGTGAAAATCCTGGATCACTGACAGATAGGCTCACAGCCTGCTCGGTAACATTACTAGGGCAATGTCTATCACTGCAGTAAAATCCTGGATATATCCAGCACTTTGTACCTGAATATGCCACCACACTTGACAATATTCGGTACAACACACGATCAGACCTGGTCTGTTCGCTTGGGCTTCACCACGGCAGAAACACATCGACGGTTTACAAGTCATTCTGTAAACATTTCTTCACTCTCAAGTCCGTTAGAGAGATCTACGTTGGCAGCCACGCAGGCACTGACGTTTTTTACACAGGGAAATCGTCCCTTTGCTAATCAGACAATTTAGAACCCTCCTCGAAACCGATGACATACAGTCAGACTGCACCATCGACGGGGCTGACCTAGGAGTTAGTGTCATTTTCTTTAACGTCTACAGCTTATATACGCCTGCTTACTTCAAGCATCCTGATTTTCATTCATTATATGAATAGTAAAATAGTAAAACGTAGACACGGCTCCAGATACCGAAGCATGGGAAAATTTACAGTAAAAATGCTACTCTACAAGAACCGTTTAGATTAAAACCGGCATGAACCGATTCGAACGGAATTATAACTGTATTGAAACCAACATCAAATAAGACACCTGGGTTCTCTTAACTAAGTTCCCACGCTAACATCGATACATGAGACTACATATTAATGCACAACAAATCATTGAAACAATCATCTGGGTATACTATCCTTACTTGAATGTGCAATAAAATATCTAGGTTACAGTTTTCTGGTGACACAAACAACTGGCGATGCATTAAATACTCTTTCGACAGTTTACCAGTCTTGGAATTCCTACAGTAATCCCAACAATAATTTCTTCAGTTAAAATATGTTTTATGAAGTTTTACCGAACATGATTATACAGTGTATAATCTTATTTCTTAGAATTGTAAAGGCTACTTCTTAAATAATAAATTAACCTTTGGTCGTCAAATTATGACTTTGAAAAATATTGTGAACAATTCTATCAGGGCATATAAAAGAATAACAGTGGACGTCTTGCATACATGGAGAGTTAGCACTGGTCTGAATCTCCTGGACTATTCGTCCTGAGCATTCGCTGTGACCACAATTTTCCGCTTTTTGCACCTGCTCATAACGGCAGTCCATGACAAGGAAAACCGGTCCCTATGAGGGAAACTGGTTTGCAACCAATTATGCCTAGCGGTAGACCCGTGTTATTAGTTTAATAATAAAAGAGTCTACGGTGAGTGATAATCTAGGGTATAAAAAAATGTTTATTAGGTGCTTGTATTGTAAAAACCGTTACATACATATGAACCGCCAAGGCCCGCAAGATGAAGCGCCCAAGCCGCCACATGTATAAATATATATGAGCCAAGAGCAGCCATATGAAGCGCCACAGGAACCACCAAGAGCTGCCATAAGAGCTACAGCATGAACCGCTGAGAGCCGCTATATGAACCGCCAAGAGCCGCCATACTAAACGCCAAGAGCCGCCAAATGATGAGCCTATAAGAGCTGCAACAGGACCCGCAAAGAGCTGCCATATGAACCGTACAGAGCTGCAAAATGAACCTCAAAGAGCCGTCATATGGACCACTAAGAGCCGCCATATGAATAGTCGCTAACAGTTGCCGTATGAACCGGCAAGAACCGCCATATGACGAGCAGCCAAGAACTGCCATATAAACCACCAAGAGCTGCAAAATGAACCGCCAAAAACCGCTATAAGAGCTGCTCCATGAACTGATAGGAGCTGCCATATGACCTGCGAAGAGCCGCCAAATGAACTGCATAGAGCCGCCATAAGAGCTACCAAATGAACCGCTAGGACCCGCCATATGATCAGCCGCTAACAGCTCCCACGTGAACCGCCATGAACCGCCATATGAACCCAAAGAGCAGCCATATGATGAACTGCCAAGAGCCGGCATATGAAAAGCCGCTAACAGTTACCGTATGAACCGGCAAGAACCGCCATATGACGAGCAGCCAAGAACTGCCATATGAACCGCCAAGAGCTGCCAATTGAACCACAAAAAACCGCTATAAGAGCTGCTCCATGAACCGATAGGAGCAGCCATATGAACTGCCTAGAGTTGCCATTAGACCAGCTAAAAGCCGGCATTAGAACCACAAAAAGCCGCTTTATGATGAGCCGCCATGAACTGCCATATAAGCCGCCAAGAACTGCCATTTGAACCGACAAGAGACGCCATATGAACCGCCAAGAGCCGCGAAAAGAAATGCCAAGAGCCGCCATAGGAGCTACCACATGAACCGATAGGAGCCGCCATATGAACTGCCAAGAGTCGCCATTAGACCAGCCAAAAGGCGGCATTAGAACCACAAAGAGCCGCTATATGATGAGCTGCCAAGAACTGCCATATGAGCCGCCAAGAACTGCCATATGAACTGCGAAGAACTGCCATATATGAACCGCCAAGAGCCGCCATATGAACCGCCAAGAACCGCCAAATGAACCGCCAAGAGCCGCCATAAGAGTTGCCACACGAACCGCTAAGAACTGCCAAGAGCCGCCATATGATTAGCCTCTAACAGCTGCCAAATGAACCGCCAAGAGTCGCCAAATGAACCGCCAAGATCCGCCGTATGATGAGCCGCTTACACCTGACAAATGAACCGCAAACATCCGCCATTTGATGAGCCGTGAAGAACTGCGATATGAACCGTACAGAGCTGCAAAATAAACCTCAAAGAGCCGTCATATGAACCACTAAGAGCCGCCATATGAATAGTCGCTAACAGTTGCCGTATGAACCGGAAAGAACCGCCATATGACGAGCAGCCAAGAACTGCCATATAAACCACCAAGAGCTGCAAAATGAACCGCCAAAAACCGCTATAAGAGCTGCTCCATGAACTGATAGGAGCTGCCATATGACCTGCGAAGAGCCGCCAAATGAACTGCATAGAGCCGCAATAAGAGCTACCAAATGAACCGCTAGGACCCGCCATATGATCAGCCGCTAACAGCTCCCACGTGAACCGCCATGAACCGCCATATGAACCCAAAGAGCAGCCATATGATGAACTGCCGAGAGCCGCCATATGAAAAGCCGCTAACAGTTACCGTATGAACAGGCAAGAACCGCCAAATGACGAGCAGCCAAGAACTGCCATATGAACCGCCAAGAGCTGCCAAATGAACCACAAAAAACCGCTATAAGAGCTGCTCCATGAACCGATAGGAGCCGCCATATGAACTGCAAAGAGTCGCCATTAGACCAGCTAAAAGCCGGCATTAGAACCACAAAAAGCCGCTTTATGATGAGCCGCCAAGACCTGCCATATAAGCCGCCAAGAACTGCCATTTGAACCGCCTAGAGCCGCCATATGAACCGCAAAGAGCCGCGAAATGAACTGCCAAGAGCCACCATAGGAGCTACCACATGAACCGATAGGAGCCGCCATATGAACTGCCAAGAGTCGCCATTAGACCAGCCAAAAGGCGGCATTAGAACCACAAAGAGCCGCTATATGATGAGCCGCCAAGAACTGCCATATGAACCGAGAAGAACTGCCATATATGAACCGCCAAGAGCCGCCATATGATTAGCCTCTAACAGATGCCAAATGATCCGCCAAGAGCCGCCAAATGAACCGCCAAGAGCCGCCATAAGAGTTGCCACACGAACCGCTAAGAACCGCCAAGAGCCGCCATATGATTAGCCTCTAACAGCTGCCAAATGAACCGCCAAGAGTCGCCAAATGAACCGCTAAGATCCGCCGTATGATGAGCCGCTCACACCTGACAAATGAACCGCAAAGATCCGCCATTTGATGAGCCGTGAAGAACTGCGATATGAACCGCCAAAAGCTGCCAAATGAACCGCCAAGAGCCGCAATATGATGAGCCGATAAGAGCCGCCATATGATAAGCCGCCATAAGAGCTGCCAAATGATGAGCCACTAAGAGCCGCTATATGAACCGCCAAGAGCTGCTCAGATGGGCCGCTTAGAGCCGCGCCAAGAGCCACCAAATGAACCGCCAGGAGCCGCCAGAAAAGCTGCCACATGAACCGCTAGGAGCTGCCATATGAACCGCCAAGAGCCGCAATTAGACCCGCCAAAAGCCGGCATAAGAACCGCAAAGAGCCGCAATATGATGAGCCGCCAAGAACTGCCATATGAACCGCCAAGAGCCGCCATATGAACAGGCAAGAGCCGCCAAATGAATCGCAAAAAAAAAAAAAACGCTATAAGAGCTGCTCCTTGATCCGATAGGAGCCGCTATATGAACTGCCAAGAGTCGCCATTAGACCAGCCAAAAACCGGCATTAGAACCACAAAGAGCCGCTTTATGTTCAGCCACCAAGAACTGCAATATGAACAACCAAGAGTCGTCAAATGAACTGCCAAGAGCTGCTATAAGAGCTACCTAATAAACCGCTAGGAGCCGCCATTTGATGAGCCGCCAGGAACTGCCATATGAACCACCAAGAGCCGCCACATGAAATGCCAAGAGCCGCTTTATGTTCAGCCACCAAGAACTGCAATATGAACAACCAAGAGTCGTCAAATGAACTGCCAAGAGCTGCTATAAGAGCTACCTAATAAACCGCTAGGAGCCGCCATATGATGAGCCGCCAGGAACTGCCATATGAACCACCAAGAGCCGCCACATGAAATGCCAAGAGCCGCTATAAGAGCTACCACATAAAGCGCGAGGAGCCGCCATATGACGAGCCGCCATGAACTGCCAATATGATGAACCACAAAGAGTCGCCATGCATATGATGAACCGCCAAGAGCCGCCATATGAATAGCCTTTAACAGTTGCTGTGTGAACCGGCAAGAACCGCCATATGACGAGCAGCCAAGAACTGCCATATGAACCCCCAAGAGATGCCAAATGAACCGCCAAAAACCGCTATATGAGCTGCTCCATGAACCGATAGGAGCCGCCATATGAACTGCAAAGAGCCGCCAAATGAACTGCAAAGAACCGACATAAGAGCTACCACATGAACCGCCAGAAGCCGCCATTTGATCAGCCGGTAACAGCTTCCACATGAACCGCCATGAACCGCCATATGAACCCCAATAGCAGCCATATGATGAACCGCCAAGAGCCGCCATAAGAATTGCCTTTAACAGTTGCTGTGTGAACCGGCAAGAACCGCCATATGACGAGCAGCCAAGAACTGCCATATGAACCCCCAAGAGATGCCAAATGAACCGCCAAAAACCGCTATATGAGCTGCTCCATGAACCGATAGGAGCCGCCATATGAACTGCAAAGAGCCGCCAAATGAACTGCAAAGAACCGACATAAGAGCTACCACATGAACCGCCAGAAGCCGCCATTTGATCAGCCGGTAACAGCTTCCACATGAACCGCCATGAACCGCCATATATATGAACCCCAATAGCAGCCATATGATGAACCGCCAAGAGCCGCCATAAGAATAGCCTTTAACAGTTGCCGTATGAACCGGCAAGAATCGCCATATGTCGAGAAGCCAAGAACTGCCATATGAACCGCCAAGAGCTGCCAAATGAACCGCCAAGAGCCGCCATATGAACCGCCAAGAGCCACCAAATGAACTGCCAAGAGCTGCCATAAGAGCTTCCACATGAACCGCTAGGAGCCGTCATATGATGAGCCTCCAAGAACTGCCATATGAACCGCCATATGAACTGCCATATGAACCGCCAAGATCCGCCATATGAACCGCCAGGGGCCGCCATATGAACCGTCAAGAGCCGCCATATGAACCGCTAAGAGCGGCCATTTGATAAGCCTCTGACAGCTGCCATATGAACCACTAAAAGCGGCCGAATGATAAACCGCCAAGAGCCGCCATATGAGCCGTCTAGAGGTCCGACATGAACCGCCAAGAGCGCCATATGATCAGCCGCTAAAAGCTCCCATGTGAACCACCAAGAGCCGCCATATGAACCGCAAAGAGCTGCCATATGAACCGCCAAGAGCCGCCATAAAACCTGCCACATGAACCGCTAAAAGCCGCCATGTGAACCGCCAAGAGCCGCCATATGGTGAGCCGCTAAGAGCCACCATATGAATCGCCAAGAGCCGCCATTTGATCAGCCGCTAACAGCTCCCACGTGAACCGCCAAGAGCCGCCATATTAACCGCCAAGAGCCGCCGTATGATTAGCCTCTAACAGCTGCCAAATGAACCTCAAAGCGCGGCCATATGAACCACCAAGAGCCGCCAATTGAACCGCCAAGAGCCCCCATAAGAGCCGCCTAATGAACCGCCAAGAGCCGCCAAGAGTCGCAAAATGAACCGCAAAGAGCCGCCGTATGATGAGCCGCTAACAGCTAACATGAACCGCCATTAAGAGCCGCTATTTGATCAGCCGCGAAGAACTACCATATGAACCGCCAAGAGTTGCCAAATGAACCACCGAGAGCTACCATAAGAACCGCAAATGAGCCGCCATATGATTAGCCGCTAACAGCTGGCGAATGAACCGCCAAGAGCCGCCATATGAACCACAAGTGCCACCATAAGAGTTGCAATATGAACCGCTAAGAGCCGCCAAGAACTGCCATATAAACCGCCAAGTGCTGCCAAATGAACCGCGAAGAGCCGCCATAAAAGCGGTCACATGGAGCCAAGAGCCGCCATAAGAATCGCCAAGAGCCGCTATATGATGAGCCGCTATATCAGCTGCTACATGAACCTCCAAGAGCCGCAATATGTGTATAAGTAAGTTTATTATATATATATCTATATATTTCAGTTCTCACATCCGTATCATCATACCCCTTTTCTGTTTTTTTTTAATCTGAAATCCAGTATGGCTAAAGAAAGGGACCAATCCTATATTTGTTTCTTAGAGTATAAAGTTAAAAAAAAATTTCTACCGAAAATATATTCATTTTTTTCAACGTCTATTATTGTCACATAACGACCTGCACTATGAAAAACAAAATCATTTCTGTATGAATGCTTCAAAACTTCACTCACTCTGCTGTAAGAGCTATACCTTCAGATCAAATTCGAGCAGATGACTATTAAACTAGATTTATAAACGTTCATCTAAATGTAACATGAGTATGTGCAGGTAATGATGCTTTTATAATTAAATCAGTGTATAATTAAGACGAATCCACGTGCGCTGCATTATTGCTTTAGACTGTACATGGCACTAAAGCTGTGGAATCATAAAATATCTACATTACAACGGTTTTAGTTAAACAAAATGAAATTTTTTCTTATTGTTGTTGTTTTAATCAAGCATGAAACATTGTACAATTCGATAGACCCCGTAACCGTTACGAACAAAGTCTCTCCAAACATGCTAATTAAGTATTTTCATTGTGATGTTTGCGGACTCGCCAGTTCATTCAGCCGTAGCCAGTTTCTGGACCGATAAAAGGTAAACAGTGATTTGAAGTTATTTTGTCTGTTTGAATATACACTTGAATTCTTTATATTTTTATATTTTATATATGGTCTGTTAGATTCACAGTGCCAGGGATAATTTTTATGGATCAAATATTACATTTAAATCCACTGACTAAAACACAGAATACATCGCTCTACGCAGGTCTGTGAGATTAACTGAATACACAACTGATATATGTATAAATATAAATTTCAACCATCATCATATTTGAAAATGTACCATTATATATATCATAAAACTAATAATATTTTGACTTAATTTCAGGATAATATAGACGTTAAGGCAGTGTCTTACTATTGACACTGAGACCCAAAGACACTGGATAACCTTTACAATACCTTCTTTTTTCTTAATAATACCTAATCTCTTAAAAAATTGATGTTAGTTTTGTCTAGATTAAATTATCACATCAAATCTATTGCAAACAATGTGATATATACACTTTTGTTTACTGTTTGTTTACTGAAACTGTACGTATTTTAACATGTATTACTTTATTGCATGCATGTATATATACGCTCTTTTACCTCATTTTTTTATTTTAATGGTTTATAACTATTGTCATTTTATTAATGGCCTTATCGAAGATGAGGCTACGTTTAAATATGTTAACCTGTATAAATGTTTGCTAAAGAATAAATAAATACATAAATAGATAAGTTGTGCTGATAAAGGCTATAACGCATAAAAGTTCAATTGAACCGGGAATTTAGACCTAATATTATGACATTGTTATTTACAGAGACATTGAAAATTTTTAGCTCAGCTGACTGAAGTCATCTGAGCCTATCGATCACTCTTTGTCCGGTGTCCGTCTGTCTGTCCGTCCGTTAACCAGGTACAAATCGTAACCACTGGACCTAGAATCTACTAACTTGACATACTTAGAGGTCCATGAAAAATCTCCTTGGAAACCTAAAATTAGATCTCTGTTACCCATATCCACAGAGCCATGGGGGGTCAGAACCCCCCCCCCCCCCCAATAATTGAAGATTTGACACCAAAGCTCCAGTATCTGCATTGATCCCTATGATTCTTTGCATGCATATTCATCATGGAGTGTATATCATCAGTTACTGTAGACTGGTGGCGCCACCTGGATATTTTGATTTTTTACGCATTATTCTCTCTATTTTTGAGACCTTTAAAGATGTGGTGACCCGTTAAGAGGGCACAAATCATAAACGATGTATCTAGAATCTTCTTATCATTTAGAGTGAAATATGCAGCTGTTGTGACTCATGACAGCCATCAAATTATACTTTGGTATTATATGTATCTAATGGAAGCTATAGGTGGAGTGTTTGTGTGAGCATTTTAAGATAAAATAAGAGAGGAATAAATAAAATCAGCATTTTAAACATAATTTCTATCATATTAAGTATGGTAATAATATCTGTATTAATGACCATGGTGAAGTGCTGACCGTATCAGCTCTTAGCTATACTGATTTGTGTAACTGATACAGCAAAATTAACAGTTATATAAGCCAGGTTATATTCACCTTCGAGTTACCTCTTAAGCAAACCATCTCATTAGTAGATGAGCAAAGACTTAAAACCTAGTCATGATTAATTGTCTACACATAACCATAAAAAGATAATCTTGTACAACATCTTGACCACACAAACTGATATATGTACAGTAGCTTACATGGCTTAAATGTGTATATATATATATATATATATATATATATATATATATATATATATATAGTGTATAAAAGTATAAACGGTTAATTACCTGAGTTTAAAGGAGACCTCAAACGTTTCAACCAGTTCTTTTGAAACATTTCACGCTGGGGGGCAAATTGTACTCAAATCGCGTGGAGACCACTTACAACATATTGGCATATTAGTGTCGACCTATGTCCAACATGCAGTCCATCGCTTGAGTCAGCAATTATACTCATTGTGTATTGGCAAAATGGCATGCTTGGTCGTTGCTGCTTGTCGTAACAAGGGTGTCCGGCACAAAACCAATCCACGTTCATGTTCTGACGAGACTCGCGTGTGAAATGACCAGTCCAGTAATATGAAGGTATTATGAAGAATTCAGAGTAAAGTTACTTCGTGCAGTGCTCCGCAGTATCATTAACTCTCATTGAAGAATCCACTGTCACATGGAGAATTCCAATTTTATGTTTATGTCGAACTAGAGGGGCAAAGTTTAATACTAGTTTCACACAAAGTTACACGACTGAACTTGGCAGATTCTTGCTAACATCTTTCATGAAGAATGTTATATGTAAGTTAACTGATTCTACAATCAAATATATATAACCTTGATCATACAGTCAAAAGACATTCATTATTCAAGCGATACATATTCATATCGGCATATCAATGCCTTTATAATTAGATATTAACCTTCTACCATGTAGTCAGGAATTTTATCATAACTTAATCAAGGCAATTGTTTATTAAAATATCATTACAAAAGACACATATTTTGTAAGTACATACACACCCTATGTCACAAGTGTAGAACTTGTGGGATGCATGCATGCGGTACAGTAGTAGAAAACTGAATCGTCTTACTTTTTAGCCGTCGCTTATGTTATACAATGATATAATTTCAGTTTATTCAATAAATGAATAAAATCAGCTTCATAGGTCATACTTGCTGTGTATTGGGGATTTAGGCAACTTAAAAACCAAATGGTATATTCAAGAAAAAGTAAAGAGATAGTCATGGTTAATGGCAATTAGTGACAAATTAATCGATATCCTTGTAAAACAGACTTGAACTATTGCAATTATACTAAGGGGTGACTGTGTGTAACACTGTCACAATACCAAATATACTTGAATTATTTACTTTATTGTGTAAAGTCTCAGCTATGTGCATGCGGATTATCAAATAAAACCGACTCTATAAAATTAATTATAAAATAAGATAAGATTTATCTTTAAATTAATAACTCTTTGTATGCATGTAAAAATTTATTTAAAATGTGTCGGTAAACTGCTTAGTAAAAGCAAGATGCATTTATGATTAACAATATTTCACAATTAATAATTTTGGGTTTTTTTGGCAAAAAGAAATTGCGTCTATCGTTGTCATTTATTTTTGATGATAAAGTTTCTGAAACTAGATGTTTCAATATCTGTATTCATAGATTAAAAAAAAATGGAAAAAAATAACAGTATTAAATTACGGTTACCAAATGTCCGTTTTCCGAAGGATCAAGTTTTCAAACTACGAGGCTTTATTGATTAATTTCTATACTGTCAAATTACACATGTTTATAAATATTCTTGATATAATGACCACAGAATTCATGTAAACTCATTGGCCGTGCTGTTACTTATACATTTTCATGTGTACATTGTCGCTGTTTGCGTGAACAGTTCATTTATATAAACCCAGCCTCGCTGACCCATATACCCAGGGTAACGGAATGGCAAAGGCGATGTTTTGAATACAGGTGCTCTATAATGAAATAAGAAAATCCACAAGTTAACGCAGGTACATGTAGTGATATCTGTGAACCCCGTGTAAGATTACTCCAGTCCCTCTGCTAACTTTAAATGCACATTCAGATTAGGGGAAGTAGAATGAAAGCCATTTCAGATTACCCACAGAGGGATTAGTTGCATTGAGCTTATTCGGATACTTCTTTTTACCAAAAAAAAATAATAATAAACTGAAACAACAACTACTACAACTCTTCTACTACTCCTCCTCCTACTCTACTATTGTTACTGGTATTATTGTTACTAATACTTCTACTACTACTCATAATAATAATAATAATTTATAATAATAATAATAATAATAATAATAATAATAACCTTACAGCATGTAATGACTGTTATCATTAAACTGTGCAGATTTTACCGCTGATACCTCTGTTGATTTAAATTTTGACTATTTTAAAATAAAAATCGATCAATGATTATGTATTCTCAATATAACTACTATTAATCTTCTTGGATATATGATCTTTTTTGTCAATATAACGGACCCATACACTCAGTGTCAATCGTTGCCGAAAGGTGGCGCAACTATGGTGGGAAAGGTATATTATTGTATTTTTAAACTCTGGCGTCTTCCTATTAAACTTAAACATTTTATGAGTGAAGTTGGGTGTAATAGGTCTTGCGGTTCGATATACTTTACTAATTCAATTAACATGATGCGACTTTGCACATATTCTCTATACACTGAGACCACCTTTCCATATTTCATATATCTTATAAAAAGGATATATTGTTATAACCAGAAGAAATAAACGAATGAGTTAGATCAGGGGGCAGGGGTGTAATCTGAAAAAAGCAGAGATCACTTGAAATAAAGCACTGATTACTTTATTGAGATCAATTTTAGGTATAGGGAGGGGGGGGGGGGGGGAGGTAACATGAAATCGGGGTCGCTTTAATTCTTTAATCCGGAGAACTCTCAAATGTGTCAAGCGTATACGGCCTGCTGCATTTATCATTTGAAAGAGGTTGTGTCCTATCACGGTAATTGTAAAGTACACGGGGTCATGGCGGTTGGCTTTCAATTACAGGTAACAATGCCAGTCGGCCATAGATCCTATAACATTTTCAAGCGGCCTTATCAATTAACGTATATCCTCTTGATTGATTTATATAGCTAGCATGCGTAATGTATTGGCAGTTGAGAAACACAATGCCTTTTAATGACTTTTTTTTGCGCTCAAACTTACATACTTACATATATATATATATATATATATATATATACATATATACACACCTATATAATATACCGTACTTTATAAAAATCAAATGTCAATCATTCAATGTTGTGTGAAACACAGTCACCCTACACGGGCGGATCCAATATTCTGGAAAGGGTAGGGTCACGCCCGGGAAGAATGAAAGAAAACCCAAAAAAGGTCTTCTGGTCCGGGAAGGAAGAGGTCCCAAAATTTGGTTTGAAACCCTAAAAAAATGGTTATTTCGGCTCAAAAGGGGGACCCTTTGACATACCCCCCCCCCCTTGGAGCCGCCACTGCCCTACAAACATGACACATTTATTTTTCATTTCTACAAAATGCTGATGTATATTTATCGGTTTAGGCAATCAGGATGTAATAATGAGAGCTAGAAGTAAGGTAAATGGAAGTATGATCAGCCTTTCACTTGTCCGTGCGATGACAAAAATCAGTCGGACCCTTAATGAGAAAACAGACAAAGAAAGAAAATTTGCAGTTTGTCAGACTCTAGCAGAATAATCTTGCTTTAAAGTGTAAATACTTCAAATAGGTTAGCACTTGCACTCTTAACACAGCGCTTTAACTATAGGTCTAGTACCTATATCGTATAAGCGCTGTTTGTTATGACCTCGTATCCTGAATTGCTACACCAGAGGGGAGCACTGTATTTTTGTCCAATCCGGTGAGACCTTGTGCTTGAAGACACTGCCAAGCGAGAAATACACGGAGCCAATCATGTTCATTTCGTTTTGATTGACAGCTCATCGCCCAGGTAACCGTCTGAAAAGGCCACAGGCTCAGAGAGAATTGCCCCAGACGTGGTTTGCTTAGGACCTTGGGCAGATAGGATGCCCGTCCGGTGAGCTGTAATTCAAACGAAACGTAACAACAAAGACTGCGTGCACACCCCGCTGGCTCGTTTAAGTTCTGCAGACAACAGATATATATGGCTACGCTAACACAGTCATAATGTCATAATCGAATCGGTCGATGATGCGAGAATGCATGCAGAGGGAGCAATTAAAATTCGACCGTAAACTCATCAAGCGGCGCTTGAAGCAGCCAGGATGCCTATCGAGTGTTTGTTTATTGGCATCTGGTTGGCTGCTTGTCACATCATACGCACGTTTTTTTTTTCAGCGGACAACGAACCGCCATCTGGTGTCTAAATATATCATAAACCGTCAAAGCTGGCAGCGTGAAAATTAGTTGCTTCTTTAGATGCGCAAGATTTCCGCTGCCTCGGGAGCGTAGTTAGCACTATATCAGACATGTCGTGTTAAGTATTCACGCGTAGACGGAAAAATAACTTGAACACGGTCTAACAAAAAAACGTACCATTTGGAATCCTCGGCCGAATGACAATAACACACTTGTATAAGCTCTAGACTGGTACTCCAATCTAGCTTGGTACCAGTGTAAAGCAACTTGGCGATAACTCATGAATATTAATTCCCGTAATTTAGCGACCGGGTGTACGAATGCTTTTTAACCTGGAATAATCAGGGTACCTATTGCTTTCAGAATTATCAGAATTAAATTATCAGAATTATCTGCACTAAATGGAAGGAAGAAATGGGCTTACGTTGACATCAGAACCGCTATAAAATTTGTGCCTTACCTGCACCCCCCCCCCCCCCCCAAAAAAAAGAAAATAGAGTTAACCACTATTCTGTGCACAGATCCATGCACGGTTTTACCCTAAATCAGCTCTCATTTTTGTCTCCCGCCGTTCTCAAAGGCGTCGTCGGATTATCTGTAGGGCTAGGTCAAGTTCGAACAAGGATGACTTTGACGCATTTTTAAGGTCACAGCGGCGAAAATGCTAAAATGATGTTAACGCAAAAACACAAAAGAAAATTGAGGCACAGTCACCAGTCTTACAGCATACTGATGCACATTATCATGGGCTAGTGCAAGTTCCAACATGGATGACCTTAATCACATCTTTCAAGGTCCCATCGGCGATAATGCTTAAATGATGTAAACGCAATAAGTCAAAAAGAATATGTGGTACGACACCAAACTTGCAGCATTGGTGTACCTTATCAAGGGTTAGGCCAAATCATTAATATGGATGACCTTGACGCATTTTTCAAGGTCACAGGGGTATAATACTTAAATGATGTTAACGCAATAACTTGCAAATAATTGAAGAGACGGTCACCAAACTTGTACCATTGATACACCTTATGAAGGGCTAGATCAAATATGAATATAGATGACCTTGACCCTTTTTTAAAGGTCAGAGAGGCGATAATGGTAAAATGATTTTATAGCAATAACTCTTAAAGAATTCGAAGCACAGTCGCCAAACTTGTAGGATTGACGTACCTCATGAAGGGCTAGGTTAAGTTTGAATATGGATCACCTTGATGCAGTTTTCAAGGTTATCTTGGTTGTAAAGTTTCTGGGTTACGTTAACCCATCACTAATTACTTTTTTTCAGGTTATTTCCTTAACAGGCGGGGTCATAATAGATTATTTCCACATATCAGCTTTCCCCTTTTTATAATTAATGCAAACAAAATAAAGTAACATATTAGAGGTATACCAGTCTATAAATATTACATTGGGATCATTAGCCCCATTTACACACGTTTTTTTTAAGCGCTCCACATCGTTTAGCGCGCCAAGTCCCCCGCTCCACATTTATTTGAACCGGTCTAGCTCGCGCTACAATTTTCTAGTGTAAATGGGGCTATTCTGTTTCACCCCACTGAGTACCCAGAGACCATATGAGATGGTTATCCAATCACTCTGGTCAGTGTGGTTCTAGCTTTCGATAGGTCAAGACGTGTGTAGCGTTGGTGTGTTTTCATATGTACCCCTCGCACCAGTGTTTCGAATTAGAATCCTATTCAAATTTCACAAGGTAAGGCTCATTTAATTTCATAATTATCAGTGCCGTCAGACATGTTCGGAATTGATTTGAGTTAGAGCTGTGACCAGTTGTCTATTTTCTGATTATTATTGTGAGACATTTTCTTGTGGGAAGTGTTTTGTTGGCAAATGTCATCTCGGCCTATCCTATCATCTTCGAAATTGTCGGTTAATCCCACAGCATTTGGTCACTCGGAAGTAACTCTCCGGAATGAAAAGCTGTGCAAAACGCTTGGAGGCTAAGTATACTCAAATCGCGTGGAGACCACTTATATATAAGCATGGAGCTATGTCCAACAATCCATTTGACACGCGCTTGAGTAAGCAATTACAATTACACTCATTGTGCACTAGCAAAATGGCATGCGTGCGCGTCGCTGCATGCCGTAACAACAGTGTCCGGCACGAAACTAATCCAAGTTCTTGTTCTGACGAGACTCGCGAGTGAAATGACCAGTCCAGTTATATGAAGGTAATATGAAGAATTCAGAGTAAAGTTTCTTCGTGCAGTGCTCCCGCGGATCATCAACTCTCATTGAAGAATCACTGTCACGTGGAGAATACCAATTATGTTTATGCTGATCTAGTGGTATGTTCATACAATGCTAAAAAAAGGACTTAGTTAGATTCTTGCTAACATCTTTCATGAAGAGTGTAATATGAAAATTAACTGATTATAAATCAAATATCTATAAACTTGATCAAACAGTCAAAAGACATTCATCATTCAAGCGATACATATTCATGTCGGCATTTCAGTGCCTTAATGATTAGGTATTAACCATCTGTCATTTAGTCAGGAATGTTATTTGATCTTAATCAAGATGTTTATTAAAATATCATTACAACACACTAAAGACACTACAACACATTAAAGACACTGATAATTTGTCAGTACAACAGACTCTAATATGACCTGTGTCACAGGTGTAGAACTCGTGGGGTGCAATGGTAGAAGGACGAATCGTCTTACATTTTAGTCGTCGCTTATATAATACAATGGTTTAATTTCAATAAATTCAACAATTAATTAAAATCAATTTCATCATTCATATTTGCTGTGTATTTTGGACTTAGGCCACTTAAAAATCCAATGAATTATTCATGAAAAAATAAGAGATACTCATTTGTGACAAATAAATCTATGTCCTTGTAATACAGACTTGAACTTTGGCAATAACTAAGTGGTGACTTTTTGTGACAGAGTCAAATTACCAAGTGTATGTGAATTATTTACTTTATTGTGTAAAGTCTCAGCTATGCGCATGCGGTATATTAAATAAAACCGCGGGTATGAGATTAATTTTAAGATTAAGATCCGATTAATTTTTCAACTAATAATTCTTATATGCACGTAAAAACTATATTTTAAATGTGTCGGTAAACTGCGTAATAAAAGAAAAATGAATTTTATGATTAACAATATTTCACAATTAATAATTTTGTATTTTGTAAAAAGTAATTGAACCTTTCTTTGTCTTTTACTTAATACAATATTACAGTATCTGAACGTCTTAATATGATAATACACTGTCTCAACGTCTGTATTCAATATTCTTGATTTAACGATCACATAATTTATGCAAACTAAATGCCCGTGCTGTTACTTTGAAATTTCAGCATACATATATAACATTACATTGTCGCTGCTTGCGTGAACAGGTCTTTCATATAAACTCGGCCTCGCTGACCCATATACTGGGGGTTAACGCAGGTGTAACGATATCAGGTTACACCGTGTAAGATTACTCCCTTCCCTCCGCTAACTTTAAATCCCGTTCATATTAGGGGAAGTAGTGTGAAATCTATTCAGATTACCCACAGAGTAATCAGTTGCCTTGAGATTTTTTAGATAATTGTTTTCACAAAAACAACAAAAAATAATAAACTGAACCAACAACTACTACAACTCTTATACTACAACTCTTGCTACTCTACTAGTTTTAGCGAACCTATGAGCTTATGCGATTGTGCGGCGTCGTCCGTCGTGCGTCGTGCGTCGTCTGTCGTGCGTCGTCTGTACGTAAACCATAGCTATCTCAAAAACAGCAGGAGCTAGCATCACCAATTTTTTTGCAAATAATCAGTCATCCAAGAAACTATATCGGATTTTGTTTATTTTTTTCTAACTGCATTTTCTTAAATTTTATAGGGAAAAAGCTAAAAAAGCTTTAAAAATCTTCTTCTCCGAAAATGTCCAGCCAAATTGTCCAATATTTCACAGAAATAATCCCTGGAACAATCTTTCTCAAGTTTGTTCGAATGGTTCCAGTTCGGAGATTTTTGACCGAGTTACAGGAGGTTGAACTTTGTTAACTGTGCAAAAAAGAATATTAAAATTTAAATCTCAGAAACGGCTGGAGCTATCATCACCAAATTTTATGCCAATGTTGGTCACACAGGTCATATCTGATATTGAGGTAATGGTGGCGCCACCTGCATCGGCTTTTTTGTACGGGTCATCAGTGCCTGGATCACACTGAGGGCTACAAAAAATTTCTTTTCTGAAACCATATGGCCAAAATGTTTAATATCGCACAGAATTGATCCTAGGGTAGTGCTTTCTGAAATTTGTTCAAATGGTCTCTTTTCAGTGACTTTTGGCTAAGTTATGAGAAGCTGAATTTAGTCATATGCCATAACAGCCCATTTTAGCTCAGTGGCTACAAAGATCTTCTTCTCAAAAACCACTAGGCTAAATTCTTAAATCTCACACATTAATTATCCTCAGATGTTGATAATTCAAGTTTGTTGAATTGAGTCATTTTACCATATATGTTAGCTGTGTTATGCTGTTATATCTAGCCTGGCACCAGTTTATCAGCATCTATTACATCATGCCACTAGACATTTAGATTTCAGGTTATCTTTGGTTAATATTGACGAGAAATTTTTTTTTAAATCTCACACATTAATTATCCTCAGATGTTGATAATTCAAGTTTGTTCAAATGGTTTTGGTTCAGTGCTTTCTGAACTGGCTGAGTTACGGGAAGCTGAACTTAGCCAGTTTGCTGTGTCTTCCTATATGAGTTATATCTCTTCGTTGTATATAAGACTGGTGGTGCCAGCTACAATCATTGTATCTGGCAAAAAAGAGTTTTGCGGATACTATGTTTTCAGTCGGACGCCGACGCTGCCGCCATCGCCGCTTAGGTTTCCGGAGAACTCCTCCATAACCACTGGGCAGCATTTTTTAAAATTTGGAATTATGATTGGTCATATGTGAACTGCTGCGCCCTCATTTTTGGTTAACCTCTGACCTTTCCTCACTGCCCACTGTCCATTTGTGCGTCTGTTTCCACACATAAACCCACATATCTCGGGAACCGTTTGACTGATAAGGCTAAAGATTTTGCACAAATGTAGCCCTTGGAAAGCTTTATAACATACACTAAAATGGTGGCGTCACCTGCAACCATTTTTGCACAGCGTCCATCTGTTCATCTGCCTGGGGATAATAACACTCATATCCCTGCATTGGTTGGACTTATCAATCTGAAATTTTGCATGTGTATACATCCTGGACAGCTTTCTTGATTTTATGACATGTGGCGCCACCTACATTCACGTTTAAGCTGCAGACATCCAAGCTCATATCTCGGAATCCGTTTGACCAGTTGGGCCAAAATTTTGCATGTGTATAGATCTCCCATAGCTCTTTATCATAGGCAAAACTGGTGGTGCCACCTGCAACCACTTTTGCACAGCGTCCATCAGTTCATCTGCCTTGGGATAAAATCACTCATATCTCGGTAATGGTTTGACTCATCCACCTGATATTTTGCAGGTTTATACATCCTTGACAGCTTTCTTGATTTTATGACAGGTGGCGCCACCTACATTCAAAATTACGCTGCTGACATCCAAGCTCATATCTCAGGAACCATTTGACCGACTGGGCAAAAATTTTGCATATTTATAGATCTCACATAGCTCTTTATCATACGCAAAAGCGGTGGCGCCACCTGCAATCATTTTTGCACAGCGTCCGTCTGTTTGTTTGCCGTGGGATAAAATCACTCATATCTCAGCAGTGGTTTGACATATCTCCCTAAAATTTTGCAGGTTTATACATCTAGGATACCTTTCTGGATTTTGTGGTAGCTGGCCCAACCTACATACACATTTCGGCTGCAGACATCCAGGCTATTATGCAACACACGTTACTCTATTTCCCCTTGCCACTCAATCCATGCCTCACTTCACCTTTCCCACTCTGATTTTGGAGGTTACACGTAGTCGCTTGTTGACTACCCATATTCTAGTTTTTGTGTTGTGTGCACCCATGCCAGAATTGCAGCAGTGATGTTTGTTTAAATTTTTCCGGTTCTAAGTGTTTAGTACTTGCATTGCTCATATGCATGTTCTTTAAAAGTAATGGTCCAGCATTGAAGCATTATACCTGTTGTAATCTCATTGCACAGGTTCGCATTAGGCCTGTAGGCCTTGTTACTAGTACTACTATTACCAATACTTCTACTACTAAATGCTTATAATGCATTTAAGCGACCCCAGATTGCACGGTTACAAACTAAATTTTCAAAAGATTTCTATACCCCCCCCCCGCCTTCCGCTTCGCGACTCGGCTCACCCGCTACAAGGCCTCGCAAAGTGAGCCCGCCCCCTATTCTAAATACCTGTATCCGCCCCTGATTATATATTCTCCAGGATTATTACTTTGCAATGGCCCTTTCCACGGGCATGCGCACTTCCTATCAAGGTCGTCTGCAGTGTCCTGGTCCAGTAGGCCAGCAGCATAGATTTTAAAAAAAAATTGAAAACAAATGTAAATAAAAAAAACTCACGCTTGAACATTCCCTTTTAACATTAGATATGTTAACTAATATTTATCTTCTTAGATATAACAAAATATGATGTTTTTGTCAATATAACGGACCCGTACACTCACTGTCAATCGTTGCCGAAAGTTGGCGCAACTGTGATGGGTAAGGTATATTATTGTATTTTTAACATCCGGAGTCCCCTATTAACCTTAAACATTTTTTGAGTGAAGTTTAGTGTAATATGCCTTGCGGTTCGATTTTCTTTACCAATATAATTAACATGATGCGACTTCGCACATCATCTCTGTACACTAAGACCATATTTCCATATTTCATATATCTTATAAAAAGGATATATTGTTATAGCCAGAAGAAATAAACGTATTTGTTAGATCGGGGGCAGGGTGTAATCTGAACAAATCAGATATCACCTGAAATAAAGCACTGATTACTTAACTGAGATCAATTTCAGGTTTACCGGGTTAACGTGAAAAAGGGGATCGCTTCAATACTTTACACCGGAGGACTCACAAATGTGTCAAGCGTATACGGCCTGTAGCATTTATCATCTGAAAGGGGTTGGTGTCCTACCATGGTCATTGAAAAGAACTCGGGGTCATGGCGTTTGGCCTTCAATTACAGGTAACAACGCTATTCGGCCATTACCTATAGATCCTCAAACATTTACCCAGGCAGTTTCAAGTGGTCATGATAATAAATGTATTTTCTCTTGATTGATTTATATAGCTAGCATGCATGATGTATCGGCGGTTGAGGAACACAATGCCTTTTAAAGACATTTTATTTTTTTGCGCATATACATACACACACACACACACACACATATATATATATATATATATATATATATAAACTTTATAAAAATCAAATGTCAAACATACACTGTTGTGTGAAACACATTCACCATTCAGGGGCAGAACCAGGAATTTGTAAAGGGGATAGTCAGGCCCAGGAAGAGTGAAAGAAAACCTGAAAAAGGTACTCTGGTACGGGAAGGAGGGAGTCGTACGGTTTGAAACCCTAAAAAAGGTTGTTACGGCTCCAATAAGGGGGGGGGGGACACACCGTGTGTGTCAGGACCCCTTGACCCCCCCCCCTCCCTAGAAGACTCCACCGCCCTACAAACATGAAATATTTATTTTGCATTTCTGCAAAAAATGTATATTCATCGGTTTTCGGAATCAGGATGTAACGATGAGAGCTAGAAGTAGGGTAAATGGAAGTATGATCAGCCTTCTACATGTCTGTGCGAAAACAAATCAATCACACTCTTAATGAGACAAAGAAAACAAATAGGCAGTTTGGCAAGATCTAGCAGAATAATCTTGCTTTAAAGTGTAAATACTGCAAATAGGTTATCACTATATCAAACATGTCGTGTTAAAGGGGCCAAATCACCTAAAGAGCATGTTGAGTTAACACGAAAAATAGCTTCTTCCCTTTAAAATAAATCTGTACCTGTCAAAATATTGTCCTTTAACCGTTTGCTTTCTCCTGTAAACGAATGTTAAAAAATTTGGACCGGGCGCGATGACAGGTGTAAACATAAACACAGCGCGTGGGGCCGTGTGCATCGTTGAGCCAAAACCCGTGTCAATCAGGAGATGCCCGACTGGGTGGGCCCAAAAATGTAATACATGTTTTTGCTATTCTGGGGGATACTTCATCTCGGAGGATATGGATAACAGAGACCTTATTTCTGGTTTATAAGGGAATGTTTTATGGATCTGCCTGATGTCAAGTAAGAAGATTCCAAGTCAAGCAGTTACGATTTGTGCACTGTTAACGTACGGACGGATGGCACGACGGACGGACAGATGGACGACGGACAAAGAGTGATCACTATAGATGAATTCAGTCAACTGAGCTAAAAATGAAAAATCATCATTATATTTTAATTATTATAAAAATTCCCCTGTTTGAAGGAAATTCCTAGAAGAGATACTGTGTCGACTAGAATACGAACTTTAAAAAAAAGGGCGGCCTGGCTGACCTCAGAATGAGGGGATACATTGTTTAGCATGACAATGAAAAATCCAGAAACAAATTTTAACAACATTAAATAAACTAAACTGAAACTTCGAAATGAAAATTTCCACACTATATTGGTATTCCGATTCTTTCATGCATTGTTAATGGGGATAAAATAAAAATATGTATATAGCCACATTATGTATATATATCTTTTTATATATCACGCATATAAACCGTGTGAATATTGAGTGAGGAGGTTAATATTTCAGTCATCATTACATAGGTAGGCCTATATCAGGTAGATAACATTACCTATAAGGAAATTTGTTTTTTTTTCTTTTATTTCATCACACCCATGCTAGAATCTGTCCCGACTGGTAAAGGTAAGTTCCAATAAAGTTTACTCAAAATAAATTTCCAATTTTAGCAATCTTATATTTGCAGTTTTGGATTTATATAAACAAAAGACATTTGTCTGATTAACAGGATTTCACAGGTTCCCAATTTTTTGTGACCACGTGAGCTAGGCTAGGATCAGGATCACTTTAAAGGTTCTTAGCGATCCCCAAGGGTCCTTCAATTAACTGCTTGGGACTGTGAAAATGGAGAGTGCGGATACTTCACTAAAATCACGAGCTTCAGAAGCTGTCCAGGAAAATGGACCCCAAGAGGTTAAGGTCAGTCATGATGATCATGACGACACACAAACCGAGCAACGAGAAGAAAAAAATGGCCAGCAGACATCCTTGACCTTCACCTTGAACGACAAACCGCCATTGCTGATAACCATCTTTTTTTCACTTCAGGTATTTTTCCTTGTTTTCTATTTAAATTAAAAGTGACCAAAGAAGTAACCATGTTTATTGTTATTGAATTACTTACAACAACATATGACACAAATGAATTGCAAGTAATAGCCACGTCACAGCAACCATGAGTATGGCTGGCTAAACCCAGTGGGCCACAAAACTGTATATCAAACGTTTATCCATAAGCATGTGAGACTTTTTTTTCTCACAGAGCATGTTAGCTGTGTTTGTATCGTCCTCTAAAAAAATTAATCGCCTGAACTTGTGTACTGTACTTTTGGTCTATTTCCAGCAAGCCTTGATGACGTTTGGAGGTCCGCTAACGGCCGCTTACATCATTCACCGCCAGGTTTGTGGTGAGGGAGATCACGTGTTCTTTGCTGAGCTGCTCAGCACCACGCTCGTCATGTGCGGCGTCTGTACCTTACTCCAGTGCATCATCGGGATCAGGTATGTGAGTCATGAGACATACTTGATGAGACTTATGAGAGTTATCCCAAATTTTACTATCAATTGCTAATCCCTTTTGTTTAATATTACACTTTTTCACCTGATCGACCTTCTCTGTACAAGTGCATTTTCCTTAACCACTGTGTACCTGTACACATACTTTAGTCGAAAAGTTATTTATTTTTTTTGCATTTCCTTCAAATTTTGACATGTGTGTTTGGATTTGCATGATCAGAATTGTGCTTGTCTCAGTATTAAATCCATTATGCCGAATCCAATTAAGTTGATCACGGTTTTACATTTAACGAACACTTCAAAGTTTCATAATGAAAAAAAATGCAAAAAATTCTTCTTTAAAAAAACTTATCCTATCTCACCTTCACTTCACACGTTTGTGTGTAAAAGGTTTCAATTATGAAATAAAAATGGTAAGAAGGAACTTTAAATAATTTAAGTTAGTTTAGACTATCTCACTTCTCCTCATCTCTAATACCTCTACACAAATGCATGTGCGTATCATAATTTTATTATAAAATTCGAGGCGTTCAGTATAAAGATGATAATTCACTGTAATTTTACCGTAACAATCTGTTCTGTTTTAGATAACATTCTATCTCGATCCACTTTTACGTCACGTGGTTTATTGGTTTTTTTTTAGAATACCAGTCGTCCAGAGCAGTTGCTTCTCGTTCTTCCCCCCAATTATCGCCATGATGAGTCTAGAACAGTGGCGTTGTGACGCGGGTTCCAAAACTGTCAATGGCAAGTCTTGAATTATTTTCGTTAACAACAAAAATGTGTTGAATAAAGCTAGAAACATTTAAATTTTATGAACCCACAATATAAAATACCATATAATTGCGGTTTTAAACAATTACGGTGTTAATATACTAAATCTGAATATATAAACATTGCAACAGGCACCCCTATAGGGGTTATTGTTGAAGAACGCCTGTCTGCAACTGTCCATGTATTGGTCATGAATATATGCATATGGTACCAATAAATATGTATAATATATGGTGTTTAATTGTTGAATGTCTTGTAAAGCAGGTGGTGAAACGTACTAAAATATATTATGTGTCCGAGTTGGAGAGTGAACCGCTGTTATATTAAACAATACATTAAAATATATTAACCAGGAACACAAGAATTGCGTCTTCAGCTCATATTTTTTTCTGTAGTTATTGATCCGTATATTTATCGGTAAAGTTCAAAATAAATTTCAATATACACTTCTTGAAGCATTTCATAAGTACCGGTTTTAGAGCCACAAACCGATAATCATTCAGCAAAGTAAGGTTTATATATTTTTAGTTAGTACTATTTCTGATTTCTTCCATGAAAGTGGCTACGCTTTCTCAAATTAACAATCATTAATATATGATCATACGCTATCCGTGTAGATGAGGTGAATTACCTTTTGAATGCAGTGGATTCACTTCTGTTACAAGCACAGAAGTGGATCCAGGGGAGGGGTCTAGACCCCAAATTTCCCTGCCACCGCAATCTTTTTCTAAGGGTTTCAGACAAATTTTCTTGCGGCCTGGACCCTATACCCCCCCCCGTATAGACATTGCGACCTTTTTAAGGGTTTGTCTTTAGTCCTCTTAGGTTGGACCTCTCCTTCTCCTGAATACCGGATCCGCTTCCGAAGCAGTCAATAAATACTTGATTCCATGTAATTCTGCAGCTACGATACGAGTGAACACTACCCAGGATATCAACATCACTGCAACAGGTGGCGCTGATCTGTCAGCAGAATGGATGCCAAGAATGCAGGTGGTACGTAAACGTTTACCGTCCACTTCTTGTAAATTAAACGTATAATTCAATTTTATTAACCAACCATCTGTTTATTCAGTTAGTTATGTATTTACCGCTTTAACATACCCATAATTCCTATACTGCGTCCTATTAGTCGAGTGTTGTATTCGATTGAGGCCCTCCGAAACACATGGAGGCCTAATGGATACAATGTGTTCCCCATCTGACTGTCTGGGCTCTCAGAACCATGTTTTCGGCCCGTTGGGCAAAAAAATAAAAGTCACCATGACCTAATTACAGGTTTTGAAGGAGATTTGCCTAGAACCTCCCAGGATATTGTGTTAGAAGATTCTAGGCTTCACAGATACGATTTGTATCTGAATATTCAGGGTGCTCATATCACATATTTTCCCTATAGGTCGCAGAATATCCCAGGATTATCCTATATGTCACGTTAGAGGATTCTAGGCCTAATGGGTACAATTTGTACCCCATCTGACTGTCTAAGAGCTCAAAATCATATTTTCGGCCCGTAGGTCACAAAATATAGGTCACCATGACCTTATTTCGTGTTTCCATGTAGAATTGCCCAGGACCTCCCTGAATGTGCAGTTAAAAGTTTCTATGTCTAACGCTTACAATTTGTGCCCTGTTAACGGACGGACGGACGGCCGGACAACCGGATGGACGCCGAACAAAGAGTGATCGCTATAGTTTAATTAGCTGAGCTAAAAATGATCAGGACTCTGGTTTATACGACACTAAACATTGCCATTAATCCCAAACGCCTTGTTAAATGCGCGCAGTTAACACTGATAACTGCGCCTTCTGCACTCCCAAAATGTACTACGCGCCTGTCAGGATAACTGGGTCCTTATTACTTCCATAGATACTTCAAAATACACTTCCATAAACACTAAGCAAATGCTGTGCGGCCTTTACATTCCTCTAAATATCTTGTTCATACAACGCCTCTTTCACAATCCCATACATATCTAGACGCCCTGGTTTCCTAATATGTCGCCTCGGCGCTACCGTGCATAGAAATTTCAAGCGCTAATACCCACCAGGGTGTCTTGCTACTGAAACCTTTGACAAATGAACAATATTTCAGTAACACAATCATACTTGATGCCTAGGGGCTTACTGTCATATACGTCTCGTCGCCTAAAAGCCCTCATTCCCTGTCTGAATGGAGGTTCTACAAAATGGAGTTCCAACTTTGCACTACCCTGCCAGCCTGTAGGAAAACACAGCAATTTAAGTTTTAAAACACCAAATGGCCAAAGACTGTGTCCGAATTTGGAATGATCGTTATTAGTTAGCCGAAACATATGCTGTGCCTCCGAAGATTAAAGTCAGAGTATTTGTTAGCTTTTAATCTCTCATAGGCACTGACTGCCCATTTGTATGGCCCCTGTCAGCAAAATTCAACACGACCTAGCCAGAGGTTAGAACTCCATTATTTCTAACATCTTCGAAATTTGCACTATATTTTATGTAGCCTATTATCCTCAGGCATTTTTTATTTCAAAATGATTTGCTTGTCGCTATAGATATCCGGCGCCTTGATTGGGGCTTCTCTAGTTCAGGTGTTCTTGGGGATGACGGGAGTGATGGGTTTCCTGATGCGCTTCATCGGGCCGCTCACAATCACACCAACAGTGGCTTTGGTGGGTCTCTCTCTGTTCAAAGCTGTTTCGTCTGCCATGGAGACTCACTGGGGCATATCCATGATGTAAGTCAAGACACTTTCACTATTTTCTAAATGTTTTAAGTTTCCTTACCTATTTGTTGACAGCATTTTAATTATTTACAAAAAAACACTCATCCTTTTAAGATACAAGAGATCAACACTGATTGATGGCCTGTCATTAAATAAAGCCTTTTTCACAAGCTAAATCCAAGACAGCCTGTAACAAGAGAATGAGATCATGGCTGTGATTGGTCAGACATACTGATTTATCTTATTGGTCGAAACTTTGGCGTCTCTTAACATTTAGCCAATGGCCTGCACATGGCATGTTGTTAGTCGTAATCAAATTTGGGTAATTGTGGATGCTTGTCACCAGTTTATTCCTGACTTGTCACATGCAGTCTGTTCGAGTGAGCTTGCACGACGGGATTCCTCTCGCAAAATGAACCTGACTTCCGGTTTTTTTCAGGTTTATAAAAGACCAACTAGGGGCTACAGAGCGCCATTGTGTGCCTGTGTACGAGACTAGATGTGCGTTTCTTATAAAGTCGTGAATGAGATTTGTCAATGAAAACGTTTGCTTTCACTTTAAAGAAAAGCCTACTAACCAGATAACAAATTCATTCTATACTGATGTAATTGTTTCATTTTAGGACAGCATGTCTGGTTCTCCTGTTTTCTCTCTACCTCGGGCGGCTATTACTTCCTTTTCCTACCTTCAGCCGCCAGAGAGGTTTCCACTGGGGCCGGCTTCCCGTGTTTCGGCTGTTTCCGGTAAAAAAATACGATGGAATTTACATGTATCAATTGCTGATTCATTGGCTAACGTATTAGTACACAAATTCTTTATTTGGTGAACCATTTTAAGATGGAAGCCTTTTTGTAATTCTTACGTCTTCCGCTTCAGATTAGTATTAACCGCTTCAGATTAGTATTAAGCGGGGAGTTCTGTAATCATCATACAAACCATTTTACTCATTACACATAAGTTATGTCTGTAAAAAATATTGCGACATGCATTAACATTAATATGTTCCATAGAAATGTCTGGTATTTTGGAGGAAAAAAGAAATTATAACAAAAATACGTTAAGTTAGCATTTAGGGGCAACATTTATCCATTCGTTGTATTAATTTCTGCTCTTTTCAACAGACGGCGCTGGCTATTGGATTAACTTGGCTCACGTGTTACATCTTGACAGCGACCGGACAGCTGACGTCAGACCCAACATTACCCGAGTTCAGGGCGCGGACAGATGCCAAGATGGACGCCGTCTACCAAAGCAAATGGTTCTACATGCCTTATCCAGGTGGCGTGCATGTCATTGAGGAGGAAATTTGAGTTAGAAAGAAATTATAGAAAGAATTTTAAAGTATTCTTGAATTTGTCTAATGACTGCCGAAGTTTATTTTACAGTAATTACATGTAGGTCCCGTTCAAAAGAACAAGGCATTTGTTTTGTTGTGTTTTCAACAGGGGTAACTGATAGTATTTTTCATTGGGATAACGCCCATCGTAATATTTTTGGCACCAGGCTTGTGTACACAAGATTGTGGATTCACCGCCAAGCTTGCGAATTTCTCAGCCCTCAGACCGACCTTTGGCCAATATTTTGAGTAAAAATGCAAAGGGAGCCAAAAGGTGTAAAAGGACCATTGTCGTTAAAGACAGGTTACTCTGGAATGAGAAATGTTTCTGTGCCGTGTGATATAGTGGGTCCAGACCATCCAAGTTTGTGTGAAATTCGAGTCCAGGGCACCCAAGTCCGAGTCAAATACAAATCTTCATAAACATGAAATTTAAATTGAAATTCGGGATTATCATTATAAGTGTTTAAAAAACTGGACTCGAGTCCGGACCAGTCTGTTCTGTTGCCTATTTGACTGCTGTGGTTGCGTGTCTTTTTTCAGGAACCTGTGAAAATCTGCAGTATAAGTGGCCATGAAATGGCCACAGCAGGGTCCTATAGGCAAGGCTAGCTACGCTCGGTTTCAAGAGACCTTGCTCTATCAAGCCTTTGTGAGCTGTTTCATGAATTATGAACCACCATAAAGACCGATCAAATCGAATGTAAGAAAAATAAATCGTGCACAGCAGCCAGAGCTGTTCGCCGTTCAAACATGAACGCATCGAGCAGCAACTAGATAGGTTTACAAGCTAGATTGGTCGAATTCTGTATGCTTCCCTGACCAAACAAGACATCTGATATAAAAATAGCAATAAAATTGTTGTGCAGGCTATGCACCGGGCATGCATGCGATTGATTTGATTGGTTCAATTGCCTTGTTCATGAATCAGTTGGCACGCTGCCTGGGTAGAACAAGTCATCTCGTGATGGATCTATGCTTAACGATAAGTTTGCTTATTGTAAGGAAAGGGAAGGGAGGAAACTTACATATAGTGAGCTTTCATCGTCGGTGATACAATGTCTTTATCTTATTTTGAACTCTGCGTTCTATATTTCGATTCTGGTAGTTCCAATGGATCTTTTCTAATTTTGGCCAAGCAGTGCCAGAATTCCAATTATTATCATATTCTTTGTTAAACAGGTCAGTGGGGAATGCCCCAGTTCAACGCAAGCGTGTTTATTGGAATGCTTGCCGCTACGGCCAGTTCCATTATCGACTCAATGGGTGACTACTATGCCACGGCCCGAGTCTGCGCCCTGCCACCCCCGCCAAGGCACGCAATGAACCGTGGTATCGCTCTGGAGGGGTTGGGAGGGGTGTTGTGTGGACTGTTCGGAGTGGGACATTCTACTACGTCACACAGCGGCGTCATCGGCTTTATTTGCATCACTGGGGTAGGTATTCAGAAAACATAAATCTATATATTTTGAATTTCTGGTTGACAAATTGGTTGGCTGCTTCGATAGACCATACATAACATACTTTTTTTCTACTGTTTTGAGGTGTTGACATCTGAAAAGACGGTGGTTTCAGGCTGTAAATACATTTTTTCAGAGCTTTGTTAGTGGTACAGATGTGCTCTGTCTTTAATAATAGATTAATGTATTCGAGAAACATTTTGCTGTATTTCAGATTATATGATTTAAAATCGAATCGTAGGTTGAGATCTGGTCAAGATGGTTTTATTAACATCCTCTGTATGAATATATTATCAGGTAGCGGGCAGGTGGATCTGGCTTTCTGACAGATTAAGGACAATTCTCTAACGTAATACATTTCAGGTGGCGAGTCGATGGATCTGGCTTTGGATGAGTTTTGCTCTGATACTCTGTGGTATTATCGGTAAAGTAGGCGCCGTCCTCTCCACAATCCCGGAGCCAGTTATCGGGGGCCTGAACCTGATACTTATGAGTATGATCATCAGTGTGGCTCTGTCCAACCTCCAGTCAGTCGATCTGGACTCCTCACGTAATCTGACCATTCTTGGGGTGTCCATATTTTCCGGCCTCGTGGTTCCATTCTGGTTGCAGGAGCACAAAAATGCTATTCAGACTGGTACGTTCGTTGACTACTCTTTTGGTTTCACATCGTCGACTTCACATTGTGTTTATTCATAAATGTGGTAACTATTCATGAGAGAAAGACTTTTTTATTGAAGACTTGTGTCATTTTTATGCAAATGAATCTGAAGCACCTAAATATTAGGTATATAATTTATGTTATAAACCTTGAACTGTTCATATGTACAAAGGAGTTTATTTTAACTGTTTATATTCACCTCGTTAAAACGGGGAAAATTGCGAGACTGCATTTATTTATCAGTCATCATTTTTCGTAATAATTCAGTCTCTATACTTCTTGGACAATGGTTAAGTCTATTAGGAAAAACAGTAACTAGACAGTCTGAGTTGAAACATTTTCCTTAGTTTAATACACTAAAGCGGTCGACCCATAAATTCAACATGCAACCCAAGGCATCTGGGTTTAAGGGTAAACCAAACTGGACGGCCCCCGTGAGCTGTTTCTAGAAACTTGAAGAAATGAACCTTTCAGGGTCCGATAAGGGAGACAGAAACGATACGAAAGTACTCCGGAGAAAGCGAAGAGGGTGGTAAAGGACGCTTATCAGCAAAATTTCCTGCAGAATAACCTTTTTTTACCACGTCCAAACCCTAAAATTATATTAGCATACATTGCCATTGTTCCTTATTGAAGGGGTATCTCCTTTTTTTGTAGGTTCCCTGGTATTAGATCAGGTCATCACTGTGTTCCTGAGTACCGCAATGTTTGTGGGAGGTGTGGTCGGTTTGGTTCTTGATAACACAGTGCCAGGTATGTTAGGTTTATATACACTGATAATATGAAATGCACCTGCTTAACTTTATAACTATTTGAAGGTGGTTTTACACAAGAAATGCTTTCTCCAGATGAAGGGATGAAAATGGATTTGTCATGCGTGATTATGGTGTCTCATTTGAAAGCATTACTAATGAACTGAGTCATGTACATTAGAAGGAATTAAGAGTGACCTTTTAATAGATCTTGATTTATTTATCATTTCCAGGCACTAAAGAAGAGAGAGGATTAATACCATTTTTGAAGAGCATGGAGACGGCAGACGGCCAAGATCGACCTGAACTGAAAATTTACGACATCCCATACATAACGCCATTCCTTAAAAGAACTCGTTTCATGGAGAACATGCCATTCTTGCCTTCTTACAGAGACAATGGATTATCCTGCTACCGGAAATGTCGACGGAAAAACAAGTCCTCTGGGGACAAATCTGATCAGAAATTGTTTTCATAATTCTGAATATTATCAAATATTTGCTTATGGCTAAATAAGTTGATTTCTCAGGCATCGCCTGCAATACTTTTGATCCCCTCATAAAAATATGTTAATTTTAATTTTAAGTAGAAATTCACCAGATTTGAGGTCCAGACGCTCGGGCATCTCTTTCAAGTGAATAAAATGATAAAATGGGATGCTTTTACATAAAAAGCAACACTTGTTATACCATGATGGCCGCTGATCGTAAGAAATTTTTCTGAACCCCTATATAAAAAGGTAAAAATAAAAATCGCTCGCCCGTTCCCCGGAAAAATAAGCCCCAGAAGCATACTTTTTCCATGATCAAAGAAGCTATGACATAATAATTATACATGATGCCTGAACAGGATGAAATAATATATTTCTGAGGCGGCGATGCAGGTTATGTAAAGACAGTGACAGGCCATGAACGACAAACAAGCGATTGTGGGGAACAAACAATTTTTGTGGTGAAGAAATAATTTTAATCCCAGTTTTAAGAATCAAATACGAAAATAAACCAGATCAGATGTGACATTACATCGAAATATGACATTACAAATGGTCTTGTAGTAAAAGGTGGAAATCATGCTGATAAAACTAACACACACACGCACACACGCATATAAATACACAAATATACTTTCACACATGCCTTCACACACACACACACACACACATTTACCATTGAAGAGCAAATTTAAGCTGCCAAAACTGCCATTATTTTCATAAATATGCAAAGATTAAATTTTGAGTAAATTTTCGAATGTTTCAGCGAGAGCTCAGAGGAACTTGAATGTCAATTCTGCTAAATGTGTTTTGTGTATGAAATAAACGTGAAGGTGATATATGACTTATTCCTTTTTTTTATCTAATGTATGGCTGTGCTATATGTTTCTGATTTTCCTATTTTTTTTTAAATTACAATACTTATATAGACATGCTATATTGAGGAAAATGTACGAGTCACCACTAAAACATTTCTGCGGCGCCTTAAAAAAAAAGGCGAGTATCTGGCTAACCTTTGATAAAATATAGCTTCAGACAGGCGTAAACTGAAACAGGTGTGGTAAAATGAACGGAAATGGTGGAGTTTTGTTAAGTTTCATACCATATATGCAATTTGGACTCAAATTGGAATCAAAGGGAAGGATTTGAAGGTAGATATTTAATATGCGTTAATATTCATGCCTTATATATTTGCTCTTAATATATAAAAAAGCCCGGGAGTCGGATGAAAGCAACTGAAAAATTTTTAAATTGAGAGTGCTCCTATTTAAAGGAACATGAACATTCACAATAAAATTTCCCAGCAAAGCCACCCCGGCACCATGACTTACTTTTCCCAACTGGGCTACTTAATACGCTGTTATGGTTCTTTGTGAGAATTAACACAGTCCACATGCCTGTTTTTCCAAAACAATACTGCGTGTCCGATCTTATGCATGCGCGTCATTTCCGAATCAAAACGTGAAAGAAGAAACACAATGAAAACAATGGCAAGAAGCTTGCAAAAATAATTTAATTTGTAAAGTTAGCAAAACTGGCTAAATTTCTATAAATTTTTGTTTTAACAAAAAAGGTATACTTAATATTGAATATTGGGTACATCTAATGCACTTTGTGGCTCGCACTTGTCGAGCCCAGTGTAAGCTATTTTCCATTCGTGCACAGAAATAAGCAAACGGTTTTTATAAGGAAATATTGGTGGATACAATATTATGGTACTCAGAGCACACTATTTTTTATGTAGGCCCATATTTGATATGCCTGGTCTGAGTATACGTCACTTTTAAGCTTTATGTACGCCGTTTGCGCTGGTTATGATAAAACAATGATCGATCGCATAACCACGTGCCTGATAGTAAGGATATTATCGCATCTTGCTAAAATGTCACGTGACTTAGCGGCTGTTTCTTTCAAATGGTGAATTTATAAAGCGAGGTAAACAAATGAAAGACTTGTTTTCTGGAGTAAACTCTACTTTGTTTCTTGACAAGTTTCTTGCCTAATTGGCGAAGTGGTGCACAGTAGTGTAAACAAATCTCACCAGAGGTCGTGATTGTAACAAAAACTTGCATTTTCCACAGAAGGTCTCATTCCCCACACATGAGATCTATCGATGTAAGTCCAGTTTAGATATATGCGTAATAGACCTTAACACTCTGTGGATGTTGAGAAGGCCTGTCTATAAATGTTAAGGAGGAAATGCACAATAGACTAAAACCCCACGCAGGAGGTTGATAAACGTGTTGAGGAGTGACCTCTGGTGGGGTTTAAGGTGTAATATTAGTCTCTTACACAGACACACGGTGGCGCTCCCCAACCCCAGTGGTGAGCTTGTGGAAAAGGCCAGGTAGTAGGTATTAACGCGCAGCATTAAGGAGTGACCGCAAGCTACATTCTTTCTACAGCGATTTATCTATACCACCTATAAAATCCGAGCTTGTAATAGAAGCGTTAGATTTCCGCTGCCTCGGGAGCGTATTTTAAAACAAATAGCTTTGCTACCGATCTGTGGCAAAGTTCCCTTTGAAAATAAAGAATATGGAACAGTCAAATATAATAGAGACCAATATCATTTTTTCGGTATATAACAATCAAAGTTTTTTCTTATGTAACTCGATTCTATTTTTCATGATTAACTTTTAATATAACATTATTGTAATCATTTATTGATTTTATATTTATTTCGTACCAACCTGAGCGCTATAATTATTTAAATTAATTTTCAAGGTAAAAAAAAACAAAAAAAAAACACTTGACTCGTTCAGAGAAGCTGACTTCAGCGCACAGAGGTTCGGTGTCTTTAATACAACATGCCACTGTGGCTGTATTTATATACCCAACAGCTCAAATTCAGGTTAACGTGAGGACACCTCACGGGCAAAATTTACATCGCAAGGGGCCGTGCGGACCCCGTCCGGCAGCCATTCGACAGTTCACATATCACACAGGGCCCTTACGGGGGCCGTAAGGCTATCACACCGTGCCCGTACGGCAATTGCTGACACCGTAAGCCCCCGTATGGCTACCGCACGGGCTGTCTACGGCCTATCTACGGGCTTACGTTGAGTTTAAAACGCCGGGAGAATTGAGTGTAGCCTGCTCAGCTCCACGGCTTGCGTACGGCGAGTAAAATTTGAACCGGTGCCCGTGAATATCGTACGGCTACCTCGCGGACAAGTGTCGAAACTGGTTGATAACGTGTTGAGAGTAAAATCCCAGCTACTGCGGGTCGTTTACGATCCGCTTTTTTGTTTTCCGTTTTTCAGTCTTAAGTTATTTAAATTATTACCCATGTCATTTAAATTGTCCAATTAACAGCCAAGCTAACACCTGAAAGTGTGTAGAATGGCTGAAACCCCGGACAAGAAGTCCGTTCACCTGTCCTCGAGGGAACGAAAACATAGCATCAACACAAGGTAAAAGGGACAGGTCTTTTTCTTTCGAAACCAGCACACAAAAAACACGTAAAGTCAATGAAAATGCTGCTTTGAATACTGGTTGTCTTGACACTGATATTGCTGCCGTGAATGCGGTATTGACAATTATTCCGAAAACACAACCGGTATCTCAGCCATCCCAACCCACTGTGTCTGACACACAACAACCTGATACAGGACATTCTGATCTGGTCATTCAATTTATATCACATCTGATCGTTGCGATAACACAAACTGTAACTGTAGCAGTTACCTAAGCAGTTACCAGGGCACTCAGTACAGTTACTAAATCTTTACACAAAGCTATCGGAGAGCATATTCTGGCACTGCGGTATGAAAACGATAGGCTTGAATAGTACAAGCGTCGTGCGTATAACTGGTATTACAGAGAATAAGGTGGAAACAGAAGAAAGTTTTAGGAATAAAATAATGAGCCTTGCTAAAGTGATAGACGTTGTCCTTGAAGCCGAAGGAAAAACAGGAGGGGGGAGACACTCATGTTCGTCCCGTGTTGTGTAGATTTATCAGCCGGCAACAAAAATTGCACTGATGAAAAATAAAATAAAATTGAGAAACAAACCTAACAAGAGAGGTGTTTTAGTTAGGCCTAATGAGGATTTGACCCCGATTCGAGCCACAATTTTGAAATTTATAAAAGATGAGAAACTAGCAATTAAAGTCCACACCAGAGATAGGCTGATCTATTGTAAGACCGGTAATGATGACAAGAGAGTCACCATAAAAATCCCGGATGACCTTTGTAAGTTTTGACGCTAGTCTGTGGACCTCTCTCTCTCGTTTCGGCTTTGAAGCTTTTGCCCTGCCAGGATATGCGGAGTAGCCGTTTCCGGGGAAGCGATGTAAGACGTATCGTCCAGCCCAACTCAATTTGAGTGAAATGTGAAATTGAATAGGACACTGAGAATATTGTCTTTAAATGTGTATGGTCTTAAAAGTAAGCTTAAAGGGCCTGACTTCGAGGAGTAAATAGAAACTTTGATATACTTGAAACCAAACTAAATGATTTAGACGACATAAACGTTGCATGATTTATAATTCATACAAGTAATAGGAAAAGATTGGGAGTGCGTTCGGGTGGTATTGCATTGCTATTAAAAGAAGATCTCGTGGAAAAATAAAAATATTGAAAGGATAATCTGACTCTGTATTATTGTGGTTTGGTAGATGTTATAAATTATAACTTGGTGCGGTATATAGCCAGAGTCATCGCCTTATGCTAAAATTTGCATTTTTGACGAACTTGAAAGTGGTATGATTGACTTAGGGTCAGACCTTGGTGACCCGACGATTTATTTAACGGAAGATTTTGATGCAAGGTGCGGTTTACTGCACTGAAAAAGTAGGGGAGTCGAATCACCCAATTATGACCCCCCCCCCCCCCCCCCAACGGGGAGTCGGAGGGTGGATTTGGCTATGGTTGTCACAACACATCACTGAACTGCCCCAGGGGAGTGCATGCTGACCCTCCGTGAAGTGTCAGGTCTTGAGCAGCTCCCTGGCAGCGCGGCAGCCAGCTTGGACAAGGGCGCACGTGCCGATGACAAAAAACTTGTAAACTTGCATAACCGGGAAACTGGGTAAACGGTCCAAATGACCGAAATCGCAAGTAAAAGGGCTTTGCGTCTCAAAGTAAGGTCGTTCACAAGGATCGAGTTCGGCTCTCAAAAGGCATGCCTAGGTCTCCGCTGATGGGATCGGTGGAGGGAATGCGGGTTGCTTCTGGCTTTGTGGCTGTTGATGCTGTAGCTTTCTAACAAGGACAACAACCTGCCAGGTAACTATTAATTAATTTTGCTGAACATGTCGTGTGATATAAATATATACATATGTATAAATATATAAATATATATAATGTATATAGAACATTTAAGGATATGACAAGTATATAAACAAATAAACTTAATGTAAATTCAATGAAGACCCAATATTTCATATGTTGTAAATGTTTGATATAGTACTAATATTATTGTCACCCTGGCTTATTGCTCTAAGTATTGAACACTGAAACACACTCAGACAGAACCCTGTCCAGATTGTAAGGAATAATCAGTCGTAAAACTTTTGCAGACAAATATACGTATCACAAATTACAAGACCACTTGGTTTTAATGTATATACGTTCTACTTAAAATGTCTGTTGTTATTATTATTGTCATATATATATATATATATATATATATATATATATATATATATATATATATATATATATATAGAGAGAGAGAGAGAGAGAGAGAGAAAGAGAGGAAGAGAAAGAGTGAATACGGAGGATAAACAATGGCCGCAAAGGTCCATGACAACCCATAGGTTGTCACAGCAAACATTTGACAATCCTTTTTACAACCCTAGAGGGTTGTCAAATTGAATAATTGACAACCTGGGTTGTTGTTTTAGGTACACCCATTTGACAACCCTAAAGTTGTCGATTTGACAACCCTATGTTTTCAGTGTGTCTGATGTAATACACAGAGAGGAAATAGGTACCTGAGCGCCAGTCCAAGGACCATGTCACAAATTATTATGGCTACCGGCGTATTTCGCTATGTAAAAGTTTAGGACTCTATATTGTCAATGGCAGACTAGAGAGAAACAAGGATGTAGTCTCATTTATCTTGATGTAAGGGTGCTAGTGTAGTTGATAAAGTCATTGTTCCATCAAACTTAGTGGATAATGTGAAATCATTCAATATCGCAGAAATGAATACTATGTTATCTGATATTTTCCGACAGATTGAGATTGCATGTGATTAAAAGTAAAACTTGTAAAGAGTTCCCACTAAACCACTTGGGTAAATACAGAAAAGATCCACATGTAGTGAAACCATTCAGCAGACCTTGCTCGGTTGCTGTGAATGCCGAAAAATTTATGGATGGGCTAGATAAAGCTCAAATAAAACATATATGTGAATCACCAGATAATATATTCTTATTGGAGGAACAAACAACAGCTCATATAGATGCAGTTAGGAAATTAATTAATGATTTACTATTAGAAGCCGCCGAAAAAGCAAATATATATAAAGCAAATGGTTCAAAAAGGAACTCGGCAAAGAAAAAACAAACAAAAAATCCTTAATACAATAATGTTTGTAGATTAAATCTCAAAGCCTTTTTGGCAGCGGAAAATAAGTTTCGGATAGAACAATGTGATAGTAACCACTTTGCCCTGCGGTCACCCAGTAGGGCGTACAAAAAGTCCCTGACAATACATTATAATGAACACAAGAAAACATTTTGTGATTTAATACGAAAAGCTAAGAAAAACAATATGAAATTGAACTGGTCACAGATTAACAGAAATAAACCCAAAAGATAAACTCAGGCCAATTTTGTAGAGTTATTCAATCATTTTAAATATCTAAACAAGTTCCTGTAGTGATGACCCTGATTTAAAGAAATGTATGAGGGTAATTGTGCGGCAGAGGATGGAGATAATATCCTTGATGGTGTATTTTCTGAAATTTAAGTCATGTAAGCCGTAAAAAGTTTACAAAATAGTAAAACATGTGGTTATGATATCATTTTTAACGAATTTTGAAAGCCTCTGTAGAGTATTTACTAGAATTCATAACAAAGTGATTCAATATTGTTTGAATGTGTGGAAAAATACCTACAGACTGGAAAAATAGGACTGATAAGCCCCATTTATAAGAACAAAGGAGATAAAATATAACCAATTAATTACCGAGGGATTACGATACTAAGTTGCTTTGGAAAATTGTTTATGTTGGCATTTAATAAAATGTTGGCTCAGTTTGATGAAGAGAAGTCTATTTTGGGTGAGGAGAAAGCAGGTTTTCGGAAGGGTTATGCAACTACGGATCACACATTCGTCTTAAGATATCTATCTGACGAAAAAGAAGAAACTTTATTGTGCCTTTTTAGATTATAAAACTGCTTTTGACACCATAAATAGATTAAAGCTCTGGTTGAAATTGTCTAAAAGGAATTAAAGGGAAAGTATTGAAAGTACTTTTCCATTTATATTTAAACACATCAGTGTGTATTTGTGTGAACGACAATCGGTCTTCCGTTTTTCCAAGTGAACGTGGAGTAAGACAGGGTAATAATTTGTCACCTTTCCTATTTGACCTATGGGGCCGACCAAAAAAATCTATACTTAAAAATAATAACAGGAGGAAGCTGATTGATATGATGGCTCAAGGTATGACCTCTACATCCCCTATATATGCTGTAAGCAACCGTTAGAGATATAAGAGTGTTAATGTACGCAGATGACACTGTTATAATTGCAGATAGTGAGCCGGAATGACATATATTCTTACTGTAAAGATTATAATATAATTGCTAATTTACAAAAAAAAAAAAAACTGAAGATATCGTATTTTCGAGAGGCAAAATTAGAAAGATACCACAGATCAAGATAGGATAAGAATATTTTGATGTCGTACATGAGTATTTGTATCTCAGTGTTTGATCATTTATAATGGCAGACGTTATAAAGCTATGAAACTCGATTCTGAAAAGGCTACCGCAGTCATGTACGCCATGATGAGAGACGCAAATGCGTTAGAGTAACCATAAGACGTTAGATTGCATTTATTTGATACCACTGTATCGCCTGCACTCATACATTGATGCGATGTTTAGATGTTGAAAACTTTAAAATTATTGACAGAATTCGTTTGAAATTCTTGAAAATGTTACGATTCGTGTCCAACTCAATGCCGTCTGTAGGGCCTAATTTTTTTGTTGAGCAGTTCGGAGGTACCCTCTAAATATAAACGCTAAAGTAAGGTTGCTTAGATTCTGTCCTAATTTGATCTATGGAAAAGGTACAAAATTTTCCTTTATTATATATCAGAGTCTTCGCTATCTGAATAGTTTTGAAATAATAACATCAACGGCAGTATTGGCAGTTAGGGATGTACTCTTTGTAAATGCTATGCAAAATTTGTGGACAGACCAGAAAGATATCAACCCGAAGTGGTTATATCACAGTTTCAAATTCAGGCTTCAAGACCATGCAATATCTACATAATTGGTGCGAAAGCCGGTCAAATATGTCGGTGAGCAGAAGTTATTCTCTGTGTAAAGATAGAATATTTTGTTAACCTTATTTAAGCTTGTTATCATCAAGATTTCGCAGGTCCATGTCAAAATTCAGAACAGGTAATCATAAACTGCCAGTCAGGACGATTCCAAAAGCTGTCTTATAGAGAATGATCATGTCCATAATTTTACTCATATGATTAAGGTGATGAATTTCATTATATGTTTGTATGCCAATGATTTACAAATGAGCGATTAAAGTATATACCAAGGAGAATCTTACGGTTACTGGGCGAACTTAAGATGTACGAGTTATTTAATACAAAGAACTTAACTGTGTTGGTTAGTAGATGAAAATTTCTAGAAATAATTTTGAATGTTCAATTTGACAATTCATAGTCCCCAAAAATAGTGACATATTTTGTTAGTTTTTATTTAAATCCGAGTATACTGCCACCACACATCTGTTCATGTATCTGAGTGTTCGTGTACCTGTAAATAGGTGCGAGAAATAAACTATGTCTATGTCTATGTCACTCTGCCGACGGACGTTTGAAACGCCACAGGTGTTTCACTCTCATTCATCATTCAGGTGAGATACTTTCATATCTTTCTTTATTAGTACCTTGCACTCCATATTGCCCTGCGTAAATTCAGCTTTTCATTCTTTTTTCTTCATATTTTTCAAAACAAATTACGTCTTAAACGCTAACCAAGTTATAATTTCTGTATTGATATTGCGTGTTTCATTCTCAGAGCAGTGCATATCGGGATATAATGCATTCAGACGACAGACGTTTGAAACGCCACACGTGTTTCACTCTCTATCTGTTCATTATTCAGGCGAGGAGCTTAATAATTTTTTTTATAGGCAACTCGTCTTGTGTGTACCTTTTTGGAATGGATGGTTATGATTAATGACGATATTCTCCACATACTATGACGATCCTTAAACACATCGTCGGATTTGGACCGTTACATATAAATAAATAAATAAATTTATAAATAAATATATATATATATCACAGAGCTAGTGTTTAGCGTTCCACACGATTTGTTTCTGTGTGTATCTCAATGTTGTATCCGCCCATGCAGGGTCGGTCAGTGCGTGCAGTCGACACAGGGGATGATCCAGGTTTAAGAAAAGGGAGAGAGGGTCTAACCCAAAGGAATAATGAAAACCTAAAAAAAAGGTCCCCAGGTCAAGGCCGCACAATTATGTCTGTAACCCTTAAAAAGGTAGCGGTGGATGAAAAAGGGCGGGTCCGGTCTCCCTCGCCGCCCCCCCCCCCCCCCATCCACGGATCCGCGTGTGATTCACCTATTATACAGACACACGTTAGCGGCCGACTGGGACCACATGAGACCTGTTATGTAAAGGTGGGTCAAAGGTGAGCTTATGACGGTGGGAACTGCGCAGTTTGCCAGATTCCGTCACGTCAGCCGTTTGATGATTATTCAATTTGTTGTTTCATCTTGGGCAGGTTTGTGTTACTTTCATATTAAGTTTATTGAGACATGCAGGTACAAGAGTGATCTTCTAATAATATCTTTGTATAATATCCAGGGTCGCTTTGGTGAATATATGACAATTGTATATCTTGTTGCAGTCAAGCATAATGCTTTGGATACATTTACGGAATGACATAATGACATGCAGCTGCGGTAAGATGCTTTTGGCTCAGCTTACTGAAAGTCCTATATTCTCCGAGCTACGGAACTCGAAAGAACCCCCCCCCCCCCCCGGAATATTTAAAAATTTGATACAAAAGCTCAAATATCGGAAGAACTAATTTATTGATAGCAAAGATTTTTTTCCATACATATTGATCATGGAGTGTTTTATAATTTTCTGAAGACTGGTGGCGCCACCTGTATTTGATCTCATTTTTACGAATTTTTTCTCTGTTTTTCAGACCTTCAGATGAAGCAGTTCGTCTGTTAACAGGGAACAAATCGTAACCGTTAAACAAGGTAGATTCTTGCTAACATCTTTCATGAAGAATGTTATGTGAACGTTAACTGATTCTACAATCAAATATATATAACCGTGATCAAACAGTCAAAAGCCATTCATCATTCATGCGATACATGTTCCTACGATTATTTCAATGCCTTAATGATTAGGTATAAACCATCTGTCAATTAGTCAGGAATTTTATCATAACTTAATCAAGACGAAATTGTTTATTAAAATTTCATTTCAAAAGACACTTGTATTTTGTTAGTACATACACACTCAAACGTGGCCTATGTCACAGGTGTTGAACCTTTGGGTGCATGCATGCGGTACAGTGGTAAAAGGATGAATCGTCTTACTGTTAGCCGTCGCTTATATTATACAGTGGTATAATTTCAATGAATTCAACAGTTAATGAAAATCAGCTTCATTAGTCATATTTGCTGTGTATTGGGGATTTAGGACACTAAAAACCCAATGAAATATTCATGACAAAAATATAGAGATACTCGGGGTAAACTGCAATTTGTGACAAATTAATCTATGTTCTTGTAATGCAGACTTGAACTGTTCCAGTTATTAAGCAGAGACTCTGGTGAACCTGTCACAATACCAGGTGTATGTGAATTATTTACTTTAATGTGTAAAGTCTCAGCTATGTTTATGCGGTATATTAAATAAAATCGAGGGTATGAGATTAGGATCTGATTAATTTTTAAACTCATAACTATATTTCAAATGTGTAGGTAAACTGCGTTATAAAAGCAAAATGTATTTTATGATTAACAATATTTCACAATTAATAATTTTGTTTTTGCAAAAAGTAATTGAACCCATCTTTGTCTTTTACTTATGATAATACAGTATCCTAAACGAGATGTCTCAACGTCTGTATTTATCGATTTAAATAAAATGGAAGAAAAACAATAACTGCATTATTTTACGGTTACCAAATGTCCGTTTTCCGAAGGACCAAGTGGTCAAACTTCGTGGCATTATTATTTAATTTCTATACTGTCAAATTACACATGTATAAAAATGTTCTTGATTTAACGATCACAGAATTTATACAAACTCAATACCTGTGCTGTTACTTGTAAATTTACTTCCGTATTTATTTCCCATTTGTACAAAACGCAGACGTATATTTACTGATTTCAGGCAATCAAGATGTAAGAATGAGGGCTAGAAGAAGGGTTTCTGAGGAAATGGAAGCATGATCAGCCTTCTAGCTGACAAAACAGTCACACTCCTAATGAGAAACAGACAAAAACAGAAAATTTGCAGTTTGGCAGAATCAAGCAGGATTATCATGCTTTAAATTTAAAGTATCAATACTGCAAATAGGTTAACAGTTTATCAAACTGTCATGTTAAGCATTCACGCGTAGACGGAAGATTAACTTGAACACAGTCTAACAAAAACATTCGAAACTCCTCGGCCGAATAAAAAAAAAAATCACAGACGCTCAAGCAACATGGCGAGAACTCCTGAATATTAATTCCAGTAACCTAGCAACCGGGTGTACCAGTCTTAAATTACCGAGTGCTTTTTAACCTGGAACAGTCAGGGTACCTATTGCTTACAGAATTATCAGAACTAAATTATCAGAACAATCTCCACAAAAATGAAGGGTAAAAACGGGCTAACGTTGACATCAGAAACGCTATAAATGTGTGCCTTACCTGCTACCCCCCCCCCCCCCCCCTTCAATCCCCCCGACCCCGAAAAAAAGAGTATAGAGTTTACCACTATTCAGCGCACAGACCCAAGCATGGTTGTACCCTCAATCAGCTCTCATTTTTTTCCCCGCCGTTGCCGAAGGCGCCGTCGGCGGGGGACATAAAAATGGTGAGCGTCCGTCCATCTTTCCGTCCGTCCGTGGTTGGTGACATTAACTCATCTCAAATAACTTTTTTCAGATTATTTCCACAACAGTGGGGAAATATTCTAGATCTGTTCCACAAATCAACTTTTCCATTGTTATAATTAATACAAAAAAAAATAAAGTAAAATAATCAAAGTATCCCAGTCCGTAAATATTACACTTGGATCATTAGTAAATTTACACACGATTTTCTGGGGGCGCTTTACATTATTTACCGCGCGCCAAGTCCCCCATACGCCCCAGATTTTGAAGATTTTTCGGTCTGAAAGGGCGCTATAAAATGACCGGCTGTTTGAGCTGCTTCTACTTTCTAGCGCGAGCCAGACAGCGTTCAGCGCAGCCTACATTTGTGCTTCGTACGTGTGAAAACAGAAGTGGAGCGCGTTATTCGTGTAAACGCAGAGCAGCTTATAGGCCGGGCTAAGTGCTATACGGCCTAACTTAACAGGGTAGCTCGTCCTAAATGGTCATTTGGCCCGGCACAGTGTGAATGCAAGATAAAATATGGCCCACTCCACATTTATTTGGACAGGTCTAGCTCGCCATTCAATTTTCTAGTCTAAATGGGGCTAATATCAGTAATATCAGAGGTGTGACCAGTTTTCTTTTTTTCTGATTAATATTGTGAGACATTTACTTGTGGGTAATGTCTTGTTGGCGAATGTCATCTGAACATATCTTCTTGGAAATTGTCGGTAAATCCAACGTTTGGTGAAGTAAGTCTCCGGAATAAAAATCTGCGGAGTCTTTGTATGATATATGTTTATATGGCCACATTATACGTCGTGATTTTATTATAAGCGGACTCGTTATAGTAAAATAAAATTGTATCGGAGAAAATGAGGTTGTCTGAAATTACGAGTACATATGTTCATTAACAGTAATACCGCAGTTGCTTAATTTCCAGCACCACCTTTTTTTTCGTTGTTGGAAATAGATATTTGTTTTAAAGGGTGTAATCACCTTTCTGACATGTATAAACTTAAGGTAATCCCTTGGAGCTTTTATAATAAATAGGCCAGATAATGTGGATATCATCGCACACAGGCTGCTTATTTTGTTCATTTCAACGTGTTTATAATACGTTGGGGCCCGGCGCCCGCCCACATAATCAAAACAATTTCAACAAGGGCATCTAGCAGCAAGTCAGATAAGCCAGAGCTTTGCAAAACTCGTTTTGAAACAAGCGACCCTTCTACCTCTGTATATATCTACCACCTTAGGTTTAATTTTTTTTTCGTTTGTTAACATTGCTTTGTTTACAAACATGTTGTTGATAAACAAGTTCATAGGTCCTCTTTAGCAAAGGGGGGGGGGGGGGGGGGGTGCTCACGACCGCAAAAAGTCTGAGCGAAGAACACACGTAAATGCGAGAAGTACGCTTACCAGAGGGTGGGAAAACTCCCAAGCTGAATGGATTAAAAAAAACTTCATTATCTTTAGACAAGTTTAGGCTCATGTTAACCCTCAAGCGACCAAGTGGTGTCATTTCTGACCCCAGCCATATATTTATATGTGCCGTTTTGATAGTTTTGATCCAAATGATGTTTCCTACCATGAATTTGTCAATTTAGTCCTCTTAAACTTTTCATAATTTCTTTGTAATTCCTTGAGTTGAGAATTTTAACTAACCTGATGGAATCTCAAGGATCAAACATACATAGTATGGTTAAAACTATTTGCACTTAGTCACCACAGACTTTAAAACCATCCCAAATTAGAAGGCAGAAGTGGAAGACATAAATTTCTTGAATTTGCTTTTTTCGCATTGAGTTAAGCCTAATTCGAGTCAGGGGTGACAATTACTGGCGATTGGTAATGTGTCTATTCGGTCATTTTAACAGGGTTAATTAAAATCGTTGATGTCTGAGAAGAAAGGAATGGATTTCTTTCAGTTTATAGTTATTCAGTTATTCAGTTTCATGGAGATAATATGTTGACGCTCTGAATATTACTTTATGCTACGTTCTATAAGCTTGCACGCTAGAGTAAAAGCGAACACGAATATGAGTCGTGACCCGTTCACGCACTTGTTTTCCATATAAGCGACGCGAGAAGTATAAAAAATGAAATAAAACACACTCATAAAGGGGACATGACCTTTCTGATATTTAAGTATATGTTGAATCATATCACATTCTAGCATCATTGGCGATATACTTGCAACTATACTTGCAAATATATGAGAAAAAAAAACTACTTCTATCTTTTTGTTTATCAGGCATGGACAGGCAAATATATTTTTTTCTGATTTTGAGGTAACCGCCTCCATTTATTTAATGCTAACTTTAATTGTTACATTGTACATCTGTAGAGTTCCATTTCGGTTTCGGACTTCGTGACAGGAGCTGATACCCGGTTATCCTGGTGTCAACCAGGGTCGGTGTACCACTCCTGCGGGTCCTGGGTATGTGTCATCCCTATTGCTGGGTCATTACACCTAGGAACCCCCGAAAGGCGCACTCTTTTGTAAGTGAAACATGACTGTTTGGCACAGTCTCCCAATTAAGCCTGCAGAGCACCCACCCTGGGTAAACATCTCACCACCTCGGCTGAGATTCGAACTCACGATCTAACGGCTACGAGTCCTGCACTCTATCCCTGAGAAACAGAAGCCGTTCTGAGTACTGGAATATTTCTGATTATTTGAATATTTGAATATCATGATTATTTGATGTTCTTTGTCGCAACCTTCAGTGTCTCAAAGCGTTAAAAACAACAATAGAATTTTCTGGTAGTAGTCCCAAAGGCAAACTGAAGACTATATAAAATACGTTACAAATTTCGAAGAAGATCTATAACAGTTGCAATTATCGGAAAGGTCCACAAATTGACTCACACCCTTCTGTTTCCGCTAGAATAATTTTTCTCTCTCATCCCTTGGCTCTAAATACAACCTCTAATTTATAGCTTCTCATTCCAAAGCCTAGAAACTTCTATTTCACGAACAATCCAAATAACCCAACAATGCATAATACACACGCGCCCAAAGAACAAAACAAGACACGCGTTTATTGCGCGCGTAGAGCCCAGAAAATCCCAGACGAGCGATGTGTCTGTACACGCCAGGGTTCACACGTGGGCCAGCACCCGGCCAGGCGATGCTGCCATGGCAACAAGCTATGCGTACGCCCCACGAACCAAGTGTCAACAACACATGTAACAGACATCTGTGGCACCATATTGAAGGGAAACAGTTTGATTGATAAAATGAAAAAAAAGTATTTCACAAAGAAAAAGGGCAAGTGCAAGGAACACGGCAAAAAATCTTATTTCTAAATTACTTACATCCTGTAAATATGATAAATCTTTCCAGACGAAATGGAAACCTTTTTTTTTAAGGAAATACATCGTTTTATTTAGTTGTAAAGTCAACTTGTTTATAATGTAAAACAGCCTAAAAGTAATCAAAATTGTATGCACCTATATAAAATATTTTGGAATCTGATATGTAGAGTTAATAAACACATCACACAGTTCTCTCCCATCCTCACACACAAACATGGCACAAGAATGAACATCCAGGGGTCCCGGGGTGTGCTGTTCGTTAAGGTCTTGATAGCTTGTATAGCTCGTGTACATCAAGAATACATTTTTGATTAATTGTTTGCGTGTTCTTAAGTACATCTGTTGTGATTCCAGATCCTCTTGTGTAGTATATCTGTATCATAAATTTAATACTTGTTTTACAGAACAAAATATATCAAGTGGTGGCACCATACGATCGACAAACAGCAGGTAATGCAAGTTGTACGTTGTTTGCACTCTTTGTACAGCTAATACGCCTCAGTGAAACGTACACGGGTCCTTTGGTATATGTATTTTTTCTATGTATACAAGTGTTCCATCCAATACGATATTTCTGCGAATAATCCATGCGCTGTTTGCTGTGCGATAAACTCCTAACTTTCGCGACAGTCGAAATCATCATTGATTCCGTGTCGACATGTTCTTTGATTGCGTGATGGGTAAGGAATGGTGCGGAGAATCGATCTGGAAAATATGAGATGAGAAACATAAATAAAATATATATAATCATACCGACGTGCACGTAAGTAGTTTGCTATCTACAGGTGTTATATGCGTATTGTGTGGAGAGTTTGCAAACCGTGTAACAGCAGAAGTGCACGCCCAGGTTTTTCATAAAGCGGCTTGAGAAATTAATGGTCTGTGAACCCGCAAATTGCACCCATTTAGAGAGAGGAACTCTCTCTAGCAAATTAAATGTGCAATCACATGAACCGTACAGTTAATACATAACATATTGCAAACATAATACACTGTATATGCGTGTACGTTTTACAACGATGCATCTGCATATAGACCATGTAATTTTACCTTATTTACCTTATAATAATTATTACGTTTCTATTCATTAATTACTCAACGCCTCCTTTATAACCAGGTGGTTAATATAAACAAAACAATCTTGGATATCTTTTTGCTTTGTGGTACACAATTAGGTGTGCATTATTAACACTTGTTAAGATTTAGAAAATAACTCTGGAATAATTTACCGTGTTATATCCGCCGGCCCTTTTCACGGGAAAATCACTTTTCTTTTTATATTTGCACTTTTGCTAGTCATGCATATATATACATTGTTTCTATAAAGAGAAAGAATGGATGGATAACATTATTCAGTATAGTCCACACTTGGTAATGATGCGTCAGTATAACGCCAGGTTAATTAGAGAACACCTTCTGTGAATGTGTAATTAAGCGTGACCTACACTGAGAGACCCCTTTTTTCCCTCATGACTAACTGTTTTGAATACCCCAATACAAAATGTACAACACGATCAAAATATAATAAATTGAATGTATATATATATGTATTCGATTGCAACGATATGTTAATATCTAGAATAAGTAATCTTATCTTATTCTTTAAAATATATTTGTTTCCTACTTATAATCAAGTGGCAAATACAGACAAAGCATTCTTGGATTTCATGCTTTGTGATACACAATTAAATGTGTACTTCATACACTTCCTATAATTAAGAATAACTATTGAATAACTTACCATATTGTGATCACGGTCCCTTGTCAAATGAAGATTCCTTTTTCTTTTTCATTTGCACGCATGCTGGCAAGACAGATGTATCTGGGTACTGAAAAGAAAAAGAATGGATGAGTGACTTGCGTCTAGTGTATATAATAAGTCAATTTAATACCAAGTTGATTAGAGACGTCCTCGAGTGAATGTGTAATCCAGCGTGATCAAACATTGAGAGACTCTGTTTTCTCCCTCAGGCCCATCTGCTGAATCCCCGTTTAAATAGTTTTCAAATCAATCCTCCAGTCTGTCATACTTATTGGCTGGGCTCAAAATAGGCTTGGCAATAAGATGTGTTTACGCCCTTTCTATGATAAATAATTTCTTAGACAATTTCAAGAAATATTAAGGACAGTGTTATAATTTTAACACTATGCAGGAGGTTATGAATTTATATTCAATGTATTGTGCTGTGGCTTATTTTGTTTCAATCACTGAATCCTTATTATAATTTTTTTTGGTGAGTGCTGTTTAAAAGCGGTCATTTTTCTTTTACAACGCAGGAACTCTTTCCAGTTCTATATGACTGGTATAACTACGAACTTGTAAAACACACGACTGCATGCTACGATTTCATGCACGCAATACTGCCATTAACGTGTTTATCACCGGCCTTAATCAACGTTCGATGAAGTGAATGAAAATTCTTTTCGGACAGAGACTAATTAGGTAAATTAAGTCTCCAGTCTGTTAATCTATAGACAGATGACCTCGACATTTATCACATGAATTATATATATATATATATATATATATATATATATATATATATATGTCTTACCTCACATTATTTCCACTTCTGATATCTAGGGTAGATCAAAACACCCAACTATTGAACCGTTGACCTAGTTAAAGAACGCATGTGCGTCTATCGGGACTTCCGGTCACAAACATGCAGGGGCGTCAATATAGGAGGTATAAACCCCCGCCCGTTTTTTGCAAGGGATGGGGGGGGGGGCTGTCGTCAATGTAATAACCCCCCTCCCGATATTTTAGTAAAGTATTTATATACTGAAAATGAAATATATTAATGATTGAACTTTGGTTCAATTTCTGAGACTACTATGAAATATTATATTTCTAAATCTGCATGGTTTTGAGTTTTTTACTATATTGGAAAGAAACTTTTTTTTTAAACTTTACTGAATTGTAATATATTTGAAATGTGTTACACAGACAATGAAAAGTTTAATACAAAAGAGTTTGACTTCCCTCTCACGCCTGTGAATCACCACGCACTCTTGAAGATAAAATGACGCCACTGACAACACGCGTTTCATCTGGAACCTTATCATAGGCTATGATGAGAGCAAGAACCTATAAGTGCCAGATAGAATCTTTTAACTGGAAAAAGTGGTTCCTTCTTGAACCATGGTACTAGACAGAACCATGGGGGTTCTTAGAAGAACCAACAAGAACCTTTTTTTTTAAAGTGTGTATACCAGAGATGCTACCCTATAATAAGCGCATTTCTGAGCTTTAAATAAAGTGGTGTAATTACTCAAAAATTATATTAATGTCATTAATGAAAATGTAAGGATGACAAATTTACCGTCAGCGCCAAGGTTCTTGTTGAAGCCACTGCATATCTTATTTCTCTTCACATATATGTATAAACCGATTATAAACCGTTATAAGCTGGCATATTTGACCCCAACCCGCGTAATGCACCAGTGCCATTTTGCCTTATGTTGAGATGTCGTTTGCCAAGCTAAGAACTGAAGAAAACTGCACTGTAAAGCTGGTGAGGATAAAAATATTTTCGTAATCTTTGATTAGTGCGTGCTGGCTTACTGGTATGCTGTTATTTAATAAACCAGGACGGTCATTAAATATACCTGGTAACTTATAACACCTACTGTATGCTAGCAAAATAGTATGCTTAGCATATTGATATAACACCCTTCATGTTCCGCACCTGTTCCTGGATGATATCCAACTCATACGCAACAGAGATAAAGACTGGTTTAAATAGAGATTGATTTACACTTTGGTATACTATGAGTTTCTGCTAAGTCATTACTCACAGCTTAATGTAATGATAACCGGTTTATTACCACGATGTCGATACAATAGGATGGACGGCCGTTGCAGCGCATTTTCCTGTATGACCTATCTCATGACCCTGGTAGGCCTACCAGTCTAATATAAATACTGCTGAGTCGTGTATTCGCAGCTTATAATGCACATGTTTGTGGAAAAATTCAATCAGCATCATGTAAACTGTCAAGTCAGTTCAAAGGAGGAAAGGCAGTGGAACAGGTTTACTGTTTAAATAACCTTATCAGTGCTTTGCACTACACATAATTAAAAAAAAATGAAAAAAAAAATAATTTCATAAATTTAAAAATTCCTCTGTTAAAAGCAAATTCTTGGTAGAGATACGTTGCGGACTGGTATAAGTGCTTTTTGAAAGGGCGGTCTGGCTTAACTCAGAATGAGGGGCTGCATTGTTTAGCGTGGCAATGATAAAACCAAGAAACAAATATTAACAACATTAAATGAACTAAACTGAAACCAACGAGTGTGATATCATATTACACTCTTAGCTGAAACTCCGAACACACTATATTGGTATTCCAATTCTTTAATGTATGTAAAATGCGGTGAAATAAAAATACCCGAATCCATTGTTTATCCATTGTATAAAGCCACACATTTTTTTTTCTTTTATTCCATTCATATCCATGCTAGCGCCTATCCCGATTGGTATAGGTAAATTTCAATAAAGTATACTCTAAATTAATTTCCGATTTTAGCAATCTCATATTTGCCATTTATGAAAGGGACACACAGGATTAATTTGCAGTATTAAACAAAAAAACATTTGTCTGATTTACAGGATTTTTACAGGTTCCCAATTTTGTGTGTCCTCGTGACCCGGGTTAGGATCAGGAATACTTTAAAGGTTCTTTGCGATCCCTAAGGACCTTTATTTAACTGCTTGAGACCGTGAAAATGGAGATAGCGGATACTTTACTAAAATCACGAGCTTCAGAAGCTGTCCAGGTAAATGGCTCCCAAGAGGTCAAGGTCAGAAGTCATGATGATGATGACGACACACAAACCGAGCAACGAGAAGAAACAAATGGCCAGAAGACATCCTTGACCTTCACCTTGAACGACAAACCGCCACTGTTGCTAACCATCTTTTTCTCACTTCAGGTACCTTTCTTTGTTTTCAATTTAAGTTAAATGCAACCGAAAAACCTAACTCGGTTTATTGTTATAACTCCCAACAACAGATGGCACAAATTACTGGCAAGTAAAATGTCTCGTCACACGTCACAGTAACATGAGTATTGTTGGCCACACCCAGCGGGGCACAGAACTGTATATCAAACGTCTACCCATTAGCCTGTGAGGCTTTTCTCACAGAGCATATTGGAAGTGTTAGTATCGTCCGAGATAAAATAATTTAATCGCCTGTTCGTGTGTTCGTTGCTATGGTTCCATTTTCAGCAAGCATTGATGACGTTTGGAGTTCCGCTGACGGCCGCTTACATCATTCATCGCGAGGTTTGTGGTGAGGGAGATCACCTTTTTTTCGCCGAGCTGCTAAGCACCACGCTCGTCATGTGCGGCGTCTGCACATTTCTCCAGTGCGTCATCGGCGTCAGGTTAGCGAGCCGTGAGACATACTTGATGAAACTTGTGCATGAGTTATCCGAAAAATTACAATAATTTGTAAATCCCTTTTGATTAATATAACACCTTTTCACCTGATGAACCTGATGAACCAAAATAAGTGCATGTTCTTTAACCACTCTGTACCTATACTCACACTATAATCGAAAAGATATTTATTTTTTTTGCTTTTCCTTGAAATTTTGACAAATTTGCAAGAAAAGAATTATGCTTGTCTCTGTATTAAATCCGAATCCAAATTGATCACTGTTTCGCATTTTACGAACACTTCAGAGCTTCATAATGAAAGAAATGCAAAGATTTTGCTTTACAAAAACTTACTCCCAATCCTAACTCCCCTTCACTTCACACGTTTGTGTGTGTCATAGGTTTCCATCATGAAATATAACTGTACGAAGAAACTTTGAATAGATTTAAGCTAATTTAGAAAATCTCGCTACCTTCCCGTCTCTACTCTCTAGTATTCTACACAAATGGTAAAAAATTCCAGGCGTTCAGTATAAAGATGAAAATACGCGGTAATTTACAGTTACAATCTGTTCTGTTTTAGATAAAAAATCTCGATCCACTTTTAAGTCACGTGGTTTATGTTTTTAGATTACCAGTCGTCCAGAGCAGTAGCTTCTCGTTCTTCCCCCCAATTATCGCCATGCAAAGTCTGGAACAGTGGCGTTGTGACGTGGGTCCCAAAACTGTCAATGGCAAGTCTTTAATTCTTTTTCGGTAACAACCAAATTTTGTTGACTAAATCTAGAAACATTTTAATTTTATGAACCCACCATATAAAATACCACATGAATACGGTTATAAACAATTACGGTGTTAATACCAGGATCTGAGGTATAAACATTACAACAGCGACCCCTTGGGGCAATTGTTGAAGAAAGCCTACCTGCAACTGTCCATGTGCTGGTCATGAATATATGTATATGATACAAAAGAGAATGTATAATATATGGTTTTAATTTTTGAATAATGTCATTTTTAGTTTGTATAGATGTTTATTCTATTTCAATGGTTTCGTTGTATAGCTAGAATACAGCTTGCAGTGTCGTGATTCATACTTGCAAGCCGAGTATTCTATAGAGAGAAGACCCTAGAACATATCATTTATATTTTATATTTGTTTATTATTATTATTATTATTATTATATATTTACATATATATATATATATATATATATATATATATATATATATATATATATATAGAGAGAGAGAGAGAGAGAGAGAGAGAGAGCGTCCGTTTCATCCCCTCATGCCCACCTATTTTTTGCTGTGACATTTTTTTCTATCTAAATTTCAAGGGAAACAAATAACGTGTAGAGTATATAGAGGATTAAAGGATAATATTTCAAAATATGAGGAATCCGTAAACATTTTAGAACATATCAGATCCTTTTGGCGGTCAGGGTAATTGGCCACATGCAAAAACAGCCTCAATTCGCAGCTGCCGACTGGATGAAGTCATGTTAACACTCTAAAAATATAATCAGATAAATTTAAGATGGCTTCTCATCATATCAGCCAGATCATTTTGAAGATACTAAAAAGTTCTGGATCATAAACTGCGGATTTATTGTAAAATTCTTAAATGTCATATAAGGTTGTCGCCTCCATATGTGGTTTTCTAGGAAATCATTGAAAAATAAATTTTAAGGAAAATTATCTTCAGAAAATAGGTGATCAGCAGGTGATGAAACGTTCTTCAGTATATTCTGTGTCTGAGTTGGAGAGAGAACCCCTGTAATATTAAACAATAAATTAACATATATTGTGCAGGAGCATTAGAATTCGTCTTCAGCCCACATTTTTTTTCTGTAGATAATTATCCATATATTTCTCGGTAAAGTTCAAATTATATATCAATATACACTTCTTGAAGCATTTCATAACTACCGATGTTAGAGGCACAGACCGATAATCATTCAGCAAAGTAAGGTTTATATATTTTTTAGTATGGTACTATTTCTGATTTCTTCCATGAAAGTGGCTACGTTTTCTCAAATTAACGATCATTGATATGTGATCATACGCTATCCGTGTAGATGAGGTGAATTACCTTTGGAATGCAGTGGATTCACTTCTGTATCAGACACAGAAGCGGATCCAAGGGAGGGGTCCAGGGTGTCCATACCCCCAAATATCAGGAACGCAACCTTTTTCTAAGGGTTTCAGACACATTTCTTGCGGCCTGGACGTCCCCCCCCCCACCCCTTTTCTGGACCTTGGGACCTTTTTTAGGTTTCGTCTTTAGTCCTCTTTGGTTGGACCTCTCCTTTTCCTGAATCCCGGTTCCGCTTCCGAAGCAGTTAATAAATACTTGGTTCATGTAATTCTGCAGCTACAACACGAGTGAACACTACCCAGGATAGTAACATCACTGCAACAGGTGGCGCGGATCTGTCAGCAGAATGGATGCCAAGAATGCAGGTGGTACGTAAATGTTTACCGTCCAATTCTTGTAAATTAAAATGTTAAATTAATTTTATCAACCAACCATTAGTTAGTTATGTAATTAACCGCTTTAACATTCCCAAAATCCCCATACTGCGTTCTTTTAGTCTAGTGTTGTAGTCGAATCAGGCCCTCCGAGACCGAGGCCAAGGCACCACCGACCAAATCAGGGTCCATACAACTACGATTCAGTGTCTGAATTCTTGTATGAGATATAGGCCAAATGCATGTATACAAAACAGGTCAAATTTTAGCGGCCTCGGGCCATGTCACCGAGTCCGAATCACAGCCTTCTGATACCAAGGCCGAGTCCGAAGCCGGAGGACCTCGAGGCCAATTCCGGTCTGCATGGAGACCCCCAATGCTGCCTATTACACTTATATAAATGACCAGCACCCTGGTTAATACGACACTATACATTCCCATTAAGCCCACACGCCTTGTTAAATGCACCCAGTTTTCACTGATGACTGCGCCTTTCTGCTCTCCCAAAATGTACTCCGCGCCTGCCATGATTACTGGGTCCTTATTACTTCCATAGATACTTTCAAAATCACTCCCATAAATACTCAGCAAATGCTGTGCCGCCTTTACATTTCTCTAAATATCTTGTTCATACAGCGCCTCTTTTACAATCCCATACATATCTAGACGCCCTGGTTTCCTGATGTGCCGCCTCCCCGCTAACAAGCATATACATTTCAAATACCCATCAGTCCTGGGAGCGTTTCTTGGTACTGAAACCTTTGACCATTGAACAATATTTCAGTAACACAATTATACTTGATGCCTTTAAGGGCTTACTGTCATATACGACTAGTCGCCTAAAAGCCCCCATTCCCTCTTAGAATGGAGGTTCTACAAAATGAAGTTCCAACTTCGCACTACCCCGCCAGCCTGTAGAAACACCCAGCAATTTAAGTTTTGAAACACCAAATGACCAAAGGCTGTGTCCGAAATCGGAATGATCGTTATTAGTTAGCCGTAACATATACAATGCTTCCGAAGGTTAATTTTAGACTATTTAAAACATCTTCGAAATTAGCACTTTATTTTTCTGTAGCCTATAATCCTCTGGCTTTTTCATTTCAAAAATAGATATCCGGCGCCTTGATTGGGGCTTCTCTAGTTCAAGTGTTCTTGGGGATGACGGGAGTGATGGGTTTCCTGATGCGCTTCATCGGGCCGCTCACGATCACACCAACTGTGGCTTTGGTGGGTCTCTCTCTCTTCAAATCGGTTTCGACTGCCATGGAGACTCACTGGGGCATATCCATGATGTAAGTCAAGACACTTTCACCATTTACCTAATGTTCTATGTTTGATTGCCTATTTGCTGTCTGCATGTTAATAATTTACAAAACAACACTCAGGCTTTTAAAAATCCTATAAAAAACCGTATAACTATAGTAGAGGGGTAAGAGATAAACATTGAATGACGGCCTGTCATTAAGGTAAGATTTTTCTACAAGCTCAATCGAAAGCTTGTTGTTAGAGAATGAGACTATGGCTGTTTTTGGCCAGACATATTGATTTATCGTATTGATCGAAACTTTGGCGCCTTTTTTAACATATAGCCAGTGGTCTGCATTGTGTTTGCTTTTCACCAGTTTATTCCTGACTGGACACATGCTGTCTGCTGGGATTGCTCTCGCAAAGTGAACCTGACTTCCGTTTTTTTTCAGGTTTATTCAATAAAAGACCCATTGGGGGCTACAGAGCGCCACCGTGTGCCTGTGTACGAGACTAGATGTTCTTAAATTTTAATGTCGTGAATCAGATTTGTCAATGAAAACGTTTGCTTTCACTTTAAAGAAACGCCTACTAACCAGATATCAAAATCATTCTATACTCTTGAAATTATTTCATTTCAGGACAGCATGTCTGGTTCTCCTGTTTTCTCTCTACCTCGGGCGGCTACTACTTCCTTTTCCTACCTTTAGCCGCCAGAGAGGCTTCCACTGGGGCCGGCTTCCGGTGTTTCGGCTGTTTCCGGTAATAAAATACCAAGGAATCTGTATGAAAGACCACTTGTCCAATAAGACCACCTGTGAATAAAGACCACTTTTGGCTAGTCAAACGGGTGGTCATATTAAACAGGTTTCACTGTACACAGCAAGGTTATGTTTAAATGCAAATCGCTTCATTTCAAATGGAAATATTGCAGAAAAAAAGCACATGCAAATCCCAAGGCCCTTGAATAATACACGTATGGACCACAATTACATGTATCAATTGCTGATTCTTTGGCCGCCGTATTTGTACAAACTTCTTTATTTTGGTGAACCATTTTAAGCCTTTTTGTAATTCTTACTTCTTCCACTTCAGATTAGTAATAACCGCTTCAGGTTTGTATTGAGCGGGAATTATGTAATCATTACACATTAGTTATGTCTGTACAAAATATTGCGACATACTTTAACATAAATATGTTTCACAAAAATATCTTGTATTTTGGACGAAAATGGGAAATGTAACAAAAATACGTTAAGTCAGCATTAAGGGCAACATTAATCCATCCTTTTGTTCATTTCTGCTCTTTTCACCAGACGGCGCTGGCCATTGGATTAACTTGGCTCACGTGTTTCATCTTGACAGCGACCGGACAGCTGACGTCAGACTCCACATTACCCGAATTCAGGGCGCGGACAGACGCCAAGATGGACGCCGTCTACCAGAGCAAATGGTTCTACATGCCTTATCCAGGTGGCGTGCATGTCATGGATATATGAAATACCTTATGTACAGATCCGGGGGGGGGGGGGGGGGGGGGTGGATTACAAAGAAATTAGAAAAAAAAAATAAATTAGTGATAGGATACAAATACTGTGCAAAACAGGAAAAAAGGAAAGCACTAATGAGCATATACTGTTTAAGGATTTCTTGAATTCGTTTAATGACTGTCGAAGTTTACTTTTACAGTAATTACATGTAGGTCCCGTTCAAAAGTACAAGGCATTTGTTTTGTTGTGATTTAACAGGAGTAACTGATATTATTTTTCATTGGGATAACACCCACGAAATATTTTTGGCACTAGGCTTGTGTAAACAAGATTGTGGATCAACTGCCAAGCTTGCATATTTCTCGGCGCTCAAACGGACCTTTGGCCAATGTTTCACATAAAAACTGCAAAGGGAGTCAAAAGGTGTAAAAGGACCATTGTCGTAAAAAAAACAGGAATATGTTGAATGAGAAATGTTTCTCTGCAGTGTGATATAGTGGGTCCAAACTATCCGAGATGGCACCTAAGTCCGAGTCTAATACAAATCTCCATGTTGTTGTTTAGTTAACACGCACGAAAAAAAATCAGCAATTGGACAGTGGCGACCATATTGAAATTCGAACAGATCTGTAATTCAAAAGGTCTGGAGCCCTTACAGGTACCAATCATCCCTGTGAATTTAGGAAAGCTGCAGGAGATTGTTGTTGAATTATCGCAAACAAAAGAAAATCAGCGATCAGGCTGTGGAGGCCATATTGGAATTCAGACAGGTCTGTTATACAATGGGTCTGGAGCCTTCATAGGTACCAATCATCCCTGTGCATTTAGGAAAGCTGCAGGAGGTTGTTGTTGAATTATCGCAAACAAAAGAAAATCAGCGATCAGGCTGTAGAGGCCATATTGGAATTCAGACGGGTCTGTTATACAATAGGTCTGGAGCCCTCATAGGTACCAATCAACCCTGTGAATTTGGGAAAGCTGTAGTAGGTTGTTGTTGAATTATCGCACTTGAAAGAAAATCAGCGATAGGGCTTTGGCGGCCATTTTTGAATTCCAACAGGTCTGTAAATCAATAAGTCTGGAGCCCTCATAGGTATCAAACAGCCCTGTGAAATTGGGAAAGCTGCAGTATGTTGTTGTTGAGTTATCGCGTGCGAAAGAAAATCAGCGATTGAGCTGTGGCGGCCATATTTAAATTCCGACAAGTCTGTAATTCGATATAGGTCTTGAGCCATCATAGGTACCAATCATCCCTGTGAATTTGGGAAAGCTGCAGTAGGTTGTTGAGTTATTGCGTGCAAAAGAAAATCAGCGATTGGGCTGTGGCGGCCATATTTGAATTCCGACAAGTCTGTAATTCGATAGGTCTGGAGCCATCATAGGTACCAATCATCCCTGTGAATTTGGAAAAGCTGTAGTATGTTGTTGTTGAGTTATCGCGTGCGAAAGAAAATCAGCGATTGGGCTGTGGCGGCCATATTTGAATTCCGACAAGTCTGTAATTCGATAGGTCTAGAGCCATCATAGGTACCAATCATCCTTGTGAATTAAGGAAAGCTGCAGTATGTTGTTGTTGAGTTATCGCGTGCGAAATTAAGTGTCACTGACGGAAGGACGGATGGACGGAAGGACGGACTGACACGGTGATCACTATAGGGCACCGCTTGTCAAACGGGGCCTTAATAAACCGTGCACAGCAGCGAGAGCTGTTCGACGTTTAACATGATTGCATCGAGCAGCAACTGGGTAGGTTTACAAGCTGAATTGGTCGTATTCTCTATGCTTCCCTGTCCGTTCATGACAGCTGATCTTAAAATAGGAACAAAATTGTTTTGCAGGATATGCACAGGACATGCATGCGAGTTATTTGATTGGTTCAATTGCCTCGGCCATTGTTTATGAATCAGTTGGCACGCTGCCTGGGTGGTACAAGTCATCTCGCGATGGATCTATGCTTAACGATAGGCTTGCTTTTTGTAAGGAAAGGGAAGGGAGGAAACTTACATATAGTGAGCTTTCATCGTCGGTGATACAATGTCTTTATCTTATTTTGAACTCTGCGTTCTAAATTTCGATTTTGGTATTTCGAATGTATTGAATTTTAACTTAAATATTGGCCAAGCAGTTTTCGAGTTATTATCATATTTATCACTTAACAGGTCAGTGGGGAATGCCCCAGTTCAACGCAAGCGTGTTTATAGGAATGCTTGCCGCCACGGCCAGTTCCATTATCGACTCAGTGGGTGACTACTATGCTACGGCCAGAGTCTGCGCCCTGCCACCCCCGCCAAGGCACGCGATGAACCGTGGTATCGCCCTGGAGGGGATGGGAGGGGTGTTGTGTGGACTGTTCGGAGTGGGACATTCTACTACGTCACACAGCGGCGTCATCGGCTTTATTTGCATTACTGGGGTAGGTATTCAGAAAATGAACATCTATATATTTTGAATTTCTGGTTGACTAATTGGTTGGCTGCTTCGATAGACCATACATAACATAATTTTTTTTCTACTGTTTTGAGGTGTTGACATCTGGAAAGATAATCTAAAAGACTGTGGTTTCAGGCTGTATATACATTAATTTCAAAGCTTTGTTAGTGGTACAGATATGCCTCTCTTTAATAAAAGATGCATTTAATCGAGAAACTATTTGCTTTATTTCGGATGATATGATTTTAAATCGAATCATCGGTAGAGATTCGGTCAAGAGACTTATAATCATTTTCTGTATGAATGTATTATTTTCAGGTAGTGATAAGGAAGGTCTGGCTTTCTGATAGATTTAGGACCATTCTCTAACGTAAAACGTTTTAGGTGGCGAGCAGTTGGATCTGGCTTTCTGATAGATTTAGGACCATTCTTTCACGTAATACATTTCAGGTGGCCAGCCGATAGATCTGGCATTCTGATAGATTTAGGTCCATTCTCTCACGTAATACATTTCAGGTGACGAGCCGATAGATCTGGCTATATGATATATTTAGGACGAGCGAACCAATGGATCTGGCTTTCTCATAGGTTAAGGGCCATTCTCTCACGTAATACATTTTAGGTAGCCGATGGGTCTTCTTTCTGATAGATTGAGGACCATTCCTTCACGTAATACATTTCAGGTGGCCAGCCGATTGATCTTCTTTCTGATAGATTGAGGACCATTCTCACGTAATACATTTCAGGCCGCGAGCCGATGGATCTGGCTTTCTGATATATTTAGCACCATTCTCTCACGTTATATATTTCAGGTGGCCAGCGGATGGATCTGGCATTCTAATATATTTAGGTCCATTCTCTCACGTAATACATTTCAGGTGGCGAGCGGATGGATCTGGCATTCTAATAGATTTATGTCCATTCTCACACGTAATACATTTCAGGTGGCGAGCCGATAGATCTGGCTTTCTGATATATTTAGGACGAGCGAGCCGATGGATCTGGCTTTCTGATAGATTTATAACCATTCTCTCACGTAATACCTTTCAGGTGGCCAGCGGATGGATCTGGCATTCTAACAGATTTAGGTCCATTCTCTCACGTAATACATTTCACTTGGCGAGCCGATGGATCTGGCTTTCTGATAGATTTATAACCATTCTCTAACGTTATACATTTTAGGTGGCGAGCAGGTGGATCTGGCTTTCTGATAGATTAAGGACCATTCTCTCACGTAATACTTTTCTGGTGGCGGGCAGGTGGATCTGGCTTTCTGACAGATTAAGGACCATTCTCTCACGTAATACATTTCAGGCCGCGAGCCGATGGATCTGGCTTTCTGATATATTTAGCACCATTCTCTCACGTTATATATTATCAGGTGGCGAGCGGATGGATCTGGCATTCTAATAGATTTATGTCCATTCTCACACGTAATACATTTCAGGTGGCGAGCCGATGGATCTGGCTTTCTGATATATTTAGGACGAGCGAGCCGATGAATCTGGCTTTCTGATAGATTTATAACCATTCTCTCACGTAATACCTTTCAGGTGGCCAGCGGATGGATCTGGCATTCTAACAGATTTAGGTCCATTCTCTCACGTAATACATTTCACTTGGCGAGCCGATGGATCTGGCTTTCTGATAGATTTATAACCATTCTCTCACGTAATACTTTTCAGGTTGCGAGCAGGTGGATCTGGCTTTCTGATAGGTTTAGGACCATTCTCCCACGTAATACTTTTCTGGTGGCGGGCAGGTGGATCTGGCTTTCTGACAGATTAAGGACCATTCTCTCACGTAATACATTTCAGGTGGCGAGACGATGGATCTGGCTTTGGATGAGTTTTGCTCTGATACTCTGTGGTATTATCGGTAAAGTCGGCGCCGTCCTGTCCACCATCCCAGAGCCAGTTATCGGGGGCCTGAACCTGATACTTATGAGTATGATCATCAGTGTGGCTCTTTCCAACCTCCAGTCACTTGATCTGGACTCCTCACGTAACCTGACCATTCTTGGGATGTCAATATTCTCCGGTCTCGTGGTTCCCTTCTGGTTACAGGAGCACAAAAATGCTATTCAAACTGGTACGTTCGTTGAATACTTTTTTTTTGGTTTCACATGTCCTTTACATTGTATTTACTCATAAATGTGGTAACTGTTTATGGGAGGTAGACTTTTTATTCATATATATATATATATATATGTGTGTGTGTACATACATATATATCAGAGTTGGGCCCGAGTACTTTTAAAGTACTTTAGTACGAGTACTGAGTACTTTAAAAGTACTCTAGTACAAGTATGAGTACTTATGCACTTTTTCAAAACTACTCGAAAACGAGTACTGAGTACTCAGGATGTACTCATGAGTATTTTAGTGAGTACTTTTTGTAACCAAACTTGCTTAATGATGTCCTTAAGTTAATTTATTCTCACAAAGTTACATTTTTTTTAAATTAAAATCTAGGACAAAATATAAAATATACAATGTTGTATTATGCTTAATCAAAATACTGAAGCGAAATGCAAGCTCTATGGCCTATAAACAGGCCATATACACCTGAAAATATATCAAAGCATTAACTTGTTATAGTAGACGGTTGCATTGAAGAAACATCTGGTCTCGTGGATTCTTAAAATGTATTTCTTATCCAGGACAAGATATACAATTTACTTTATGGTGTTTTATGCAAATTGAAAATACTGGTGGAAATGTTCAGAAACTAAAACATTAAAAGTTATATTATGTTAATATATAAATGTTATATTATTAAAGGAAATCTCACCGATATTGTAAAAAGCATATAACAATATGTTAACCATAAGTTATCATATAATAATAACAATGATAACAATGGCAATAACAATAATGACAACAACCATGTTATTATTTATATAATATCAGCTTATAAATAATATGTGGCTGTAGCCTATTTAAGATATTTAATGACAACCGGTATATGTGAAAATAGTATAAAACAACATATCTGTCAGACTGACCGTTTCCTTCTTCATGTGTAATAATTTATGATGTTAACAACAGTGACATCAGTGGCATATTACACCAAGGAATAAGGCGATAGTAATACGTAATATTAATAGAATATTATAGGTTTTCAAAGTTAGTAAGAGTTATATTACTATTGATAGAAAAGAAATTTGAACTAGTTATAGTAATAGTACCCCAAGTAATAGAATAAAAGCTATAACCTTTCTATTACCACCCTAGGCTAACACATCTGATCAATTGAGTGTTTGTTTGATTAGGTTAATAGAGCACAGTTAAGACCCCAGTGTAGTGTGATTACTATAGGTTAAAGCTGGGTGCTTTCATGGTCCAGTGGGCATTCGTCAGAAGACTTTGTCTTGAGTCTAACCCCTGCATCTCTTTGTTGATTGTTGAGTAGGCTACATCGTTAAACATTAGAGAAGTCCTTTGTGAGCGTACACAATATGTTTGGCAAGTTATTGTCAGCTAATAGTAGAATGTGATGCTGCAACCTTGTTGCAGTAGCTACGGGGTGTAATGTTTGATAGTCACAGCTTTTCATAGGTTAATCATTTGTGCCACAGACTGTGAACAGAGCTCATCAAAGACTGCAATTCACAATGAAATCTGCTAAACCTACAATCACGTTAAGTTACATATATAAATCAATTCAAGCTTGATTAGCCCAGGCCCCGGAGCTCTCTGGAGTTTATGTTATGATGAACAGGTTCTGAGTTTATTTAATTCTATGGAATTGTTGCAACTCTTCACTTTTTATTTTGTGATTTATTAGAATTTTTCTCTTCAAATATAAATGAGTATGAATTTGGTGATTTAATGTTTTATTGAACACTATGTAGTACTTATCTTGCTGGAAATATATATAATGCTGTACACATGTACAAATGAATCGCATGAATGTTTTAATAATAAAATAGTTCAATTTATATTTTATATTAAATAAAAGTAATAGTATTAGTAATAGAAGCCAAGTAATAGTAATGGTAGTAGTAATCGATGCGAAAATGCTGTAATAGGTTCAGTTATAGTAATAGATGATTACTTTGAGTAATATTATATATGATATTATATATATTATATATAATATCTTACTTTAATATATTATAATAAACTATTACTTATATTATAAATTGAGATTAAAGTTTATTTAGAAATTTACTATGAGTACTATGAGTGCGAGTACTTTTGGACCCAACTCTGATATATATATATATATATATATATATAGAGAGAGAGAGAGAGAGAGAGAGAGAGAGAGAGAGAGAGAGAGAGAGAGAGAGACAGAGAGAGAGAGAGAGAGAGAGAGAGAGAAAACAGAGAGACAGAGAGAGAGAGAGAGAGAGAGGCGTTTATTTTAACATTTATATTCACCGCGTTAAAGTGAAGAAAATGACAAGACTGCATTTATTTATCAGTCAGCTAGTTCGTAATAGTTCAATCTCCTTACTTCTTGGACAATGGTTAACTCTATAAAAACAGTAACTAGACAGTTTGAGTTGAAACCCTTTCCGTAGTTTAATACACTATAACTGTCGACCCATAATTTCGACATGCGACTTGTGACATCCGGGTTTAAAAGTTAACCAAAATGGACGCCCCCTCGTGCTGTTTCTAGAAACTTGAAGAAATGAACATTTCAGGGTTCGATAAGGGAGACGGAAACGACATGAAAGTACTCTTAGGAGTTCTTCCAGGTGAGAATCCATCTGCGAAGAGGGCAGCAAAGGACGTTTATCAGCAATTTTTGGACTGGATTAACCCTTTTTTCCCACGCCGAAACCCGCGAATTGTATTGGCATAAATTGCCTTTGATCCTAAATGTAGGGGTATCTCCTTTTGTTGTAGGTTCCCTGGTATTAGATCAAGTCATCACCGTTTTCCTGAGTACCGCAATGTTTGTGGGAGGTGTGGTCGGTTTGCATCTTGATAACACAGTGCCAGGTATAATATAATATATATATATATAATATAAACTTATATAAAACTTATTTAATAATAATATATAAAACCCTGCTAGGTGCAAGGCCCAAATGTGTGTGCCGTGTAATGTACCGTGTACTGTTACACGTGGATCCCGGTCACTGAGCCGTGACATATGCATGTTGACAATTGGGCAGGTAAGACTGAATGGAATTATATTTGAATAGTGGCAAGGCGGCTGTACTTGTTTCTCTTCTTTAACACCACATAACTAGTTATCTGTTACTTAAAGAACATCCAAAGACAAGTGTGGTTTGGACCCTTGATTTATTATTCAATAAATCATATAAATGTGTACACGCATCGAACCGTCCAAAACCCCAAACCACACAAATGACTTTTTTTTTTTTCCGATCATGATTACTTAGGAGTTGGCATACATGAGCTTTATGAACTTTGCTCTATCCTCACAAGTCGTGATATCAACGTAATCAAGAAAAGCCAGGGAACGCCAGTCTCCTTGTGCTTTTATAATCTCTGGCGGGACCTGCGAACAAAGTCCGAGAGTGGCGCCCCCTCGACGTAATGAATGACCTGAGTACTGTTCGCTGGACAAACCCAATTGTTTTAGCACCGATTGCAGAGTTGTGGTGAAAGTATTGTAAGTTAGTTGAGATTTCAACTTACCATTCCTATAAGCAAAGATTGAGTCATCCACTTGGTTTGTGCCAGCAAGTTTAACAGCTCGAATTAGGGCTCGGCCGGAACATAACGTAGCGCAATCGGTGTTCCATGGTAGCACAACGTATGTTCTACGTTCTTTATATTGTATGGTTTTTGAGTATGTAAAATATATAATGAAACCCCAGTCTTGAAGCTTGCAATCACCAAGGGTAACGATCGCCTTGTGGTGCTTTGTTTTAGGAAATAGACTGCTTTTCCTAAGCATGCCAAAAAAGGCCACAAGACATGCTGCCCAAAATGTGGCATGAAAGGAAGAATTTAAAGGAAGCAAACCCGCTATTTGTGAAAGGGTGGCTGTTGTAATTGGTAACTTACGATTAACCGGTGCCCCTTTTACACGTTTTACACCATTAAGAAGACGTTTCACTGAATTTTGTGTTTGCTGTGTCAGAGTTAGGGATTTGGATATCCAGCTTGAAGGTGAACTATCCTCACTGCATTTAAATATTGCTTAACAGAATTTGGCGACAGGGTTAATGAGAGATATGCTATATATCTCTCTAAGTTAACAGGTGATACAGGAACTGGTGCATACTGATAGTCCTGACAGAACTTTAGGTAAGCTTGAACTTGGCAGCGATATGTGGTTCTAGTCGCCTCTGCATATGCTGCCTTCTTGTATTTCTCTACCTGCTGATCAAGGAAAGCCTCTGCTTCCTCCATAGGATTACCTGGTCAAAAATAGTATAAAGGGCGCTCAGTGACGTATGATTACAAAAGGATACACCATCAAATACTTTTTGCCCTGCGTTACATTTAACATATCATTCATTAATGAGGTTCTCTGTATGTAATAACTTGCCTTTCTCGTGTAACCTCGAAATTGTATCTGCCATGATGTTATGGACACCTGGTATGTACTTAGCTTTGACCACAAAGTTATATTTTGCGGAGTGCCAAAACATAGCACGGAGAAGTTTCATAACCTCACCGTTCCGACAGGTACATTTGTTTATTATTGCTAGTGTACATGTATTATCAGTATGGACAAACAATGTTTTTCCTGTGTATAAATGTCCCCAGCGCAAAACTGACAGGGCAGCAATTGCCGCTTCTTTGTAATTTATGTGCAAATTAGCTATGGTGGGATAATCCTCTTGCCAGTTAATATAAAGAAAATCCCCATTGCAAAATGCTCCAGCTCCAACAGTGCACGAATCGCTAGCGATGTCGGTAACTGGTCTGTTGTCAACAAAGGCTGAGACGCCATTAAAGCCCTGCATGAAATCATGCCACCATTTAATATCTTCCCGCATTTCCCCACATACCTTGACTTTGTGGTGAGGTTTAGAAAGCTTGTTTAAGCAGTCTAGTAGTCTCCGTAGAAATACCCTACCTCCACGGACGACTTTGGCAGCGAAGTTGAGTTTTCCGCACAAGCTCTGGAGCATGCGTTTTGTGATGCGTTTCTTACTGATAATGTCCTGCAAAATACTCTGGATGGCATGTAATTTATCTTCGGGTAAAGCCGTTTGTCTCCGTATTGTGTCGATTTCTATACCTAAGAAGGTGAGACACGTGGTTGGTGGAATATTTTTCTTAACATTAACTTCAAAGCCAAGGTCCTCTAGAAGTTTATTAAGAGTCCGCCACGCATTGTGACATTCTTCAAGAGATTTTCCAGTACACAGAAAATCATCTTGATATGCCACCACGGAAAAACCCCTCTTTGCCATCATGCGCTTTATACTTTGTGATATTCTATGGAATATTGTGGGAGAGGCTCGGGCTCCGAAAGGTAATTTTGTGTCAAAAAAATATTTTGTTTCACCATTGTTAAAAGTCCATTGTAAGCCTGTTACCTTTTGTGAACGAGGATGTATGGGGACATGCCTATATGCTGCCTTGATGTCGACTTTAGCCATATAATCACCCAGTTTCATAAGCTGAATGGCGTCATCTACGGTTTCATAGGAATACTTATGAAACTCGCATGCATAGGCGTTCACCCCAGCGTTGTCTGTCAAACTACAGTCGTGTATCAATCTGTATCCTCCGTCAGCCTTTGACACTGCTCCTATTGGTGAGACTATACATGGTTTATCATTGCAAAACACATAATTTCCCTTGCTAACCTCTTCTATGATGGAGTTTTCAATGATTGACTTGGCTGCTGGGTCTAGAGCTGATTTATGATTTGACAAGCTTACCTTTTTAAGGGCAGCAAGATTTTCTTGTACTATTTGAAATCCATTCCGTACACCGTATATTATAAACTCTCTATCGGGGTCATTTTCTAGTTCTAAGTCCCACTTTTCCACACACAGATTTGACCGAACACAGAACCGATCGAAAGAAGTATTTAGTCAGCAACTACTCTGACTTACACCAGTAGAAGATGATCTCTCTGGATTTACAGACTCGGCGGAGTGGTGCATCTTGGAGTGACGCCGCGCGCATCCTGGCTCGCTACACAAGTGTCTAAATTTACAAGCATCACCAAAGTGACACCCACGAGGGCCATTAAATAGTCTACAAATTTCTTGTGATCTATTCACCTGCCTCTGTGCGTTTCTTTCACTAAAATTTGGCTGTCGTCGTTTCAGGTTGATATGAAACAGGTGTGGTGCATCGGTACCCCATCTGAAACCATATCTGGCCTGCATGTAGCGATATTCACGATCATACTGCAGTACCGATGTGCGCTCAAAAACTCGAAAAAGTTCACAAATTTTAATAGTATAAGCCACATATTCTGTTAAATTGTCCATATGCAGCTTGCCCTCTTGCAACAATTTGTCCATTATCCTAGTATTAGCTAAACACCATTCCTCTACTGAAACATTTTCAAGCCTGGGTTTTTTAGCAGCACTGCGAACAAGGATCTGTGAACCGTTGCCCCTTCCTACAATTTGTTCCTCTACTACAGGGGGCACGGGGTTTATGTTATCGATAATGTCATGACAACTAAAATTTTCATTTTGCTCACCTCGAAGGTACACTTGTACGTCAGTGAGTGGACCAATTCCTCCAGCCATTGCTGCAGCACCGATAGCCTGTCCTCGCCCGGCAGGATAAGTCTTAGTCTTAGCAGTGCACTGGGGACCATCATCATCGACATTCAATGAGTGTAGGAAGTCTGTGAGATTAACTTCTTGCTGTTTGTTTGGCGTACCTTTCAGTGGAGTTTTGTCACCTGCTTTCCTGTTATCACCCTGGGCCCACTCATCCAGGTATTTCGATAACAACAATTTTTGGGCTAAAGTGAGACCTAAGTCTTCAATGACGCCTCTATTCTCACACATTAATTTTAAAAGTTCAATTGAATCAAAACCATTTGACAGAAGTTTCTTAATAGTCTGTTCACTGAAGTTTCTTGCCTTCATTTCCTCTGAAAAATCATTTGCTTTTGCTTCTTGGTCCTTCTTTTTCCCCATCTAAACTATGTGCAAAAAAATAAAACACGTGCTGCTAGGTGAAAGGCCCAAATGTGTGTGCCGTGTAATGTACCGTGTACTGTTACACGTGGATCCCGGTCACTGAGCCGTGACATATGCATGTTGACAATTGGGCAGGTAAGACTGAATGGAATTATGTTTGAATAGTGGCAAGGCGGCTGTACTTGTTTCTCTTCTTTAACACCACATAACTAGTTATCTGTTACATATAATATAAACTTATTTATTTTACATGTATTGTACAAATAGTTATTATAACTAATCGTGGTACTCTCCATGGCTCAGATTGAGGCGTTCTGTAGACTGTAGAGGTGGAGGAAACCTGAGAACCCGGATAAAACCACCGGCCTTGGACAGGCAACTACAACCCACTCTTATAGCCACGCCGGGGATTGAATCCGGGTCGCCAGCGGAGAGAGCCGAGCATTTTACCCCTCCACTGTCCAGCTTAACTTTATAACTATTTGAAGGTTGTTTACACAAGAAATGCTTTCTCCAGATGAAGGGATGACTTGCAGAAATAGCTGAATATTCACAGTATTTTCATGTGTGTCAAGTTTGTAAAATTGATTTGTCATGCGTGATTCGCTGCTTATGGTGTTTCACCTCTGCAGGGAGTCTTTTAAATGAATATAATTACAGAATACACGGATCAATTTTTTCCATGATTTGCAATGAAAATGTATTAGGTTGACCGTTGCAAAAAAAAACTTACTCATTTGAAAGCATTACAGATGAACTGAGTCATGTACATTAAAAGGAATTAAGAGTGACCTTTTAAATGGATTTTGAATTCTTGATATATTTATCATTTCCAGGAACTAAAGCAGAGAGGGGATTAATACCATTTTTGAAGAGCATGGAGACGGCAGACGGCCAAGATCGACCTGAACTGAAAATTTACGACATTCCATACATAACGCCATACCTTAAAAGAACTCGTTTCATGGAGAACATGCCATTCTTGCCTTCTTACAGACACAATGGATTATCCTGCTACCTGAAGTGTGGACGGAAAAACAAGTCCCCTGGGGACAAATCTGATCAGAAATTATTTTCATAATTCTGAATATTATCAAATATTTGCTTATGGCTAAATAAGTTGATTTCTAAGACACCGCCTGCAATACTTTTGATCCCCTAATATAAATATGTTTTGTTTTGAATTTCAGTAGAAATTCACCGGTTTTGAGGTTCAGACGCTCGGGCATATCTTTCAAGAAAATAAAATGATAAAATGGGATGCTTTTACATAATTAGCAAAACTAGTTATACCATGATGGCCGCTGATCGTAAAAAAAATTTCTGAACCCCAACATAAAAAGGTAAAAATAAAAATCGCTCGCCCGTTCCCCGGAAAAATAAGCCCCAGAAACACACATTTTTCCATGATCAAAGAAGCTATGACATAATAATTATACATGATGCATGAACAGGATGAAATAATATATTTCTGAGGCGGCGATGCAGGTTATGTAAAGACAGTGACAGGCCATGAACGACAAACAAGCTATTGTGGGGAACAAACAATTTTTGTGGTGAAGAAATAATTTTAATCCCAGTTTTAAGAATCAAATACGAAACAGGGAGGAGTAAAATAAACAAAGAGTTGTACCAGATCAGCTGTGACATTATATCGAAATATGACATTACAAATTGTCTCGTGCTAAAAGGTATAAATCATGCTGATAAAACTAACACACGCGCACAGACGCATATAAATACACAAATACACCTACACACACGGCTTAATTCACAAACACACACACACATATATATATATATATATATATATATATATATATATATATATACCATTGAAGAGAAAAGCTGCCAAAACTGCCATAGTTTCCAGAAATATGCAAAGATTAAATTTTGAGTAAATTTTCGAATGTTTCAGCGAGATCTCATAGGAAAATGAATGTCAATTCTGCCAAATGTGTTTTGTGTATGAAATAAACGTGAAGGTGATATATGACTTATTCCTTTTTTATCTAATGTATGGCTGTGCTATACGTTTCTGATTTTCCTATTTTTTAAATTACAGTACTTATATAGACATGCTATATTGAGGAAAATGTACGAGTCACCACTAAAACATATATGCGGCGCCTTAAAAAAAAGGCGAGTATCTGGCTAACCTTTGATAAAATATAGCTTCAGACAGGCGGAAAACAGAAACAGGTGTGGTAAAATGAACGGAAATGGTGGAGTTTTGTTAAGTTTCATACCATATATATCAAAGGGAAGGATTTGAAGGTAGATATTTAATATGCGTTAATATTCATGCCTTATATATTTTCTCATATATAAAAAAAACCGAGAGTCGGATGAAAGCAACTGTGAAAATTTTTTAATTGAGAGTGTTCCTATTTAAAGGTATACATGAATATTCGCAATAAAATTTCCCAGCAAGGCCAACCCGGCTACCGGACTTACTTTTCCCAACTGGGCTACTTAATACGCTGTTATGGTTCTTTGTAAGAGTAAACATAGTCCACGTGCCTGTTTTCCAAAACAATACTGCCTTTCCGATCTTGTGCATGCGCGAATTTCCAAATCAAAACGTGAAAGAAGAAACACAATGAAAACAGCGGTTGGAAGCTTGTAAAAATAACATAATTGGTAAAGTAAGCAAAACTGGCTAAATTTCTATAAATTGTTGCTTTTACAAAAAAAGGTATACCTAATATTGAATTTTGGGTACATCTAAAGCACTTGAGCACGTTTTGGCTCGCCGGTTGCATTTTGTGGAGAAAGGTGATTTCTGTTCAGTAAACACTACGATGTGCTGATGTTTACGTTTTGCGGCACTGGTTGAGCCCAGTGCAAGCTATTTTCCATCGTGCATAGAAATTAACAAACGGTTTCAATAAGGAAATATTGGTAGATACAATATATGTTACTGGGAGCACACTATATTTTATGTATATTAAATATGCCTGGTGTGTGTATACGTTCCTTTTAAGTCTCTCACCTATTCCACCAGCTGCATGCAGTACACGTCAATCACGTGTGTTTGTTTACTTTTGACAAATTACAACTACGATGGCACATTTAAGCTTTATGTACGCCGTTTGCGCTGATTATGATAAAACAATGATCGATCGCATAACCACGTGCCTGATAGTCAGGAGATCATCGCATCTGGCTAAAATGTCACGTGACTTAGCCGCTGTTTTTTTCAAATGGTGAATTTATAAAGCGAGGTAAACAAATGAACGACTTGTTTGCTGGATTAAACTCTACTTTGTGTCTTGACAAGATTCTTGCCAAATTGGCGAATTGGTGCATAGTGGTGTAAACCAATCTCACCAGAGGTCGTTGATTGTAACAAAAACTTGCATTTTCCACACATAACAGAAGGTCTTATTCTCCACACATGAGATCTGTCAATGTGAGTCAAGGATAGATATATGCATAAAAGACCTTAACCCTCTGTGAATGTTGAGAAGGCCTGTCTATGAATGTTAAGGGGAAAAATGCACCATAGACGAAAACTCCACGCAGAAGGTTGATAAACGTGTTGAGGAGTGACCTCTGGTAGGGTTTAAGGTGTAATATTAGTCTCTTACACAGACACACGGTGGCGCTCCCCAACCCTAGTGGTGAGCCTGTGGAAAAGGCCAGGTAGTAGGTATTAACGTGCACCATTAAGGAGTGACCGCAAGCTACACTCTTTCTACAGCGATTTATCTATACCACCTATAAAATCCGAGCTTGTAATAGAAGCGTTAGATTTCCGCTGTCTCGGAAGCGTATTTTACAGCAAATAGCTTTGCTACCGGTCTGTGGCAAAATTCCTTTTGAAAATAAATAACACGAAACGGTCAAATATAATAGTGACCAATATTATTTTTTTCGGTATATAACAATCAAAGTTTTTTTCTTATGTAGCTCATTTCCATTTTTCATAATTAACTTTTACTATAAAATTATTGAAATCATTTATTGATTTTATATTATTTTGTACCAACCTGAGCGCTATAATTATTTAAATCAATTTTCAAGGTAAAAAAAAAAAATCATTCAGAGAAGCTGATTTAAGCGAACAGAGGTTCGGTGTTTGAAATACAACATGCCACTGTGGCTGTATTTATGAGACACCGCACGGGCAAAATTTACATCGCAAGGGAGCCGTGCGGACCCCGTCCGGCAGCAAATCAACAGTTCACATATCACACAGGGCCCTTACCGGGACCGTAAGGGTATCACTTGGTGCCCCTACGGCAATGGCTCACACCGCAAGGCCCCGTTTCGATACCGCACGGGCTGTCTACGGCTCTAAGGGCTTACGGTGAGTTGAAAACGCCGGGAGAATTGAGTGCAGCCTGCTGTGTCTGTGAATATCGTACGGGTTCCTTGCGGACATTATTAAGTGTCGAAACTTGTTGATAACGTATCGAGAGTAGAATCCTAGAGAGTAGAATACTGCGGGTCGCGTTTGTTTTCCAGTTTTCCAGTCTTAAGTCATTTAAATTATTACCCATGTATTTTTAAATTAACAGTCAATCTAACACCTGAAAGTGTGCAGAGTGGCGGAAACCCCGGACAAGAAGTCTCGTCCTCGACCTGTCCTCGAGGGAACGAAAACATAGCATCAACAGAAGGCAAAAAGGACAGGTCCTTTTCTTTCGTAACCAGTACTGCTATTACACAAACTGTAAATGTAGCAGTTACTTTAGCAGTCACCACGGCACTCAGTTCACCAAAAACACGTAAAAAGTCAATGAAAATGTTGATTTGAATATCGGTTGTCTTGACACTAATATTGCTGCCGTGAATGTGGTATTGACGATTACACTGTGTCTGATACACCACAACCTGATACAGGACATTCTGATCTGGTCATTCAGTTTATATCACATCTGATCCCTGCTATTACACAATCTGTAACTGTAGCAGTTACCCAAGCAGTTACCACGGCACTCACTACAATTACAAAATCTTTACACGAAGCTATCGGAGGGCGTATTCTGGCACTGCGGTATGAAAACGATAGGCTTGAACAGTACAAGCGTCGTGCGTACAACTGGTTTTACAGAGAATGAGGAGGAAAAAGAAGAAAGTTTGAGGAATAGAAAATTGTGAGCCTTGCTGAAGAGGTGGACGGTGTCCTTGAGGCCGACGAAAAAACAGGAGGGGGGAGACACTCACGTTCGTCCCATGTTGTGTAGACTTATCAGCCGGCAACAAAAATGGCAGTGATGAAAAATAAAATAAAATTGAGAAACAAACCCAACAAGAGGGTTGCTTTAGTTAATGAGGATTTTACCCCGATCCGAGCCAGAATTTTTAAATTTATAAAAGATGAGAAACTAGCAATTAGAGTCCACACCAGAGATAGGCTGATCTATTGTAAGACCGGTGATGATGACAAGAGAGTCACCATAAAACCCCGGATGACCTTTGTAAGTTTGGATGCGAGTCTGTGGCCCAACACAATTTGAGTGAAATGAGAAATTGAATAGGACACTGAGAATATTGTCTTTAAATGTGTGTGGTCTTAAAAGTAAGCTTAAAGGGTCTGACTTCAAGGAGTAAATAGAAAACTTTGATATAATTTGAAACCAAACTAAATGATTTAGACGACATAAACGTTGCATGGTTCATAATTCATACAAGTAATAGGAAAAGATTGGGAGTGCGTTCGGGTGGTATTGCATTGCTATTGAATGCTGGTGTTTGGTAAATGTTATAAATTATAACTTGGTGCGGTATATATCCTGCTAGAGTCATCGCCTTGTTCTAAAATTTGCATTTTTGACGAACTTGAAAGTGGTATGATTGAATTAGGGTCAGATCTGGGTGACCCGACGATTTTTTTAACGGAAGATTTTAATGCAAGGTGTGGTTTACTGTCTGATGTAATACACAGAGTGGAAATACATACCCAGGTACCTGAGCGCCAGTCCAACGACCATGTCAAAAATAATTATGGCTACCGGCGTATTTCGCCATGTAAAAGTTTAGGACTGTATATTGACAGACTAGGGAGAGACAAGGATGTAGGCTGATTTACCTGTAAGGGTGCTAGTGTAGTTTATTATGTCATTGTTTCATAAAACTTACTGAATAATGTGACATCATTCAATATCGCAGAAATGAAGACTATGTTGTGTGATATTTTCGGACAGCTTGAGTGTATATGTGATTAAAAGTAAAACTTGTAAAGAGTTCCCACTAAACCACTTGGGTCAATACAGAAAAGATCCACATGTTGTGAAACATTTAAGTAGACCTTGCTGGGTTGCTGAAATACCGGAAACTTTATGGAAGAGCTTGATAAAGCTCAAATAAAATATATTAGTGAATCATTAGATAATATATTCTTATTGGAGGAACAAACCACAGCTCATATAGATGCAGTTACGAAATTAATAAATGATTTACTATAAGAAGCCGCCGAAAAAGCAAATATGTATAAAGCAAATGGCTCAAAAAGGAACTCGGCAAAGAAAAAAAAAACAAATTATATTTTTTATCGAATTTTGAAAGCCTGTGTAGAGTTTTTACTAAAATTCATAACAAAGTTATTCAATATTGTTTGTATGTGTGGAAAAATACCTACAGGCTGGAAAAATAGGAATAATAAGCCCCAATTATAAGAACAAAGGAGATAAAATATAACCAATTAATTACCGAGGAATTACGATACTAAGTTGCTTTGGAACATTGTTTATGTTGGCATTAAATGAAAGTTTGGCTCAGTTTGATGAAGAGAAGCCTATTTTGGGTGAGGAGAAAGCAGGTTTTCGGAAGGGTTATGCAACTACGGATCTCACATTCGTCATAAGATAACTTGTAGATTTCTATCTGAAGAAAAAGAAGAAGCTTTATTGTGCCTTTTTAGATTAAAAACTGCTTTTGACACCATGAATAGATCAAAGCTCTAGTTGAAATTGTCTGAAAAGGAATTAAAGGGAAAATATTGAAAGTACTTTTCGATTTATATTTAAACACTTCAATGTGTATTTGTTTGAACGGCGATCGTCTTCCTTTTTTCCAAGTGAACGTGGAGTAAGACAGGGTGATAATTTGTCACCTGTCCTTTTTGCCCTATGGGGCAGACCAAAAAAAAATCTATACTTAAAAATAATAACAGGAGGAAGCTGATTGATATGATGGCTCAAGGTATGACCTCTACATCCCCTATATATGCTGATATTGCAACCGATAGAGATATAATGTAGAGTGTTAATGTACGCAGATGACACTGTTATAATTGCTGATAGTGAACCGGAATGACAAAAGTCGCTGGATAACTTATATTCTTAATGTAAAGATTATGATATAAATGTTAATTTACAAAAAAAAAACAAAAAAAACAATGAGATCGTATTTTCGAGAGGCAAAATTAGAAATATACCACAGATCAAGATAGGATCAGAATATACTGACGTCGTAGATGAGTATTTGTATCTCGCTGTTTGATCATTTATAATGACTTAATAAAGCTATGAAACCCGATTCTGAAAAGTCTACCACAGTCATGTACGCTATGATGAGAGACGCAAATGCGTTAGAGTAACCATACGACGTTGGATTGCATTTATTTGATACCACTGTATTGCCTGTACTCTTGTATGGATGCGACGTTTGGGGAGTTGAAAACTTTATAATTATTGACAGAATTCGTTTGAAATTCTTGAAAATGTTATAGGGCGTTTCCAACTCAACGCCCACCGTAATTTTTTTTATGGAGAAGTTCGGAAGTACCCTCTAAATATAGAGGCTAAAGCAAGGTTGCCTAGATTCTGGCCTAATTTAATCTATGGAAAAGGGACAAAGATTTTCCTATATAATATATCAGAGTTTTCGCTATCTGAATAGTTTTGGAATAATAACATCAACGGCAGTATCGGCAGTTAGGGATGTACTTTTTGTAAATGCTATGCAAAACTTGTGGACAGACCTGAGAGATATCAATCCAAATGGTTATATCACAGTTTCAAATTCAGGCTGCAAGACCATGCAATATCAACATAATTGGCACGAAAGCGTGTCAAATATGTCGGTGAGCAAACGGTATTCTCTGTGTAAAGATATATTTTTAACCTTATTTAAGCTTGTTATCATCAAGATTGCGCAGGTCCATGTCAAAATTCAGAACAGGTAATCATGAACTGCCAGTCAGGACGATTCCAAAAGTGTCTTATAGACAATTGTTTATCTGAGTATCTGAGTACTCGTGTACCTGTACCTCACTCTGCCTACTGACGTTTGAAACGCCACACGTGTTTCACTCTCTTTTCATTATTCAGGTGAGATACTTTCATATCTTTATTTATTGGTACCTTGCACTCCATATTGCCCTGCGTATATTCAGCTTTTCATTCTTTTTCTTTATATTTTCAAAAACAAATTACGTCTTAAACGCTACCCAAGTTATATTTTCTGTATTGATATTGCGTGTTTCATTCTCAAAGCAGTGCATATCGGGATATAATGCATTCAGATTATAGACGTTTGAAACGCCACACGTGTTTCACTCTCTATCTGTTCATTATTCAGGCGAGGAGCTTAATAAATTTTCTTATAAGCAAGTTGTGTGTACCGTTTTGGAATGGATGGTGATGATTGGTGACGATATTCCCCGCATACTATAGCTATCCTTTACCACATCGTCGGATTTGGACCGTAACATATAAATAAATAAATATATATATATATAAATAAATATATATATATATATATATCACAGAGCTAGTGTTTAACGTTCCATACTGTTTGTTTCTGTGTGTATCTCAATGTCGTATACGCCAATGCAGGGTCGGTCAGTGAGCGCAGTCGACACAGGGAATGATCCAGGTTTAAGAAAAGGGGGAGGGGGTCTAACCCAGGAGGAATAAGGAAAACCTAAAAAAAAGGTCCCACGGTCCGGAAGGGGGGGGGGGGGGTCGCACAAGTTTGTAACCCTTAAAAAAGTAGCGGCGGATGAAAAAGGGCGGGTCCGGTCTCCTTCGCCCTCTCCCCCCCCCCCCCCCATCCCCATCCACCGATCCGCGTGTCACTCACCTATTATACAGACACACGTTTGCGGCCGACTGGGACCACATGAGACCTGTTATGTAAAGGAGGGTCAAAGGTGAGCTTATGTAAAGCAGTTACGACGTTGGGAACTGCGCGGTTTGCCAGATTCCGCCACGTCAGCCGTTTGATGATTATTCATATTGTTGTTTCATCTTGGAAAGGTATGTGTTACTTTCATATTAAGTTTATTGAGACATGTAGGTACAAGAGTGATCTTCTAATAATATCTTTGTATAAAATCCAGGGTACAGTATGGTGAATATTTGACAACTGTATGCCTAGTTGCAGTCAGGCACAATGTTCTGGATACATTTAAGAAATGATATATATAAAGAAATGCAGTCGGGGTAAGATGTGTTCAGCTCAGCTGACTGAAAGTCTTCTGAGCTATAGCGATCACTCTATGTCCGTCGACCGTCTGTCCGTCTGTCAGTCAGTCTGTCCGTCCGTCTGTCCGTTAACAGGCCACATATCGTAACAACTGGAACCAGAAAACTCTTACTGATAACCAATAAAGGTTCATATAAATTCTCCTTGGAAACCTGACATTAGGTCACTATGACCTATAATCTCCGAGCTATGGGGCTCGAAAGACCCCCCCCCCCCCGGAATGAATAAAAATTTGTTACAAAAGTTTCAATATCGGAAGAACTGATATATTGAATGCAAAGATTTTTTCCATGCATATTGATCATGGAGTGTTTTATTATTTCCTTAAGACTGGTGGAGCCACCTGTATTTTTTCTCATTTTTACGCATTTTTCTGTTCTTCGGACCTTCAGATGAAGCAGTTCGTCTGTTAACATGGCACAAATCGTAACCGTTAAACCTAGAAACTTCTTACTGTTCATCCAGGGAGGTTCTGAGCCAGTCTCCTTGGAGACCTGAAATTAGGTCATGGTGACCTATATTTGCAAGCTACATGCCAAAACCATAATTCTGAACATCCAGTCAATCAGATGGGGCACAAAATGTATCCACTAGGCCTAGAAAATACTAATTATACCCATAGAGGTCCATGAAAAATCTCATCGGAAACCTGAAATTAAGTCACTGTGACCTATATCCTCTGAGCTATGGTGCTCAAAAGTACCCCACAGAAATACTTAACATTTGATACAAAATCTCAAGTTTCTGAATAACTAATGCATTAATTCCAATTTCCATGCCTATGGATCATTGTGTGTTGCATCATTTCCTGAAGACTGGTGGCGCCACCTGTTTTTCTAATTTTTACGTATTGTTTCCCTTTATTTTTTTAGACCTTCAGATGAAGCAGTCCATCCGTTATCAAGGCGCAAATTGTAATGGTAAGCTGAAATTAGGCCATAGTGACCTATGTTTTGTGAACTAAGGGCTGAAAACATGATTTCGGCAGCCAGTCAGTCAGACAGGGCACAAAATGCATACGCTAGGCCTAGAATCTTCAAGCGGTACACCCATGGAGGTATATAAGAAATCTTCTTGGAAACGTAAAATTAGGTCATGTGACCCAAATCGTCCAAGCTATAAGGCATAAAAATACCCCCGAAAATACCCCCCAGAAATTTTTTAAAATGTGTTTCAAAAGGTCCAGTAAATCTTAAATAGTAATGCATAAATCTAATTCTTCTCCTGTACAATATGCTGACAACCAGTCATTATTGGATTTATTCTTCACATATATGTGTGATCCATTACTTTAGGTAAAACCTTGTCAACGTTATTGACACAAGGTCAAGATCACATCTGAAGCCCAATTTAGCATTCAGATGATAAAATTCCTTTGTGAATATCTTTCTATAGTTAGCTGAACGTCATGACGCATGGGTCACTTGTTTCAATAATGTTGCGCACCTAACGACGAATGAGTCTGCAGTGTCTATTGTTGTTATAAAAACTCGTTTATACAACGTTGCAGTCAGCATGCCTTTTCGTCCTACATATGATTTTATAACTGGTAAACACAGTCCACGTGTGTCTGTTTACCAAAATAAGGCTGCATGACAGGAGGTCTATTGTGAGTCGCAACACACCATGATTCAGCCAGTGGGAACATGTATTACATTTTTTGCCAAGTTAGTCATGGCATCTCCTGATTGACACATATTGTGGCTGGCCCTGATGCATACGGTCCGACGCGCTATATGTTATGTTGACATTTGTTATCGCGCCCGGTTCTCTGTTTTGAACAGTCGTTTACAGGAGTAAGCATACGGTTTCAAGGTTATATTTTTGCAGCTACAGATTCTTTTTAAAGGGGAGAAACTATGTTTCGTGTTATTTCATCATGTTTTAAAGGGTTGATTTGGCCACTTTAAATTGCTCTTTTGCATAATATTGAGCAGTTTGTCAGATTCCGTCACGTCAGCCGTTTCACGATTTATTCATATTGTAGTTTCATCTTTGATAGAAAAAACTGTGGTGAGCCATACTGTGTATAGTAGTGTATATAAGTATAAACGGTCAATTACCTGAGTTTAAAGGAGACCTCAAACGTTTTAAACAGCTCTTATTAAACATTTCACGCTTGGAGGCAAAGTGTATACTCATATCGCGTGGAGACGAATTACATATTAGCATGGACCTATGTCCAACAGTCCATTTCTCACGCGCTTGAGTTAGCAGATAAACTCATTGTGCATTGCCGTGTGAAATGACATTTCCAGTAATATGAAGGTAATATGAAGAATTAAGAGAAAATTTTCTTTGTTGCAGTCTCTTTGAACAAGTCACACAGTTTGCTTTAACTAGAAAACAGTGCTCCACGGTATCAGCAACTCTCATTGAAGAATCCACTGTCACGTGGAGAATTCCAATTTAATTTATGCCGATTTAGTGCAGGGTAAGTTTAATACTTTATGTTTATAGCTACACATAGCTGCCTATAGGTACATTTCTGCTAACTTTCTTTCATGAAGAATGTGATATAAAAGATAACCGATTCTACAATCAAATATATATAACCGTGATCAAACAGTCAAAAGCCATTCATCATTCATGCGATACATGTTCCAACATCATTCAAATGCCTTAATGATTAGGTATAAACTTTCTGTCATTTAGTCAGGAATTTTATCATAACTTTATCAAGACGAAATTGTTTATTAAAATATCATTACAAAAGACACTTGTATTTGGTTAGTACATACACACTCAAACGTGACCTTGGTCACAGGTGTTGAACGTTTTGGTGCATGCATGCGGCACAGTGGTAGAAGGATGTTTATATAATACAGTGGTTTAATTTCAATGAATTCAACAGTTAATGAAAATCAGCTTCATTAGTCATATTTGCTGTGTATTGGGGATTAAGGCCACTTAAACCCAATGAAATATTCATGAAAAAAATAAATGAGGAGATACTCGCGATCGGTGTAAACTGTAATTTGTGACAAATTAATCTATGTCCTTGTAATACAGACTTGAACTGTTTCAATTACTAAGCGGAGACTTTGTAAGACACTGTCAAAATACAAAGTGTATATGAATTATTTACTTTATTGTTTAAAGTCTCAGCTATGTCCATGCGGTATATAAAATAAAAATTGAGGGTATGAGATTAATTATAAGATTAAGATCAGGTTAATTTTTAAACTAATAACTCCTTAGATGCATGAAAAAAATATATTTTTTAAATGTGTCGGTAAACTGTGTAATAAAAGCAAATTGTATTTTATGATTAACAATATTTCACAATTAATAATTTTGTTTTTGCAAAAAGTAGTTGAACCTATCTTTGTCTTTTACTTATGATAATACAGTATCTGAAACTAGATGTCTCAACGTCTGTATTTATCGATTTAAAAAATGGAAGAATAAAAATACCTGTATTATTTAATGGTTACCAAATGTCCGTTTTCCGAAGGATCAAGTTAATCCCCAACATTTGGTGAAGTAACTCTCCGGAATGAAAATCTGCGGGGTCTTTGTATGATATATGTTTATATGGCCGGGCCACAGTTTACGTCGTGATTTTATTATAAGCGGACTCGTTATAGTAAAATAAAATTGTATCGGAGGAAATGAGGTTATCTGAAGTACGAGTATATATGTTCATTAACAGTAATACCGGAGATGCTTAATTACCAGCGCCACCTTTTAAATGTTTTGGAAATAGAAATTTTGTTTTAAAGGGTCAAATCACCTATCTGACCTTTATAAACTAAAGGCAATCCCTTGATGCTTTTATATATAATGGGCCAGAAAACGCACACAGGTTGCTTGTTTTGTTTATATCAACGTGTTTTAATACGTTGGGGCCAGGCGCCTGCAAATATAATCAAAACATTACAACAAGGGCATCTAGATGCAAGTCAGATAAGACAGAGCTTTGCATATCGTGTTTTGCAACAAGCGATCTTTCTCCCACTGCATATATCTACCACCTTTGGTGACATGTTTTCCCGTTTGTCAACATTACTGTGTTTACAAACATATTGTTGATAAGCAATTTCATAGGTTCCCTTTAGCATAAAGGGTGCGGGGAGCTTACGACCGCAAAAAGTCGAAGCTTACACGTGAATGCGAGAAGTAGGCTTACAAGAGAGTGGTAAACTCCTCCATAGGTGAATGGATTTTAAAAAAATGCAGCATCTTTGGACACGTTTAGGCTCATGTTAACCCTCAAGCGACCAAATGGTGTCATTTCCGACCCCAGCCATATATGCCGTTTTGATAGTTTTTATCAAAAAAATGTTTCCAACCATGAATTTGTCAATTAAGTCCTCCATTAACTTTCATAATTTCTTTGTTATTCCTTGAGTTGAGAATTTTAACTAACCTGATGGAATCTCAAGGGACAGGATCCAACATACATAGTATGGTTAAAACTATTTGCACTTAGTCACCACAGACTTTAAAATCATCCAAAATTAGAAGGAAGAAGCAGAGGACATAAATTCCTTGAATTTGCTTTTTCGCATTGCGTAAAGCGTATTTCGTTAAGCGTATTTCGAGTCAGGGGTGACAATTACTGGCGATTGGTAATGTGTCTATTCGATCATGTTATAAGGGTTAAATAAATTCGTTGATGTCTGAGAAAAAAGGAATGGATTTTTTTATTCAGTTTTCTGGAGATAATATGTTGACGCTCTGAATGTTACTTTAAAAGCTACGTTCCATAAACGCTCACGAGAGCGAAGGGGAGCACGAATATGAGTCGTGACCCCTTCAGGGGCTTTTTTTTTCATATAAGCGACTCGACAAGTGTCAAAGATAAAATAAAACACACTCATGAAGATAGCATGACCTCTCTGATATTTAAGTATATGTTGAATCATAGCACATTCTAGAATTATTGGCGACATATAGTAACTTTTGCAAGTATGTCTGGAATTATATTTGCAAATATAAGAAAAAAATTCTTCTATCCTAATATTATCCTATTTAAATAATGATATATCCTAATGTTTATCAGGGATAGACAGGCAAATATATAATTTCTTATTATATATATGGGGGGGGGGGGGGGGTAACCGCATTTATTTAATGCTTACTTAACTTTTACTATGTACATCTGTAGAGTTCCATTTCGGTTTCGGACTACGTGACAGGAGCTGATACCCGGTTATCCTTGTGTCAACCAGGGTCGTCGTACCACTCCTGCGGGTCCTGGGTGTCTGTCATCCAAATTGCTGGGTCATAACACCGAGGAACCCACGAAAGGCGCACTCGTTTTTTATGAGTGAAACATGACTTTTAGGCACAGTCTCCCCATTAAGCCTGCAGAGCGCTCACCCTGGGTGATAGTCGACCGTGAAAAATCTCACCACCACGGCTGAGAATCGAACTCACGATCTCCCTGCTTTGAGTCCTGCGCTCTATCCCTGAGAAACAGAAGCCGTTCTGATAAGTGGAATACTTCTGATTTTTTAATTTATTTATTTGATGTGCTTTGTCGCAACCTTCAGTATCTCAAAGCGTTGAAAACAACAATAAAATGTGCAAACACTAAGTTGTAGTATAGACACAAGGTTACCCAGGATCGACGCGTTGATCTTCATTTTTGCAAGCATTGCTGGGCAATGTTACGTATTAAATTATGGATAAAATTATACAGATTTATAGGTATATGAGATTTTATTTATCTGTGACACACGTCAGATTTTTATCCAATGGGAATTAATTGTCACTAGTATTTTGTACCAACAATATGACTGATCATTAAGCACACAAACTTTCAGGATTGCTGAGAAACATTGGTTTAGTTACTTTCTGGATTGTTACAAGAGCTTTACATTGGACTGTTATTCTCCGAGTGAATTTGTGTGAACTATTCGTCCGGCTTATACATTTTAAAGGACTTATCGCTGTGACAGTGGTGGTACCAGGTACTGTGCACTTTGTTCATATTTCTTTGTGATTGTATTGATTTGTTGTTATACTGCTGTTATACTGTGTAATTGTTTTGATTTAGTGTATTGTAATGTAATGGTTGTTTGAATAATAAACTAAAGTTATTTTTTAACAAAAACACTGACTTCTTTATTCATTCCCCTAGACATTTCGTGCTGCTTAATGTTACAGAATCTGATTTATTTATCTCCTTTACAAAATTTATGTTCATTACGCATACGTGATCTGTTGATATTAGGTTCCGTAACATACAATTTGGGGCTCGTCCGGGATGCTTAACAGTTTTTAAAAAAATTATTAGGCCTTGACCTAGACACATTGTTTTATCATACATTGTTTACAAGATTACATATTGTTTACAGTACATTTTTTACAGGATTTATCTCAGTGGTTTTTTTGTTATTGTTTTAACATCTAAACATGGCAGATTTCAAACCTGAGACATTTGTTGAATATCCCGACCCTGATCAGCTTGAACAGTTGAGAAAAGAACAGGTGTTGCGTAATGCAACACTTAGGGCTAGGTGTGAAAAAAGCTTTGATAAAGCCTGATATCATTGCTAAAATCATGCAAGCTCTAGTTAGCAAAGGTTTAATTTAAGAGAGTGAAGTGGAAACATCATTAAATGACAGCCTTGCTTTGCAATTAGAATTTAAAAAGTTGGAAATGCAACATGAGCTAGCATTAAAACAGTTAGAATTAGAAAAAGAAAAACAGAGAGAAGTGAGGAAAGAACATGAAAGGTTAGAAAGAGATAGACTAGAAAAAGAACAAGAAATTTAGTTAAAACGACTGGAGTTAGAAAGACTTAAACTAGAACATAGTTTACGTGCTGCCCCAATTCACAGTTTTGATGTTACTAAACACATTAGGCTTTTTCCAGCTTTTCAAGAAAAAAAAGTTGATAAATATTTCTTACACTTTGATAAAGTAGCTGAAAATTTAAAATGGCGTAAGGAAAATTGGACTGTGCTGTTGTAAAGTGTATTGACAGGCCAGGCCAGAGAAATTTATACAGAGCTTTCAGTAGAAGCTGCTGCTGACTATGACCTGGTAAAACGGTTAATCCTAAAAGGTTATGAGTTAGTTCCAGAGGCTTACTGCCAGAAATTCAGAAATTGGGAAAAGCGCAAAATGCATGACCTACGTCGAATTTGCTAGGAGTAGAGAGTTGTGTGATCGCTGGTGTAGTTCTTAAAATGTAATGAAAGATTATGACAATTTGCGCCAGTTGATTTTGTTTAATTCAAGCGCTGCATAAACGCAGATGTTAAATCTTTTCTTGATGAGAAAAGTCCTGAAACACTTAACCTTGCTGCTCAATTAGCCGATGTTATTCATTAACAAACAAAATATACTAGCAAATCAAACCAGTCATTCACAAACAAGAATGTAAATCAGTATGGTCAAAAGAAGTTTAAAACGCAGTCACCCAGTACAAGTAGTCCTGATAGTTCAACAAAGTCCATTGCTACACCTCAGCCCGCGTCCACTGTGTCTAAGTCCAACAAAGACCAGTCATTTGCGAAGAAAATATGTAATTACTGCAAGAAGGAAGGTCATCTAATATCTGACTGCTGGAAATTTGCGAATAAACCAAATAGCAAACCATCTGGTTTTGTTTCAAAATCTATGCATAGCATAGTACGTACAAGAGCCAGGCTATTTTCATGTAAATATGGGGAACAACTCCCTTAATTACTCTAATAAAGAGTTTGATGCTACGGAGGCCCACGTTCCGTCTAAATCCAAAGAAGAATCCGTAGCTTGCGGGGAAAAAACCTCAGTTGATTCCTGCGAGGAACTGAATAAGGCTAGGTCCTTTCAAGACTCCTGCGAGGAGTATTCTCTAAATAAGGCTAAGTCCTTTTATGACTCTTGCGAGAGTATTTCAAATGAGGCCAGGTCCTCTTATGACAAACAAAAGTTTGTTTCTGCTGATGAAAATTCCTCTGTTGACTTCCATGAGGAGTCTGATGAAAAAAAAAGAATGTAGATTCCTTAAATGACTCTGAAATAGAGTTTATGACTGACACTGTCAATGTTACGCTCTTTACACAGCGCTTTACCTATAGGGTTACTACCTATATTGTAAGGCGCTGTTTGTTATGACCTCGTATCCTGAATTGCAACACCAGAGGGGAGCACTGTATTTTTGTCCAATCAGATGAGACCTTGTGCTGGAAGACAAAGCCAAGCGAGGAATACACGGAGCCAATCATATTCATTTCTTTTTGAGTGACAGCTCATCCCCCAGCGTAACCGTCTGAACAGGCCACAGGCTCAGAGAGAATTGCCCCTGACGTGGTTTGCTTAGGGCCTTGGGCACATAGGATGCTCGGCCGGTGAGCTGTAATTCAAACGAAACGTAACAACAAAGGCTGCGTGCACACCTCGCTGGCTGGTTTCAGTTCTGCAAACAACAGATACATGGCTTCGCTAACACAGTCATAATGTCATAATCGAATCGGTCGATGATGCGAGAATGCAGAGGGAGCAATTTAAATTCGACCAGAAACTCATCAAGCGGCGCTTGAAGCGCAGCAATGGGCGGAGCCAGGATGCCTGTCGAGTGTTTGTTTATTGGCATCTGATTGGCTGCTTGTCACATCATACGCACGTTTATTTCAGTGGACAACGAACCGCCATCTGGTGTCTAAATATAACATTCACGGTCAAAGCTGGCAGCGTGAGAATCAGTTTCTTCTTTAGAAGCGCAAGATATCCGCTGCCTCGGGAGCGTATGTCAATGTCAGTTCTTTGCTTGATGAGGCTGAGGCAGTAGATTCCTCTCCTGACTCTGAAATGGAGTTATTTGAGCCATTCATACATGATGGTTTTGCATCACTTTCAAGTGATTTTTCAGATTCTACCCCTATTAGAATTTTGAGGGACACTGGTTCAGGCCAGACTCTCATGTTAGCAAACACTTTGCCATTTTCTAATAGTTTTTACTGGTGCACATGCACTTGTTAATGGTGTGTTTTCAGGCAGGCACACTTCAGTTCCGCTTCACAGTATCCATTTAAAGTCAGATTTGATTCCTGGGAATATTACTGTGGGCATAAGAATTACTTTACCCTTTTTTTAATTAAGTTGCTTCTAGGCAATGATGTTGCAGGTGACAAAGTACAGCCTGTACCAATACTGACAGAAAAGCCGTCACATGATCAGGACACTGATTCCGAAAGTCAGGAAATTCCTGGTTTGTATCCTTCATGTGCTGTAACTAGATCTATGGCTAAGAAAAACACGCATGAGGAAAATGGTCCAGATAATAACACTCTGGGAGTCACTAATGACTCGTCTAATGGCCCGCCCGTACAGGATGCAGCATTCTCAAGGTCAGAACTTATCGCGGAACAGCATAAGGGCCCTGATATTTGATGTTTGTTTCCCAGGGCAGTCTCTAAAGATAAACTGTCACAGAACCCAGTTTGTTTCCATGTTAAAATGGACTGCTTATGCGTAAATGGCGACCACCTGATGTATGCGCTGATGATAAGTGTGATGTAGACATTCAGTGTGGTACAGTTCTATAAAAAAACTCAGACATGCTTAACAACCTGGATTCCAAACTGTCACACCTCACCGCACAACAACAACAAGACCTCGAGAACCTGCTGCGGAATTATGAACATTCGTTTAGTGACATTCCAACGCGAACTAAAATATTGTGCCATGCCGTCGATGTTGACGAGGCAAGCGCAGTTAAGCAACATCCTTATAGACTGAATCCAGAAAAGCATAAGTATCTACAGGATGAGATTCAATATTTGCTGGACAATGATTTTATTGAACACAGTAAGAGTAACTGGAGTTCACCGTGTAATCTTGTGCCAAAACCTGATGGAAGTTACCGTATGTGCACAGATTATCGAAAACAACTCTGTCACCAAGACTGACACGTTCCCTATTCCGAGAATCAATGATTGTATTGATAGAGTCGGTAGCTCCAGATGTCTCCAAGTTTGACTTGCTAAAAGGATTCTGGCAAGTTCCGCTGACAGAACGAGCGAAAGAAGTGTCCGCATTTATGACGCCGCAAGGACTGTACCAGTATAAAGTTATGCCGTTTAGCATGAAGAACTCGCCAGCCACGTTCCAGCGCCTCATCCATGTGGTTGTCAAGGACATTCAGGGCTGCGACGCATATATTGATGACCTTATCGTGAACAGCGACACCTTGGAAAAAACATCCGCAAATACTTCGCGACCACTTCGAAAGACTAAGTGAAGCATGTCTGACCATCAACTTAGTAAAATCTGAATTTTTTTCATGCACAAGTAACATTTTTAGGTCATATTGTAGGGCAGGGTCAAGTAAAACCTGTTGATGCTAAACTAAGTGCTATTTCTGCATTTCCAAGACCAGAAAACAAAAAGCAAATTATGCGTTTTCTTGGTATGGTTGGACACTACAGGAAGTTTTGTCCAATTTTTTCTGCTGTCGCTGAACCTTTGACTAATTTGTTAAAGAAAAAACAAAGTTTTGTTCAGCAAAGTTCAGCAGTTTTGTTAGCTCCAGACTTTTCTGTACCTTTTAAGTTAGCTGTAGATGCTAGTGATACTAATGCTTGTGCTGTGTTGTTACAAGAAGGCAATGATAGCATAGATCATCCAATTTTTTATTTCTCAAGACAGTTTATTGCAAACCAGAAAGAACTACTCCACTATTGAAAAAGAATGTTTGGCTTTGATTTTGGCATTGCAACATTTTGAAGTTTACTTGCTGATTGCTTATCGAGATGTTTAAGAAATTTTGTAAACGAGATGTTTATGTAATCTTGTAAATAAGATGATTCTTGAGATGTTGTGAAAATTTAATGATTGTGATCGCAAAAAAAAAAGAAAGTTTCGAGAAAACTTTCTTTTTTCTTAAAGGAGGGGGAGTATTACAGGTGCCCCTTTTATTGTGTGCAGCGGTCTTACAGATGATTGTTTTATTGTGCACACGGATGTTCCATGTGTTGTTGGCATATTGTTTGTGTGCCACGCGTTGCTCGTGTTGTAGCGGCCTCGCCTGGCCGGATGTTGGAGGCTCGGTTGAATCCGCATTGGTTGAACCTTAGATACACAGCGTTCTTTGTTCTAGTATGTTCTTTAAATGTGTGTACTGTGTTTGATTCTTTAGATTGTTCGAGAAATAGAAGGTTCTCGGCTTGAGATGAGAAGTTTTAAAATAGGGGGCTGGTTTTTAGGGCCGGGAGAGAGGTGAGAGAATATTCCAGCGGACACAGAAGAGTGTACGTCAGTGTGTACGACCTATTCCGATAAGTACGACAATTATAGATTTTCTTCAGAGTTTCTTCTGGTATTTGACGAATCATATTTGGTCTTCAGTTTACTTTCTTGATTGTTACAAGAGCTTCTCCGAGAGAATTTGTGTGAACTATTCGTCCGGCTTAAACATTTTAAAGGACACTGTGACAGTGTGACAGTGGTGGTACCAGGTACTGTGCACTTTGTTTATATTTCTGTGTGATTGTATTGAGTTTTGTTATATTGCTGTTATACTGTGTAATTGTATTGGTTTAGTGTATTGTAATGTTAGGGTTGTTTGAAGAATAAATTATAGTTTTTTGTTAACAAAAAAAAGCACGGACTTCTTTATTCATTCCCCTAGACATTTCACGCTGCTAGTGTTACAGAATCTGATTTTTTATCTCCTTAACAAAATTTATGTTCATCACGCATACGTGATCTGATATTAGGTTCCGTAACAATTGAAACAGTTTTAACTAACTTGGTGAGCTTATTTTGCAAATGGTTTAGGCACGCCCTGTAAATTTTCGAAATCGGGGGCTCCCTACAAATTACAAACAGATAATTGGGGGGGGGGCGCCCTCTATACGCGCCCCTGTCATCCTTCAATAGGACCTATAATATCTTTTTTCGACCACATTTTTCCTAAGATCATTATTACAAACATAGAAGACGCCAGAAATCACATAGATTCTTTTTCAAAAGGTGAGAGATAGTCAGGTGGCTCAGCGTCAGATTTTGGCCATATCGTTACAGACCGGATAAAAGCACCAAAGTTTGTATATGGGTAGAGTACACCAAAACGGATGATTCAGAGGGGGTGCCCTCGTGGAGTACCCACGAGATAAGTTTCAGAGCCTAAAAACTTTCTGCGCCTTGCGTATCACAGTACCCTCTTTTCGAATAAAAATGAAGAGGGTTAGGGAAGGAAAAATCAACTTAGATCCACTACGGTTTTTTAATGTAATACCATAAATTATATACCAAAAGAAAGCAAGAGTACTTTCTATCATTACCATTTATGTTGTTATATTATACACCTATAGCCCCCCAAAAAATGTAGAATGGTCACGTGACAATACCTTTTCTCAAATTCGGGACTGGGGAAGGTACATGCAAACATTTAAACAAGATATTAAGTGTATAAAAGAAAAAAATGTGCAAATATTTTTCTTGTTTACTATTGTTGAGTTTGTGATTCAGTTTTTGAGAAAGTATTAAATTTTTGTAATAATGGATAGTTGCCTTAACGGGTACTGGTGTTTGAACTAAATATGTCCGATAAACCATATTTCCGATCAAGATCAACCTGACGTTCACACTTTTATTTCTTCTTGTTATTCGTTGCAACTGATCTCTGTAAATCGTTGCAAATTCAAAATTTAAACTTCTGGGCAAGCACAATTTTTTTTTTTTATCAGAATTTATTTATTGACTATCATAGTAGCAATGTTACAAGAGTGCGCGCACATTCCAGAAAATATGTTGACAAATAACTACTTAATCATCACCTGTTTCGAAATTCACTACAAATTGAAATTTAACACAGAAATAAAATCTTTAAAACTGCTTTTACAAATAAAACCGGTCATATTATTGAAGCCAATTGGTTACAAGCGATATATTAGTTGTACTAACACATTCTGGATCACAACTTGGGTAGTTTTTTTAATGCAGTTACATTTTTAAAGGTTTGTACAATTAAGATTTGATTTTAGTCAGGTGGCTTAGCGTCAAAGTTTGACTCTCATCGTTACAGATCGGATAAAAGCACCAAACTTTGTAGGTGGATAGAGTACATCCAGGGGGTTGATTTTAGAGGGGGTCCCCAGGTGAAGTACATTCGTTTTAGCGCCTAAAACCTATTTGGCCCTTGCTCCCCAAAATAACAAAATTAAGCATATAATATGCATATATGAAGAAATAACAAAATAACAAAACATAAATAACAAAGTTTAGCATAAAAATATGAAGGGTCAGGGAAAGGCAAAATCACTTCAGATCCGCTTTATCTGAATAGAATTTTGCTAATAGATATACCAAATTAAAAACAAAGAATATTCGTTCCATGCAGTTAAATGTGTACTTTTTACAATAAATCCGTCTTGCATTTTTGTTATGAAGCAAACTGTCTTGTTTGTATAGTGGTTTTCTACTGTGGCTTAATAAATATAATGTTACTTGAACATTCATTATCTCATCCATGTCCTGTAGAATATTAGCCTACATTTTTTCCCTTTCTATTTCTGCAGCCCATTACTTTTAAATTTCAAACCTGTTTTCTTTATTATTTTGGGAATGTAAAAAAAACCATAGATACATGATTCATTTTTCCATATTACATGCCTGCGGTTTAATCAATTTCACAGGCCATTCTTTTTTGTTTTAGGCTACAAATATCTTTATGAAAAGATTTAATCGCGAACAAGATGTCTATAAATAAATGAAAGCTTAAAAGTATATTTCTGAATAACAAATTCGACCTATTATATTTCAAATCCAATATATGTGTTCTCTGTATCTCCAAACATCTCTCTGAATCTCTCTGGAATTCACACACAAGTTTCTTATGGGTTTAGGAATCCAAGATTGACAGAAACTCTAAACAACAGAAGGTTTAGGCAAACTCAAGGCAAAGCCCACTTTACCTGATAGATAATACAACTTTAGCATATTCATATTCATTTACATAACATTATAATCATAAACACTTTAAGTTAACTCAGTCTGACATTTCCTCCTACGTCTTCACCATTTATAACGTAGAACTTTAATAATAAGTCTAAACAACGCTGATCGATAATATTACTGCCATTTATTTGTATAGAGACAAATCTATTCTAACAGAATAAAACACCCAACTGATCTCCATAAGTCCTCATAAACATAATTTGTACTCAAAAGGTATCCACTCAGAAGATATCTCTGAGTTTATAGATTTGAACAAAGACACAACCCAAATTTGTCATTTGAGTTAAATGTTAATTAGGATAAGTGTAAACAGTTGCTGCATTATGTTACATTCTGAGGATTTTCTCACTTGCCCGTATATCATATCGTGACTGAGATACATTAATGCACAGTCCCTCAGTAAACAAATAGGCAGCTCACCAAATTGTTTCAATAACCTGTGTTTTTTGTAACAACGTATTCAGACACAGCATTTAAACAGACGGTCTTGCTGGAATAGATGACGAATGTATGATATGATACACATTAAATTCTTAATCAAAATATGCGGCCGCAAAAATTACCATCCATACAGGTGTTGTCAGTAAAAATAATGGTTCAGGCTATGCAGACTGTGAACATAAACTCCAATCATACACTCAGCTGCCCAGATCGCATTTAAACTAGTATGATCTTTATCATCCAAACAATTATGGAGTATTGATTTATATTCAAATATATATTCATATTTCTGAAATGTTGAGCTCCAATATGTTAAATTTAAGACGTGGGGCCAATTAAATGATGGACGGATGACTTTCTGACCTGAAGCTGGCTACATTTAACCTTTAAACTAGTTTTGTTCTTTACCACACTTTATATTTTAAAGTGTTCTGTATATGTATATTTATTAAATGAAAATTAAATATAGATTCAACCGACTTCACCGCGTTGTCCTCATTATTGTAAAGGTCCGATAACGTTTTGTTACTGAATTGGCACCTGAAAGACTGACCTGAAGATACTTCTTACAAAATTTGTTGTTTTTTTTTCCTCGAATGTAACGATAATTCCGTTACGTTAGATGACTCACTGTTAAGACTTACGCTAACATGACGGTCTCATCATCATAATACATCATTATCATATATATATATATATATATATATATATATATAAATTTTACCTACATAAATAATTATAAAAAATAGCGTAAATGTTTTCTTCAGTGCAAAAAACATTTAATATGAACTGGTAAATCTATATATATATACATATATATATATATATATATATATATATATATATATATATATATATATATATATATGAACAAACCATAATCCACTCTCAACCCATAAAAATACAACAAGTGACTAAACGCCACTGGAAGCTCCGTCGTATTGAAACTTGAGCTAAATTGCTTCCATCGATGATTTTACAGCAATTTTCTTTTCGAAATGTTATTATTCTAATCATATATAATACCCAACGACTGTTCAAGAACCGCCTATTGGCTTATTATATCCTCAATAAGTCCATTGATTTGCCGGTGGACCTTTTCTCTCCAGATATATATTATTTTGATTAAGTGTAAACAAATATTGCTTCATGGTACATTTTCATTATCGCATTATTTTGCATTATTTTATCATTTATTATGATCGAGATAAATAATGATTAAAGGTGTTGACAATTTAACAAATTGTTTCAATCACCTGCATGGGTTCTTCGTAAATACGACTTCAGATATAGCTTTCAAAAAGGATGGTTTCACTGGTAAAGTATATATGTACTAGTATATTCCCTATATATTTTAATGATATTGGTGCTTAATCTTTATTATCCTGGCCATTATGCAATTTTGATTTTTTATCAAAAAAATATTCCTTATCTTCTCTAATATTTAGAACATGAGGGCATTTATACATACAGGACACAGTTCCACATCAATGGATGATGTGACCTGTTGACCTCAAGCGACCTGCAATTATACTTCAACATGATTTTCGTCACAATTTCTACAATAACTGTTCATGATATTTCATTATGGTGTTTTTATTATGTATATTGATTGATGTAAAATGAGTTTAAGAGTCAATCTAGTTTAAAAAATTCCGTTTATCGTTGTAATCGTCTGAAATTTTACGTAAAATCCTGTAATTTTGGACTCGAGCCTTCTGGAAGAACCAGAAACCGAGTTCGGGTGCCCCCCTCCAGAATGATCAGGATTGACCTGTAGATATTTCATACCAAATTTGGTGCTTTTATCGGGCGTGTAACGATAATTCCGTTAAGCAACCTTACTATGAATGGGCACCCTTGAAATGCTCTCGTTAATATTTATTTCACACATGAATGCATTGAATGTATTTAAAATTTGTTTTGACAATTTATATCCGGTGTCGTAACCCTCCAGCGGCCTATATGCACACATGTAGGGTTCTCTAATATATAGGACAGTACCCCTGCAGGCATACAGGGCACCCCGCCACAAGTGTCTGACTAAGAATTCAGGTCACATACATCTATATCACCACTTTGGTGAGACAACATACCCGTCGACATGGATCTTAAGGTTGTATCCCTGAAGGTTTACTTCACTCTCTGATTTTGTCCACATACATTGGCGTGACAAAATACATTTTCCCTGTACGAAAAAAAGTGCAGACGAGGGATTCAAGGATATAAGAAAAAAAGGGTTACTGGTGGACCCCTTAAGGGTTCCTCAGAGTGGAGCCAGTGGGGAACCCTTTAAGGTTCCAGGTAAAACCCTCTAATCAGGGTTCTTCGTGGAACCCTCCTCCGTGGGTTCTATACGTAACCCTGATAATGGGTGCTTCTCAGAACCCTAAAGAAGGGTTCTTCCTGGAACCATGTGGGTATGAAAGGTTCTAGAGGGTTATATATTTATATATATATATATATATATATATATATATATATATATATATATATATATATATATACAGTAAAACCTGGTTGTGTCGAAGTCGAATAGACTGGTGAATTTACCTGAACACAACCGGAGTTCGAGACAACCGATATTCATTATATTCAACCTTCTCCAGACTAAATTATTATCGTTCAATACTGCACATATGTATAAAGCCTATATTATATAGTTCTCACAAATCTTTGCGTGAATGAACAACATAAACTTTATAATACATTTATTTATTTACAATAAATAAGGACATAAGTTCCACAACATCAGAACATCTTTAAAAGGTAGTGATAGTCCTTTAACAGCTGCAGCAATTTGCGGCACAACTCACGAGCCCCTCTAATGGATTCCATTATGTTTGGTTTATTAATAACTTAATTCACGTTTCGAATTAATGCTTTGTCGCCGAAAGAAAAGCATGATCATGAGTGACTAATTTGCCAAACAGGTAAACAACGGACCAGGTGTGTAAACTATCGCGCTTGATATATATATATATATATATATATATATATATATATATATATATATATATGGGTATGATTGATGGAGCGTGCACAGCTGTTATCCAAACAAGCGGCATGAACCTCGAGTCGAGCGTCAGAGCCATCGCGCTTGATGAGTAGGAATTCCTTGCCTGTATTAATAACGTATAACAGGTCCTCACGGCCCAATCCCAATTGACGTGCTGTGCACAACTTTTATCCAAACAGTCAAGCGACATGGCTTCGAGTTAAGCGATAGAAATACTAGCTGGGGACCAACATAACACCTCGACACATCCGGTTTTTCGTCACATCCGAGTTCGACACAAAAGGAGTTAAACTTGTAAGTAAGGTTAACGTTTTAGCTGTGTTTTTTAACAGGGACTCCACATTCGACTTCGACACAAGCAGGAATTCGACTTTACCGAGTTTGACAGAACGAGGTTTCACTATATATATATATATATATATATATATATATATATATATATATATATATATATGTGTGTGTGTGTGTGTGATTGTGTGTGTGTGTAAGGGTGTGCGTGCGTGTGTATATATATATATATATATATATATATATATATATATATAAGAAAGTATTCTGGGATGTCATATCATTTAAAATAATTTAATCAAACGTCATATGTCCTTACTGAAGAGAAACAGTTTGAATGACAAATAAAAAAAAACTATAAAGTATTTCACAGGAAGGTGGGTCATTGCAGGGACCACAGCTAAAAATCACATTTCTATATTAGTTATATCCTGTAAATATGATAAATCCTTCCGGAAGAAATGATAACACGTTTTTAAGGAAACACAGTTGTATTAAGTTGTAAAGATCTACTTGTTAATAATGTGCAACAGCAAAAAAAGTGATCAAAATTGAATACACCTATATAATATATTCTGGCATCTGTGATATAGGGTTAGTGAACACGTAACACAGGTCCTCCCATCCTCATCAGGTCCTCCCATCCCATCCTTGTAGCTCGTGTACATCAAGAATACACTTTTTTTTTAATTTGTTTGCGTGTTCTTTGGTACATCTGTTGTGATTCCAGATCCTCTTGTGTAGTATATCTGTATGATAAAATTAATACTTGTTTATTTCACAAAACAAAATATTTGTAGTGGTTATAGGCCAATGAAATGTAATGCATGCCGTGAGGTTTGCGAGACTTGTGTCACATTGCAGGCGAGCCGGTTAGGCGAGCCTGCCATTAGTGACACAAGCCAAGCAAATCTCATGGCTTGCATTGCCTTTCATTGGGCTATAACTAAGGTGGCCCATAGGTCTCATTCTCGTGTCGCGCCTGGCGCTTCGCGTGCCGCACCTCGCGCTTCGCGCCTTGCGTGTCGCGCCAAGCGCATTAGCGTTTTCCTTTATATACTAGTCTCTGAATATCAATTGCAAATATTACTTTATCATGTGTTAGGTATTCTAACCGCTGAATCAAATTATTTCATCTGGGAATTTGCCTCTTGCATCTAATACATATAAAAGGAATTCAGTTCACGTTTGTTCGCGGTGTTCTCTAAAACCGCGTTGTGTACAATATTGTGCCATACATCATTTTAAAGGTTATTATCCCCGCAGTGACATAGGCGATATGAAAATAAATAATTTTTAATATACATATAATTTTGAGTGATTTTTCCGTTTTTTACCGAGGACAACCGAACTGCCTTCGGCAATCACCGGAATGCGTGCATCGTGGTCACTTAACCTCTAACACTAAGGACTATTGTTCATATGAATAACGTTTGCTTTCAATGAGGGATTTGACCCACGTGCGTGGTCAGTAAAAGAGAAAAACACATGTTTCTCGCTTTATGAAATGGAGAGTTCAACCCAGGAGGATTAATGACAAAACCTAATTCAAGGTCCCGAATTCAGGAACAGGGCAAGGGTGGTGTCGGGGGTCTGAAAATGGGATGCGGACCCACTGCATGGAGTCCCGCTGGGTCCGCTTCTGCTACTTACGATGTATGCATATTTCTGTTTCCTTCTTCAGGAACAGTTTCCTTGCAACGTACATTTAATTAATCTAATGTGTTCCTCACATCAACCTATTCTTTATACGTCCAACGATAGAAACCAGTCAAATATCAACGAAACATTGTATGCCTCCGCGTCCCATTCTGGTTCGCAATGTAAACCATCACTGACCAGGTCTTTAAGGTAAACATACTGGGATATGTTTTTTGCCACGAGCACAGCGCCACAAAATAACAGTAAAAAATTATTTGTACATATCGTTCTCCGAGAGTATCCCACTATAAATCTATATTTTCTTTTAACTTTTATAATAAAAAAATGAGCCAACATTCAATATCTCAATATATATTTCCCAAGCCGCGGTAAAAAGCCCGGTATACCGGGTTAATCAGCTAGTAGTGTATAAGATAATTTACAGTTTTAAAATTAAAATAAATATTAAGTTTCTGCAAAATATCAATTTATATTATACAAAGGGAATGTGTATTTTAATATGAATTACTAGCATCAAGTGAATACCTTTAAACTATAAAAACTGAAATAAACGAATATTTAATTTAAAAATTGAGAGCACGTCTTCTGAATGCATAATTTATATATAATGGTCCTTTTTCACATTAGAAAGGCATCCTTAGGGGGTATTTACGCTATCCAATATAATACCTGACATGTAACGATGGCAAATATATATGAAGTTTAAAAATTGGCTACACATCCGAATGCGTGTCGCGCCAGGCACATTAGCGTTATCTTTCATATACTAGCTTCTGAATATCAATTGCAAATAATACTTTATCATGTGTTAGGTATTCTAACCGCTGAATCAAATTATTTCATCTGCGAATTTGCCTCTTGCATAGTGTTAAGATAATTACCAGTTTTAAAAATAAAATAAATATTAAGTTTCTGCAAAATTTTAATTTATATTATACAAAGGGAATGTGTATTTTAATATGAATTACTAGCATCAAGTAAATACCTTTAAACTATAAAAACTGAAATAAACGAATATTTAATTTAAAATTTGAGAGTACGTCTTCTGAATGCATAATTTATATATAATGGTCCTTTTTCACATTAGAAAGGCATCCTGAGGGGGTATTTACGCTATCCAATATAATACCTGACATGTAACGATGGCAAATATATATGAAGTTTAAAAATTGGCTACACATCCGAATGCGTGTCGCGCCAGGCGCATTAGCGTTATCTTTCATATACTAGCCTATGAATATCAATTGCAAATATTACTTTATCATGCGTTAGGTATTCTAACCGCTGAATCAAATGATTTCATCTGCGAATTTGCCTCTTGCATAGTGTATAAGATAATTTCCAGTTTTAAAAATAAAATAAATATTAAGTTTCTGCAAATGCCTGTTTTAGCTTTGAAACCTTATACATCATTTAGAGTTTTTTATCCAGCTGGCTAAATTTTTATCAAATATAAAAATATGAATATTATTATAATTATATATATAATATATTATATAAATTATATATATTATATATTACTTCCTTCTCTGTTTTCAAGAAGGCTATTATTTACAAATATATCTTTATATTTTATAAACAAATTTTAATTTATGTAATACTAAGGGAATGTGTATTTTAATATGAATTACTAGCATCAAGTGAATATCTTTAAACTATAGAACTGAAATAAGCGAATATTTAATTAAAAATTTGAGAGCACGTCTTCTGAATGCATAATTTATATAAAATGGTCCTTTTTCGCATTAGAAAGGCATCCTGAGGGGGTATTTACGCTATCCAATATAATACCTGACGTGTAACGATGGCAAATATATATGAAGTTTAAAAATTGGCTACACATCCGAATGCATTATTTTGATGGAGCTTAATCTTTGCCACTACAGAAATTTTCAAATTACTTTCTGGTGGAAGAGATGCTGGTGGAGGAGGGGGGGGGGGGGGGGGGGGGGGAGCGACACTGTGCTGAATTGAATACGTGCTTTTAGAAAAGGGCAGTCTGGTTTACCTCAGAATGAGGGGATATATACATCGTTTAGCATGACAATAAAAAAAAGAAACAAATATAAATAACATTAAATGAACTAAACTGAAACCTCGAAATGAAAATATCCATACTATATTTGTCTTCCGATTCTTTCACCCATGTTTAATGCGGTAAAATAAAAATCCGATATAGCCACACTATATAGATATATTTTATATATCACGCATATAAACCGTGTGAATAATGAGTAAGGAGGTGAATACGTCAATCATCATCACTGAGGTTGACCTATATCAGGTAGATGACATTACCCATGACGGTATTTATTTTTTTCTTTCTTTTATTCCATCATATCCATGCTAGGTTATATCCCAATTGGTAAAGGTAAACTACACTAAAATATTCTCAAAGTTAATTTCCTATTTTAGCAATCTTATATTTGCAATTTATAAAAGGGACCCACAGGATTAATTTGCAGTATGAAATAAAAGACGTTTGTCTGATTTACAGGATTTCACAGTTCCCAATTTGGTGTGACCACGTGAGCTAGGCTGGGATCAGGGTCACTTTAAAGGTTCTTAGCGATCCCCAAGAATCCTTCATTTAACTGCTTGAGACTGAAAATGGACATAGCGGATACTTCACTAAAATCACGAGCTTCAGAAGCTGTCCAGGAAAATGGCCCGCAAGAGGTCAAGGTCAGTCATGATGACCATGACGACCCACAAACCGAGCAACGAAAGGAAACAAATGGCCAGCAGACATCCTTGACCTTCACCTTGAACGACAAACCGCCACTGTTGCTAACCATATTTTTCTCACTTCAGGTATTTTTTCTTTGATTTCTAATTTAGTTGAATGCAACCAAAAGACCTAACCCTGTTTATTGTTATTATTTCCAACAACTGATGACACAATAAGTAAATTAAATGTCTCGTCACACGTCACAGTAACATGAGTATGTTTTGCCAAACCCAGTAGGCCATAGAACTATATATCAAACGTCTACCCATTATAGCCTGTGAGACTTTTTTTTCTCACAGAGCATATTGGTAGTGTAAGTATCGTCTGCGATAAAATAATTTAATCGCCTGTTCGTGTGTTCTGTACTAATGGTCTATTTTCAGCAAGCCTTGATGACGTTTGGAGGTCCGCTGACGGCCGCTTACATCATTCACCGCCAGGTTTGTGGTGAGGGAGATCACGTGTTTTTCGCCGAGCTGCTCAGCACTTCGCTCGTCATGTGCGGCGTCTGTACATTTCTCCAGTGCATCATCGGGATCAGGTGTGTGAGTCGTGAGACCTACCTGATGAGACTAATGGTTGAGTTATCCCTTATTGTACTACAATAATAAATTCCTTTTGTTTAATATTAAAATTTTTTTCACCTGAAATACCTTCTCTGTACAAAATAAGGGCATGATCTTCAATCACTGTGTACCTATACACATACTTTAGTCGAAAGTAATTTAAATTTATTTGCTTTTCCTTTAAATTTTGACATGTGTGTTTGGATTTGCAATATCAGAATTATGCAAGTCTCAGTAATAGGCCTAAAGCCGTTATGCCGAATCCAAGTTGATCCCTGTTTCACATTTAACAAACACAGTTTCATAATGAAAGAAATGATTAGATTTAAGCTGTACAAAAACTTATCCTATTTCACCTTCACTTCTACCGTTTGTTTGTGTTAAATGTTTTCATTATGAAATAAAAATTGAAAGAAGGAACTTTAAATAAATTTAAGTGAGTTATGAATATCCCATTCCCTTTCCGTCTCTAGTATATCTACACAAACGTGCGCGTCATAATTTTGGTACAAAATTCGAGGAGTTTAGTATAAAGATGAAAATACGCTGTAATTTTACCGTTATAATCAGTTCTGTTTCAGATAACATTCTATCTCGATCCACTTTAAAGTCACGTGGTTTATGTTTTTAGAATACCAGTCGTCCAGATCAGTTGCTTCTCGTTCTTCCCCCCAATTATCGCCATGATGAGTCTGGAGCAGTGGCGTTGTGACGTGGGTTACAAAACTGTCAATGGCAAGTCCTGAATTATTTTTGGTAACAACCAAAACTGTTGAATAAAGCTAGAAACATTTAAATTTAATATAAAATACCTTATGAATGCGGTTATAAACAATAACGGTAATAAAACCAGAATCTGAGGTATAAACTTTGCAAAAGCGACCCCTAGGGGCGATTGTTGAAGAACGCCTGCCCAACAAAGAACCGAAATCATCAGATTTTGGGAAGCAACTGTCTATGTGTGGGTAATGAATATATGCAAATGATACCAACGAAAATGTTTAATAAATTATTTTTTATTTTTTAAAATGTCATTATGAGCTAGTATTGACGTTTATGCTATTTCAATGGTTTCGTTGTATAGCTAATTTAGATTGCTGTGTTGTGATTCATACTTCCAAGCCGAGTATTCTACAGAGAGAGAAGACCTTAGAACATATCGTTTATATATTATATATGTATTTATTTTATATATATATATATATATATATATATATATATATATATATATATATATATATATATATATAGTCCGATTCATCCCCTCATATCCACCTATTTTTTGGTATGACATTTTTTTCTAGTTTCAAGGGAAATAATTAACGTGTAGAGTATATAGAGTTTTAAAGGACCTAACTTTTAACCAGGTAAATAAATACCTACCTGAAACCTTATTTAACAAACAGAATTGATTTAAAATTTGAGGAATCAGTCTACATTTTACAACATGTAAGACCCGCTTTTGGTGGTCATGGTAATTAGTCACTTGCAAGAACAGCCTCGATTGGCAGCTGCTGACTGGATGATGTCATGTAAACACTCTAAAATATAATCAGCTAAAACAAAGATGGCTTTTCATATCCGCCAGATCATGGTGAAGAGACTAAAAAGTTGGGAAACATAAACTGCGGATTTATTGTAAAATTATTATATATGTAGTTTACTAGGAACTTATCTACAGAAAGCAGGCTGACAGCAGGTGGTGAAACGTACTTAAATATATTATTTGTCTGAGTTGGAGAGAGAACCGCTGTACAACAATATATTTTAATAACACATTAACATATATTGTCCAGGAGCACAAGAATTTCGTCTACAGTCCATATGTTTTTTCTGTAGGTATTTATCCATATATTTATCTGTAAAGTTCAAAATATATTTCAATATTCTATTCTTGAAGCATTTCACAACTGCCGATGTTAGAGGCACAGATGGATAATCATTCAGCGAAGTAAGCTTTATTCATATTTAGTGTGGTACTATCTCTGATTTCTTCCATGAAAGTGGCTACGTTTTCTCAAAGTAATGATCATTAATATGCGATCATAACGCTAACCGTGTAGATGAGGTGAATTCCCTTTTGAGTGCAGACATATTTCTTGCGGCCTGGACAGCCCCCCCCCCCCCCACCTCCTTTCTGGACCCTGCGACCTTTTTAAGGGTTTGTCTTTAGTCCTATTGGGTTTGACCTCTCCTTTTCCTGAATACTGGATCCGTATCTGAAGCAGTTTATAAATACATGATTCCATGTAATTCTGCAGCTACGATGCGAGTGAACACTACCCAAGATGTCAACATCACGGCAACAGCAGGTGGCGCTGATCTGTCAGCAGAATGGATGCCAAGAATGCAGGTGGTACGTAAACGTTTACCGTCTATTTCTCGTAAATTGAAACGTTAAAATTAATTTTATCAACCAACCATCTGTTTATTCAGTTAGTTAGGTAATTCACTGCCTTAACATTTCGATAATTCCCATACTGCGTCCTATAAGTCGAGTGTTGTAGTCGATTCACGGCCCTCCGAGACGGAGGCCAAGGCACCACCAACCAAGTTAGATTCCATACAACTAAGATTCGATGCCTGAAATCTTGTATGAGGTAAAGGCCAAATGCATGTATACAAAACACGTCAAATTTTAGCGGCCTCGAGCCATGTCACCGAGTCAGAATCACAGCTTTCAGATACTAAGGCCGAGTCCGAGGCCGGAGGACCTCGAGGCCAAGACCGTTTGGAGACCGCCAACGCTGCCTTTTACACTTATATAAATGACCAGCACCCTCGTTAATACGACACTTTACACTGCCAATGATCCAATACGCATTGTTAAATGCGCCCAGTTTATACTGATGACTGCGCCTTCTGCACTCCCAAAATGAATTGTCATGATTACTGGGTCCTTATTACTTCTATAGATACTTCCAAATACACTTCCATAAATACTCAGTAAATGCTGTGTCTCCCTTACATTTCTCTAAATTTCTTGTTCATACAACGCCTCTTTTACAATCCCATACATGTACATATCTAGACGCCCTGGTTTCCTAATGTGCCGCCTCCGCGCTACCATTTCTAGACATTACAAGAGCTTATACCCACCAGTCCTGGGAGCGTTTCTTGGTACTGAAACCTTTGACCATTGAACAATATTTCAGTAACACAGTTATACTTGATGCCTTTAGGGGCTTACTGTCATATACGTCTAGTCGCCTAAAAGCCCTCATTCCCCGTTAGAAAGGATGTTTTACAAAATGGAGTTCCAACTTTGCACTACCCTGCCAGCCTGTAGGAACACACAGCAATTTAAATTTTGAAACACCAAATGGCCAAAGGCTGTGTCCGATTTGGAATGATTGTTATTATCTAGCTGAAACATATACTGTGCCTCCGAAGGCAAAAGTCAGAGTATTTTAGAACTGATCAGCGGAATCTCTCTAAGGCACTGACTGCCCATTTGCATGGCCCCTTTCAGAAAATTCAACACCACCTAGCCAGAGGTTGGAACTCCATTATTTATAACATCTTCGAAATTAACACTTTATTTTTCTGTAGCCTGTAATCCTCTGGCATTTTTATTTCAAAAATAGATATCTGGCGCCTTGATTGGGGCTTCTCTAGTTCAAGTGTTCTTGGGGATGACGGGAGTGATGGGTTTTCTGATGGGCTTTATCGGGCCGCTCACGATCACACCAACAGTGGCTTTGGTGGGTCTCTCTCTCTTCAAATCTGTTTCGACTGCCATGGAGACTCACTGGGGCATATCCATGATGTAAGTCAAGACACTTTCACTATTTACCTATTGTTCTCAGTTTCATTGCCTATTTGCTGTCTGCATGTTAATTATTTACAAAACAAGACCCAGGCTTTTAAAAATCCTATAAAACCGTATAACTACAGTAAAGGGGTAAGAGATAAACATTGAATGACGGCCTGTCATTAAGTTAAGCCTTTTCCACAAGCTCAATCCAAAACAGCCTGTTACTAGAGAATGAGACCATGGCTGTGATTGCCCAGACATATTGATTTAACGTATTGATCGAAACTTTGGCGCCTTTTTTTAAATATAGCCAATGGTCTGCATTGTGTTTGCTTTTCAGTTTATTTCCGACTGGTCACATGCTGTCTGCTGGGATTCCTCTCGCAAAGTGAACCTGACTTCCGTTTTTTATCAGGTTTATTCAATAAAAGACCCACTGGTGGCTATAGAGCGCCACCGTGTGCCTGTGTACGAGACTAGATGTACTTAAATTATAATGTCGTGAATCGGATTTGTCAATGAAAACGTTTGCTTTCACTTTTAAGAAACGCCTACTAACCAGATATCAAAATCATTCTGTACTCTTGAAATTATTTCATTTCAGGACAGCATGTCTGGTTCTCCTGTTTTCTCTCTACCTCGGGCGGCTACTACTTCCTTTTCCTACCTTTAGCCGCCAGAGAGGCTTCCACTGGGGCCGGCTTCCGGTGTTTCGGCTGTTTCCGGTAATAAAATACCAAGGAATCTGTATGAAAGACCACTTGTCCAATAAGACCACCTGTGAATAAAGACCACTTTTGGCCAGTCAAACGGGTGGTCATATTACACAGGTTCCACTGTACACAGCAAGGTTATGGTTAAATGCAAATCGCTTCGTTTCAAATGAAAATATTGCAGAGAAAAAGAGCACACGCAAATCCCAAGGCTCTTGAATAATACACGTATGGACCAAAATTACATGTATCAATTGCTGATTCTTTGGATCGCCGTATTGGTACACAACTTCTTTATGTTGGTGAACCATTTTAAAATTTGGAAGCCTTTTTGTAATTCTTACTTCTTCCGCTTCAGATTAGTAATAACCGCTTCAGGTCTGTATTTAGCGGGAAATTATGTAATCATCATACAAACCATTTTACTCATTACACATTAGTTTTAAATATTGTGACATACTTTAACATAAATATGTTCAACAAAAATGTCTGTTAATTTAGACGAAAACAGGAATTGTAACAAAAATACGTTAAGTCAGCATTTAGGAGCATCATTATCCATCCTTTGTATTCATTTATGCTCTTTTCACCAGACGGCGCTGGCCATTGGATTAACTTGGCTCATGTGTTACATCTTGACAGCGACCGGACAGCTGACGTCAGACCCGACATTACCCGAATTCAGGGCGCGGACAGACGCCAAGATGGACGTCGTCTACCAAAGCAAATGGTTCTACATGCCTTATCCAGGTGGCGTGCATGTCATGGATATATGAAATACCTTATGTACAGATCGGGGGGGGGGGGGGGGGGGGGGAATTAGAAAGAAATAAGAAAGAAATTAAATTAGTGATAGGATACAAATACTGAGCAAAAGAAGAAAAAAAATGGAAAGATTGGAAGCATAAATGAGCATATACTGTGTAAAGATTTCTTGAATTTGTCTAATGACTGTCGAAGTTTACTATTACAGTAAATAATGTAGCTTCCGTTAAAAAGTACAAGGCATTTATTTTGTTGTGTTTTAACAGGAGTAACTGATAGTATTTTTCATTGGGATAACACCCACGTAATATTTTTGGCACTAGGCTTGTGTGCACAAGATTGTGGATCAACTGCCAAGCTTGCATATTTCTCGGCGCTCAAACGGACCTTTGGCAAATGTTTTACACAAAAACTGCAAAGGGAGTCAAAAGGAGTAAAAGGACCATTGTCGTAAAAAAACAGGAAAATGTGGAATGAGAAATGTTTCACTGCAGTGGAATATGGATCCAAACCATCCGAGTTTGAGTGCAAGTCCGAGTCCAGGGCACCTAAGTCCGAGTCTAATACAAATCTCAATAGAAATGAAATTTAAAATGGAAATTCGGGACAACATGTTAATGTTAAAAATACCATACGCGAGTCCGGACTTGTCTGTTTTGGTGCCTATTTTGATTGCCGTGGTTGCGCGTCTTTTCAGGAACCTGTGAAAATCTGTAGTATGAGTGGCCATGAAATGGCCACAACATGGTCCTATAGGCAAGGCTAGCTACGCTCGGTCGCGAGAAACCTTGCTCTATCAAGCCTTTTTGAGCTGTGTCATGAATTATGAACCACCATAACGACCGGTCAAATCAAATGTGAGAATAATAAACCGTGCACAGCAGCCAGAGCTGTTCACCGTTTAAACATGAATGCATCGAGCAGCAACTGGATAGGTTTACAAGCTGAATTGGTCGTATACTCGATGCTTTCCTGTTCTTACACGACAGCTCATCTTAAAATAGCAACAAATTATTCTGCAAAGGGCAAGGCATGCACAGGGCATGTATGCGAGTCATTTGATTGGTTCAATTGCCTCGTCCATTGTTTATGAATCAGTTGGCACGCTGACTGGGTGGTACAAGTCATCTCGCGATAGATCTATGCTTAACGATAGGTTTGCTTATTGTAAGGAAGGGAAGGGAGGAAACTTAAATTACATATAGTGAGCTTTCATCGTCGGTGATACAATGTCAATATCTTATTTTGAACTCTGCGTTCTACATCTCGATTCTGGTGTTTCGAATGTATGGATTTTTTACTTTAATATTGGCCAAGCAGTTTTCGAGTTATTATCATATTCCATATTATGAAGGTCAGTGGGGAATGCCCCAGTTCAACGCAAGCGTGTTCATTGGAATGCTTGCCGCCACGGCCAGTTCCATTATCGACTCAGTGGGTGACTACTATGCTACGGCCAGAGTCTGCGCCCTGCCACCCCCGCCAAGGCACGCGATGAACCGTGGTATCGCCCTGGAGGGGATGGGAGGGGTGTTGTGTGGACTGTTCGGAATGGGACATTCCACTACGGCACACAGCGGCGTCATCGGTTTTATTTGCATTACTGGGGTAGGTATTCAGAAAACGAACATTTATATATTTTGAATTTCTGGTTGACAAATTGGTTGGCAGCTTCGATAGACCATACATAAATTAACCAGATTATGATCTAAAATGAAAGATACAATTAAGTGTTGGCTATTGTTGTTCATGGTTTAATATTTTGAGATATGTTACAAAAGTGCTGCTGCTCTATAATTATCTCTCAGTTTTTTTCCAGAAAAGACTAACATACTTTTTTATAGTGTTTTGAGGTGTTGACATCTGAAAAAGATTATCTAAAAGACGGTGGTTTCAGGCTGTGTATACATTAATTTCAAAGCTTTGTAAGTGGTACAGATATGCCTCTCTTTAATAAAAGATGCATTTAATCGAGAAACTGATTGCTTTATTTCGGATGATATGATTTTAAATCGAATCATCGGTAGAGATTCGGTCGAGAGACTTGTATAATCATTTTCTGTATTAATATATTATTTTCAGGTAGTGATAAGGAGGGTCTGGCATTCTGATAGATTAAGGACCATTCTCTCACGTAAAACTTTTTAGGTGGCGAGCAGTTGGATCTGGCTTTCTGATAGATTTAGGTCCATTCTCTTACGTAATACTTTTGAGGTGGTGAGCAGGTGGATCTGGCTTTCTGGTAGATTTAGGTCCATTCTCTCACGTTATACTTTTCAGGTGGTGATCCGATGGACCTGGCTTTGTGATCGATTTAGGACCATTCTCTCACGTAATAAATTTCAGGTGGCCAGCCGATAGATCTTTCTTTCTGATAGATTTATAACCATTCTCTCACGTGATACATTTCAGGTGGCGAGCCGATGAATCTTGTTTTTCTAAAAGATTTAGGTCCATTCTCTCACGTAATACATTTCAGGTGGCAAGCCGATGGATCTTGCTTTCTGATAGATTTAGGTCCATTATCTCATATAATACTTTTCAGGTGGCGAGCCGGTGGACTGGCTTTCTGATAGATTTAGAACCATTCTCTCGCGTAATACTTTTCTGGTGGCGGGCAGGTGGATCTGGCTTTCTGACAGATTAAGGACCATTCTCTCACGCAATACATTTCAAGTGGCGAGCAGGTGGATCTGGCTTTCTGATAGATTTAGGACCATTCTCTCACGTAATACATTTCAGTTGGCGAGCCGAGGGATCTGGCTTTCTGACAGATTAAGGTCCAATTTCTCACGTAATACTTTTCTGGTGGCGGGCAGGTGGATCTGGCTTTCTGACAGATTAAGGACCATTCTCTCACGTAATACATTTCAGGTGGCGAGCCGATGGATCTGGCTTTGGATGAGTTTTGCTCTGATACTCTGTGGTATTATCGGTAAAGTCGGCGCCGTCCTGTCCACCATCCCGGAGCCAGTTATCGGGGGCCTGAACCTGATCCTTATGAGTATGATCATCAGTGTGGCTCTTTCCAACCTCCAGTCAGTAGATCTGGACTCCTCACGTAACCTGACCATTCTTGGGGTGTCCATATTCTCAGGTCTCGTGGTTCCCCTCTGGTTACAGGAGCACAAAAATGCTATTCAAACTGGTACGTTCGTTGAATACTTTTTGGGTTTCACATGTCCTTTACATTGTATTTACTCATAAATGTGGGGAAGACTTTTTCTTCGAGACTTGAGTCATTTTTATCTAAATTGATCAGAAGCACCCAAATTTTAGGTATATATAAAGAACGCAATCATATTTTTCTTTTATATACCTTTAATTGTTCATATATATAGGGGCATTTATTTTAACCACGTTAAGTGAAGAAAATGACGAGACTGCATTTATTTATCAGTCAGCTAGTTCGTAATAATTCAGTCTCCTTACTTCTTGGACAATGGTAAACTCTATAAAAAACAGTAACTAGATAGTCTATGGTGAAACCCATTCCCAAAACCTCGAATTGGCATACATTGCCATTGTTCCTTAATGTAGGAGTATCTCCTTTTGTTGCAGGTTCCCTGGTATTAGATCAAGTTATCACCGTGTTCTTGAGTACCGCCATGTTTGTGGGAGGTGTGGTCGGTTTGGTTCTTGATAACACAGTGCCAGGTATAATATGACACACATATATATATAATATAAACTTATTTATATTACATGGATATTATTATAACTAATCGTGGTACTCTCCATGGCTCAGAATGAGGCGTTTTGTAGACTGTAGAGGTGGAGGAAACCGGAGAACCCGGAGAAAACCACCGGCCTTGGACAGGCAACTACAACCCACTCTTATAGCCACGCCGGGGATTGAAACCGGGTCGCCAGCGGAGAGAGCCGAGCATTTTACCCCTCGACTGTCCAACTTAACTTTTTAACTATTTGAAGATTGTTTTACACAAGAAATGCTTTCTCCAGATGAAGGGATGACTTGCAGAAATAACTGAATTTTCTCAATATTTGTCTTGTGTGTCAAGTTTGTCAAATTGATTTGTCATGCGTGATTCGTTGCTTATGGTGTCTCACCTCAGCAGGGAGTCTTTAAAGGAATATAATTACACAATACACGGATCGTCTTGTTCCTTGATTTGCTATGAAAATGTATCAGGTTGACCGTCGCAAAAAAACCCCAACTTTATCATTTGAAAGCATTACAGATGAACTGAGTCATGTACATTAGAAGGAATTAAGAGTGACCTTTTAATAGATCTTGAATTCTTGATATTTTTATGATTTCCAGGAACTAAAGCAGAGAGGGGATTAATACCATTTATGAAGAGCATGGAGACAGCAGACGGCCAAGATCGACCTGAACTGAAAATTTACGACATTCCATACATAACGCCATTCCTTAAAAGAACTCGTTTCATGGAGAACATGCCATTCTTGCCTTCTTACATTGACAATGGATTATCCTGCTACCGGACGTGTCGAAGGAAAAACAAGTCCCCTGGGGACAAATCTGATCGGAAATTATTCTCATAATTCTGAATATTATCAAATATTTACCTATTGCTAAATAATTTGATTTTTTCAGGCACCGCGTGCATTAATTTTGATCCCCTCATAAAATTTGTTTTTTTTTAATTTTCACAAAAATTCACCGGCTTTAAGGTCCTGACGCTAGGGCATCTCTTTCAAGGAAATAAAATGATAAAATGGGGTGCTTTTACATAATTAACAAAACTGGTGTAACCATGATGGCCGCTGATCGTACGAACATTTTCTGAACTCAACTATAAATAGACAAAAATAAAAAATAGCTCGCCCATCCCCCGGATAAAAGCCTGAGAAAACACACTTTTTTCCATGACTTAATATTTATACATGATGCAGTAATATGGATATACAGGATGAAATAATATATTTCTTAGGCGGCGATGCAGGTTATGTAAAGACAGCGACAGGTCATGCACGACAAACAAGCGATTGCAGTGAACAAATCAATTTTTGTGGTGAAAAATAATTTTAATCCCAGTTTTAAGAATCAAAAACGAAACAGGGAGAAGTAAAATAAACAAGAGTTGTAGCAGATCGGATGTGACATTACATCGACATATGACATTACAAATTGTCTTGTGGTAAAAGGTGGATATCGTGCTGATAAAACTTCAATATACAAACACGCACACACGTATATAAATACACAAATATACCTAAACACGCCTTCACATATATATGAAGATATATATATATATATATATATATATATATATATATATATATATATGAACCATTAAAGATCAATGCTGCCAAAACTGCCATGATTTTCAGAAATATGCAAAGATTTGAGTAAATTTCGAATGTTTCAGCGAGAGCTCAGAGGAAATTGAATTGCAGTTTCGCCAAATGTGAATGGTGTATGAAATAAACATGGACGTGATATATTACTATATGTCCTTTTTTATTGTCTAATGTATGGCTGTGCTATGTATTTCTGATTTCCAAAATTTTTAAATTACAGTACTTATATTAAATGTTAAATGTGGAAAATGTACGTGGCACCGCCAAACCTTTCTGTGCCGCCTTAATAAAAGGGGCGAGTATCTGGTTAACCTTTGCTAAAATATGGATTCAAACAGGCGGAAAAAAGAATCAGTTGTGCTAAAATGAAGGGAAATGGCGGATTTTTGTCAAGTCTCATACCATATTCAATTTGGACTCAAATTTGATTCAAAGGGAAGAATTCTAAGGTAAATTTTAAATGTGCATTAATATTAATACCTGATTTGTTTTATCATATATAAAAAGCGCAAGAATCGAATGGAAGCAACTTTGAAACATTTTTAAATTGAGAGTGCTCCTATTTAAAGGTACATCAACATTTGCGATAATATTAGTATTAACTCATGCTTTTCGGTCATTTAGAATGACTGTTAAAGTTTCCCAGCAAGACCATCCCGGCACCCGGACTTACTTTGCCCAACTGGGCTACTTTATACGATGTTATGGTTCTGTGTGTGAGTAAACACAGTCCACGTGCCTGTTTTCAATAACAAGACTGAGTGGTCAAATTTTTGCATGCGCGACATTTCAAAATCAAGGAGAAGATACTTGAAAGAAGAAACAGATTGAAAACAGCGGTTGGAAGCTTAAACAAACTTAATTTGTAAAGGTAGCAAAACTGACTAAAGTTTTTGCAGTAAATGGTTTACTTATTATTGAATATTGGGTGAATCATATACGCTTGAGGACGTTTTTGGTCGCCGGTTTCATTTTATGGAAAAGGTGATTTCTGTTCAGTAAACACAACGATGTGCTGATGTTTATGTTTTGCGGCAATGGTCGTGGCCAGTGCAAGCTTTTGTCCACTCGTGCACAGGAATACGCAAACAGTTTGAATAAGGACATTTTGGCAGATGCAATATATGTTATTGGGAGCACACTATATTTTCTGTATAATTAATATGCCTAGTTATGTATACGTCCTTTTAAAGTCTCTCACCTATTCCACCAGCTGCAGTACACGTCAATCACGTATCTTTGTTTACTTTTGACAAATTACAACTACGATGCTATATTTAAGCTTTGTGTACGCCTTTCGCACCGATTATGATAAAACAACGATCGATCGCATAACCATGTGCCTGATAGTAAGGATATCATCGCATCTGGGCCATATCACGTGACTAAGCGGCTGTTTCTTTTACGTGACGTACCGGCTGATCCAGGTCAAAGGTGAATTTATAAAGAGCGAGGTGAACAAATGAAAGAGAAATTTGCAGGATTAAATCTACTTTTTTTTCTTTTTCTGGAATGCCTCAGAATGTTTCTTTTTTGATATTTCATATATTTTATTCTCTTTCATAATCGACATCCCATCATTAAATCGAGCTCAAAGTGAACTAAATATGGTTCAATACATTATATTATTATATACAAAATCATTTAACATGAAGACAATTCAAACGACAATCCTCAGGTTTAACATCTTGTATTTAAAATGGAGAGATTTTTTACCCCATTTTTCCACATATTTATTTACTTCTCTATCTTTTCCTGCTACCTTACATTCGATTAATTCTTTATCTTTTATATACATGACAAATATCAAGAGCGAAGGGACTCTTCCTTGCTTACGATATTTAAAAATAACGAACTTATATGTCAATATCAGTGTGTCAATTAGCTTTTAGTATGGAAAATCACTTGAACACCCTGAATATATTATTTCTCTCGTTTATGCTGGCATATAAATCCTTGCCCGACTGGCGCAACTTGTAATATGGAAATAAAGAGATTTGTTCAAAAATTATTCACAGAAAGATGACAAACAGATTCCGTATCCATGAAACAATATGAACATCTATTGGTATCTGCTAATCTCCATATTTATAACATCTCGTTAACAGTCAAAATGTTATGTAAAATTTAAAAAAATTTAAACTCTACTTTGTTTCTCGACAAGTTTCTTGCCTAATTGGCGAGGTGGTGCACAGTAGTGTAAACAAAACTCACCAGAGGTCGTTGATTGTAACAAAAACATGCATTTTCCACACATAACAGAAGGTCTCACTTCCCACACATGAGATCTGTCAAGAAAATTCCAGGACATATATATATATATATATATATATATATATATATATATATATATATATATATATGCACAATAGACCTTTACCCAGCGTGGAGGTTGAGAAAGTCTGTCTATGAATGCCAAGGAGAAATTTGCACAATAGACCAAAACCCCACGATGGAGGTTGATAAATGTTTTGAGGAGTGACCTCTGGTGGAGTTAAAGGTGTAAAATTATTCTTTTTTTACACTGACACACGGTGGCGCTCCGCAGTCCCAGTGGTGAACCTGTGGAAAAGGCCAGGTAGTGGGTATTAACGCGCAGCATTCAGGAGTGAACTCAAGCTGTGCTCTTTCTACAGCGATTTATCTATACCACCTATAAAATCCGAGCTTATATAGAAGCGTTAGATTTCCGCTGCCTCGGGAGCGTATTTTACAGCAAATAGCTTGAAATTATGCAGGTGCAGGTGTACGTCCTGGGGAATAGCTTGAACAAACTATATTTTACGTATATAAATATACGTTAACTTTAGTAAAACTAGAGCCTAATAATTGATGCAAAGACTGTCCTTATTTTTTTTTGTTGAATTAAATCTTGGCAACTTTCATCTGATGCTAACGGTCTGTGGTACAAATCCATATGTCATCTTTGTGACGTGACAAAATGTACACGCATTCCTTAAATTTAGAATTAATTATATTGTTGAGACGCCAGGGTCTATTAAAATGCTTAATGTCAGGGGCCTTACTAAAGGAGACACTTTGACGTAATGTTCGGCCATTTAAGTTAATGTTCACATGGATTGTTTCACTTGATCTAGGATCATACATTTTATTTTATATAGCAAAATTCGTACGCAAAGTTATTTTCCAATACAACGGTGTTTTCTTACACTTTTACATTACACATTTACATTTCAACGTACCAAATTTTTATATAAACTAAATTTTATCTTATATTATTTATAATAAAATGACAATGATTAAATAACAAACTGTAATACCATTTACATGTATTTTTAGTCAAAAACTTTTATTAGATCATATCCTTCATTATTTTTCAATTAGTATTTTATCCCTAAATGCTTTTCACCAATTTTGAATATATATATATAAGGCGTGTGTAAACACGTGATGCACAATTAGACACGTGACGTTTAGACAGATGACACGAGGTCACCTCACGAGGAATACATTGTTATAACAAGCTGACACAAGCCCCTTGGTGATATTTGATCGATTTCTATTCACTGTAGCACTGTCACGCTATGCTTTCACCGTGTTACTCATGACGAGTACTTTATGGACTTTGCGTCCAGGGCACAGCAGGCTAGGCCTAATTATAGGGCAAATGAAATAATAAGATAGATCAGTAATTAACCCAAATAGAATCCGCGGTCAGATTCAGTTTGGTCCTTTTATTACTCAAAAGGAATCTATACTACTAGAACTTCTGTAATTTGGAATTGGTTCTTCAACTTGAGCAAATAGCATTCCCTATTGTTGGCTGATCACAAGGACAGAGACAACTCAAATATGAGACAGTATTGCATATATATATATATATATATATATATATATATATATATATATATTATGCTAAGGTATGTGATGAATCTGAATCACAACCGTCGGTTTCACCTCAATGGCTCATCAGGTGACTGAGGTTCAACTAATTGCGATATTGGTTTTTATTTTTAGCACGGTTGTTTGCCCTAGGACCAAGGCGGAAGGTGGCAGGTGGAAACATATATATATATATATATATATATATATATATATATGTGTGTGTGTGGGGGGGGGGTGGGGGGGTGGGGGTGGAGTTATGGTGTGACACATATCTTGGACAGGTCATATTTTTGGGGCCAGTCTGGCAAAAATACCCCGTTTCAGTTAATAAGACGATTCTGATATGACTTGAGTCATAGTCCAGTCCTGACAGAGTGGTCATTTAGCGTAATTGAAAAAGCCACGAATGGACCGAGATGTTTCTTAATGGGACATAATCAGGAACAAAATCATGTCTATTCTTTCACACTATCAGTTTAGTTTTGCTTTATACAAATGTTTTCCAGCAAAACTATCCCAGCACACGGTCTCATTTCCTCGCATAAGGCTGTTTAACACCATGTTATGGCTCTGCGTGTTGGCTAACACAGTCTGTTTAATAAAGAGGGGCAACATGCTGTGTTTCGGTCAGGGGAAAAATGTATTACATTTTTTTGGGCCAAGTCAGACCGGGCATCTCCTGATTGACACGTGTTTTTGGCTCAGCGTTGCGCACGGCTCCACGCGCTGTTTATGTTGACATCTTACATCGCGCCCGGTTCACTTTTTTAACATTTGTTTATAGGAGAAAGCAACGGATTTCAGGGCATTTTTTAGGCATGAACAGATTTATTTTAAAGGTAAGAAACTTTTTTTCGTATAAACTAAACATGCTTTAATTGGGAGTAGTTTAAGATTGCTTGCATTCACATGTTTGCTCATAAGCACATAACCCAACAGAGAACTCTGACATGATCCTTGAAGTCTTCAATACTGCACCATGATGTATGTTGATTGGATATTGCAGGAATTGAACTGAAGTTGACTGGCATTTCAGCTGCTTATAAATGCTTATGAAACAATGGGTAATGTGTGAGAGCACAAAAAAAACTCATGAGATGTCCTATCAAAGGATATGCAGATTCACGGATCAAAGGTAATTAATTATGAAGCATAACAGCTATTTATATACTGGTGTGCTTATTACTTTATCAAAGGTAATCAAACAATCTTACACCACACCCAATTCAAACTGTTGAACCCATTGTGATATGAGATGATGCAAGAAATATCAACACTAAATGGTAATTCTTATATATACAGCCCAACAAAATATCTAATTTCATATACTGTCAGCTCATTGTCAGATTAATAGAAATTCCATAGTAACACACTGAAATAGAGCATACATTCATGCATTTGCCTGCAGTCTAGCCCACATGGTCAATTTCCTCTGCCGGCTGTTTAGCCTGTGGACTAAACTGCCGGCATCCTGCCGGCTGTTAAGCCACTTCGTTTAATAAATCGTTTAAATTATGCTATTTCAAATCAAATTTATCGTTTACTCTGATACTAAAATTAAAAACTACAAATTTCTTGTTTCAGGTGCTTGTTCATTTAAGAATTATATTTTTTACCTGTATGGAGACTATCATTTGATATGACATGTTATGTAATTACAACCTTTAATTGCTGTTAAATAGTACTTTACGAAATACTTGCATGGGCAGATTTTGTTGGAAATGCATTCCAGCTGATTTCATAATAGAATAGACATTCAAAGGGGTTCTTCTCTTGGTCTTATTCATTTAATAATAGTACATCTGTCATAAAATATCTATAATAACTTTTAAGACTACCCAAAGAAAAATGCGATATCAATATACTACATTTTAATTACTTCCAGCAAATTTCAAAACTTTTAATTTAACATCTTATAAAGCAATATTAATTTTTGAAAGAACGATCTTATGAAAAAGAACCAAGACCACTTTCGGGTAATTTGTTTTGTCTTTACAGTTTCTTTCCGATATTTATTTAGTATATTTTGTAACTTATATAATAATTGAAGGTAACCTTAAAATTTTAGTAATGTTTGGTGTTAACACATGTTAAGTATATACAGTTTTGCTCAAATATTTTATGAAGATTGATAATTTGCTCAGTAAAGTAACTTAATAACAATTTAAAAGAATTTTTGGTAATTTTTGTTTGTTCTTTCAGTTATCTCTCTTTGTAGTTACTTTTCGGTACTTTTCATTATACTGTTTTTGGTTTCTTCTATTATATATGCTTATAACATATTTGCCCTTTATTAAAAGAGATATAGTACACATAAGTAAGTATCTTTATGACGATCATTTCCGTTAAGTATGGTCTTTTTTGGTAATATTCATAAATTTTTCAGATAATTTTCTGTACTTTTCAATTACGTTTCATCATCTAATAGGAGTAGCGAACAATTTTACGCAATTTACGAACTTAGTGACATCCCATAACAGCTTTCCAGTATTTTATAAAGGTATTTTAATCTTTACAGTGACCGTCCCGTAATTTTTCATTACATTTTGACAATTTTTAAACAATCTTTCTCCAGGAACGTTTTGATACTTTATATTTACCTTACGGTAATTTTCGGTGATTTTTAACAACTTTCAGGTGCTGTTTAATTTCTTTTCGTTAATTATCGGGTACTCTATAAGTTTTTTCGGTAATGTGCAGTGACTTTTTCGGTAATTTTCTGTATTTTTCGGTGTTTGAAAGACCACGTAGCGCCTGTCATCTGCGGGAACAGCTAGACACAAAAGGAAGTGTTTATAATATAAAAAGGAACAAGACGTAAGGCGTGTAAGCTCAATTAACCGTTCTGGGAGATTCTTATACGAGGTGACGAAGGTAGCTGTTACACATATGGGATACCTGTTTGATCATTATTAGACCAGACGCATCTTCTTGTAGGTCTGCTCACGCGAGCGACAGAGGTCACAGAAGTTACACAAGAAAACCCGGCCGGTCTCATGGCAACATCTGCTCGTAATCACGCCACCTAACGTTATTCGTCTTCTTGGTGAGTTTCCCTAAACGCACTGAACCATTCAATCATCATCACTACTTGAAGCTCACCGGCTGGATTCCTTTCTTTACAAAGTTTTCTTCTTATAGATCATTTGGAAACTACTGCTATATATATATATATATATAAATATATATATATATATATATATATATATATATATATATATATATATAACATGAGAACCAGTTATCATATCATTTCAGTTATACATTTTGAGATATATCCTGAGACCGTATATGCAGCAAAGCGTATAATTACCATAACAATGCAGAGAGGACACCGGTATATGAAATTCAAACCACCAAGTCCTCGACCTATACATATACCCACCCCCCCCCCCACCCCACTTATGACATTTTTGTTGGTGAACCCAGTTAGGTCAATTGTCTGTTGCCCTATATCACCAATATGCTATGGCTGCTTTTTTAACTTAAGCTTTGATACAAAATTAGTCCTGGGTGACAATTTTGCAAAATATTTTGGACCTTTGATCTTATTCCAAAGGTCACAGATTCCATAGCTGATTCCCTTTTATCGCTCAGTTGAGGTTCCAGTGATCGCTTAGCGATTGCGTACATCTATATATAGTGTGTTCCCTGAGTCTGTCTCTTCATATAGAAACCTTAACGTGTAATGAAAATAAACAATTTTACTTCATACAAGTATTATTGAAAAGCGTAAACGTTGTATTCATATGCATCATTTAATGATCTGTTGCCCATTTTGGTATCCGTACCACATTTAGGCAACAAAAAAAAAATAGTATTTTATCTGCATCCGTTAATTTTCCAAAACAGAAAGAAACTTCTAACATTATTTTTGGTCCCCGAGGCCGTGGAACTATATTTGTGTGTGTAGGTAGTGTAAATGTGTGCGTATTTGTGTGTGTGCTTTTAGATATTCAACTATTCCCATTTGAGGAATTGTTGAGAAATTCCGAAAAAAAAAATCTCAGGCGTTGCCATGGCAGCTGTATATGCGCTCTCTGTTGCTATTGGTTTTATAGATCTTCAGATCAGTATGTGTATGAGCAAAAGTAGATGAACGGTCAGGCAGCCATGCAGCCTTCGGATGAGGATCAGAAGAGATTCACACCAATGCTTGAGATCAGACAACCACGTGTAACAGATGGTCACTGTAAAGAGAATTCAATTCGTTGTTAACAAGGGCCAGCCTGAGCCCACGCTTACACCTGGTCCGGTACTACTCTCTTAACTTTTTCATCAATAACATATCACATGTCCGACTCCTGTACCTCTTTCACCCGGTCTGTAAAATGCGGTTGGCTTCATGTTTGCGGGGTTAAAATTTCTCGATTTTCATTTTTCAAATGTTTCGCGAAGGTTCCATATTCGCGATCTCACCATAGGATATCCAACACAGGTTATATATCCATTATAATTGATTAAATGTATCAAATGACATGTGCGCATATTATCTTAATAATTTGACAAGTGGAAATTGTTCGTTATTTGCAAATAATCTGAAACCAGGCTCCTTATAGAGCGAAACAAGGCTAATCCTATAAAGTAAAATGGAAAGGGGCTAAACTGCCAGCATCCTGCCGGCATTTAGTCCACAGACTTAAGTGCAAGCATTGGGAATTTACCTTCGTCACAGTCTAGCCCACAGGCAAACCTACCGGTAGATGAATGTATGCTCTAATTTCAATGTGATACTCAGTAATTATTTTGACAATTGGCAGATAATACAGGGCTGACTTACCAAGTATGATATTTTGCTGGTCTATATAGAAGAATTACCATTTATGTGAATATTTCTTGCAACATCTCACAAAGCATTCTAAAGCTCAACAGCTTAAATTGGGTGTGGTGGAAGATTGTTTGAGTACCTTCGATCAAGTAAAATGCTGATCTTTGGACCATTTACTGTGGTTTCCTTTTTAATCGCGAGGGTTTTATTTACGCGATATTCGCGAATGTGAAATAATCACGAATATGAATCCCTCGGGAATAAGATGTCCCATCAACTAAGAGGAACAAAAAGGGATGATGCTTCTTCACAAACAGGTTATTAGTTATCACACCCCTCGGAAAAAAACCTAATCAGCAAACTTACATGTGTATGGTATCGAAACTGGCCCATGCATAAAAAGCATTAATTATAGTAAATTCACGTAGTATTCACAAGGGATATATCGACTGTGACACAAATCATAATTTAATGACTGTACTAAAAATGAGTGAGATATTGTAGGTTTCATTCTAAATGTGAAATCAATACAAATACTGCTGTGCTTAGAATATAAAGCTTCTGGTGCAATCGCGAAAATGAAACTCTCGCGAAACGTTCAAAGTGAAGAAGTCACCAAATTTCAGCCTCGCGAATATAAAGCCAACCACAGTATTTGACATCTCCTGGGTTGTGTGTTTTCACACACTAATTATTTGTTTGCTCATAAGCACATAAGCGTATAAACTGTCGTTATGCTTCACACTTGATTAACTTTAATAAAAGAATCTGCATATCCTATGTGAATATTAATATATATATATATATATATATATATATATATATATATATATATATATATATATATATATATATATATATATATAAAATAAGAGCATACATTCGAATGCCGGCAGGTGAGCCTGTGGGCCTCACTGCCGGCAAGGTAAATTCCCCCTTGACGGCAGTTTAGCCACTTCCAAGTGAAAACCACTGAATGAAAATCAAGATGGCAACTCTGGCAACCATCAGAGTTCCCGCAAAATCAGGCCCTCTGCTGAATTCCAGTTATACTCCTGAAAATCTGGCCTGTTGAACTTTAAAAAAAAACACAAAAACGATCATCTTCTCCAAGAGGTAAGCGGGTATTAAACAGAAGTAAGTGTCCCTCACATACGCTTTCTTGCTTATAATGAATATTCATGAGCTTTGTTATGGAGCGATCCTCGCTCAGACTCGAAAAGGGTCAAGCTTCATTAGCCGTGTACCCTTCTCCTCATCCTGCACCCTGCTGCTGTAAATCTATTTCTGTCCAATCAAGCCGCTGCCGTCCAGTTGCCTGGCCGCTGCATTTGCACTCACCCGGAGGCCTGTTCTGCAGAGCATTGACAAGCTTGTGTAACCAGAGGTCATTCCGTGCAACATGAGCGCTCTTGAGTCACTCACACACTGACTGAAAGATAGGTTCAGGATATTTAAAAATACGTATACACGGTGGATTCCTGGAGTATTTTTAATCGTTCGACCAGGAGTCATTGATGGTGCACCGGGTGGCGTTGTGGATGAGTACGAAATTATCGATCTATCTTTGAAACAGATGTGATCAAACTGCTGAGTAAGCGGGCGCGGGATGTCGAAGCTGAAATACACGACCATCAGATCTTTTTGAACAGTGTGTCCAGCAGGTAAAGTACTTTTACGATAATTATTATGTTTTTGTTTAGGTCAATAGGTTGATGATAAAGATTATGCTTTGTGGCTTGTTTAGGTTAATACGTTAAAGATAATTTAAGTTCTTCTTTTTACTTCATTTACTCACACTTCACGTTTACCCAGGCAAAGCACGTGGACCAGTCATACCACGTGGATATATATATATATATATATATATATATATATATATATATATATATATATATATATATATATATATATATGCATAACAAGAGCGTTAAACACCATAAACGCAAGTTTCAGTTCATGATTTGACGCGAAATCCGTACACAGCTATATATAACAATATATTTAAACTTTATAAGGTCTGACAAAAAATACTGGCCTTGCTTGGGTCAGCCTAGCCCATAAGAATGAACTCCTCAATTGTTTTTTTTTCAGTGACTGACGCAATGTGGAGTCCATAGATTGCACCTGCAGTTAACTGTGATTATAACACTCCATACACAACTGTGAGATTTAACATATATCCATTGATTAATGTTCAGTACATCTATGTGTATTTTATTTTTGACCTTACATTACTGTTCTGTTCTCAGCCCTATTTTGCACCAAGGAAGTTAAAATATGAACATAATAGTACACAGGCCTAACGCCTTATACAGGACTGCCACCAAATGCAAGATGTCTACCTGGGCTGTAAATGCTTCAATTCTCTCTGGACAAATAATATCAGTTGTTGATGTTACAGGTGCTTCATGCTTTCCAGAATGGTGATTTTTTATAACAGGCCTTTCGACATACAACATTATGTGAACATTGGTTTATTAAAACCATAGGAAATAGTTTTTATTCAATTTCCTTTCTAAGAGTAACAGACCGTATCGTACTATAACCCCAGTTAGCCCTTTGGTGGGCCGGCGACGCTGAAACCTGTTGCGTCGCCGTCGGCTGCTAGGGTCAGCCTTGTCTCGTCCCAAGACGTGTGATTCCGATCCGCTCTGCTCCTCTCCATCAACACATATCACAGTTGTGGATCCGTAACAAGGGTCAGCCCTATATTCTCGATTACCTTTGATCCCTGGTACCGCTGTTTCTTTATATTTGCTATTAAAGAACAATAACAGACGTAAATGTTAAGTATAAAAATAAAAAAGGTGGTATGTCTCAGAGGTTTAACGAACAAATAATATTTGATGAAAGCTTGAAAAAAAATTGATATGGAATTTCAAACTAAAATTGCTTATTTATCCTAAAAAGTTAACTTTTCGTTGTACCTGTTCAATGAATATCAGAAGATATCGCAACTTTCCTCCTTTTCCATAACTATGTGCTCAGCAAAACGAATTAACATATCCATGTACGATAAACTGCCGAGGAACATCGGTACCGGGGGATATCATTAGGTTCCGGTTCCTGCCTTGTCTCATGACAAAGGATGGGCGATATAAGGAGAATCAGAGCCCCGTAATTCGTTTTCTATAGTATCTTTCTAATCTTTTCATCTTATTATTCAATTATAATGTTGGATAATTGGGTCGGCCGAAAAAAAAACGAGTGAAAGATCAGTAAATGGTGTATATTATCATAACAAGAATAGTCTCTCATGCACACAGGAAGATAAATTGATCTAACGGGAGGTCGCAAATGGTGAGTGAGAGAAGCATTATATATCTGTTGGTTTTATGATCGTCCACCCATGCAATGTAAATACTGTCTATTACATTTCTTGGTATTTCGCAAACTTAATGTTACCACAACATTGTCAGTACAACTTTTTTTTCATTTCTTCTTAGGATGGCGATTTCCAAATTGCCAACATAACTTGACTGCCGGCGTAAAACTAGATATATGACTACATATTACTTATTCAAATTTGGAATGCTAAGCCTTTATGAATGTAAATAACATTATGGTTTGTGTGAATACACATTTTGATTTTCACATCCCTGCTAGTGTCAGTAGTGACCGTTAGGATGTGTTTCTTGCTCCTTGAAGGGGCCCAATCACCTTTCTGACCTTATAAGCTAAAGGTAATCCACTGGAGCTTTCATTAAAATAAGCCAGAAAACAAGGATATCACCGCACAGGGGCTGCTTGTTTTGTTTATATCAACGTATTTATAATATATGGGGGTCCGCCAAAATTATCAAAACAAATTAAACAAGGAAATCTGGCAGCATGTCAGATAAGCCAGAGCTGTGCTAATGGCGTTTTGCAACAAGTGACCTTTCTACCTCCGCATATATGCAACCTACCTCCTTAGATTATGTTTTTCCCTAATGTCAATATTGTTGTGTTTACAAACATGTTGATGAACAGCTTAACACATCCTGCCTCATTAGGCCTCATAAGAACTTTTCGCAATCAAAATTACCCATAGATCATTTATATATACACAGAGGAAGCCAGAAATCACAAATTCTTTTTCAAAAGGTAGGTGAATGGGCAGCTTTAACTCTCGCGCGCTGAATTATGGGAAGTGAAACAACACCAGGCGCGACTCCGATACGGCTTATTGGTATTAATCGTATATTGTTTTAAACTAGCGTCCCCTACCAGTTCATTATTTTGAACTTTGAGATCAGTTTAGTTTAATCCCAAATACCACAGATGGCGCTTGAATATAATGAAGACTGCCTAAAGATAATTTGAAAATGGACAACCAGTAGATAAGACCACATATTTTATTGATAGAATCAAATTATTTGCTGGTGCTCTAGGAACAACTGATTTTTTTTAAATCTGAAAAAAGGAAAAAAAATGAAAAATGTAAAGAAACGGAGGGTCTTTTCCCTTATTATTACCTTATTCAGAGTAACAAACCGCAGTTCAAGACCTAAAACGTGCATATCCGTGGCTTTTCCATGGAGGTGATGCATGACAATAGTCCCGTGTGACCGTCGTCAGTAATTATTGTATCCCCAGAAAAAGTCGGGGGATACTGTGTTTTCATAATGGTCCCTCCACCGCCGCCGCATATAAATCTTGTTGGCGCGATAACTAAAAAAATATTTCATGGATCTTTACCAAACTTAGCATATGTATAGATATCGGTGAGAGGACGACGCCTATTTAAAATGAGGTCATGACCTTTGCTGGGAGAGTGTCCTTGACCTTAAATAGGTCCAAATTTGGGGAAATTTTAAATCACACAAATTCTTAAATATCTCAAGAAATCTTGCATGGTTTGATCCCAAAATCAAGTTGATCGAAGAACATGGATAGGGTTGTCATGTTCTAGAAACTGATGGCGCCACCTATTATTCTTTACTTGTTTTCGTGCCTTTTAATACCCCCAGAATTGCTACTTGACAGTACTGTGAGCATTATAAGTCAAAAACTAATGGTTAGATTTCTTTTATATTAGCATATACATAGATATGGGTTATGGGATGATGTTTATTTAAATTGGGGTCATGACCTTTCCTATGAGATTGGCCTTGACCTTGAATATTCCCATATTTGGTGAAATTCACACAAAATCTTTAATATCTCAGTAAGGGATACATAGAATGATCCAAAAATCAAGTTGACCAAAGATCTCGGATAGCTTTCTCTTTTGCAGAAGACAGGTGGCGCCACCTTGTGTCGTTTTCTTATTTAAATGATGTTAACGCAATAACTATGTAAGAATTTGAAGTACAGCCACCAAACCCACAGGTTTGATGCATCTTATCAACGGCTAACTCAAGTTCGAACATGGATGACCTTGATGCATTTTTTGGAGGTCACAGCAGCGAATATGCTAATACAGGTGGCATCACCTTGTGTCGTTTTCTTGCTTTATCGCCTGTTAATACCCAACCATTGCCACTTGACAGCACTGTTAGCATGATAAATTGAAAAACTAAAGGTCAGATTTCTTTCATAACATGCATATATATATATATATATATTTTTTTTTAAGTTAATTTTTTTTTTTAATTTTAATTTAATTTTTTTTTTTTACATCCTGGATTTTTTTTCTCTTCTGCAGGATACAGGTGGCGCCACCTTGTGTCTTTTTTTATTGCTTTTGCAACTGTTAATACCCCACCATTTTCACTTGACAGCACTGTTAGCGTGATAAATTGAAAACTAAAGGACATATCTCTTTCATATCATGCATATATATTTTTTTAAGTTAAACAAAAATTTTAATTTTAAATTTAATTTTTTTTTAAACTTGGATTTTTTTTCTCTTCTGCAGAATACAGGTGGCGCCACCTTGTGTCGTTTTCTTGCTTTTGCATCTGTTAATAACCCACCATTGCTACTTGACAGCACTGTTAGCATGATAAATTGAAAACTAAAGGACATATCTCTTTCATATCATGCATATATATTTTTTTAAGTTAAACAAAAATTTTAATTTTAAATTTAATTTTTTTTAAATCTTGCATTTTTTTTTCTCATCTGCAGAATACAGGTTGCGCCACCATGTGTCGTTTTCTTGCTTTCGCACCTTGTAATACCCCACCATTGCCACTTCACAGCACTGTGAGCTTGATAAGTTGAAAACTAATGGACAGATTTCTTTCATATCATGTATATAGATATGGGTTACTGAATGAGATATATTTCAATTTGGATCATGACCTCTCCTATGAGAGTAACCTTTACCTTTAATATGCCCATACTTATTAGAAACCATGGTGGCTTGCCAAGTGTCAGTCTCTGCATCTGAATTCAAGATGGGATCCTATTCTTTGAGGCTGGGAGGAGGGGGGGGGGGGGGTTAATTGTCTGAGAATACTATGGCACCTGCGGTGCTAAGAAATATCGAGTGATAATATAGTTTCCAGATGTTTTGGTTGAAAAAGAGGGGCGCGCCACCTATGCTCACTCTTAACCCGTCCCTGATATATGGCTATTTGAGTCCATATACTGGTCATAACGTTTCTGTCTGCAACGGAATCACTGTTCACAGCGGGAGTCTTTACATAAGGCTATGATTGAGGTTTGAGTATACCACAGTACAAATCTCATTTCAATGGTAGGCGCAACTGCCATTATATTCTGTACCTTGCGGGCTTGCACGACTTCGCTGTCAATCACACTATAGCCTTGGGTTGCAGTCGGTCAAAATTGATCAGCCATGCTAGGATATTCTCCAATACGCTGATTAACTTATAACCGTCCGTTAGACTGGCACGTTTTGAAACCGTTTGACCTATGAATCCCAAATTCAGCATACTGTTAGATGTCCCCAAAATCTCCTACCATACCGAAAATTGGGTCAATATGACTTCGTTCCTTCGAGATATTCAGGAAAAACCTCACATTTCCATTAAAAACCTATTATCACACTTCAGGACTGCCTAATATCAAACCACTTATCTGTTTTTCCTAATATTCACTGGAAGTAATCTTCTATATATTACGTATATACATGCCAGAAATTAAGTCCGTTAAGTATAATTTCTCTAAGTTATGGGCCCGAACATAATGGACTTTGTAAAAAAATCAGGAAAATATTTACTCACTTAACATGAAAAATATTGATACAAGCAACTGTTGCAATATATAATATTACTGTTGTAAGATATATCATTAGTGTTGTTAATAAGAATTATGGAAATGGAGTATCCAATGATTGCAATATACTGAAACTGAAAAATATCTAAGTATCCAGTAAGGGTAAACTGGCTATAATGAACTAACCTGGAATCAGGGGGGCTTATATAGGTGATTATACGGTTAAATAGTTGAAAAAAGTCTGATATCACTCCGGTGAGTGGTGCCAAAAATAAGTAACTGTTTACCTCATGTATATGTGTGTTATTTTCTAATATGTTAAATAAATGTTATTAAATTATTGGCATTTGTTGGATCTAGTACCATTTGTTAATTGGAACTATTGTGCAAAGAATGATGTCACACTTGTGAAGCTTTCAGCTTCATTAATTTGTAGATGCATTATATTTAAAGCGATTTATCACATTATTGCTGGAACTATTTGTCATCTTTTGGAGAGAATAACTAAAAATATCTGGATAATAGTAGCTAACTGATAATAAGTATAATGTGGTTTGTACCGATTATTGTACGTGTTGGACATTTTATATAGTTTTTATGATTTATATGAAATAATATTTATGATTTATAATATATATCATCCTATCTTTAAAGTATATTGTAACTAAATTTAAACGTTTCATGTATTGTGATCACTGAGTTTGACAACTGACTCTCTATCAGACAGTATTCTCACCAAAGGTTACTGTTACATCAAAAGTAAACTTATTAAAGGTTACTGTTATACCCTGACAAGTTCAAAGGTAATCAACCACACGCAGTCGCACAAGGCTATCTTACTAATAACAAATAACTTAAAATATGTAAAACTTTTCTAACAAGCATGGTTTGGCTATACATATTGTGAATTTAATGTTTATAAGAACAGGTTACAATAATATAAATAATAAACTCTTCAAAAGTTACTGTAATGTGGATACCGAAAATAAATTGTCTATGGTATATAGTACACCTCATCACCCCAGTAATTACTCTAATGCACATACAATTAGATAATGGCCTTGTGGGTTATCTGTTAATACAGCTATTCATCTAATTAGATGGTGTGGTGTGGCTGTGCACTGATGCATATAGGGTGACTGTCTCCATCACATGTAGTGGTCTGGTTGACAGTACTGCCAACCAGACCACACTGCCAACCAGACCAGTAGTGTTTTAGACCCTATTGTGAGGCCATGTGTTCACTGGTATGGATGCGGTACGACACCCTCCCGCTAGAGGTCGTGCTACTCATAGCGAATCTCTTCGTGTTTGGAATTGTTGGGATCGTCGGGACTGCTTGTCTCAACTGTCAAACTTCAAAATTATAATTTGGTATATTTCTAGGAAACACCTTTTTACATTTCACGTGCATGGTTACAAAATTATCACTTATATTGTGAGGTACTTACCACAACTTGAAACACACTCATGTAACACTGTTCATATAATTGAACGGACTACATTACCCTCTTCACTACATTTTTTATCGACCTCGCTTGTGTATTTAGAAGCCCCGGTGCATTGTGGGGCTTGTGTTTCAAAGCATCCTATCCCTTATCTCCTGTGAATCCAATTCGGTGGTGCTGCTGCATGATGTCGTGCGGGTATACGCATTGGTACAAGGGGCCGGGGATAGTACTTAAACATGTTTGTTCGTTCGGCCTTTAGGATTTTCACCTCTTCAAAATGGCAGCAACCAGGTTGCAGTATACGTTTATACTGCTACAATGTCCGCCGCCCCACGCCGGACCGAACACCGCACCGCACAAATAGACATACACATTTTTCTGTTTGTATCCCCGGACAAAGTCCTGATTACGCCAGGATATAAAATTAGAGGAAGCGTGTGATACTGCCATGTCATGTAGTCCGAACCGGAATGGATTTCTGCAGATGTACATATATGTAGTTAAGTTAGCATTAAAAATAGAGGCGGTAACCTCCACAAAAATATTTAAAATAGTGACCTTGAATCGGCCAAAATGCGTGATTTTGGTAAAACACCATAGCACAAATACAAATTGGCCTTCAAATTTGATACCCAAAAGGGTTCAATCAAGCTCTCCGACTTCCGACAACTCGTGACCTGGACCCTGATCCTCAATTACTGCAGATGTTTTAAAAATGTCTTCATTAAGACCTTGAATTTGTTTGAACCTGGTGACCTTCACCTTGGTTTTAAAGGTCGAATCTGGCAAAGGAAGAATTTGTGTGAACCTCATAACTTTTGAAGTACAGCATATTTTATCTTCCATTTTGATACACGAATTGTTTCAAAGATATTCTCGGACATGTTTGAAATTTGATGACCTTGACCCTGTAAAGTGAATTTATTTGAATGTTTAATAACATTTAGCTCTCAATACAGAGCTAAAGCTTAGTACTTGTAGTCTGTTTTGTAGATGTTGTTCATTCTGTGAAATGATTCATGTAGTATGTGACAGAGCTTTCCTTGTACTTGTCTCGAAACTCGGCCTGACTTCTCGAGTCTAATAAAGTAGAATCCTAGTCCGAGTCGCTGAGAAAATTGACTCGGATCTTGGTTAGAGTCCAAGCCTGGAATGGCATCCTCGATCACCTATGATGTTGAACCGATAGAAAAAAAATTTATTTTGTTTTACCATGTGGGAAAGTACCCATGCAAGCAGGGCCACATCAAGGTATATGTGGTGGTGGGGGGGGGGGGGGGGATAGTTGGCTTAGCTGAAGCTGCGATTTCTCAGTAAGTAACTTATGGACAAAACTAATCGCTATCCCCTATATATAAACCTTTGAAAGCTGTGTCGGTTGTTGGAGACCAGTCGCGCTACACATAAGTGTCCAGTCACCGCCCACGTCGTGCTGTCGAGAATGTCTGAATAGATAATTCTGAAACTTGTATCAATATAGGGTCTTTTCGTTTCTCGATCTGTGCGTCTGTTTTCTCCGGAAATCACTCATATCTCAGGAGTGGTAGGTCTGAAAGTAACTGATATGTCACCCACAGTAAAAAACCGCTTTTGCGCAGTAACTCTGAACAACTGGTTCTCAGCAAACAACATAGTTATTTAACAAAACAATGACCTATTTTATTTCTAATTTTCCTTGTTTGTATGTATAAACCAGATAAAGAAAATTTATTAAACGCCAGTTTTATTCCATCGTTGATTCATCTGATATGACTTATTGATATTTGGTCATAAATCTGAACTATAACACGTCTCATGCTTTCTACCCAGAACTGAAATCTTCAAAGTTATGCTTGGTTATTTTATTGGTTAGTTCGAAGATTGATTAGTCTGTCAGCGAATTTACCCACAATTTTTTTAACGAAAAATCCATCACATTTTGGAGGCAATCTGCAACAATGTAAAATGTTTCCAAAGGGTTCTTTACCATTATGTGACATGGTCCAGCGTCTTGCACCGCGGTATCCGCCTTTGTTCTTGCGGGCAAAGCTTACCTGTGAGCGAAACATGGACTTATTACATTGTGATGTACATTTGTAACCCACACCAACGTTGGATAAGGATCCTTGCGGCGATGTAGTACTATAGGTATGAGAAATTAATAAAGCACTTTGTCCCCATCTGCTTTCTAGTATACCTATAAGGTACATCTGTATTAATTAGAATGAGCCTGCATTAGACTGTGGCCATCACTGAAGGAAAATCACTGAAAACTAGAGATCGTAGAGAAACAGTGGAGGAGTAGGTCTTTTGTTGATGGCTGGAAAGTTTCCTGGTTGACTGAGGGTATATATGAAAACATTTCTTATGCCACTGGATCGATGCAACTTACTTTGGACCGTTTCACTATAATTACCAGGGCTTGTGTTTTAGGGCCTTATAGCTTTCTTACTGCACCGGTGATTACCCCTGCTCAAGAATACCGCAGGGCGGAGAAGTAATCTTTAATTGATTAAAAAAACAACATGTATATTATCATTTTTTTTATTAAATATTACTGCAGTTAGATGTTCTGACACTCACGGTCCTTCCTGATCAGATATATAAGTACATGTTTCCAAACGGCACATGTTGCTTGGAGGAACTCGAGGGTCAAGCACGAATCGGTCAATACTGTATCATTATAATAACAACAAGAATAACCCGACGGACCCCCGAAGTTCCGTTCAATTCATAACTGTCACAGGGGCCGCAATCCCTGACAAAAGACTCTCCCACACGGGGCCCTGCTATTCACGTGTGAGAGCATTGCTGTGAGCTCGGTGTTGATGGGTAGGATTACCATGCGGTGGTGCACAGTCGCTGTCAGCTGTCACGTTTAAGGAACCTTAGTCCTTTTAACTGTTTCTTAACTGAGTCCTAGACGAAACAAAACTACTTATGAAGAATCTTCAGGTGTATTCAACGATATCTTAGAATCATGAATGTTCTTGCATTTCTGTAAACAACTCATTGTTGAGTATCAGAGTACTACATGGTGCGCTGTTCACGTGTGCAGAAGGTAAGTTGGACTTGTTCATATTCTATATTCGACCCCCTCCCACTTTGTTTTCAGTCGCTCCCTCTTTAAAAAGGGTTTCAACCCATTTTGCGGCCTTGACCTCCCGCACCTTATGACCTTACGGTTAATCCATTTATCTACCTTGGGTTGACCACCCCTTTCCAAAATCCTGGACCCGCCCCTGATAACATCGGCCATTGACTGTAGGGCTGTATTCAGAGTTCGACAAAAAACAGGGGAAATGCACCCACCATATGGGCAAATAGCGGAAATACACGGGTACTCGCTAAAACCATGAAAAGACATCAATTGAGCGTCAGTTACTCATTTAGGTACTACTATAGAACGCGGGCTTCAGTCTAACAACCATAGGATACTGCTGCTTGCATCTCAGGGGCGGATCCAGGATTTAGGAAAAGGGGGGGTCTAACCCAGGAGGACTTATGAAAACCCTAAAAAAGGTCCCCAGCTCTGGAAAAGGGGGGTCCAAGCCGCAAGGTTTTGTCTGAAGCCCGAAAAAACGTTGTTTCTGATGAAAAAAAGGGGGGGGGTCCGGACCTCCTGGACCCCCCCCCCCCCGGATCCGCTTCTGCATCTAAATTTGCCACTTATTTTTATCTGCCACTTACACTCTCCTCAATTACATAAATCCTTAACATCATAACGTCCGTCCGTATGTACACTCATTACCTTGTCGAGACAGTGCGTGAGTGATCATATACATTCGCTCTAAAGCCCGCGTTCTATACTGGCTCCCTGATGGATAAAATAATGGCATTTATGTTAGCTAGTTTATATGTCATTCATATATGTATCATATATGTATCATATCATATGTATCATATATAGATATACGGCAGGGGCGATTCCAGGATTTCGAACAATGGGGTCCAACCAGGAGTACTAATGACAAAGTGAAAAAAGGTCCCCAGGTCCGGAAAGGTGGGGGGTTGGGGGATTGGAGGCCGCAAAATTGGCCTGACACCCTTAAAGAAGTTTGCGGCGGCTGAAAAGTAGGGGAGGGGGTCCGGACCCCCTGGACGCCCCCCCCCCCCCCTGATCCGCTTCTGTAGGGACTGGTCTGTGTCCCCGTCTCTCGTCATTTATTCGTCTGTCTGTCCTATCCGTAAATAACCATTATGGGTATAAAGGAACAGGGACGTCAAAACAAGGGGAAGGGGATATATTTTACTGAGGTGGTCGTATGACGAGGTTCTAATGTATATGTCAAGGCCCAGATTGCGATCTGGACAGATCTTAGATCTGTCCAGCCCAAATTGCGATCGCAGTTCAGGCCAGCCCAAATTGCGATCGCAGTTCAGGCTGGCCAGATCTTAGATCTTTGACCTTTATAAACTAAAGGTAATCCCTTGTAGCTTTAACAAAAATAGGCTAGATAACGTGGATATCACCACACACAGGCTGCTTGTTTTGCTTATATCAGCATGTTCATAATATGTGGGGGCCTGCCAAAATAATCAAAACAAATTCTACAAGGGCATCTGGCAGCAAGTCAGATAAGCCAAAGCTTTGCAAATGGCGTTTTGCAACAAGTGACCTTTCCACCTTCGCATATATGCAACCTACCACCTTAGGTTACCTGTTTTTCCCATTTGTGAACAATGCTGTGTTTACAAACATGTTGTTGATAAACAAGTTCATTCTGTTACGAGTACAAACCTGGGCAGATCCAGGAGTCGAACCCAGGTCGGTCCAGGATTTTTCCCTCATTTCTGCTGTGTTTCCATGTATCCGTAAAAATCGTATCCGCAAAAGACGTACGTACGTTCCATAGTGCGCAGTTCGTCAAAACTGTTTCCATAAGTACGTACGTTTTTCTTGCGGATACCCTTCGCGTGCCTCTTTTGAAACTTGAAGGACGACAGGCAGGTAGAAGGTCAATATGTCTCATCACACCTGGCGCCGGGGCACTGTTGGGAAATGTAGGCATTTTTGCCATCCACAAAACGGATGAATCGCTCACAAATCCGTTTCAATGCTGTCCGTTTTTACGGATACGTTTGCGGAGCACGTTAAAACGTACACGTGGAAACAGTTCATCTTAAAAAGAGGGATCCGATTTTTTGCGTACGAGACGTACGAGATTCACGGATGAATGGAAACACAGCTTTATTTGTTTTCGTAACAAAATGGGGGCTCGTCCGGGATAATTAGTCTTGTTCTGATAGCAGAACGCTCTTAAGAGGGGGTGTGTTACGGAGTGACATAAAAGCGGACCGAACTGTCTCGCTAGTGAAGCAGGCTTTTCTAGCGAAGCGGTTGGTACGCCGGACTTGTACTCCGCCGACCTTGGTTCGACTCCCGGATCGGCCCAGGACTTTCCCCTCATTTATTTCATTTTGTTACGAAGACAATTAAATGAGAGAAAATCCTGGGCCGATCCGGGAGTCGAACCCAGGTCGGTCCAGGATTTTCCCCTCATTTATTTGTCTTCGTAACAAAATGGGGGCTCGTCAAACGTGACGGGAAACTATGAGTGGCCCAGGGAATAAGCTCACCAAAGTGTGACTCCTGGGATAATTACTCTTGTTCTGATAGCAGAACGCTCTTAAGAGGGTGTGTGACATAAAAGCGGACCGAACTGTCTCGCTATTGAAGCTGGCTTTTCTAGCGAAGACAGTTCGGTCCGCTTTTATGTCACCCCGTAACAATTCATCCATGACGAAGGCCTAATAAGAACTTTTCACAACCAAATCTACCCATAGAGAAGTAATATATATGTCAAGGTAGAGATTGCGATCTGGTAGAATCGGAGTTTCTACCTGTAGAAACTACGATCGGAGTCTCTGCTGGTAGAAACCATGATCAAAGTTTCTACAGGTAGAAACTCTGATCCTACTGGTAGAGATTTCGATCATGGATTCTACCAGTAGGAACGCCGATCCTACTGGTAGGAACTGCAATTCTACTGATACTATACTGGTAGAGACTCCAATCACAGTTTCTACCTGAAGAAACTGCGATCCTACTGGTAGGAACTTCAAGTAAAATTAATGAAAAAAAAGGAAAGTAAAATATTTAGATGAAAGCCTAAAGGTTAAGTTCATAATAAATACTTGGGATTGATGCCTTGCATGGGCTTTGCATTTTAGCAACTGCCCAGTTGTTTCATTGTTTTTACTTTTTTCAATAAGCAGCTTTTTTGCATGTACCTATTTGTATCAAATTGTATTTATTTTGGGAACATGGTACCATGCAATACTAAATGAGTTGGTGAACCATCCCATGTTTCACTCCTGTGACAGGAAGGAGTGATAGGTGCCTTTTTGTATTATAATTGTATTTATTATGGGGAAATGGTACCATGCAATACCAAATGAGTTTGTAAAACAACCAATGTTTAACTCCTGTGATAGTAAAAGCATGGATCACAATATGGGCTGGTCAAGTTTAGGATCGCAATCTTGGCTGTACAGATCTTAGATCTGTCCAGCCCAGATTGCGATCCTGAAGCAAGAAAGACAGGATCGCAATCTTGACCGGATTAAAATGCGATCACAATCTGGGCTGGACCGGTCTAAGATCTGGCCAGCCTGGATTGCGATCGCAGTTTGGGCCAGCCTGAACTGATATCGCAATTTGGGCTGGATAGATATTAGATCCATCCAGATCACGGTCTTGGCCTTGACATATATATATATATATATATATATATATATATATATATATATATATATGTATATATATATATATATAAATGTTTCGGACACACGAGATTTTGCGATTAAGTGACATAATAACATAATCAAAGTTTAGGGCATGCAACATAGCGACATGCAACCATTTATTTTCAGGTTAAAATGTATATTATAAACTGCAAAACTACAAAGACCATAAAAAACAGATGTTTTTCCAAGGTGATCTCCAAACCTCGATGGTCGTTAGGGGAAATTTAACAGAATGTACAATAGGGGTAGGGTTGTGACCTAGTTTTTAGGGTTGGGGTTTTGCCCCGGCCAAACATTGCCTGCATACGTTGAGGTGTTGTTAATCAGTTAGCTTTCTTGCACTGGACAGAAGTTGGCAGACACTGTAACTGTGTTAAAACGTTGTTTTTGCCCCAGTTGACTGTCAGTCATGATGAGCTATGGTGGTGAAACCATCTGAAAACATGGAGGAATTCAGGTCACTTGGAGAAAACCCAACACCTGTTTAATGAAGATCACAAATGTTATACTTGTTGTATCACACGTATACACGTATATGTACACACACACACACATACACACACACACACATATATATATATATATGCCCAATAATTTTTAGTTTTCTTCGATTAAGTAGAATATTATCAATTGGTACGTTTCAGTTACAATAATTTTATCAAACAGTGTTCCTGTTAAGGCTGTATGGCTGCTAAAGTAAGACGAACATATATTTACCTTATCTTATTTATGTAGACCAAGTAATAACTAGAATACGGGTAGTCGACAAGCGACTACGTGTATCCGCCTAAATCAGAGTGGAACGGGTGAAGTGAGGCATGGATTGAGTGGCAAGGGGAAATAGAGTGTTGCATATTAGCATGGATGTCTGCAGCCAAATGGTGTATGAAGGTTGCCCCCCCCCCTACCACAAAATCCAGAAAGCCGTCCAAGTTGTATACATATGCAAAATTTAAGGCAGATAAGTCAAACCACTACATGTATATGAGTGATTTTAGCCCGTGGCAGACAAACAGATGGACGCTGAGCAAAAATGGTTGCAGGTGACGCCACCAGTTTTGCGTATGATAAAGAGCTATGTGAGAACTATACACATGCAAAACTTTGGCCCAATCGGTCAAACGGTTCCCAAGATATGAGCTTGGATGTCTGCTGCATAAACTAGAATGCAGGTGGCGCCACCTGTCATAAAATCAACAGAGCTGTCGGGGATGTATAAACCTGCAAAATTTTAGGCAGATATGTCAAACCACTGCCGAGATATGAGTGATTTTATCCCATGGCAGACAAACAGACAGGAGCTGTGCAAAAATGGCTGCAGGTGGCGCCACCAGTTTTGCGTATGATAAAGAGCTATGTGAGATCTATACACATGCAAAATTTTGGTCCAATCGGTCAAACGGTTCCCGAGATATGAGCTTGGATGCCTGCAGCGTAAACGTGAATGTAGGTGGCGCCACCTGTAATAAAATCAGAAAAGCTATCCAGGATGTATACGCATGCCGAATTTCAGGTGAATTAGTCAAGTCACTGCAGAGATATGAGTGATTTTAACCAAAGGCAGACGAACAGATGGACACTGTGCAAACATGGTTGCAGGTGGTGCCACCATTTTTTGTGTATGTTATAAAGCTCTCCAAGGGCTACATTTGTGCAAAAAAATTTTCCTGATCGGTCAAACGGTTCCCGAGATATGAGCTTGGATGTCTGCAGCGTAAACGTGAATGTAGGTGGCGCCACCTGTCATAAAATCAGAAAAGCTATCCAGGATGTATACGCATGCCAAATTTCAGGTGAATTAGTCAAGTCACTGCAGAGATATGAGTGATTTTAACCCAAGGCAGACGAACAGATGGACACTGTGCAAACATGGTTGCAGGTGGTGCCACCATTTTTTGTGTATGTTATAAAGCTCTCCAAGGGCTACATTTGTGCAAAAAAATTTTCCTGATCGGTCAAACGGTTCCCGAGATATGAGCTTGGATGTCTGCAGCGTAAACGTGTATGTAGGTGGCGCCACCTGTCACAAAATCAAAAAGCTATCCAGGATGTATACGCATGCCGAATTTCAGGTGAATTAGTCAAGTCACTGCAGAGATATGAGTGATTTTAACCCAAGGCAGACGAACAGATGGACACTGTGCAAACATGGTTGCAGGTGGTGCCACCATTTTTTGTGTATGTTATAAAGCTCTCCAAGGGCTACATTTGTGCAAAAAAATTTTCCTTATCGGTCAAACGGTTCCCGAGATATGAGCTTGGATGTCTGCAGCGTAAACGCGAATGTAGGTGGCGCCACCTGTCATAAAATCAGAAAAGCTATCCAGGATGTTTACGCATGCCGAATTTCAGGTGAATTAGTCAAGTCACTGCAGAGATATGAGTGATTTTAACCCAAGGCAGACGAACAGATGGACAAGTGCAAACATGGTTGCAGGTGGCGTCACCATTTTTTGTGTATGTTATAAAGCTCTCCAAGGGCTACATTTGTGCAAAAAAAAATTTCCTGATCGGTCAAACGGTTCCCGAGATATGTGGCTTTATGTGTGGAAACAGACGCACAAACGGACGCAGAGCGCAGAGGAAAGGTCAGAGGTCAAAACAAAATCGGGGCGCAGCAGTTCACATGTGACCCGAACATAATCCCGGGTTTCGTAAAATTCCGCCCAGCGGTTACAGAGGAGTTCTCCGGACACCTACGCGGCGGCGGCGGCGGCGGCGGCGTGCAGCTGAAAACATAGTACCGCAAAACTCTGTTTTGGCGGATACAATTAGATGTTCTTGCCCATACAGTGTGCACACAGGATTCTCTGTAACGTATACTGTAAGTCAACTTTACTTATTAAACTACAGTCTTTACATAAATTATGAGAGCAACAGATCTACAGTGTTGAAAATCATTCTACAAAATGGTGGATTTAAATAAAATTAATTATTATTTCATTGCCATTCCGATTGTTGATTAATGACTGGCTTGGAAACAAATCATCGATTATTCGATGAATTGTTTCAGTCATAAGAAATATATAATATAGTCTGTCCTACCCAGGTAGCACAAAACATTTTTAAAACATTTGCAATATGTTGCATAAATGTTTCAACAGAACATCTTTTAAAAATGTTTTAAAAACATTTTTAAAATGTTTTTACCAATGGCGCATATATGATACAATAAAACATTTTTAATAAAACATTTTTAAAACATTTTTAAAAGATCTTCAAAAACAGCGCATAAATGTTATAACAAAACATTTTTTTTAAACATTTATAAAACATTTTTTAAACGTTTTTATCAAAGAGCGCATTTATGGGTTCCCAAAACTTTTTTTAAACATTTTAAATACATTTTAAAATGTTTTTTAAATGTTGATGAAAAATGTTTACTTGAAACATTAATGAGACATATTAAAAATGTACAAGATGTAATATGACTTTTCAGGGATTTTCGTGACTGCGTCATTTGTTAATGCCTTAGGTATACTTGTGAATGAAATAGTTAAAAAGATTTTAAAAATGTTAACAAATACAACAAAAAAAGTTTTTAAAAAATTTTGAAAATGTTAATAAAAAATGTTTACTTGGATTATTTATGAGACATATTTAGATTGTACAAGATGTAGTATATATATATATATATATATATATATAACTCTGAAGAAAAACAACACTGTTAATTCACAACAGACTGTTTCACGGGATGCGACCCGATCATCAGGTGAATGTGGTTATATATATATATTAATTAAATATGTGTAATATTAATATATATTAAATATAATCATTTTTTATCTGTGTAAATATGTTACATACAAAGGAACTTTCTATATATAGTAAATATCACAGTAGTGTATAATTTATTAATAAAATTGGCATCTTCAGATCTGAAGTTTAAAAGAGCGAAATCATTATTTTATATTAAAACAAAATTCTGCTTCCCGTTCCATATTTAAACTGGAATCCAGGAGGCAGTTTGTTCAGATTAAATTTTAACCTCAGAAATTAAGCTTTACAAAAAAAAAAGCAAGAATAAAATTGGGCAGTAAGTGTTAAAAAGTACAGCATGTTCATATTATGCTGATAATGTGGTCCTGTGCAGTACAATTATTAGTATGTAACTTATCATATAACCCTCCAGCGACTCATGTTTTTTTATGGATTGCGGCTTAATTTGATCGACTAGAGTTACTGTGTCCCTGTAGAGACCACATTTTGGCGGGAAATTCAGCATACCAGACTAAACAGTTGAAGCGGAGGGTCTGAGTGTTCAAGCTATTGTGAGTATATTTCATTTATCTTTTCCCCTAATTTTCATTCATATTCATAATTTATAATTTCCAAATAGCTATAATAAGTAGCAGAACCATTGGTACATTTGTTTATTAAAACTCATTGTGCCATGATGCATGAAGCTTCAAACAAGGTTTCAATTCAGCTGGAGAGGGGTGACAGCCATCCAACCTGTATACAACAATATCATGACCACAACTGATTCTGCTGTACAAGAAATTTCAAACACACACACATTTATTTATTTAGGGTAGAAAGTATAGAAGTAATAATGATAGAATAGGCACATACTCATATGAAGTTGTTTCTTTTGCCTATATCAGTATGTGTAATTGATCATTTATATAATTTATTATTTATAATATAAACATATATGGCAACATCATCAGCATTTTCCAGGTCATTTTTATAATCAAGTTTACTAAATTTTTATTCAAATTGATTGTTTTATATACATCTTGTTATTGTGTGTGTGTGTGTGTGGTTATTCACTTGTTTTAAGTTAATAAAATTTTGGGTCAACATATTATCCATAGTTTAGGTGCGTCTGCAACAGTCCTAATGAGCTGTCATCCAGTGACATGCCAGCTCTCAAAGCATGCATTACAGAGCTGCATTAGGTGCAAAGAGCACCACTATCAGGCCAAGCCTTATTTGTGACATTCCTGTACAATTAAATGACACACACAGACCACATGATACTGTCTGCTGTGTTCTTTCTCTCTCTCTCTCTCTCTCTCTCTCTCTCTCTCTCTCTATATATATATATATATATATATATATATATATATATATATATATATATATATATATATATATAAAAACTCTCTCTTACTCACTCTCTATATATATTATATAAACTCTCTCTCCCTCTTTTTCTCCCTCTCTCTCTCTCTATATATATATATATACAGAAGCGGATCCAGGGGGGTCCAGGGGGTCCGGACCCCCCCTTTTTCACCCGAAGCAACCTTTTTTAAGGGGTTTTAGACGTAATTTTGCGGCCTGGACCCCCCCTTTTCCAGACCTGATGTCTTTTTTTTTAGGATTTTCATTAGTCCTCCTGGGTTGGACACCCCCTTTTCCTAAATCCTGGATCCGCCCCTGATATACATAAGGCCAAAACAGGTTTCACTGAAAATCATATATATATACATATTATATATATATTATATAAATATATATATATATATATCCTACTGAGCACTAATATATACATTATACATTTATGTATATATACATTATAAAAGAAAAATATTGTATTGGCAACAAAGATATCTCTGAAACAATATGCCGATATCTTTGATATATATAGAAAAAAGATATGTATTGTACTTAAGATAATGTACCATTAAAGTATTTTTAAATTGGTAACGCAAATAATATTGTGGTTTTCTTTATGTTTTCTGAGTAAAGGGAACATTCTGTCTCATCTAGATTCACTTTTTAAAGAAGTGTACTTTTTGTATTATCAATAAATTAAATAATTGTACTCTCCTATCAGATATTTCAGGTATATAGTAATATACTATACAGTATAGACATTCAGTAATTGATTTACATCTTGTATGTAATAGGATAAATAAATTCCTGTCAATGGATTACCTGCCCATTCAAAGTTTTTGTTTAGTGAATTTCATTTATGGTAATATGTACATATCTATTTCTACAGACACAAGAGGCAAAGAAGAAAAAAGAAAGGAAGGGAGCCTGCTCCAGTGGAAGACATCACAGACTCTGATTCAGACTGATGTTTTTTAAATAAATCTCTTTGCTTTACCAATTACTCTTTTCTTTGTTGATACGTAAGAAAATGTTTATCTGGTGTGAAGTTGTAAGCAGAAATTATATAAAATACGCAGCTGTAGTTTCAACAGAGATGAATTAACTCTATCGTTTAAATCCATTTTTTTGGCAAATATGATCATAATATAGATAAAATAATGGGGAAAGTGTTTTTCAACCTTTATATTCATGTGGATTTTTTACTGTGTTGGCACTTCAAAAGCTTGTTACCAATTTGCCATATCCTGCACACACTACAGAAACCCTGTCAATTCAAAATATGAATTAAATCCTTATATATTCACAACGTATGATATAAGCCCATGCAGAACATATCACAAATTGGGTTGTAGGGAATATATTTCAGCATTTAGATAAATGTGAAAATGTTATAAAAATGTTTCTGGGATATTTTGAAGGAAACATTTCTAAAATATCAAAAAAATGTAACTCACAAAATGTTAATAAAATATAATGAAAACGTTTTTAAAATGTTTTACAAAAACTTTTAAAAACATTAAAATAACATTTTTAAAACGTTTAAGCAAAACGTTTTAAAAACTTTTTTTCGAACATACAAAAAAAGTTATAAAAATATCACGAAAAAACAGTTTCAAAACATTTGGCCAAACGTTTATAAAACATTTAAAAAATATTTTTGTGCTAGCTTGGTAGTACCCGTGTCTGCCAGTTTGTCTGGGATAATTTTCATACAAGTGAAGCAGTGTAAACCTCTCTGGTCCAAAGGTTGCAAAAGCTATTCCGCCCACTGCCTGTAATGCCTTTTTATGTGATATATAATGCAAAATATATATGACAAAACAGTTTATAGCGTTTATGACGGAAGACAGGTTCTAACTCCGATATGTATATACTTATGAGAAAAATAAACATTTCGATTGCTCCGGGAAGTTGCCAGAATTTGGCTGTACATTTCATGTAACATTAGCATGCATATTGGAGTTCGAACCAGTCTACCGGAAGATAAGAAGTTGCATCTTGGAGTACTGAAGATGGCGTTGTGCCCCCGTCATCTACATATGATTGGCTGAGAGCAGCGGGGCCATAATAGCGCGGGGAACCAGTCTAACTGATGATGCGCGACCGATCATTGTGACGTCTTTGTGGCGTCAATGTTGTCTAACCACACGCAGCCATAGACAGTTTCATATTCCCGGGGTTAAAATTTCGTGATTTTCATTTTTTTTTCATTGTTTCACGTGGGTTCCATTTTCGCGATTTCACAATACAAAATACATATATAGAGGGTATAACACCTTATTTTGTGAAATAATTAGGTGAAATATGATATGCACAAAATCTTATTAACAAAAATATTGACAGATTATGTCAGATCGAATGGGGAGATCTAATATAATTTAAAATAAAAAAAGCTGAATATACAAGGTCTATTTTTATTCTTGATGTCACACCTTTTACTTTTCAACTTTGACTTCGAAGAATGGACCTCATATTTTCTCGATAGTTATCTTTCGCCCTCTCTTTCTCTCTCTCTCTCTATATATATATTTATATATGTATATATAGAGAGAGAAAGAGAGGGTTCCTTTTTTGTCTGCTTAACAGTGGAAGTGGGTTGCTTGTCTATCAGACTTCAGGTAGTAGAGGTAGTTGAGTCGCCAACCAACAAAAATTAAGGGTAATCGTTTCAGCAGGTTTTAAGTTTTCATATTTTCTGTCTTTTCAGGTTGTTGAAGCCAAGAACTGACCTAAAAACTGGTTACCAGTGTTTTTGGTGATTCCGCTCTAAACCGAAATTTTGAATTAGTGATTTACTTGTGGTTTAAATCATGCAGACATCAGACTGCCTGCTCGAGACGGGAGGCAATGACGTCACTGCTGATCATGGTACGAACATGCAGGAAGTCAGTGCCAACGGCCGCGTAAAACAGGATGATGTTGGAGCAAACATGGAGGCAGACGATGCCAAGACCCCCGACGGCAACCTGACCTTCACTTTGAATGACAAGCCGCCAGTGTTTATTACATTTTTCTTCTCATTGCAGGTACGTTTTTCCTAAAACCACTCATGTAATCATGATGATCATTATTATTATTATTATATAAAAACGAAATTAAAATAATAATATCCATCATCTTCTAAATAATTATAATAGCAATTACTGCTACTACTACTACTTCTAATAATAGTAAAAATAACAACAACAAATAATAATAATATTCCTGCTTTAATTTGAGAATGTGGGCATGTTTTTAAAAAGCGTATTCCCACTCTAAACTTTCGTGTCGCATCCCCAGGCCCCCGGATTTATTTGTCCCAGTTTGGGCTGCAATTTAGCGTAGATACTTTAACCCGAAAGTCACAGTTAGCTTGATGGAAATATTGGTATTGAGGGGGAAAAATAAAAAAAAATAAGAAGAAGGAAAAAAAGAAGAGGAAGAAGAGGGACTGTCTCTTTATAATATATAAATATCCTTGGACCAGCGGTACAAGTGTCAGTTACAACGCTCTGCATCCGATTTCCAGACCTATTCTTTTCTAATCTCTGGCACAGCTTTAGAATCCGCTGTAAGAGTTGGACTGTTTGTTGGAGTATACAGTCTTGTATTGTAACAGGAGGTGCTCGAGTATCACAACAACAAAAGAGATAAATCCTGTCCACAGGCCACATATATCCAGCCAGCGGAGACTGAGAGCCAGCCTGCTTCTTCTTTTACCCTACTGCAAGTTTTTATGTAGCTGCGTTCCACTTCTCAAAACACGGATACGGACACAGATACGGTCGTACCTAATATATATAAATGACATGGTGCCGTACCCGTGTCCGTATACAAGTGGAGACATCCCTTTTGTTATATCCTATGATTATGTCTCTGACTGTATGTGTGTGTAAAAAAAATTATCCAGTACTCGAATATTTAAAGCCTGTGCTCCTTTTGTACAAATAAACATGCATTCTGCCTGCATATCTGCGCGTTCATATTTCATTTTATATTACGCGTACAATTTTCATTTGAACCAGACCTGTCAATCGTACATGATCAACCAATGCAAGCATGCAGCTTTGAATAAAAAAAGGAGAAAAAATATTCTCCGCATGTGATGCCGACAGTATATCCCCGTGTATGATGCAATCAGTATATTTTACTTATCCCTCTGTAATCCCCGTGTATGATGCAGATAGTATATTTAACTGATCCCTCTGTGATCCTCGTGTGTGATGCAATCAGTATATTTTACTGATCCCTCTGTAATCCCCGTGTGTGATGCCGATATTATATTTTAATGATCCCTCTATGATCCCCGCGGGTGATGCTAACAGTATATTTTAATGATTCGTCTATGATCCCCACTTGTGATGTCGACATAATATTTTACTTATCCCCCATGATCCCCGCATGTGAGGCCGACAATATATTATACTGATTCCCCGATTCCCAACTCTAGGTTTGTGATCGACTGAATTGTTCGTTTTGTAAATTGAAACCCAATGTCGTATATGACCCCTTTTTATAACAAACTTTTATTTCATTTTTGCATCCGCCAAAACTGTGTTTTTGATCGGATTCCGCCGCCTCCGCCACGTTTGTTTTCAGAGAACTCATCTGAGCCCCTTGGACCGATCTTTCCGCAACCTGGCAGAGTTAATCATTCACCTATGTAGTTGGGCTTAACAAAGACAGGTGGCGCCACCTGCAATCCTTTATGTTCGGTTGAATCTGGGTGTCTTTGTGATTACAACCGATATATCAGGAGTGGGATGTATTGAGCTGAAATTTTGCATGTCCATAAATCTTGGCCCTCTCCATCTCATATTCGAGACTGCTGGCGCCACCTCCAAACATTTTTGCGTGGCGTTCATCCATGCATTTGCCATATGTTTGTCGTAGTATTAGGTTCAATGTAGTGGTCTTAAACTTTGCATGTCTATCCTTCTTGGATACCTCCATCTCGTACTCAAGATTGATGGTGTCATCTTTAATCATTTTTGCATGGCGTCCATCCTTACGCTTGCATTGGTTTGCCATATTGGCCTGAAATTGTGCATACATCTTGAATATCTTCATCTCGCTTTCGATACTGGTGGCGCCATCTGCAATGGTTTTCAAGTGGTGTCCATCTGTCCGTTTGTTTTGGGTAAAAATCGCTCATATATCAGGAGCTAATTGATGTATCAGTCTGAAATTTTGCATGTTTATCCGTCTGTGATTGCTTTGTTGTATACCAGACAGGTGGCGCCACCAGCTTTTCCGGTATTATAGAATACATTGACGCACTTTATCTCAATAGTTGATTGGTGCCTCCGCCTGAAATTTTGCATGGCGTTTCCATCTGAAGATCTGTTTTTGTACCAACTGAACATATATAAGAAGTTTAATTGGCATCACTGATGCCACAAATTTGTAGTCATATTATGTCAGAAACATTCAATGTCTTACTTTACCCATGCCTCTGGGATCTGGCGGATACACGTAGGACTACACATATTTTAGTTTTTTTTAATAAATTGAAAATATTTTAATTTTTTTTCTTCTTTTATGTTGATAAAATAATGGTTTGTAACAATAAGTATTTGATTCAAAAATATTTAATATATTAATGATATATTGATACAAAATTATTATTAATATTAATAAAAGAACGTCGGTATATGGGTCTGTGCCAAGTCGAAACTTAATCCGTAGACAATAGGGATCTTTAAATGGTCCTGACCCATCTGAAGTTTGGTTGAACCTATAACCGACATCGGGGTTATTGTATCCAATATCCAATATTATTTATGGGGTCTAATCCATACCAAGATGGGTTAGATCGGAAGACTGCAGGCAACTAAATTCGATTGTTTTTTAGTGCCACCTTTTGTTCCTGCAAAGATACCCATTTTATATGTTGAACATTAAAATAATGCTAGAATAAAAATTTGTGCGGAGCATTACCAGGCAGCACAATAATCCCGAGGAATTAACGGTAGAAATGCTTCTCTGACGTCATTACATTTCATCTCGTTTCAGCAAGCTTTGATGACGTTTGGCTCTCCGCTGACGGCCGCTTACATCATTCACCGCCAGGTTTGTGGTGAGGGAGATCACGTGTTCTTCGCCGAGCTGCTCAGCACCACGCTCGTCATGTGCGGCGTCTGTACCTTCCTCCAGTGCGTCATCGGTGTGAGGTTAGGCTGTTTCTGGGATAAGAATCCACAAGGTTTGCTGACAAGCCTTATGTGATTGTAGTTTTGAAATTAATATTTAACTCGTCATGTTAGCCATTGAGCTACCCCTTTGTCCTTCGTCTGTCTGTCTTTCGGCGACAACGGTCCCCGTCAACAGGCCCCAAATCGTAATCCTAAGGCCCAGGATATTCAAACTGCACATGCTTGCAGATCCTGAACGGTCCCCTGTGTACACAGGAAAGTAGGTCACTATGACCTATATTATCTGATATATATTTAATACAGGTTTCTGCACGTATTAGGGCACGAATTCTTTGTATTAGACCTGGGAAGTTACAATTTTAAATGCAATCTGGCTGTTGTAAATTTCTGTGATATATAAAAATGTGCAAAGGCATCTATTAATAAGGCGTTAGCTTAAAGTCATGGTACATGGGCCACAAATTGTCCCTAATGTCCACCAAGCTTTAGATCAATCACGAATGGCTATTATTGTATCCCAAGACAAAGTCGGGGGATACTATGTTTTCATACCGGTCCCGCCGCCGCCGCCGCCGCCGCATATAAATCTTGTTGGCGCGATAACCCAAAAAATATTTCACGGAACTTTACCAAACTTGGTATATGTATAGATATGGGTAAGAGGACGACGCCTATTTAAAATGAGGTCATGACCTTTACTAGGAGAGTGTCCTTGACCTTGAATAGGTCCAATTTTGGGGAAAATCACACAAATTCTCTAATATCTCAAGAAATCCTGCATAGATTTATCCCAAAATCAAGTTGATGGAAGATCATGGATGGGGTTGTCATGTTCCAGAAACTGGTGGCGCCACCTATTATTCATTACTTGTATTCATGCCTTTTAATACCCCCAAAATTGCCACCTTGCAGTACTGTGAGCATTATTAGTCAAAAACTAATGGACAGATTTCTTTTATATTTTGCATATACATAGGTATGGGTTATGGGATGATGTTTATTTAAATTGGGGTCATGACCTTTCTTATGATAGTGGCCTTGACCTTGAATATTGCCATATATGGTAAAAATCACACACCTCTTATGATATCTCCAGTGTTGATAGCCATATGGATTTCAAACATGACTTATGTATGGCTCACCACTAAAGTAAGAACCCTATAGGTTCTAGGGTCATGAGGTCAAAGGTCGAGGTCACTGGACTGGCATTTTAAAAGATACTGTGGATGCATTTTAAGCCAAACTTTCATCCCAGGTCTTCCATCTTGAATATATAGCTCACTTGCCAATAGTGGATGATCCATATAAATTTTGGGGTCACAAGGTCAAAGGTCAAGGCCACAGGAGCCATCTGTCCAAAAATTAGTTCCTGGAAGATAATTCCTGCTTTTATTGATGTTTGGATTTCAAACATGACATGTATGTGTCCCATTGGAAAAGCAAGACCTGAATTGATTTTGGGGTCATGAGGTCAAAGGTCAAGGTCACAGGACATATCTTTAAAAAGATGAAGCATTTTCAGCCAAACTTTCATCCCAGGTCTTCCATCTTGAATATATAGCTCACTTGCCAGTAGTGGATAATCCATATAAATTTTGGGGTCACAAGGTCAAAGGTCAAAGGTCAAGGCCACAGGAGCTATCTGTCCAAAAATTAGTTTCTGGATGATAATTCCTTCTTTTATTGATGTATGGATTTCAAACTTGACTTGTATTTGACCCATTGGAAAAGCAAGACCCGGAATGATTTGGGGGTCATGAGGTCAAAAGGTCAAGGTCACAGGAAACCACTTTAAAAAGGTTGTGGATGCAATTTCAGCCAAACAATTCATCTCAGATCTTTCATCTTGCACATATAGTTCACCTGCCAAGAGTGGAAGACCCCTATCAATTTTGAGGTCACAAGGTCAAAGGTGAAGGTCACAGGAGCCATCTGTCCAAAAATTAGTTTCTGGATGATAATTCCTACTTTTATTGATGTATGGATTTCAAACTTGACTTGTATATGTCCCATTGGAAAAGCAATACCTGAATTGATTTTGGGGTCATGAGGTCAAAGGTCAAGGTCACAGGACACATCTTTGAAAAGATGTGGATGCATTTTCAGCCAAACATTTCATCTCAGATCTTTCATCTTGCACATAACGTTCTCCTGCCAAGAAAGGAAGAACACTATCAATTTTGAGGTCACAAGGTCAAAGGTGAAGGTCACAGGAGCCACCTGTCAAAAAAAATTAGTTTCTGGATGATAATTCCTGCTTTATTGATGTATAGATTTCAAACTTGACTTGCATATGTCCCATTGGAAAAGCAAGACCCAAATTGATTTTGGGGTCATGAGGTCAAAGGTCAAGGTCACAGGACACATCTTTAAAAAGATCAAGGTCACAGGACCAACATCTTCAACAAGATTGTGGATTGTTAGATGGAAGAAACAATAAATATGCCAAGTGTCAGTATATGCTGCTAAAAATGGAGGTCTGTTCTTAAAGGGGGGGGGGGGGAGGCTACTATGTCTGGGGATACTCTGGCAGCTGCGGTGCCAAAAATGTCTAGTGTTACATGAAGCTGGTGCATAAACCAGCAACTTGTGTGGCAGAGTTATGTCATAAAGCCAAGTACAAAAAAACTTTGGGATGGATAACATATGATACACCCTTGTCAAAACAACTGGCACAAAACAGGACAAGGATAATATTAACCACCACTTTGCCAAAACACCCAGATCAAGGTTTTGGTGAGTTAGGGCTTAATAAAATAATGTTTATAGAATCAAATAATTAATGGGAGTATTTACTTCATGAATTTATTATGTATGAGAATGTTTTCTTAAATACTGTGTGTGGAAAATGTATATGCATCCAACAAACATACCGGTAGTTGTACTTTCTCGTTACCATCAAGCTAGGTTAATTTTAGGTTATTATATACTCACTTCATATTTCAATATTTAGGTTTGGATCTGCCATCAGTTCCTATATTAATTTAGAAATTACTTTATTAGCATGTTTAATAGTTTATATTATGTACACAGGCCAAGTTTATAGAAGGCCTGTGAAACAATATGGCCCAATGCTTGTGTTTGTTGGAACCAAAATGCTGTCTATATGGAGGCATCTGACTTATAATGTATGGTGGTGCCAAATGATAATTGTCAAGCAACTCCTCTTTGGCCACAAATCCAAAATGTCTGCTTTTGGTCTTAGATTGTCAGAAACAATGCCAATTAAATGTGTTTTAAAGGGGGGCAGGGCATTTTCCCATACTTTGAATTTTTATACTATTTGGGAATTTTGCAAATGGTCCAGCACAGCACCATTTAACAGAATCTATGATAACTGGAGGATGAACTCAGCCTATGGAAAACCTGTCCAGACTGAAATTGCAGCGATCTGTCCCAAAACAAGATTGGTAGATGTGCTAGTTAAGTGTATATTAATGTATTTAAGGCCACATCAAAATTATTTATTGTTCTACTGAATATAAAAGTAAAAATTGTGTGAGAGTGCAAATTGTTTTATTTTTTTTTTAATTTTATCTGGTTGAGACCCATTACATGGAATATTGCTGCCTTAATTGCCCGGAAAAATACAAATTAACTTCAGGCCTTGAAATGGCGCATATTATAAATACCAAATGTAGCCCATTTTCCATATCTTCAAGATGGAAATTTTTAATGGATTCAAAGCAAAAACACAAATCAACAAATCATGTATATAATCAGTTAATTGGAACACCACAAACAGGAACAATTAAAGTTAGCTTAAATGTACCTGTTAATATTAGTGGTGTGCCGATCAATTGATTAAATGGATGATTGGTCACTTTCTTCTAAAATCAATTAAATCAATTGCATTTTTGCATAATCAATTAAAAACGATTATGTATAATACACATATGTGCAAAGAATCTTATCCTGGTATACGAACAGCATCAAAATGGAACCTTGCGCAGCCAACAATAGTCCGACAGCAATTCGACCTTGGACATTGATGGTTTCATTATGAATACCAATATACATGTCACACTGTTTACTAGGGTCAATAATTTAGATACTCATACAGATTTCAAGGAATTTATATAGAAAATACATAAAATAATCTATTAATAAACAATCATCAGTCTATTTTATTTTTCAGTCATCAATTTTTTATGATTATAAAACCAATTTCTACCACTAGTAAATATAATCACATTTTATGCTCAAAGTCAAGAGGTACATTTGAGTCACCATGGAAACCATTAAAACATCACAATTCTAGCATACTTTACTGCAGTACACTCCATGTTTTGATTGAAACAGGGCTAAAGTATGTTTCTCTGTTAAAAGAAATGTGTAAATAATTTAACAGGAAGATCTATATGCCTTTATTTGTTCATGGGTAATCGGTAGTCTAGGAAGCACCTAAATGCACACTTAAAGTACATTTTCCTTTGACCTTAGTTTTAATGTGTTATGTGTCTCACAGGAAATATTGTTACAACGGGGAATTAGGGGAGTTCTTCCCTGGCCATAACACAGTCACACGGCGCGTCAGGTGAATAACTGAGACAGTCCAAGTTGGATATTGTGCTGTTTTATTTCCAGTTGTCTTGGTTTACATGTTGATGATGGCGTGGGTCTGTCTGCCAGTTCCCAGCCCAACACAGGATTTTGTATCAGTATTACTACGTCACAAACCTTTACATCATCTTACACTTTTTCTATTGGATATTGGATGTGTGTCATTATGACATACCTGAATGTTTAGATAACCATATATGGCTTCGGCTTTCGCCTACGCACAAACTTTTTCCTTGTTTTACCTAAAGCTCATGTAATATCATTATATTCCTGTCATTAATATATTCAGGGTACATATTTGTCTCCTGATCAATTCTGTGTGACCCAGCTACTTACTGACTCACTTTTGGTACAGTTTTCCTGTCCTAAATTACTGCCTCATGCGCAGGCCGGTATTCACCGTACCTTTGACTTTTATATCATTTTACACTGTCATCCAGATCTAAACCTGGCTTCTGCTGATGCCTATAATAACAGAATCTATTTTGGCTTACTTGATTAAGTTTACATTCACATGGCTATAACAATTATACCAGTCTATAGTAATCACTGGTTGTCTGCATTCAGAATTTATGTCCATTAAAATACTCATTTATCAGCTTCTTTTCTAAACCTATATGCTAACCGACATATGGAGATCGGAATCCAAACACCTGTCTTACAATGGTAGACAATGCGTTGGTACACCAATTTAGGCTATTATCATTTCTCTCTGTCGCTCTATCTGTCTTTCCATCTGCTGAACTGGTAACTGATCTTATGTGTACCAAAATATTGCGTTAAAATCAGTAATTAATTATAATAGATATTAACACCTCTTACCACATAACAATATTGCAAGTATGCTCAAGTGGACAAAATTTGTTTTTGCTTTTATATTATTAAAACTTCATTGGCTCACACTTTCGGTATCACACAGGGGGTAACTTGTATTATGGAGCAAAGTCATGATAATGCCAAGCATATTTAGCTTTGTTTAAATAAATGAAATGCTTCAAGAGCCACTTAAATTCGCTATCAACATAGTAAAAACATTTGGCAATCAATGCTGCCTGGCTCTTTCAGACCCAGTATGTCTTTCACATGCCAAATACAGACTGTTGTGAAACCAAATCCAAAATATTTTGCACAATCACATACTTAAAGCATTTTATAACTCATTAACAAAACTAATTGAATTAACTGTTTTGAAACCTGACCAGGGAGATGGTGTAAGTAAAAACATTTTGGCACGTATGAAAAATATTGTGACCAGGGTATGACATAGGCTAGTACTTAAGACAGTGAACTATGGAATGAAATGTGTCTAGTTTGAACCAACCAGTTTCCAGGGTTTGACATTAACATTTGAAAGTACTTGCCTTGTGGGGCCAGTAAAATCTAGCCTCTCTAGCATTACATGAATTTGACTTGTCCTACAAAATCATTGATCGCAACCAGAAACACAGAAAGTGTATTCCACATACATGAAAATTTTGCTACAATAAATGTTTAAATGTTTGTTTCTAAAAAATATACAGATAAATATAATGGTAATTGTATCCCCAGACAAAGTCGGGGGATACTATGTTTTCATACCGGTCCCGCCGCCGCCGCCGCCGCCGCATATAAATCTTGTTGGCGCGATAACCCAAAAAATATTTCACCGAACTTTACCAAACTTAGTATATATATAGATATGGGTAAGAGGACGACGCCTATTTAAAATGAGGTCATGACCTTTACTAGGAGATTGTCCTTGATCTTGAATAGGTCCAATTTCGGGGAAAATCACACAAATTCTTGAAATATCTCAAGAAATCTTGCATGGATTTATCCCAAAATCAAGTTGATGGAAGATCATGAATAGGGTTGTCATGTTCCAGAAACTGGTGGCGCCACCTATTATTCTTTACTTGTTTTCGTGCCGTTTAATACCTCCAAAATTGCCACCTTACAGTACTGTGAGCATTATAAGTCAAAAACTAATGGACAGATTTCTTTTATATTATGCATATACATAGGTATGGGTTATGGGATGATGTTTATTAAAATTGGGGTCATGACCTTTCTTATGATAGTGGCCTTGACCTTGAATATTGCCATATATGGTAAAAATCACACACCTCTTATGATATCTCCAGTGTTGATAGCCATATGGATTTCAAACATGACTTATGTATGGCCCACCACTAAAGTAAGAACCCTATAGGTTCTAGGGTCATGAGGTCAAAGGTCAAGGTCAATGGACTGGCATTTTAAAAGATACTGTGGATGCATTTTAAAGCCAAACTTTCATCCCAGGTCTTCCATCTTGAATATATAGCTCATTTGCCAATAGTGGATGATCCATATAAATTTTGGGGTCACAAGGTCAAAGGTCAAGGCCACAGGAGCTATATGTCCAAAAATTAGTTTCTGGATGATAATTCCTGCTTTTATTGATGTATGGATTTCAAACTTGACTTGTATATGTCCCATTGGAAAAGAAATACCAAAATTGATTTAGGGGTCATGAGGTCAAAGGTCAAGGTCACAGGACACATCTTTAAAAAGATTGAGGATGCATTTTCAGCCAAACATTTCATCTCAGATCTTTCATCTTGCACATATTGTTTACCTGCCGAAAGAGGAAGAACCCTATTAATTTTGAGGTCACAAGGTCAAAGGTGAAGTTCACAGGAGCCATCTGTCCAAAAATTAGTTTCTGGATGATAATTCCTTCTTTTATTGATGTATGGATTTCAAACTTGACTTGTATTTGACCCATTGGAAAAGCAAGACCCAAATTGATTTTGGGGTCATGAGGTCAAAGGTCAAGGTCACAGGACACATCTTTAAAAAGATCAAGGTCACAGGACCACCATCTTCAACAAGATTGTGGATTGTTAGATGGAAGAAACAATAAATATGCCAAGTGTCAGTATATGCTGCTAAAAATGGGGGTCTATTCTTAAAGGGGGGGGGGCTACTATGTCTGGGGATACTCTGGCACCTGCGGTGCCAAGAAATGTCTAGTTTTAAAATGTTTTTTTTTTGTTTTTCATAAAGTAAGCTCGATTAAAATATAGTATGTGAAGATTAATTACTGGGGTCTTGGTCTACACTCCGTCCTTCGGAAAATAAATATGCCAAGTGTCAGTATATGCTGCTAAAAATGGGTGTCTATTCTAAAAGGGGGGGGGGCTACTATGTCTGGGGATACTCTGGCACCTGCGGTGCCAAGAAATGTCTAGTTTTAAAATGTTTTTTTGTTTTTCATAAAGTAAGCTCCGTTAAAATATAGTATGTGAAGATTAATTACTAGGGTCTTGGTCTACACTCCGTCCTTCATGTCTGCCGCCCATCCTTCCACGGACGGAGCAGAGTCCGTATACGTCTCAGACCCTGGACGTTTAACCAAATTACATGACATCCAGAGGGAGCATGAGAAAGTCGACGGGAAAATAACGAGTCGGGATTTTGTAACATGCAGTTTGCGACCCATAGGGCTAAAGCGTGCACGATTTTTTTGTCCCGTTGGAACTGAAGAGCTAAATCATCAAAAATGTCTTCATGCTGAAGATAAAGGATATTCAATGATTCTTACTTATTTCTGAAAACAGTTACTTTAATCGCCTGAACATGCACATGGCTTTGTAATCTGATATTTTATTACATGTAGTTATTTAGTTCCTTGCCATCTGTTTTAAATATGAATTCTAAAGTCAGGCGTGATTTAATATGATATGTAAAAGCAACCTGCCTTGTCCATGCAATACTCCCCATTTTCACACAGGCTATTAATAATCAACCGTAGGAGTTCTTTGAGATGGTCGAGGAAACAGCTGTTATAATTGAGTTCGTTGAGAGAGTTGTAGAAACAGGTGTCAAGAAATGATGCCTTTTCAGAGATTGTTCTCTCAGTTCATAAGTTTCCAGCTGATGTTTATTTTGAGTGCCACACAGGTTGTTTCTTTCAGCTGTCCCTTTCAGCTGAGCGCCTTTACCGATGGGTCGCTTTGTTTTGAAATAAACTAATCGTACTTGCTCTGTTTATTTTTACTTCTTTGACTACTGCTCAGCAACTATATTAGTAACACATACTTTAGTAAGTATAATATAAAGTGTGTTTTCATGTTTATAATCTACCAATATATCTCAATACCTACATCAGTATAATTTCTTTTAATGTATCCCAAGACAAAGTCGGGATACTATGGTGTGCTTGGTCGCGCCGCCGCCGCCGCCGAGATTTCTTCTAAACTCGATAACTCAAAACATATTTCATGGATCTTTACCAAACTTGACATGTGCATAGATATATGGGGAGAAAATAAATAATGGGAAAATAAATAATGGGTCCTGACCTTACTCGGAGAGTGACCTTGACCTTGAATAAAGTTAATTTTTGGGGAAATTCACACAAATTCTTTAATATCTCAAGAAATTTGCATGGATTGATCCAAAAATCAAGTTGACCGAAGATCTTGGATAGTGTTGTCATGTATCGGAAACTAGGGGCGCCACCTATTATCCTTTTCTTGTTTTCGTGCCGTTTAATACCCCATCATTTCCACTTGACAGTACTGTGAGCATAATAAGTCAAAAACCAATGGACAGATTTCTTTCGTATTACGCATATACATAGACATGGGTTATGGGATGATGTATATTTAAATTGGGAACATTACCGTTCCTTTGAGAGTGGCCTTGACCTTATTTATTGCCCATATATGGTAAAAATCACCGAAAAACATAAATATCTCATAAAGGGCTGCCGGATGCATGGATTGGTCCAAAAATAAAATTGACCGAAGATCTTGGATAGCTTTGTTTTCTGCGGAAGACAGGTGTCGCCACCTTCTGTATTTTTAGCGAACCTGTGAGCTAATGCGATGGTGTTGCGTCGTCTTGCGTCCGTCGTCTGTCGTCCGTATTCTGTCCGTTAACCCATATCTCGAAAACGACAAGCGCTAGCATCACGAAATATTATGCAAAAATTAGCCAACTGAAAAACTATAAAGGATTTTGCTTATTTTTGGGCTAACTGCATTTTCTTAGATTTTAAAGAGAAAAAGCTAAAAAAAATTTTTAAATCTTCTCCTCCAAAACGGTCTGGCCAAATTGTTCAGTATTTCACAGAAGTAATCTGTTATACCATCTCTCTCAAGTTTGTTCGAATGTTGGTTTTTGGCCGAGTTACAAGAAGTAGAAATTAGTCATCTGTCAAAAAAAGCATACTAAAATTTCATCACCAACTTTTAGGCCAATGTTGGTCATATGAATCATATCTGAAATTGAGGTATTGGTGGCGCCACCTGCATCGACCTTTTTTGTACTGGGGTCATCAGTGCCTGCATCATACTGAGGACTACAAAGAACTTCTTCACTGAAACCATATGGCCAAAATGTTAAATATCAAACAGAAATTGTACTTTATTGTTCAAATGGTCTCTGTTTAATGACTTTTGGCTGAGTTATGAGTAATTGAATTTAGTCATATGCCATTACAGCCATTTATAGCTCAGCTGACTATAAGTCATTTGAGCTATAGTCGTGGTCCTTTGTCCGTCGTCCGTCCGTCCGTCCGGCCGTCCGTTAACAGGGCACGTTTTAAAACCGTTGGACCTACGAATCCAAAATTTTGCATACCATTAATTGTCCCCAAAATCTCTTACCATACCAAAAATTGGGTCATTAGGACTTCGTTCCTTTGAGATATTAAGAAAACCTCTGTTTTCCATATAAAAGCCATTGTTACACTTCAAGGCTGACTAATATCAAACCACTGATCTGTTTTTGCTCATATTTAGTATTCATATTCTTCCATACATTTTCTATGAACATACCGAAAATTAGGTCAGTATTAGGTCGTTATTATTTTAAAGTTATGGGCCAAAATATAATGCAATTTTAAAAAAACCAGGGAATATATTTACTCATCTAACATGAGAATTGCTGAAGCTGGAGACTTTTTTTCAGGAATATAACTTTATTTAATCCAGATTCAATTGTTTACAAAAAAATTAGATCTGAATTTTGCAAATTTTTCAAGTTATTAGCATAAATAAAAAATCAATACCTTAAATTTTGTCTAACTTTGGCAATGGCACGTTTTTTCCCTGTAAGCACTGTTGATTTAATTTTCACAGCATATAAACATAAGGATTTAATCTTTTAAAATCTGAAATTTCAAAGGAATTAATTGAAAAGAGTAGCTTTTATACATGTTTTCATACACCATGTCAAGTGTTTACATCCAGTCCACCTAGTAGTACAGCTTTCACTTGCATTATGTAACCCACCCCAGGCAGCTTGCCTTGGCTCAGCTTGGCCACTACTAGCAGGCTTCCCTTCTGCCTTCAGGTTTGTTCAAATGGTTTTGGTTCAGTGCTTTTTGGCTGAGTTACGGGAAGCTGAACTTAGCCATTTTGCTGTATCTTCCTATATGAGTGATAAACCTGCAAAACATTTTTCGACTGACGCCACTGAAGCCCATTTGTTTAATATTTTACAAGAATAACCCCCACAATATTTCTTATAACGATTGTCTATAATGGTTCCAAATGAATAATTTTTTGCTGAATTTTGGAGATTGAATTGAGTCATTTTACCATATATGTTAGCTGTGTGAAGCAGTTACATCTAGCCTGGAACCAGTTTATCAGCATCTATAACATCATGCCACTAGATTTCAGGTTAAATAGCTTGAAAGACTGAACACTATTTCAGATTTGCAATAGGCGAAAGGTCAGCCTGGATCTATTTATTGCTTTGGCAGACTGGCAACTGTATCAGATTTGGCAACAGGTCAAGAGTTCACTCAGTGCAGCCAGGTATAGGTCTAGATTTCACTCAGTGCTGTAGCTGGATTCTATTTATAGCTTTGGCCGACTGCCAACTATGTCAGATTATTTAACAGGTCAAGAGTTCACTCAGTGCAGCCAGGTACAGGTCAAAAGTTCACTCAGTCTAGCCAGGTGCAGATCAAGAGTTCACTCAGTGCAGTAGCTTGAGCCAGCAATATGTCTCAGTTCACTCGGGGCAACTGCCTTTCTCACCTAAGCCTGGTCAGCCCAGTGCATCAAACTCGGGAAGTTTGAGGTATTGGCCTGATATTTTGACCTGTCAATGCGTCTTTGGTGGCTTTCTCGTTCAAAAGACAGGTGTCACCACCTACAATAACTTTTGCAGAGTATATGTGCCTGTTTATTTCTCCTGAGGAATTTGATATATCAGCCTGAAATTGGGCAAATTAATACATATCGAAAAGCTTTGCCGTAATCAAGACTGGTGGCACTGCCTACAATATTTTTTGCAAAGTGTGTGTCCCTGCTTATTTCTCAGGAGGGGATATCAGCCCGAAATTGGGCATATGTATACATCTGCGATACCTTCGTCGTATACAAGACATGTAGGCCTACTTGAAAAGTAATTGCCCAGCATTGAAGCATTATACCTGGTGTATAAACCCTTGCACAGGTTCGCATTAGGCATGTAGGTCTTGTTCCTGTTTTCGCACCTTTTAATACCCCATCATTTACACTTGACAGTATTGTGAGCGTTAAAGGTCAAAAACTAATGGACAGATTGGGCTGAAATTGTGCACGTCCATTGATCTTGGACACTATCTTTTATTCAAGGCTGGTGGCGCCATCTGAAATCGTTTTCTTGTGGTTCCATCCGTTCATTTGTTACAGGTGAAAATTGCTCATATCTGAAGAGTCGTTCAATGTGTTGGTCTTCTATTTAGGATGTATATCCATCTTGTTGAGTTTTCTCGTTAACAAGATAGGTGGCGATACCTACCTTACCAATTTTATAGTATAAATTAATCCCTTTTTTCAAAAATGATTCACCGTATTGGCCCCCAAATTTGGTGTAAATGTTGTTTCTAATGTTAATAGATGGGAGAAACCATGGTCGCTTGCCAAGTGTCAGTGTATCCTGCTGAAGGTGAGGGCCCATTCTTAAAGGGGGGGGGGGGGGGGGGGGGTAATTGTCTTGGGAAAGTATGGCACCAATGTCTAGTTCTTTGATGCTCTTAAATTTAATCAGTATTTTCTTCAGTTAAAGGAGCAGGTGTTCAGAATCCTGAAATATGTGTGGCTGATCAATTTTATCATGGTTTATACGTGTTTCAGGTCCAAGAAGGCTAGATTTCCTCCTATGTGTATCTATTGTCAGTGTCTTTACTTTTGTATATTTCCAGGATACCGGTCATCCAGAGTAGCTCGTTCTCATTCTTTCCACCAATCATCGCCATGATGAGTCTGGAACAGTGGCGCTGTGACGTGTTGCCGAGAACAGACAATGGTAAGGTTTCTCTTCTTCGTATACATAATTTCTCACCTCTCAAAGAGATTGAAATTATTCCAGAATTTTTCAGTACAGAAGAAACTAGAAATCTACATTCTAATGAATGCAAGCTTCACTTATTCGGCACACATCCCCAGGTTCATTCGTGCAGAAGTGACTGTATATTTGTCAATATTCCTTGATGGTGTTCCTGGATCCGCGTGATGTGCCGGATTCACAACAAAATCAAATCGACTCTTCTTTGGCCTATTCCAGAAATACCCTGAAATTTAATGAGACTCCATTCATGATTGCGTGAGTTATGGGGATGCAACGCGCCCCCCCCCCCCCGGCAGAGGCAATAATTCCATTTATATCCGACTGTATATACTATAGGTGGACTAAATATCTACAATTATAGGATTCCTGATACGCTCACAATGTTATTAAGATAGGAGCAGATGGCCTGTAAAAGAGTTTATTAAAATCAAAGGGTAAAAAGCTGCATTTATTACCGATAACTTTTCACAACGGTTAAAAAATGTAATATCATGTAACAATATTCCTGTCCCACGGGTCTTTTCTTATTTAGTAGGCTTCATTCATAAATAACCCGTCACAGTGCCCGATCTCGGATAGTTCTGGATAATCAGCCAGAGAGCGGGGAAGCTAAGATTGGACATTTGTTGTCGATGATCTTACTGGCCAAGATCTGTATATTGCAGAAACAATGATTGTAAACCTTACTTCCGGTATCAACGCCACGTCATCAGCGGGGCTGGATCTGTCCGTACAGTGGAGGCCGAGAATGCAGATAGTAAGTACTCCACAACTAGTACAAATCAGAAACCATTTATATTTTTAAAAAAATAATGATGATGAATTTTTGTGTTCGGATACGATTATTAATATCTCTGAATAGACCTTTCCCTATACCTAAGCGACACCTGTCGGCGAGAAGTGACACTCAGTGTCCGGATTCCGTTATATCGACAACCTATACTTTATGTTTAGGGCTCAGGTTCCTGCGACAGTTTCTGGTTTGTATTTTATTTCATTTTACCAAAATTAGGATCTTCTGTGTCAAATATCTGAGCTGAAACAAATGTTGTTGAAATAAGATATGTTGTCATAAGTATTCACTTGGTAAATATAGAAATTAAAAATTACCAAAAAGGAAGGCAAAATCATCAAAGCGATACCGTACACACCGTACTAACTTAAGGTTTTCATCCGTTTTAGTGTGGTAATTTCTGTCATGTTATCTCTTGAAGATATCCGGGGCCCTGGTCACTGCATCTCTGGTGCAGGTCATACTTGGAGTGACGGGAATTATGGGATTCCTCATGCGTTTTATCGGGCCGCTTACGATCACACCAACAGTGGCTCTAGTGGGACTATCCCTGTTTAAGTCTGTGTCGTCTGCCATGGAAACCCACTGGGGAATATCTATGATGTGAGTGCTAAAAGAAATAAAGACTTTCATGTCTTTAAGTACAATATATGTCATGGAAAGGCGCTTATTTGTATAATACTTTTGTAAATTATACAAATACAAAATTTGAAATGATCTTATTTGTTCACAATATTGAAATTTCAGTCGTAGCATATATGGATAAGGTAAATGTTCATGCGATAAGAGAAAACGTTCTTGTCCAATATGCACTTAGTGAATACTGTTGTGGCTTGTCGTCTTCCCATATTTTGTTGTTTCGTCAATCCATCTGTCTTGGGATACTTTGGCATCTCTGATGCCATAAATTGGAAACCGTGTCATGTCAGGAACTTCAATGCCGTACTTTGTTAATGGCCTCTGTGAATTGATGGATACCTGTAGTCGGTTGATGACTGCCCGTTTTCTAGTCTGTAATAAAAAATGCGCAATATAGTGTAAACCGGAAAATGTTTTCTTGAAGTGTGACAAATTAACATTTGGAAGTTTCACAGTTAGGACAAGTAATCAAGGCCGGCTCGGCCGAAGTTCGTTTAGAATGAAAAACAGCTTTTGTCGAAAGGGTAACGTAATTATTCATTAGGATTACCTTGATAAATATGCGATTAATCAGTACCTGCAATTAAACTGTTTACTTGGATTCAGGTCGGCCTGCCTGGTTCTGCTCTTTTCACTCTACCTTGGCCAAGTGCGGGTTCCGTTTCCGGCCTTCAACAAACAGAAGGGCTTCCACTGGGGCAGACTTCCAGTTTTCAGATTATTTCCGGTATTATATGTTTGTTACATTTTGTATACTAGCTAGCTTAATGACCAAAATAGATAGATCATTCTCGTTCATCTACAGGCGAAATTTCAGGTAGTGATGGTTTCTTCATTAAGTCGATATTTAAGATTGTACTGTTATTTGAAAAGAATGTATTGCTCTTCTTTACCAGCCGTAAATGCGATTTTTTGCAACCTTCTTTGACATATATTCCTACGGAATTAAAAGATTATGAATGACTTTTATTTTCAAAGTTAAACAAAAAATTTCAATAGCCATGTGAAGTGATGATCAACTCGTTTCATAAGACAATGATGTAAAGTACCACTGACAAGTGTTACCACTGTTTTGTGTGTAGACAAATGTGTCAGTTGTTTGATGGGGCTGACCTTTCTCTTATGTATACACCAGACGGCCCTTGCCATGGGTTTGGCTTGGCTCACGTGCTACATCCTAACAGCGACCGGACAGCTGACGTCAGACCCGACATTACCCGAGTACAGGGCGCGGACAGACGCTAAGATGGACGCCGTCTACCAGAGCAAATGGTTCTACATGCCTTATCCAGGTAACATACAAGTCTTTCATCATATATTTATAAATATATATATGTGTGTGTGTCTATGAAAATTAATCTTTTCTATGTTGAATTACAGTTTTTTTTGTAAATTAGACTGAACATTATGCATTAAAGATATGTTTAACGTCCGTGGGGAAGGGAATCGAAAATATGATATGGTCGTCGGTCTTGGATAGTCTGAGCTGGTCAACAAACCTCTGAAGCCTGTGGATTTCCCCCATCCGTCAATGATGACATGACGAAAATTGAAGAGGAAGCGAGTGAAATATTAAAAAAAAGGGTCTTGCCAAGATTTGAGGATACTATATCATTATTGATGATGGATATGTTCGTACTTAACATCTGTACATGTACTTTCTAATTCAGGTCAATGGGGCATTCCCCAGTTCAGTGTGAGCGTGTTCATTGGAATGCTTGCCGCCACGGCTAGCTCCATTATTGACTCGGTGGGTGACTACTATGCCACGGCCCGAGTCTGCTCCCTGCCACCCCCGCCGAAGCACGCGGTTAATCGTGGTATCGCCCTGGAGGGTCTAGGAGGGGTGTTGTGTGGACTCTTCGGAGCTGGCCATTCTACTACGTCGCACAGTGGCGTCATTGGCTTCATCTGCATTACCGGGGTACGTTATATCATCAGACCTTCGATCAGACCATTAAATATGATTCTATGTTCGCGGTCATCCTTAGGTCGTTCCTCCGGCTCCTTAATGGACGAAACGGGCCTATTGGCCAGCAAACTGTCCTGCAGCTTTAATCCCACCCCGAGACTGTCGAAGTACTTTTCTGTCGTAGTTCCATGCCCTTATCAAATTTCGTAACCACTCTAGGGGGCTTCAGTTTTTTCCCCTACAGACTGAAAATCAGATGTCGCAAGTCGCATATCAGAATTCAGGATATACCGCTAAAATGTATTATATTAGATAATTGTATCCGCCAAAGCAAAGCTTTGCGGATAATATGTTTTTGACCGGGTTCCGCCGCCGCCGCCGCGTTCGTTTCCGGAATAGAACTCTGAGACCACTGGACAGATTTTTCCGAAACTTTACACGATTATCGGGGCACATGTGAACTGGTGCCAAAATATTTCGCGTTGACCTCTGACCTTTCCTCTGTCCAGTACGTCCATCTGTGCGTCTGTTTTGACACATTAACCCACATATCTTCAGACACGTTTGACCAATCAGGGAAAAAATGCTCAAATGTAGCTCTTGGATAGCTTTATAACATACATGAAAAATGGTGTCGCCAACTGCAACCATTTTTGCACAGCGTCCATCTGTTCATCTGCTATGGGATAAAATCACTCGTATCTCTGCAGTGAATTGACTTATCCACCTGAAATTTTGCATGTGTATTCATCCTGGATAGCTTTCTTGATTTTTTGGAGGCGCCACCTACCTTCACGTTCAGGCTGCAGACATCCAGGCTTATATCTCCGGACTGGTTTGACTTATCTGGCTAAAATTTTGCAATTGTAAACAACTTGGATAACTTCCAGGATTTTGTGGCAGGTGGCGCCACGTATATACACATATCAGCTGCAGACATCCATGCTAATATGCAACACACCCCTGTTTATTTCCTCTTGTCATTGAATCCATTCCTCAATCTACCCGTCCCACTCTGATTTCGGCGGATACACGTAGTCGCTTGTCGACTACCCGTATTCTAGTTTATAGTCGTGTTCCTCTGCAAAGAGTGCTTTCTGTAACATTGCACAGAGTAGTAAATCCAAAAGAAAGATCTGAGATCCCTTCAGATGGATATTGATTATCGATTAATGGTGAAAGTTAATTATTTATTAGTTTGGTTAGCGACCTAAGCCGTATAATTTTGCAGGTGGCGTGCAGATGGATCTGGCTTTCTGCTAGATTTAGGACCATTCTCTCACGTAATACTCTTTTGGTGGCGGGCAGGTGGATCTGTCTTTCTGACAGATTAAGGGCCATTCTCTCACGTAATACATTTCAGGTGGCGAGCCGATGGATCTGGCTTTGGATGAGTTTTGCGCTGATACTCTGTGGTATTATCGGTAAAGTCGGCGCCGTCCTCTCCACCATCCCGGAGCCAGTTATTGGGGGCCTGAACCTTGTACTGATGGGGATGGTAGTCAGTGTTGCTCTGTCAAATCTACAGACCGTAGACCTAGAGGCCCCTCGTAACCTGACCATACTCGGTGTGTCTATTCTGGCGGGTCTGGTTGTTCCTTTGTGGGTTCAGGAACATAAAGATGTTATACAGACAGGTGAGTGCTGTATTATCCTGGTTTAAAGAGTCCAATCACCTATCTGACCTTTATACACAAAAGGTAATCCCTTAGAGCTTTTATGAAAATAGGCAAAAAAAGTTGATATCACCGCACACAGGCTGTTTGTTTAGTGTATTTCAACATGTTTATAACATGTGGGGACCTGCCAAAATAAAACCAATTCAACAAGGCCATGTGGCAGCATATACAAATAAGCTAGAGTATTGTTAGGGCGTTTTGCAACAAGTGACCTTTTTACCTCCGCATATATGCAACCTAATACCTTAGTTTACATGATTTTCTCCTTTTTCCCCATGATTTTGATAAACAAGTTGATATATCCTTCACCGAGGCCTTCGAAAAACTTTTCACAACCAAAATTACCCTTGGGTAATTTATATAATCACAGAAGAAGCCAGAAATCACTATTTTTTCAAAAGGTTAGTGAATGGGCACCTTTAAAACGTATTTGCACCAGAATTTAGTGACCATGAACACAATCCCATTTCTTCAAAATTAAATACGTCCTCGATCGTTAGTTCTTTACAATAACATTTGTCAAAATAATATTTAACAGTTGGGAACTACCTGCCACGTGCAGCGTTGAATCAAAATTATTCAAGTTCAAATTGTATTGCATTAAGTTTTTTTTTTTTATAATTTTAAATATCTACTTTTTAATGCTCTTCTTGAATCTAAGATTACTTCGAAAGGTATGGCGAAAGGTGACAGAATGTATCATAAGATCATCTTCTGTTCCAGGAGTCGTGGTATTAGACCAGGTCATCACGGTTTTCCTAAGTACAGCCATGTTTGTCGGAGGCGTCACCGGGCTGTTATTAGACAACACTGTGCCAGGTATATAGAACTCCAGATGCTTTTTTTGCATAACCCCATCATAAGAGCCTCGCCCGCAAGATCGATGATAACAATAGACGATTTGGTAAAATTTCACATCATGCTTAACCATTAATCTTACAGACCATTTCCTTGAGCATGTGCACTGTTATGTTTGAATAAATCGATAGATCAGTACTGTTGTTTTTTATCAAATAAAATTAAATACAAATCAAAGGGGTTCGAAATTATCCTGATCGTCAAAATAACAAAGACGTTTTACATTTATCATTCTTAATTAAACAAAATATAATATTTTCATGTTTATATAATCTACCCAGACATTTATTGCCTGTCGTTGTAGGCACGTGGTACCAGTTAAGTTGAAAAGATTCACTGATGATTCAATACATAATAATTAATGTATTTTTAGCTCAGCTGACTATAAGTCATCTGAGCTATAGTCGTGGTCCATTGTCCGTCGTCCGTCCGTCTGTCCGTCCGTCCGTCCGTCCGTCCGTCCGTCCGTCCGTAGATGTGGCACGTTTTGAAACCGTAAGACCTAGGAATCCAAAATTCAGCATAATGTTAGATGTCCCCAAGATCTCCTACCAAGCCGAAAACTGGGTCTTTGCGACTTCATTCCTTTGAGAAATTAAGGAAAAACCTAAATTTTTTATTAAAAACCTATTTTCACACTTTAGGACTGCCTAATATCAAAACCACTCATCTGTTTTTCCTCATATTTCCTATAAATAATCCTCTATATAATTCCTATGTACATGCCAGAAATTAGGTCTGTATTATATAATTTAAAAAAGTTATGGGCCCAAACATAATGCATTTTGTAAATAATCAGGAAAGAAATTTTATCACTTAACACAAAACTTGTTAAAGCTAAGCACTTTTTTCCAGTAATATTACTTTTATTAATCAAAATTAAATTGTATACCCAAAATTAGATCAAAATCTTTTAAATTTTTAAAAATAATAGCAAAATAAAAAATTGGTACCTTAAATTTTGCCCAACTTTGACCATGGCACGTTTTTTTGCTGTAACTGCTGTGGATTTAATTTTCACAGCATGTTTTTGTTAGCATTTCAACTGTTAACACCAAAAATTTGAAACCAGTTGATCAAAAACTGTAGATATTATTCAAGTTTTCAAGCACCATGTCACATATTGCTAGTGTTATGCAGTTTGCTAGAGCTCAGCTCCCAAGCTTCAGCTCTAAGTTCCTTAAATTTGGCATACAGTTAGATTTCTCCAAAATCCCCTACCATGCCAAGAATTTGGTCACTAGGACTTAATTCCTTCGAGATATCAATGAAAAACTTCATTTTTCTATTAAAAACCCAATGTTACACTTTAAGACTGCCTAATATCAAAACCACTGATCTGACTTTGATCATATATAATATACATATTTTTCTATACATTCACTGTGCACATGCCAGAAATGATGTCAGTATTGTGTATTTTTTTAAGTTATGGGCCCAAACATAATGCACTTTGTAAAAAATCATGAAATATATTTACTCCCTTAACAAGGGCATTGCTGAAGCTAGAGATCTTTTTTGTCAGGGATGTAACATTATTTAATCAAGATTCAATTGAATACCCAAAATTAGTTCTGAATTTTTCAAATTTTATAAGTTATTAGTATAAATATAAAATTAGTACCTTAAATTTTGCCCAACTGTGACCATGGCACGTTTGTTTCCCGTGAGCACTGTTGATATAATTTTCATATCATGCACACATAAGGATTTCAGCTTTTTAGTTTAGAAAGCTGAAAGAAATTTGCCAAATAGTGTAGCTTTTATTAATGTTTTTTATGAGACCCTGTCAGACTTTGGCTCTCTCCAGCCCCTCTTGAGTCACCTGTATGTTGACCTTGTTGACCTTTCATCAAATTATGCACGCTTGAGGGGAGAATCCAGGCAGCTTATGGCCAGCCACAGTTGATCCAGGTGTTCAACCCAACTCATCTAGTAGTTTTAACCAACAACATAACAATAAACAATAAATTAATAAATTTTTATTGTTTTTTAATAACAAATTAAAGAAAAATAGAAAAGGAATTTGTTAGTTTATAATAACAGGAAATTAACTTGCAGTTACTGATGATATAAGAATCTTGTATCGATGGGTAGAATGTCACATATTCCAAATAACACCATGCAGTCACCTATGGCATTTTTCATTTCATTTTTAATGATAAAGAAGTAAATAATATTATTCATTACTAATCATTAAGGATTATATGAAGGAATTTAATGATAGACAAAGATGCAGTTGATAATATTAATCTAGATTCCTACTGTGTCTAGTGTGTACATTGATGTGAAATTAGTCCAAAATGAATTTTTTACAGTTATTTTTTAATATAAATAAAAGCCATAAAACCAGGTACTTATGATCATTATTTAAATGTGTGAATTTTGTATATTCTGGATTCTCAACATCATTGTTTGGTGAAAACTGAATAAATACCAGACATGGTGCGAATACTTTGTAATTGTATTTAAATACGAATATGATTATGTACTCCATTATAAAATTTCTTGCATAAAGAATGGGAATTCAGGTAAAAATGAAAGTATATGAATACTCGTGCAAATACTTTCAAAATGTATTCATGAATGCATTCATGAATATATTCTTTAATATTATTTTAATAATCATATCAGTTATATTTCATTTTAAAAAATCATATGATTCTCTTATTATTTTTAATAAAAATTATATTTGGGACAATATTTGTAATTTTTTTAATAAATAGTTAAACTCTTATATTATATGTTCTGCTTATAAGTTATATGGCCAAGTCAAAATCTGTGTGACAGTAGTACTCCATTTGTTAATAAAATAAATGAAATCAATCCTCTTCCCTGTCTCCAAAGGTACTATCAAAATCATACATAAGCTAAACAACAACAACTCATAATACAGCTTATATTTATTACCACACAAAACCAGCATGTGCCTCATTTCTAAATAATATTTTTTTATCATATATAACAGCTGAGCGTCGTAACCCATAGGTCCCTTGTTATGTTCACATCGCAGCACAAAAGTATTACGGAATGCTATAATACAAACTCGTTTGAAAATGTGTAGGAAGATATATGTTACGTCATGTTTTAATTTATTTTAAATCATCTAGTGACGTAAGGATTTAGACAATTGCATATATATCGTTTAAAATCAATTTTAGGAACCAACGAGGATAGGGGGTTGTTACCCTTCATACAAAGCATGGAGGCTGGGCGAGTTGAGGCAGGACCTGAACTGAAAGTTTACGACATTCCTTATATCACCTCTATCTTGAAGAGGACAAAATACATGGAGCACATGCCGTTTTTGCCAACCTACAAGGAATCTGGGAGATTCTGCTGCGGGAGATGCCGTCCTAAGAAAAAATCTGATGAGAGAGACTGATGTAGAAGCAACTGTAGGGTTCATGTTGTTGTTTTATGAAGTACAGTAAAACTTCGAAATAACGACCACCAACAGGACCTTGAAGTGTGGTCGCATTTTTGAGGTGGTCGCTAAACCGAGGTTATCGAGGTTTTACTGTATATATAGGCAATATATGTCTGAACGCAAAGAACATTGATACTGCTGCCCATTTCCTGCCAAGGAGTCTTAACTCCAGTATAATTGTGGTATTGATGCTTAACAAAGTATTATACATTTTTAGCTCAGTTGACTATAAGTCATCTTAGCTATAGTCGTGGTCCATTGTCCGTCGTCCGTCCGTCTGTCTGTCTGTCCGTCCGTCCGGATGTCCGTCCGTAAGACTGGCACGTTTCGACACCATTGGACCTACGAATCTGAAATTCGGCATACAGTTAGATGTCCCCAAAATCTCCTACCATGCCGAAAATTGGGCCAATAGGACTTAGTTCCTTCGAGATATTAAGGAAAAACCTCAATTTTTTTATTAGAAATCTATTTTCACACTTCAGGACTGCCTAATATCAAAACCACTCATCTGGTTTTTTTCATATTTACCATAAATATTCCTCTATATAGTTCCTATATACATGCCAGAAATTAAGTCAGTATTATTTAATTTAAAAAAGTTATGGGCCCAAACATAATGGACTTTGTAAAAAAATCAGGAAAAATATTTGGTCACTTAAGACCAAAAGTGTTAAAGGTAGGGACTTTTTTCAGTAATACAACTTTAATTAATCAAAAATAAATTGTATACCAAAAATTAGATCAAAATCTTTTAAATTTTTTAAAATATTGGCAAAAATATAAAATTGGTACCTTAAATTTTGCCCAACTTTGGCCATGGCACGTTTTTTTCTATAAGTACTGTGGATTTAATTTTCACAGCATGTGCAAATAAGGATTAAATCTGTTAAAATCTGAAATTTGAAAATAAATGCTGCAAAATTAGGCTAGTAATTGAATTTATTTTGGAGGCTCTTGTTGTATATTCCCTTACATTGTCAAGCAGTCCACTTTGGTGACTGTAGGTCATTCAATGCAGCTCTCTCCACTGAGCTGAGCTTGATCAGGCTGTCTGCAGTTAATACCATACCACAGGGAGCCTTTTTCTCTGGCAACCCCCGCTCCCCCCCCCCCCCCGCCCCACCCCCATTCTGTTGACAGACCTGTACTATGAACTAGATGAATCTTAAAATTAACATTTTTTTCAGCAACGAGCAGAAACAACGGAGACCCCTCCCCCCCACCCACCCCTTCAATACACAGGACTAATAAACAAGATGAATCTTATAATTTTAATGTTAAATAAATTCTTTTTGATGAGACTTGGACAATTTTGATTGTTTTAAAGAAAAAATATTCAGGAATTTAATCTAATATTCAAATGTGATAAAATATGAGGATCTAATGTAAGTGCTTTTGTAAGACTTTGTAGCATTTCATTCATATCTCTTAAAGTTGGCAGGGCCTAGGTGTGAATAACACTGTTAACTTAGTATTAAAATTAGGAATATTGGTCAAACTTTGTTGGATTAATTTTTAACTCACATGGCCATATATTTAACTTTTGAAAACTTAATTACCTTCCCACATTATTTGTTTATGAAATGTTACTTTTATATAACACTTACCCAGGCCTATTTGTTCCCTTGGTGCATCACTAAATGGTTTTGCTCATGTCTATTATTCTATAATTTACAGAGTTTCATTTTAGCATGGCCATTTTCTCATAGCTTTTCTAATGATAATATACATGAAAAACCAAAAGAAATAAAAATATTTTGCAGTTACTAATATTTTCCAAAATTCAGCTGAGCGATGTGACCCATGGGTCCCTTGTTTAAAACCATTCTTGGCCTTTTGCTATAAGTGTGAAAAAAACAGGATGCTTTGATTTTTTACCACAGTGCTGTCTTTGACCTGTAAGGATTGTGCAGCTAGTTTGTTATAGTCACTGTTAGTTATAAAATTCTTTCAATTAAAACCTGTAAGTGTAAAGATAAATACTTGCCTCGAAGAAAATGTTACCTCAAGTTTTTTTAGGGGTAACCATCCAGTGCTTACAGTTCATTCTTTGACAAAACCTACTTTATTGGTATTTTATGCGTTCATTACGTTCACTATTTGCTTTATATAAGTCCAGGCGTGGTGTGTTTCATCAGCCCGGTTCTGAGTTACTTTAACTGTATCTAACAATCGAACATGTTTATAAAACCTAAATATCACAATGATACCGTCCATGAATCGGTAATCTGTTTTCAAAGAACTGTGTATGAGTTCGTGGCTGGCGTGAAATTTATACTATACCCCGCAACAGCTTCAACAGATATAAGCATTAACTGTTACCTTGTGCTCAGGAAGAACCTTTTCTACGTTTCCATAATCTAATGTTTACCCTCAAAATGCATGTCGAGGTTATCCTGTCTCAGGACCTGAATTATTTCGTTATCGTTATCATTATGTAGTCGGTTATCTTTTAGCCTAGTTAATTTATTAAAAAATTCTTGTCTTTTCCTAGATATGTATAATAAGCAATACGATCTGATACCACGTATACACTCATGGTAGTAAGGAGGTTAAACTTTATATTACAGCCATATAACGCTCGCCCAAGACATTTTCCCCAAGTCGCAGTAAACTGTATCTTATCATGGTTTTCCCAGACTTCCTTCCCCTGTTTCTTATCTGATCTTCACCTAGATCCATGTTCAAGCTGACAAAACATGTAAGACCATGAGCCATTCATCATGGTGCGAAAAATGTCCATGTGTTTGATATGGTATCGGATGCTATTCAGGTGTTACAAGTCTACCTCTGATAAAAGCTATGTGATTTCCGGCAAGACGAAGTATTTCAATTCCTATGCAACAAGCGATATACGCTTTAAGACGTAGAAGTAATTCACTTCGAAAAAAATTAACATTCGTAGTTTATTGTTCAGAATATAGTTTTATCATTTATGTTGTGTGTGATAAGTTCAATGTTATCTAGTATTATTTTAGAAAGTATAATTGCATGTATCGTGCGGATATTTGTTGAGGGTATGGGGGTATGTACTGGGACATTTGTTGAGGGTATAGGGGTATGTATGGGGGTATTTGTTCATTGTGTTGCATTTTCGTTCTGTGAACGAGTTCTGTATATGGTTCAATTAAAGACAGTGCTTGATAATCAGTGTTACATCTTCTCGTATTCTCTTATTCAGCTTGTGCTGTGTGAAATAGTGCTTAAAACATTTAAATGAACAGCTACCGCGATCAACAAACAAAATCCTCATTTTTCTTTGTATTGTTGTCAGCTGAGTAATTAGACTTTATATCCGTCAGAATTTTTATTCACCAAGTAAAAACAGTATTCATGCAGTCCCTGTTTCCATCTATTATATATGTAAAGGTAGTGACTAAGATGCTGGAGTCAAAGGATTGTACTATTCTTCTATAGATGCATGCAATTTAAATAAGCAGGGAACAAGGGTAACATAAATCCTAATTCATATGGCATGTTTGATAAATATTTTTTAAATAATCATGGAACAACAAAAATCAATATAATGTGACCAATACCTAATCAGGTTTGGATACCCCAGTTCGGTACACCTCGGCTGAAACCGTTTGCTTCAAGCCTCGGGGTGTATCTATGCTCAATGATACATCATTGTACTACTTATGGTCCAGTTCGTCGAAAAATTCACCGGGTTGCCTTTTCTACTGACTCGTCTAAGAAAATCGGTTTCAACAAAGAATACATTGATTTGCCATAATTTTATGTATTATATGGGCTTGATATTTTGCTTATCATCAAAAATGACCAATTTCCGACAGTAATTGTATCCGTTGATACAAAGTTTTGAGGATACACTGTTTTAACCGGGTTCCGCTGCCGCAGCCGCGTTCGTTTCAGGAAAACTTATCTGATACCACTGAGCCAATTATTCCGAAACTTGACCCAATGATCAGGTCACATGTGAACTGGTGCCTTAGCATTTTGCGTTGACCTTTCCTCTCTGTTGTGTCCATCTGTTTTTACACATTAACCCTAATATCTTCGTACTCGTTTGACCAATCGGGTTGGTGGCGCCACCTGCAACCATTTTTTTAACCCTGTCCACCTGTTCGACTGCCTTTGGGTAAAATCACTCCTATCTCTGCAGTTGGTGGACTTATCCATCTGACATTTTTCATGTGAATAATCCTGGAAAGCTTTCATGATTTTATGAAGGGTGGCGCCACCTACATTCACGTTCACGCTGCAGACGTCCATGCTGATATCTCAGGACTAGTTCGATGTACCCTACTGAAATTTGCATATGTATAGATCTCTCTCAGCTATTTATCATGCGTAAACTGGTGGCGCCACGTGCAACCATTTTTGCACAGCGTCGGTCTGTCTGCCTTAGGATAAAATCACTCATATCGCGGCAGTGGTTGGACTCATCCACCTGAAATTTTGCATGTGTATACATCCTGGATAGCTTTATTGTTTTTTATGACGGGTGGACCCACCTGCATTCACATTCGCGCTGCAGACATCCATTCTTTATCTCAGGACTGGTTTGACGTATCTGCCTGAAATTTCGCATGAGTATAGATCTTGCATAGCTTTACAGCTTATACATATTTGGTGGCCAAACTTACTACCATTTTTGCATTGTGTCCATCTGTTCATCTGCCTAGAATAAAAATCATATCTCAGCTGTGGTTTGACTTATCCACCTAAAATTTTGCATATGTATACATCTTCAATGGTTTTCTCTTTCAAATAACCGGTTGCGCCACCTACAATTAAGTTTACGTGGCAGACATCCATGCTAATATGCATCTCACTCTATTCCCCTTGCCACTCAATCCATGCCTCACTTCACCCGTCCCACTCTGATTTCGGCGGACACTCAAAGTCGCTTGTCGACTACCCGTATTCTTGCGATAAACCGAACTAAAAAGTTCGGTTTATCGCAAATGCCTCATACATCGCCCACTAGTTTATTCCGTGGCGTGTACTGGATTTTTGTGCGTTCATATCAGTACAACTTGGATTTTCCCATCTACTTTTTTAACAGTGTTGTCTTACATATAGCTTTAAAGGTAAAATATGTGAAGATTTAAAGTACCTGTACACAAAATACATTGTTCTGCTCGTACAAAGCGCTCGTACAACAGGTGTGCTCTTGACCTGGCCTTGCCGGTATACTTTCCATGGCAGCCCTCATTGTATATGTTGGAGGGACGTTTTTCAAGGATCTATATATTATCATATAAGGTGCATATGTTTCGGGCACTGGGGCATTTTTCCTATCGAGTGTTTGGCATGAAATGATACATCTAATTCAAGATCAAAAACTGAGATTTTATTTTAGTCCAGGAAAACAGGGGGTTCAGTCTTTCATTTTCCCGCTGGAGACCAGTTTCTGTAGTGCACTATAGTGCACCACAGATGTCGCCACCTGTCCAGCCATGCACACACCATCAACATCTAACACCATCTGACACTTTCAATCGCCTCAAACAGCATTAAAAATATGGCTACCACTGAAAAAATATTATTAATAGTCTCCTGTCTCCCACTATCTGGAACATTCAATGCCTAATATTCACTGGTGCCCTTCAACATTTAATGCCTGCTCACTCTTGACGCCACAAAATAGAACGACCTTGACCGGACTGTGGAATATGTCACTCTTACCTTCATCCGCGGTTAGAAGCCACGAAACCCATAAAAATAAACTTGCCAAAGAAAAAAAGAAGTGTTATTCTGCTCCAAATCTACTCCAAATAACACGTCCCCTTGCCATCAAACCGTGTGGATAAAATTGCATCTCATTGACCTAACTCTATTCGCGCACACATTCTCACCTTGACGCTGTCCTCGAGTACTTCCGTGTCCATTCAAACACCCTTATCGAACCCTAACAGACGTTTTTTTTTCTCTAGGAACCCCTTAAAGGGGCTGCCATTGTTCGTACAGACTAAAACTTGGACGTCACAGGCCGCATGTCGAAATTATGGGTATACCATTAGTAATAAATATACTTTTTGAGATATCGTTACGCATTTTATATGTAAATTTTAAAATTACCATAAATCATTAAAATCCATTCTTGGATGACCAAAACTAATTGGATTTGGAGACCCATAAGATAACCCTGCCTTAGTAGATCAGTGTCTAACTTTTTGTGTTTTTGCAAAGTAGGGTTCACTTAATAAAAATATTTTGATGATCAGTTCTATAATATTTTTTCACATCTCTCAACCTTTCTCCTGTTTAATCTGTCATTCTGCCATTTATTTCGATATATCGTTTGCTTTCTGATTATTTTTTTTAAGGATAATGCATACTAAAATGATGTTTTATGATGATGTTCTTAGATACAATGAGTCAATTGGAGTGACTAATAAAGAATTTAAAGTATAATTTCGAATTTTATATATATATATATATATATATATATATAATATAATATAATATATTATTTCCGAGTCGGATGACTGTCAAACCGATTCCCTGAGGGAAAAACAAGATGTCGGACCAACGAGCTGCCGGGCTTATGGACGTACCCCGTAACAGCGTCTAAAAACATTTTTTAAAGTGCTTTTAAGCCACAGAACCGCTTTCCATATCGCTTAGGCAATAGGCTTACAAATTACGTACTTCGCGACCATTAGATTTAACTATTTCAGAACCGAACAGATTTGAAATACAATCAGTCTTAAGAGGACAGAGCATGCCGTCACCACGCGTTTAAACTAATTCATCCACAGATCCAATAATCGAAAACAAGCATTGTTCATTCACAGACACTAAGTTCAATAGCAACACGACGCCACGCGTTGATGCGTGTCAAATTTGCCCGACAATTGCCCTCATTCACCTGTAAAATGCCCTTTGTCCTCCCCTTGACGACTGTTGTGTTTCTTTTTCAGAGACTAAGGAACTGTAATTTAACACCAATGTTCCATGCATTCTGATCAAGTTAGATGACCTGACGAGAGCAAAGCTGCCAGGACAAACAAGTATTCATCAAATGAAGAATTTATCATCAAAAGTCTGATGGAGACATGTGCCTAATATGAAGGTTTGCTATCCAGGACCCGCTCCCATGCTATACCTACGAATCTAAAATGCAAATGATGTAAACAAATACATACCTGCGAGTCTATGTCAAGGAAAATAACGTGTTATGGATATACCACGATATTATGCATAGAGAGCTCAGCGTGATACATTGCGTGACACCAGGGACACCACTCGTGAAGAGGCAACAAGCGGAATCTAGTCCATTTTCAAACACCTGAACAGGTCTTCAAAGTAAGTCTCGCAAACACGTTGATCAAATCTTAAAGAATATTGGCGATAAAATAACTGAAACCCCTTGTAATATTATGTTTGATGTTCAGCTAAATATGAGTAAATGCGATCTATTCAGCAATGCAAGTTATATTTTCGTGGGTTTTGTCTGAGCTATAGTAAATTCTCCAATTTACTCCCTGATTCTTACATTCCATTATTATCTGAATGATTTATCTAGTATTGCGGTCTCAATTTTTTTTTAATTTGTGTGAACTTTTAACTTTATTATTTGGAATTTTAATCTTTTTGTAAATAGATCGGTAGTATGGCAGAAGCCATATCCTTCAAAGCAGTGACAGAGAAGATCCACTCTAATGGACAAGTCGATACTGCGGTGATCCGTGCAGCAGCAGAGAATTCAATCAGCAATATAACAGAGAGGAATGTGAAACCAAAGGAAGATCATGGACAGACGGTGGATAGAGACCTGAACTTGGCATTACCCAATGGACAGGCGCCACATGCTGACGTCAGTTTGTCTGTAGCCAATGAACAGGAAGATAAAACCGAGGAAAAACCTGGTAACGGCAACTTGACCTTCACCTTGAACGACAAGCCGCCATTGTTTATAACAGTCTTCTTCTCTCTTCAGGTATAATAAAATGTGCAAAAATGTGCAACTAAAAATTTTATTACAATGACTTTTACTGAAGAAATTTGTTCTCATGTGATCTTGTCTTAGTTAATTCTACGTCGGCTAGCCTTTTCTAATATTTAAACTATGTTTTCATAATGCCGTCTGAATGTTGCTCCCTTGGTACCTGTAAGTTCCAATCGACTTTAAGCTCCGACCACTCGCCTTAACTGCACCCTCTGCCCCAGCCATCCGGTTCTGTGACACCCTTTGCTCAAGTCACACAGTTCTAACACTTTTGGTTCCAGCCATCCGGTCTGTTCCACTTTTGGCTTACACCATCCGGTTCTGTTGCACTGTTGGCTAAAGCCTTCTGTATTGCAACCTTAATTTGCTCCAGCCATCTGGTCCTGTAGAATTCGTCATGTTATGAAGCAGTGATGTAGTCGAGTCCACGCCATCCATGGCCGAGTGCAAGTCCGAATCCAGGCCAGTGTATTTTAATGTTAGTTTAAACGTGCTCTCAACGTTAATGTTTTAGTACATTTAGCTCCCTGTTGCAGAGTTAAAGCTTGGTATATAGTTTGCTATATATTCGCACTTGCATACAAGTCATTATAGTTTGAGGCAAAGATCCCCCCCCCCACTGGACTCGAAATGTCCTATTCGCCCTGAATTCTCGTGTCCTTAACCCCGTGTCAAAGTCCCACTCCTGGACCCCCGAGCTCAAGTCCGAGTACCTGAAAAAAGTGACCTCGAGTCCGGACTTCTACTCCTACATCACTGTTTTGAACCACAATTAGCTCAACTGTAGCTCTTTTAGCTCTAGACGTCGGGCTAACTAGAGATGTGCAATTTTCGAGATCACACCTGACCAAAGCCGTGAAAAATATATAGTCCAAGGTAAAAAATAAATATCAAGTTCACATCTCTCACCTGTGACCGGAGGCTTACAGTGTTGATGAGTTTATTTTTATATCGACATTTTGGTCTAGATGGGGATGGAGGGTCTGTATTATCTCCCAGGTGTGTAAAAAAGGCAAAACTTTTTCATGTGTCTTCTAAATTTGTTAATTTTTAAGTTGATATAAGTGTATTTTATATATTAAAGTAACTTTAATTTAAACTTTTATTACTTTAATTTAAAACCCGTTCATTATTTTCAGCAAGCTTTGATGACGTTCGGCTCTCCGCTGACGGCCGCTTACATCATTCACCGCCAGGTTTGTGGTGAGGGAGATCACGTGTTCTTCGCCGAGCTACTCAGCACCACGCTCGTCATGTGCGGCGTCTGTACCTTCCTTCAGTGCGTCATCGGTGTGAGGTAATTGTCAATTAAGCTATTGATTTAATCCAGATTACTCCCAGCTTGCAATCTTTCATCAAAGCTCCTCTTTATAGGCCCGAGGACCGATGCGGCAACCAAACGATCCTTATTATGGTCAAAGGGTTCATACAGACCGGTTTCTGTAGCTCAGGGGTAGAGCACAAAGCCGGGAGGTTGTTAGTTCAAATCTCAGCCGAGACGGTGAGATTTTCACGGTCGGCCCCAACCAAGTGTGAGTGCTCTGCATGCTTAATGGGAAGGCCGTGTCCCACAGCCGTGTATCACTCCCAAACGAGTGTGTCTACGGGATTCCTCGGTATTATGATCTAGCAATGGGGATAATTTCACACCCAGGACCCGTAGGTGCGGTAGACACCGGGCCTGGATGACACCAGGATACAAATATTATAATAGGAAGCGAGTCACGTAGTCCTAAACCGAAATGGAACTCTGGAGATGTACATTCTTTAATAAGGAAATAGTTAAGAGAGCAGTCGGTAACATTCACCAAAAAAAAAATCTTTGGAAAAAAGTTTTCATTCAGATGCTTCGTGTCGAGTACATTGTAATAACCAGGGTCATGGTGTCAGCCCATCAACTAGCGTCGTATATCCAGGGGGAGGGGTTGCTATAGAATTAATGCCCCGTAAAAACATGCGCTGTCGGTTAACATTGGGTTACACTACAGGATATGTCCAACAGTTTAACATACAACGTCGAATACGTCGAGCGTCGAATATCCGAACACCATTTATCCGAAAAATCGTTCATCCGAAATAGAAAATCAGACAACCGAAATTTTGACCATTTATCCGAAATCTGAACAATGACAAAAATCCAGAAAAAAAAATTGTGTAAGGCCAAAATAAAAAAAATTATGGTTCTCAGGCACTTTTTTTCAGAAATCAATGCGGGCGGGCGCTTTTTTTATTTTAAATTTTTTTATATGTTTCAATAAAAATGTCAAATGATAAGAGAAAAGCATGAAAATAACAGTTTTATTTTGCTAAAGAAGTAAAATCACTACAAAATAAAGGAAATTGTATGGATTTATCTTCTTGAAAGAAATGTCGGAGCGGCAGCAGCTCAAAATTGGAAAGTTTATTGAAAATCAAAATAAAAATTTTTGATGCGGGGGTTTAAAATTGATGCGGGCGGTGCCTGAGAACCATGCCTTTAATTTTTTTTGGCCTAAAAGATTTTCTGATTCAAATCAAAAGTAGTCAGATCAGCGGTGATACATATTGCCGACTGATCAGTGCACCCGAGCGTATAGGCGGTAGTTGTGAAAACACCGCCCCGCAAGCCGGGGTTGTACTCGGCTCGCTCTAATCAGAATGCCCAGGCCACGGATATTACCCGGTCCAAACAAAATGTTACAAATGGCCATAACGGAGTAGCCGACCGCAGGTTGTAGGTGTGATAAACTCAGCCTCGCCGATCCGTGTATTCCTCGGCTCAGCTTTGATCCGGGTGGCCTCGTATCGGTAGTCGACTAGGCCTTGAGTATTATGGTGAGCATTAGTTCAGTTTATGTGCGCCTCCGTAATTTACTATCAAAGTCTATTTCTGCCCTAAATATGAGACTTTTGATTGGCTAGAATCGCTCCTTATGACTGCAGTTGAGATAGTCTGAGCTTTACATGAACCATGCTACGAAGCTGATTAAACCATTGTGATAGTTAATGTTAACACGATTTACTGCTCATCCTGATAATTCTCCACGTAAACTGTTAACTCTTACTCGTCAAAAAAGTCACGTAAGCGTCATGCCCTGTCAGTTGATGACAAGCTGTCAATCCTTGCAAGACTTAACATGGGTACCAAGCCAGCTGACCTCGCCAGAGAATTCAACGTCGAAAGATCAACGATCAGCGAAATTTACGTTTTGTTTCATTTATTTAAATATAAATGTGTACATAAACTTGTTTACTTGTGCATTCAACCGATCCTCTCGCTTGTAATTTCAATAAAAAAATACAGTAAATGTATAAAGGTTCTAACAGTTAACCTATCTGACGAGAGATTGGAGCATTTTCGAAGTCTTGGCAGGTCATTCTAGGTATCATGAGAGCCACGCGTGACATGAAATAGGTGCGATACCGATTGTTTCCAACGCAAGGCCGTTCACCAATAATTATATTATTATATGATAATGTGTTCTATATGATGGATTTATGATATCGATTGTAAATATTACAACATATTGTCACACGATTTTCATCCGAACGATCGTTCATCCGAACAAAAAGCTTGTCCCCAGAGGCTATCGGATAAACGACGCTTTACCGTATGTTATGACCCATAGGTCACTTTTTTAATCCTTCAGCCTTTCGTAATGTCAAGAGAAGATACTCCTACTATGATTTGAGCGTTTGGGCGTGGTCTAAAAATGCGTTAATTTTGCCTATACACGTCCCATTGCCATCAAACTCTCGTTGTATATAGATTCTCGCCTGGACGCTGTCCTTAACTGAAGTCCTTTCGTATCTTATCCCCGCGTCCTTATCGAACCCTTATAGGTTTTATTCTCCCAGAGTCTTGAAACCGCGCTATATATGGAACTTGCCATTTTGCGACATACTGAAACCAAATGTAAAAGATCGCTTGTTAATACTTATTTCGGTTATGACAAAGAAAATGTGAAGAGTGAATTTAGAGGTGTAAAGAAAAAAAGGTATCGTTCGGTCAACTATGATGCACTCTGTAAATTTTGCCTCATAATTTGCCAAATATAAACAGACTATAAGTAATAAATGTTTATGCTATCATGATCCTCATATTTCTAAAGTTTTGCATTTATTACAGAATTCCGGTCATCCAAAGTAGTTCTTTTTCGTTCTTCCCTCCGATCATCGCCATGATGGGTCTTGAACAGTGGCGCTGTGATGCTGTGCTGGACACAAATAATGGTACGCACCTATGTTTAAGAAATTTATCAAACAGTACTTTAACATTTCTTGGAAAGCATATGTACTGCTTTTTGAAATAGTAATATTTTTTTATAAAATCATAAAAAAATTATCGAATATCAAGATGTATGGAAAAAAATTAGGTATTTATTTACCTGGTAATGCATCAGGGAAAGTACGCACAAACTGGTGACGCTGAGGAGACACAGATGGGTGACGCTTTATATATATAAATATGTATCCTGACCATGTTTGGCCGAAGCTGGACTGGCACTTAAAAAATAATGTTTCGCTTATTTGGAGCGGGTTAATGTTTACTTTAAAGCCCATTCTCTGTATTGCAAGTCATATTCAGTGCATATATTTCAATTTGATAGAAATTCCTTGTGGCCAGTCCATTTCTTTGGTTCACCGGATTCGGCTCAACACTTAGCATACTTACTAGTAATTTAATACGCGATGTTCAAAAGTTATTGGGCATGGAAATATTTTGATATATCCTAATTTTACCTAACTAAAACGATAAAGTAACAGTCACCACTAGTTTTATTTTGTTCTATTTACAGGAACATCTTTTGTAAATTCAACCGTAGGATTAAACGAAACTTCAACGGGTGGCTCCGACTTGTCAGCTCTATGGAGACCGAGGATGCAAGTTGTAAGACTCGTAAATCTTTCTATGCATTGTTTTAAAGTGACCTCCTCCGCCGATGCATTGAATACATTTCAGTTTTAAATGTAATACACTCCATCACGCTTAAAATAAAAGGAGGGACAAAGAAAAACACATCAAAGGAGGACAGAAAATTTTACAAGAAGGAGCCGTAGCCACCTTCTGAAGGGGTGATCTCCCTCCCATGGTACACAATTTTTTTAATAAAGGTATTACTGGTAATGGTGCAGACATGGAGATTTTTCGGTTTAAGCGTGTATAATTGTTCTATGTTACAGATGTTTCGAATCAAAGGGGGGGGGGGGGGGGGGGTCAGTCACAATATTTTCCCACGAAATATAAGAATAGAAACCTTGTGATCATGTCAAACAAGTTATGGTTCGTTTTGCGGGACTAAGGTGCGCTTGCGCCGTTACATGGTACTTTCATTCTGTAGATATCTGGAGCCCTTATCACCGCGTCGCTTGTGCAAGTAATTCTGGGAATGACAGGAATTATGGGATTCCTCATGCGTTTCATTGGGCCGCTTACGATCACACCGACAGTTGCTCTCGTTGGACTATCCCTGTTCAAGTCTGTGTCGTCTGCCATGGAAACACACTGGGGAATATCAATGATGTACGTGAAGATGTTATGTAAATTTAGTTTTGCATGTAATTCCATGTGTCTGCATCCATATGCATCCCGAAATATCATTTCCTATGTATTTATTCAAATATATGTCAGAACAACCTTACTTATTACTTAATGAAGAAATGACCGTTCGAATTGACCGAATTTAAAAAAAATACGGTGCTTGTCGGCAGAATAATAAAAAATGTGATACAAAGCTCTAGCATCTGAATAACTAAAGCATAGAACGCAATGATTCTTTGCATGCATATTGATCATGGAGTGTTTCATCAGTTTCTGCAGACTGATGGCGCCACCTGTATTTTTTTTTTAATTTTCTTACGCATTTTTTCTCTACATTTGAGAAAATCAAATGAAGCGATCTGGCTCCTTATAGGACACAAATCGTAACGATTAAAACTAGAAAAACTTCTAACCTAACATCCAGGGAGTTCCTAGATAAATCTCCTTGGAAACCTGAAATAAAACCATGGTGACCTAAATTTTGCGAATTACGGGCCGATAACCATTTTTAAGCACCCGGTGAGTCAGAGGGGTCACAAATTGTATCGATTTGGACAAGAAACTTTTAACATGACTTTCAGGGAGGTCCATATGAATATCCTCTGAAATTAAAATAAGGTCACTGTGACCCCTATCCTCCGAGCTATGGGGATCGTAAGTACCCCCAGAAGATTAAAAATTTGATACCAAAGAACTTCCGTATATTAATAATTAATTTATTGATTGCCATGATACATTCCATGCATATTTACCATGGAGTGTTTCATCAAATCCAGCAGAGTGGTGACATCACATGATTTTTTTTTTCAATTTGCGCATTTTCTCTCTATTTTTGAGATTTTCAGATTAAGGGGTCTGGCTGTTAATTGGACATAAAACGTAACCGTAAGACCTAGAAGTTTCTAACTTAAGTCCAGGGAGGTACCAGGCAAATTTCCCTCAAATCCTGAAATTAGGTCATTGTGACCTTTATTTTGCAAATCCGGGGAGAAAACGTGATTTTTAACCACTCAGTGAGTCAGATTGGCATAAATTGTATACATTGGCCTAGAATCCTCATACATAACTTTCAGGGAGGTACATAAAATACCTTCTTGAAAACCTGAAATAATAACAGTGCGACCTATTTTCTGCAAGCTGTGTGAAAGAAAATGGTTTCACATCCTGATCGGCATAAATTGTAGCAGCTGGATGTAGAATAATGTTTTTTTAAGTACCGTTTTTTATCCATAAGCTCAATATACATCTATATATTATATATCATTTTATACCACTTTATTTTTCGCCTTCAAGTACCTTTTAGATCGTAACGTTTTTCTTCTTCTGGATAATACCAACCATGTATGTTTGTGGTTGTTCCATCTTTTTATATACTGACCCGATATGTACTGACATATGTACATTGTTCTGTTTCCTAGGTCAGCCTGTTTGGTGCTACTATTCTCACTGTACTTAGGAACTTTGAATGTTCCTTTTCCGTCATACGGTATGCAGAAAGGCTTCCACTGGGGTCGGCTGCCAGTGTTTCGTTTGTTTCCGGTAAAAGTTTACTTTCATATTTCAGTGTTCGTATAATGTTAATCACTTAATGCATCATTTATCTTCACGTTTGCATTGATTAAAAGGGAGTTAAGTACTTTCTCAAATATATTTTCTAAAACCGTTTAACATCACTCTTACTGAATAATGGGCCGTGTCGGTAAATGATTTATTTCGTTGCTTTTTTTTAAATCCGATCCATTTACGTGTAACTATTTTACTCGCAACCCGGGAAGAATTATTGAATAAATCAGAAATTCTTAGATATAGAACAAATTTTCGAACATATCAGCAACAGAATGATTTACTAATAAATTGGTATCAGTAAAATTTAAGTAATATATATTTAAGTAATATCAATAAACTCTGATCAACGCATTATTTTCTTTATCTGATAGACGGCGCTTGCCATGGGTTTGGCTTGGCTCACGTGTTACATCATGACAGCGACCGGACATCTGACGTCAGACCCGACATTACCCGAGTACAGAGCTCGGACAGACGCAAAGATGGACGCCGTGTACCAGAGCAAATGGTTCTACATGCCGTATCCAGGTAACGCTTAAGTTTTTCATCACATATATGATAATGACAGATTATCCTTTTCCAGTAACATAATAATTGTTTTGTGTTAAGTTTAATTTTGATATTTTGAGAGGGTTTATTCTCTTTAAGTTTCACGTTTGTCATCTTATGATTGGTCGTTTAAAATTTGAGTTGCCATCATAAATTTCAGCTTTTTTTCAGATATTCTGCCGATTCTCTTTTTTTTCCAAAATTATCTTAATAATCTCTGTTTGAAAAATATTCTCTTCTTCTTTTGTTGTTTAAGCACTGTCTTATATATGAGCTTGTAATGTATATTCCGCTGGTAAAGACGCTAGTGTCTTCGTGCTTTCAAGATCAAGCCGGAGCATTGCCTTACATATACGCAGGCTGGAGCCCTATTAAAGTGAACGAAGTAATTTTCAGTTTGATCTTTTTCTGTTTTAACAAGGGTCACTTTTCTCACCTGGGCTATTTTGCAAACGTTCGGAATCATTCTCCAATGTTAGATTGTTAATTATATGTAATTAGGTCAATGGGGAATACCACAGTTCAGTGTGAGCGTGTTCATTGGAATGCTTGCTGCCACGGCCAGTTCCATTATTGACTCGGTGGGTGACTACTATGCCACGGCCAGAGTCTGCGCCCTGCCACCCCCACCGAAGCACGCGGTGAACCGTGGTATCGCCCTGGAGGGGTTCGGAGGAATTTTGTGTGGACTGTTTGGAGCTGGACATTCTACTACGTCACATAGTGGCGTCATTGGATTTATCTGCATCACTGGAGTGAGTACTATCTTATTAATGTTGTCTGATAATATTACTATACATTTATAATTCTATCAGCTTATTCTGATTCAGTCAGTTTTGTGTTTTTTCTCCAGGCTTAATGTTTCCTCATTAATGTGATTTTATGCTAAATCTTTGATTTGCTCTCTGGCTGTGGATCAGTTATTTCGTTCCTTATTTTTGCTGTTCTATTTCTCAGGTGGTGAGCATATGAGTTTGATCATCGAACTATGCTGAATATTTCTGCAGAGTGATAATGATCATCATCAAGGATGAATAGTTGTTGTGGTTGGCGAAAAGATGGATATTGGTCATCGATCTAGACTGAACATTTTTGCAGGTGGCGAGCAGGTGGATCTGGCTTTTGTTGAGAGAGTTTTACAATCTCTCTCTGTTTAAATACATTTTAAGTTGGCGGGCAGGTGGATCTGGCTTTTGTTGAGAGAGTTTTACAATCTCTCTCTGTTTAAATACATTTTAAGGTGGCGGGCAGGTGGATCTGGCTTTTGTTGAGAGAGTTTTACAATCTCTCTCTGTTTAAATACATTTTAAGGTGGCGGGCAGGTGGATCTGGCTTTTGTTGAGAGAGTTTTACAATCTCTCTCTGTTTAAATACATTTTAAGGTGGCGGGCAGGTGGATCTGGCTTTTGTTGAGAGAGTTTTACAATCTCTCTCTGTTTAAATACATTTTAAGGTGGCGAGCAGGTGGATCTGGCTTTTGTTGAGAGAGTTTTACAATCTCTCTCTGTTTAAATACATTTTAAGGTGGCGGGCAGGTGGATCTGGCTTTTGTTGAGAGAGTTTTACAATCTCTCTCTGTTTAAATACATTTTAAGGTGGCGGGCAGGTGGATCTGGCTTTTGTTGAGAGAGTTTTACAATCTCTCTCTGTTTAAATACATTTTAAGGTGGCGGGCAGGTGGATCTGGCTTTTGTTGAGAGAGTTTTACAATCTCTCTCTGTTTAAATACATTTTAAGGTGGCGGGCAGGTGGATCTGGCTTTTGTTGAGAGAGTTTTACAATCTCTCTCTGTTTAAATACATTTTAAGGTGGCGGGCAGGTGGATCTGGCTTTTGTTGAGAGAGTTTTACAATCTCTCTCTGTTTAAATACATTTTAAGGTGGCGGGCAGGTGGATCTGGCTTTTGTTGAGAGAGTTTTACAATCTCTCTCTGTTTAAATACATTTTAAGGTGGCGGGCAGGTGGATCTGGCTTTTGTTGAGAGAGTTTTACAATCTCTCTCTGTTTAAATACATTTTAAGGTGGCGAGCAGGTGGATCTGGCTTTTGTTGAGAGAGTTTTACAATCTCTCTCTGTTTAAATACATTTTAAGGTAATACTTTTCAGGTAACGAGCAGGTAGATCTGGCTTTCTGGTAGATTTAGGACCATTCTCTCACATAAAACTTTTCATTTAGCGAGCAGGTGGATTGGGCATTCATATAGATTTAGGACCATTCTCTCACGTCATACTTTTCTGGTGGCGGGCAGGTGGATCTGGCTTTCTGATAGATTAAGGACCATTCTCCCACGTAATACTTTTCTGGTGGCGGGCAGGTGGATCTGGCTTTCTGACAGATTAAGGACCATTCTCTCACGTAATACATTTCAGGTGGCGAGCCGATGGATCTGGCTTTGGATGAGTTTTGCGCTGATACTCTGTGGCATTATCGGTAAAGTCGGCGCCGTCCTCTCCACCATCCCGGAGCCAGTTATTGGGGGCCTGAACCTTGTACTGATGGGGATGGTAGTCAGTGTTGCTCTGTCAAATCTACAGACCGTAGACCTAGAGGCCCCTCGTAACCTGACCATACTCGGAGTGTCTATTCTGGCGGGCCTGGTTATTCCCTTGTGGGTTCAGGAACACCAAGGTGTGATTAAGACAGGTAGGCGTTTCATAAATCGTGTTGACAGCCCGGCACTGATGGCTCCACTCTCTTCACTAAGTCTTCCTGTACACCTCCTGGCACTTTGTGTTTTCTTTAAGTCGCTTTGTGCAGATTCTCTGCATTCATAATTCATAAATCTTCATGTTCAACAACAGTTTTGCAAAGCTGTGCTAAAAATTTATGTATATGTATATAATGTCAATTCATGTGTACAGGATCCGACTGTTTATAATGATTATAGATCTGTACCAAAGTTAAGTGGGATCCTATCTCGCACATTCCCCAATCTCCATGAAGTTTTGTGTTTTTAGACTTGCCTCAGCAATTTTACCCCACCCTTAATGAAGCTTTGTGTTTTGTAGACTTGTCTCAGCAGTTTTTCCGTAACTTAGCAAAAAGACGCCTTTTCGGAGGTTATACGTATATATAACTTATATCTAAAAGTTAAATAAAAGAGGCACGCAATACATGTACTTTCTGTTTTACTCAATACGTTATCTCACAGGGGATGGAGAGTATTTGGTAACAGTTTCATAAATTGACAGATTAGTTCAATAAGGTTAAGAATGAATGAGAAATGGGGTTAATTAACTATGGAATAAAACCAAAACAGAACTTGCGAAATATATGAGTAATACAAATAAATCCATATATGAGAAACAGTATATTTCTTACAACATCTCAACCCCGTTGGGTGATGTTCAAGGTCACTGAACACATCCTCAAAAAAACTACTTTTATAAACTGCTGATTGAATGTGTGGTAAAATAAAAATACTAAAAATGTAAATAGAAAAGTTAGGCTGGCAACCTATGACAGACACCATGTCGCTTTGGTCAGAAGATTTCACAGAAACGAAAACTTTAAAAAATAAATATTGGTTTTTGTCATGAAGTTAATCGTTTCATATTATAGGCTTTTATCCATTCACAGCTTTCATATATACTGTGTTGTGATATGTAAGTTTAAGAAAATGATCGCCAAATTTCTTTGGGCACCTCAGTGGAACAGATGATATTTTATAGTCGACTAATACTTATCAGATATGAAGGATTATTTAAACATGTATTTGTTGTTAGTAGAAAAAAGGTCCTACTGTTTATCCCAGCGGGATGTTTACTAGGCGTTTAATGAACTGAGATAAGGGATATACTTGAAAGAAGGCTCATACTTGTATCAATGGAAAACGATGATAACAGGTTTTAATATAGGCACATAATGGATGAGACACTTGTGAAATAATGGGGGTATAAAACAGTAGTATAGAAGACTCGTGTTTGTATTATAAAGATCATTAGTATGAGACAGACTTTTAGCGCGCCCTGATATAACCTCTCTTTATAATCAGTGAAACTATTCTTCCTAATCAGAATGGCACTCAACAGAGCGCAAACCTACACGAATACATAACAAGCCTCCTGGATCCACAACAAATTTTACCGGGTCTTAAATCGCCTGTATCGAGCCCTTCCACAAGATGGGTGAAACACAAACGAGTGCGCCTTTCTGGATACCTCGTTGGTATTACGCCGTAGAGGGGGTATTTACACCCGGGACACACCGAGCCAGGTTGACGCCAGGATAATTGTATCTCACCGCCCTGTCACGAAGTCCTAAATCGAATAGAAATGAAATTCGAGAGACGTTAATAGCAAATATTAAACAATCATTCAAAAATGGTGGCGTATAACACCACTAAAATTATAAAAAAAAGGCATTGGGAATCGGCCAAGTCCAGTTTTGCGCAATCCTGAAAAAAAACCGGATGAAAACAAAAATTCTCCTTGGCAGAGGGCATAACTTTCATGAGTGTTTGCACATGCAGCATTTCTTGTGACAGATTTTGTGATTCATAAGAATATTTGCAGCTTAAATAACATAATAATTGTTATATTCTTTTCATGGAATTGTGTCTAGAAGGGATGAGAAAGGCGATAAGGTTTGACTGAAAATGTTTCAACGTGTTTAAACTGCACACCAAAAATAAAAAAATAAACATGTCATACAACAAGCATCGTTGTTCCGACTTCCATGTTTTCTAAAATTGGCTAAAGAACATATAGACATTGCTCATGTCAGGCGGCGAAGTATTTTACTGACTTGGTTACTTGCGTGGCTATAGAGTAACGGACAGGGAACAATCCATTTAAATTTATACGTTAATAATTTTATATAATTACGAGATAAGGCAATTTCTTTGTCTGGGCCGTATTTGCTCTGAAGCTGACCTGTGAACCATGTTAGTGAACTATGAAATGTAGTGCGCAAAAGAGTTTAATAAAGGACCTGCATGGTGGAGTTACTCTTGTAGGCTTAGACTACACTCTTAAATGTCACCATAGCTTAATTCATGGAGAACTGGATTTATTCCAGTAACGCAACTCGTGGTACCAGCGACGGATTCAGAGGGGTCTTTTTCTGCCAAACGAATATGGGAAATTGTTACGGGCGATGACATAAAAAGCGAATTATCTCGCTAGTGAAACTTGCTTTGCTAGCGAAGCGGTTGGTACGCAGGACTTGTGCGCCACCGTTATGGGTTCGACTCTCGGATCGGTCCAGAATTTCCCCTGAACAATTTGTCTTCGTTACAAAATCTATACTTGCATTATATAGGCACAACATGTATTTACCTGCGCCTGGGGACTGATCCCCTCTTTTCAAAGATCCTGTTTCCATCTCAAGGCACAGAGGGAGATTCTCCACTGAAATGCAAGAGTCATGCAGTATGGTTTACCCATAGAAATAGTTTATACTTATTCCCATTGATAATAAGTTTATTTTTGTAATTATCTCATCTTAATTATCTCGGATGGTGCCATTTCATAATGTTTAAAATATATGTTAAATCTTCTTTGTATACGTGGCTTGTGTCAACCTGTTCTCTTCCAGGAGTGGATGTATTAGACCAGGTGATCACGGTATTCCTGAGTACCGCCATGTTTGTTGGGGGCTTCATTGGGCTGGTGCTGGACAATACTGTACCAGGTGTGTGTATGATTCTCAAATATTGCGAAAGTCTAGTAAATAATGCTGTATTTTTTCAGTGGTTAATGTAAACAGATGAACGTTAAACTGCCATCTTAACATAAATGAAATAAAATACACTGGCAACGCCATCATTGTTTTATTTGCCATGATTAAAATAAATTTCTACAGACAGCGTCGAGCGAGAAACAATGGTTCTGTTTTTTACGGGTTGTTTCCGGGATGAGGTGTGGGCAAATTGCCACCATGTATAATTGTGTCTGGGCCTGACAACCATGGTTCTTTAAATATTACAATATACTTGAAATGTAGTTTATATTGTTTTTTACCAGTGATGTAGGACTCGAGTGCATTGCAAACTTTGATAATAAAGACTTTGACTCGAGTCCTAAATGAATTGGAATCGAAGGGGGTGCACTTGAACCTCAAGTACTCTGACTCGGACTCGAGTGGCTTGAACTCGGGACTTGCACTTGGGCTCTGAGTGTGTGGACTCCACTACAACACTGATCTTAAAATACAAATACTTTTACAGGTTCACACAAAGAGAGAGGTTTGATACCATTCTTGGAGAGTATGGGCATGAAAGAAGGGAAGCATCATACTGAGTTGCAGGTTTACGACATTCCATACGTCACACCTCTCCTGAAGAAACTCAGCTGCGCCCGTCACGTGCCATTTTTGCCAACCTACAAAGACACCGGAAGTAACGTCTCATGCTGCCGGAAGTGCAGGTCGAAATAGGAAAATTTAATTTGAATTGCACCAATTACGACAATTAAGGTTACATGCATTTGCAAAAATAAAAATAATTAGGAAACAAATAGGAAATCTGTCGTTCCTACTCCCAAACGTATACAGTTCATGAAGTTTTCATATTCAAAATATATTACGAAATATTTAAACTATCTTACGAATAATAATATGATTCGAGCTTTAGCTGAATCTTGTATTAACATTTTTATAATGAAAATCGTTTCAAACTTTAATTTCGTTTGCAGACTTTAACGCTACAGAGCGCTGACAAGCAGCTGGGGTTTCCCCGTTGATGATAATCGTATTTCCACATATCCATTTTTATAGTGTTATCTTATGTTTACTAATCTCATCAGATTTAACGCAAAATACATACAAACAAACATACATTAGCGTAAGCAATTGTTAAAATGTTAGGTCTTCAAATTATATTTAAAGCAAATTAATTCATTTGTTGTATATTTACAATTAGTCTACATTATACTTTAATTATTTGTATGACGTTTTTTGAGAAATAAAAGATACTCGAAGCTATTTTTGTTTTTTTCTTGCTGTTAGTATTGTTTATATCCATTAATTATGTTAATATATGTAAATTATATTACAACATTACGTACAGAAATTGTGTTACACTATAAAAAATAATAAAGTTACTCCACATTTTGTATAACAAACATGCTTACACACATTATTGTATTCCCGTCTAACGCGAGTGGTATTTTTGTGCATATCTGACCCCCTGTGCTAGAGAACGCGAACAAATCCTGGCCTTTACTCTCAAGCATCCGAGGAACTCCCCCCCCCCCCCCCCACACACACACAGGCAGTTAACTACAATGGGTACCTTTTGACCATGGTTGGCATGAGTAGCGCTACAGGCATTTAGTTTACCCTATACAGATCATTTGATAAGATGTTTGGGCATATATATCTAGTGTAGCATTAAAATCCAAATAACCCCTGCATTTTATATCGTTAATACAGATGTCTAGACTCCATTTGGACCAAAATTACTGCAGTATGATCAGTTTGAAAGTATTGGCTCTTAGTGTGAAGAAAATGAGATATTACTTCTTCTCAATGAGCTTATGGGTCCTTCAAGTTGTAAAAGAAAAAAAAAACTTTCACAGACGCACATTTATACGATATACCGACGCAACTTGTTTTTATAGTAATTTTATTTTCTATAAACGAGAATGCATTGACATTCTATCCAATACAAGCACTAGAATTACCTGTCAATGCCACATGGCGATCCAAAGGGAAAACTCAATGGAGTATCCGGTAAAGCTATCCATGCCAACCACGGTGAAGTGGTAGGGGGCCTACATATACTGTAACTAACGAGCAGTCTGCTTCTGAGATGACTAGAAACGATAATGAGACATGTCAGGGCAGTTTTTAACCCTATTTTGATGACCCCTTTTCCTTCAAGTTGTAAAAAAAACAATGTAATATAGGAATTATTCATTTTCCAAAATTTTTTAGTCCGTTACAGACTGAAAAAATCATTGTAACTATATATATATACGCTATGAATAGAAGTGGTTATTTTATTGATCACACCAGTCAGGGCTATACACCATATATGTAGCTCTAGTATGATTTTGCATACATACTGTTATAATTCTATAGATATATCTATATATATATTGTCATATTTTGACTTATAATTCATCCATTATATATATTAATAATATATTATTCAGATAGGCCTACTGTGGCATGTCAACACTTGTGCTACAGCTACACTATAAAAGTAACATCATGATCTCTCATAACCGTTTAGGGATCATACGTACGGTTCATTATATGTAAAGTTACAGAACGATACGATCCTTGCTTAAAATAGTCCTTGGCTATTTTTTACTACAACATTAACGCCCCCTGGTGGAAGAGTACGATATCGTGTTCTCAGACTGACGCGGCCCTTACAATGTAGCGTTTTCCTCGCGTTTTGGTCGCGATTTGCTGGCGTAGGGAATTCGTCTTAAAATACCAAACCATATAGTCCGAAAACTCTAAATAACACACAAACGCATGAAAACGCAGAAAATGAGTGAGAACATGGACAGAGGCGAGATGTGTTGAAAACTTTTGTACATGTTTTAAACTTGACACTCACATGTAATCGCAGTTAAACGCCTTGAAAACGCGACAAAATACCTAAAATAACTTACATATACAAATCACAGCAAAATAATTTTCACAAGGAACCTCCGAAAACCGATTCCCCAGCGTCCGGTTTTTTTTTTTTTTTTTTATTGCTTGCCGGAAATCTTCGATTTTCGCAAGCTGGTTGGTCAGTCGCGGATGTCTGTCTGTTTGTCTGTTTGTTTGTCATCTCTCTACAGGTCTCAATTTTGCACCAATCACTTTCAAATTTACACACGTTATAGATAATCAAAAATGCAAAAAGCCTATTGTTTTTGGTCAATATAGGTCAAAGGTCAAGGTCAAGGTCATCAAAACTTCTCAAAACGGTGTTTTCTTCATATCTTTGTCACTATTAGTCGTATCTTCTTCAAACATAGCTCATTTTAAACGTCATTCCAAGGCCAGTCATCTGGTGTGTAGCTGACTCAAATTTGCCGTAACCATGGTTCTGAATTTTTGGGAAAAAGTCATGATATTCGAAAATAAGGGGCCTTATTTTTCTAACTTTGGCAGTTTTACAGCTAGAGAGGTCTAGTTTTTTGCATCAGGTAGCATTTAACAAGTACTGCAAGATTTTACTAAGGTCTCGGGATATCTCGTATAATATCTCGTCAAACGAGATATTTCGAGATTCCAGTAATCTTGCCCTGGAGGTCACAGTTTTGCAGGAATCTTTTTGAAACTGACATAGCGTAAGTCCTCCACTATTATCTCGAAACAGTTTTTCCATTTTTTGAATGCAGCCGCTAGGTGGCGCTGTATGCAAACCTCCCCAACATATCATGTTTTGGCGATATCTCCAAAACTGTGAGCCTCCATTACATAAACTATAGCTTATTTTCTTCCTCTGAGTCTTTTCTAAATCCTGGTGGAGTCATTTTGACTCAATCTTGAGTCACTTTGTCAGTGTGTCCGTCTGTTTCTCAGTTTTCATCAAACTCGCCTGCTTACCGGTTATGGCGTCTCACATATAGCATTCTAAAGCTCACAGTTTTGAAAGTATCCTTTTAAAACTATTACATCTTATGTCTTACACTAATATCTCGAAACGGATTTTTCCTTTTCCAGAATTGGCCGCTAGGGGGCGGTGCACTCAAACTTGCACAACATATCATTTTTTGGCCATATCTCCAAAACTATAAACCTCATTTACATAAACTATAGCTTATTTTCTTCCTCTGGGTCTTTCCAAAAACCTGGTGTATTCATTTGGTCTCAATCTTGAGTCACTTTGTCTGTGTGTCCGTCTGTTTCTCAGTTGTCCTCAAATTCGCCTGCTTGCCGGTTCTTGCGTCTCACATATAGCATTCTACAGGCCACAGTTTTGAAAGAATCCTTTTAAAACTATTACATCTTATGTCTTACACTAAAATCTCGAAACGAATTTTTCATTTTCCAGATAAGGCCGCTAGGGGGCGGTGCACTCAAACTTCCACAACATATCATTTTTTGGCCATATCTCCAAAAGTATAAACCTCATTCACATAAACTATAGCTTATTATCTTCCTCTGAGGTTTCTCCATCACATGATTTAGTCAACTGGTCTCAATCTTGGGTCAGTTTGTCAGTATGTTTGTCTGTTTGTCAGTTGTCCTCAATTTCGCCTGCTTCAAGGTGCTTGCGTCTCACATGTAGCATTCTACTGGACAGTTTTGAAGGAATCGTTTTGTAAATTACACTTGTCATATATCATGATGATATCTGGAAGTCCTATGTTTATTATTCAAATAAGTCAAAGGTCAAGGACAAGGTGATCAAAATATATCAAAATCTTATTTTCTTTAGAACTTTGTTAATATTGGTTCTTTCTTCACAAACTATGGATTATTTTCTTTCACTTTTATACTGCTCGTTCATCTGACTAACTTTACATCATTTCCGGCAAGCGCGTGACCTCAGGTCATCTAGTTTTTTTTTTTTTTTTTGCTCTAAATCCTTGGGGGAAATCGAACTAGAAATCGCCTGAAATCTCATGAAAGTTATATTTGGAACGTGGACACTCCAACATTCATGCTAACCGCGTGTCTTGAAAAGCTAGCTTGTTTCGCGTCCAATCGCTTGCACAATGCTGACGTGTGAGGGGGCTTATGATCTGACCAATATATTTCTTTCATATTGACACATCCACTTATCAGAGTCAACAAAGTTTGCAAATCACCTCTACAAACTGTATACAAACCCGCTGCATGGAATGTTTGACCTGGCAAAGCAGCTTTGTATGACGCAAACAGCCAGCAGAATGAACAAGAGAATAATCAATTGGCTTTGCATTTTCTGCGCATGCGGGTCATTTGCATCAATGGATGTGTATATAATAAATATACAGATTATATACAGATTTAAATTACAGATATAATTAAATGAAAGATGTATACATAATCGAACTTAAATTTGAAAATCGGAGGAATGGCAGTAAGGTAATGAGACGTCCATTTTAATATAACTGCATGTTTATTTAATTATAATCTTTAGGTAAAAAATGAACAATACCTATAATGGGATAAAGGCCTATCGTTATTTTCAACTAATCGTTTGATAATAACATGAAACTTGCTGGCGATGCATTTATCAGCCGTGGCATATCCAGGATCAAATTGTTATTCCGCAGACATGGTTACCAAGTCAAAATTATATAAACTGAAACATATTCTTCTTTAAAATTGTATTGCTGTTTAAAGTAGTGCATGAAATATTGCTGACTATTGCTTGAAATTTTTATCTTGTACGTATAGCAGCTAGTGCAATATCAACTAAGAAGGGCACTAGTGTTGATTGATAAGAATATCAGTGACAAAACATCTTTAACCCCCCCCCCATTACCATTGTTAATATATATAAATATAAATATAAATATAAATATATATATATATATATATCATGTTTGAGGGTTGTGCATAAATCCATATACTTTAAGTATACTTCAACCCAAGTTTTTACAACGCTTGTTAACGCACGTAGTTGCCTTTTAAGCCTTAGTTGTGTGTATATACACAAACAATAACAGCTGACTAGTGGAAATCCCAAAGTATACAAATAAATATCACACATGCAGACCCAGGCCAGCGTTCATGGTGTGCGAGACCCGTTTAGATGCCTAGGCTCTGCACGGTTTCAAGGTTAGTTCACCTGATTTTTGCAACTTTACACTATCCAAATTTTAATAATTAAACGAGCATTTTATTCTTAAAGCGCAGCTCTTAGGGGCGGATACAGAGTCTTAGAAAAAGGTGGCGGCTCAACACCAAAGCCCATTTAATCAAGTGCTTGTAGACTAAAACAATAACCTTCCAATGCAGAGGTATGGGGGGGGGAACTAGTCCGAGAGGCAAACCCGTTATATTATTCTGTTTCCGAAATGTTTATGTTGAAAAAGAGGGGTGCGCAGCCCTGCGCCCCACTCTTAATCCGCTCCTGTCTGTGTGTATATCTGTGTTTGTAAGTGAGAAGTAGATAAGTCCAGAGTTCATACAGGTCACCTGCATGGAGGAAGTAATATCAATATTGAAAAGTAACCTCAACAGAGAACTCACTTAATCTTGTTTAATTGTTCAAAGGTACAAACACATGGGTATTTTTACTTGCCTTAATTCTCCCCAGTGCATACCTACATATATACATATATAAATACTTATATACATTTATACATACATACATTCACGTTATATTTACACGTTATATTATTCTGTTTCCGAAATCTTTATGTTGAAAAAGAGGGGTGCGCAGCCCTGCGCCCCACTCTAAATCCGCTCCTGTCTGTGTGTATATCTGTGTTTGTAAGTGAGAAGTAGACAAGTCCAGGTCACCTGCATGGAGGAAGTAATATCAATATTAAAAAGTAACCTCAACAGAGAACTCAGTTAATCTTGTTTTATTGTTCAAAGGTACAAACACATGTTTTTTTTTACCTGCCTTAATTCTCTGCAGTGCATACCGACATACATACATACATACATAAATACTTATATACATTTATACATACATACATACACATACTTACATACCTGCACACCCACGCAAATACACAAAGAATGTAACATAATATTAAAAGACAGCAGTAGCAAATCTTTGCAGTATATACGTATTTACCCACATATATATATAAACGTATGTACACATGAAATAATTATACACTAAAATTTATTTAGAAAGCAAGGTCGGTGTGGGATGCTACAAAATGAAAATACCAGTTGCTTGTTGACATTGCATATTCCTTTTTCGCATGCATCATATCCATGTTCTCATGAAAAGTTTCTTATGCATTAAATATTCTCAGGTATTATTGATAAGTTTGGGCAATGTAACACAAAATATTAGGACTGGACTTTTTCGCGAAATAAGCATTAAACGAGGTCTTCGTTTCGGGAGAAAGGGCATGTTTCAAAATGGATTATATGACGGGCCTGAAGTATAAAAAGAGCAGGAATTTGTATTGACGGAAGGTAACATAAATAGCAGTTTATGCCTAGTCAGGGAATCCCCCAAACATTCTTGTGACGTGATCTCTGTACAATCAGATACTCATACATGAACGTATTGCAAAAACCTCCAATACCGCCAAAATGTATTCATTGCTGTAACATGATTATGCACGTTATGCATAAAATATATAAATATTATGGTGTGCGTAAGTGGTATATGAAGGTGCGAGATTACCTAAGTCACCACAGGCGGGCGCTCGAGTGTCACGTATACGTGTTAAACTGTGAGCTACATTCTATCATAAGGCTGTATCAAAGCCTCTCCTAGCACGCTGTCTTATAATAATTTGTTATGCAAATAAAAAGGTATTTTTCTTATATATATTCATAAGAAAGAAAAGAAACGAAACCCGGTTAAAATGTCTATTTATTGTGTATGTTGACCAAGTCGGGCTAACAAATAGTGTGTCTGAGTAGGATATATATATATATATATATATATATATATATATATATATACATGAGCGCCATATCGGCCAAAGTACCAAATTACTGAATGTCAGTGTGCCTCTACATCTATGTCTGAGGAACGCTTTACAAGTCCCCATGAGGATGCAAATATTTTGGTCATTTTAGATAACGCCTCATGGCCTATAGATACACTGTAAATTGACATAAACCAGACTAATCGTTAGAATTTGTATTAGTGTACTTTCTAACAACACCAACCATAAGGCAAGAAAAAATCCGTTTTAACTCAGCATATTGGTAAATCCCTCCGCATGTTTGTTGAATTTCTGAACGCATGAATACAACGTGCCTGGCTCGCACGGGTTACTGGACGCAGCCGACGAGTACGCGATACAGGAAATGACTCGTTACCATAGAGACGGGTTTCAGTTTGGGTTGTGAGTTCACATGTATTCTCTTGTGTTGGTCCATTATTCGTATAATCATGTTAAGATTATGGACTGTTTACCACAATATGAATGCAACATGATTTTAGATCCACAGCGATATGCATTCCTCGATAATTCTTGTATCACGACTTTAGTAGGCCTATCAGCCCAATTGTCATTGACTACTGAGTCAGGTTGTCACGGCTAATATACACATTGACTAGCAGTACATGAGTGCTACCAACCACATACTTCGCAAAATATTCAACTAGAACTCGGTCTAAGTCAGTTACAGCACCATGCCCAGCATACAAACTATAATAATGAGGCATAACATCAAGCTCTTGAGTGGACCGAACAAAACACAGCTCAGCGGATGCAACTACTGAAAAAAAAACAGAGTGCCCCCTCGAAGGAGCATGCCTATAAGCTGGCAATATCTATGCCGCTGACGTCACAAACCCGACCTCGGAGAAAATCCTACATCGGATTTGCCGGCACCGATTTTAAATCGCGCTACAGGAACCAAAAGAAATCATTCAACCACCCCAAGTATGAAAATGACTCGGAACTCTCAAAGTTCATTTGGCTCCAAAAGAAAACAAACACCCCATATTCAATTAGCTGGTGGGTTCCTCAAGCGCGCAACCCCTAGAATGCTCCCCATTGTAAGTTGTAATCTCTGCCTGGAAGAAATGGTCCGAATCATATAAAACATTCCCGAAGATACAAACACTCAACAAAAGATCCGAGCTCATTTCCAAATGCAGGCATAATCCTTATCCCTATACATTCCCACCTGACCATGGCTTAATGCTTTGGCACATAATAACATAATGAAATCAACCGTTTGTTGATGTCATTATGTTGACCGAATATTATTATTTTAATTATAATTATCATTATTATAACAATATTAAGTTATCAATATTAAAACTGATTATAAAATCATCAATTATATAATAATGACAATATATAATGATTTATATTATGTAATATAAATAATTATTGTAATCAAAATTATAATCATAATAAAAATAATATTAATAGTATTTAAAAAAAAAGAATATTTTCAAAATATTTTAATAATATAAATTTGAAACAAATTATTTTATTAATATTTTATAAAATTTTATTTATATTATCATTTTATTATTAATATTCTATTTTATGTTATATAAAATGATAGGTATAGCTTTACTATATATGCTTTAAAAATTGACAAAAAATACTCCACGTTACTAAAGTTTCCGAAATGTGGCGATAGACTCCTGCAGTTAATTAAAATTTTTCTATAGGTATTGAAAATTGACTATAATATAAATCATGTTACCATAGTTTCCTTATGTTACTATGGGGTCCTATTCCTAGCTGTGTTTTTTTTTTTCCTAGAGGCATTGCAAATTGACTCTAATACCCCACAAATTACTTATTAATTTCCTATATTTTACTGTAACCCCTGTAGGTTACTCTAGATGTATAAAGTAAACTATAAGATATTTTGGCTGGGTAAATACGAACGTTATATGCTTATTATCCAAAAACGTGATGTATGGGTATTACATGGGCTAGCCTGGAGGAACCCTTCTGACTTAACCTACAAGTCTCCCTAGGTCTAATCTTATTTCAGAAGTAAATCCTGCGTTGAGTTTAAATAGACAAATACATGCATATACGTCACGTAGAACAATTTCGCAGTTAAATAATAACTTTTCAAAGATTGAATAATATATTATTGTTGTTTATTTTATGTAACGAATACGAGCATGCCACATGGTACCCGCCATGGGCCCACATAGGGAACAATGCAGGACAAACTTGACAATGCCCTCATGGGTCCCATGTGGGCACAACCTGTTGCTGATATATATATATATATATATATATATATATATATATATATATATATATATATATATATATATGTGCACATGAAAATAATTATACACCAAAATTAATTTAGAAAGCAGGCTCGGGGTGAGATGCTATTAATATATGAAAATACTAGTTGCCTGTTGATACTGCATAATCCTTTGCTTCAAAGTAACACCAGAAACTGATCTTTGATAACAAAAATGCTGTATGAACTTTTCCCTGAAATACGTGTATCATATTCATGTTCTCATGAAAAGTTACTTATGCTTTTATTATTCTCGGGTATTGCTGATAACGTTAGGGCATTGTAACACAAAATATTAGCGTTTGTCTTGTTCGCCAAGTAGGCATTATGCGAGGTTTTCGTTTCGGGAGGAAATTCATGTTTCAAAATGGATTATATGAACGGCCTAAAGTAAAAATAGAGCTGAAATTTATGTCGACGGAAGGTTACATAAATAGCAGTTTATGCCTAGTCAGGGAATCCCCAAAACATTCTTGTGACGTGGTCTCTGTGCAATCAGATACACATATCATGATTATATGCTTATCGTGCTTTAAATATATAATATTATATTGTGCGTAAGTGGTAAATATATGAAGGGGCGAGATTACCTAAGTCACCAAAGGCACGCGCTTGAATGTCACGTGTACGTGATAAAGTGTGGGATATACATTCTATCATACGTGTGGCAGATTGCCAATAACCCCTGAATGCCATGCAAAGCTATCCCCACCATCGTTCGATATATCGAAACTTACATGCGTATTACTATTTAGGCAAAACTGTTACAGAAAAAAATGACTTCAAAGTTATTTCCTCTGCATTAGTAAGCTTAGTTTGCGTATAGTTTTGCAGAGTAACACAGAACGTTTACACTGATATAGCATAATAACTGGGTCACTAAAATACATTTTTGGTTTAGGGCCAGAGCACAAGACTCAAATCCGGGAGGTCGTGAGTTAAAATATCAGCCTTAGAAGCAGCCCTTGCCCAGAATGAGCGCTCTTCAGGTTTAATGGGAAGGCTTGCCCCAAAGCCGAGTTTCACTCATGAACGATTGGGTTCATCGGTTAGTAAACCCATAAATGAGGATGATTACATACCCAGTACTAGCAGGTGCCATAAACATCGGTAACATCAGTAAAAATTAAAATGACAGGACGATATATATCTTGCAACAGCCTTAGCACCAAAACCGAAATGGAACCTGATCTGCAGATGTACATACTTTGATTAAGAATTAGATAAGTCAGCTTAAAAGGAGAAGTCGGTTTCCTGCACAAAATTAAAATTATTAAAAATGGGTCACCATGAGAAAATTTATTGATCTAGACTTGAATGGTGCATAAGTTGTGATATATACGTCAATAGACTGCACTTTATTATGCATGCAACAGTGATTCATGCACGTGGGAACGCCAAAGTGGAATTCGGAACGCCGCTTTACATTGGTAAAAGCAAGTCTTGTATGACAGGCCATTTGCCATTCTTATTCCGTCGTGGTAACAGAGTTACGAAGACCTCAAGAGAACCACCGATTTTGTTCCCAAGCTTACAAGCAACGGAGAGATTATGCTTTGATGCTTTAATGATGCTTTAGGAAAACCTATTTTGTGACAGCAAATTAAATAATGTTTTTACTGTGTACGAACATTATATTACGCTAATGGTCGAATTGTCTCTTCACATTATCTAATAGTGAAGGAATACAGCATACACAGGGCGCGCAACGTCAAGAAAGTTTCGAATTAAACTGCTAGGTGGCAGGACATCGCGATTGTCACCCGCTTATAGTTATACTCCTTAGTGCAGCAATGAACTTGCTCTGAAATAACACGTTCACACCGTTCACGAGAATAAAGATTAACTCATGTATGTAGCTCCTGCAGCTGCTTAATTCTTTGTGTGTTAATGAAATTGAAAGATTGACTCAATAATTTCATGACTTTCAGAAGAAAGTAACTACGTACTGTCACTACTGATTTGCATGGAACTGCTTGCTGGATATTTTTACAAGGAAAGCTGGCACTGTGCCAAGACCATTTTTAAAATGTGGGCTATGTATCACACGTCTGACCAAAACTTTTATATCTCCACTGTCTTTCTTACCGCGAAAAGGGGCCCCATCAAGAGGATTATTAATCTATGAACAAATACAAATTGCTTCCCACAACAGTAAAAATTTAAATATACATGTTCTTAATACTTCATTGATGAACTACTCTTGTCTTCATGAAATTCATGACTTATCACGTATCAGGAAGTTTTAATTTCATACCTTCCACAAGCAGAACAGCATTAACTGTAAGGTATGCATAAGATTATTATTTCTGAGTCAGCAAACGTTTACTTCCTGCATGCACCCATTACATTTATAGGTCAATATATCACATGTTTTATACACCTGGTATGGGTGTAAATTACGTGCCTGCCTTTATATCTTTAAGGTCACTTTTTTATATTTTTGTTGGAGGTAACCGCCTCCATTTTTTAATGCTAGCTTAACTAAGTATATGTACATCTGCAGAATTCCATTCCAGTTTAGGTCTCCGTGACAGGGCAGTATCACACGCTTGCTCCAATTTAAATCCTGGTGTTAACCTGGCCCGGTGACTACTGCACCTGCGGTACCACGGTGTATAATCCTCCCTATTGGTGGGTAATACCACTGTAAGGAATGCATAAGATTATTATTTCTGAGTCAGCAAACGTTTACTTCCTGCATGCACCCATTACATATATAGGTCAATATATCACTTGTTTTATACACCTGGTATTGCGTGTAGTTAACGTGCCTGCCTTTATACCTTTCAGGTCATTTTTTATAGTTTGAGTTGGTGGCAACCGCCTCCATTTTTTTAAATGTTAGCTTAACTAATGGGGCTGTCCCACTTAAGCGACTCTACAGGCGACCAGGCTCTCGCCTCATGGTCGCCGAAAAACAGGCGACTGGACCTCCGCTACGACAATAGTATACGGCAAGATACAACAGGTTGACGACTGTCGGAAGACAAGCTACGACAAGCTGCCGACAAGCGACGACACATTGCCGCGACCTAGGACAATCACCTACGACACCCTACGACCACATCTACGACTACAGGCTTCGACGAGTTTCTATCCTGTGCTTTGTGAGGAGCCGGAAACAAGGATTGGCCCTGTTTCAAGTACACTGGCCCATGACAGCACAATCGACAACCCACGTCACCTGGCGACAGCCTACAACCGCACCTACGCCAGTAGAAGACAGGCTATGCACACTGGCGTAAAAAAATGCTGTCGCCTGAGAATTTTGAACATGTTGAAAATCCAGCGGCGACAGGTAAGAAGCCACGCGTCTTTGGGCGACTTCGGGCAACTACAGGCGACCATACAGGCGACCATGAGGCGACAGCCTGGTCGCCTGTAGCGTTGCCTTGGTGGGACAGCCCCATAAGTATATGTACATCTGCAGAATTCCATTCCGGTTTCAGTCTCTGTGACGGCCATATATCTTGGTGTTAACTAGGCCCGGTGACTACTGCACATGCTGGGCCTGGTTGTGTAATCCTCCCCATAGCTGGGTCAAACCATCGAGGTACCCCCGAAAAACGCACTCGTTTGTGAGCGAAAAACGGCCGTTGAACAGGGCCTTCCACTTACGTCTGCAGAGCCCTGGCCCTGGGTGGGGGTCGACCGTGAAAAATCTCACCGCCTCGGCTGAGATTCGAACTCCCGATCCTTGTCCTGAGCCCTACCCCTGAGCCACAGAAGCCGGATCCTTAATTCCGCACTTTCTTTAATTCCGTACTTAATATTTCAGTGTGCTGTTCCTCCATGCATCGCATTTTGTTCGAATTGCTGGCATTACCTAGGGGTTATACGCTACATGATTGTGACACATTATGTTATATTCATAGTAATTTGTTAATTATTCTTTCAAGAGTTGTGGAATGCAAATACATTAATGTTAGATTGAGATTTAATAATTCAACTGGTCCTTGAGTCCGTATATACCTAGCCGTAACAACACGACACAGTATAGGCACTTATAATATTGGACTGGCAAGTCTTTCTTGAGTCGTGATACAAGCCATATCGAGAAATGCATCGGAATGGTCTTAAATTCAATTACATTCATTTCGTGTTAAACAGACCATAATCTCAACATAAGGCTACGAATGATGAATAACACCAAAGAATATATGTGAACTAACTACCCAGCCTTAAACTCCATCTCTATGATTACGAGTCATTTCCTTCCAGCGGTCAGAAATTCAACAAACATGCAGAGGGATTTACCAATATGCTGAGTTGAAACGAAATTTTTCTTGTTCAAAGTAGGTGTTGTTAGAAAGTTTACTAAAAAAGCTGAAGATTGGTCAGGTTTATGCCAATTGACAGCGTACTTGGAGGTCATGAGGAGTTGTAAAAAAATGATGAAAATAATTGTATCCTCATAGAGCCTTTAAGTGCGTTTTACCGCTGAAGGATGTAAAGGCACTCTGACAGCCAGTACGATGGTCGTGACTTTCTAATGTCAGAGGGCCGACCTGGAGATTGTATATTACACGCAAGATTTGTTTTGGGAATATGGTTACACTCGAGCTAAAGAATGATAACCACGAGTCTAAAAATCATATTTGTGACCATCATGTATTCTGTACATACGTACTTATCGTTTTGGCTGCATGGCAATAATACTGATCGGAGATTATCGGTAAAGATAAACTGTAAATATTAAAAAAAAATATCTTCGCATAAACTTCCTGTTTTGAAAACAACCATTTTACAATGGAAAGCTTGTATGATTTTAAACTAAAATGATTTTTAATATGATGTTTTATAAGGAGACCAGAACAGGGAAAACATTTCTTACACCAGTAAATGTGAAAAGGGCATTGTTTCCCCAGATTGTTCTTACAATAAGTCCCTCAGTTAAATGGAACATTTAAACCAAAAAATATTATATAAATATTTCCTATAAAAATAAAAATGGAAATCCCACACCATCTGATGTGATGTCAGTAGCCGATGGGGGGTACCCGATTGGGGGGGGGGGGGAGGGAGGGGAGGGGGTACAGTTGGTGTGGAACCACTCCCTTTCAGTCCCGCCACCTTTTTAAGAGATTCATACCAATTTTTATAGGCCTTAATCCTCCCCTTTTACAGACCTGAGGATCATTTTATGTTTCCTCGTATTTTTCCTGGCATGGACCACTCCCTTCTCAAAATCCTGGATCCGCCCCTGCGTGTCTTTCTACTGGGTCCGCCATTTTTCGTAACAACAGGACAAAAAGGCTAGTAAGGGCTAGAGGTATATAGCTAACACTTTAGCATATGAGTCTACTGATACTATATATATACAGATGTTTTGCGATTGAATGCATATCAGAATCCCGGTTCTTGTTGCATGGGTAAAACTAGAAAACTACATTCTAATGAATACAAGCCTCCGCCATTCATTAACTTATTCGGCCAATATTCCAAGGTTCATTCGTGCAGGTTCATTAAGTCACTGTTGATTTGTGACTATTCTTTGATGAAGCTCCTTAATCCGGATCATGCACCGATTCCACACCAAAATCCAATCGATCCTTTCATAACACACACAACGCATAACCTCCTGACAGAGGCAATATAAGGTTTTCTTGTGTGGCTGTGAATGTTACCTGACTACCCATATTAAATATCAGACCTTATTCGACTTCCACGATTGTTTATGATTCATCAATATTTTATGACCGATTGACCATGATCTCTTATCACTGGGATTTTTCCAACTTTCGTTTTATTCAAAACCACGCAATAATCTGCTTTCGGTACATTCGTAGTCTTGTGTCAACAAACCCCGAGAAGGCGTCTTTTGCAAGCAGCCAGCGGGTCGGTTGAATGAATGGAGAGTAGCCGTCGAACGTCATTCAAGTTTTCCGTTTTTCTTTATCTTTGTTGACATTCTTCGAATTTTCTCTCACAGATAATTTTTTTTTATCTAAAATTAAATGAATAGTTTGGGGAGGCTATGTTCACCGGCAAAAATAGAGTGCCCTCAGATTTTTAAAAATATTTTTATAAATTGACAGATCAGCTTTTGGTGCTATAAAAAAATGAGGTATGGATTTAAAGATACTTAAATCAAACCTAACACTTGTATTTTAGAAATACACCTAAATCAGTATCTGAGATATCAGTCTTGGTGCTTTTTACATATATTTATGTCGATGATAGTAAAATTATTGGCCACATGCATTATTGGCCAAAAGGATCACCTTTGAAAGCAACTGATTGGTTGTTGGGATGTAAAATATTCTTGTTTAGTTGTTACATGTGAAAACTCTTGACTTGAGGTTGGAAGACGCCATGTCACTTGGTACAAGACGATGAAGAATCAAGCATGTTGTTCTCCTCGTGATTTTATATTTCTCATAGTTAGGCCTTTATTGTTCCGCACCCCTTTCCCCTCAAATTTGTCAATCCGTGTGTTAATATTTAGGATTAAGAGAACAGTCGACAATAGGTACTCCAATGCCTGAACAGACAGAAAGTAAAAAAAGTAAAAGATAAATATCAGAGCATGGCCGTGTGATATACGTGATACATAATATGTTTTTATATCAATAAATGTTTGTTAAATGATACCATAATTTGTACAGCGCTCAACCAGTCTCTGTTCTTGAATGCAAACCCTCATCAAATAACCTTTTTTTATCACCTTGACCCTTCGCCAACTTCATTCATTGTAAAACATTCTGTATTTTCCTGGTTGGCAAAAACTGTGTGGTTCTTAGATTATCTTGTTTTTATTAACCAAAAAGTTACATTAAGCAAGTTTTTTCTGAAATTACGTGAACGACTTTTACCGAGAAGCCGTACCGTAATGGTTACGATATTATCCACCAGAGGGCTCCCATTGCTCTTCTTGCGGAGATTTGCTTGCTGGTCAAACCAGTACGTCGCCCTGTCCTTATTAACGTGTACATGCGTCGTGTCACAGTGTCACAATGACCAAAATTAATAACATTTTTCTCACTGGCAATTCTTGCAGACAATGTTGTCATTGTTTTACAATTGTAAGATTGTAAATCCAAACAAGTATCGAGATCTACGAGCAAACTTTATTCTGGTCATTCCATGTTCTATCAATAGATTTTGGAAAATTTGTTTAACTGACCAATTTTAGATGTTTCAAACTTTATTTAAATAATATTATTTTAATCAGGTGCGGTGCGGATACGAATGCGGATATTTTGTGCGTGTGTGTCCATTAGATACGTTTTTCAGTGCGTTTTTAGGTCTTTCACCCTCTTTCACCTCTACAAAATGGCACTTTTTTTCCGCATGCGTTTCCGTACCCGCAGCTACATGGTCCGGTTTTCAAAAAACGTATCCGTTTCCACACGCCGCACGCACTCCGCACCGCATTAGTCGACACACTCCTTCTTTATTCCATATGCGCGATTTAAAACGCGTCCGCATCCGCATCCGTATCTGTATCCGTACCGCATAAGTGGACACGCAGCTTAAGTCAATATTTTGACAATGCATGCTATAGATGCTTCAAATTTCCTGGGATTATAACTAGTCGTTTAAAAAATCCTACAACAGGTTATTCAATAATGAAAGAAGTCTGGGAAATGATACTAAAAACAGCTGCTTTGACATAGAATTACGCTACTTGAATGTGTCATGAACTAAACTGTCATGGTTCAAAAACGATGCCAATATAATATGACTGTCGTGAGAATCGCAAACCCTTTCGTACCTCTATTTCACGAACCGCGGTATTGGCGCGATCTGGTGGGCTAAATATAAACTATTGGGCACAACAGGAAGCAGAGCAGGCCCAGTCTGGTTTTGGAGATAATTTTGCGATAAGGAAAGGAAACGGGGGTTTTTAATCACTTCATGGACATCCCTACATTTTATGACACCCACATATCTTGGTCGAATATGAATGGAACGAGTATCAATATTTTTAACCTGAGGTGCTCATATATACATATATATATATATATATATATATATATATATATATATATATATATATATAGCTAAAATATCCGAACCGGACTCGAGCAGATTCTTCACTAAGATGGCCGATAGCATTATTACAAACGAGGGGTGTGTTTTATGTTTTTAAATTGTATATTTTTCTTTAAATTATTTATTTTAAGTTTTCTTGGTTTCGTAATTTAAAAAGGCCTGAGTGCGATATGTTAAGTCCAGATTACGCCATGAAGGACGAGTGAAATCAACACCATGTGTACTAGCTGCTCTGGGCCTGACAGCGAGGTCACGGGACCAGATGGGACACTGAAACTGACAACTCATAGTGCCCTGGATTTGTAAATTTCATTTATTTATCAAATGGCAGTGATAAGTTTCACGTGTGTGTCAGGATCACGCAGCACACCTGGACCTTACGTTGAAAGAGTTTTTACTTTATAGTAATATTTATATTTTCTGTTATAATTTGCTGAATATATCTGTACTATCACATTGTGTGCTGTGTATGTACGTCAATGTACTAGTTTATGTATAAATCAGTATATTCAGTTAATATTTTTATATTTACATCTCAAATTAATACATACACAATTTGCGGAGATATTTGCAATGTTAGTAGACATTTTTTAATTACATATAGCTATAAATATTAAATATTTTAAATAACGAAATGATCAATGTTTCTTTTAACTTTTCGATATGAAATGAAAGTGTGAGTATAAAGGTCCAGGATAAGACTCCTTGACTACATGTATATCTCACTATATAATGTGCCACCTTTACATTAAAGAATGGTATTAAACTAACGCTTAAAAGAAGGCAATTCATTACATTTTGTCATGAGAAATAGCCTAAATAGATGCCCTTAAATGCTTAGAATGCTGGGTGGGTGCAAAGTCATGCATTCACATACTTGTCTACAAGTTTCCGAGTGGACCTCGTTTAACATACTATTTAAAACGTTAACCTGTGTAAAAAAAGAAGAATGAGTTTTAATTGTGTATTATATCATTCCTGTCCACCTGTCTGTTGGTCTTTTTGTCGGTTTGCTTTTGTACCAAATCATTATATGATGTAATTTAATAACTGATAATAACGCTCATATATACAACTTGTGACAAATTAACTTTTAGAAGTGCGATATATTACGGCTTCTTTTCCTGCATGGTCTGTCACAGATGTTAAGCCTCAATATGAAGCTGTTACAAATGTACGCAAGAAACTTAAACATTTACATAACTCATGAGCACGTGTTCACTTTGAGTTTACACAGACAGTTTACACACCGAGTTGACTAAGTCTAGTTATGTTTAAAAATGATAAAGTTGTTGTTGAGCAAATAGGGAGTGTTAGGTACGTGGGATATCACCAACCTACACGTGCTAAATCACATTTAACTGCTATGGTGGTTTCCGCTATTGTCATGTACATACGAATTGTGAATTATCATAAAAATAATAACCTCGGACTCTGTGGGTGTTTCGCGTGATATCGCCCATGTACGATGCTAGCCATAACCTTCGAGTCTTCACATTATAACCGTGCCTCTAACTACATATACTGTATGTATGTGTTTATATATATATATATATATATATATATATATATATATATATATTTATATTTATATATATGTCATATAATAAATAAACTCATTTATTATATATTTATTATATATACATATATATACTCATATATATAAATATTCAGTCACATTAACAATGCCATTAAACGACATAATATATATATATATACTCATTATATATATACTCATATATTATATATTTATTTCATATTGCTCCCTCCCTATGTTTTGGTCTAGGGGGTAGTATCTTCTGCATTCTTACAAATTTTAAAGGTAATTTTTTTGTATGATTTTAATTTTTTTAACAAATGGGTTTTAACTTGATGGCGAAACCAAAGCAGTGTTCTCAGTGTGCCCATGCGATGCACCAATTAACATCAGGGTCACCTTGAATCCTTCTGTATTTGAATGACATTATCCAGTGGGGATTTCCAGGCGTCATCAATACTCAAAACAGGTCACAACTAGCGCAGACTTGAATTCAAACACTGACGAATACAGCATGATCCCGTACTTGACCTACCCATGAAGGATCAAGGAAACATATGACAAAGAAATCCTTGCTAATATCGTTTCTCTGAAGTCTTAAAATAAGCCATAATAAAGTCAGCTTGATAACGTAAGTACAATATTCCTACATGCATGTTTTGCATAGCTGACTGAACTTTTACTGTGATTTAGCAATGGTATGCATGCATATGTTTACCAGTGTGTGTACTCCTTTCTTCAGTCCTTTCATCAGAAGCAAATTTGGTTTGGAATATGAATAGGGTTTGGTCAATTCCTTTTATTCAAGTATGCCTTCAGGAATAATGACAAATATTTTCCCACTAAATTGTAAAAAAGGAAACGATTTGCTATCCACAATAAGCTGAATATATGTTGAATTTATTGTTGCCATTAAATTTTGAAGATAAAAGGACGTAAAACATAGTACAACATAGTACAACATGTACAACATTTCTTCAGGGCGAGGATCATGTTTCTAAGCCATATTAGTATATGGATTGTACAGATATTTGATATGATACATGATATCTTAAAATCTTGACCGATTTCATCAGTTTTGTGGTGCAAGTTGTGTTTTCTAAATTCTAAACATGTTTGTTTTTTTATTTAAAACTTAGGAATAATAAACACACATGCAAAAGTCAGACAAACCATTTCGCAGCGATAATTTTCGTAGGCACAAGCTCCCTTCCTAAATTTAATTATATAATTAGATTTATTAAACTTAACAAATTATCCCGAAATTATTCCACAAACTTCCAGTTATACCCCATTATTTGTCAAATATATAAAAGAGTGGAGAATAAAATATAATGTAATATAATATAATGGTATAGTATAGTATATATAGTATAGTATATATAGTATCAGTGATAGGGGTACAAACCCTCTCTCACCCTTTACAATGGGCATGTAGTCTTTTCCGGGTGGGAATATTTGACATCCGGGTTGCCACGAATCCGTTCAGCGGTCATTACTAATTAACCCACATTCTGCAGCTCGATTGACTGATATGCGCCAGTTTTAGTTTCCATATTTGAGATTAACAGCCAGCTCTCCCTACTCACCTGATCCTTGACATATGTTATTGGGTTTTTTTCTTTCATGTTCAAATTTAAGCTGCAGTGACCTTCAAATCAGCCGAACGTTGGATGACCTTTACACATTGATACTTACATCCCACATGGGGCAAGCCTGGCGGTTGGCTCAAAAAACGTGCACTTGGTCTTGCACGTTTTTTCAACCTTGACATATTTCTTCCTAAATGGTTTACTTTTGTTTCGTGATCAATCACACATCATATATGTTTACAGTATTTTCATTGTTTTGTAATAACATATATTGTTTTGAAACAAACGAAAAGTATAGGCCTATATATGCTGGCCACGCAATCCGTTGAAACTAAAACATTTGTTAAAGGTTTTGTTTGCACAATTTATACTTTAGACCTCACGCCGGACCTCCGGAACTTTAACTTTCTGTATATCATTTTAGTTGATCAAGCTATACCAAGCAATGTCTAAAATTGTATACATGCATGTACATCACATTGGCGAGGGTGCAATTTGCAATTTTCAAGTTTCATTGTTTCACGAGGGGTTCCATTTTCACGATCTCACCATGCAAAAAGTTACACTGATTATATCCATCACTTGAGTGAATATATTACATTCAATAATATGTTAGATAACTCATAAACTGGATTAAGGTGATCATTGAGCGAGTAGAAAGTACTGATCATTATTAGCAGTTTTGGTAATTTGACAGATCTGATATCATATTAAACAGCATTTTTTTATTCTTTTCAAATTGCCCTCGACGATGGTGCCTCTAATTTACGACGGTTTCATTTTCGAGACAATTTCCTCATCGCGAAAATCGCGAATTTGAAACCCAGGCAAACTAAAAGGCAACCAAATATATAAATATCAAAACACATGTAGGAGTAGCAGCAACGTTTACTAACCCCCCCCCCCCCTAAAAAAACAAACAAAAAAAAAAACATCGGATATTCATTTGGTGGAGATAAAAAAAAACTCTCATAGGAGCATTCGGGCTAGTGTTCATGAAAGGTATTACTTAATAACTGCAAATTATTCATCTTTTTTTCTAAATGAACCCCAACATGACTATTGAGATTGCCACTGGTTTGTTTGTAACGCACGCTCCCAACGCAGCGGTTATACACAACAGTCGCCAGAGACATCCTTTCGTATAACGTTAATGGAAGGGAAACAGCAGCTGATTCAGAGGTCTGGATCCACATTTTTCCACCACCACAACTCTATTAAGGTTTTCGTACTATTTTTTTACGTCTAGACCCTCAACTCTCCCGGACCTGCATGAGGACCCTTTTTTCAGGTTTTTTCATTCCTCCCCATTTGGACCCCCTCCCCCCTTTCCAAGATTCCTGATTCTCCAAAACTGGGAACCTTCCCTGCTGTAACTTTCCATAATTCTATACATATCATAATGTATAAGTTAGCTGAAGTGTTTTATTATATTTTTTACTGTGTTATTTATAATGCGTAATTTTTAAACCTTAAGAATCAAAATTAATTTAATAAAAAGAATGTTCGTATGTTGCCATGTATAATTTGCATACGTGATTTTTATTGATTAAACAGGTTTTTTATTGCACTAAGCTACATCCGAGATCATACATATAACGCAAATATAACGCATATATATTGTATATACGTGAATACATACAAATACATATTTAACATTCACAATAGTACAATCACTTCCACCTTCCGTTAAAGTACCTTTACCCGTTTGTTACTTTTAAAATTGTAATAGTTGAGATCAGAACAGTTTATATTTATAGGGTCCAAGGTTCACCGTTAATTGAATTGTCCTGCATATCCCCATGGATGTATTTCCCATGTGACTGTAAAATTACAGAAAGTGTTTGTATATACATGACGTATAACTGTAAGAGTTTAACAAGTACCACTTGTTACATGTTTCCGGGTGCGATTGGTACAATAGATGATAACGAGCAGGGCCAGTCACCGCACGTGTATATACTTACCAGCTTATACCAGGTCGGTCAGTACACAAAACAAATCGTTTCTCGCAGGAGTGTACGGAGTTTAAGAAGTTATTGAATAGCTATTCGCCGGGGTAATTATAATACGACTGAAACATCTGACCAATTATGCAAACGAATTTGAGGAGGGGGGGGGGGGGGGGGGGTCCTTCGAGGTCCTTCTTTTTATCTGTAAGTATGTAGGTATACATTTATAAATGTAGTTATACATATGTAATATGGCAGAGACCTGAAGTTTATTATCTGAATTTAAAACTTAAGTGAATCTGCAGTATATCGAAATGTCTCTCGTATACTTTGATTGGTTTTATATAATCGCGAGGTTAAATATTCGCGATTTTCATTTCTCCAATGTTTTCGCGACTGTTTCATTTTCGTGATTTACCATAAAGGAACTTATACAACTTCCATAAGCATTAATTTATCAGTTACCTCATATGTACGTAAAATCTTTACAATTGCTTGAAGAGATGAATGATTATTTAACAAGTGGGAGAGTATTATAACAAAGAATTAATATTATTTAAATTATCAGTCTTTGAATTAAAGGAAACATAGCATAAGTGCTAATGTTGATGCTACCGGCTCAATATACGTGCCAAAATTACTGTTCACATGCGCAGATTGGGCGTCTTATTCGCGAAGATTTTATTTTCGCGATAATTTCCTTTTCGCGAATATCGCGAATTCAAGACCCTCGCGAACAATGAGGGAACCACAGTACGTATCAGATCATCTCCGGTAATTTCAGATAGAGAAAACGCTTACCTAACCCTAGATAATATAATAATTCAAAGCTTGTTATTCACATTTAACCTTCAGTGATCAATGTTACTATAATACTGACAGATGAATAAATTCACAAGTGCCCTTTTGTTGAGGAAATTCGTTCAAACAGCCGAGTAGCCTATTACATCATATGTATACGTTTTTTCACTCTCTGGGATTCAACCTTTGACCTTCCATGGTATAACCACTACGTCACGCCAATAACGATCACGAGAACCACGTTGTCTCTCCGAGACGTCGCCCCGGCCATGCCTGAAACAACGCATGGGCGCATTTGAGAATGGGGAGGGGAGCAGAGGGGAAGGGTAAAGAGGGGGTTCACCCTCTCAGAGTGCAGAAACATTTAGGCTGTTATGAGGCAATCTGGCGTAGTTTAAACCCTTATGTACTTAATATTTGAGATAGGCAGGCAAGAAGCCACTGTTATTAGGCCCGACAGCCATGACACATCGGTTTCAGGTTAAATTTGAACTACATGCGTGATTGGCTGAACCATTGTTACGTCCGCGGTATCACCATCTGATAGGCATATCAACCATTCCGAAAGCGCGTCCTCGGTTGCTATGCCATGGCTGTCGGACCTAACGACGGGGGCTTCTTGCCTGCCTATCTCAAATATTAAGTAAATAATAAAGATATGGACCATATAGTGTGAAAAATGCTGGGAAAATATCAGATAACTAATAGTTATAAAGAAATGACCTAGAAAAGAAACAAATTTAACCGAAATCTACACTAATTGCAATTCAAGCGCCGGTGGTTTAAAATGCACCATGCTGCAACACCCGGCTCTGTTTTTAGCTCAGCTGAATGAAAGTCATCTCTGAGCTATGGCGATCAGTCTTTGTCCGTCGACCGTCCGCCGTGCCGCCTGTATGTCGGGCCGTCTGTCTGTCCGTCAGTTAATAAGGCACAAATCATTACCACCAGACCTGAAAATCTCTTACTTAAGATCGAGGGAGGCCCTTGAAAAAATCTTCTTGGAAACCTGAAATTAGATCACTGCGACCTATATTCTCCGAGTTATGGGGCATGTTTCGGCACCCCAGAATAATTAAAAAATTGATACAAAATATCCTGTATCTCAATAATTAATGCATGGAATGCCATAAATCTTGCCATGAATATTGATAATGACTCGAATCATCACTTCCGGAAAGGTGATGGTGCCACCTGTATTTTTTTTATTTTTTCATGCATTTATTTTTAGACTGCCAAATTATAGCAAGGTGTTATTTTCTCATCTGTGGTTTCATCTAGTGTCTTGAAACCTTATGTTTTTTTATCCTGACTAGTTTTATCATTTTCAGAAGACTGGTGGCGCCACCTACGTTTTCATTTACGGGTCCTATTTTTGTACACCAAAATACTTAAAACAAATTTTACAAAAGCTCCAGTATCTATATTAACTATTGCATCAATTGCCATGATTCTATCCATGCATATTGATCATCAACAGTTTCATCGGTTCCTCAAAGCTGTTTGCACCACCTTATTTCCCAATTTTTACACATTTTGTCTCTAATTTTGAGACCTATAAAAGAAGCAGTCTGGTCGTTAACAGTGCACAAACCATAACTGTAAGACCTAGAAACTTACTAATGTACATCCACAGAGTTCCAAGGCAAATCTCCTAGGAAACCTGAAATTAGGTCATGGTTGACCTACATTTTTTCGAGCTATGGGGCCGAAAATATGATTTTAAGCACCCACACAGTCAGACGATCCACAAATTGTACACATTAGGTCTAGAATCTTCTATAACAATATCTTGGGAGACAGCAAATGTCGTTGGAAACATAAAATTAAGCACCCTGTATGTCGAATGGGGTCAAATTGTATCTGTTACGCCTAGAATCTTCGAAAGCAACATCAAGGGAGGTTACGAGCATATTCTCTTGGAAACCTGAAACTAGGTCATGATGACCTTTATTCTGCGACCGACTGGTTAAAAACGTGGTTTGGAGCACCAAGACAGCCAGAAATGACACAAATTGTATCCGTTGGACCTAGAAACTTCTAACAAAATCTCCTTAGAAATGTGAGATTAGGTCAGGGTGACCTCTATTCTGTTAGCTATTGGCCAAAAACATAAAAACATAAAAAAGAGACAATTCGTAACTGTTAGGCCTAGAATCTTCTGACAAGGAGTCTCTGGGAAAATCTCCTCATAGAAACCTGAAACTAGCACCCAGATTGTGAGTTCCCAGACGTTCACGCAGCACATTCTAATATGCAATCCTTGGCAAGTCTCATTTGAATCCTGAAATTAGATCACAGTGGCCTATATTCTTTTAACTATTGGCATAATACCTAGTTTTGAGCACCCAGAAAGTCAGACTGGGCACAAATCCTAACTGTCAGATCTAGAAATGTCTTTCTTGAGGTAAAGGGAGGTCATTGTGATGTCTCCCTTGACTTCCAAAATAAGGTCACTGTAACCAATATTCTGTGAGCTATTAGGAAGAACATTATTTGAGTACCCTGTAAATCAGATGGACAGAAGTTGCTATAGTTTGACTTAGAAACATGAAGGGAGTACCTGGTAAAATCTTCTAGGAAACCTTAAATTAGATCGCAGTCACCTATTTTCTAAGTACTAAGGGCAAAAAAAAACATGCTTCTGAGCACTCTGGAAGTCATTCTACCCATTGTTCAAGGTTCAAGGTTCCTTAACAAAACTTTTTCACCAGATCATAACATCAAGAACTAATACATGCCCCAGATGCACGTAAAATTCGGCTGAGCGTCATAACCAATGGGTCACTTGTCTTTCGGAATTAAGTACTTTTCTATTTCTTAATTTTACCCCCCCCCCCCCCCCTTGTAATGCATCACGCATATTGCTAATCAGAAGGAAGCAGCCTGATATGTCTAAGTAGCTTCAAGCGGATTCGAATAAAAAATGATACAGCCTTTGGGCAAGGTCTAAATGTGTTATTGTTTATCCTCCAGGTGCCTGCGCGTCTGTAGGTCTACTTGATGGCAACTTATCAATAAAAGTTCTGCTGTTTATGTAAATACGTAATCGTCCAAAAGTACATGTAAACAAAGAAAGCAGGTTAGTAGGTCGATGATAAATCAATAAGGTATATCATGGGAAATATGACGTTCGGAATTCCCGAATGTCATAAAACTAAGACTATAATAGCACAGGCGTATTTTTAATGGGGGACAGGGACTTTTTCAGGGAGAGGCCATCTGCATACACCCCGACCCCCATACACAATTCTGCTCGTCAAAAGAATATTATTTTGCATAAATAAGTTCTGATTTGAAAGCCCCAAAAATGCGAGATACTTGTAGTTTGCAAAGTAATCAAACAATTAATGAACCTGATGACGGCTCAGAACTAATTTAGGTCATCAGGAACTTAGCTTAAAGAGTTTTATATTATCAATAATCGTCAATAATTTCTTACAAAGGAAGAAAACTCCTGTTGTTGATAAATTCTCAATGGTTATTACCCCCCCCCCCCCCCCCTCGTGACAAACGGAAAGTACGCTCCTGCTGACTTGGGTGTGCAAATTTTCCGGGAAAAGTTCTTGTTTCTGCAAATCGGCAGAATGCGGGTCTATTTAAACTATATGATGCCCTATATATTCTCAGTTCTTTCCTAGGCAAGTATTCGAAGCAGTCAATAAAAAATACACGTACATATTCAAGGTTAGAGCGGGAAGATTACGCTTAAAGCGTGTTATATTAACAATAATTGTCAATAATTTCTTAAAAAGGAAGAAAACTCGGGTTTTTGTTTCAATAGTTCCCCCCCCCCCCCCCCCCCAATGTTTGTGCATGGCAAACAGTAATTGCGCTCCTGTTGACTTGGGTGTATGAAATTCCGGGAAATAATCTTACTTCTGCAAATCGGTAGATTGCAGGCAGGTCTATTTAAATTATGTTGCCCTATAACCTCAGTTCTTTCCGGGGCAAGGATTCGATGCAGTCAATAAAAAATTCATGCATAGACAAGGTTAGTGCATGTCTTTTGACAATTCATATACACTGCAAAAAGTATAACATGCACGCACGAATCATTTTTTTGTGTGTGGCAAACTGACATAACTAACATCATATGTATACCGTTGATATTCAGCGCAGAAATTCTTTAACAAATGAGTGGAGGGTATTAATTGAAATAACAAACGCTAAACCCACAGAGACTGAAAAAAACGAAGGATGCGAACGTGTATTTTTATAAAAAGCCCTAATGGACATCAGGGGCATTAAACATTTGCTGGGCCAATAAAAGTATAACTCAAAGTTTTATGTAACTGGGAGCGGATCCGTAATCATCATGTTATTTCGTGCATATGCAACATATCTCGAATATAAAATGGTTATGCAGCCGCGTGTCTTTTATTATGCCAACTCATCTGAATCTAAACTAGACTAAACTTTAGATGACGAGGTTTTTTTTCCGAACATGCAAATTTACTCATTAAAGATAGAATATTGTGAAAACATTCAACACCAAATTTGCCTAAAATTCCATAATATCTTAATAAAATATTATATCTTAAAAATGTACATATTCAAAAACATCCCAAATTCTACCGCCTGTTAGGCCTATATATGGATTATTTTTATTCAATGTACCGAGATACAAATAAACTCTGATCCTTTTTGCTATTCAACCACAGTTTTCCATTATAAAAACATTGATCTACTAACAATTGGGGGACTTACTAAAAATATGTTATTTTTATTTCAGTGTTATCAAGTACAACAAACAGCTGTAACGCCCCTTCATGAAGCATATAGAGATATAGTTTTCATCAGAAAGAACAAGGTAATGACTTTCAAAATCAAGTCGCCAATTGATCTAAATATACATCACAGTTTCCCCTTTGATTTTAATGGTTCATATAAAAAACAGCATGTATACATGAACAACAATGTGCGACAAGTGCACATACAATCACACGCACACACATAAACTTTTGTGGCCTACTACTGATAACGAGTATACCAAAATAAGCATGCAATACCAATTATTTATAACTTTCCACTTAGCCCAGCTAAGGGTAGAATGTCTCCTTCTCTAACAAACATCACATAAATGATATTTCCCTTTTTATATTTCTGTTGTACTTATAGTTAACAGGTGAAACACTAAAAGACACGACATGCTTGCAGTAAGTACTTAACGTTCGTGTTCAACACATTTTCTTGATCAGGCTTACCTGGAAGTGTTACACAAAACGAGGAATACAATTTTGCGACAATCACCACGCCGGGAAAGCCATTTTAACCGTCCTGTTCCTACCGGCATAGTACTCAACAACAGGAAGTAGGTCGCAACAGGTCAAACGTAACATGCATCAGATGCATGTATACATTGGTATTCTGTAAATAAACGATTCACACACAAACACTAAACACTCAAGACCTCATGCGATTCACTCATTGTATGTAGAAAACGAATTATAGTCAATCATTATTACGTGTGATCAATGACTGTATATATTTGTATGAACTGTGAATAAAACAAGTCACAGGTTCAGTGAATGTGTGTACGGGAAGTAAACACGGTACATCTTATCCGCTTCCTTTTCTGACTTCCTTCCGTTCAGCAGGAGGAACGCAGGAAAAGGAGTGTTATACGCCACATATATCTACAGTAATTAAGTAAGCCGCACGAGGAACTTGTACAGCATGTGTCACGTGATATAGTTTAACGGCGTGCAGTATGACGAGTGTCTGATATTAAGTGTTGGTGTAACCGTACCGTACGTCAGGCAAACGGTAATGAGAAAAAAAAAGGCAAATTAAGATGATACCAGAAATCATAGGCCTATATGCTCAACGTGCAACAAACCCACATTAGCTGCTGGTATTAGAAAAACCATGCGTATGTATGTTACTATCACTTTTATATAATTCCGTTTGCTCATTTAATTATTGGTTACATGCATGTAGTTTAAACCATATCGTTAGGCCTAAACACTAACGTTTCAGAGTGCTGTTTGTACTTTTATTTAACAGCTTCGTTATAAATGAAGAGTCAGCTTCACTGCTAAAAGTAAGGTTTTCCCATAGGGGTGTTCCTCAAAACCTCCTTTCCTAGTTGAATAAACCTTACCGCTGACGCGGAAAGGGTTTTAAGCCAGAACTTCTTGCGTTAAACTTATGTTATTTTAACAAACACAGTTTAGGAAAATTAAACATATATTTTCTCTAAATGCCACGAGAGGGCAGAAGCGCCGCAAACACGTACGGAATTTTTCGGCTATACCCGAGTGCCACCGGCTGTAATATTATACGATTATTATGGACGTGCATCGAACCCAATACCATGTGCTTTTGAAGCAAGCTACATTGACAGTGGATGAAGCAAGATTCTCCGTCTCAGATCCGATATTACTAGAGTCATTGCAGGCAGTTTATTATAGATTAGTTCTCTGAATATTAATACCATGTTTGACGTGGTAATAGACTAGATTTATCAACACAATGTGGTAATGCAGAATGACAAGCTGGCACAGTCAATCGTGCAACAGATACAAGATGGCGATGGGTCAATGGGGACCTTAGAAGCGGCGTTCCATTTTGACAGAGGCATCCTTTTTTACAAATTCATCGTGTTTAAAACGTATTTTACAGACAGTTTACCAAATAAGACTTGACTGAATGTGAACAATTATTGTTGTATGTAAAAATTTGTAGAATTTGTGGCGAGCTGAAAACCAAGGGATGTTTTAAGTAGGGACCTTACCTGACGCGGTCCAATTTATTGTGGCTGAAGACTTAAGTACAGGGTGGAACAAACACCGTATCGGCGATTTTCAGCATTTTTTTACATGCCATAAAGGGCATGCATGATGATATAAAAAGGTTTCTAAAAGGTGCATCACATCCCCCATTGCGTTGTTAAATCTAGTCTATCACAACATCTAACATGTTGTTTAATATGAAATTCAGAGAACTAAAAAAAAACTGCCTGCACTTGCGCTAATAATATCTACAGCTTGCTTTAAAAAAATACGTGTCATTCCTTAAATAGGTTTCTTAAATAATACAAAAAGAGTTTTTTAAGATCCCATAAAGGTGTAAAAAGGGCTTTTGATGGATTTAAAAGGTTTCTTAAAGATTTTGAATAATACTTGAATGGTTTATAGAAAAGGGGTTTTGGGCAAACTCTTAAAAGTTTTGATAAAAAAAGGTTTTAAGGGAAAAGCCTTGGAGGGTTTATAAAGGGTTTCGCTATTTGGACACGCTGAAAACCCTCTTTAACAACTTTTAAAAACCCTTAGTTTTACAAGTGTAGGGATGTGCAATATGCATGGGCGAAATGCACGCAAGTTATATACTAGAGGAATGTACATGTACATGGCCAGGTCACACTCATGTTGGGACGTGGTGCGGTGCATGGTTGCTCGACCATCCATCTATCCGTGCATCTGTTCCGTTTTCCTAACCCATGTATACCGTATCATCAGCATATGCTCATGTCCGTTCTGGCCGGGGTAAAGTCGAGTGATACCCTTCGTTGCGTGTATAATATGGCGTAGATAAATGACTGAGGCAATGGACTTTGAGGCTGAATGTCCCAGCTTTGAATCCCGGGTCACCAAAGTTTGCCAAACTGAAATGATAAACCAAGCAACTTGAGCATTGCAGATTCTAGATTCTTCATATAGATTAGATTACATACATCAGCATATAATATTAGGTTAAATATATCGGCATTTTATTCTCGTCACGAGCGTGTAGCAATAGACACGGCTGTAACGGTTTAAACATAATTGATATTATGCGAGACCCTGCAAGATGGTGAATCAGTTAGATATGGATTATACCTCCATGCATGGTTATAATACAAGAATGTTTTCAGAAGGATTAAAGGGGTGTATCCGCTAAAACAGACGCGGCACCTCTCAGATGCGCATCTGGCATGTGGGCTCACCCACCTTTGAAATCAAGACGTTTGCTGACGCATAAAACCTTTACAGGGGTGGGATTTTGATACTGTGGGTAGGGTATCCTACTATAATTTAGAGGATCTGTGCGTTATTTCGCTGGAAATTTTGCCGATACACGTCCACTTTCCACTGAACTCTCAGATAGAATCTCGCTTGGACGCTGTCCTCGGGGTACTTACGTGTCTCATCCTCGCGGCCTTATCGAACCTTGACAGATTTATTTCTAATAATTTCTAAAGACCGCTCATGGGGTTGAATGCCATTTTGTGTACACACTTAAACAGGTTGAATGTTAAATCATGGGTATTCCGCTAAATTTAATAAAGCGAGGGGAAAATGTTTGTTCCTTAACGTGAATGGATTTTTTTTTGTTTAATCGGTATTTTTCTTCCAAATAACAATCCCGCTTAAATCTAAAACAATTTCATACATAATCTGATTTTTTTTTTCGCTTTGCGTTCAATTAAAATATTCAATTAAAATGCCTCATTTACATCCTTAAGTCTACCAGCATGCAAAGTCTGAACAAAATCGAATCAATATTTAAGATATTTTATTGCAATATTAAATTGCTGAAATGTTAAGTTTGTACATGCAGACATAATGTGTGCTTGTTACCAAATAACTCTGCAGCCGCTGCAAATTAGCCAGACTCATTTTTATAAAGACTGTGAGCATGCATGTGACTAGTATATGTATGTAAGCTGCAGGTGGCGCCATCTTTGTTCAATGTTTTCTGTAGGCAAAACTGTCAGATTTAATCTTTCCCTAGAAAAAAACAGTTAATAAAATACTTTATATATCGAGATAAACTACTTCTTATTGAAATCGTAAATAAATGTGACTGAGCTGAGTTAAATTATGTCAACAATTATTTTTTATGGAATTTTTTATTTTGTGTATTCATATATAGTGATATGTCTTCTGCAAATATCACAGGAACTGCTTGGGCTATGAGCAACATATTTTACTTGCATATTGATCCTGAGACTGGTATTCCAGTGTAAACTGCAGGTGGCTTCACTTATGTTTACTTAATTTCTGTGAGTCGAAATATCTCAGGAACTGCCTGGGCTTTGACCAGCATATTTCACGGGCATATTGTTCCACGGACATGTATCACAGTCTAAACTGCAGGTGGCGCCACTTATGTAGATTTCGTTCCTGCGTGTACTCAGAAACTTTAAACGCTCGAGCTGTATAGAGTAACACAAGCTCCAGAGAGTATGATGTAGTGTCCGGATAAAATAGGCACAAAATCGAAATTTTTTATTTTTAGAATGCCAGTTTAAAGGTTTTCTGTGTAATCTTGTTAAATTTATTGTCCTTTATCAAACATTGATCATTTGAATAATTTTCATTTCTTTGCTAGTTTTATGATTATTTTAAGATTGATATTAAGCAGTCAGGTCACATTCTAGTTCAGCAAAATATAATTTGTATAAGAATATCTCTAATTGTTAGGGACATTTCTCTGAGCTTTTCAGTCCCTAATATTAAGTATTAAACTGTAGAATTAAGGCATTTATCCATTTGACATGAATTTACAAAACAACATTCAGGAAAATTCATCCGAGCGCTGTAACCGATGGGACCCTTGTTTTAATAACTGTAAAATTTGTGAGCTTCTCCCGAAATTCAACCCATTCAACATAAACCTGTTGCACTTTATAAATAAACTTTAACATTATAAAATGGCTGAAAGAAGGTAAATCAAAAAGGTGCATACACGTGTATGCGTGTACACATGTGTAAATATGTGTGAGGACCTGCAGCAGTATCGCTGTGTTATTTCGAAACTAAAGATTGAATTTTAAGAAAATTTTCAGGTATAAGTGAGGAAAAAATCAGTGTAGGGAAACTCAAGAGATGTCTTCGTTATTGATTACGGTAAAACCACTACTGCATCTCAGCGCCACCTCGTGTTCATTTGGTGAAACACTTATAACGGGTGAGTAAGGCATTAAAACTGGATAATTCCTTTGTATATTCGTATACATTTGAGCTGGTCGCTAACGAGAATATACATAACGTTTCACTGCGTTGAGCTGAAATATCAATAAAGCTTGCGTTTAATCGAAAAACTTCTAAATCGTTCTCCGTTTGAATACACTGAGAAGCGAAAGCGGTATAGTTATCATTAATAACAATAGTCTTGTATAAAGGTATCATATAATTTGAGAGGGAAAACCGAACCCCCGCCCGGGGAATCAAATGGTCAGCCCCCCTATAAGTCCATGACCATGGGTATAGTATCAGATCTTTGTGGTCGGATATTATCCGTCTTTTCTATAAGACCTGTTGTATATATGTGAAAACGATAAGGTCAGAACCGAATATTATACGACTGTTGAATGTAGGGGGCATCCTGAATCAAAAACCACCTGCATGTGGGCTGTTGAGGTCGGTTTTATGAGTCTACTGTGGGTTCCGACAAACATCCCGACTTCCCCTTTGTAAATCTGGAAAATATCACATCCTGACCTGGAAAATGGAAGAATGTCCCACATGGATGTTATTATACATTTAATAGTAATACTATACAGTCAAGTGACTTTCTTTTCTAAATAGCCTGCCAAGGTTTAAAGTCCGAGTTACTGCACAACATGATCTTACAATGATTTTAACAAGCCATAATTATACCACTGTGTAATGCTTTAATTTTATTTAGATTTGATATTACATTCAATGGAGGACTGCCCTTCAACGTACAATCCAACAACTCTTTCATTTTGTGTTCACTGCAGCAGTGTCTCTTTTATTCAAGGAATCGTGCCATACTACACACACACACAGATACAAGCAACCAGACATCTAAATACGCAACCCCAGTCGCTGCAGGCATCATGTCTTATATTATGTAATATTATATGTAATATACGTATATACTGTGGTGGAAAACAACCGGCTATAGAGCATATACCTTACACTACGTTATAAAAGAGATATACTTTATAAACAACAAAAACCACCTGTTGTGTTTTCCACATAATCTGACGTAAAAAATATCATCTGTGTGATATATGTACCACTATAAAGTGTCCAAGCCGATCGATCAACCATGCTAAACAACACATTTCTGTCACCTTTCCAAAAAATATATATATATACCAGTGGATTTGCGCAGCGATATATATATAAATATAATATAAAGTTCGTGTTGTATATCTATGTATATAGGCCCTTTAGCTGTATGTTTAATTTCTCCATGAATATTATTAAAGTGACTGCTGTTCGTTAAACTGATCTGTGAATATATATATATATATATATATGTGTGTGTGTGTGTGGTTTATTAGCCGAGAAGTACGCCCTTTGCTTTAATTAGTCGTACTGAATATTACTGTGTTAAAAATTTGTTACAATGTACCAATATGCTATTTTCTAAAAGCTTGCTAATCAAGGAGAGAAAATATATGGCTTTTTTGCAAAGCTAGCTAATCACACTCGAAATAGTGAAACTTTCAGGATTGTTTAAACGCTGAAAAATTTCAATGTGCCGTTGGATTTTTTTTTTTATGAGGGCATACGTATCCTGTGATTTTTCAATTAGACATGCACGGTCTTAAACCGTTAGTCAGCAAACAAGGTCACGTGACACAGTCAAGGGTGCGTATAGCCGATGCTGCTTTTTTTATTTTAATGGAATTTGGACATGTACATTCAATATCATTAATATCAGTGAAATTGTGATACAAACATATTTTATTTTCATGACAATATTTTAAATCTATTAATTGTCATCATATCATTTTCATTTTGAATTCTTAATTAGTCTTCTAACATAAGAGAACCTTGTCTTGCTTTCAGCTCCTTTATTTCAAGGTAAAATCATTTTACTGAATAACCATCATTAAAATAGGCCTTACTAAATTTTATCATTTTAACAAATTGAAACTGGAACAGTACAATAAATTGTGTTGTCAGATTAAAGCAAAAAAACTAAAAGGTATGGTTCTCAGGCACCGCCCACGTCAATTTTAACCCCAGCATAAAAAAAATTATTTTCATAAAGATAAATAATACAATTTATGTAGTGCTTTTACCTGTTAAGCAGGAAAATTTGTTATTTTCATGCTTTTCCCTAATCATATGACATTTTTATCGAAACATACCAAAAAGTAAAAAATTTAATACCGCCCGCCCCCACTGATTTGTATAAAAAAAAATTGGCTGAGAACCTTAATTTTTTTTTTTTTTGGCCTTGGAGGTTTCATGCACCGAAGGAAGATGGAGAGTGGCGCCATCTTGTGTAGCATTCTGGTTACACCACAACCATGAGTTTTCCTCATTGTGACTTCCAATATAATTAGAATCGTTACATCCGCGTTCATTTCCGCGTGAATTCATACGACTAATAAGTCGGAAAAGGTCAATAAATTTTCTGCAGGTCCACAATCATATCTAGTTCCGCTTCCGGGTCAGACTGACCAAACGGATATAAAATAAAACTCCCCATTGATATTTACGATAGCTTAAACTACGTCAATTCAGGAGAGTTTAAGATTGAATAAGTACATTTTCATGTAATCACACGTCATAATCGAGCTAATACCCGGAAGGACTTACGTTTCGATGGAGCGTAAATCACGCATGATCATTGTTCTGTCAAATTTATAATACTTTCAATATTAACTTTCATTTTGTTTTCGAGTGTGCCCACATCAGCCTACCTCAGTTCCCGGGGTTTTCTATTTAACACTGATGGCTTTACCATTAACCTTATGGAATTTAAGTTGGTATAGAGTGGTTGCGGATGAGTTTATTACTAACTAAAATAAATATAAATTGGCGAGGCGGTTTTACTTCACTGAGCACAAGGACACGATATTTTCGGAGCTGCTGTATATCTGGAGAGAAGCAAATGTATGTATCTCTTAACACACTTCAACCACTTTTCAATATTTCTAATTTCCATGATAATACCAGTATTTTATTTTTATTTGGTATTTTTTTTTTATTTAGGACAACTTCTTTAAAAACTTTATACATATATATATATATATATATATATATATATATATATACATGTAATAATAGACAACGGCGTATAATTTCGGATAAAAAAATATCCTCGAATGATATATATTGGCCTTTTTAGTTATGGCAATGTAAAGATCTATATCATTTGCACACAGTCATGCAGGCACGTGTTCATGTTTTCTTATTCTTATATATTTGTCTTTCTTCTTGTTCGTGCGACAGTCTGATTTCGACATCTGCATTCTTCTTTTATGCAGCCTCTGTACACGGTAACTACATATACACATATCAAAAGATATAATATTATTTTTACTGACTCAGAATGCCTTAAACCCTGTACAGTAAAAGGAAGACAATATATGTTAGGCAGCCGATTTCATGGTTTATGAGTAGTTTGAATTAGGCAAGTGCAGTGCCAGATAAGGGCAACGGAGACCTTTGGCTAGGAGGCCTTTCCAAATGTTAAAGCATCTGTTCTTGCGAAATAAAATAACGGTTTTTCCCTGTATTTTTGTGTCCAATTGGCCCGCACTGGTTGTTTACTGTAACTAGGGAATTAGTTCTGGGTAGTAAAATCAAGGCGAATACATGCGTTCGGAACTCTCATCAATTCTTCAGTCGTTTATATGTGTGTACACATGAATTTGCTCTGCATAGTTATGTCCCTGCATGATTTTTATCGTTACTAACGAAAAAAGTACATGTATTTTATTTTTATGTGAGGAGACCGAAGCCCCTTAGACTGAGGACTCTACACGGGCTGCAGTCCACATGCAGAGCCTATGTACACTTGTATCTAAATCCCACATATGGCCGGTGGAGTCTATTCACAGTCGGTGCAGAAGTAAACGCTTCTGTGTATATGCTACTTAATTTCCTTACTGTATTTACTTGTTATTACCGAATATGACTAACATATAAATTACCTATAAAACGGTATAAAAACATATTCATGCCTGTTTACTTCATATATACGTTCAATTGTAGCTGTTCTCATACAACAACCGTGTCGAAAACGTTTTCCCTAACCGGTATTGTGCGTATGATATTTCGAACAATTTGTGTTCACATTGCACCAAAATGAACATTCAGCATGCAGTAACGCGTGTTCATACAGCAGTGGCTCCAATACCGTATTATCGACCCCCCCCCCCCCCCCACCCCCGCCCCAACTTTTACCTTATGGTTCGGAACACAAATGAATGCGTAAACATGCACATACAGCATGATGGGTTGAGCGCTTACATGGAGGATCGGAGGTAAATGGTATTCGAAAGCCTATTTCCTGAATTCGAGTGTGTTGAGAACAGTGCTATATATAATTTTTTGTTGTCTATTTATGTGCGTTTCGGTTCAGAGTGATAATACAATAGATTTTGATCATTAGAGCCAGTACTGAGTGTGAGGCTCAAAGGGCATTTTGGTCCTATTTTACTTCTAAGCAAACATTTAAAGCAGGGAATAGCTTTAATGTATCGGGGAAGGGGCACAAAAAAAGTATCAAGTGAAGGTCTAATAAAATAGGAAAAATCTTGCATCTTGGATTTTAAGACATTTCTTTTTATAAAATGATTTCCGGTTGTAATGCAACTCTTACAGCCTACCTGTTTGCGTGATAATAAAAATATAGTTACACGAATTACTTGGTTATTAATGATGGACAAACGTGAAACTACCATCATTAATGCACTAAAAATAATAGGTGTGGGTATGCAATACATCAGTTCGCTAAATTTGCTTCATCACACTTCTGCGTGTACTATAGACACCTACCGACAGATATACGTACTAAAAGTGTACGAGCGGGCTCAGAGCATGGGTTAGTTCGTCAGTATATATATAACTGCCTGTATAAGTGTATATTTAATCAATTTGACATCGCCTTTTATTGTTACATTATTTAAGTTAACTTAGCCTCATTTTTTTTTATTTTAATAATTAAATTTCAAGAAATAAAGATACAGGCCTACGTCAGCTGACCATACGGAAGTTATGCCTATTCAATATAGGCCTAAGCGTGACGAAAAAAAAATATTATCGTACCTCCAGCATGGCTTTATAGCTAAGGCTGATGTCATCAGTCCATCCTGGGCATGAAGCGCGCAGTGCTGCAAGGTAGTGACCGGAACTGTGTGGTAAGTTGAACGCATCAGAATTAAATAAAACACAATGTGGGTATTTTAGAATTAAATCAGAAAACCACTTATACAAGTATAACTTAGGAGCAAATAAGGTAAGAATAATCATTTTATCTTATCAAATCCTCCCATGATTCAAGTACAAAGGCCCATTAAGTTCCAATTATGTTTGAGTTGTCCATGCAGGTCGGCAGGACTGGGGAAAGATTCAATGACAAGGTAAAATCTAAATTACCCATATGGACTCCTTTAAATACCAATTTAAGCCCAGCGTCCACTTGGCAGCGTCCATATCTACTTCGATACAACGGATGTAGCCTATACATAGGGGCAAACTGGTATTACTGCTTGATGAGGCACTATTCCTGTAGACTAAGGGAAGAAACCATGAACACATAATTAAAAATACACATCCGTGGTCCTTCAATTGATATTCACTAATTAAGTGCGTTTACCTTTAAAAAAATTCGACATCCATATGTGTAACCTTCTGTTTCTTAAAGATGTATTAAATTCAGCTGACTAAAATTATTAAGCCTTCGATCATAGGGTAATATAATTAATACAATTAGAAAAACCATGTCATTATAGTATCAAATGTAGGCCTGAATATGACTAAAACGTAAAAGATGCCGTCATTTTACTCAATCGAGTGATTATCGCACTCATTTCCTGCATGTATCTATTTCAATCATTTAATAAATCAATGCTAATTGCTTTATCATTCATTGATGTGCGTGATAATTGGATAATCATCCGCCGTTTGGACGATAATGTCGTGACATGATATAATACAACCGAGCTCTCCCACATATTATACCACATCATTTATATATATGTATATATATATATATATATATATATATACATATAAATATATTATATATATATATATATATATATATATATATATATATATATATATATATATAATGGGTACACACTGAGGATCGTCCTGGAGTGAGCACAACAACAAGCTGTCCTTTCGAAACTTTAACAGTCACGGTGCTTTCGTACAATATTATAAAATCATGTTAACTAAATATATGGTACATTATTAATTCATAATGCTTCCCTGTATGGTAGAGCACTTTCACTGTAATGTATTGAACTTATATATATATATATATATATATATATATATATATATATATATATATATATATATTCTAGGTTGTCGATACTGCTTTATATCAGTTAATTAAAACTGATATTTCAGGCTCATAACGATGCCGTCATATGGCAGGCCTACATCGGTAGCGGAAAAATGAAGGAAATTCGCATCACAAAAAAATTATTCCTTGCCAATAATTATGATTTGCATGGTTCAATTCAAGCATGCATATGATGAAACTGATAAAATATAGTATCTTGGCCCTGTTGGCTTATCCATGGTTTCAGTTCATTGTATTGATCAATTTCTTTTTTACATGTCTTGTTCGTGTGGGCTTATTAAAATTATAAGCGCCCCTTGCATAAATTTAATCACATATCAGTAGGCTAACATAATATTTATAACACAATTTATGGAACTAAAATGTTATTGTGCACATATAAACTAAACATAAATTCAAGACTTAAAACACAGATACACTCAAGAAATGTTTAAGCGATAAATTAATAATTAAGCTCACCGATTTTCACCTGGTTTACCATACGCTTTTCTCAAGCCCATGAAATAGACAGCGGCGACCTAGAAAGATCTGCCCATCGTCTTGCAAACGTTCATATACTGCTTTGCGCAGCGGCAGCGGGTAGGCCTATCAGAATGCGTGCGTCACTCGAGTTCGAACTGGCATGCAGAGCTGCCATGATTTGCGCTAAAATATACCTAAATTATCAAAATGATAAGTATTTTGTATTGTTCCATTAACGAATGATATGTATCACACTTAATACGCAGCTTTAAAAAGCTGCAGGTGTCCGTTTAGGAGAACTTCCGGGGCACTGTTGTGATTGTATCACTTGACCAATGACAGAGTGCAGTGTAAGGGGATTTCCCAGAGTCACCGCCATGTTGATTCTGATTGTGGAAGGTTTCTGCTCCTATGTATTAGATGTGTATAAACCTTTGATAAAATGCGACGGAAATAATTGTAGGACAGCAATTTTTCTGGGAATTTCCATAATTGAGGTAAGATTTAATTTTGTAATGCTGCAAAGAATTGGGGTAGATAACTTTGAAATGGGATTTTTGGCTGTGTTTATTCAGTTGCTCACTATGGGTTCGAGCTAAATTGCGGACACATAACAAAAAAAATGCGTGTGAAATGATGTCACGTCCAGTTTATAGCATTTGGAAATTCCTGTCTGGTGTCTTCTTATTTATAATAAAATAACACCATGGGTTTTGGGGTTGTAAAACCATGGAGGAAGCGCACGCGCACGTTGATTGTTGCCCATAACTTCGGGACAGATCGAGCCCTTGGTTGTCAATCAAACATTAAAGGGGCGTCACTTCAGTTGATTGGAACTTCATTCATATATGTTTCCCGAATGAATCGTTCACCACTTATACTTGAACTATACAATACTAATGGACAATATAATCATAAAGACTGGAACAACACAAATTGCAGTATTCTCGGGGAAAAAAACAGTTATATTGACCAGATGAATTTAATTTTATTGCTCATAAGTTTTATGCAAAACACAATTGATTGTGATAATGTAGATTCATTAATAACATTATGGAATGACTGTTTCAGGTTGTTGTGCGAGTCTAAGATATCAAACATTATGGCTGAGTTACCTGGAAAATTTGGTGAAGCTACAGCACGGAATGAAAGCAGTACAGGTGAAAGCAGTAGAAAAGAAGCACGGACTCCAAAACCAAAAGCACCACCAGATGAGTCGCCCAGCGATATCAGTAGTGATACCTCAAATGACCCTTATAGGACATCATTTGAAAATGTTAAAGTTCTTGCAAAACTTCAAGCGAAAGAAATTCAGTCATTACTTATACGAATTAAAGGATTTGAGACTTTGAGCCAAATTTCAACAGAAAGAGAAAAAGAATATGAAGCTTTAAGGTCAAAGAATCTAAAATTAGAAAGTGCAATATCAACTTTACAAAGTAGACTAGCAACACATGGACTCTCAACATGTGCATCATTTGAGGACTCGGACTTGCTTGTGTCGGGGGTGAACAAGGACCTAATGACTGATTTAATAAAAGAGAATGCTCTTCTTAAACAGGGAATGAAATATGCAACAGTAGACCCTACTCGAATGGGAGAATTACTCAAGGTGGGTAACAGTCGTTCATGTCTGTGTTCATACATTTTATCACATACACTTTCGCACTGCAATGCCGGGCATTTATTTATTGGCCGGCAATCTCCACCAATCGTTACTCAAGTAATAGAATCTGCTTTGATCATCTGTCAGCTTGGCATGGAGGAAGGAAACTCTGGTGGAGCTTTGCCAGCATTCACTGATATGCAGGTGACAATAATTTACCACATGCGTCTGGCAAGTTCTCATTAATTGGCTCATCTTCACCATTTTGCTAACTGCACAAATGGTTGGATCTTGGTTATGCCTGAAACGGGGCGGGGGTTGTATTGTTGTTGAGTCCACACTGTCCTAGTCTGAGTGCAAGTCCAAGCCTGCGAGTCTGAGTCCTTGATGTTTTAGTCAAAGTCTGCCTTCTTCAAGTCTTTTAGAACTCTAGTCCAAGTCAAAATGTCTTTATTTAAAGCATCTGAAATTTTTAATTTGAGATCATCATGTGTATTTTAAGTTACTGTACACAAGGTTTTACTTTTAATTTGTATTTTATTTCCAGTCTTGAGATTGAGTTTTGTACATAGTCTAAACTAGCTGCAGTAATATTCTGTCATTATTAGTTTTCACATGAAAGTCTTTATGGTGGAATTTCTCATATGAATATCAGGCCTTACATGACAAAGATTTTTTTTTCTGCTGGACTCTATGTGGACCTATCCTTACTTCTTGAGTCCTGCCCCTTCCAGTCAAAGTCCAGGACCCTTCGGTACAAGTACAAGTCATTGAAAAAGTAGACTCAAGTCTAATCCTACACCAATGGGCAGGGGGGTGCTAAAGTCTCACAAACTTTATTTTTCACATTAACTGCCGGAATGGTAGAGAAACCTGTGCCTTTGATGGAAGTGTCTGAAGGAAGAGGGTTTCCTTAGGTGCCTGAAGATTATCATGAAGATGACTCTGACCACAGTTTGTGTTGGATCATCTAATCCTGCGTGGAATATATTACACATTTTAAGCTAGTTCTTCCTATTATATCTCCATTAGCTAGCAATGTGATGCTGGATCCCATTACCCTATTTAAGCACAGCTAGCTTATGTTCTGTTTAAGTCATCCAGCAATCTCCCTTTGTCAGTCTTTAAGCTGGCCTACTATCAACGGGCCAAAGGCAAAACCAATACAGACATTAATTTTTTCCTGCAGTTAGGAACAGCAAAACTTCTTGCCAAGTGACTACACTTGAAACAAGGTGAACCAGGGTTGGGGCCAGGTGAAAGTTTACAAGTGAAAGTACCTAGGTACAGGTACAGGTACTTGTGAATTGGCCAGGTACAGGTACAGGTACTTGATTTTCACAGAGTACCTAGGTACAGGTACAGGTACATTTATTTGAGAATCACTTCAAACATGTTTTTTACGGCATATATTTACAAATATGCAAGTTAACATGCCTTTTGTCTATCAAACACTCCTGAAGTCATTTGCTAAAGTATATTTTTTTAGAACGTATTAACTGTATCGCACCATACGTTCACAAAAATGATATGTAAGTGTATTAAAAGTCCATTAAGTGCACCAATTAGTGTATGACACCATACATTCACAATAATGAAGTTCAAGTCTACTGAGAGTCCTTTAAGTACACCAAGTACAGTAAGACAGGGATTATTCTGAAACCATACTTCACAAACAGGATATTTGTGTACTAAATGTTCATTAAGTGCACCAAGTATAGTATAATCAAATGATTTGCTTGGGTTACAGCTGATTTCACACATGTGACCATTCTGAAGGTGTGATAACAATTCAGTTTATGAGCAGTTCATCACACTGATGGATTGCTGATTATTTTACACTATAGGTAACCAAATTTAATACTAAAAGAGAAAAAAAACTAAAAAAAATGAAAATATGAAAATGTACCTGGAGTATCTTGTACCAGGTACAGGTACTTTAGTTCCAGGTACAGGTACAAGGTACTTCCTACTCATGACTGGCAGGTACAGGTACAGGTACTCTGAAATGTGTACCCAGGTACAGGTACAAGTACCTGGCCCCAACCCTGAGGTGAATATGACCTTGTTACTCCAAACAACAGATGAAAAACCAAGTAAATACCGGTATTCACATTAACCTATTTCAAAACTACTTGGTTTTACTCTTCATTGCATTTAAAAATGTGGACAGGATCCTTCTCCACTGTTCAACTGAGGTAAGATACAATGTTACAGATGTTTCATGATAAAAGGAATCTTATTGATCCCTCCTGCTTCTGCTGATAGTCCGTGAATGTAGTTTCCTTGAATTAGTAGCACCATGTGTATCCTCTAACATTTAAAACATCAGTGTTACAAATTCTGACACTGAATCAAAGCATTCAGCTTTTCCAATGGCTTTTGGTCTCATACACATTTTCCATTTACACAAAATCCATGCACAAAATAGCATAAATATATGGCAAAAACTCAGACCTTTATAATTGTGATATTAAGATTAAAACCCAAGTCTGTGTATAATTATGAAAAATCACTCGCATGACTTACTGGCCATTAGTGTATATGTGTATGCCGTGTATACATGTATATAATGGGGAATTTACTACCTGTCTACATGCGCACTATACCAACCAAATCACCTGCCAGTTCATCCATGAATATGCATTTTTTCCCACATATGATTTAAAAAATATTCATGCATGCATAAATATATATATATATATATATATATATATATATATATATATATATATTCTGGATATTCACATCACATCATTATGACTGTTCAAATAACCACAAGTGATCCCTTTATATTTAACAAAAACAGTATGTCTTGTTTCATTGATCAATTATTTATGAAATCTGGAAACTCCAGTCACTATTTTTGTACGTGCATGTTTAAACTATTTATCTACCAGGATATATGTCTATTCATGACACATCCCCAGGGTATTGTATTATAAGACTTTTATTATTATTAGGACATGACAAAATGTTTAAAGTGTATATAAAAATAGCACATACAGTAATTTACAGGAAGCATTTTGTGCATTGTACATATAGATCCTTATATGGTATTATTAGCAAGACTGATGTGCCTGATAGAGACTTTATTTGGCAAAGTTTATAATTATGTACATGTCTGCTGTAAAATTTGCAAGAGGCATAGGCCCTTCATTCATTAGCCCTGCCAAGGCTTTGGGATTTATATTTGTTACTTAAACAGGATTCCATATACATGTACTGTTACATGTAGATGTAATGCACTGCCAGCTGTTATCATTAAGGCCAGTAAGGTCCATATGGTGCATTCCTGATATTAGGATTACATACCAACATGTACTGATACATGTAGATGTAATGCACTGCCAGCTGTCATCATTAAGGCCAGTAAGGTCCATTCCTGATATTTGCATATCAGAGGCTCACAAGGCTCCTAACAATTCCCTCTTATTTGCATATTTGGATGTAACACTTTATGCGAAGGACACTGTTGCTGTTGTAACTGCAACAGCGCTCCTACGGTAAATCGACAGGTCATTGAGCCTTGTAGTGAAGTAATGTATTCAAGAAGCCCTTCATATTCCGTGCTATATCTCTGTTGGATGGACATTACCGTTCATGGGCCAAATGTAAATTGTAGACACTATCACTACAATTATGTAACGTTAGGTCATGTACCTTCTGCCATGGTGACATGCGCAGCATTCATGTGGCCCAGGTGTTGGGGCCCCTAAGCCACTGCAATCAAGCAGGTCGTTTGCGAATGTTTCAGCCAGTGGGTACACGTAATACATTTTGACTGTCAAATGAAACATTTACATTCGAATACCTGGCTGGGGCCACACTGACTTGCTCAGCCAGAATATTGTTACATTTTGTTTAAACTGTTCAACTTTGAAGAAAGATGGGTTGAAAATCTGCTACCAAGTCTTAACCATTACATCAGCTAGGTCAGTCTTAAACTGCATATAATTTGTATTCATTTGATTGATCCCTAGTTAATAGTAGTTACTTCTTATGATTAACATATCAAGCAAATATATTGAACAATCATGCATTGTACACATACACATATATATAAATATATACATATATTGAATACTTGTCTTGTCTTAAACTTATATCCAAGGAGACACTCAGGTAGGCACTAGGTAAATTATGAATACCTTACCGATAAACACAGCTGTATTAAAACATAGTCACCCTAACTTTATTTTAAAAGTCATATGATTTGTTTATTTACAGGAAGTTCAAGAACTGAAAGACAGAATTAAAGTGAACCAATTATTAATCAACAAGCTTGAAAATACTAAGGGAGAACTTGAAAATGCTTTACGTGCTTCTCCAAGTGAGAAAGACTCGCATATTTTATTGCTGAGACAGCGGGTGCAAGAACTGGAACAGAAGGGCAAGACTACAGACTTGCTGTGTCAGTCCCTGTCAGTAGAGTCTGCTGGTCTCAAACAGAGGCTGCAGGAGACCGCGGAGATGTGTCAGCAGCTAGCCAACCAGCTAGGCAAGGATAAAACACCAGGTGGCGCCAGTGTATCAAGATCAGTAAGCCAGACAAGGGGAGCTAGCAGTGGACAGGTAAACCTTAATGTTTTTAATTTTTATTTTGTTCAGATTATGTAGAGAAATGTTTTATACTTACAGCTACTATAGTAGTAATGTGTACCATTGCTTCTCAGCAGTGCTATGTGGGAGGAGATTTTGTGGAACACAATTTCAACATAACTCAGGGTACTATACAATGACCACTGCAGAACTTGTTTGCATTAAACAAGGTTTCATAATGCATTGACGCTTATATAAACACAGAACCTGCAAATTATATATTCAGTTAAATTCACAGACTGAAATAAAATAACCAGTTCATTAGCCTTGTGTAAGTTGTAATGTCTATCTCCAGGAAATTTAGGAAAGTTGAAATTACTATATTTGGTAGGACTAGGAATCTATAAAGATTGATCATAATGATTGTGGGGAACATTTTTAATAGTTGCTCATTTTATATTAATATAGCTGTATAATAATTTGTGTCTACAGCAGACAGCAGTGAAAAAGAAAAGTGCAAAAATATACATTAACCTTTTCATAACAAATTGACTGTGTGTAACTGGAATTCCCAATGATGTAATCGGAAGTTTAAGCGGAAAAATTTAACAGATGTTATCTAGCTGGATTAAATTCTGTTTACGTAGTTGAAATTTTGTTAGGTTTTTATTGAGGAAGGGACATGATGTTACGAGAGAATTTTCTTCATATGACAGGGAAATGTTATCGGTGTTTTATCACGCGGAAACTTACTTTTAATTGAACAATAACTGGACTAGGGTTGTGCCAGTTCCTCTGTAAAAAGAGACCCATGGTGTCACTGTCAGTCAGTGTTGAAGGAAGTTTACAAGAGACACTTGTTAGCAGAATTTATTTGCTATGTAATAATTTGCCCAAAATTAATAACCTTTACAATCTACTAATCAGCCTCTTTTATACATCAATTAATAAATATGTAAATAGCTAAAGGATCAGTAGAATAGATATTGTTGTCTGTTACTGTATATTGTGGATAAGTTTGTTTATCATACCACTAACCAGCTCAAGCAGGTAGTAAAGTGACATCTGTTACCAGTATGGAAATTCTCTGAGCTAAAAATAGACCACATCATGGGATTTCCCATTTCAGGCTTTGCCCAATAGATAACACTGCAAGCATATTAACTGCACTTAGCAGTGCCTGTGTAGTGTAATGTAGGATTGTAATTCAGTATTTTTTGTATATCTCTGCCAAGCAGTCACTCTTTAATGATATATATATATATAGGATTATAGTTCAACATATCTAATATAATTCTGTGTAACAGTCCTTATGTTGAGAAATATAGGATAACAGTTTTAATGGTGTTTCTAGTCAGTGTGGCTATGTTGAGCAGTCCCTCTGTATGGTAACATACATGATTATTGTATAGCATACATGTATAATGTAACTTAAGTTTACTGTGTCAGAGAATTTTTGTCTTCAAATATACATACTTAAGTAAATACAGTTAAAGTAAACTTTATTCCAAGATTGTGTGTCAAATCAGAATATCTTTAATGTTAGGTTGTTTGACAGTCCAACCTGTACAACTTGTACACAATTCATCATTTATTAATTTATTATTTATTACCACATGATGCAGGTAGCCTGCATGCACCAGAAGAATATTCTTGTTATAAGCAGGGCCCATGCCAGGTATAAAATGAGATATATGATCAATAAGACAATGATATATTTACAAGTGACAACACAAATGTAATTGAAATACTCAGAATGTTTGCAAAACTAGTTCAAAGTGATGTATTATACTTTAAGATCGCCAGGTAATCATTCACATTTGGTTGAACTAAGAGAGATAAGTTAGCAACTTGCAAAAGACTATGCACATTGCAAACACAAGTGAAATCTAAGATAAGTGGCAAGCAGTGTCTGCTGGAGTCTGTGCACATTGTGCAACTTTCTGCTTATTTTTATTCATATTTCATTCCTTTTGCTGAGACGGTTATTTCAGTACATTAATTAGTACCAACAAAAAGCAAATGTGTTATCGTTCAGTTGCAAAAGCCTTTGAGTCATGTTTTCGTGGGTACTAGTGTGTAACTCTAAGATTTTCATAAAATTCACAGGATGTGTTTAAGATGGTAACTTGTTTAGTAGCACGTTTCTCACACATCTTGAGTACACTTTATGTGAACCACAGGAAGGACAGTATGCAGAAGAAACCTCACACTGAGAGTACTCCAGAGTTTAAAATTAATGTCTTCCTGGTTCTCAAGTTATACATGGTATTTGGCAGTGTGAATTCATGTTTGGAAGGCTTATTATATCACCATAGATGACCTGTACTTCCTGAATAATAAAACCAGTCCACCTATTATTACCATATGATATACGTTTAACCACTTCAACCTCTCACTCCCAAGAGAAGATTGATACTTCTAAAAGCTTGGCATGCACCCATGGTATTTTGCAATTCACCTGAGCTGAATAACCACTTATAAATAAAGGTACAGCTGTTAAGGGTAAATACTATTTTATTGCTAACGACCATTCTAAACCTTTATGAAAACCATGCCCTGTAGCATGTTTGAGATTTCTGGTCAAATAATTCCTTGTTAGCAGCTAAACTAGGGGCTTTTATTAATGAGGCTTGGCACTAATATATATATATATATATGGGACACTGGGATTTCCATGGTTTTGTATGAACTATTCTGGCATGATATGTTGGCCTTGGCAACCTGCCAGTACTTGTAAAAACAATTAAGCACCTTCACCAATGAGGAAAGCAGCGTTTTTTTTTTGTTTTTTTTTTGTTTTTTTTTAGGACATTCATAATGTACTGTTGTGTATTAAGTGTTAATCTTCAAAATGGAAGTGATCAGTGATATTGCTAAACAAACCACCATACACTCACTATATTAGCCTTTTAAGAAACCTTTATCTGAAATATTATTTTGGAAATTCACCATTGACAAATAAAATTAGATAATACTAAATTGTTTTTAAATGCAGTGGTTTTGTTATAAGATGCATGTAAATAACTAACCTCATTAGGGCCCTGCTTGAAAAAACAGGTGCCCTAAATATTAATTACCTGTCAGTCCATCTGTCTGTCCACAAATTTGTTTCTGAATGATAACTCCAGTTTGGATTTACATATGGATTTCAAACTTGATTTATATATGGCCCACCACTTAAGCAAGAACTCTACAGATTTTTTTGGTCATGAGGTCAAAGGTCAAGGTCACAGGACCCACTTCTTTGAAAAAGATTGTGTTTGCATCTTTTCATCGATTACTATCCATCTTTCACATATACCTCCGCTGCAAGTAGGGAAATAAACCTTTTGATTTTGGGAGTCATATGGTCAGAGGTCAAGGTTACAGTGGCCATGTGTCTACCAATTTGTTTTTGGATGATAACACCAGTTTGGATTAACATATTGAATTTAAACTTGGCCTGTTAAGGGCCCACTTCTAAAGCTAGAACCTTTTTGATTTGGGGTCAAAGGTCACAGGACACACTTTTTCAAAAAAAGATTGTAGATGCATTTTCACCCCAGACCTGCCAGACTGCCGATAGGGGAAGATCCCTATCAATTTGAGGGTCACAAGCACAAAGCTATAGGTCACAGGAACTATCTGTCCAAAAATTTTGTATGGATGATAACTCCAGTTTAAATTGACTAATGGATTTCAAACTTTACTTATTTATGTCAAACTGCAAAGTAAAAACCAAATAGACTTTGGGGTCATGATGTCAAATGTCAAGTACACAGGCTCCACATTAAAAAAAAACAAATTGTGAATGCATTTTGAGCCAAAGTTTTCATCCCAGACATTGAAGGCTTCCATCTTTCACATACAGCTCTCCTGCTAATAGAGGAAGAACCATTTTGATTTCAACATCACAAGTTCAAAGGTCAAAGTCACATGACCATCCTACTGATTATAATTTTATATGCTGACCAGGCTAACAGTTTAATACATCAGATGTAATAATGCCCCTGATGCTTGCATTGGGATACTCTACTCCTACACCATACACAACTATCACTTATTTAAAACTTAACATCTTTGTTCAGTTGTTTAAATACTGTTTTTGAGTCATTTCCCTCTGCCTCCTTTATTATATTTTTCAAGCAAAAATGGTTGCAGAGGGTGAAAAGGGGGATGATCTGGACCCCCTGGACCATGGCTACCCCCTTCTATAGATCTGCTTCTGTGATGCTCCTTGTCCAGTACAGTGCCACTGATTTTACTTCCTTGGATATTTGCAGTGAACATACAGTGGCACATTAAATATGTGACCCATGGGTCATGATGCTGTGCTGACAAGCTGACCTATAACACCAAGATCTAATATTATCTTAAATTTAACATAAACCATTTAGAGCAAACAAAAAGTCACTTATTGAAATTGCTGTTTTATTCAGTTTCAGAAATATGTAGCATCATTTTATTGTTTGCTCTTCATGTTGGCTACTGTTGATGTTAAATATGTCAAACCACCATATTTTATATATATTATATAAAATAACATTTCAGTTAGGGGTTTTCATATATGTGTGAATTGGAGTAATTTAAATGAGTTAATAGAATTTTAGTCCATGCAGTATGTGAACAAGAAGTGTAATTATTGCTTCTGTAAATGTGTAGAAAACAGGGTAAGATGCACTCAAATTTTTACTCCATTTTGGTACAAAAATTGCAAATGGAATGCTTAGTAACATGCATAAATACTATGTTAATGGTTTTAGACCACTTTCTTCTCACATGTTTGCATATGTTTTACCTTCATGTTCCAATTTGAAACAGAGATTGTTATCAGACCCCTTGACTGTGGTAGATTACACAGTTTTTGCTAAACAATTATTGCTTGGTGTTACAGCAGAGCCTGCCGGTCAGTGTGAATGAGGAGACCAAATTGTTACGTCGTGAATACTCAAGTCTTCAGACAGATTATATTGCTGTTTGTCAACAGCTCCACGAGGCAAGTACATCTGGTTGGTTTGTTTTTTCATGTTTATATTATGTGTATATTACTTTTATATGTTTATATTTATGAAGGATTCTATATATGAGAAATTATTTGTTAGGAAAAAAGCTGAATTTAAAAAAAAATACAATTAATAATGAATATAATCATTATTTAAAATGATATATAATCAGAATAGCAAAGGCCAGTTTTAAGCATTACACTACTAAATCTACAAAATCTTAAAAGAAGGAAACTGATAAAATGAAACTTCATAGTGTCAAACTGCTTTAGCCAATATTGCTTTTGTATTAAGCTTAATGGCTTAAAGTTTTGGCAAACTTTAGTTCGACTTACCAAGTTAACAAAAGTCAAGTTTGTGTCAAACTGCTGATGTATCTTAGGTTTTCTGGTGGTTCTTAACCTTTTACACAATGAGGTTTTCATGTATTTATAACACTTTTGAATCATTATTCTTTTCTCATATACATCTATCTCTTATTTCACTTTTAGGCAAAGGAGACAAATGCAAGATGGCAGAAGTTTTCTGACCAGAGGGAGGAATATGTAAAGCAGATTCTAAAAGAAAACCAGGAGCTTAAGAAACGCTGTCAAGGCCCAGCGTCTCCTCTATTAACGGAGGATCAGCAGCGCCAGATGGACGACCTGCTCATGAGTGCAAAGACACGGAACAATGAGCTGCATACTGAAAAAGAAAAAGTAAGCCATGTTTGATTTATATAGCAGTATATCAAAATGGGTTTATAGGCACATCCTGTGAAGCATTAGAGTCATACTTGTAATTAATTTATCAGTATATAATCCTGTGCCAGTATTGAACAAGGAACTTTTCGTAGCCGGCTGACTCGCCCCATGCCAAGGTGTATTGTTCGAAACCAGTCATCAACTTGACATTTTCGGGCAAAGATCCTTTCACTGGGCATTTCTCCAGTAGACAAAACTAGCTATAGTCTGTTCCACAAAAGGGTGCCCATTGAAATTTGGCAATATTTTCATTATCTGGCAGATTAATTTCATTGTGCATGTTGCAATGAATGAATGGGGTCTTGGCCTAATTTACTGTAGATAAATTATAATTATACCTAGTAAAATATTAAAGCAATGCAGTTAATTTGATATATGAGAAAACAGTCTATTTTTTTACAACACCTCAACCCCATTCATGGAGAACAAGGTGACTGGTATCATCCTCAAACAAATGCACTTTAAAGCTCCTGATTGGCTAATACCTGGTCATAAATATTCTCAAAAAAATACAGTTGTCTGCAAGCTATGGCAGACACCATGTCACTTGGCCACAAGATTCCATAAAAAACAAGAGGGCTGCAAAATATAAATATTGGTTTTTGTTTTAGGTTTAACATCTCATATTAGGCCTTTGGCCCCTCATTAGTTTTAAGGTCAGACTGTGTAATAATTTTTGAGTTTCAGAAAATAATTGCCAAATTTCAGTGGGCACCCTACCAAGGAACAGACTACAGTTTACAGTGATGCAACTTGCCCTGACAGTTAATGCATGAGATTGTTGCTTCATACAATATGAAGTCCATTAAACTGACACTTTAGTTTGCTAGAAATGTTTGGTTCTAAATTTTATATTTTTATCATCAGTGACAATAATATTGGAAGTAATTTAAGAATGTCTGTTTTATAAGGTAACATCTACATCCATTGGACTGGATACCCTTTTCTTTATGTCTCTTGCCTCACATCGAGCTTAGAATAGTCCAAATAGTGTAAATTCTGGTGTACAGTACATGCCATAATTCTGCACTACTGAGTGCCGAAGTCTATTGCAAAACAAGCTGCAGAATATAAACTAAGGGTTACATGAGACATTAAATGTCATGCAACATTCATATTCAACATTTGCATGGGAGTTGCATTGTGCTGCATTTTGTGTTTCATATTTTGCTTGAATTAATTATTCACACTTCAGTTTGGAGAAATAAGGTTATCAGTCAGTCCTTTTGTTGCTTAAAGTGTTGCAGACATACCTTAAAGCCAGCTATTCACCTGCCTTGTCTGTAGAATATTTATGATTTCTGCCCTACTCTGTGTACATATTAATGAATTGTAGGAAATTGCTGCTAAAGAAAATTTATAATGTCTCTGTGACGGATTTATGACCATTTTTATCTACAAGCTGTTAGTAAACAGTGTACATCTGCCCATGTTTACATAAAGAGAAACCATGTAACTGGAGGTGTTTGGTCTCTTATGTGCAGGAAATTAGTCACTAGTTAAAAATACCATTTAGAAAACTCTGGTTAGTCTGACTAGCAAACAGATGTCCTCGTTGAATGTGATTTGATTATTTTGGTGGCCCCCCCCCACATATTATAAACAAGTTGATATAAGCAAAACAAACACCTTGTGTATCATGAGATGGGTATTTTCTGTCCTATTTTTATGAAGGGTTCAAGGGATTATCTTTGGTTAAAAGACATCAGATATTGGAATGGGCCCCTTTAAAGCATGCATTAATGTATACAAAATGAGTGATTAATTTCTTCAGGTGGACGATGAGAATCGCCAGCTGCGTTTGAAGGTCCAGAGTCAACATGATATTATCGAACGCATGAGAGCCCAAATTATCTCCCAAGTGGAGCCAGCAGGACCCGTTCAGGAGTACAAAGAGCGTATTCAGATGCTAGAGCACCAGGTGCGAGTATGTGCGGAAGATTTTGAAACAGAACGTAAGGATCGTGAGCGTGCCCAGGCTAAAACTGCCGAGGTTGAAAGAGAACTGCTCTTGCTCAGAAAGCAGGTAAGTGTTTTCATAACATTTTATAGAATGGCATTATAAATGTAAGTGTGTTATTAGCCGTTAATTCATGACTCTGTAGGCATTTATATACTGGACTTGTAAGCTGGAGTCACAGTGCAAGCTATATGGGGGAATGTACTGCAAGGCCATTCATCCAGTTGCATTGATATCATGGTAAACAGCCAATAATCTTAATATTAGGCTTCAAGTGATGAATTAACACAAAAGAATACATACTGTATTTACGCCTGTACAATGCTATAAATGTTATCCTAACATATTTGGCCAAGAAGGGGGGGGCTGTCTTATACAAGGGTACAAGTTTTTTAAGCATGCTTAGGGCCACCAAGGATAATTTACAGCAGTCAACATTATTATGTCATTATATTTTAGAATAAAATTTATTGCCTTGTACATGTGTAAATATGGTATGAGTTCACAAACTGCAGTGTTAATCCATGGCATTTACTGAGATCCTTATCTGAATAATTTGGTAGCTTAATGATCTGGGTGACCTCACCTTTGTATATTTCAATCCCATCTACCAGTAGTTGAATTTCTGAATAATAATGAAGTTTTCAAATATAACTCATATGACAACGTCTCGAGATTGTCACTCATATTTACTTCCAATTTATATAACAGATGTATGATGGTATGTTATGAACCTGATTGGTTGCATAACTAAGTTTTCTTTCTTTTCTCTTTTTATATGCTGTACATTAAGTTAGCTGGAATTTAAGATTTATCAGATTAATTTGTTAAAATTCTACCATTTCAGCCATGTGGAATATGGTCATATAGACAACATATTTCATGTTTTAAACAATGTGTATGGTGTTTTGACTTTCAGTTGGACCGCCAGCAGGCAAGCCCTATGAATCGTCTGTACCAGGAACGGATGTCTGCAAATAGACAGTACAACTACCCCAAGGGACAGGTGGGGATGGCTTTTGGACAGGTATGCTCTACCTGCCCTAACCTTAAGATGCTTGCTTCACCTTTATTCTTTCATTGTCATAGCTTTTAGTCCCACCCTGGTGAAATGTGGTGAAATTGGTGGCAAATTTTGGATTAAAGCATACAATCTTGTGCTTGAGTACTCTCATTATTATTATAGCAATCTACAAGGGATTATTTAAAATTGGAATACAATCACAAAATTTTAAAGCTTTTTCGGGGCTTACTTATTTGCTTCTTGAATACAAGAACATATACTTGCTTTACATTTAATCTGTTAACGCATATGCATTTAAAGGTGATATGACATAGTTAAATTGTTCACTAACACCTTATTAATAAATGTAATAAACATATTCACAGGTATGATTTATTACTTCATGAATAATTGGTTAAATGTCTAAAAATACAGGCCAACATGAGTCTCGATGAGTAATCTGATTTGGACTTGAGTTATTTGTTAGAATTACTCAGGCTGGAGTACTTTATCTGCACAACTATTATTATTGAACTAATTTCACAATATGCATTTTTCTCCATCATTCTGGTTTCTATTTTGTTCACCCATCGTCTGGGTTCCATTATTTCTGTTTCTTCTTTTCTGATTTTCATTGTGTAGTGTATTACACTTTTAAAGGTTCTTTTGGTTTACCCTTGGTGTTGTACATTTTTATTCACTCTTGTTTTTGGAGTTTCCCTTGGGAGCTTATCAGGTCCTATATTATAATATTATGTATAAACAATTCCTGTTTTGACTAATCTATATTCAGTGTCACAGCCAGGAGACAAAATGTACTCAATGTGTAGCCCTCAAAATGAGTTTCATAACCAGATTTGGCACACCATGCTTGTCAAATGGTCCTTCAAATTGGAAGTTCATGCAAAGGAACAAACATTTTTAGCTCAGCTGACTGTAAGTCATCTGAGCTATAGGGATCACCTTTTGTCCGTCGTCCGTCCGGCCGTCTGGCCGTCCGGCCGTCCGGGCGTCTGTCCGTTAACAGGGCACAAATCGTAACCGCTAGAACTGGAATCTTCTTACTTGACATCCTGGGAGGTCCATGAAAAATCTCCTTGGAAACCAGAAATTAGGTCTCTGTTACCCATATCCTTCGAGCTATGGGGCCCCAAAGTACCCCCCAGAAAAGTCCAAAATTTCATACAAAAACTTCAATATCTCATTAACTACTTGACTGATGGTCATGATTTTTGGCATACATATTGATCATGAGAGGTTCCATCAGTTCCTGAAGACTGGTGGCGCCACCTGTATTTTTCGATTTTTTACGAATTTTTTTCTCTATTTTTGAGACCTTTAAAAATGTGAACATCTGTTAACAAGGCACAAATCGTAACGACTGGACTTAGAATCTTCATTCTCGAAACACTGAGAGACCTATGAAAAGTCTTCATGGAAACCAGAAATTAGGTCTCTGTTACCCATACCCTTCCAGCTATGGGGCCCCAAACTACCCCCCAGAAAAGTAAAAAATTTCATACAAAAACTTCAATATCTCATTGAATACTTGACTGATGGTCATGATTTTTGGCATACATATTGATCGTGAGATGTTCCATCACTTCCTGCAGACTGGTGGGGCCACCTGTATCGTTCAATTTTTTACGAATTTTTTTCTCTATTTTTGAGACCTTTCAAAATGTAAACATCTGTTAGCATAGCACAAATCGTAACGACTGGGCCTAGAATCTTCATTCTTGACACACTGAGAGGTCCATGAAAAATATCCTTGGAAACCAGAAATTAGGTCTCTGTTAACCATATCCTTCGAGCTATGGGGCCCTTAAGTACCCCCCCCCCCCCCCAAGAAGTAAAAAATTTCATACAAAAACTTCAATATCTCAATAACTACTTCACTGATGGTCATCATTTTTGGCATACATATTGATCATGAGATGTCCCATCAGTTCCTGCAGACTTGTGGCGCCACCTGTATTGTTCGATTTTTTACGATTTTTTTCCTCTATTTTTGAGACCTTTAAGGATGCTGTCATCTGTTAACGTGGCACAAATCATAACGAATGGACCTAGAATCTTCATTCTCAACACACTGAGAGACCTTTGAAAAGTCTCCATGGAAACCAGAAATTAGGTCTCTGTTACCCATATTCTTCGAGCTATGGAGCCCCAAATTACCCCCAAGAAAAGTAAAAAATTTCATACAAAAACTTCAATATCTCATTAACTACTTGACTGATGGTCATGATTTGTGGCATAACTATTGATCATGAGATGTGTCATCACTTCCTGCAGACTGGTGGTGCCACCTTTATCGTTCGTTTTTTTACGATTTTTTCCTCTGTTTTTGAGACCTTTAAGGATGCTGTCATCTGTTAGCATGGCACAAATCGTAACGACTGGACCTAGAATCTTCATTCTCAATACACTGAGAGACCTGTGAAAAGTCTCCATGGAAACCAGAAATTAGGTCTCTGTTACCCATATCCTTCGAGCTATGGGACCCTAAAGTACCCCCCAGAGTAGTCAAAAATTTCATACAAAAACTTCAATATCTCAATAACTACTTCACTGATGGTCATGATTTGTGGCATAACTATTGATCAAGAGGTGTTCCATCAGTTCCTGCAGACTGGTGGCACAACCTGTTTTTGTTCGGGTTTTTTTTTTACGAATGTTTTATCTATTTTTGAGACCTTTAAAGATATGAACATCTGTTAACAGGGCACAAATCATAAAAACTGGACCTAGAATCTTCATTCTTGACACACAGGGAGACCCATGAAAATTCTCCATGGAAACCTGAAATTAGGTCTCTGTTACCCATATTCTTTAGGCTGTATGGCTCCAAAATACCCCCCAGAATAATGGAAAATTTTATACAAAAAGTGCAGTATCTCAATAACTACAACACTGATGGTCATGATTTTTGGCATACATATTGATCATGAGCTGTTCCATCAGTTTCTGCAGAGAGGGTGGGCCACCTCTATTTTTTTCAAATTTTTACGAATTTTTTTTCTCTTTTTTCGAGACCTTTGAAGATGTGGCCATCTGTTAACAGGGCACAAATCATTAACGACTACACGTAGAATCTTCTCTCTTGACATGCAGGGAGGCCCATAAAAAGTCTCTTTGGAAACCTGAAATTAGGTCTCTGTTACCCATAACCTTTGAGCTATGGGGCTCAGAAGTACCCCCCAGAATAATGGAAAATTTGATACAAAAGCTCAAGTATCTAAACAACTATTGCAGTGATCACCATGATTCTTTGCATGGATATTGATCATGGAATGTGTCATCAGTTTCTGCAGTATGGTGGCGCCACCTGTATTTTTTTTTTATTTTTACAAATTTTTAGCTCAGCTGACTATAAGTCATCTGAGCTATAGTCGTGGTCCATTGTCCGTCGTCCGTCCGTCTGTCCGTCCGTCCGTCCGTCCGTCCGTAGATGTGGCACGTTTTGAAACCGTAAGACCTAGGAATCCAAAATTCGGCATAATCTTAGATGTCACCAAGATCTCCTACCAAGCCGAAAACTGGGTCTTTGCAACTTTGTTCCTTTGAGAAATTAAGGAAAAACCTCAATTTTTTATTAAAAACCTATTTTCACACTTCAGGACTGGCTAATATCGAAACCACTCATCTGTTTTTCCTCATATTTACCATAAATATTCCTCTATATAGTTCCTATGTACATGCCAGAAATTATGTCTGTATTATATAATTTAAAAAAGTTATGGGCCCAAACATAATGCATTTTGTAAAAAATCAGGAAAGATATTTGATCACTTAACACAAAAAATGTTAAAGCTATCGACCTTTTTTCCAGTAATATAACTTTAACTAATCAAAATTAAATTGTATACCCAAAATTAGATGAAAATCTTTTAAATTTTCTAAAATATTAATAAAAATAAAAATTTGGTACCTTAAATTTTGCCCAACTTTGACCATGGCACGTTTTTTTCCTGTAAGTACTGTGGATTTAATTTTCACAGCATGTTTTTGTTAGCATTTCAACTGTTAACACCAAAAATTTGAAACCAGTTGATCAAAAACTGTAGATTTTAATCAGTTTTCAAGCACCATGTAACATTGTTTACATCAAGCTAGTGTTATGCAGTTTGCAAGAGCTCAGCTCCCCAGCTTCAGCTCTTAGTTCCTTAAATTCCGCATACAGTTAGATGTCTCCAAAATCCCCTACCATGCCAAGAATTTGGTCACTAGGACTTAACACCTTCGAGATATTAATGAAAAACTTCATTTTTCCATTAAAAACCCATTGTTACACTTCAAGACTGCCTAATATCAAAACCACTGATCTGACTTTAATCATAAATAATATACATATTTTTCATTCTCTATGCACATGCCAGAATGATGTCAGTATTGCGTAATTGTTTTAAGTTATGGGCCCAAACATAATGCACTTTGTAAAAAATCAAGAAATATATTTACTCCCTTAACAAGGGCATTGCTGAAGCTAGAGATTTTTTTGTCAGGGATGTAACATTATTTAATCAAGATTCAATTGAATACCCAAAATTAGTTCTGAATTTTTCAAATTTTATAAGTTATTAGTATAAATATAAAATTAGTACCTTAAATTTTGCCCAACTGTGACCATGGCACGTTTGTGTCCTGCGAGCACTGTTGATATAATTTTCATATCATGCACACATTAGGATTTCAGCTTTTTAGTTTAGAAAGCTGAAAGAAATTGGCCAAAAATTGTAGCTTTTATTAATGTTTTTTATGAGACCCTGTCAGACTTTGGCTCTCTCCAGCCCCTCTTGAGTCACCTGTATGTTGACCTTGTTGACCTTTCATCAAATTATGCACGCTTGAGGCGAGGCATACAGGAATCCAGGCAGCTTATGGCCAGCCACAGTTGATCCAGGTGTCCATCCCAACTCATCTAGTAGTTTTAACCAACAACATAACAATAAACAATAAATTAATAAATTTTTATTAGTTTTTAATAACAAATTAAAGAAAAATAGAAAAGGAATTTGTTAGTTTATAATAACAGGAAATTAACTGGCAGTTACTGATGATATAAGAATCTTGTATCGATGGGTAGAATATCACATATTCCAAATAACACCATGCAGTCACCTATGGCATTTTTCAGTTCAATTTTAATGATAAAGAAGTAAATCATATTATTCATTACTAATCATTAGGGATCATATGAAGGAAATTAATGATAGTCAAAGATGCAGTTGATAATATTAATCTAGATTCCTACTGTGTCTAGTGTGTACATTGATGTGAAATTAGTCCAAAATGAATTTTTTACAGTTATTTTTTAATATAAATAAAAGCCATAAAACCAGGTACTTATGATCATTATTTAAATGTGTGAATTTTGTATATTCTGGATTCTCAACATCATTGGTTGGTGAAACTGAATAAATACCAGACATGGTGTGAATACTTTGTAATTGTATTTAAATACGAATATGATTATGTACTCCATTATAAAATTTCTTGCATAAAGAATAGGAATTCAGGTAAAAATGAAAGTATATGAATACTCGTGCAAATACTTTCAAAATGTATTCATGAATGCATTCATGAATAAATTCTTTAATATTATTTTAATAATCATATCAGTTATATTTCATTTAAAAAAATCATATGATTCTCTTATTAATTTTTTATAAAAATTATATTTGGGACAATATTTGTAATTTTTTTTTAATAAATAGTTAAACTCTTATATTATATGTTCTGCTTATAAGTTATATTGCCAAGTCAAAATCTGTGTGACAATAGTACTCCATTTGTTAATAAAATAAATGAATCAATCCTCTTCCCTGTCTCCAAAGGTACTATCAAAATCATACATAAGCTAAACAACAACAACTCATAATACAGCTTATATTTATTACCACACAAAACCAGCATGTGCCTCGTTTCTAAATAATATTTTTTTATCATATATAACAGCTGAGCGTCGTGACCCATAGGTCCCTTGTTTTCTCTATTTTTGAGACCTCATAAGATGCGGTCATCTGTTAACATGGCACAAATTGTAACAACTGGACCTAGAATCTTCTCTCTTGACATGCTGAGAGGCCCATGAAAAGTCTCCTTAAAAACTTGAAATTAGGTCTCTGTTACCCATAACCTCTGAGCTATGGGGCTCCGAAGTACCCCCCAGAATAATGGAAAATTTGATACAAAAGCTCAAGTATCTGAACAATTATTATATTGATCACCATGATTCTTTGCATGGATATTGATCATGAAATGTTTCATCAGTTTCTGCATTCTGGTGGCGCCACCTGTATATTTTCGATTTTTTAAAGTTTTTTTTCTCTATTTTTGAAACCTTTTAAGATTTGGTCATCTGTTAACAGGGCACAAATCATATCAACTGGACCTAGAATCTTCTGTCATGACATGCAAGGACGGTCATAAAAAGTCTATATGGAAACCTGATACAAGGTCTCTGTTACTGATATCCTTTCAGCTATGAGGCTCGGAAGTTCCTCCCAGAATAATGCAAAAATTGATACAATAACTAATGCATTGATCACCATGATTGTCTACATTTGTATTGATAATGGCTTGTTTCATCAGTTTCTGTAGACTGGTGGTGCCACCTGTATTTTGATTTTTTAAGAATTTTTTTCTTGATTTTTGAGACCTTTAAACATTTGGTCATCTGTTAACAGGCCACAAATCATAATGACTAGACCTAGAATCTTCTTTCTTAACATGCAGGGAGGTCCATGAAACATCTTGGAAACCTGAAATTAGGTCCCTGTTACCCATATCCTTCATGCTCTGGGGCTCCGAAGTACTCCCCAGAGTAAAGATTTGGTCATCTGTTAACAGAGCACAAATTATAATGACTTGACCTAGAAACTCCTTTCTTGATATGCTGGGAGGCCCCTGAAAAGTCTCCTTGTGCACCTGAAATTACATCTCTGTTACCCATATCCTTCATCCTATGTGGCTTTGAAATACCCCCCAGAATAAACATTTGGTTATCTGTTAACAGGGCACAAATCATAATAACTGGACCTAGAATTTTATTTTTTGACACGCTGGGAGACCCCTGAAAAGTCATCTTGTAAACCTTGAAAATAGGTGTCTGTTACCCATATCCTTCATGCTACAGAGCTCCATAGTACCCCAATGAATATTGGATGATTTTATACAAAAGGTCAAGTTTGGAAAAAGTATTTCATTCAAATTTGACATTCAGATGATAAAATTACTTTTGTCAATGTCTTCCTGGTCAGCTGAGCGTCATGACCCCTGGGTCACTTGTTAGATGTTTCTGCACTGTTGAATATCAGAATTGGAGTCGGGGTTGACAGTTCTTGTCTGAGCATAATCAGCAAAACCTTTATACTTTCATGTAAAGAGAGACTGAAAAATTTATTTTAAAAATTGAAGATGCATTTGCCACCAGGCTTTGTCATTCAAATAAATTTTGTCTGCCAATAATTAGAGAGGTACTACAATGTCTTGATGAAACTAATAAAATGTTTCAGTTGCACTCAGTTGATCTGAGTCATAAGGTCAATATAAACCCAACACTTGTCCCGTTTGCTGTACTAGTGTATGAATATTGTATTCATTTTCATAATGGTTCAGCAAAGCTTTTGAGTATTATATTTATTCTGTGTCACTCATCAATAAAAACCAACTATAATCAATTTAACTCTTTGATAATTCATTCAGTAATCAATTGACACAATTATTCGTATAGGTCTTTTTGTTTAGCCTGATAGTCAATATATTGACTAGACTTTGACAGCCCTAGACTTTGTCTTTTCTGTCACAGATTTCCCTGCCTGGCTTGCTTTGCTCCTTGTTATAGATTTTACCACTGAAGCAGATCGTGTTATTTGCTTCACTTATGCCTTCCTTACTGTCACATTTATTGTCAGTTATGTGCTATAGTAATATGAAATATTAGTATTTGTACCTGATGACATCAGTTAAATGTGTGGTGTTCAGATGGATATTGTATTAATATTGGGCATGTTACCCACTGATGCACAGTAATATAATGTAATGATAATTACAAATGACATTAAAATTAATTAATAAAGTAATTAATATTGTAAAGTCTGATGATTTGAAATGAATGCTCCATTGGTTTAACTTGCTTACTAGGTTCTGATGTAATTTTTTCAGGGTTCCCAATTTGAAAAATGTTTCAAAAGACCATGCAAAAATTTAAGTGTTTTAAAGGCCTTGCATTTGAAAGTGCTTTATTTAGCTAAGTTTAAAATTTGCTTTTGAAAAGACCTTGAATTTCACCTTAATGCATGTCTATTGCAAAAAAATGGTGGGATTACTAAACAGTCCAATCAATTTGTAAAGGTGCATGGCCTTGGAAAAATAACCCTTGAAAATACAAATTGATGTCCTGAAGAAAATACTTTGAAGATGACATTGTACAGTTTGCATGATAGTGTGCATGAAAATTATTGAGTTGGATTTTAAGGTGGATCAGTTCATTTTCATTAGTTTCAAAATAGTTTAGAATTTTTTTCTTGTTTTCCCTGCAGGGTGATCTCTTGGCCAGAGGAACAAATCAGAGAACTTACCAGCATTATGCCACAGACGGTCCAGTGGATGAGGGCTTAGGGGATGTGAGGGAAAATGAGCCAGAAGGGTCCCAGGAATCGGAGGAACTGCTGCAGTGCCCTCGCTGTCTGGCTAGCTTTCCGTCAGACAGGCATAATGAGCTACTGGAACACATGGATAAATGCTGTGATTGAAATTTATACCACCACATTAGATCTGATGTGTTTTCATCCGGAGATCAAGCTTCGATCATTTGCTTTTTTGTGCACTCACTCCAAGTCAGTAGGTGGTGAGAAATACTAATTTTCCAAGAGTTCTTTACAAGTAGGTATTCATGAAAATTTACTCATGTTTGCCATCCCCTCCCGCTTTTAAGACCAGAGCATAATGATGAGTCATTCATACGTGATTTTTTACTTCAGAATCGGAGAATGAAAACTGAATGCTTAGCTAAACATTTGAGGGCCAGGTGTGCATCAAGGTGGATTTCAGTAAACAACTGATTAATGTCATGAATACCTACTTGTGCCTTAGTATAAGGACTCAACTAGTGATAGCAGTGGATGTGAGATGCTCCTTCGAAAGATCCCAATGAAGCAAATTCTAAGATATCGTGGCATTGAATAAATTTCAATCACAGTGTTATTCAATCACACAGAGTGGGCAACTGGATCTAGCCGACCTCTGGTCTGGCTGAAGGAAGAGCTGGCCTTGGGAAGAGTGATGCATAGAAGTTCTTGAAGATAGGAGAAGAGGGGAACAAGATCGCCAGCAGTAGCACAGTGATGGAAAATCAGGAATATAGCAGAGTCAAAGGAAGAACCTAAGGCCACCCGAATAACTGGAAATTATCTCTGCGAAGAGCAGTCTTGGCTGCACAAGTGCATGTCATAAATCTAGTGTAAGTGGAGTTAATCAAATGTTTCAGGAGTTGTTGTTATTTAAGATTCTTCTTTGTTGAACATCATTCGTTCTGGAAGTTCTTGTGTCGATACAAAGAAGAAATCGTTTGGGAGTAAGGGGAGTTTATCAAATATTTCAGGAGTTGATCTTATTTAAGATTCATCTTACGTTAGCTCTCATTTGCTCTGGGAGATCTTCTGAAGATACCAAGAAGATTTCCTACAGAGGGATATGTAACTGGGACCCTGTGATAAATCAGTTTTACTGGTTTTGGGAATACTGAAGAGGCAGTCAACAATGCAGTGTATAAAATGACAATGTTATTGTGTCCTAATGTATCTGGCAGTAGGAATACTGAGGGTAGAACATTTTATATGAAAATTAATGAAATTTTTTATGGTTTATGACAGTTCAAGAAGAATGTTGTGTGCGTGCATAAGATGCTTTCTTTTTCAGGAATTGAATTTATTTTTAATTTGTTAATGTCACCGATGTATGATAGTAATTCTCTATATATATAGTGTAGCACTTCCATATTAAATACAACAAAATATCTGTTTTATCATATATAAAGAAAATTAATGTATCCTCACATTGTGCAGATAATTGTTCTCAAATAATCTTTATGACAAAGAATTACTCTGATTTACAATGTACCATCCTTCACACATATTTTCAACTTTTTCTTCCAAGTAGAGAATGACAAAAATCTTCCTGCTCCTGAGCAAAGGGAAGATAGTATTCACCAATCACAGTTTCTGAGGTCACACATGATCAGGTTCTTGCGTGGTAGAGTAATAACCAATGTCTACCCATGATGAATGGTCAACTTATCATGCTAGGACCATCATATACGATTTATTTCGACCATCCCATTTCCTCTTTGTAAAGGTTTATAACACCAGGCTTGGGTCAAGTGCACTTTAGTTGAAGGATGCCCTGTACTTGTTGTGTTTTTGTGTTTGTGTGTATTAAACACAGTATTAGCACATGATGAGCACTTGCACACACAAGCAAGTTGTGAAAACAAATGAGTCACCCATACATACATTTCATTGTAATATAAGTTTTTTAATGCTGCAAAAAAAGGGAAGACATATGTCATAGCTGTAATCACATGAGATCCATGTCTCATTTGCACTAATGGCCAATGAAAAATCGTGATTGAAAGTGTAATGGTGATACTTTGTAATGACATCAAGGGATATCTTAACAAAAGTCGATGGCTATGGAAAGAGAAGTGTTTTACTGTGAATGGTGGCAGGAATACTAATTGACATTTCACCAAAAATTTCAGGCCAAAGGCAGAAAAGTCACCATGGTGATACATTTCACTATGGTGATACATGGTGACAAATAAATGAATATTTAAAAAATATTTTTGGCTGAGATGGTCATAAAGTAAGTAGCAAGATACAGGATTCATTGTTTAAATTGAAAGAAGAACTGCCATTCAGGTACTATCATTTGTACTTGTACTTATGTGGACTCAAATATACTTCATACCTAAAATGTGCACTCAAGTTCTGTGCCTAAGTACCTCGCCTTACCTTGTTGCAGGAGCTTCAAGCTTATGGCAGATAATTTACGATATAAACTATATATATATATATATATATATATATATATATATATATATATATATATATATATATATATATATATACTTATATATATATAAACACGCATCCTGAAAAATTCAAGCCAGCTAAATTAGAAAATGCCGGTCTCGTATTTTATCTATGAATTCTTGCTTTAGACCATGTAATCCAAGAATTAGACGGAATATCCCTGACATAATTCTGACAGATTATAATCTCATCTGTTAATGACTTCCAAGAAGCTATTTAGATATTATTATTGTCAGTTAAACGTTTCATCACATTCGTATATTGTCACGATTACTGTCGAATAAATTTTGAAAATATCAGATAATTTTAAGTGCTGTAACAAATATAACGGTCAGTACTTTGTTTCTCCAAATGAGTCGCTTATATGCTGAGCATTTCATATTTAATGGAAGTATAAATGATGTATTGTTAGACAATAATTGGCCAAGTATTTACTTGTTTTGGTATTCCTCCGCAGGATCACAGTGATCCGGCCACTTCTGAGGTAATTGGGGCATGAAATGGTGTTCCACGATCCTGATTCAAGGGTATATAACACCAAATGTATTTATAGGGGTAGCGTAGTAGCCGCTCCACGGAATGCTGTGTAGTTTCTTCAGTTTGCCTTGCGCGCACATTTATTGCAGGCTTGTTACCTATAACCAGATATTACTTGCCTACAACGAACTTGTATTTCATTTTTTGGGCGGTATATAGCTCGTATGTTCGACAGAAAATCGACACAGTGACATTACAATACACATGGATGTTCATCATATTTATTTTGCCGGTCAAAAATATGCTCCAGAATTACTTTATGTTGATTATATTATATTTTTGCGAGTAAAATTAGTATATGTCATACATGGAATGTTTCTGTACATTTCCTGTACCCGTTAATCCTAATATTTACATTTTCTCTTCTTTTATTTATTTTATCAATGCAAATGAGACGAGGAGATACGAACATTTATAATTTTTGTCGTGTAATTTCATGTATAGTCGTCAGTATACTGTAAGTATATGTTCAAGATTCTGGTGGTATGTGGTGTTAGTTATGTACAGACTTACATATACATTGCGCAATTATATATGCTGTATTTCATGTAGTCGTTTGGCAGTTAATATACCTATACTTTATCTGACTCACGGATGCGATGGCCTTCGCTCAGAATTGTAGAAAAGCATACTTACGTTGTATCCTGGCTCTAATGGTTTAAAGATACTGATAATTGATAATATATATATATGCAGTGGGATTCAGTAAATTTAGCTTGCATATGCACTGATTTAACATACGTAGGATATAGTAGTTACGATTACAATTACTTGCCAGTATTTCAAAGTTAATCGATTATAAATACTTTTGCATTAAAACCCTAATGTTTTATTAAAGTTAATTTTTGCCTCAACTCTAGTGTCAGCTGACCATTGTTTGCTAGACCGCGGAGAAAAATCAAGAACTCAGACACATGATACCCTCACTTATACGCCACCGTTCCGTACAAATGGTCCAATTTTTTGTTGAGAAAGCGAGGTCATACGGTACTTATTAAAAGAAAAAGGAAACCGTGACACAATATATGAATGACATCAGTCACTACAAGCGTCGACAAAATTTAGGGTTTTCCTAGCGAAGTGAACTAAGGATGATGTAGTGGCGGATCCAGGAATATGAGGAGGGAGGGGTTTACTTTTTACTCCGAAGGATTAATACCATTTAAAGGTCTACCACTTCTGGAAGGGATCCGGGATGACCATATATAATGCCATAAAAGGCTGTAAAAACCCACTGGGTTCCCATATAGACCCGCCCTTGTAATAATAACCTTATCTGCCGGATCCAGTGTATCATATTTAGACAGTGGCGTCAGTTTGTATTCTTTGGGAGGGTTATCAATGTAGGGAGAACATATTACTTTATTTACTTATGTGTGTGTGTGTGTTATTTCCAACTCCGGTATACAGATATTCTTAGAATATCCGGGGGGGGGGATTATATTGACCATCCCTGTTGGCTGAAAAATGAAGGGGTGGGGGATATATACACCCCCGTATTGACGCCCCTGTATACAGAGGGAAAATATATAGCATGAGCAAACGGGCGACTACTTAATAATCCATTTACACGATATATTTATTCCTAGGCCTTAAGGGGATGTGATACAAATGTTTTTGCTTGACAGATTTATGTATAAATCCGTATGACGTATATGTTAATTTACAAAATAGATATATATATATATATATATATATATATATATATATATATATATATATCCTGTAAGCTCTAGAACTTAGAAATCAGCGTATATCCCTATATGTAATGGAAAGCATATATAAATATACATATTTGTAGTATGGAACATTAGGTACGGAATTTATTTTAAGATAGACTTGCTCATGCATTCATCTTGTGATGGTGTGATACCGAATATATGGAGTGTGACCGTTTCGTGTTATGTATACACGTTTTTATTCATTTTTCAAATAATTCATGGTTCTTTCTACACATGGAACGCACTGGTACGTTGCGAAGCCTTTTCCTCTTTTACCATCATTAAGGCACTCTCGTTTAATAATTTTACACATATTCAACCTTTTTATGATGACACCGTTTTTTTTTTGGTGTGTTCGTTTGCGCACGAGGAAAATATATTTTTGGCTCGTCTGACTCCATGCCGTTACGAACTATAAAAAAAATAATCTACGTGACCAGTGCTTTTGTCGCGGTCACAACTGCCATGTTCGCTGTGTCCGAAAAGTGATAATTTATAAGATTATATATAGCAACAACAAAATTAAGATGAGTTTTTTTAATGTGAAGCTGTTTATGAATAATATTCATTTATATTACTTTAAATATTTGTTGTACGTGGCAAATCGTTAACAATTTTGCGCTGAGTCTTTGTATTTGCTATTTCCCGTTATCATTTACATCTATTTCTCCGTACATGTACATATAAGTTGATATAGTATAGGCCTACATGGTAGCACCAGTCCACAAACGGAGCTTTCTCGGAGAGAGAACGGACTGACGACCTGACGATGTTTGACTATAGCCGGAACCATAACGGTGCCGTGCACGGTCACCTACATCTGTATAACTGATAAAATAAAATATTTATTTGTTGAAACTGATGCTAAGTTGTTATTTTTCTTATCCAATCATTGATGTCCATGAAAAAATGAGCAGAAATGCGCTTGATTTTTAAGTGCAATATATATATACCACAGGAAAAAAGTTTTTTTATTCATTATTAATAACAGTTTGATAAGGGATAATATAAAGAATGCAGTGACAAATGTATATATGGCAAACCCCCCGCATTTCAGAAGGTCGTTTATTTTGGCAGGTTTCCAACAGGATGAAATGGTAATCCAGTCCATATGAGTGACCATTTGGTTCCCCCTCCCCCCCCCCCCCCCCCCCGGGACCTATATTAACATTAAGGTCGCTCACGTGTTTTGCACAGCAAGATATAGGTGATGATGTCATATACTAGTGTAGGCGGATGGGATAAGAGCCAAGCCATATGCGGAACTCTCCGTGCATCAGTCATCATGGTCACGTTTCACAACGGGAACACATGGATGTATGTATTTCCCCGTCGTATAAATTTCTCTTGCACATGATCGTGTAGATTTCCTTATTTCGTCATTTTCAGTTTAAAATGTGATTTTTAGTGAAACCTCGCTGAAAACTGATATTAACTGTTCAGGTCATAATATGAGGTCAAAATAGGCCTATATACTCTAGCACCTGATTGTTTTCACAGTCCCCTCACCAGCCAGTTGGAACCATTTTAAAATGGAAAATGATAATTAGCTACTGCGAGTTGAAATTAATGAAATATTGAAATTTTAAATGCCATGCAGGACCACAGATCCGTATTATTTACGCTCAAAATCGTTTTACTTTTAAATCGTGAACTATGAAAAGTAGTGTGGATGTGTTACGGTGCATGATGTTACGTTTGCTATAATACTGAAATTTGAATATATACTTAATGTACAGAGGAGTGCGCTCGTTTTTCCCGATGAGAACCTGTTTACTGTGCGTGTTAATTCAATTGTTTCTTCTTTATAATATGTTTCATATAATTCAGCACCGGTTCTGTAGTAGGCCTAATTATATAACAACATTCTTTGTATCGTCACCTTTAAACGACAGTCAAAATTAATAATTCATGTAAAACATGCTTTGAAAACTGAGCTATTCAACATATTGCCCCGCAGTACACATCCTTAGAGAAATATGTTAGACTATAGGAATGTTCAATATATTTATTAAACCTTCATTGTTTTACTGCATATATGCGTTCTCGAAATGTTGCACTCTGTGTTGCCTTAGGTCAGTTCATCTTTTTTCCAGACAGCTCATTCGTCCGACATTTCATTGGTCTCACCGTTTATTGGTCAGCCCTTCAGACCAATCATGGTGCTGATAATTATGCTGTATATACTAGTATATAGTAACCTGACAGGCTCTGTGTCAGTCCTTGTCCGTGCCTGCAGAAATCAGATTCTTCGTCCGTCTGTCCGGCGCGCTCGTTCACTCAATTAAGAACAGTTTGGGATATTGCACTTAAATTTTAGTGTCATTCTAATGGGCTGTAACCTATGGGCCATGAGACTATATATATATATAATATATATATATATATGCCGTTTTGATGTTTTTCCGGATTCTTGTCAGTTCTAACGATGATCGTATCAGCTGTTGCTAGAGTTTTTGGTTTAAACGTTTCCGTTCAGTTACTCTGATAAACCGCACTTGTAAGCCTGTGAAGGCCACTACATTTCTCCTATATAGTACATAAAATTAAGGGTCGTCACTTAAAAAAATATGGTAACCGTGATCAAGTGGTCGTTATTTTAAGGTGGTCGCCAAGTGGTTTGTCGTTTGACCAGGTTTACTTTAATATTTATTTCTTTATAAGACACACTGATAATCGATAAGCAGCACACGGTTCGAATTTTTTATTCACGCCTGAAACACCGGCACCTATACTGCGTTTATTTGCTGATATGCCTTATTATAAAATTGTACTGCGTCACATTCGGTCATGAGCTGTATACAAACTAGGAACGGACGGGGCTGTTCAAGCATTAAAAAGACAGAGGGATGATGCCTGCTTTTGTTAGATACTTGTACTTCCTGATGCTTGGTGCTGCAAGGTAGGAATTTCGTGAACTATTTATATATTCCTTTCATATTTATATACACTGTCAGAATATAATTAATATTAACCTCGACTCATCTACACCAGTCCTTGAATAAAGAATGGTCGTGGAAAATCCCCGAGTGACGCATCAACGGACCACCTAGGGCGAGTCTTGTCTCAGAAGTATAAGCAAACACGCTATACATATATATAAGTATGTGAAAACTAATTCACGCCCTTTACTATACATGCTTGATGGCATGGTTGCGGTTAGCTGTGCCGCCCCTATGTCTGGTCCAGTCGGGTCATTTCGTACAATTGCGTGCCACCACCTACACACGTATATTCTTGTTCTACCACAATTATTTAAAAACTTCTAGGTCTTTTGATGTAATAAAAATATGAAGCTCTGTTGTGTAATTTGCGATATATCATGAACGTTTTATCCTTCCAATCAGATTTTAGCTCAGCTGACTTTAAGTCATCTGACCTATAGCGATCACCCTTTTCACGGCGTGCGTCCGGCCGTTAACAGGGCACAAATTGTAACCGTTAGACTCCTAACACTCATCGAGGGAGGTCCCGGGCAAATCTCCTTGGAAACCAAAAATTGGGTCAATGTTTATATTTTGTGACCCACGGGCCGAAAATATATTTTTTAGCACCCAGAGAGTCAGACGGGGCAAAAATTGTATCCATTAGGCCTAGAATCCTCTGACCTGACATTTAGGGAGGTCCTAGGCAAATGTCCTTGGAAACCTGAAACTATGTCACTGTGACCTTTTTTCTGCGACCGATAGGGAAAAGGTGTCATAAGAGCACCCTGAATGTCAGGCGGAGACACAACGTATCTGTGAGGCCTGGAATCTTATAACACAATATCCTGGGAGTTTCTAAGCAAATCTCCTTGGAAACCTGAATAAGGTCATGGTGACCAATATTTTGTGACCTACGGACCAAAATCATAATTTTGTGCACCCAGACAGTAAGATGTGGCACAAATTGTATCCATTAGGCCTCTAATCCTCCGACGTGACATTAAGGGAGGTCCTAGGCAAATATCCTTGGAAACCTGCATAAGGTCCCTGTGACCTATATTCTGCGACCTATAAGGAAAAGATATGATATGCACACCCTGAATTTCAGATGGCGACAAATCGTATCTGTAAGGCCTAAATTCTTCTAACACAATATCCTGGGAGATTCTGGGCAAATCTCTTTTGAAACCTGAAATTAGGTCATATTGACCTATATTTTGTAACCTACGGGCCAAAAGCATGATTTTGAGCACCCTGAATGTCAGATGGCCACAAATCGTATCTGTCAGGCCTAAAATCTTCTAAAGCAAAATCCTGGGAGGTTCTAAGCAAACATTGTATATGTTAGGCCTAAAATCTTCTAACACAATATCCTTGGAGGTTCTACGCAAATCTATTTGGAAGCCTGAACAATATATTTTCTGACCTACAGGCTGAAGCAGAATTTTTAGCACCAAGAAAGTTAGACAGGGTAAAAATCTTAGGCCTAGAATCTTCTTATGTAACATTCTGATATGTACTTTGCAAATGTCCTTGGAAAACTGAAATAAGGTCACCATGACCTATATTTTGCGACCTATAAGAAAAGATGTCATATAAGCACCCAGACAGTCAGACGGGTCACAAATTATTTCCATTAAGCCTAGAATCTTCTTACGCAACATCCCTGGAGGTTCTAGGAAAATCTCCTTGGAAACCTGAAATAAGGTTATGGTGACCTATATTCTGCAAGCTACTGGTCAGAAGCCTGATTATGAGCAGTCAGACAGGGCACAAATTGTATCCATTAGCCCTAGACTCTTTCTAACAAAGCATGCAGGGAAGTCTTTGGCAATTCTCCTTGGAAAACTGAAATTGGGTCATGGTGACCTAGCTATGGAGCAGAAACATAAATTTGAGCACCAAGACAGACAGGGTTCTAATTGTATCCATTTTCCTTGGAACCCTATTGTGAAATCCAGGGGAGTCCTGGCGAGGTCTCATATGAATCCTGAAATTATTATTTTCTGTTCATTTTTCAACATAGTAACATTAGCCATAGACTATTCTCACAGACAATATATAACATTAGTAAAAGAAATGAGCACCCAGTCAAAATTAGCAGAGCGTCATTGCCCATGGGCCACTTGTTTTATCTGCGACTAGTCGCAGACAGTGTGACATCGTCTGAGACTGCTTACGACTGGCGTCCATCCATCCTCCTCCGACTCGAGATCACGGAGTTTCTCCGAGTTGTTTATTTAATTTCGAGATGAAAAACTTGTGTAACTATACATTTATTAATAAAAACCATCACAATATTAGACACACCTCACCAGAACAGCCCAATACCACACCTAACTCTTCATATGCCCTTATTTTCTGATTTCGGCTGCGATATTCGGGCGAAGAACATGGTTGTGCGGACATGGTGTTTGATTCCACATCGCCATCAATTCATCATCCTTAAATTCAGTGATATAAAAAAAGCTGTCCTGGGGCAACGCCACATTCCACACCTACAAGCACAGTCACCTGGACCAACTGGATGATGTTCAGTCGAAAATGGCAGTCGCAAGTCGCGTTCCTAGGTCCGTTCACTAGTAATTCATATGTGATAATAATCGGCGACCAGTCGCAGATCGCATCGCTTCGCAGCAAAATCTCCAGTGGGCTGGTGCCCCTTCCTTAGTTATTGCAGCACGGCTAGTTCAGAAAGTTAGAAGGATATGGAAGAGTGGCGTAGCGTTGAATGCTCACGTGATCCTAATGTCAGTTTTTCAACAAAACATCTCAAGTTTGGATTTTTTACCATGGAAGATTTTTTTCTCTCTCTCTAACACACGTTTGTATTTTACACTTTTAATGAGAAAACATGACCAGGGAGTGGACGTTTTGTAATATTTCTTAAATATATATAAATGTATATATAAATCAGAGCAGGAGAGAGGACTTCAGGACAGAATTCAGGGCTATAGGTGAACAAGTGTGCAAGGTATGCCATTGAACTTTATACATGAATCTCGCATGCAAAAGCAGGGAAGAAGATCGTGCAAAGCGACCCCCCCCCCCCCCCCCCCATCTGGTTGTTCCTCTCCCCCCCCCCCCCCCCCCCCCCCGACCTTGGTCTAGTGTTAGTGTTCTCGCAATGTATTATTGAGTTAAAAATGCGTGCTACACCTCCCCGCCTCCCCTCCTTTTTTTCAAACTATCTAATACACCACATTTATATTAGACAAGCTTATAAAAGATATATACAGAAAATATCTGACCCGATCCGTATACTGCTAGCTGCAAAATACGACATGCACTGCACGTCATATATGCCTAATCATAAAATGAAAGGAGTTTGAATTTGTGAATATTGAAAGAATCTGTACAAATTAAGCCAAAAAAGATGTACATGGTTAATGCATGAACTTCATACAATTCCACCTATGTATTGGTGTGCAGAGGTTCCTCACCTTTTACAGTCTAATCACTCTATCCAGATAATGTGTGTCTCTTTACAACTACATGTAAGTTTTAAAAACAGTTATAGGTTTCTCTCAACAATTAAGGAATTGCTCTCAACGATCCGTAGCTCCAATTAATATTTCATGACGTTTGTTTCAAGTATTATATGTAACAACAGAACGTTTTTGACAATTTACAATGAATTGTTTAACTTTAAGTATATACCGTGACATTTTTTGAGTTTATGCTTCTTAATCACATGAGAGAAAGAATAATTTTTGGTCATGGGTTTTCAGATTATAATAATTTATTTATCATGAAGTAAATATGAAATATGTTTTAAAACTTAATGTATATGTTTTTCTTAGTGCCCCAGGAACCCAATATCTAGTCATTGCATATATATATATATATATATATATATATATATATATATATATATATATATATATATACAGTCCAACCTGTCTGAAAGACCACCTGTAAAATGCGGGCAACTGGCTATTATACGACCACTGGAGTGCGATCACCTGGCTTTTACGGATAACGGGCATTTTTTGTTTGACCAAAGTGAAATATTACAAATAAAATGACCTGCCTAATGCGGGCACTCTTTGTGCTACTTGATTACCCATGCGTGAAGGAGCGGTCACTTGTATGGGCTCACTGTTTGTTTTATTGGTGTGCTGCGCGTGCAGCGAATACAGGCTGGTGGTATCGGTGGCCCCTGGGCCGACCCTGGACACCTTGCCTGATCTTGGCAACGTCACTGGCCCTTATTTCCTGCTAATTTACATGAATGGAGGGACCGCCGAAGATAATCTTTGATCTTTGCCCCCTTTTTACAAAATATGAATCTAATTCTAGTCAAAGTTAAATTGATATTTATAATTGATAGTTATAATTCCGTGTCGGTTTTAGTCTAAACGGTTCCTGTAGTAACAATGTTTACTGTAGATATCAAGGGAAACGCACCTGCATACTTGATTTTCTCCCATGTTTTGCTCTCATGTGTAGTCTGACCGTTTGTCATCGGTCCAGAGGAGGGTTCAGTATTGTTCTATCAGCTGAGTGAGGATGTTCCTGTGTGTAGAACGTCAGTGTCTGCGGGCTGCCAAGTAGGTCTCGCTAACGGGCATAAGAGTGGAATCGTATTTACAGAAGGGCTTGTAAACCGTCAATGTTTTCTGCCGTGGTGAAGTCCAGCAACAGACCAAGACAATTTATACGCTAATCGTGTGTGGTACCGAATATTGTCGTGAACAGTGGTATATTCAGGTGCATAGTGCTTGATACATCCAGGATTATTCTGCTGTGACAGACATTTCCTAAGTGTTCTTACAGAGAAGACTGTGAGCCTTGTATGACGAGCGCGTACTTCAGTGGAGAACTGTGTCAACCCAAATTTGTTTAGCGGCGTGTAGCGCTGGTGACTGCCTGTGTATATACAGTGATAAGCGGCCTGGACTAGAAGCGTGCATTCCAATTTCACGTGCGCGTCGATCTTGTGATCAGGAGTCGGGTTGACAAGTCGAACATTAGTGTATAGTGTTCATTCGGGAGTAAACAGGACTTTGTGTAATTTTTTTGTCGTGATGTATGTATATATATACTCAAAAGAAAGCTAAACATACGGACGAAAGCTAAACTACTATACATCAGCTGAGCTGTACAGCGATAACTCTGTATGCGCATGCGCGTTCATCGTTCATCAAGCTACTCAGTTTAAGTCTTTTATCATAAAATAATTTTGTATTTCTGATTAGACTTCAATTTCAGTATTATTATTCTATTTGAATGTTTCTTTTTAATAAGTTGAAATTATATCGTAAACGTGATTGATAAGAAAATCTAACGTTTTAGTTTCCCTGACGTCACGTGAGAAGAATATTCCAATATCAAGTACGATCTAACATCCTGTATGCATTATTCATCATTTTATCAGAGAAATCATCTCATGCAACATGCATTTACTATGTCTAACTACCTGAATGGTGCAAGCTCTATTTTGGTTGCATGCATGGCTATCACGTGTGGTAATTCCCTGTGCATAAATGGACTGTATAACCAACTTTGTCCAAAATCTAATCCACATATAAAAGAGACTTCCTGATGAGATACGCAATATAACCTAAACTGTACAGGACAAGGGAGGGAAGTACGCCATTGTATTTTGATTTAAGCTACTCGGATATTAGTTATTATATTATATATAATATTATATAATTTTTTACTTTATATTATAAACATGTATTGTATTATATCATATATTATTTCATATTATAGTATATATTATATCATATTATAATATATTATTTTATATTTTATATTATTTTATATTATATATATTATAGTAGTGTATAATAGTGCATAGGATAGTGTAGTATAGTATAGTATAGTATAATATAGTATAGTATAGTATAGTATGGCATAGTACAGTACCGTATAGTATAGTACAGTATAGTACATACACATGTACTATGATAACTATGGTAAACTGTAGTAAAATACAGTTCAGTATAGCATTGTAAGTGTAGGATAGTACATTATTGTAAAGTGTAATATACGGTTTTACATAGTATCATTAGTGGATTATATCATATTATATTATATTATATATATTATATTATAATCATTATGTTATATTATATTATATTATATTATATTATATTATATCCATTATATTATATTTTATTATTTGAATTGTTATATTCTATCGTTACTTCCAAATTTCAACATTTACTCTGTATATGTAAAGGTGTCAATAGTAGAACTGATCCGTGCTCCAGACTTATACAAGAATTGTAATGTATAATAATAATGATAAGAACTGTCGGTATATACCCTAAATTCCGACATCCGAATTGCCACATTCATATTTTCTGAAAGAAAAGAAAAAAAGAATGAAAATATACCCTCCTTGCCGGAGGTAATAAATCTCTCTGCCATCACGACTCCAAATAATTTGTATATCATCTTAATTAAATGCCAGCTGATATGAGTCATGAGGTCATGATCGACGAATGCTAGCACATATACGGATGGCATTATGATGACGCATTGAAAAAAGAGCGATTTTATAGCTTTATTTAGTATGACGCTGTCACTCCACGTGTTGTTTTGAAGCTATGCATGAAATCTACCAAACGTGAATCCAATAGCCCATATAAATTATATTATATATGTATAAATTATCTGTTATATTATATGTTAATTAGTTTGCTGCATGAGCTCACCATACAATAACCACAAATTGATAAAATATATCAGTTCACTACGGGCATTTGTGCGTGAAAACACCCACTTACAGGTTTATAATCTCATACAAATGCTCATGATTCATACTTTTCAAGGTTTTCTTTTTTTTTGTGACACCCATGTTATAGGAAAAGTACACTGTAGGTAACGATTTTGGGACCATATATAAAATTATATTCATTATATGCATGTATATAGCAGGTACCTGCGTAAATACCATATAGCATTTATAAGGTGCACCATGACGTAAATCTCTCATTGATCTATATACAGCAATGATCTTTTAAGAACAAATTATGCTTCTATGATAATAATAATATATATATATATACGGCCAGAATTACCCTTAGATCAGTAACATATACACAGAGGAAGTAAGAAACCACATTAATTCTTTTTTCAAGAGCTAGGTGCATAGGCACCTTTAATGGAGTTAGGTTACGTAAACTTTACTATACACATTAAGCGGTTTTTATTGCTGATTCATCTTAACCTTTAGGCATTATCATCATTTATATTCAGTGGGTCGCCAAACCGTGACATGTAATATTTATATATATGTGGTTTAGTCTACTCGTAAAGACATGTACCTATACGCTGTGTATATACACCTGAACGTGACTCAGCATGTCGTGTTTTCTGATTCAAATTGAATGACATAATATATCGAGATAATTACAGGAACAGATTTGCTGGACTTATTTGTACTTTCGTCTGCATATACTTAGGTAGAAAGCACTCAGAGAACATTATTTATATAGTACCGCCCCAACAATCCGGATATACAAATCCGGAATATTTCCAGTTTCCTTGTCAAAATTTGGCATACGTGCTATATATATACAAGCGTATATTGGCTGTATCTGCATGTATACGTCTAAGCCAGAAGAAATGTGTGTCATGGTTCGTTAACTCGATATTTACATATCTGTAGAACCCAACCAGCTCTATAATTTATCAAAATTTGCTATCAAGGTTCGCTGAAGAAAATGTTATTTTCTTTAAATAAAATTACCTATAGCGTTTTAGTTTTTGAGACGATCAAACAGGCTGACAAACAGACATATAAGAGGATATATATATATATATATATATATATATATATATATATATATATATATATATATAGGTGGGCCAGGGTCAGAACATACACACATATATATACACATATTATATATAATATACGTGTATATGTGTGTGTGTAGGTGTGTAGGTGTATATAGGTGTGTTTTAAAGGAATAACGGTGCGTTGCACAAATTAAACTTCGCCCTTGACGTTCCGGTCAAATCCTCAAAGATGTGTTGTTGTTGTATTTTCTTTTTTTTTTTTTTTTTCTTTATATTTACAAGTATACACTGGTGCATAACATCTGTTCCAGTTATGAGCGCCTCCATCCCCAATCACCGTTTCTGGATCCTCCCCTGTGTTGTAACTTTCCATCACGTAAAGGCTGAGTATGTAGAATATATATACACGCAGTGACACGTATACATATATACATGTATATATATACACACAGTGACACATACATATATACGCACCTTTTTTCCTCTATGTGACACATTTCAAATATAAATATATACTTAATCACATTTCAAATATATTACAATAAAGTATAAGATTTTAGATGATAAGGTAGGGCCTATAATGTTTCCATGCAGTTAAGTTAAATCTAAACAAGTCTTAGATCCAATATTTCATAGTAACTCATAAATGGAACCAACGTGTATAATTATAATTATTAATATATTGCTTCTGCAAAATATTTGTATCCCTATCGAGCCTTCTTATGACGCTGGTCGGAGACTGTTGTCCTAGGGCCGAAATGGCGCTAGCGGTACAATGGATTAAGCAAGCCTGACAAAAAACGTCGCTGGTTTAGGTCATCTGTGGGAATTCCTCGGACTTTATTTATACACGCTGACAAAATCATGAATTTACACTTTAGAAACACATATTTTTTCACGCATATATACGTATACGCGAGTACATGAGTTTAAAGCTTTAGAGTATTGAAATTTGCCAGGGCAGGTGGGATAAAATTTCAGGTTCAATAATTTGGGTACGTGGCTGATTTAACATTCGGAACACCTCGGCCGAGCGTTGCCGAATAGGCCTCGGATGTATCTGTGTGGCCCAATGATACACCACCAAATAGTTCGCCAGAAATCCACTGTGCGCCATAACTACTGAATCGTCTTAGAAAAAGTTTCCACAGAGAATACATTGATTTGCCATGATAATGTGTATTAAATGGGCTTGATATGTTGCTAAAAATCAAATTTGACCAGGTTCCGACAGTGATTTAACTAAAAAGTTCGATCAGTTTATCATAAATGCCTCATACATCGCCGACCATATATAGGGTGGCCTTCCTGGCGTGAACTGTAACCTCGTGCGGTCCAAATCAGTATACCTGATATTTTTGCCATTATTTTTTTATCAGTTTTTTTCTTTAATATATAGCTTTAAAGGTGGAATATGTAAGGATTACCTGTAACTGTACACAATACACATTGTTTTCCTCTTACAACGCGCATATACACGTACGTTTGCTCTGACAACGTGTCCTAAAAATTTAATTGCGAAATTCTATTATGAACTCTCGAAATATTCTGTCAAGATTTCGAGATGCTGTCTCGAGATTTCGACTTCATTATTTATTCTGTATCCTAATTCATCCATCGTATTTGGGGTTTCCGTGTCAATAAAGAAAAAATATTCACAGTATAGCACACCTTCGTTTGATTCGGCTTCACCCGCAAATAGTTGAAGCATGAGTTAATATGATGAACCATGCGGCAAACTTTATGACGTCATCTGCATGTCGGTAAGAGCTGGTAAATCAGTGTCCACCTGAGGTCGCTAACATGTGATCATAGCGTAAATTTGTAGTGGTTGGAACCCTGTTGGAGATTGCTGGCTACTTTAAGTCCTCCTTTGTGTTTGATTTGGCTTCAGTCGCCAATGGTTACAACATGAGTTAATATGGTGAAAATTGACCAATTTGGGGGAGGCCTCATGTGGTACCATGTGTCAAATTTTATGATATCATCAATATCCACCAGAGGTCGCTAACATGTCATCTTGTAGTTGCGCGAACTCTGGTGGAGATCGCTGTCTAATGCTTTGCGTTTGATTCGGCTCCACCCTCCAACAGTTACACTATGAGTTAATACGGTAAAAATTAGCAAGATTGTGAAGGCTTGCCGTGGGACCATATTTCAAAATTTATGAAATCATCTGCATACTGGTAAACGCTGGCAAATCAATCTCCACCAGAGGTCGCTAATATGCAATGCTGTGACCTTTGGTAGAGATCGCTGGCTTATGAATACCCTGCTCAGAAATACATGTACACAGCTATTAAATGCCCTGCTTATAAATTACACACCCAAACACATACATAAACATATGTTTATATACATCTCTCTCTGTCTCTGTCTCTGTCTCTCTCTGTCTCTCTCTCTCTCTCTAATATATACACAGCAGGTTGCAGTCAGGGAAAGTAACGATGAATGCGTGTGTGTGTTGGGTTGGGGGGGGGGGGGGGCGGACTGTATGTACCGAATCACACTGGCGTATCGCTGCACTGTGTTGAAGTACTGTGTGAATTTCCAAGTAAGAAGTCATTTTGTCAAAGGACCGGAATTTATTTTTACTTGTTGGGATTCGGCCAATCATGCATGGTCCGTGTTAGGCGCCTTCCTGTTCTGAAGAATCACTCCTAGTCACACCCTTCTCAAGAAAACACATACAAAAAAAAATCCCCTAAAATCGAGCGCTGTCATTGTAAGTCTATTTTAACGTGGTCGCTTATATTTCAATTACGCGTATAAACCATAAATAAGAAAAAGGGTTTCATCTGCAAAATAATGCATAATCATACTTTTTCCGTTGAAATCGAAAAGCAGGTCACTGTGACAATTTTTTGTTCGAGTTATGGAGCAAAAATTACATAATCAATCTTTGTCCATTCACAAGGTTCAAACTGTTGCAAGTCTCATATTTTGAAGCCAACAATCCATAAACAGCAAAGTCGTACTCTTGTGGGTCCGAGTCTGCGCAGTGTGCTTCTCGTGTAGATGGAGGAGAACAATGATTGGCTGGTGGAGCCGGAAGTCCGTTTATGCAGGCAAGCGAGATTTAGCCGGTCACTTATTAGCACGGACGAAAGTGGCTGTCCTCAAATTTTTGGCTTATGTGAGTTATGAATGCTATTAAATTAATGTAATAATTGAAAAAAAGCGGCTATAAATGTTGCGTATCAGGATTTATGCCGTAACTTGTAAAATCTGATGCAGGTCCGTGAATGAAAGACCATATATATATATATATATATATATATGTGTGTATGTGTGTGTGTGTGTGTGTGTGTAACTTTGTCCTTAATTATTAATGCGAAACAGTTCTGATACAGACTGCTAAAAGACCTTAAGACCTTTAGGAAACTCAAACTTCACATGCTTCCGGACATGCAGCTCTGTGGAAACTGAAAAATAGGTTTCTGTGACATATACACTGTAAACCCACTAAGGCCCCCATCACACGAGAAGGAGATCTAACGGCGACCCCAGCAGAGTCGTTGGTCGTCGACAACATCAGAAAAACCCTCCGCAAAGCCGCTCTCACCCCGCTTACACGACGTGTGAAAACGCCGCGAAGTATTTATAGAGCTTCTTCAGAGCACAGCAGCAGCGCCCTGTAATCCCACTAGGCGCAGCGAAAGCGCACCTCTAACGTCATAATCGCAGCGGAAGTACCGTACAAAGCGTGTAAAGAGCTCATTAGGGCGGCCGAGGTCTCGGTAGCAGCGTGGTAAGAGGGCCGGTCCAGCGCCGTGGAACGGTATTGCCGTTACCACACCGTTCACTGGCGATCGACCTGCGCTGTCAGGAAGCTGGTACTGCGCTGTTCGGACACTGATGGCGATCGAATTCCGACCTGACTGCGCTTTTAATCCACGGCGACCCCGCGGCGGAAATTTTGTCCATGTTCAAAACTGGTCGCCACTCATGGCGTTCATGGTGACCATATGACGACCCAAAGCGACACTATCTCGCTCCCACGAAGCTCATGAAAATTTAAGGCCAATCTGGCTGCGCTCTTCGGCGATCTGCCCCAATTTGGTGATCGCAGCGAGATCGCCTTCTCGTGTGACGGGGGTGTAAACGTCTGATGCGTTTAGATTCTAAACACTTTGTTTATTAAGTTAAACACGTGGTTTAGATTTCAGCAATTTTACCTAAACGCAGTGTTCAGCTATCCTGCAATAATACAAAGCCTTCATGATAAGACTTCATTTTTCTCGGGAAAAGATGAAAATAAATTCAAAATTTTATCCTATCTTGCATTACTTACTATTTTATTAGTTATCGTTATTTATTTTTTTCTTTAAGATAACATTTTGCTACTGAATACAGGTAAAACTGACACCTACACCGGCTACACGGCTTTATATTATTTTAATTACATATTTTTTTCACCATTCCATCCGTATTTATGCATTTGCCCACTTATCAGCTAACCAGTTTTAATTACAATGTATCTTCCCCACTCAGACTCTTTGAAATGTAGTCTTAGGTACATATCTGCTGCTTTTGCTGAACTATATGTTTAACTATCAATACTAAACGTTGTGTTTAGATGTGTCACGTGAACAGTTCTCTGCAAGCATGCGCAGTCCTGTCTGTTTTAACGCGGCGTGTTTGAGAGTGAGATTTTCATCCAGCGATTATATGATACGAGCAAATATGATTTCCCCGTGATTGTTGAAGATATGTCCAGCAAATGTTAGTACAAATATGTTGATCATAAATTCTTTTTTTGTTGAAAATTTATGCAAAGTATATGGATATACCAGAAACCAGTTGAACAAGCCCTTGTGACCCATTATCTGACCCATTACTATTTATCCCTAACCTAACATTTTAAGTGTATATGATATCATTATGTGAAAGGTATTTGCATTCGCATTCCGAGTTATGTTTGTTAAAGATGATAAGCTTTGGTAATTTGATTTCATGTATTACTCGAGTCCATGTTTTAATGTATAGAGAGAAACTGTAGCCTCTCCTGTAACGGTCATCGTCCTGGAGTGTGACCTATTTTCACCCTTGGAAAGCCTGCTCATATCACCTGTTCCTCCTTAGTGTAGGTATCAAATATCACAACAAGGTTCGCGTATCATATTTATATTTAAGAAAAAGGATCAGGTATCTTACCTGATATAACAGTCGTTATTAATGCAAAATTTTCTATGAATTTTTTTATCATTGTTATGATTTCTTTGTAAAAAATCTATTCAAGTATGAGATAGTGAGCTTTTTTTTTTAAATCGTAGATCGTTTTGCATTGTTAAACCTACCATTGATGAATTGTAAATATTCAGATTTTATTGCAGCTTTATTTTTAGGAAAGCTTAAAACAACACTCAATTATAAATCAAGTCGCTGCGCCATGAAAAAAAGATGCTCTTAGTTGTCATTGAGAAGATAACGGCATAATGGCATAATGTTACGTATTATATAATTAATCAATATTGTTATTATAAATACTTACAGAGGGTTGTTATATGTTATTACATGTTGTTTTATAAAGCTTAAGTCTAGACATATGTTTATACAAAGTTTTCAACATAAAAGTCTCAAATTTAACAAAAAGAAAAAAATCCATGTTCTAGTATACATACAAATTTATAATGATATACATTTACTTTTCTATGACTTGATACCAACTTTGACTGCATATTTATTGTTGTCCATCTTATCTCTTCAGACTGTGCACGACTTCTGGCAAGTTCTCGTGCATGGGAAAAAAAGCCTCAGCTTAAGAAAATCCTCAGCTATAGTCCACGTAGGCAGTGGGGGACCTATAGGACAGCAAAGAAGAGGTAATTTATTTGACGATTTCAAATGCTTAATTAAGTCATTACCATGGGGTATATAGACATAAAGGGTATTGAGTGCAAATGTTAAAATATAACAATCGCTCCAAACCCATAATTGAGGCCTGACCTAAAACACAGGATAAAGTTGCCGGATAAATCATACCACGTGGATAGTCAATTTACATCATACTCGTCTTACTGCTGCATGTCTATCCTTAAACTGCACAAGCCCTTACTTAATGATGGTTGATTTTGTTTAAGGGAAGAACGTTACCTGTCCAAAAAGAAGGACGAAACAAAAGAAGGGCGAAGCAAAAGAAGACAGTCCATTTTTGTGACCCGTGAGGTATTTAGATTTAACCAATAAAATGACTCGTGATAAATTTATTAATTTTAAATAAATATCAATCAATATTTATTTCTGTATTGCTGATTTTGATTAATTCATTATATAAGTAATTATATACTGATTCTGAGATTGAAGGATATAAATTGATATTCAACCTGGATGTGCCTGTATGCATATCTAACGTGTTTTCATTTCATTTTTTTTTTCCTTGCAGGACAATCAGTTAAGACGATCGTACGACACTCAAGATCGTGTTATATGTCTGTACGCGATGACAATGGCGTCGAGGCCGTATAGCAAGACAAGGAGAGAAATCATGTCGCGGCGTAGAAGGTGCATCATGGATTGTTCTCACTGGAACATGCATGCATATACATGCATAAATTTAACATGGAGAACCACGGTGTTTCCAGTTCTCATCCTTGGATTTTGTTTAGACTTATATATTATAATAACTATGCAATGCTCGGGATATAATCCCCATCGAACAAGATATTTTCTGTGGAACTGCGACAGTACGTACTTTGGAGAAAGTGGAAATAGTTGCGCAGACACACATAGTTTCATCTCTACTTCTAACAATATCATCACAGTATACTGAATATTCGTGTTTATGTACACACATATATATGTATCTGTTTACCTTAATTGTTACCCATTTACTTCTTATTTTAATAACCATAATTAATAGGTATAATTCAGACATCACAACAGACAATATCAGTTAAGTACCCAATAAATACAGTATGTAACATATACATCTGTTTTATTTCTATGTGTCCAGTGTGCGTTATATTTTCACTAAATTTATAATTTCAGGGTATTTGGAAGCTGCATCTTAAATCAGGATAATATACCTGCGGAGTCCGTCCATTATTGGATTAACACCATGGACTATTGACCAAACCAGGAATCCATGCATGCAAGTGTTTACTAAAACCTAAGCACACAGTTAAGAAGTAAACAATGTGTTCAGCGTAAACACCAAAAAGTGTTTAAAAAGTGTTACAAACTGTAAACGCGTCAAACACTTTGACGTGTTTAACCCGGTAAACAATGTGTTTAAGCCTAAACACTTTGTTTAGTACCCTAAATACCATTACGCGTTTAAAAAATGTGACAAAAAAGTGTTTAGTTTAGCGTTTAGATCTAAACACTTTAATAGGTTTACAGTGATATATTTCACAACATTTGAGTATAAACCACATGATCCATGTTCCGTCAATTACCTGGGGCTTGCACCACATAATATATCTTGAACGCATGCTCTCAATGAGCATTCATTATCGGGAGAATATATATGATGTACCGTAATACTATTATAGTCAGGGAGCACGGGCCGGGCAAAAGGTCCACCACACAGCCAAAAAATAAGGTCTGACTTGATATTTAAAGTTAAATATATTTAATTTTAATACGAAAACATAATAAAAATATAGCTTTTCTATTAGATTTTACATTTTATTTCCTAAAATTTGGTTTGTTGTTACATATATTGATGGACCCGTAAAAGACCTTTCCAGGGATATCTTTATTATAAAAATTGGTTGATTCCTAGCCAAGATATTCACATTTAATTTACCCTTACCCTTTATCCTTTTCCAGCTCTTATGGTCAAGTGTCGGCCACAAAACTGATGCCACAATTTGACATTACTACCGTCTAGCTAGCAGTGCTTTAGAGGTATCAAGCTATCATAATATCAAGTTTGACCTTGGCTGTGTGGTGGGTTGAACGTATATTTGAGCCCTTACCGAAATAATCTTCCGGACTATATCAGCATCCGCCAAATTAAACGCTGTTGCGAGGTTTGGATTAAAATATATATGCAACGACTAGATATGGATGTTAAGGTGGCCTTTATAAAGACCGTTTTGGGATATATGCTTGGTAACCCTAGTCCTGCTTGATATTGATGCGTTGCAATACCTGTAGTTCGACCTTTTTCATTTATTTCTTTTGTATAATCCAAACTCCTGCGAGACAGAAATCATGCAATTTTACCACTTAAGGTACCCTGCATTGTTTATAATATGTAAGCCATGAATGGACTTGAAAGGTCCCATTATCTTTGAACTAAGGCTTGGCGAACAAGGACGGATATTTTATCCAGTCACAATGTTAGAAATAGTTACTGATGGTATCGTCTTTGCTGATGACGAATATATAGTCAATCGTTTCGAGTGTCTTGTCGGTGGTCCGGCTGACGGATGCTCGGGCTTTCACATTTGTAGCTGTGGGTGATGTTGCTCTCCGGACTCCTAGGACCACAGGCACTCGTTTCCAGCACTAAAATGGCATAGGAACCGTAACACAATGAGTATGGGCGATATACCAGTTATAAAAGTGCTTGAAACGAGTGCCTGTGCTTCGGACGGTTCTCTTGCAACCTTGACTTGTTGGCAGCTTGATTGGCTTCTTGCTCCGGGGGGGGGGGGGGGGGCAGGGAACGGATCCTGGACTCTACCAACAGAAGCGCTGGGAGGACTTAAACACCTTCAGTCAGGCATCGTCTTAACAAGGAGTATATTGAGGCCTTTATAGAGTATATTTTAGTAATTTTATCTATATTTTTAAAGCTTGTAGGTATTAAATTATGAAAAATTCTCTTATCAGTAATGAGAACTATACAGCGTATGGGCCTGAAGTAATGTTCATTCATTTTCTATAAATATTTAGGATTACTGAGATATTCTATAAGGCTTTCCTCTGCTGCATCTCATTTCTGTGATTAAACCATGGGTGACAATGATTTATTTATTCTTTATGTTTATTACTATTATTATCAATATCATTATTATTTTAATAATTGTTATTATTACTATCATTGCTATTATTATTATAATTACTATATTTGTTATTATTATTATTATTGTTACTATGATTACTATTATTATTAATATCATTATTATTATTATCGTTTTTATTATCATTATTAATTATTATCACTATTATAATTATAATTATAAATATTACTATAATTATAATAATTTTATTGTTATGATTATTGTTATCATCATTATTATGAGAGATATTGTGCAATTGTGGCATTGGAACATTGGATCGTCTTTAGCGTGTAGTTACTTACACTTCCGTCAGATGGCACTAGTAAACAGTCTGTTTTGCTGATCAGAGTGAAATATTAATAACATTACTGTCGCTGTTACCACTTATATTTATGTTTATTTATTATTATACTCCAAATTTTGCTGTATATGGGATCGGAATGGCAAAAGGAATTTGGGTGAAAAAGGAAAAACAAAAAAATATCTGCAGGGCTCGTCCGGGATTCGAACCCGGGACCTCTCGCACCCAAAGCGAGAATCATGCCCCTAGACCAACGAGCCCTCGTTACTTGTTCCGATAACGGTATCATATATATATCGAGAGGTGACGGCACTGGTACTTGGAGCTAATCCCCCGAAAATGAATACTGAATTGGGCGGGACCTCCGAAATAAAGTTCTTTATTTTTTGTTCTGTAATAAATATATATATATATATATATATATATATATATATATATATATATATATGTATATACATATATAAGTATATATAAGTAAACATTGAAAGGTTTTAAATATGCAAATACTTCTAACGAAACTGTGATGTTATATAGTATCTGTACGTCACTGCTTCCGCAGGGTATATGCGTTTATTCATATTATTGTGTGTATTTCGTGTTCACAACATAACTCACGCATTCCTGGAAAGCAGAATCCCATGGAATTATCAGGGAAGCTCGAGAATGGGACAATGAAGAATCGATTAGATTTAGGTGTGGATCATGATCACTTTCAGGATTGAATATTCAGAAATGTACAATCGCATTAGCCTGATTGAACATGGAAATATTGGCCAAATGAGTGAACGCAAACACTTGCCTGGGAACATATATGCACCAGTGAGCCTGAAAATATGGGCCAATTATTAATAGGAAGTGGCTAAACAGCCGGCAGGGTGCCGGCGGTTTAGCCCACAGGCTAAACAGCCGGCAGGGGAAATTGACCTTGCCGGCAGTCAAGCGCACAGGCTAACACTGGCAAATGAATGAATTTTCTATTTCAGTGTGATACTCTATAATTTCTATTTATATTTTGATAATGAGCTGACAATACAGAACTGACTTAAAAAAATAGATATTTTGCTCGTCTATAAGTAATAATTAGAAATTCCTAATAAGTATGTTGAGTAGGTATTAAAAGTCCACATTGTGATATTTACAGGGTAGTTTTAAATACATTTTGTGATAAAAATGGTGATATTTACAGGGTGGGGGGGGGGACAAATTGCAAATATAGTAAGCTTACAAATTATAACAACAAAGACCACTGTATATATACTAAATATTTATTCCATATCACAAAAAAAAAAGAAAAAAATGTGAAGTGTTTGCTTGGACACATTGACTGTTACTGTAGGATTTGATTTGAAGTTGACTGGCATATCAGCTGCTTATATATGCTTATGCATATATGGGTAGTGTGTGAAAGCACGAACAACTCATTAGATGTCATATCTTAAGGATATATGCAGATTCTTTGATTTAAGGTATTAAATTAACTTAGCTTAACTGTGAAGCATAACAGCTGTTTATATACTGGTGTGCATGTGAGCAAACAAACAAACAAACAATGTGTGAAAGCAGAAACAACTCATGAGATGTCATATCAAAGGATATGCAGATTGTTTGATTAAATTTAATCAAGTGTGAAGCATAACGACTGTTTATAGGCCTACACTAGTGTGTTTATGAGTGAACAACTCAGGATATGTCAAATACACTGAATGATCCAAGGATTAGCTTATTACTTGATCACAGGTAATCAAACACTATTACACCTCACCCAATTAAAATAGTTGAGCCTACTGTGTTGTGTGGTGATGCAAAAAATATCCACATCAAATGGTAATTCTTACATATAGACCAGCAAAATATCTAATTTGGTAAGTCAGCTCTATATTGTCAGCTCATTATCAAAATAAAATAGAAATTATGGAGTATCACACTGAAATAGAGAATACATTCATTTGCATATACATTCATTTGCCAATAAGCCTGTGTGCAAGACTGCCGGCAAGGTCAATTTCCTCTGCCGGTTGTTTAGCCTGTGGGCTAAACTGCCGGCACCCTGCCGGATTTTGAGCCACTTCCTTATTAATAAGTGATTGCATGAAACGGGTTGCGGAGTACTCCACATTAAGGACCGCTCACATGGCGGAGATCTGCATTCCTTAGAATTCATAATTCTTGTTTTATATGTATTTGTATTTGAATATTTAGAGGAACATTACATACAGTAAATTACAACAGAATATACTTACCATAAATATGCAAATAGATATATGCATGAGATTATTTCAAATAAATTATATTTACAAAATATATGCATTTCTGCAAAATGTTTTATATATGTAACGGGTATTTATTTCTTATATCGCCGGGACAAAAGTGTTTCTCGCCAGGACAAGACCGCCAGAACTGGTTGTTTTAACACAAGACCAAAATGCTCGGGTCGTCAACAACCCGCTTGTGTGTTGCTATGTTATTTAAATTATTTAAGCTTCATTAACATACTAACTAACACCTGACAGTGTGCAGAGTGGCGGAAACCTCGGACCAGAAGTCCGTTCAGCCGTCACTCTGCCATAGGACTTGGTCGACACCACTCGTGTCACTTTACATTGTTTTTTTTTTTCAACAGGGTCATTAAATGATGTATCACCACTGTCCTTGGTTGTTCGTTTCCGAGAGGTTCGGCGCGATGAAATCCCGCAGAATCCGTCTTAGCTCCGCACCGGGGCTGGACCGTTACATATATAGTGCGTAAACATGAGTTATATGAATGTATGGGGTGAACCATTTAATTAATGCCTTCTTTTTCAGATGGTGCTAGGGCAGCATAACAATATAATTTACACAATATAATTTACACTATCAATCAATTGATCTGGATGTCGGACATCAAGCACTTTTAAGGAAATTTCAATAAAGGATGATTAAAGATGTCAAAATTGTACCAAAATTTACCAAAAAATAAGCGAATAAAATTCTTTTGTCATAATTATAAATTCTCATGTCTGGAAACCCCTTACTCATTCCTTGGTTCGCCCCTGGTTGACGAAAAATCGCGTTCACGGAAAGGCAACCAATGAAATTGTACCGTCAACCTGCCGATACAGCGGTAGCGACACCTGGCGTGTTTTGGAGCGACTAGGCTGCACATTACTAGACTGGTACCCCGCTCTATTATGGTCCTCAGCCAATGATAATGACGGGCGCACAACGTCGATCATCTTCTGGTCACGTGGTCCTATTTGTTTACATGACCTGGGGTCACCAAGCCCTGGAACCTGAAGGAGAGTAGTAAATGGTCTGGCTTTCTCTGGTTGGCTCTAGCCATCATGTGCTGGAGCATCAAAAACACCCCATTGTTTGATTTTTAAGTATGTTAAGCATAATTTCCAATAAAATTGACAGTATTGGTCAATTTTTTAAAAATCTATGGCCAATCAAAGAGATGTTGTCCAAATGCTTGTTTGGGACTGCTTGGTGGGGTATTTTGGGCTTCACTGCATTCGGGCCAGGATGGTTAAAAAATGAGATACACAAGCCCCCTTTTTCTTGGTCTTGTTTGACTGGAGAAACAACAAATTCTCAGGTAAAAAAAAGTTTAATATCAGAATTTATTTTGAAAATTATTTTAAAGAGGCCCAAACCTCAGGTGTTTTATAGATGTTATATAGGGAAAATAAATACAGCCACGTGTCCTTCACAAAAACCTGTCTTTACAATGTGGGTGATAATACAGGCTGATCGCTGCCACAAAATTGTGCCTGAACTGATGTTCAGAGTCTTTTCAGCTTATTCAAGTACTATATTCTTTATTTCCAGGCTGTTTTTATGAGAAAAACTTGGTTTTGGGAAGCGGATTCCTGACAGGTAAGAAACATGAACTGTCACTCTATCTTCATACCATAACAAGACTGGATTACAATTCTAGGGCTAATTTCAATAGGTAAACAACACTTTTTGGTGCCAGATTTGTGTCGGCATTTCACTGGGAGTGGTGCGGATGACTTTTAGGGTGAATGACCGTATTGGGGGGGGGGGGGGGGGCAGAATGATAAGGGAACAGGGGAACAGGTGGGGGGGGTAGAAGAGAGGAAATTTTCTACTTTTGGTTCATGACTGGGTATACACACACACACATATATATGTAAATATATAATTATTTATTTATTTATAGTCCCCCATTTGTTTGCCCCCCATTTGTTTGCCAAATTTGATGTTGCCAAATATCTTGACATACCATGTTTCTGTATATCATGCTTTATTTTTACATTGATTTTGTGCATGTTGACTCATTGCAAAAAAAAACATGGTGTAGTTAAAATGTGTCATTTGGTGAATTTAATGGCCTCAATGAATAAAAAACAATGGTATATGGCCAGTATGTGCAGTATTGTATAACAGCAGGCTCGAATAATTTCCCATGATTAGCATTTTCCCTATTTGACAGCATGGATTAACTGTCACCAGTAATTGAGTGTGTGTATTTAAATTTATTTATATATATATATATATATATATATAAATATATGCATATATATATATATATATATATATATATATGTTCATATGTATATTGTTTGTGATTTATATATATATATATATATATATATATATATAAATATACTTATATGTATAGTTATACTTATAACAGTAATAACACTGACACATCATTATATTTTCATCTTTTATTAATAATGTGAAATAATCTGATGTATTTTCAGATCCAGAAACTCATTTTCTAAATGTTGGGTGAAGATCAACAGTGACTGAATTCAGAATTGCTGTTTTGCCCAGACACCATGCATGCAGGCATTGGAAATGAAGACAGTCATCAGGCAACAATATTCACTACAGACTCTTGTTTCATCAATTTCTTAGAGTCAGGTATCCATGACACTGTACTTCCAGAGTACTTTTCAGCATATTTTATTATAAACCTGACTGTCCAGGTTGGATGGACCCAGACACCAAAACTATATTGAAAATCATGCTTTTTTTTCTAAGTCTGACATAATCAGAGCATATCAGATATGTCTCCCACACAATTTGGTCTTTAATAACATATCAGGGGTATTAGATATTAGCACTAAGTAAATAGTGCCTCAGATGTAGAAAAGTGAGATAAATTTAGAATAATTGCAGAATGATATTTGATTTTTCACAGTGGCCACTGTCAGGTATACCGCACTAGATAATGTGATAGTTATAGGGCTCTGAAATATTATTTTTTAGTGATAGGGTCCTGTAACTTTGAATTCTGATAGCGCTTTCATGCCATTATAGTTTGCTTTCATGTAAATAGGGGGCAAAAAAAATTGTGTATCTTCACAAAAACCTGTCTTTACAATGTGGGTGATAATACAGGCTGATCGCTGCCACAAAATTGTGCCTGAACTGATGTTCAGAGTCTTTTCAGCTTATTCAAGTACTATATTCTTTATTTCCAGGCTGTTTTTATGAGAAAAACTTGGTTTTGGGAAGCGGATTCCTGACAGGTAAGAAACATGAACTGTCACTCTATCTTCATACCATAACAAGACTGGATTACAATTCTAGGGCTAATTTCAATAGGTAAACAACACTTTTTGGTGCCAGATTTGTGTCGGCATTTCACTGGGAGTGGTGCGGATGACTTTTAGGGTGAATGACCGTATTGGGGGGGGGGGGGGGGGGGCAGAATGATAAGGGAACAGGGGAACAGGTGGGGGGGGTAGAAGAGAGGAAATTTTCTACTTTTGGTTCATGACTGGGTATACACACACACACATATATATGTAAATATATAATTATTTATTGTATCCCCAGACAAAGTCGGGGGATACTATGTTTTCATACCGGTCCCGCCGCCGCCGCCGCCGCCGCCGCCGCCGCCGCCGCCGCCGCATATGAATCTTGTTGGCGCGATAACCCAAAAAATATTTCACGGAACTTTACCAAACTTGGTATATGTATAGATATGGGTAAGAGGACGACGCCTATTTAAAATGAGGTCATGACCTTTACTAGGAGAGTGTCCTTGACCTTGAATAGGTCCAATTTTGGGGAAAATCACACAAATTCTTTAATATCTCAAGAAATCTTGCATGGATTTATCCCAAAATCAAGTTGATGGAAGATCATGGATAGGGTTGTCATGTTCCAGAAACTGGTGGCGCCACCTATTATTCTTTACTTGTTTTCGTGCCGTTTAATACCCCCTAAATTGCCACCTTACAGCACTGTGAGCATTATAAGTCAAAAACTAATGGACAGATTTCTTTTATATTATGCATATACATAGGTATGGGTTATGGGATGATGCTTATTTAAATTGGGGTCATGACCTTTACTATGATAGTGGCCTTGACCTTGAATATTGCCATATATGGTGAAAATCACACACCTCTTATGATATCTCCAGTGTTGATAGCCATATGGATTTCAAACATGACTTATGTATGGCCCACCACTAAAGTAAGAACCCTTTAGGTTCTAGGGTCATGAGTTCAAAGGTCAAGGTCACTGGACTGGCATTTTAAAAGATACTGTGGATGCATTTTAAGCCAAACTTTCATCCTAGGTCTTCCATCTTGAATATATAGCTCACTTGCCAATAGTGGATGATCCATATAAATTTTGGGGTCACAAGGTCAAAGGTCAAGGCCACAGGAGCTATCTGTCCAAAAATTAGTTTCTGGATGATAATTCCTGCTTTTATTGATGTATTGATTTCAAACTTGACTTATATATGTCCCATTGAAAAAGCAAGACTCCAATTTATTTTAGGGGTCATGAGGTCAGAGGTCAAGGTCACAGGACATATCTTTAAAAACATTGTGGATGCATTTTCAGCCAAACATTTCATCTCAGACCTTTCATCTTGCACATGTAAGTCATCTGCCAATAGAGGAAGACCCCTATCAGTTTTGAGGTCACAAGGTCAAAGGTGAAGGTCACAGGAGTCATCTGTCCAAAAATTTGTTTCTGGATGATAAATCCTGCTTTTATTGATGTATGGATTTCAAACTTGACTTGTATATGTCCCATTGGAAAAGCAAGACCCAAATTGATTTTGGGGTCATGAGGTCAAAGGTCAAGGTCACAGGACATCTTTAAAAACATTGTGGATGCATTTTCAGCCAAACATTTCATCTCAGATCTTTCATCTTGCACATATAGTTCACCTGCCAAGAATGGAAGAACCCTATCAATTTTGAGGTCACAAGGTCAAAGGTGAAGGTCACAGGAGCCATCTGTCCAAAAATTAGTTTTTGGATGATAATTCCTTCTTTTATTGATGTATGGATTTCAAACTTGACTTGTATTTGACCCATTGGAAAAGCAAGACCAGAATTGATTTTGGGGTCATGAGGTCAAAGGTCAAGGTCACAGGAAACCTCTTTAAAAAGATTGTGGATGCATTTTCAGCCAAACAATTCATCTCAGATCTTTCATCTTGCACATATAGTTCACCTGCCAAGAGTGGAAGACCCCTATCAATTTTGAGGTCACAAGGTCAAAGGTGAAGGTCACAGGAGCCATTTGTCCAAAAATTAGTTTTTGGATGATAATTCCTGCTTTTATTGATGTATGGATTTCAAACTTGACTTATATATGTCCCATAGGAAAAGCAAGACCTAAATTGATTTTGAGGTTATGAGGTCAAAGGTCAAGGTCACAGGACACATCTTTAAAAAGGTGTGGATGCATTTTCAGCCAAACATTTCATCTCAGATCTTTCATCTTGGACATATAGTTCACCTGCCAAGAGAGGAAGAACCCTGTCAATTTTGAGGTCACAAGGTCAAAGGTGAAGGTCACAGGAGCCATCTGTCCAAAAATTAGTTTCCGGATGATAATTCCTTCTTTTATTGATGTATTTATTTCAAACTTGACTTGTATTTGACCAATTGGAAAAAGCAAGACCTGAATTGATTTTGGGGTAATGAGGTCAAAGGTCAAGGTCACAGGAAACCTCTTTAAAAAGATTGTGGATGCATTTTCAGCCAAACAATTCATCTCAGATCTTTCATCTTGCACATATAGTTCACCTGCCAAGAATGGAAGAACCCTATCAATTTTGAGGTCACAAGGTCAAAAGTGGAGGTCACAGGAGCCATCTGTCCAAAAATTAGTTTCTGGATGATAATTCCTTCTCTTATTGATGTATGGATTTCAAACTTGACTTGAATTTGACCCATTGGAAAAGCAAGACCTGAATTGATTTTGGGGTCATGAGGTCAAAGGTCAAGGTCACAGGAAACCTCTTTAAAAAGATTGTGGATGCATTTTCAGCTAAACAATTCATCTCAGATCTTTCATCTTGCACATATAGTTCACCTGCCAAGAGTGGAAGACCCCTATAAATTTTGAGGTCACAAGGTCAAAGGTGAAGGTCACAGGAGCCATCTGTCCAAAAATTAGTTTCTGGATGAAAATATCTGCTTTTATTGATGTATGGATTTCAATCTTGACTTGTATATGTCCCATTGGAAAAGCAAGACCCAAATTGATTTTGGGGTCATGAGGTCAAAGGTCAAGGTCACAGGACACATCTTTAAAAAGATGTGGATGCATTTTCAGCCAAACATTTCATCTCAGATCTTTCATCTTGCACATATAGTTCTCCTGCCAAGAGAGGAAGAACACTATCAATTTTGAGGTCACAAGGTCAAAGGTGAAGGTCACAGGAGCCATCTGTCCAAAAATTAGTTTCTGGGTGATAATTCCTGCTTTATTAATGTATAGATTTCAAACTTAACTTGCATATGTCCCATTGAAAAAGCAAGACCAGAATTTATTTTGGGGTCATGAGGTCAAAGGTCAAGGTCACAGGACACATCTTTAAAAAGATCAAGGTCACAGGACCAACATCTTCAACACGATTGTGGATTGTTAGATGGAAGAAACAATAAATATGCCAAGTGTCAGTATATGCTGCTAAAAATGGGGGTCTATTTATAAAGGGGGGGGGGGCCTACTATGTCTGGGGATACTCTGGCACCTGTGGTGCCAAGAAATGTCTAGTTTATTTATAGTCCCCCATTTGTTTGCCCCCCATTTGTTTGCCAAATTTGATGTTGCCAAATATCTTGACATACCATGTTTCTGTATATCATGCTTTATTTTTACATTGATTTTGTGCATGTTGACTCATTGCAAAAAAAAACATGGTGTAGTTAAAATGTGTCATTTGGTGAATTTAATGGCCTCAATGAATAAAAAACAATGGTATATGGCCAGTATGTGCAGTATTGTATAACAGCAGGCTCGAATAATTTCCCATGATTAGCATTTTCCCTATTTGACAGCATGGATTAACTGTCACCAGTAATTGAGTGTGTGTATTTAAATTTATTTATATATATATATATATATATATATAAATATATGCATATATATATATATATATATATATATATATGTTCATATGTATATTGTTTGTGATTTATATATATATATATATATATATATATATAAATATACTTATATGTATAGTTATACTTATAACAGTAATAACACTGACACATCATTATATTTTCATCTTTTATTAATAATGTGAAATAATCTGATGTATTTTCAGATCCAGAAACTCATTTTCTAAATGTTGGGTGAAGATCAACAGTGACTGAATTCAGAATTGCTGTTTTGCCCAGACACCATGCATGCAGGCATTGGAAATGAAGACAGTCATCAGGCAACAATATTCACTACAGACTCTTGTTTCATCAATTTCTTAGAGTCAGGTATCCATGACACTGTACTTCCAGAGTACTTTTCAGCATATTTTATTATAAACCTGACTGTCCAGGTTGGATGGACCCAGACACCAAAACTATATTGAAAATCATGCTTTTTTTTCTAAGTCTGACATAATCAGAGCATATCAGATATGTCTCCCACACAATTTGGTCTTTAATAACATATCAGGGGTATTAGATATTAGCACTAAGTAAATAGTGCCTCAGATGTAGAAAAGTGAGATAAATTTAGAATAATTGCAGAATGATATTTGATTTTTCACAGTGGCCACTGTCAGGTATACCGCACTAGATAATGTGATAGTTATAGGGCTCTGAAATATTATTTTTTAGTGATAGGGTCCTGTAACTTTGAATTCTGATAGCGCTTTCATGCCATTATAGTTTGCTTTCATGTAAATAGGGGGCAAAAAAAATTGTGTATCTTAAGGTCACGTGGTCCTATTTGTTTACATGACCTGGGGTCACCAAGCCCTGAACCTGAAGGAGAGTAGTAAATGGTCTGGCTTTCTCTGGTTGGCTCTAGCCATCATGTGCTGGAGCATCAAAAACACCCCATTGTTTGATTTTTAAGTATGTTAAGCATAATTTCCAATAAAATTGACAGTATTGGTCAATTTTTTAAAAATCTATGGCCAATCAAAGAGATGTTGTCCAAATGCTTGTTTGGGACTGCTTGGTGGGGTATTTTGGGCTTCACTGCATTCGGGCCAGGATGGTTAAAAAATGAGATACACAAGCCCCCTTTTTCTTGGTCTTGTTTGACTGGAGAAACAACAAATTCTCAGGTAAAAAAAAGTTTAATATCAGAATTTATTTTGAAAATTATTTTAAAGAGGCCCAAACCTCAGGTGTTTTATAGATGTTATATAGGGAAAATAAATACAGCCACGTGTCCTTCACAAAAACCTGTCTTTACAATGTGGGTGATAATACAGGCTGATCGCTGCCACAAAATTGTGCCTGAACTGATGTTCAGAGTCTTTTCAGCTTATTCAAGTACTATATTCTTTATTTCCAGGCTGTTTTTATGAGAAAAACTTGGTTTTGGGAAGCGGATTCCTGACAGGTAAGAAACATGAACTGTCACTCTATCTTCATACCATAACAAGACTGGATTACAATTCTAGGGCTAATTTCAATAGGTAAACAACACTTTTTGGTGCCAGATTTGTGTCGGCATTTCACTGGGAGTGGTGCGGATGACTTTTAGGGTGAATGACCGTATTGGGGGGGGGGGGGGGGGGGCAGAATGATAAGGGAACAGGGGAACAGGTGGGGGGGGTAGAAGAGAGGAAATTTTCTACTTTTGGTTCATGACTGGGTATACACACACACACATATATATGTAAATATATAATTATTTATTTATTTATAGTCCCCCATTTGTTTGCCCCCCATTTGTTTGCCAAATTTGATGTTGCCAAATATCTTGACATACCATGTTTCTGTATATCATGCTTTATTTTTACATTGATTTTGTGCATGTTGACTCATTGCAAAAAAAAACATGGTGTAGTTAAAATGTGTCATTTGGTGAATTTAATGGCCTCAATGAATAAAAAACAATGGTATATGGCCAGTATGTGCAGTATTGTATAACAGCAGGCTCGAATAATTTCCCATGATTAGCATTTTCCCTATTTGACAGCATGGATTAACTGTCACCAGTAATTGAGTGTGTGTATTTAAATTTATTTATATATATATATATATATATATATAAATATATGCATATATATATATATATATATATATATATGTTCATATGTATATTGTTTGTGATTTATATATATATATATATATATATATATATAAATATACTTATATGTATAGTTATACTTATAACAGTAATAACACTGACACATCATTATATTTTCATCTTTTATTAATAATGTGAAATAATCTGATGTATTTTCAGATCCAGAAACTCATTTTCTAAATGTTGGGTGAAGATCAACAGTGACTGAATTCAGAATTGCTGTTTTGCCCAGACACCATGCATGCAGGCATTGGAAATGAAGACAGTCATCAGGCAACAATATTCACTACAGACTCTTGTTTCATCAATTTCTTAGAGTCAGGTATCCATGACACTGTACTTCCAGAGTACTTTTCAGCATATTTTATTATAAACCTGACTGTCCAGGTTGGATGGACCCAGACACCAAAACTATATTGAAAATCATGCTTTTTTTTCTAAGTCTGACATAATCAGAGCATATCAGATATGTCTCCCACACAATTTGGTCTTTAATAACATATCAGGGGTATTAGATATTAGCACTAAGTAAATAGTGCCTCAGATGTAGAAAAGTGAGATAAATTTAGAATAATTGCAGAATGATATTTGATTTTTCACAGTGGCCACTGTCAGGTATACCGCACTAGATAATGTGATAGTTATAGGGCTCTGAAATATTATTTTTTAGTGATAGGGTCCTGTAACTTTGAATTCTGATAGCGCTTTCATGCCATTATAGTTTGCTTTCATGTAAATAGGGGGCAAAAAAAATTGTGTATCTTAAGGTCACGTGGTCCTATTTGTTTACATGACCTGGGGTCACCAAGCCCTGAACCTGAAGGAGAGTAGTAAATGGTCTGGCTTTCTCTGGTTGGCTCTAGCCATCATGTGCTGGAGCATCAAAAACACCCCATTGTTTGATTTTTAAGTATGTTAAGCATAATTTCCAATAAAATTGACAGTATTGGTCAATTTTTTAAAAATCTATGGCCAATCAAAGAGATGTTGTCCAAATGCTTGTTTGGGACTGCTTGGTGGGGTATTTTGGGCTTCACTGCATTCGGGCCAGGATGGTTAAAAAATGAGATACACAAGCCCCCTTTTTCTTGGTCTTGTTTGACTGGAGAAACAACAAATTCTCAGGTAAAAAAAAGTTTAATATCAGAATTTATTTTGAAAATTATTTTAAAGAGGCCCAAACCTCAGGTGTTTTATAGATGTTATATAGGGAAAATAAATACAGCCACGTGTCCTTCACAAAAACCTGTCTTTACAATGTGGGTGATAATACAGGCTGATCGCTGCCACAAAATTGTGCCTGAACTGATGTTCAGAGTCTTTTCAGCTTATTCAAGTACTATATTCTTTATTTCCAGGCTGTTTTTATGAGAAAAACTTGGTTTTGGGAAGCGGATTCCTGACAGGTAAGAAACATGAACTGTCACTCTATCTTCATACCATAACAAGACTGGATTACAATTCTAGGGCTAATTTCAATAGGTAAACAACACTTTTTGGTGCCAGATTTGTGTCGGCATTTCACTGGGAGTGGTGCGGATGACTTTTAGGGTGAATGACCGTATTGGGGGGGGGGGGGGGGGCAGAATGATAAGGGAACAGGGGAACAGGTGGGGGGGGTAGAAGAGAGGAAATTTTCTACTTTTGGTTCATGACTGGGTATACACACACACACATATATATGTAAATATATAATTATTTATTTATTTATAGTCCCCCATTTGTTTGCCCCCCATTTGTTTGCCAAATTTGATGTTGCCAAATATCTTGACATACCATGTTTCTGTATATCATGCTTTATTTTTACATTGATTTTGTGCATGTTGACTCATTGCAAAAAAAAACATGGTGTAGTTAAAATGTGTCATTTGGTGAATTTAATGGCCTCAATGAATAAAAAACAATGGTATATGGCCAGTATGTGCAGTATTGTATAACAGCAGGCTCGAATAATTTCCCATGATTAGCATTTTCCCTATTTGACAGCATGGATTAACTGTCACCAGTAATTGAGTGTGTGTATTTAAATTTATTTATATATATATATATATATATATATATAAATATATGCATATATATATATATATATATATATATATATGTTCATATGTATATTGTTTGTGATTTATATATATATATATATATATATATATAAATATACTTATATGTATAGTTATACTTATAACAGTAATAACACTGACACATCATTATATTTTCATCTTTTATTAATAATGTGAAATAATCTGATGTATTTTCAGATCCAGAAACTCATTTTCTAAATGTTGGGTGAAGATCAACAGTGACTGAATTCAGAATTGCTGTTTTGCCCAGACACCATGCATGCAGGCATTGGAAATGAAGACAGTCATCAGGCAACAATATTCACTACAGACTCTTGTTTCATCAATTTCTTAGAGTCAGGTATCCATGACACTGTACTTCCAGAGTACTTTTCAGCATATTTTATTATAAACCTGACTGTCCAGGTTGGATGGACCCAGACACCAAAACTATATTGAAAATCATGCTTTTTTTTCTAAGTCTGACATAATCAGAGCATATCAGATATGTCTCCCACACAATTTGGTCTTTAATAACATATCAGGGGTATTAGATATTAGCACTAAGTAAATAGTGCCTCAGATGTAGAAAAGTGAGATAAATTTAGAATAATTGCAGAATGATATTTGATTTTTCACAGTGGCCACTGTCAGGTATACCGCACTAGATAATGTGATAGTTATAGGGCTCTGAAATATTATTTTTTAGTGATAGGGTCCTGTAACTTTGAATTCTGATAGCGCTTTCATGCCATTATAGTTTGCTTTCATGTAAATAGGGGGCAAAAAAAATTGTGTATCTTAAGGTCACGTGGTCCTATTTGTTTACATGACCTGGGGTCACCAAGCCCTGAACCTGAAGGAGAGTAGTAAATGGTCTGGCTTTCTCTGGTTGGCTCTAGCCATCATGTGCTGGAGCATCAAAAACACCCCATTGTTTGATTTTTAAGTATGTTAAGCATAATTTCCAATAAAATTGACAGTATTGGTCAATTTTTTAAAAATCTATGGCCAATCAAAGAGATGTTGTCCAAATGCTTGTTTGGGACTGCTTGGTGGGGTATTTTGGGCTTCACTGCATTCGGGCCAGGATGGTTAAAAAATGAGATACACAAGCCCCCTTTTTCTTGGTCTTGTTTGACTGGAGAAACAACAAATTCTCAGGTAAAAAAAAGTTTAATATCAGAATTTATTTTGAAAATTATTTTAAAGAGGCCCAAACCTCAGGTGTTTTATAGATGTTATATAGGGAAAATAAATACAGCCACGTGTCCTTCTGTACTCCCTGTAGACTGGTTCCAACTCAAATTTATATATATATATATATATATATATATATATATATATATATATATATATATATATATATATATATATATATATATATATATATATATATATGAGAAAAATAAACATTTCGTTTGCTCTGGGAAGTTGCCAAAAGTTGACTGTACATTTCAGCAATAGACATTAATGATAAATCAATGCCACGTACGGCGGAATATCAAACTTATTAAGTCTATCGTATATACTTCCATCATTCATTTTTTGTGCAACAACTCCCTCTTTAATATTTTTAAATAAGAAGTAACATAACTTTATCTTACAAAAACATTTCACTGGTAATCGACCAGGGCCGCGTGAGCGTCCATGACAACTGCATGATTGTGAATGTTGGAGTTGGAACCAGTCTACCGGTTGGTCAGGAGTTGCAACTGCTAGTACTGAAGATGGCGTTGGTAGCCCGTATCTATGTTCGGCTGAGGGCCGAAATAGATCGGTGTACTAGTCTAGTATATTACCAACGATTCTCCACACGCGAGATCTTGTCTTTTTCTGTTAAATTAGTGAAAAAAATTCAAATTAAATGCAACAGAATTTATTTTAGCACAGTGCATTTTCTTAAGGTATGTACATACTAAAAGTCTACCAAAATCAACACTTGGGAAATATGAATATTTAACGTTTTTCTTATACCCGAAGTCGGCAATTTTTTTTTTATTTAGATTTTGGCATAAATGAAATTACAAATCCCTTTTTCATTAACATCAGTTCCAACCACGGTACAAAAGTAAGCGAAACTAATGATATGTTGACATTAGATAATAAAAAGCGTCAAATTAAATTAATGTTGGATAAAAATATGATTTTAAGGTAATTTTTTTTTCATAAAATATTGCGTATTTATATAGGGTCACTTCACAGACTTCTCTTTCCTCACTTACATCCATGCACATATTGTTGTATGTTATACTGGAATACATTCTACAATTTCCTGGCTGTGTTCGAAATCAAATTTGAAGAAATACTATATTTCTGTGGAGAGATATTACTGCTTTTGAACTTAAAGGTTACCCCCTGCCCGTAAGTGGTTAATCATGGTATACGAGCATTTTAGTGGAATTTCCAGTAAGGGGTACTTGTGAATTGTCTATAGTACAAGGTTTTTTGATGGATTTGTGATGGTAGGGGGTCCACTTATACTTTTAGGCTGGGTTGTTCTCACGATGACCTTGGGCAACTTTTGTTATATGCAAATTAGGGCCGCCATTGACGAAAATTCTACTTTCCTCAATATCTGAAAGACTGACCATGATAATTGGCCGAACATTGTCTAGACCTATGTTTTCATGACCAAAGATTCAAATGAAACCAAATTAAAAACGGGTTAGTTCATATTTTAAATTTTAATATGTAAATTAGAGCTGCCATTGATGAAAAGTTTCTTTCCTAAATATCTCAAAAACTAACAATGGTAATTGGTCGAACATTCTGTCTAAACCTAGGTTTTCACGGTCAAAGATTCAAATGAAACCATGTGAAAAATGGGTTAACTGAACCAAAATTGAGTATACAAATTTGGATAGCATTATACATGGAATAAAGACATAGGTTTTGATCTTCAAAGATTGTCAAAAGACCAATGGAAAAAACCCTGAAGTTAAGTGTTTTTTATATTTTGAAAATGCACATATCGGTAATCTTGTTGGTCTTTTAACTGGCTAAATCTATTGGCCTAGTCAATGAAAGTGAATGATAGATGTCTTGCCAACTAATGTGCGCACAGCACTATTTCCAGCCGAGCGCGGGCCATATCGCCTGCAATTGAAAATTACAATAATTAAGGCAATGGAGCAAATATAGAACATACAATGACAAAATTCAATTCAAATATAACGGTTATAAAGAATATGATTGTCTGTTTGTGTTTTAAATTTTGTAAAACTCTCGGAACTAGATTGCGGCTTGATATCGGTGACGTGGTGGTGTATGTATACAATCAATAACACGTGCTTTAGGCACGTGTTTGGTATATGGGCGCGATTCATGGGTGACAGGTGACGTCAAGGTGCATGTGGTCCGCCATGGTTGTATACAGTGGTTGCCCAAGCAACCGCGGTCAATGTCAGTCAACGCCGCTGAGGCACATTAGCTCGCAGGCAACCTCCGTACAGGGTCAAAGGTCTATTGAGCCAATTATATAACCCTCCCAGTAATTAAGTACGGCCTTAAACATTTTTGACCTGACATTTGACCCATTCAAGGCCTCACTTTGTGATCAGTAAATGTAAACAACATGTGATCCCTTGGGACTCGTGTCTTATTTCAGGAAGCAATAATGGTTATTTCCCTAATTCATGTAGGTAACCCTTTTGCATAATGTTGAAAAGACCCTGCATTATCATCCTACATTAATGTCTTAAACAATTCTGGTAGTTGTATCACGTTATCAATAGTAGCACGTGAAGAAGTTTCTGTTTATAGGCCTATTTACAATACCGCGTCACGGATATTACAACCGCAAATAGGTCCGCAGGTTTATCAAGTTAAAAAACATGTTTCACGGACAAATGCCGTTTGTTAGTTATATTTGGAATGGATATTGTCGAAAAAATACTTTATATTTGCTATTTGCCTTAATTATTGTAATTTTCACTTGCGGGCGAAAAGCTTGCGTTCGACTGGAAATAGTGCCTTCCGCATATTTATTGGCAGAGATCTTTACCCTTCATAGACGAGATCTCGCGTGAGGAGAATGGCTCGCAGGGTCATATCATTGGCTCAATACACCTTGACCCTGTATATATACTGAAAACAAGAGGTACCTTCTGGTATAGGCGGCGAAATGATTGGCACTTTTTTTTTGGGGGGGGGGGGGGCTGAGCCTCCAAATAATATGATGGAAAAACATCAGGAGAAACAGTATTTCTCCGTACATGTGCAGTTATTTTATTCTTCTGTACAGGACTGTAAATTCTGCAATAGACTACCCACTCCCCATATCAATCCCATAAGTGCGTACATATATATACATATATATATATATATATATACGTGTGTGTGTGTGTATGTCTACTATTGGGCCCTCCAAATGAATATTTTGCTTCGCCGCCAATGCTCTGGGACACATAATTTTTTGCTGGAACTGATTCTGAGACCAGAAACCTTTTTAACAGATAATGAATAAATAAACTGTAACTAAACCTGTGCAACAGGGGTGGGCTGGGTAGGCCATGGGCCTAGAGGCATCTTTTGTACATATCACCCCCCCCCCCCCCCACACACACACACACCGGCATCAATATTTAGTGCATATACTTTATATATTTGCCCAAGCTTCAGATTTGAGGCAACCCTGGACCTGTGTTTCTGTAACATAAATGATGTCTACAAGACTAACAAGCTGGCACCCTTGGGTAAATCTTACCTTAACAATAATCACTTAATCCCTGAGTATAAACAATTGTTGAAGAGGGAGAATACCACGACGAGATGCGTCAAGCTATATGACAACTTACAGTTCTTTAGAATGATTACAAGGTACATTGGCTTGCACAGACTGGCCGGTGTTTAGTGACAAGCTTACCGGGATTGACAATTTGACAGATACCATATCGGACTATATACGTTTTTGTGAGGATTGTGTATTGAAACCAAACAAATCAAAATTTTCTGAAATTATAAACCCTGGATTACAAAAGAACTCCAGAAACACCTAAAGGAAAAACAAAGATTGATAAGTTATAAAGATAAAGACTCGTTGAAAGCTAAACAAACTGAGATTAATTCTATTATGATGAAATGTAAAAAATGAATACAGAGATAAGATCAATACCATGTTTCAGTCAAATAATCCACGCCAAGTCTGGCAAGGGTTACGTTAAGCAGGTGGCTACCACAAGGAGAAAATGAGTATAAATGTAGCTAGGAAATGCTTAGAGAAGTGTGTATTAAAATATATTTTAACTGTACTGATAAACATATGGATAATTAAAAATTAATTACAGGAGAGAATGTGGGACTGAAGACGCTATTCTTGTGCTCTTGGACAGTATATATAAACATTTAGATCAGTCGCATACTTATGTAAGAACGCTTTTTATAGATTATAGCTCAGCATTTAACACCATTCAGCCTCACCTCTTGATCAATAAGTTACAACTCTTAAATGTTCCGCATGATCTATGTTTATGGGTACTGGACTTTCTCACTAGTAGAAAGCAGTATATGTATAGGTTGGTAATTTTAGGGGCCCCGCAAGAATGCGTGATTTCCCCATTTCTTTTCATAATTTATACCAATGATTTCCAGGCTACACGACAAGGATGTCTTATTTTGAAATATGCATATGATACCGTAGTTGTTGGATTAATTTCCAATTATGATGAAAATAAATATCGAAAGGAAATTGGACAAGTAGTTACTTGGTGCCAGAATAATCATTTGTTACTAAATCCTTCTATAACAAAGGAATTGAAAATAGATTTTAGACAAAGACGAACCTGTCAATATCCAGTATCTGTTGGTGCATGGAACAGAAGTAGAAATTGCACAACAGTATAAATACTTAGGGGTAGTATATGATGAAAGGCTTAAATGGGATAATAATGTAAACACAGTTTACCGTAAAGGGCAGCAGCATTTATACTTCCTAAAGAAACTGAAATCTTTTAATATGGACAGTGAACTACTTTGTTTATTCATTTTTTCGATGATCAAGAGTCTTATATCGTATGCTTTGATATGCTGGTGGGGAAATCTGACCATTAAGAACAAAAAGAAAATTGAACGGATAAGAAAAATATAAAAAAAAGTTATTGGTTTTTAATTAAGAGGACATAAATGTTATTTATGAAAATAATTTTATAAAAAATGATGTAAAAAATGGCTGAAGGAAAAAGCTTGCTGCGTGATTATATTGTCTGGCTAAAATCAGGCCAAAGGCTATCTCTGAAATGCAGAACAAACCGATATTCCAATTCTAAATATCTAGTCCAGCAGGACTCGGCTTTCATGTGACTGGGATTTACCCGCGTCAGTCAACAACACAGAAGCATTCCCGCATGGGCGCAAGGGGGAATCCGATCTAGACCGCGCTATAGATTGCAGTATTTATCTGCGTGTAAACGCAATCCAGCTTTTAGGCAAAGCAAAGTGATAATAATAGCACAATTTACACTAGAAAAATATTGCGCGCTAGACCGGTCCATAATAATGTGGAGCGGGCCACATTTTAACTTGCGTTCACACTGTGCCGGACCATGTAGAGCGCTCTACCCTGTCAAGTTAAGCCGCACTGCACTTCGCTCGGCCTAGAATCTGCGATTCTTTAACAAACAGATAAATCTGCAATCTAGCGCGGTCTAGATTGGATTCCCCCTTGCGCGCATGGCTAAATCCCAGTCACATGACAGCCGAGTCTTGCTGGAGCGCGCTATAAAGATAGCGCTCTCCACTTCTGTTTACATGTTCGAAGCACAAATGTAGGCCGCGCCAGACTGAGTCTACCGCGCGCTAGAATATGGAACCGACTCAAACCGGTGGTCAAAATGTAGCGCGTTCCAGACCGAAAATCCACGAAATCTGGCGCGTTTGGGGGACTTGGCGCGCGCTAAACTTGTAGAGCGCTCCAGAAAAACGTGTGTAAATGGGGCTGTTTTATTTAGCTCATACTTCCATCATTTATATTTAGTACATACATCATGCATGGGCTCATGCACATACATCAGTATTTAGTTCCTACTAACGACATCAATATTTTGTGCATACAAATACCCCCAGACATCCAGATATTGTTAATGCACCGTACCACCGAAAGAAACTTCCCCGTGTCCCGACACATCGGGGTGTTGTCTGGGCGAAATAGGGATGACATCAGCGACGTGTGTTCCATCAAGCACACACACACATTCCGCAGAACCTGACGCCGCTGTTTTTATTGGTAGCAGTTAAAGACGTGTACCTGGAAAACTTAGTCGTGACCTTAAGTGATGTTTTATAAGAAGTTAAACATCACCCAGGACACCGTTCTATATATCATAAGATTCTTATATGTTGCATAAACATGACATTATTGAAACAAGGATCATAGGAACTTTCAAATATTTGACCTATTTTTCCAATAAATCAATTTGCCATTTTTTCTACTCAAAAAATAAGATCACAAATATATCCTGAGAAATACGATGTATACCCAGTAATAAATTGAATTGGAAGCCTTTTTTAAATTTGTAGGTATTAATTAACTTCCGGATGCTGGGTATATGTGCAAAACTCGTAATTTTAGGGGCCTTGACAGCCGAGCGGTAAAACGCCCGGCCCTCTCCGCTGAACTCCCGGGTTCGATCCCAGGTGTAGCCATGAGAGTGGGTTGTAGTGGCCCGTCAAAGGTCGGTGGTTCTCTCCGGCTTCCTCAAACCTTTCTCACTACACTGGCGTAATTTGTATCTATGTGAACTCGCTTTTAAGCCCGGACCTCCTACACTGGCGTAATTTGTATCTACTGTGAACTCGCTTTTAAGCCCGGACCTCCTACACTGGCGTAATTTGTATCTATGTGAACTCGCTTTTAAGCCCGGACCTCCTACACTGGCGTAATTTGTATCTACTGTGAACTCGCTTTTAAGCCCGGACCTCCTACACTGGCGTAATTTGTATCTATGTGAACTCGCTTTTAAGCCCGGACCTCCTACACTTGCGTAATTTGTATCTATGTGAACTCGCTTTTAAGCCCGGACCTCCTACACTGGCGTAATTTGTATCTATGTGAACTCGCTTTTAAGCCCGGTCCTCCTACACTGGCGTAGTTTGTATCTATGTGAACTCGCTTTTAAGCCCGGACCTCCTACACTGGCGTAATTTGTATCTACTGTGAACTCGCTTTTAAGCCCGGACCTCCTACACTGGCGTAATTTGTATCTATGTGAACTCGCTTTGAAGCCCGGACCTTCTACACTGGCGTAATTTGTATCTACTGTGAACTCGCTTTTAAGCCCGGACCTCCTACACTGGCGTAATTTGTATCTATGTGAACTCGCTTTGAAGCCCGGACCTTCTACACTGGCGTAATTTGTATCTACTGTGAACTGGCTTTTAAGCCCGGACCTCCTACACTGGCGTAATTTGTATCTACTGTGAACTCGCTTTGAAGCCCGGACCTCCTACACTGGCGTAATTTGTATCTACTGTGAACTCGCTTTTAAGCCCGGACCTCCTACACTGGCGTAGTTTGTATCTGTGTGAACTCGCTTTTAAGCCCGGACCTCCTACACTGGCGTAATTTGTATCTATGTGAACTCGCTTTTAAGCCCGGTCCTCCTACACTGGCGTAGTTTGTATCTATGTGAACTCGCTTTTAAGCCCGGACCTCCTACACTGGCGTAATTTGTATCTACTGTGAACTCGCTTTTAAGCCCGGACCTCCTACTCTGGCGTAATTTGTATCTATGTGAACTCGCTTTGAAGCCCGGACCTTCTACACTGGCGTAATTTGTATCTACTGTGAACTCGCTTTTAAGCCCGGACCTCCTACACTGGCGTAATTTGTATCTACTGTGAACTCGCTTTTAAGCCCGGACCTCCTACACTGGCGCAATTTGTATCTACTGTGAACTCGCTTTGAAGCCCGGACCTCCTACACTGGCGTAATTTGTATCTACTGTGAACTCGCTTTTAAGCCCGGACCTCCTACACTGGCGTAATTTGTATCTACTGTGAACTCGCTTTTAAGCCCGGACCTCCTACACTGGCGTAATTTGTATCTATGTGAACTCGCTTTGAAGCCCGGACCTTCTACACTGGCGTAATTTGTATCTACTGTGAACTCGCTTTTAAGCCCGGACCTCCTACACTGGCGTAATTTGTATCTACTGTGAACTCGCTTTTAAGCCCGGACCTCCTACACTGGCGTAATTTGTATCTATGTGAACTCGCTTTTAAGCCCGGACATTTCATTACAGATTCGAACTGTCATACTTCTGGTCGAGGGAGCCGGTGCGGACATAACTTCGAGGCTATGTGCTGTGACCGGCTCGAGCACCAACTTCATTTCAATAATAAAACAAACTCTACATTCTACATTAAAAATGTTTCATGATGAAACTCAAGGGCCGAACTGTTTGATTTTTTACAAGAATCATCCCAGGGTAGGGTTCTCTCAATGTATAAGAATGGATCGGGTTCATTGAAAGCTAAAGTTGGTTATGTGGCCAAGTAAGCTTTTATTAAAATGAGGGCTACAGACGTCTTCTTCTACAAAACTTGTTTCAAATTCTGTAACAATGCACAAAAGTGATTCTTAGGTGGCCTTGGGCAATTGATCTATCCTTAAAAAATAAATCCATGAATAAAATATATCTGTATTCTGATTTTGCTTTCAATAGGCATCTGTTATTATTCTAGACATTTTGATAAAAAAAAAACCTTATGAATATGCCAGCTGGAAAAAAAACATTATCCAAAGTCTTTCAGTATGTCTTTTCAGATTTGGCAGACAGGACAGGGTTTTGTCTGCTTCTGTTTATAGGTTAGGCAGAGTGGTCAAGAGTTCAGTCCCTGCAGTAGCTACACCTGACACATTAGTTTCGCTTGATTTTGGGGCAACTGTCTTCCACGGCTAAGCTCGGTCAGCGGAGTGCACATGACTCGAAGGAAGTTTGATGTGTTGGCCTGAAATTGTGGCCTGTCCATGCATTTTTTATGGCTTTCTCGTACACAAGATTGGTGTCGCCTATACCTTATGTATATCCCATTACACAGGTTCGCATTAGATCTGTAAGCCTTGTTTAATACTGATTGGTGCATGACGATAACTGTCTGTCGGGTTTGTGCGGTATAATGTTACGTCACCAAAATTACGTGCCTCCATGCAATAGCAATATCTGGGCACCGCTGACGTCACAACACCCTTCACGTTGGCCGCTAAGTTGCACCAGTTGACCTTCATTATATGTAACTAAATATCGATGTAACGCAACATACCATTGGTCGCGTCATCAAACATATATATTGATTACGGCGTAAGGGATGATCCTTTAGTTGTTTCTTTAAGATCCTTTAGTTGCTCTATAAGAATTGTGTTGGTCCATGCAATTAAAGATAAATTTCACAAGAATCATGGTCCCAGGTCCATATAAACTGAATCATTCTTCCACGGTTGGCGAACGGTCAATGTCACAAATATGGAGAAAACCGACACTAAATCCAACTGAATAATTTAAACACTAACCGACATGTTCGTTTTGTAGGTCTAAGACGTCATGTTGGAAGCGGACGAAGAAGCACAACTTCTGGGACTTATTGGCAAACATGACATTGAATTGAACCTGCTTTACTCGGCGGCTTCGGACGAGTGGAAGGCTGCCACGTTCCATCAGAAATGCGACCACAAGGGACCTACCATGACGATAGCAGCAGTTCCGAAGGTTATGTTTTCGGAGCGTATACAGAGAGAGATTGGGGTTCAGGCCCAGGGTGGCTGAAAGATGAACAGGCATTTCTTTTTCGTCTGAAGAAAGGGAATGTTTTCAGTCCTGCTTATTATAAAGGGAAGGCACTTTACATTAACTGTGATCCGTCCGGTGGCCCATCATTTGGAAGTCCGGCAGACCGTCAAAAAATTCAAAGGAGTAACCAGGGTGGTGTTCTTGGAGGATCAGAAGCAGTACAAACTCAATGGAGTAACCAGGGTGGTTCTATTTTTGGACAATCAACACCAGTGCCAATGTCAGAGGCCAATGTGACTGGGAATCTGAGACAGGTCGGTGAGCTGCGTTTTTTGCGGTTCCAAAGTCTGTTCAGAATTACATTGTTTTTCTTTAGTAAGTATCATATATTTTACTGCATTTTCTATCTCATTCTGGATATATTTCATGGGTACTTTGAAACACACAGCAACTCAAGTTTACAAGCGTAAAGATTAACTATTGTCAGGAAAGTCTTCTTCTGTAGATATGGCGAATTTAGGCCATCATGTGTAGTGTTAATTTCCGTGCTAAAATATGCGCCGTATGCTTATAAATATATGTGAACACTCACAATACTACTTTTGTTCTTTCATTATGAGTATATGGTTCAAGCTTGGTAATTCATACATATATATGTATAATATATTCTGCCTGAAAAGAAAAGAAGCTTAATTACTCCATCCAGAAGCCCTGGAGGAAGTCTGTAGCTGCGTGGGAGGAGAAAGTATGTGTACAAACCTACAAATACTGCCTTAATCTACAAATTAACTTACGTAAAAATCAAACCGAGAAAAACTGTCAGAATCAATTAATTGATCTATAAAAAAAATCGTCCCTATCTTAAGAAATGACCCAGGAGTCTGACTTCACAGGATCTGCCTAAAATCATGTAGCTCGCAGAACTATGATATGAACCTTCTTGGTCTATATAGGCCATAACTATAATGATTGTGATTTAAAGTAATTGTAAGACAGGCTGGCGGATACATGCTGACGGCAGGACGACGGGGGAAAACACTTCCCTACATACAGCTCAATATGACTTGAAGCCAATAATGTAAAACTTATAAACTCAGGAGCGAATACAGGATTTAGAATAGGGGGGCTCACATTGCGAGGTCGCCAAGCGGATGAGCCGGGGGGGGGGGGGGGGGGGGGTTGGAGGGTCATGGGTACCAAATTAAAATTGATAACCAAATTTATGTAATGCAAATTGGCTGACGTGATAAACAATTCATCATTATCGCTCTAACATATGCTGAAATAATCAACAACATGGCAAATGAAGATACAGAGGTGGTTTTCAAGAAGAGCAGTGAGATGAAATTGGGCAATGACGTGAGCGATGTGCTGCAGAACATAAACTGTAAGTTGGATAAATTGCTCATGCTAGACGCTAAAATGAACAATATGGAAAATCAACTGCAAGAAGTTACCAACTCTCTTCAGTTTCACGCTGATCAATATGACTCACTCAGGTTTGAAAATGAAAGACACAAAAAAGAAATTGAAATGATGATGCATAGAATTGAGATGTTAACAGCTGATAATGCTGTGATGAAGGAACAACTGTTAGACCTGCAGTGTCGGAGCATGCGCGAGAATCTCATGTTTTACGGTTTACCAGAAGAAAGCAATGAACACTGTGAAACAGTGGTCAAAGCATTCATTAAAGATCACCTAGACATAGATTCAGAGAATATTGAGTTTGAAAGAGTCCACAGAATGGGCAGCAGTAAGTTCAAGAAGAATGGCCCAGTAGTAGCCAAGTTCACAAAATTCAAATTGAGGGAGCAAGTCCGGTTGTCAGGACCAAAACTGCAAGGTAAAAACTATAGAATCTCTGAACAGTTCCCCCAAGTTATTGAGGACAGACGCAAAAAGCTGTATCCTGTCAGAAGAATTGCAAAGAAAGCTGGTCGGAAGGCTATCTTGAAAGTCGACAAACTGTATATTGATGGAAAGCTTTATGATGAAAACAACCCCCAGTTCCAATGGTTGGCTAACGCTATGGTTGGAAACAATGTGAGAGAACATAATCTGCCAATGCCACATAATGGGGGATACATTGCCCCATCAACTCATCAAAGGATGGAGCCTAGAATGTTGCACAACCCCACCAGAGGCCCTGCTATCCATCCACATATGATGTACACAGTTCCAAGTAAAACCCATGTGACCCACAGCCCTGCAGGTGCTAATTTACAGCCAGTTTTGTTTGCAAGTCCTACTGCAGTGCAGAACAGATTCAACACACCACTGCCACCAGTGTACAGTCCACCTATTCCTACAACCCTCGTTAACCCTGTGGCAGCTATAGGTGTAACCGAGACAACTGGTAATACCACAGAAGCTACTAAAGCAGCTGTCACCAGCCTTGGGCCTTCGCACTAGGATGACCTAGGTGAACAATACCTAACAAAACAGGAACAGTGTTTATCTTCAATTAAAACAACAGTTAAATCAAGTAGCACTAAGGAACATTTAAATGTGTTTTATAGTTATTCAAAGGGACTTGTTCATTTCAATGAAGAATTAAATGGTACTAATTGTGGTAGCTATGTACCATGTTCAGATAAGAACTACATTGCCACCAAATGCAGTAATAATGCACGCAGTTGTGATTTGTATGATGATAATTGCAATGAACTAAACCATGAATTTTCCGACAGTAATATGCACAAAGCCATGAAAAGTAAACACAATGAATTTAGCAATATTTATCTTGGAATGATGAATGTGCCTTCTGATAGTAATAATCAGTTTGATTCTCATAATTCTGATTATTGTACTAATAATGTGTTGTATACTCTAGCAGTTACATGCACAGATGATGATAAGTTCTATGAGTATCTTTACAGCACTACAGGATGCACTGCTGGTGGTGGTGTTAAAAAAAACCTCAGTACCGTCCAGCAATCAGCAAATTATTCCCATGCCTCAGGGTCTAATCCTGTCAGTCACTATAGCATTAATTTAGACCATGCTTATTCAGTTAAAAATAATGCATGTACATATAACACTTGCTCACTATATTATTATACACCAGTGGACAATATAATGGAATGTACTGAAATGAATTGCAATTATAACATACACAGTAATGAACTTCATGATGACAACTGTAGTTTTAATGTACAATCTGAATTTTATCACAGGAAGGAGCAATCATGCGTGGGAAATGGTAAAAATGCATTTTGTAATAATTCTGATAACAGAACATATACAGTGTCCCCAGATCATAGGGGTCATAATCATGATCAGTCTGGTAGTGATGTTTATTTTCCCAGTTTTGTAAGTGCCTCTGCTGATACATGTACAACTGTTGATAACTTCTGTAAGTATGTAAGCAGCAAGACAGTCTGCCTCTCAGGCAATAGTAACATAATGAAACACAGTGAGTTTTATAACGTCCCAGAAAAAACTGTCATCGCTGGAAGCAATAATAGTAGTACTTATTGTAATACCAACATGGATCAGACACGTACTGTTAAGAATAATCATGAACAGAATATTTACCCACTAGACGACTCTTTTTTCAACAATTTCATATGTATTTCTCCAGATGCACATACAACTGTTGATAACTACTATAATTACTTGAACACCACCGTGGGCAGCTTCTCATGCAACAGTCATGAAATGAGCAAAAGTAAGTCTCTACACATTCCAGATGAACCTGATGTATATGAGAGTAATGATATTACTCAACATACTATTAACACAGATATTATAAACTCTGTTAAAGAAAATGTGCACATTGAATACTTGCCCTTTAAACCAATCTCTCTCATCGAACCACACAGGAAAATACCATGGTAAACTGCACAAAACCCAATTATATAAAGATCAATCCAGTAGTAAGATGCCTTCTAACTTCTGTACTTGCAATATGCAGGTAAGGATGGAAAATAAAGATAAGGAATTCAATATTAATTCTATTAGAGAATTGCAGAGTCTGATCTCTATTAGCAATAGTCAAATCTGCAACTGGTCGGTCAAGGATTATTCTTCAAATGTAGTATATAATCCTATAAATAATTGTACACATGAAGATTATTATGCAACAAGCATGGATTGTTTAGCTGGCACCAGTAATGAACTAAATGTCAACACATCCATAGTTGTTGATAATTCTTTAAATAATAGCAGTAAAGGGGATTGCTTGACTAGTGTTTGTGATAAACAGAAACACACTGAGGTTCATCATCCTTCAGATAAGTCTGTTAATTCAGGGAGTAATAATAATACTTTACATTGTATTAATTCAGATCATGCTTACGCTGTAAAAAATGATACTTGTATTCTGAATATTTGTTCACTAAATGTATGTGGTCTATTAAGCAAGCTCCTTATTCCTGAGTTTAATGCTTACTGTCATGAATTCGATTTACTATGCTTTACTGAGACAAAACTAGATGAGTATGATGATGTTACCTTACAAGGTTACACAGGATTCTTTAAAAACAGAAGACATTGCAAAAGAAAATCTGGAGGCATGTGCCTTTTTGTAAAAGAGGAATTGGTTAAATTTATAAATATTATTGATGGTGCTTGTGATGCTGTAATGTGGTTTACATTCAGCAAAAGTAATAGTGATTTTCAGGTTCTATGTGGAATATCTTATATCCCTCCAGAAGATTCTTCTTACTTTAGTGAGAAAACATTTGATTTATTACACGAAGATGTCTTAAAATTGTATAATGGGGATATGGAGTTATGCTTATTGGGCGATTTCAATGCCCGTACGGGTCTGTTAAATGATTTCATTGATTATGATGACATGATTATCAGAAACAGTAATGTGAACCAGTCCTTTTATCAAGAACAAGATTTAGATATACTTGGCATACCTATGTGCAGATTTTCAAAAGATCTGAGCACAAACAGACATGGAGAAAAATTAATTAATATATGCCAGTCACTCAATATATTTATCAGTAATGGGAGACTTGGCAGGGATCATGGTATTGGTAAATGCACTTGTAAAGAGACAAGTGTTATTGATTATGTTATACTCTCATCACGCTTAATAATGAATACTATTGGATTTGATATAAGTGACTTTAACCCAATTTTCTCTGATGTACATTGTGCTGTAGTCTTTGCACTGAAATTATGTGATGTAGATAAACAAGAAAAAGTACAGGAAAGTAGTGGAATCTCTTGTAATACAGAAGTAAAGAAAATTAGGTGGATTAATGATAATAAAGAACAATTTGTTAATAATTTAGTAAATTCTCAGGAAGTAGGCATTTTAAATGATGAATTGGACAAATATATGATTAGAGGATGTCATGTTGATGCATGTGACGTCAATCAGTTGGTCAAGAGATTTTGTGATGTCTTAACTACTAATGCAAAATCCTGCTCTATGTATAGATTAAAGAAAAACAAGTTACCTGGTAAAGCAAAGCATAACAAAGCATGGTTCAATTTAGAATGTAAAAGTGCTAGAGAATCATTTTTGCAAGCAAAGAATATATATAGATCATGCAAAAATAGTATAAATTTTGAGGTAATGAAAACTAAAGGCAAGATATATAGGAATATTATAAAGAAAAGTCACAAGTTGTATCAAAAGGAATTGCTCAATAAATTATATGTAATGGAAAGGTCAGACCCTAAACGATATTGGAAAACACTATTACCAGCCTCAAAGAAGTCTCAGAGATATAATTTTGATGCTGACAAATTTTATGAACATTTTAAGCATTAAAGTAATAATGATGAACATGATGAAGTATTGAATGTCGACTTAGATAAATTACAAGACAACAATTATTTAAACAGACCATTTACTGAAGCAGAAGTTAAAAAATGCTTATTTTCTTTAAAAAACAACAAAGCCGCTGGTGAGGATGATGTCATTAATGAATTTCTTAAGTATTCAACTGATTCTATGTTACCTTTATACACCAAATTATTCAACTTAATCTTAGACACAGGTATATTTCCTGATTCATGGACAGTGGGAGTAATTATACCTATTTACAAGAATAAAGGATGTGTCAGTGATCCTAATAACTACAGAGGTATTACAATTTTGTCATGTTTTGGTAAACTATTCACATCTGTTCTGAATAATAGGCTATCTGATTACTTGGAAAATTTTGCATTACTCTGTGAAGAACAAGCAGGTTTCCGTGCAGGTTATAGTACAGTTGATCACATCTTCACTTTGAAGGCTATTATTGATATTTATTTGAATTCAAGGGATAAATTGTATGCAGCATTCGTCGATTATAGGAAGGCTTTCGATAGTGTCTGGAGAGTTGGGCTATGGAGGAAGCTTCAAGCACTAGATATTAATGGGAAATTTTTCAAAATTATATTTGCTCTATATAGCAATGTCAAATCATGTGTTAAGTTAAATGGTATAGTAACACCAGCATTTTGTTGTAATGTAGGAGTCCGGCAAGGTGAAAACCTTAGTCCACTTTTATTTGCAGTATTTTTGAATGACCTTAACACATTCCTTTCAAAAGCATATCATGGACTTGTAAAAATATCAAATATTGCTGAAAAATTGCTTGAAGATGAACTGACCGTCACCTTTATTAGAATCTACCTGTTACTCTATGCTGACGATACAATCTTATTAGCTGAATCACCTGATTAACTACAAGCGGCACTAAATGCCATTAATTATTATTGTAAGATATGGAAACTAGAAATTAATGCATCTAAAACACAAGTTGTGGTATTTTCAAGAGGTAAGATACGAAATATTCCAAAATTTAGTTATAATGGTAGAAGTCCAGAAGTGGTGTATAAATATAAGTACTTGGGTATTGATATAAACTATAATGGTTCTTTCAAATTTGCTAAACAACATCTTTGTAAACAAGCTGAAAAGGCAATGTTCTCTGTAATAAGACAAAGTAGGAAGCTGAATTTGCCTCCTGATTTGCAACTTAAGCTATTTGATTGTATGGTTTCTCCTGTCCTATTGTATGGATGTGAAATATGGGGTATTGATGATGTAGATTGTGTAGAAAAAATCCATTTAAAATTTTGTAGACTCATCTTGAATGTTAATAGGTCTACACCAAGGCATATGCTATTTGGTGAGTTAGGGCGGTATCCCATGCAAGAAATCATCAAATATCGTATAATTTCATATTGGGCTAAGTTACTTTCCAAGAAAGATTGTCAACTCAGTAAATTATTCTACAATCTTCTATATCAAATGGGCAGGAAAGGAATAATAATTTCTCCATGGATATTATATGTGAAAAATATTCTTAATGAATGTCAGATGTACTCATACTGGTTTACACAAAAAATTGGAAATTTAAAGGGTTTTAAAACTATTGCTAAAAAAATGTTGTATCAGAATGCTCGAGACAAATGGAAAGAAAAAATAAATGAATGTCATATTTGTATTAATTACAGATTGTTTAAAAAAGAACTTAACCTTGAGAATTACTTACTTGTACTACCAAAACCATTGAAAGCTGCATTGTGTAAATTCTGACCGAGTAACCATAAATTACCAGTTCATAAGGGTCGATTTTTTAATGTTGAAAGAAACATGAGAACATGTGAATTATGCAATGTGTTAGGCGATGAATTTCATTATTTATTCGAATGTAACAAGTATGAGCAACTCATGTCTATCAGTAACTATAGGAAACTTTGTAAATTGGCTAAATTTGTTACAACAATTATGGATAAAATTCACTAATGATTTAGTGGTTTGTATAATTATATGTATTGTTCACCGTTCAAATTTTTCATACATTTTTGTATGTATTGTCTCGCACAATTGAGGTTTACTATTTTATATAATACCATTGTGTTTAACAAGGATCTCATTATTTACATTTCTTTTATATTTATATTTACACAAGTATAGTTATGTATGGTTATTTTACTGTTTGTAAAAGTCAACTGAGGGCAATTATAATCAGAAATTAACATTTCCTCAGTTACTCTGTATGAAAGACTATATGTCTTTCATGAGTCTTGAGTGTAATAAAGTTCAGTTCAAGTTCAGTTCAAAAGTTCAGTTCTATACCTAAAAGTGAATAATTTGTATCATATCATATTATATATCATATCATATCATTATCGCTTTTCACGGCTCCTTGAAGGTACTCTGCTCCTTAAAGGACAGGCTGACAGAATACAAACCAGCAGACAAGACAGAGGTACCTTACACCAATATCGTCATGTTTGGTCTCACGGGAGCCGGGAAGTCCAGCTTCTTTAACACCATCAGCTCCGTCTACCGAGGTTACGTGACGTCACAGGGGGTCATGGGAAGGAGTCCTCACAGCCTCACAACCAAGGCGAAATGAATATCTTTACAATGGATAAACATATAACTGTCGTCCACAATGTATGGGCGATATTTCTAGGTGTGGCAGAGGGCTCCTGAACTGCTTTACCTGTTAGCCTTTTTTGGTGCGGAGGTTTCCTCCCTCGATCTATGTGTTTGTTTGCGGGTCAGGTTTTGTTGTAGTTGACCATTCATCACAACGTATAAACAGTTCGATATATTATACACTTGACCAATCTTTCAATGATGCCTTTTTGGTGCGGAGGTTTCCTTCCTCAATCTATGTGTTTGTTTGCAGGTCAGGTTTTGTTGTAGTTGACTATCATCAGAAAGTATAGACCTAAATAGTTTGATATATTTCACACTTGACCAATCTTTCAGTGATTAACGTTCATCCTCGGCTGTGTGTGCGTTTGTTCACCATAACTCATGCAATCATGAATAGAATCTCATTAAATTTTAAGGGCGTTTCGGGAATGGGCGAATAAAGAATCGACTAGATTTTGTTGTAGACCCGGAATATGATCCGGATTCAGTAACGTCACCAAGGATTATTCCCAAAACTAGTCACTTTTTCACGGATGAACCTGGGAAAATTGGCCGAATAAGTGAATGCAAGCAGGGTCTAGAAGCCTCCCACAAAAGGGACCCTCACATTGGGGAGGCCTCTAGAATGCAGATTTCTAGCTTTACAATTGTGGGACACCATTGGGATGGAGGAGCGGTTTGGTCTCGACCTTCATGAATACATGTATCTTCTGGATGGAAATATTCCAGATTTTTTTTCAAGTCAGTTTTAGTCTAGTTTTTTTTATCAAGAAACACTTTTCAATGCGATAAGGCTATATCATATCAATGGAAAAACTGAACTATAAAGTCTTAGATCTGTTTGAATATCAAAGGTAATCAATTTTATAATATTGTGTTGGTCCAGGGCTAATTATCAGTGTGGATACCAAAGATCATGAAGGGCACTACAAAGACTCGTATATAATCATATATCCTAGTATGTCACAATGGTGTTTGTTTACCAAAACATGGTAATTTGGCTTTCACATTAAGTGATTGCTGACGAATTACTCAAATGGCATAGTATATTTTATGTGGTATATATATATATATATATATATATATATATATATATATATATATATATATATATAAAAAATAGTTCAACCCAATGGCTCCAGCAACCCCAGACACAGAAGGTTTCATCAGAGAGCCGACCCTTGCTCACCGCGCCCACGTGGTGTTGTATATACGTTCTTAGCGCTACATGCGTAGAGAAAACTCCAGAGAAAGCCAAGACCAAGTCCAGGCTATCCGGTCACAAGTCAACCGCAGGAGTTGGTGTATTTGGAAACCACAACAGGCGTACACTATATCATGTTAAGATCCAATGCATGTCGTAACTCATTTTGCATATGAATTAGGATACAAGTTAGGCATGCATGCAAGGTTCAATTATAACTATATCCTGGGTCAGTATTTAAATATACAAGCAAGGTTCACCTCATTGCATCCTATAGGTCAATATTTAATATCTATTCTGCAGACTTAAGATTTTAATTGATGTATGATCCATTGAAAGGTATTTTGGGCAATACAACATTCTTTACTTGGAGGTCCGCGTGACCGCCCCCAAGTAGCTTAAGGGAGAAGCTTAGCCGACATATGACATCGCGGAGAAGAAGACTGAATTAGAACTTTCTTCGTCGACTGTGAACACGTTTGGATGCTGTTCATGGATACACTTTAATTCACATTTATACAATCGTTTTCTATGGTTTTAAAGCTTAACTTGGTCAGGGTAAAAAATATTTTACATCAGTTATATTTAAACTCATATAGCAAATTAATGCAAGAGTGACGTCAGAAGTGTAGACACTGCATGGATGCATTGCTGCCTCATAGAATAAGAATGAATGGAGCTGTTTATCAGAACTTAAGTCGATGCACATGTAGGTAAGATATTCAACTCCTCCAAAAATTACATAGACGCCAGAAAGAAGGTATCGCGTTCATTCAATTACACCAATTTAGGATGGCATAGATACGCCGTGCGTTTGTAATGTTCTTTTTTTCAGGTCGATTTGCTTTACGCAGTTGTGTGTAATAGACTTCAGACTTCAGAACTGAATTACCGTATTTGACGTAATAAGCGCCCCTCCCTTTACAACCGAACCCCCCCCCCCCCCCACACACACACACACACACTCGCACAAACATATTTTTGAGGAGACAACATTAAGAAAACTAAGGCATGAGCCATCCTAACCTCAGTTTTGTCCCTAGCCAAAATATTGTGGCGCATTGCAATGTTGATACCGACTTCACGAACTATCGCTTTGATTACCGTATTTCTTCTTTATGAAAACTAGTGTTTTTTTCCTAACAAGACCGTGCGGTTTGTAATGGAAAATTTCCTGTTGATCTTCCATGCAGACATCGTCGGAGGGCAGGATTTTGACTTATATGGCGCCTTTGATTCACGAACACGTAATACATTCGGGGAAAAAAATTAGTATTCTTAAGTTTTATTGATACATGTGATAAATTGTTTAACACGGACCACCAAGAACTAATCATCGATCTTCCATGGCTAGTCTAGCGGCAGCCTGCCACCCCAAACATCGATTTTTGTTGCCCTATCAGTTTACTTCAGAAGGCCTTAGTGTCATGTTGTCATGGCTATGGCTAGTCTCGAGGCAAATGATCAACACAGGTGACTGCAGACTGGCGTGACCCCGAATCTTGGTCAATTTTTTTACAAAAAGCGACGTTTCGATCTCTTTGTCACTACGAGTTCGTATATTACAGTCCATTTGCTATAGCCAGTGTGCCAGACTATGTACGAAGACATTTTATATTTTTGACGTCATTTGTGGAATGTCCGATATTACCTTATAGGCAATTTCTGAGGTACCCGAATTATGTCGGTCAAAACAGCCCAAACGTTTTGTGTTAATTATTTGCTACCTAAATACTTTATGTCCATATCTTAAACGGAGTATTCAATGTTAACATGTCACCTCTAGCCGAGAATAACCGGCTCGTTGGCATTTAATTTTTTAGATAAGGCCGACTGCGAACCATGTTGGTATACTCTCTTATGTGGGAGGATCAAAAGCCACATTTTCAAATGGCATCACGCGGAAGCAACAATCCGAGATATATATATGCGCATAGCGCAAAAAGAAATTGGACAAGTAGTGCACGAAAACATCGAGAAAAAGGAATCCTCGTTTACTTTCATTAGCTCACAGAATGTTAATACATCGGCTTAAACGGTGGTCCTCGCACATTGATATTGTTAGCGGTTGGTTTCATTCAGATCTCGTGACACATTGATTGGCAGCTGAGTTGCATTGGGATCAGATCTTGTGATTGGCTGAGAGACCACGCATCGGAGAGGTAGTGAGAAGTTCGTAGTAAACACTTGCGTAAACAACTTCATACTAATTTTTGGCGGGAATCAAGGACATCGCCGGCCGGACTTTCCAACCAAATAGTTTCGGCCCAGATCAAGGGGCCACCGCTACGTTACAGATACGCGTCTAGAGCGACCATACGTTTAACAAATGCCCTATACCCATTCATTAAAACAATAAATGTTAAAGGGACATTATCAGGAGCTATATTATGCCTACTCTTCCACACTAACAGTTCAGTGTTGCTTTATACAAAAGTTTACCAGCTAAAACACCCCAGCACACAGGCTCATTACCTCGCGTACGGCGGTTCAGCACCTTGTTAAGGCTCTGCGTGTTGGTAAACACAGTCCACGTGTGTTTGTTTATAAAAAAAAATCCCGCTTGACTGGAGGTCCGATTGTGAGCCGCAACACGTGATGTTTCAGCCAGAAGGAATATGTTTTTCATTTTTTTAGGCCAATTCAGTCAGGGAATCTCCAGATTGACACGTGTTGTAGCCCAGCGATGCAAGCACTGTGTTTATGATTACACCTGTGATCGCGCCCGTTCCACTATTTTTAACACTCGTTTACTGGACTAAGCAAACGGTTTCAGGGCAAAAGTTTGGCAGGTACCAATTCATTTTAAAGGGAAGAGGCTATTTTTCGTGTAAATTCAACATGCTTTATATGTTATTGGGCCCCTTTGAGTTTATGGTAAGAATTGTGCGATTAGTAGCGTTTATGACAGAGTTCTAGAAGCGGACCAGCCTTTTTGGGAATTGCTCGTGTCAGGCACCGCAAATCAGTTTATGTTTTCAATGAACCTGTATATCCGTTTTCCTTTTAGAGGTGTTTCATTAAAAAGATATGTTTGTTCTAATGAATTCATGTATATTTTACGTCTGACGTTTCAAATAAAGCCACGAGCTAATAAATTAATATTTACGGACGATCTGTCAACCGGGAAGATAAGTCAGATACATTCGCCATACCTCTTTTCGTTGTAACAGCGTGTCGTTAGGCATTCGTGTTAAGGAAGAACGATATCATATATTGTTTTCCAACATCGGAAACAATTCCGTTCATGTTTCAGTAGTATCTGTGAACTATGGTTCCGATTTTTAACATTAGAAGATATTTACGATAGTTTTTACGCACAATTAACTGACAGGTCGATTACAAAACGGAACACATGAGACGTAATCGGGTCTCTCTAGGCGAGGACAGTTCTTTTTTTTTTTTTTTTTTTATTCTCACAAGAAAAGTAATACAACAAGGATAATAATACAATTGACATGACATTTACAAAGGCACAACACACATACACAGAACGTGTTGTTTACATGTAATTTTGTAATTTTAACATATACTGAGGTCAGTCTGTCCACTCAGCCCCATCAGGACGAGCATCGGTAAAGCTGCCCGACAGGTGGTGGATAGCCCTGTCCCTCAGCACTGCTAGATGCAGTTAGAGAGCAAGCCACCCTCGTAAACAGCAAGTCTGTCCCAAAATGACTGAGTGGAATAGCTTACAAAAGCCATAACATATATATACTTAAAATAAACTATATTTTCCTCAGATCCACTCTTGGTGTGTATTAACACAATAGAAACATCACGTAAACAATGAGATACACAAACAATACATAAATGAACTTCGAACAAAACAATTCAGCGTCAGAGTACATATAACACACAAGTTACAGGTACAATGAAATACATGCTGGATAATATTGAAAGTGGTCTGTGGAATACAAAATCACTGAACTATGCACGTATACTTATTTACAGTGCATTACTTGAACTCAACAATAATTAGTACTAATTTGATATGGAACCATTGGGACCTGCGTTTATCTATGTAAAAAAATTAGTATTTCCATCAAGGTGCTTCAAATCTAAATTGGTGTATGAGCACCTTCAAACATCTACATATGCATATAAACTCATGCTCCCATATACACACGTGTATATATATGCACACAAACATATATATATATATATATATATATATATATATATATATATATATATATATACACATACATATATATATATATACACATACATATATATACATACATAAACATTCATTACATTAGTTTCAAATTAATGACTAATCAGTGCAAATGAGGTAACATCATGTTCCATTTCTTCAAATGTAAAGACATTTTATCTTTACTTTGTGCAATAGTGTACTCCGTGTTTTGTACAGATGTTATTCTACGAACGAAATCTGCAAAAAGGTCGACTTCATGTTCTTTTCTATTAAAATATAGAGTAAGTTTATACGTCAATATAATTTGATTGATTAAGCAATTTTCTGTCCCTGGTAGAACTCCTAATAAAACGGTTTTCCTACTTATACACGATAGTATAATACCTACTGATTCTAACCACGATTGTATTTTAAAATATAGGTTCTTTGAGACAAAACATTAAAAAAAAGAGATGTGTAATAGTCTCAAATTCAATATGACAATACGAACAGCGTGGAGTGTCAGACAATTTCCATTTAAGTAACCAATACTTAACTGGTAAATAATTATGTATCACTTTGAACTGAAACGCCGTACATATCTAAGGAAGTTTGATGTATTAAAATATAAAATTGTTTCAAGGCTTCTGGACATATATTTGTGGTTTTAACCCAGTTGTTTTCTTGTGTAGGTGGTACTAATATTTGTTTATTCGATACTTTGTACACTGCCCTTGAGTCTAATTTTAAAGGGTTGCATATTCCACCAATTGTTTGAATAAAATAACATCCATCTTTCATTACAGCTTCTAACTGCCCTGAAGCCTTTGTTTTTACTTTTTCAATCCAACCCTTTGGTACTGCATCAACAATTGACCTCCATGGCATAAATTCTCTTACTGATATAGGTGGATAACCCCTCTTTAACTCATTCCAGGTATAAAGGTTACCTGTTACAGTCATCAGGTCTCCAACTGTTTTAATACTATGAACATCAAGAGAAGCATAATGAAATGAATTACTATTTATCAATAAGAAAGAATTGTTCCAGAGTGACTGTATTTTAACCTCTTCTGCTGACTCTGGAATCACTGGTACATAATTAGACCACTCATTCAGACATTTTTTGTAAAATGATAACATGTTTCCTGGAACCCTCTTCACATCAAAATTTGAAGACAATGACACTGCCCCTCCAATAGATTTATAAATAATATTGTGGAATTATTTTCCATGTTGCATCACCACCCGCAATCAAACGTTTGATCCACATTATGTTTTTTGTTTTTAATCGAGTTTTTATATCTGGAAACTTTATTCCACCCATTTCATAATCACCAATAATTGCATTATATTGAACCTTTGGTCTTTTGCCATTCCATAAAAACTTCCTTAAGTAATGTGTAACATCTTCAACAAATAATTGTGGTGCATTACACATATTACATACGTATAATATTTTTGACATTGCTAGTGTTCGACATATTTCTGTCCGACCAAAAATTGTAAGGGTTCTGCACGACCACATATTTAGAACTGACTTTAACTTGGATTCTGTACTAAGGAAGTTTAATCTGTAACATATATCGGTATCATATGAGAAAAAGATTCCTAGTATCCTGATAGCAGAACATGTTAAGTCCACCCATTTACAGGATATTGGTTTATCTTGTCTGGCGTTCCAGTCACCCAACCAGGCTGCCTCTGACTTATCAAAATGAACTCTAAGTGAGGTATACTGTTCAAACAATTCAAATATAGATATCAATGACTTAAATGAATGTATGTCTGATAAGAAAAAGGTAATATCGTCTGCAAACAGCGTTAGCTTAATCTCGTTGTTCCCTACTGTAATACCTTTTACATTCATACTGTTTCTAACCATTTGTGTCAGAACTTGCATGACAAAGATAAACAGATATGGAGCAATTGGGTCTCCCTGTTCTGTGCCCTTTGATAAAGTAAAATAGTTGGAGGAGAATCCATGATTTAAAACGCAACTCGAGGAATCAGTATGCAACAGTTTGGCCCACTTGATGAACATGGGTCCAAACCCAAGGCGGTTTAGCACACTTAGTATAAAACTTTGATCCACTGAATCAAATGCTGCAGCAAAGTCTGCTCCAAATAATATCCCAGTTTTATTTTCATTTTTGCAAAATTCAGTTATATCTGAAATCAGTCTTATGGAATCACCTATGTATCGTCCTGGCACAAACGCAGTTTCATCTATATGAACTAATTTTTGTAGAACTTTACTTAACCTAGATACTAATATTTTACTTAATACTTTACAGTCTACATTTATGAGGCTGATAGGGCGCCAAGCATTAATATATCTTACATCTTTGCCTTTCTTTTCTATAAGTGTAATAACGCTTTGTCTCTGGCTTACGGTCAACTCTCCAACTTGATAACTTTCATTTAAACAAGCGGTCAGCTCTTTCCCCAATACTCCAAAGAAACTCAGATAAAATTCCTTGTTTAAACCATCATTACCTGGTGTCTTGTTATTGGCCATGGATTTAATAGCCGTATGTACATCTGCTAAAGTTATCATTCCCTCACATGAACCTGCTTCTTCATCATTTAATTCAGGTATAGGTCATGGACAGTTCGCAAGATATTATCAAAGTCTGTTTGTTTTATTGATTTTTCTCTTGAACTTTTCTAAATAATAATTGTATATCTGAGACATAATTCTGCAAGGACAGTTCTATGGCTGATAACAGATTGAAATGCTGATAAAGAAAGAAGAAACAATAGAAGGATTCAGGAAGTAAGGGTACAGGTGCCCTGCTTTCTGAAAATGAAACCTCGCATTGAGGTTGTAAGTTCTAGGTGCGGTTTAAAATGGGGGTTCTTGCTATCGACTGTCTAGCGGGATTTCATGTGAGATTTTGGCGAAGTCTAGGTGTGGTTTAAATAGACATACAGTTTAAAATAGAAGGGGTACGGAAGTTATTATTTCCACAACTTCACACAATCATCGCTAAAGATGTTGTTTTTTTCTGAATTACCGTGCTGTGAAATCAAACACGTCTCCACAGGCCGCAGTGTCAAAGGATCGTAACGCAATTTGGAAGTTGACGGGGGTGCTTTTTAGGGTTTAAAAAATATGAAAAATATCAATTTGTAGAACGTCCGGGGCGCTAATTACGTCAAATCCGGTAACTGACTTGCTCAAAAGTCTTCATGTTGGTTTACCGGTATGTTTAAATTAAAGAAGTAGTAGTCGATTCATTCACTGCACGATAATTTTTTATAGTGAATATTTTTATACTTATATTTTTATAATGGTAAACCCCGTAAAAGTTTGACATTAGCATGTGCTGGATAATAAATGCAGGTCAATGAAGGAAATTATCAAATGCTAAACCGTAGAAGAAAAGCTCTTCCACTAAGACCCTGCAGTCATTCAAATTTATTTTTTTTATAAAACTTATGGTATTAAGTATACTTCACCACAAAGACATTATACATTATTTTAAGTATCTCCTTTTGTGGTATTCACTGGCTTTCGGTATTTCTTTTTTTTTTTTTTTTTTTTTTTTTTGGCTTTTCAAAACGGACTGAAAATTTCATGTATGCTAGTAAATGATTCTTGATAGTAAAACGTTAATTTCCGGGGTTTTTTTTATTTCAGACCTGCCTCTATTGGTCCTGCTGACCAACGTGGACCGTGTGTGCAGCGCAGTAGCCGATGACACTTCATGCGTTTTCTCCAGCAGTGTTGTGTTGGCGTTCGTTGAACGCGCTGCCGCGCTTTTTGGTGTGCCACGTGTTCACGTGCTTCCGGTCAGAAACTACGAATCAGAGAGCGAGCTGGACCAAAACACTGATATTCTAGCACTGATAGCACTGAGGCAGATGCTGAGATTCGCAGACAGCTATTTGGAAGACAGACAGGTGGAGGGGAGGCCTCAGAGAGAACAGAAGCTAAAAGTATGAAAACATGCACTATAAGAAAGAAAAACTACCCCAGGAATATTGATACGGCGTTCAGTGATTCGCGTGTAAGTCCTTAAATGTCTTAAACTTATCACGTGAATCATATCATTTTTTCATAAGCTAATCGAGCTAGGCTTAAACTGCAATGACTGGAGTGGAACAATTATTTGATTTGTTTTAATATAAGCATACACTGTATTGAATGCAAATGTGAAATCGTGATGTTTTGTAAATATGTTGCATTTATACCAGTACAAACTTAAACATTTGTACGTTTCACAAAGCTATAGATCCCATCTTATACATGTTTCTTTATCTTCTCCGATTACTTCGTTACTTCTGATAAAAACTAGGATGTTCATTTTGTTAATACCGAAACAATTTAAAATAGCACCTGTCTTTTCTCGAATACATATCACATATTCAAACATGCAAAATCAAATTCTTTGCATTCATTCGAATTAATATATAGAAGATAAATAAAGAATTTACGGTTAAACATTTTCTCTTGTTTTGTCTGGAAAATATTAAAGAAAATGAGTTTGTCAATTTCAAATTGTACCAGGAATATCTGTGTGTTTCACCATCTCATTTGTGGGTGAGCCTCCATTTTCTTCGAATGTTGAAACACTGTGATACCATTAAAGGCGACCTTCAATCTAACGATTTTTCTTTGCCGGCAGATTTTGTTTAAGCGACCGAAAAAAATTTAGATGTCACGCAGGCCGGCGAGTGTCTATACACCTATATACCGTTTTCTCGTGCAGATCGCCAGATTTTCTATCAGTGGCGTCAATTTTTCTTCCAGGGTGGGGGGGGGATGACTTTGTATATATATATATATATATATATATATACATATATATATAATTTTTTCGACGTCTCTGAGTGGCATATTTAACTATATATATATATATATATATATATATATATATATAAAATTATTATATTTGTATACTAAATAATATTTCAAATAATCATAATGTTTACAAAATAAGTTAGTGAATTCTAAGCAAGGTTTATATATTACATTTTTTTAGTAAATAGATCCAAAGTCTTAATTTCTATTTATTAATATATCTCATTTGCAATATTATAATATTATTCTCTGAAAAAGGGGAGGAATATTACATTGTCCAACCCCCCTTGCCAAAAAGTGGGGGGGTATATATACCCCCCCAACCCCCCAACCCCCCTATATTGACGCCCCTGTTTTCCATCCATTTTGGTCACTACTGATTTCGTCTTCAGGTTTGTTACTGGCGTCAGGAATGATAAGAAAGAAGGAAAGATAGGAAATTTGTCGATTCCGTCATCACATTTTCCGGTATATATATATACATACATATAACCTCGCCTGACGACCAGCTTTTGTTTAGGAACGACCTTAATATAACGACCACTTGTCGCGGTTCTTTTTGCTTTTTATAAGGCCTATTTTAATTTGACTTGTTACGTCAGAGGAACATAAAAAATGCACTTTTATACCTGCTGGTTGGCATATACAACAGCTTTTATACCCTGACATACATCCGTGAGTGCAGTTTCATCAAAGTATTATCGGTCAATGCATGGGTTACATTGAGCTAGAGCAGCATTAAAGTATATTTTGCAGCTCTTTAACCCTTTTAGATACCGCACAAAAGAAATTAAATATTTTTTGTCTTGCTTTACCACTTAGAAATTTACAAAATGCTTATAAGTGCGCTTCAGTCTATTTTGAAACTTTATGTATTTTACATGCCACGCCTTCCGTGAAATTATGACCCCTTACCACTTTGTATATAGCGTTTTGACTGTAATATTATAAATGTATAGTCTTACAGGCGGATAGATATATAGACCAACTGTGGCGTACCTGAAGTGCTTTTGTGGTTGCCCAGAACATCTCCCCCCCCCAAACACACACACCACCACCACCACCAACGTCAAAACATCAATCTGTTTAAATTTGACAACAAATTCAAAATCCATGTACGGGAAATACAGTCAATGTGGAGATGAATATAAAGTTCTCTAGCATTTCACCAGAAGCGGGTGAAACTTGAATTAGTGGAAGTGATAGACATATATCATGTTCATTTATTAATTTTGCTAAATATTCCATTTTTAGAAATATTTTGATACTTTTAATAAGGGCTCTAATATTAAAGATGATAAAATTGTACCATCTTTTACCAAAAAAAAAATAAGCAAATTAATTTTTTTTTGTCATTATTATTTTTGGAATCCCCTGACCAATTCCTTGGTTCGAGCTTGGCCGGAGCTTACGCACCACAGAAAAATGGCGTGCACGGAAAGCTGACGAAAGCAGCCAACGAAATAGTATAGATCTGCAACTTGCCGATACAGCAGTATAACGGCACCTGGTGTCTGTTGGAGAGACTATATAAGCTGTACATTTCACCAGGGGACTTTGCCCTTTCCCAAGTATCCCACCTCCTGACACATTTGAGGAATTCCCGACACGACGAGAGTTCCCAGAAAACTTGTTCTCAGAAATTTCGAAGTCGCCTGAAGCTCAAGGTATGTATTAAAACCTTTTAATATTTATTTACGGGGTAGGGGCATTATACGATAAAATTTAGCCTGTCAACATATATTGAACGACATCTGAAAACACCTGTAAATAAATATCTGTAAACCCTAATTGATATATTGACATATCTGGTGGATATCAGTCTACAAAATCCAATGCTTGTAACTATTTAACTACATATACTGAAAACCAAATCAATTTGTACAGGAAGTGCTTTATAAAAACCTTTAAATAGATAATCAGTTATAAAATTAAACAGGAACTGACCCTATTCATCACGGGCGGACTGGGGTCGGTAACAGTAAAATTCCTTGAATCATATAATAATGGTTTATACCACTGTAATAGTAATAAAGAGTAAAGGTAATAGACGAGTGTCAGAGGGCCCTCAGGGACCAGCAGTATAAATTGTTTATTTCCAACCTAAGGACAGAATTACTAAAAGTCATCCGAGCTATAGCAATCACTCTTCGTCCGTCGTCCGTCTAGCTGTCCTTCTGTTTGTCCGTCCGTTTACAAATCGTAACCACTGGACCTAGAATCTTCTAACTTGACATCCAGGGAGGACAATGAAAAAAAATCCTTGAAAATCTGAAATTAAGTCTCTGTTACCCATATCCACCGAGGTATGGGGCTCAGAAGTACCCCCGAGAATAATAGAAAATTTGATACAAAAGCTCAAGTGTCTGAACAACTAATACATTGATCACCATGATTTTTTGCATGGATATTGATAATGAAGTGTTTCATCAGTTTCTGTAGACTGGTGGCGCCACCTGTATTTTTCGATTTTTTACGAATTTTTTTTCTCTATTTTTGAGACCTTTAAAGATGTGGTCATCTGTTGACACGGCACAAATCGTAAAGACTGGACCTAGAAACTTGTTTCTTGACATGCAAGGAGGCCCATGATAAGTCTCCTTTGAAACCTGAAATTAGGTCTCTCTTACCCGTATCCTCCGAGTTATGGTGCTCATAAGTATCCCCCCCCCCCCCCCTTATAATGAAAAATTATATACAAGAGCTCAATTATCCGAACAACTTATGCATTGATCACCATGATTCTATGCATGCATATTGACCATGGAGTGTTTCATCAGTTCCTGCAGACTGGTGGCGCTATCTGGATTTTTGTTTTTGTTTTTTTTTAAGCAGAGTTTTTCTTTTTTTCTTGAGACTTTTAAAGATGTGATCTTCTGTTAACAGGGTACAAATTGTAACAATTGGTCCGAGAATCTTCTAACTTGACATCAAGGGAGGTCTATGAAAAATATCCTTGGAAACCTAAAATTACGTCTCTGTTACCCATATTCTCTCAGCTATGGGGCTTATAAACACCCCCTAGAATAATTGAAAATTTTATACCAAAGTAGGGCATAAATCATAACCTTTGACCCAGAATCTTCTTACATGACATTTCCTCAAGAGTTCTCCGCCAGAAAACTGAAACTGGTCACTCTGACCTATATTTTCAAAGTTTCGGGGTATGTTTGAGCACCCCAGAAATAATGCAAAATTCATACAAATTGCCAGATTCCTCAGGAAAAGCTGGGTCTATTGTCATCAAATTCGTTGTGCTAATGGGTCTTGATGAACTTAAGCTATTATGCATGAACGATGATGCCACCTACATAATCTTAATTAGTTGCCTGTGCAAGGACATATTGTCAACATGTCAGTCGGCTGAGCGTAATGGCCCACGGGTCACTTGTTTAATTTGAACAATCAAAGACATGGTATCCAAATGCTTTATTAGGACCGATTGGAGGGGTCATTTATTCTTAAAATGTAAAAAATAGCAGGTACAAGATTGTCTAATATCAGATTTAATCAGACATTAAACAACTCCTCCAGTCTTTTTTGCTGGAATTTCTTAGTTACCCGGAGTGCAAAGCAATCAGTTGCAATTTTTTTCTTCTGACCGTGTTTGCACTAGATCTCAAATGTAGCTGTTTTTCAAAAACTTACCTTTGGGCACAATTTTGGTGAAATTTAGCATATTCAGTGCAGTAACCAAGACAACGCCGTGTATAACGATATGTTTTGATAAAAATATGATATCCTGATAATAAAACAAAATCAAAGTGATTGGAAAGTTAAATCAGGCGCTGCTAAGCCAGCTTTCAGCCTTCCACTGCACGGAGGCTCAGCTAACAGTCACCTGTTACAATGAAGGACATATTTTGACAAACTTAAGCATTATTGAGACTTGGGTCGTCATAACTGGGAGATCTGACTACTCTTTGTTTTTCAATATATGCAGTACCACAAGATAACAATATCACTGTTCCCTTCAAAATGCTTTTCACTTTCGTGTTTAACTGTGGCTTTTTAATAGATCAAGATCTCAAGGAATGCACATAATTCCCAGTATATAATTAAACACGTGGGACTGAATTCCAATGCCTGGAATATATATGTCAGAAGGGACCAACCATTTACTTTTAATCTGCGTGTATAAAAAAAGTAATTTGGATATATTAATTTTTTTTGTAATTTGACAAAATATTTAAAGATTTTAATTTAATATTACATTTCATACTTATTGCCAAGTTACCAGAAAACTTCTGCCATACAATACAATCCTGTAACATTAACTGCTCCACATAACGTTTTAGTTTTTGTTTCCCTTTTATAACCGAAGATACTTATCAGCATCAGATATGGTGAGTACACATCTCAAAATGAAAATACAGGTTGCATATGCGAGATTTATGTTGCAAAATGAAACATTTGCAAAATAAGTAATACATCATCCGACCCTGCATGTCAACTATGGCAGTTGAAATAGACTATAAAAATATTTTACAAAGTGTAGTTGCATTTAACATGACGATCCTTCAGTCCCGCAAAGGAAGCTGGCCTGACAGCTGAGGACTGTCTTTCCAAACAGATTTTTTTATTCTTTCATAATCTAGATATGACATATAAAACAAAATCTAATTTTTTTAATAAAACACTCTGCCTCAAAATTCTAACACAAATATTTCAGAGTTGTTTAACTCTGTGTCAAATGAAGTCCAAGGGTAAAGAAAACAAAGTTTGCTCCTCGAGCAACAACTATTAAAATAACTCTGATATCAGAAGCTTCTTCGCATGACAACATCAAACAGTAAATATAGATTTTCAGTCCCGAAATGTGTATGATTTTTCCAAAAAACAACGCAAGGATGGACGCCACGCACAGAGGAAAAGTCAGGGGTCACCACTTAACGATAGTATAATTATTGACATATGATTCTACAGTGATGGCAGGTTTCAGGAATTCACTTCGAGTGGTTTTGGAGGAGTTCTCCAGAGAGGAAATCAGAGGTAGCGGTGGCAAAACCCGGTGTGAACGTGGTATCCGCGCAACTATGATTCGGCATATACATTGATCATTGATGTGCATACAATAATCAAACAAATGTTTGTTTTTCTAATACTGCACAAGAAGGTATAGTGATTGCTAGTATTTTTGCACTATATACAGTGAACTCCCACATGACGACCATCCCGTTAACACGACCACCCCACTAACACGACCATTTTGCCTGGTCCCGCAGGTGGTCGCGTTAGCGGGGTTTTACTGTATATATATTACGTATATATATGCATATCTGCATTAGTCTTTAATTTTTACTCATGTTTATATCTTTTATTTAGTTACCGCTAGTGTAGGTTAATTAACTATAACATTAATATGTAAAATGCAATGAATGTTAAGAAACTGCATGGTCAAATTATATGTATCGTGATATGTTTAGAATTGTTACACTTTGACAGGTTGCATGGTATTAGGTTTCGCCGCTTGCAGGTCCGTGTTGAAAATTTTGGAAATATAGACTTGTACATGATTGACAATACCAAGTCAGTTTCTAAAAGTTTCGTGGTTTAGAAAAAAAAATTTGCTTATATTGTTATACTTGTGCAAGCAAGGGAACGGGGAAGAAAATTATGTGTAATTATTAAAATAAATCGAATGTTTACGTTTTGCAAGTCAAAGACAATGTCTACAACGGACGAAGAAACACAGCTTCTCGGACTCATAGGCAAACATGACTTTGGCCTTAGTCTGCTGTATTCGGCATCAACCGACGGTTGGGCGACAGCTACATTTCATCAGAAATGTGATAACAAGGGACCAACCATCACTGTAGCGAGCAATTCTCAGGGTTATGTTTTTGGAGCGTATACCGAAGAGCCCTGGAGTTCCATCCCTGGGTGGCTGAAAGATGAACATGCATTTCTTTTTCGCTTGAAAAAGGAACATGTTTTCATGCCAGCTTCTTATAAGGGGAAGAATGCTTATATTTACTGTGATTCAGCCTATGGCCCATCATTTGGCACACCAAAAGAGGCAATAGGTATTCAGCCTATTTCAGATACAACGGTTGTCTCTTATCCTCCTCCTCCTTTTCCAAAGAGGCTGACGTGCATTCATCAGACCAACTGTGCAGTGACAACAGGGCTCTGTTTCATGCATAATCAAAATTCTGACTTTTCATGTTATTCACTTGGTGTCCCTTTCGACTTGGAAGGCAACGCTGAAACCAATGTGACTGGGAATCTAAGAAAGGTTGAGGACCTACGAGTTTTTGTTATTGGTAGGTCATGTCTAACCATTCATGATGTAATTTAAAAATTTACATATTTTCATTTTCCTTTTGTATTTTATGTCGAAACATTATGTCGAACTGCACCTGTCTGCCTGACCAATAAACATGCATGCTTTTTACCTATATTTATTCAAATCAAAATGAGTCCAAAGTTTGATTTCTATAACAAAGTAAGTACAACAGTTTGTATATGGATACTGCAACAGGTGTCTCGTGGATAAAAAACTGTTTTACTGTCATATTTATTCCACTGAATCGATCTTTGCAAAATTTACATAATTTGTATTTACTTAAGTAAAACAAGAATCGATTTTGAACATTTTTACTGCGCGAGCTACAAATGGCAATTCCAGCTCACGTGTAAGCTTCAGCATACATTACAAGCTCTTAAAGTAAATATATTTTGTGCTTATTCAATGCAATGATTAAAATATCTTTTTGTGTTTGGATAGAGAAAAGGATCAGTTTCTCCGACGAGCGGCCATGGAGGAAATCAGTGACAGCATGGGAGGCGAAGGTATAAAACCAAATCTTCCATTTCTCTTACACTGAGCTCACAAGCATTCAATCTTTGTCTGGATGTAAGAATGTACACATATACAATCAATAATTCTGTTGATTTGCAAACTTAAACATTTTGCCTGAATCTAGAAACCAAGAACAACTGTCTTTGATATGGAAATCGAAGAATACACTCTGAATTCAAGAATGTTTTCTTTATGGAATTATCTTGCTTACAAAATACATTGCTCATTTTCTGAATCTACAAAACCAGGACATCTGCCCCGATCAAGAAAGTTAAGATCACTTTCTGATTCTACACATCCAAAGTCATTCGATTAATCTACGAGTTTAAAATCATTCGATAAATCTACAATCATAAGATCACTTTTTAGTCTAAAATTTTAAGATCACCGGATTAATCTACAGTTTCCATCACACTCGTTTAATCTAAAATTTTAAGATCACCGGATTAATCTACAGTTTCCATCACACTCGTTTAATCTAAAATTTTAAGATGACCCGATTGATCTAGTTTCCATCACACTCGTTTAATCTAAAATTTTAAGATCACCCGATTAATCTACAGTTTCCATCACACTCGTTTAATCTAAAAGTTTAAGATCACCCGATTAATCTACAGTTTCCATCACACTCGTTTAATCTAAAATTTTAAGATCACCCGATTAGTCTACAGTTTCCATCACACTCGTTTAATCTAAAATTTTAAGATCACCCGATTAATCTACAGTTTCCATCACACTCGTTTAATCTAAAATTTTAAGATCACCCGATTAATCTACAGTTTCCATCACACTCGTTTAATCTAAAATTTTAAGATCACCCGATTAATCTACAGTTTCCATCACACTCGTTTAATCTAAAATTTTAAGATCACCCGATTAATCTACAGTTTCCATCACACTCGTTTAATCTAAAATTTTAAGATCACCCGATTAATCTACAACTTTAAGATCATTCGATAAATCTAAAGTAATAAGATTACCGATTAATCTATAATTTTAAGATCACTCGATTAATCTAAAGTAATAAGATCAGTAAATTAATCTACAATTTTAAGATCACTTGAATAATCTTTAATCATTAGATCGCGCGATTTATCTACAATCACAAGATCACTCGATAAATCCACAATATAAGATCTCTTGATTAATCTACTTTCATAAGTTCACTCGATTAAAAACCATCATAAGATATTTTGAGATTCAGCGAATTTTAAGTTCCGTAAAAGGTGAACCTTGAAAATAATTTTACAACATTTATACTCATTCCCTCTCTTTAAGGAGCTGCCTACTATGATATGAAAGCCAAAATGTTAACACTTTATGAATTATCTTTGAGAAAGTAGATATGGCCAACAGAAAGCAGGTCAACATTGATGGCGCCATCTGCTGCTCAAAATCACATTAAAATCAAATGATCAATATTCCTGTAAAATAGTAGCTGAAGGCAGCGGCTGCCACTGAGATATTGGACGGAAATTACATTAAATAACTAGAATACGGGTAGTCAGTCGACAAGCGACTACGTGTATCCGCCAAAATCAGAGTAGGACGGGGTGAAGTGAGGCATGGATTGAGTGGCAAGGGGAAATAGTTACATGTGTTACATATTAGAATGGATGTCTGCCAGGTAAAAATGATTGTAGGTGGCGCCACCTGTTATTTGAACGAGAAACTATCCAAGATGTATACACATGTAAAATTAAATGTGGAAAAGTTAAACCACTGTATAGGTTTGAGTGATTTTATCCCACAGCAGACAAACAGATGGACGCAGTGCAAAAATGGCTGCAGGTGGCGCCACTATTTTTGTGTATATTATAAAGCTATCAACGGGCTAGATTTGTGTAAAATTTTTTCCTGATTGGTCGAACAAGTCCGGAGATATAAGCATTAATGTCTGCAGCGTGAACGTGAATGAAGCTGGCGCCACTTGTCATATAATCAAGATAGCTATCCAGGATGTATACGCATGCCAAATTACAGGTAATCTGGGCAACCCACTGCAGAGATATGAGTGATTTTAAACCAAGGCAGAAAAACAGATGGACGCTGGGCAAAAATGGCTGCAGGTGGCGCCACCATTTTCGTGTATGTTATAAAGCTATCCAAGGGCTTCATTTGTGTAAAAAAAAAATTTCCTGATTGGTCAAACGAGTTCGGAGATATAAGCATTGATATCTACAGCCTGAACGTGAATGTAGTTGGCGCCACCTGTCATAAAATCAAGAAACCTATGTGGGATGTATACGCATGCCGAATTTCAGGTAATTTGGTCAAACCACTGCAGAGATATGAGTGATTTTAACCCAAAGCAGACAAACAGATGGACGCTGTGCAAAAATTGCTGCAGGTGGCGCCATCATTTTTTGTGTACGTTATAAAGCTATCCAAGGGCAACAGTTGTGTATTTTTTTTCATGATTGGTCAAACGGTTCCCGAGATATGAGCTTGGATGTCTGCATAGTGAACGTGAATGTAGGTGGCGCCATCTGTCATAAAATAAAAAAAGCTATCTAGGATGTATACGCATGCTGAATCTCAGGTGAATTAGTCAAACCACTGCAGAGATATGAGTAATTTTCAACCCAAGGCAGATAAACAGATGGACAATGTGCAAACATGGCTGCAGGTGGCGCCACCATTTTTGTGTATGTTATAAAGCTATCCAAGAGCTACATTTGTGTATACATTTTTTTTCCTGATTGGTCGAACGAGTCCGGAGATATAAGCATGGATATCTACAGCGTGAACGCGAATGTAGGTGGCGCCACCTGTCATAAAATCTAGAAAGATAGCTAGGATGTATACGCATGCTGAATTTCAGGTAATTTGGTCAAACCACTGCAGAGATATGAGTGATTTTAACCCAAGGCAGACAAACAGATGGACGCTGTGCAAAAATGGCTGCAGGTGGCGCCACCATTATTGTGTACATTATAAAGCTATCCAAGGGCTACATTTGTGTAATTTTTTTTTACGATTGGTCAAACGGTTCCCGAGATATGAGCTTGGATGTCTGCAGCGTGAACGTGAATGTACGTGGCGCCACCTGTCATAAAATCAAGAAATCTATCTAGGATGTATACGCATGCCGAATCTCAGGTGAATTAGTCAAACCACTGCAGAGATATGAGTGATTTTCAACCCAAGGCAGATGAACAGATGGACACTGTGCAAACATGGTTGCAGGTGGCGCCACCATTTTTGTGTATGTTATAAAGCTATCCAAGGCATACATTTGTACGAAAAAAAATTCCTGATCGGTCAAACGGTTCTCGAGATATGTGGGTTTATGTGTGGAAACAGACTCACAAACGAACGCTGGGCAGAGGAAAGGTCAGAGGTCAAGGCCAATTAGTTAGGCACCAGTTCACATGTGACCCGATAATTGGTGACAGTTTCGGAAAAATCCGTCCAGTAGTCTCAGAGGAGTTCTCCGGAAACGAACGCGGCGGCGGCGGCGGCGGCGGAACCCGGTTAAAAACAAAGTATCCGCAAAAACGAAGTTTTGCGGATAAAAATACTAACGCATCAAATGAGTTATCTTGGATTAAGAAGATAAGACTATTTGGCATGCAGAAAGTAGGTGGCGACCCGAAGAGCTTTTGATTGCGTATTTAATAAATGGCCTATTACTCTGCAAAGTTTCTTAAAGTAAGCTGCAGTAGCTGTTGAGATATTCGGTAAAAAGTAGGTGGACCGCAGGGAATGGATGTTGGGCGCTGCCCCATCGCATAAGTTGACTGTGTAAGTTAATACGTTCGACATTCAGTGATGTCTTATGTACTTCTTCCAGGTGCTCAATTCACTCAAGGACTGGGTGACGGACTACAAACCAGCAGACAAGACAGAGGTGCCTCACACCAATATCGTCATGTTTGGTCTCACTGGAGCCGGGAAGTCTAGCTTCTTTAACACCATCAGCTCCGTCTACCGAGGTTACGTGACGTCACAGGCTATCGTAGGGAGGAGTCTTCACAGTCTTACAACCAAGGTCAAACGAAGCTTTGATCATTCATTACCCTCTCAATAGGCAACCTTTTCTAAATGTATGTCAAAATTACGAAAGCTATTTCTTAATGCATGTTGGGATGCAAAAAACCTGATTGATCCATTTTCAGCTCCGAAAATATGAAATGCCTACAAGAGGGGACACGCTTAGGTTTCGTTTGTGGGATACGATGGGTATGGAAGAGCATTTTGGCCTCGATGTTCATGACTTTTTCTACCTGCTCGATGGAAACATTCCTGACTTTTACCAGGTAAATTCATCAAGTCACCATTAGAATATGTCTTTAACTTCAATTTTGCGACGGCTTTCTACAAAAAAGTGCATGCTTGTACACTAAAATCTTGCTAAAGTGGTAGATGAATTAGAAAAAAAATGACAACATGAAGAGGTAAGTAACGTTACTTGCTCTCTGTTTCACCTCAATTGTCCAACTATTCACGATTTTCTTTTTTTTTAATATTTGACAGAGGATTGTACTTTGCATGGAATGGCAACCTGATAACAAAATCGATTAAAAACCTTTATAAATAAATTACCATCTAGACATCCTCATATGATCTGGTCCGACGAATATAAGCCTAACATCTGTGCCTGCTGATTACATTTTGTAGAGTGTGAATTGCACAAACGAATCAGCAGCGTCTTATTTTATTAGCGAACCTGTGAGTTAATGCGATGGTATGGCGTCGTCCGGCGTCCGTCGTCTGTACGTTAACCCATACTATCTCGAAAAAGACAGGCGCTAGCATTACGAAATTTTATGCACAAAATTAGCCATCTGAAAAACTCTATCGAATTTTGCTTATTTTTTGGCTAACTGCATTTTCTTAGATTTTATAGAGAAAAAGCTAAAAAAATTTTAAAATCTTCTCCTCCGAAACGGCCTAGCCAAATTGACCAATATAAAATAATCTCTAATACCATCTCTCTCAAGTTTGTTTGAAAGGTTCCAGTTCGGTGATTTTTGGTCTAGGTACAGAAAGTTGAACTTAGTCATCTGTAAAAAAAAAGCATACTAAAATTTCAATCTCAGAAAAATGGCTGGAGCTATCATCACCAACTTATATGCCAATGTTGGTCTCATGAGTCATATCTGAAATTGAGGTATTGGTGGTGCCACCTGCATCGGCCTTTTTTGTATGAGGGTTATCAGTGCCTGTATCCTGAGGGCTACAGAGAACTTCTTCTCTGAAACCATATGGCCAAATTGTTTAATATCGCACAGAAATGATCCTAGGGTAGTGCTTTCTTAAGTTTGTTCAAATGGTCTCTGTTTTTGTTTTACTTTTGGCTGAGTTATGGGAAGCTGAATTTAGTCATATGCCATAACAACCAATTTTAGCTCAGTGGCTATAAAGATCCTAAAAACCACTGGGCCCGATTCTTAAATCTCACTCATTAATTATCCTCAGATGTTGATAATTTATTTTTTTTTCAAATGGCTTTGGTTCAGTGCTTTTTGGCCGAGTTACGGGAAGCTGAACTTAGCCAGTTTGCTGTATATTCCTATATGAGTGATAAATCTGCAAAACGTTTTTCGACTGAGGCCACTGAAGCTAATTTGTTTAATATTCCACAAGAATAATCTCCACAATAATTCTTATAATAATTGTCTTTAATTGTTCCACCTGAATGATTTTTGGCTGAATTTTGGAGATTGAGTTGAGTCATTATACCATATATATGTTTGCTGTGTAAAGCAGTTACATCTAGCTTAGCACCAATTTATCAGCATCTATAATATCATGCCACTAGATTTCAGGTTAAATAGCTTGGCAGACTGCCAAGTATTTTAGATTTTGCAACAGGCTAAAGGACAGCCTGGATCTATTTATAGCTTTGTCAGACTGGCAACTGTATCTGATCAGGCAACAGGTCAAGAGTTGACCTCAGTGCAGCCAGGTATAGGTCAAGAATTCACTCAGTGCAGTAGCTGGATTCTAATTTATAGCTTTGGCAGACTGCCCACTGCATCAGTTTTGTGACCAATGTTCAGCCTGGACCTATGTATAGCTTTGGTACACTGCCAACTGTGTCAGATTATGCAGCAGGTCAAGAGTTCACTCAATGCAGCCAGGTACAGGTCAGAAGTTCTCTCAGACTAGCCAGGTGCAGGTCAAGAGTTCACTCAGTACAGTTGCTTGAGCCAGCAATTTGTCACAGTTTACTCGGGGCAACTGCCTCTCTCACATAAGTCTGGTCAGCCCAGTGTATCAAACTCTAGAAGTTTGATGTATTGGCCTGATATTTCGACCTGTCTATGCGTCTTTGATGGCTTTCTCGTTCACAAGACAGGTGTTGCCACCTACATTGACTTTTGCACAGTGTATGTGCCTGCTTATTTCTCCAGAGGAATTTGATATGTCAGCCGGAAATTGGGGAAATATATACATATCTTAAAGCTTTGTCGTATACAAAACTGGTGGCACCACCTACAATAATTTTGCACAGTGTATGTCCCTGCTCATTTCTCAGGAGGGGATATCAGCCTGTAATTGGGCATATATATATATATATATATATATATATATATATATATATCTGAAACCTTCGTCGTATACAAGACATGTAGGCCTACTAGAAAAGTAATGGCCCAGCATCGAAGCATTATACCTGGTGTATTTCCCAATGCACAGGTTCGCATTAGGCCTGCAGGCCTTGTTTTATTTTCATTTTTTTAATGAATTCACTGTTAATAGTGGGGTTGCAATGATGTAATGAATATTGTTTTTCTCAAATAATGAATTGAATAAAACTTCTTGATTATGAAATGTAGAGTATACCGTTCCCTTGTACTTGACGAGCCGCTGTTTAAAACGAATATTTCCATGAACGGTAAATAATAAAATCTTGGGAATAGTATGGCCTTACAGAGTAGACCTATAGTTTCACGAAAAATGTGACTCTTGTAACAAATGGAGAATATAAAGTAATACTTGGGTCATAAATTTATTACACTAAGCCATGACTAGGAGTAACTTTGAAAATTTTACATCTGTCTGAAGTCATATATTGGTGAAAAATAGTATATTATAATATCTCAACAGTTTAACCCGATGGCCCCTGCTACCCCAGACACAGTAGGTTTCATCAAAGAACCGACCCTTGCTCACCGCGCCCACGTGGTGGTGTATGTTCTGAGCGCCTTCTGTGTAGAGATAATTCCAGCGAAGATTCATGAAAAAGTCCAGGCAATTCGGTCTCAGGTCAATCGCAGAAGTTAGTTTATTTCTTCTTTCCATCCATCTACTGCCGTAAAATCCGTTCCCTCCATTTACTATGCTAAATGCACGTAGTAATATCAATAATGAAATACGTATGCGTTGTAAGTTTATGTTACATAAACTTATCCTGTGGTATACACATAACGGTAGGTATTCACGTTTAGACATATTTGCGACTATATGTTCACTATAGTATACCTTAACTGTTATAAGTCTTATTTAGAGCATCCATGTGATAAAAAATTATACACTTGTATAATGATAACAAATAGTCAAGACAAGATCCTGAAAGTTAAAGATCATTATGTGTACACACACTTCAAATGCGATGGGGACCCTTTTTGTGCATTTTTGTAATCACAGTGATAATTGTTGTTAAACAAATATTTTTTTTTCTACTGTGCAGAGAAATTACGCATTTATCATGAAACATTCACTGCTATATGAACATTTCATCCTGCCATAGATTTCATTCCAATTATAATTACATGTATCTGACATAAAAAAATTATTTCTGTTTTTTTATTCCAGATCTGCCTCTATTGGTCCTGCTGACACACGTGGACCGTGTGTGCAGCGCAGTAGCCGGTGACACTTCATGCGTTTTCTCCAGCAGTGTTGTGTTGGCGTTCGTTGAACGCGCTGCCGCGCTCATTGGTGTGCCACGTGCTCACATACTTCCGGTCAGAAACTACGAATCAGAGAGCGAGCTAGACCAAAACACTGATATACTGGCACTGACAGCACTGAGGCAGATGCTGAGATTCGCAGACAGCTATTTGGAGGATAGACTGGTGGAGAGGAGGCCTCAGAGAGATTCCACTGGAGAAAGCTCCGCACCTTGTAAGAAAGAAAACCTACTTCAGGAATATTGATACGGCGTTCAGTCATTCGCGTGTACGTCCTCAAATGTATTAAACGTATCACGTGGAATAAAACGTTTATGCATAAGCTGATCAAACTAGGCTTCAACAGCAATGACTGGAGTGGAACAATTATTTGATTTATTTGATTTTAAGCATATACTTAATATAATGCAAATGTGAACTCGTGACGTGTTGTTATGGAGTATTTGTACCACTACACACTTATTCACTTGTACTGTCACAAAGCTAGATCCCACCTCATACCTATTTTCTTATCCTTATTATTATGAAGACACTACTGTTATTTCTGATAAAATATATGTTTATTTTGTTTACGCCATAACAGGTTAAAATGACACCTGCCTTTTCATGATTACATATTCAGACATACAAAATAAAATTCTTTGCATTCATTCGGATTAGTGTATAGAAGATAAATAAAGCATATATGGTTAAACTTATACACGTACTATGTCTGGGCAAAATGAAAGAAAATGAGTTTATCAATTTAAATTTTTTACCAGGAATAAGATGTCCGAATATCTGTGTGTGTTTCACCCTCAAATTTGTGTATGAGACTCCGCTTTTTTTTAGATTATTGAGACACTGTGACCACCTTTTATATTGCAGAATCACATAAAGACAAACAAGCCGAAGCTTTTTAAAAAATGAATGCAGGTAAAGAAAATGAAAGTAACAAATGTGATACCTGGCCATGGCTTATTTGGAGATGGGACTTTATCCATTATTATCCACCAATCGCCTAAACTGCTTACGTTAATTCACAGTAGAATTCAAAATCCCTACAATTAAACACAGCACGCCCTATGGAATTGTTAACTTAATATATCCAGTTTCCAGAATGACCCCTGGAATGAGGCCTATGGCTTTCATCTTAAGTCACGTAATCTCCAGAATGCGGTTTTCGGTATATTACAATACTTATCACACACACGCCTTCTGCTGTCGCACTGAGATCAGCCAAACGATGTTATACATATTTGCGAACCACTAACCTCTGGTTTTAGGTTTATCCCCCCCCCCCCCCCCCCCACCACCATGGCCAAAACGGAAACCGCTCAAACGGATGGATTCCCACTTGGTCTTAGTTGATGTCTAGGGGTTTGTGTCACTCGCCCCGCCTTAAAAATGTTCTCTGAAAGTTTCAAAAAAAATCGCAAATACGCACTGTCTACAATAACAAATCAATCATCAAGTAGACTAAAAGATACATGAATACATATTACATGGGTTACATATGTATATAAGTAGGATGGTTCTATTATCGGTCACTTCTCAGTACATTTATAACAATATAACACCATTAAACACACAGCTAATGAGGTCGCTCGGCTGTGGTCACGTGTGGCCACAGCCAACCAGCGTTAGGCCACCCCTGTTTGGTTGTTAAGGGCCACTTAACTTTTAAACGACCACAAACAAAGGGGTCGGCGGCAGCAACGACACGCATTTTTCTTGCCCACCCACCCTACCCAATCTTACCCTGTAGTTTTAATTTTCAGCAGGTGCATATATATGTATGTACAGATATACACGTGTATATACACGTGCATGTATGCAGGTATAGGTGTATATATGTTGTGTACCGTTGCACTGAGGTTGGTTTTCTTATCTTTTTTTTTAACCGAGCTCAACCTGTGGAAAAAATATTATATCAATATACAAGAGCTACTAGATAATAGATACTGGTACAACTTTATTAGCAGGGATACATGATAACCTTTACCATATCAGATTTAGTTTTTTAGGGTTAATTGTAGAATGTATGCAGCAGCAGACTTTGTCACAATTTTATGTAAAAAAAATATGGTTTTTTTTTTAGCTCAGCTGACTGTAAATCATCTGAGCTTTAGCAATCACTCTTTGTCCGTCGTCCGTCCGGTCGTCCTGGCGTCTGTCCGTTAACAGGGCACAAATCGTAACCGCTGGATCTAGAATCTTCTTACTTGACATCCAGAGAGGTCCATGAAAAATCTCGAAGGAAACCTGAAATTAGGTCTCTGTTACCCATATTAAACCAGCTATGAGGCTCCAAAGTACTCCCAGAATAATTTCATACAAAAGCTCAAGTATCTGAACAACTAATGCATTGATCACCATGATTCTTTGCATGGATATTGATCAATGAGTGTTTCATCAGTTTCCGCAGACTGGTGGCGCCACCTGTATTTTTCGAATTAATACAATTTTTTTTCTTTATTTTTAAGACCTTTAAAGATGCAGTAATCTGTTAACAGGGCAAAAAATCGTAACCGCTGGACCTTGAATCTTCTTACTTGACATCCAGTGAGGTCCATGAAAAATCTCGTGGAAAACCTCAAATTAAAGTCTCTGTTACCCATATTCACCCAGCTTTGAGGCTCCGAAGTACCCCCCCCCCCCCCGATAAATGGCAGTTTTATACAAAAGCTCAAGTATCTGAACAACTAATGCATTGATCACCGTGATTCTTTGCATGGATGTTGATCATGGAGTGTTTCCTCAGTTTCTGCAGACTGGTGGCGCGACCTGTATTTTTTATTTTTTTATGATTTTTTTCTCTATTTTGAGACCTTTAAAGATGCAGTCATCTGTTAACAGGGCACAAATCGTAACCGCTGGATTTTGAAAGTTCTTACTTAAAATCCTGAGAGGTCAATAAAAAACCTCTTTGGAAAGCTTAAATTAAGTGTCTGTTACCAATATTCTTCCAGCTATGGGGCTGTGAAGTACCCCCCCCCCCCCCCCAGAAAAGTTGAAAAGTTCATAGAAAAGCTCAAGTATCTGAACACTAATGCATTGATCACCATGATTTTTTTGCATGGATATTGATCATGGAGTGTTTCATCAGTTTCTGCAGACTGGAAGCGCCACCTGTATATTTTTTATTTTTACGATTTTTGTTCTCTATTTTTGAGACCTTAAAAGATATTGTCATCTGTTAACATGGCACAAATAGTAACCCCTGGACCAAGAATCTTCTAACTTAAAATCCAGAGAGGTCCATGAAACAATCTCCTTGGAAACCTGAAATTAGGTCTCTGTTACCCATATTCTTCCGGCTATGGGGCTGCGAAGTACCTGCCAGAATAATGGCCACATTCTGTTGCCACAACAGACCACAAATAAAGTTCCCCCATTTACCAAGTACTATATGGTTGTCACTTGTTCTTTGTTTCCCTTGCATGAGTCGATGAATGGGGCTGAGACAGTTGGGTGACACTAAATGCGTGTCGTTGTGGCCGCAGACCCACTGTCTTTTCAAAGTTAAGTGGCCCTTAACAACCAAACAAAGGTGGCCTAACGCTGGTTAGCTGTGGCCACACGTGACCACAGCCGAGCGACCTCATTAGCTCCCCTAAAATCCCAGTCACTTTTGTGGACTGGTCACTTAAACACATGAAAAAAAGGTATCATCATGCACGCAACTACACATAAATCAACAACATGACCATAATAACATATCAAGTATTTCATTATTTTGTGTATCCATATCAAGAGTTATATTCATACATAGTAACATGTGTTACTACTGTTTACATCTTAAGGATCATTTACATGACACGACTTAGGAAGTCTGCTGCATTGTTTTACTACCCTGAATAGATTTCACATTGTATCCATTCCTTTAATATCCAACAAAGCCAATAAACGGTCATCTCTTCTTCTGAGACGGGTCTGGCTACTCTATCAATCTAGCACACATTGCCATTTATGTCATTCTTCAGAGATTACGGTTTACACTTAACTGGCTCATCGGATGTCAACTGAACTCTACGTTCTGCCAAGTTAGTGGTACCAGGTACATCACTGTGCACATCATTGTACTTCCCAATAACCTGTCTGATTTCAGCTTTCTGATCTGGTCTTGTCTCAGCCCCTATCACTACATCACTGATAGATTCTTTAGCAATACATGTTCCTTACTCCAATAACTCATCACTATTGACTGTATTCTGTCTATCAGTATCAGTTAGCTCTAAAACTGTCGTACAGGCTACTTCTAACAAAGATTCTTCAGGTTTCACGTAAACTTGTCCATCTGTCTGCTCAGACTGTTTAACCTGATTCCTAGTAGTGACAGCCCTGACATGCCACTCAAGGTCTGGATCATGTCGCTGACGAACCCCCGCACTATTTTCAACAATCAAATCGAACATGGGACTGTCTAAATAAACTGCCTCTATTTTGTCCTCATAGTACGGTGTGTCTATGTCTACCATCTCAACGCGTTGTTCACTATCATGCTGATCAAATCAAATGAAACGTATCTAACAACGTTACCTACCAGACCAGTCCTGACAATGACACCATCGCACTCGGTCTCTCATCATAATTACATAACTGTCGCCCACTCTACCCTGGGTTACTGGTAATCGACCTTGGGACCATGCAATTACCCGAGCACTAGCATAATATTACGTATACATCGGTCTACCTCCGCAGTCTGAGCTAAGCCTGTCTCCCCCTCTACGCTTACACCCGAGTTAATCACAGTCTGACTAGCGTTCTGGCTTTCTTGGCCCTCATCTCTTTCACTATCCCGTGTCGTCACATTCCTGCAATCTCGCGCTTAAAGGCAGAACCTCCCACTATTATAGCATTTCCTACAATTCCGTGCTATATGACCAATCTTCCCACATTTAAAGCAACAGATCCCTTGATCAATCAATTTAAAATCTGATGCTCCTTGACCTGCAATCCTGACTGCATTACAATGTGTAACTGCCTATTCGACAGTATCTGGCCACTCGGTGGGTACCGGTTTACATTTGACTTAACAGGTTGTCTTCCTGCAAGTTGTCTGTTTCTGGCAACTAAGAAATTTCCTGCCAGCTCAGCCAAATCTGACAAAGTAGCTGGGGATCCCTGGCGCAGGTGGATTGCTAAACACTGGGACAAGAGTTAAAAAACTTTTCTTCCACTATCAGATCAAAGAGTCCCTCAAATGTACTCTGTGTGTGTGATAACACTATCAGTCTATCCATATAACCCTGAAGTCTAACAATAAATTGAACAGGACTCAGAGATCAAGACTTTCTGAGTCCTCTGGTTTACATTCTCTAAATCTGACCCTAAAACCATCTTCTGTGTAACCATATCTAGTCAAAAGAGCAGTTTTTACAACACTTAACACTTGCTACTAGACAAACGACAATAATTAGCCGTGACAAATACGACTCAGTTAGGGCCCCCTACTGAGTCGTGACACAAGCCAAATTTAGAACAGCCCTGCAAGTCCACGCCACGCGTTATAACCGTCTCTCCTGCATATAGTCAGCAGGCAGACCGCAGGCAGAAATCTCTCATACGTGCAGAACAAAATGCGAATATATTTGGTTATAACGGAACATTTCACGCACATGGTAGGTGTCGTTGGAGAGATAAGAAACATATGAAAAGGTCTAGTGGGTTTATTTGAAGTGACACGATACTTGTAAGCAATGAGGCGTTGTCAAAAATGACGAAAATATTTGCATCCTCATCCGGCCTTATGATGCGATCCTCAGAGTTAGATGTCCAGGCACTCTGGCAAGCCAGTTATCTAGCCATAATGTCAAAGGGCCGATCTGGCGCTAGACAATAATAATCTAGCGCCTTGCCTGGTAGGAGCGCTGAAAACCGGGTCGGCTAAGACTCTCTCTCTTCCAGTCGGCTTGTTCGGCAAATTTCTCGAACCGCATCAGGTAGCCGCCCAGGTCATCCCTCCCGTCGACGAATCGGGGTAACGTTGGACCTCGTACATCCCCGGTCGTCAGTGGTGTCTGGGGCTGTACAGTATTCTCTTGCAGCTGAGTTTCTTTTTCATCATCAGGAGTTCATATTGTTTCTTCTCCCGCTCTATCTCCAACAGCAGCAGCTAATGTTGTCTTTCTTTTTCTTTTCTCTCTCTTTCTCTCTCTCTCTCTCTCTCTCTCTCTCTCTCTCGCTCGCTCGCTCTGCTTGTTCCCACTCTCTGACGCTGACTTTCCTCTCTATCAGCGGTCATCTATACACATTCCACAAAACATCTAACGCCTTCCTCGGCTAAATAAACGCTATCTCCTAGGACCAACAAACCTCCTAACGCAGAACTCGACCAACAGTCCGCCTAGCGCAAGTCTACGTCTCACGACACGTCCTCTGCAGAACGATTCTATTCTAACTGACCTCTGCGGCTTTGGAGACGGCTTAGGTATATACCTGCCGCAAAGAAATTTCGGGAACGTTCTAGTCAACGATCGTTCTACAGACTTATATACATGGAAATTACCATCTAAGCCGCCCAGAAACATCTAGACATCAAGAATCTTTGTCAGCCAATCATTACAAGCTGTATCCTAGAAAGTTCCTTTGCTTTATACATAATCAAACCAATCTACTGATAAACACAACCAATGATAAAAACGATAAACACAACATCATAAAATATTACAAATTATTGTTATCATTAGTTGTGTTGATAAATAGATCGGTGTGTTTATGTATGGAACTTACTAGACTACGGTTTGTTATGGTTGGCTGACAGAAGATTCTGGATGTTGTGACGTGTTGTCAATCGAGAGGTCTTTGTAAGTATGCAGACGGGTTGTGTGGTCTTTGTAGCCAGAAGTGTTTTGTAGATTTACGCCAGACGGGTTGTGTGTCAATTACCGCGTCCCGGACGATTATTGTTCCTTGGAGATTTATTTAGCCAAGGATGGCGTTAGAAGTTTTGTGGACTGTATATATTTGTGAAGTTACAGCCAGTTAGCGACGGGCGAAGGCCAAAGAACTGTGGAAGAATTGTATTGTACGATTGGAGCCAGTCTACGACGGCGGTGAGCAGTTGTTGGACGTTATCGGAATAAACCTGTGTTTTGTTTACCCTAAACTAGCGTTATTATTTGGACTTCTGCGTGAAAGTTCCCGAGAAATATATGTGCGCTGCTTGTGAGTTGTGACAAGAGCTAGGAAACGTTTAGATGTTATACATAATTACGTATTTAAAGATTTTTACATATTTCAGAACTGGCCCAACTTGTCAGTTCTGTTGCTTCGTATAATTCGGATATTCACAACCTTGTCATATAATGACATATAACTCAGTAGTACGGGTGTTACCTGTCTGCCCGGTGTGCAACAATGATCGTGAAACACACCTTTGACCTTCATTGTAGATTTTTTTCCAGTTCATGTATCTGAATTAAGAATAGTTAACTGACCTTGGGCTTGCCGCATTATCATGTGGTAAAGCCCTTGATTTCATCCCCAATGGAATTTATAGACTGGGTTAAATTTTTGACTAATTCCCCGTTCTTCTTCTTTCCAGTAAATAATGTTTTTAAAGTACTTGTGTAGCCAATAATTTGGGTAATTAAACATTTTATTCATTTTGTGTTCAGAAGTCTTATATGTTTTTATGTACGATATCTTGATTCTGATAGTGCTCTCTCTCTCGATATATCAAAATTACTTAAATATATTTACAATTGGAATAGTAGAATTACAAGGATGGTAGAACTGGACGAATTGAAGAATGATAGACCGGGTCAGTTCACAGATTAAGTCAATTCCTTTCCGTATATTTTACGCCATATGGTGTTCTGGTATCTCTTTGACAGGGTGTGAAGCGCCATAACCTTACTTTTCGGTTGTATTCATGTTGTATGAGCCTTTGTTCATCTTTGGTTTAATCTATCATGGCATCCACCACAGTCTGACAGATTACAAAACAGGGCCGACACTTGGCGATCCTACTTAAAACAAGAAATCTGTATTCTAAAGAATGCAAGCCACTGCCGTGATGGGTTTATTCGTGCATAAGTGATAGCAATTTGTGAATATTCCTTGATGACGTTCCTGAATCCGGATCATATGCCGGATCCAAACCAAAATCTAATCGATTCTGCATTGGCCTGTTCCCGAAATGCCCTGAAAATTGGCTGATTATCTGAGTCCCCATAGGTGAAACCTGATCTTTACACTTTAATACATCAGCAAATGTTAAACAAACTTCACCAAAAGAAAAAGGTGAAAACAATATAGCAAGAAGACCATGCTAAGTGAAATTAACACCCCGATTTCAGCATAAAATGACTTGCCCGGTTAAAAAACAGCTGTGACACTGAAACGTACAAGGTGTAATGGTAACTTGTTCGTTTCAAGTCCCTCGACGCACCTGTATGCACTCAGTAAAAAGGTGACGACAGTTGCACCTTTATTTTGTTTGCCTCTTCAGCATTTGCTCAATGGAACGATAGATTCTATTTAAATACCAGCTTATACCCGACTTGCAGTTACATCTCCCATACGATACTCTTCAACTAAAAGCTATACCAAATTGACCATATGAACGATTGGCATTGTGTTGGCATAACCAAACTTTTTTTTTCAAAGCAATTCAAGCGGGCCGCCCATTTGCCACAAAATTTTACCAAAACCAAATAATTAAAATATATGGATATATACAATATATTGTTTTATTTGCTTTTTTAAGTTCAATATAAACAAGTTAAGATACTAGCCAAGATTCACACGATTGACCGATGTTTGGAGTTGGCTGGCAAAGGGCTACTGAGGAAACCTCTGTACAGTTTTATTTCCCCGCCCACGGTTTCTTTTCTGCGGGTATCGTCAGGTACGGATTAGCGAACAAATGTGTGGCGCTGATCGTTGATCATTTAAACCATGAAATAATGTGCCACCCAAAACATTATACTACACCAGGATATCTTCAACTATTATAAATGGATGAGTGATGCTCGCCGACGTAAGTTGGTTAGAAACCATGTTTGAGCACCAACGTATATTTGTTCAACGCTAAATTATCTGAGTTTTATTTTTATTTTAAATATTCACAATTACGCGAAAAACATCAAGACAACCACTTTAATAAAACCGTTTCTTCTGGAAAATGGCATGGCGACTTTTCACGGACTTGTGTGTTTGTGTGTGTGTTATATTATACATCATTCCAAAGAGTATGAAATTATACATATTCCTCACAGAATCATGCAGTAAACATGACCCTCATACAAATTTTACGCTCGCCAAGCAAAATTCTAAAGTCGGACGACAAACTAACGAACAAACCACAACATTAACCTCACGAAATGTTATAATTACCATTGCCAGTATGACTGTTACTCGTAGTTATAATACCGAGATTTCTTTCTCCACCTTGTTCATTGCCTGGATTTAATAAGGTTTAAGTTTCAGATCTCCCAGCGGCGTGCTCAGGTGTAACAGTTCTTTGCCGAAAAGCGCTATAATGGGCTCCTAAATTATGAGCAAGAAATGATCTTTATATGTGGTTATGAATCTCACCATTCTCTGCATACCAAATTCTGTAAACTTTTATTAACATTTTCCAATTTCTTCTGAGAACATGAAAACTGCTTTTTAGATTTCGTAACACTGGTAAATCAGGGCCTTGTAATGGGACAAAGTATCCTTCACCGTGTGAGATCAGATGTTGTTTGTGCCCACATGAAATAATATGATGTGAAAACTTTCCACTGTGACCTGGCCTGTATGAATTTTGAAACTGGTATCAGAAATCGGCAACAGGACAACTACCCCCGGACAATTACCCCCGACGATTACCCCCTGGACAATTACCCCCCAGACAATTACCCCCCGGACAAGAGAGAGAGAGAGAGAAGAGAGAAAAGATAAAGAGAAAGAGAGAAGGGTTAGGGTTAGGGTTAGGGTTAGGACAAAATTTAACCTAAATGTATGAAAAATTATGAAAAGAATGAAAATGTATAAGACATTCTAGACTTTTCTAAAATAAATCTTGATTGAAGGTTCTGTAAGGAACTCTACACCAAGGGTTCCTCCTAGAACCTTTCAAGGTTCCCCATTCAGCCCATCGTGAAGAACCTTGAAGGTTTCCAGTAAGAACCTCTGACGAGGTTCCTGATGGAACCTGTATTAGGGTCCAAACGGTTCCATAAAATAACTCTAGGGAAGTGCCAAAAGAAGCCCCGTCTTTAAGGTTCCAGCGTCTTCACTCAGTCCACTCTGAAGAACCCTTCAGGAACCTAGCCGGAACCCTTTTTCCTTGGATTGCTCATTCCAGGGGTCGTTATGGAAACTGGATAAATTAAGTTAACAATTCAATAAGGCGCGGTGGAATTTTTGATTAAACTGTGAAATAACGTGAACATTTTAGGCGCATGGTGGAAAATATATGGATGAAATGCCATATCTGGATGGACCATGTATGGTTAGGTATTTGTCATATTTGTAAATACTTTCATTTTTAAAAGCTTCGTCTAGCTTATCTTTTTGTGTGATTCTGCAAGAGTAAATGTTGTCACAATGTATCAATATTCTGGAAAAAAACCTGGAGGCTCACATAAAAGTGGGAGGGTGAAACACACACAGATATTCCTCGTTAACTTTGAAATAAATAAACTCATTTTCTTTTATATTTCCGAGACATATCCAGAGTTCAAGTTTTATCATATAAGCTTTATTTATCTTCTATATATTAATCAGAATGAATGCAAAGAAGTTTAGTTAACATGTTTAAAAATTTAATCGTAAAAAGACAGTTGCCATTCAAACATACGGTGTAAGCAAATTAAACATCATAGTATTGATTAGAAGTAACGAAGTGTCATCATAGTTGCAGAAGATGAAGAAACCAATATATGGTGGGATCTAGCTTTGTGATATATACGTACAAGTGAATAAGTATGTAGTGGTACAAATACTAAATTTTACAAAACGTTACGATTTCACATCTGCATTTAAATCAGTATATGCTTATATTAAAACAAATCAAATTATTGTTCCACTCCAGTGATTACTGTTTAAGTCTACTGTGATAAGTTAACGCATTAAATTTCTTATCTCACGTGCATGATAGTAAACTTGCTTTGCAAATGATATTTAAAAACGAGGACACGGGCGACCAAACTCTATCTCCGTATTCAGGAAGTGGGTTCTCTTTCGGACAACCAAACGCAATCTCAGAATGCATGAAGTGGGTTCTCTTTCGTACAAGGGGCGGAGCTTTCTCCACTGGATTCTTTCTGAGGCCTCCTCTCCACCATTCTGTCTTCCAAATAACTGTCTGCAAATCTCAGCATCTGTCTCAGTGCTGTCAATGCCAGTATATCCGTGTTCTGGTCCAGCTCGTTCTCTGATTCGTAGTTTCTGACCGGAAGTACGTGAGCACGTGGCACACCAAGAAGTGCGGCAGCGCGTCCAACGACTTCCAACACAACACTGCTGGAGAAAACGCATGACGTGTCATCGGCTACTGCGCTGCACACATGGTCAACGTGGGTCAGCAGGACCAATAGAGGCAGGTCTGGAATGAAGAACCGGAAAAACCGTTTTTATGGCATCACGATCCATTCACTGGCACACGGGAAACTTTCAGTCTTGTATAAACATTAACTCGAAGGGAGTAAATAAATTATACCAACAGCATGTGAATAACACCGACCGAGATTATGGTCTATGTGTTGAAGTATATACTTAATGCTACTTGTCTCATAAAGGTTTTGATGATTTCCATGGCCGTGCAAAAATTATTCATTGCATTCTAATTTAAAACTTTTATGGTTTATGCCATTATAAAAATATACCCATAAAAATATTAATTATAAATAATATCGTGCAGTGAACGAATCGATGACCACGGCTGTTATTTAAACGGAAATCAACCAGACTTTTGAGTAAGCCAATTAATTTAGTATCTGAAGGAGCTGAAGTAATTTTTGTTGAAAACCACTCCTTAGAGAACATATATAACGCCCCCCCCCCCCCCTCCCAGCTGCATAAAGCAAGTCCGACTCATAAAAAATAAATAAAATGAACAATACAAATACGCGGCGTGATTATACCATATTAATTTGGTATAATTGAATGAACACGATACCTTAATTTTGGAATTTATTTATTGAATATTTATAATTGTCGGACCATTGAGTATCATACCTACATCGATTGATGCATTCTTAATTTGTTTGGTAATCAGTCCCCGCAGTCCTGAATTCACCCTTGCATTAGTTTGCTATTTCGGTTTTAATGTACTATAGGTGGTAAATATCTTTTACCATGATTACGTTAAGCTTTAAAACCCAAGGAAACGATTGTTTCAAGGCGAAAGTATATCCATGAACAGTGTCCAAAGTCGAAGAAACAAGATGTTCTTTCGGTCCTCTTCTCCACGATGTCTCATCTGTTGGCTTATCCCTGATGCTACCTGGGGGCCGAGTTAGGGTTTGAACAAGTTTCTCTCAAGGCTCACGCGGTTCTCCCAGTTAAGGTAAATTGTTGTTTTGCCCATGCAAAATATGTTTCAATGGATCAGGCATTTATTAAAACAGGTGATCCATGGTGATTCATGATTCATGATGCTCAGCTGAATAGACATGCCCACATTCACAATACTGAATAGGAATATTATCATCTGAATGCAAATTTTGTATGTGGTATCCAAATTCAAGTGTAGCAATTAAGGTTCTGCGAAAACCACAAGAAGAAAAAGCTCATTATAATATGTCCAGCCTATCCCATGAAATCTAGACTTTTTGTATGCAGTCAGCTGAGCTAAAAATGAACATGCATATTTTTTAAAGAAATTCCTGGATGTCAATACAGAAGATTCAAGTTCCAACAGTAAAGTTGGGTATCCTGTCTGACCGTCTTGGTCCTTAATATGCTTTGGCTAGTAATATAGGTCACCATGTCCTAATTTCAGGTTTCCATGGAGATTGCCCAAGATGATTTGGTCTTTAGCATGCAAAATATAGGTCACTATGACCTAATTTCAGGTTTCCATGAAGATTGCCCAAAACTTCCCTGTATATTTCATTGGAACATTCTATGGTTAGCAGATACATTTTGTGACCCTCCGATTTTCAGGTTGCTAAAAATCATGCTCTTGGCACATAGTTTACAGAATATAGGCCACTATGTCTTAATTTCAGGTTTTCATGAAGATTTACCCAGGACCTGCCTGAATGTCATGTAAGAAGATTCTATTGGCTTAGCGGATACAATTTTCGCCCAGTCTTGACTGACTGGGAGCTCAAAATCATTTTTTTCAGCCTTTTCACAAAATATAGGTCACCATGACATAATTTCAGGTTTTCAAGGAGATTGAACGTCTCAAAAATATAGAAAAATGCGTTAAAATTAGAAAAAAAATACAGTTGGCCCCCACCAGTCTTCATGAAATGTTGAAGCACTCAGTGGTCAATATGCACGGAAAAAATCATGACAATCGATGCATTTGTTATTCAGATACTGGAGCTGTTGTATCAAATTTTTAACTATTGTGTGGGTACTTTCGAGCCCCATACATCAAAGGATATAGGTGACAGTAACCTAATTTCAGGTTTGCAATCAGATTTATCATAGACCTAAATGGGTGTAATGAGTTTAACGATTCTAGGCTAAACTGATACAATTTGTGCCCATCTGACTGACTGTGTGCTCATAATCATGTTATCAGCCTGTAGTTAAAAAATATAGGTCACCATGACCTAATTTGAGATTTCAAATGAGATTTGCCTAGGACCCCCCGAGATGAACAGTTAGAAGTTTCTAGATCTAACAGTTACGATTTGTGCCCCGTTAAAATACGAACTGCTTCACCTGAAGGTCTAAAAAAATAGAGAAAAAATTGCGTAAAAATCAGAAAAAAATACAGGTGGCGCCTTCATTCCTCAGAAATTAACGAAACACTGAAAGATCAATATGCATGAAAAAATCAACGGATTAGTTATTCAGAAATTGGAGCTTTTGTATCATTTTTTTAAACTTTAGGGGATGGGGGTTTTTATGAGCCCAATAGCAAAGAGGATATAGGTCAGAGTGACCTAATTTCATGTTTCCATGGGTTTTCAGTTAGAAGGTTCTAGGTCCAGCAGTTACGATTTGTGCCTGTTAACGGACGGACAGACAGATGGACAACGGACAATGAGTGATCGCTAACATGATATAGTGTACGCCTGTTGTGGTTTCCAAACATACTTACTCCTTCGGTTGACTTGTGACCGGATAGCCTGGACTTTGTCTTGGATTTTCTCTGGTGTTTTTTCTACACATGTAGCGCTCAGAACATAAACCACTACGTGGGCGCGGTGAGCAAGGGTCGGCTCTCTGATGAAACCTTCTGTGTCAGGGGTTGCTGGAGCCATTGGGTTGAACTATTTGATATATATATATATATATATATATATATATATATATATATATATATATATATATATATATATTGCTACCTCAATAGCCTTCATCAGAGCAATTTTACAATGTTGAAATCAGTAAACAAACTATGTACATTGCAGTGGTTTGCAAGGGGTAGGGATTGTGCGGAGTGGCGGGAAAAGAAGACATATTATAACCCGGTATGCATAATGTGATTGACTGAAACGTTCGCGTTGATGTCTCTCCTCTGTTTATGCTCATTGACTCTCTCTCTCTCTCTCTCTCTCTATATATATATATATATATATATATATATATATATAGAGAGAGAGAGAGAGAGAGAGAGAGAGAGAGAGAGAGAGAGAGTCAATGAACATACACAGAGGAGAGACATCATTCAACAAGTTTAGTTAAAAAAGTACTCATTAAAGTACTCATGAGTACATTTTGAGTACTCGGTACTCGTACTCGAGTCCTTTGAAAAAAGTGCAAAAGTACTCATACTTGTACTCGAGTACTTTTAAAGTACCCAGTACTGGTACTCGAGTACTCTAAAAGTAATCGGACCTAACGCTGATATATATGTGTGTGTATGTGTGCGTGTATTCATGCAAATACCACATAAAATATGCTATGCCATAAAAGAGTAATTCGTCAGCAAACATGCAGTTAACGTGAGAGCGACATTATCATGTTTTGGTAAACACCATTGCCCCTGTGACATACTAGGATATATGATTATATATGATTCTTTCTAGCTTGTTAATCTTCATGATCTTGGGTATACAAACTGATAATTAGCGCTGGACCCACACAATATAATAAAATTGATATTCAAACAGACCTAAGGCTTTATTATTCAGTTTCTCCATCGATATCATTTATAGGCTTGGAATAATATTTCTTGATGAAAGAAAGTTAAGTAAAACTGACCTGGAAAAAATCTGGAATATTTCCATCCAAAACATACATGAATTCATGAAGGTCGAGACCAAACCGCTCCTCCATCCCAATGGTGTCCCACAGGCGAAAATTCAGAGTGGTTCCGGAAGCGCGTATTGCATATTTTCGGTGCTGCAAATGGATAATATTAGATTACAGCTTGCCAAAATGCGCAGATGTGTACATTCCTCAACCAAAAATTTATATTCTAAAACATTTAACGGAAAGGGTTTTATTGTAAAGCTAGAAATCTGCATTCTAGAAGCCTCCGCCATGTGGTGATGTGGAGTCCCTGTTTTGGGAAGCTTCCAAATCGTGTTTGCATTCACTTATTCGGCCCATATTCCCAGGTTCATTCGTGAATAAGTGACAAGTTTTGTGAATAATCCTTGGTAACGTTACTGAATCCGGTCCACAAATGCCGAGTCCATACCAAAATATAATCAATTTTTCTTTCACCCATTCCCGAAATGGCTGTTAAATTTCATGAGATTCCGTTCATGATTGCGTGTGCTATGTGGTGAACAAACGCACCCACAAATGAACGTTAATCACTGAAAGAGTGGCCAAGAGTGAAACATATCAAACTGTTTATGCGTTCTGATAAATGGTCAACTACAACAAAACCTGACCTGCAAACAAACATATAGATCGAGGGAAGAAACCTCCGCACCAAAAAAAAGAGGTGGGGCAAGGCTTATAGGTAAAGGTTATTTTAAGCAGTCCAGGTGCCCTCTGCCATACCTACAAATATCGCCCGTACTTTGAGGACGACTGTTATATTTTTATCCATTGTAAAGGTATTAATTTCACCTTAGTTGTGAGACTGTGAGGACCCCTTCCCACGACAGCCTGTGACGTCACGTAACCTCGGTAGACGGAGCTGATGGTGTTAAAGAAGCTAGACTTCCCGGCTCCCGTGAGACCAAACATGACGATATTGGTGTGAGGCACCTCTGTCTTGTCTGCTGGTTTGTAGTCTGTCAGCCAGTCCTTCAAGGAGCTGCGTACCTTCAAGGAGCCACGAACAGCGATAATGATATGATATGATATGATGTGATATGATATATGATGATATTTATGGGTAAGTTTTACATTATTGGCCTCAAGTCATATTGAGCTGTATGTAGGGAAGTGTTGTGTTTCCCCGTCGTCCTGCCATCAGCATGCAGCCTCCGGCCTGTCTTAAAATTACTTAAAATAACAATCATTTTGGTTATGCGGCTTCGCCTATATAGGCTTAGAAGGTTTGAAATTAATATAATAGTTCTGCGAGCCACATGATTTTGAGCAGATTCTTTGGTGTCAGGCTCCTTGGTCATTTATCAACATTTGGACGATTTTTTAAGGGTCAGTTGATTCTGACAGTTTTTCTTGGTTTTATTTTAACGAATGTTTTGTTTGTAGATTTAGGCAGTGTTCGTAGGTTTGTTCACATACCTTCTCCTCCCATGCTGCTACAGACTTTCTCCATGGCTTCTGGCTAGAGTAATTTAGCTTCTTTCCTTTTCAGGCAGAATATTATACATTTATATGTTAGAATTACCAAGCTTAGACCATTAACTCATAATGAAAGAACAAAAGCAGTATTGTGAGTGTTTATAAACATACGTTCACAGATTAAAGCAAAGAAATGCACACTATACTTGTAGGTCTATAATTCGGCCATGTCTGCAGGAGAACACTTTTAAGTTTATCTTTTACGTTTGTAAGTTTGAGTTGCTGTGTGTTTTAACGTACCCATGAAAACTTATCCAGAATGGGATAGAAAATGTAGTAAAATGTATGATACTGACCAAGGAAATAAAGTTATTCTCAAGAGACTTACCAACACCATAAACACGCAGCTCATCTACCTGTCCCAGTTTACCAGTCACATTGGCTTCTGAGTGACCTTCCATGTCGAAAGGAACATCAAGGGAATGACATGAACAGTCAGAATTATCATGGTGTAAAAAGAAGAGCCCCATATCGCTGCATTGATGTGGGACTGCTGGTACTGGGGCTGTTGTTGGTTGTCCAAAACTAAAACCTACCGATGATACTCCAAAACCACCACCCTGGTTACTCCTTTGATTTTTCTGACGGTCTGTCGGACTTCCAAATGATGGGCCACCGGACGGATCACAGTTAATGTAAAGTGCCTTCCCCTTATAATAAGCAGGACTGAAAATATTCCTTTTCTTCAGACGAAAAAGGAATGCCTGTTCATCTTTCAACCATCCAGGGCCTGAGCCCCATTCTTTCTCTGTATACGCTCCGAAAACATAACCCTCGGAATTGCTAGCTATCGTCATGGTAGGTCCCTTGTGGTCGCATTTCTGATGGAACGTGGCAGCCTTCCACCCGTCCGAAGCCGCCGAGTAAAGCAGGTTCAATTCAATGTCATGTTTGCCAATAAGTCCCAGAAGTTGTGCTTCTTCGTCCGCTTCCAACATGACGTCTTTGATCTACAAAAGAACATGTCGGTTAGTGTTTTAATTATTCAGCAGGATGAAGTGTCTGCTAAGTCCGTGTTTGTGACATTGACTGTCCTAGGACCATGATTGTTGCGAAATATATCGTATTTTGTATGGACTAACATTTCCCTTGAAGAGCCAGCCTGATATCCAACAGTAATTAAGAAGCAAGTAAAGATCGATCATCCGTTATGCCGTACTGGACATATATCAGGGCCTACTAATTACTATATGTTACATATTGATGCCGATGAGCCAATGGTGGGAACTAAATTTTGATGCCGTTTAGCCGATGGTCTGAACTATAAATATTAATGCCCTTGGGCCGATGGTATGAATTACATACTGACGTGGGTAGATGGTATGAACTAAATATTGATGGCATGGGCCGGTGGTATGAACTAAATATTGATGCTTGTGTGCCCATGGTATGAACGAAATATTGATGCCGGTGACGCAACAATAATCACAAGAAAGACTCACAAAATACTCGATAATATTTATAATAGCAAAATCATTATTTACAATATGTACAAGAAATAAACGGTATGATGTGGTCACATTCTCAGAAACATTGGACAAGTGAGACAACCATATATTAAAGGGGCCCAGTCACCTACAAAGCATATTGAGTTATGACGAACTGACCATTTTTCTGTGGTCTAGGAAGCGCATAAGACTCGGGCAGCATGGTATGAACTAATTGTTGATACCGATGGGCCCATGGTTTGAACTAATTGCCCGTTTCTGAATACTTGTAAAACCATGAGGATTTATACACATTGCATGTCCGGTGGACCCATGGTACACGTATACTACATACTTTAGTGTCTAGGCCGATGGTATGGACGTGATACATGTATGGATGCCTCTAGGCCCTTGGCATTAAATTTTGGCCATCACTCGAATTGCCAGGGCCTGTTTAATTTATTCATTGATTCATCGATTTATTCAAGGTTTCTTCTCTCAGAAGCAGTTTCCCCAATAAAAGTGGTTTGTCCAAGGACACACATCTGGTTTTCAGTGTATGTATTTCTAAGGTAAATGCATTATATTGTGTAGATTGATGTTCACGGATTTGTCAATTACACCAATTTCACTTTATCTGATGAACAATTATTTATTCACAGGTGATAGATCAACAAGTTTTATATGTTTTACTCTATATATAGGTAATTAATTAATTATTGATTGGTTTTTACTGCATACCTTGTGCTTCAGATGATAATGTGCACCACGATCTTAAATACTTCGGAATTTCAGTCGGAGTTCTGAGAACAAGTTTTCTGGGAACCCTCGTGCACGTAGGAAAAATGGGAATTCCGCAACTGCGTCACGATGCAGAACACATTGCTGAGGGCAAAGTCCACTGGTGTGACACACACACAGCTTAGTCTCTGCAACAGACGCCAGGTGCCGCCACCGCTGGATACATCGGCTTGTTGAAGGGGCGAACCAAGGAATTAATAATGACTAAAAGGAATTGATTTGCTTAATTTTTTGTAAATTTTGTACAATTTGGTACAATTATAAATATTGGAACCCTTATTCACATTTCCTTAACAGTATCCAGGGGCGTAGCCAGGACTGAGTGAGGAGAGGGGCCTAATCATTTGCGGATCAAGATATTCGAGAAAGGGGGGGGGGGGGGGGAGGCATGCTTATATTTATGGGTATGATGAAAACGGGGGGGGGGGGGGAGGAGGAGGAGGAGCGCAAATATTTATGGGTATTATGAAAACTAAGTTTTATATATATATATATATATATATATATATATATATATATATATATACAAGAGTATATGTATGTATGTATATAATATTATTATTAATACTATACGTTATATATTTTAGTGTATGAAATATATAATTTTTCTTAATTATGAACCATGGTTTTATTAAGGTTAATTACAGGTACATGGGGAGGGTATATATATGTATGTATGTATATATTATTATTATTAATACTATACGTTATATATTTTAGTGTATATAATATATAATTTTGTATTTTCAATTATGAGCCATGGTTTTATTAAGGTTAATTATAATTATACAGGTACATGGAGAGGGTATGGGAAGGGGCATACCCCCTCCATTTTGGACATTTTTGGAATATGCAATGTGAAGAGGACATTTTGAGGCAAATTTCACAAAAAATATGAGGATTTTCTGTTCCTATAATACTGTTCTCTTATGTCTTTGCATTATGTAATCTAACTCATAACTTTGCATTATGTAATATGCTCAAGGATGTAAAAGTTCAATCATTTTCAACATGTTAAAGTTGATTTCGCAAAGGCGCATTTACGTTTATAACTTGCAAAATATTATCTTTTAGATGTAATGCTATGAGTAAAACAACTGATTTGTTGAAGTCTTATGTTAAACTTTGCATTTTACCGGAGTCCGTGGTCTCCACAGCACCCAAGACACGTAAAAGCACAGATCGTGAGTTCGAGTACCGGTCTCACCAGAGGAACGGTGAGATTGTTCACGGTCGACCCCAACCGGGGCCTGGCGCTCTGCAGTTGTCCTGCAGCTATTCATAAAAAAAAACTCATCTTTAAATAATGAATTTTAAAGTAATAAACTTCAAATAACTTAAATAAAACCTCATTGCTAATTAATAAAAAGAAATAGGAAAAATGAAAAATTGGGAAAATAAATAAAATGAGAGATATTGCAGCTATAATATCCAAAGGATCCACCATTGATAGCAATGGCAATTAAATGCATATATATATATATATATATATATATATATATATATATATATATATATATATATATATATATTATTTAGACTAAGTGAAATTCCGAAAGAACGGCGAGTACGTGATGCGATCGGAGGGGGGGGGGGGTGCATGGCCCCTTGCGCCCCCCCCCCCCCGGCTACGCCCCTGCAATATCAATATATTTCTATGAATGGAATGTTAATAAAATTAACATAAACATGAAACATCTCTACCAGTTCCACTAATTCAAGCTGAACCCGCCACTGGGGGAAAGCTAGAGATTTTTTTCATCCCCTGACTATATATTTCCTAGTATTACAGTTAAAAAGGTTAAGTAAAAAACGTAAAGTTGTATGGGGTCACAGTTTCAGGGTAGGCGTGGTATGGAAAAATCATAAATAGTTTCAATACAGACTGAAGTGCAATAATGAGTATTTTTAAAAAGTGGCTCATGAGCCACGAATTCAAGGAACCTTGAACATTGCTTTAAATGACTCCAAGAATGCTCAAAATCATACGTTTTACCAAAAGTCCTTAGTCAAGAAGTCTGTGCGATATCTAAAAAAAGAGCTTCATGGCGGACATTTGACAGAACTATGCTGCTCCAGCGCCATCTGATCCAAGGATTGGACCAATTATCCTATACATTGATGATCTTACTGTACTCACTGATGGATGTTAGGATAAACGCTGTTGTACATGCCTACCAATAGCAGAGTTAAAAGCCTACTTCGAGATAGATGGATAGATATCCTATATTTCCTCCGATGTTGAAGATTCACAAAGAAATCATGTGCATAACATAGAAATCAATGAGAGTGCAAACAAAGTTTAAAACGGTCATATATAGTGTACATACAACCGTACGTATCCATATAAGATTTCGAGTCCCACCGATATCCCAACAGGTGAATATCCCCCGGTTCAAAGTGTTATTTGCCGGTACGCCCTTTTTAAATCTATTTTAAAAAATAAACAGCCTCTTCCCTCTGCTTAACAAGAACAGCCAGATCATATGCCGATGGATCAGTAAGTTCGAAATTCCTCCAAATTGGATTGCTTGGATATGCCATCTTTTACTGATCTGCCCGGAGGAAAACTCAAATCTACAACTATCCTTCTCTCCGTATTGTCACTGTTATGGGTACTGACAATAGAGGAGATGTACCTAAAGGCAGCATGAATCGGCTTTTCCCTCAAAGAACCTAAAATTGCTCCGTAACTACATCCTTTAAAGGCATCCCTTACTGCCACACTTCTATTTTTCGCCCCTGAAGATGACGGCGCTAAGTTTCATTCGTGGTCAGCTGGCAAACCAAAATCAACCAAATCACAGACTAAATTATTGTCTCGGAAATGATCCAGCCACATCTATAGATCATATTCGGACTTTAGGCTAGGCTCTACTAACACTGTACTAAATATAAGACCTAATGCATTGAGAAAATGAATGGATCTGGACGTACGTATGATTATAGAAAGGGTATATGAGTATAAACAGGATTACATGGACTATAAACAGGTATTACCCGTCCTCTCATTTCAGCACTGGTATTTTAGCAAAGAAACAAGCCAACACGCCAGACTAATACTTAATACTAGTTTTTTTATACTGAACACGAAACTTAATAAAATAGAGATCTCCCGCACGGCTAATGTTCCAAAATATCTAAAAACAGTATTGTCCTGGTAATAATGGAACCCTCGACAAGTATCATACGTTCCAGAACATGATACTGATCAACACCTGAAAAAAAGAAAACTATGCATTAATATTCCCAAAGAGTGTACCAGAGACTTTTAACTCTCTCTTAGAATATTGCCAGCTATTTCTCCCCAGGAGAATACTAAAACCTTTACAGTCCCAACACAAGCAAACCTAGTAAACGTAATGGTTACCATGTTTAACAAAAAAAAACCTCCTCCTATAGTAGGCGTGACTTATAAAAGTCATATTCTGAATGATCAGTATGTAAGAGAATATGGACACTTACTCTGAATGAAATCAGATATTGCTTCGTCTTCGTCTTGCATATATACAACTCTCGCATTGAAGCCTTTTGAAGGATGGCAACAACAGAACTCTGGGAGTTCAACGGATAAAGAGCATCTACAGGCGCTCATAAAGGTGACATATCGATATAATTTGATACATATTAAGTTTATTTCTATGTATAAATACAAGATTGCTTTTCTATCGCACAAGAAGCACTGGTATTTCATGTTACAGGTCCCTCCAAGTACCGCAGGGTGGACTCTCATCGCCGGATGGAGTCCGTGCATGCGTGTCCGGCTACATGTAGTTATCAAGCACATCCCTCCTCTTAGATAGCCTCTTGCCAAATGATATCCCAGCAAGAGTGCCATAGTGCCTCGGCAATACCAATCAAAACAGCATATTCTTAATCTCAGGTTATAAATACAGCCATTTTCAAGGTAAAGTGAATTTGCAGCATAAACTAGCTCAATATATAGGGCCCTAAATGACCAAAACAAGTGATACAGCTGACTGAACAGGTGATCTACACTTTGAGAGAACCCGCATACCAAAATAGGACGTTCAAGGAAAACCCATACTACCAAGCTGTATATATATGAACCCTGGCAAGTATCACACATGTCGGTGCAAGATCAATATATTTCGTAGTGGATTAACATATATAAATATACATTTATATGTGTGTGTGTGACTGTGTGTGTATTGTTATATTCCCATGCATTCCCAAATGTAGTAAGATAATCACATGTCACAAACCTGTATCAAATCCTACTCGTGTATTGCTCGCTCTTCTGAGTATGAGACCTTATTTCCTTGTGTCTCATTAGACATTTTGCCCAAACATGTTGGACTGGACATATTTTGCTTTGCAAATACACCTGATGGTCTTCCTGCTTATCACTCACCTGTTTGTAATTCTTTACAAAAGAAACCCCTGGGCTTTCTTGTCATACCGTTTCCTTTAGTTTCTTTATTGTAAGATTCATCTGCTCCACCAGTATAATTTAAATGACGTTTTTGACAAAAGGTGCCAGAATCTGTTGTTCTAACTCATAAAGTTCACTACCATATTTTTTTCTTTCCCAGTCCAATAACTTTAAGCTTTCTTAACATAAAGCACGAAGTTTCTATACATAACATTTTATAAGACTCGCATACATAAGTTGAAGTGATTATGTCAATTAGATGGAAAAGTAATGGACCCCACATCGCCCTCCAATATGACTCAACTATACGGAGTGTTTTTTATTCCTCAAAGTACTCTCTTTAATACATAGGATGGTAACAGAATATACCAATGCATGGCCGCATCCTAAACAAATTAAATGGGGGCCTATATGGCGGCCGAGAATAACCTTTTCCAGATGTGATATTTCAGGAGACTTAAGATAATTTACATTTAAAGTTTGAAGCATACTTAGGAATCAAAAATGGTTACCAATTTAACTCCCGCAATAGCGATATAGGGACCAATACGCGAGCTGGTGTCGCATGTTTAAAATTTTGAGCTGGATACACAATGCGATACCACGTTCTCATTCTTCTGATTACAATTCTTCGCTCTGTGCCCACCCTGGTGTTCACACCCAGAAGACCTTGGTATACAAAGCAGCGGTTTAAAGAAAAGGAGACCTGGGACGACTGCAATATATAACCGCTGCGTGAGGAGCGTGCAGTAATTGGTTCGCATCTAAATCGGATTACACTAAACCGGTTTACTTTAGTCTCGAAGTAGTACGCTTTGCGTCCGCACTGCAGTTCGCTTCACAAAGGCCTAATCTATTTATTCAATAAAACGTGAGTCTACTGTCCGCACTTCGTTTTTCATCCGATTTACTGTGACGTAAAAGGTGATATTTCGCGGGAAGGTTGCATGGGTCAAATGGTAGAAATCTGGTTTCACGCAGACTGAAACGGAGATGCCTGTACGCAATAGGAACCGGTTTTCTGTGAGTTACTGTAGATCGTCTTCCAAGCGGACTACAGTATACTGAACTTATACAGGTATTCCAATTTACCATCCGGATTATTTGCTAGTGCTGATACGGCCTTGTGTGAGTTTTTTTTTCATTCACAAACACAAAATGTAACGAATTTTCTTAGACATTCGAATAAATTACCAATTTCTGCTCTAGATTACATATAGGTTACCCTGTCATTAACACAATATTTGATTTTAAACGATTTTCCCCGCCAAGCGAAGTTCTAACTTAACCTTTTTTTTTCTTAAGCTGATCCGGATCCTACGCCGTGTACGGATAAAGCGAGAGCTAGACCAAGTTTGGACTCGATTAAGAGCGGGCATAACGTTATACAACAAAACATCTGATAGAAATGACGCGGGAACAAATCAGTTATAGCCCAATGAAATGTTATGCAAATCATTAAAGGGGCCCAATCACCTATAAATCATGTTGTGTTAACACGAAAAATAGTTTCTTCCCTTTAAAAATAATCTGTACCTGCCAAAATACTGCCCTGAAACCATTTGCTTACTCCTGTAAACAAGTGTTAAAAGCAGTGAACCGGGCGCGATCGCAGGTGTAAACGTAAACACGGTGCATCGGGCCGTGTGCTGCGCGGAGCCACAACACGTGCCAATCAGGAGATGCCCTGACTGACTTTGCTAAAAAAATTAAAAATACATGTTCCCCCTAGCTGAAACACCGTGTGTTGCCCCTCTTAATCGGACTCTGGTCATGCGGCCTGGTTATCGTAAACAGACGTGTTTACCAACACGCAGGGCTATTACAAGGTGTTTAACAGTGGAATGCGAGGAAAAATGAGACTTTGTGCTGGAATGGTTTTGCTGGCAAGCTTTTGTATAAAGCGCTTGAACTGATAGTGTTAAAGAATAGGTATAATATTGCTCCTGATTATGTCCCTTTAAGTTTTAAGGTGGTATCCGTAGTCCGCATGTGTAGTCCGTATGCGTATAGTCCGTATCCGCAAAGATCGTTGTCCATAAGTACGCGTAACGTATGCGTAGTCCGCACTCCGTGTTGAAAGGTACTCGATGGCTGAAGATTTTCTTTCTTTGTAAGCTTTTTGACCATATATTAATTGTACATTTCCAAACTTAAGCAACAAAAGGTTGTTTGTTAAAGTGTTTAAATATTTATATTATATTTATATATTCAAAAAGGATCTTACTTATCATTATTTTACACGTGGTTCTGATGTCTAGGCTCAAGCGTTTGGAAAACACGTGTATGTTAAATAGAGGACAAAAAATTCAACCAAATGCCAATTTTGGTTTCCGAAAGACTGACATAACAAATGACGTTTATACCAGTGGAAATAGAGATTGTTCATACAGCACGGCCTGAGTGGGAGAATGTTTAACCTGAAATTGACAGCGCAAAAATCGCTCCCGGCAGCGTGCGGATACGGACTACGCATACAGACTACGCAAGCGAATGAATGGAAACGGCCCGGTTAAAAAGTCTACAAAGCGATTTTTGAAGACTATGCATACGGACTACGCATACAGATAAATGGAATTGGCCCGGTTAAAAAGCCTACAAAGCAATTTTTGCGGACTATGCATACGGAATACCCATACGGACTACGCATCCGGATAAGTGGAAACGGCCCAGTTAAAAAGTCTACAAAGCGATTTTTGCTGACTACACAAGCGGACTGCGCACATATGGAAAAGCACCTACACGGCGTGTTACACACTCGCCATGCCATGTATAATTTGCCCTTTTACAAGCGGGGCCTTAAACGTGCATCACCAGTCTTAAGCAACATGTAGATAATGAATAAAATTCAAGAAATCAATATAGCTGAGCACTTGAATCATTTTTTATCCAAAAAAAGACAAATGCCAGTAAAATTCAAATATGTCAAGTAACATCCTTTTTGGATAAATGACTATGTGTCCTGATAGCAGACACTAAGGCAACCCAGAAAATTGAGTCACTGCATCAGAGCATGACTGAACGTCTACTGAGCGAATGATAATATAATCATATTATCAATATCACTAGCTAGATGTTATTTATCAAATACCTGCAGCCAGGAAAGTCAAATTTTGATATTTTCAATCGTGAAAAATTACACAACTGTTTCAATTAAAATACATTCCTTTAATTTTCAATCAACCATAGCACACTTTTACATAAACAAGCAATTTAAGCCTCGTGTCCACTTGTATACGGATGCGGTGCGGATAGGTATGCGTATTTTTCTGCATGTGTGTCCATTAGATACGTTTGCCAGTGCAAACTCTCTTTCACCTCTACAAAATGGCACGTTTCTGCATGCGTTTCCGTACCAGTTGGTAAAAAAAAGTATCTACAACGCATAAATGGACACAGTCCTTTTTTTTCTATATGCGCGATTTTAGACGCATCTGCATTCGTATCCGCATCCACAAGCGCATAAGTAAACACGTAGCTTTAAGCAGTCTGTGCAAGATGGAGACTTCGATTGCCATAAAGTGATCATTATTTTAATTTGGACAATTCGATAGGTCTGGTGCAATCATAGTTAATTATCAATCAACCCTGATATATATACCCCACGAAAGGAAATCACCGATTAGGCTCTGGCGGCCATATATTTGAATTCAGACAGGTTTGTTTTAATTCGATAGGCCTGGAGCCATCATAGCTACCAATCAACCCTATGAATTTGAGAAAAAAACAAGCATATTCCGTTAAGATATTGCGCGCGGAAGAAAGCATCACTAACGAACGGACAGAAGAAGATAAGGCGGACAGACGGACCATGCAGTCACTATAGGGCAGCGCTTTTTCAAACGGGGCCCTAATTAACTCTCATTCCAGATGATCAACTTTGTCCGACTTTAAATTCTGTTAAAATATTATATCTGAAGAGACACGTTTGAGCAATGTTGATACAAAGTAATTAGCTATTTAATAAGATAAATTCTACCATCCACAAATGACCACCTTTACTCAGTACATACAGGTGCGCCGAGGGACCTGAAACGAACAAGTTGCACCTTGTAGTTTTCAGTGTCAAAGCTGGTTTTGATCTGTCAATCATTTTAGCTTACACCGCGATGTTAATTTCACGTAACATGGCCTCCTTCGTTCAATGCTATTCGACATCCCAAGGTCAAGCTAAAATCCCTTAAAGTATGGATGATTTTATGTATAATGATGTAATATATAATGATATAACTGAGCATGCACGGATATAGTATTTAATAAGCTTGCTTTTTCTTTACGCAAAACACATGTCACGGGATAATTTCTTCACAACAAATATCAACTAACCACCAATATTTTAAGGATGTGATATGAATCTTTTAAAACATTAATAAATCAAAGCCAAAAGTGATGTTACGAACTTTTAGCGAGACCCTAGACTGAAAAAACAAACGAGACACAGATTTACACATTCCATTGTCAAACATTATTTATTTTACCTTTATCATATATATATATATATATATATATATATATATATATATATATATATATATATATATATAAATTAGATCAAAATTCTAATCTGGGCTGGCCCAGTTTCAAATCAGTCCAGACCAGATTTAAATCCCGAAGTCTTCACCACAGGATTTTAATCTGGACCGGCCCAGATCAAAATTTTAATCTGGGCTGGCCCAGTTTAAAACTGGTCTAGCCCAGATTAGAATTTTGATCTGGGCCGGTCCAAATAAAACTTTTGATCTGGGCTGGCCAAGTTTGAAATTGGGCAAGATTCTAATCTGGGCCTCGACATATATATATATATATATATATATATATATATATATATATATATATATATAATTACAGTCAGTGTGTAAAATCAGTCAATTTGTAAATTGCCTGAGATTTTCAGTCATTTTACAAATTGCCTGAATCATTCGAGCATTTTATAAAGACTGACATTTTCAGGCATTTTGCAAATTGACTAAAAAATCAATCAATTTATTTGACAGATTGACTGGATTCGATTATAAATATATTGTATTTTTGTATATTTGGTGATTTACATATGCAATGACGTTGGTCAGAGGGGTAGGTCTAACCACTAGATATATGTATCAATTTCGCTGATACTTCATTAGGCCGCCCACCTTAGGAAGGGAATATACTGCGGGAGATTCATGCAGGTTGATGATTTTATATATATATATATATATATATATATATATATATATATATATATATATATATATATCAATTGTTTTTAGGTTTAGGACGCCCCTCCGACTGTAAACCATTTAATTTAAACGATTTAAATGTTCCTCTTTTATAACGCCCTATCTTGCGTCAGATCTCCAATATTAATTATTTTCAAAACTGATCTGTAGGGACAACAGTAGTTCTAGGTGATCGCTCGCCAATTTGGAACATCTTATTTGTCTTTGCTTTTGTTGCAAGGTTGATTATCTTTATTATTTTTTTTTCTCTTATAATGTTTGACACAGACCGTAAAACTCTACCGATAAACTCTAGGTTTTGGATGTAAATAAACATACTTAAACATTTTTTATCAAATATATGTAAATACTATAGATAGGCTGTAAATTCCTCTCGGACAATGGAAATGAGGCTGTCGTGACCTGTGCTTCATGACTTGCCAGCGTACGTCGGGTTCCTGAAGGTTGTAGTTGCCTTCTTAAAGATAGGATTTTCTCCCTAGTAAATGATAATTAATATGAAGTCATGTGATTTCAAAGAAAAATGTGGTATAGATTTATGATTGACGCATGTCAAGGAAGACACATAATGTAGTCGTTATTATGTTATTAGTTTTACAAATAATTCAAGGTAATTGGATTATTCATACACGCGTCAGGTGCACGGCGGGCCAGTAAAGTCCTCACATGAATAAATGCTTTATATTTAGAATCGTTTTACATTCTCTTATGTTACATGATGAATGAATAATTAACGGACACCACTCAAATTTGCGTAATTTATTGTATTTAAATGTTACATTTTTAATTTTAATAAGAGAATTGTGAAAATATTAATAATAGATAATCTTTACATAGAGAAATTGCTAAATAAGATCCATATTCTCAAAAATTACTTAGATTACATACAAAATTGTAAACAGCTAATTATATAGTCACAAAAGATCTTGTACACGGAGTGAGACCAATGTCAAGAAAAAGACAAGAACAACTCCTACTGTCTCCCATTTGGCGTTCATACGTTCCCGTTCAAATTTAGCAAACTCCCGGCGATCCCCCATGGTGACGAGCAGCTTCCACACGAGAATCAAAGCGAGGCCGATCACGATGATGCCGAGGATGATGCTGAGGACGATGGCCAGGATGTTGACAGGCTTGGGACATTCTGTGGTGTGGAAAGAAAAGGATGAGAATGTGGAGTGTAAAGGGAACACAAACAGTTTAGGTGGGGGCACCACATCATACGATAACACTAACAGTGTGGTGTGGGGTACTACATTATACGATAACACCAACGGTGTGGTGCGGGGTACTACATTATGCAATAACACGAACGGTGTGGTGTGGGGTACTACATTATACGATAACACGAACGGTGTGGTGTGGGGTACTACATTATACGATAACACTAACAGTGTGGTGTGGGGTACTACATTATACGATAACACGAACGGTGTGGTGTGGGGTACTACATTATACGATAACGCGAACGGTGTGGTGTGGGGTACTACATTATACGATAACACGAATGGTGTGGTGCGGGGTACTACATTATACGATAACACTAACAGTGTGGTGTGGGGTACTACATTATACGATAACACGAACGGTGTGGTGTGGGGTACTACATTATACGAAAACACGAACGGTATGGTGTGGGGCACTGCTTTATACGTTGGTGAACGGTATACTGCATTACGCGATAGTTCAGGAACATTGGGATGTGGAGCTGTACATTATGCGACAGCACAAACGGTATGGGTGTGGGAACAACAATATACGATGTCACGAGCATTCTGGGTGTGGGGCACTTAATTATATGATATCGCGAACGGTCATTATAATTATCATCATTAGAACTTAGGCCTCACACCATGAACCTGCATAACATCTTTTTACTTTTTTTCGAGTGGCTGCAATTGAAGGTTTTATCTTCGTCAATAAACAACTTGAAATATAAAAAGGTTATATTATCAAATCAATCAATTCAAAACAAATCAAACAAAGAAGAAAATTTTTCGAAAAAGATGAAATACTGATAATGGTTGTGTCCTGAGAGTTACAAAATAACATTGTCAGTAAAACCTTTGAAGCATTTATTTTTGTTGAATGAAAACCGATTAAAACTTAAACTGATGTTATTTGAAGGTCTCCATAACAACCCAGGTTCTATGGTAATGTATCAGGGCAGGGTGAATTTTGCAGTTCCTGACATTTTCAGTTTGCTTTTTAGTTAATACCATGTGATAAAAAAGTGCCATAATGCACCCATTATCAGTAGTACTAATAGTGGCAAAAGAATATTGCCCGGAAGAATCATGAGCCAACCTTTTGTTTGCTGAGCTTGCACTTTGTTGGTGTTGTACTCGTACGTGAAGAAGTATTTGCAGTTGTTTTCGTCCACAAACTCGCAAAGTCGTCTGTCATCCAAATCTGGGAAAGATACAAAATATACAGAAACAAAGTTTCCATCCGAGACACCCCGTTTCTACATTTCATATTCTACATTAAATGATTGGATTAGTTACCTTTCTCTGTGCCAACTTTCAGTTGCATACATACATACATATATATATATAATTTTAATATAAGAATGTTCAGACCAAAGTGCGCGCAGTGTATTGGAGTTCTAATCTGTTGAGTCCCGCTCTCATCATTCGGAATATTCTGTCACGAAAGTTACATGTATATGATTCTAATAAAAAAAACTTTAAATGAAAACAGTGATTAAGTGGACTGAATTCTTAAGCAAATGTTACACGACCACTACATAAGTTGTGTAAATTTCATGTCACACCCCCTGCACTTGTTGTGCGCTTGGGCACGGTTTGAATAAGATCTCTTCTGTAATTTTAAGTATAAATCTGCTGTGACTAACATGGAGGCATAAGGACGTGTCAGTGAGGGTCTCCGGAAAACTTTATTCTTGTAGCCTGAACATTTTGGAATTATGCCACCAAAATCACAAAGAAAACCGAGAGGGGCAGATAAGGTTAGTGATACCGATATGTCCGAGTCCATAGAGGCATATTTGTCTCGAGAAACTGAACAGCCACCAAGCACACCGTCAACAGGTGAATTACCTGATGCGAGCCATGTGGGTATCCGTGCCCTTGAGGACCGGTTGACCAAGTTAATAACAACAGTGGCCGAAAGCATTAAGACTGAGTGTGAAAAGATTCGTAGAGAATTAGGTGAACAGTTCGAAAACACAACTCAACAATTACAGGAAAGCGTAGAATTCACACAGCGAGAGGTAGACAGTCTTAAAGAAGATAAAGATAAACTAGAGAAGAGAGTTCAACAACTTGAACAGAAATTGACCGAAAATGAAACAGAAATGAACTCATTCAAAATAGAAATGCTAGAAGCTGTAAATCAACTGGAGAGACATAGCAGAGAATACAATATTCGCGTGAAAGGGGTAAAAGAGGAGAAAGGAGAAAACATACGGCAAAAAGTGATTATTGCTTTAGAACAGCAAGGTGCGGGTAGAGCAGACGAACTGAGTGAAAAGATCGAGGTGGCGCACAGAATTGGAAAATTGCAGGATAATAGAGACAGACATGTTCTTGTAAGACTGTATAGCAGAGAGGATAGGCGAGAAATATTGTTCAAAACGAAAAGAAGAGGCCCAGATGGTAAAAATATGATAGCTGAAGATTTAACAAAGACAGACTGGGAATTAAAGAAAAAGGCTTTACCTCAAATGAAAAGGGCGCACAACGAGGGAAAAAAGGTCAGATTTTACCGGGGAAAGCTGATTGTGAATGGGAGATTTGTGGCAATTGAATAGAGACACCCAGTAACGGTGAAAATAGGTCCTAGTGACCAGTAAAGAGGACCCAGAGATTTGCATAGACATTTAAACTTTGTGGTCAGTACGAAACCGCAAATAACATTAACAATAGACTTGGTTTCAAAAACAGTGGGCGTCTAACTAAGCAAGAGTGCCTCCTATCGGATATTTTCAAAACAAGAACTAGACTTATGATACGATAGCGCCATCTGTAAATTACACATCTCTCTCGGGATAATAGAATCATATTTAAATAGGAAGCTGCAATTTAAAACAATTATGTGGCTATTATTATTATAATTATTATTATTATTATTATTAATATTAGTATTATTAGTATAATGATTTAATTTGTAAGAACAGGCATTTGAATTTAACTATAAATTTTTAATTTATAAACACAAATTTAATAGAAATAATGGAGACCACAGTGTTAGTCACGAAAATACATCGAGCTATTGTTTTAGACTTTGGTTCGATGATGAGATCACATGTTTACAGTGTCTTTAGAAAGACACAAAAAATTAGAGAAACAAAGTCAGATGTATTTAGTTATGGTCATGTTAGAGGTAAATTGGAAGCATTCAAAAATAGTTTTGATAGTGATATGGTCCAGAAGACTTTGATATTGTATGAATATATGTGGATATATATATGTAAATGTAAAGGGAAAAGAAACAAAAAAGAAACAGTTAGTTTTAATATTCAGTTAAAAGAGGTGAACAGAAATATTTTACGAAAAACTTACAGATACGCCTTCTATAGAAATTTATGTTTAGTTTGTATTCCTAGTGGAAAAACCTCAACAATACATTGACAGATATAAAGATATTGAGTATTAATGTTAGAGGTTTAAGAAATTTTAAAAAGAGAAGATCAATTTTTACTTGGGCAAGGAAACATAAAGCTGGGATAATTTTGCTACAGGAAACGTATAGTGAACCAGTAGATGAAATCATTTGGAGAAATGAGTGGGGAGGAAAGGTTATAATGAGTCATGGTAGTAAGCATAGCAGAGGGGTAGCATGTTTTATATCAGGGCAGTTACATTATGATTATAAAGTTTTATATAAAGATCGTGAAGGAAGGTTAATTATCTTAAGATTAGAAATAAATGAGACTACCTTTGTAATTGTGAACATATACTCTCCAAATGAAGAGAGTAAACAAGTGCAGTTTTTTAAAGCATTTTGTAAAGAGTTGCAATGGCTTAACATTAATCAGGATGAAAATATAATAATAGGAGGTGATTGGAATACAGCTCTAACAATAAAAGACAAAAAAGGTGGTACAAATATTCTAAAAGAAAGGGCAATAAAAGAAATAATAAATTTAAAAGGAAACTTTGATCTACAAGATATATGGAGGATAAGATACCCAGAAGTAAATCAATATACCTGGAGACAGGCTTCGAAGAAAATTCATTCTAGAATAGATTATTTTCTTACATCGTCAATATTACATGATAAAGTTTCAGAAGTTTCAATTATTCCAGCCTTTAAATCAGACCATTCAGGAATTATTATTTCATTCAAAGAAACTATAACAGAAAGAAGGGGTAGAGGATATTGGAAATTTAATAATAATCTTCTACAAGATAAGCTATATAAAAGGATGATATATTCAAAATTAGAAAAAGGGGTGAAAGAAGATAATTATAGCAATCCAGATTTACACTGGGAATTTCTTAAATATAAAATTAGGAAAGAAACCATTCAATATTCAAAAAGTAAATGTAGAGAGAAACGTGAGAAAGAATTATGCTTAGTTGGAGAACTTCAAGAGTTAGAGGATAAAGAAAATGAATCTGATAAATATATACAACTCCAAAATGAATTGCAAGAATTATATGATAGTAAAACTGAAGGAATTATAACTAGAGCAAAAATTAGATGGATTGAAAAAGGAGAAAAAAGTACCAAGTATTTTTATAATTTAGAAAAAAGAAATGGAACAAGGAAACATATCAAGAAATTAGTAGATGATAAGGGACATATTATTACTGGTATAAAAAACATTTTAAATGAAGAAAAAAGGTTTTTTAAAGAACTGTATACTTCTAAGAGATCTACAATAGATCAAACAGAGGAAAATTACTTCTCTAAAAATAAAGATATTCCTAAGCTCACAGATGCAGATCAGGAAACATGTGAAGGATACTTGTCAGTTGAAGAATGTTTTAAAGTTATGAAAACATTTAAAAAAAATAAGTCACCGGGAAATGATGGTCTGACCATTGAATTTTTTACTTGTTTTTGGGATAAATTAGGCTGGTTAATGGTTGAAAGCTTTAACTATTCTTTAGATAGTGGAAATTTAACCCCCTCGCAAAAACAAGCTGTCATCACTTTGGTGGAGAAGAAAGATAAGGACAGAACAAAAATAAAGAACTGGCGCCCAATTTCATTATTAAATATTGACTACAAAATTATGACAAAAGCATTATCCTTCAGATTACAAAAAGTTTTATCAAAACTAATCCATGAAAATCAGTATGGTTTTATGAAGCATTCATCTATTACAGAAGCAGTTAGAACTATTTTGGATGTTATCTTTTATACTAATCAAAGAAAGCTCAATGGAATAGTAATCGCAATAGATTTTGAGAAAGCTTTTGACACGTTAGAATGGAGTTTTATATATGATACACTTAAATATCTTAATTTTGGGAACACTTTTATAAAATGGGTGAAATTGATATACAGTAATGTTGAAGCTTGTGTAATGAATAATGGTCACTCCTCCGGGTATTTTAAAATTGAAAGAGGAGTAAGACAAGGAGATCCACTTTCACCTTACCTTTTTATCTTATGTTTAGAAATGATAGCTATAACTATACGTGGTAACACAGAAATAAATGGTATACATATAAGGGAAAAAGAATTAAAACTTGTATTATATGCAGATGATACAACTGTTATCGTTCGGAATCTAAACTCTGTTAAAGTTGCACTGGATTTGTTTAAACAATTTTCAAAATATTCAGGCCTAAATATAAACAAAGAAAAAACAGAAGCAATGTGGATAGGGAGAGTAAAAGACTTCAAACCACTGGGATTAAGATGGCAGGAACATATTAAAGTTTTGGGTGCCTTTGTGTCCAACAATTTTAAACATATTTGCAAATCTAATTTTGAACCGAAGATTCAAAGTATTTATGAAATAACAAATATATGGAAACAGAGAAATTTAAGTTTAAATGGTAGAATTTTGATAGTAAAAACACTGTGTTTCTCTAAACTTGCACATTTAACATCAAACTTTACTTTTCCAAAAGAAGTTAAAGATAGACTAAATAAGATACTTTGGATGTTCATATGGAAAGGGAAGAAAAGGGGGAACGTTAGGAGAGAATTATTGATAAAACCAATATCTGAAGGCGGAATGAATATGTTGGATATTTACAGTTTTATCAGGACACAACATGTTATGTGGATACAAAAATATTTAGATAAATCTAAAAAAGATTGGAAATTGTTTTTTGAAAAATTTTGTCAAAATTTTGGAAATATAGAACTATTAATGCAGTGCAATTATGATGTCAATATGTTGAAAAATAAATTGCCAGATACCTATATAAATGCATTATTAGCATGGAAAGTAATTCGCCAACAGCATCTACCTAGCCCTATTGTGTGGAATAATAAAAATATAACAGCTGCTGGTAAACCATTTTTCTGTAAATCATTGTTCGAAGCAGGACTTAAATATGAAAGACAGTTGTATAATAAAAATGGGATATTTTGGAACTTCGATTATTGGGTGAACAAAGGAGCCAAAAACGTTGATTATCTTATATATCGAACAATATTAAGCCAAGTTGGAAAAGAAAGATATAGGGATGAGGTGTATATAGAAGAGCAGACTAGTTTATATATATGTAATACAAAAGAAGGGGTAAAAAAGGTTGAATGTATTGTTTCAAAGCAGATTTATGAGTATATGGTGAGCCTGATTAATGTTGGAAAACTTGTATGTAAAGAAAAATATAATCTACAATATGGTATAATGGAAGATGATTGGCATATATTATATAATATTGGACCTGAACTATGTAAAAACAGAAGGATAAGTGAATTTCAATATAAAATATTACATGGGTATCTCTTTCTGAATGAAAAACTTTATAAATGTGGTATAAGTAGTGACCCATACTGCCGATACTGCCATACAGCTGTGGAAAATATAGGTCATTTCTTCTTTCATTGTTCAGTTGTTAATATATTTTTGAAGGCAGTCAGTCATTTATGCGGAATATCAGAAGACCTGTTAACAGAAAAAAACGTTATTCTTGGAATACCAGAAAGAAATAGAAAGAAAGAGAATAAAGTCCTTTTACATGCAAAATATTTTATATATATAACACAGGAAATTAGTAAATTGAATATAGATAGTTTCAAGAAATACTTGATTTACCAGAAAAAAGTGGAATGTGGAGTTAAAGATGGAAATACAAATGAAAGGTTATTCCTTTGGGATACCATAGTTGATTAAATATATTTTTACATTGTTTAATTATTAAAATCAGTACTAAAAATATACGGTTTTGGAAAAATGATATTATACAAGATTATCTAGCCTATTGGAAATATGTGTTCTCTGTTGCGGTGTTTTGTGTTGTATGGTTCATATATGATGTGTTTTTCATATATGATGTGTTGTTTTTTTTGTTTTTTTTTTTTATATGTATGCATTCTTTATTGTCTTGAATGTTTGTATTGAATATGTATTGTTAATAAAAAAAAAAAAAAAAAAAAGTATAAATCTGCTTTTATTGTCCAGATCATATTTACTGACATAATCTGTGCTTAGTGTTCTCCCTGTGCCGCTATGTGTTCAATGAAGGTTTGAAATTGTTGCCCTATGGATGAAGCCCATGTTGTTATTATCCGAGCTTACCTAGAAGTTCAGGCACAGCCTCCACGTGGGAACAGTTCGTTCTGCAGGCTTCTACCTCCATACTCCCCTCCTTGAAAACCTTACACTCCACACATTTCCGGTTGGTCTCACATTTCCCAGGACATGTCTACAGAATTTGAAGACAAATGGGAATGTCGTTAGCCAGAATGCAAAATAAACATGCACAGTACTATATATTTTTTTTCATATTTTTTTCTGAAGGATCGAGACAATAGCATCCAACATCAACATTACCTATCAATTTATTACATGTACGATATCAACATTATAACATTATGAATATTTTCCCTTGTTACTGGTGTACTTACAGGACAGTCTTCACACGTTGGGCCTCTGTAGAATGGATTCTTGTTGCAAACACATTCACCACATCGACATTCACCCATTCCGTTACATTCCACCTGTAATATACATTCACGTGTAATACAGCTTTATCCGGACTCTGTTTAAATAAGTTATATAGAATTCGAATTGAAGCCTATTTTAAAGTATCCAGATTCCTCATAGTACGTTTACATGTTACTTTGCCATTAAGGCCTTGAGCGGCAGATTGTCGACCATAAATGAACAAACATTTGGCACCGTTTACATATAGAGTAAAACGATATCAAGGCAATATACCGGTTTATAGTAAATACACCCAATATATTCGCATAAATTATAATTTCATAAGGGATAAGATTGAGATTGATAACAAAAATCGTTTAATTTTTCAATCGCTTTTACGTCGTTTTCGTTCATTTCTCCTATTTTAATATATCACGTAACACCTTTCAAAACCTTTTTTTTTTCATTCTTTGCCAAGTCCAATCCCCCAGAAAAAAATGTTACACGTATATACGGTTATTACGGCAACAGTTTGTGCAGCTGGGGAGCCACTAACCCCTGCTGCTGTGAGGCACTTCTTTTTAGATTTTGGACAGCGACAGTTTCGTCCAAAATAATCTCCTAGACAATGACACCTGCTGCACTCACAAACACCTCTGCCTGGACCTAAAATCACGACATGACATGTTCAAATATTTCAGAAAAAGACTGATCAAAACATTACCTTTCGTTTATGACGACACTTTTGTTTAACGGGTGTTAAAACACATTTCACACAGTTACATTTCTCTTATTGAAATTTCTGATTTGTTAGCTGATGGTACTTAGCTTAAACCAGGCACCATTCTCAGGCCTAAAGACAGTGGAAGGTAAAGACAGCTAAAAGAGCCATTACATTTACGCCTGATTGTAATTTTGAATAATCGTAATTCCTGTACAGAGCATTTTTAATCCAGAAGACTTATATATGCTTTGGCAATGCTGTCATACATTTATCTTTTTCTTAAATCAGAGGATAGTGCCACTTATAGGCCAATATATTACACTTAGCCCTTATTGAATGAAACATATCAGCTGAGACCTGAGACAAATAAAGTCGATGGAGATTCTCACAGAAAAGTTGTCACCTGTTTCAAATGAACACGGTCTTACAATAAACCAGAGATTCCTAGCATTTTTAAATCATTAATTTGGTACCGGTATATGTATGTCTGACTTCGCTGCACAGTGACTGAACATGTTGACTCTAAATGAATTAATGGTGATATATCTTAGATTTTATATTAAGCAAGGACTAGATTTAAGGTAAAGTGCTGTACATGTCTTTAATTACTTTCCATGATGATGATGATAATAATAATAATAATAATAATAATAATATAGTATTTATATAGCGCCAATTCTCCGATGGTCGGACTCACAGCGCAGTTCACACACACATACTCACACACACTTTCATGGAAATCTACTCCCTGTGCCTGACCCAGAAAAAAATGATGTATATTAATTACCAAAAGCTTGCCAAAAGAGTGCGTTTTTAAATTAGTTTTAAATGATACAAAAGTTGGAGATTTTCTCAGTGTAATGGGAAGTGAATTCCAAACTTTTGGGGCTATGAAACGGAAGGAACGTTCACCGATTTTCATATTACACTTTTGTATTTTAAGAAGATTTCCGCCAGCCGAGCGCAGCGTACGCAAAGGCCGATACATTATTATTTCTTCAGTCAAATATGATGGAAGGGAGTCATCAAAACGGCGGTAAACAAAAAACAGCAATTTTGTATTGTTTGCGGTACTTGACGGAAAGCCAATGGAGCTGGTCGGTCTTACGCTTCTTAAGAATGAGACGCGCAGCATTATTCTGGACCATCTGTAGCCGCGAGACTTGCTCTGCAGGTAACACAGCAAGAACTGAATTACAGTAATCCAGGCGAGATATTACTGTGTCGCAAATGAGCCGACAGCACGCATTAATAGAGAGGAAACGCCGGATTGAAGCTATACGGGGGAGCTCGAGAAAGGCCGCACGACATATACTACTAACATAATCATGCATTGAAAGATTAGGATCAATCTTAACACCTAGATACTTCACATGATCCCATCTTTTATAGTCATTGTCACATATAACACAAATCTTATTATCTAACATAATTATCGAGCTGTCAGTATGGTTATAAAGTCAATTTGGCTGTAGCATACACATGGTTAGAGTAATTTTAAAGCCTTAGAATAGGTTTAAAGCTTATGTAAAATCCGTCTAAAATAAATGGATGACTTTTTTACCATTTAAGAATAAAGAATTGTCACAACCGAATTAAAATTTAATATGACGGTTACCCCCGCAGAGTTGGCCATGGGAATATGGGCAGTTGTAGTTGTCACACTCGCAGAATTTCCCCGCCCACTTCCGTTTGGGGTCTTTGGTTGAGATTGGCGAGCAGTAACAGCTTCCACAAACGCACACACCGTGACCCTCACACGGCTCACTCGTATTAGTTCTGAAGCAATAAACTAACATGTGCACCATAACAAAATACATATGTAACAGAAAGAATATAATAAATATGAGAGTAATCAGAACTACATAATGCCATTATCAGAAAGAAAAAACTACCCGGATTAAAGATAACAATAGCCGTGACAAATGGTAGTAATTATTGTTTAGACGTTATAGTTTCAAAACACCGTCCAGAAGAACCGTATTGTCAGACAGACGAATGGGGGACGCATCCACATCCGACTAAAATTTTTAACACTTCTTTCTTTGCTTTTATATATATATTCTTTGAGAACGTTTGAAGAACCAATACCCTTATAACGATTAAGTCCAAAGTGAGATACGAGGCATGTTATTCAATTTTTCTTATCTGAAAAAGAAAAGGGACGACTGAAAACGGAAGGTGTGATAAAGCTCCTTATATTGAAACTACACTGCTAAACACCAATTGCAGCGAGCAACAGGAGTAGGCCTACACATAAACAGTCGTTCTTCACCTCATATTTTTTATTTCACTGTCACTGGTTCCACTATTAGGTACCACCTGAATTTAGAATCAAGATAAAATCTCGCTCTCAGTTTTCTTGTGTTTTTTTTTTTGTCAAAAAACTGCCAGGCTCCAACACCGGAGCAAGAACTGCGAGGTTTGCCTGCTTTGGCCCCACTGAGCAGAACCGTCCTAACATGATAACAACTTTGCAGGTAAGGGATTGTTGGTAAATAAATAATTTCCCAACAGTGCACTTGGAATTCTAAAGAAAATGTAGTGAAGGAGTGAAAGACACCGGATTAGAATTGTTTCAACCTTAATTACACGGACAAGAATGTTTTGCAGTAAAAACGTAAAGGGAAATGGTTCATTTGTTAAGTATGCGCATGTGCAGTGTAAACAAAAAATTTTTCTTAAAATGGGGCAAAATTAATTTGAAGATTGACAGTTGTGACAAGTTGCCCCGACCGTCCCAAAATTCCAAACTGGAAGTGAGTTTTTTTTTAAAAATAGAAGAGACCACTGAAGGGTGATATTAAGCATTTTTGTTTCACAGCCTTCTGGATTCTCCTTTTGTCATTTCCAGTCGGGTGGTCAGGTGACCTTGATTTGGAAATACTTTTGCAAAATTGACAGAAAATGAATGTAAACCACAAGATTTTTTATAGATAGAGGATTATTTGTATGACCTTGACCTTTATCTGCATTGCTTAAAGAATTATTACAATAAATTTCGCGCGTACTATTTTGGTGTCACTTTCCTGTTACACAAGCAAAGCACCTTGGGAAAACCCCTTCTCCTTTATGCAAATTTGAATATTAAAAGGCACTTCGAGCGACTCACTTTTTACAGCGATAGGTGTAGTCCACAGTTTCTTCGACAGTGGCATCACATTGACAAAATTTCCCGTATCTGTTATGGTTACATTTGCAGGCTCCACATTCATATTTGCCACTCTCACTGCATTTCTTACTGTTTCCCGTCTGTAATGATGAAACAGTTTTAAATAAAGGAAATTCTTATCATCAGTGATATGATTCCCCGCCCGTGTGATACAGTGACAAGCTTCGTTTCATTTTCTGTACGTGAACACGTCATATACGACACTATATACAAAACACCCCGAAACTGTTATCCATTTTTGATCGACGAACATTGCAGATTACTTTTATATATAAATAAATAAATATATATATATATATATATATATATATATATATATATATATATATGTCGTTTTGGCCACTTTCAAATTGGTATAATTTCAGATTTGTTAACGATATTTGTGAACTTTCAAAAACAACTTTAATTTTCATATCCGATTACACGTATATATATATATATATATATATATATATATATATATATATATATATATATATATATATATCTCAAAAGTCATAATTACAACTATTTTAAGTTAGATTTACCAGTGTGTATCTTATGTGGTCGCCTGGTGTGATCAGATTTATTTATTTAATGCCTTGTATTCAGTTGGTTCAATTTGGAATTTGACCAAATAACAAGAATATATCTCGCACATTTCAAATGCGTTTTTGATACAGACATGTTAGTTTTCATTTCGATAAACAGTAGATAATGCTTCTCTGTGAATAAACCATATATGCACTTAATTTTACGTTTCAAAATTTGAGTTATTAATATTATGTGATCAAAAGGTCCATACCAACCATGCTCATCTTGATGAACATCACATGTTTGAAGTTATTTGCCTATAGATATTTTTAAAGTGTCGGTATCTGAGCACATTTGGGCTTGTTGCATGGAACAAACCTCGATTTATTTCCTTTTATGAGACGACAAATAAAATAGATCTTGTAACCCATAAGTCGATGAATTTCAGGATTATGTCAGTTGATTTTAAAAAGTAGCTGCATGATTAATACAATATAATATTACCAAACAGTTATAAAAATGATATAATATCGGTTTTAAGTCGTTCACGACCTTGAAAATAAGGTCAAGGTCAAAAATACGTTTCAGGTCGAAGTGTCAAGTTGGACAACTTGGACTTACTCTGACCAAAGGTCAGTATAAGAAAACCATCTGTATTCGAGATGTGGATCAAACAGTGGCAGGGGAAAATAGAGGAAAATAAAGAAACGATGGTTTTGCACTGGGGGGGGGATCTTAAGTAAACCTGAATAAGACCGAAGAATATAAAACATCTTACATCAACGGCAGGATTCTCACAGTCACACTGACAGAGAAGTTCCAAGTTGACTTGTAGACGGTCAGACAGGCCGACAGGGTAGATCAGGAACTGCAACTTCTCTGTTCCTGAAGAATTTTCTGATGAGCATTTAGGGGCGGTGACGGTTACATCAAAGGTCACCTGTTGACAAGCATGAAAGAGCTGCATTAAGAAATAACACAATATTCAGGAGTTAACATCGTTTCAACGACGATGCCCGGTTTGTCTGATCTTTAATTTAGCTTTACTAGAGAATGTTGTCTGGCCTTTTTATTCCGGACTTTATTCACCATCTAGGAAAAAGTTAACAACCGTAACAGCCATTACAGACGCTATAGGAATCTTCTCTCCCGCTTCTGAGACCCTCCAATGTTCAGCGACATTTCACTGTTGGATTTAAAAGAATATGTCTCGTCTTGACCATCAATCCTAAACAACATTATTGTGAAAACTTAGGCTGCACTTGGTATCTTTTCTATATATCTCTTCAATATTTCTCCTTAATTCTGTTAAAATTATTTACTTAACTATTTACATGACTTTGTTAAAGGAGCGATTATTACAAGGCGTGATGTCAGACTCCTCTAACTGGATAAGCGTTTGAGCGACACCTTTCTTTTCTTTGGATTTATCTCTCCATGCATGAATAAACACTGCGCAGTTTAAAAAAAAAAACTAACATTTTTTCCTATACCCAACTTCTTGCAAGAATTCGTTTTCTTCTTGTCGGAACTGAAAGCATAAGAATATATTCCAAGACTACAAACATATCATTTATATCATTTATAACATGTAGCTACATGTATTTGAGCAGTTATAATTATTTGGTTCTGGCATGATCAAGCTTTATAAATTGTAAAGATTAGTTTCAGTATGTAAACGATAATCCAACCATAGCTAAACTTATATTCTGCAATGTAAATTAATCTGTATTATAACGTGTTTCGGAGCACACTGGAACACTCATTAAATTAATATTGTTTATCCCGAAAGTGTTGCTTGAATCATACCATAGAATTCTTTAAATTGGGATCTTGGTAATCTTTTTGGCAATGTAGAAGTAACATTTGTAATATAAACTAAACGGTAGATGGCGCTGTTGATCAGGTGTGGTTCTATCATATATGAGCATTACCACGATAAACTATACCGTCAACCAATAACAAAGGCTGATCGTTAACAACAGACTTTCTGATTCTGGTGAATATTGCTTTAAACTGTTCATTTCTTACCCAAGGCATGGATTTATACATTTGTAATTTAAACTAAACGGTAGATGGCGCTGTTGATCAGGTGTGGTTCTATCATATATAAGCATTACCATGATGTATTATTCCATATACCATAACAAAGGCTGATCGTTAACAACAGACTTTCTGATTCTGGTGGATATTGCTTTAAACTGTTCATATCTTACCCGAGGCATGGATTTATACATTTGTAATATAAACTAAACGGTAGATGGCGCTGTTGATCAGGTGTGGTTCTATCATATATAAGCATTACCACGATATATTATCCCATATACCATAACAAAGGCTGATCTTTAACAACAGCCTTTCTGATTCTGGTGAATATTGCTTTAAACTGTTCATATCTTACCCAAGGCACGTTGTGTGAAATTGGACCTGAAGATCATCCGCTCCCAGAGTTTTAAGTTCAACTTGAGAGACAATATCCTGAAAAATAAAGTGGAAATAATAAATTTTCAATAACATCAACGTGCAAACGCTAGATGATAGCCAAAACATCCCATATTACTGAATGGTTATAATATGTAGCTGAATACGTCAGTCTGTGTTTCTGCAACCCATTATGCTGTATGTTCTAATTAGGTCAAACGTACCCACAATTAAACTGGCTGATACCCTTTCAGCACCATTAAAAAAAATCTAATTTTATCCATAATTGAAAAGTGTATTTTTTTTATTCATGCTATTTAAGGAGAATATTCTTTCATTGAAGTCAGATTTATAAAACTATAATTCAAATTTCAACAAGAACAGACTGTAATTATTTTCACATATATCAACTCATCGAACTTAATATCCCTTTCACGTGCTATCCGTTTCAAGACATTTTGGGCAATGCAAATTAACCCAGCATAGCCTACCTATGTGACGTAAAGTACCACAACAAAATGCAAAGATGCACAATACCAGGGTGCATGTTAGCATGTGCAAAAACATTTTGACTCGTAAACAAAATAGATGCACGGAACGTTTTTCATTTAATTCGTGTAAGAACCCGTTAAGATTAACCTCTTTAGAATGTTTCGAAACTTCCGTAATTGGAAGGTTCCTCTATCTCTCTCTCTCAATATATATATATATATATACATATATATATATATGTGTGTGTGTAATGTTATATTCATTCAGACTGTACATGTATAATAGATTTCCCTTTGAAACCTGAATTAGCAGAGGGATTAGTAACGGAAAGCTCTGCATTTGTGGATGGAAAATAAGGCGCTTCAGCGCCAAGATGAAGGAATGCAGCTTAGGTAAACGTAGATTTTATCCAGAACAGAGACTGGGCCCTAATATGATTGGCTGGTGCAATTTAGAAATGACTTGAATCTAGCTATACATGTTGTTTTTATTCTTCCCTGAAATTTTGGGCTGAAAGTGTCAGAATTATTAAGCTTTTGATGAGATCTAGAATTTTTAGTCACGGGGGATTTCCATGTGTGTGACGTCACTGCCAAATTGACAGTGCTCATAGAGTTGCCAATAGTTTGTGAACAAATCACACATCCTCATGTTTTTTGTGAAAAAAAAATAAATAGAAAAAAATGTTTATCCTCGAGGAATTAGGTTCATTTTATGATAATATAATGAGATTTGGCATACGTTTGCTTGACCTGCAGTGATCAATGCCGTTGATGGAGTCCCAGTTGATGGGAATCCAAACAAGGTGCTCCTTCAGCAACGGAAATTTTTACAACTATAGGAGTGTTTAGTGGTTAAAAGCTGTGAACTTTGCTTGCTGTTACGTCAAGTCAAACGTACGTATTCATATGAGTTTTAGATGATGATCCAATAGCCTGCCAATTTCCGGATTACTAACCCACTTGTGTTGTACAGTCACCGGTCTTGTTTTTTCCACTGTATTTGTCGTGGTAAAATTGGTATATTCACTTTTGATGTACCTTGTAGTTCTGTTTGATGAGTTCCACTATGTTACTGGAGTCATTCAGCAGGACCCCTATGGTGGACCCGTCGATAAACGCAGCCAGTTGTTCATAATCACCGAACCGATCTGAACTCACGGCAAATATCACATTCACATTGTTAGCAGAGACTTCCCGGGCTATATGACTGATGGAGGGATAATCCTGCAATACAGTAATACATTAACATAAATGTTATCTCCTTGAAATGAAAATATCTCGTCTATAATACCACTTTGAAAAGTAAGGGAATTCAGGATTGATGGATTCGCGATACTGAGGGAAATCCACTAGGATTTTAATTATTTAAATTTAAATGTCTTCTTAAAAGTGAAGTTTTGGCTCTGCAACAAAATGCCACTTAATATAACGATACTAACACTGGACATTTAAACTTTAATTGATCGAAAAATACCCATTGTGTCTATTAACTATGTAGCTTAATTTCATTCTATTACATTACAACCTGTCATATTTTGTCCTGTGGTCTTTTCTTTGGCACTCAGGATTAAACCATGATCCTAGATTAGCTTTGAGAATTTTCTGTTACCAGGGTTATCAGAATTCGGTTTTTACTTCAGCCAATATCGTGATATATACATGTACTTCATGGTTTTCACTTTAAGAAAAACTCTAAAACCATACATCAAATCCTGCCATGTTCTTTGTGTTTTGGCTATGCATTCTGACCGTCTTACCTGTAGCAGACTGTGGGTGTACAGTCCTTCACCGTCCAGGTGACACCGTCCATCGTTGGGCTCAACGATACCAGCCAGCTGTAATATAAAGCTTCAAATTACTCTATGCACCCGAATAGAAACATGTATATGTATTAATTTAATTCTTTTCGGAGGGTACAATGTAGCTAGTAACAATTGATTAAGACAAAGGGTTTAGGGGAGATTCCTCTTAATTAAGGTAGTGAAAAGAAACATGGTGACACGTTCTTCGACTAGGTGCTACAATACAGGACAATATACTGTACACAGAGGATCGCAACATCAATAGCAGTAATATCTTCTTTGACTGATGCGGTACCTACTGCATTCCAAGGAACAGGAGGAAATTACAAGTACAAATGGAAAAGCACAACAAAGAACTACATTGCAACAGGAACAAACAAACAGGAACAGAACACCTTTTCAACAACAACCGGATGAGTACTACAGCATGAACACAGCAACGTCCCAACATCAAAATGAACAAACAAGAAAGCAACAACAACGTACCAACATAAGGACATTTCCTCATCATCAAAATGAACAAAACAGTAACAGGGACATGACTATATAATGAACAGAGCAACATCCAGACATCAAAATTGACAAACAAGGAACAACAACAACATAAGAACATTCTATCATCAAAAGGAACAAAACGGTAACAGAGACATGACTACAAAATGAACAGGACAACATTCCAGGTCAACATATCATCAGCAGGACAAGGGAGCACTCCTCAGTTAGTCATGTTTAGAGTAATACAAGCAGAAATAGGTGGAGACAAACCAGTCCGTCTCCGGCTAAATGACACCCTCCGTCTGAGGAATACAGCACAATCTTTCTGGACGATTCTCTCCAGCCAATCTGCTTCTATATAACCAAGAAATGTCAAAACGAAGAAAACTTAATCATAGCCAATTGGACAGTTACTTAAAGCTAACCTTGTATTCAGGGTGAAATTGACACTTTTTATTCTTGATATATATATATATATTCTGGAGGAATACTATTACTATTAACATTTGGATAAAAAAATGTATTTTGCCGTTTGCACGGCTTGTTGCCATGGAACACATTATCGTTTCCGCAAATCGTTTCGCTGGAGAAAAGTAACTAGAATAAATATCCAGATTATTTCCCTTTGCCACCGAAAATATGAGAACAACAAATAAATAACTTTTACTGTGGCTTTTGTAGTATGGTGTCAGTATATTCAGATTATATATCAATTAATTATTTACCTTACACACAAGGACCTGCATAAGGGCATCCAATCCCCCTTCCAAGTCGTCCATGTTACCTGAAATCTCGGCAGTGTCAACTCTTTCCTGTGTACAAGTGAATAAAATAACAAGATATAGGACTGAGATGTAGTCATTGTAAAAATATTGCTTAATGAGGAAGCAATATTGTTACAATGGCTACATCTCCGTACATCTCTTCAAACTCACAATAAAATGAAAATGGTCTGATACAGACTTTCACCAAATACAGTATACATACTGTCATCTAGCTCTACCGGGATGCCCATTTTTACACACACTTGTCCTGACCAAGGCCGAAGTAATATCAACGACAGGCTCCTTGACGATACATAATACCTGGTACCGTCCTTAACACAGAGGCTCATAGGTCCTAAAACTCTCCAGACTCCAATATATTACAATCCAAAATCTGGAACGCCTTCTCCATCCATAACTGTATACCTAGGTAGAAAGTTCTGTTTTTCCTGCAGTGTACTATGTTAAATTCAAGTGACTAAAAGACGAGAATGAACAGAATAACTAAATAATTAAGTAGCGGTCTGTGTGTTGGGAGTGACAGGAGAAAAACGGCAACCGAGCACTAAGACTTATAATAAGAACAGTCTCAGATAGTTTTCGGTACACATCGTTAAAGATTTACATGCTTTTCTCATCCATTAATTCACTGACTGTCATATGTTGGGGACATTAATTAAATATGTTTATACAAGATAATGTTAGGGTTTATACAGAGAATAGTTCCGGATCATCTCCGAGTTCCATCTGATGCTTGTAGTCATACAAGGGGACACAGGTTTCTTTGTCACGTACACAAGGATTTGCCAACCTACAAATCAAAGGAATCGTCAATTCGGATACACAAAAATTCAACCAAAAATATCAATTAACACTTGGGTCCCCTGTAAATGTACACCAATCACACCACATCAACTTACTATTTGGGGCTAAGAAGACGTCACAGTGTCAAAGGCTTTATCGACATCTCAGGACAACCCCCCACTCTTTTGACAAAGGCAGCCATGGCCATGTGTCTCAGCCTCTTTCGTCCGCCAACCCAGTCTGTTACCGCCTCCTTATATTACCTCAGTCAATGAGGTTATGTTTTCCCCTGTGTCTATTAGTTAGATTGTTTGCTGGATCACTTATAAACTAGAAAACTTATTCCGAGGAAACTTTGAGGAGTGGTTGGACATACGCAGAGAAATTTCCATAACATTTTGGCGCGGACCGGAAGAGGAAAACCCATTAAATTAATATTCGCCAATTCCCTAGTGAAGACTGTATATAGAATATTCTGCTGAACCTGCCTGGTAAGTTACTGTAACCATTACTTATCCATTCATCTTCATCGAAGTATAGCCATTCAGCCAAAAGGTATCTCAACTGATATTAACAAATATTTGACAAAATAAATACTCTTTTTAAATTCCATGTAAAACATTAATCCCTAACAGCCATTATATAAACTTAAAATCAATGTAAAGGCCCATCAAAGCCATCACTAATTTGAACCCTAACATTTTACCATTAGGAGGTCTCTGTTAGGTGTTCGTATACAGGTAGAAAAAGGTGAAAATAACTCACTCTGCTGGGACAGTTCTGGCAAATGGCCATGTGCTTTTGTCCACAAAAGATCCAAACCCCAACCGGAAATCCTTTGTAATACTCTTCATTTCTTCAGCTTCAAATAAAAATATATATATTTATAAAGTATTTATCAAACAGTAGGTAAAAATAAACATCTTAGTATTGATAATTATATCGCTGTCTAGCGGATATTTACATAATATTATTGTCTGAACATACATGTTATTAATCGGATACCAAATGGGTACCTCAATAATGATACAACTCGAAAATTCTGCGGTCCGGTTAATACAGGTTATTTCAACTAAGCACGTCTGAAAAGAATCTCTAGCATCTAAATGTCTGAACACTTTCTCTCAAGACCTAAAATTCGCCAGTCATTAGATGAAGATCTGTGTCTGTAACAGGTAGCCATATTAATGAGCTAACCGATTTTGAAGCCCAGCTCGGCCAGTTTTATCTTATCATCCTTCATCGTGCGAGAGAGATCCATCAAATAGTACAAGTCTACTGGATAGTTCTCCGCCAGACGGAACGTCAGGGGGAAAGTGAAGGGGGCGTCTGGAATACACACATATATAAATATACTTAAAACGATATGTCATCTAAATTAAATCATGCATTTGTATAATATCTAAACTAAAGAAACGTGATACATAGGTTTAATTTAAGAACCCCCCCCCCCCTTTCCAGTAGCATCTACATTACTGTGAAATATGCTGTAAAGAATTATATCTGAAATATTGAACGAGTAAATTCAGTATAACCTGTACATCACGTTGAAAGGTCAAGGTAATGGCCAGGTTGTTGACTCTTTTTCGTTGCACAGGGTTAAGTTATAATGCTGTGCCTGTCTTTCTTACATCTCTGACAGAATAAGAATATTATGTCGGGATAATATAACATCTTGGGTGTGCATATACATAATCGCTTATGATTGATTATGCAAAAATGCAATCAATTTAATCGATCATGATACCCTTTCTTGCATTATGGCAGTTTCTTCTAATCTTTTGGTCGGGGAAACAATGCTGCAAGCCTAAATAACGTTTTTTCTACAACCTGGACGAGGTTACAGAAACATTTGATCTTATGTGACCTGTGTGTTTGTTCTTGTGTTATCAGATTCATATATACAGTTAGATTACCAGTTTTCCAAATTTATTTTATATTTCTTTGCACCATAGTGAATGGGAAACCGCAACTTATATTAGGATTCATTATTTTTATGAATGTCTTCATCTTATAATTTAACCCTTCAGCAACTGCTGTTCGTGAGAAGTATGCATGTCTGCCAATAGATGTCGCTGAATGAGACACCAACTTGGTTTGAGCTTCAGGTGGACCTCTTGGGGTGTCAAATGAAGTGCTTTGTGGCCGTCAAAACCATCGTGGACAGGTTCATCCTGGAAAAAAAGTGCGATAAAAAACAGTAAATCAAAATGTCTTAATGTATTTCATAATTTCCATATTTAATGCGTTTTTGTCTATTGTTAAAGCCCCGTAAAAATATATATCCTTCACACAAAGAAAGTGGTCGTTTCTAACGTTGAGAATATACCGTGTGATAGGTCACTTCACTCCTTATGGAGTGGTCGATCGCGTTAGGGTTGTTCTCCTTACTCCTTACATTCAACCACTACTTGCAATAGCAGTAATGATGTGCACGCTTTTAAAGGGGTTATATGTTGTTTATCGTTCTTTTGTAAATAAAAATCCGGATTGTTATACCTTTGTAACGGTGATGCTGTTTTTCTGTGTAATTATAGAAACTTCTTCACATCCTTGTAGAAGCAAAGTGCTGAGTATGTCACATCGATTAAAGTCAAAATCCTGGAAAAGGAAGAGGTCTAGCCATATGGCATTAAGTTACATGCTCTATCTATATCCAGTAGTTGATATACGTACGTGATGAAGATATTTAATTGCATCAACAAAACACAAGAAGGGAATTGTGAACTTAGAGGACCAGCAAGAAATTGACAACAACAAATTTAGTTATCCATTATATTACGAGGTACTCATTAAAGGACTGAGTGTCCTAATTACATGCCAATACGATAAATATATATATATATATATATATATATATATATATATATATATATATATATGAATTCAAAGCTTAAAAATTTCGTGAAATTAGAATTCCGTTTATGAATATATCTGTAGCTGTATACTCGAAGATGTTCAAAGTTAGATAATGATTAAAATAAATCAGTGCTTAGTTAACACTTTAGTTATTTAAATAAATGTCTTTGGTCCTAAACTTTGCAAAACCTTTAATTTCACTTTATCATTTTCCACCCATGATAAGTTGTAAGACATGCACCCTCCGAGCATTCCGTGTGTATATATTCATGATGATTACGTAACCTCCTGTTTGCACCAGCGGCACTCCGTATGGACCTGTATACACTCTCCACATGTCTCAGCTGTTCTACATCGACGGCTCTCCCCCAGCTCACCTGTAAGTATATGTCATTTATTACCTGAAGGAGGAAGAAAGATAAAATGCAGAAAACCTAACAGAGGAAAACAGAAAACGGGGAAAGAGAAAGAAGAAATTTCTTGAAGCTGATGTGATACGCTCCTTTACAACTGCTGGCTTTATCATGGTTTGCTGGGTTTCGGGACCAGATGGCTGGCACAGAGCCAAGAGTTTCTGGTCAATGTGAACTGGGTGTCGTTTTGCGGATACAATGCACCGTTTAAACCCACGATAACCCGCTGTCGTTTGTCTGATTTTATTCTAGGCCCCGCATTAGGCGCCTGATGTTAACACCAAGCAAACTCTGCGATAAATAACAGTCGGTATGCTAAAGAGAAGGCTGCGTATATCCAGTGCGAAAGGAGCGTATTGACGTAATTACCAAATGAAGTACCTACATTCTGAGGAAAAATAACTTGAAATCATTTGGGAAATATATCAAGAAACTGTTATTTCATAGAGTCCAGGTTTCATTAACATTTTTTGTGTAAATCAGTTTAAAATTAATGATAAACCATAAATTATGTATCACTTTAATCTGTTAAGGTCTTCATCGTGATGGCATAGGTATTTTATATTTTGATATTGTTGTAAAAAATAATTTTTAAAATGCGGTATTTTGAACAATCATTGACAGCATGCAACTTTTTAGTTTAGGCTAATATTAAACTACATAACAATATCTCATTTTTTTTTTACCTTTTTATTTATACTACCATGTGTCTTTCTTGTTTATAAATGAAATGTTATTTTTATTGAAAATGTTCCGTTACAGTTAGAAAGCTTATTTTAGCGGCTTAAATGGGAAGAAATGTGGAACCGATGCATTTATTTTTTGTATAAGTTTAGCTGGTCAGAAGTAGACGAAATTTGCCATACTCATATTGACTTCCCATATAAGGCGCGATGCTTTAAATATATTGCATTTAATTCGTTGTTTTCTGATAGGTTACGCCAACTCTTAAATAGAATTTGATAAATACGCCTCACTATTCCTCTTACAATGTAGTATTTTATGTTGTGATGATTATGAAGGAGAACGGGGAATTTATATTTTAAATATAACACGATAATTGCCAGTTGGACCCTACTAGTTTTTAAACCAAGGACGATTTTATTTTGTCTTGATAAGATTAATCTGGATCTTAAAGCATATCTACAACGTTGTAGTGTAAATAATATAAATCTTCAAATAATGTCTTTTACAGAGAATCAGGAATTAAATGTAGCATAAATTTGAAATGAGTGCTTTATTTCACGGATTGAACACTAGATGACATTTAAGAGCAAACGCAGGACTGAAGTAAATTATAATGACATTAATATGATCCCTTTTCTTAAATGAATATTTTCTGTGGGATTTTCAGGGTATACTCATGAGCTATTACTACTGTACACAAATAATGTGCGCTGTAGAAAGAGAATCCATATCACTCACTCTGTGTGCTGAACGATAACGTTGCCGTGACAACAAACATGTATCCCAAAAGAATGAACATCTGCAAAAGAAAATGTACCCAAGTAAATCTGATTGATTCCTTAATTAAAACCCCCTCCCCCCGACCCCACACCAAAAACCAAATTAAAAAAAACTAATAGTACCGGGTATGCCACTTTACAAGAAATGTATCACACTGATTTGTATTTCATTATGTATGCTTACGTATGCTGTAAACATTAAGGATTAAGGTTAAACTGACCAAGCGAGTAACTGTTTGCTTTGAAGATAAACCTAGCCCAGATCCTGGTACACTCTAATCAGAGTATGTTACAGAGTATGTCACACTCTGAACATACATACAACCCCCTAACAAAGATCCTGTTATACTCTAAACATCCAATCTCAAGCCCAGTCCAGATCTTGATATAGTTTTAACTTCCTAAAATCACCTCAACCCTCAATTACCTTAGCAATTTCCTGTTACAAAACGTCCTAACAACACCCTCTTCTGGATCCTGTTACTCTCAAACATTCTCATAACACCCTAGCCTGGAACCTGTTAAACTACACACATCCTCATAACACCCAAGCCCAGAACCTGTTGCAGACTAAATATCCTCATAACACACTAGCCCGGATCCTGTTACACTCTAAATATCCTCATAACACCCTAGCCTGAATCCTGTTTAAATCTTGATATCCTCATTACACCATAGCCCAGATCCTGTTGCACCTGATTTATCCTCATAACACCCTAACCCGTATCCTGTTACACACTATGCATCCTCATTACACCCTTGCCCGGATCCTGTTACACTAAACATCCTAAGAACTCCCTAGCCCAAACCCTGTTGCACTCTAAACATCTTTAAATGATAACATCCTGACAGTGCTGTAGCCAAGAATTAATGTGTTACACTTCAAAAATTTTAACAACGCCCTAGTGGTAGATGCTCTTACACTATAAACATTCTGACAAACCCAAGCCCAGATCCTGCTACAATGTAAACACCAAGATAGCTCCCTGGCCAAGTTGTTGTTACTTGCACACACCCTGTAAACACCCTGGCAAAGATCCGGTTACTTTTTTAACATCATGACAGTACTCCAATACAAAACCTGTGACACTCTTTAATAATCATCACCCTATATAGGATCTCCGATCCTCTTAACAACACCTTAATCTAGATAGTTACTCTATATCCATCATGTTACACCCAAAACCTTCATGAAAAAAAACGTAGCTCACAACCCGTTTAAGTCCAACTCTTAACAACCTGACAACAACCTAGCCAATATCATGTTACAGTCTAAACACCCTGACGATATCTTAGTCAAGGTGTGCTAAATCCTAACATCCTGACAACCCTAGGTTTGATCATCCTGTACCACTGTATACACGGACATATAGAAGAAAGATGCGACATCACCTACCTTTCATGCTAGTGTTTAGTTTTGTTGTGACATTTGGGCTTGTTGGTCTGTACTGGGTATAATAACAGGAACATAAAATGACTGAGCGGAATGAAGGGTCTTTCATCACGAACAGCTATCTGTCATATGATACGACCACTATAATGAGAGGGGAGCACCGCTAAATCATCTAGCTCACTGTTAAAAAAAGCCTAATTCAGGATGATGGCAGGGGACGGGTATTTGCAAACATTGCTGCATCCGCGTTGTGAATTTCGAGGAAAAAAGGGAATTATCGTACACATTTAGGAACCGTGGAAGGTGGGAAAAGGGTTAGCATCTCTAAAAATCCGAAAAAAAGAAGATTCGATTGACCAATATCAAAGTATATATATATATATATATATATATATATATATATATATATATATATATATATAAACACAAGTAAATATTTCAGCAAAGTAAAAAAAGTGAATATTTCAGTGGATCCGACGATTTTATTGGTTTCTAGGGTAAATTTCAGAATTCCAGGGTTATTCAAGATTCAAACAATACAAGAACTGTCATTAAGAATCGCTTAGTAATTATGATGCCACCAGTGATGTGCCATAATTTGGTGGAGCGAGCAATGAATACGTGACTTTCACAGGCAATTGTTATGCTTGATACGCTGAGCCTGCCGACTTCTGATATTATCCATTTGTGCACAAACACGTTTAACGGCTATATATATTTGTATTTTTCAGATTGTGCTTAAGTTAACAAAGAAGCCATAAAACGCGAACAATATAATTTGTAATTGGAGACAATGCAGACTAAAATGTATAAACTATAATTAGAACACGGAAGAATCACAGTAATTGAAGAATTATTTGAAATAAAATCGCTATAATAGACCTTTTTCACAAACATGCGCAGTCCACTCAATCATTCGGGTCCTATTACTTTTAGTTTTTATTGCGTGTTTTGTCAAATTAAAGTTAATTCAAGCCAGAGGTTCAAACAGGAAGCTTACCCGTTAAAGATAAGGTAGATAAATGTTTACATTTGTCATTTGAAATATAACAAAACATGATGTTTTTTGCCAATATAAAAGACCCGAACACTCCGTGTCATTCACCGCCGGTTGTAATGGATATATTTGTTGATGAGTTAGCATAGAATACGGGAGGTTGGTGAAAATGATACTAAAAATTCGCTCACTTAATTAATGAGCTTTGGTTGTGGTTTACGTTAGCCCTCAAGTCCTCATATTGGTATCGTCTCACACAGACACATTTGCATATACGCATACACATACATCTATTTTAAGGCTCCAAACCAAGGGAATATTAATTGTTTTGGCTGCAGAATATTTTTTTATGAAAATACGTTTATTATTCAGGGGTTTAGGGTAAAACAGTGCGTATACGGCTATAAAATAACATTATCAGCCTGTTTATGTCAATGCTGTATGTATACCTTTCAATGACACGTTGGACTGGTGTAGTTGACAGCACTGATAAAAAGGTTACTGACTGATGACTGTTATAAATAAATTGCTAGGCAGTAGCACCATGGAAAGCATGCATTTCATATATTCCCTAAGGCTTCGCAAGCTTACAGAAAACGGGAATACGAGACAAGATGCATGTCAGCTTTATGAGTGAAATCTATAAGACGAGAGAGGGGTATAGAAACTGAAAGAATATCCTAAATCGATTCCAGTATTACAATTTCATTCAAAAGGTCATACCTTTATTGCGATAAATAATAGTCATAAAAATATATGCTTCACAACAAAAAAAAAGAATTTTTAAAGCAATTGAAAAGTTTTCTTTTAATGTCTAAAGTTTATAGCAACCCTCATGTCAGATGACAATGTATACAGAAAACCCGGTAAGGTAATGCGACATGCACTTCTGCGCACAATACATATCGCGCTATGATAATAAAAATTATATAAAATGAAAATGTAGTCAATCTACATTTATCCGTTTACCTTTACACCCCGTGAAATTATGATAAAAAATATTTAATGAAAGTTAAAAATTGACTAAGTCATCTGTTATGCACTTCACCATTATCACAATTTGCGCAAAAATTGCATATTTAAGAAAAATATGATCCTGGATATCTTATATTTTTTTCTCTCTCTCGCTCTTTATCTCTCTCTCTCTCTCTCTCTCTCTCTCTCTCTCTCTCGCAATATATATATGTAATATGTATATATATATATATATATATATATATATATATATATATATATATATATATCAACATACTACTTTGTAAGTATATATGTTTGTATATATATATATATATATATAAAGCCAACATCAGCACACATATATGCTTAAGGTGAGATAATTTTGTACTGAATTGGCAATCACAACAGGTGTGCCATAACACGTTGTATAGGTAACTCATCTAGTCCTAAGTTGAGGTATATAACCAGGCTTTGCACAATAAGACCACCAACGTAATGTTTATAAAGAAACACAGAAAAAGGGTATATGGTTCTAACCACGACAGCCGAGTTTATTTGCTTATGCTGAGTAATGTGTTTGGGTTGAGATAGTCATGAGACAGGAGAGGATACGTAAACAATCGTTTATAGTACGTGAAGAGCGGTCTGATTTGTATCGCTGTTATCTAACTGTGCAGTATTATGTAAAAACAGTCCTTGAGTTAGGTAACCGTTGCCGGTGATGGCATTCAGAATGTTTATAGGGTTTTTGTCTGTTGTTTGTTGTTTCTGTTTTACTTTTTGATGTTTAATTTAAGTTTTTTGTTTTACATACAAAAACTTGATTTTATAATAATACAACAGTTGCATTGAAGACAGCAGAGGCATATATAGTCACTATACATTATATAGTCCTAATTATCACATTAGCGGTCCGTCTGTTCAAGTTTGTAAGGGCCAGTATACGCTTAAAAACCAGATTTCACTTAAGAAAGCGTTAGGTAGAGATTAAAGTCACAATGTTTTGTGAAAAAAAACAAGTTTCTACCAGAACCAAATTAACTGAAGTGAGTTTATTTAGATCATTAAACAATAATCTAGTTGTGAAATTTTGAACCTGTTATCTATAAATAAAACAAACACATACACATATCTGAATCCGTAATCTATCTTTCTCGTGCACTCTTTCTCTCTCTCACTCACTCTCCTCCTCCTCCTCTCTCTCTCTCTCTCTCTCTCTCTCTATATATATATATATATATATATATATATATATATATATATATATATATATATATATATATATATATATATATATATACTCGTATCCTGAAATAAGGCGAAATCAAATTACTCCGACATTACAATTAAAATAAATCAAATACTGGTCTGTTTATGCAATAATGGTTTGTTCCATAATAAAATATACGATACAGTCGTATTTTCAGTTATACTTAACCCATATTATTAATTCCTGAATTGTGTGAGTGGAGAGCAGGCCTGATTCTCACGGTGACCCGCGTGTGTCCGGCAATGAGAATGTGTTTTGTGGGTCACGTGATAACACGCCCCGCTAGGAGGTGTGTTGTTCTGCTGACAATTAAGATGTTTATCCTATGTATACAGGAACATATCATCGTACATATGGTTACCAGCGGGGGGCATGCCAGCACCACACCTGACGTGCAGGGCACCGGAACAGATCCCCCGCTCCATCACGTGATCAGATCAGCTTCAGCACATATCGTTCTGACACTTAGGAAATGTTCTGACGCAGACGTACTGTACATCATTGAAGAAATGTTAACATCTATAAACATGATGCTGAGCTTGTGTTTTAGGTGCATGTCTGTGTATAGTTTTTTGTCTCAAATCGTAAACGTGACAGCATAAATATTATAGAACATGAGCTCATTTATTACACATGTGTATTGTACATTTCACTTAAATATACACAAACAACGGATCGCGAAGAAATCGAAATGCAGCAGGTATATATATATATATATATATATATATATATATATATATATATATATATATATATATATATATATATATATACTACAACATAAATAGAAATCAATAATGGATAAAAAAAATCTTTTTATTACAATGGTTTAACTATAATTATCAGTTATTTTAGGATGCATGTCCTCCTTTTTCCTTAGTTATTCATGACAAATCCAGAAATAAGTTATGACGTCTCCGGGATAGATCTCTTTTTATGTAAAATTGTTGCAGAAACAAATGCAGTGAACCGGTAATGAAACTTGATGTTAACATGACTGAAAACGGTTTGAAACTTACTTTCATATGTAATATCCTAGAAGACATTTAGTGTCTGGAAAGTTCAATATGGGATGTAAAGTGCGATGAGGTGAGATAGTACGGAAGGGATGCATGGGTACATGGCCCCCTGCGATAGATACAGGTTCTTCTTGCCGCGGCCTTGATTAATTTGTTAAGCATACTAGTATATGAAGTGATATTTATTAATTAGTTTAAGGATAGCATTAGCCAGAGATTACGTTAGTATAGGTATGCCACGTGTTGCTGAGACAGTCCCGGCGCCTGTCCCCAGCAGCACGCCGGAAGAGGTCCTCCAGAAGTCGGCACGGGGTCAGTGCCGCTCCCCCAGCTCGGTCCGGTAGGTCTCGTTAATCCAGCCATGTTTGCTTTAACCATGGGTGACCCATCCCAGGTCTTAACTACATTTTATGAAGAGCAGCAGCACCATAAACACTGCGCCGTGGGGGAGGGCTGATAGTTGCCCTGATAGACCCGGGGATAAATTTGGGCTAAAAGCTGGCATTCGATTGTCTGGCAACATATCGCAACCTCTGACCTACGATTAGGCGACTATTACTTGGACGAGGTGCTAAGATTTGCGGGAAATCAGACTTGTTTATGTAGATGAAACGTGCTCTGCAGACGGCAGCGCCCGATCGCTCGGCTCGGCCGAAAACGATTCCTTAATGGCACAGCGGGACATGGCTTGTTTTTCTCGCGATTATTTATACTAACCAAACGTTCCGTTGACTGCAAACAGTCTTAGCATCGTTTTCACAGCGGGAATCGACTTGGTTTGTTTTACCGCATCAAAATATTGGTGGGTAATTTTACATACTTGCTGATCCCTCAGCCCCTTTTACCCCGGCCCTTAGGTTCCACATTTCACCACCACATGCCGAACGAGCAACGGCAATTTAGACTTGCTGAAAACTCTATTAATTTCTATTTTGCACGTCTGAAGTCACTATATCCACGATGTTTCAACCTGGCGGGGTGGCGCTTCATGCGAAGGAAGGGACGCCCTCTCCACTACCTTCAGTTCAGGACAAAGAGCGACTTTTGGGAGAATTTCAGATGAAAAGTTTCACGGGTTTTCATCCATATATGCCACGACCGGCACCGTTTTCGGGTGAACTTTTGTCACAGTCTAACCCGTGGACAGCCCTGCATTCTCGCTACAGCCTGGTCCCCCAGTTCGGATACAGACAGTACACAACAGACGCCCGGGGGGTGATGACCGCGGGCTGTAACCCCGCCACCCAGTACCCGTCCAGCCCGCTACCTGTGACGGTCGGGACCAACTTCCAGGCGATGACATCCAGTCTGCCAGCCGCGCCCTACCTGCCCGGCAGCGAGTTCTCCTGGATGGCTTTCACTTACCATCCAGAACTTCTAAGGTAACAGTCTCAGCTCACTTAATTCTATTATTTCTCCAGAGAAGAAGAGAAAGGTAAACTAATAATCCTAATATATCCTTTCCAGAAGCGGATCCGGAACCCCCCCCCCCCCCTTTTTTTCATCAGAAACAACGTTGTTAAGGGCTTCAGACAAAATTTTGTCGCCTGGACCCCCGCTTATTCAGACCTGAGGACCTTTTCGTTAGGGTTTTCATTTGTCCTCCTGGTTTGGACCCCCCCCCCCCCCTTTTTTTTCCTTAATCTTAATTTAACCTGCAATATACCAGCATGTAATATACCATCAACTTTTTTTCAATATTGCATTTTATTCCGAAAGAAAATGAATGATCTATGAAAGATGAAAATAAAAAGTTGTCAGAAAAACTGCTTTCTGTAAGTCTATAACCAGGATCCTGAAAAAAAATAATATGTAAGACACTCGTCAGCCGCCTAATAAAATCCGCAATCAGCCTGTAGAAAAACTATAACCACTTTTGATCGTGCTTTATGAAAATCCAATACCGAAACAAAATTGTTTGAATGTTAAGTACTTTCTGCCACGCGAATATTCACTCCGGATAACCGATCGAATCATACTGTGCTTTCAATCTGTGTAAAGGAAAATGTTTCATGTACGCATGCAATGGAATTTCTTTAAGTATGTTCTAATTTAAGTTGTGCCATTTTTATTTTGGGCATAATATATAATACATGTATATTATTTCAGCGAAATAAAATGATTTATAAATATTTATAACTGGGGACATGTTTTATAACTGATATTTTCAAATCTCCACAAATATATCCTGTCAGATAGATACAAACAAATATTATACTGCATATAGATTTGCAAGGTGCTGAATGAAATATATTTTTTATTTCCCTTTTATTCATATGTTTACATATACCCTCATTATACCGTGACTTAATATTTTATTTTACCTGTGAAAACCATGTTTAACTATAATTATGATTTTGAATCTGTAGAAATGTACACTCATGGTAAAGAATCGGTCTTCCTATTTGCTGTGTATAACATGTCACAGGCAAAATGGGAAATATAAAGCAGGTAATCTTGTGTAAAAGAAATTTATCTTAGCTGATTTTAGGAATGTGCTCTGCGAATCAGCCAGATATTTATTCTTATTTAAATGTCTTCAGTTGCATACATACATGTGTTTTGGGTAAGATTCAGATCTTAACTGAACTAGAACTAGAACAAAGTGTCATATATATATATATAATATTAAAGGTGATATAGCTATAGCATACAAATTATATCAAATAGTATAATTAAGAAATAAGGTGATTTATTCATTTGGAAATTTGTTCAGTAATGGTTATTATACATTCAAAGCAGCTAAAAAGGCTGTATTTAACTTCTGGATTGCAAAGCACATCTCGCTTTTTAATAATAACAGTTACAATAGATGTAACATTGTACATTTTGCCTGCACGGTTAGGTTAACGGACAGTTTTTTTGTATCATGCAGGGTAAGATAACATAGACAATGTTGCCTTATGTGATGCCAAAAGGAAGCCATTATTGAACTCGATATGTCTTGGTATTACTGTAATTGTTAAAGTTATTTAGAGGTGAAATATTTTATTGCTTTTATTCCGGCAAATCCGATCCAAGAAGTTGAAAGATCTTAAAAAAATGTTTTTTTTTATTTGAAAATATATCTCTTGAAAAAGTCATATAACGGTATATTTGTTAAATGAGTAGGGTATATTCGAATGCAAAGTCATGAAAGACGTTACGGGTAAGGTTTAACCATTCTAATTAGAGCCTTATTTAAAACACACACACACAATTGAGAACTGTGTACTTTGATTTTTTTTTTGCCTTCCATTGATAAAATCACAGTATATATAACCTAAACCTTTCCAATCTGAATATAATGTTCGAAATGACATCATGTCACATAACAAAGGTACAAAAAAATAAACATTTTCTATCGACGATATAATAATAAATCGAACTGACCCTACCCTAAATGTTCATGTATACCAACCCTGCTAAATCAAGTATTATGATGTATTAAGTATTTTAGCCAAAGCTTTAATTTGACTAAAATATTTACATTAATAATATTACACTATTATCTGAAAATAATACAAAACTGTTCCGTTTGATCGCGAGCGTTGACTCCAGCTTGAAATGGGAAGATTTTGTAGATTTTGTTTGGGATAAAAGTATCAAAAATTTACATATCCTTCTTAAACTAAGCAAATTCCTACAAACGCCAACTCTTAAACTTATATATCATTGTCTTATTCAAAGCCACATTGACTACTGTATTTCTGCTTGGGGTGGATGCTCAAAATCTTACATGTAACAAATCCGGAGACTAAAATAAATTTAGCTGCTCGCATTGTTACCAAAAAAAAAAACTTCGATTAAAATACTACAGTCCTTCTCACTAATCATTCAGCTATGTTGGATGATCGTGGAACAGTGGTTATAATATCGCTAATTCATATACATCTTATTTTTTCAATGTTTATCTAGTGACGCACCCTCTGCTTTTGGACATGGTTTAAGTATCCGTACAATACACGAAAAACGGCCCGTGGCCATCTTGCGTTCGTGAAACCGAGAACTGACTGTCAGGTTTAAATCAAGTTTTCTTTATGCAGGCCCGCATTACTAGAAACAACTTCCGAGTGATGAAAGTCGCGCCCCTGATGTGAAACGTGTAAAACAACGTTACATATCTTGTCTCCATGTATTAAGCCTCATATGATTATAGTTATGATATATATATATAGTTATACTATAATAATTATAGTCTTACTTATCGATTTTTATATTGCTTTATTTTTTTATATTTGTTTCATATATAACCATATGTGTTTTCATACATTTATAAATTTCGATCACCATTATATGCACATTGTATATATTCATGACTGTATAAATGTAAGTATGCAATGGATATATATCCCTCTGAAATGTTTCCAGGACCCCATTAAAAAACAACTGAACATAAATGTACTTCTACTACAACAAAATACTTCTGGCAAGTTTGTAATGTTTTAATCATTATAGAAATTAGTTTTAATTCAAGGTTTTGAAGTTCATACAAATATCAGTCCAAAGTGCGATGTATATGAAATGATGATTTAGTTGATAACCTAAAATTATGTTTAATCTATATTTTTTACCATTTAATTGGTTGAAAATAGTGTTATATTTAAGTGACTTAATTGTTATTATTTATAATATAGTCAATTAAAACCGACTCAAGGCATATATATTTATGCACATTATAGCCATTAACAATATCTGGTTAGCCAAATAAAAAAGAAAGACTTTCATTATATCAATTTCTTAGTATGACATAAGGCATGCCAAATGTAAATGACAAAAGAAACGTACCAGAAGAAGCCTGCTTTGAAAGAAAATCAACATAAAAGCTCATTTCACGCTCAGTTTTGATTGTACTTTTACTCTATTTGAAACCATTTTACTGATAATATTCGCCCTTCAAGTTATGGAAAGTTTTATACTTGAAATTGATTTGCCATATTTTTAACCTCAGTACATGCATCTATAGGTAGAATGAGGGAATTCAAAACGTCGATCGATCTTCGGTCGTTTTAAGTAGCCCGATGAGCAATATACAGAGAGTTAAAAGGAATGCTCTGGTTCTTGACAGTGCAAATATGTTAGCATCTACAGCAGTTTTCTATTCTTTTTAATATTATTTTAATAAATGAATTTGCGGTGTGCAAATGAATCGATCATATCGATGGCTAGTCGTTTTCTTTCACAATCAATTAAATCGTTGGCATTTTTGCATGACCGATCAAAAACGATTATGCATGTACATCAAACGATGCGTTATTATCCCGATAAAATATTCTAGATCAGAATTATAAGAAAGACTTTGCACAATGCAGCGAACAGCATTAAAACAACCTTGTGCAACGAATAAATGTCAACAACCCGGCCGTTTCTTGGCTTTTCAACGTGATGTACAACACAAAATTCATTTACTCGGTCAATATTTTAGGTTTCATTTTATAAAGCAGATTTCACGGTAATATAGATGTTACATTAAATATTCGAATAATAATAGGTCGTTCTTTATCTTTCAGTCATCGAATATGATTTTACCACTTATATAAATGCCAACGAGATAAATGTAACATGCAGAATACTATGTATCGTATATCCGCAAGAAGAAGGCACTCATGATATAAAATCCAGTTCCAATGCGTGAATACCTGGGAATCTACAACACGGGAGTTCTTCGTCTCGTATTGCGAACAAGATGCCGGGATGGGGTTGGTGAGAGCGCTATAGGGTGTCTCTCCGCCCGCCGAGTTGGTGTACACCTGACGAGTAGAACCATTTTACCATCGACGATGTTTGTGTTTTGTGTAAATAAAGCACATAAGCAAAACGTCATGCAAAATACATCAGGCGGCGCAAAACAGCGGTTTGGCGCACGCAATTAGCAGTCTGGCGACTATACAATATATAAACCAGTGCGGTGAACTCACTGTTCGTCCCCCTCACGTAGGCATTGTCTTGGCGTCAGCTACTTTGTCCAGATTTGATTGCGTTCTGTTGCTGGTGTGATAATAAACGGGAATCTCTCCTTGTATAATCTGTGATACCTTGTGTTAGCTCGGGCAGCAAATACAAACAGCAGGGTAACGGGTCTGACAGGTCTATTAAGCTGCCATTAGTGTGAGTTTATCTTCTTCTTTTTTCCATATCACAGCAGTTCTCATTTTGACACCATCTGACATTTCAGGAAATCACTTCCTGGTCGACTTTGTCAGCAACAAATGTTATATATTACAGAAAGTTACATCGGGAAAACCATGCTGTACTTGTATTTGAATGTTAGTTATTTAGTTATTCACGGGAAAGGTGTTATGAAAGTGACCAAGCAAACAAACCCGTTAAGCCTTAGGAGCAACAACTCGAAGATTTACTCCTTTTCTTTAATGGTCAGTGGCGTACCTAAGGGGGGGGGGGGCGACAAGGGCGGTCCGCCCCGGGCGGTCTGTCATACGCATTGTGCAAAAAATATTTTGACGAATTGTGTTGCTCTTTCCTTGGAAAGTATTAAGAATTTCCATTCTTGAACCTCTGAATTCCCAAAATTCCAGGATATTTAAACAGCCTGAAACAACCTGAAACGCCCTTTTTCCACGATTCTTCATACTCTAACACAAGTCTTGTTTAAATACAGACGTTTACACTATCGTGTATATAATGAGTACTACCTATAAATGCCTGTGTGTTTTGATTAACCAATATGGCCTGCATGATCTTTATGTAACGTGAATAAAAACAATAAACTCCCAGGCCTATGTAGGAATTATTTAACTTTAAAATATAATTCTATTATAACTGTCCGGCGGGATGAATCCCCCTGGCCACTTAGCCAATGTTCAATATACGTATCAAGTATCAGTTTTAACTTTTAGAGTTCAAAACTTAAATTAAAGATATATTTACCTGTACTGTTAATTGTGTTATTAACAGTTTAATTATCCACTACCGACAGACAATTGTTGTATATTGTGACAAATCATTTGAAATAAAATTATAATATATATTTAAATTATATCATTACTTGAAATTTATTTAAATACTTTATTGAATAAAAAATAGTCATAAGTTCATTAATAAAACCTCGCAAAGTGCATAATCACTATAATTCTTAAATGATTTTGATGTATCCTTGAAATAAAGTATGCTTTTAACTTGGAGGATTTTTTAATTAAACAAAGTCAGTTAGTCCATACAGTGGATTTTTTTATGTGAAAATATTAAACATGCCCTGCCTACATATATAGGCTTAACTCATGAATTACACTTTTTTAGTAAAGACTAAAGTGCCTTGCATGCAGCAGTACCATGCATATATCTCAATTGCTCTATTAGGTGTACCAGCTGTCATATGCGTTAACAAGAATTAAAAATGTGACAAGGTATTTGTATACGTTGAGAATGGAATAACACTTACCAAATAAAGTTTTTTCCCAAGCTGAATATAAAGTAATCATGAATCGTGTTTACATGAATGATGAAAGTTTAATTTCACACATTATATGTGTATCCTGCAGTGTAATCTGTTTATAGTTACACTTTATTCGTTTTATTCCTTTCTGTTCACTTCATGATGAAATGTAATTGAGCTTCGAGCGATCTTTTGATTTACATTAGCAAATAGATGTTTGCTCTTTAATATGTGGCGGAAGAATTCCCTGCCAGTGAATCCATATAATTGCGTTGTGGTCAAATACAAGCCTGTAACAAGGACATTTGACACGATATATTTCAATATGTTATCCAGGTTTGTATTGTTTTGTTAGAGGGGCGGCAATTTCTAAGACCGCCCCGGGCGGCAATGAGGCTAGGTACGCCGCTGTTAATAGTGCAACTTGTTCCCTGTTTATTCAGTGAATAAAAAGCCAATTGAAAGCACAGGATGCTAATCTAAACAAATGCTATGGCATATATATATTGTATATACTGAATTAATTATATAAATCTACAGCATTACATTGTATAGCTAAACTGTTGTTTGCAAAACTGTAGTATTAATTTGTGCAGGAAATATTCGAATTATTACAATTCAAAAGAATAATACTTATATAGAGAATTAGGATAAATAATGTAAAGATAAGTATGTACGATGTTATCAGTATGTAAAACTTATCACCTTAGGCAAAAGAAAATGCTTTCAAGTTCTTATTCTTTTTATTATACATCTACCAAAAGTGGCAGCAAAAAAAAAAAAAAAAGAACTGCATCCCCTGCTCTTATTTCCTTTTATTTTTTTTCTTGGAAACCTTAAATGAGGTAACGGTCAGGGTGACCTATACTTAGTCTAATAGTCTGCGAGATACAGGTAAAAACAGGACTGAGGACATGGCACTGAAATCTTATTTATTGGTATAATGGCTGATAAAAACATGTTTTGCACTAAATTGTAAAATCGATATAATGTGCGACATGCATTTAAACAAAGTTTTTTGTCCTCATGCAATTTTTGAAGAATCAGTTGCAAACAGTTCTTCAAACACTAACAATTTAAAATATAAAACGTCTTCCATAATTTTCTGCATGAAAGATCACAGGAATTGCCTCAAAATTCAGTATGTACTGCGTGGGGCCACATCGTTTCATAATAAAGCTCATAACACATCTTTACATTCATTGCAGACTGATGCGCCCGCCTTACTCCTACTCGGCGCTGATCGCCATGGCAATACAGTCATCACCATCCCGGAAGTTAACACTTAGCGGCATTTACCAATATGTCGCTGATAATTTCCCCTTCTACAAGAAAACAAAGACAGGATGGCAGAACTCTATCCGACATAATCTGTCCCTAAACGAGTGCTTCAAGAAACTCCCTCGCTCAGACGATGACCCGGGCAAAGGTCACTACTGGACCATCGACCCAAACTGCGAGAAAATGTTTGACAATGGGAACTTCCGGCGGCGCAGGCGCACTAAACGGGAACTGGAACTTCTTGCAGCAAGAGACGCAGACAAAAATTTGAATGTCAAAAAGGCTTTGAATGACACATAATTATGAAATATCGGTGCTTTGAATATAAACTGTGTATATTTTGGAAAAAAAAAACTGATTTGTAAATAGGACTGCAAACCATATGGCTATATGTGTTAGCGTATTTTAAAATATAATATGTTACACATACGTCAACAGTATAATCTATAAAACTAGTCGTTTTATGTGATAACAGGAGAGACTAAAATCTATATTGGAAAATTACAGTTTGCTTTAATTCTTTTCTGTGTTGAGGTTTTAAATGTATTCAGTCGTTATATTATTGTTTCCTTTTCCGTGGACGAGCTTTCTGTGTGAAACTTAAATTACTGCTGGAAGAAGGAATTAGGGGGTCTCACAGGGCCAAAGAAATAAGAGTACACGAGGGCACTTAACTGTGGCTCAATAATACATAATTCTTGATCATGGTAATTTTAAAATATTGAAAGTCTGTAATTGAGAAAAGTCTCGGTCCTTGCAGGGATTATGAAATTTTGAAAAAAATGCGAGTTCTTAATGCACAGTTATCCTCAATCAATGCAAGAAACACGGGCACTCAGCGCAAGTGAAAATGAAACCTTCACAAGCGCAGTTTGTATAACACTGTTTGCTTGTGTGACATCTGTTTAAGCATACGGTCCTGTTTTATGCCATAGTCACATAAACTTCTCTTCTACGTTTGTTGTTACAAAACAAATATCAGTTGGCCAGTTTTCTGATGAAAAATCATTTGTAATTTGTTTTTGTTCAATTGTTGAAATTGTCGTAAATATAGCAAGGAATATTAGTGTCGATAGGTTTTATTTAGTTTGAGAGTATGTTTGTAGGAGAGAGAGAGAGAGAGAGAGAGAGAGAGAGAGAGAAAGAGAGAGAGAGGTTGTCAATGATCATTTAAAAGTGTGAAAGTAAAAATAGCATTTGTGAACTTAATCATACTGCCCAAACAAGATGTCCTACAGACGATAACGACGACGTCACTGAAAACAAAACGTCCCAATTAGAGGGGTGTTTGGGGTGGGGAACACAAATATTCTAGCAAACGACGTTCTTTTGGGCATATATCGGGGAGGTCCGTTATCTTCTCCAACCGTCAACAGACCAGCTGATATGCAAATATCAGAGGTACAACCCTCACATCGATATATCGTTTGTCACAGGTATACCAGGTTAATAATAATGAATACACCAATGTGAGAGAGAGAGAGAGAGAGAGAGAGAGAGAGAGAGAAAGAGAGAGAGAGAGAGAATAAATTTTCAGATTCTGGGAAGTGTAATTGTATCCGCCAAAAGAGTTTTGCGGATACTATGTTTTCAGCCCACCGCCGCCGCGTAGGTGTCCGGAGAACTCCTCCGTAACCGCTGGGCGGAATTTTACGAAACCCGGGATTATGTTCGGGTCACATGTGAACTGCTGCGCCCCGATTTTGTTTTGACCTCTGACCTTTCCTCTGCGCTCTGCGTCCGTTTGTGCGTCTGTTTCCACAAATAATACCACATATCTCGGGAACCGTTTGACCGATCAGGAAATTTTTTTTGCACAAATGTAGCCCTTAGAGAGCTTTGTAACATACACAAAAAATGGTGGCGCCACCTGCAACCATGTTTGCACAGTGTCCATCTGTTCGTCTGCCTTGGGTTAAAATCACTCATATCTCTGCAGTGGTTTGACTAATTCACCTGAAATTCGGCATGCGTATACATCCTGGGTAGCTTTTCTGATTTTATGACAGGTGGCGTCACCTACATTCACGTTTACGCTGCAGACATCCAAGCTCATATCTCGGGAACCGTTTGGGCCAAAATTTTGCATGTGTATAGATCTCACATAGCTCTTTATCATACGCAAAACTGGTGGCGCACAGCTCCCGTCTATTTGTCTTCCATGGGATAAAATCACTCATATGTCGGCAGTGGTTTGACATATCTGCATAAAATTTTGCAGGTTTATACATCCCCGACAGCTCTCTTGATTTTATGACAGGTGGCGCCACCTACATTCTAGTTTATGCAGCAGATATCCAAGCTCATATCTTGGGAACCGTTTGACCGATTGGGCCAAAGTTTTGCATGTGTAGTTCTGACATAGCTCTTTATCATACGCAAAACTGGTGGCGCCACCTGCAACCATTTTTTTATGGTTATTTTTTTTTTTGTTTAAATTTTGCATATGTATACAACTTGGACGGCTTTCTGGATTTTGTGGTAGGTGGCGCAACCTACATACACAATTTGGCTGCAGACATCCATGCTAATATGCAACACTTCACTCTATTTCCCCTTGCCACTCAATCCATGCCTCACTTTACCCGTTCCACTCTGATCTAGGCGGATACACGTAGTCGCTTGTCGTCTACCCGTATTCTAGTTTTCTATCAGCCTATCTCAGTGACATCTGGAAGATAACATGGCACTTACTTGGTACTTAGTTCCTATAGCCCCACGTGCCATTCACAAGACTACACATGCATTTATCCAGGCGTACATTTAGGCTACACTTTTCATTCATGCAACAATTCACTGTGTTATATTTCAATACACAACAAAAACAAGACAATATATGCTACAAAGTAATGTTTTATCAGTGATCTAACAGTTTGGCATTATAATATGACCGCAAATGGCATATGGCAAAAATAAAAATGGCAACCATTGATAAAGACACTGGGACTATTGTAGATCAAAAGGTAAAAATGTTTCCCCATTCTGTCATTTGAAATAAACATAATATAAAGTACCGGCAACATATTCTGGAGACAGAAATCCTTAGACACCTCTATATCTATGCTCCACAATTGGGAACATAATCGAGCAAGATAAGCTATCGTACCAAACTACTCTGTGTAACTATCATCAGGAAGTAATATTTATTTTCCAGTACTTCGATAAATATTTCGATAAAGGCCACATACAAAAAAGGGCTACGAAATCAGAGGCAAAACAGATACACACCGAGGGGCCGATGTTTTCTTCGTAAACCTTGTTTGGTCTACTGGTAGAATCTTGCCGCCTTGCAGGGCAGACATAAACATGTTTCAGTTCTTAAAACGGTGTATGTGAACACAACAATACTGATGTATTTTAACCGATTGCTTTATGAATGAAAATCTTGCATCATGAACATGTGTAATGGCTTCTTAGAAGCACCAAACGGGAACATAAACAGAACGGCTGCTCAAATATTAAAAAGTGGCATGCAGCGCTGATTCCATTCAACCCTTTTATTTTGTGTGGCCTTATAGATCTCTTTCCCACTTAACTGACTTTAAATAGAAAGTCAGAAGTCCGCTTTCTTTGTATCCTAGTTTCTGTCATGAAACAACGCTTGGGTCAGGAGCAACCATATAGAATTGTCACAATATCTCCAATTCTCAAATAAAAGAGCGACTCGCCATGCGCATGCTCGGGACCCGTGTATTAGCTGGGCGGGAAAACTAAATTCTCTGCAACAATACCCTGTACAAGAATGGTGTAAAAATATGTCAGACCTGAGATCATTTTTACACCTTACAGAAAATAAATCTGCTGACATACAGACCCTGCGAGAAAATATCTGATGACATTAATCCTTGTATTATTACAATAATGTTAAAGATTCCCATTAATTAATACTGGCAATATTTCGAATTTGGTGGTAGAAATATACGAGTACTGCATATTGTTTTAGGAATATGCTATAAACACACACAAACTATTCTGTAGTGAAAGTACATATACTGCTTCATATATCACAAATATAAATATGACCAAGTATATGACACAGGCTTACATAATATAATTCACTTTATATCAGCATTATTCAATGCCTTAGAATTGTTAGAGTTGGTGTAAGTGTAATGAATTCATTAAAAATGATAGACAGTGTTATATTCCTTTGCAATGACTATATCGAATATATTTTTGTGGCAAGAAAAAGCTTGCAGATGATAGTAAAGAACCTGCTGGTTAAATAACCACCCTAAAAAGTATTTCACCCACAAATGTATTGACTGATAAATTATATACGGAAAGGATGAAACAGTGTAAATGTAGTCTGGCAAAGTTATCAGCTGGACTCTGTAAAAAGATAGATTCCAATTTCAATTAATACAAATAAAAAACTTCATGTTTCTTGAAAACTTTGAAAATATCAATACAGTAGAAAAAAGTCTCTAATAAAAATTAATTCATTAATTCATTGGCCATATCAGTAGCTGTGTATTTGCCTCTAATTTTCGTCTATAAACACTGTACTTCAACTCATAATTCCCACAAACAATGTCAGAGCAAACTATTTGATTACCAAATCATTTGTTAAAGTATCTACATGCCAAACATAAGGGTTCATTCCCTTGGGAAACTCTGAAAAGATGATAAACGTTGGAAAGGCAACAAAATGAGAAACAATTCAGGCTATAAAAAACTAGTTCAAAGTCCTTCAAGAATGCTTGCCCAATTGTATCTGAATGGTAGATTACAAATTGTGATAATATATATATATATATATATATATATATATATATATATATATATATAAACACACAAAGACAATAAAACTTGTATTAGTTTGCTAATAAGGTATATGTCACATCATGATCATTGGAAGCAGGGACGTTTGCAGGATTTTTGAAAGGGGAGGGTCAACCAAGGAAGTCTAACCCCCCCCCCCCCCCCCGCCACTAGGGTGCAACAAAATACATGTGGGAAAAAATTCCTCATCATTTATCAACAAGATACATACATTAGGTCAGTGATTATTAACAACACCAAGCACTTCATAATTCAATATAAATATCTCATTAATTTAGTATAAGAAACTATTCTGATTCTGATGGCACCTGAAAATTCACAGCAATTATCCACTAGAAACGGACTTTATGTTTTAGTAACAATTACAGTAAATAATGGAAGTACAGCAGTTATCTTAACTGTTTTATGGTAAGTTCATATCAAAGCTCTCATACATAGACATCAATTTTGAATAATGTGACAATACATTGTTATTTTTATAATGCTTTTACATATATACCTGAAGTTAATATATAACAGCCAACAGGTTTGTATGTCTTGTGCATGTATAGCTCCGTGTGCCATTTGACCAGACATGAGATCCAGTGTCTTCTATTTCTTTATCCTGAGCTGGTTTATAATAAACAGTTCAAGTTGTGGAAATAGTCCATGTGCAAGTGTTATGTTAATAAACAGGACCCTGGTCATAATACACAAGACATTATACAACTCGCATACAAAATCATCTGTAATCAGGTTTGAGATGATGTTTCTGTAAGCATTAGGACTGTAAAGATACATGATCTTTGGAAAAAACACAGACCATGATTCACAATACATTCACAGTATATAACAGTTAAGATTCCAAGCCATTTTTCCTTTTTTTGTTTTCAGAAATATTTGTAAAAATCATTAGCCAATTGCATGCTGTTCACCCAGTTCCACTAATGACACTTAACCTTAAAGGATTTGAATGGCACAGAGATACTATTGTTCAATCTTGGCCTTCACTTTCCAGCATATGATCAGATAAATATAAACATTTCAGTACAGGGACATCTGATGATACCAATATAGTATTTTACTTTGCCAATATTGTGATACACCAGTGCTGTGATGTTTTGTTACAACCCTAGCAAAGATGCAAATTTGTCCATACATGTATTGTATGCCTCAACTAAAACAATTTAACCTTATATGGTCATACAAAATTTGCATAGAGAGCCCCCATTCCAAAAGCAGAGGAGTGAATGTTTATCAGGCTTTGATTTGCAGCAAGGCCTTAGCCTCACTGACGTGATGTTTGTGTTACTGGTGTGATATTTCATAATCATTACACTCAGGTAAATATTGTGGGATAGGAGCATGTATGAAAGTGCTACCAGACTAAGAAAGGTTGACAACTTCATGTTTATGATATCAGTGAAAAATATGTGCAACTTTGTCCAGCTATATAAATGAATATTCATATATCCACTTTTTCCATGTATGTCATGTATATAACAATGTTGTGGCTAGAGCTGTCTTCATCTGTTACTAACCTCAAAAGTGTTAGAAAAAATTTATATGGGACTGGTACCATATTGCTTATCCTGCCCTGAAGAAATAAAATAATTGTTACAGGTTTTCTCTTTATGATGACATGTGGCAAAGACAAATTATCACAAACCTAAAGAGGCCACTTTTAATCCTGGTTCAGAATATATGATGATATATATATATATATATATATATATATATATATATAACCTACAGTATGCTTCTCTTTATTAGCCAGTTTGTCCATTTATAAAACAGAATGACTGGTATACCCTCTTAAAGTAACTTTTTGGAGACGATGCCTGGGGAAAATGAGACATATTGTGACAATAACTTATAGATATTACTAGGATATTACTGGTACCACACAATAACACAAATGATAATAAGAAAACTAAAATAAAATATACAAGCGAACCCTAAATACTCTTAAGTGTATTAAATTTCTAAAACATGCAGAACACTGTCAATTTTTACAATCTTTGTCATACACTACTTTTTTTGTGATTCTGCATTAATTTTCTAGGAACTACAGTCAAATCTGATTAGTATTCAATGATAATGATACAACTGATTCACAAAATGCTTGATGTCAATAAAGTCAGTTCCCATCACACACTGACAGAGTCAAACTGAGAGCTGGGTGTCAAATTATTGATGTCAACACTTGACAAGCACATAATTTACTTTACCTAGGTCTTACCTGCTGATTTAGATGATTGGACAAATTATGATTAAATGATTTCAAACATGGTGAATCTTTCACTTTTAATCAAGGGATAACAAAACAATAAGACTTCCAACACAGCTGTCATTAGATCCAATGAAATGTGGATGAAAGTTAAGAAACTGATCGAGTAATGTTTCAATCTCACTTTCAAACATATCATACTAAAATGCAAATGAGATTTGTCAATGCTTGACTTGCTATGATGACATATACAGCAGGGGATGCAGATCAGGCCACAACAAGTAAATAAATTGTTCTACAGATGCTGAGACCAAAATATAAGAAGTGTTTAGGCAAATTCAGACAAAATTGGTGGAATTTTTACTTAGTACTTGCAGGAAGTGCATAAAATTATACATCAGTTACTGAAATACTGCTTATAAACAACACAAAGTTTTGTATTTTTTCCCAGGATACCTTTATTGATTTCTTGAAGGGACGGAGACAAGAGCACCATTTAGCCACATTTCCAGGTACTTTGTGCTCATTCACCAAAAATAAAAGTGCAGCATTCCTGTAGAACAAATATTTTTTTTGTGCAGCCTCATTAGCATTTTCATGAGCAATTGGCTGCCTGCCTCAGATCTGGTAAGTTTAGGGAGCTCTAGAGGGCCTGGGTAGACCATTAAGCTACTGTAAGGGGGAGAGTCTCATGGATGTACTTCTTCTGGCCATTCTCTCCGAAATCCTCTACAGTGTCACCTGACCCCTCAAGTACCCATTTTGTTGTGAGTAGACCTTCCACACCTACCGGCCCACGAGCGTGGATCCTTGTTGTGCTGATACCGACCTCAGCACCTGTGAGTCCAGAAAATGATAATTAAGTGAATGACTAGATCAGGGATAATGTGGATTGCACAGGTAAAAAATATTTTAGGTACAGGTAAGCCTTTTAAGTGAAAGCTCCTGACTACATGAGTACCAAATTAGATGCTTTGATAAAAAATGCATAGTTTGTATGGTTAAAAAAAATTATTAAAAAAATAGTAGAGCAGTTACGAAAAAGAAAACATACCTAATCCAAAGCGGTAACCATCAGCAAACCTGGTACTGGCATTGTGGAAGACACAGGCACTGTCAACACTGTTCAAGAACTGTGCTGCTGTTTCAGCTGAGATAAGAAAATATAAACAGATAATAGGAAGTGAGTGATATCCACTAGAAAGGATATGTTTTTACCTGGGTCTATAACGTTGTGTTTGCCGGAAATTTTTTATTTTGGCAAGCATGTTGGTCAGTTCCTATGTCTGTTTTTCTGTGACAACTCTACAGGTCATAATTTTGCAGAATTGCTTTCAAATTTACATAGTTGACAGACAATTAATAGTTACAGAAGCCTGTTGTTTTTGGTCAATATAAAGGTCAAGGTAAAAAAAACAATCAAAATTTTATTTTCTTCATAACTTCGTCAATATTAGTTCTATCTTTACAAACTTAAGGTCATTTTGTTAATCTGGGCTTTTTTCATAATCTGTTCAAGTCAACTGGTCTCAAGCTAATGTCACTTTGTCAGTATGACTGTCTGTTTGTCAGTTGTCCTCAATTTCACCTGCTTGCTGATTCTTTCGTCTTACATAAAGCATTCTCCAGTTTAGCAGGAATCACTTTTAAACTTACACATATTATATTAAACAATTTCTTGAAGTCCTATGTTTATTATTTAAATAGGTCAAAGGGCTAGGTCATCAAAACATGTCAAAATCTTTTCTCCATCATAACTTTGTCCAAATTGGTCCTATCTTGACACACTATGGCTCATTTTCTTCCTCTTTGTTCTGAATAGGACATGGTCTCCACTTAATGTCACTTGTCAGTATGTCTGTCTGTTTGTCAGTTGTCCTAAATTTCCCCTGCTTCTTGTGTATGGTGTAAAGCATTCTACAGGCCACAGTTTAGCAGGAATCACATTGTAACTTACACATATTGTATATCAGGACAATTTCTGAAAACTGTATAAGTATTTTTTTAAATAGGTCAAAGTTTAAGGTTAAGATCATAAAAACATGTCAAAATCTTTTTTTTTCCTTCATAACTTTGTCAAAATTGGTAATATCCAAACAATGGCTCAGTTTCTTCCTCGTTATCACTGATCATTCATTTTAGTGTTCTACATCATTAAAAAGTGCTGGTCCTCCGGTCGTCTAGTTTTTTTTACTTTAGTTTAATTATGAAAACCTGTCACAATATTTATCAACAAATCTCTGGGGAGGGATGCATTGGGAGAGCATATTATATTTGGTGCAGATCTGCAAAAAAGGATCCTGTAGGGTTTAACTGCCTTACTTTTTTATTTGCCCTTGACATCCTACAGAGCCTGGTATATGTTATCTAAATTAATATCAAGAATGGTAAATACAAATCCAACACTGATTTTACATTATAAATCATATCATGCTTAAGGTTTGCCACCAAATACTGGGCTGTAAAATTACTTCTATTAACACTACTGAAAAATATAAAGTACCAGAATATTTAATATAGAATATAGGACATAACTCATCTGAACATTCACCATCAAAAATATCATTTAACTGAATAAGAAATGAAATCGATTTCTATTTTACTTCAGTGCAAAACATCTCAAAACTGTTCAGAATTCCAGCGCTGGGCCTGTGCTGTGCCTTTTTGACTTACGATCATTGGTGACGATGGCATCAGTATGTGAGCTGCCATGTCTGTGGATATGAGAGATCGCATCCTCCACACTGTCTACAACTTCTATTGTACACTCTAATGCCCCGTACTCAGTACACAGAGAAGCTGCAGGCGGGGGACCGAACTTCATATGACTAAGTAGTCGAGGTCCAGCATGTAACTTCACCTACAGAAGAGACAGAGAAACATGAGTAACAAATAAAACATTTATATACTTTAAATATGATTGTGTGTTTATAAAAACAAATTTTGTTTTTTTTTTTTAATATATTCAACGTTTAAAATATGGGTTAAGCTTTAGCACCTCTTTCCATAAACTAATAGTTACAATTTTGAGACCACAAAACTATATATCTATATACTGTACATTGTAGATTAATTTTAATCATTTATTACCTACATAACTTAAAATTTAGATATTTTTAATAATAAAATTCAAATTTGATAACCCTGTTAGTTATGGGTAATAATACCCTTAATTATTTATCTGATGTAATGGGATCGATATTGTGTGAGGTTGTGACTTCACTTGTTGTCCCTAAAACAGAAAGATGGCATTAAGCAGAAGAAGCAAGGAAAAAAGAAAGAAAAATAGTGACAAATAAAGAAAAGAAAAATATAAAGAAAAAGGATAAGAACAAAATATTAAGCATAAGTCATGGTATGTCATAAATATTGTTCTATATAAATCCTACTCCTGCCTATAGTTAACCATCTGTTTGGGATCATCTTGTGAAGGCTCTATTCAATAGGGCTGTACAAATGCATTGAATAATCAATGCATTTAATCATAACCCCTCGATTTAATTGTAGTTGATTATTAACCTAAGTATTGATTTATTTCAATTATTATTTTGTCACATATACCATCCTATAGGAATCCGTGAATGGTCAAATTCAATAGCATATGGGGGTGTGCCACAATGTCCCAGCCCTATGTGCCCACAACTAGTTATTTTAAATTAAATTTTTTTATTTTGTTTGAGGTGACCACCTCTATTCTTCTTAATGCTAGATTAATTTAGTATTTACATCTCCTGGATTCTTTTTTGGTTTCGGACTATGTGATAAGGCATTGGCACACGCTTCCTCTCATCGTATAACCTGCCATTAATCAGGCCTACAGAATACTGCATTTATGGGCCCGGGATTGTGTAATTAACCCTCTTGCTGGTTAATACCACCGAAGGACCCCCAAAAGATGCACTCGATTTTGAGTGAAACATGGCTATGGAGCATCGCCTTCCCATAGTCTTCCAGAGTGCTCACCCTGAGTGGAGGCGAGTGGAGAAAAACCTCACTGGCTAAGATTTGAACTGTTGATCTCCTGGATTTGAGCGTTCTGCTCAACCACTAGACCATCAGATGAAGGTGCCCAAGACGTAGTTTCAACATTCCCTTGTTTATGGTGGACTACTCGCTCCCAAAGATACAAAAATAAATGAAGGTAGAGCTACATCATTCCTTTGCTTAGAAAAATTACCCAACATCCATTGTGGTAAAATATTGCTTTTCTTCAAAAGAAAGCCTAAAATTTACTTCAAATGTAATACAGTTACACCTCTCCATTAAAAGGGCACCTCTATAAAGTTGGTACTTTTTTTGGAGAATCATTTTTTCTCCTTATTATTATTTATGTTGCTGTCTTGATCTCCATAAAGTGTGCACCTCTATAAAGTGGACAGTTTGGCCCAGTCCCAAGATTGCCCACATTATATAGGTTTCACTGTAACTGAATTGAGAATTGAATAAAAGATAAACACCCAATGATAGAATCTATTCTAAGGTTCCTCACAATTTAGAGGCAAATTTTTCAATATAAGAATATATGATGTGGATAGCATACATGTTCTTTCTTGAACATATCCAGAATACTGTCAAAGAAGTCTGTCTTGAGATGTTTCCTGTTGATAAGCAGAGTTTCCATGGCATTGCATGCTGCTGGGTAATCACATTTTGCATCCTTCACTGGAAACCAAAAAAATATTTTTTTCATGCAAGCAACAACATTTCTTTCATCTCAGAATTTTTTTTAATTAAACAGTAATAGAAGGCAGCAGAATCACTAAACTATAATTTAGGTAGCATCCCTAAATTAAACCCTTTTATTTAAAACAAATACATTTTAGACATTTTAAAATAATAATTGACCCCAAACAGTATGTACCACAGTGTAGTTAGTTAAATATAGCCTAGTACCTTTTCCTGTCAAAAAGAATAGGTATATACTGATGAAATTTCATTAGTTTATTAATACTGGATCATAATTTGAAAACTAGACGCCCATGGGCCATGATGCTCAGCTGAATTCAAGGAATGTTGAACAATGAGAAAGACGACTGCCAGAGTGCCAAAAAATCATGAATTTTATAAAGAGTCCTTAGAAATGTCTGGTTTACATGAAAATTTTCCAAGATGGATGGACATGTCAAATTTCAGAACAATACCTTAAACCATTCCTGAGGTATGAGCAATTTTCCCCAAAAGCACATATGGATGCCACAGGAAAACAATTCCAGATGTGGCGCCACCAGTCTTGAATACAAGATGGAGCAGGCCAAGATCTCAGGACATGCACAATTATAGGCCAATACGGCACACCATTCCTAAGAAAAGAAAATTAATTTATTCTACAGAAACAGGAAGGTAGGTGGTGCCACATGTCTGGGTTAAGAGAAAATTTTCCAAGATGGATGGACATGCCAAATTTCAGACCAATATCTTAAACCATTCCTGAGATATGAGCAATTTTCACCATAAGCAAATATACCGATGAATGCCACGCGAAAATGACTGCAGAAGGCGCCACTAGTCTTGTTTTTGAGATGTAGGTGTTGAGGATTATAAACATGCACAATTTCAACCTAATACATTGAAGAACCACTAAGACGAACAGATGGCAAATGCACAATTGGACACTATGCAAAAAGTATTGTAGGTGGCGCCACCAGTCGCCATTAGGAGTTAGAGATATCCAAGATCTATGGACATGCAAACTTTCAGCACAATAAATTGAGCCACTCCTGAGATATTGGCTGTTATCTAAAAGACACCAAGATTCATACTGCACAGAAAAGATTGCCGGTGGTACCATGTCTTTGTTAGGCACAACAACATAGGTGAAGGAACAACTATGCTAGGTTTCAGAAAGATCAGGCCAAGGGTCTCAGAGGAGTTCTCTTGAAACTAATGCAGAGTTTTTGTATCACATTTTTAATTATTCTGGGGGCTACTTAGCGAGGAGGATATGGGTAACAGAGACCGTATTTCAGATTTCCATAGAGACTTTTCATGGACTTCTATGATGTCAAATTAGAAAATTCAAGGTCCAGCAGTTATGATTTGTGCCCTGTTAATAGATGACAGCTTCTTTAAAGGTATCAAAAATGGAGAAAAAAAATCATAAAAATTAGGAAAATACAGGTGGCGCCACCAGTTTGCAGGAACTGACAGAACAATCCATGATCAATATTCATGCAAAGAATCATGGTGATCAAGGCAGTAGTTATTCAGATACTAAATGATTTTGTATCAAATTTTTGATTATTCTCGGGGTACTTAGGAGACCCATAGCTCGGAGAATAAGGGTAACTTTGACCTAATTTCATGTTTTCAAGGAGATTTTTCATGGACCTCCCTGGATGTCAAGTTAGAAGATTCTAGGTCAAGTGGTTAGGTTTTGTGCCCTGTTAAAGGACGGCCGGTCAGCCGGACAGCCGGACGGACAGACATCAGACAAAGGGTGATCTCTATAGCTCAGATGACTTTCAGTCAGCTGAGCTAAAAAAAGTGCATTATTCTAAGAAACTAATAAACGCAAGTTTACCATATTGAACAACATGATAATTATTTTTTTTTTAAATTATTAAAAAAGTGCAATATTCTAGGAAACCAATAAACACAGATTTACCATATTAAACTACATAACAATATCATTTTAGTTTCATGTCTACCACATTTCCTATTTGAAATATACCCATAAATATACTTTCAAATGGTTTTCTGTTGTTTGTCTGGGCTGACAAAGTCACGTACTGATTCTGATGGCCATTTCCTGATCACAGTCTTCGTCGATGTACACATGACACACTCCCTCGCTGTGACCGAGCACCGGGATGCCCTTGCTCTCCTCCTGGATGTTGCGTACAAGGTCGCTCGACCCTCGGGGGATCACGAGGTCAATGTAATGGTCAAGCTGCAGCAGGTCATGGATGTCCTCACGACGACTCACCTGGAGACAGGTTTAAACCAACTTATTTTTAGAATAGGTCTATGGCCTCTAAGTGGCACAAACTATATGACAATGTAACAGGATAATAATTTTATAAGAATGACATTTGATTATTTAGGTAGCTGGATGTGGAGATAGTTCTGATAATTTAGTTCTGATAATACTGTAAGCAATAGTCAGCAAGAGTATTTCAGGTTACAAAGCACTGAGTAATTTAAGACTGGTACACTGGGTTGCTAGGTTACAGGAGTTAATATTCATGAGTCATCGCCATGTTGCTTGAAAGAATACAAGTGTGATTTTGTTAGACGGTGTACCACGGATGATTAACACTACACTGGATATCAGATTTTATAAGAACATATTCAAGAATGAAACAGAGGAAACAAGTTTTCCTGAGTAATAATGGCTTGTTTAGACAGAACTGGTGATAGAAATGTCTGATTTCTGTAAAGATATCAGCATTAAATCTTGTTATCTCAAGGATTGATAATTGTACTCTTAGCTTTGAAGTCCCACTCCTGAACCACTATGCAAACCAACTTTACTTCAATAATCCCCTCTTATCTTGTGGCCATTTCTCCAAGGGTTTTCCATGATTATTTTAAAATATCTATTTGCAACAATTTTTTTTTTAAGAAATACAAAAAACAAATTCTCATTCAACTGCTAGTGTATATAGGTGCTGCATATATAGTGATGTCAAATCAAAGGTATGAGACAGTGGTCACACTACACAGTGCATGCTGTAAATTGATTATAATTACGTTCAGTCTCAAATCACAACAGCATCGAAACCCCAATCTTATTTCCCTGTTTACCATTTTTTTCAGCTTAGCTTAACTCTGTTACAAGTAACAAGACCACACTGCTAAAGTAAAGATGTTAGTGGAATAATACTATACGTGTGTATATGCAAAAACAATCTATATTTATCAAGGGAACTTGCTAAGTTTTTTTACTGACAAAGATGACAGAATGAATAACACCCACTAGTGCTATGGTTGTCCTGGGAATATACATTTCTAGGGCATCACAGACAATGTTATGAAGAATCTTGTTGCTATGGGAGGCTTCTTTGCCTCCTTTGAGAAGAAGGCCATTACCACTGCTTATGGCTAGTGCTGCCACCTGTAGGAGAAAGAAGACACTATTATCAAAACAACATCTCACTAGGTAAAATAATAGGGGTGTGCACTCAGAAAATCAGACAGAGTTAAGATCCTTTCCCTCAGGAATGCTTTCCTTAAAATTATTCTCTTAATATCATTATCCCTTGGCTGTTTTGGCAAGAGGTTGGTTTCTTACCAAATCAGCTAATGGTACCATAAAATCACATGAACATGTGATCACTAAAACTGAGATTTGTACCTGAAGAGTGTGAGCAACTCTAATATAATTTATCCTTATTGTTAATAAAATAATTAAAAAAAAAACATATTTATATAAAATAAATTGAATTCTGCTAGAATTCAATATTAAATATGTCTAAATTTCATATTGATTTTTAATTTCATATTGAATTTTTAACGGCTGTTCTATTTACACATGATTAAATGATAACATACACCTGTAGCTACAACCTACATGAGTCAAACACTATTTCAGAATTAACTCAAACACACACCTGAGGCAGACAATCAGGGCGCGACTCAAAGATGACCAGGAGGACCCCGATGGGCACCGTGACCTGCTTCAGCTTCATGCCCTCAGCTATCTGAGTGTGACGCAGCACGCGGCCGACGTTCTGGTGGGATGTCGCCGCTATCTGACGTAGCCCTCCAGCCAGACTCTTCAGTTTATTGGGGCTGAGGACAAGTCTAGCGATCATGGGCCCTGACAAACCTGTAAGACCATGGGTTAAAACTGAATGTACTTGCTCAGCATTTTCATTCAAACAGAAATATACATCTGACTAACATTCAGTTTTACTAATCAAATGCTATAAATATCAGTCTAATTTATTAGAAACCTATCATCTACACATTATATTTCAAACTAGATCGGACAATATTTAATCCATATGTTTGGGTGAAGCAGTTAGCAACTCTAATGTATGCAAATTTTATTGCAATGTGAGTATGAGTCTGTGACATTGCAACTTGTGTGTATGACCTATTTACAGTAATAAACTGATATAATCCAAACTGCGCAGTTGTGTGTACTTCACATTAACCTAGGAAAATACAGCTGAAATCACATGCCATATATCACACTCCTAATGCTACATAAGTGGAAATAAATGTTTCACAGGTGTCACCTAATTTAAAAGAAGTCAATCAAAAAAAGATTTAGTAGTTATTTAGTTAAAATAAATAAAGAATGTAAAATGCACATAAAGATGTAATGCACTACAGGGGTTAGATCTTTTGCAAAGTCAAATCACACAAACAGGTTTTTGATAATGAAAAAGACTTAAATACCTACAACTTATTAACTGGAATTTTTTTCAATTACACAGAAATACAAAACAATGCAGTTGAATACACAATTTTTAGAATCTGAACATAAATTTGATGAATGTTTAATTACTGTCAAATCTGGATAAAAGCAAGTTGGTGTAATAATACAGGGTTAAGTTAAACACATACTGCTTTCTTTTTCATCTCATGAATCCCATTCTAGAGAACAAAGTGTTCCATCTGAAACTGTGTTGAAATTCAAATAGTCATTATTAAAAAGTCATCAAGGCCATACAGGGCTCAAAATAACGCCTTTCTGTCCGTCTCAGACAGGCAAATATGTGCACGGAACAGCATCTTTTGTTTGGTACCAATCCGTTGGAATGGTGAACACCTTGATGTTTTCCACATTAGTAGCTGATAAGCAGTAACACTCATGACACAAAAACCAAATATTTAACAGACTACCTATACTACCTATATTTTCCTTAAAAATGGTCTATAATTCCTTATACTCTCCGGCATTTAGACCCTCATCTCTTATATTTTCCTGGTTTTTATTGCTGCACAATTATGTTTCTGATATTTATAACAGTGTTATATTGAAAACATTTATTTCTTTTTGGAGGCAAGTGTCCATGTAGGATGGCATGTTCGATGACAGAATCAGGTTTACACTGAAGGAAATGTCACCGAACATCTGATTAGATGGTTAGATGTACCTTAAATAGAAAGCCTTTTTTCTGCAGAAAGGCAAACCTCTATTTATGCCTTTCTGTTGGAAAGGTAAAAATTTCAAAGTATTTAGAGACCTGCCATAACAGCCATAGCAGACTTCCAAATATTTCCTTTAAACAATTTTCAAGATTGTTCCCTGATTTTCCACTGATGTATTTTTACAATCCTAGGATAATTATTTTGAGCTTTTTGGGTTGAATGAAATACGAAAGCTGTTACAGCCTTATTCTTCACTGGACACACTGTTTGGTCATTAGACAAAACACATCACACTTACCAATTTTTTCCTGATCTGAGAAGTTTTTCTAAATTCCCAGACTTTCCAATGACAGGAAAAAAGGATGTTCCTGGTTTTCAGGATACCTCATTAACCCTGCATAGGTATTATTTTTAACATATCATACCTATAGCTCTGGCGTCATCCAGGTCTCTCTTGTTAGCTGCCAGGATTTCATCCTGTCGATCAATCAGTTGTGTAGCGATGTTGTTGATGATATCCGCTCGCTGCTCAGGACTCAAAGCCTGCAGGGCTCGACTCCCATCCCGAGCTGTGAAAAAACACATATACCACACTCTAGACTAATATACAGCAAAGCAATATAACCACTCATGGAGACCAAGTAGACTTACATGAGCCGGTTCATAAATTTAAAGAACACTGAAGAAATTACAGAAATCAAAGTCTATCTTAAAAAAAAAATAAATCCTTGATATAAGTATTTGCATGTTAGGTGACACATAAAAAAAATAAATTGTTGTATGGACTATTGAGCCAAAAAAGCCAGTTTTTCAATTCACCAGCTGAGATAAATTCATGAAATTTTGTCAGCTGGCATGAAGGAAACAAAAATATATGTGCAGCAAAACTAGGAATTGTGCCAATGAATCACACAGAGTTTGATCCACAGGTGTGATAACTGATGTGGTTTTTATGACTGAATCATCATCTTAGAGTGTCTTATTAATGAAGGCTGCTTTATTAACATTGTGAATCTGGCCCCTGTGAAGTGAAACCCCCTGTTTTATAAATAAGCTAACACCATCTAAGTGATGGGATAAAATCATATTGGTGAAGCCATCAACCTATTTATCAGGCCTGGCTCCAGTCTCCAATCATCTGCCACTTGGAATAAGGCCAGACTTTTTTAATTCTTTGGTTTACGAAAATGTTTGACAAAAGTAAAAGGTAGGAGGTAGAAAAAAAAAAAAAAAAAAATTGGAACAAACCTGGATACTGGTGTTCGTGAATCCTGTATTGTACAGTTGGGTTATAAAATTCATTTTTAAAAAGGCACTTTATAAACCTATATAAATTATATCAAATAATATATAAAAATTAAAATATTATTATCATCCTCTTGAGTTTTCCACATGAATCAAGCGTGTGCCATGTTATTTCAAGCCATTCAAATGTCATCGAAGGTAAAATAATGACAAATAAGAGTTTAAACAGTATAACTTATATATGATTTCATACACACCTGAAATAAAACTTTAGTCACTGTCCCTGCCAAGTGAACTGCCTATTTTATAAAGTTTTACAAATTAAAGACCAGTCAAATACTTATACAAATACAAAATAATATATTTTTGTCAGAAAACTAAATATTCACTGCTAGCATGAAAGACTGAAGTTTTATTTTTCAGTCGTAAATGACAATATCAATGAGCAACTTGCAGCTATTCGCCTATTGTTTATCAAATGTAAACAACATGGCACTCGAGTTGTTTGATTCATAACCATGACCTTTCCTTTTGGGTGTTGCGCATGTTTGATAGTCCTTTGATTATACAACAACTGCTAATAAAGTGAAGTTTCCATCACATTGAATGATTATACAACTGCTAATAAAGTGAAGTTTCCATCACATTGAATGATTATACAACAACTGCTAATAAAGTGAGGTTTCCATTGGAGATCACATTGAATAATTCAACTATTTTAAAAGTTTAAAAAAGTATTAATAATCTTTTAATATTTATTAATAAAGATCTGCATTTCTTACCACGGCCGTGACAGTACGTACTGTTCTCGGTTTAATATGCCGTCACTTGGCCACTGTCAGTCAGGTACTGCTTTTCGGCATCCATACACATTAAAGCTTCCAGCTTGGAACAATTAAATGAATCCTTTCAAAGTTTCTGAATTTTAAATGGCTTTGATTTTAGCTTGCTTTTGTTTTGACTATAAAAAATACCCGCAAAGCCTACACTTCAACCCGCGCCACTAAGACTACAGGTAGTTGGAAATCCTGCAGAAACCCTGAGAATTCCTGGAGTTTTCAAAGAATACATGACGACCTCCTGCAGTACATATAATTTCATCTGTTCAGTAATTTTCTTTTAAGCGTTAAGTTTAAAGTTTTGACAAGTTATAATATTTTTTAAGAGTAAACTTGTGAAACTTAGCCAATTTGCAGTAGTAAATAGCGTCTGACTTTGAATGCAATAATTAGTCTTAAGAAGTAAATTTGTTTGTATATACAGCAAGTTATTAACGGTGGCAAGCTGGTAAAGCCACTATGCAACCAAAATAATTTTCTTTTCTCATTCACATCTATCTAAAACAAATATGTTTAATGAGGTAAATATGACATAAACGCTGCTTTGAAAATGCAACTGTAGTGCAGAAAACAAACTTTGAAAACTCTCCAAGAATTCTCATTTTCCCTGCTGAATCTTTTGACTACTTGATGGCCAATCAATTGCATTTATGGCCCAAGGATACCCCACTGTGATTGGCTTAAACCCGCCATCTGTCATTACGAAAGTGACCTTATTAGCCAATCATAAGAGTTCTAACGTTTGAGGTGATCTAATACACACGGTCAATAAACATATCATTTCTCAACAACCGTGTTGGATACGGCGACGCAATATAAAAGGAAAAAAAGTCAAAATGCCAATTTTATTTTTTTTCTGAAATGAGGAAATCGGAGGTCGGCGGGTTCGTAAACCGAAAAATTAAAAAAGTCTGGCCTAAATAACTGCAGTTGTGCCAGATAGCAGTTAATTTTGTGAATGACTATATGAAAACTATGAAAAGTATTCTGAGTCTACATATTTACCTCAGCTAGGATCCTAATCAAACAGAAAATTTTGTGTCATAGTTTAACAACTCCATGGTTGCATGACATGTGAAAACTAAACTGGCTATTAATTTCAGGGAATGAAACTGACTGAATTAAAAAAGTGTCCATAATGGTATAACTCATAACAGTATAGAGTACTTTCAATAAAACATTTAAGGAATTTATGTCCTCCGCTTCCACCTTTGGGTCTGGGATGATTCAAAAGTCAGTGGTAACTAATTGCAAATAGTTATAACCATGCTCAACAGATGGCAGCACCTGACAATTACCCCAAACTAGATGTGTTGGAATGACACAAATGCCCCTGCCAGGGGCAAATTAGAAACATTTGTTAAGTTTTGAAAAAATTTTTTAAGTTCAGGAGAAGTCGTATGGTCAAAAGTAGGTCAACAAGGGCAAAATGCAAACCTGATCTGTAATGGGTGATTATCAAGCAACACACCAAAAATCAGGCCAGTATCTGCAGGCATTGTGAAAAAAAATCCATACATGTGCATTTTCCATAAAAATTTCTGTCTTTCATGAAATTTTCTATGTTTAGGAGCCGTAAAACAATCAAAAGTAGGTCAACCGGGATGAAACACGAACTCGATCTGTAACTGTCATTATCTGCCCACACATAAAAATCAGGGTGGGATCTGCAGGCATTGAGGAAAAAAAGTCTGTACATATGCATTTGTTATGAAAATTTCTATTTTTCATGAAATTTTCTATGTTCAGGAGCAGTCAAATGGTCAAAAGTAGGTCAACTGGGACAAAACAAGAACTCGATCTGTAACTGGTCATAATCTGCCTACACACCATAAATCAGGCCTGTATTTGCAGGCACTGCGAAAAAAAGTCCGTACATGTGCACTTTTTTATGAAATTTTCTATGTAAGAGCACCGTCAAAAGGGCAAAAGTAGGTCAACTGGGACAAAACATAAACTCAATCTGTAACTGGTCATTATCTGCCCACAAACCAAAAATCAGGCCAATATCTGCAGGTATTGCGAAAAAAGTCTGTACATGTGCACTTTTTTATGAAATTTTCTATGTTAGAGCACCGTCAAATGGGCAAAAGTAGGTCAACTGGGACAAAACATGAACTCAATCTGTAACTGGTCAATATCTGCCCACACACCAAAAATCAGGCCAATATCTGCAGGCATTCGGAAAAAAAGTCTGTACATGTGTATTTGTCATGAAAGTTCATATTTTTCATGAAATTTTCTATGTTCAGGAGCCCTAAAACGGTCAAAAGTAGGTCAACCGGGACTAAATGCAAACTCAATCTGTAACTGGTCCATATCTGCCCACAAACCAAAAATCAGGCCAATATCTGCAGGCATTGCAAAAAAAAGTCTGTACATGTGTATTTGTCATGAAAATTTCAATTTTACATGAAATTTTCTAAGTTTAGGAGCCGTAAAACGGTCAAAAGTAGATCAACTGGAACGAAACGCGAACTTGATCTGTAACTGGTCATTATCTGCCTACACACCAAAAATCAGGCCAATATCTGCAGGCATTGCGAAAAAAGGTCCATACATGTGTATTTGTCATGAAAATTTCTATTTTTCATGAAATTTTCTATGTTTAGGAGCTGTAAAACGGTCAAAAATAGGTCAACCAGGACGAAACGCAAACTCGATCTGTTACTGGTCATTATCTGCCCACACACCAAAAATCAGGCCAATTTCTGCAGGCATTGTGAAAAAAAGTCTGTACATGTGTATTTGTCATGAAAATTTCTATTTTTCATGAATTTTCTAAGTTTTGGAGCCGTAAAACTGTCAAAAGTAGGTCAACCGGGACGAAATGCGAACTCAATCTGTAACTGGTCATTATCTTCCCTCACACCAAAAATCAGGCCAATATCTGCAGGCATTGTGAAAAAAAGTCCGTACATCTGTTTGATTTCGGAATGACGGAAGGACGGACATGGGTAAAACTATATGCCCCAGCCACTTTGTGGCGGGGGCATAAAAATAATGCCTCACCTTACTTTGATTTTGTATGAGACAAATAATTCAAAATATGACAAAACAGGTTACACTGTTTACAACTTTTTCATCGCTGGAGAACTGATAATAAACAAGCCAGGCAAACAAATGATGTCAGTCAACTGGAGGTGATGCGGGACCGATCACTTCGATGTCTTTGTGACGTCAGTTGTCTAACAAATACCACACCCAGCCATAGACATGGAAAGTGTTCCATGGAGGAATGTACCATCAAGCAGTGCTGGGAAGACGCCATCCACAGTCCATCAGCATAAATAATGTAAAAGAGTCGCAAAGTAAACACTTTTTACATGATATATTACTACTGTACACAACATTTGCAGAATATCTGTATATCTTCTTTAGGCCAAAGGGCATTTAAGAATATTCTTAAAATAATTATCCCGAAAAAACATGAAGAGAAGGGTTTTGGGACAGACTATATAACACAGATGGAAAATTACTGTACTATTTAACTTTACCATTCATAGCCTGGACTTCAACCGGTGTTCCTGTCTCTTTGGTTGGAGAGAAGAATGTCCCAATTTTCTTGCCATGAACAACATCCCTGACAGCATTCTCTGCAAACCCATTGGCGATCACAACAGATGTTCCATGCTCCAGTGCCCAGGTGGCTGCTTTAGTCTGTAGGGGAAAATGTGTCCTTTAAACAAGTGTACAGCCAGGTAAAAGTAAATATTTATGTGACATTAATTTGAATATTTTTACAGTAATGTCATCTGCAGGAATTCTCAATGAGTAAGATATGGAACTATCACAACTTTGACATTCAATAGCCTAGCTGTCTTGACAGTTTAGACATTCTAATGTTTACTTTGACAGCATGACATTCCAAAGGCTACTTTAACAGTTTTAACATTCCTAAGACTGCTTTGACAGTTTTGACATTCCAAAGACTTCTTTGACAGTTTTGACATTTCAAAGACTACTAACGGGTAATCAGTTCTGACATTCCAAAGACTGCTTTGACAGTTTTTATATTCCAAATACTACTATGACAGTTCTGACATTCTGAAGACTACTTTGACAGTTTTGACATTCCAAAGACTACTTTGACAGTTTTGACATTCCAAAGACTACTATGACAGTTTTGACATTCCAAAGACTGCTTTGTAAGTTTTGATATTCCAAAGACTACTTTGACAGTTTTGACATTCCAAAGACTACTAAAACAGTTTTGACATTCCAAAGACTACTAAAACAGTTTTGACATTCCAAACCCTAGTTTGACAATTCTTACATCCCAAAGCTAGCTTGGACAGTTTTGACATTTGAAATCCTACTTGACATTTTAGACAATCCAAAGCCTAACAGTTTTGACATTCTAATGTTTAATGTGACCGTTTTGACATCCATAACACTACTTTGACAGTTTTGACAATCCATACGCTCTTTACACAGTGCTTTACCCATAGGCCAACTACCTATATCGTAAGCGCTGTTCGTTATGACTTTGTATCCTGAATCTCTACACCAGAGGGGAGCACTGTATTTTGGTCCAGTCAGATGAGACCCTGTGCTGGAAGACAAAACTGTTTACCAGCCAAGCGAGGAATAAACAAAGCCAATGTTGTTCATTTCATTTTGAGTGACAGCTCATCGCCCTGGCGACTGTTTGAACAGGCCACAGGCTCAGAGAGAATTGCCCCACACATTGTTTCTGGGCGTTACCTGATGCCTTTCGAGTGTTTGTTGACTTGCATTTGGTTGGCTGATAGTCACATCAGCAGTTTTTTAAGCAGACAGGCCCATGTGCACCACCTGGTGTTGAAAGGCATCATAAACAGTCAAAGCAGTTAGCAGGAAAATCAGTAACTTCTTTAGAAGCGCAAGATTTCCGCTGCCTCGGGAGTGTAGACAATCCAGTGCCTACTGTGACAGTTTGACATCCAAAAACCTTTTCTGAAGACTCTGAAATCTTGACTATGACATAACAGCTGATGCTCATTATATCCTGTTTAGGTTTCTAGTTGGACAACCCTTAATACTTTTCTTATGTCTTTAGCTTAAACAATACACATGGACTCAATCTGGGGACATTTTTTTCCTGTTTTCTGGCTTCATGAAACAATATTTACAGGTTCAGAATCTGGCAGATTTAATTGCCATTGCAAATGCTTCTGCATATTAATGATTGACACTTAAATAAATTTCTAATGTCCTTAGCTTAAATAATACAGTCAGTCAAACCAAAATAGATAATATAGTCAGTCAAACCAAAATGAGGCCTTGAATTTTCTAGTGTTATGAAAGAGCATGTCAAATTCAGATTCTGACAAATCTAGTCAAATTCCTTCAGTGTCTAATAACTGAAAATGAAACTGTACAATCTACATGACCTGAATGACCTGCTAGAAAAAGCCTGTGCATGTTATTTGAAAAACTACAGTAGTCATTTAAATAGAATGATAACTTGCATAACACTTTAGGCAACACATAATATTGGAAAACCAGTAAGTTTTGGTGGCCACAGTTTGCAGCTGTATTTCCTATTTCAGGGCCAATAGTAAAAGCACTGCAAGGAGACCTGTTAGATCATATAGGCTGTATATTTATGGGGTTTTGATACATTTATATTATAATATCATGTATGATGGTAAGAAATGTCTTAAATGGTGATTTCAACACAAATTTAACATATCCATCTTCAACATAGATTTCAACAAAAATTCAAAATATCTTGTTTCATGGGTAATCTCTACACAAATTCAGCAAGGAAATACAGGAGGTAATGGAAATAAGGGCATATAACAGTTAGCAGCACAAATTACCATTTACCCTTCTACATCAATTATAAATATATCTGTGTTAGAAAGGGCATCCGTTCTTGGCATGTATCCTTAAACTCTATGGTGACCACAAGCACTTTGCAGGATTAAAAGTACAACCCAACTAGCACCCCTTACACACCAGCAGTTAATAGGGTTTTATTCTTAATTTTCAGCAGGTGAACCTCATTCTATGTTAAAAAAAAACTAAATAAATATCACTATCAGTATTTAATGGGTTTTACCTCATTTGTTGAGTGCCACCATTTCTAAGGAAGAAGTAATATTTGTGAAATAAATATGTTACATTCCTTTATTATAAACATCTAGGTGGTTTCTTATAAAAAACATAAGAAGCCTACATTTGACCATTACAATTTTTTTATGTATCCACTGAAAGCCTGCTTCAATGAATAATTAAAGGCTAATTTATTTTGTAAATCGTTTGATGATTTATTTTCCTACAATCTCACTGATTTAAAATGCTAACCAGGCAGCAGATATACAGGTATATTTTTCTCAGTCTATACACTGCTAGTTTTACTGGCTATCAGGGCTCTACTTTTGAAAGTATTTGCAAAGAAGGGCAAGTTACAACTAGCTTTTACTTGCCCTACATGAATTTTTACTTGTCCTACAAAATCAGTAATCATGGCTACAACCACAAAAAATTTGATCTACATGTTTTATTTGTTTATTTTATTTCTCTTTTCCATTTGCATAGATTAAAACATGCATGTGATTAAACCTGGAGGTATTAAAATATGATTTCAAATCTCCCAAAATAGAAAAACTTAAGTTTAGTCAAGATTCAGGCCTTTGTGTAAAGATTTATGTTGCACCCATTTGCCCAGTTGGGAAAGTAGGAACCCACTATTGCAAGCCCTACCACCTTTTTACTTGTCTGGGGCAAGCGGTTTACTGTTAATGTCAAGCCCTGGCCACTGAAAGTTTTTGACATAAGTTGTATTGGAGGAATATGCTTAAATGCATCATGCATATGATACAAATGGCATAAATGTGCTCCTACACAGAGCTTTATCAACAACATGAAACACTGCTTCAAATTCTGCAGCAATAGCCAGCCTGCTGCTGCCTCAATACTGTATTTCTCTGAGGCAAAGAAACAAGTGAGTGTTTGTGGTTGGTTAAGCACACTGGACTAGCTGATCAATTAGCCAATCAAAGTGCATGTCACAAATTTTCCTAGAAGTTACCCAGCCCTCTTGTGGCCAAAAACAGCAAACCAAGCAAAACAAAATGTTAAGTGCTTTACAAAAACCTGGTATAAAAATCTGTGTAAAGAACTGATAGACCTATAGGTTTAGCCTGTCCTTTCATTATTTTTCGTTGGAAGGAGGGAACTGCCTGAGTTCATTCTTATAATGTACCTTAGTTAATCCCACCAATATTTCTTCAATGGAGTTCACTTTTGAGGTGTAACAGGTGTGCCCTGCCTTTAACTTAAGGTATGTATTTCAAGTGTCATCCCATAGCTGTCATCTCAGGGCAGTCAGTCCTACTTAAAAAGGAAATTAAACATCAATCTATGATTTTGTTTGTCATATGATTTAAATGGGATTACAACAAGAGATTGGTTTGGAAGAAGTGAATTTTAAATTTGCCCTAATATATGTAGAACAACTGTTGTAGGAAGAAAAGGTAAAGGCTGTCAAAGTCAATTAGTACAATGTCCCCCTCGAACAGTAGTTAGATAGAATTACGGTTACAGGATTAACCCACAACAGTTGGTATAATGATGGAACATTTGTAGGACTGTCATGGGTTTTTATGAAGGACTAGAATATACCCATATCAGTACCTGCATCCACACTTTTCTTAAATTATGAGTAAGCACTGACATGGCGTGCGCGTTTGAAATGCACTGACACAAATGTGGCGAGGGGTGAGATGTTCCGCGTCCAAAATCGTCCCAACGATTAACGCGCAACATGATTCACTTGTGCCAAAATTGCCGATATGGGCAGTGGTGAGATGTTCCCGGTCTAAATTCGTCCCCGCGGTTAACCCACAACAACTCGTCCCAACGATTAACCCGCAACATGATTCACTTGTGCCAAAATTGCCGATATGGGCAGTGGTGAGATGTTCCCGGTCTAAATTCCTCCCCGCAGTGAACCCACAACAACATTCATTTGTGTTGACCTAGGGGACTGCTTAGAAAAGGCCGACGCGTAGTGAATGTTTGGCAGACTATGTCAGGTTTGATTTGATTGGTTAGTGAGAGGAGAATCCAGACGACGCGGGCGCACTATGTGAGAATGGCCATGGCACACCGCAGGTATTAAACCCATATTCCCATAATATTTTTATCGATTTTGAGGCCATTTCTTGACCAAACGCCTAAAAAATATAAACTCGTTCTTCCACGGACCAAGATGCACCCTCCCACGAAGTTTGACGACCGTGCGATCCCTAGCGTGCAAATGAATCCGGACAGACAAACAGATTCCCGTGCGGACAGACAAACAGATTCCCGTGAATTATAGTATGATGATCCTACGACTATCACAGGAAATTTTACAAATCTATTGGCCTAGAAATAAGAATTATGGAAAAAATGTATAAGTTGAAAAGAAGTCAGAACTGTATGACAGCATTTTCCATCACAAAACACCTAACTTCCACATAATAATCAACCACAACTGTCCTAGGAATTTCCATAATTTTTTATGTGTGACATGTGAAAGCCCTATTATTACATTTAGGTGCTATACCAATATCATACTGCAGACAACTGGTTTTTATTATTTGACAATAATTATCATGAGTGATATCTGAACATTAGTATTGTGGAAATATTATTCTTCACTGTAATTCTCCCCATGGTGTGGAAATATTTGTGGACAATATCATGCTGAAGTGAACCTAACCATCTTTTTCAAAGTGTGATCTCTCCATATAATTCAGTACAGTGATTGAGGTTTGCAGAGTTTCTTGTCATCAACAGGGACTTTGGTTTCATACTTTTAATAGCAACATGCAAAAACTAAGCATACTTAACTGGCATGAAAGAATCCTATGAATATTAAATATTTTTGAGCATCGTATATTTAAAAAATTTATATATGTCTAATATCATCTGAATACTCTAATTAATATATATATATATATATATATATATATATATATATATAAAACAAACTATTTTATCATACATAAATTGTACAAATAGTTATTGTAACTAATGAAAGAACTTAATATTACAAAATCCTTATGAAAGGCAGTTGGGAGATCTTGACCAGTTGTGCAAAGTGCTGCATACAGAATTATGTATGTTTGTGTATTGAGGGGCCAGAAATAAGGTGACATTGCTCTAATTAAGTTAAGTTGCCTTTTCCTCAAAGTCCCTGAATGTCAATCAATTATTATATATATGATGATAAGACATCAAAGAAAATGTAATACAGCTGATCAATTTGACGAAGTCTAAGTGGGAAAATTTTAGGGAAGAAATTAAAATGTTTTTAAGATATGTTAGATTAACTGGTGTGTTCCAGTCATGGAACAGGACAGAAATTTCAAACAGATTAATTTTATGTATACGCTAAATCTATTGTGAAAATATGGCCTCTGAAACACTATAATGAAATGTACAATGCCCATTGGGTTTAAATTATATAATTTTAATTTGATAATAATATTGTTTGTTACAATCAAGGAAGGACACCCAGAATTACAATGGATAAGTTATATGTACAAGATCTGTTGATTATAATACATTTTCACTTTAAGAATCTTGAGAACTTATTTTACCTTAGATTCCATTCCTCCCAGACCAACTCGAGACTTCTGTCCAAAGACAACCTCTGTATCATTAGCGAGGGGTGCATAAGTGTGTATGAGACGAGAGTCTGACATGTCCGGGGGTCCGGTGTACAGACCGTTCACGTCAGAGAGCAGGATCAGCAGATCAGCATTCAGCTCCACTGACAGGCGGGCAGCCAGGCTGTCGTTGTCCTTTAGACTGATAACCTGCTCATAAAATAAAAGGTACCATGTTACTAGTCTTACATCAAATGTAAAAACTATGATGATTGTGATGAGGTTCAGGATGGGTTTGTTATTACAGTATACAGGAATTTAACCATGTTGCCCTAATTTGCAACCTGACATTAACAGAGGATAGCGATTTTCATCCCTAGTCCAACTACAAGGGCAAATGTAAGATGTCTTTTTTTACTCGTTTGTTACATGTATATGCTTGGACCATTATCTTAAATGGTGCAAACTAAAGTATAACACAAATGGAATAACTAAAACTAAATGTACCAATGACTGTGCAGAGTATCAGTTTATCACATATTCATCAAAGTATAAGTTTAATAATCAACAACCAAACATCTAAATACTCTGGCCCTTAAGATATATACAGACCAACTGCATTTCTTTTCAACTCTGAAACCTGACACCCTTCACTTTTAAAATGCATTTCTTTATACTATAGGCTGAAAAAATCATTATCAAGTTATGGTCAAGCCACTGTATTCTCAGAAACATGGACCTCGTTAGAACTAAAATGGCCAGCAAATCATAATCATTCGTTTTATGACCATTAAGTAATAAAATAATCAAGAAAATTAAATCTAACTGATTGTTAGTGAAATACAGATATTTTATCCAGAAATATGCATTATGAATTTAAATTAAAGGTTCAAATGAAACATGTAAAATCATTGTGATATTTCCTTGCAAATACTTGCCTATACCTGCAAGAGATGCCATTGGCTACAGCTGTTATGATAAAGTAATATGGTTCCTACTTCATGGACATACAAAGCCCTAAAGTAAGATAGCTAAATTGCCCCTTAGTGTTTGATACTAATGATTATAACAACATATATTTACTTTCAGCAGTGTAAATAGGAACATTGTATCTGTAATTATGCCAGTCATAATTAAAAGATGATAACCCAACAAAAAGAGAGAAATATGCCTTTAGTCTGTATCAGTTCTATATATAAGTAAATGTGCATCTTTAATGATGTCATCAAAAAATCCACATAGACTAAAGTCAAATTTATAATACTTCTGGGGTGAAGAAAAAGCTTATTATTAAGGAAATAGTAATTTAAGGTTAACTGATATGTATTCAAGAATTTAAGACCAATTTTTTGCATTTTACCTGAAAAATACATATGATAACATACTGAGAGATGCTCTTGAAATTATGCACATTTGTCATATATAAATATTTACCTGTATGAGCTGCCCTTGTAATTATTAATGGATGAAAATATCTACACTCTATTCACATCATTATGCAATCAGCACAGAGTTTTAATTATATTCTGTAAATCATCATTATAATGATTTAGCTCGGGTTTTATCAAATTATCAATCGGATATATTTTGTATTTTATATAAGGCTGTAACTATACACTGATATGTTGATACATTGCAATATTTTCTAAGATAAATATTGTATCAACATTATTATATGTCCCCTTATCAATATGTTGAGGATATCTGATTAACTAAAAAAAAGCAATGTCTGACATTTAGTATGATTATAACAGTCTTTCAGCTATAGCACCAAAAGTGATATAAGGTGAAACATCATTGATCAGAAGAGAGTTAACAGTACATGATTTGTAAATGGCTCGTAAATAAAATTTGTTTTTAATTGAGAAATAAATTTTATATGAGAACATTGGTTATCTTTTCTATGACAAAATAAGGGAAAAATCCTTGGCACTTATGAACCCCTTTCACATGGCAAATCCAAAACGGTCTAAAAACATTTTGACAGTGTACTGAGAGTTCACAAAACAATTCAAAGTGTTTTCAAACTGTTTTGGCCATAACGTTTTGGATCAAGCTCAGTAGTTGGTTTCAAACAATTTGAAAGTGTTGTATGAATGCTCTAGAATGATTTGGACCTAGTTTTTGAGTTACCTGGTCACGTGTTTACGACGTTTCCCTACAAGGAAATTCTGTCAGTTACATCCCGCTAGATTCACTTTAACCTTGTGTCCATGTGAACTTACAACATGGATTCAAACCCAAATGGTTTTGAAGACGTTTTGTGTGCAAAAGGGGTGAAAATATAATACAGCATAAATTTATTGTAATTTGTATCATAATGTAAGCAAAGTATAACAAAACATACAGTATCATGAGAAAATGTATAGTTACAGCCATAATATTTTACATAATTTAGGCAGACATAGGAGGATATGCTGGCTGTGCAGGTTAGCTCATGTACACATATATTAGGTGTTGCTTTAGGGGCACTGGGTTCAGCAAAAACAAGGATCATGCAGGAGACCTTTCACACAAACATTAATAAATACTTACCGTGGATTTTGTATGATCCTGAGACAAGAGAGAGCTGTACAGCTTCAAACATGCTTATATATTTGATTTGAATCTTAAATAAAGAAAACTCTATTACTGTCCTCCAAGACAAACTTAAAGGGCAAACAAAGGCAAGCAAAGTAATCTGTACTTTTAAATAACATTATAGGTGCTGGGAGTCACCCTGCTGAGATCCCACATACAAGTCTGGTTTTGTCAATTGATTTTCTATTTTTATCTTAGCAGATCTGTCAATCAAAACCTGAGAGATCAAAAGCTGCACAACTAGGAAGATGTTTAAAGAACAAAGTGTTTTTGACGTAATCCTCCTTTAAATGTCTTCTTACATCTATTACAAACTGTCCTTTGTCCTTTCAAATGATTTTGTTCAATGGGCACAACCAGTACAGCTAGAAATAAAGTTTATAAAATTAACAGTTGTAATATGAGTTAGTTATCAACAACCTAATGTTTGCTAAAGGAAACCATGACATTATATTAAAAAACGCAATATGACATAATGTCTACAGAGAAAGGGTTACATAAGATCATGTCCACTGACTAACTCGCATGACAGAATGTCCACAGACTCAATGTCCCTGGAAAAAAAAGCAACAATACAAAATGTCATTTGCCCCCCCCCCCCCCCCCCCCCAATAAGGACACAGTCCCAGGTCAAAATGCCAGATTATAATTTTATGGAGTCGTTACATTTTTGCCTATAGATATTATTTCCTGTTGTGTTTATACTTTTAACATTTTGCTAGGATATCATGCTAGTGTTTAGTGGAGTACGACCGATACAGGACTTACCCCAGCGAGGTCTTTATCTGCTTCAGGTGCCGGAGCCACGGCATCGTTAGCGTTGAGGATGGGGATGATGTTCAACCTCAGCAGCTCGTTAAGTGTAGAACGCAGGTTCATGCGACTGTGATCGTTGAAGAAATCAGGCTTAGTTACCAGCACCTGAAATACATCACAAAATGTATTATATGATCTGAAGGTGCATGTGAGGATGTGTTGAATGCAAGTTTGCATATGTGTGTATGTGCTGACATTAAATTCCCATCCCCATTCATTAATACAGAAAGCAAATATAAATATATAAGCATGTTTATATTCAAACCTATTCAATCCTTTAACAGTGGTTTATTAAAAGCAACAGGGAAGCAAGCAGTCAGTTACAGAACTGAACTTCAGGATATAATTGATATGAAACATATAACTGTGTTACAGGCAAAAGGTTACTTCAATAAGGAACACAGTTTTACATTAACAAGTAAGTTTATCTAAATATGACAGAAATATCACAACATAAAAGATTAATCAATAGTTTCACTGGTTAGCATGCTAAATCAAGTTACGTATACCAAAGCCTTTGGCTGGCATGATTTATCGATATATTGATATATCAATCAATTCAGGTGGTCCGATACAATTATCGATGAGACAACCAAGAAATGATCTTACAAAATGAACTCAATTTTAATAAAGGGATACCATAAATGAGTTGACTTTATCTTGTGAAAATATAACGGACACAGTGAAATTAAGTCACGGTTGTTTATTGTATGACCAATAGAGGGCACAGCAATCCCATAACACAATCAGTTCATAAGGAATATCAGTGTCCATCTTCTTGCTGTTTGGGAGGCTTGTCAAAGGCTAGAATTCCTCTAAGAACCACTTATTTCAATTATTTTAGATTTCTCATATCTAAAAATGCTTCAGCCAGAGCTACAGAATGAAATAATTTGTGCATAGGTCTCATACACTTTACTAAATCACTTGCCACATTATGGATATTTATCCATGATTGATCGCAAAGCCTGAGCTGATAAACGATATGAAAAAAACTGCCAACTGCCAGCCCTACCAAAACCATGTACTGTCCAGCAGGGGAGTTATAATATAATATAATAAAAGGCATGCTGGGTTTTAAATTTATTCTAAGTTATACCAGTCTTGCTGGCTGACAGTCTAGGAAAATCAATACCTCATTTACACCCTGCATCAACTTGATTGAACAAGAAGATGAGCTAAACCATGTGGAAAATTACAAGCCAGTGTGTCAGGCAGGGACAATAGTAGAGCCTTCACAGGAATTAAATAAGGGAGTCAGTCGTGAAGATTAAGCTGAGGAAAGATGATTCCATCATCATGATGGTGGTCTTTAATAAGGTAAAATGAGTCTACAGTGGAAAAACTCTAACCATACACCTAAATATCATAGTGCTCAGCTGAAGATCTTGACTTCAGTAATAAAAATTTTCACTAAAATTCAAAATAAATCAATATCAAACAAGCACTAATGATGAATTCTAATAACCCCTTTTCAAGAACTCAAGTTTTGAGACACAGTAGAATTGACCATCTTTCATAGCTGATCAAAATGAAGACTGTTTGATTGTACATTTCTCTTTAAACCAGGACTGCTACTGGTGATGACACCTGCTGGGGGAGTTTTGAACTGTTACTGAATATTGCTATTAGTAGGTCTTAAACAAGGAAGGTTAGATTAAAGTTAGGAGGTAAGTCAGATACAAATCTGGTGATGGCATATGTAGGGCTTTATAGAAGCAAGTGAAACCCCCCCCCCCCCCCCCATTCCCTCCCTGTGAATGGTGGTTTTGTTATTAAACTGTTGTGAGCTTTTCTGTATTAATGAGTATTTTCTCTGTTGAAGTTTATACGCCAGAGTAAGCCAACCAAAAATTTTCCCTTATTGGGCCTATTATCGCCCATCCTGCCTCGTTCCCGTGTATCTAGGTCACACTTCCGTTTCCTGTAATCACATTTTTCGAAGGCGGAAGGAAATGGACTGGGAGGGAGCGTTGTTTGTAATACAGAAAAGCTCACAACAGTTTACTAACAAAACCACCATTCACAGGGAGGGAATGGGGGGGTTTTATTACGTAAACATAATTGTGAGCTGTTTCTGTATTAATGAGAATATAACAGATAAACATTGGGGAGGGGATACCTACCAGGAACGACGGAAAAAGGAGAACAGCACAGCAGCGAGGAAGAAGATGAAGACGTCGCCGGAACAGATGTAGGAGTCGAGGACGGTCTGGAGAACAGGAGGACCTCACCCGCCGAAAGCACAGGGCCCAAGGAAGAAGGGACCGAAGCTGGTAACATGACATCCGACAGATAGAAGCGGGGAAGTGAGAAGGCAACATTCAAGAGCCTGTCATGACCAGTTGGTACTGGGAAATCCCAGATAAAGGGGCCAAAGACAGAGAAATGGCCTGGACGGCATAAGCTGTGACATGAAGCTGCGCCAATGATGACGGAGAAGCAGATTCATACGCTGAGACAATGGGAACTTTTTGCCAGGCACAAATGGAGATAGGGTTAATTTCATAGAGTGATTTAGTGACTGTCGTTGAAATAAACAACTTCTTGCGGCGAGACGGCGCGAGGGAGACGGAGACCCATCGCGGTAGGCTCGAGAACGGAGGAGGTGGACAGAAAGTCGCCCCAGGCGAGCAAAAATACACCAAACAACCGGGAGCGGAAGGAGCACCGGCAGAGGAGGAGACGCAGGGCGATGGGAAAAGGCGGCGGCAAGAATGGGTGACAGGCTCGGAAGAGGAGACGCACAAAGCGAGGCCCAGAGAAGCATAGATCGAACAAAAGGTAGGTCTCCTGCATCAGTGAGGGAGACTGAGGACCGCCCTGCTGGCGGAAAAACGCCACGACTGGGGTGTTGTCAGTCCGGACAGGAATGAGACGGCCGAGCAAGCGGGGGGACCAGCGGGAGATCGCACGACGGAAGGCACGCAGGTCCAGGAGAATGACAGGCCGCAGACGGTTCGATGGGGACCATACACCCGAGGCGTGGAGAGTGGCCAAATGGGCACCCCAACCAAGGAGAGATGACGGGAAATACAGGACAATCGATCCCCTGAGAGAAGGAATTGCATGGAGGAGAAAGAAAGGTCCAGTCAGGGGCGAAGGGTCCGCCACGTACGTTGATACGGGAGGACCACAGGACGAACCGAATGGAGAGGGAGAAGGCCGTGAGCGTGCAGGAGAGCCCGAACCGGACGGAGATAAAACCGACCGAACGGAACGAAACGGTGGCCCAGTGGAGAGGGCCGGGAAGAGAAGCAGCGGCACGAGAATTGATACGGCGAGACGCAAGAAAGGAACGAATCCGCGTCCTGAGCTTGAGAGCAAAAGCGCTCGGTAGTGACGCAGTCCCGGACGCAAAAGCGAGAGGCACACCCAGAACCCGTAAGGACCGGGTTGGAGGGAGCTGGGACGGCACTTTATAGACAAGAAAGCCAAGGTTCCTGAGTAAACAAGAACCGGGGAGCGGAGCGCCAGTAAGAAAGAGCGAACCGCCGCATGGAGAAGCCAACTGTCCAGGTAAGGGAGCACAGATCGGCCTGGGAGCGGAGGGAACGAGCGACCGAGGGGACGACGGCGCTATGCCCTGCAGCGTAAAAAGCCAGGGCCCACATTGAACCTGAACGGAACGTGACAATAAGCATCTGGAAGGTGGAAATATGAATGTCCAAACCCGCCGACAGATAATGCGGAGAACCGTATGAATATTGAACATGCGAAAGGGCGGCGAGTTAATGACCAAACAGAGACGCTGGACATCGAGAATAGGCGCCCCCGCCCGTGCTGGACCAGCAAAAGAAGAGAGGAAAAATCCCCGGTGGAAGGGGGAACCTTGAGAATCGCCCTCGGGTTGAGCAGAGACTGAATGCCGCCTCCAACGCGAGACGTTTGAACAGATGGACGTGCAAAAACGTAAAACGGGACCGGAACTGGAACCAGAGTGGGCTGAGAACTAACAAGCTGGAAAATAGGTCGCTGAGACGAGCGCCAACCGGACCGAAAGATTCAGTTATGGGTAGAACCTCGGCGCGAGGAACGACCGAGAAAAGGCTGTGCACGATCGGTACGGCCGGATATACGGGACGATGGAGCGGGGGCCCGACGAGCCGATAAGAGGGCCGTACAGGAAGGCCGCGACCTCAGAATGTGGGAAGACGGGCGCAGAGGAGGAGATGCCGAACGGGAGCGGGCGGGCCGGTCGGAACGATCCAATGCACGGTCTAGAGGGCCTAAGGCGGCCGCAAAACATAAGATACCCCGTAAATGTTGAGCGGAAAGCTCAGCCAAATCAGCCGGAGTTCGGGATTCAAGGGATGTAATGAATGGATACAGGACAAGAGGCGCAGTAAAACACAAGTGCTACAACACGCCAATGAACCGGTCGGCGGTTAGCAGAGGCATGTGCGGACGCCTGACAAATACCATACAGGGTTAGCAGATCCGTTGAGACGGCGAGGAGGTTAGAGTAATCAGACACCAGCCCCGCCGCCGGACGGTCGAGCCCCTCGAAAACTGGCAGGAGACGGTCGGTTATCGGGGCGGATGAAGAAATGAGGTGCGCCCAACCGCGAATGGTTGTACCAGCCCGGACACTAGACGTATGTGCGCCTCAAACGAGCTAAACCTGATTCCCGGTACCCTCGGGAGACCCAGAGGGTGCCGGGGGACCACGCCGTAGTAGACCTGGGCGGGACCGGGGCCCCGGGAGCGGTCGAGATCGACCCCGAGACGGCGGCGTGGTGTTCCCCGTAAAGTTCAACCGAATTAATGGGGAATGCCATACACACCGGCGGGTGTGGAGGAAGGCGAAGGAGGGCGGCTGGATTCAAATAAGAACCGGCAGCCGACGCGGGGGAAGTCTGAGGCTGTAAATGACGGAACTTGGGACCATCAGGTTGTGGCTCCTTCTTGGAGGTAGCAATGAGGTCCAGCAGCGCAGAGGTGCGCGTACACCAAGCCTGGCGTTGCAGCATGATCACCGACCACTGATCATATGCCAGGGCGGGATCAGCCGGGTGAAGCAACAAGGTCCATCCGCACAGAGGCGGGCGGACGCCAAGCCTGGCGTTGCAGTACGATCACCGACCACTGATCTTATGCCAGGGCTGGATCGGCCATGTGTAGCAACGAGGTCCATCAGTGCAGAGGAGCGCGGACGCCAAGCCTGGCGTTGCAGCGCGATCACCGACCACTGATCTTATGCCAGGGCGGGATCGGCCATGTGTAGCAACGAGGTCCATCAGCGCAGAGGAGCGCGGACGCCAAGCCTGGCGTTGCAGCGCGATCACCGACCACTGATCTTATGCCAGGGCGGGATCGGCCGGGTGAGAGGACAGGGACGCTGGAGAACCCCGGGAAGGGGGATCCAGGGAACCCCTGGGAGCTGGAACGACCGGAGGCTGGGAAAAAAAGAAGCTGCGGTCAGCCAGCAGCAGGACCTAGCCAAGAAGCCACAGGAACTGGGCCCGCACGCAGAACAGCAGCCGTAGTCTGAAACAAAGCGGGGGCCGGACGGCCAAGGAACTCAGAGCAGCCCGCTGGAGCAGCAGGAATCACAGGAAGCGAGGGCGGCTGAAAAAAAAGAATCAGGAGGGCCGGAATTACCTACCTCAGCACTATGCAGCCCCGCCGAAGCCAGCAGGACAGCAACAGCCGGCTCCGTAAACAAGGAAGGAAGCCGGTGGGGGGCCGGCGGGGAGGGCAGCGGTCGAAAACAGAGAACCGGGTAGGAGAGGTAACTGGGTGAACGGATGCAGGTCTAGACGAATCGTCTAGATCCGACACCATGGAAGAGCAAAAACGTGAGTGTTTACTCAAAATGGAATAAGCGGACTGGGCCAAATGTGAAGAAAATAAGAGGAAAGATATTGATATACCGGGGAAGTAACTTCACAGGTTAATGTGTATGGGGAACGTAACACGGACGTGTTGCGGCCACCCATGGTAGGATCCCCCCCCCCCCCCGGGGGAACAACGGGGCCAGATTAGGTCACCGGGTACGGGGAACCCCTACAACCGGGTTATGGGACCAGGCATGGAACATGGCCCATGTGTCAGACGACCAAGGCTGACAAAAGAAGCAGGGATCGGCAGGGCCCCGGCAAATGTCATTGTGTGAACGGCAGGTGAAACAAGGGGGGGTGAAATTCCAAGTGGGGATTAAAGAACCACAAGAAGAACAGTAAAGGGCTCCATGGCGGGAAGGGAAAATGAATCACTAATTACAATTCAGTTGGCAAACCCGACTGTACAAACCAAAACAGTGGACGAATCGCGCAGAGCGTGATCACACGTCCATCATGGCTGACGCCAGAAGAAAAATGTGATTACAGGAAACGGAAGTGTGACCTAGATACACGGGAACGAGGCGGGATGGGCGATAATAGGCCCAATAAGGGAAAATTTTCGGTTGGCTTACTCTGGCGTATAAACTTTAACAGAGAAAATTCTCATTTATACAGAAACAGCTCACAATTATGTTTAGGTAATAAAACCTGTGTTTTAGGACTCACCAAAGTGGTCATAATTCATTCTTATAAGACAGGTCAGTTACAACAAAGTAAATGCTTTTGGTTCACTCAAGGGTTGTTTTAATAGACAGGTGACCTTATAAGAAAGGTGGTCTTTAAGATAAGTTCCTCTGTAAACAAAGCTTACCTGAGCAGTCTTGATGCCATACTGCATGAACATGGCCTCATACAGTGACATGAGGCCGCCCTGACCAGTGGCTGCACAGGCTCGTGGGGTCAGCAGGTTCTACAAAGATAAAAGCATACAACATATTAAGTAGATAATTTTACAGATTATGCAGACAAGTTCAACCAGTCACAGCGACTATGACTCCACTATTAAAAGAGCACAGAGAATTACAGCTGCTCATCAATTCAGTGAATCCACTAGTTAGGCAGAAGATAACAGATTCTCATTTAGTCTAAAGCTTCTCCACTGTCTGTAGCTATTTACATGAAGCATAAGATCTATTCTGCACAATAAACACAATGAATAAAGCTACTCACCATTTATGTAGATCCACTGATTACCATTTATGTAGATCCACTGATTACACAGAGAATTACAGCTACTCACCATTTCTGTACACAGAGTATTAAAGCTATTCTCCAGATCTGGACCTCCATTTGTTATAAAAGTATTCAAGTTACTCATCATATCTGTGGCTCCAGTATGTCCACTGATCTTATATTTAAGAGACTAAAAATGTCTATAACCCTAGTTCATATATAGCATTACAGTTCTAACACAGTATTACAGTTTACACAGTATTAGAGTTTACACAGCATTACAGTTTACAAAGCATTACAGTTTACACAGCATTACAGTTTACACAGAATTACTGTTCCAATATATTTAACTAAATTACTTACAGGTACATAAATGATGACAACTACTCACCAGACTCATCTCTCTTGGGTTCAGCGTCTGCCTCATACTCATTGACATCATCATCTCCTGTCGTAATTTCTGTTTACCAAAAGCCACAGCTCCACTGGTTACCATTATCAGCTGATACCCGTTGTTCTGCAAGTCTGATACCTATCAAAAAGTGAAAAAATTATAAATAGATCATATATGTACAAAATGAATGAGAAATATCTTGCTAGGATTTCATTTTTTTACCAAATTTTAAACGGTTACAACAGAGATTCTGTGTATTAGTTGAATGGAAATGCTTAGGGCTAAAAATAAATATGTAATACGATTGCCCATTAAAAAAAAACTAACTAAAAGAGTGCTAGGTGTGAATCTGACTCTAAATGGAGTCTGAATAACGAAGGGTTAAATGCCTGCTCTACAACTGAACTTTAGATATATCTTGTAATACTTGGGGAATTCTTTCATAACAAATGAAATCTAATAAAAATTGTATTGTTTTATCTTCTTGATAGAGAGAAAATCAAATAAAATTTTTTGATGCAAAGGATAAAATTGATGTGGGCGGTGCCTGAGAACCATCCCTTTATTTTGGCCTAAGCCACCTATTTATCAGACTTATCTGTAGAATATATGTAATTTCTGGGCCCAAAACATGTTATAGACATATGGATTTATAAACAAAACAAGACTGCCTGTGCACTGTGGCAAATGTGGTTTTAGGCTTATTTTATTAAAAGTGTAACAGGGTTTTTTTAATTTAACATGTCAGATACCATAATGGGCCCCTGTAATAGTTTTGCAATAATCCTGTCACCTGCTCTACAATGGATGCTAGTCTTCCAAGTGCCAGACCACATTCATCTTCCCTCGTGATTACAGCACTCCCAAGCTTCAGGATAATTCTCCTGGCCTCCTTTAATTCTTCTCTGGTCTGGGCTATACGCAGCAGACCAGAACCTGTAGAGAAATTCCTCCCGCTGATTGATGATTGACGACGATGAACCAGGGATGCAGAAGATGAAGCTGGAAGATGCTGACTACATCCAGTTCTGATGCCCAGCTTCAGCCAGCCTGGTGGGCTGAGTGCTGCCTTGATTAATTGTACAGACATGATGCTTTCTGGAATAAAAGTAAAAAAAAATATTTTAATTACAGTGACAAACTAGGAGCTGCAACTGTGTACCTTTAATAACAATAGTGACCCATGGGTCATGCTGCTTAGTTCCAATACAAGGCATATGGCTTTTAAGTTTACAACTTAACAAACATGAGTACTGCAAGGGTGCATAATACCTCCATTGTGACCTCTAGCTTACCTCATAAGATATGCACTGGTTTTGCCGAGCTTTAAATTTAGGTAAATATCTTATATGAGTTTCATGAAAATCCATTTTTTTTAAGTCATCATGCCGTAAAAACAAAGTCTGGTGACCTCTCACTTCATTAAATATGCATGGATTTTGCTGGGAATTAAATTTAAGTGTGACATTGTACCAGTAGATATTTCTGGTTAATAAAAGTTAACAAGAATACAGGTAGTCAACAAAATGTGAAAGAGAAAGGTTAAGATCAAATGATTTGGCTTATAATTGATCAATAAGGTATATTGAGACAGATGGGAAGACAGACAGGAAGACGGATGTACAAACATAGGAGTTAGTATATCTGCTGTTGTAAATTTGTTATGAGGGGATAATAACAATGGCAATTTGTGTGTATTTTTTGCATTATTTCTGGGGTGCTCAAACATACCCCAAAACTCTGAGAATATAGGTCACTGTGACCCAATTTCAGGTTTCTGGGGAAAACTTTTGAGGAACTCTCAGGATGTCAAGTTAGAAGATTCTGGGCCCCATGGTAATGATTTGTGCCCTACTTTGGTGTCAAATTTTCAATTATTCTGGGGGGTACTTCTGAGCCTCATAGCTCAGACAATATGGGTGACAGAGACCTAACTTCAGGTATCCAAGAAGACTTTTCATGGGCCTCCCAGCATGTCAAGAAAGAAGATTCTAGATCTAGTCATTACGATTTGTGCACTATTATCAGATGATGGCATCTTTTAAGGTCTCAAAAATAGAGAAAAAAAATCGTAAAATAATAAAATACAGGTGGCGCCACCAGTCAGCAAAAACTGATGTAACACCCCATGATCAATATCCATGCAAAGAATCATGGTGACCAATGCATTAGTAGTTCAGATACTTCAGCTTTTGTATCAAATTTTTCATTATTTTGGAGGGTACTTCCGAGTCCCATAGCTTAAAGAATATGAGTAACAGAGACCGAATTCTATGTTTTCAAGGAGACTTTTCATGGACCTATCAGGAAGTAAAGTTAGAAGATTCAAGGTCCAGCAGTTATGACTTGTGCCCTGTTAACAGATGACGGCATCTTTTAGGGTCTCAAAATAGAGAAAAAAAAAAATTTTTAAATACAGGTGGCGCCACCAATCTGCAGAAACTGATGAAACTCCATGAATAATATCCATGCAAAGAATCATGGTGATCAATACTTTAGTTGTTCAGATATTTGAGCTTTTTTGTTTCAAATTTTTCATTATTGTGGGGGATACTTTTGAGCCCCATAGCTGGAAGAATATGGGTAACAGGGACCAAATTCCAGGTTTCCAAGAAGACATTTCATGGACCTCTCTGGATGTAAAGTGAGAAGATTCCAGGTCCTGCAGTTACAATTTGTGCCCTGTAAACAGATGACGGCATCTTTTGAGGTCTCAAAAATAAAGAAAAAAATCCTAAAAAATAAAAAAAAATACAGGTGGTGCCGCCAGTCTGCAGAAACTGATGAATCACTCAATGATCAATAACCACGCAAAGAATGATTGTGATTAATGCATTAGTTGTTCAGATATTTGAGCTTTTGTATCAAATCTTTCAATATTCTGGGGCGTACTTGGGAGCCCCATAGCTTAAAGAATAAGGGTAGCAGAGACCTTATTCCATGTTTCCAAGAAGTTTTTTTAATGGACCTCTCTGGATGTAAAGTTAGAAGATTCCAGGTCCAGTGGTTATGATTTGAGCCTAGTTAACAGACAGAGGGCCGGATGGTCTGATGGCTGGACGGATGACAGACAAAAAGTGACTGCTGTAGCTCAGATGACTTACAGTCAGCTGAGCTAAAAAGCATATGGCACAACGGTTTTGCTTAAAATTGGTCCACAAGCTTTTTCAAGAAGTTGGTGCTGTGGCCGTGACCTTTGACCCCATCACTTCAAAATCAATAGGTTTCTTTATCAATGGGTGGGTAAGCCATATGTGCAAGATGAAAGGTTTAGGTCAAACAGTTTTGCTTAAAATGGGTCCACAAGTTTTTTCAAGAAGCCGGTGCTGTGGCCGTGACCTATGACCCAGTGACCTCAAAATCAATAGGTTTCTTCATCTATGGGTGGGTGAGCCATATGTTTGAGATCAAAGGTTTAGGTCAAACGGTATTGCTTAAAATGGGTCCACAAGCTTTTTCAAGAAGTGGGTACTGTGGCTGTGACCTTTGACCCCGTGACCTCAAAATTGATAGGATTCTTCATCCATGGAGGGGGGGGGGGGGGGGGGGGGGTGAGCCATATGTTTGAGATCAAAGGTTTAGGTCAAACGGTATTGCTTAAAATGGGTCCACAAGGCAATATCGGATGGACAGACGGACGGACGCATGAACAGAGGCGTTACTATATCCCTTTGTTGCGAGGGGATAATAAGTGAATATAAACACGAGTTGTGGAATAACTGACATTAAGGAAAACCCACATGGCAGAGGCCTCCATTTATGAGAATGCATATTTCTAGATCAATATGTATATTTTTGCAAGTCCTCACATACATACATCGAATCCTACTGCAACAGATCTAAATATTTTTCATATTCTGTTAACTTCACATGAGAAAAACCAGTACAACATTTTGGACCTGAGCACATAACAGGCATTACCTGACTCAGACCTGATCTAAAGATATAACTAGAATACGGGTAGTCGACAAGCGACTACGTGTATCCGCCTAAATCAGAGTGGAACAGGTGAAGTGAGGCATGGATTGAGTGGCAAGGGGAAATAGAGAAAATCTCGAAAGCCGTCCAAGTTGTATACATATGCAAAATTTAGGGCAGATAAGTCAAACCACTACATGTATATGATTTTAGCCCGTGGCAGACAAACAGATGGACGCTGAGCAAAAATGGTTGCAGGTGACACCACCAGTTTTGCGTATGATAAAGAGCTATGTGAGGACTATACACATGCAAAACTTTGGCCCAATCGGACAAACGGTTCCCAAGATATGAGCTTGGATGTCTGCTGCATAAACTAGAATGCAGGTGGCGCCACCTGTCATAAAATCAAGAGAGCTGTCGGGGATGTATAAACCTGCAAAATTTTAGGCAGATATGTCAAACCACTGATGAGATATGAGTGATTTTATCCCATGGCAGACAAACAGACAGGAACTGTGCAAAAATGGCTGCAGGTGGCGCCACCGATTTTGCGTATGATGAAGAGCTATGTGAGATCAATACACATGCAAAATTTTGGCCCAATCGGTCAAACGGTTCCCAAGATATGAGCTTGGATGTCTGCAGCGTAAACGTGAATGTAGGTGGCGCCACCTGTCATAAAATCAGAAAAGCTATCCAGGATGTATAGGCATGCCGAATTTCAGGTGAATTAGTCAAGTCACTGCAGAGATATGAGTGATTTTAACCCAAGGCAGATGAACAGATGGACACTGTGCAAACATGGTTGCAGGTGGCGCCACCATTTTTTGTGTATGTTATAAAGCTCTCCAAGGGCTGCATTTGTGCAAAAAAATTTTCCTGATCGGTCAAACGGTTCCCGAGATATGAGCTTGGATGTCTGAAGCGTAAACATGAATGTAGGTGGCGCCACCTGTCATAAAATCAGAAAAGCTATCCAGGATGTATACGCATGCTGAATTTCAGGTGAATTAGTCAAGTCACTGCAGAGATATGAGTGATTTTAACCCAAGGCGGACGAACAGATGGACACTGTGCAAACATGGTTGCAGGTGGCGCCACCATTTTTTGTGTATGTTATAAAGCTCTCCAAGGGCTACATTTGAACAAAAAAAATTTCCTGATCGGTCAAACGGTTCCCGAGATATGAGCTTGGATGTCTGCAGCGTAAACGTGAATGTAGGTGGCGCCACCTGTCATAAAATCAGAAAAGCTATCCAGGATGATTACGCATGCCGAATTTCAGGTGAATTAGTCTAGTCACTGCAGAGATATGAGTGATTTTAACCCAAGGCAGACGAACAGATGGACACTGTGCAAACATGGTTGCAGGTGGCGCCACCATTTTTGGTGTATGTTATTAAGCTCTCCAAGGGCTACATTTGTTCAAAAAAATTATCAGGTATTTTCAGTAAGAGGTTAAATATTCAATATTGAGTAACACTTGTGGTGAATTTAGTTCATTACCTATTTCCAGTTAAAGTAGACAAACTAATTATTTTTGTTTTCATATTTTTAAGTTTTGAAAAATGAGTGTTTTAAATAAAATAATTTTCATGAAAGAAAAATTTCTCAAGACTGGACTATTATTTGCCATAACATTATAATATATTTTGTTGGATTTTAAATACTGAAGTCATAATAATTATCTTAATTAAAACTTGATTAATTAAATTCTCTATGGAATTTCAGTATGCAATCCCACAACTTACAAAGTAACACTTTTAAGCAAAGTAAGAAAAAAAGTTGCTATTTTTTATATCATTAAAAAAAATTTAAAATTTAATTAAATATATACTGAATAAGTTAACTTGGATCAAAATTAATGTTTTGTTAAAAAGAGAGAACCTGATGTGCATAATGACTTACAATGAAAACATATTATTTTAATGTTTTCAATGACCTTACAAGTTACAAAAAATGAAAGTACAAATGTATGCTCCTTTAGTATATATATACTTTTAATATCTGTTAATCACTTTATAACATTCTCTTATGTAATATTCGCAAACAAATTGGTTCCATGCATTTATGAACAATAGCATTTTTTAAATAATTTCTTTGAAAAAGTAGAGAAACAAATGAAACTCCAAAAAGAAGATGGTCTGATGTTCTTCAAGATCAACAAGTACTATGTAATAAAAAGATACCAGTAATTGCAATGAAAAAGGTTACATTAGTGATAGCATCGCCTACCTATTCCTTCTTGTCGATGGCTGTCAACTCACTATCCTAAGTGACCATTTCCCACCTGGCTCTCAGTTTACCTTCCTTATATATAGCCTACCTGTATGACATCACTCACATTAATAACAAGTGGAAACTTACAGGTATACATATCAACCTTCATCTGATGAATGGCTTACAAATGCATCACCTCAATAAATGACAGAGCCTGAACCAAACAAACGTTTTATGGTGAGGTCAGATCTGAACTTCATACAATGACTTAATCAGTCTATAGATTGGTCATGAGAGTTCACCTGTTATAAACAACAATACAAATGACATATATCCCACTTAATAGGATATAATTTATAATCTTGGTGCTACTGGGTATTGGTGAGCCAATGGCCATGGCCTGACAATGTCAGATAGTGTTCTGGGTTAGATCCATGACCTTCTAATCTCAGAGGTAACAATGTTGCGATGGAAGTGAACTGCACTGGCTACCAAACACTTGGTTGAACTGGTGGTACATTGAGTTGTATTGGCTACAGAACACTTGGTTACACCAAAGGTACTATGAACTGTACTAGCTAGAATACATTGCTGTTATAACTGTGTCACAGATTAAAGCTCAACTGAACAAACAGATCAACTTTTTTTTTGTTATGGTACAAGTTTCTTTCAAAATTCGAGTGAAGGATGGTGATTTTAAAACAAATGATCTTTCCTGTGCTTGTATATTGATAAAATGCAGTAAGATTATTTGTTTTAAAATTATTTTTATTAAAACTATTAGGTCTGTGAATTGTGAGGAGATCTTTGATTATCTAATCTTCACCTCTGATGCCATTCTCAATTCAATCATTACAATATTATTAGTATATCTAAATAATTTTTTTTAAGATAAAAAGCAAATATATTACCACAATAATTGATGTCAATTCATGCAAGCAAATAAGGGAACAATGTATTTCTCCAAAATTTCCTTTTAAAGCACAGCATGAATGGGGAACTTTAAGATTCTTAGTTCCATTACGTCCACCAGGGCGGCAGCACTGGCAAGCCGGGCCCTCGTCACTTCTGGTGAAAAAACCACATGGGCCACACGCGCCCGCTGTCAACGAGCTACCCAGTTTACCTGTCTGATGTCAACTTTTTTTTACTCGTGTCGTTATGCCTCGGACCCTGTATTTGTGTCAACCAGTGTTCTAACAGAGGGAAACATACATTCCAGAAAAAGAAACACGGGAAAGGGTAGGTTGTTGGCGGGAAGGCTGTCAGTGTCAATATCATGCTCACTAAATACCCCTAGTGTTTTACCAAATATGTGAGACCAAATATATTTCCTTTCTTCTTTACAACCTGTTTTTTTTTATTTTACTATTAATAATAATGATAATTATAATAATAATATTTTTATCTTGATCATCACTGTATCAAAATCATAATCAAAAAAAATTATACTGTTAATAATTCAAAAATAATATGATTATGGATTAATAATCTTAACCTTTTTATTCTCACATTTTAACAGTGGAATTGATTGTAGTATTGAAATAATATATTTTAACTTATGTTATTAAAAGTATAAATATTTGTAAAATTATTATCTTAATTTCCTATAATAATATCATTATATTTGCACAGTGATAGACATCATTGAAATAATTTCAAAGTTTTAAAAAAAATCTATAAATATTTCTTCAATTATTAATATGATTTTACAGTTAGTAATGTCATCTGATTTGAGAACATACGCCTACAGTTAATTGTTTCGTATTGTCAGGGGTGAGACAACATTGATGGCTCTAAAATACGCAGGGGTTATTGATTAAATCGTTGTTTGAACAACTGAAAAACATGTGAATAGTAATATGGTAGAATTTTCCAAGTGATAACTATCAATACATAAAACATCTGGCAAAAACTCTCCAAAATTCTCCGTAATTTCTCTGGCTTTTTAACCCTTGCTAAACAGTTTGTGGCGTCCTTGAAGACTAACTGTGACCATGAGAACCTGAACGAAACAATGTTTACTTTTTGAACATCTGACAGTCCATAAACATTAAAAATAATTGAAGATAATAAGATAATACGTGTCTCATAAGTGGAGAAAACGAAGGCTTACTGTTGATTCATGAAATATAAATGTCCATATGTAATGATCGGTAACAGTAAACAGACAAACTATACAAAATGTATTATGTACTAAAATGGAATAGGCCTGTCTGTTAACATTTAGGAAGTGGCTAAACAGCTGGCAGGGTGCCGGCAGTTTAGTCCACACTTAACAGCCGGCAAATGTGTGCATGTTCTATTTCAGAGTTTCAGTGTGATACTCAATACTTTCCAATTTTATTTTGACAATTAGCTGACAATATAGTGCTGACTTGCCAAATGTGATATTTAATATGCAATAAGAATGTTGAGTAAGTTGTGATATTTACAGTGTAGTTCTATGTAAATTTATAGGAATTTAACTGAAGTTGACTGGCACATCAGCTGCTTATATATGCTAATAAGCAGACAGTGGGTAATGTGTGAAAGCACAAGAAACTCATGGGATATGATATCAAAGGATATGCAGATTCTTTGATAAAAGGTTATTAAGTGTGAAGCATAACGAATGTTTATACACTGGTGTTGTTATGAGCAAACAAATAATCAGTGTTTGGAAACAAACAACTCAGGATATGTCAAATAAATGGTCCAAAGATCAGCTTATAACTTGACCAAATTAAGGTTATCAAACAATCCTTCACCACACCCAATAAAAGCTTAGAGCCTATTGTGTTATAAAATGATGCAAGAAATACCCACACCAAATGATGGGAATTCTTACATAAAGACCAGCAAAATATCTAATTTGGTAAGTCGATCGGCACTATATTGTCAGGTCAATGTCAAAATAATAATGGAAAGTGTTGAGTATCACAATGAAACTGTGAAATAGAGCAAGCATTCATTTGCTGGCAGTTTAGCCTGTGGGCTAGACTGCCAGCAAGGTCAATTTTCCATGCCGGCTGTTTAACCTATATTGGACTAAACTGCGGGCTGTTTAGCCACTTCCTAACATTTACAGGGTTTTCCACTGAACTGTTCTCTAATAGGCCCAAAAGGCCCACTAAATCCTGGCTAATTTTACTGAATTATGCAAATATTTCAAAGGTATGGTTTTAAAAATGAAATAAAATGACAAAAAATTATTTTTTTCTGCAAGTGTGTCAAGACATGTGTTGATCTGATTATAACCGTTTGCAGCATCCACATAGAGCCGTTCAGACACTTTGTCTTTGACCAAGACCGGTACATTGCTGAGGCTAGCAGGTTAGAGAGTTTTGATATTTTTTTATTGCCAATCTACTAAAATAAAATCTAAGTATAACCTGTAATCAATAAATAGAGAAGTCCAGCCTCCTGACATTCAATTCAATTCTCAAATAATTACAACCCATGCATCCACACATATTTCAAATTGAATTTGAAAAGTAACAACAGTTCATACATTTTGCATGAATAGCTGAAACAATTATTCATTAAAATTAATAATAACTGCGTTTTGATTATGGTTTATCTTGCAATAAAAAGTGACTTCTTGTAAAGTTTCAGAAGATTGTGAAATATACACCAAGCAGGCCACCTTTAGTTTAAAAAAATAAACCTCTCAATTTATTTGCATCAGAAATTCAAATTTTTACTCTTTGCAATACCCTCTTGATTTCTAAAATTATTTCCATAAACAAGTGTTTATAAACATTGCAGGTTCAGTATGGTTTAAAGAAATACATGAATTTCTATTTTTTTAAACTTCTACAGAACTTCAGATATATTTAATGAAATATATACATTTGATCTTAAATAAAGTTTATTTTAGCAACATTCTGAAAAAGTACAGTGATTATATTATGAGAGTATTTGGTTTGTATTTGCATGGTTGTTTTTTGAGTATCCAGCAGAACCCATTCATTTAGGAAAAGGCCCACCATTGTAAGTGTTGTGGGCCTTTAAGGCCCATTAATTTAAAATCATAAACAGAACCCTGATTTATGCAGTAAATACAGCATATATATATATATATATATATATATATATATATATATACAAATACACATATATATAATGATACATAAAAATATATATATTTTTTATACATACATACATATATAAATATGCATATATATATATATATATATATATATATATATATATATATATACAGAGAGAGAGAGAGAGAGAGAGAAGACCAATGTCTCCTGAGAGGGGAGGGTATGGAAGAGGGACACATACTTCCTATCACGATGGGGTGGGGGAACTGAAATATGTAAAAAACTTTGATAATTTTAGGGCCCATACTTTGGTATAAAAAATAATCTTTGAAAGGCCTGAAACCACCTAAAATTCCCCCCTGCATGTTTCCTCTGTTCTAACATTATATTCACGTTAGAGTACACACTTGTACTTTTAATCATCCTGAATATCTGTAGTGCTGTACTCTATATCTATTAGTAGTACATTGATTTTGTCTTGAATTAATTGGATTTGTAGTTTAAACAAAAAAATGATAATTTAATAAACAATGTTCTTGTTTTGGCTATGGCAGTATGGTATTGTAGTATGCAGAGAGTGAAATCAGACATCACACTATGACTGTAACAAACATCAGGTGTTCCCCGTTCTTCAACTTGTGCTGTGGGCATTCATAATTTCTCCTATTGTCGCCCACTAACCCAAATCATCTGCTCTTTCTATCTTCCAGATTGTTTTTATATTCGCCATACAAGATTCCGCTGTTAGCTTTTTTATTATCCATTATCCGTAATTACTTTTACTTGCCATATTATGACATCAAATGGAAATTTCAGTGTTCAAACACACAGTGGTGTAATCAAACCAGAGGAATTGGCGCGCCTTTAGCGCCCCCTGAACTCTGTTTTGGCGGATACAATACGCGACGCCCAAAATTCCTGATCTTCTGTAGTGGAGGCGGGGAAGTGCTGCTGCACCAGCTGACTTGCAGGCAAAAACAAATATGTCCGACAGTATTATTACAGCGAACCACATTGTGCACTACATTGTGCAACTACATCACTACATTGTGCAACTGATTTTGTGTATTAAACTAACAAGAGAATTATTTTTTGGGGTGCACAGACATGCCCCAGCATTAAGATAATATCAGTCACAGTGACCTGATTTCAGGTTTTGAAGGAGATTTTTTTAGGACCTCCTATATATAAAGATGGAAGTTTCTTATTCCAATGGTTAAGATTTGTGTCCTGGTATTAAACAGCCACCCTGACAGGGGCGGATCCAGAATTTAGGAAAAGGGGTGGAACAAACCCTGGAGGACTAATGAAAACCCTAAAAAAGGTCCCCAGATCTAGAAAAGGGGGGGGGGGGGGGTCCAAGCCGCAAAATTTTGTCTGAAGCCCTTTTAAAAAATGTTGTTTCTGATGAAAAAGGGGACCCCCCCCCCCCTGGATCCACTTCTGCCTGACAACCAGATGGCTGGATGGCAGTAAGGAGGGACAGTGAAAAACTAGAATACGGGTAGTCGACAAGCGACTACGTGTATCCACCTAAATCAGAGTGGAACGGGTGAAGTGAGGCATGGATTGAGTGGCAAGGGGAAATAGAGTGAAGTGTTGCATATTAGCATGGATGTCTGCAGCCAAATTGTGTATGTAGGTTGCACCACCTACCACAAAATCCAGAAAGCCATCCAAGTTGTATACATATGCAAAGTTTAAGGCAGATAAGTCAAACCACTGCCGAGATATGAGTGATTTTATCCCATGGCAGACAATTAGACGGGAGCTGTGCAAAAATGGCTGCAGGTGGCGCCACCAGTTTTGTGTATGATAAAGAGCTATGTGAGATCTATACACATGCAAAATTTTGGCCCAATCGGTCAAAGAGTTCCTGAGATATGAGCTTGGATGTCTGCAGCGTAAACGTGAATGTAGGTGGCGCCACCTGTCATAAAATCAGAAAAAGCTATCCAGGATGTATACGAATGCCGAATTTCGGGTGAATTAGTCAAACCACTGCAGAGATATGAGTGATTTTAACCCAAGGCAGACGAACAGATGGACACTGTGCAAACATGGTTGCAGGTGGCGCCACCATTTTTTGTGTATGTCATAAAGCTCTCCAAGGGCTACATTTGTGCAAAAAAATTTTCCTGATCAGTCAAACGGTTCTAGAGATATGTGGGTTTATGTGTGGAAACAGACGCACAAACGGACGCAGAGCGCAGAGGAAAGGTCAGAGGTCAAAACAAAATCGGGGCGCAGCAGTTCACATGTGACCCGAACATAATCCCGGGTTTCGTAAAATTCCGCCCAGCGGTTACGGAGGAGTTCTCCGGACACCTACGCGGCGGCGGCGGCAGCGGTGGGCTGAAAACATAGTATCCGCAAAACTCTGTTTTGGCGGATACAATTACCCACTGCTATAGCTTTGCATGACTGAAAGTCAGCTGAGCTTAAAATCTGTCCTTCATTATGTGATATACTGCTGTCAATGTATAAAGACTTACACATCATTTGAATGGTTTTTCTTTATTTATAGTGTTATACATTTGTTGTAAATGTTAAGATAAAAAGACTTCAGTCTTTGCACTTCTTCACCTTTGTCCTCTTCCAAAGGTAGTACTCATGTACCTGACACGTGAACGGACAGACACGCATCTGGACCATAAATTTATCTGCTGATAAGTCCATTGGGACAGGAGTGCATGGTCTAGGTTTGGTTGGTGCATTATCATACACCCATGATTAATCACTTCATCATATGTCTGATTAATAGTTAATTGGATTTTAATAAAAAATCAGTGTCAGACTCACTGTAAGCTACAAGAGGTCTGATTCCTCAGCATACACAGACCCTAGGTTATCTGATTCATACAATTTTATCATATATATGTATATATGAATGTATATATATATATATATATATATATATATATATATATATATATATACACATTTTAAATATATTTATATATATATATATATATATATATATATATATATATATATATATATATATAGAGACATATGTCACAGTCGAGATTAAAATCTAGGCAGATTTGAAATTCACCTAGGCAAGATCGCACATTTGATCTGATCTAGGCAGATTTTAAACTTGCCTAGATGAGATTGCAACACTTGGCTCTTCTATGATGTATTCAAATCTTGCCCTAACTGGAAACAAGGCCTACAGGCCTAACGGAACCTGTGCAAAGTTTGGGAGTATGAATGAGGTTTATTTTTAAAATTTAATATTGATCCTTTTAAGTCCTGCATATCTACCTCAGTCATTATGATTTCAGCAAAATGGACATTTCGGACCTGCCAGTTTCAGACGAGGACATTTTAAAACTAGAATATGGGTAGTCCACAAGCAACTGTGTATCCACAGAAATCAGAGTGGGACGGGTGAAGTGAGGCATGGATTAAGTGGAAAGGGGAATAGAGTGAGGTGTGTTGCATATTAGCATGGATGTCTGCAGCGTAAACGTGAATGTAGGTGGTGCCACCTGTTTAAAATTGAGAAAATTGTCCAGGATGTATAAACCTGCAAAATTTCAGGTGGAAAAGTCAAACCACTGCTGAGATATGAGTGATTTTATCCCAAGGCAGATGAACAGATGGACGCTGTGCATAAATGGTTGCAGGTGGCGCCACCAGTTTTGCTCATGATGAAGAGCTATGAGAGATCTATATACAAGCAAAATTTTGGCCCAATCAGTCAACAGTTCCCGAGATATGAGCTTGGATGTCTGCAGAGTAAACGTGAAAGTTGGTGGCGCCACCTGTCATAAAATCAAAAAAGCTGTCCAGGATGTATAAACCTGCAAAATTTCAGGTGGATAAGTCAAATCACTTCTGAGATATGAGTGATTTTATCTCAATGCAGATGAACAGATGAATGCTGTGCATAAGTGGTTGCAGGTGGTGCCACCAGTTTTGCCTATGATGAAGAGCTATGAGAGATCTATACATAAGCAAAATTTTTGCCCATTCGGTCAACAGTTCCTGAGATATGAGCTTGGATGTCTGCAGAGTAAACGTGAAAGTTGGTGGCGCCACCTGTCATAAAATCAAGAAAGCTGTCCAGGATGTATAAACCTGCAAAATTTCAGGTGGATAAGTCAAATCACTTCAGAGATATGAGTGATTTTATCCTAAGGCAGATGAACAGATGGCTGCTGTGCATTAGTGGTTGCAGGTGGCGCCACCAGTTTTGCCTATGATGAAGAGCTATGTGAGATCTATACACATGCAAAATTTTGGCCCAATCAGTCAAACGGTTCCCAAGATATGAGCTTGGATGTCTGCAGAGTAAACCTGTATGTAGGTGGCGCCACCTGTCATAAAATCAAGAAAGCTGTCCAGGATGTATAAACCTGCTAAATTTCAGGTGGATAAGTCAAACCACTGCTGAGATATGAGTGATTTTATCCCAAGGCAGATGAACAAATGGACGCTGTGCATAAATGGTTGCAGATGGCGCCACCAGTTTTGCTCATGATGAAGAACTATGAGAGATCTTTACACAAGCAAAATTTTGGCCCATTCAGTCAACAGTTCCCGAGATATGAGCTTGGATGTCTGCAGAGTTAACGTGAAAGTTGATGGCGCCACCTGTCATAAAATCAAGAAAGCTGTCCAGGATGTATAAACCTGCAAAATTTCAGGTGGATAAGTCAAATCACTTCTGAGATATGAGTGATTTTATCCTAAGGCAGATGAACAGATGGCTGCTGTGCATTAGTGGTTGCAGGTGGCGCCACCAGTTTTGCCTATGATGAAGAGCTATGTGAGATCTATACACATGCAAAATTTTTGGCCCAATCGGTCAAATGGTTCCTGAGATATGAGCGTGGATGTCTGCAGAGTAACAGTGATAGTAGGTGGCGCCACCTGTCATAAAATCGAGAAAGCTGTCCAGGATGTATAAACCTGTAATATTTCAGGTGGATAAGTCAAACCACTGCTGAGATATGAGTGATTTTATCCTAAGGCAGATGAACAGATGGCTGCTGTGAATAAGTGGTTGCAGGTGGCGCCACCAGTTTTGCCTATGATGAAGAGCTATGTGAGATCTATACACATGCAAAATTTTGGCCCAATCGGTCAAACAGTTCTTGGGATATGAGCTTGGATGACTGCAGAGTAAACCTGAATGTAGGTGGCGCTGCCTGTCATAAAATCAAGAGAGCTGTCCAGGATGTATAAACCTGCAAAATTTAAGGTAGATAAGTCAAACCACTTCTTAGATATGAGTGATTTTATCCCAAGGCAGATGCACAGATGGACGCTGTGCATAAATTGTTGCAGGTCGCGCCACCAGTTTTGCCTATGATGAAGAGCTATGTGAGATCTATACACATGCAAAATTTTGGCCCAATCAGTCAAATGGTTCCCAAGATATGAGCTTGGATGTCTGCAGAGTAAACCTGAATGAAGGTTGCGCCACATGTCATAAAATTGAGGAAGCTGTCCAGGATGTATAAACCTACAAAATTTCAGGTGGATAAGTAAAACCACTGCTGAGATATGAGTGATTTTATCCCAAGGCAGATGAACAGATGAACGCTGTGCAAAAATGGTTTAGGTGGTGCCATCATTTTTAGTGTATGTTATAAAGCTATCTAAGGGCTATATTTTAGCAAAATTTTTAGCCTGATCGGTCAAACGGTTCCCAAGATATGCAGGTTTATGTGTGGAAACAGATGCACAAATGGATGCTGGGCAGCGAGGAAAGGTCAGAGGTCAACCAAAAATGAGGGCGCAGCAGTTCACATGTGACCTAATGATAAACCCGATTTGCTTAAAATGCAAACCAAGTTTTTTCAAACAGTTGAAAGATATAGTTCCAATAATCTGGGAATTCTGCATCTAAACATTGTGTCTAGACGTCTAGACGCTGTGTCTAGATGTCTAGACACATTGTCTAGACACCCCCCAGAGCCAGGTCAGTTGCCATGTTGATGTCTGGACCCCACCTGGTTGTACTGAGTGACCTCTTGACTTGGCTGCTGAAACTCAACATGTTGTCAAATCTGTTTTCAAATACAGAAAGCCTTTTTCAATTGGCTACAATGCTTTTTTAAAGCTGTCTTTACCCAATCTATTCTTATAAAACTGGCAGAACCCTACCACAGAATAATTCTTGTAAAGTTTAAACCAATCAGCTTAACAGTTTCATCATAAATCAGTGTATAAGCTAGAAGAGTTTAAAATTACATTTTTGCTTGTAAAAAACACATCAATGTAGGTGGCACCACCAATACCTCAAAATCAGATATGACATATGTGACAAACATTCCTATAAAATTTTGTTATTATAGCTCTAGCCGTTTCTGAGATTTTAATTTTAGTGTGCTTTTTTTTTGAATATGCAATATTCAAAAGTTATCTCATTCAAAAGAAATACTAGAGACAAACCAAAGGTCAGCTTAAAGTTGGGGAGACATGACCTAAGGAGAATATTTAGGTCTTTATATTTAGATCTAAATGCTGGAAAAATATAGGAAATTATATGAGACAGTTTTTTTTAATATAAATATATGGGAATTATATGATTTCGATTCCATAGGAGCCCTGTATTTATATCCTAATTAGATTATCATCAAGAACACATGATACTAATATAACAGATGAATCTAAAATACATCTGATCAATATAGACCAGCTACTGTCACCCTATTTGTTTCATACTTCAAGAAGCTGGGAGGTAGCTCAAATGTTACTGGGTACTAAAATTCTCTAGTCAGCCATGAAGGCCTAACCAGGGGTAACTTAACATGATCAGTAAGTTACAGACACCATGAAGCGGTCATACAAGTTCATTACCTGTTATATACCTATTGTGATAAATCAGAAAATCATAAGCCATGTGAGGTATAAGCCTCATTAGGAAACCATCCTGAAGAAGGCTGCCTAGTCTAGGGTTTTGATAACACACAATGATTCTAGTAAGCATGATTATAGTATAGTCAGCACACATGGGTTTGTTTACAATCAAATTATTTAAACTTATTTCTTTAACATGGATTATACAAATAGTTATTAAACTCATCAAGGCACTCTCAATGGCTTAGATGATGGTGTTTGGTAGTCTGTATGGGTGTAGGAAACCAGAAAACCTGGTGAAAATCACCAGGCTTGGAGGGGCAACTACAACCCACTCTCATGGCCATTGGCCACACCAGTGATCAAACCTTGGTCGCCAGCGGAGAGACCCAAGTTTTTATACCCCTCGACTGTCCAGGCCCAGGCTGTCCAGGTACCATAATACTGTACAAGTAAGCTGAATGCTTGCACTACTGCTTCATATTTATTGAGCTTCCCCCCCCCCCTTTTGGAGGAGAGGTCTATGTTGATGAGTTCATTTGGGATTTGGGTAAACAATTTTCTGGGTGGACTTTCATGTCTTACTGAATGCAAAACCATCACTTACAGTTTATTGTTCTTTTTCTTTCTTCTGCCTGTGTTTGCACTAGATCTAAAATATGTCTGATTTAAAGAAAAAAATGACCTTTGGGTACGGAAATAATTATATGTAACAGATTTGCAACCTGATTTAATTTTTGACCTTGACCTATTTGTCAAGGTTGTACATTCCATGGTCAGTTCCTAGGCATTATCCCTCAGTTGCAAGTATTGGCAATGGGAGGACTTTTAATGATTGCTCTGCAATTGCAAACATCTCTTTCCTTCTGAGGGTTAATCTACCATAGATACTGCTCATGAATCATTTATTAGATCACATACCTCTGCCAGAAATAAACAATAATACTTGATCTAAATATTTTATAAAGTCCTACTTGATCTTTGTCCTTCATCTGTACCTGCATTTAAAATCTGAGTTGTCTTCTCTGGGTAATATCAGATTCCCCTTGAACAAATTTTCATAATAACTGGTTTAGAAGTTTTGACATAAACAGGACAGCTAATAGAAATGAGCCACAAATCAAACAGACACACAGGAAAATAACATAACCTCGTGTAGGTAAAATTCTTGAATCTTGGCACGTTTTTAAAAATTCTTACCTATATTTAAAGTTAACATTATAAAGAAAAAAAAGTTATATTTTTCCCTTAAAACAAGCCTGAGCAGCATAAGAAAAATCCCCCCTTTGCTAAAAACCAGCATACAGTCCTTGATTGGTTGAAGATTAATTACTTAGCAACTGACCAACAATATCTATTTTTTTTATCAAACTATGTAAAAAGTAAAAAATTAAAAACCAGAGTTACCTTAAAATGCCACCTGATGTTATGGCCCTGCAGCAAACCAAAGCCAGCAAAAATCTTTACTGTGTCAAAGGGAGAGTGTTCATGGCCAGTGACCACTAATCATATAATTACAGGGACCCTTTGACCTTAAGTACATTATGTCAGGGTTAGTCATAAGGAACTGGGGGGACTGCTGATGTATTAGTTTGACCCATACACCGCTGAACCCATGTCCACCCAGATAGCAGAATGATACAGGACCAATCCACTATAGGCCCAATTGTGGCAATACCCTGGGAGGGACATAGTACAAAATTCCACACTACTGGCCCCAGAGTTGAAATTCCAGAGTTCAAAATAACTAATGATGCAAACATTTACCAAACCACAGATATACATGTAAGTGATTTAGGCTAAATATTAACAAGGCCTACAAGCCTAATGCGAACCTGTGCAAAGTTTGGGAGTATGAATAGAGGATGATTTTTTTTAAATTTAATATTGATCCTCTTATGTCCTTCAGATCTACCTTAGTATTATGATTTCAGCAAAATGGAAGTTCAGACCTGCAAAAAGCTGTCCAGGTTATATACATATGCAAAATTTTAGGCAGAAAAGTCGTACCACTACTTGTATACGAGTGATTTTATCCCACAGCAGACAAACAGAAGGACACTGTGCAAAAATGGTTGCAGGTGGCGCCACCATTTTTAGTGTATGCTATAAAGCTATCCAAGGGCTACATTTTTAGCCTGATTGGTCAAACGGTTCCCGAGATATGTGGGTTTATGTGGGGAGACAGACACACAAATGGATGCTGGGCAGAGAGGAAAGTACAGAGGTCAACCAAATATGAGGGCCAAGCAGTTCACATGTGACCCAATCATAATTCTGAATTTAAAAAAATACTGCCCAGTGGTTACGGAGGAGTTCTCCAGAACCTTAGCAGCGGCTGCGGCGGCATCCGACTGAAAACAAAGTATCCACAAAACTCTGTTTTGGCAGATACAAGAAGGCTGTATCAGTCAGGATATTTTGGATATGTTGTTTTTACCAGGGAGGATTAATGGAACAGATGAACGGAATATTTGGCAGCATGGTTTTTTACAATGTTTTTTAGCTTCTTCACCAAAAAATCTAAGAAAATGCAGTTAGCCAAGAAATAAGCAAAATCCGATAGAATATTTTAGATGACAAATTTTTTGCAAAAAATTTGGTGATGCTAGCTCCTGCCCTTTTTGAGATAGCTATGACGCACGACGCATGACGGAAGAAGGATAACCACTGCATAAGCTCACAGATTCAATAAAAATTGCAAACCAAGTTTTTTCAAACAGTTGAAAGATATAGTTCCAAGAATTCTGGGCATTCTGCATCTGGACGATGTGTTTAGATGTCTAGATGCTGTGTCTAGATGTCTAGACACATTGTCTAGACACCCCCCAGAGCCAGGTCAGTTGCCATGTTGATGTCTGGACCCCACCGGGTTGTACTGAGTGACCTCTTGACTTGGCTGCTGAAATTGGGCATATTGTCAAATCTGTTTTCAAACACAGAAAGCCTTTTTCAATTGGCTACACTGCTTTTTTACAGCTGCATTTACCCAATCTATTCTTATAAAACTGGCAGAACCCTACCATAGAATAATTCTTGTAAAGTTTAAACCAATCAGCTTAACAGTTTCTTAAAAATACAGTATATTAGCTAGAAGAGTCTAAACTTACATTTTTGCTTGTAAAAAACAGATCAATGTAGGTGGCACCACCAACACCTCAATTTCAGATATGACTCATGTGACAAACATTGGCATAAAATTTGGTGATGACAGCTCCAGCTGTTTCTGAAATTTTAAGTTCAGTATGCTTTTTTGCACAGATGACCAAGTTCAACTTCCTGTAACTCGGTCAAAAATCATCAAACTGAAACCATTCAAACAAAATGGAGAGAGATTGTTCCAAAGAACATTTCTGTGAAATACTGGACAATTTGGCTGGACAGTTTCAGAGAAGAAGATTTTTAAAGGTTTTTAAGCTTTTTCTCTATAAAATCTAAATAATGCTGAAACCCAATAATAAGCTCCAGGGCACCAAGTTTCACATGTGACTAATTCTTACATGTAATTTGGAGCTGCCAGCTCCGACGGTTTTTGACTTACAGCCATGGACGGCGGAAAGCCAGCCCTGGACGGCAGACGGCTGACGATGGATGGACGACGCTGTCATCGCATAAGCTCACAGGTTTGCTAACAAAGTCATATTACTGTTATGATGTTACTGGAGTGCAAAAAGGTTCCAAAGAGAGTTAGCTGGAAGGGGGAGGAGGGCAAGAAACATGCAATTAATTTTTTATTTTTTTTTGGCTGATTGGTACTATTTTCATTGCAATTTACTTAGAACTCTACTCCTTCAGCCCTGAATGATATATATCTGCTTCATATTTTGACCAAGTAAACCAAATTCTGCATCTCTGCAATCTGTGTTTTGGTGAGATGTATGCATAATCTTGTTACACAGAAGGGTAAAAGACCTCCCCTTTTACTGCATGCATAATGGAAAACCAAACACATTTAAAGCCAGACATATTTAAAACTCTACATAAATATTAGTGAACTGTAGGTTATTTATGTGAAGAAAGATTCATATAAAGCTGGTGACAGAAATGAGCTTGTTTATTTACAATTTGCTAGTCCAGTGATATTTTGTGATGTTGACAAATTGAAAACAAGGGACCCATGGGTCACAGGGCTCAGCTGAAGTTTGAAATTTTTGCAAATGCAAAATATTCTGTTGTAATGTTTTTCATTTATATAAGCATATGAGAACCTAAGAGGAAAGGGGCCCTCCTACTTGGTTATATTAAAGTTCTAAATATATGATTGCAAACTAATACTCTGACAAGACTGTCATGAAGAAAAATAGTAAAAGTTTGGAGATACTGTGATGCATATGAAAAATTTACAGATGGACAGGCAAGTGGACAGAATGGACTATTAGGGTCTTTCTAAACACCGAAAAGTACCGAAAAGTTACTGAAAAGTACCTAAAAGTACCGAAATGTTACTGAAAAGTACCGAAAAGTTACTGAAAAGTTACCGAAAAATAACTGAAAAGACTTTAAAAGCACCTTTTAATTAATGTTAACACTAAAAATAACCAAAAACTAGAATACGGGTAGTCGACAAGCGACTACTTGTATCCGCCTAAATCAGTGTGGAACGGGTGAAGTGTTGCATATTAGCATGGATGTCTGCAGCCAAATTGTGTATGTAGGTTGCGCTACCTACCAAAAAATCCAGAAAGCTCTATACACGTGCAAAACTTTGGCCCAATCGGTCAAACGGTTCCCAAGATATGAGCTTGGATATCTGCTGCATAAACTAGAATGCAGGTGGCGCCACCTGTCATAAAATCAAGAGAGCTGTCGGGGATGTATAAACTTGCAAAATTTTAGGCAGATTTGTCAAACCACTGCCGAGATATGAGTGATTTTATCCCATGGCAGACAAACAGATGGGAGCTGTGCAAACATGGCTGCAGGTGGCGCCACCAGTTTTGCGTATGATAAAGAGCTATATGGTATTTATACACATGCAAAATTTTGGCCCAATCGGTCAAACGGTTCCCTAGATATGAGCTTGGATGTCTGCAGCGTAAACGTAAATGTAGGTGGCGCCACCTGTCATAAAATCAGAAAAGCTATCCAGGATGTATACGCATGCCAAATTTCAGGTGAATTAGTCAAGTCACTGCAGAGATATGAGTGATTTTTACCCAAGGCAGACAAACAGATGGACACTGTGCAAACATGGTTGCAGGTAGCGCCACCATTTTTGGTGTATGTTATAAAGCTCTCCAAGGGCTACATTTGTGCAAAAGAATTTTCCTGATCGGTCAAACGGTTCCCGAGATATGAGCTTTGATGTCTGCAGCGTAAACGTGAATGTAGGTGGCGCCACCTGTCATAAAATCAGAAAAGCTATCCAGGATGTATATGCATGCCCAATTTCAGGTGAATTAGTCAAGTCACTGCAGAGATATGAGTGATTTTAACCCAAGGCAGATGAACAGATGGACACTGTGCAAACATGGTTGCAGGTGGTGCCACCATTTTTGGTGTATGTTATAAAGCTCTCCAAGGGCTACATTTGTGCAAAAGAATTTTCCTGATCGGTCGAACGGTTCCCGAGATATGAGCTTGGATGTCTGCAGCGTAAACGTGAATGTAGGTGGCGCCACCTGTCATAAAATCATAAAAGCTATCCAGGATGTTTACGCATGCCCAATTTCAGGTGAATTAGGCAAGTCACTGCAGAGATATGAGTGATTTTAACCCAAGGCAGACGAACAGATGGACACTGTGCAAACCATTTTTGGTGTATGTTATAAAGCTCTCTGAGGGCTACATTTGTGCAAAAAAATTTTCCTGATCGGTCAAATGGTTCCCGAGATATGTGGGTTTATGTGTGGAAACAGACGCACAAACGGACGCAGAGCGCAAAGGAAAGGTCAGAGGTCAAAACAAAATCGGGGTGCAGCAGTTCACATGTGACCCGAACATAATCCCGGGTTTCGGAAAATTCCGCCCAGCAGTTACGGAGGAGTTCTCCGGACACCTACGCGGCCGCGGCGGCGGCGTCCAGCTGAAAACATAGTATCCGCAAAACTCTGTTTTGGCGGATACAATTAGGTACAGAATGTCAGTAAAGTTATCAAATTGTGTGCTCTTTTTTACCCTTCATAAAAGATGACAAAAAGTGATTAAAAAGCACCAGAAAGTGACAAAATGTTATCAAATGAGTACTAAAAAATACCAAAAAGTACTGAAAAATCACCAAAAAGTACCGAAAAGTTACTGAAAACTGTCTGAAAAGTACCGAAAAGTAACTGAAAAGTTACCACAATGTACCGAAAAGTTACTGAAAGGACTTTTTAAAGTATTTTTTTTATATATTATAACACATAATTACCAAAAAGTTGTTTAAGACTGTCATTGAAGTCAGCAAATTTTGTTCTAACTCTTTATAATGGATGATGAAAAGTGACTAAAAAGTACCATAAAGTGACAAAATGTTATCAAATAAATACTAAAACATACCAAACAGTACTGAAAAGGCACTGAAAAGTCTCGAAAAGTTACTGAACAGTACCAAAAAGTAACTGAAACAACTATAAAAGCAATCTTTAAATTATGTTAACCCAAACAATTACCAAAAGTTGTTTTAGATTGTCAGTAAAGTTAGCAAATTGTGTGCTCTTTTTATAGAATTATGAAAATTAACTGATAAGTACTATAAAATGTTATCATATATTAAAGTATTAAAAATTAAAAAAAGGTAACTGAACAAATAGGTTCATATTTTACTAAGTAACATATTTCACTAAGCAATATCAGGTATTCAAGGATATATCAAGACTAAATATTTATCCTGTGAATAAATAGCATGTAACACTTTGGTATGTTTAATGTCATGTAAAACCAGCTTTTAGAAAAATATGAACCTATTGTTTTTTGTGGTGAGTGCTTTGCCATTATATGTTTTCAGTGTGAGAGATAATATAATCAAATTCCTTTTCATCCTAAGTGTTTACTCACTTACTTGAAATTAAATTTTCTTGCTTTAGGTCATTTAAGAATTATATTATTTACCAAATAGATTTACATAAAATATTCCATATCATGTACTTAATTCAGAACCTTTCAATGGTCTAAAATGGCATTTTATGAAAAAAATATGGACAAATTTTGTTTGAAATGCATTCCGATTTCACAATACATTAAACATTCAAAGGTGTGCTGCTCTTGGTTTTATTTATTTTAAAGTCATCAAGCTACCACTGTCATAAGGTCATAAGTGGACAGAATGGACTAATACCTTTATTTCACTATCAAGGGAATAATGCATTGAAGTTTATATATAAGCCTATTTTTTTAGCATATCCACTTTTTCCATTAATAGTTTTTATCTGATTCCTTTTTTTTATTTACAAGTTTTATAAATTTGTAATAAAAAAAAACTTAAAATATAAGTTAAAATATTAGAATTCTAAGTTGCAATCATTATATATCCAGAGTATAGCTCATATTGGGTCATATTATGCATACACATATATTTTATTATTTTTAAATCACAAATGTTTAAACTGAATTTAAAAGAAAATAATCCCACAACATGGCATCTACAAGATTATTCCTTGAATCACTATTTAAATGTTTTTCACATTGGAGTTTTCAGTACATGCTTAATTTTATTCACCAAAATAAAGTTAAAGATTCAGTAAATTTGATTTTGACTTACTTCTGAAGTAAGGAATTACTTATCTGATAAACATCCACACTTTCATAGCAATACACCACTTTGTGGACACAATTAAATGTGCACTTTAATCATTGTAACCCTGGTGGTACAAGACAAAATCTAAAATGTAGCATAGCCAAGAATAAAATAAAATACAGAAAATTATAACATTCATCTAGTTAATGCACCATCGGGAGGGGGGAGGGGAGGGAGGGCAGGGCAGAGGGGAAGCCTGCTAGTAGTGGACAAGCTGAGCCAAGGCAAGCTGCCTGGGGTGGGTTACATAATGCAAGTGAAGGCTGTGTTACTAGGTGGGCTAGATGTAAACAACACTTGACATGGTGTATGAAAACTTGAATAAAAGCTACTCTTTTCAAACAATTCCTTTGAAATTTCAGATTTTAAAAGATCAAACCCTTATGTATATATGCTGTGAAAATTAAATCAACAGTGCTTACAGGGAAAAAACGTGCCATTGCCTAAGTTGGACAAAATTTAAGGTATTGATTTTTTATTTATGCTAATAACTTGAAAAATATGCAAAATTCAGATCTAATTTTGAAAAAACAATTGAATCTTGATTAAATAAAGTTATATTCCTGAAAAAAAATCTCCAGCTTCAGCAATTCTCATGTTAGGTGAGAAAATATATTTCCTGATTTTTTAAAAATTGCATTATATTTGGGGCCAATAACTTCAAAATAATACCCAATACTGACCTAATTTTTTATATGTTCATAGAAAATTTATGAAGAATATGAATACTATATATGATCAAAAACAGATCAGTAGTTTTGATATTAGGCAGCCTTGAAGTGTAACAATTGCTTTTTTTATGGAAAACGGAGGTTTTTCCTTAATATCTCGAAGGAACTAAGTTCTAATGACCCAATTTTCGGTATGGTAGGAGATTTTTGGGACATCTAATGGAATGCAAAATTTTGGATTTGTAGGTCCAACGGTTTTAAAACGTGCCCTGTCAACAGACGGACAGCCGGACGGCTAGACGACGGACAAAGGACCACGACTATAGCTCAGATGACTTATAGTCAGTTGAGCTAAAAAAGCTAGCAACCAAAGGTGGTTGACTGCACATATGCAAACTTTAAAGGTCACTAGTTGGTGGTGGTGAAAAGCAACACAGCCATTTATCATTTGCAAAACTCTGGTTCACTTGTTTGCTGCCAGGTGTCCTGTTGGACTTGTTTCTAAACAGTGATGATTAATGGCCACTTTGATGGGCCCCTAACATGATGTAAGCACATGAATATAAACAAAAGGACAGGCTTTGCACAGTGGGATTGGTGCTCTTTGACTTATATTTAAAAATATATATAATTTATATATATATATATATATATATATATATATATATATATGCATACCTACTGCTTAAAAGCAAATATATATAGAATCCTACCTAGCAGCTGTAATGCCAAGAATATGTATGCATATGGTAACCCTATAGTGCAGACTTACAGATTTAATGATTGATTCAGTGCTGCCTCCCGGACAGGTATATCACAGATGTGCAAACGCAGTCCAGCTGTGACAAGAGTACTGTATTATATGGGTTATATAGAACACTGTGATTAAGGGTCTGGTTCTCCATGTAAAAAGTGGTTGAAATACAAATTAAGACAATTTAAAACATTTATTACCCAAATTTTAAAAACAGACAGTGTCTCAATTCTGTGTTATGCAAAGTTTGATCTCTGTTAAGGAAAATCTTTAATAAATGCACACAACATGAGCTACCCAGCCTGTACTCTACTATTTTGCAGTTTGGACAACAGAGGGGTTGGCATGGTGACCCCAATTCTTTGATAGTACTTGAGTAACCTATTGTCAGGGCCTTTACTTCAGGGTGTTTTATGTGAAATGATAGCAGTTAAAACAGATAAGTAATGAATATTATCAATTAGACTGGCCCAAAAAGTAAATCTTACAAACCTGCTCTCAGGTCCATATATGGCAACACCTATGGCAGGTACTGCCATCTTGTGGCAAAGTATATGACTAATTTATGGTTCTGTGAAATTCTCAACTCGTGAGATCTCATCTATGAAGGAGATGGACCTTCAGCCAATCAATGTGCATACAGCACTATTTCCAGTGGAATATGAGCCATATCGTCTAGCAATTGAAAATTACAATAATTAAGGCAAAGGAGCAAATTTAAAACGTACACTGACAACATTCATTTCAAATATAATGGTTATAAAGAATATGATTGTCTGTTTTTAAATGTTATAAAACTCAAGGAACTACATTGCAGCGTGATATTATTGATGTGTTTGTGTAAATGTATACAAACAATAGCACATGCCACCCGGCTCAGGCAGATGTTTGGTAAATGGGCGCGATTCTGGGGTGACAGGTGATGTCCAGGTGCATGTGGACCGCCATGGTTGTATACAGTGCCTGCCCCAGCAACCAGGGTCAAAACCAGTCAAGGCCACTGATGTACTGTGTCAGTTGAACATCACCTCGCAGCAGGGTTGGGGCCAGATACATGCAAAAGTACCTAGGTACAGGTACAGGTACTTGCAAAATGGTCAGGTACAGGTACATGTACAGGTACAGCATTATTGTAGAACACCTAGGTACAGGTACAGGTACTTAAGAAAGTACCTAGGTACAGGTACAGGTACAAATTTAAAGATATTTGAACTAATGATAATTGCATAAATTTCTTTTAGATATGCGATAATAAGTTGTAAAAGAATATATCATTAAAAAGTTTTAAATTATAGCTTTTTATGTCATCATGAAAAAAAATGAGCCAGCTGCAAATGTAAAGGATCGCCTTTAGTAAATATGATAAGTTAATGAAGCTGATAAAGTTTACAAAGTTAGTAATACGGAAATATAAAACTTTAATTCATATACTTAAATATGATGTCACTTTCTCAAATCAAGTTTTGAATTTTAGAATAATGTTTTAAAGTCAAAAAGTCTTGAAGCACCACACACTCTTTAAAATAAAGAGGCTTGACAGCTTGACTGAAAGGCAAAATCTTATAATCAGTTTTTATAGATTAACTTCATGACATGAACAATAATACATACATAATTAGAAGTAACAATAAACATGTTCATTGCAGTAAGTCACACTGAGGAATGTTTTGAGAATTAAGAGCACCTGCATTTGATGCTTGAGCAGGGACTTTAATTCTGTGAAATGGAATGTTCTGCTTTTTTTGGCATATGTTGAGAGTTCAGTTACATGATATGTGCCTTCTTCACTTCTTCTTTTATCCTTCACCAATGTTCTTTGTATACTAGACAACAGGTATCTACATTGGGCATGTGAGCAACACTGTCCATATCCTTTTCTCTCTACACTTCATATCTAATAATGCCACAATGAACTTCCTGTGTAGATGCTGGAGGTAGCCAGGCCAGCATGCTACTAGCCATAGCCCAGTCAACTTTAAAGGCTTAGTAATTACCCCTGCCTGGATAAGGGTGACAGCTCAGTACACTTACTTGACCCAACCTGAAGTCCATTTCCAGTATCATTACCTGTAATCCTCATAACTGTGAATTGTGCACCTAGGTACAAGTACCATTACACTATAGGTCGATTTCGGCCGCCCGCCTCAAATCGACCATATCGGCCGCCAGCGCCGACTGGGCAACCATTTCGGCCGCAACCCTGACAATGCTACTGCTGGGCTCTGACTCCGGTCAGTCAACCATATCGGCCGCGACTTGGGCTGGGGGGGCCCCATTTCGGCCGCCGGGCTACCTCATTACTAGCTGCCGTTCTTCTGGGTTAGCTAATTACAACATACACGGCTACAAATTAAGTCCTAGCTGATTTAACCTTCAATGTGAATTTAATCATTGGAAGAACTCAAGCGCACACATTTCAGTACACACATTACCACAAACACAATCTCAAATTTCAGTACACATTTACACAAACACCTTCAAACAAACAAAAATCAGAAATAAACAGCAGAAATAAATAAACAAATAAAATGTTATAAATCTTTTTAACACATTTTTTACATATATTATAAATAAAGAAATTACATATGTGATAATTTAATTCAATTCCTACTCATGAAAGCCAGGTACAGGTACAGGTACTCTGAATTGTGTACTTAGGTACAGGTACAGGTACAGGTACAAGTACCTGGCCCCAACCCTGCTTCGCAGGGTCCTATCGTTGGCTCAATAGATCTCGACCCTGTATGGAGGTTGGTTCTGTGACCATCATGTTTTAGTTTTACTGACTGGTATACTGAAGCCAAGTGGACAAAAAGCACCACCTGTCACCTCCTCCCTGAGACTGGTGTCTTGCTCTGTGATGTAAGCAGTTTTGGGGACCTCTCCCTTCCATGTTTGTCCTGAATGGAGGATAGCCTCATCCCAAAAGTCCTGAGCACTCTAACGTCTGAGGCTGTCTAGCTGAAGGACCATGGCTAGCCATGAATATACCAAAAAGAACAGCCAATTATTCTAAACTAGGAAGGCCTGCTTCAACTAGTGATTCCAGTCATATGGGCAACAGTACTGCAAGGGACAACCATCCAACTGCAACAATAAGCCTACACAAAGCTGGCAAGTTTAACATTAGACTACCTGAGTGAAGGTTAAAATAAAAGAATACATATGAATGTACAAACAAGGTATAAATCCTCTCTCCATGGTACCTGCCATCATTTCTTGTACCAGGTCTTACCTGGCTGTTCTTGTAGCGACATGTGAAAGACATGCTTGTTACAGTCAGTTTTTCAACAAACATACAAGGAGATTTAGCAGTATACTTTATTAGTTAGGCCAAAAAAAATAAAAGGTGTGGTTCTCAGGCACCGCCCACATCAATTTTTAACCCCCGCATCAAAAATTTTTATTTTTATTTTTATCTTTCAAGTAGATAAATAGTACAATTTATGTAGTGCTTTTACCTGTTTAGCAAAAGAATTTGTTATTTTCATGCTTTTCACTGATCATATGACATTTTATCGGAGCATTAAAAAAAAGGTCAAAAATAAAATACCGCCCGCCCGCCCGCACCAATTTCTGAGAAAAAAGTGCCTGAGAACCATACCTTATTTTTTTTTTGGCCTTATAACAGGATCTTTTTCTAATATGGTAAGAGTTATAAGAATTAAGTACACAAACATATTTAATGGTTTGTCTTGTTAATTTTAAGAGACTATGTGCTTGCAGTACTTGTAGACCTAATTGCATTTTTAAGATGACGCAAGTCTACATACTCATTCCTCATTGAAATTTACCATAAGGTTTTGGAAGGGGTGCAACTCTGACATTTTAATAGATCAACTCTCCAACGTCAGACCCGATTAAATGCTAGATCACAACCACCTGGCTGACCACAGCTGTAGTCCAGGAAGGTTTAACATTAACATTAATTGTCAATAACTGACTGTGCATCACTGGACATCCCTAACCAACAGTGGTAGCTAATGTATCAAAGGAAGAGCACTGCCAGAAAGGGTGTACAGGGCAGTGAGGAAAAGAAACCCTTCCAGCCGGAGGAAAAGAGACCAAGGATTAAGGGCTGAGCCTATACGCACGATATCGTGCACACAATGTTATACGCACGATATCGTGTATATAGTGCACAATATACACGATATCGTGCATATAGTCATGTAATGCACACGAATTATCGTGTATATTGCTCGTTATACACACGAATATCGTGCATGTAAAACGCTGTACGCACGACTTTTTTTTGTTATTGTGTGCATTGTGTATATAGTGGTTAATATGCACGAATTTGACTTTCTGGAGATTACATGCACGCAGCGAAATTTAGCAGTGGTGGTCCCGGGGGGGGGGGGGGGGGTGTTGATGTGGGAGCCACAACAATCCCTTTTTAATAAGGGGTTCAAAACATTATATGTATCGATCAGCAGCATTTATTGAGTGAGCACTTGGGCTAGGTGTGCGTGTTGAGGGGTGTGCCATGGGGCCTGGGTTAAGGACGCAACCAAGATCCATAGGCCTATATTTAATTTTTTTCATAATATAACTGCACCCAGGTCCCAGATGTTACTGGTGAAGTATAGTTCACGTTTTTTTTCGGGGGGGGGGGGGGGGGGGGAATTAGGCCTTCTTTATTTCCTATATTGGTTATAAGTAGACCTACAGGTTTTCATAGGGGTGGGGCTTAGCTGCGTACGCACTTTTAGTGGTTTAGTTGGATTTGTAAATAAAAGTATTGCATAAAGAATTATGTATGCGTCAGATATGGGGATGCAAAACCTGCGTGGGAGATATAGTGATCTGCATTTTTTTAATTTCATCTGTTATTTTTGGGAATTTTTTAACTGAATATTTTAAAAAATTCCCTGGACATCATGGTATTGCTGTACTTGACTATAAACATAACGAACAACAACCATGCCCCCCCCCCCTTCCCATGATGTACGTGGGATTACGGACAGCTTTCAGGGAAACGGCACGTGGCGCACCGTCATTGCGACCTGTGACGTAACGGATCACGCTCGATAGATGGCCGTATGGTGTCAAAATAAATTTCAATAAAATCTGTTATACCGTCTCGAGATATCATGCACACACACAGAATCGAGTGAAAACACTAACCCTCGCTTCGCGCAGGGTTAATAGAACACGAATAAATCCAAAAGAAGTACCAGCTTGTACAGCTTTAATTCTTTTGCAGTTCTTATTTCAACCCAGTGCAGAAGATGGTACTAATAATGCCACCTCCCCTCCTTCCGCCTCCTGTGTTTACACATACAACCATATATACTGGAACGTACACACACATACATATTTATATAATACAAACAATCCCTGACTATTTGCGAACATGTCAATTTACAATCCTCGTAGTACAAAACATGCAAAAATTTACTGAGATACAGCGTGAAGGAAGGACTAAAAGCCATAGCAATCTGGTTTGCAGCCAACAAATTGAATCTCAGTTCAACTCCATTCAAATTAATGATATGAATGTTAGGTCATTCCAGACCCTACATCGAAGTTGATAATGACAAACTTAATGTAATGACACAAAAGATTATATTCCTATGAAATGCAATGAGATTCTAAAGTAATTACAGCTTACAATCAACCATCGTCACCATTTAATTGCTCCCTAATTCAGTCAAACTGCCTCGTATCACATGCTTGCATTTCATCGTGCACTATACGTCATGACTACATCTGAAGAATTCGAAAGATTGAAGGATGAAGGTTATTACAAAAGAAACTCATTTCATTATTCAGGTGACATTGCTTACTTCACAAAGATAGCTGTTACCCGTTAGTTTGCTCAAACCTTCTGAAAAGATCATACAAGGATTATAGTATTTCTGCGGCCAATTAATATGTAATATCACTCCACAAAATTGTGATTTATGTAACAAGGTTCCATGCACCTACAGATAAAGTATACTACAAATTATCAACCATGTGGAACATTTAATTTTTAATTTCTCTCTTTAGAGCAATAAGGACATATCACAATATCTACCTTCCCAAGAAAGCTAATGTTGCAATAAAACTTAAGTTCACCTTTGCTCACTATGATGAATACAACAATGGACCCTGACTCCTCGGATTAAAAATATTTTTGTTTGTTAATACATCACCTAAAATGTTACTTTCACTATACAGACAACTGCGTTCTTGCATATTAACATATTCCCTTTTGCATTCTTAAATAGCAATTCACACAGTCAACATAAAATGTTGTAATCTAACTGTGTTTAAGCTGGTATTTCAACACATCTGTATATTATAAAATTACGTTCAAAATTGGCTGTGGCGGATTCAGAGGGGTTGAGCTATTACATCGCTCATTTAATCTATTTCTTTTCCCAGTTATTCGTTATTATTTTTTCTTGTGTTAGATATCTTTGTTTATTCCCCAGCAATTAAATTATTAATATATCCAAAGTTTATTACATCCTATTCATAAGTTGAGGATATGAATGAAGAGCTCTGTGATAAAGATTTAATAAGATAGCATCTAAATGTTTCTATACCTAGGGAGGGAGTCTTACCGTTATATCCACTTTGCTGGGTCAAAACACCAAGAACTGGGTCATGTCCCCTTTAAAATTAAAAAAAAAATTCTCAATACGGGAGGGGTCACCCCCCCCCCAAAACCTTAAATTTTCCCGTGTATACTTTAACTTTCAAATGAACAATATCTCTACATTTAATTCATATAGATGAGAAAAAAAATTTCATACGCTGAAAATATATTACGTATATATATATATATATATATATATATATATATATATATATTTAAAATATATATATGTTTGTATATATATGTATTTATAAAATATATATATTGCTTAAAACCCATCGACCGCTAACCCAGTATATCAGCGCCCCCGTTCATGAATTTCTGGACCCGCCACTGATAGGCCTATTCTTTGTGGCTTGTATCAGTGTAATATATGTAAGATATTCCAGTGTATAAGAATAAACATGGTAAGGCATATTTAAATTATAATTCGTATGGATCAGAAGATTTTGGAAATAATTCTAAATATATTTAATAAAAGGTTTTAAGCTAAAGACTAAAGTAGGCTAAACTTGACTCTATGTGATGGGGAACCAGACTAGCTATTACAGCGCCGCACACACGATGTTTTTGAACCAATAGCGGCTTGGTTGTAACTAAATAAAATGAATAATATAATGTATACGGAATTTTAACTCAAATATAAATGGAACTGTGATTTTTTGTACGTAGCATACAATGTGCACGATAATCTCGTGCAGGTAACACAACAATATACACGATGTCGTGCATGCTATCCTCTATGTGCACGACAATATCGTGCATATTGCAATACACTATGCACGACCAGTCGTGCGCCTGCGCACGAGAAAATCGTGCGTATAGCCGGTCCCAGGATTAAGCAAAGACAGAAGACACAGCAGACCTCAGCACACAGACATCACATGTATCAAGTTTGTCAGAGACTGCTAACGCCAGAGTGGAACAACTCAGTCACCTCAGATGCTGCCCAAAGATTGACTGGACAGCAATAATTGCCAATATTATTAGTACAGTACAATTACTTACTTTGATGATAGATTGCCTGTATTGATTTCATCTATATTCTAACACTGAGATATTTGTGGTGATAAATGTATGATATTACTGAAGTCTGCAGAACAGTCAAGGCTTTACTTGTTAACAACACAGCCATTATTAATTTAGTCTGAACAACAAATTTGGCGAAAAAATTTAGAAATTAACTGGTTTAACAGGACTATTTCAATATAACATGTTTGTAATATAACAGCCACTACCTGACCGCCGGCTGGCAGTTGATAAAGATCTGTGCAAGTGATCATTTGCCTACCTGCCTGGGTCCTGGGCAGACAGTGGTTAGTCCTGCAAGAAAGCGAGGGCGACTAAACAGACATCAAACAAACCAGTCAAGTTTGACAAGTATGCCACGTGCGAGTCACTCTGCTGCCATGTTTACGTTGTGTCGAAAGAAAACCCGAACTTAGGTCTGGACACCGTAAATTCAAAAAGGACGTATTTTATTGGTACAAAATGTCATAAAAATTACCAAACCTAAAAAATCAGATACAGACTGTATAACTGCGTTTCTATTGTATATTTTATAAATAAAATTATATAATTTCTTGAGAATAAAGAATTTATATAAGCATCTTTAGGCGCCGTTTGTTTCTTAGAAAATAATTTAAAAACTGATCCCTTTACTTTAATTGCAAACATATTTTCGTAATTTAATGATAATACGTGCATAGGGTGTAATTAATAACATCCAAGAAATATAACATTAACGTGAAAAATTTGAAATAAATACTCTTTTTTTCAGTGAACTGATTTGGTGTATTGTATACTGATTGATCCCTATGTTATGGTCAGCACACATGTATGTCGGCCATCGGGACACAGACGGAAGAAGATTTTAAACGTTGCTAATTTGAGTTGATAAAATTAATATGCAGCAGCGATCTGTTTTAGTTATAATCTTACTATGTTTAGTGACTGCTGGATATGGAAAAATTCTTCATAGAATGTTAGACAGGGATGCCGACCTGTCCATTTATCCGCTGACGGCGGGAGAGAGTCTCAATGATGTCGCCAGTAAAGAGCGAGAGAAAAGGGCAGCGCCCACTCCAGTCCCGAGTCAGGCGGACTGGACCATTAAAGTACACGTGCTGCCTGACAAAACCCACACGGAAGCCATCATACACTGGTCAGGTGACAACAGCCAGGTATTACTGAGGGTAGAAATTATATATATGATAAAAATCAGTCTGAACACTGCAGCCACAGATTTATTAGTTTCACTTAAAGGGACCTAATCAAGTTGATTGTCTACAAAAATTGCGTCTTTTTTAGCGACCCTATGAGCTTATGTGATGGCATAGCTTCATCTGTCTGCTATTGTCCTCGCATAAACTGATACTATCTCCAAAATGGCAGGAGCTTAGCATCACAAAATTTTATGCAAAAAAAAGTCCTCTAAAAATTTTGCTATCCGTATTTACTTTGATTTAATAGGGAAAAAGCTTCTTCTATGAAAATGTCCAGCCAAATTGTTCAATAATTCAGAGAAATCTGTTAATCTCGCTCAAGTTTGTTGAATGGTTTAAGTTCATTGAATTTTGGCCAAGTTACATGAAGCTGAACTTAGTCATATGGCCGAAAAAAGGGTACTTGTTTTACAATATCAGAAACTGCTGGAGCTGTTATCATTAAATTTAGCATCAACCTTGCTTTTACATGGGTCATCAGTTATCAGTACATTAACCCATAATTTCTCAGGAATAGCAGGAACTGGCATCCCTTAATTTTATGCAAAAATCTGTCACACAAATGTTGTGGGGTTGAGCTTTTTGTGGAGCCACCTCCCTTAACTTGCATTTTATGTGGAAAAGCAATGAAAGTCGCCAAAGTCTTTCAGTATATGTAAACAGATTTACCAAAAGGCCAAGGGTGTGTCTTTATCTATAAATAGCTAGGCAGACTGCCAACTGTTTCAGATTGGGCAATAGGCCAAAGGTTATTCTGGGTCTATTTATAGCTTTGGTAGACTGCCAACTGTATCAGAATATGCAACAGGTCAAGAGTTCACTCAGTGCAGTCACTGCAGCAAGCAGTTTGTTCTGGTTCACTAGGGGCAACTGCTTTTCTCACCTGATTAAGCCTGGTCAGCCCAGTGCACCTGACTCAAGAGAAGTTTGATGTATTGGCCTGATATTTTGACCTGTCTATGCATCTTTGATGGCTTTCTTGTACACAAGACTGGTGTTGCACGCACAGTGACTTTTTCACAGTGTATGGACCTGCTTATTACTCAGCAAGGGTTTGATATATATTAGCCTGAAATTTTGCATATTTATATTTTTTTTTGCAAATGGGATAACGTCATTGTATACAAGACTGGTGTTGCCAATTACAGTAATTTTTGCACAGTGTTTGTCCCTGCTTATTTTTTAAAGAGGGATTTGATATATCAGCCTGAAATGGGGCATATGTATGTTCACATCTCATATAGCTTCATCGTATGCAAGACAGGTGGTGCCACCTACAATAATTTTTGCAGTGTATGCTCCTGCTTATTCCTTAGGAGTGATTTGACATATCAGCCTGAAATTATACTTGTAGATACATCTCTGATAGTTTTGTTGTTTATAAGACTTGTGGCACCACCTACAATTGTTTCATGCATCTGTGCACAAAGAGGAAGAGTATTTTAAAGTGTCTGCCTGAAATTTTGCATGTCCATAATTCTTTGTTGGCTCTCTCCTATAGAAGACGGGTGGTGCCACCTACAATCATTATTTGGTTGTAATTGGTGCATTTACTCAGGTTCAAATTGTTCAGTGCTTGCATTGTACATATAAATGTCACACATGTACTTGAAAAGTATAGGTGCAGCATGAGCATTATACCTGATGTATATCCCATTGCACAGGTTGGCATAAGGCCTGTAGACCTTGTTTTTATTTAAATTGTACCTGCCAAAATATTGCCCTAAACCCATTGGCTTACTCCTGCACATGAGTGTTAAAAAAAAGTGGGTTTTGGCGTGAACACTGGCGCCAACATGAACATTGTGCAAACACTACAGTAGCCTATGTGTGTTTTCCATTTTCTTTTCAGGCTTACAAATGGTGTTTCATAACCCTGCATGTTTATGTCGATACATGGACCTTCGTGGCCTCTGATATATCTCTGCAGCTTTTTGTTTTGTTTCAAGGGTTCACCTGGAGTATGTAAATTTTTTGGCCAAATTTGTACCCTGCAATTCGTGGGTGCCTGTTCTGGTGAGCTGACCACTGGTTACACACATGATTGTTTCAGCCTGCTAGTTGCATGTATTACATTTCAGCTCTGTGGGCAAGGAGGTTATCAGTGATAATGTAACATAGGCAGACTCCTGGCTGAAACAATAGTGCTGGCTCACTAGGACAGGCACCCAACACACTGAGAAAGAACCAGGGTTGGCAAACTTCCGGGAAGAAAGGTATTTCTTCCCTTCCCAGGGAAGAAAAGGAAGTTTCTGGGAAGAAAAGGAAGTTTCTGGGAAGAAAAGGAAGTTAGGGAAGACACTAATGACTTTTGTCCACATGTTCCCACAAACCTTTATTAATAATATATAACATAGCTAAACATGCAGATATAACAGAGCCACAGAATAATGTATCTGTTGTTCAATATGTACACATTGTTATTCATATATAAACACTCAATCTAGACTAATATTTTATACAGAACACTGAATTCAATAGTCCAAAACATGGCTTCCACGCAGCATCCTGTATGCAAACACAAGCTTATTTGTACGCTCCACACCAAGTCTGTTTCGAAGTTTTGACTGGACCATACCCATGGTTGAGAACACGCGTTCAATGGATGCAGAGGATGCACATGCTGTGTGGAGATTCACTGCTAACTCGGCAAATCCTGCAGGTAGAGTAGGGCTGGCTTTCTTGATTCCCCTCCACCAAGTTACGGCAGGCAGTGATGTGGCAGAGAAGTAGAATGCTGGATATGGTGGGGACTTCGTCTGAAAGCTGATTGCAGCTGCGATGTACTCTGGGTTACGCTTTGCCAACCAGTCCATAACTTGCTGCTGCTGTCCAGTAGTGAGTCGCTGACCTTGGTATGTTGGATGTAGTAGGTGAGCTGCCAGTAGACATGGCTGGACTGCTTGGTTGAATCTCTTGGAGACAGCAGCCCTGTGGCCCTGGAGTTCTGGATGATCCAGTAGGTCCAGCCAAACCTCACACGCTTGGGCAAGACCAGTGTTGTCACGTTGGCAGATGTCAAGAGCATTAGCGATAGGCTTGAGCTGATCTCGTAGATCCCTGGCTTGACAGAAGAGATTGTGATCATTGACCTTGGTAATAATGCTTCGATCAATGTCACATTCGTGGTCCTGGGTGATAAGTACCATGAATGCTCGGTTGGTCAGGTAGGTGTCCACTGTGTGAAGCTGACTTTTCCAGCGGGTGTCACCAGGAAGCTGAGGTCTAACACTACCTGTGTGCTCCTTCAACCAGGCTGATGGACGATGATGATTACGGTAGTACTTGTTTATCTCTACAATGTGTTTGATGACAGCAGTAGGAGTCAAATCAGCACCAAGTAAGTTCAACCAGTGAGCTGAGCAACCGTAGACATTCAATTCTGGATCGTCTTTTTGACGGGCATCCCTCATCCTCTCCATGTTCTTTGCGTTGTCTGTAACTATATTTTTTACAACACAACCAAAGCGCTGTTCAGCATTCTTTATGCTCTGTTGACATAAGTTCTTACAGTTTTCAGCAGTTTTTGGAAGATCACAAGTTTCAATACCATCCAGAAAGTAGGTTTTAGAGTCTGTCTGTAAGCATGTTGCAACCACAGGGTCATTATGTATATTGGACCATCAATCTTCCACGAGGGTAACCACCTGGTCCTGCAGGTCCTTCTTCTTTTCGTTCTCCAGTTCCGTGCAGACTTGATCCAGAAGTTTTCCTGCCAGTGTCTTCCTGGTTGGCGGTGCATACCCTGGTCGTAGAGTCTCTAACAATGCCAGGAAGGATGGATGTTCCACAACTGAGAAGGGAACATTACAGGCGAAGAAAAATCTGGCTAGGTTCTGGTCAATCTTGTTCTTTGAACTCTCTGATGTGCGCAACACATGAGCATCAAGGCCGCCTTGTGATATCTTCTTGGCAGGTGGTTGTTCGCAGACATCTTCGGAAATCAGTGGGCGCTTATTTCCCACAGGTGCTGTAACACTTGGCTTGCTGGTACACTTCTTATAGTGATTCTCCATTCTGCATGCTTTAGGCAGCTGTTTACTTTTGCAGTAGTTGCATTCAACCATCATTTTTCCATCTGTCTGGACTTCTGTGTAGTGAGCCCATACTGGCTTCCTATTCCTGCCACCCTTGTACATTTTAAAATCATCAAACTGACAAACTGAGAACAGTGACACTGACACTTTATCTCACTCATCCAGACTGAGGCAGATCAGTTATGTCAATGTTTTATATGGTCAGGTTATATCAGCCCTCCTCTAGACCAGTAACTAAGTAATCTACTCATTAGTGAGCAGTTACTCAAAATGAACTCAGCTTGAGCTCATCTTAATTACTCAGCTGGAAAACCAACCCCACAGTGCAGGCACCACTGGAGTGTGAGTTGATGTTGAGTTCATCCTAATTACTCAGCTCAACTGTCCAAGCCAAACTCCACCCCTGCAGGGTATGTACTCATGTTGAGTTCATCCTAATTATTCACCCAAACACCAGCTCAAGTCCACTGGAGTGTGAGTTGATGTTGAGTTCATCCTAATTACTCAGCTCAACTGTCCAAGCCAAACTCCACCCCTGCAGGGTATGTACTCATGTTGAGTTCATCCTAATTATTCAGCCAAACACCAGCTCAACTCTAAAAGCCAAACTCCATCCCTGCAGTGTATGTACTCATCTTAATCACTCAGCAGAAGCCAAGCCTTCAGCACCAGCAACAACAACTCGGCTAAAGACTATACCATCCAGCCCCATCACTCAAATCACATAACAATCACCTACTAAGGGTCTGTTTGCAAGCTTTTTATATAACAAAAGTTGTCTCTCTGATTTGCACAAATATGATATGCCAAAATGTCACTTGAACAACGTGAATGACAGGTATGTTGTAAATCTATTTCTTCCCTGGGAAGAAATGGTGGGAAGAAAGTATTTCTTCCCTTCCAGGAAGAAAGTATTTCTTCCCTTCCCTTCCCTTCCCTCCGGGAAGATTGTGCCAACCCTGGAAAGAACAAGTGCTGTGCAGACACTTGTTTGTGCTACATCCACTATAGATAAATGAAGGCAGAGGCCTGTGGCTCTGTATAAATACAACAGAGCAACAACTGAGTCTAGTGGGGCACCGTGCATCAGGCCATAACATCTCAGTGTTGGTCAGAAGATGCCTCGACTGATTTTGCACACAAAAAAATCAGGTTCAGGCACCCGATACACAGGATTACGCGAGAGCTTTGTATACTCACTCGCAGAACCATAATAAGCAGCTGAATGGGATGTATTATAACTTTGTGCTGGGATGGTTTTGCTTCAATACTTTTGTATTATAAAGCAAAACTGATAGTGCAAAAGATAGTGTATTGCTCCTTATTATATCCCTTTAAACTGTCAATTAATTAACTGTTGATAAAGCCAGAATAATGTTACTGATTTACTGTTCTCCAAATTGTGTGCTGAGCTCTGGACCTTTTTGATGAGCAGTATCCTGATTTGACAGCTGTCACTCATGGGGCTACCAAGCACTAGAACTTTTTTCCAAGCACTGCCCCTGTTCAACAGAGCTCTGTCAGAGGTGTGATGCACGTGGGTCCACCAGTTGTCCAGAAATGGATGCTGCTCTCACCACTGCTCATCTTTTAAATGTACCAATACGCTGTCCATGTAACGGTACAATTCTGTTTGGATGTGTCCTTATAATTTATAAGGTTTCTGTTTAACTTAAAAAACTTGGTTTTTAACTCACCAGATGCATCATTATAATTTATAGAATTTCTGTTTAATTAAAAAAAAATTGTTTTTTACTCATTATACTGGTAAATCCCTCTGCATGTTTCTTGATTTTCTGACTGCATGAATACAAGCATGGTTCACACGGGTTATTGGATGATAGCCAACTTATGAGTGATACAGGAAATGATTTATATCCATAGAGACAGATTTTCAGTTGGGTTTGTGAGTTCACAAACATGTATTCTTTTGTTTTAAATCATCACCCAAAGCCTAATATTAAGATTATTGGCTGTTTAACATGATATCAATGCAACAGGATAGGTAAACATTGCAGTACATTCCTCCATACGGCTTGCAATTCAAGGTAGGCTTACAAGCTCAATTTAAATGCCTACTGAGTCAGGTATTCATAGCTACATTGAGACAGATTAAAAATTAAGCACACTGTAATTTATTGACATAGTAATAATGTAAACTTTTCATGATGTTCAGAACTGTATTGTGGAGGGTAACATGGAACAAAGGATTTCTTTTGGTTGCAAATCTTGCATGTTATCACCATTACTTCTAAGTTTTTAAGTTGATATTTGAGTTGACAGTTTGTCATTCCCTGTTAATTGTGTTATATATTTTTATTTTACAATAAATATCCCGTGATATTTAATGATTTCAGGTGATGTTTATCTTGACCAGAAAAAGAAGTCGCATCAATGGAACAGTGATTGACAGCAAACTCTACAGGTTTGTGTTTTCTTAGCACTAAACCATCATCAATTATATATGGCAAAAACTCTAAATTAAAGTTAAATCATTATTAGAATTCAGTTTTTCTTCTCATTCAAACCTTTTGATACCCTGTTAAATGTTTGATACATGTGAACATGTCAGAAAGTTGTCACCAATATATTGTGTACATCTTGTTGACTTGATGAAATATTCAGTTAAAGCATTACACATAAAAGCTTTATCATTTATATTCTCAATAGCAGCTATAAAAAAAAAAATTTCATTATGTCACTGTAAGTTTTGTGGGATATAGAACTTAATTCAGCAGGTAAGTAAAACTTAGAAAAGTAAATACTGTTTATTCAGAATTGTTATTTGGGTTTTTATCTTCGTGGAATGCAAGTGTAGCGTTTATTAGGTAATACAGACCCCCTGCTAATTAGGTGGCTCAGCATTTTCCACAGGCCTGAACTCAGCAAATTACTGTGATTTACCAAGTCACAATTGTATCCGCCAAAACGAAGTTTTGCGGATACTATGTTTTTGACCGGGTTCCGCCGCCGCCGCCGCCGCCGCCGCGTTCGTTTCCGGAGAACTCCTCTGAGACTACTGGACAGATTTTTCCGAAACTTACACAAATTATCGGGTCACATGTGAACTGGTGCCTAACCAAGTGACCTTGACCTCTGACCTTTCGTCTCTGCCCAGCGTCCGTTTGTGCGTCTGTTTCCACACATAAACCCATATATCTCGGGAACCGTTTGACCGATCCGGAAAAAAATTTTACACAAATGTAGCCCTGGGAAAGCTTTATAACATACACAACAAAAGGTGGCGCCACCTGCAACCATGTTTGCACAGTGTCCATCTGTTCATCTGCCTGGGGTTAAAATCACTCATATCTCTGCAGTGATTTGACTAATTCACCTAAAATTCGGCATGCATATACATCCTAGATAGCTTTCTCGATTTTGTGACAGGTGGCGCCACCTACATTCACGTTAATGCTCCACACATAATCCCATATATCTCGGGAACCGTTTGACCGATCCAGAAAAAAATTTTACACAAATGTAGCCCTGGGATAGCTTTATAACATACACAACAAAAGGTGGCGCCACCTGCAACCATGTTTGCACAGTGTCCATCTGTTCATCTGCCTGGGGTTAAAATCACTCATATCTCTGCAGTGGTTTGACTAATTCACCTAAAATTCGGCATGCATATACATCCTAGATAGCTTTCTCAATTTTGTGACAGGTGGCGCCACCTACATTCACGTTTACGCTCCACACATAATCCCATATATCTCGGGAACTGTTTGACCGATCCGGAAAAAAATTTTACACAAATGTAGCCCTGGGATAGCTTTATTACATACACAACAAAAGGTGGCGCCACCTGCAACCATGTTTGCACAGTGTCTATTTGTTCATCTGCCTGGGGTTAAAATCACTCATATCTCTGCAGTGGTTTGACTAATTCACCTAAAATTTGGCATGTGTATACATCCTAGATAGCTTTCTTGATTTTATGACAGGTGGCGCCACCTACATTCACGTTAACACTCCACACATAAATCCATATATCTCAGGAACCGTTTGACCGATCCGGAAAAATTTTTTACACAAATGTAGCCCTGGGATAGCTTTATAACATACACAACAAAAGGTGGCGCCACCTGCAACCATGTTTGCACAGGGTCCATTTGTTAATCTGCCTGGGGTTAAAATCACTCATATCTCTGCAGTGGTTTCACTAATTCACCTAAAATTCGGCATGTGTATATATCTTGGATAGTTTCTCGTTCAAATAACAGGTGGCGCCACCTACAATCATGTTTATGTGGCAGAGATCCATTCTACTATTTAACACATGTAACTCTATATCCCCTTGCCACTCAATCAATGCCTCACTTCACCCGTCCTTCTCTGATTTTGGCGGATACACGTAGTCGCTTGTCGACTACCCGTATTCTAGTTTGACTTTATATTTATTATATGACAATGAAATATATATAGCAGTAAAGATTAAATTCTCTTCTTTCTAATGGTGTATTTTACAAGTTCATATATGGAAACATAAGTTTTATGTGACCTGTAAGAGAAACAGTGTCAGACCCACATTTCTACCATCTGTCCTAATGTTGGCAAACTGTGAAAAAAACAATGCTCATATATTAATGTTCACTTCTTAAGCTTCATCATCATATAATTTTATTGAAAATATTTTTCAGGCAACTATATTAAAATTCATTTTGAAAAATTAATTGTTAAAAAGTTAGAAAAAAATAATAAAATAAAAATAAAAAAGTATCATTTTAAAATTCTGTTAGTCCTCTTACTAATGCTGCAGAAATAATGCAGACAAGGAGTAGCACATAGTCAAGATATTGTAAAATGTAACACATAGTTTGCTCAATTTGGACTCAAAAGTAAAATGGCTGACAGCATGCACATCAGTGAGATACCTTGAGCAATATATTTGAGGACACTTCAAAATTGGACACAGTTTCCCGAGAAATATGTTTGTGATTTATTCTAAGTTTACAATTTACCTTTAAATCAAATTTTTATTGAAAAACAATGCTCTAGTATTGAGTATCAGAGTGTCAAATTTTGGTAGTGGTTGCTTCTTGCTATCCAGAATTGTACTGCCAGTTCATGGATTGTCACATTGACAGCTTTTCAGCAGCTTACATTTGCCTTGATTATTGCATATACACACCCAAAATAAACATGAAAATTTCATAACGGCTTAAAAAGACATCTGGGTATATATCTTTTACATATTTTGTTGTTTATGACAAGGGTTAAAGATTTTGTAACATTTGTCAATTGCCCGAGATGACTGCTACGGCAGGAAAAGAGCATGAGACTGATTGCATGAGAGATAATTGGGAATTTTCAGCAAAAGAGATCGTTAAGTGAGTGATAATAAGGGTATTTAACAAACTGCAACCTGTCACATTACCAGATTGACATTAATAGTTAAAAAGGCTCCTTTTCAAACATAAATATAGCCTTGCCATTGATAAAAGTTAAAAAATTTTGAAATTAAAAACCCCACGATCATTAATGTGAAATCTATTGAGATATACATGTACTCACAAATTGTCACCCATGTGTCATATAAGAAGCCAGTATTTTAGTTGTTGTGCCATTAAGCCTACCTCTTGCACAATGGGTTGTGTGAAAATGACATTTAGTTTAATAAGTAGTCAAGTAAATGTTGTAAACATTTGATGCATTTCTTATACAAAAAATTATTGATCTTAGGCTTATAATTAGGTCTGTTCACAGATTAATTTTGACAGAAGACCTAACCTGAAACAAGTAATCAATGAAAGTTTAAACCCCATGAATAGTGTATCATGTCAAAACCACAAAATTCTAAACCCACAATATTTTCTGAATCCACAGTAATCTTAAAACCTGTGTGTGTCAGACCTGATCTAGTGGTGATATAAATTTGTAGGTCAGCTGACTATGGCTCATCATTTAATCCAGTCAAGTTTTCTGGGGGAACTCTTATTCAGAGATACTTCCTGTGTCCCAGAAACAAGTCCAAGGTAAGTAAAAAATTATATGCTCTTTTATTTATGTTTGAGGTCTTAGATTAATTTAAAAATCATAAAATGTTCATTTTTATCGAACCTGTGAGCTTATGCGATGGTGCGTCGTCGTCCGTCGTGTGTCGTGCGTCATGCATCGTGCGTCGTGCGTCGTCTGTACGTTAACCATAGCTATCTCAAAAACGGCAGTAGCTAGCATCACCAAATTATTTGCAAACAATCAGTCATCCAAAAAACTATATCGGATTTTGTTTATTTTTTTTCTAACTGCATTTTCTTAGATTTTATAGGGAAAAAGCTAAAAAAAGCTCTAAAAATCTTCTTCTCCGAAACTGTCCAGCCAAATTGTCCAATATTTCACAGAAATGATCCCTGGAACAATCTTTCTCAAGTTTGTTCGAATGGTTCCAGTTCGGAGATTTTTGGCCGAGTTACAGGAGGTTGAACTTTGTTAACTTTGCAAAAAAGCATATTAAAATGTAAATCTCAGAAAAGGCTGGAGCTATCATCACCAAATTTTATGCCAATGTTGGATACATAGGACATATCTGAAATTGAGGTATTGGTGGCGCCACCTGCATTGGCCTTTATTGTACGGGGGTCATCAGTGCCTGTATCACACTGAGGGCTACAAAAAACTTCTTCTCTGAAACCATATGGCCAAAATGATTAATATCGCATAGAAATGATCCTAGGGTAGTGCTTTCTGAAGTTTGTTCAAATGGTTTCTTTTCAGTGACATTTGGCCAAGTTATGGGAAGCTGAATTTAGTCATATGCCATAACAGCCCATTTTTGCTCAGTGGCTACAAAGATCTTCTTCTCAAAAACCGCTGGGCCAAATTCTTAAATCTTACACATTAATTATCCTCAGATGGTGATAATTCAAGTTTGTTCAAATGGTTTTGGTTCAGTGCTTTTTGGCTGAGTTACAGGAAGCTGAACTTAGCCAGTTTGCTGTATCTTCCTTTATGAGTTATAAACCTGTGAAACATTTTTCGACTGATACCACCGAAGCCAGTTTGTTAAATATTTTACAAGAATAATTCCTACAATAATTCTTATAATAATTGTCATTAATGGTTCCACATGGATGATTTTTGGCTGAATGATGGAGATTGAATTGAGTCATTTTACCATATATGTTAGCTGTGTTATGCTGTTACATCTAGCCTGGCACCAGTTTATCAGCATCTATTACGTCATGCCACTAGACATTTAGATTTCAGGTTATCTTTGGTTAATATTGACAAGAAAATTTTTTAAAAGCTTTTAAAATATTTAGATTAATGTTGAGTTTTTTAATCATACCAGGCAATGTTACAATCATGGATATTCAGCTCTCTATGGCTATATAAAGACAACTGTAAGTGGATTATAAATTATTGGTATCCCTACTCAACTTAATTCAAGAATTTGCCATCAATGAGATATATCTGTATTTTAATTTTGCATTCAGTATGCATCTGTAATAATTTAACATATATTCCTGATTTCTGACTATAAAAAGTTACCTGAAAAGCATTTCGTATTAAATAATAATTAAAAATAAATTTCAAAGTTATTTCAAGTAGGGACCACTTTTGTGTACAGATGGCAGCACTTGGTTTACCATTGGCAGAATGCCAGTGCCTTGATGTTGGCCATTAGCCAAGATGATGTCAGCTCTATAAATAGTTTTGGCACAGTGCCAGGATTGGAAGAAGTGCAGCCAGGTAGAGGTCAAGAGTTCACTCAGTGCAGTAGCTGCATTCTATTTATAGCTTTGGAAGACTGCTCACTGCATCATATTTGGCATAATAGTTGAGCCTGAATGTATTTATAGCTTTGGCAGACTGCCAACTGTGTCAGATTATGCAATAGGTCAAGAGTTCACCCAGTGCAGCCAGGTACAGGTCAAAAGTTCACTCAGTCTAGCCAGGTGCTGGTCAAGAGTTCACTCAGTGCAGTAGCCTGAGCAAGCAGTTTGTCACAGTTCACTCGGGGCAACTGCCTTTCTCACCTAAGCCTGGTCAGCCCCATGCATCAGACTAAAGGTAAGTTTGATGTATTGGCCTAATATTTTGACCTGCCTATGTGTCTTTGATGGCTTTTTCGCTCACAAGACAGTTGTCGCCACCTACAATGACTTTTGCATGGTGTGTGTCCCTGCGTTTTTCTCAGAAGGAGTTTGATATATCAGTCTGAAATTGGGCATATGTAAATATCCCTGGTAGCTTCTTTGTATACAAGACTGGTGGTGCCAGCTACAATCTTTTTAGTGTTGTGTGCACCCACGCCAGAATTCCAGCAGTGATGTTTGTGTAATTGTTTTTTATTCAAAATGTTAAGTACTTGCATTGTTCATATCCATCATATACATGGTCCAGCATTGAAGCATTATACCTGGTGTATTTCTCAATGCACAGGTTCGCATTAGGCCTGTAGGCCTTGTTCAGAAAATTTATGAACTACCAGTACTGGGTCATAGTTATACGCGCCATCCAAGCCACCATGTCACAATTGAAATGTTTTGAATCTTATGGATCTCTTGTCAGTAGACTCTTTGGATAAGAAATATCTAAATAAGAAAAGATTTTTTAGCAGCGTGATTATTGTATTGGTGAGAGCTATACTGTGTGATTTATGCCAAAAAAAGTAGGGTTCTCCGGCACTTTTTTTTTAAATCAGTGCGGGCGTGCAGTTATTTTGGTTACCTATTTTTTGTATGTTTTGATAAAATGTCATATGATCAGGAAAAAATATGAAAATAACAGAAATTTTTGCTAAACAGGTTTATGCACTACATAACAAAGGAAATCTTATCAAAATTGTATAATTTTTTTATCCTCTTGAAAGATGAAAATTAAAATAAAAATTTTAATGCGTGGGGTTAAAATTGAAACAGTGCTACCTGAGAACCTTACCTTTTCCTTTGGCCTTGTGGTGCAGGTTATTAAATATCAGTTTGAAATAGCTGTATATCGATGCCAGGTCCCTGTCAATCATGACTGTGTATATTTTCATTCTTTGACAAATCTTCAGCTGATTTTGACGGATGTGAAGAATAAGATGGTGCATGTGACAGAAGATGAAGGCAAGAGCTTTCAGAAAAAGCCGGCACCAGTGAGGCCGGACTGGATACTGTTTCATCCAATGAGGGAGAAGTGGGTGCTATTGTATTCAGAGGAAAAACAAGAGGTGAGATTAGTAATTATTATTAAGAGTAAGATAGAATTCTCTATTCAGTGTCATGAGTGACAAGGGTAGGTGTGGCAGTGGAAGCCCTATCAAAAACTATGGTGAAACACTTATAATTAAATATTTCCCTTATTTAAACTAACCTCTCCATTAACATATACATGTGTATTGGCAACTCCATTCATTGAATATATTCACATAATACCATGTGTGCAAAGGATTCTTTTATCTTCAACTCTGTGTTTTTCTAAGGTCATATTTTTTAAATTTTATAAATTTTTTAATCTCTTAACCCTCCTTCTTCAATTACCATTAAATTTTTAAAAAATTGAATCTGAACATCTATTTTCAGTTGCCACAGTGATTCAGTGGGCATTGATTAAAAGAACTTCCCTGTTCCCCACCCTGTTCCTTCAGGAAATTATTGTATATTTTTACCTAAACACATTAAATATAAGCAGAGTAAAAGTTTGTTCCTAAGACAATATTAACCATTGCTGGCTAGAGATTTAAGAGTTGTTTTTATTTTCAGAGCTAATCAAATTTGGGCCTATAGTATAATCATTGATTTACATTGAATTTTCATATATTTTAGCTGTATATGTCTAAGACCCTGGGGAAGAATGGTTGGAACCTTGTGTCTGGCTATGTGAACCCACGCTTTTACTGGGGGACACCAGGACTTGATAATGAAACCTTCATACACATGGAGATACAGGATCCTCTCGTTCAAGGTAAGAAGTTGTATATGGCTGATACGGCTTATTTAATACCATTCTTCACGCTAATAGCCCCCCCCCCTCCAACAACTGACTTTGCATGTAATTTTGAGGAAAAACTTTCCAGACACCAAATACCTGCTAAGAAAATTATAATAATTTTAATAACATGAAAATATTTACATTAGGATTTGTAATGCTTTGGTTTTCTACAACTGAGGTTTAAATATTTTGGGTACTCTACTGAATCTACTGACTGATCTAATGTTGATTGTGAACCTCTGTTTCTCTCGCGTACAGGACGTTACTACTTGAAGACTTGTGGGATGCCTTACTGCACTGATCAGACCTTCGATAACAGCACCGGGTCCATTGACGTGTCCTCTCTTCTGGTTCTTCAAGAATACATGTTCATTCAAGTGAGTTATTAAGTAGGCCATGGCTAACAGTGTCATTTGGTGTTGACTTGATGATTTATTTGAGCTTTTATTTTGTGAGATGCAACTGTACAGCATGTCCCTTTTGGTTTGCTCTGATTCTTGAATATAGATGATATAAATCCTGCTTCTGAAGGTAAGTTATAATTGCGGTGGTCATAATTCATCTTAATGTATTCATTTTTGCCCCTAAAATATGTCACTTCTGAAAGAAGTAAGAAGACTTCAGGTTCTTCATAAAAAAATAGTCCAATGACTGCTTTAACTGAAAAAGTGCAGAGAGAAAGAAAGAAAACAAAACCTGAGTGCATCGTTAGCTGTGTGGGTTAATGCAATATTACCTTCCAGGTAAATACATTAGATCCAAAAACTTGCTGGTCTGGATTTTGTATGGGTTTAGATGCACATAAATTGTGTTACCCCTTAGCTCCATGTAGCATTGAAGTAATGTTGAATATTTTGTATTTATTTTGCAGAAAACTACAGCAGAATCAACTGACTTGTACATTTCTTATCCTGAAAAAGGCAAGCGGTCTCCATTCAGAAGAGGCTATTTCCCTGGTGATATACCAGTTAAGGTAGATATCTGTTTCGGTCACATAAGGGCATATTTTCAATATATTACAAAAATCAACCAAGGACTATACCTGTTATTTATTCCATTACGCAGGTTCACATATTTTAGATTAAAAAAGATAATCAACCAAGGATTATACCTACTATTTATCCCATTACAGGTTCACATTAGGCTTGTAGACCTTGTTTTTAAATGGCATGCTAATGTTTCACATATAATTAGGCCACCAAAACATAGAAACAAGAACTTTTTCAGTTGAGCTCATTACATACTCTGCTTTCCATCTTTGACAGGACTGCTATTTACTCGATGCGGATGAACATCAGGTGTTTCTCGCCGTAAAACATCTGAGAACGGGAATGGTCAATCTTTATGTGTCTGACACCACTGGACGCTTCTATGTGGAAAGTCTCCAAAACATCAAGAGTCTTCAGCAAGGTGTCAGACTCTTCAGTCTGGAGTTTACAGAGGTGAGTGAACAAAGCAAGCAATACATGTCTGAACCAGGCTCTGAATATGTAAGTTTGAAGTAAAAAGTCAGTTGAGAGTTACAGCTGTCAGTGTAAAATACTGTCTAGAGTGCCACTAAAGTGCCTTCTAGATTGGCGTCTAGGACTGCCTAATTTGTCTAGGTTCTCTGTAGTCAGACATTTTGCATATATATTTTCAGATAAAAGATTTTCGTTAACCTATAGCCAGCTGTTTGGAAGCTGGAAAATTTTTATTGTGAAATTACGCTACACATCACCAGGTATCTTGCTTTTTATCTTTTTTGCACCACAAATTTCTACTTGTATGCAGAAGTAAGTAAGCAGCTTTAGAATGAAATATTGATAGGTAACACAAAATTTAACATAGAAAACACTGTACCTCAGGTTTATTTAACATACCTGGCATGAGAAAAGGTCCCTTTAAAAGGGCTGGGGAAAGATGTACGAATTGTCAGGCCTATAATCACTGAAGTTCACCTTTTGGGTTGTCTGTGATTTGGAAGAGTGAAAACAGTAATGCCATACTTTAATGTCATAGTTTTGAAATACATATATATATTTGTATATACCATTATTGCCTGATGTAGTCAATACCCAATATACATGACAACTGATTGTATTTTATTTTTATGATAACAACTTATGTTTAATTTGCTCAACTGATGATGATAGATAAGATCGCTCTCAATTAATTTGCTGTAAGATTTCTAGACAAGTGCTGAACTGTCTAGTTGCTGGTGGCTGGAGTGATCATGTATTTACCACTGAGTATGGCTCTGTTGGCTCATTCGTCTTCTTGTCTTGCCCGTGGTGTGGGTGGTCTTGAGCTGTGATGGATCATGCATCTTGGATACTTTTGTACTTGGCTTAAAGTTGCATCTACAAAATCAAAGCTTAGGCCATCTCAGCTCTATCATTTGTAATTTTCTCCTTAAAATAGACTTAAATGAATAAAAAAAGTCTATAACTATCCATTTTGTGGTTGCTGAGGGAGCAGGCATGGCCTAGCTTTGGCCAAGTCAACAGTACTGCTCAGAAAACCTCTTCCTCTCCTGTAGCTTAGCTCTGGTTTGGTTTGCTCATTTTGGTTATTCTCTTAGTTTCAGTTGTTTTTAGTGTGGTAAACATGCCACATAAGTGTTCAAATACATCTCCTGGTATGACTGTACTCATTGTACATGTGTGTCATTGTAGGTGAGGTCCATGAATGGCACTTACATCGCTAACCGGATGACAGGACTCAGCTGGGAGACAGTCATTACCCTGGACCAGGGCGGCCAGTGGCGCCCTCTTACAGCCAACTCAACAGACTACATGGGTCATAACCTTGGCTGTGCTATGGTAAGTTAGAACCACATGTGGAGATTTTTTTCATTAAACCAAGTAAATCAGAAAACATTTTCTTAATTCTAGTTCATATTTTATTTTAATATATAACAAATTTTTAGCTCAGCTGACTATAAGTCATCTGAGCTATAGTCTTGGTCCATTGTCCGTCGTCCATCCGTCTGTCCGTCCGTCCGTCCGTCCGTAGATGTTGCACGTTTTCAAACCGTAAGACCTAGGAATCCAAAATTCGGCATAATGTTAGTTGTCCCCAAGATCTCCTACCAAGCCAAAAACTGGGTCTTTGCGACTTCTTTCCTTAGAGAAATTAAGGAAAAACCTCAACTTTTTATTAAAAACCTATTTTCACACTTCAGGACTGCCTAATATCAAAACCACTCATCTGTTTTTCCTCATATTTACCATAAATAATCCTCTAAATAGTTCCTATGTACATGCCACAAATAAGGTCTGCATTATATAGTTTAAAAAAGTAATGGGCCCAAACATAATGCATTTTGTAAATAATCAGGAAAGAAATTTGATCACTTAACACAAAACTTGTTAAAGCTAAGCACTTTTTTCCCAGTAATATTACTTTTATTAATCAAAATTAAATTGTATACCAAAAATTAGATCAAAATCTTTTAATTTTTTTTAAAATATTAGCAAAATTAAAAAATTGGTACCTTAAATTTTGCCCAACTTTGACCATGGCACGTTTTTTTCCTGTAACTGCTGTGGATTTAATTTTCAAAGCATGTTTTTAATAGCATTTCATTTGTAAACACCAAAAATTTGAAACCAGTTGATCAAGGACTGTAGATTTTATTCAAGTTTTCAAGCACCATGTCACATATTGTTTACATCAAGCTAGTTTTATGCAGTTTGCTAGAGCTCGGTTCCTGAGCTTCAGCTCTAAGTTCCTTAAATTTGGCATACAGTTTGATGTTTCCAAAATCCCCTATCATGCCAAGAATTTGGTCACTAGGACTTAATTCCTTCGAGATATTAATGAAAAACTTCATTATTCCATTAAAAACCCATTGTTACACTTTAAGACTGCCTAATATCAAAACCACTGATCTGACTTTGATAATTTTTATAATATACATATGTTTCTATACATTCGTATCCACATGCCAGAAATGATGTCAGTATTGCATATTTTTTTAAAGTTATGGGCCCAAACATAATGCACTTTTTAAAAAATCAAGAAATATATTTACTCTCCTAAGATGAGAATTGCTGAAGCTGGAGACTTTTTTTTCAGGAATATAACTTTATATAATCAAGATTCAATTTAGTTTACCCAAAATTAGATCTGAATTTTGCAAATTTTTCAAGTTATTAGCATAAATAAAAAATCAGTACCTTAAATTTTGTCCAACTTTGGCAATGGCACGTTTTTCCCTGTAAGCACTGTTGATTTAATTTTCACAGCATATATACATAAGGATTTAATCTTTTAAAATCTGAAATTTCAAAAGAATTGATTGAAAATAGTAGCTTTTATTCAAGTCTTCATACACCATGTCAAGTGTTGTTTACATCTAGCCCACCTAGTAGTACAGCCTTCACTTGCATCATGTAACCCACCCCAGGCAGCTTGCCTTGGCTCAGCTTGGCCACTACTAGCAGGCTTCCCCTCTGCCCTGCACTCCCACCCCCCCCCCCCCCCCAGCTGGTGCATTAACTAGATGAATGTTATAATTTTCTGTATTTCATTTTTATTCTTGGCTATGCAGTGCTACATTATAGATTTTGTATTTACCACCAGGGTTCCAATGATTAAAGTGCACATTTAATTGTGTCCACAAAGTGGTGTATTGCTATGAACGTGTGGATGTTCATCAGATAAGTAATTCCTTACTTGAGAAGAGTAAAAACTTCACCAGGTGTGAAATTGACTATTAATTCCAGTAATAAATTATAGCTTAGATTGTAATTAGCATAATTATATTGTTTGTCCCTCATTCAACCAACTGTGTGTATACTTTATTTGAAAAGATGTTTATATTATACCAAATTTACTGAATCTTTTATTTATTTTGGTGAATAAGATTAAGCATGTACTGAAAACTCCAATGTGCAAAACTTTTTAATAGGGTTTCAAGGAATAATCTTGTAGATGCCATGTTGTGGCATTATTTTCTTTTAAATTCAGTTTAAAAATTTGTGATTTTAAAATAATAAAAATATATGTGTATGCATAATATGACCCAATATGAGCTACACTCTGGATATATAATGATTGCAACGTAGAATTCTAATATTTTAACTTATATTTTCAGTGTTTTTTAATACAAATTTATAAAACTTGTAAATAAAAAAAAATTAATCAGATAAAAACTATTTTAATGGAAAAAGTGGATATGCTTAAATAATAGGCTTATATATAAACTTAAATGCATTATTCCCTTGAAAGTGAAATAAAGGTATTAGTCCATTCTGTCCACTGGCCTGTCCATCTGTATATTTTTCATATGCATCACAGTATCTCAAAATTTTTACTGTTTTACTTCATGACAGTCTTGTTAGAGTATTAGTTTGCAATCATATATTTAGAACTTGACTATAACCAAGTAGGAGGGCCTCTTTCCTCTTAGCTTCTCATATGCTTATATAAATGAAAAACATTAAAATAGAATATTTTGCATTTGCAAAAATTTCAAACTTAAGCTGAGCACCGTGACCCATGGGTCCCTTGTTTCTATTTTAAATGTTCAATAACACTTATTCTGTTTCATGCTTTTACTTGATTTCATAGTGCATTGTATGTTCTTAACAATTTGACATAGATCAGTGAAAACATACCTTGTAAAAGCTAAAGATTATATTTGGGCAATCTGAACCGATATATATGCTGGAAGAAATAATAACCACACATGCTTAATGCAGGGGTGTCTCACTCACATTGCTTCATGAAGCTGATCTGCTGTCCATGAATATTTCATGGTTAATGAACAAAGCAGTTCAAGAATAATGAATAAACCAATCAACTCTCCATAAGAGCATGGTCACAGCCAGCAGGAAGTGTCCATAGTAAGGGAAAACCTATATCAGAGAGATACATATAGGGCAGATTAAGTTAATAAAGCCTCAGCCGCACCTCTGAGGGAATCAAGTTTTCATTATTCCCCCCTACTACTACCACCTGGGGAGACATTGTGTGCAGTGTCATCATTTTCCAAATATTAAAGATCATTGTGTCCCCCATAACGTTTAAAGTTATGAACATTTGCCCCTCAAATTTCAAACGCAAGCTGTTTACACCCACAGGAGTTTGAAAACTGGTGATCTTTGCCTTAATCTACAAAATCAAATTTTTAAAAATCTAGTCATTGTTACCCCCATAGCTTTTAAAGTACAGAAGATTTTCTCCTCAAATTTGAACAGCAGTTGTTTCCAACAAGTTCTTGAACAAGTTTCAAAACTTATGACCTTAACCTTGCTCTTCAAAGGCTTATCTACAGATTTATGTTTTCCATTAATGCTATAACTTCTGAGATGCATATTCTTTCGTCACTTTTTGGAATGAGGGCCCATGGGGGTTGGGAGGAAATATATCTGATTTTGCAACTATGATTGCAAATACAAACCTATTATAATCTTACTTTATTTTTAACCAAATATAAATTGTCATCCTCTCTTTGTAGAACTGCAAGTTGAACCTGTACATCCCGTCAGTCTACTCAGATGAAAGTGCACCAGGATTTATTTTTGCCCAAGGTAACATGTGAAGTCCTATCCATATCAGTAGAATAAATTTGGAAATATGTATCTGTTTTTTTGTCCCCCACTGTCTCCAAAGGCGCCAAAGGCAGGGGAAATTGTGAGCATCCGTCAGTCTTTCCGTTCGTCTGTCACTCATTTGTTAACACAATTACTTATAAAGAATTTGTCTTACAGTCACCAAACTTGCAATATTGATGCAACTTATCAAGGACTAGTTCAAGTTTGAATATGGATGACCTTCATGCAGTTTTCAAGGTCACAGAGGTAATCTTGGTGTGTCACATTGACCCATCTCAAATTTCATACATCTATTCACAAAATTTTTTCTAGCTATACCCACATCAGGGGGGGGGGACGTACTAGATCTGTTCCAACTTTTCCCTTGTTCATATAGGCCAAGCAGCTGAGAAGGTTTTGTCAGGAAACTTTAAGATTACTCTAAAATTTAGTGTGCCAATTCATCTTGAAAAGTTTTTTTGATAACTTGAGATACTGGCCGCGTAGCATGTTGGTATAATAATGCACAGCAGATACAGTCTCATCCTCGTCAACACTTTGTAATGTTGTGCAGCTGGATCAGCAGCATATGAATCAAGATGAAGATGAATTATGTGCACAATTTTCCTTAACAAAACACGTTGCCACCACAGAAGTAGCAACCAAGTGATCCATACCCAAGTCATACAAAGTCATCCATAACTGCATATGCCTGGTCAATACTTCGCATACACAACACCAGTCTCTTTAATAAAACGGATTTTGCAAAGGTTTAAGATACTATGGCAATGCTAGAAAATTCTACATATCAGAGCCTGTTAAAAAGGAGGAAGTTGTCAATTTATTTTAGATACTATGGCAATGCTAGAAAATTTTTATTTTTAATTGTGTGATTGATGTTACAATTTCATTTACATGTATAAATAATAAATACATGACACATGAAAGATTTTTAAACAACACCTGTATGACTTGTATTGTTAAGGACAAAATGGGGTACAAGGCATAGAAATTAACACTCATCATAATTGGGGTGTGATCTATCTTTGGCATGTAATGTTCACAGATAACTACATTTCATTATCTAACATTGTTAATTTTTCATCATGATGAGAAGACCATGAAAAAATTATTTCCAGTACTAGTGTTGATGTGTACAGAATTAAATTTAAACAAATACCATTTGATTCTGTTTCAGGTTTCATTGTAGGCACCAATATTAATGGAGTGTTTCTGTCAAAGGATGGTGGCGTAAGCTGGGGGAAGGTTGGTGAACAACCAAAATACACATCTGACATGCATCTTTAAATATTATGAGAATTTTCCAAACTTCTATTTTCTGAGTATATACTTTTCTGACTGTCTAGGTTACAAGGAATTTGATAGATTAATATTAATCGTCAGATGGCTAAAACTTTTATAACTGTGCATAAGAACTTGTTGTATGATCTTTTCATGATCTGCTATTTGGTCATATTACACACACACAAACATGACTCACTTTTATAAAAACAGAAATATGTCAGACTTAGTTCCTGTTTAAATTGTAAAACTACTTTTATGAATTATATTGTTAGTTTGAGATAAATATATTAATTATTCGACAATTCTGTGCTTGTTTAATGTATACATGTTGTTATTTTAAGCTGTATGATGGCAGTTACAAGTACAGGATTCTTGACCAAGGAGGAGCAATGGTCCTCATGGCAGACAAGGCTAATGACATTATGTAAGTAAAGTATGCAAGTGAGCATATCAAAATCATGACATTGTGAACACACTATGTGCCATTTCAGTAATTGATTTAACTGTCTTTTATATGCCCCGTCTTGTAAATGGGTTGACATATGATAAATGCAATATATGTGTTTGTGCATGTTCATCTGTCCATTAATCTCTTGTGTCCTCAAGAAAACTCACCAGGAATCTTATGTATTTTGCTGACACTAAATATATGTATATATATTTACCTGACCTGAGTTAAATTCTCACAAAATCTGCACAGTCTTATTTAATGTGGTTAAAGGTCTCTCTGTGACAACTTATCAAGGACTCACTGGATTTGAATGAAACTGACAATATGAATGATTACCAATGATGTAGCTTGTTGTCCCCTGCCTCTGCGGAAATATGGGACATTGATTTTGGTTTGTCCGTCCGTCCCTCTGTCTGTCTGTTTGTCAGGTTTTCATTTCTGTGTGATAACTTTCCCAAATAATATCCAATTTCATTCAAATTGACTCAGTGATTCCTATCATGCAAACCTTGGTTGGGAATGGTTTTGGAGTGTGTGTCTGAAAAACAAAACTTTTCCCTTTTCTTCCCAATTCACAACTATCATTTTGACTTGGACACATCTTCAGGGGACAATGAAAACTAAAACACAGGCACTATGACCTGTGGAGACATCTTTAGGGGAAAAAATAAAAACTTAAACATATTCAGAAGGCAACCATGAAGATCACAGAAACCTAAAATAACAAGAGGCAGAAGCGGGGGACATAAATTCCACAAATTTGCTTGTTTGAGTTTGATTCTGGGCAAAGCCTGTGCATATTTAACTAGGCCATATGTCACAAGACAAGAATCCTATGTTCTCTTATGATCAGTGTTCTCATTCCTTAATGTAGGATCCTTCTTACATCTGTGATCAGTCTTCTTTTTGTAATCATCCATGATTCTGGGAAGTTGGGCCAAAAAGTATTCTTTGGTTTTGTTCCCTATTCTTAACACTGCGGGTAACAAAATATAAATTGCATTCCTGGATTCAGTATGTGCTTTAATACATTAATTATTTTTATATTTGTGTATACTTGTATGGGTTCTGGCTATGTAATCAACCCCATTCCTTGGTCATACCATGTTGGAACCCCCAAAGGGATATTTGGGCAAAGACCTCCCATTAAGCCTGCCTAGAATTGGATTGGGGCCAACTGTAAAAAAAAAATCTCGATTTGAGATTTAAACTCAAGATCTCCTGGATTTTAGTCCTGTGCCCATCCACTGTAGACCAGCAAAGTCTCTAACCACTCTAACTTTATGTCTTGCAGGTACAGCTGTACTGAGGGAAACACATGGAAAACCTTGCGGTTGTCAGACAACACAACACTAACCATTGATGGTGTTGTAACTGAACCAGGACTCACTTCCCAAGTGGTCAGGTATGTTTATTTACATATATCTGTTGTATAAATCACAATATATCACTGAATTTAGTTGATATATTGTACTGTACTGACTCTGAATCAAGGCCTCTGACTTAGTTGCCATAGACATATAGTGTTTGGTCTGTCATCTGTGTCATTTCTTATGAATGCCATGACTTTTTAACCACTCATGAAATTCCATGAAATTTCAATTGATTCTACCAGTATCTTGGTAGAGGTAGAAAACTGGTAACCTTGACCTTTCATATCCAAGGTTAAATCAGCCATTATTAAAAACAATTGTAAAACCTATAACTTTTGAAGTATTACATACTTTTTCCTCAAATAAGATACACTAATTGTTTGAATCAAGTTCTCTGATGAGTTTAAAAACTGATGACCTTGACCTTGGTTTTCAATGTCAAATCATCGGAACTGTTGCTTTTTGTTACACATGTTGTCTCAACCAAGTTCTCAAACTTGATGGAACCTTGTGAATGCTAAAACTTTTGAATCACTCAATATTTTTTTCATTTAATTTGATATATAAATTGTTTCCACTGAAATCTCAGATACAATGTTCATAGTTCCTTTAGTGTATATTATTCTGTTGTGCATATATGTGTTTGTTTCTTTTTGTTTTAGTGTATTTGGTCACTCTACAGCCACACCGGGCTGGATTCTAATCAAAGTGGACTTTAAGAGTGTGTTTAAGAGGGTCTGTAATGCATCTGATTACTACACATGGAAGCCAGGAGACCAGGTCTGTGTGCAGATATTACACTGTTCCACTGTTACACTGTTCTTAATTTCACATGAAGCTAAACTTTTGTAATGTAAAATATAAATTTTTATGCCCCCGCCACAAAGTGGCCGGGGCATATTGTTTTACCCATATCCGTCGTTCCGTCCTCCTGTCATTACAAAATAAAACAGTTGTACAGACTTTTTGTCGCAATGCCTGCAGATATTGGCCTGATTTTTAGTGTGTGGGCAGATAATGACCAGTTACAGATCAAGTTCGCCTTTCGTCCTGGTTGACTTACATGAAAAAATAGAAATTTTCTGGACAAATACACATGTACTGACTTTTTTTGCAATGCCTGCAGATATTGGCCTGATTTTTAGTGTGTTGGCAGATAATGACCAATAACAGATCTTGTTTACGTTTTGTCCCGGTTGACCTACTTTACACCGTTTTACAGCTCCTGAACATAGAAAATTTCATGGAAAATAGAAATTTTCATGACAAATACACATGTATGGACTTTTTTTCGCAATGCCTGCAGATATTGGCCTGATTTTTTGTGTGTTGGCAGATAATGACCAGTTACAGATCGAGTTCCTGTTTTGTCCAAGTGGACCTACTTTTGACCGTTTTATGGCTCCTGAACTTAGAAAATTTCATGAAAAATAGAAATTTTCATGACAAGTGCACATGTACAGACTTTTTTCGCAATGCCTGCAGGTATGGGCCTGATTTTTGGTGTGTGGGCAGATAATGACCAGTTACAGATCAAGTTAACGTTTTGTCCCAATTGACCTGCAGATATTGGCCTGATTTTTAATGTGTGGGCAGATAATGACCAGTTACAGATCGAGTTAAAGTTTTGTCCCAGTTGACCTATTTTTGACCTTATGACAGATCCTGAACAAAGAAAATTTCATGAAAGATATTAATTTTTATGAAAAATGCACATGTATTGACTTTTTTTTACAATGCTTGCAGATACTGGCCTGCTTTTTGTGTGTTGCTTGAAAATGACCGGTTTGCTTTTTGTGTGTTGCTTGATAATGATTGAGTTTGCATTTTTCCCCTTTTGACCTACTTTTGACCATACAACACCTCCTGAACTTTATTGAAATTTTACAAAATTTAACAAATATTTCTTATTTGCTCCAGGCGGGGGCATTCGTGTTGTTCTGACACATCTAGTCCGGATTTAAATCTGTAATTCACAGAAATTCCTTATTAACTTTATCTGCTAGATAATGTATTTGTCCAGTGAGATATTTTGAATTTAATGCAAGGTAATTATGAAGATTATGTATTGTATTAATCATTTTGCCATACATTTTAAACTCAGCTGACTATAAGTCTTCTGAGCTTTAGTTATGTACGGGGTGATCTGACTTTTTCTGTGTATTCTTGTTCTATATCTCCATGAGATGGACCAGCATGGCCATTAAACATTTGAGCTTTAGTTATGGTCAGTTGTCTGTCATCCATCCATCTATCATGCCATTCGTCTGTCTGTTTGTCCCTTAGATTGGCATGTTTTGAAACTGTTAGATCTACAATTCCAAAATTTGGCACACTGGTAGATGTCCCCAAGATCTTTAACCAAACAGAAAACTGGGTCACTGTGACTCTGTTCATTTTAGAAATTGAGGAAAAACCTCAATTTTTTCATTAAAAAACTATTACCACACTTCTTGATTGCCTAATATCAAAATCACTCATCTGTTTTTCTTCATATTAACTGCAAATTATCCCCTATAAATCCATATGTGCCTGCCAGAAATTTATTCACTATAATTAATAAAAGTTAGGTTCCCAAAAAATACGCACTTTGTAAAAATCAGGAAAGATATTTACTCACTTTACATGATAATTGTTGAAGCTATAGACTTTTTCAGGGATATAACATTATTTAGTCGGGATTTAATTGTATACCCAAAATTAGACCTAAATTTTGAAAATTTTCTAAGTTTAAGCATAAATAGAAAATCCATACCTTAAATTTTGCCCAACTTTGACCATGGCATGTTTTTTTTCCTGTTAATACATGGAATTTAATTTTCACAGCTGGTACACATAAGGATATAATCAGTTAAATTTGGAAAGAAAAACTCAGAAATTAGGCTAGTTATTGAAGTTATTTCAGAGGCTCTAATGTATTCATTTGCATTGTCAAGCTCCAGGTCACAACAGCCCTGCCTGAGTAGCCTTATTAATAATGCAATACTGATCAAGCACCCCTGCTGTCACAGGTGTACATTTATTCTCATTTAACCTCCTCTCCCCACCCCCCCCCCCCCCCCAACCAACCAAGTGAATTGCAATAATTATGTCTCCCCCCTCCAGGGGAGATGTTTTCAGTGCCATTGTCTGTTGTCCTCTGTAGGATATCTTGTGAACTTGAAAACTTTTGAAGGGCTGCATATTTTCTTCCAAAATTTGACATACTTATGGTTCCTACCAAAATATTGGACGAGTTAGAAACTCGGTTACCTTGACCTTCATCTTCAAAGTCAAATCTGCCGAAATGTATAATTTTTGTGAAACCCATAATTTTAAAATATTTCACATTTGGTCCAAAAATTTGATACACCAGTTGTTCCAACAGCTGGTAGCAAGAGGACAGGTTGAATGCAGAAGTAAAAAGTTGATGGACAAAGTCTTATTTCAAATAAATGATGCAAAACGTTATTAATCATTGCTTGTCTGGCAAATTTAATATGAATTCTTGAAGTTTCTGATGTGGTTGATCATAGATCTGCCCATGTTGAATTCTCTGGCTAGGTCAGCTGGCTTGGTACCCATATCAAGTCTTGCATGGATTGACAGCTTGTCATCAACTGACAGGACATGGTGCTTGCACTTACTTGACTCCATTGATGAGTAAGAGTTAACAGTATGTAAAAATTTACTTGAAGAATAATCAGGATGAGCAGTAAATCGTATTGACATTGACTATCACAATCACTTAATCAGCATAGTTGCATGTTTTATATAAAGCTCAGAATTCCTCAACTGCAGTCGTAAGTAGTGATTCTAGCCAATCAAAATTCGCATATTTTAAGCAGAAATAATCTGGCCAATAGACTTTGTGAGTAAATAATGGAGGTGAACACATAAACTCAACATTTGCTCACTGCAGTACTCAAGGCCTGGGCTACTACTGGAAGAAAGATCAAAGCTATCAATTAAAGCCACCTGATCAAAGCTGAGCAGAAGACTGCATATATTGGCTAGGCTGAGATTATCACACCTAGAACCTGCGGTTGGCTGCTCAATTATGGTCTGTTGTAACACTGTCTTTAAGTCAACTGAGCTATAGTCGTGGTCCATTTTCTGTCGTCTGTCCATCTGTCTGTCTGTCCATCCATTAGACTGGCACTTTTTGAAACAGTTAGACCTACGAATCCAAAATTAGGTATACTGTTAGATGTCCCCAAGATCTCCAACCAATCCAAAAATTGGGTAACTGTGACTTTTTTCCTTCAAGAAATTAAGGAAAATTATAATTATAATTATACAGAGATGTTATCACTCCAACCATTCCATGCCTGTACCTCCCCCCCCCCCCCCCCCCAACCACAACCACCAACACCATGCCCTTGCATCTGTGGACTTGGGACATTATTTATATTTCAACTGTATACATTTTATAAAAAATACATATATTTATTTATATAAATTATAAAAAAAATAAGTCCAATTGAGCAAATGTATAATCTTCTGAACTGTCAACAATTAAAAAAAAAAAAGCAATGATCATGGAAATAATATACACCTCATGTTCACTAACTGCTCACATGCTTCAATTTTAACATTAGGGAATGCATGCTTTGGTCACAACATATTATTTGCAACAATTTCTTTCTCATCAATATAAACCAATTATATCAACCAGCCATGGCCTGTATTACCTTTTCCTCTTAGGCTTTATCTCCATTTGATATTATTTTAGATTTTTACCTTCAAGGTCAACTTCAGCTGAGCACAGTGACCCATGGGTCCCTTGTTTTTCATGTGGTGTCCATCCGTACATTTGTTTTAGGTGAAAATTGCTCATATCTGAAGAGTAATTCAATGTGTTTGTCTGAAATTTGGCATGTTCATCCATCTTGGAAAGTTTTCTTAAAAAACAGACAGGTGGCGCCACTTACCTTTCTGTTTTTGTAAAATGAATTAATGGCATTTTCTCAGGAGAGATTGGCAGTATTGGCCTGAAATTGTGGATATCCATAGCTCTTGGAGTCCTCCTCTTAAAAGGGGGGGGGGGGGAGATGGGAGGGATAATTGTCTTGGGATACTATGGCACCTGCAGTGACAAGGAATTCTAGTTATTTTTGTGGTTTTGCAGAGGCCAGATGGTGAAAAGTGTATTTTGGGGCAAAAACTTGCGTATGAGAGAAGGAAACCAAATGATGAATGTTACAATGGAAGAGACTACAGACAAGCCAAGACCATTGCTCCCTGTCCATGTGCAAAAATAGACTTTGAATGGTGAGTAACTGAGTTCATTCTTTAAAATCTGCAGTTAAAATATACAGTCTGTACATGAATATAATCATATAAACAATACATTTATACATGGGTTTCAAACTGGCGGAAATTCAGTTAACTGTGTAACCATTAATAATATCCCAAAAGTTTAGCTTATACATGAAGGTGTATGTTTTGATTTTATGTAAACAGTAGATTCATTAGTAACACTAACAAAATTATGTAGAATATAAATTACTGATCCCATAGATAGATGTCTAAGAATATATTCTTTCACCAATAATCCTCTAGCTTAGATAATCCTCTACCTTAGATAATCTGCCACTAAGAGAATCCGTCACCTTAGATAATCCACTACCATAGATAATCCCCTACCTTAGATAATCTGCTACCTTAGATAATCTACTACCTTAGATAATCTGCCACTTTTGATAATCCACTACGTTAGATAATCCGCCACCTTAGAAAATCCACCACCTTAGATAATCCTCCTCCTTAGATAATCTGCTACCTTGGATAATCTGCAACCTTAAGTAATCTGCCTTAGATAATCCACACCCCCATAGAGAGCCGCAATATTACTGGAAAAACAAAGAAATTCTGGAATATTGACGTATCATCTGTATGACCATGAAATCAACTGTAAAGAGTTACACCTGAAATTACCGAGTTAATGCAGCTTTGACTTTTACATCACTCTGGAAAACCAAGGAAACAGCTGGGTTCTTAATCCTCATTCACTGTACAAGGTTTTATTTAAAGCTGTTCACTGCTTTGTGTCAGGTCTTTTTGACATCTTGGACAGTATGTTAACATTGTCTCTGGGTAATATGAAGACTTGGTATATGGATACATCATTGTATATGGTTGATAATACAAAAACACAACCAATTTCTCGATTATGAAAGAAAATGACCAGTCATAAATAATTAATTAACTGGCACATTACTTGTGGACACCATGTAACTTAAAAGGATAAAATACAGAGAAGACCAAGATAAACTTTGGCTCTTATCATGAAGTTTCTGATCCCATATTAGGCCTTAAATCCTTCATATGCTAAGTGCCAAATCTTGTTATAATGTGATAGTATTCAGGTCTTAGAAAAAACTTAGCAACTTTCAGTGGGTATCCACAGGGGTACAGATGATACTCTAAATTGGCAAAAATGTGTGAATGCCATGGCAACTGGACCACTTGTGTGTTGATATTGTTTTGAAATTAAACAGCCTTTTAATAGGTGTTATGACTGATGTACTTTCAGTGACTTTGGATATGAAAAGGATGGAAACGGTGGTTGCCGGAAGGCTAGTTGGTTCGATCCTAAAAATCCAGTTTATGACTGTCCTGAAGGCACAAATTATACTGTTAGTAAAGGGTAAGTAGTCAAATGTTTCTTTTATATTTAAATATAAAATTTAAATTATTTATTGTTTCAAAATTTGAAAGTTCAGTTTTAAGTTATAATGAATAATGTTACAGGAAAAACAAAAAAAATACAGTTTCGAGATATTGTCATATAATTTGATATTAGCCTTTTATTGATTTTAAATGACTTCATGCTGATTTTTATGCAAGGGGATTTTGGCAGGGATGCTGGGTTAAGACGCTGGGTTCAAGGCCTACAAAATGTTTGAAAATGACACTGGTACTGCTTATATAGCAAAAACGGGGGCATGTCTCTTGTTTGTTGGTTTAAGTATTTGATTCTAATTTTAGTAACAGAAAGGGAATTCCAATTAGCCCTGTGGCATGAGTCATATCCTGTTGGGTGTTGTTTCAGTTACCGTAAAGTTGCCGCTGACGTGTGCTCTGGTGGTGACCTTGAGAAGATATACAAGACTGAACAGCTCCCTTGCCCTGTCATTGCCCCAGATGGCCTCACCTTGAAAACAAAGTCTAAACTGATTTCAGTCAACAAAGAAGTCACATTTTATCTGCATCAAGAACGGGTAAGTACATTTTAGTTTATTGTTAATCCATATGCATGTATTTGCATATATGTGTATATGTGTAAAAATTGCTGATTTTGATCCATAGGGTCTGCGTTTAGTCTGGGATTTGGAGTAAATTAATGATTTTAAAAGACCAGTTAGGTCCACTCTACCATTATTTAGTTCTGCCAGTCCCTGCATATATGCGTATACATACACAGGGAAATAGCTTTAGAGTAATAATGTACTTTGTGTTATTTTAAAGGGGCCTAAACACCTAAAAAACATGTTGAAGAAACACCAAAAATAGCTTCTTCTCTTTAAAATAAGTTTGTACCTGCCTTTTAAAATATTGCCCTGACCCATTTGCTTACACCTGTAAACCAGTATTAGAAACAGTGGACCGGGCACGATCACAATTGTCAACATACACACAGCATGTGTATTGCCCAGCCTCAACACATGTCAATCAGGAGATGCTCTGACTGACTTGGCCAAAAATTGTAATACATGTTCCCACATGGTCGATATATATCTTGCACTGGATCATGCTTGGCAGTACTTGGCCATTTGTGACTTTTAATGCTCCTGCCATGGTCGACTATATCTCTTGTTATGTTTCCTTAATGTCCCAGCTGACTGTTCACTTCTCAGTTTTTAGCCCACATGCTGATATCTCATTGAAACAGCAGTAACACAGCGCTTCTCTGTTCACCACAGCGGAGTTACTAGTTTCTGTCTTTTATATCACATAACAGCATTCTTTTAATTGCAGTCCCTCTTTCTCATCGTCTCAGTGTTTGTTCCCAGCCACTGCTTTCTTTTACACCGTGTATATAATTCTTGCAGACTATGCCTATATTTATGTCTGAGACTAGACACTTTTGTACCCAATCACTCACAGCCAGCCACTCTGCATCCCCTGCGGACCATTCACTCAGCAACAACTTGCTTTCTGCCAGACTCGTCATGAGCATGACCTGACCTACACTTGGTGACCTGGTGTCTGGCATACACATATCAGGCCTCCCCTGTATATTGTTTCTACTTGGCAAATGTGATTAAACTATAAACTCCTTATTTCACTTTGTGGCTTGTTGCTTAAATAAAGAAAGCAATTACCCTTTTACATATAATTATATATAATTAGCACTTGACATATTAAACCATGATATTTCTAATAAAAGCTCATGCATATAAAAAGTTAATGCTACTTATAGAAATACTCTAATTATCCATATTTCAAACTACATGTAACACCCTGTATGAACTCTGTATATTGCCTTTTGGTTCATTGGATTTGATTGACAGTTTTTTATTCATCCTGAGCATTTGCAGGCTTGTTCAGTATTCATGAAATAGATGCCATAGACACCAGAGCAGGTCACTGAATCAAGGTCTGTGAAAGCATAGCCACTGACTTTGTAGTATGAAGAGGGCAAAACTAAAAGTTCCACCATCATTTCAGAGTTCACAGTATATTAACCATTGTTTTACAGGGGTCCAAGTTGAGCACAGTTTATGCCTGGCAGTTTGGTAATAGTACTGTGAAGAAATCAGTGAAAGGACCTAATGGATTCAAACAAACCTTCAAATATGATAAACCTGGGACTTACAATGTGACAGTTACAGTCACCAATAAAGCGGGATCCAAACAAGTGTGGCTACTTGTACGAGCTCAAGGTATGTACACTGGTACTGCTCACTCATGTAAAAGATTTTTGGTCAACAAACTGAGTAAAAGGAAAGCATTTTATAAGCAGTACTTATTGTACTGCAAAAAAAAGTGGTACTTTTACTAATTTTCAAATAATAATACAGTGAAAAATGTGCAATAAGACCATCTGTGAGACTGGCCAAAATTGGTCTTAATTCACAGGTGGTCTTATTGGATAGGTCAGCTGTAACCAAAATAAATGCTTTCAGTCCACTCAAGGTTGGTCTTATTGAAAAGTTTGGCTTATTAGACAGGTGGTCTTTCATTTATAGTGTGAAATTGGAAGTTTGTTGTTTTACATGTAAAAGGGAAAACGCAGTATATTGGAAAGACATAACAGTCAGAGAAAGAGCTACAGGAAAATTATAAATGTATTAAAGAAATGTTTGATTTGTCTGCCCTATACACTGCATATATTGGATTACTCTGTTAATGTCCCCAAAATTGGTATGACAGGAAGTATTCATTTATTATTCTGTGGTTTGTGACCTTTGATCTTTTGTTTGTTGTTGCAGCGGACGTGTCTGCGGTTTATGTGCTGTTCCCGACAGGAGCTAAGGTAAACACACCTGTGACATTTGAAGCTGACGTAGCCAAGTCATCCGGTTTGGTCCATTACATGTGGACTTTCGGGGATGAGGTTAGTATTCTCACTGAATCCAAGTCTGACATTAAAGCAAATTTTCAGGTTACCAAATCATAAACATCATTTGTTGTCATCCTCAGGGGGTTTGGTCCTTGTCATACTTTTTTATGTGGAGTGTGGAGGTGTAATGGTTAGGGTGCTGCATCTATGACCGCAAGATTGTGGGTTCTCAGTCAAATTCAGATTCTGGTCACAGGCAGCAGGAAAATGTAAAACAAATAACCTTCTAGTGCCTGTTATGGCTGCTTGATTTGAATGTTCCCCTGGGAGCCAAGAAAAGCTACCGTAAAATCTCCACTTAAAACTGCGGTTTAATCAAGAAATTCAAAATCTTAAAATCAGGTTGATTTCCTGAAAGCACTGTGCGGTTTATACTAGAAGGGTTTCCTGAATATCTTCCTGACAGACATCGTTTTGGGGCCGGCGAGTGGGCGATAATATTGCAACTTTCGAAGGCCGTTCTTAGCAGCATTCTCGCATGCATGGGAGCTGTGTGTAAATGTATTATTTACGATTATTTGTTATTTATAAATTAAATATTGCTGATTAGTTTTCGTGTGATATATAACTTGTTATAAAATTTTGGTAATTGTCACCAAATAATACGTTTACAACAACCCTGCTGTAACACACAGCAGCCCACTTCGTTGGGCTTGGTCAAGCAAACTTGAACAAAAAAAACCTACTTTAAACCCATTTGCGGCATTATTTAGCAATGATTATTTGTTTAAAACGTAAAATGAATAAAAAGCTGACATCGTAAGGAGTCACACAATGGCAGACGATTGTTTTAAAATCAAGTTTTAGTGCCGCCATATGCTGAAACGCCCCGGTATTCTGCTAAGAATATTTTGAATGGCTGTACGCCTAGGGTGGTAAACAGAACGGCTACCTATTTCGTCCCAGCGTGCCTTGCGTGAACACTGCCTTGACAAAATGGCTCCCAACACGGAAACTTTCTTCAGGAGAAAAAAACTTGCTTACCCCGACTGGCCACTTTAATTTTACCTTAAAATCACTCATTATCAAGTGTCGTGTTTCCTATACGTGCGTATCTCGACAAGGTAACTTCAATTACTTTGATATTTAGTTAAGTTGACCAGCGATGTTTTCAAACGTGCCACCAAATTGTGACATGGAGCGATGTCAACGTACGATGTGACGATGATGATACCGAAGTAACCGGTATGAAAATGATTTGAATCTTCAGAGTAATTCCAGAAAATGAAATTTTCATCAAAAATTTTTAGAATTAAAATATACAGTGACTAGAAATGGATCAGCAGAAATTTTTTTTTCAAAATATAATGACAAATCAGTAGCAAACAAGAATATGGCACAGAATATAAAATCTGTATAAACAGGCAGAGGTTCACCTGCCCTTGCATCTTCCCAAACTTCTTGCTTGAGTGACCCTGCAAAAAAGTGTTATGATGTGTTTAAATAAAATGCCCAAGGAATTTAAAAGTGGACAGGAATGGCCGAGTCGCAACCTACGCGTGTTCATTTCTAGATAATAGCTTGATTGTGTCTTTTGTCAAATCATTCCGTAGCGAAATTTGGTGCGGTTTTAAAGGGGGGTTCTTAGTATTTGAGCCCCTCGCGATGTCTCACCTGGAATTTCGGCGAAGTCTGGGTGCGGTTTTAATCGGAAGTGCGGTTTTAAGTGGAGATTTTACGGTACAAAACAAACAGGCCTGAAAGATTAGGAACGCATACTGTTAAAGTGGGACTGACATTGTCTGTGATATCAAACTTTAAACCTTTACTTTTTACCTTTTAATACTTCTTTTAATGAAATCATCTTTTCTTCTTTAAGATTGGATTTTAGGTTGTTTACACATTTGTCAGAAATTAGTGAGGAAAATAAATGTGCTTTGCAAGTGTTCATAATGCTTGAATTTAGGTAGCCATAATTTGCCGATCTCACCAGTGTATAAAAAGAGTAGAAATATGAAATACAAGGAATTCACAGGGCTTTCACGAATGTGGGGGTATGCATCTGTGATGTTCAAAATCACTTTTGGACACTCCTTCTGAATTTCTGATCAGACACCCCAATTTCTAGCTTTATAAATCTGATTATTATCCTTAAAACAAGAGTACATCTTGCCATATAATTTACGGATAAGGGCGCGATCACAGGCAGAGCGTTCCTCCAGCTTCTACTTGCAAGATACTGGTCTGCTGCCCACCACTCTCTCTGCATATAGATTCAAACCTTGAGTCAGTTGAGTATTTCCATACCTTCGAATTCACCAAACCCTGAAATTGCAAAATATCTAAACCAGTCATGGGGGCTGTCATTTTGTGTACACACTAAAACCCATAATGTCACAAGTCACATGTAGGAATTAAGGGTTTACTGCCAGTAATGTTTTTAAATTAAAAATGCACTCTTCCTAGATATAGATCTTCTCTGTATAGATCTTAGGCCTCCCTAATCCTTACAAACATCAAGGAAGGTATTGTGTATGGTATGGTCATGGTTAATTTAGGTATGTCACATGCCGCCAGATGTGTTGCACTTGTTGGTGACCAGCAATCACACAAAACCTGTGACCAGCCTGGCTGGGCTGTCCCAATACAGCTCCCTTTTTGCTCCATTCATTACTCTTATGCATGGAGGGAAAACCTCATGCCATGCGATCAGATGAACCAATAGTCATTCAAACTCAGTGAAGCTCATCAATTTCGTGCAACACAAAGATGGTGGATGGATGTTTTGATCTGTCAAAATTATAGGTCAACTTTGATGTCAAAGTTCAAACGTAAGATAATGATGATGAACCATAACAAAAAATTGTTTAGATTGTTTAAAACATTTGTGAAATGATGCAAGAGACCCTGTGTCAAAATTCCCCTCCACATGTGAGATAACTGATCTGAAAAAAAAATTTGAGTAATGCTTGAGCTGGCTGACAGTTTCAGAACTGGCCGTCGATGTGGCCCTAGTGAGTCCTGGAAGTTACCCATGGGTAGTTCATGGACGCTGCCATATGCAATTGTAACAGTGATGTCCCGAATCCTTGCATGCTAATCCGTTTCAATCTGACGTATCTCTGAGCCATGCAGACCTCTAGACTTAGTACTGGTCCATGAGTCAATAATGACTATTTTATTTACAACTTGAAATATCACTTTAAGGCTTTATTAAGCAAGTTTTGGAGCCTTTCAAATTAGTATTATCACACATATGAATAATTATTAGTAATATTTAGTACAATGGTACAGCAATATGAACTTCATTTGAAAGACTAGGGCATTTTTTCATGTGACATAACAATTAATATGTTCAATTAATTAACAATTTATTTTGTTTGTCAGTAAAAAAAAATTATAAACTATAGAGATAACATTATAGACATGTACACAGATATGACACATTCTAAGCAACATTTCTTTTATATAAATATTATATGTATGTATATTGAATATAATATTGATGCATTGGTAATCACATTTATATCTTTTAATTATTTAAAACAATTTGATTATAATGTAAATAACAACAGAATATATACTTACCATAAATAACAAATGAGAAACCATTTCACATGAAACTTTATTGAAAAAATATAGGCATTTCTGAAAATGTTACAGTAAAAGAACATACATGAATGTATGGGGGTGAACCTTTCAATGAAATTGTGTGCATTTGTATTAGTGGGTATTTATTCAGTAACACCACACTGTTTATGTTGTAAATGAATGAAAAAACATCACAACAGTAAGCATTAACTGCTTCTTTCAGTCTAATTACATACAACACTGTCAACAAGCAATTCACCAGACACCCTTATTAGCTAGCATACTGCCAAGGCTGGTGACAGGTTTTCCTGGAATAATTGGTCAGATTTGCTTAATTGTAAAATGCAATAATTTTGCACTAAAGAGTGATAATAACTGCATTTAAAAACTACTGTAATCCTGAAAATGAAAAGCTACCCAGTGATCCTATTTTGAAATGTTTTTTAATATACCTTATTAATTGTCAGAAATGCCAAAAATATTAAATGCTTTGCTTCTTCTCCATGAGGCTATATTTTATTTTTATTATTTGCAACCTAAATCCTCTGAGTTATTGGGCTTGATATCAATATATTTGATAAATTTGTGAGCTTCTAGATCCAATGGTCTGTTTTTATGTTGCACAGAGTGGATCAACCAAGCCTGTGTTGACCTGGGACAGCCAGGTTAGCCACATATACAAACAGACGGGGGAGTACACCGTGTTTCTGGATGCCCTGAACGGGGTGTCTGCCCATTCCCAGAACGCCAAAATCATCATATATGGTAAGTCTTTTTCCTCATTCCTAACAATAGAAAGTTCAAATATTACTGTGAATTGAGAACAATTTGTTGGATTTTAATTTTATGGGATTTTGTATTTAAAAGCATTTCATAGAGATGATATTTTGGTAACAATCATGAGATAACATGTTTGTCTGTTCACTAAGGTTGATAATGATTTGTTATGCATGTTAATGTATCAGTTTGTTGCATACTGCTACATGTACTTTGTTTAAATAAAAGATTAGTTTCATAAAAACAGTTTTGGCTAACGCAAACATATCAATATACATTTACAAAAAAATCCATTTATTTTAAGTTGTTTCAATAAGATTGTTGTAGCTAATCATGAACAAACAACTGCTCAAGCAACAATAATATTTCATTTATCTTCTTGGTATAGCTCTTTATGTTACTTACACATCTAGATATATTGTATTAGCTTGAGAAACTAGCTTAACCAGCTTAACTGAAACATTTAACATGTCTGCTGGACAAGTCCAGGGATTATTTTTGTTCTCAAGATTTTAGGCCTTTTTCCTGTTGGGGGCATTGTTTTGTACTGTTAAATAAAGATTGATTTTCACTGATTAATGGGAATTTCATGTAAAAATCAAACTTTACAAGAGGGAAAGAGCATGGATTAGGCCTTCATTAAGGGCTAAGATAATCCCTGTTGTTATACCTGTATCTTGTTTGCATTAACAGAACACATGGCCCTGGTACAGCTGAGCTTTAACACTGCCACAGACCTGCTGAACCGAACAACCCTGCAGTTGCGGGTGGAATTTGCTGATATCCTAAAGAAGCGACTCGCTGAGGTTAGTAGTTAAGATACATAAATATTTGCATTATGTCTATTGTCTCATGTTGTTCATTCATTTTGGCTGAATACAAGAGTTTTTTTTTTGCAAAATCTTCTCTGCAAAAAGACTTAGTATTTCCAATAAAAATGTTTTAGACATTGTTATTGTTCTGTGTGTGAGTGAAAAAAAGTCAACTTGGTTTTGTTTACCATAACAAGGCAACATGGCCAGAGGTCTGGTCTTGCACATGTGCAACAATTCCCTAACAAGAAGAAGCACCAGTTTGAATATTTAAAAATCCTAATTTGTGAAAATGCATGGTTCGGCCAACAGATGAGACACTTGATATATTTATATATTGCACCTCTGATCATGCCAGGTGCAACTTTTTAACCACTTGTGTACAAGAGTAAGCAAATAGTATTGGAACAAAATGTTGATAGATAACATCATATTTTAAGGAGAAAACACTGTATTTCATGTATATTTAATGTACCTAATATGTGAATAGGTCCATTTAAATTATTGAAATGAAATATTTATGATAAAATAGTGTGCTTACGCATTGTTTGTTGAAGAGTATACAGGTCTTATGGTATTATTATCTGTTGATTTATTGTATATGGTAGAATAATCTACTGGTGGCTCTAGCTCATAGGCTCAATGAGCACAACATCTGTTGTCCATCTGTCCATCCTGCTTTTGTCCACAAATTACATAAATGCTGCTTCTTCTTTATGCAATGACAGATTTTTTTTTTTTGTGGGCTTGCTTTTAAACTTCTACACAATTTTGAAATTTATTAATTATGCAAATTGTTTTCAACATCACAAAACTATGCTTCTTCTTCTCTATTTCTTGAACGATTTTAAGTCTGCTTGTATTATCTGATCGGGCTTGGAGCCACATTCTGCTTTTACACTGAATTTCGATCCTGCAGGTTGGTTCAAATACCAGTGCAAGAATTTAGTCGGCCTGCAGGCATGTGAACAAATGTTAATGTCAAACCCTGTTTAACAATAAGTTAAGGCATATTCTTATTAAAGAGTTTATATCTATATCTTAATAGCTACTGAGAACACCTGACTGCCATATTAATTAATTTTCCATTATTATTTACAGGTGATTGGTATTGACTATAATAGACTGAGCGTGAGTGTTTTCCCGACTTTACCCACAAGGGCAAATGTGTCCATCCTTCCTCCAGATGCCTTCACTGACAGCCAGACTGCTGTTGATCAGGTTAGTGTTTCATGTAGCACGAGTGACCAAACACCACATATCTAACATCAATCCAAAGTTGTTTTAAATTCCTAATAGAGCCATAAATTATACATTATTTTAAACTTGTATGATGTTCTCTCTGATATTATTCATACTTTTGAACGTTTCATTTGTTTTCACATGATACTTTAACAAAATATTTTAATATTTATTGATTTCAGATATAGGGTATTTGCCAGTTGTGCCACCTTAAGCTCAAATCATGTGGTAAAAAATAAAAAAGACTAATGTCAAGCAAAAAGTTATAAGTCTGCTAATGACAGTAAGGATTTAAACCTAGACCTAGGTAGGTCCCTATAATTTTGTCAGATTCTGGTTTTACATAGATATACACCAAGTAAAAGCAACTCCTATACTGTTACACTGTTCACTTTATGACCAGCCACCCCATTGCTGCGGTGGCCAGTTCAAGTAATTTATAATTATCACTACAGGTGGCATCTGTGTGTTCCATTTTTGGTCCCTACCCCTAAGAGATAGTGGAGCCCCCTGGAAGAAGAAAGTAAACTATTTGCACCCCACAGAAGGATTCTTGATTTATACATTAAACTGCTATAACTGAGGTTATGAGTTTCAGCCAATCAGAGCTAGCTGAGTAATTTACTTCATTGTTTGGTGTTCATGACTAATGCAATTTACGCATATTAAAAGGTAACATGTATAGGGGTACCTTATTAATTAAATTTCACAATGCAACACCAAAACAACTGTGAATAAATGGTTAGGAAAAAGTTAGATATACTTGTGTTTTGCACATAATGTATTTAAAATGTAATATTTTTTTTAATACTTGAAAAGATCAAGGTTCATCCTCACATAGCAGAAATATTGGTTCTCTCAATCTGAAAATGATATTATTTGGTATCCAAGTTTTGTCCAGTGTCTAGTGAGGTTGTCATGTGTATCTGTATATAATATTTATTTCGTACAAAGTGAGTACATCATTTGAAAAAAGTTATGCCATCAAGGAGGATCCTTCCTATAGCCTGTTCCTCTTCATGGATTCCTAGTGATATAACTGTGCAAGACAGTTCATTCAGTTTAATCATATATACATTAGTTTTGTATTTTCCACATAAATAACCTAGATTGTTGCCAATAAAACTAGACAAATCATGCATCCATATCTGAGACCTGGAATTTCAGTAGAATTGCATTGGACATACAGCTTCAGTGGATTCATGCTTTTGCTTGTTATTCTTGCAGGTTGTTAAGCGGATGCAGTCACTGACAGACAAGGGAGTTCTGAAGTTCCCGATTGATCAGAGGTTAGGCCAGCAAAGCTTGGTGCAGGTCACCAAGGTGCAGGTCATTGTAACAAGTAAGTGTATTAGGCCAAAAAAAATTAAAGGTATGGTTCTCAGGCACCGCCGGCATCAATTTTAAACCCCCGCATCAAAAATTTTTATTTTGATTTTCAATAGAAACTTATCAATTTTGAGCTTCAGCCGCTCGGACATTTCTTTCAAGAAGATAAAATCATACAATTTCCTTTATAATGTGGTGCTTTTACTTATTTAGACAAATAAATATGATATTATCATTATGAAATAACATACACAAAAAATGGTGGCGCCACCTGTAACCATGTTTGCACAGTGTCCATCTGTTCATCTGCCTTGGGTTAAAATCACTCATATCTCTGCAGTGAATTGACTAATTCACCTGAAATTTGTCATGTGTATACATCAAGGATAGCTTTCTTGATTTTATGACAGGTGGCGCCACCTACATTCACGTTCACGCTGATGACATCCAAGCTTATATCTCGGGAACCGTTTAACTGATCAGGAAATAAAATTTATACAAATGTAGCCCTTTGATAGCTCTGTAACATACCCAAAAAATGGTGTCGCCACCTGTAACAATGTTTGCACAGCGTCTGTCTGTTAGTCTGCCGTGGCCTAAAATTACTCATTTCTCTGTAGTGGTTTGACATAACTGCCTAAAATTTTGCAGGTTTATACATCGTGGACAGCTTTCTTGATTTTATTGCAGGTGGCGCCACGTACATTCTAGTTAACGCTGGACACATCCAAGCTCATATCTCAGGAACCATTTGACCGATTGGGCCAAAATTGTGCATGTGTTTAGATCTCACATAGGTCTTTATCATACACAAAACTGGAGGGGTTACCTGCAAAGATTTTTGCACAGTGTTTGTCTGTTTGTCTGCCATGGGCAAAAATCGCTCATATACATGTAGTGGTTTGACTTTTCTGCCTAAAATTTTGCAGGTGTATACAACTTGGACAGCTTTCTGGATTTGTGGTAGGTGGCACAACCTACATACACATTTAGGCTGCAGACATCCATGCTAATATGCAACATACCTCACTCTATTTCCCCTTGCCACTCAATCCATGCCTCACTATCCGATTTTGGCAGATACATGTAGTCACTTGTCGGTTACCCGTATTCTAGTTTTAAAAGTTTACACATTTTTCTCTATTTTTGAGATATATAAATACAGACTAAATCTTGGCCTGTTGGTTAATCTGTTTGATGCTTCAGTTGAATGGGTATATACTACCATTCTGGTGATAAAATTTCCTTTTGCGAATCTCTTCCCAGTCAGCTGAGCGTCATGACCCATGGGTCACTTGTTTTTATTTTGGCCTTAAATGTATCTTACACACAGCTGTTTGCACATGTATGTGCTGCTTTAGTTACTGCAGTGTAACTTCAGATATCTAATTTGAGACATCCAGGTTATAGTGTGTATAAAATGGCAGCACATGAAGGCTTTTGAAATGCTTGCAAGAAAAGAATCCATCATTGTTTGATAACACATGGAAATATAACACAAAAGTACTCTGAGGACAGTTCCAAGGCACAAATCTACCTGATGAGAGGTTGGTGGTGATTGGACCCATAACTGCAGATAAGAGGCCTAAATAACATCTTGAGTGACTGCGACCCTCATCATGAATATAGTACAGTAAAACCATGATATTATGTCCACTGTCAGGATCTTGATTAAGTGGTCGTAAGAATGATAGCAAGGTGGTTGTCTAAGTGAGGTGTTATATAAAGAGCAAAAAAGAATCGGGACTCATAAAAATTGGTTGTGTTTTGAGGTCATTAGGTGAGGCTTTACTGTATTCCCAGCCATCCCAGAAATGAATTAAACATGGGAAATTAATTTTTCTTTTTTCTAGTCAGGGAAATTAAAATAAAAATGTGTCAAATTATGGAAATGACAGGAATTTGATAAACCCAAGAGAGAAAATAGTCAGTCTTGTATCTCTGGTCTCATGTATAGACAGGATGTCCACTGGATTATTTCAGCTCTGTTGTTTGACACAAAGGTCAAAAGAATTATCCAGAACTTAAAAAAATTACCAGGGATGAATAAGGGAGTTTTATTTTCATGACATGCTGGGAGTTTTGTACAACAATGAATTATTATGTTTCTGAAACTGAAATATGATATTTGAATGTGATATTATCATTTGCTCTAGGTGACACCCAGGGTAAGCCAGGTCTGATTGTAGCAGCGTACGTGGTGCCTGCTGTGGTGGTAGCTGTCATCATCATCATCCTCCTGGCAGTTTACTACAAGAGGTGAGATATGTCAGTTGCAGTCATATCAGGGATGTAGGACTCCAGTTTGGACCTAGACTGAAGTCCAAACTCAGGTCCCCTCTATAGGGACATGAAATCATGAACTTGACTTGGTAGATCATGGACTTGACTTGGAAAGATCATGGACTTGACTTGGACAGATCATGGACTTGACTAGGACAGATCATGGACTGGACTAGGACAGATCATGGACTTGACTTGGACAGATCATGGACTTGACTAGGACAGATCATGGACTTGACTTGGATAGATCATGGACTTGACTTGGATAGATCATGGACTTGACTAGGATAGATCATGGACTTGACTAGGACAGATCATGGACTTGACTTGGATAGATCATGGACCTGACTTGGATAGATCATGGACCTGACTTGGACAGATCATGGACTTGACTTGGACAGATCATGGACTTGACTTGGATGGATCATGGATTTGACTTGGATAGATCATGGACTTGACTTGGACAGATCATGGACTTGACTAGGACAGATCATGGACTTGACTAGCACAGATCATGGACTTGACTAGGACAGATCATTGTCCAAAATTAGACTTGTACTCTTGATTCAGAGGTCAGGACATGAGATATCAGTTGAAAAACTCTTGAAAGTTAGACATTCAGATTGGAAAACATGCTATAGAGACAAATATGAAAACAGGGTTATAGGCACACCTGTCGAGGGTAGCCCAGACGGGGCTTCTGCCAACCAGCCGAAATCTAACATTTGCAACCCACTGACCGGCACAAATGATCTTAAAAAAAAGACAGCTAGCAGCAAACTTTGGTTATTTATTACCCCAAACTGCCTATATTTATACCTCATAAGTATGTTTTCAAAAATAAAACCAATTGAGAGCCAAAATATTCATTAAAAATTGTAATAACACATAGAACAATGCAAGGATAAAGCTTACACATTCCAAAATCACTTGGGCCCACTTGCTTCGCCAATGTCCGTAAATTTAGCCAGCACTCAGATTTGTCTAGCTATAATCCTGTATGAGAACTATTGATGAGATTTGTAAAATGCATGACAGTTTATATATATTTACCAAATTTTATCCCAGCATTGGGAGCTCAGTGTAATTAATAATTTAAATGAAAATGTGTATGTAAACTTTTATTTTTTTTTTTTTTTTTACAATATTCATTCAAAAAGATGATACACACGTACATATACATACATGGCATAACAAAATAAGCGATATACATAAATTAGTACAGGTACAGACAAAAGTGCATATTTTAGTCTTTCATATTCTTCTGAATGTAATGTTTGTTAAGAATAAAGGAAAATGTTTGTTAAGAACAGTTCATCAACACCCTCCGCTTGTTCACCAATACCTTTCTAAATGACAAATAGAGTACACATGAAAGTGAGCTCTTTACATGAGACATATGCACTTAAAAAAAAATAAAATTAAATAAACACTAGAACAAGACACATACATCGTGGTTAGAATTATGTTGAGATTTTGTCCATAATTTGTGACCATTTTTCCATATGTACATTCAGTTTTCCCTTCCTGAAGGCCAAGAGATATTTGATTTTATACACCTCTTTTAGCTTGAACTTTATAATTTCTAACAAATTAGGGTTATCAGTTTCCCTTTTAAGGAATACTACATATTTTGAAAATGAGAAAAATTGTATTATTAAGCCTACTGTTACTACTATCCAGCAACTGACCATACATAATATTTGATTTCGTAAACTCCGGTAAAATATAGCCTGTACTTTCAATCCATTTTTTCAACCTGATATAAAGGTTTTTTGTTGTATGACAATAGTAGAACAGATGACTTACTGACTCATTATAAATAAAACAATAACTACATCTTGGGCTGTCTATCAATTTCCATCTAAAAAGATTCTTATTTACAGGAAGATAATTGTTAATAATCTTAAATTGAAATTCACGTAGGTAAGTATCAAGAGTACATTGATAGACATTTTCATAAACATTGTGCCAATTGCTATATCCAATATCACCAAGTATAGTACTATTTGTCGGTACCTGATAAATTGTATTGATAAGTGCTTTGTACACCGAACGACTGTTCAGTTTTGACAAATCTAAAATATTATCAGGCACCATATCTGAAACAAGTCCATCTTTTATTTTTCTTTTCCATTTCTTCGGTATTGCACTAATAAGGCTGTTCCATTGAAGACACAATAAATCCTTTCGAGTAACTGAATAATCCTTAACAATTTGTTCCATTGTTTTAAAGTTACTATCACAATCTAACATGTCATTAATATATTGAACATTCATTTTAAATAGAGTAGGATTAAACACAGAATACCCATCAATCAATATGTTTCGATTATTCCAAATAAATTGACATCTGACATCCTTCTCTATTAATGTACATTTCCAATATAAAATCCATTCCTTAAAGCAAGATATATAAAATGGTGCACAATCCTTTGAAAGACAGTTGATATCAAAGTCTTTATGAATGCATTGTAATCCACCTACATTACTACACATTGCATTCAAGAGAATTTTAACAGTTCCATTAAACTTGTTTAATAAATTAACTACCCAAATTACTCGTTGGGTCTTGTATCTCATCTCTATGTGTGGTAATTTTAATCCTCCATCTTCATACATACCCACTGCTGTACTAAATTTCACCTTAGCTCGTTTGTTTTTCCAAGTGAATCTCTTAATTATTTCTTGAACCTCTTGCATAAATCCCTTTGGGGGGTCGAGCATATTCATAATATACAGTATTTTAGAAACTGCTAATGATCTTACTACCTCTAATCTGCCATATATAGTTAATTGTCTTCCTCTCCACAGATTTAGAACATTCTTCAAATTTGACAAAGCCCTATAAAAATTAAGCTCATATGATAATTTATCATTATATGTAAAGTGCACCCCTAATATCTTCATAGAACTATTAACTAAATTTATCCAGTTTAAATTAAATGGATCATCTGCTTTGTTTTTCCATTTGCCAATCCATGACACTTCCGATTTCCCCACATTCATCTTCAGTGATGAAAATGTAGCATATATATCAAAAATGGTCATGACTCTTCGCAGTGAATTTAAATCCTTTAAAAACAGAGTAATATCATCCGCATACATACACATTTTTATTTCTATATTCTTTATCTTTATTCCTTTTACCTCTACAGACATGATAAATAAGTAGGGGGCCAGGGGGTCTCCCTGCCGTGTTCCTCTGGTCAGTGTAAAATAAGTTGTACTGAATCCATTATTAACCACAGTACTCTGGACATTGTTATGTAACAGTTTAACCCACTTAATGAAAGACTGACCAAAGCCATACTTTTCTAAAACTGCAAACATGAATTCATGGCTTAAATTATCAAATGCAGACTCAAGATCTGCCCCAAACATAATACCTTCCATATTCTGGGTATCTGAATAATATAACACATCAGAAATCAAACGTAAAGGCTCACCAATGAATCTATTTTTCACAAATGCACTCTGATCAGTATGGATAATGTGCGGTAACAAACCAATCATTCTCTGAACTAGAATTTTACTAATTATTTTGACATCAACATTGAGAAGACTAATTGGCCGCCATGATTTTATCAACCTTGCATCCTTACCGTTTTTCTCCAAGAGAGTTATAACAGCCTGACCCTGACTGACACTTAATTTTCCTTTGTCATATGCGGCATTTATACTGTTTACCAACATATCACCAATCAATGGGAAAATTCCAACATAAAATTCTTTTGTCAAACCATCATTACCTGGCACTTTATTATTTTTCATATTTTTTAGAGCTTTCAAAACTTTTAATATAATCTTTATCTTCAATCAACAAATTATTGAACTTCCAAAATGAAGGGCCATGACGCTCATGTGAATGTGAAATCAAACGAAGGATTACAGCAGAATGATCTGTTCCGACTGCTGGAATTATGTTACAAGTCTTGGTAAAGGACTGAAGGGATGAAGATATAAGAAAAAAATCCAAACGTCTTTGTACCAGTGGACAAGTTGTACACCATGTAAATCTTTTAATCATCTCATTTCTTATGCGCCATATATCACACAAATTAAACTGTGCCATGGATGACAAAATAATATTGATAGACTTCTTTTTAAAATTATATATATTCCCTCCATTGCCATCTAAATCTGTAAAATGGAAGTTAAAATCACCACCCCATATAACTTGAGTGTCATTATCTATATCAAATACGCATATTTGTTCCAGAACTTTCTGATAAAAATTAACTTGCTGTGACTCTGTATTTGGAGCATATATATTTATTAGTAAGAACATATTCCCCTGTATCAGGCAATGAATAATTATGACTCTTCCATTTGGATCAATGTATGTTTTCAATTCTTTAAAATCAATATTATTTCCAATAAGAGTACAAACACCAGCACTTTTAGAAGTACAATTAGAAGAATACATTCTCCCTCTCCATTGATATTTCCAGGAATTCATATCTTGATCAGTTGAATGAGTTTCTTGTAAATATGAAATACCTTTGGCCATACCATGCTTATGTAACCAGTTAAATAATTTTCTCCTTTTATGGTAATCACGAATACCTCTGGTATTCAAAGACATAACTGTAAAATCTAAGTTAACGTCACCTACTGACATGAATTAAAGGGTTTTTTATGGTATATGTAGAGTGCATCCAGCCACGATGTTTTACACATAAAGCGACAAAACATGCATTATAACATAGCAATATTACAAACATAATTGAGATATAATAATAAACCAACTGAAAGAAGAAAACACCAACCCACTGTCCAATATTAACTTCTGTGGAAGACATCACTAAGTGATTCTCCATACTGAACTCTAAATATTTTGTCATCATCATTTTTTACAAACACTTTACTATCCCAGGTCCAGGCATCTTTTACTCTATCATCCTTCTTTACTCTGTTAAAAAACTTCTGCATGTCACTACACAAATCCTCTGTCAAAACAATGCCTGTGTTCTTGAGTTTTCTCCTCTCTTTCAGAATTCTAGTTTTGTCATCTCTTCTAACAAATCTAACTATTATGCTCCGTTGACTATCTTTCCTGTGCGGTCCTACTCTATGTGCTATGTCAATATCATTTTCATGAATATCTATGTTGAGTTTATCTTTGAAGATTGCCTTAGCAACATGTTTTTAGTTCTCATTTTTCTCTATTTCCGGAGCACCAATTATCTTTATATTGGATTTTCTAAGGTATTGCTCTGTATTCACAGAGTGAGCTTTGGCTGTTTGAGCAAGCTCAAGAGATTGTTTACATTTCTGTTCCAAAGCTCTGTTTTCTTCCTTTAGTTTCTCAATAACACCTTCAAGTTTCTGGACAGTAGTTTCCAATGGTTTTACAAATTTATCTTTAATGGTTTGTTCAATCTGAACAGTGACTGTTTCTTTTATCTCTTGGATAATATCCCTTTTAAAAGTATCTAACAGCTCAACCAGCCTGTCTTCTGTGACAGCTGCCATTTCCTCTAGTACACTATCCTCTGAGGAACTAAGACCTGTTTTACTCTTTTATAAGTATAAACAGAACCATCAGAAGAGGAGCTAGAAGTATCGGACCTATTTCTCTTTTTTTCTTCTAATGACATATTATTATAACACATACATATTTTGTAATTTCACTGTAGACATATAGGGTTGGTGTCAAGCTTCACTCAGGCACTCATAATGAAAAACCCAAGGATACACAGCTATAATACACAAGATACACAGGATAGAATGAGTGCCTCTGGGGGCCCTGGTGTGCTATTACATTGAAACCATTCAGGTGTGACGGCACCCTTTCATTGTAGAATGAATAGGCCCTGGAGAACTTCAATTCTGTTGACTTTATTCTCAATTTACAAAGTCAAATTATGCCGCAATTAAACTATTTGCACATAAACTATTTAAAGTACAAATTCACTAGATAGTTCAGAATTACTGGGCAAAAATTTGTGAATAGTACTTGCCTGGAAATTTTGAAATACCCAAAGAACGTGTGAGCTCATGAAACACAGCTCCTCCCAAAATAGCACACCAGCGCCCCTCGGCACACCAGCGCCCCTCCGCACACCAGCGCCCCTCATACAAATGCATATTTGCATTCAGACTTTGACTTGAGTGCCTTTGACTCTGACTTGGACTTTTACTGGAGTAGCTTTGACTCTGACTGGGACTTTGACTGGAGTGGCTTTGACTCTGACTTGGACTTTGACTGGAGTGGCTTTGACTCTGACTGGGACTTTGACTGGAGTGGCTTTGACTCTGACTTGGACTTTGACTGGAGTAGCTTTGACTCTGACTTGGAATTTGACTGGAGTGGCTTTGACTCTGACTTGGAATTTGACTGGAGTGGCTATGACTCTGACTAGGACTTTGACTGGAGTGTCTTTGACTCTGATTAGGACTTTGACTGGAGAAGCTTTGACTGTGACTTGGAATTTGACTGGAGTGGCTTTGACTCTGACTGGGACTTTGACTGGAGTGGCTTTGACTCTGACTTGGACTTTGACTGGAGTGGCTTTGACTATGACTTGGACATTGACTGGAGTGGCTTTGACTCTGACTTTGACTTTGACTGGAGTGGCTTTGACTCTGACTGGGACTTTGACTGGAGTGGCTTTGACTCTGACTTGGACTTTGACTGGAGTGGCTTTGACTCTGACTGGGACTTTGACTGTAGTGGCTTTGACTCTGACTGGGACTTTGACTGGAGTGGCTTTGACTCTGACTTGGACTTTGACTGGAGTGGCTTTGACTCTGACTGGGACTTTGACTGGAGTGGCTTTGACCCTGACTTTGACTTTGACTGGAGTAGCTTTGACTCTGACTTGGACTTTGACTGGAGTGGCTTTGACTCTGACTTGGACTTTGACTGGAGTGGCTTTGACTCTGACTTTGACTGGAGTGGCTTTGACTCTGACTGGGACTTTGACTGGAGTGGCTTTGTCTCTGACTTGCACTTTGACTCTGATGTTGTACACTCAACTGCAACACTGCATATGATAATAAACTTGGTGTTTCTTGATTAGGATTTCTAGGATTAACTTGATTTATTCAAAATTACTCATACACTCTTTGCACAGCCCTTTAACCATAGGCCAACTACCTATATCATATAAGCGCTGTTTGTTATGACCTTGTATCCTGAATCTCTACACCAGAGGGGAGCACTGTATTTCATCCAATCAGGTGAGACTCTGTGCTGGAAGCAAAACGGTATACCAGCCAAGCGAGAAATACACGAAGCCAATGTTTTCCATTTCGTTTTGAGTGACAGCTTATTGCCCCGGCGACAGTTTGAAGAGAATTGCTAAGAGAGAATTGCCCCACACGTGGTTTCTGGGCGGAGCCTGATGCCTGTCAAGTGTTTGTTGACTTGCATTTGGTTGGCTGATAGTCACATCAGCAGTGTTTTAAGCAGACAGGCCCATGTGCACCACCTGGTGTTTAAGTGCATCATTAACGGTCAAAGCAGTCAGCGGGAAAATCAGAAGCTTCCTAAGAAGCGCAAGATTTCTGCTGCCTCGGGAGTGTAAATTACTCATAGAAATACTTTGTGGTGAAATATGAAATGAGTTATGTTTTCTTTCAAGATTACAAATTATACAAAAATGTTTATAATAAATGTATTCTTGTAAAGCTGTGTTTTACATATAGATCTGTTTACTGATACAAACTAACTATGCATTAAGTCAAATATTTTTGTTTAATTTTCCAGAAAATGTACACAGCCTGACCACTACCGATTACTCCACCGAGCAGAAGAGGACACTCTTCTGGGAGAGGAGGAAGATTTGGATGACGACCCAATGATTGACCCCAACCCTGCGACCCCTGCTGGAGAAATGAACATGGCTGCTGAGGATGACAGAAACATGCAGCCTTTTGGTACCAGTGCATTTTTTGGTGCATCTTGGTCCTAGCAATCTTCTGCAATGGTGCTTATGCTTCTTTGCCTCCTGGTGGTGAAATTCAGTACTAACCAGGTTTTTATTTTGTAAAACATTTCCAACATAATTTCTTTTTACAACACCTTTAATTAGTAACAGGGCAGTGCCATCCTTTGCATTTCACAAAAAAATATGTTTATACTGGTTTAGAATTTGAATATACCTTTAATGAAAAATTAACCAACAGTTTAACATTCCTTGTAGCCAAATCATTTAAAGACCCTCCCACAAGTGTGTTGCACTTGCTACATGAATATAACCCAGTGTTCTGCACTCACGCAACGCATGAAAGGTCCATGGGAACATCATATCTGCCTGTCCTAATTTTATGAAAGTTTTAAACCAGCCGCATAATGCCTGGTCTAAAATGCCTTTGTAGTACACAGCTTGTTGTTTTCCCAAGCACATACTAAGTATTAAAATGACGATATAGCCGTTCAAAATGGGGAAGTTTATGGTAAATGCTGATAATCCTGTCTTACAACCTGTTCTAGCAGAGTTAGATAAAATGAGACAACTTTGATAGGTATGTTTAATTCTCACTACAAGTTGAGGATGATCTTTGAACTTTTGACTCATTTCTAATTCATTTTTTGTTGCCTCAGTGATGTTACCTCAGATTGCATGCAAATAATATTCAGATTTTAAAAATTCCTTCACTGTGACAGGAGGACACCCAATTCCACATTCTTCCCCTGCCTCCCTTTAAATGATGTGAATGAAGAATTATAAACTGCTAATACCTATATAGCAACTGTTAATTTACTATTTGATTTTCACACCCTTGTAGGATTTAATTCTGATATTTTGCACCTAATTTTGTGCTTTAAAATGAGCACACAAAACCAGCAGTAATACCTGGGGTCCTGGTTTGAATGAGCTAACATAGATAATTTATTTTACAAAATCCTCATCCTCAAGTAGACCCATAACAGCCTGAGAATTAACAGTCTGAATCATACCTAAAACCCAAGTTTTTAGTTTTCTATCTCCCGCATTACCAGATGATGAATACCCATGACCTGGTCTGTCTACTACATTGGTGACACATCATTCATAGAAAATATTCAAAAATATCAGTACGTTAGATACACTCCTCCACAATGGCCATACACTGCAGTCAATCCATATCTCTTTCGTTTAAACTGCTTCTTAATTTATCATTTTTTTTTATTGGGGGGGGGGGGGTCTCAGCACCAGGATTGGCACAGGTACAAGAATCTGACCAATAAGAGTGAGGTGTCCAGGATTTAAACCTTGGAGCTGGATGCACTGTGTGATACCACATTCTCACTGGTCTGATCACAGTTGTATGAGGCCAGGTGGTGAGACCCAGAGCATCTTACTTTACAAGCAGCAGTTTAAGTGAATGAGACCCTGAACGACTGCAGCATGTAACCGCCAAGTGAGGAGTATATCTGTTTGATAATATGACCCAACACTGCCAAGTTTGTAACACTTATGGAATTTCTCCATGTAATGAAGTCAGATATCATATTTTAATTTAGATTCTTACAGATCATTAAATATATCAGTTGAAGAAACAAATTATTGTTTCAGAGTTACACTACACTCCTTACACAATGGTCACCCTACATTCATTCTATAACTCCTTACACTTAACCACTGCTCTTAGTTGTGAGAATTGATACATATTGTCATGTTACAACCAATGAGAGTGCATTATTGCAAGTTTCAAATATGCTTGGTCCTGTAAAATCCTATTCTTGAGCAGTGGATACTTAGAACAATTCTAGAATGAATGTACATTGGCCGCTGAGTATGTATAGTGCACAGTTATGTTTGCTATAAGCCATGTGGATGTCATTGTAACAGCACGCGTACATCTGCTTTGTATGACTGTGATATTATATCCTCACAAAAACAGCTTTGACCACATGCTTAGTGTTAGTAACTGTCCACAGTTCTGATTGTTAGGCCAAAAAAATAAGGTTATGTTCTCAGGCATTTTCCTTCAGAAATCAATGTGGGCGGGCGTTTTTTTTTTTTTTTTATTTCTGTTTTTAGCTCAGCTGACTGTTAGTCTGGCTATCCGGTCGTCTGTTAGCAGGGCACAAATCAGAACTGCTGGTCCCAGAAACTTCTTAGTGATTATCCAAAGAGGTCAATAAAAAATCTCATAGGAAACCTGAAATTAGGTCACTGTGACCTGTATCCTCCGAGCTGTGGGGCTTGTAAGTACCCCCTAGAATAATAAAAAAAATTGATACAAAACCTCCAATATCATGATAATTAATGCATGGATTGTCATGAAACTTGCCTTGACTATTGACCATGACTAGTTTTGTCAGTTCCCAAAAAGTTGTGGCACTACCTGTATTTTTCATATTTTTACGAATGTTTTTCTATATTTTTACTATAAAATGACAACAACCATGTCAGTTTCTCAGCTGTGATTCCATCTAGTGTCCCAAAACCTGGTGTGTTTATTGATCACAAGTGTTCGTCTGTCTGTCCTTCCGTCCATCCACAAAAGTTTGTTTCCAGATGATAACTCCAGGTTGGATTGACATATGGATTTCAAACACAACTTACAAATGGCCCACAACTAAAGAAAAATCCTTTATGATTTTTGGGTCATGAGGTCAAAGGTCAAGGTCACAAAACTCACTTATTTAAAAAGATTAAGGCTGCATTTTAAACCAAGCGTTTCATCCCTAACTTTCTATCTTGCTCATTTAGTTGACTTGCAAGTATGGGGAGAACATAAATAAATTTGGGGTCACAAGGTCAAAGGTCAAGGTCACAAGGGCCATCTGTTCATAAAAATAAGTTTCCAAATGATAACTCCAGTTTAGTTTGACATATTGGTTTCAAATTTAAATTTTATATGGCTCACAACTAAAGTAGGAATCCTGTCGATTTTGGTCAAAGGCCAAGGTCACAGGACCTTTTTAGCTCAGCTGACTGTAAGTCATCTGAGCTATAGGGATCACCTTTTGTCCGTCGTCCATCCGGCCGTCCGGGCATCTCTCCGTTAACAGGGCACAAATAGTAACCGCTAGAACTGGAATCTTCTTACTTGACATCCTGGGAGGTCTATGGAAATTCTCCTTGTAAACCTGAAATTAGGTCACTGTGACCTATATTCTTCGAGCTATGGGGTTCCGAAGTACCCCCCAGAATAATGGAAAATTTGATACAAAAGCTCAAGTATCTGAACAACTAATGCATTGATCATCATGATTTTTTGCATGGATATTGATCATGGAGTGTTTCATCAGTTTCTGCAGACTGGTGGCGCCACCTATATTTTTTCGATTTTTATCAATATTTTTCTCTATTTTTGAGACCTCTTAAGATGCGGCCATCTGTTAACAGGGCACAAATCGTAACGACTACACCTAGAATCTTCTCTCTTGACATGCAGGGAGGCCCATAAAAAGTCTCTTTGGAAACCTGAAATTAGGTCACTGTGACCTATATTCTTCGAGCTATGGGGCTCAGAAGTACCCCCCAGAATAATGGAAAATTTGATACAAAAGCTCAAGTATCTAAACAACTATTGCAGTGATCACCATGATTCTTTGCATGGATATTGATCATGGAATATGTCATCAGTTTCTGCAGTATGGTGGCGCCACCTGTTTTTTTTTTATTTTTACGAATTTTTTTCTCTATTTTTGAGATCTCATAAGATGCGGTCATCTGTTAACATGGCACAAATCGTAACAACTGGACCTAGAATCTTCTCTCTTGACATGCTAAGAGGCCCATGAAAAGTCTCCTTAAAAACTTGAAATTAGGTCTCTGTTACCCATAACCTCTGAGCTATGGGGCTCCGAAGTACCCCCCAGGATAATGGAAAATTTGATACAAAAGCTCAAGTATCTGAACAATTATTATATTGATCACCATGATTCTTTGCATGGATATTGATCATGAAATGTTTCATCAGTTTCTGCATTCTGGTGGCGCCACCTGTATTTTTTCAATTTTTAGCTCAGCTGACTGAAAGTCATCTGAGCTATAGGGATCACCTTTTGTCCGTCGTCCGTCCGGCCATCCAGGCGTCTGTCTGTTAACAGGGCACAAATCATAACCGCTAGACCTGGAATCTTCTTACTTGACATCCTGGGAGGTCTATGGAAATTCTCCTTGTAAACCTGAAATAAGGTCACTGTGACCTATATTCTTCGAGCTATGGGGTTCTGAAGTACCCCCCAGAATAATGCAAAATTTAATACAAAAGCTCAAGTATCTGAACAACTAATGCATTAATCACCATGATTCTTTGCATGGATATCGATCATGGAGTGTTTTTATCAATTTCTGGAGATTGGTGGCACCACCTATATTTTTTTTATTTTTTACGATTTTTTTTCTGTACTTTTGTGATCTTTTAATATTTGGTCATCTGTAAACAGGGCACAAATCATAATGACTGGACCTAGAATCTTCTGTCCTCACCTCCAGGGAAGCCCATAAAAGGTCTACATGGACACATGAAATAAGGTCCCTGTTACCCATATTCTGTGAGCTATGGGGCTCTGAAGTACCCCCCAGAATAAAGATTTGGTCATATATTAACAGGGCACAAATCATAATGACTGGACCTAGAATCTTCTTTCTTGACATGCAGGGAGGTCCATGAAACATCTTGGAAACCTGAAATTAGGTCTCTGTTACCCATATCCTTCATGCTCTGGGGCTCCGAAGTACTCCCCAGAATAAAGATTTGGTCATCTGTTAACAGAGCACAAATTATAATGACTTGACCTAGAATCTCCTTTCTTGATATGCTGGGAGGCCCCTGAAAAGTCTCCTTGTGCACCTGTAATTACATCTCTGTTACCCATATCCTTCATCCTATGCGGCTTTGAAATACCCCCCAGAATAAACATTTGGTCATCTGTTAACAGGGCACAAATCATAATAACTGGACCTAGAATTTTATTTTTTGACATGCTGGGTGACCCCTGAAAAGTCATCTTGTAAACCTTGAAAATAGGTGTCTGTTACCCATATCCTTCATGCTACAGAGCTCCATAGTACCCCAATGAATATTGGATGATTTTATACAAAAGGTCAAGTTTGGAAAAAGTATTTCATTCAAATTTGACATTCAGATGATAAAATTACTTTTGTCAATGTCTTCCTGGTCAGCTGAGCGTCATGACCCCTGGGTCACTTGTTTTTTTAAAGGAATGTGTATGCATTTCAAGCCAAACTTTTCATCACAAACCTTCCATTTTCAAGATATTACTCACCTGCCAATAGGAAAATATTCTTTTCGATTTTGGGGCATAAGGTCAAAGGTCAAGGTCACACGGCCCATCCATTCACAAATTAGTTTATGGATGATAATTCTGCTTTGGCTAGACAGATTGGCTTCAAACTTGATTTATTAATTAACCACCACTTAAGTAAGAAACATTTTGATTTTCAGGGTCCTGAGGTCAAACGTGTCACAAGACCGTCATTTTGAAAAATTTCTTCAAAATATCCTAATAGACAAATACAGCTGAGCGTCAAGACCCCTGGGTCCCTAGTTGTATGTTTCAATAAAAATGTGAGATGATAAGGGAAAAACATGATAATAACAGATTTATTTTGCTAAACAAGTAAAAGCACTACTTAACAAAGGAAATTTTATCAAAATTGTATTATTTTTATCTTCTTGAAAGAAATGTCTAATTGCCTAGAGCTCAAAATTGGAAAGTTTCTTTTGAAAACCAAAATAAAAATTTTTGATGCAGGCATTTAAAATTGACATGGGCGGTGCCTGAACCAAACCTTTCATATTTTTGGCCTTATTCTTTGAGTTTTTTTTCTTGTCAGTGCGCTTAAGTGTCTCTTGTACACACATTATGGTTGTATACCATACAAAGTCACTCATGATTGGTATTCCTTAAACATTTTGAGATGGTATTTAACATTTCATTATGTACTTTTAAATCTGAAGAGCCTGCCTGATGAATAAAATACATGTATGTCTGTGAAAATGACATTAAGAACCTTAAGTAATTATTGTTAACTACAGTGGAACCCCACAATTACGACCACCCTTGGGACTGAGCAAAGTGGTCGTAATTTGGGGGTGGACTGAACCAGTATATAAATAAACTGACAGCCATCTGTCTGATAAGGCAAGACAGTGTGTGTGGGATTTGCCCCAATGCAAGCTTTATTTATACATTTTACTGACTTCCTAATACTCAGTGTAAGGTATGAGCACATATAAGTATTAACTAGGTCGTCAATTCGACCGATGAGGATAGAACAATATGTGATGAGTAGAAATACTAAGCTCTCACCCCGCACTAAGGGTAGCTGTAATACAGGTGATCACAGAGGGGCATTATCCATCGCTAGCCTAAGACCCCAGGGCAGAGTCAGGCAGACTGGCTCATTAAGTAATCAGGCCGATGGTTACCCTCATTGATCTACCGGTATTACGTACGCCTCAACGGGGACACCGATTTAGAACAGATTAACACTTGAGTTTGGAAACCTTGTTACCCTCTTTGATCTGTCGTTTAGGTGCCTGTGGCAATGCGCAGTAATGGACTTGTGACAAATGTTGTTTCAGTACTTCCCGATGGTGGTCGCATTAGCATGGTCACATAAGTGACTGGGGCCAGGAAATCTTGTCCTAATTCTGAATTCAGGGGTGGTCGTAATTTTGAGTCATTTATAAACATAAATAAGCTAAAAAAAAATCGGGACCAAGCAAAGTGGTTGTAATTGGGGGTTGGTCACAATTGTGGGGTGGTCGCAAGGTGGGGTTCCACTGTATATATTTGTTTTGTTTGCAGTTATGAGATAGACATTTAGAATAGTTTAGGAATTTAGAAATTGATTAATAAATAAATATTCTAATAATATTATATGTGTTTATTTTATATGTATTACTGGTAATCTGACACTCACATTGTATGTTATGTTTTGCAGGTAGATGATCTGATCAGATCATAACATTGTGTTATAAGTTTAGCTGTTGGAGGAGATAATCTGATCATAACATTGTTTTATATTTTGCAGGTAATTGAGATAATCTGACACTAACATTGTTTGTTATGTTTGCAGGTAGCTGATCTGATCAGGTCAAACCATTGTGTATAAAGTTAAGCTGGTGGGTGAGGTAATTTGCTCATTACATTGTGTATTATGTTTTGCAGGTGGGAGGTCCAGTCTGGTTGTGATGGCTTAGAATGAAGATCACGCTGTGATAAATGTCACCTTGACTGTAATGAACCAGTTGCTATGGAGACAAATATCCACCTGCAGTTTAACACATGTACATAATGAAACACTGACAAATCTGTACCATTCACTAACAGGTTGAATAACATACGCAAGTATTCCTTAACCTCATATACATTTAGATCTGAGGAATTATGATATTAGAAGTATACTGCTGAACTTGTTGTTTAATTGGATGTCTGTGGACCATGTTTTTCACATGGGCCCTTTACTGAATTGTTCAGCCAGGTAGCTTTTTCTGTAATAATTTATTTCATTTAATGGAAAACTTTTTTTTTTATCCTGAATGTTTTACCCTAGACACCTTTGTTTGAACTGCACTCATATATTGGTCTAAGGCCAAAAAAAAGGCTGGGTTTTTACCCACTATTTTTTCAGATATCAGTGTGCGAGGGTAATTTATTCACCCTTTTTTTGTATGTTTCAATAAAAATGTCATCTGATCAGGACAAAAGCATGATAATAACAGATTTGTTTTGCTAAACAGATGAAAACACTACATAACTAAGGAAGTCTTATAAAAATTGTATAATTTTATCTTCTTGAAAGAAATGTCCTAGTGGCTGGAGCTCAAAATTAGCAAGTTCTATTGACAATCATAATCAAAATTTTATATCTTGTTATATATTAACTTCAAATAATTTTAGTACCTAATGGACAATCTTTCTTTTACAATATATTTGTAGCATTTAAAAGTGTATATATTCAGGTTCTGCTTTTGCAATTTACTGTATGCTTGGGAGGCAGAGGTTTATCAATAACCAGTCATATCATATTTAAAAAAAATTAACACATTCTTCTAAGGATAAAATGGCTTGTTCAAACAATGTTATCCTCTGGAATATCTGAAATTTAGCGAGGGAAAGGAAACTACCAAAATATGTTCTTAAGACTTAAATTTTGACTTGTTCACTGATGCAGGCATTCAAATTATCAATGGCAGTCATCAATACAAGTGTTCAAGTTTATTACAAAGTTATATTTATCAGTCCAGGTGTTCAAGTTAACCACAACAGTTATATTTATCAATCCAGGTGTTCAAATTTACTACAACAGTTATATTTATCAAGCTGAATACATTATAAACAAATTTTATATCAGCTGGCACTTGAAGCACCTTAAATGTGTAGCTCACTATGACAGCAGACTGATAATCATACTGCCTTCATTGTTCGCCTCAGTAATACTTCAGCAGTGCTTCAAACACTTTATTGCCTCAGTATGTACCACAAAGAGGAGTTGACCAGGGGCGGATTAAGGATTTAGGAAAAGGAGGGATGGGGGGTTCAACCCAGGAGGACTTAGGAAAAACCTAAAAAAAAGGTTCCCAGGTCTGGAAAAGGGGGTTTCAGGCCACTAAATTTTGTCTGAAACTTAAAAAAGGTTGCTTCGGATGAACAAGGGGGTCTGGACCCATTCCCCCCCCCCCCCCCCCCGGATCCACTTCAGTTGAGTGAATGTGGGTAATAGCTCTTTTGTCACAGTTATGCACAGACTATAATATGTCAAAAATGGCCACAGCTGATCTCAGTAATTATAAGGGTGTGAACATTCTATGGCCTGTGGTACTTTGCCACCATAATGAATTGCCCGTCATACTTCGTATGTTTAGTTGTATTTCTAGAACATTTGGAATGTACATTTTTGGTGTTTCTACAACCTGGCCAGTTCCTCACTTTATTGCAGCATCATAGCTGTGAAATGTGGATTTGTATTTAAATATTCTAAAATTTTATCAGGAAACCTGGGGTGGAATGGTTTACAGCCCAGTCAAGTTTAACCTTTACAGTGAAATATCTAATGGATGTATCATTTGTAGTGTTAACTATTGTGCAATAGGCCTATTATTTTTTTATTAGTTATGAACCTTTACATATTAAAGGCCTGTCTTAGTATGGGAACATGGAAGCACTAGTGATAGAGATACAAATACTGAGGTGGGAATTCTCAGCTGTAAATTCTTAAAAGGCCAACATTAACCCACCGGTTAACATAGAGCAGTGAACAAATGTGTGTTAAAAAAGCCAAACAGCATAAATTATAAAGGCACAACCTAACGTGTGTTCTAGGTATGTTCTTTGTAATGATGTGAATATAACGCCAGATAATGTACAAGTTGTCTACGAGTGTTTTTATGGTGATGCTTATCATGTCAAACATGAAAAATATATGCTGCGGTTATTTAAGGATGACTTGGAAAACAAAATAATATATGCTTATACATACATCTTAGACATATATATATTTGTCTTTATAAGTATTTTATACTTATACACATAAAAACTTTGTTATTCATATATAGAGCAGTTAGAACTTTTAATTATTCTAAATTTGTACTTGTTTTCCCCAAATGGAATTCAATGATACTTTTTGTCAATTTTCTGTTAATTTTCTCAAAATTTATGTTATGCACTTGATAATTGCTATGGAAACCATCAAATTCCATGGAATTTACAAGTTTATGAGACACCGCAAACTATCAGAAACATGCCAGATTAGGTAACTTTGGGACCATTTATAAAGCTCTCTTGAAATTAAGTATCAAAACTGTAGTCAGTCTTTTCCTTCTTGCCCTGTACATATTACACATGAAATCCAAAAGGACACATGATAATACGTCAGTTGTATCATATGGTTACCTTCAACCTCTTCTTGTATAATAGTAATGGAAACAGGCCGTGGACCTACCATTCATGATAAAAAAGATGCAGTATGAAAGACCTGCCCCATGGCCATTCTATAGGCCTTCCCGGGGGCAAGCGGCTCCATTCAGCTTAAAAAATCCCCCGGGCTTGTGTATGTCCTTGATCTGCCAGCTGCCAGCTATATCCTCTGTGAAATACATCCAGCATAATTTTCCCCAGTGGCAGAGTCCCCTGAAAATGTACCCATCAGCCAATGTGGGCCGCCAACATCAGGGGCTGGCTTTTTAAAAATGCCAGCCCTGAATCCATGAGAGGACACAAAGAACTTGGCACCCCTCCATGTCACCAAAATTAAGAGCCACTCGCTGACATTTGGTCAGGTCTCTTTTACCCAAAAAAAATGTACTGATTTACGTGACTAAAATAAATTTTAAAAAAACTTCATAAATGTGCAAAAGAATCTAGCATGTATCAGGATTTCAAAGACTGTATCATTTTGATACCACTATATCAAACTTAAGATTTTACCATCATCATAAATCCATTATGGTCTTACCGAAATAGTGGAAGAGAGGGGTTTATAGCCTACAAGCACCATATATTATAGATAGATATCTGTGGCTTAGTATCACACAGCCTTGCTTTAAATACCAGCCAGGTAACTATGATAAACAGGAGCGATGCCAGTCTCTCAAGGATTTGAAAAAGCCTAGAAATTAGATAGTGATAAATCCTTAATAATAATAGATAATAATATTCCATATGTGATTGTTTCATTTTTTTGTGCAGTTGTGAATATTATTAACATGGAATGCATGGGTCATGAATCTACTCTGTCATTTTATAATTTTTATATTTTGTGTTATTTTCAGTTTTGTTTGTTCACTTATTTACCAATACCAGCGCATTTTATATTCAAAATCTTTCAAAATGCGCTCATTTCTGCATTCTGCAGAGCCACTGGTGACCGTTTCTCAGTCTTCCTGTTTAGTTTTTGAGATTATCTTTTGAGAACCAAGGCCACAAGGTATATGCAGTGTGCACCTGACATGCATTTTCCCTTCTGTTGATGTCTGGTTTGCAAGGACAGTCTCTGTCCTCCTAACAGATCAAGTGGGAAGGTTAATGGTAATAAAAATTTGTAATAGCAGGGATCTGGCAACAAATCAACTGAGAGTTGTCAATATTACTCAGGCAGCACTGGTTTCATCAGTAGAGGTTTTAATAGACAGGGATTGTTGTACAGCTTGAAAGCATGATCTGACTGCACCTTTTATTATTGATCACATTAATTAAAACTGTAAGCACAGAGTTATTTCAGCACTAGTAGAATCATCTGCCTACACACACACTTTACAAGTCCTTGTCCAAAGAGCTGGCAGTATGGCAGTATTAAAGAGATTACTAAATGTGTGGGGGTTTTGGATTCCAAGAATGGTTAATTGTACATCATTCTTAAAGGTGTATTTGGTAGTTTGTGCAGCTGTGTGTTCTTCAGGGTATAATTTAATCTGCATCACTGCTGAAATTTTATCTAAAGAAAACATATTATATTAAGCATATTATATATAAACTATGTGTTTCTGATGTTATTTATATCAAGCCTTTTATTGACCATTTTAGAAATACACAGTCACTCTGTGGAGTTCGCACCTCTGGCAAGGCAACATCCATACTCGATTTACCCCTTATCATGTTCTGCACCAAAATTCAATTTGGATTTCTCTGGTTTATATTCCATTGCTTTACAAAGTTTCTTTGAAGAAGTAAAGCTAATATTCCATATGCACATGATGTGGCATGTGGAATGTGTGTTGAGAGATTCATATATACTGGCACGGCAATATGCATATTTACTATGTGTTGTCTGGGATAAAAAGTCGACAAAAATTGCTATGTGAAGCGACTTATTTTATTTGAAAAATATTTCAGTAAATAAAGAATTTTCTCCGCATTCCATATGCTGGATCCGCATTCTGTGGTTATGGAATATTAACTTTATTCAGTAATATCTGCATCATCTTATTTACTAATAACAGGCAAACAAATAATCAGACATTAGTAAAAACATAACCTCATTAGGAATTCTGCTGTACCAGATCTTGCTAAGCATTACATTGGTCACATGGATTGGTCAGTGCACTGTTTACACAATTACTCTTACAGTTCACCATACTTATAGTTCAACACATATTTGTACAGATGGGCAAGTTGTAGAGACTCTTTTCTAAATGACTTATAATTGTACTTGTTATTATTACATGTTTATTCATGTACTGGTTGTTTAGTGCAAGTTATTGCACAAGACCTTAACCTTACAGCGGTGTACTATATATTCTATTCTTGCATTTTAAAATTTAAATTTAAACTGCTTCCAGTACAACTAGTCAGATTGCTCAGTGGTGGGAGGCCATTCATTATTGATGTTCTTTGCTTTACTTTGTGTATAGTTAGGCTTTTGGGATAAAGGTTTTTGCACATGTTATTTAGAATTATTTTAATAATTAATAAATTATGGGTACATTTGCTTGTTCTCACAATTCTTGTTAAGATATACAAAGTAAAAACGTATTTTACAAACACATATGAGCACAAACATATCACCATGCATGCATGTTGATCTTCGAGTAGGCCTTTTCCACCACACTGGTGACATCTATTGGTGAACATTGACACTGAGTGTTAGGGTCAGTCATACCCAGAAAAAAATATAGCATTTGTTATATCTCTAATAATAAAAGTAAAAACAATATATATTATATAATATATATATATATATATATATATATATATATATATATTATATTAAAGGCAGGGTTTCTGTTGGACCTCAGTCCATGTGTCATGTTTCATTGAACAAAACCCACAAAGTTGGCTCACTGACCCTTATGTATCCGAAGACTCTTACAAGCAGTTTGCATGCTTGTAGGAAAGCTTTTTCAAAAGGTCTAATATTGCACTTACACACTGGTCTGAATCTATACAGTTATTAAGACCATAGAAATTGGATCTGAACAGAATTATATTTGAGATTTATTTGAGATTTTTTTGGTTAAGTTTGGTCAATCAGGTTTATTATATAGGAGAACAAGATCTGATCTGTATATAAATACCAAGCATAATTAGCATTATATGGAAATATGTGAAATTTACCTGTTAATCTACTTTCAAAGTGATTTTGTATTGTCTATGTACAAAGTGTGCACTTCAAACACTCCAGATATTTTGTGGACTCTGTGATATTAGTGACTGTTACAAGCCTACACATTGTGCCTAATGTCCTCACATCTGTGAATAAATGATCATATGAAAAAAACAGTGTTGTTATTATTGTGGAACTCTTTATTAGCTCAGCTGATTGACAGGCATCTGTACAATAATGTATATGATTTTTGTCTGTTCACCTGCCTGGTCTGCTGAGTAACAGTGCTCAAATGAGGCCAAGCACGCCCAAACTTAAAATGCTGACGTCCTTTTTGGAAACCAAATATTAGGCATTTGTGACATACAGTGTAGATGAAATATGCATCTGAGCAACTCAGGCTAAAACTTCACAGTTTGTTTTAAATTAATACAAAAAAAAACATTTCCCAGGATCATCCACAGAAGACTGCTGCTGCCACGTATAATTTATCTGTTTTTTTATACATTATGCTTTCATTTTTGTGGATCACAGATTACATATATTATTCTAAACTTCAGATCTGGAGTTTCCAGGAAGTTCAAAATTAACATGCATATTGGGCCTTGTGTTCTCTAAAAAATCAAAATTACTTGACTTTGATATTTTCATTGTTGCTGGGCAAAAACACATTTCAGCACCCGAGAACTTTAAAAAACTCTTAATTATAAAAATACATGAAAAAGGACATTTCTTTGGAACTGCTGGACAGATTATCATGAAATTGTGCTATAATTGTGTTTAAAGAATATGAAAAGCTATAGTCAAATTTTCATGCAAAGTCACTGTGAAAAATAAATTTTTTTTTGGCCTTAAGTACCTGGTAATACTGGTATATCAGATTCCCCTTAGAGCCTTGGCCCACTATTTTTTTCGTCCAATCCCAAATTTTCTCCTGGAGCAGTTTGTTAGCGAACCTGTGAACTTGTGCAATGGCACAGCGGCTTCGGTCTGCCATCCCTTTAACCCATGCTGTCTCAAAAACCACCAGAGCTAGTAGCACCACATTTTGTGGAAGAATCAGTCACATGTCAAACTTTATTGGATTTACCTTATTATTTTTGCTATCTGCATTGACTTAAGATTTTATAGAGAAACAGCTAAAAAACCTTTAAAAATCTTCTTCTCCAAAACTATCCAGCCAAATTGTTCAATATTTCAGAGAAATGATCCCAGAAAAAAATCTCATGTTTGTTTGAATGGTTCCAGTGATTTATGGCCAAGTTACAGGAAGCTGAACTCCGTCATTTTGCCAAATAAGGATACTAAAATTACAATCTCAGAAATGGAAGGAGCCATAATTATCACCAAATTTAATGCAAATGTTGGTCACGAGTTATATTTGAAATTGTGGTATTGGCGGTGCCACCTGCATCGACCTTTTTTGTACCAGGGTCATCAGTCACCAGTACATTAACCCAAAATTTCTCAGGAATGTACAGCGCCAGCTTAATATTACAAAATTTTCTGCAAAAGACAGTCACATGTCAAATTTTGTGGGATTGAGCTTTTTGTTGCGCCACCTGTATCAAGTAACATTTCCAGGTAGAAAAGGTAGAAAACCTTTGAAAATCATCTTCCCAGAAATGGTACAGCCAAATTGTTCAATATTTCAAAGAAATGATCCCAGAGATAAGCTCTCTCAGGTTTGTTCAAATTGTTTGGTTTCAATGAATTTTGGCCGAGTTACAGTAATTCTAACTTAAGTCATTTAACCATGGAAGCATACTTACATTACAGTCTCAGAAATAGCACAAATTTTTGTTCAGATGTTGTTCACATGACTCATATTTGTAATTGAGTTTTATGTGGTGCCACCTACATCAAACTGTTTTTTACTGACAAAAACTACATTAGAAATACTTTATGATGAAACTCAACCGAATAGTTTTATTTTTCACAAATATTATCTTTCTGTAGGCATTTCTGTTGTATAAGAACAGATATGGTTCATTGATTTTTTTAGCCATAGAAAATGTAAGTTGGTCTTGTGGCCAAGTAAGCCTATATCAGGCTGAGGGGATACAAGTCTTCTCTGCAATACTGTTGTTTCAAATTCTGTAATAATGTACAAAAATGATATTTAGGTGGCCTTGTTCATATTTACTTAAATTATGGCTGAATTATTGGATTGCAAGGAAGGACTGCAAGATACTTATGTAAATAAAGCTAGTAGATTTCTTTGTATTAACAGACTGAGCTCTATGAGCTGTACAGGCAATATATATGTTTGGTGTCCATATCCTACTTAAGTATTAGATAAATCTATTTCAGATATGGCAACAGGGCCAGTTTCAGTCTGAATTTATTAATAACTTTGTCAGACTTCCAACTGTATAAGATTTGGCAACAGGTCAAGAATTTACTCAGAGTAGCCATATAGAGGTCAAGAGTTCACCAAGTGCAGTAATTACACCTTGCAATAGTTCCGCTTCACCTGGGGAGCAAATACCTTCCACAGCTGAGTTTGGTCAGCCCAGTGCACCTAACTCAAGAGAAGTTGGATGTATCAGCCTGAAATATTGGCCTGTCCATGTATCTTTGGTTGCTTTTTAGCTCAGCTGACTATAAGTCATCTGAGCTATAGTCGTGGTCCATTGTCCGTCGTCCGTCCGTCTGTCCGTCCGTCCGTCCGTCCGTCCGTAGATGTGGCACGTTTTGAAACCGTAAGACCTAGGAATCCAAAATTCAGCATAATGTTAGATGTCCCCAAGATCTCCTACCAAGCCGAAAACTGGGTCTTTGCGACTTCGTTCCTTTGAGAAATTAAGGAAAAACCTCAATTTTTTATTAAAATCCTATTTTCACACTTCAGGACTGCCTAATATCAAAACCACTCATCTGTTTTTCCTCATATTTACCATAAATAATCCTCTATATGGTTCCTATGTACATGCCAGAAATTGGGTCTGTATTATATAATTTAAAAAAGTTATGGGCCCAAACATAATGCATTTTGTAAATAATCAGGAAAAAAATTTGATCACTTAACACAAAACTTGTTAAAGCTAAGCACTTTTTTTCCAGTAATATAACTTTTATTAATCAAAATTAAATTGTATACCGAAAATTTGATCAAAATCTTTTAAATTTTTTTAAATATTAGCAAAAATAAAAAATTGGTACCTTAAACTTTGCCCAACCGTGACCATGGCACGTTTTTTTCCTGTAACTGCTGTGGATTTAATTTTCAAAGCATGTTTTTGTTAGCATTTCAACTGTTAACATTTAAAATTTGAAACCAGTTGATCAAAAACTGTAGATTTTATTCAAGTTTTCAAGCACCATGTCACATATTGTTTACATCAACCTAGTGTTATGCAGTTTGCTAGAGCTCAGCTCCCCAGCTTCAGCTCTAAGTTCCTTAAATTAGGCATACTGTAAGATGTCTCCAAAATCCCCTACCATGCCAAGAATTTGGTCACCAGAACTTAATTCCTTTGAGATATTAATGAAATACTTCATTTTTTTCATTAAGACCCTTTGTTACACTTCAGGACTGCCTAGTATCAAAACCACTGATCTGACTTTGATCATATATAATATACATATTTTTCTATACATTCGCTATGCACATGCCAGAAATGATGTCAGTATTGCGTAATTGTTTTTAAGTTATGTGCCCAAACAAAATTGACTTTGTAAAAAATCAGGAAAAATATTTACTCAGGTTTCATGAAAATTATTGAAGCTAGAAAATTTTTTTTAAGTATATAACTTTGTTTAATTAAGATTCAATTGTATACCCAAAATTAGATCTGTATTTTGTAAATTTTATAAGTTATTAGCATAAACATAAAATCAGTACCTGAAATTTTACCCAACTTTGACCATGGCACATTTTTTCCCTGTGAGTACTGTTGATTTAATTTTCTCAGAATGTAAACATAAGTATTTAATGTGTTTAAATCTGAAATTTGAAACTAAAAGGTTGAAAATTAGGCTAGTTATTGAATTTTATCTTTAGGGTCTATTGTAGTCACTTGCTTTGTTCCAGATGCAGGTAGGCCACTCCAGGTCACTGGAAGTCAGCTATGCCAGGGTTCCTGATTTGTTTCAGTCACTGGGGGAGATCCCCTGCTGTGACAGGTGTACAATTGTTCTCATATCACACCCCCTCCCCCCCCCCCCCATGAATATATAAATATACATTTGTATGCATGATGTGGTGTTACATGACAAGATTGAGATTTATGATGATGCAATTTAGAATTATGAATCAACGTTTATATTCAGAAATATATGTTATATTGGAAATGTATACAAATTAAACTTAAAATAAAAAAATGAGGATCTAATACAAACATGTGTTCATTATTTTCGAGCCTCAGCAGAATTGGAGATCAGGCTTTGTTTGCCCTGAATGTTTATGCAAAAGTGTTGTTAATCCCATCTCTTCCCCCCCCCCCCCCACCCCCGGCTGTCATTGATCCCTAGCACCTCACCGTCACCTGTGCACTGGGACATTAGTTAATATTGCAAATGTGTACAATTTTTTCAATTTGAAAGATAATTGGATTAGAAAAAATTAAGATCTAATATTGAAACATATTCTTGCCCCAGGAGAATGGAACATAAAGTGATCAGCTCTTGTCTGTCCATCATCTCTCAGTTATCATTAAATATATATACTAATTATGAAATTTTTCCTTTAAGCACTGTTGAAATAACTTTCATATGCTGTATGTGTATGGATTTAAGCCATTAATGTCTGAAATTTGAAAGCAACTTATGTATTCAGATGTGTAATATTGCAGATGAAAAACTTTAAAATATTAAAATATATTATCAGCGTTGTTTGTCTAACAGTCTGTCTGTCCTTTTTTAAATATTATGTAATTGTGAATGGACTATTTAATCCTGTAAGTATTGTTGAATTAAGTGGAAATCCTATATGTATATACACTATGTTAATACAGAGATGTTGTAACTCCCATCATTCCAGCCCTCCACCCCCCCCCCCCCCCCCAACCACCACCACCAGGTTCTTGCATCTGGGGACTGGAGACATCAGTTATATTTCAACTGTATACATTTTATAAAATAAAAATACATATATTTAATAATATATATTATGTAAAATAGATCCAATTGAGCAAATGTGTAAACTACTGAACTGTCAACAAACTATCAAAAAGCCAGCCAGTGATCATGGTAATAATATACATCTTATGTTCACAAACTGCTCACATGCTTCAATTTTGACATTAGAGAATGCATGGTTTGGTCACAAAATATTATTTGCAACAATTTCTCACTCATCAATACAAACCAATCATGTCAACCAGCCATGGCATATATTACCTTTTCATCTTAGACTTGATCTCCATTATTATTTTAGATTTTTACCTTCAAGGCCAACTTCAGCTAAGCACAGTGACCCATATTTATAGCACCATGTCTTGAATGTTTACATCAAGTCATTGGTTAACAGTGTTCCAGGCTGTTACATAACACCTTCACTCCTTGCTTACTGCTTCTGTGAGTGTCTGGGTCAGGCTGGGTCAGGCAGTAATTACCAGAGAGCCTTTCTCCTCTCTCTTTCCCTTTCTCTCTTTCTAGCTCTCTTTCTCTCTCTCTCTTTCTCTCTCTCACCCCTATGCCTCCCTTCCTCCCTCCACCCCATTAAGTTGACAGGTACTATAAACCTAATTTATTAGATATATATGTTGATGCAATAAAGAAATGTGAATCAACTGAAATATTCTTATATATATGTTATACTCTAAATGTATAGTTACATTTTCAAACCTGGAAAAAAATGATGATATAAAAAAGGGAATTTATGTAAAAATTGTTCATAATTTCCTGGCTCAGAAAAATGGGAATTAAAATTATTTGCTTTGTTTCTCTAGCTTTCTTGCCTGTTTTAAATATTTAATAATTATGAATAAACTTTTTTTTCCTGTAAGCTCTGATTAATTAAATTTCATATCCTGTACGTATATGCAAGGGTATTGTAACTCCCACCATCCCCTTCCCCCACCCCACTAAGTCCTTGCTCCTTCGCACTGTCAACAATAGTGTTATTGCTATAGCATAAAATTTAATAATTTGAAGAAAATATATACAGAGATTCTGTGAGTGTCTGGGTCAGGCAGTAATTACCAGAGAGCATTTCTCCTCTCTCTTTCCCTTTCTCTCTTTCTAGCTCTCTTTCTCTCTCTCTCTTTCTCTCTCTCTCACCCCTAAGTCCATGCTCCTTCGCACTGTCAACAATAGTGCTATTGCTATAGCATAAAATTTAATAATTTGAAGAAAATATATACAGAGAGACAGAGGCGTTGTAACTCCCATCGTAACCCCCCCTCCCCCCATCAAGTCCTTCCGCCTGTGGTGTGGGGATTTTATAGCAACTGTATACATATCATAAAATAGAAAAAACAGTTTAATTAAAGTTTAAATTTAAAAAATTGGATCTCATTAGACAAATGTGTAAAATGTTGAACTGTCAACAGCCTGTCAAAAAGGTATCCAATGAAAGCGCAAGGTCAGATCTTAAAATATTATTTGCAACAATTTCTTCAATCATATCAACCAACCGTGGCCTTGATTACCTCTTTCTCTCAGACTTTATCTACATTTCATAATATTTTAGATTTTAACCTTCCAGGTGTTTAAGTACTGTTGAATGCTCCCTCCCTCTCTCTCTATCTCCTTTTCTCTCTAAATCCAACCCTCCTTGCTGCCCACACTGTTTCCTTCTCCGAACCCCATCCCAATGTCAGCCTCAGTAAACGAGAACAAGTTGAATCAGATATATTCATATTTTTATATATTGTATAACTGTTTGTTGCCTATATACGTGCCAGAAATTATGTCAATATTGTGTAATATGTAGATGTGGTGGGCATCAATATAATGTACCTAAGAGATATCATGTCATACAGTCACAATTCATAAATCCACTCTTCAGCATAGTTAATAATAACATTATATATGTCAAATTGAAATCTTGCAGACTTCTATACACTATAGATCCTTCAACAAATAGCCTTATCATCATTCTACCACTGCTTAGTGTACTGTCATTGCATTCATATTTGCTCAAATATATTGCTATTTTCAACAGCTCCCAAATAAATAAAAAATAAACCACTATATTTACTCCATATTAATCCATCAGTCAGGTAATTTCATACATGATTTACTCGCATATTATATTATATTCCTTTATAATAGCCTAATAGGTCCATGATATTCATAAGGTTTGTCGACTAAATATAGTATCACAATGGTGATACATTTATAGTTCAATCATGATCAGCTGAGCGTCGTGACCCATAGGTCCCTTGTATTTCATTTTAAAAAATCATATGATTCTCTTGTTATTTTTAATAAAAATTATATTTGGGACAATATTTGTAATTTTTTTTAATTAATAGTTAAACCCTTATATATTCTGCTTATAAGTTATATTGCCAAGTCAAAATCTGTGTGACAATAGTACTCCATTTGTTAATAAAATAAATGAAATCAATCCTCTTCCCTGTCTCCAAAGGTACTATCAAAATCATACATAAGCTAAACAACAACAACTCATATCACAGCTTATATTTATTACCTCACAAAACCAGCATGTGCCTCATTTCTAAATAATATTTTTTTATCATATATAACAGCTGAGCGTCGTGACCCATAGGTCCCTTGTTTGTACATAAGACTGATGTCGCCACCTGAAATGAATTTTTGCATTGTGGATGTCCCTGCTGATTTTTAAGGAGGGATTTGATATATCATCCTGAAATACATATCTATACATATCAGATGGCTTCGTTGTATACAAGGCTGGTGGCACCACCTTCAAGTGTTTTTACACAGTGTATATGTCCCTGCTTATTTCTCAGGAATTATTTAACAAATCAGCCTGAAATTGCACATCCTTTGCATAGCTTTGTGGTAAACAAGACTTGTGGCAGCTTTAGGTTTCGTGCATCTGTACACATAGCTCAGAGTGGTATCTGCCTGAAAGGTTGGCTTTCTCATACACAAGACTGGTGGCACCACCGACAATCATTTTTGTGTTGTGTACAGCAATACCAGTATTTCAGGAGTGACATTTGTGTAATTGGAGCTTACACTCAGGTTCAAAATGTTTAATACTTGCATTGTACATATACACTTCACACATGTACTTGGAAAACTAGCAAATGTCCAGAGGGCTGTATCCCCTGCCTAACGGGGGTGAGAAATGTGTACGCACACCATCACACACAGACACACAAACTCACAGTCACAGAACTGACCTAGAACACTTTGTGCAGGCCTAATCAGAGAACCTAATCTGCAGCCAATACAGAAAGTGACTTATAGGATGCACCTACTATTATAATTAGAAGCAGATCCCATTAAAAATTTTAAGAAATAGTGTCTCATGTGAAACTTAAAAATTTTGTATAAAAGAATTCATAACAAAAGTACAACAAACGTGCATAATTTGCCAGTTGTGTATCTGATAACCTCTGACCTAATTAAATATGCATGAATTTTAATGAGAATGTAATTCAGATGATAAACTATTGGTAAATATATTTATTGAGATACATAAAAGATGTTTGGCAAGTCTCAATGGTTCCACCAAAGTTGGCGAACCTCTGACCATTTTTAAATATTTGTGGATATTGCTGGAAATTAAATTAGGTGGCATATCATACTGATTAATATTTCTGCTGAGTTTGATCAAAATTCATTGTATTCCTCATAAATTATCGCTGCAACACCACAAAGTAGCCTTGTGACCTCTGACCTTACTAAATATGAGGGGGTTTTGCTTATAATCAAACATGGGTGAGATAATTAATTGTTAAGTAGTTATGGTGAGTTTTTGTAAAAATCCATTATAGCCCTGGTAAGTCATAGCAGCGACACTAAAAGTTAACGGATGGATGGATGGATGGACAGAGGGACTTTGGGTATACCATATTATGTCCCATCCTAGACAGGCGTATAAAAAATCTAAAAACCATTAAAGTGTGACCAAAACCTAATCCACTCTGAAGACCCTTCAGATGTTCCTGCTTCTCTAATAAGAAGTAAATCCTAGTGAAACTATTTGAAAAATAAAGTCAAATATGAAATGTTAAAATTTTGCATAAGAAATTCCTAAAAAAAAATATATTCAAGTGTGACTAAAACTCAATAAGCTCTGAATTCCCATTAGACCTTTTGAGATATTGTGTGGCATAAAATTGTTTACGGATGGACAGCTAGACGGAGCTAATCACAATATTCCCTACTCTGCTGAGGCGGGGTATAATAATAGTCAAGCATGTTATCATGGAAGCATTGTATGTAGAAGCATTGATGTAGATCTCACTGCAAAGGTTCACATTAGGCCTATAGGCCTTGTTTTATCAAAATCTATTCTTTCAGGAGAAACCTTTTCAATATTATCCCAGTTTAAATTCTTTTAGATAGTCATCTTGTGTGACAGCTGTAATTTGCTGAAATTGGCATTTTCAGTTCCTTCATTTCATGGTCACCTAATCTGCTCAGTGCATGTCCAGCCCATGGATCCTTTGGGCCTCTGAATTATGTAGTAGGACAAGGGTTTGTGAATGGCTTATATATATCAAATTGTTTTCAGCAGATATCATGCAGGTTTTGCAAAACTTCAGGTACAGTAGGGTAAATTTTTCCCTGGGTATAACACAGGGGACAACCTCCTTAAGGTGGTGATAAGATAGTTTACATCCTTAATTTATACATCCTTTTTTAATAATTTTTTTTGGTATATCCCTATTACAATAGATGATCAGGGTTCAAGTTTTCCCCTATCATCTCTGTAGATTTTTTTATGGTGAACAGAAGCTTTGTATGAAAGATCAAACACGAAGCACTTGTGAGCGCCTAGTTGGGATCGTTTGTACTATTTATATATAAAATTGTTACCGTCCATTGGACCGTTTGTATAAATTTTACTCATATGATTATATATAAAAAAATATTTTGCTTCTGCCAAGTGTTCTGTTACTGTCCATGGGATGGTTTGTATAAACTTAACTTGTATTATAATATATAAAATTTTGCCTCTGCCAAGTGTTCTGTAACTGTCCATTATAGTTTTGTATAAACTTTACTAGTATTATTATATATAAAATTTTGCCTCTGCCAAGTGTTCTGTAACTGTCCATTATAGTTTTGTAGGAACTTCATTCGTATTATTATATATATAATTTTGCTTCTGCCAAGTTTTCTCTTACTATCCATTGGATGGTTTGTATAAACTTTATTCATATTATTATATTGTTAGTCCATAGGTGTATAAACTTTACTTGAAATATGAACAATTCCGATGGCACTGGTTGGGATAAAAGACCAAGGGACTAACCATTATATCTTACAGGTTATCAGGATCACCATGCTTATTTATGTAGGCCTGAAAGTGCATGCGCGATCTATTGACCTTGTGGACTGTGGCACACATTTTTCTGTGCAATATTTGGTCTCTCATTATTATTTATATGGCAAGACCATTATTAATAACAATCTTTCACAATTTCCACTTTGTCAACCAATCTGAAACCACTACCAGTGACACTTTCACAGCCACTCACAGTTCACTTGTAACACTCCCTTATATCAAAACAACAGGCCAACATATTTTGACATTTTTTTTATTACTAGGCATCTGTACAGGTGAGAAACACAAATTAGGATTCCATGATGGACTCCTCTGTGTGCTTGCCAGCCTTGACCTTGTCCGCCACCTGTCTGGAACGAGCCTTGCGCTCCAAGATTCGTTTTCTGTTGTTGTCCATTTTAAGCTTCATGATCACCACCTGCAGTACACAGTACACACACAATGCAGAAAGATTGGGAATAAGATGACGAAAAGCAATATCTCAAATTTTAGATGAGTTACAAGATCATCAAGATAACAGGATTCACATGTAAATAATACCATGAGGAAGAGACCAAGTTTTAAAAACTGACCTGGGATTAATCCTGATTTAATTAAAATTAAATTAACAGGATCTGATGAACTAAATTTAATTGATGAACAAATGTTCAAGCTCTCAAAGATTTGTTTTGCTCATTATTTACATGCTTGGCAGATTATACAGTCGATGTTTGGCAGAGGTCAACTTAGGCCCAAAAAGGTTTGATTCTCAGGCACTTTTTTTTTGGAAATCAATGCAGGTAGGCATTTTTTTTACCTTTTTGTATATATCGATAAAAATGTCATATGAGCAGGGAAAGCATGATAAAAACAGAATTTTTTTGCTAAACCGGTAAAAACACTACATAAGAAAATAAATTTATCAAAATTGTATTATTTTGTCTTTTTGATCCAAATGTTCTAGCAGCTGGAGCTCAAAATTGGTAAGTTTCTACTGAAAATCAAAATAAAACATTTTTTTATGTGGGCATTAAAATTGATGCAGGCTGTAACTGAGAAGCATATCTTTTTTTTTTTTTGCCTTATCCATTCAATGTTGGTCAGAAGTCAATCATCCAATCATTTAAATTGAAAAAAAAATATGAACTGAGCACAGATCTGATAAAAAGTTCAAGTGTCAATTTCTTTGAAGAATATTAAATCCAACAACTAAACTTTAGATCTGAAGAAAATAAGCTTCCAGCGGTTGTGGAGTATGATACACTGAAAGGAGATAGCACCAACCTTGTGGCTTAAATTGACTTAATCAACCATAATATGGCAATCTGGTGACCTAGATATGTAATACGTTGAATGAATACTTGAAAGAAGAGGTAAATGTATGCTTTATAAGGAAACAGCTCTTCTAAACCAGTGTGAAGAACAGAACCAATTATGTTGCACAGGAGAGAAGATAAACATATGCCCTTTGTTTACAACTACTCACTGCCTTTACGTTTTCAAGCTATATAAAAAATTGTCATATTTATTTTGTATATGACACTTGATATGTCCTTATTCAGAAATGTGAAAATAATTGCAGGAATGTTTTGTAGCGAAGTCTCACTGTTTAATGAATGACCTGATACCAAACTATTTTTATAGCTCCACAATGAAGCAAAGAAACAATATTCCCCTTGGTTGGTTGGTTTGCCTGTTAGTAGCTTCAAGCAAAACACTGACAGATTATGAAATTTTCCCCAAGAGCAAGGGTAACACACAAGGATTCAAGGAATGATCTATTACATTTAGAAGGTAATTGGGATAACCATATTTATAATTAAAAGGATAATACATCATTTTGACACAGGGCTCCTTTGTCCTTGGTAGAAATCACCCATTTATAGGTATTACTGTCATCTGTTGGTCTGGCACAAACTAACTGAACCCCTGTTTGTGAGAGTGATAGTGAGTATATCTGATTAGAAACTCCAAAAATGCTATTTAATTGCACAATATAAGGTAGCCACAAGAAACACAAATAGCAGCTAATGAGCTACATGTATTATTAACAGGTAGTGATAACTGTTTTTCAGTTTCCTTTTGTTCGTACCTTTGATGGATGAATACCAACGTAAACCGTGGCACCGTTGGCCTTCTCACGCTGGATGCGCTCAATGTGGATCACAAACTTCTTACGGTATACTTGTACAACTTTGCCGACTTGTTGTCCCTTATAGTGGCCTCTTACCACCTGTAAAAATAAATTTCAAAAATGTTCACATCTGAAGCAAGTAAGTGGGGCCTTAAGTCAATATATGAAAACACCACCTTGAAAAGGTCTTCACTCAAGCAGCAATGACTCACACTGAAGTATAGCCAGTTTTACTGCAATAATTAAAAGATACAATTAATGGCATTAATGTTCACTTGGTTCCATTATAAATTATATGGATCATTCTGTATTCTACCAATACTGAATAATAACCACTTTTATCATGAATAAATTGTGTTGTAAAAGGCAGAAATAAAATGTTACATTTTGTTCAATCTGACAGCAAATTGACCCCGTACCCTGCATGTAAGGCCCTATTTGCCGACAGGTGGTAAGCAAAATGCAACGCTGGCTCTAGGACTGGTTGGAGACCTGTTCCTGTTTTGCTGGAAATTTTTAACATGGCTACATTAAAATAGTCTTATGTAATAGTAACTCGTAGCTACAGTTGTACAGTTTGACACAATCAGGGGTGCAAGCACTAGTGTGGTGCGGCGAGTCTACTTGAAGGATCATACAACAACCCCAGTAGGAATTCCATACAAATTTGGTGGGCAGTCTATGCAAATGAACCTCTCTCCCCTTCACAAGCAGCTCACTTTTGAGGATAAACCCTAATATTAATAAACATCCTTCCTGTCATACATTGCAGTGTTTATAACCAATCCTAGTGGCTGATACACCCGGATGATGTCAAGAGCCCAGGTGGAGAAGAAGCAATATCTCATTTTATTTACCATAAATGCCCATTCTTTCAGCCATACTGATTATTAGGCAGTAATGTTGGTCCAAATGATGTTGAAACATCTGTATTAATAGTATAATGGTTTATTTGGTGTCTTCATGCTACACAAGAAATATGTGATCCATCGTATTTTAAAAAGTTCTGTCCAACAATCCGTGAGGTAGACTCCCTCTGTACCACGCAGTAGCGCTAGCACCCCTGATGGTGTCAGATGGTCTAACTGTAGCTAAAAAGGTTGATGAAGAAGAATAAAGTAGGAACGTAACATGATCTGTTATTTAGCAAGAGTATTTATCAAGACACTTATCAAGACGAAGGTCAAAGTTCAAACCAAAAGTCACATACCTGAACTTCATCATCCTTTCTGATGGGCATGCTGCGCACGTTGTACTTCTGGCGGAGATCCTTGGACAAAGGTGACCCCATGAGTTTACGACGGATATGAGATGGTGCGGTGAAGTGCCTCTTGCGATTTTTCCTCCTTGAGGATGACACCAGCTTGTTGAACTTCATTGTGCCAGATCTGAAAAGATTAAATTAAAATTAATAATGATTGTAAACAATAACATGAGCACATACTTGTTCAATGGATTTGGGATGTTCGAGCAACAAATTGAACTGCAGCCTGTACATGCCACAATACATACTTGGTCAATGTTGCTTAAAGTAATGTATGCCCTGTTTGACACCCATATGTCAACTGACCACAACACTAGGCAACACAAGGGCAGTGAGAATATTTACAATTAAAAATATGTGTATTACAGTATTAATACTAGCCCATAAGAATGAACTCAATTGCTTTTTTTCAGTGACTGACGCATTGTGGAGTCCATAGATTGTACCTGCAGTTAACTGTGATTATAACACTCCCTACACAACTGTGAGATTAAACATATATCCATTGATTAATGTTCAGTACATCTTAGTGTATTGTATATTTGACCACTAGAAAACAGTACTGTTCTCTTCTCAGCCCTATTTTGCACCAAGGAAGTTAAAATATGAACATAATTGTACACAGGCCTAAAGCCTTATACAGGACTGCCACCAAATGCAAGATGTCTACTGGGGCTGTTAATGCTTCAATTCTCTTTGGACAAATACTATCAGTTGTTGATGTTAGAGGTGCTTCATGCTTTCCAGAATGGTTATTTTTTATTACAGTCCTTTCGACATACAATATAATGTGAAATTGGTATGTTAAAACCATAGGAAATATTTTTATTTAATTTTCTTTCTAAGAGTAACAGATCGTATCATGTTATAACCCCAGTTAGCCCTTTGGTGGGCCAGCGACGCAACAGAAACCTGAAACCTGTTGCGTCAACGTCGGCCGCTATATTAATACTTGTTCTTGTACATTTCAAATTTAACCAATTTCTGGCATCCTCTGTACACGAATCAATTGTGCAGGATTCCACCAAAAGAAACAATTTTTGATTTGTTCTCTTCCATGATAGGTGTAAAAGCAGTTTAATATTGGTGGTTTTATGAACAATTGTTCAACGAGAAAGCTTTTAATTACTATTCAATTCAAACATTTTAAAAGCAGTTGCTTGGGACACATCTGGTCATTTTTTTAACGGAAAACCAGATATAGTTGACTGCTATATGAAGTTCAAAATTCGTAAAAACATGCCGATGACAGCCGTCAGTGCGCTACATGAACCACGTACTGATGTGAGAATGCTCTTTAAAAGTAATACTATCGGTAAAACTGGGCTGAAACAGCGACAGGCATGATGGCAATACATGCTAGCAAGACATTCTCAGCAAGCGACTTTATCTCAGTCATCGTATATATCAGGACAGCACAGGATTGTTACAAATCATGTTTATACCGTGCTTTCCAACACACGAAACATCGACCGATTCATGTGGATATCTCATAACATCGACCGATTCATGTGGATATCTCATAAAACTGTTCTCTACATCCACTATACCGAGGTTTTATAATTAAATTATATGAAAATATTCAAGGAAATATACAGGACGTTGGTTGTAAACGACAGATTTTGGTTGATGTGGGCTTTAGGAGGAGATTTCGTGTGATTTTGCTGGGCAACATCAAATCAGACTCGCCTTTACTATGGCCACACCGGAAGAGACCGTACTTAGGGAATGCTGGGAAGGGTAAGGATCCTAAAAGCACTATTTCTCTCCCTCAGGCTGTCTCTGCGTCCAAGATTTTCAGATGAATTTTAGAAGATTATGGTTCGTTTTTGCATCAAACTATATCACCCTTCGTTTATGAAAATAGTTTTACGTGCCCTCCGAAACTAGTTTTTATTAATTATCGCCACCTGGTAGTATCACCTGTAACAACTGATTGTTTCGCCTTCTGACCTGTGGTGTATTTACTCCCAGCTACATTAAATAATTCATATGTATGGGAAGTCATCAATTTATTTAAGTACTACATAATAATTTAAAAATATAAATCACAGTTTTATCAGCTGGTCCGGGCGTAAGCAAACAGTGTAGAAAGGTGAAAAAAGAGTCAACTTTGTCGAATGGGATCTGTGATTAATAATTTAATCACCAGATGTCGCAACATGTAAAACAATCAGGAGACTACCGCCGCGCCGACACGAGCAGGGATTCATTAGTTTAGGGATGTAAGAGCAAATAATAATAATAATAATAATAATAATAATAATAATAGTTATAATAATAATGATAAAATCAAAATATATCAGACTATATAATATTCTCGGTTAAATTGTGATTTTAATAATTTTTTACCTACTGAGTCTGTAAAGATAACACTATTTCTTTTAACCTTACATCTTTTATCTATAATATAGAGACTCTTTCTCTGTTAGGATAGTTAGGAACGAGGATTATTATCATGGGGATTCAAGGATCTCTACTGAGACACATGATGAGATACTTCCGTATCTGTGTTTCATATTTTTTTTCTAAAGTACACTTTTTTTATTGCTTGAGTATGAAATTTGTAGACTGAGTTGTTTGGAATTACCATGTTTTGATACGAATATCTTATTTAATAATTAAAGGATATGATAATGTAAATTATGTTATTAATAATGGTATAATAATATAAATGATGTAATTTATAATTGTATAATAAAATGATACAATTAATAATTGAATAATATTAATATTAATAAATGTGAACATTAATGTGGTGATAATTGTATATATAGTAATTATTATTATTATTATTATTATTATTATTATTATTATCATTATTATTATTTTTTCGACTTACAACTAACTAAAAATATACTTTGATAATCACTAAATACATTTGCTACTGGGTACTCTGCATGAAACCTTTGTAAGTGCATGAGACAAATGACGTACATGCATTTGTTATCTCAAAGTAGTTCGCAGAAATGGACGGTCTCGTGACATCTGTTTGTAACGGTTGTAAGTTGTACCGTCCAATCTGAAGAATTCAGGTACATGTACAATGCATGTACAGCTGACAGACGATGACCCCCCCCCCCCCCGAAAAAAATGAAGGAAGTTTTTTTTGTGATATTGCCTATAAATGCCCCAGACGCTTCGGACCAGGTTTTACCGTGATACATGCTTCATGCACGTACTGCCAATTCTTCTCCGCATTCATTGATAAAACAAAGCTTGAAAACTATATAAAGGTCATCCATATTCGAACTTGACTTAGCCCTTCATAAGTTGCATAAATGCTGCAAGTTTGATGAGTGCGCCTGGAATTCTTTTCGAATTATTGCGAAAAACATCATTTTAGCATTATCGCTGCTGTGACTTTGAAAAATTCATCAAAGTCATCCATGTTCAGACATAACTCAGCCCTGCGGAAGGTGCATCGATGCTGCAAGTTTGGTGACCGTACCTCCAATTTTTGTCGAGTTATTAAGTTAACATCATTTTAGTATTATTTCTGCTGTGACCTTGAAAAATGAGTCAAGGTAATCAATGTTCGAACCTGAACTAGCCCTTGACCAGATACATCAAGGCTGCAAGTTTGGTGCAATACCTCAAATTCTTTTCGAGTTATTGCGTTAACTTCTTTTTGACATTATTGCCGCTTTGACCTGATTATAAGTGGCGCCACCTGTGCAGGGAAGAAAGGTAAGAGATCAACCAAAAATGAGGGCGCAGCATTTCACATGTGACCCGACGTTAAAACTGAGTTTCGTAAAATTATGCCCATGCAGTGATGACGGAGGAGGACTCCGGAAACCTATACTATAGTATGCGGCGACGGCGGAGCCGGCGGGGGCCGGCTGATAACATAATATCCGAAAAACTCTGTTTTGGCGGATACCATTTGATGGCCAATTGTCTGTTATATATTTAGTGTTAATCCCATCTTGCTAAACACTTCTTTGTATTACCTATATACTCCTTAATCTTACCTTTAATCACAGAATATTCAGTATAACTGGTATTTTCCTTAACCTGACTTTGCCTACAGTTCGTAACATTGCTTGTAATGGTGCGCCAGTTGATCGGTTATATCGATGATTGGTCGTTTTCTTTCATAATCGATCAAATTGATTGCGTTCTTGCATGACCGATCACATACGATTATTTACGCACACACAAAGAAGTTATATTATCTCCAAAAATTTAATCCTGTCAGAAATATATGAAGGACGGGGTACAATTTAAAGTAGTGATCAACATGAAAACTGACCCATGCATGTGTAGCGAATATAGGTGTAAACAACCCAGCCAACATGATGTACAATTTATTGAATTTTCTATGTCAATAGTTTAGGTATAATTCTTTGTTATATAGAAAGTACATAGAATAATCGATTAATAATCGCTGATCCCTCGTTTTATTCCTTTCAATCATTGGACATGATGTTACAGCCAATTTTTACCCCTTCCTCTCTCTCTCTCTCTCTCTCTCTCTCTCTCTCTCTCTCTCTCTCTCTCTCTCTCGAAGATTACTGTAGATTGGTTGTCTTGGTTTGATATATTGTGTTGCTCAAGTACCATCGGATATCCTTGCTTGTCTAGAGCACACCAATTCCTGTTTATTTTATGGTCATGATAAATAAAATCTAATATAATCTTAAAATCTGTATTTACAAGTAGCAGCAAATTTATTTTGTGTTCTACAGACTACCAAATAGACATACTTTTCATGACCTTCGAGAATGTAATTTAAATCAGACCTATGTTTATAATTTTTTAATTCAGTTAAATTAAGCAAATGAAATAATATACATCATTATTATACATTTCTCTCCCCGTTCACTATCTGAAAACCTAACTTCTATGCAATTCGTTCTGTGCAAGTATTTTTTTAGATTTCCAAATTCCCAGATTTTCGAACTAATTACACTGCATGTGATTCCTGATATCAGATAGTGTAATACTTTAGTTACACTGCAGATGGCGCCACATACAATTACCATACTTCAGTTGTATTTTCACTTTTAATCTTTGACGTTTATCTGTTAGCAAGGCATATTACATATTTTAGGTTAGGGTTCAGAAAGGCTCATATGTAAACGGAAATTTTATCTCTCAAATGTGGCCGTATGGATAATTTACTCTTGTTTACTCTAATTACGTGTTTGAAGTCTCATTACTACTACACAGCTCCATTTTCCTATTGCCATAACATTTACCTTGCTGCCGGTACCCTAATGATCGTATTTACAGGGACTACAATTTGGTGCCTAAACACGGAGATCTCCAAACAGACGTATTATAGCTGTTATTTCATAACATTGATTTAAACACTGGCCACACAGCAAGCGAAGCCAACCTTGTTTGTATATAAAATAAGTCTTGCGTCAAACATAAAGATTATAGTTGTCTTGCTTGTGTTCATCGTATGTTTATTCTCATCCCCCTAGTCACACTGAAGTCCTTTTAGTGCGTTTTTCTTGATGTTGAAAATAAAATAAAAGGCATCTATTCTAGGATATGTTTAACCCATCCTTATACACTTAAATAAAACTAGATAGTAACCAAACATGCAAGTTTATCATTGATACAAATATTAGCCTACTTTTCAGTGATGTGTCAATAATCCATTATACTGATCCATTATCCTTTATAATCGCTTAAATTGGTTGTATATTTGCAAAACAAATGATGATGTTTGCGCATTCAAAATGTCTAGTTATCCGGATAAAATGTAGTAATTCTATCAGCGCTATAAAAAAAGTCGGGTCACAAAACAGCGAAATGCTTTAACACTTAACCTTCTCCACCGAAAAATGTCAACAACCCAATCATTACCTTGACTTTTCAGCGTAATTTAGAATGGATAATTTAGGTATATTTAATTATATACACACAGTAATATAGAAGGTATATAAAATTATCGATTAAATCTTTTTTTGTTTCAGTAATCGAATATGATTTCACTTCCAATTTCTACCACTTCTAATCATCTGCTTTTAACACGTGTGGTTTCAATGCTTGAAAATACAATTTATCACGTACAGCTGTAGCACAGGTACATATATATCCACTCAAATATTATTTCGGACAATTATAACTTGCTTTTTTTGCTGTTACTTTAATGAAAATTAACAATTAACAATTGCATTCACATGTAAAAAAAAAATCTAAAAAAAATTTATTCTTAGATGGAACAGAATATTTATTTTTTCAAATAACAAGCAAAATGCTAATAATTAAATGCTTTCCCATTACCCGTGAAAACACCCCTCATTTGGGACTTTTACTGTATCGACCAATAGACCTTCATTCAGAATTCACTTAAAAAGGAACCGTAAACTGCACTGCAAGTGCTGTCCAATTAAGCATGTGACAAGGACATCGCTGTACACAGCTGATAATATTAACATTAAGCTCCGAATGAATTAACACAGAGGACAACAGGAGAGTCGGGACGTTGATGTCAGATAGATATTGTGGATATGAGGATTAAATATACATCCACGTATCCACCAGACACTAAAATCTAGTCTCCCATATATTCACCAGACATCCATGCACAACTGGCTACCCAAGTATCCATCTGACATCCATAATTGGCCAACTCAGTATATCCATCTGACATCCACAACTGGCCAACCAAGTATCCATCTGACATCCACAACTGGCCAACGAAGCATCTATCTGACATCCACAAATGGCAAACCAAGCTAGCTTCCATCTGACACCCTCAATTGGATAGCAGAGTATCTATCTGACACCTACAATTGTCCCTCAAATTCAGTGGCGTAGAAACGTTTTTTTCATTGGGGGGTATGCGGTACAGGGGGGTGTCTGAGAGGGGAAACAGGAAGTTTTTGGGTTTTTTCAAAGTGAATTGGTGCAATTTGATGAATACTTTAAGTGAAATTTTGATTAAAATGAACGTACGAGTTACCATTGAATATGACATCTTTGTTGGATAATGAAATGATATTTTACAGCATTTATTTACTCACCTTATTTTCATACTTTTAAATACATCTGCTCAAATACGAACGATAAGCCTCTTAGTGCCTTTTTTGCTTTGTTCTTATTCCCATAGGCATAAACATGGCTTCATAGAGTTAGAAACATTAAAAAGCAGCAATGAATAAAGTAAAGACAGTTATAGCAGTTCCGTTTATTTATTTTGACATGTTGGAGCCTAACAGACACAAAAAAATGATATTGTACACTGTAAAATATGTCCCACATAAAACTGAAGATAGACACCATATCTTGAATAGTACCGGTTTAATGGCTTTCTCTTGGCGGCAAACTTGGCTCTTGAGTTAACATTATAGTTTTGGAAGTGGCAGACGATGAGGATGATGTTCGCTGTTTTTTTAAGTATTTAACATACTCGGTTATCAGCTGTAGATGTTGACCCGGCCTTTTTCCGTGGGGGAATGGACATCTGAAATGGACAAACAACAATTGTTACAGAACCTTATATAAACAGATCACGTATGCGTGATGAACACAGATTTTGTAATGGAGATAAAAAAATCAGATTCTGTACCACTAGGCAGCGGGAAATGTATAGGGTAATGAATAAAGAAGTCAGTGTTTTTTTGTTAACAAATGACTATAATTTATTCCTAAAACAACACTAACAATACAATACACTAAATCAATACAATTATACAGTAAAACAGCGTTATAGCAACAAGTCAGTACAATCACACAGAAAGATAATGGTACAGTACCTGGATACCAACACCATCACCACGATAAGTCCTTTAAATGTAAACTCCCGGAGAATGACAGTCCTGTGGAAAGTTTTTGCAATATCCAGAAAAAAAAGAAGTCCAAATGCATAAAATCCAGGAGAAAGTCTTTGAAATGTATAATAAGGATAAGGTCTTAGAATCTGACATACGCTTCTGCGTCCGCTGGAATCTGCTCTGCTGTCTGCTCCCAGGTTCTAAACAACTGCCCCTTTATATAACTTTACACCCCAAATCTTTCACTTATCGAACAGTCTATATGTTCTTGCCCGATCACAGTAAACACGCGCTTTAGGAATTCGCTAAAAGACATCGCTGTGTATCTCCACACACCAGGCTCATCACGTGACCCACGACCAGGCGTGAAAACCTAAGGCTCATATAACGAGAGTTTAACCAGTACGGATTAAACTACACGAGTTACGTCTGTGTCACACAATAAAAGGAGCACCTATAACACAATGAACAAGAGATTATAACTTTCGCACATAGGCCTACCTCTTATAAAACCTTACCCATGGTGAAATAAAAGTGAAATGAATACCCCATGCATCAGATTTTCTGTCGGGTCAAGGGCTACACGACTAACTGTTGACCCAAGAATCTGTCCATATTTACCATGCATATAATAGGCCTATAGGCCTGTTAGGCCTTCCTCCAAATCCCTGAAATTATTTCTTCCTGAGCTATTCTGTATGGTGATTGATAGCAGTCGCCACAGCTACTTGTTCAGAATAATTTCGGCCAAACCAAATTATCTAGCTAGGCCTTGGAGGTTAGCCTAATTTTTCCCCTAGTAGAAATTTAAGCCTACCGTTTGCGTGCCTGCACAAACCTGCACGCTGCGAAACTTGATGGAATGCGATATAATGCGCATGTGAAGCCCATGTTATACTACCAAGTCGCTTGACGCTAAGCGACTTTTTCTGACCTTCTCACTAACATCACTAAAAGTGAGTATAAATTTTCCATCTTTTTCTCGATTTGATATTATTAACTTCAACCCAAATTTTAACTTTCCTTAGATAAAGAAAACTTTCTTTTACTTACCTTGGCACTGGTGTCGTGATGTTCCTTTTCACAAAACTCAACCTGTTGTCCTCTCCGGTTGTGTCCCTCTGGATGTTTTTTTTTTTTCAAATTTACAGAACGATACAAAGTTGAAAATGTTCCTTGCTATTTCGTGAGTTTTTCACGACCAATTTGTTCCTCATTAAAATTAAGTCAACATATATATACCTATCAAACTTAAAAATGCTTCGATTTTACATAAAATAACTGATGTCAGTGTACACAACCCTTCAGTGTGAAAATGTGCCTTGTTGAAGGCACAAGATCTGAGGACAGAAGTGCATACCTTAGCCTATTGGTACCAGATAATTCCTATGCTATCCAAATAATTCTGTCACCAAAATTATGCTATTTCTCATTTTTGGTAAACCCATAAGACATTGCAAAATATTTCTATTATCAAGATTTTTCACATCACTTCCATATTATCTCATTAGGGAACCTATTTGAATTATTGGCAATTTATGTTAACTTTTCAGTTTGTTAAATTCATTCTTCCAGTTCAAGCAGATGAATATTAACAAAAGGAGGATGTTTTGTGAAGTTGTATACATTGAGCCATTTTTTAAATTTGTTGAATAAATATCTTAGGAAAAAATATTCTACAATAATTAAGTAAGCAGATTTTCTCTACTTATGATCTTGTAAAGCATGTAATCTTTTATGTTTGCTTATTAGATGATGGGTTTACAATTTGTCTATGATAATGATCAACGGCATCCAAAGGGTTAAAAGATTTACAAAATAATTGGTTTCATTCTTTGATTTAGTTCAGGCAAAGGCGCTGTTAAGCCAAAGGTGACTAATGTGGTAACTTATTGATTTATGTTTCTTCAGCATATTTGTTGGTGTTCCTCTTCCACTGTTTAAAATCCAAGCATTTTGATAGCAATAAAAAAAAAGACATCCCATTTTAATTATGAATTCTGTGGCAGGGTTTTAAAGTGTGAAAAAACTGAAAATCCCCATTTTATCCTACACACAGTCAAAACATTGGGGGGTATAATACAATGGGCCATACCCCCTTGTCAAATATTGGGGGTATATATACCCCCATCCCCCCGGGATCTACGCCTATGCCCCAAATATCCATCCAAAATCGTCCCCTGGAACTGTCTTAGACAAACCAACGTTACAAAGCTGACTCACCGAATTATTTACAAATGAGTTGTCTAAATCTCATTAAATGAAGGAGTTATAAGAATTGATCATTTGTCTATGTTATTGTTCTGTGCTGTTGTTTATACGACCCTCATGATATACGTCAATTCCAGTCCGTGGTGTGTCTGTTCAACACGTCATCCGTCACCATTTTCTGGTTTATATGACACTGGTACATGCTTAATAGTGGTCGGCCGCAAGTGTACATGGTGTGCATATAATAAAAAGTACCCTCATCCTCATGTATACATAGAATGTGGAATTATGTAAAGTAAGGTAGAACAATCGACACGTTTGTTTTTCAAGTGGAGCAATGCATAAGGTAGGGTACTATGCGTGTCATCTCTTTAAGATCTCAAATATTCATACTATCTCTATTTGAGAACCTTTAGATATCATATACATTATTTAATATTATATATTTGTCTATGAAAATGAACACCGTGATAATATAAACGTTAATAGTTGATTATGAAACTTAGATACATTCAGATTCGGAACTGAAGATTAATCATGACAATACACAACACAAACCCTTTGCTTGTTGATATATATATATATATATATGAAGAATATTTGACCAAGTGGTAAGGTAGGCCTATGTTGCAGTATATTCTTTTTTTTTGCCGGGACAGATATGGACATGAGTGTGACAGGAAAGTGCAGTATCCGTACTGTATCCTGTTTAGTCTCTTATGCACATTTGTACCGTTACAACTGGTCGAGTATCAGTCGAAATGGCCCTTTTAAGCTCTTTTACCAAGAACCTTAAAGTTAACATCGTTTAACGGTTTTACTGGCTATTGGTGAGTTTTGACACAAGACGACGGGTTGGCAGACCTTAAATTCATTGTACGTTTGATGCGCTGGTAGCCTTTACACAGTGTTTGATCAACAACGTGCTACATTGTTTAAAATTCCCAGACTATAAGGGCCGGTTTACAGTGCCCCTGCCTCGCGTGTGTATATCAAGGAGGCACACAATGTAAAGGTGTTTTTCCATAAGTGCGTAGTCCGTATGCGTAGTCCGCATGCGTAGTCCGTATCCGTAGTCCGTATCCGTAGTCCGCATGCGTAGTCCGCATGCGTAGTCCGCAAAAATCGCTATGTAGACTTTTTAACTGGGCCGTTTCCATTCATCCGCATGCGTAGTACGTATGCGTAGTCCGTATCCGCACGCTGCCGGGAGCAATTTTTGCGCACTACGCATATTAATCATCGTGTCGATTTCAGGTTTAGCATAGAGTTTTCCCCATTCTACTGGAATGAATGTCATTTCTGGCACCAGATTTCCATGAAACCAAACATTGGCATTTGGCTGAATTTTGTTTTTCTTTCTTTATCACATACATCATGATTTTTAGATGATTGAAGCGTAAACATCACTGTCGCGTATAAAATATTACCAATTATGATCTTTTAGAACTTTTATTTTTTTAATTTTATTGTTTAACTTTGGATGCTAATATAAACAAATGTACAATAAATATAAGGTGAAATGGCTTGCAAAAAAAGAAAAACTTCAGCTATCGAGCACCTATCAATACGGAGTACGGACTACGCATGTATACGTACTCATTATGGAAAACGAACTTTGCGGATACGGACTACGCATACGGACTACGCATGCGGACTTCGGATACGCACTACGCACTTATGAAAAACCACCTTTAAAATGATCCTTGATAGATACACCCGTAATATGACGAGATAGCCAATCACAGATCGTGTTACATATTGTTCAGCGAGTCGTCTCGCCCTCTTGTGACCAAACCCAAGCCAAAACAAACAATACTTCAACAAAGATAAACAATGCTTTACAAATATATGAAGTTTATATAATGCACTGCGTAAAGAGCGTAAACCAGCATAGACAAACTATATAATTGGGACGAGGCACAAAGGTGGCGTATCATTTGTGATCAAATGAACATGTGGGATCAGGTATTTAGGTTAATGAAAAAGAATTTGCGTACAGGCGGGGCTGCTTAATTTTCATCGACTATAAAATAACTTTATTACCTTTGAGCAGTTATATAATGCAGCCCACCTAATGCCATACCCCTCAAGCCGCGAAATAATCAAAATAGCAGTCAACTGACACCTGTTCATAGTAATACCGTTATTGCGGAAATTCCATTGAACCAGCTTAGAACTACGTCATTATCTAAACGCCCAGGGATAATAGTCTCGCTATGTTCCCCCATCCTCTCTAGTCTAAACCATAATGATACCACAATAAAAAAAGAATAAACACCAAAACGGTGAGGTGTTTATACGATTTGTCTAGTCGCTGAGGCCCCAGGGCGGACCGTGCCCGCCGAACAGACACGCAGAATTTCTCTGGCAAGTGCTAGGTTATCTGTAAAGCAAACAGATGGCGAGGAGCACAAAGCGAACTTTAAGTGAACCTGGCAGACTACAGGGGTACTCATTCTTGAATACACCATATTCTAGGAATATACATACAGTCGAACCTCTATAATGTGGGCACCCTTGGGACTTGGCAAAACTGCCCAGTTTATATATGGAAGTAGTAGCTGCCGCATTCAGTGCTGCCCCCTACTGAAATATTACTTTAGTTGGTACTTCATTTTATCGATGCTTGTACTTTCTCCCCCTTTTTTAACCTCAAGCTTAATAATAATGTGGGTGTGTGAATTATAACATGTATTGATGTACATAACCTACAAGCACTGACCCTGTTATTTTAATTTGTCTTATATTTTGATAAGATACCCAGTGCATCCTAAGATATACCATACTGTTCAACAAACTTTCTCTAAGACAAACCACTCTCAGCATCTGTTAACAGGTTCACTTTTGGGGCTATGCCAAACCGTTATATTTCAGTTTTGGGTTGACATGTTATAAGTGGAAAGTACAGTAAATATACACAGAATGCCAGCGAATGACCAGTGTTTGGTGTTGATCATTAGGTGCAATTGATATAAGTAAACATTGCACTTGGCCAGGGGGGACCTTATCCCCTTACCTTATCTCAGAGTACCAAGTAATTGGGTGAATGAGCAGGGTTTCCACTCATGCATGGTATAAACTAGGCCTATAGCAGTTCTTTGCTTCGCTGACATAAGAAAGTCTAGTGACTGTCAGATCAGGAGTTTGCTTATCAGTACAAAATTAATGGCTACTGCAGTGGTGCTTTTACTACTGGCTATAATTAAACCATCACAGGAATAGCCAGTCTGGGCTGAGGTCTGGCTGGAGCCTGTGCAGACATATTAAAGTAGTCTAATTATAGTATGCCAGTAACCCATGCTTAGCCTCGAGTCAAGAAGGCTATTATTATGATTATGCAATCCGAGAGTAATATACCTCTGACTTTGTTTGTCTGGTTAATCATAAATAGCTGAAAAATATTTTTGATAATTTACGGTTTTTCTGATCGCTGATAATTAAAAAATACACAATAAATGAAGCTCTTAAAGTTTAAATAGGAAGATACTTCAACTGGAAAATCAATGGAGTGTTCACAATAGCTCGGGAAAAATATACAGAATATAGAGGTGCCCACATTAGTTTTACATAATAAAGACAAGAAAAATTAGGACTGCCAAAAAGTGGCCACTTAATAGTGGTGCCCGATTTATGGAGGTGCCAATAAGAAAGGTCCGACTGTATATATATATATATATATATATATATATATATATATATATATATATATATATATATATATATATATATATTAAACGAGAAATATTAAACGAGAAATCTGCATTCTAAGGAATGCAAGCCTCCGCCATATTGGGGGTGGGGGTGTCCATATTCAAGTTGTGGGATGCTCCCAAAACCGTATTTTCATTCACTTATTAGTCATGTATTTGTGTATGTGCCTATTGTGGAATACCCCTGAAACCGTGTTTGCATAAACTTATTTGGCCCATATTCCAATTTGGACTTTTACATTTATGAAAATTCCATGGTGACGTTCCAAAATCCGGATCATGTGCAGAATCCACACCAAAATCTATTCTTATTGACCCATTGTCGAAATATATCCAGTTCGGCAGATTTTAGTGACTATTCCGCGGGTAAAGTGTGTTTATACCCGTTTAAGCAGTGTACGTCCTGTACTTACCTGTATAACCACTCATCCTCGTTCACCACTTCCGGTCTTACGCTCAATTTATATATCCTACCTGGAACTTCTTGCCTTTGATCTCAAACTGCGTACATGATTTCGAAAATTACAAACACACATACATACACACATATGATCATAACACACATAGATATATACATACAAAGATACATATATACATACATATACATACATACATATACACGCATACACATACATATATATGCATACATACATAACACATGTACATACCTACATATATATATATATGTATATACATACATACATATATACATACAATCATCAACATACACGTACAGAAATACATATATACATACACGCACACATATTATATATTATAACACGTATAAACATACATTCGTACATAACACAAACATACAAACGCTCATATATGCATACCGACATATATATACACATACATACAAACATTTATACATACATATATTTTACATATATACATACATGCATAGTTTTGTTATATATATATATACATATACATACACACACATATATATATATATATATATATATATTAAATACCCCAACGATATAATGGACAGTTACTGAAGTGCAGTTACGGGAGTGCAGGAAGACCTTACCATTTTACAGTGATTGAATGATTAATTCATTGATGTGGTTTTTAACAAAAGAAATATTAAGCTTTGTGCTTGTGTCTTCATATTATAAAACCACTCACACACATCCGCACACACACACATATATATATATACATGTATATATATATATCATTCCCCGTAATTGCTCAACCACCAACCATCATTCTTAATGCAGTGGTTATTTCCTTTGTATGATAATATAATTTATATATGAGCTGTGTCTTGTATTTTAATCAATTGGATAATAAACTGTTATGGTTAATTCATTATTTATACACAACCTAGGCTAATGTATAATGTATAATAGAGACACATAATTGTATAAAAAAAACAGTACATTCAGTACCATCAGTACACTCATTATGCAATGCTTATACCTTAATTTATGATTACTTAAATAATACATGAGCTATATCATGTGTAAATCAATTGGATACTTCATAATTATGATTAATATTATATTTACATAACCTGTGCTAATGTGTATATATAAAGATGAATTTAAATTTACCCAGAAACAATTTACCCCTGAAACGCTGGGTTTTTATAAGCATTATTTCCACTTGGATTTATGATATTAAAGAGCTGAACATAATGCAGTGTTCACTGCAGGTACATGATTAATTTATACGTGATTCGAATTTCTTCCTTATTTATGTTGTTTAAGTCAACGAGCAAAGAAACTTGAGAAGTGGTTCGAAGAGAGACATAGTTTTTTTCCATTCTTTCACACTATCAGTTCAATTTTACTTTATACATATAATGATATAATGTATAATGAAATAATAAGTAATAATTTCCAACAGCTATTTTGTATTTCAAGTACGTTTGTATGAGTCATGCATGACGTAGCTGATCACGAGGTTCTGCTGTGTGTGTAAACAACAGATTACTTGCTTCCGACGCACAGACATACAGCACCCGTGCATTATTCTGACGGCTGAACACCTCGGACCCAAAGAAGTTGGACGAATGGATTATTTCTTATATCTCAAGCGCTTCTTGACAGCTTTGTATATTAGTAAATCTTTGCCCAACTAGATTTATCTTCTTTAACACCTTGTTATGGTGTTGCTTTGTAAGTAAACACAGTCCACGTGTGTCTGTTTAAAATAACAAGGCTGCGTGACCAGAGATCCGATTTTTCTCATGCTGAGACTGATCAGGCTGATTCAAACTAGTCAATACATGGACCTTCATGTCTTCTGCAATAGCTCTGCTGAATGGGCATTACGGTCAATTAGCCGATGAACAATCATTGTAGAACCTATCGCAACAGATTTGTGCGAGGGGCCTCAGCTGAAATGACACGCCTAGCACAGGGAGACCCCGTGTATCGGGTCCTTCAGTCACCACGACACGCGATGTTTCAGACAGCGGGTATATTTAATACATTTTTGAGGCCAGGTCAGTCAGTGCATCTCATGATTGACAGGTGTTGTGGCTCAGTGATGCACAGAGTCCGACGCGCTGTGTTTATATTGACGGCCGTGATCGCGCCTTGTCCACTATATTATTAACGCTCATGTACGGAAGTGAGTCAACGGTTTAAAGGCAATATATTGACAGGTACCAATTTATTTAAAAAAAGAAAACGCAATTTGAGAAAATTCAATATGCTGTATGAGTAAATAGGCCAATCTGATAGTATAGCGATTTGATGCGTGGGTGAGGAAATGCCCACACATGCATAATGTGAATTGTGAATTGTTCGTGGGTTTTTAATTTCGCTGATTTCACAGGAAATTCCCCCCACGAAATTAAAAACTCAAGGTCATTTAGTTTATTAGAGAAATTTTGAAAAGTCACTGAGTGAGCCTACATTACCGTCTACGTTAGCAATGGCCTTTTGATAAGGTTTTGTGATACGCATACGGGTAGATCATTAATTATTACCTATTTATCTAAAAATATATATATACTGAATAAATTTTTATTTTGTAAAAAAAAAGGGATTCAGTTCTTAGAAACAAGTGTTTACACTGGTTTACTAAGACTTGCCCTCTAGAACTATTCAGGAACGACAAATCCACGAGTGCTTTAAACCAACGTTTTAATCGTGCTTAAACCACGAATCTTTTTACCCGAGAAATTTTCTGAATCTACAGTAAACTCAATTACCATGTCAACACACAATCACGAAGAAAAGCCGTTCTGTGAATTTAGATTGTATTCGTAAAATCATAATTTGATAACAAAACACCAAGTCCTAAATCCTATTGTCGTTAACTCACTAGATGGTTCTGAATCACCCAGTATCCCTATGTTGTGAGAGTACCTGTAACTGATGGCGGTATGAAAAAGACTCGCCACGTTGTTGATTATATTGAGTTGCTGAATTTCCAAAATTACCAGAGTCACTAAACAACTGAGCTACTAAAGGTAACTGAACTACATCCAGTGGGTTTTATTTATATATGTAACTGACCAGATGGAATCTGTTTATAGGGTTTTAGTTTATAACTGTAATATTAATTTGGTGTTAGTGCCGCATCTATATACACAAATGTTTTATACACTGTTTCTAGTATTACAATTGCTATACTGCTATAATATAGCATTCCTATGGCTATTTGTAATAATAATGCCATTGGCTATTAATAATAATACCAATTAGAAGAAGGGGATGAAGAAAAGGAAGTAGAAGAAAAAGAAGAAGAACAACAAGAAACAAAGAAGAAGAAAAGACTGAACCGATGTAACCCCGATGGAAATGATTTTGCTGAACAATGGTGCAGTTCTTGATATATACAAACGGTCTTTCTCTTCCATAGTGCAGATAAACACACGCAGAATCTTACACCTTGTATCAATACTTAAACCTATATAGAACCATTGAACCTGCGCGGCTACGTATTTTCCCATTATTCACCACCCAGCCAGTGGAGACGTCTGAAGAAAAAGGAAAGACTTCTGATGTTGCCGTCGAGCAAAAAGTTCACGCCCAGACCATTAGAGCAGAATCGTGGAAACGAGGAATAGATGAAATCCAGATATACCCAGTACTTGTATTACATTCGCAAACTTCCGCCTTTCAGCGCTCTAACGCAGGTCCTGAAAACTACTTGATCACTGAATCTTCTGACAAGAATTCAGCTCCAGGGTATCGCAAGACACTTCAAAACGTTTTTATATTTAATTTTTAGTTTGATTGAATGAATGCCCGATGCTGCGGCTAATGAAGACATCGGTTGAATTGTATAAGAATTGTTCTCTGATGTAAAAACCACCATTCACAGGATATATTACCGGCTAATGTTCATTCTAAATTATCCTATGATTTGTTTATCCCCCAGCACTGCCAGCACTGTCGGTTATTGTGTATTTTCAGGACCAGCGCTTTGTACGTGCGAACCATACGTTAATGTAACACAACCGGGGCCAATCAGTGTTCGTCCGTGAACGTTACATTAGCAGCTACGGTCCAGCCTGTGGCCTGTAATAATAACTAGCATATGTTTATGTCGTGTATATACACATATACAAGTGTGGGTCGGCGGTAAGGACTACATAAGAACATATAGAGACAGGACGGCTGTTATACAGACCCCGGTATATGTATGCTGGTTTTTCAGCACTTCAGTACGATGAGGGTAGTACAGAGATAGGAACAAGTCCCGAACTTGACTGATCCCTCCATGAATGTCGACACCTTGGCAGAATATAGCCCAAACCGACGGACAACAAACGTTTAGAGAGCGGCCCAGGCCTGAAGCTAATTGAAAACTGTTCAACTACTTGCTATTCCTTTGTGCTTGCCGGCGGCAGACTAACAGGTTACCAGCCCTGGGTAAGCCAACCACGTTCTTTCATTGTAGCACAGATATAGGGAAGACTCCGAAGGGAGGACCACAGACACGTTTTACCTATTGATTTATAAAGCTACAGTTCGGAACTGTATGAATATGCGTTATGTAACACAGAGGTACCATTGTTTACGTGAATCACTTGGCAGGCAATGCATCTATACCTGGGATCTATCTGAAAGTATAGCTATTATCGCTGAATCAGGACTCGACGGAAGCTGCAGTACATAAGAAGCTATCCTGGAAGGTATACTTTTTAAACATTGTAACTGCATGCCCTTTTTATATACACTTTATATCTTAAAGTTAAGCAATAAGGCAAATTGCCAGTATTTAATTCACATGCAGAATTTAAATAGTATGGGGTGTTGAAATATCGCAAAGAACAGGCTAATACAACATTTTTTCCTGTTTGGAACTTCACTGTATAGGCTTATTGTTTTGTTAGTTCATGTATATATGTTTCTGTATATTTTATGGACTATATCATCTTGAAAATGCAGTCATTTTAGGTAAGCCGTACCAGGCTGACTTACAAATATCGGAAGTGCGATCAATAAGATGAATTCAGCACGGAATTCCTTGTTATGATCACAGGCTGTGTTTTCAAATTATTAATAAGAATATATGCAAAATGTGACTTAACTGATACAAATTGGACCGTCATTCAAGGATCTGATATTTTTTTTGTGTGTGTCAATCGTTAAATAGCGGGATATAATATACATTGATTAGGTTGCGTATCCAGCGGTAGATCGTTGTGATATATAAAAGAATATTTTGCGAGGCAGACCACATCGCCCGACTCAGCTTTATAATGAAGTGTTTTCATAATAAGATCTGACATAGTGCTGCAAATGTGGTATTTTGCTTGTCTCGTCCCAAGACGCTTTATTCCGATTCGCTCTGCTGCTGTACACCAACGTCGTGAGATTTATTATTATGCATATATATGAATAAATGGTGTAAGGTTCCTAATGGAGAACCCTTTGGAATCGTATAAGTGACCTTTTTTGGTGATGTCAACATAAGATATTTAACCTAGCTGTATTTAACCCTTGGTGTTTTTTTTTTTATCTTCTGAATGTTTCCGCAAAAAGTACTAAGGATCTGATACCCTGACGTTTGGGCAGGGCATGCTTGATATCATCTTGTATATTGTTACGGAACCTAATAACAATAGATCATGTAATCGTGACGAGCACAAATTATGTTACGGAGATATAAAAAATCAGATTCTGTAACACTAGGCAGCGTGAAATGTCCAGGGGAATGAATAAAGAAGTCAGTGTTTTTTTTAACAAATAATTATAATTTATTCTTAGAACAATCCTAACATTACAATACACAAAATCAATACAAGTACACAGTATAACAATAAAAATGTACAGTACCAGAGTGTCCGGATCCTAAGATTTGATTTAAAAAAAGGTATCAAAACTTACCAAAACGTATTTTCCTTTCTGCTGGCTCTAAACACAGCCCCTAATTTATAGCTTCTCACCCGAAAATTCTAGAAATGGAAAATTCTCAAAGAACAATACACACGCACATAAACAGACCCGAAACATCTAGAACAAAGAATGCTGTGTCTCTACGCTTCAGACCCCACACGCGAGCCAGCGCCCAACAAGCGAGGTTCCCATAGCAACGAACTATGCCTGCGCTACACGAATCAGAATGTCAAAAGACACATGTAACACTCCTGCGCACAATAAAACAGACATCTGTTACAATATATATATGCATCTTCCATTGCGTGTTATATAAATCGTTTACAGAGAAATACTAAGCTTGATATCTGGAACTTTTGGGTTCTGATGTGAAAAAAGTTAGCATCTTAAGGGAAAAACGTTTGATGACTGCGTTCCGGAAAAGTGAACATTGAAAAAACGAATGAATCATTTTCTAGATACAGGTCCCATCGCGGATAAACTCTCTCTGCAGATATAGATTCGCGACTATTCTCCGATAAATTTCTGAATTTTTCCTAGAAACGATTTCGAAACGTTTATCTTTGCCGCCATTTTCCATGAATTCGGATTAAGACCCGAATGTTGCAGGTCGGATGTCGCTAGAGAGAAAATTCAAGATGCCACATTAGTGGATTTCACGTTGGAACAAATCACAGAAGAAACGACTGCTGGAGTTCGCTCCGTATATATTGCCAATGAGTTTACAGGACTCCGTGATATTGCTAGTAACTGGAGAAGGGGGGGGGGGGGGGGGAGTCCTCATAAAGAACAAACAATACGTGTTACCAGCATATCACCTGTACCTACTCTGACAGGTACTATATATCGACAATAAAAGCTTGCCACCTATCTCTGATATAATCACACCCACGCCTACAGTCAAATCTATTTATTATTCTTACAACAATTATATACTTGACTATAAGATTAGGTGGAGATAAAGTAATATTGAATTTTAATTTTGGAATCTGTACTTTTTCAGGCATTTACAATATTAAGTATTCACCTTTTTAGAATATTTATTTTAATGTTGATTTGGTTAAAAATGAAGAGAAAAAAAATTGCCTTTTTTATATAAATTAACTTTCCATACACTCCATACGCATTCGATCCTGGCTTTTGAACAGCGTGTCTAAATATAGTCGGCGTCCTTCTACAGAGCCGCTGGGGAGTTTAGTATTACGGGTATACAGCGAGAGAGATTTAGTACAATACATGTTCTGACGTGTTTCAGGTCTCAATCTTATTATATACTCGGCTTTTGGTCCCATGGGAACCCGCTCTACTCAACCACGCAAAGGTAACGTGAAAACACTCTTTCTTTTACGACATGATTGGAACATTATCAACATACTCTTTACGACATTATCATCATTAGTAATCAAATTATTGCATTAATTAAAATTTTATATTATCTAGAATATTTATATGAAATATTTGTTTATCAAAATTGGAAAGAAATGACAAAATAAAAAGTTAATTAATATGAAATGTTTTGTTAACTGCAACAGATTGAAGATAATTTTATATTTATAAACAACTTTGGATATGCAAACATAACATACCATTCGTGAATTTCGTGGCATTTCAATGTGGGAGCTATTGTATTTATTTCAATATATATATATATCCAAATAATATACATCCAAATAAGTGGTTCTGGGTTAATTATCTATGAATATAAACTATTGCGGCCTTTGCAATGGATAATTATATGATGAACATCAAACAATTACAACAATGACTATGTGTGCAGTCGCCTACCGCGTGGTTACTATAGACAGAGAAGCCTAGACTGAAAAACAAAGAAAGATAACATATGATAAGCCGGGCCCAGCAGTAACACATTTTACACTATGTTCGTTTTTATAAAGTGCAAGGGCCCAGTCAGATGTAAACTAGATAACGGATCCTTTTCCAGGAATAGTTAGGGCGGATGTGGAGTAACAGATCAATTCTGCCTGTCACTGACCAATTTATAACGCGGTCGGGCGCCAGGCTGTTGAAAGCACGGTTATAAGTCTCGGTGGCGAGATGATAAACGCGATCAGCAAACTCAGCAGTCCTGTGCACGCCAATGGTGATTTTAAGAACCTGTTTATGATAGAAGATTTCTATGTTGGTACTAATTCTTGGAGAGATTTAGTTGACGGAAAAGGGAGAGGCGTCCGAATCCCTTCAACACCTATCTTTCCACGAGGCCCTTCCCAATATTAACTTATACATAAACTTTATTTATTTTACATGGATTGTATAAATAATTATAATAACTAAAACGGGGCACTCTCCGCGGCTTAGATGGTGGCGTTCGGTAGTCAGTAAGGGTGGAGGGAGCCGGAGAACCCGAAGAAAACCGGGCCACTATTACCCACTCTTATAGCCACGCCGGGAATCGAACCTGGGTCGCCAGCAGAGAGTACCAGCGGAGAGTGCCCAGGTTTTGATTTTTCTATTTCCCAGGCCCTTTTCAATATTAATATGTAGTCTCCACTTTTTTAATGAATTCTTTAGGATATCTTTAGGAGTGCATCGGATATAGTTCACACACGAACCAAACGTCCAATATTATACAGAGTTATACCTTTGTCGCGCCGGTATATATCCAAGTGTTTGTAAGCAGAAATGTTAAACCAATAAACGCAAGATGAAGAGATCAGCAGTGGTCATATGGAGTTATAAACTAAAATTGAGGATGAAAGTTTAAAGAAACATTGCCAAAATGTAAGAAAAGAAAACACTCTGAACTCTTTGAATAATATTTCTGTATCAGGATTCACGAAAACTTCCGCGTGTCAGTTCCGTTAGTCATGATATTACACATTAAATAGATTTAATTTATCTGAAGCATTTGCATCATAAAAATATGTTTAAACGTGCACCAATACTTCGTATTCATAATCCACTTGATTCTATTCAGATATACCTGGTACGATGCTTAACGAAGCGTGTTTAGCGTTGTAAACCTAAACGCGAAAAGAAACAAAATCCGATTGAAACTGCATAATAATATACTTACAACTTGAAAGCCTAAACCTGGGGTATCATTACAATGATAATAACAGATTTCATAGCTTTTAAGATTTGTGAATATGACTTTGGGTGAAACGAGGCAACTAGACCATACCAGGCTCTGGCTGTATCCATGCTACTTGATACGAAAAGATTGAGTAAAGTAATATGTTTATAGAAATAATAGGCTTGCAGGTTCTAAACTATAGGCTAGGATTTATATCCAGCTATTAGTTTATACTAAGCTAAAATCCATAAACACAGAGTGAGCGCTCAGTTTCATGTTCCCAGACTCAACTGGGCGCCCCCGAGGCCTCGGGTCCCTGACCCTGTCATGCCGAAACTCGCACCCGGGGCTACGGTCAGTTAACCCTGAATCGAGGCGGCTATAAATACATCCCGGTCAATCATCGCGGCCTTTACAGCTGTTAGGAGCGACGTCATGTTTGTTGACAGTTTGGATGAAACAAAAACGGACCCGCAGGTAGAGTTGTTTCGGTAAATTATACTAACGGCCGGCGACCTGTTTCAGTTCTGTGCCCGTTTCCATGGGTGCGTGTGCAGCATCTGTATTACGGTGTGCGTATGTACATGTACTTTGGTGTATGACGGCCGGGTCTCCTTTACAATGTACAGGAATTGGTGTTGATGATACAGAGGCAGGAGCTGTGGATATATTCTTATATGTATTCTTAATCTTATAAGCTTGGCTACAACCGTCTCGTAGGTATTTCTAATCTTTAATATATATATATATATACATATATATATATATATATATATATATATATCTGTCTGTGTGTGATGGTTTGTGTGTGTGCGTGTTTGTCTGAGTAGGGAAACGGGTTTCATCAAACCTAGCTACATAACCTGTATATATATATATATATATATATATATATATATATATACACCTTTTTTTCTTTAGATTCATATTAATAGAGACCGAATGATCAGACTGATCAAAACATTGATGAGACTTAATAACCTTCTTTTTTAAAAATATTATACAATTTCTGGCTAATGAACTAAATTTTGAAATGTTCATGTCCCCGTTATTATTACTCATACCACTCCCGACCAAATCCATTTACTACTTTGCCCCTTTACCTAATTTAAATGTCATATCACCAACAAGATATAAATAATGACAATGAAAATATATTTGGTTGTGACAAAAGTGCTGTATGAACATTTTTCTTATCATGGAGTTAGAATTAGAAATAAAATTAGATCTTACCATGCAAGTGTATTGTGATGGTAGAAGTATTGGCCCATATAGGTACGAAACCTTCGTATATTAAAAAAAGTAGTTATCTCCAAAAATGTTTGGAAAATTGAAGCCCTTCTGTATATAATGACAGGGGAGGTGAATTGGGGAAGTTGAATTTGGCACATGTACCTTTAAGTTATTTAACATTAAATGTACAACCTCTGTCTATATATCACAAACACATATAGACACCCTAACACCTATACAATAAATACACATACACACAGGCAAGCACGTGTATATCCTCATGCGAATTATACTCCTGTTACTTCATGACTTACCCATGTTACCCATGCAGTGCAGTCTTTATGTGAAATACAAATTAATTAGTTCACCATTTTATGACCAATATATGAGTGTACATAGACTGCTTTGTGAATCTGAACTCAGGATAATTGGTTATGCGCATTGATTTATCCTTATGTGCATGGCAAACCCCAAGGTACGCCACAACAGTAAGTAAATGCTATTTTTTGCGAGAAAATATACTAAAGATTCACTGTAACCACGTCCTTTTCCGGCGTAGTATTTTCTTTTATAATCCTGTCATGGGTATTATGTTTTGTATTGTAGAGCTGTAAGATTTGAAAGATGTTTCAAGGACAACAGAGCGACACAGGATTACATCAGCCACTGGCGAAGTGAAAACCTTTAATCAGTAAGTATATATACATTAACGATGTGTTAATCATATTAATACAATAAGTAAGTGAACATTCAGGATGAGTGGGATGTGTTTTATCGGCGGCCGCATGGTTTTCCTCGTATATCAATCAAAATACACGAAACAATACATGGCACGTTGGTTCAATGGTGTATTGCCATGGACATGCATGTTACGACTAAAAAGCGTGTTTTCGGCTTTAATTCCTTTGATTAAAATACATCTTGTCAGACCATTTATCCAAATGATTCTGATAAGTGTGGATAACCAATGACGCGAAATTCCAGCATTCTAAAGCGTTTTTGAGTACAAATAGAAATGTACTGCCGTTTGCAGATAAGGTGGCATACACTGACATATCAGTTTTGTATACCGAAAGCGGAGGTACGAACGAGGTTTAGTATATAGAGCGACACTGTTTAAAGTTATTTATAGTCACGGTGTTATATCTCTCTATCTAATCGAGGAAGATGATATCTAACGGCGGCGTGTCACAAAATATGAATCAATCCTACCATAAAGAGGACTTTGTCCAGAGCGTTCTCCCGGTTTCTACTTAGAACATAAGTACGGGTCCAATAACTGCCAAACTCTCTCCGAAGATCGATTCCCTTCTTTAGACTGTCTTTGGGGTACTTTGCTCCCGTATTTTTATGCTCTAGTAAATCCCGTACCTCTAAAAAAATCAAAAACGCTCATTTGAGATGCCCTATATTGCGTACAGATCTGGATGTTGCAGTTTGCATGTCGATATATTGTGATTGCCTCTTTATGCTCTATAGTAAATCCCGTAGCTCGCAAAAAAAGCAAAACCGCTCATTTGAGATGCCCTATATTACGTACAGATCTGGATGTTGCAGTTTGCATGTCGATATATTGTGATTGCCTCTTTATGCTCTATATTAAATCCCGTATAGCTCTCAAAAAAAGCAAAACCGCTCATTTGAGATGCCCTATATTGCGTACAGATCTGGATGTTGTAATTTGCATGTCGATATATTGTGATTGCCTCTTTATGCTCTATATTAAATCCCGTAGCTCGCAAAAAAAGCAAAACCGCTCATTTGAGATGCCCTATATTGCGTACAGATCTGGATGTTGTAATTTGCATGTCGATATATTGTGATTGCCTCTTTATGCTCTATATTAAATCCCGTAGCTCGCAAAAAAAGCAAAACCGCTCATTTGAGATGCCCTATATTACGTACAGATCTGGATGTTGCAGTTTGCATGTCGATATATTGTGATTGCCTCTTTATGCTCTATATTAAATCCCGTAGCTCGCAAAAAAAGCAAAACCGCTCATTTGAGATGCCCTATATTGCGTACAGATCTGGATGTTGCAATTTGCATGTCGATATATTGTGATTGCCTTTTTATTCGCGCGGGTATAATTTCCCGATATTCGCGAATGTGAAATAATCGCGAATATGAAACCCTCGGGAATAAGATGTCCCATCAAATAGGACGACCTCTGCAGAAACAACCTTATCAGCAACCTATATCTGTGCATGGTATCGACACTGCATATGGCCCATACATCCAAGCATTAATTATTGTAAAACACGCCATACTCACAGAGGCTATATCGACTGTGACTGACTGAACCAGTAATGAATGAGGTATTGTAGGATTCATTCTATTTTAAAATCAATACATATACTAGTGTAGGGCCTACTTTGATTTTATATTTTCTGGTGCAATGGCGAAAATGAAATCCTCGTGAAACGTACAAAATGAAGAAATCGCGAAACTTCAGCCTCGCGAAAATAAACCCAACCACAGTAAATGGTATACGACTATTGAATGAAATACATTGTTCGTCCAAAAATTTCATTAAAATCAGGTGTTAGTATGTCGTGAAAGGGGACCAGATCTTCCAATATGTTTTATTTTTGCTTAATAATTGTATCCCCAGACAAAGTCGGGGGATATATACTATGTTTTCATACCGGTCCCGCCGCCGCATATAAATCTTGTTGGCACGATAACTCAAAAAATATTTCACGGATCATTACCAAACTTGGTATATGTATAGATATGGGTGAGAGGACGACGCCTATTTAAAATGAGGTCATGACCTTGACTAGGAGAGTGTCCATGGCCTTGAATAGGTCCAATTTTAGGGAAAATCACACAAATTCTTAAATATCTCAAGAAATCTCTCATGGATTGATCCCAAAATCAAGTTGATGGAAGATCATGGATAGGGTTGTCATGTTTCAGAAACTGGTGGCGCCACCTATATTTCTTTACTTGTTTTCGTGCCGTTTAATACCCCCATAATTGCTTCTTGACAGTACTGTGAGCATTATAAGTCAAAAACTAATGGACAGATTTCTTTTATATCATGCATATACATAGATATGGGTTATGGCATGATGTTTATTCAAATTGGGGTCATGACCTTTCCTATGAGAGTGGCCTTGACCTTGAATATTTCCAAACATGGTGAAAATTACACAAAATCATTAATATCTCAATAAGGGATGCATGGATCGGTCCAAAAATCAACTTGATCGAAGATCTTGGATAATATTGTCATGTACCGGAAACAGGTGCCGCCACCTGTTATTCTTTTACCTGTTTTCGTGCCGTTTAATACCCCATCATTGCCACTTAACAGTACTGTGAGCATTATAAATCAAAAACTAATGGACAGATTTCTTTCATATTATGCATATACATAGATATGGGTTATGGGATGATGTTTATTTAAATTTGCGTCATGACCTTTCCTATGAGAGTGGCCTTGACCTTGAATATTGCCATATATGGTAAAATCACACAAAATCATTAATATCTCAAAAAGGGATGCATTGATTGGTCCAAAAATCAACTTTACCGAATTTTTTGGATAGTGTTGTCATGTACCAGAAACTGATAACGCCACCTGTTATTCTTTCACTTGTTTTCGTGCCGTTTAATACCCAATCATTGCCACTTAACAGTACCGTGAGCATTATAAGTAAAAAAATAATGGACAGTTTTCTTTCATTTTATGCATATACATAGACATTGGTTATGGGATGATGTATATTGAAATTGGGGTCATGACCTTTTCTATGAGAGTGAACTTTTCTATGAGTGTGGTCTGATATTAATTGTTGCTGAAGATGGGGGGGGGGATTAATTGATTAATTAATGGGGATTCTTAGAGGGGGGATTAATTGTCTGGGGATACTATGGCACCTGCGGTGCCAAGAAATATCTAGTTGAATTATGTTATCATTCGTTTGTGTTTAATATCTCAAATATATTTTTTTGACATAGAAATAACAATTAATGTTTAATGTCCTGAATTTCATGGATTATCAACTTTGCATGGCTGAGAACTTAAGCTGTTCACTTTGGAGTCATGAGAAAAGCCCAGTATTCTGTCAGCAAAACTTACATCCCCGTCTTAGCTGTGGTGTATGGTTATAAATACAATACATTACTGCAGTGGGTTTTATTAACAAGAGAAAACATGGCGGCATATATAGTCTTCTGTACAATATTGCTAACATTGGCAGGTTTGGAGGGGTACCATTGGCGCCCCCTCTTAAAAAATGTGTACAACTTCCGTTGCCTTCTTTATCACATGTTTATTCGTTATAAGTATTGTCTGACTTTCTCGACGGATATTTTGTTGAGTAATTGTTATGACATTTACTAAACTATAGTAAAATCAGGTCGACAATGACAATAAGCATAATAAGAAATGCGACTTAATAAATTGCTCTTTCCAATTGCAGACTTAGTGCCTTGGAATGGCAGTTTCTCTTTCTTTTCTGGACCATTACTATATCATATAACCTCAGGGTGAAAAATTATAATATTTGCTTCGAGGCTAGGAACTTCTCGGTAGGTGTAAATATGATTACTTGTCAGGGAAGTAGCTTACCCTGGACTCCGGACTAACCACAGATTTATGATAAAAGCCTGGTTACATGGCTGCGGCTTTTGTCAATGCGTGGTCATCTGCATGATCATAGTTTTCGCTGTGTATATAAGTAAGAAATGGTTCAAGTGTAGTTTAGTTATATATGGTATTCAATACGGCTTCCAAGCAATATGGCATCGGGAAAATGGCGACGGGTGATGTCACGGACTGGTAAGTGGCCCACTATATATATATATATATATATATATATATATATATATATAGGTGTGGACATAATATATATATATATATATATATATATATATATATATATATATATATATATATATATATATATATATATAGAATATTCCAGAGGGAATGCAGTAAAATATTGTTGTGGCTGTTGTTGTTTTGTTGTGCACCATTTCACTAAGATAGTCAGATGACAGCTCTTTTGACTAATTTGACAGTAGAGCCTCGGTCAAGTCTATTTGTTAGGATTGGGGAGTCAGTGCAGGTAGTGTCATATGTCCCTGCCATGCTGAATGGTCTGTCCCAAATCTACGCTCCTTTATGTCTTGACCGACTGTGATTTTGTTTGATTTATCTGATGGTGCTATAGATATGGCCTTCGAATTTCTACACAAAAGTTTGAAATTCTTTAATTTTGATAGTAATGCAATTTATTACAAAATCAATACTTCTCTTCCTTTAATTGTTGACCGATTGTATTGCCTTTCTGTCCTCTGGTCGAGTCGAGTACACAACATTCTGAACAACATCTTCAAATATTAGTCCATTTATTAATATAATGTAATGCAGCTAGAAAACGGAGCCTGTGATTCAATTTATACGTATGTGGTACGGATACAGTACGTATGCAGTACGTATGCGGTACATATGCAGTACGTATACAGCAAAAGGAGTAAATTCAGATTAAAGTATACACCCGCAGGCAAGGAGTAGAGGAGTCATCTGCAAGAGAAAATACTCTGTCACTGACGTGGAATTTATCCGTCCGTTACCAAACGTTTTCATTCGCTACCTTGAGCGATCGAAACGTGCTACATACGCATGTATATACATATATTATTATGTATATGTGTGTGTGATTTTAGCTCAGCTGACTCTCAGTCATCTGAGCTATAGTCATAATCTTTTATCCGTCCGTCCGTCCGGGCGGCCTGAAACCGTAGGACCTAAATTTGATATACAGTTAGATGTGCCCAGAATCTCCTATCGTATACAAAAAATAGGTTACCTAGGACTTCATTCCTTTGAGATATTAAGGAGAAACTTCATTTTACCATTAAAACCTTATTGTTACACTTCAAGACTGCTTTACTATCAAAACCACTGATAAGACTTATATCATATTTAATATACATATTCTTCTATACATTTGCTTTGGATGTACATGCCAAAAAAATTTGTCAGTACTGCGTAATTTTTTTGAAGTTATGGACCCAAAAATAATCCACATTGTAAAAAAATTAGGAAATATATTTACTCACTTAACATCAGAATTGCTGAAACTAGAGACTTTTATTCAGGGATATAACATTATTTTATCAAGATTCAATTGTATATCCAAAATTACATCTGAATTTTGCAATTTTTCCAAGTAATTACCATAAATATAAAATCAGTATCGTAAATCTGCCCAAATTTGACTATGGCACTTTTTTTATGGAACTGCTGTTCATTTAATTATCACAGCATGTTTACATAAGCATTTCATCTGTTAAAACCTGAAATTTTAAACCAGTTGATCAAAAAATGTAGATTTTATATAAGTTTTCAAGCACCATGTCAAGTATTGTTTACATCGAGTCAGTGGTATGCAGTTTGCTAGAGCTCAGCTCCCCAGCTCTCAGCTGCCAAGGTGTTATGTAATCCCTCCACTCCCTGCCAGCTCCCTCTGTCTGCATGGTATAAGTAAGCTTGGTCAGGCTAACTATACAGTAACTACCAGAAAGAGGCTCTCTCTCTCTCTCTCTCTCTCTCTCTCTCTCTCTCTCTCTCTCTCCATCCTATTCTATTGACTGACCTGTACAATAAACAGCAGCAACCAGCAGTAACAACAGAGACTCCTCCCCCTCCCATCCCTTCAATACACAGGACATTTAAAAAAGATAAATCTTATAATTTCAAAGTTTAATTCATTTTTTTGTTGAAACTTAAACAATTTTAAATTTTTTAAACAAAATAAAAATTCAGGTTTTTCATCCTAATAGTTAAATGTAATAAAATATTAGTGCTCACTGAGATGATAAGATTAAATAAGATATGAATACATGGTAGCATTTCATTCATATCTTTTAAAGTTCGCCGGGCCTTGATATGAATAACACTGTTAAACTTAAATAATCAAGAATATTGGGCAAACTTTGTTGTATTTATTTTTAGCTCATATGGCCATATATTTAATCATTGAAAACTTAATTAGATTCAAACATTTTTTGTTTATAAAATATAGGTATCCTTTCATATAACACTTAGGCCCATTTTTTCCTTATTGCATCATTTAATGGTTTCAGGCCACAAGTTTCGTTTATTTCACAATGCAAATGCGATTTATACTTACCGGTAATTGACTTGTTTTAACTTGCTTATTAAAATTTTGTTTATGCTCATTTGAATTGTTTACAGCATTTTATTTCAGTTGATAAAAATATTATACTTTGGGTCATTTCCATTATTCTTTAATTTACATGATTTCATTTAAGCATGGCCATTTCCTCTTATCTTTTCAAATGCTAGAATATATATGAAAAGCCCACAAAAATTAGTATATTTTGCATTTGCTAAAATTAAAAAAAAATTCAGTTGAGCGACATGACCCATGGGTCCTTTGTTTTTATACCGGTATATTGTGGCAGTTGTCCTCATGCGGCTACACTGTGGTGTATATTATTAGAGGCAGCCAGTATGTAAGTCAGAGTTTCATTTATGAGAAGTGGACCTCGTTACATACCCTATAAATACAACATTAGTCAAGAACACATATCCCGGGTATTCTTTCAAACATGGTGTAATTATCACAAACATTGGTTTAATTAATATCAGTCTCATTCATATATATATATATATATATATATATATATATATTATAAGATGATAAGATTATTTAAGACCCGATTCTACCTTCCACATCAACAGTTTTTTTTATATTCGGGGTGCCTGGATACAAGTATAATATATGAGACGTAGGTATAGTTTACATTTCCTGGTTTAATAGAAAATAGTGAGGCTCCCGCCTGATTTGTGATCCCGCTGCTGTTCAAAACACAAAGGAAGCGTTCGTAAAGTGTTCAGTGTCAGATGAACTTTATCGTCACCAATACAATTTGTTATTCCATTCAGGGATCATCTGTTTAACAAAGACTGTACCATTCGTTTCCTAAATCCTAATTGAAACAATTAAAAAGCTAGATCGATAACCTGCCAACATATGATGCGGACTGCATATATAATGAAGTCCATTGCGTTTATAGTTATTTTGCTTGAAGCTTAATCTTATTTTTCATTTTGAATAACATTATATAGTTTTGTCAATAGCGTCACCTCCTTCGATAACGGATTGTGGAGACGCAATGAATACTACAATTGCTCCATGACCGAACGGTTAAGGTTTCAATTCTCGTTTTGCCCGCCGTCTGCGCTTAGACTCCTGGCCAAAGTCTTAAACACAAGGGAACGCCCTCTGCCCAAAGTAGTGAACAGGGCGGCCTCAACGCATGGACATATAGTCGGCACTTTCTCAGTGGTTTTTGGGCGCCATGCACGCAAATTTCGGTTGTATTTTTTAGTGGGGAAATTCGCGGTCATTACAAAACAATGCCTAAACTGGCAAAACGTCGCTTATATAACTTAGAATCGTAAAAAAACATTCCATTGCCTATTTATTTATAAAGCGCTATTTGCATGGCAATAAAATTTACCTCTATAGCACCTGTGCTCTCTCTCCCTGTACATAAGCTTCGCTGTAAAATAGGTCTAGAAGATTCTTACTTCAAACTGTAGACATCCCGGTTAACGATAAACTTACCATATCGTAAAAAGGTGAAGAATCCAATAAAAAGAAAATATTTAAATGGAGCAGACACAGCAACATAGCAAAAAAAAGTTTCGCTAAAAAAAAAAGTTTCGCTATCGTCTTTTGTCAAAGGCTTCGATTACGGTGATTTACTGAATAAGCGTGACCACCTCCGCCACTCAACTTGCGGTACATAATGTAACACTCTACATAACTCCAGTTGAAGACAACTTGAAGTCAGAATTTCCAAATGAGCATGGATATTACAATAAGTTTAATTAAAAAAGTGTGATTGCCGTAAAGTTAAAAAAAATAGTCTTCAGGGGTGTGTTGCAATAAGGTGACTTAAGTCATGTAGGTGACTTAAGCCCGGGGGCACCTGTGTGTCACTATGGTAACCATTATGACGTCACAATTGTCACAATGGTATTTAGGCCCGCAACTGGGCTTAAGTCCAGTAAAATGTTATTGCAACAGGCCCCAGAGGATTTCGTTTTTTATCTGCGTTCCTATTATTCTTCGAAGCTAATTCTTAATCAATTATCTCTTGTACAAATGGTTAACATCATGCGCATGGGAACCCTGAGTATAAACTAGTGATTTTTCTCTTGATCATTGAGACTAGTATATACTCTCAGACATTTCTACTGTCCCTTTCTACTTTCAGTGTCGGACACGCAGCCTTTCGATGCTCGCAACTTTGCGATGCAGGCGCAGAAGAAACTGCTCAGCAAAATGGCGTCAAAGAAGACAGTGAAGGCGTTCATTGATGACACCGCGGGACGGCTGTTGGACAACATGTACCGTATCTGCAAAGAGCACTCGGGTCAAAGAAAGATGGCAGAGAAGCTGATCAGAGACCTGATAAAAACTGTGATAAAAGTTGGAATACTCCACCGGAATGAAAAGTTTACCGCTGAGCAGCTAGAGGTTGCTGACCAGTTTAAGAAAAAGTTCAGAATGGTTGTCATGACGGTGATCAGTTTCTACGAGGTGGAATTTACCTTCGACAAGGCGTTCCTGTCGAAATCTGTTACAGAATGCAAGGATCTGATTAAATCTTTAGTCGCGCCACATCTCACAGAAAAATCACTCGGGAGAATAGACAATGTGTTCGATTTTTTTGCTAATCCAGATTTTCTAGATAAATCTTTCCGGACAGAGCCAAGTTACAGGGAGTTGCTTGGACACATGGTAAAGGATTTAAATATAATGCTAGATGAGGGCACACTTTGACTCCACGACTACATTTTTTTATTATTATTATTGAGACCACTAAAATAAGGGAAGTAACGCTGTATTTCATGCCACCATTTCTTGCAATACAATGGATGGTTAAAATCGGCAAACGTTAACATCTAAACGGGATCACATCACCAGCGCTGTTACTATTAGACATAGGATGTGTTTGCGTAAATATGTTATGATTGCCGGATGTATCATCCAAATAGCGTTCGTAGACATTCACTGATTATTAGGAGAGCAGCCCTATTCATCATTCATTAGAAATGCAACAAGATAAATAAATAACTAAATAGAAAAAAAAAAAACTTTGTGTCAGAGATGTGGTCTTAAAAAAGATTTGTTTCTTTGGTGTTATTTATGTTTGGAATTAAACCTGCATATGTGGCACCTCCATCTTGGATTATACCGTGTAAAATAAGTGTATGTCATTTGAAATCAGGAGATACCATTGTATATGGTAGTCAGGAGCGCAACGATCTGAACCAAGCTTCTGGTAAAGTCAGAGGAGTACGTATGGTGAAATGTACAACAGACCGGCAATCCATATTAACCCCGTAATCTCCTGCATGGCGCCATGGTCACGTGGTAAAGTACACTTTGCATAAACCATTCACTAACAATCGGACTTAATGCCGCCTATGCCTACGAGGAGTAATGTGATAAATTTGTTTTTATAATTCGTCAGGAGCATCTGTCCCTGTCGTGGTGCTGGCTAACATACAACTATACTCAAGCCAGATAATCATTGTATAGTTAATGGTAACTGGTGCTCTAGATAAGCAAATAATGAAATACGACCTTTTGAAAATAAAATATGAAAATGATGCAAGCTTGGTATTGAATTAATTATGAAAGAGACAGATATAACGAGAATCAATGTGCGGGTGGTGTACTAATATGGATATTTAATGTCCAATGTAATATATAGCAAGTGAAAATATGTGGCAATAAAGTTTACATACATATAATAGCGGTATATACTTACACACACCTGTTAGCACATATCAAGGACACAAGAACACATACACTTCATATTAATACATTTAAGAGTTTCCCTTGAGAAGCATTCTGTGGACTTCGCTATTTACAGGGTTTCCAAAGTTTTGTGTTTTCTATATTTCTATATACTATATTTTCCTGCTTATATTTTTCTGTATATTTTTCAGAATCATGTTTCCAATATGACTGTTAATGTTGAATAATTATTGTTATATTGATCTTCTATTACTATTAACGTTCAGCTCTTTTGTAGACATGTACATTTGAGTGCTGCAGTCTTACAAGTACAGCTATCTAACCATTTAAACAGACCATAAATGGTGCTTAAATGGAGAACTTAAGCAATCGAGTAAAACACGATTGTTTTGTGAAACCTATCTTTTCCCATAATTTTTATCTGAAAATTCCTTTAAACCCCTTTACTATAATCTTCTACTTAATCTTCAAGCGCTCCTATCCTTCCTCAGAAGCTCTGGTGGGAGCACTTCATTGGGAAAAATATATTATGACCGTACCTTTATAACAATAATTTGAAAATTTCTACATTTCTACATGTTCTACATGTCAATAAATAAATATCCAATGACACTTATATTTAAGATTTGCATAGCGGTAGATTCAGTATAACATTATCTATGTTAATTAACATGGACCAACTAAACATCGTCCACCTGAACTCGTCCATGGAAAACGAAATTGTATAATTATTAATTGTCTATCTTGCTATCTTTTAACCGGGATGACATTCTAATATGTACGATATACATTCGCACAGGAAGTTGTCTGTACCTTCTATATTTAGATAATGATAGCTGTAAGTCCTGGAATCCTTAATTATATATTTATATATTGCGGGTTGTGTGTGTACTGTGTACGCGTTTGTAAGTCCTGATGTAGCTTATTCAGTCTTTATTTGGGTATACAGCACACCTGATAGGGCCTACGATGCCGGAAGTGGTTAGAATTAATCTTTGGCTTGTTTTCTTCAAATTGGCATTTCTCACTCATTAGTTTTATTTAATAATTATGAATTAATTCATACTTAACATTAGAAATATGTACTGTAAGGAATGCAGGCCTCCGCCAAGTGGGCGGTCGTTATTGTGGGATCCTCCCTAAAAACGTTTTTGCAATCACTTATTCGGCTCATATTCCCAGATTCATGCTTGCGTAAGTGACATTTGTGAATATTCCAGGACGTCCTTCATGAGAAGGATTCACACCAAAATCTAACCATTCGTCCTCGGCCAATCCCCGAAAAGTCCTGAAAAATTCATTAGATTTTGTTCATTTTGCACGAGTTATGTTATTAACAAACAAACAAACATCCCCCCCCCCCAACACGAACGGGAATAAACGCATACTCTTCTGACCGAGGCAATAAGGAATTGTTAGTAGTCAATCTCTTTTTCATACTTGAAAAAAAAACAGTTGATGTCTAAATCAATGTTAAAATATGCATTCCTGAATTAGCTGACCTAATAATCTATAACAGCACTTAATTTAGCAGAAAGAAAATATCAGCTCCAGTTGATGACCATGACCATGTAAAGATATAAATATGTATGTACGAGTACTTCAGTCGTTAATTTAAAACGATACCTATACGAATCAATAAACCGGCGATAACACAGACATTGCTATAGATCTTTAACCCCCTTTGAAACCACATCCGTGTCCAAATCAGGTTTAGCAGGCTCTGCAGGTGCTTAAGTTAACTGCTGAGACAGCTTAATGCATTTCCTCTTTTAGTGCCAGCTGGACATATATATATACGGTATTAGACGAAGCTCTAAGACTGCATGGTACCCTTCCCTTGAATGGCCTGGCTGAGCTCAGCATAACATACAGACAGGTTTCTGTCCAAGCTGGCCTTCACAAAGCACTAAACGCCGTTTTTTTCAGTCTTGTGGCATGGTTACTCCTGAGATTTGGCTCCCCCACGAGCGGGTGTCATTTTTTGCAACATTAATATTGTTGGACAGCGTATATTGCAGTGAGATCAGGTCCCATGCGACGACGCTGCTTTTTAAGTGCTTATCTATATTTTTTTACAGAGCCGGATTGAGGATGCACTCGACATTAAATTTAATTTTAACACAAGCAATATATTAACTATTAAATGTTTGGGTCTTCACCCATTCAGCCTGTACCTTAATCCCTCGATGGCCTCTCATCTAAAATAAAATGGGAATCACAAAGATTGAAACCACCAGGCAATCGTTTATAACCTTCAGTTATCCTTACACATTAATTAAGAATATTTCGTTATAATGCACGCCGTAAGATAAATAAAAACGGAGATAAAAAATACAAAATAGAGATCACATTTTAACCTCTGCCACATATACACCTCCCGTTAAGGGGGCAGGAATGGGCCCCGCATGACCTGACTTTATTTACGTTTTCCTTTACGTTTTGAAAAATCAGATGCTATAAAACCCTCCAAAGTATACATTTTCTTAAAGCTAAAAAGGATTCTCTATTCTTTGGTAAAAAATAAACCTTTTTTTAGAAACATGTTTGAATTTATAAGAGTTTTAATTGAACTTTAATATTAAACAGTTTTTTTAATTCCAGCACATCTAAAGCAGATACAGAATATATGTTATTATTAATCGAAAATGTAGATTAAAATCCCTAGGCTTTTTTGCTTTGTGAGTTAAGTTTGAAAATTACGATTTTACAGAGTATTTTATTTGAAACCCTCACAAATAATTTGATTTTTTACGTTTTCTTAATTAAAACCCTTCTAATAAACTTTAGGCGTTAAATTAAAAAAAAAAGTTTTAGTTGACATATCACTAAATACATATGCTACAGATGGTATGTTTCGGACAAGTAATTGCAAAGGAATAACGCTATAAAGATACAATGTTCCATTAACATCCCTAGTGTTTCCCGTCACATCATGGGTATTTCCCGTCACATTAAATATGTTTCCCGTCACATCACGTATGTTTCTCTTCACATCACGGGTGTTTTCCTTTACATCACGGGTGTTTCCCGTCCCATCACGGGTGTTTCTCGTTCCATCACGGATGTATCCTGTTATATAACGGATCGACGCTTCCCATTACGTCACGAATTCACCTGTAACATGGGGGATCCTTCGATTCATATCGCGGATGTTTCCCGTCACATCACGGGTGTTTCCCGTCACATCCTGAAGTTTCCCGTCACATCACGGATGTTTCCCTTAACATCACGGGTGTTACCCGTCATATCACGGGTGTTTCCCGTCACATAACGGATGTTTCCCGTCATTACGGGTGTTTCCCGTCACATCACGGGTGTTTCCCGTCACATCACGGATGTTTCCCGTCACATCACTGATGTTTCCCATCACATCACGGATGTTTCCCGTCACATCACTGATGTTTCCCGTCACATTACGGATGTTTCTCGTCACATCACGGATGTTTCCCGTCACATCACGGGTGTTTCCCGTCACATCACGGGTGTTTCCCGTCACATCACGGGTTTTTCTTGTCACATCACGGGTGTTTCCCGTCACATCACGGATGTGTCCCGTCACATCACGGGTGTTTCTCATTACATCACGGATGTGTCCCGTCACACCACGGGTGTTTCCCGTCACATCACGGGTGTTGTTTCCCGTCACATCACGGGTGTTTCCCGTGACACCATGGGTGTTTCCCGTCACATCACGGATGTTTCTCGTCACATCACGGATGTTTCCCGTCACATCACGGATGTTTCCCGTGACACCATGGGTGTTTCCCGTCACATCACGGATGTTTCTCGTCACATCACGGATGTTTCCCGTCACATCACGGGTGTTTCCCGTCACATCACGAATGTTTCCCGTGACACCATGGGTGTTTCCCGTCACATCACGGATGTTTCTCGTCACATCACGGGTTTTTCTCATTACATCACGGGTGTTTCCCGTCACATCACGGATGTTTCCCGTCACATCACGGGTTTTTCCCGTCACATCACGGGTGTTTCCCGTCACATCACGGATGTTTCTCGTCACATCACGGGTGTTTCTCATTTCATCACGGGTGTTTCCTGTCACATCATGGATGTTTCCCGTTCCATCAGGGATGTTTCCCGTTACATCACGGGTGTTTCTCGTGACATCACGGATGTATCCTGTTATATCATGGACGTTACACATTACGTCACGGATGTTTCCTGTAACATCGCGGATTGTTCGATTCATATCGCGGATGTTTCTAATTACATCACGAATGTTTTCCGTTACATCACGGATGTTTCCCGTTACATCACGTAGGTTTCGCGTCACATTGCGGATGTTTCCTGTTGCATCACGCAGGTTTCCATTAAATCACAGATGTTTCCTGTTTGTATCACCTTAGATTCCCTTTACACCACTGACTTTCCTACTATATCATGGAGGTTTTCCTGTAAACATCACGGAGGTTTCCATTTCACCATGTATGTTTCATGTTACATAACGGATCTTCCCGTAACATACCGGATATTCCTGTTACATTAGGGTTGTTCAGTAAGAGTTCGGGGTTTCCGTCATGTCAGGAAGTTTTGCCTTCATATCAGAAAATCATTATTCACTAAGAGTAACAAAAACGGCAAGATTTGTGGTTCAGACTGTTGGAAGGTTTTCATAAATTCGTAATCAAGTGTGAGGCTATACACTCAGTATACCACAGTAACATCCTAAAATGTAGGTAAATAAATATAAAATACACTTTAGCTTTGTTTTATCTTCCTGAAATAATTTCTCGTATGTTTAAAATTATGTTCTATGTTAAGGGTGCATATGACCCTAAGATTCAAGATTCCCTTTGAAGAACATACGCCATAAATTCAGGGGCGTATATTTTCCGTGTGTAGGCAGAACATATGCGCCCGGAGGAAAGGGTTGTATGGATATTTAAGAAGCCTCCTATATATGAAATAACGTAAGACATGGCAGAATGAAATTCATATATATATTTAAAACGCTATATTAATATAGTTATTATTATTATTATTATTGTTATTATTCTTATTATTATTTTTGTTGTTGTATGAGGTAACCTCCTCCATTTTTTAATGCTAGCTTACCTTACTGTTGTTGTTGTAATTATTATTATTATTATTATTATTATTATTATTATTATTATTATTATTATTATTATTATTATTATTATTATTATTATTATTGTTATTATTATTATTATTATATTGTCGTTACTACTACTACTATTATTATTATTATTAATAGCTGAACATGAAGGTTTTAATAGCATGATTTTCATAATATTTATTTGCCTCATTTCATTGCCTCATTAGCTATTTTAACGTAAATATATAAAAATATATTTTATTTTCGACAATATATGTACAAATAGATCTCACTTTCTAGGGTCTTCAAGGTGCAGTGGAGGGGGGGGGGGGTTATTTTTTTCCTAACAACCGTCCTTGGCAATACAGCAGCGACACCTTTTGACGACGATTGACATTAAGTGTTCTTGTCGTTTCAATCAGTAAAGTTCATAGTTTTTTTATAATTATTAAAAAAAATTTATTTAAGTGACGTTTCTAGCAAAATCTATGGCATAATCTTATGGCATATCTTATGACCTTCGTACAGAGCCTGATCTTATCTTGAATACGTTGTCAAAGGTTACCCAAGATCACTGATATAGTTCTATCAACTAAATGGATACGAAATCCTATACTTTCTGTAAGTAACTACATGTAATATAAACATGCATTGGCAAGGTAAATGCACACTACCTGAAGACTGCAAAGAGGAAGATCCTTTTTAATTTTCTTCATCATTAAGATACACCTAATTGGAGAGGGAATTAACATATGCATCTATTATATTTGAAGTGAATAGGTGAGGTTCAAAATTCGCGATATCCGTGAAATAGGAAATATCATCAAAATAAAACCATCGTTAATAAGACGCCCACATGGACGGCAAGTCGAAAGGCAGCATATTGATATTTATAATTAAATAATAATACATCTGCTATGTATTAAAAATGAGATAAGCTCTTTAGAATGTTCCCTTTTATGGGTCCCTGTCAAATTATTTGCGCACATTTTATTTTATATAATTAATTCATACAATGATGGTTTACTTTGAGGATAGGTTTTAAATATGGTGAGACCTGGAAAATGGAACCCTCAGGAATTCTGGAAATTCGCTAATTTTTTACTCCGCGAATATATGGCACAAACCACAGATTATGTTTATTTGGTTCTTTAAAGGATGCTACAGCGCCTTAACTGCTCTGGATGATTGCCGATAATTTAAAAAAAGTTTCTAATCTGTTTCCGGATTTGAGAATACTATTAAATAGGGCATAAGCCACTCTTTTCCAGAAGCAATTTCGGATGCAATATTTCATCTTACAGCCCATTTTACAATATGATATACTATGTGCATGTGTGTTATTATGTTAAACGTGAGATACATTCTTCTGTTGAAATGTATTTTTTCCTTTATTTTAGCATTAATTACATATGTACGTGATCTGTTATATAGAATCATTTTCTACCACACACACACACAAGTAAACTTGTGCTATATAAGTTCTTTAAAAGGCGAATATTACACGTTATTCTCGAGTTTACGTCAAGTCAGATTGGGATAAAGAAACTTATTTATAAGGTTGAGAAAAAATCAATACTATTATTCGTTTAAGATCTCTTTTGTATGATTGTGGTAGAACGAGCTAGGTTTAATTTATTACACCTTTGTTATGGCTTACTATAACTCTTTCGGAAATACATTTACAAATCAAATTCATCATGATCAGGCAGAGCTGATGCAATTTTACATAAAATCGATTCAGTTTCTATCTACATACCCCAAAAGCCACAGATACTGTTCAAACAGAGTAACTGCTTAGCGTAAGGTGGTTCCAACTTTATACAAAGCTTTATCAAAACCAAATGTTTGTAAAACGCTGTTTGTTTTGGCTTGGTTTGCTGGGTTCGGGAATGAGAAGGGGGGGGGTCTATATTATTAGTGAGTCTCCGACAAATTACACTCAGACCAGCATTAAAGGCCAGCCCTGAGCTGGGGAATTTTGCAAAAAGGTTGTATATTCATGATAAAGCGCTGAGGAACGAACGTATTTGACCGGTTGCTATTTGCATTATATTCGCAGGATGTATTATAGCCAGTGTGTTCTTCTCTGGTCCACCGAGACCATTTGCAAGTCCGAGTTCAAGCAACTCGAGTCTAAATCAAGGTCCGTTTTTACTAGAGGAACGAGTCCAGGTCCAGTCAGAGTCCCAACCAAAAAGAAATAATTTTTTTATTAAAAGTACTTTATCATTAGGGACCTGGAAAAAACACGGGTAAAACGCTCAGCTCTCCCCGCTGGCACTCCGGGTTCGATCCTCGGCGTGGCCAAGAGAGAGGGTTGCCTGTCCAAGGCCGGTGGTTTTCTCCGGGTTCTCCCACCTCTATAGTCAACGGAACGCCACCATCTGTGCCATGGAAAGTGCCGCGATTAGTCATTATAACCATTTGTACGATCCATGTAAATTAAATAAGTTTATATTATTTACATGTTAGTTTACATATTTTTCACTTTAGTATTTAATGACATTGAACTCCCAAAGCAGAGATATAGCTTAATGTATATTGTCTTGGTTTTTATATATCTTGCATGTTAATGCAGGAAGTTCGCAGATATAAGTCTCTATAGTGTGTTTTCCAATGTCAATTTCCAACTTTACGTGACGGGGCTTTTCTTTTACTGGGTTCCTGATGGACTCGGTCTGATTTCTCGAGTCCTGACCTTAGAGTCAGAGTACAAGTCCAAGTCCAGGACCATTGACACCTAACCCGAGTCTTTCTCCCTGAATATTTGGACTCGAGACCTGCATCACCGGTTTCACTGCATGCGCCAAAGTCCTTTAACTGGCAGCATTTAGATAAGCAAATATGCTACTTTTTTTCCCGCTTCCCCGCGAGTGTAGTCAAGTTGATAGAAATTTTTAATTAAAGGGACATAATCAGGCGCAATATTATGCCTATTCTTTCACACAATCAGTTCAGTTTTGCTTTATACAAAAGTTTTTCAGCAACATCATCAAAGCACACAGTCTCAGTGCCTCACATACGGCTATTTAATACCTTGTTATGTCTTTGCGTGTTGGTGAACACTGTCCACGTGTCTGTTAACCATAACAAGGCTAAGTGACCGGACGTCCGTTTGTGAGCCACAACACGCGGTGTTTCAGCCAGCGGGAACATGTATTACTTTTTTGGGGCCACGTCAGTCGGGGCATCTCCTGATTTACACGTGTTATGGCTGCGTGAGGCACACGGCCCCACGCGCTGTGTTTGTGTTGACACCTGCTTTCATGCCCGGTCGACTGTTTTTAACTCTCGATTAGAGGAGTATAAGCAAACGGTTTCAAGGCAATATTTTGGCAGGTACAGGTTAATTTTAAAAGGAAGGAGGTATTTTTCCTGTTAATTCAACATGCTTTAATAGATTGCGTCATACTTAACTAGTTGCTCCTTCAAGCAGACTTTAATGTGGTGTGAATTCCAACATGCTTTGCTGTTGGATAGTATAAACCCTTCTTTTCTTGAGTACACATGAAAGAAAAGTTAATAACAGATATCATACGTAAAGCAATTAAAAAAGTCTGGCAATATCTATTCCAATTAGAAAATATGTATTGACATATTTTAGTAGAGATCCATTTTATATATACGTGTTTAAAAAATGGGAAAACTCACTATGAACAAGGAGGTTATACAAGTCCGAAGTCAGGATTGTCGAGCTGTATCAGTTAGCGCCGGGATTATCAGCTGTATCCTTCTGTACCTTTGAAAAGCGAGCTTTATGATCCCAGTCAGCAACATTCAACACGGACAGACTCGGAGTTGTAACTCCATTGGTATAACCTCCTTGGCTTCTGTCTCCAGTTTATATAAAACTGGGAAATAGTTCACCGAAATTTCCCAAAAGTTTCATCAAACCTTCATTTTCCTTCCAGAAAGGTCCATCTGTCGACAAATTATGAGCGAAACGAATGAATATTAATTCATGAGTACCTTTCACCGACGCAGATAGACACCGATATATTCATGTCTCAAACCCACTATGAGGCAACAAATAACCTCTTTATTTACCACCAGATGTCGCATGAAGAGACAGATGATCTCGTGCATCGGCTTTCCGCTCTTTCTTAACAGTTAGAAACTTTAGCGTAGGCGTTACAATGGAGTTTGTACCAAGCGAAATTTATAGCTGTTGAGCGATCACTAGTGCGCATACCTCCTATAAGACAAAGCAACTCTACTTGATTCACATATTTACCGGACTCACACCAAACTTGGAGTTATGGGAAAACAGAATTATGGTAGAAGACAAATTGGAAAATTACCTACACTCAGTTGGAGATTGATTTATTTGTAACAACTTATCTTTACATATAGGAAAAACAGAACGCATATTATTTGCTTAAAAAAGAAACGGTCAAATAAAGTTGAGGAAATGAGAGTCTGTTATAAAGAGAGTATTATTAAATCTAAGACCAATTTAAATTACTTAGGGGTTGACCTGGATCAATCATTGACTTGTACAATGACAGCAAACAAAGTACTTTCTTAAGCAACACATGCACTAAAGTTCCCCTACAGAAACACACACAATTTCAATCTGAAAACAAAAAAAATTATTTATTTCAGCTCTGGGACAGTGTCATTATGATTATGATTGTTCAGCTTGGTACAGTGGTCTTTCAAAGAAACTGAAGCTAAAATTGCAGGCAATGCAAAATAAAGTGAAACGATATATGTATATGCTCATTCTAGAATGCATATAGGTTAAAATTAGTTTAAATACACACATATTCTACCAGTATCTTACAGGGTAGATCAACTGAAACCTGGTCATGTGCACAATATTATACATGGAAATGCACCTAGATACTTGGGAGATAATGTGGACTTGATTTATATGCGGCACAGATACAGGACAATGTATAATGAACTGTCATGTTCAATATACCAAGGGTTAAAGGATTAGGTAAAAGCTCATTTCATTTTACAGGTGTTTGTCTGTGGTACAGTCCTCCACTTTCAGTCAAACAGTGAGGAAGCAAATATGTTAAAAAAAAGAAATAACAAATAGCAGGGTACATTGAACGTCCTATTAGGATTTTAGGTAACTGTTTTAGATCTTATTTCTTTAATCAACTTATTTCAGTTTTAAATTAACTCTTAAGATATTTTCAATAATTGCAGATTTATAAACAAAGTTTGTATATTTTTCGTTACATTATTACCAGTCATAATTTGTCATGTGTTGTCGCACTATATGTTTGTTCTCTCGAGGACCACCTTAAAAATAATAGTTTTTTATATAATACTTTTATGTGTTATCCTCGGTAACATGGTAACGGTAAGCATGGTGAGATGGAGAATTATCATATCCTTCATATGTTCCGATACAAATTTAATTATTAGATTAAATTTTGAGAGAAGACAAGACATCTGGTACAGGTCCTCTGGTGCCATCTACTGACAAGCCTGTATCCAGTGATATATAGACAAACAAATAAGTGAGCTATTATATGTTTTAGTCCATATACAAATAAAGTACGTATAAAAATTCGCTCCTTCATTGCCATAACCGCTTGTTTATGTGGAAAGTACCCATGACCCAATCAGTTTATCCATACAGACATGACTTTTAAAGTAATATTAATGTTAGTTTCTGGTCATGTCCCTAGATGGCGCCCTTGGTAAGAACCGTAGGTTTATCTCGGTAATATTTATAAAAGATGTTGACCCTGTAGGTTGGATGAGAGTATTCGAAAACCAATGACAACATTTTCCAGGAAACACACTTGGTTAAAGTGATGTATCAGTTATATTAAAATTTAACAGCTAAGCTGGATCTAAATATGACTAGCGTAAACCTTAATTATTCATGGATGGAAATATGTCACTGTTTATATTTATCTGTGAAAAGACGTAGATGAAACTTTGTTTGAACATTTCTTCATATTTGTTTCTCTAGTATCGATATATTGACTAGGTATTCTTTATAAGCGTTCATTTTTCAAAGGGTCCCTTCAGCAAACCCTTAAAACACACTGCGCAGAAATGTACTCACTCTCCTGGTTAGGAGTAAAGAAATTCTGTTCTCCACAATACACCAGTTGCGTAGACATAAAATTTAATGCAGGAGTATAGATGAAATCAATTAGATTAATCGGATTAGAATTAGGCAAATTACATGAACAACAATGTTTTTTGCTGTAGAATTTAAATTAATTATCTCAATAGGTCATAATTGGTAAGTGTGTGTGCAGTGATGGAAAGGACTCGAGTCCAAGTCCGGACTCGAGTCTACTATTTTTTTAATGACTCGGAATCGGAATCGGACTTGGACTCGGAGGTCCTGGACTCGGACTTTTACTCGAACAGAGAAGTAAGGACTCGATAAATTAGGCCGAGTCTATCTCGAGTCCGTGCAGAAGAAAAGAAAACTGTGTCACATATTACATGAAGTTTTTGTACATGGGTAAACTACTAATTGAATATAAAAAAATAAGACCAATCATACCTAGTTGCTCGGATGGTGTGGACTCGACTACAACACTGTGTATGTGCAATGTAAAGAGACACAGGCTTTATCTTGAATTGTGACGAATTCTTGGGTTTGAAAGTTTGAAATAGACAAATAGTCCCGGTCGTTCGACAAATCCTAACTGGAGGTGATTTTGTTTTGAAAGGGAACGTCCTCTGGTGCTTATCTTTCTGTATACATATAATGTTAAGTGATATAATGATACCGCTGCGGTGGGCCACCACTGCTACTCCACTAATTTTTACCCTTATTATTTGTTCCCCTCAGGGACAATATTTGTTTGGGACAGTGACTGTCAGATATTGGGACTTTGGGAGGTATATAACATATCTTGTCCCACGAACATTTTGCTAAAAATATCAAAGAATCTGAATGACAGATAACTTTGCTTTAGGTATTTAAAGAATTCAGACTAAAACGTGTTATTTTCATTGAATCCCTTGCTACATATAGAGTCATAAAAAGTCGGTCGTTGCTTCTATAAGCATTATGAACTGTTGAACTAAACAAATTACAATAAGGTGTACATTGAAGGGTACATTATAAGACAACATCAAAATATGATCGTCTGATTGTCTGCAAAACCCGCCTCGTCCACGCCGAACTGCACCTATGATTATTGTGCCCAATTCACAGATTTAAAAAGTAAACATGGTTTTTGCTGCTTTTAAAGAATGCATTCTACATACAAGTATATATATACCCAATATATATTCTTAAGTATAACGTGTACCGTGTAAAACAAGAATACTAAATGTATTACATTGTTTGAACGTCCAAATTGGCTAAAGGGATTTAATGCAGAGAACTAAATATTTGTAACAATGAACAAGAAACTTAAATGAAGGTGTTTATCTTCAAAAAAGTTATTTTATTATTTCATCACTGACAGGAGAAAGAATTCACACTTAGAAAATATTAACAAACTATACAGAAAATAGGCCAGGCTTTCACATACTGCATGCTCTTTTACAGAATGGGGGAGGGGGATATGCGCCTACAAACTGTTTAAAAAATATTGAGCAGTCATTTTAACAAGCCATTTAAACTTCAAAGAGGAAAAATTGCAATTTTCAGGAAAATATTTAGATTGAATAAAGAACATAGAAGTAAGGGATTTTAAAAAGGTGTCTTTATCTATATATTTATATCTTTGTTTGTCTTTGCGATTTCAACAATTATAGATTAAAACTAGACGACCATTGGTCAACCGCTTGCCGGAAGTTGAAATATAACAGACAGACAGAGAGACAGGAATACAGGGGAAACAAGTGAAAACTGTAATATGAATGAACAATGTTCTGGGATAGCAGAAAGAAAAACGCTTTTATGTATTAATGCTGATATTGGTAAGTCACGGACGAACATACATACAGACAGAACATATTTCCTAGTTTTATTTTAACTATATGCCTTTCAGAAGCATTGCTTATACAATGTGGACTCCTGAATGAACTGTCAGACCGAACAGACAGGAGAAGTTGATAACAACAGACGAGCAGACAGACATACTGACAGACTGACACATCTGAGATCAAAATTGACTATAATAGAACATCTCTTGGAGAAAGCATAGAGGAACAAATGAGCTATAGTTTATGTAGATAGGCCTGTTTCTGACGAAGGTATGACGAACATAAAATTTTGATTTTTTCGATGACTTTGACCTTGAGCTTTAACCTATATTGACCAAAAAAATAGCCAGAAGTGGAACCGGGGGGGGGGGGGGGGGGGGTTCATCCACTGCAACCTTTTTTTAGGGTTTGAGACAAAATGTTGCGGACTGGACTTCCCCCCCCCCTCCTTTTTTCCGGGTTTGGGGACCTTTTTTCTTGTTTTATTAATCCTTCAGGGTTGGACAGCCCCCTCCCCCAAACGCCCCCCTTCCTAAATCGTGGATCCGCTCCTTATAGGCTTCAAGGAATTTTGATTGTCTATGAACTGTGGAAGTTTGAAAGCGATTGCTGCAAATTTGTGGCCAGTAAAGTGTGGACAAACATCGTGACAAACAGAGAAACGCAACTGACCAACATGTCTATAAAAATATGTGACCATGGTGTCTATTATACTGAGGCTGAAATCCTGATGCATTCATTAATATGCTGCTGTCAATGCTAATCTAATCAAACGTCCTGATTCAAAATATCGATTCAAACGTATAATAGTGATAGTGAAAGCATAACAATTAAGATCAGTTAATTTAAATGGTCCTTTGTGATTAAACAGTTTAAACATAATAGTATTTATACAAGTCATATAAAATAAAATATATTTTGCATAAAGATATTCTTGTATGCCAGTATTCAGTTAATTTTCGCATCCTTTTTTTTATTTAATTTCAGGTTGACTTTTAATACATTTAAATTTAAATATTTCCTTTAATTACCTTTCAGTCATATATCCACTAATCAGAATATTTCGAATATGGCATGGGCCTATATGTGTCAGACACCTTGTGATCAAATTTGCTATAAGAATATTACTGTGGTTGGAATTTTGTTCGCGATAGGGAAAACATCGCGAAAATGAAGCCTTCGTGAATAAGACGTCTCATCTATACATGCACACTTTAATAGTCATTAATACAATAGTCGTATCCGTTTCACTAAGTGCTGTCCACCTGTTTTTTGTAGATAATTTTCTTAAAGGTTTATATTTTTCAATTATATCCTGGAAAACAATATATGGAGGTGACCAGTTAATAAGGCAATTTAGAATTTTACAATAAATCCCAGTTCATGTTTCACAACATTTTGTCTCTTCACAATGATCTGGTAGATATGATGTGTCCCTGCATGACTAGCCATCTTTGTTTTAGCTGGTTATATTTTTTACCTGACATCATCCAATCAGAAGCTGTCAATTGAGGCTGTTTTTGAATGTAATCAATGACCTTGACCGCCATAAGCGGGTCTGATATGTTATAAAATGTAGACTGATTTCTCATATTTACAAATGATTTATTTTTAAATAAGGTGTAAGGTAGGTATTTAATTACCTTGTTGAAAATTAGGTCCTTCAATCCTCTACAGTATAACTGTTTCTCTTGAAATGTGACTAATAAAAATGTTCTATGCAAAAAAACATGTGGACATGAGGGGATGGAACGGACCATATCCATAGTATCAACATCCAAAATAAAAAGAAGAATATTATATATATAAAAAAATACATCCTACGTAACCCGTAAACCAAAGATCTATACTGTAGACTATATCAGATCTTAATCTATCATCTTTAAATAATCGGCAGGGCTTTTATTCATTCAGAGTTTTCTTAGATTCCCGAAAATTTCTCCAGATTGCGCATATTTCATAGTTATCATTACGATATGATTCATATGAAAGTGATTGTCTATATTGTAAGATCGTGCAATTGGAGCCCTCGCCAATCAATGAAAACGTGAAAATCACGAAAATTATATCATGAACATTTTATCAGCACAATTCTAGCTCTTCAAACCGTCCTGATTTAATGTCTGTCCGCTTAGAATAGCGAAGCAAAATCAACCAACGACCGATAACGCAGCTTGTAGCTCACTATATAAACACATATATATATATATATATATATATATATATATATATATATATATATATATATATATATATATTCTGTATCACATTTCAGTTTGAGCCTTGTCGGACCTTTTCACCCGGCTTTTTAAAAGGATCGGTCGAGAAGAAATATGATACACAAACATTGTATTTTATTAACTCAACAGTATATATATTCAAATCCAATTTAATCAATGCATGTAAAACATGAATATTACAACTGATCACGCAGAACTAAGGCCAAAGAGTGATTAGAATGAAAGCAAAATCCAGGCATGACCATGCTCTTCAGAATGAATATACAATGCACATTAAAATTGGCGAAAAACAAAACGATTTTTTTATCTCTTGGCCTGATAAATGTCGTTCAACGCTTGTCTTCTGACATTGATATATGTTCTGAAAGTATAGATGATAAAAGAATCGCTTTTTATATATGAATAAAATAATAAAACACTTAATTCTTCAGAAGAGGGTCGCCTTTAGCTATTAATGTTCAGTTTTGAATTAAATGTACCTCTTTTTTTACTTTTAAATAAAAAATATACACTTAATCGTCAACTGCCATGAATAACATAACCTAGAAGAATATTTTATGAATGTACATCCCTATCTACATGCATTATTCGAATAGTAAGAAAAATAATTTGGATGGTGGTCGCAATCAGTTTGTGATTTTTTTTTACTATTAAATCATTTGAAATATAGTCGTTTATACAGCCATGAATGTTAAATTTTAAAAATAAATAATATAAATACATACACTTTTTTTAATATTTATAGATAAATATAAACAGGCTTTATAGTCTTGAATATAAGTATGTAAATGGATTGTTTTTGTATCGTGGTTGAATCAAATAAATGTGGGATAACTTTAGGAACTTTGAAATACAGACTCATTATACGCCAGTCCAGCTCGAGAGTGGAACGCTGAGACCTCACACGTTTACTTTGCTGGCCACTCCGCATGTGCTTAAAGCTATGCGAGGCAATCATGCTCTACTCTTTAAACGCATTGTTACCATTATAGCGTGACATTTATTGAATTCAGATTGAAAATTACTACATTATCTACGTTCATGTACCGCTTGTAGTCATTTAGAGTCAGGTAAACATTGGGTCTGACCGCTGCTGCTTGGAAAACAAACCTCATTCCAGCGCTGAAAAGCTGCCCAATATGGTGTTAAAAGGAAGCCTATTAATTCCATATAAACAAATGCACCCCCGAAAGCGGTGTCAATTGAGCGCCCGTACATTCCCAAGCAAGCCTTTGTTGGTTCTTGGCTCACGTCTAATATAAATTGATAAATCGCCTTTATTAGTGATCTGCTTTTGTGGGACCTTTCCTAACGGAACCAAACATACAAAACGGGTACTCGAGAAATGCGCAGATAAATGGATTAATTACAAGCTAGCGGTCCCCTCGATCAACGCTGGCAGCACGCATGGCTAGCTTCTTCCCAGGAAAGTCTGACAGGCCAGCACATTTACGCCGCCAGTTCGCCATGAAAGAATTGGCAGCTTTTGCCGTTCGCTCTATCATTTACTATATCAGCCCCGCTATCTGTCACCGCCTGTCTGATAAAGCCAGGCCCGCTGGCTCCCCCAGCAAGCATCCATCCGTAGATTAATACAGGCTTCATCATTGTATTTTTAAATGATTTAGCAGTATAATATCACAACCTTAATACTGCATGGGTATACCGTGCAGTTCATTTAACTTTTTTTCTCTTTTTCATTGTTTTATTTCTCTACTATTTATCACATCTCCCATTCGCACGCAATCTTTATTTCTAAGAAGTTTAGATTTTAACATATTCAGGGTTATACTGAACCTACATCATTAAACAAATTTGTATTTTTTCCCTTTCTATAGACTTTACAAAGGATACACTATACATACGTGTTAATGTATAGAAACATAATCACCAACTGAAATTATTCTTTTTTTTAAAACGATTGCTTGCCTTTTATAAGCTTGCATAAGGAAACTATATAAATAAAAAAGACATCATACAATAAATGTGGCGGATAACTTTGGTCGTTATGGCGACTGGTTGTCCCCTATATTGCTCAGAGCTATGTCCTTCTGTTGTGTAACCATATATAAATCATTTATAGGAGACACCATTATATGATCTTGTAATATTGACCGAAATTAGACTCACGTTTCTTTGTTTTATGAGTATATGTGCGGAATACAGTAGCGAATCCACGCAGAAGGGAATCCAAGGGTCTGGACCTTTTAAGCCGCCCGAAACCTTCCTAAGGGGGTTAAAACGATTTTTTTCTGCGGCCCAGATCCAATTCTTTTCCAAACCTAAGGACCCTTTAAAGATTTTCTCATAAGTGTTCCTTGGTTGGACCTCCCCACCCCCCTTCAAAATCGTGGATCCTTCCATGTATCATCACCATGGTGATCGAGGTCACGCTGACTGATGGTAAAAACTACTGAGGTCAAAACACACTGGCACAGGCGGCAAACAGGGGCGCAATTCAGGGGGGTTGGGGGGTTATATACCCCCATTTTTTTAGCACGGGGGGATGGTCAATGTAATCATCCCCCTGATCTTCAGAGAATAATATTTATATATTGGAAATGAAATATAAATAAAACTGGAATTATAGACTTTGGTTACATTTATGAGTTTAATATGAAATATTATATATCTGAACCTGATTAAGAATTAACATATACTGGAAACATGCCTTATTTTTTAAAACCTTATACTTAATTGTATTATATTTGATTTTTCCATACAGATAATAAAAGGTATATATATATTTTTTTTGCCGCGATTTTGCCGCTTGCCCGTGCTTACTGCCTGCGGATTTTTGGTAAATACATGCATATATGTATTGGTACAAAATTGGCGCATGCAACGGGTGCCCGCGCCAGTGTTTTTTTAATATGCCGCGTGAAGGCTTGCCGCGCAAGTATATTCTTGCATATTTATTTCAAAATCCATGACTTCTCCGATTTGCCAATTCAACTCTTCAAAGCTGCTCTGTGTCATAAGAGCCTCAGCACAATACGTCGGAAATGGCTTATGAAGAAAAAACTTGCTAATACTGTCTAAATGACCGAAACTGAAATTATAAAATGGCACTTGTCTCGAAGCTCTGTCGTTTCACAGATCGAGTTCGGCTCTCGATTGGCATGGCTGGGTCTTCGCTACTGGGATCGGTGAAGGGAATGTATGCTGCTTTTGCCTTTGTGGCTGTAGATGCTGTGGCTTTTCTGTAAAGACACCGGCGCAGGAAAAACGGTTGCGGTCTCTCGAGGTTTTCTGCTTGGCTTAGTGGCATCACGTCTATTGGCTCTAAAAATATGCTTAAGGAGCGCACAGGGCTGGGGCTCTGACCACAGCAACCTGTAGCTGCTCGACAAGCGAAAAACATCTTCAGTCAGTCAGTCAGTAATGGAGTACAAAATAAAGGAATGACAAGCACATGTGGTCAAGTGTGTCTGACTAAATGGTGCCGGAATCCAGTGAGTTCGAATCTGACAGGACAGGTGTCGGCAACTGCCGCATTTACACCAATAAAGCGTTGAAATAAATGGTAGGATAGCCATGCTTCTGGTATAAGGCGTGCTACAGCCTCGCGTGGTTTCGAACGGTATACATGTCCAGAGACAAGGATGGATAACTTGCATTGGAAAATTGAGACGCCTATATCAATCAATAAAAAATCTAAGATGCACCTAAATGTTTTGTGATGATTTTCTATAGATAAAAGAAAAATATATATATATATATATATATATATATATATATGTATAGAGAGAGAGAGAGAGAGATAGAGAGAGAGAGAGAGCGAGAGAGAGAGAGAGAGAGAGAGAGAGAGAGAGCGAGAGAGAGACATAAACTATGTTTATAGCTAAATAGCTATGTTTTATATGCTACGTCGAATATGATGCTATTCATCGAATTTCGAATATACAAGCAGAACGACCGAACACTTAAATAGACAGTGAATAGCATGACCTTGATTTTTCACACAGATGATAAATTTCAATCTTGTCGTATGGCTTTTATGTGACTATAAAGCGGCCACTTATTAGGAATACTTACCTTTGAAACGCATTAAGATCGATTAAATAAATATCACTTCAATGTGTATGTTGCCACTTGCTTTGATACGCGGCTGTTATTGGAGGTGTGCGATGTCATCGGGAGGCTGGGATCGATAGTGATGGATGATACGTTAGAGCCGCGAGCATGCACCAGTATCGAACACCATTAGACCACAAAGAACAGTCCATCAGGCACAGAACCGCGCCATCTGTCGCCACACCTGATATTTAATTAGCTTTTAATGATAATGATCGGGAAACACAAGCACGTGGCCGCAAAGCCTCGAGTGCATTTACTTAGGTGATTTGCGGCGAATTGATCCGACTCCTTCAAGAAAGCGTGGCCTGATCAACAAAGATCGGAACACAGCTCATATCAATATTCCAGGTTGGGACACCCCTGAAAGCAAACTGGTCACGCTCTTAACATCCAGTTCGATAACATAAACTCCTAAAGAGGGACCGGGTAACAGATGTGAAACAAGTTGGACGCATCGCCTCATCTGTAAAGAGATTATAACTTACGCGGTTTGCCTGGCTTCACTGCGGGACCACCAGTTCCACTTAAGGACTCGGAGCCCCGAGGTTGATAGTCCAACGGGCTGACTCAAGTACCCAGCACAACATCTCCTAAAGGCCGTCATTCTAGGAAGGCTGCTCTCCCCCATGTCACATTCTCACAAAATACATTTATCTAATGGAGGTTTAAGCGATAAATCCCGGCGATAAACATCGCAAGAATCGAACCGAAAAAGATGCATGGATAATTAGGGCACTTGTTCTTTAAAAGCCTTTTTGTTTCTTATAGTAATGAGGGCTGCAGAACAGGATAACGTATGCCAGGACACACATCGTCAAATCCACAAAGCCTCAACAGCTGTCTCTGTACCATAGTGTCATTGACAGGCCAAAAAAAACTGTTGATGGAATCAATGGACCATGTATACTATTACCGGTTTAACGTGCTAATACATTAAACCTGTCCCATAGCGCTTTAGTAAATGTTAAATGCAAGTCCTGAAGGCAGATATAGGTGCATTTCTAACATTAGGATTACACTTTCACAATAGATTTAAATATTTACGACCGAAATTGAAGATAATAAGATTAACTGTATTACTTCCCTTTCATGTTACATTAATGAATGGTGAACTAGATTTCATTATAATACTTACACTATTTTCGTCATTCTCTTGGTTAGGCCTATATGAACATGGGATTAGTAGAAATAATGTTAAGATAAGATAACCATTTTTCTTACCGGATGACTCGTATGGCCCGAAAGAAATAAACACATACTTGTAAATAATTAAGCAGTATAACTGTGACAATGGACTGAATGGTTTATCTGTGACGTAATAACAATTTGCATTCTGGTCAGTACGGAAGTGGTGCATCTGTAACCATGCATGCACTGTGACACGCGCACGGATACGATTGCATCGTGACATAAATGAGTGTGTGTGTATGTGTGTGTGTGTGTGAGAGAGAGAGAGAGAGAGAGAGAGAGAAAGAGAGAGAGAGAGAGAGAGAAAGAAAATTGTTCTTCTTTAACGACTGGTCACAATTACACCGTGAATATCATGATGCCGGTCACAGAGAACTGAAATATATATATATATATATATATATATATATATATATATATGTGTGTGTGTGTGTGTGTGTGTGTGTGTGTGTGTGTGTGTGTGTGTGTAACTGTATGTAAAGGTGGCTTTCCGTTAGTGCGTAGTCCGTAGGCCTATATGCGTACTCAACATGCGAAGTCCGCTAAAGTCGCTCTGTAAAGTTTTTAACGGAGTCGTTTCCTTTTATCTGCGTACGTAATCCGCATGCGTAGTCACCGGAAGTGATTTTGCGTACTAATGATATCAATCAGCGCATTTTCCCATTTCAGGCCGTGCTGTATAAACATCCTTTATTTTCAACTGATACAAATGGCATTTCTCACCAAAAGCAAATGCATGTATTAGCATTTGTTGTTCTCTCTAATCTTCCACAAAGCATTATATAAAATCATTTTCGAAATTATTGATATTATTATGATTGGATTAAACCAGAGTGTTTGCAAATATATAGAAATGTACAAAAATATATGGTGAAATGGCTTGCAAAAAAAGAGAGTTTTCAGTTACAGTTATCAACACCTAGTACGGACTACGCATACGTACTAATGTAAAAAAAAACTTTGCGGATACGGACTACGCATACCGACTACAAAAGCGGACCACAATTACATCCTGACTACTTTAGCACGTGACATACAAACTAGCGCATCTGTAAGTAACACGTGACCGTTATTACATCCTGACACTTGAGCACCTGTCATAGAGACTGGCGTATCTGTAACACGTGACCGCAATTGCATCGGGACTACTTGAGCACGTGACATAAAGACTGGTGCATCTGTAACACGTGACAACAACTGCATCCTGACTACTTGAGCACGTGACATAAAGAATGGTGCATCTGTAACACGTGACCACAATTACATCCTGAATACTTTAGTGCTTGACATAAAGATTGGCGCATCTGTAACACGTGACCACAATTACATGGTGAATATCCTAACACCTGTGACGGAAAGACTGGCGCATTTGTAACATGTGACCACAATTGCATCATTACTACTTCATCACGTGACATAAAGACTGGTGCATTTGTAATACTTGACCACAATTGCATCCTGACTACTTGAGCACATGACATAAAGACTGGTGCATCTGTAACACGTGACCACATTTACATCCTGACTATTTTAGTACTTGACATAAAGACTGGTGCATCTGTAATACGTGACCACAATTGCACCCGGACTACTTGAGCACGTGACATAAAGACTGGTGCATTTGTAACACGTGACAACTATTGCATCCTGACTACTTGAGCACGTGACATAAAGACTCGTTCATCCGTAACAGTTGACCACAATTACATTCTGAATACTTTAGTACTTGACATAAAGATTGGCACATCTGTAACACGTGACCACAATTACATGGTGAATATCCTAACACCTGTGACGGAAAGACTGGCGCATTTGTAACATGTGACCACAATTGCATCATTACTACTTCATCACGTGACATAAAGACTGGTGCATTTGTAATACGTGACCACAATTGCATCCTGACTACTTGAGCACATGACATAAAGACTGGTGCATCTGTAACACGTGACCACATTTACATCCTGACTATTTAAGTACTTGACATAAAGACTGGTGCATCTGTAATACGTGACCACATTTACATCCTGACTATTTAAGTACTTGACATAAAGACTGGCGCATCTGTAACACGTGACAATAATTACATCCTGACACTTTAGTACTTGAAATAAAGAATGACTAGTTCGACACCGGTGACAGAGGAACTGGCGCATCTGTAATACATGGACACAGTCACAATAGTGACCAGTGAAAAGTGGCACCGGTTACAGAGGGACTAGTATATCTGTATCACGTAGATACAGTTAAACAATGAAGCGATTAAACCGTGAATAGCATGGCACGGCTGAAATAGGGACTGGTGCATCTGTAAAGCATGTCTCAAACAGGCGATTTTGCTGTGAAGCGAAGCGATGCGACTAAAATATCACGTGATCAGCGACTGGTCGCCAATTATATAATCGCATGTGAATCGCACGTGCGCGGGCCCTGCGACGCGACTTGCGACCGCCAGTCGCAGACGATGTCATGTCACGTCAGAAAACCGGCGATTCCTTGCGACTGTTGCGATCATCTGCGATTGCTTGCGATGCGATTTGCGACTGAACATCATCCAATCGGTTGTGTGAGTTTTAATCAGGTGACTGAGTCTGCGACCAGTCGGCCACTATAGTCGCAGACTGAGCTTGTAGGTGTGAAATGTGGCGTCGCCCTAAGACCGTTTTGTTGTTCCCTCAAAAGGAAAATGAATTGATAGCGATGTGGAATCAAACACCTTGTCTGTACATTCAGACTTGGCATGAAACAAAACCAGAAAATAAGGGCATGGGATGAGATATATGTGTGGTATTGGGCTGTTCTGCTGAGGAGTGGCTGAAATTGTGATAGTTTTTATAAATTATATTTGTAGTGACACAAGATTATCATTTCCAAATTAAACAACGCAGAAAACGCCGTGATCTCGAGTCTGCGACTGAACGCTGAAAGCCAGTCGCAAGCAGTCGCGGACGATCACCGACTGGCTACCACAAGTCAATGAAAATCGCCCGTGGGCGGCAGGCTTAACAAATGCTTACAGTTACATCGTGACAACCGAGGCATCGGAAATGCAATTACACGGTGATTAGTATTGTTCCGGCGTTATGCATATGTAACACTTTATTACAGCTACAACTTACAATTCAACTACATGTTTGCTTTCTGCAAGCGATCACGAGAAGCCCCCCCCCCCCCCCCCCCCCGATTGCTCGCAATTGAGCGATGATTAAGAATCAAGTCTGGTGTACACGGCCTCGGAAATAAGGTCAAGGTCAAAATAAACATCTTTAGCCCATGACGAACATGGTGCCCAATCAGTCTCGAAAATAAGTGATATTTTAGTATTAGCGCAAACATGGGCCGGAAGAAATAAAACATTTAGAAAAAATTTGTACTGGATAGTTTTGCACTCTGAAGAAAGTCCACCCACGAATATGAATGTAGAAATAATCTCGTCCACCCTTATACGCCTCTCCTAAAACGGGAAGGCTAAACGAGAATATAGTATTTCAGGGGCGCCAATCAAACAACCATGACGTAAAGGTCAATTATACCTGTCATCATGTTGCACGTTACATTCATTTATTATGGCGCCGGGGCCATTCGGGGACCTCAAATTAGAGCGTTTTTTATTTGTATTTGTATTATCCCAAAAATGCGCTCGAGTCACGCGTATCGCGATCAGTTCATGGTGCTCTTTATGTTTTTATTAATTTTGTTTCCTGTATATGGTTGCGTAGCAGAAATGAAGAACCACCCGATGGTTTCTCCTGTAGAATGTTATAAAAAATATATTAATACGATTTCGAAATATTATTTATTAGCCAATTGTGCAGGATTAATTTACTGAGTTTGCAGAAATAAAATTTAATGTTAGGCAGTGTCTACAGGTTGTTACTAAAAACCTAAGATCAAAAGTGAGACAGGGGTGATCGGAGTTCAGGGTAAATTGCATATAGGCCTTTTAATTATTTCAGGACCAAGGAATCATAATAATTTAATAACTATTCATTTGTTATCTTTATTACTTTTTAACGGTTCATCCGAACATTACCAAATATCCATAACATTATCACACAAACTTTCCAAACTGTCCAATTTTTTAATAAAAATAAACAGATGAAAATAATACAGGATTTTAATGACAATGGACATGTCTGAACCCCCCCCCCCCCAACATTTTGCATTAATAATAATAATAATAATAATAATAATAATAATAATAATAATAATAATAATAATAATATAGCGCTTCTCATATAATCAGCTCAATGTTTGAAACGAACATTTTTAAGCTGTGTTATTTTCATATATCAACATTTCAAAATAAACAATTTCTTTTTACAAGCAAGTCTGACTAAATTTTTTCAAACATACTATACATAAGCAAATTGTTCTACCATGGAGTCAGAATTAGATTGAAACTCCTTGATTCCACAATGACGAAAATAAAATTAATGAACGCAATTAGAAATATTTTGCATTACTTGTAAAGTTCTGTTCATTCTTTTACTGTCAGTATATATAGTAGAATAATAATAACATAGCAACATTAATTCACATGCAAACGAAAACAAGTTTTCTTGTTTTCTTTATAACTTTATTTAAACCCTTTATTTTCTGTACTGTATAAATCTGATATCTTTATATTACTGTTTTATATACTGGATAAAAGTAACCATTGATCCGTATATATATATATATATATATATATATATATATATATATATATATATATATATATATATATATATATATATAACATTTGCTCAAAGCGTTTGTCACATAATTGTCACAGATTTGTCACATAATCCGAGTGACACACACTTGAATGATCAGTGAAGGGTTTAATTGGTACGACTGACGATTTTGTCCTCGGGACACCTGGGGGCTTACCTTATACATGTCGGTTAATGCCGCGAACAGTGGACACTACCTGTCTAAAGTAATTGGACACATGCCCCACAAAACCGCGAGCGTGTCACCATATTTGCCCTCGTGAATTATGTCAAAATAATGCATAATTTGTGAGTGTGTGTCTTTGGTTTCCCCGGTTGTAATCCCGGATTAAGCTGACTGATTATGTAAAACGATACCACGTCGCGTAAAGCACGGTAAATTGGAAGCAAATAGTGTTTTGCCCGTCTATTTAAAGTCCTTCCACAGCTAAATTGTGATTATGCTCGTGTTTATTTACGGACTGTCACCAAAGCCAGCTTGGGCATGTGCCGCGGTGCATATATATACCTAAACAAACATTTCAATAAATGAAAGGGACTGATAGGTATTTTGTGAAGATGTGTATGTCAAGCTTCATTGGTTGATCCGGTATATTCACACTTGCGCCGTGGGTGGGGTCTATGACCGTTGACATTAATGCATATATTATCACAGATTTCGAAATCAGGAAAATACGAGCGTAAATACGCACGAAAACACGCGCATGCATGCATTGATGTGTGTTGCGATACCGTGATAATTGTTTTTTTTTAAATTAAAAATTTCTTACAGCTTTATTAACGAACTCGATCGCAGAAGTATACATCATTTTGTTTTATTTTATTTATATCTAAGTGTATATGCGCAACATTTATTGTAATTCTACTTCCTATACATGCAGGTGTGAAAATTTTAGTGTTTTTGTCATTACGATAAATTGAGATAATGTTTCCATGTATCTATTGGATATTATTCCAGTTTTACAGAACCCATTTAACCATGTCTAACGTTTACTCTCCCATTTTGAAGTTTCCAATTTTGACGTTTATTTATAAAATTATGGATAATACAGAGAAATAGAGCTATTTTAATATTGCATGTATATTTCCGAACATAAAACATTATATCTGATCAAGTGTGCGCTATTCGTTATAACTTCTATTGCATTAATCTTTTAAATAACACGCGCAAATCAGCGACGCGGCTGACAGGTCGAATTAGCTGCTGGGCTATATAATATATGATTCTCTTTGTGTGGTTGATCGGGAAAATAGTTTTGTGTATGAAATATGAAAATAAAATCTTTACCATCTATATTTTAAAATGTTGATGAGAAACTCTTTGTCGTGATGACGAAACATCGTCAACATATAGTGCAGCGCATTTTATAGAGAGTAAATGATGAGTCGATTTATTTCGATACTACATGTGTTACGGGGTGACATAAAAGCGGACCGAACTGTCTCGCTAGTGAATTAATAAGCTTGCTTTTCTAGCGAAGCGGTCAGGACGCCAGACTTGTGCGCCACCGTTATGGGTTCGAATCCCGGATTGGCCAAGGTGTTTTTACCCCTCATTTATTTGTCTTCGTAAAGGTCCTTTATGTATACATGCACTCTCTCTGGGAGCGTCTCTGTCAATAACAGAAACACTATATATAAAAGTCAAGCTACACCTGACACACCGACATATATGGATAGATTTTGGTTCTTCCTAGAAAAAAAAAACGCAACCGGAACCGGAATCGGAAATTGCATCCAAAGATGCTTTAATTATAGATTTTGGATTAAGTTTTATTTTATCGATATCAGGGTTTTAAAATGTGGCATTATAAATGTATTTATATGCAGAGATACCAGTAACTTTGCAGTTGTATATTTGAATGCAGACCTGTAACTCTGCATTTGAATGCATGCACAGCTATAACTCTTGTTTTTTAGGGCAAATGCAAAAGCGCTTCTTGAAGTACTATTTTATCATAATAAAATGGAAATGCTTTTCTTTAGTGTTCGGTCTACTTGTCTGTAAATCATATGACTCCTTTATAAAATATATATATATATATATATATATGTTTTATCTCATAAATCTTATATTTTTCTTAGGTATTATTTTAGTAAATTTTCATTTGGTAAAAAATAGGAATTGCTAGCAAGTGTGCACTATTTATAGTGCTGCAAAGCTATCAGCCTTGTCAGAGCCATTAACTCTCAGGTTTGCATCCCTGCAGCTTTAAAGTAGAGTTGACTAGCTGGGCAGGCAGCATGCTGCTCATCCTATACCCCATGTATAGCTTCCCACATTAAGGTGTTTGCGGTATTTTATCAGCACAAAGGTTCACTAGGAAAGGTTATGAATAGACGGTTGCTTATACGCGCCCTATGTCTTGTCGTCTTGTATTCAGAACATTATAAAAGAGTAAATGATTAATTAACAAGTGACCCATTGGTCATGACGCTTAGCCGACTGACATGTTGATAATATGTCCTTGCACAGACAACAAATTAAGATGGGTGACATCATTGTTCATGCATTTAGCTTAAGTTCATCAAGACCCATAAGCAGAACAAAATTGATGACAATCCAACCAGCCTTTCATGAGGAATCTGGCAATTTGTGTGTCTTTTGCATTATTTCTTGGGTGCTCAAACATACCCCAAAACTCTGAGAATATAGGATAATGTGACCCAATTTTAGGTTTCTGGGGAGAACTTTTAAGGAACTCTCAGGATGTCAAGTTAGAAGATTTTGGGCCCCATGGTTATGATTTGTGCCCTACTTTGGTATCAAATTTTCAATTATTCTGAGGGGTGCTTATAAGCCCAATAGTTAAGAAAATATGTGTAACAGTGACCTTAATTAATGTTTCCAAGGGAACTTTGCACAGATCTCCCTGTATGTCAAGTTTGAAGATTCTAGGACCAATGGTTACAATTTGAGCCCTGTTAAGGGACGACCGCATCTTTGAATGTCTCATAAAAAAGAGAAAAAAAAAATAATTTTTTTAAAATTTAGGTGGTGCCACCAGTCCGCAGGAACTGATGCCACAATCCATGATGAATATGCATGCAAAGAATAAGGGTGATCAATGCAATAGTTGGTCAGATAATGGAGCTTTTATATCAAATTTTTAGTTATTCTGGGAGGTACTTTTGAGCCCCATAGCTTGAAGAATATGGGTATCAGAGACCTAATTCTAATTTTCCAAGGAGACTTTTCATGGGCCTCCCAGCATGTCAAGAAAGAAAATTCTAGGTCTAGTCGTTACGATTTGTGCCTTGTTAATAGATGACAGCATCCTTTAAGGTCTCAAAAATAGATACAAAAAAAAATGCAAAAAATCGAAGAAATACAGGTGGCATCACCAGCCTGCAGAACTGATGAAACACTCCATGATCAATATCCATGCAAAGAATCATGGTGATCAATGCATTAGTTGTTCAGATATTTATATCAGCTTTTGTATCAAATTTTCTATTATTCTCGGAGGGGGGGGGGGGGTACTTGGAAGCCCCATAGCTTGAAGAAAATGGCTAACAGAGACCTTATTTCAGGTTTCCAAGAAGATTTTTTCATGGACCTCCCTGGATGCAAGGTAGGAAGATTCTGGGTCTAGTGGTTACGATTTGTGCCTTGTTAACGGACAGACGGCCGGACGGATGGACGGACGACGAACAAAGAGTGATCGCTATAGCTCAGATGACTTACAGTCAGCTGAGCTAAAAACATACCGATATTACTGAGGAGATCTCTTAATATAATAAGAATATTGACCGCAAAATGGACATAGACTTCTAGAGTGGGCTGAGTGATGCTTGAAAAAATATAATAAAGGACCTGATTACACGCAGACAGAGGGAACTGACCCAAAACAGTATATACACATCTGAACCAAGATGTTAAGGTTTGAATCAGTGATAGTCATGTATGAAGGTGAAGGAGTGAGTATTCCAAGCAACAGAGGCATAATTATATCTGATAGATTAAACTGTAAGCCTGGTCGGTATATAAATCAGTAGGATGGTCTTTTCTCCTTGACCTTTGAACTCGTCATGTCGAAATCATTATGGTTCTTCCCCTATTGTTAGGTTATCCAAAAGTGCAAGATTTAGGGTGAGACATTTACAATGCCCTAATAATCTTTTTTAAAGATGTTGGTCCTCTGACCTTGACTTTTGACCTCATTACTCCAAAATCAATAGGGTTCTTGCTTTGGTGGGAGGCCATGTATAAGTCAAGTTCGATGTCCTCTTGTTGATCCAAACTGGAATTATCGTCCGGAAATGAATTTGTGGACAGCTGGCTTCTGCGACCTTGACCTTGGACCTTTTGACCCTAAAATCGATAGGGATCTTCCTCTTTTGGCAGGTGGTCTATATATACAAGATTGAAAGGTCTGAGATGAAAAGTTTGGTTTAAAATGCATTCACAAACTTTTTAAAGATTTGGGACCTGTGATCTTGACTTTTAACCTCATGACCCCAAAATCAAGAGCTTTCTTGCCTTAGTGTTGGGTCATAAATAAATCAAGTTTGAAATCCATATGTCCATCCAAACCGGAGTTATCATCTGGAAACGAATTTGTAGACGGACGGATAGACAGACGGACAGTCAGCAGACGGACAGACAGACGGACAGAGTGATTATATAGGGCAACCGCTTATTCAAGCGGGGCCCTAACTAAACAGAACTCTTCATATAAACCAAAAGCTAAACATCAAATTAAATGATCTTTTAAAAGGCCTCATAATATCATCTATTTACATGTAAAGTGTTCATTTAATTACTAGTATGGACAAATGATTTATGACATTTGAGTTTGGAAATGAAAATTGTATATATGCCTGTATTTTTAACCTTATCAAATGTACCAACTAAGCATATATTTCAATATATATATATATATATATATATATATATATATATATATATATAAATGTATAAATATATATTTATTCCTTATTATGCGATATTTCAGTTTAAAGTTCAGTAAAGAGTCTGTTTTAAATACATATTTTAAATAATTAGAATGATGAAGAGTGATATACCTTACACACGTGTGAATGTAGATACAAACTGGACGATTTTAGACCTCTCTGTGCTGCACACAGATACCTACATACATACATATATATGTGAAATACTCCTTCAGGTTTGGAAAATTACCTATACGCGACTATAGTCAGGCTGCGGCAATCAGCCAATGAGTATAATTGCCTCATTTGTTAGTTAATTCAATGACAGTCCGCGCAGTGTTTGCTAAGTCCATGCTTATGTCATTATAAACTCATCATGTAATCGCAATTGTGTTTGGTTAGTTCTAATGTTAAATCTGGCTGCATCATGATGCCATTCTGGCCGATTAGAAGGTAGGAATCCTGTGTACTTGCATGTGATAATAAAAGATAAAATTGTAATAATAACATCAAACGACATGCATTAATATAAATGAGACAATTAGTACTACACAATTACCCAAGGACAATTACAGTGAATATATTAATAATTTTAGTTGTTTAAGACTTTATGATATCAATCCCAAAACAAAACCAAAAGTTAATTGATTTAACAATTAATGAAAATGCAACTTCAATTAAGTAAGTAGAACCTTTTTTGTAAAGATTTGTTTCTGTGGTACACTCACAACAGTTTTATATTGAAAATTTATGAACAATTTAAATCTAAGTTAGCGATATTAAAAACACTATCAGAGCAGCATGCAGCAGACATGAAGATTATTATTTAATTAAAAACGAAAAAAAAGGGAGATTAGGGAGATCACACTTTACCCGTCGGTATACATGTTATAATTATATACAAGCAATCAATGTTAAGTCCTCACATAAACAATGATAAAATAACCAGTTGCAAGTTGGAATTATTCCAAATGATTTATCAAATCGTTTAATCAGAATCATTAACAAAATTAACACTGACATTGTTTAAAGGTTATTATCATAAAACAATAATTATCTTCATAACAACCATCAAAGTATTTACTGACAGAAATAAACGTGTGGATTAACACTAACATATAAAGTATTAAACAAGTGTACCCATGTTCATTTGATAACTAAGTTTACAGACCTATACAGCAATTATCCGCGGCAGTTAATCATTATTAGCCCTCCGTATTCCTGAGAGGACCACATCCTCCAGTGGGACCGTCGGAGGCAGACACGTACAATCCAGTAGCGAAAATGAAAAGTACATAGTTAGGTCATAGGGGAGACCATGAATCGTATTCAGCTTATAAATTGCTTCATTGGAATTCGATTTGGTCCTGACAATTGATGTCAGTTTTGCCTCTTTTGCTGGGATCTCGCATAATGAGGTTCAAATCAATTTCAGCTCAATTCATGACAATGTTGACACAGTCGTTAGGGGATAATAATTGGACTGGAGAGCGCCAATAGACACGGAGGACCGGGGTATTTATTGGCCTAAAGCTGTCCGCTCACAGCCAAATGCCCGATCTAAGCTGCCCACGAAACAAGTACATTAATTGGATATTGGATTTGGGTGTTAGAGACTTGACCTGCGCTAAATATCAATGTATGGTCGTGAGAGACCTGTCTAGTAGAACGAGCAACTGGCCGGGTCATTAGGGAACATTACAGCGGAGAGTCTGGCCGTAGGGTTATCCACGCGAACCTTGAGCACTGCGAGTTCCAGCTGGCAGATTCACCAGAACTTTATTCCAGACCTCCTGGCAACTCAACAGACACTGGACATAGCTGTCATAGACTATAACCGTGCTTGGGGCTTCGATGAATGTGTAAAGGTCCCTTCGAAAACGGACATTGTTGAAGAAAACATTGAAATAAAGATATGGTAGTGTTTCTAATCAAGTGATATCTCATCAGATATAGTTTTATCAGCTGTTGCCGGGATATCGCAGTCTCAGCGAGATTTCGTAACGACATCCTGTGATATAATATTTGGACCTCATCTCGTCACAAAGATTATGGTGAATGAGAGTTTAATTCTATCATAAATTTAATTAAACAGATAATTTTAATTGAGGAAAAAAATGGATATAAGCGTTCACCAGAGAGAGCTGCTGAGAGACGCCGGGTTGAAGATCGGTCGTTACGGGAACATGAACCGGTTGCCGTTCCATGACGGTCGGGAGGTGTGCGGGAACGTTCACCCAGCGTTTATAAACGCAGCTTACGGCGCAACCCACCACGGTGCGATAATCTTACGTCCCACGGTGCCAAATATGACGAACCTGCCAAGGTCCAACTCTTTCACCATTGATGCTATCTTAGGAAAACCCCGTGATAAAGCACCCGCCAACCGACAGACAACGGAGCCGACTAGATCACTGAGAGAAAATGTATATCCAACAGATCTCCGAACTCGGCGAGGGGAAAGGCCCACCCCAGCCCACCCCTACCTCCCCGGGCTTCACTATTACTCCGGGGGTCAGGAGCTTCATAAAAACAGAGATTCTACAAGTCATGGTCCCAAAGGTGAGCTTATATTACTCGCTTTTAATTTCTTTTCCTTTTAAAATGTAATTAATGTAGAATTGTCACTAATTACCCCTTGTCGAATGTTTTTATGGGGACCGCATGTATTTCTTTTTCAGGAAAAAAATAAATAAATAAAAAAAAATGTTTTATTGTTCAGGCCATATGCTCTCAAGGATTTTTTTTAACTCTTTCATGATATCTCAGTTATAAGTAATACATTATCATCAACACAATATGGTCGATCAGTATGTCCTCGCGTATTTATATACGTTTTCATGATTATTCAAAATATGGTATGCAAATGAGTTTTCGTACTTCCTAAATTATCTAAACAGAAGACATTTCAGAATAACAGCAAGAAAATTATACTTATTGTACTTTCAGAAAAGGACACAACCGCAATATAATTGTGAACATGGGAAATATGTAAAATATACAACAACCAGGTGACTTACTGTCAAAAATCTGTTAGGTAAAAAAGAACATTAAAAAAATAACTCGTTCATGATGCGAGTACTGGTAAGAATGAAAAATTATGTCTAAGAAGCAAGAAACACATCTTTAGACAGAAAAAGAAGAGTTTACATACACGACTCTTGTAAATACATTAAACATGCAGTAACTGATAATGTTTTATAAACCTGCCAGACTTCGTACATTTCCGCCTCTAATGAGCCAGTTTATACAGTATATAGTTTGTGTGTCAACATATACCAAGGAAGTAGCAGGGACCTAATGAAATGTTCAGTTCATTTCATTACAAACCACACTATTGAGAGCTGTTTATTCTAAAACAACCTCGTCTGCGGAAAAGGAAGTGTACAGACTGTCCCAGCGGAGCCGGGCACACGCCGTGGTCGTGGGAAAAGTCCACATACAATCCTCACTATTGTCCTCTCAGTTGCTGCAGGGATGTTTAGTGTTTGCAGGGAGGAGTTAGTTTCGAACGATTTGAGACAACGCCATTAATTATAAAACCTCGTGGGTTTTGTGTATATTCTCACGATTATACATCGTGTACATTTCACACAGGCGTATAATGACTATGATAAGCAAACAATGATTCGTTTTGGATACGAACAATTATAATAACGGATATTTTACGAGTTATTAGGCACGTAGACCGGTCAAGTGTCATAAACCTGCAACCTTCTGTACAAAGCAGTGCTTGCCGCATTTTTCTGTAAGGAATATAGATAATGTATATAAAATTAAATAACATTGAAATATATAAATGACATAAAATGTAAACCAGCAACCGAAGTCTGTCATATACATTCTCTCGTTTTTTCATATTCCTAAGTAAAATAAAAGCAACTTCATAAATTTTCCCACATTTACCTATCATTCACATATGCATGCAATTATTTACTCATTCAATTATAACCCGATGAATCGGAATTAATAATAATACTTGGTCATTTTTAGCACTTGAGAGATTTTCTTTTACATTTTTTCTTCCCTGGTCTTGTGTCCCTTTTTGGACGCAGTCACTTCACCATATACCCGATTTTTACTGTCTACATCCAACTTTATCTTTTTTTCTATATATTTTTGGGTGTAAATGCATAATGCATACCCCGGCCGTTTTTACGCAAGGGTCAAAGCAACCATGTGGTGGTTTTCTTACAAGTGATACTTCCTTGTAATGAATTTAAAAATGAAAATTCCATTTAATAAAAAAATGACAAATTGTTTTCGGTGTTGCGACATCTCATTTTTAAAGACGCCGTTGGTGAACATAAACTAAATACATTTGACGGTATACAGAGGTGACGTCACAGTGGCACATGCATGTGTGTATCACTTTCCATGCACCGTTCACATCAAATAACGGCATCGTTCTTGGTGCTCTTCGTAGAGAACTCCAAAACCGTCTCAATATAGATAATACATGTATGTATATTTCATATAATTCATATATAGATTATCATAAATCGCCTTACTGTCCCGTGTTGTAAATACTGATATACTAAATATAAAATCTGCTAAAAAATATCATAAAAGAAATGTCACACAAAACTAGGTGAATATAGCTTTGGGACCCCGTAACATGAAGGTTTATGACGTCATTTTGGTGCATGTGCTACGTGCAGAGACATATAGCAGCCAGTATGTTATACAATTATACACAATTATAGTACAGATGAGTTGCAAACATAAAATCCCTTCACTCAGCCTATATTAACCGTTTAACGCAATGCGTGATATTTACAAAGAGTCATATTATACGTTATTAAGCCTAGCAATACGTGAGACCGCTCATTCGTCTTTGGGAGATATTATACCTAAAACAATTTGTCGTACATATATGATTTTTTTTTATTTTGTTAATATTAATAGTTTATTTTGTTAACATGGTTATATTGTATGGTGGTTTCTAAATATGTTCTGGTGCATAATAGGCAGCAGTCAGGGGGTCCTGTCCTAGTCTGCCGTCTTCGATGGAGAGTGTTATTTTTCGCCTGTTCATTTAAATATACCCTGTTTCTTAAACATATCGGATAAGAATAATAAAACGTAATAAACATTATGTAAAGCCCCGTGATTATACATGCATGCGTCATTAAAGGGATGAATTCTTTATTAAAGTGACGCGTTTAAATTCAGTTGTTAGACTGTAATGAAGCCTTTGAATCTATAGACTGGTGAAATGAACCACCGATGTCAATTTCAGGCCGGGCCTCACGTGACCAGTGTTTCCACGTGAGCGCGTGTCCCTCCCACTGTGACGTGTATCGAGTCCTGCCCAGCCACTTAAAGGGGATAAATGTGTAATAAACCCAACACAATACAAACAGGGTTAATAACGTTTGCGTCAAGTCAGGGCTAATAACCTCCGGACGAGAACCAATACACAGGATAATGTGTCCCGTCAACCCTTCTATTACAGATGTAATCGGAAATGCTGACACGCCATGCACACCCCGACAAAAGTCTTATACAACTTATTGAAAAAAGGGGTGGTGTCGGCATTTATCTACTGAAGGTTAATCACTGCTGACAAATCACAACTGAGGCCGATAGAGTAAATGGATTACATCACAATTAACACTTTAAACTCTGGACAATATTCTGAATAGTAGAGATAATTTAAAATATTTTATACAATGAAATGAATTTGAGAGAAAATTAGCTCAACAGGGGTGCATAATTGAACATGCAGAGTTAAGTCCGTATACTGATTCCCGTGCCTGTACACGATGTATTTTTTTTATAAATGTCACTACAAATATGTTTGGCCTAAAGTTTGTAGGAGTTTTTTTTTGCTGATTGCCTGAATGAAAAATGTGACAAACTGTGACAAAAGGCAGTATACACTACCACGACATGTTTATTTCTAACCAAACATATTTTTATTCAAGCTGATGACATACGTCAAATCAAAATCATACACTAGTATGCAACCAACTTCTTGTGACCTGAATGACTGGAACAAGTTACTCTAGGTGGAAGAGTTTCATTGCAGAAAGAGGTTACTGACCGTCCATTGTCTTAAAGAATTCCACAAAGTTGAAAAGTAAATATACAGTTTACAGTCCATATATTACACAGAATCAGCGTTGTAGTGGAGTCCACACCATCCGAGTCCAAGTGCAAGTCCGAGTCCAAGCCACCCGAGTCCAAAGTCCAAGTCCGAGTCCTTGAGGTTCGAGTCCAAGTCCGCCTTCTTCGAGGGCGCGTCATTTGTTACTCGAGTCCGAGTCCAAGTCTGAGTCCAGATTGTTTTATTTAAATTTGAGATAATCATGTGTAAATGATGTTACAAGATTCTCACTTTAATATTGAATTTCATTTAATATCTCATGCGAAGACTGACTTTGGTACGTTATATATGAACTTTTTTTGCAATATTCTGTCATAATTTTGCGCATGTAGGTCTTTATGGTGGGTTTTCTAAATTGAATTTCAGGCCTCAGGTGACAAAGTTTCTTTTCTGTTGTACTCGAGATGGACTCTGTCTGATATCTCGAGTCTTGACTTTCGAGTCCGGACTCGAGGTCTAGATTACTGCACAGAACTGATGGAGGGTGAGATTATATGTCAAATATTTTCACAGAAATTATCAAGGAGAAACATGCAAATATGGGTCCTTGTTAAGGGGAAAACTGACACTACATGTATATACAGATAACTACATTTTACATATAATACATCAGTCAGAGTGTAAAATGAAAAGCACACATTGCGACTCTTGAGTGATTTGATAAAAAATTATGATTTGAACAAATGTAGCCTACAGATAACGATTGATACATATTTATATATAGGGATGGCTATTTGAATATATATTCATATTCTGAAAATCGGCTGTGGTAAGGCGATGATTTTTTATTACAAAAAAATTAATGCTAAGAGTATGAGACATGTTTTTATCTGTAAGTTATCCGAAGAAACATCCATAGATGGACAAAGATACGAGTACCAACTGCAAATATAAAGCATTTAACTTGCCTTGAAAAAAAGTGATATAAGCTCACAACCTTGGTTACAAAGAATTTTAATGGAATGATCTAAAAGCATGTTCGGTTTACTCTGTTGATTTATTGAGATTTTAGCTTTCGATTGATTCTTGCCAGAGCTATCTATGATCGCATATAATCGCGCCAGTCCTTTTTTGTGTGAAAATATAGTATGTAAAATGTTTTTTTCCCCTAACAACTGCTGACAACACCGCAGTTAAGCGACTCCATAAAGAACTTGGATGGAACAGAGTTGTATATAATTATTTGGTCCACAGTATTCGAGTCCAAGTGCAAGTCAAAGTCCACGCCATGCGAGTTCAAGTCTTTTGTCTTCTAGACCGAGTCTTTGGAAACCCGAGTCTCCGAATCCCAGCCTTACTTCAATAATTATCTTCGTTGAAGGCACTTGCACCGGAATTTGAGATACTTTACATTTTCAACAGCCCACATATTTTTCAACATAAAAAAATAATTGTTTTAAACGCAAGATCCGCATAGAGGAAAAGCTGTAAAATGACACTGCTTAAATGCACAACTTACATGTGCAAAAGTCTTCCTCATGCATTCGTTTCAATGGTAATGTTCAATGGGTAACTTTGTTTTGTTTTTTTGTAGCATAAAAAGAAAAGGACTTTTTATTAGCTAAAATAGCATTTTAAGATTATGAATAAGAATATTAAGAATATTAATATTCAATGTTTTAATGGCACTTAAAACTCATTAATGTTTTGCATTATATTATCTTCCAGTATTCACTTGCAAGAACTTGCACATTTACTTGTTGATATTAAATATGTTTTCTAAAATGTATTTCACAAGCTTTTTATACTGGACTTGAGGTTTGTTTCTTGAATTTTGACCTCCGAGTGCATGACCATCTAGTCCCAACTAGTCCTTGTCCTATACAGACCGCGAGAGAGTGAACTCATGTCCGGACTCGAATCGAAGTTCAGACTCAAGTCCAACATCACTCTGAGTAAAAAAAAAAAATATATTGTAAATGTCTTGATTGTTCTCATTTGAAGGCATGCCTTTTGTTGTTACAGATCAACCAGCTATCAAAGTGTCTCCTGAGAAACCTGAAGTCAAACAGAAGAAGTCTAAACGAGTGAGGACAATTTTCACACCGGAGCAGCTCGAGCGCCTCGAGGCGGAGTTTGAGAGACAACAATACATGGTCGGAACTGAGAGGTGTGTAATGCTTTGTGCTGCAGTGTGGTGGGGGAAACTTGTACTACAGAGAAACCCCGCTCCTTCCTACAATAAAATAAATAGACAAATATGTAAATATAATAAAGCACATATATATATTTAGCACGGGAGAAAAAAAGGATACATTGACTTATGTATACAAACTTTGTATCGGGGTATCCAGTTCAGTGATAACAACTGTTCTTCCATAGGGCCCTTTCACTTTACAATAAAACTGTAATATTACAATATAATGATAAAACACACAGTGTGCATACTTGACAAAATGTAAAAAAAACCCCACAAATGATAAATGTACGAATGTATTATAAGAATATACGGCTATGTTATTCTGTCGAGTAATCATACAGATTTTTGCAATGGAAATGTCATGTTTTACACGATTATATTGTACACCTTTATGTGATTTATACACATGGATGGATATAAGTGCTGGCGTGAAACGTACCCCAGATACTGTGGTTGGCTTCATATTCGCGAGTCTGAAATTTCGCGATTTCTCCATTTAGAATATTTCGCGGGGGTTTCATTTTCGCGATCTCATGAAAACCTATGTAAAATCTTTGGTAAAGCCATACCTGTGAGTTTTAAAAATAAGAATAAGTCATGAGTTTGTAATATTCTACTCATATAACGATGGGCCCGGATATACATGCAGCACAGGTGGTTTAGTTCAAATTTCAGAGAACTTTTCCAGATACCTGCTTGGATTTTGTTCATTTTAAAATTTCTCGCTGTTATGACCTATTCACGTACAAGAATTGGTTACACTAAACAAAAGGACACTCAATTGGCCAATAATTCTTGAGGGTTTCATTTTCGCGATTATTTCGCATTCGCGAATATCGGGAAATTAAAACCCTCACGAACAAAAAAGGAAACACAGTATATCAATCGATGCAACAGGCAGATACATATGATAGTCCATAGCTTTGACAAGAATCAATACGATTATTGATTATTGGTATGATTATCGGTTTCCCGGAGAAAAATCGAAATAAAAAATAAATGAACATGACCAAAGGCATATACTCTAACCATGGAGATACAATTAAGATTGTTGTTTTATCTCCATGCGCCAACCATCCTTAAACATTTAAAACATTCATTCTCTTCCAGCAACACATCACCCGAATATGAGTTTGATACCTTCAGCACCTCATAACTGCTAATTTATGGTAAAATGTTAGAAAATAAATTGAATATTCCCTTAAACTGTTGCCAAGTTGATTAAAGTAGTATAATGTTGCCCTTACTATGTCAGACCAATTTGAGTTTCTTAACATCAGAAACCATTGATGTATATGTTGCGCGCGCATTTCGCACAAAACATGATGATCATTTTTGACACGTCGCTCATTAGATAAGCTTATTGGCTTATTAAATATTCAGTTTACTACTGGAGGGAAAGACCAATTAAAGCGCGGTACCTAAGCAAGCACATCTTGACATAAATAACCAATGGAAGCAGTACTATATCCGCATCATAAACTTCACAAAAATCATAATCGACCCATTGCTCATTACCTATGCAAATAAGCTAAATATAGTAACTGAACAACTACTGCGGAAGACTAATTACCTAAGCAGGCTAACCATTTAATCACAATTAATAACAGCTTCCAAATTACATTATATTAAAAACCATTCCAATCAGTATCGCTATTCCCATTGGACATATGCATGCAAATGTAGTTATATATAGAATTAATAAATGACGCAAATATGTAAATGAGCTTTAAAAATGATACATATTACCACGAATAAGTGATTTATTAAGCAACTATTTACTTTATGATGTTCTTACGAAAAGACCACCTCCTTAAATCTAGATAATTTGTCAAATTTGCATAATGTATCTGCATTTTATTTATTAAAAAGCCAACTAATCCATAGATTTATTTATTATATAATTAATTCAAGTAATTTATTCAGATATGCAAATTTATGCAAATTATCTCATTGAATATATACAATACAACATTTATTGTTGCAGAAACCGATTTTACAGGAAAATTACCCCATGCAGAATCAACTATACGAAAAGTTTTCAATTGAGAATTATCAAATTATTCGTGAAGTATTCCTGTCTTTAATGGTTATATATATCCCAGGTTTCTATATATAGCTAATACTTATTTAAGATGGCGACAGAAAAAATGCAAAGATCGATTTTTAGTTACATTATGTAAAATTTCGAGAGAAACCAGAATTTTGATATGACCGCATATACACTATTACTAGTATATACAGTCCAAGCGGTCCGGATTGCACCTCTATTTATATATCTGACTGCTTCAAGAGGGGTTCGATAAAAAGGAAAGAAATTATCACATAGTCATTTATCTTTTCTTTTTAACCACGCAGGTACTACCTAGCGGCGTCCTTGAACTTGACTGAGGCTCAGGTCAAGGTCTGGTTTCAGAATAGGCGAATCAAATGGAGAAAACAAAACATTGAACAACAACACGCACGATTAGCCTCCCTCGGTATGTTCCGGCAAAGCACAGACACTGATCTCGGCAGTCTGGAAGATGCCGATGTTGATCCCGGAAATTCCCGATGCAGCCCTGGCATAGACGAAGAAGCAGATAACAGTTTTAAAAATGAGGACACTAATTTTTCACCAAATAACCATAAAGAACGAATGGACGGTGATTATGGACACAAACTGACATGTTCACTGCAGAATAATGACAGGGAGATAAGTCAGAATACTTGATATGTCAGTGTGTTTGTAGTCATGTTTTTGTGCTATTATAGTGAAGAATATAAACCCAGATTAAATATACAATGATTATCTCCGCTTTGGTTTTCCTTATATTTGCGGGTTAAAATAAAATGTTCATAACACTTCTGAGATTTGTGTCCTTTTTATTATTTCAGTACCCCCTTATCGTTTATACAGAAGATTAAACAAAGTTGCATGTTAATTATCTTAACACGGCGACAAAAAAATTTCTTTCTTCATGTCCACGTCAGACAGGCAGACTGTTTCTAGTTGCTTCTAAGTGGAGCTTGCTAGTTTAGATCCATTGCTGAAAACTGAACCCTTTGCAAAGGAAAAAGACATGAATTTTGTCACCGGTTACAATAGCGTTCTTGCTTTCAAATGGTACCGCGTACCGTAAATATACGATACCCATTCCGATATTTACGTCTATTAAAATAAAGAAAACTCCTGGGACCATTTTTTTATGACATTCAGAAAATCAGCGCAGATAACACGTTGCACATGCAGACCTTTTTGTTTTTATCCAAATGTTTTAACATGTGCACGGATGGTCCAATAAAATGGCCGCCGGTAATTACCCAAACACGTCCAACAAGGACAAAAGGGGTCAAATCAGACGAATCAGAGTTTTACAAATGGCAAAGATTCTTCATATATTGTCAGCATGAAATGAAATTGTGACCTTCCGCACATACACAGTCAACCACCTCCGTTAACATGGTTTTTTTTTCTGTTTGTCAACATGGGCACTTGCATATACCGTGTTTACTGACATGGTAAGACAAGCTGCAGAAAAGTCCGTCACGGAGACGTTATAAGAAACCTTTTTATTACGTATTACCCAGAGTTCATAAACATGTGCACAGAGTGAGCAGGAAATCACATGAATTGAATAAATAAAGCTACGATTCCATTTACGCGGTTGCTGTTGCGGTGGTGGTTGCGGTCGCGGTATGCGGCTGCGGCAAGGCCGATTCCTTTTATGCGGTCGTGGTTGCTGATAAAAACGATGCTTTTATATAATGATATAATATTTATATATGATATATATATATATATATATATATATATATATATATATATATATATATATATCTATCTGCATTGTGAAAAGTGGTAGTAAAGATACGAAACCAGCCCCTTGAATCGAAACAGACACATGTATTGGGTAGACCACCCACAAGTGAATGACAAACAAATGTTTTCCATAAACACAATAAATTAAATCGATGCTTTCAGGCGGGAAACGTTTTTCCTCGTGGCATATACTGATAAACATGGGGAAACCCCCATGAGACGTACACAATACAGGGGATTCCTCGTCCGACACCATCCCTTTAAAATTTTTTGTCGGATCGGTCGCTACATCATCCGACAAAAATTTTGTCGGATGACGGGTCGGATAAGTTCCGCAACCGCATAAAAGGAATCAGTCCTTCTTAATATCATATGTTCGACTCTATCCGCAACCGCGACCGTGCCGCGGCCGCAACCACGACCGTGTAAAAGAAATCGTAGCTTAAGGCAGGTAAAAAGCTGGCTTTAACAAATTATACTTCATTTGATGCCTCAGATAATCAATGAAATGCCGATTTCTTCTCAATAGTTTGAAATACCGGTTGACCTTACAAACGTCATCGAAAACCTCTATTATTACTATACAAGATTCTTACGTATTTAATAAACATTTTATGAAAACCTTACCCTCAAGAAGCTGCTTTGTTAACTTTGTTGCCACTAGATGGCGCTCAATGTCAGTACAACCATTGTACAACTAAAGTTCAGTGATTGTCCTGCTGTGGTTTTCACGTCTGACAATGACATAAGGGGGAATGAGCTGCTTTGGCGGAGGTCTGCACTCTCTGAGTGCACATTTCTAGTTTCTCCTAAATTTTAAGGAAGTATTTCTTTCGCTCACCTCATGCCAGTGTGTACATGCAGGACCTTCAGTAATCTTTTCAAAACATTTTGTTGCGTTTACCCTTGCAATCTCTACACAACTCTAGATCTGATATATCCTCAGACTTTTTTCCAATAGATTGTACTTGAATTCTAGCTCCTATTCTATAGTGCATAGGAAATAATGAGAACATATTAGTGGGTCAGTCGCCTTGTCACGTCACACCAAACCCTTGGCACACAGGTCTTTGGTTGGGAAACGGTACACTTTAACGCCACCTAGTGGCCTTATAACAGATTAAACCGCTTTGTTATGAAGTTGGTACTCTTCGTTTCTTATATCACGGATATAGTTATGAATATACAAAAATTACATTCCTAATGATATGATTAACTGATTAAAATTCCACTGAAAATCTTCCAACCGCCTTTTCATATATCGTGGCCTAAGAAAATCAAACAAGAAAAAAACGGAGAAAAACGGAGAGAATACACGTACAGTTACAAGTTGACACACACTTCTCTTTTCTTCTTCTTGGGGAGGAGGGGGGGGGGGTAGGTAATTAAAGGTTATTAAATCGTAACGTAAAAGGCTTGTGTAATTAACTCTCCAAAAATCTCAAAGTTTCATTTTAAATTTCTTTTTATTAAAAGATTTTTTCGGACTCGGACGACTCCGGTTCCAGATGACTCGGACTCGAATATGGTGGACTTGGACTCGAAACTCAAGGACTCGGACCTATATACCAGCTCTTGAGCGGCCTGGACTCGGACTTGGACCCAGTCTCGAGCGGCCTGGACTCGGTCTTGGACCCGGTCTCGAGCGGCCTGGACTCGAACTTGTTATTTTGCCCATATATGCATATGGTACTGGGATACTCTATTTAACATATTTTGCATATATATTAAACGCTACACGTCTCTAAAAGGTTTTCTTACGATCATTAAATGCATTATGTAACATGTATAATAACTTATTAGTTTAAGTTGAGTGAGATTTAAAAGATAGTTACTTACATAACCACAATAATCCAGTTTTGTAACTTTATGTTGATGTATTAGGCTTCGTATATACGGATTAGATTATTGAGGCCTATAGTTGTGCATTTTCTATTATATTCTCATTAGGATGAATGTACTCAAAACGGGCCCAAAACGTCAATAAGTTGTGCATTTTCTGTTTTCTCACTAGGCTGAATGTACTTAAAACGGGCCCAAAACGTCAATAGAGCCAGTGTACAGTTTTAGCAGATTTCCCCGTACAAATGTGAAATCTTTCTTCTGACATCGGTAATAAGTTTTGGACTGGTTTTGAAAGAGTATTTTATTAATGAAATAAACCTAAAAAACACTTCTGTATCGTGTTTTCCATAATGCGTATGAGGATAAAAGGTATAATTGCCACATGGACACGAGGTGATAAAGTTCATTGAAAATGAATAGGTCCAAGCCAATAAATTGGTTATACAATTTACCGCTAGATGGCAACACCTACCAGTTTACGTGAGCTGGTAACCTGATTTGTACTACACCGGCATTTGGATATTGCATGCAATTTTGTGGCAAATAAAGGAAGGAATGGCCTAACAAGTCTAGGAAAAAAGGCTGACGGGGCTGGTGAAGGCACTCATAGTGCTGCCATCTCGGAACTGACTGAAGAATTATTCTGGATTGTAACACCTCTCAGATTTCAGTGTTTCAAACAGGTAAATAATTTTTAGAAAGTACGACATTTACACTGCACTATGCACCAAGTGAGAGTGACATGGTCTGAATGCAAGTGTCTCGCCCAGGACTTGCTGGAAGAGTCTGAGGTACTTAACCACAATACCTCGTCTTTAAAGGATACGCTCTGTAATTAAGCTATGCAAACAGCATAATAAAAAGGGTCCACACATATCCTGTAAACGAAAATTGTAAAATTGAAGGGAAGCTAACTTCATGTTCAGTTATGTCATTGTCATTTGATTGATAAACTGTTTTCATTAAAAAGGTGTCTTGAAATTTGCGCCGTCCTGAGTTTTGTACGGTATCTATCATGTGAACATTTCCGTCGTTGCGGTGATGTCCATGAATTATGGGTAATTAGTATTTACAGGTACCGAAATGTGGGACTAATCTGGTACAAACGCATGGGAGAATGTTTTACTGAGCTAATAAAATGCAGTTTTATTTTACTGTGGCTGAAGTGTTACTTAAATGTTTGATGGTGACGGATGGCGGCAGGCACATACGTGTATATATTTCTTTGTTCTGCATGATACACCGTACCAATGCAGGCAGATCTGTGCTCATTCTCAGCAAGTGATAAATTTAATTTAAAGAAAAATTTAAATATTACAGATAATGTAACACAATTTCTTTATTACACCTTCGCCAGGTGGTGGGGTATATACCCCCTCCCCCTTTTTTGCCTCTTTGCAACTTTCCAAGTATTGAACGGATTTGATTAAACTTTCTGTAACAACTTAGGAATATTTCATTAAATCTTTGTGGTTATCTGGATCATATACCATTGTGACATAGGGCGATTTCTTTGTTCCGGATAGTGACCGCCTATTTATAGGTATTAGGGGCAGCGTTTATTCCACCACTTTCAAGGTGAATCATTGTCTCTGAAGCATGACACTGTACAGCACTGGATTAGAAGATACTGGGGGAGGTTTGTAGGCTCCGTTCACACAATCCAGTTAAAGGGACATAATCAGGAGCAATATTATTCCAATCCTTTCACACTATCAGTTCAGTTTTGCTTTTTACAAAAGTTTCCCAGCAAAACCAATCGAGCACACGGTCTCATTTCCTCGCATACGACTGTTTGACACCTTGTTATAGCCCTGCGTGTTGGTAAACACAGTCTGTTTACCATAACAAGGCCACCTGACCGGAGGTCCGATAAAGAGGGGCAACACGCGGTATTTCAGCCAGCAGGAACATGTATTACATTTTTTGGGCCAAGTCAGTCAGGGCATGTCCTGATTGAAACGTGTTGTGAATCCGCGTAGCACACGGCCCGACGCCCTGCATTTATGTTGACACCTGCGATCGCACCCGGTTGACTGTTTTAACACTCGTTTACAGGAGTAAGCAAACGGTTTCAAGGCAATATTTTGGCAGGTATAGATTTATTTAAAGGGAAGAATCTATTTTTCGTGTTTCTTGATAGCTGATCTTATGAATGTCAGAGGTGCAAAGCGCCGCTAAATAGAGCGGGAACGCTAAGGGAGCAAAATTCGACCTATTATATAATGAGTAATTTTCCCCTTGTCATAAATATATTTAAGTTGTCAAAATTATCATCACGATTGATTATTTAGGCATCCGCTGGGCACTTTCTGTTGATAATGATACTACTGGGCCAAGGCATACAATACAGATTTAACATAAGGCATATGGTCACGGCCCCACGGGAAATAAGCCAACTATTTTCCCTGGAAATGCCTTGCGCAACCTGAGGAGCCTGTGGGGGTCTATTTAGTTGTTTTGTCCCTCGCTAGATGGCGCCACCTCTCAACTAAAGTGCGCTCACCTCCACAGCGATTGGTTGCTTTGAACGAGCGCCATTGATGAAGGCCTGAACGACAACAGAGGATATCGTCTCTACCGCTGTCACAGAATCTCCGTTTTCGCCATTCACAGGTGAGAATATTCACGTTTCAGGCGAGAAAAGACGCTAAACACGTAGTATGCGTTAGAAAATAGCGTGTCTTTGTCTATAAACAGCCAGTTTATACGCGAGATGCCAATATTCGCACAGGTGGTTCAATGATGATTTCACCCATTTTCGTCCCTTCCCAAGTGAAGTGTCAACGCAATTATGAACGCTGTCAATCATAAGAACCATTACTGAAATGGGAAAATTATACGGTTTCTGTGTAAATAGTATGATTTATTGCTGTGGACAGTTTTTGCTGACGTCAGTGATTTTCTCATTTGTCTGAAATTTCCAGCCTTGTAGAGGGGAATTATCTGATTTCTTGTGAGTGTAAGACAAACAACTAATGATTTGAAGGCAGTAAAGCCTAAAGGCATCTCGTTCGCTGTGATGCACCTGGCCGGAGGCTGAGTCATTCAGTACGAGCAGCCCGCATTATATTTGTCAACCATTGACTTCTCTTGTCATTGTATAGATGACTTTGAAAGGGAATGAATTACATTGTAAATTTATCAAATATTAACCTCGCCTCTAAAAATGTTTAAAATTTAATTTTAAGATTTAAAATTTTTTAAAGAAACAACTAACAGTTTGAAGTGGATCAGCAGAGCCAAATGTATCATTTGGTCTAGGGAACATATATTTTACATCTACATATAAATTTTATTCACAAGGGCAAAAATTCACAATTTAACTGGGAAGAAAGATTCTGTTATCTGGTTAAAGGTTTATCGTCAATTATATGTAATTGTAAACCATTTAGTGTACCTTGTGTCATAATTTTTTTTGCTCATTGATGACACTTATATTATTAAAGTAAGCCTAAAATATGATTCTTTTCAGGTTAAGGTGATTTGGCATGTAAGCCAGTTCTGTTCACAGTTGATGTCAGAATATATGTCCATGAATGTACTCTTTACTGAACAATTGGTTGTATTTCAGACCACAGCATGTTCACTTAGTTTGTAGGTGAATGTATGGATTTCAAGCATTCTGAGTCTGTAAATTTGTACTGATTGTTGAAGCCACATACTTGATCAGTCTCAGTGTAGCATCATCACCTTACCATACGAACAAAAGTTTGCAGATTTCCATCATATGACTGCAATTGTCGTATTTCTTTCTTCTATTTTCACAAAATATATTGTTAAAATGTGATGTGGACGGTTTTTCATTGGTGATGGTTTCAAATTTGCTATGATCGCAAAAGATTTATAAATGTTCATGAAAATGAACCCTCACTGAATAAGATGCCCACCCTTCACAAATATACATCATATTGTACAGCCTCATCTAATGACATCTTATGTAAGTTCTTGTAAGTTTGAAGATTGTTCAATACTTTAAATAACCTTGACAACAGGTTTTTATGTTACCTCAGTATCGGACTTATATGTATTACATATAAAATCAGACAGACCTTTTATTTTATCTACCTTAATAATGAGTAGGAATAACCTGTCATAAAATCTTCCCTTGGGTCTTTGTCATAAAATTAATATATAAAGTTGTAGATATGCTGTGTTGGTACTATGCCAGTCTAACAAGTATATTTGTTCCTTTTGCACATTTGTTTATAATATGATCAAGATAAAGCTGTTGCTCATGATGTGAAAGTGATGACTCTCTGCAGACCTCAAAGTGGTCACTGTACTGAATTCATTATTCATTAGAGTGATTGCTCCTGTGATATGTTTGCTGACGCACGGAAAGGATTGGATGCAACAGTTCAGCAGGAGTCAGCACATACTTTACAATGGCTTTGTCCATAATTACATTTGTAGAAACAAACTTTCAAGTAAAATATCAGAAGAACTGCAGTGAATCTCCAAGGAGAAAATATATAAAATACCAGTATTTTATTTAAATTGTCTTTTAAAAGTTTTGATATTTACTGTGAAATAAAAGAAATTCTTTAAGTCATTGTCATGGTTATCGTATAAGTAACTCTAATGCTCCACTGTACACTGGACTGCAACCATGGACAGTTTTTGGCAGAACATTTAGTTTTCCGGATGCAAAAATTGTGTGGATGGTTTATTAATTTATATTCATTCATGAGTATGTCGATGGCAGATATTGGACAGAAAAGCCATGCAGATCATTGGGAATAATACCCTGTGTGCTCATTCAGGTTAAAACAGGGTTCTGTTGCTAGGAAAATCAGACTATCCTTAAAGAAATAGGTTAAAGTTAAACCTTTTCATTTTAGTGTCCTGTAAGTGTTGATGAAGAAGCAACAGAAGTCAAATTTGCTATTCTCTCATTGGTGCCTCTACATTAGGTTTGAATACTGTAAGTTTTTGTAAAGTTTTAATACATTGTTGTGCATTTTAGATATAGTTCTGTATCATCAAAGTCTCTAGTGAACATTGTCCATCTGGATCTTCCCAAGGGTCATCTTGGGCAACTGATGGCAGACTACTGGACTAATGGACTTAGCAATGGTGCTCAATAACAGATCATACTGATCTACAGGGATTTGAATATTTCATGAGGAGGATTTAATTTGTGATAGAGACGCCATATGCTCCAGTGTGATTTCTAATACAATCATCTAATCAGACCTAAAAATGGCAGAAACACCTTAATTTAATTTTGCATTCCTGGCTCGGTGAGTTCATTGTTTGACTTGTGATTTAATTAACAAAAGGGTGATTCACCTATGATTATCCCTTTTAGTTTAATTCATTATCACTAAAGGACAGTCATCAATATATTATCAATTGATATTAATGTAGAGATCAGTTTTCTCATGTTTTAATATGATAATTTTATCATAAACTACTACAGAATCCACATGTCCTTAACTTGTTACATTATATATACTAGATTCACTAATGTATGTCATTTAGAAATAACAATCTTGTCCCGGGTAATGTCCCGACTAAAAATATATAGTCCGTCCCAGTACCCGTGTCCGCATGTTTTTCCAGGATAACTTTTTATACAAGTAAAGCAGTGTAAACCTTTCTTGTTCAAATGTTGCAGGAGCTATTCCGCTGACTACCTGCGCAAAAAGTAACGCCTTACCTAACTTTAATTTTGTATGAGACGAAATTCGGCATGCAAGACGGCATTCAGGGTATTTCAGCATAAATAACGCAAAAGAGTCGCAAAGTAAATACATCTTACATGATATATAACTCCTTTACACAAGATCGGCAGAATATCCGTTTATCTACTTCAGGCGAAAGGGCATTTTTAACGAATATTTTAAAAATAATTATTGCGAAAAAACATGCGGACACAGGTTTTGGGACGAACTATAATTAAAACATGATCAGCTAAAAACATAAAAGGCCCTGAAACAAGATAAGCAATAGACATATCTTATTTTAAATTTTTTTCAATTAATAATAATATGATAAAAAAAGTATTGCTTTGAACTTAACTTTGTAGAAATACAATGGATTCATGATTGAATCAGATTGATTATCCTGAAGTTTATATGTTACACACCTGCTGTGAGTAAGGGGTTACAACATATTGGAAAAAAAGTGTCTTGCTGTACAAGGCTTCTCTCTGGTCTCAATGGTCAGGGACATCATTTTTTGTCTTACAGATTTGACTTTATTTGGTTAATTTCAGTCCCTAATAGTGCAAGACATACAAGTTTGCTTTTTTAAAAATAGTGTGAAAGGAGTATATAAAATTTGAATTGAGATTTTGCTTAAAAAATCAATTTAGTTGAGATAAGTTATACATGGAACAGGGATGGATCCAGGATTTTTCAGGGGGGGGGGAGGGCTAGAATAAGAATATCTTTGTAAATTGATACAAATACAGTGCAAATTATATATATTCTTACTTTCCTGTCATCGCCCCTTTTTCACCCACATGCAGGAAGGAGCATCCAGTGTATCCTCAGGGTATGGGAATATGGATGACTGTAATACAGATTTAGTGACCAGTGTTTTACAACAGAAAACCAGGACCTTCCCGGTCAACAGTTATGGAACAAGTTATATACATAAATAAATGCAAAAAAAAATGTATTTTTAAAAACAGTTGAAACCAAAAAACACAGCTCAGCAGATAAAAAACAAAACATAAGTCAAGGCAGGTATAAGGCAGAAGTAGACTGGCTGCCTCACAGCTGGATGTACACTGGTGCTTCACTCAAACCATGAGGTGGTCGCCTCACAGCTGGATGTACACCAGGGCCGCACTAATACCATGAGGTGTTTGCCTCACAGCTAGATGTACACTGGTGCCTCACTCAAATCATGAGGTGGTTGCCTAACCACTGGATGTGCACCAGAGGCTCACTCAAACCATGAGGTGGTTGCCTCACAGCTGGATGTACACCAGAGGCTCCTCAAACCATGAAGTGGTTGCCTCACAGCTGGATGTACACCAGGGGCTCACTCAAACCATGAGGTGGTTGCCTCACAGCTGTATGTACACTGGTGCCTCACTAAGACCATGAGGTGTTTGCCTCACAGCTGTATGTACACTGATGCCTCACTCAGACCATGAGGTGGTTCCCCTTACAGCTAGATGTACACTGGTGCCTCACTCAAACCATGATGTGATTGCCTCACAACTGGATTTACACCCGGGCCTCAACTAAAACCATGAGGTGGTTGCTTCACAGCTGGATGTACACCAGGGGCTCACTCAAACCATGAGGTACTTGCCTCACAGCTGGATGTATACTGGTGCCTCACTCAAACCATGAGGTGTTTGCCTCACAGCTGTATGTACACTGGTGCCTCGCTCATACCATGAGGTGGTTGCCTCACAACTGGATGTACACCAGAGGCTCACTCAAACCATGAGGTGGTTGCCTCACAGGTGGATGTGCACTGATGCCTCACTCAAACCATGGGGTGGTTGCCTCACAGCTGGATTTACACACGGGCCTCAACTCAAACCATATGGTGGTTGCCTCACAGCTGGATGTACACCAGGGGCTCACTCAAACCATGAGGTGGTTGCCTCACAGCTGGATGTACACCAGGAGCTTACTCAAACCATGAGGTGTTTGCCTCACAGCTGTATGTACACTGATGCCTCACTCAGACCACGAGGTGGATGCTTCACAGCTAGATGTATACTGGTGCCTCACTAAAACCATGAGGTGATTGCCTCACAACTGGATGTACACCAGGGGCTCACTCAAACCATGAGGTTGTTGCCTCACAGGTGGATGTACACCAGGGGCTCACTCAAACCATGAGGTGGTTGTCTCACAGCTGGATATATACTGGTGCCTCACTCAAACCATGAGGTGGTTGCCTCACAGCTAGTGTACACTGGTGCCTCACTAAAACCATGAGGTGGTTGCCTCACAGCTCGATGTACACCAGGGTCTTGCACAAATTAAGAGGTGGCTGCCTCACACAGTCACAGCTAGGTGTACACCAGTCTAACTCATATTTTGAGCTGGCTGCATCACAGCTGGATGTACACAGGACCTCGCACTCCCAGAAAGCATGAACTGGCAACCTAACGGCTTGAACACACACCAGAGTTGATGTCCTGAAAATGATATGTACAACCAGATGTAGGGCAGCCAGTTCAAGATAATATTTTTCATTGTATCAAAAAGGCATAGATTTCCCTGGGGCCCCGTTCAAGTTTTTCTCCCAGTCATATCACCAGGGGGAATAGAATAGCATATGTTCCTAGTGCTTCGAGTGTTTATGTAAAATGTGATGGGTCTGAAATGATAAATTCACTGTGTAGCATTTGGCTGGTATTCAGAATGAAAAAGTTCCTGAGGTACTGCTAGTATTAATAAATCCTACTTCTTTCGTAATTCATAAATATTTTAGCACCTGATGCCCTAAAACTTAGGAAATAACGTTGCATGCCATAGTATGTTGTTATTGCTACTTTCTAGGCTTGGGCTATGTCATTTCATGCTTCAGTGCCAAAATATAAAATGTGTGATAAAAAAGTAATGACTGAGGCACCAGTTATAATACAATTATTATGTTTATGTATGTGGATGTACAGCAGCCGTTGAATATTTGAAACTTTATCTAATTGTGACTTGCCATCCATCATTAAGTCTCAGGTGTTCTCTGTTGCTGGCTTGTTTTTGAATAAGTACTTTCTTATGGTTTTCATCTCAACTTAATTCTAGAGTAGCTGATAATTTCAACAAATAATATTGTAAAAGGACAAATGTTCTTTACTAGGGTCTGCTATATATACATTGCAAAGCTAGACAAGTACAGGATTGTCAGATAGTCATGAATTAAATGTCTTGATTTTATTTCAGGAATTGAGATCAAGGGAAGAACTTTGCGTAGATCTGCTTTTGAATTGAATATGTTGTATTTTGAAATAACGTAATGATTGCAGAGTTGCTAGTAGGTTACTTAATCTGTTTTTAGCATATATTTGCATTGGAGTGTGAAAGCATTTTGTTGATTTAATTGTTCAGTTAAATACCTATCAGATGTTATTCAGCTTGTTTTCTTACCAGTGACATTTTGTGGTACATGCCTTTTTAATGGCACGTGCACCAGAGTTGTGTTGATTTGTTACAAATGAGTTCATTATACACTTCCAGGGCAAAGTAGGTTGTGTCTTTGTGATAGTAGCCTCATTCAACAGGAACATTAGTTGAGTCTGCAGTAAAGTTCATTAAGTCAAAACAAATAATGATTATTCGGGATGCTGTACAGTGGATCCAGTTTTGTGCTCAAGATCATCTCAAGACGCGTGTACTTTTAAGAACAATGTCAATCTTTCAATTGAGGCCAGCAAAACTATCTTATTTTTATGTTACACTTGGCAAAAGTCAGCGAACTGGAGTGTCCTATACGGCACAATATCCTCAAAATTAACACAACTGGCCATAATGCCGATAAGTCTGTGTGAGAACAATGAAATTCCCTTTCACAGCTTATATTGAGTTCCTCATACCTAGATGTAAGGCACTCTGACAGTAATCTGGTTGTAATGTCAGAGGGCTGATATGGCTTTAGCCAGGATTTAATGAAAGAGTTGGAGGTAGAATGAGTTGGTGGGGGGGGGGGGGAATGAGGGGTTTGCAGTGGGGTTGGGGAGGTGACGGGGGGAGGATACAGCATGTAACAATTGGTAGATGTTACTGTTTGAAATGTTTACCCTCAAAATTACATGCAATTTAACAAGGAGTCGGGGGGGGGGGGGGGGCGGGCATGGTCTGGTCTGGCATCCCCTGGGATACACCCCTGTTAAAGAAGACCCCTAAACTACACCAGTCTTATTACAATATTTGACCGTGTCTCTCAGTGTGTCCAGGTTTAAATATATCATTACAGTCTTAGGAAATCCATTGTTTTGGTTTACAAATCATTAAGTTTGGCAATGGCTAAAGGTGTAAGTGCCATTTTAGCGCATCTAGTTACACAAGATCTTATCTTGTTAAGCTTTTACAGCTAGGATCAGTATGTTATTAAATGCTTTTGTATGTGAGGCCTGTTATAGGCTGTTTGCTCAGGGTATTGGCTTGAGATGGATTGGTGATACAGCAAGTCCTGATCTGATAAGATGTATGGATGAAAGAACTGGAAGATGAAAATGGCTGCTGTGAAATTATAAGCTCTTTCAAGTGGAACAGCTCAGTGTTAACCATTTTCTTGGACTTCAGCCAGGTTAGAAACAGGGTACTACACGTACAGATTTAAGTCTGGCTAGTCATAGGAAACCTACAACCTTGTACAATTTATTCTGCTACCTCAAATATTTAAAACACTGTAAACCAGTAAATTTCCATCCATTCTGATGCACATTTGACTTTGTACTGCCAGTTCAGATGTGTCTATCATCTTTACCTCTGCCACTGAAGAATGGACAGTGTTATGTAATTGGTCATATTTGTGTGTGCTTGTCTGAACCATATACCTTAAAAAGTTCTGGGAGGATTCCCTTGAAATTTTTCTAAAGGAAGAAAAATCTAAATTTGGGATGGATCAGTAGGTTTATTATGCAGATCTTGATCCAACTCCATCCAAATTTGCTCCTTTGTGTCTGCTGTTTTTTTCCTTATGACACCTCCAAAGTAAAATTGATTCACCCTAAAATGATATCCCTGGATGTGGATATACGGATTTGGTGGAGGCATGTGCTCTGTGAGTGCTTTCTAATTCTTGATTTGGTATATCATAAATACTGAAGGTTACATATTGGTAAAAAAATCATAAATTGCCATTCGAAATTCTAGAGATATCAGTGCAAGTATTAACTGATTCCTTATTGGTACCACTCTCTTATAATTAAGGCCAAGCTGACCTTCCACACATGTAGGTATAATATTATATTTAATATGTGTTGGTATAAACCAACATTTCAAGGCTGTAAACAATTAATACTTTTGTGGCCTGTTCAGTTTGAGGGTTGCTTTCTTACAAGCGCCAGGTTCTCAGTCCATTAAATTTACTTATCAGAGACCTGCAGGATCAATTAAGTTTTGCATTATTCTGTGCAGGGCCACCTTAAAACTTACATAAAACCCTGCCTTCAATTTACCCACTCAGCATGCTATTTTCCACTCAGGATTGTTGGTTCATGAATAGAAGTTAAAAATGCAAGTCGGTTATTGAGAATTGAGTTCATGGGCTGTGACTGATCAGACTGGTCGACTGTCGCAGCGCTGGGGAGACTGATGCTGTATCTCATTCAGGAGTCGCTGCGGGGTCATTATTGATCATATTCTTGTGCTGTCTGGCTGTATGATTTGCACTATATTTCTCGAGAAGCTGGCCTAAGTCTTTGATGATTTACTGAATTAACCAGCCATGTGATATTGAGTACAATGGGAACATGATGGTGAGGGCCATATCTCTTCTCTGGTTCCCAGAGATTTCTAGGAACTGAGTTACTCTGACGTCTTAACAATCCTTTACATGTTTGAATACTTTAATAAACCAACATTTTGGTAGAGAGCACAATTTAAAACCTAATGATGAAGGACCCTACCTGTTCTTGGGTTCCTTTAAATTCTAGAAACCTTCACACACTTGAATACTTGAATTAACCTGCATTTTGATGCAGAACAGAATTTAAACTTAATGATGAAAGACCATACCTCTTCTTGGTCCATAGAAATTCTAGGAATTCTGATATCTTAAGAAGTCTTCACATATTTGAATACTTGAATTTACCAGCATTTTTAAGGAAAGCACAGTGTATGCATAATGATGGACAATACCTTTTCCTGTGTTCCTAGAAATTCTAGAAACTGATGCCTTAAGAAGTCTGCACATGCTTGAATATTTGAATTCACTGGCATTTTGTAAGAATGTGCAATTTAAACTTAATGATGAAGGGCAATACTGCTTCCAGTGATTTTCAAGAAATTCTGGGGACTCGTATCAGATGTGATAAGAAACCTTTACATACTTGAATACTTTAATTAACCAGCATTTTGACAGAGAGCACAATTTAGAGTTTAATTAATGGTGAGGGCCATACCTATTTCCTGATACCCTGAAATTCTAAGGAACTCTTATATCTTAAGAATCCTTCACATCCTTGAATACTTGAATTAATCACCATTTTGATATCTAGAGAGCACAATTAAAAACACATCATGGAAGTTACACCTCTTCTATTGTTCCTAGGTATTCTACTGACTCTGAAATCTTGAGAAGCCTTCACCAGGTTAAATATTTATTAAAAACATGCAGTTCATAGTACATGTACCGGTTACTAGAAAAGTGCATGATTGCAAAGGCAGAGTTTCTTTTTCTCCCTGTTTGCAGGATTTCGCTGAATGAGTAAAAAGGTAACAGTACAGTAAGTGAATAAGAATGATGTGTTGTTATTTAGTCTTTTGGTCATCTGGAAAAAATCCAGAAAATGTAACCTGTTGTAAAGACATCAGAGAATCACTGATGATCTGTCAATGACTTGCTTTGATACTCTGGTTTCTTTCAAACTGGGGTGGTTCTGTTTTGTAGTTCATTGGGCACTTTAAAGGGGTCTATTCTGTTATCTGACGTATGTCAACTAAAGATAATCCCTTGAACATTTTTAAAAATAGTAAACATAGATCCCAAGACACATAATTGTTTGTTTTGCTCATATCCACATGTCTATAACATGTGGGCGGCCCACCAAAATAAGCCAAAGGCATTCAACAAGGACATGTGGGGGCAAGTCTGATGAACCAGTTTTGCAAAGGGCGTTTTGCAACAAGTGACCATTCAGCTTCCACCTGCATATACACATGTATGCAACTAACCACCTGAGGTTACATGTATTTTCAGTTTGTCAGCATTGCTGTGTTTACCAACAAGCTCATCTTTATCCTTCACATAGGCTTTGTAAGAACTTTACCTTACACGAATTACCTATAGTTCTATATTATGTGTGCAGAGTAATCTAGAAATATTGTATATTCTGTAGAAAAGGTAGATAAATGTCTGGCTTTAAATACAAGGCTACATCCTGCCCACAAGCATGCTGTCTTATTAACCTGTGTCACCAGAGTCTGTGGGGAATTGTTCCCCAGTGGAATAAAAGAATACATTTTTGACGAGTGTAGGATCTAGCTGAGGAGAGTCATGTAGGGGATGAGATGGTTCTGGTGCCAGTGCTGTTGTGTGCTGCCTGCAGCACTGTCAGTAAATAGGTCAGCTATCAGAACTAAATGATCTGGCCAACTGACCTGGATGTCAAGCTCAATTCCCGAGGGGGGTTTGCTCTCAGTGACCTCTTGTTTGAGGAACAACGTGCTTCTCATCTTGTTGCTCATTGATTGTGCTATGCTTGCGCTGGTTATGTTTATTTTGCTCCATGTGTTATCAGCAAAAAGTGTAAGGCTTGTCATTTATGTCAACAGAATAGAAATGGGAGGTAATTTGTCATGGTGAATTAGTTGTAATGTATTGTAGAGGCCCTAGATCTGACCATAATTTAAGCAGTTGCTATTAATTTAATTAGTGGAAAGATCTTAACATATTGAATAAAACAAAATATAGCACTTGATCAGTTAAAATTCCAGTATTTAAACTTAAAGTATTGTCATATATCACTGAATGAATTTGGTTGTTATACTATGAAGTTCACCTGTGAGGTTACCGGTACTGTTTATGGTGAAACCTGTTTAATAAGACCACCTGTGGGACTGGCCAAAAGTGGTCTTAATTTACAACTGTGGTCTTATAAGAAAGGTCAGTTATAACCAATATTAATGCTTTTAGTTCACTCAGTGTTGGTCTTAATAGACAGATGGTCTTATTAAATAGGTAGTCTTTCAGACAGGTTCTATTATATTAGATTTTATGGCTGTATCTGGCGCATTATACTTGAAATAAAAGGAACAAAAACTTCAGATAGCAGTCAGAAATACTGATGTTTATTTCATCATGTGGGAGAATCCTGTACTTTTGGGCGTGTTTCCTCATGTGACGTCATGTTAAATCGTTACTTGTGCTGGTGTCAGGGTTAATCCCTTAGTGTATGTACAGTCGAAATGCCTAAGTTTGTAGTACAGGCATGGAAATACCGGAACATGACATCACAATCATATACAAGGAGCTCAGTAAACCTCTAAATACAAGCCACTGTGTGCACAGACCACTTATATTCAAACACAACACTGGTACTGCACACTGTATTTTCCCCCGAGTTATACATTATCATAACTGAAGTGATTTTGGTCTTTGGATATGAACAGTGCAGTCTTGGTGTTACCATCCCATGAAACAAGGAAATCCCTGTAAATATTGATGTAGTAATGGTTGCAACATCTGTGAAAACCGTCAAAGCACATTAATGCTCATTTAAGCACTGATCCACACTTACGATCTTGTTAAACACTGAATACAGACAACCTCTATCCCCCCCCCTCCACCTCAGTAATGCATTTCAGTAATGGATACTGCCACCAGGTGAACTGATACTCCAGCTTTAACAGAATTGGCACATCATGCTGATCTTTATATTGAGGTAGCATCACTGGGAAACATTGTTTAAAATCAATATTAGACCCATACGTTATATAAATATCATTTTAAACCTGGTACAGTGTTTTTTCTGATGCCATGGGATACACATACTTAAAATTTTTAAATTTAAATTTTTAAAAAGTGCACTATTTTAAGCACCCAGTAATGGCAAGCTACCTTTTTGTGTACTTGTATTAAACTACATGACAGTATCTCAATTTTTTTTGTTTTTTTTTTAATTTAAATTTTTTTATTGAATCAAGATTTAAAATTTCAGGTTTAAGGCAGATATTAAGATCATTGAGGAAAATAGGAAAAAGACTTCAGATAATGGTGTGATGTAGATGAATATTAACCAACTAGAAAGTGACTAGCTGTTACTGGTGCTTAAAATAGTGTATTATTTAAAAATGAAAAAAAATTAAATGCTAAAATATCATACAGAAATAAGTGAAAATTTTAAAAATATGTATACCATAAAAAACACTCCATCAATTTAAAGATGATACATCCTTTCTGGGGTCTAATATAAATTATTAAAAAAAAATTGTGGATTTATTTTAGATATATAGGTTTTAGCCTGGGATACTTCATGAAACCATGGTGCAATTAAACTCTATACCATAGGTGGGCTGTGCTCTTAAAGTCAGACATGATCATTGACATGTATACTAGTGAACAGCTGGCTTGATCAGTGGTATCTAGCAAATGGAACGCATACTTTATTTGTTCCCTACATTTAAGTTCTGTATATATGATGTTTGCGTGCACGCAGATGACTTGCTGCTCCTGAACTTTGGCTGACATTGTGTGAGCTCAGTGGTTTCATCATAACCTGGGGTCACTAGAGATGTCACTATAAATACTTGACAGCACCTTGCAAATAGCTGTTACCAGACACAGTCAAGTATTTCAGTTCATACAGGAACTAAAGAAAAAACTATGATGCTGTGGACGGTAATTTGGGTTCATATGTCATAAACTAGTTTGAATTTTTAACATTTTTGACCATCCTTTTGCATATTTTAGCTGGTACCATCTATTGCATAAAGTTGGTGGCATAGTATAATAAGAATGAAATGTTATTTTATAATATGAAGAATACATGAATTCAGGTTTTTTGTTTTTGGCTGAAAATGTATCTTAAGTCATCGGTGGCCAGACTTTTCTTCAAGAGGGCTACACAGAACATCAGTAATTTCTCTGACCAGCCTTATCAATAGAAAGATGAAATTACTGGAGAAAAAATTTCTTTTCCATAAAAACAATTATTTTTTTTTCAAATAACTGTTTTTTTTTTTGTCACACAAAAAGTCTTGGGTAACAGTTAACACTGGCGTTATATTTATCATTTAAAGAAAAAGCTAAATTCCTTCTCTCAGATGCCACATTCTTTTAAACACATAGTTTCCTAGTTAAAACCGTTGTACATTTAAATTAAAATCTTATTGTAATGGCATTATTCAATGGGAGAATGTTTGGGACCACTCATATTGACATTGTTTTGCAAGGAAATTTGCGGGCCGTAGTTTGCCCATCCCTGTCATGGAGAGCCTGCAGCATTAAGTGATATATGAAAGTGATTAGATTTCTGACAACTTTAATATTTGCTTTAGTTTGGACCACAGGGAAAAACTTTTTTTTTTTCTCTCAGCATGTGATTTATCATAGAAAAATATGAATAAGTTGTGTTGTGTAAAAAAAGATTGTCTGACCCTGAATACCATCAGGTCTGCTATAATTGAAGAGTCAGCTTTGAAAAATAGTTCATCTCCAGTTCATTTTTTATATACTTTATTAATCTCTCAGGTCTGTGGATAGAATGGACCATGGGATCATACTGCACAATAGCATGTGTTGGGTTTTTGTCATAGATGAACGCAAATTAAAAATCCTGTAAGGTCATGTTATTTCTTTAAGAACTGTAAATAATTATATATACTACAATATTATATACCTTTGGTTTTTTACACAAATTTTACACAATTACACAATTTAAAAACTGAAATTTCCATATTCAGTATAATTCCACAGTAATCAAAATATGTGCAAATACTCTCAAAGAGATTATTATCCTTCATGTCAGTAGAATTTTCTAAATCTCTGGGGTTTTACAGGGAAAGTCGCTGTGGTAGTTCCTTTGTTCTTTGCTAGTATTGTGGTCTCGCATCGCTCATACATACAAGTTACAGTCCAGAGGGTGTCAATCATCTGTGGCTGAATGGCGGCAAACAATGTGTGTGACTCTTGCAGTACTTCTTGTGTGTGGGATTGGTTCAGTGTGTGTATGGGATTGATCTGTTTATGACCTCAGGTTTTACTGCAGTCCATAAATTTATCTAGGGATTACTAGTATATTACAATATTGCTGCAGCTGTTGGTAATTTTGTTTGATTGTAACAATATGCTTTTTAGTTTTTCCTTGCCTGCCATTCCTAAGATTAAAGATAAATGTTTATAGGCACATATGGTGCTATTATCAGACACATGGGGCTTATACTATATTTATAAATAAAACAATACCTGGCGTGGTCTGTTGAACTATAGCATACCCTGCACTTGTTTCCATTATTAATGAAAGCTTCATGCATGTGCAGTTCATGCTATACTTTATTTTATCTAGATGGCTTTTTATGAGATATTGCACTTTCGCTTTCTGATGATATTATCTTTTTTATCCAGTCTTGTTATGTTTAGTGGTATGGCCTTTAATTTCAACATGAGATTAGTGACATCTTCTAGTCTGTACTCAATATGGCCACCCTTAGTTGTTTTGACATTCTTGTAAAGGTCAGAGTTTAATAAGGACATGGAAATACGATAGGGAAGTACACCAAGGACAGTCACAAGGGAATATATCTGCGGATATAGATTGGTTGCCATCAGGCCCTCATCTTCTGAGTAGAAGCTGGAGGAACTCTTTAGGGATTACCGCACCCTCATCCACAAATTAAAGTAGGACGTTATTACAAGCATTTTTAGGAATGTTGGATCTCGTGTGTATTTGAACATTCTCCGAAAATTTTCATTGACCCTAAAGGTTGTGAAGCCTAAGAAAAAGACATGGTATATATGTTAAGTGGTGTGGTTTGCAATTGCTTATAAGAAAAAGGAAAATGTGATGTATTGATACTGTCATTTAGGTGTCTGGACTTTGTTCATTAATAAGACACACCTGTAACAGGTGTTTGCATCCCCGTTAACAATATATAACCATTGGTATGATAGATGTTGAAACCTGTTTTGTTTTCCCATCACAACTAAATTATTTTTAATTTTACACAAACTAAAAAAAAAATCAAACTGTCAGTTATTGAGGTTTGAGTAATGCAAATAAAGATTGCTGTGAGGACCAGTGAGCAGTTCTTAGGGAATCAATAATTTACATTCCTGTCAATAAGGTAGGTCACATTCTGAGTGTATTGTATTATGTATATGTGCGACTGAATCTAGTTCACTTGGCAAATACCCAAAAACATGGATCCCTCATATGTGACCAAGGGACAACAGGCTGGATCATCGGTCAAGCGAGGCTGACAGGTTCATGAGATACAGTGCAACCTGTCTGAAAGGACACCTGTCTAATAAGACCACCTGTCTGTTAAGACCACCGGTGAGTGAACTGAAAGCATTCATATTGATTATAACTGACCTGTCTAGTAGATCGTCTGCAAATATTAAGATCATTTTTTGTCAGTCATAATACATTGGTTTCACTTTAAAAGGGAATCTTCTCTGATGTTGATAGCCTCCTGGAGTGGAAAGGAGGTATATATCTAAATTTGCCAATCTCATGGGATGGATTCAGGCCATTCAGGTGTTGCTAGCCTTACAGGATAAAGGGAGAAAAATCTGATGTTGCTAGCCTCATGGGATAGGGAGGAGGTAGATCTGATGTTGGAAGCCTCATGGGATAGAGGGAAGGCAGATCTGATGCTGACAGCTTCATGGGATTAAGGGGAAGCAGATCAGATGTTGCTAGCCTCATGGGATAGGGAGGAGGCAGATCTGGTGATGGCAGCCTCATGGGATTGAGGGGAGGTAGAACTGATGTTGGCAGCCTTGTAGGAGATGGGATGTTAGCAGCCTCATAAATACAGCAAAAGTGTCTTTGGCCAAAAAAAAAAAACATGGCATGATCAAAAAATAACAAGCAGGTCATTGGTATAGAACCCCAGGATCACAATGTAGTCCAGAACTCCAGGCAATGTTGAAACAGTGTTTCTGTTATTCTTGGGACTACCATGATGTTGAAGAGAGCCTTGTTGTGGGTCTCATTTGATCAGCCATGTGAGGGTAACACCCAGTGTATTGTCAGCTGTCCGTGAGGTAAACGTGTGTTGTGATAGGGGTTTGTGATTCCTTGTGGTTGAGTAGTCGGCTCCAAGGCTTGGTAAACTCACAGGATCTGGTCTGTTTACATTGGACATGCTTGATATCCCAGCGTGAAAAACTTGGCACCATTAACATCTATTTGTAAGTCACAAGACTTTTGTCAGGTTTGGGTTTGCAAAACAAAAGACGTGTTTAAATCACATTCCTAATTCTGATCCAAATGCTCAGCGTAGTGTACTATTATTACGACAGAAAAATATACTCTACTACTTAATGCCAGCTTTTTCAACTTAATTATTTGTAGAATTCTTGTTATTTCTGGCATGATCTGCATGCATATCAATTGAACTGCACGTAATTCCTACTGAAAAAAAGGTTCTCTTAACACCCCTGTGACAGTAGTATGAGCTGGTATATCTCTATGTGGCTTTCAGTATCATGGGTTCATGTGCCTATGTTGACAAACAGATAAATCATGTAACTGGAGTTCTAAGGTAAACTGCACATACATGTGCTGTAGTTGAAATGTCACTTGTGGGTGGTGGTAAGAAAAAGTATTGATATTCGGTTGTAATTTCATGATTGATTAACTGTAAAAAATGGGTTGACCTCTACCAACTTATTATCAGAAATAATGGTTCTCAGGCACTTTTTTCATAAATCAGTGTGGGTGGGAGGTATTTTATTTTTGACCTTTTTTTTGTATGTTTCGATAAAATGCAATATGATCAGGGAAAAGCATGAAAATAACAATTTTTTTTGCTAAACAGGTAACAGCACTACTTAAATTGTATTATTTATCTTCTTGAAAGATAAAGATCAAAATAAAAACTTTTGATGCAGGGGGTTAAAATTGACGCGGGCAATTACCTGTTAGAATTTCGTAACCATTGTTATTGGATGTGTATTTAAAATGACTGCTGTATTTGACTGATTTATCTTTTATATAAATATTTTAGGCATGCAGAACTGTTGAGACAGAGGGACTGTTGTTCTGGTGTACAGGAATTTGTCAAGATCATTCTGACGACATTGTACTGAATTGTCAGACTCCTCTTTTTAGGTTCTTTGTGGTAACAGTCAATGTTGAGGTACAATGAACGTCAAGTTAGATCTACCAATGTGCTCTGTTGAGTATTTGTTAAAATTCACGGACTGTATCCCACCCGGGATATTTATGCAGAACAGTTTTTGTAACGTTGCATTATAACAGATTTATGATTGATATCACGTTTCTGTCAGGTAAGCGAGACTTTGCCATATGATTACAAGCTGCAGCTCTTATGTTTATACTGAAATACTGGTGTTATTTGATCTTGAATAGCTTATCCGTAGGAGCAGATTATGAGTGCAAAGGGCTCCGGATTGAGAATGTAATAAATGGTAAGTTTGGGAGCTGTTTATATTGTGGAGTGCTTTAAAGATTTCCATTTCTTATGATATTCATAAAATAGCCTATAGCTATTTAGGACAGCTGTACAACTGATGCTTTCCTAACTCATGAATATAAAATAAGTATGGCAGCCTTTAAAACATATCAAATGTGGAATTAGGAAATTATCTTAGAAATTCTTTGGTGACACATTTACACTCTCTAAATTGTAATTGGAGTCAATTTAACCAAGATTTTTTTCCCCACTCTATTTAATTGTTGCAGAGCCACCAAGCCACATTGAAAAGAATAAGTATCCCCTGTGAGGCAACAAGATCTGGCTGTTTCATAAAGTATACCCCAAGTACAGCTGTTGACATTAAATTTTGATTAGAATATGATATTGGGGGGGGGGGGGATGATCATTACGTATAGTAAGTAGTTCTGCTGAGAGTTGCAGTTTGGCAGCAAGTGTCTTCTGTTTCACAAATGGGGATATCTCTTGATTTTAGGGGCACAAACATGATCATTTCAGATCTGAACAATAGTTTTGAAATACTAAGAATACCAAAAGAGTGATTATTACCTCCCCCACAAGTCTGTGAGGGATGGTACATGGGAGTGGAACAGTTGGGTTGGGACAGTAACCATTATTAGGTATTACCACAATATATCTTACATTTATTGTATTGTCAACTTCCCTACATGTATTATTGTGATATCACATTTTTATGCCCCCGCCACAAAGTGGCCGGGGCATATAGTTTTACCCATGTCCGTCCTTCTGTCCTTCCGAAATCAAACAGTTGTACGGACTTTTTTTCGCAATGCCTGCAGATATTGGCCTGATTTTTGGTGTGTGGGCAGCTATAGACCAGTTACAGATCGAGTTCGCGTTTCGTCCCGGTTGACCTACTTTTGACCGTTTTACGGCTCCTAAACTTAGAAAATTTCATGAAAAATAGAAATTTCATGACAAATACACATGTACAGACTTTTTTTCGCAATGCCTGCAGATATTGGTCTGATTTTTGGTGTGTAGGCAGATAATGACCAGTTACAGATCGAGTTCGCGTTTTGTCCCAGTTGACCTACTTTTGACTGTTTTACGGCTCCTAAACTTAGAAAATTTCATGAAAAATAGAAATTTTCATGACAAATACACATGTACGGACTTTTTTTCACAATTCCTGCAGATATTGGCCTGATTTTTTATGTGTGGGCAGATATTGACCAGTTACAGATCGAGTTCGCGTTTTGTCCCGGTTGACCTACTTTTGAACGTTTTACAATTCCTTAACTTAGAACATTTCATGAAAAATAGAAATATTCATGACAGATACACATGTACGGACTTTTTTATGCAATGCTTGCAAATATTGGCCTGATTTTTGGTGTGTAGGCAGATATAGACCAGTTACAGATCGAGTTCGCGTTTCGTCCCGGTTGACCTTCTTTTGACCGTTTTACGGCTCCTGAACATAGAAAATTTCATGAAAAATATGAAATTTCATGACAAATACACATGTACAGACTTTTTTTCGCAATGCCTGCAGATATTGGCCTGATTTTTGGTGTGTGGGCAGATATTGACCTGTTACAGATTGAGTTCGCGTTTCGTCCTAGTTGACCTACTTTTGATTGTTTTACAGCTCCTGAACATAGAAAATTTCATGTAAAATATAAATTTTCATGACAAATACACTTGTACAGACTTTTTTTGCAGTGCCTGCAGATGGGGGCCTGATTTTTGGTGTGTAGGCAGATAATGACCAGTTACAGATCGAGTTCTTGTTTTGTCCCGGTTGACCAACTTTTGACCATATAGAAATTTTCATGAAAAATAGAAATTTTCATAACAAATGCATATGTACTGACTTTTTTTCCTCAATGCCTGCAGATACCACCCTGATTTTTTATGTGTGGGCAGATAATGACAGTTACAGATTGAGTTCGCGTTTCGTCCTGGTTGACTTACTTTTGATTGTTTTACGGCTCCTAAACATAGACAATTTCATGAAAGACAGAAATTTTTATGGAAAATGCACATGTATGGACTTTTTTTCACAATGCCTGCATATACTGGCATGATTTTTGGTGTGTAGGCAGATAATGACCAGTTACAGATTGAGTTTGCATTTTGCCCTTGTTGATCTATTTTGACCATACGACACCTCCTGAACTTAAAAAATTTTTCAAAATTTTACAAATGTTTCTAATTTGCCCATGGCGGGGGCATTCGTGTTGTTCCAACACATCTAGTTTATCTGTGTTTTGGTTAACAAACGTTACCTTGAATACTTATTTCTGAAATAATGTCTTCACTTTTGTTTTTCTGTGTGCAGAATAACAAAATTACATTATTAGTATTTCAGCATATGAATCATTATTATCATGATATTAAAAAAAACACTATCGCCCCAACAGTAGAAGCAATCGCTTGCCTCAAAGTTCAAGGCCTGTATTTTCATTGATTTTCAGATAGTGATAGGAAATGAATCTGGTTTGCAGCAGGTCAATTTTGCATTGCAAATTATATTGTAATACTGTTGTGCCAAGGCTTGGTAATATCACATTACTTATTTATTTCAGATAATACCATCAGCTTTTTATTCTTTATTGAAATGTGCTTCATTTAAAGCAGAAGAAAATAAAGGCCTGTAAATTTTCTAGTGGGCCCGTCTAACTCCTAAACTGGAAGTGTTGTTTGTATATAATTTTTTTCAGCCAGTGCTCATAGCTATTATATGTGATTTATCCATTGATCTTACAGGTACTGTGTAATGCTGCAGCATGGCCATAATTGACACCTTAACTGCTGTTTATATTACAGGGCTGGATGCAATACTGTGAGGGAATGCTTCAGGATGGTCATGAGTGACACCTGACTGCTGTTTGTATTACAGGGTCTGATGAAATGCTGTGAGGGGATGCTGCAGCACAGGCATGAGTGACACCTGACTGCTGTTTGTATTACAGGGTCTGATATAATGCTGTGAGGGGATGCTTCAGGATGGCCATGAGTGACACCTGACTGTTGTTGTATGACAGGGTCTGATATAATGCTGTGAGTGTATACCGCAGCATGGCCATGAGTGACACCTGACTGCTGTTTGTATTACAGGGTTGATATAATGCTGTGAGTGTATACAGCAGTACGGCCATGAGTGACACCTGACTGCTGTTTGTATTACAGGGTCTGATGTAATGCTGTGAGGGGATGCTGCAATATGGCCATGAGTGACACCTGACTGCTGTTTGTATCACAGGGCCTGATGTAATGCTGTGAGGGGATACTGCACTATGGCCATGAGTGACATCTGACTGCTGTTGGTATTACAGGGTCTAATGTAATGCTGTGAGGGGATGCTGCAGCACAGCCATGAGTGACACCTGACTGCTGTTTGTATTACAGGGTCTGATATAATGCTGTCAGTGTATACTGCAGCACAGCCATGATTGACACCTGACTGCTGTTTGTATTACAGGGTCTGATATAATGCTGTGAGTGTATACAGCAGTACGGCCATGAGTGACACCTGACTGCTGTTTGTATTACAGGGTCTAATGTAATGCTGTGAGGGGATGCTGCAATATGGCCATGAGTGACACCTAACTGCTGTTTGTATTACAGGGCCTGATGTAATGCTGTGAGGGGATGCTGCAGCACAGCCATGAGTGACACTTGACTGCTGTTGGTATTACAGGGTCTAATGTAATGCTGTGAGGGGATGCTGCAGCACGGCCATGAGTGACACCTGACTGCTGTTTGTATTACAGGGTCTGATATAATGCTGTGAGGGGATGCTGCAGTACGGCCATGAGTGACACCTGACTGTTGTTTGTATTACAGGGTCTAATGTAATGCTGTGAGGGGATGCTGCAGTACGGCCATGAGTGACACCTGACTGCTGTTTGTATTACAGGGTCTGATATAATGCTGTGAGGGGATGCTGCAGCACAGCCATGAGTGACACCTGACTGTTGTTTGTATTACAGGGTCTAATGTAATGCTGTGAGGGGATGCTGCAGCACAGCCATGAGTGATACCCGACTGCTGTTTGTATTACAGGGTCTAATGTAATGCTGTGAGAGGATGCTGCAGCACAGCCATGAGTGACACCTGACTGCTGTTTGTATTACAGGGTCTGATATAATGCTGTGAGGGGATGCTGCAGCACAGCCATGAGTGACACCTGATTGTTGTTTGTATTACAGGGCCTGATGTAATGCTGTGAGGGGATGCTGCAGCACAGCCATGAGTGATAACGGCAGTGAGATGAGTTTGGAGGAGCAGCTGATGCTGCTGACCCAGCAGCTGGACAAAAAGGAGCAGGATGTCCAGCTGGCTGGTGAGATCGGGAAGCAGCTGCTGGAGGACAACAATGAACTCACAGCTCAGCTGGCCGCAACTCGGCAGGAGTACACAGGCAAGATAGAGGTAAGTGTCTCACTAATACCAGTTACTAAATCCAAAAATATCAAACACAGAAAAACTATTTTTGCTGCAGGCTAAATGCAAGATTCTGAAGCACCCTACCTTTATCAACAATAAGGTTCAAAAGCCAGCTTGTATGCGAAATGCATTGTTGACTCAAGGATTATACCACATTTGAAGTATTTGCCTTTTTTTTTATCGTTACAGGTTTTAGAGCAAGAAAAATACACACTGCAGCGTAAATTAGACGTTAAGATTCACTTGGAGGAGACTTACCAAGCAGAGGTAGAGAGTCTGAAACAGGCTCTGAAGCAGGCCAAGGAAGAGTTCACCCAGCTGGCAGAGGCTCAGACAGCTGGCAAAATGCAAGAGCTTAAAAAACAGGTGAGGAGGCTGGCATCCAATAGTGACAGAATGATCATCAAATGATAGTTGTTCTTTCATTTTCAGCATCTATGGATCACATCACAATAAGGCCTAAAAAAGAGCTTCCTAAAGATGTCACCTGACCATAAAACGAATACCCGATCCCAAGAATTTTATGACACTATCCTATTAACTTGAGAAAGAGCTCAAAATAGCAGAGTTTAAGGAATTATTCAAGTGGTAAAATATGGATGGTACACCTTTAAAAGACTACAACAATTTTCCCAGTTTAACAGATATGTAAATTTATAGCTGAATTGATTATTGATCAAGTGTCAAGCAGTTTGCTCAAACAGATGATTGATTATGAAATATGGATCAAATCCCACCACTGAACTCACCCTCTGATTTAAGCCTGAAAACTACTGGCTTGTTACAATAACCTGAGCAGCAGATTTAACACTTCCAATGAACAAAGTGCTTCAAAGGTTATTGTCAAGCCTTGTGCTATTTTTAACAACAGGAAAAAATTAATAAAAAGTGACATATTTAGTAACTTATAAATTACACCAGAAAATAGTGAAATAACTTTAAATAAATTATTGTATGTTAAAACAGATTATAATTTATCAGCTGTCTCTGAATTTTGTTGTCAGGCTGCCTGTCTGAAGGCAGAGCTTGAGAAGTCAGCGCTGGTGGAGCAGCAGCTTCAAGACCGCAAGGAAGAGCTGGAGAAGATGCTGCAAGATGCCCGGGAGCAGCTCCAGGCCCGACTCGACCCGCTTAACGAGACCAGGAGCGACGAGATCGCTGATCTCCATAGTCAGCTTGGCAGTCTACAGCAGGAAAAGGTGCGTAGTTTTAGCCCTCAGTCCCCCGCCTGTATAGGCTGATGGGATATTGTCATCTCTGATGGATTAAAAAACTGGTGACCTTGACCTTCATCTTCAAGGTCAAATTTTTTTAACCCCATACTGTGGAAGTGGTTAACTCGGTGACATCTCGCATTTTTCATTTTACAGCATTAGTGAAGTTTAAATGTTTGAACAAATCAGTATGTATAGGTAATTCATTTTGAATCAAAATGTAACAAAAGAAATAAAGAATTTTTTTTACTCCATAAATTGTGATGTTCTGCATATTTTTTCCTAAATTTGACAAACATTCTGTTTCTGTCAGTATCTAAAGCATGATTGAACACTGGTGATTTTGACCTTGATCTTTTAGGTCAAGTCTGCTGAAATACATGGTTACTGTGAACCCTTTAAATTTTAGAGTAGTGAAAATTTTTAGTCAAATTTGATATACAAATTGTTCCAACCCGGTTATCAGACAAATTAAAAATATGGTGAACTCGAGTCTGGCAACCTTGGCAAGTGTCAATATATGCTTCAGAGGAATGGGGCCTTTAAAGCAGCGTTTCCATGTGCGCGTATATGGGTATATATGTGAAAAATCACTCATGATTTTGTAACTGGGGTGTTTCCATATGTCCGTCAGCGTATATGCGTATGTGCGTATATGCATGAAATTTGCCACAGGAGCGATTTTCACGCATAAGGTTTGCGTGAACTCAGGGATTCAGGGTAAAGTGATGTCATTCACCAACATTTTGTGGAAGGCCTGCTTGATCCACTATACAAATATACACGTTTGCCAGTTCAAGCATATATGCATGTACGCGCACATGGAAACACACCAATTTTTCATGCATATACACACATACGCATATACACACACGTGGAAATACTGCTTAAAGGGGGTAAAACCAAAAGTCTAGTTTATAATTTTTTAGCAAACCTGTGAGCTTATGCGATGGTGTGGCGTCGTCCGGCGTCCGTCGTCCGTCCGGAGTCCGTCGTCTGTACGTTTATCCATACTATCTTGAAAACAGCAAGAGTTAGCATCACCAAATTTTATGCAAAAAATTAGTCATCTAAAAAACTCCATCAGATTTTGCTTATTTTTTGGCTAACTGCATTTTCTTAGATTTTATAGGGAAAAAGCTTAAAAACCTTTAAAAATCTTCTTCTCTGAAACTGTCCAGCCAAATTGTCCAATATTTCACAGAAATGATCCCTGGAACAATCTCTCTCAAATTTGTTCGAATGGTTCCAGTTCGGAGATTTTTGGCCGAGTTACAGGAGGTTGAACTTAGTCATCTGCCCAAAAAAGCACACTAAAATTAAAATCTCAGAAACGGCTAGAGATATAATGACCAAATTTTTTACCAATGTTTGTCACATATGTCATATCTGATTTTGAGGTATTGGTGGCGCCACCTACATTGATGTGTTTTTTACAAGCAAAAATGTAATTTTAAACTCTTATAGCTTATACACTGATTTATGATGAAACTGTTCAGCTGATTGGTTTAAACTTTACAAGAATTATTCTGTGGTAGGGTTCTACCAGTTTTATAAGAATAGATTAGGTAAATACAGTTTTAAAAAAGCATTGTAGCCAATTGAAAAAGGCTTTCAGTATTTGAGTACAGATTTGACTTCATGCAGCCAAGTCAAGAGGTCACTCAGTACAAACTGGTGGGGTCCAGACATCACCATGGCAACTGACCTAGCTCTGGGGGGGGTGTCTAGACAATGTGTCTAGACGTCTAGACACAGCGTCTAGATGTCTGGACACAATGTTTAGATGCAGAATTCCCAGATTATTGGAACTATATCTTTCAACTGTTTGAAAAAACTTGGTTTGCATTTTAAGCGAATCGGGTTTATCATCAGGTCACATGTGAATTGCTGCGCCTTCATTTTTGGTTGACCTCTTACCTTTCCTTGCTGCCCAGTGTCCATTTGTGCGTCTGTTTCCACACATAAACCCACATATCTCGGGAACCGTTTGACCGATCAGGCTAAAAATTTTGCACAAATGTAGCCCTTTGATAGCTTTATAACATACACTAAAAATGGTGGCACCACCTTCAACCAATTTTGCACAGCGTCCATCTGTTTATCTGCCTTGGGATAATATAACTCATATCTCAGCAGTGGTTTGACTTATCCACCTGAAATTTTGCAGGTTTATACATCCTGGACAGTTTTCTTGATTTTATGACAGGTGGCGCCAACTACATTCACATTTACTCAGTAGACATCCAAGCTCATATCTCTGGAACCGTTTGACCGTTTAGGCCAAAATTTTGCCTGTGTATGGATCTCACATAGCTCTTCATCATAGGCAAAACTGGTGGTGCCACCTGCAACCATTTATGCACAGCGTCCATCTGTTCATCTGCCTTAGGTTAAAATCACTCATATCTCAGCAGTGGTTTGACTTTTCCACTTGAAATTTTGCAGGTATTTTACATCCTTGACAGCTTTCTCGATTTTATGACAGGTGGCGCCACCTACATTCATGTTTACTCTGCAGACATCCAAGCTCATATCTCGGGAACCGTTTGACCGATTAGGCCAAAATTTTGCTTGTGTATAGATCTCACATAGCTCTTCATCATAGGCAAAACTGGTGGCGCCACCTGCAACCACTTAATGCACAGCATCCATCTGTTCATTTGCCTTTGGATAATATCACTCATATCTCAGCAGTGGTTTACTTATCCACCTGAAATTTTGCAGGTTTATACATCCTGGACAGCTTTCTCGATTTATGACAGGTGGCGCCACCTACATTCACGTTTACTCTTCAGACATCCAAGCTCATATCTCGGGAACCATTTGACTGATTGGGCAAAAAGTTTGCATGTGTATAGATCTCACATAGCTCTTCATCATAGGCAAAACTGGTGGCGCCATCTGCAACCACTTATGCACAGCGTCCATCTGTTCATCTGCCTTGGGATAAAATCGCTCATATCTCAGCAGTGGTTTGACTTATCCACCTGAAATTTTGCAGGTTTATACATCATGGACAGGTTTCTCGATTTTATGACAGGTGGCGCCACCTACATTCACATTTACTCTGCAGACATCCAAGCTCATATCTCAGGAACCGTTTGACCGTTTAGGCCAAAATTTTGTATGTGTATAGATCTCACATAGCTCTTCATCATAGGCAAAACTGGTGGTGCCACCTGCCACCATTTATGCAAAGCATCCATCTGTTCATCTGCCTTAGGTTAAAATCACTCATATCTCAGCAGTGGTTTGACTTATCCACCTGAAATTTTGCAGGTATTTTACATCATTGACAGCTTTCTCGATTTTATGACAGGTGTCGCCACCTACATTCACATTTACTCTGCAGACATCCAAGCTCATATCTTGGGAACCGTTTGACCAATTAGGCCAAAATTTTGCATGTGTACAGGGTTTATGGACCCTAAAATTTAGGCCGGTAAACGGACTCTTTCCCCTGCGAGGGTCATTAAAAATTCCCCCAGCCAAAGAGGCTTGGAGAGCTTAATAATAACTCAAGCACGAGTGTCGTGCTGTCTTCATCATCTTCAAACTATGTATCAGATTTGCGCGCCCCTGTCGCCTGTTCGGTGCCACTCAGTCACTGTCCTGACAATGTCTGAAAAACTTTGAAAAGAATAGATCAGTAAAAAGATTCCTTATACATGTACAACATCTGCGCAAATAGGTTTTATGCTGTCTCGCCATTTAATTTTCTGGAGAAGGTAATCAGTTGTGTAACCATAGGTTGTGGACGTACGATGTCGGACGTACGATGTCGGCCCTGAACATGCGCTACCGGCCAAAGGTGTGATATTATAATTAATCGTTCGACAACCGTACATTCAGTCTCTGTAGTCAGTAAAAATGATAAACCTATCGATAATGGAAATTAAATTTGTGTTTTATTTGGTTGTGATCATCTGTTCATCTGCCTTAGGTTAAAATCACTCATATCTCAGCAGTGGTTTGACTTATCCACCTGAAATTTTGCAGGTATTTTACATCATTGACAGCTTTCTCGAATTTATGACAGGTGGCACCACCTACGTTCACATTTAAGCTGCAGACATCCATGCTAATATGCAACACACCACGCTCTATTCCCCTTGCCACTTAATCCATGCCTCACTTCACCCGTCCCACTCTGATTTCTGCAGATACACATTGTGGCTTGTGGACTACCCATATTCTGGTTTTAAAATGTCCTAGTCCGAAACTTGCAGGTCAGAAACATCCATTTTGCTGAAATCATAATGACTAAGGTAGATATGCAGGACTTGGGAGGATCAATATTAAATTTAAAAAATAAACCTCCATTCATACTCCTAAACTTTGCACTGTTTGCATTAGGCCTGTAGGCCTTGTTTTTTTTTTTTTTTTACTTTTTTGGGGGGAAGTAACTGCTTCCATTTTGAAATGCTTCCTTCACTATTACAATGTACATCTGCAGAAATTCATTCCAGTTTCGGACTACATGACAGGGGCTTTTACTTGGTTATCCTGGTGTCAACCAGGCTTGGTGTACCACTTCTGCTGGTCCTGGGTGCGTGTCATCCCCATTACTGGGTCATAACACTGAGGAACTCCTGAAAGGCGCACTTGTTTGTGAGTGAAACATGACTGTTGGGCACAGTCTCCCCATAAAGCCTGCTAACCCTGGGTAAGAGCCCACTGTGAAAAATTTCATGCCCCGGCTGGAATTTGAATTCAAAATATCCCGGCTTTGAGCCCTGTGATCTACCCCTGAGCCACAGAAGCAGGTAGTTTATAGTTGTTTGTAAGTTTGGTAACAAATGGCACTGAAGCATAGTATTTACTGTTGATGATCTTCGTTACAGCAAGCTCTGCTGTGTGATCTCAGTGATACAAGAAACCAGATAGAACAGCTAGTTCTGGACAAGGACAATCTTAGGTCACAGCTGTCTACTAAAGAACAGGAGCTGGAGGAGTTACAGTGTCAGGTGACATCCTACATCAACTCACTGGAGGTCAGTACACCTGCCTTATGTTATCTCACTTTATGATACATATAGCAACACTGTTAAACTAAAATTCTTACTCAGTTTATCAATTTGAATTCTTTGATCATAAAAAAAAGAATAACTAAATTTTCTTTTGTAAAGTATTTTCAGACCATATATAAAATTTTATGCAGTGTTCACCATATTGTTTGTATATATCTATATAATTGTTAATTGCAGTTTTAGCTGTAAAACAAGGTAATGAGAAACCCTATGGTTTATTCTCCACTTTTAAGATGGAACTGTTTAGGACTAAAGATTCAATTTGTATCTAATATGTGTATGAGATAGTCCAAAGTAAGCATGCAGTTGTTTGACCTCTTGCAGAGATAGTAATGCAGGCACAGTCTAGAATTACAGGGTAAAATCAATATTTAGTTTAGTTCACACTTCACACACTAGATGGCAGGAGAGCGAGGATTTGCAGTGTCTGTCCTATGTTGTATGTTATCAGCATCTATTGTATATAATGTTTTAGTCATGTTCAGTTGTGAGCAGTGGACTATACCAAGAATTATAGATCCAAGGGGTGTGGACACCCTCAGATAACTCGCACAGAGCTTGTTAATTTTTAAAAAAATTAATTGTAGATTCATTTAACCATACTCAGAGCTCAGGGCTTGTTAAATTTTACAGAATATATATAAATGGACTTAACCACACTAAAAATCCATTTTCAATTTCATGAAGTTAAATTTCTTTTGTTGATATTATCCTTTCATGTGTGTAAATTTAACCTATTAATATAACAACATTAGGGCATTAGGGCATAAGAAACGTCCGTGTTTGTTCCTTTACAGGCATCAAGAGATGAGGTCCAAGAACTTCGGGTGCAGCTGGACCTTTTTCAGATGAACTCTCAAGATATGAACTCAAAGGGCAACTCACTTTTTTCAGAGGTCTGTGATTGTTAGGTTGATGTGTGTTAGTACTTGTCAGTATATTTTGAATATGAGGTATTTCATGTGTAAAAAAGAGCTAATTAATATAGTATGAAGAGATGCAGAATGCTAGGGTTAAGTATAGATCACTTGTTCGCTAATGTGTTATATGTATCCACTTTCTGTATGCAAAACAAATCAGCTGAACACAACCATTTTTATTAAATCTACTAATCATAATGATGCTGCATAAGACTCCAAGTTCATTTGATGAAAATTGTAATCTTTTAAGGAATTGTTTGTCCTTTCATATATTTAATTGTAGCTCATTCACATAAAATTAATATTTGCATGTTTTTCAATTTAGGGTGTTTTCTCTGTTATCTGTAGGTGGAAGATAAGAGGGTTGAAGCTGAGAAAAAATTGATAGCAAAGACTGTTCAGTTTGATTCTCTGCAGAAAGATCATGAAATGACCAAGGATCACCTGCACAAGCTCAAGGTATACTTAATATGTTCACCTGCACAAACTCAAGGTATACATTATAAGCTCACATGTACGAACTCTAGGTATACTTAATGTTCACCCTCATAAACACAAGGTATACTTAATGTTCATCCTCACAAACTCAAGGTATACTTATATATTCATCTACACAAACTCAAGGTATATTTAATGTTATCTGACATAAACTCAAGGTATACTTAAAATGCTCACCAGTCCTGACTCAAAGTATACTTTATATGCTCACCTGTACAAACTCAAGGTATACTTATTTTGATCGCCTGTGCAAACTCATGGTATACTTAATGTTTACCCGCACAAACTCAAGGTATACTTAATTTGTTCACCATCACAAACTCAAGGTATACTTAATATGTTCCCCTGTACAAACTCCAGGATCACATATGTTCATCTGCACAAAAGCAAAGTATACTGAAAAGAGTGATCATTTGAATAGTGGCAAGACATTCCAGGAGATATCAGTGTGTCTTGACTTAAACTTTTGCAGTGTCACACAGTATTATGGTATGTCAGTAGTAAATTCTCTGCAACATCAGACTATTCATCACGCTTCAGGCAGGAATCTTGTGAGTAATGACCAACTGATGTCAAATTTACAAATGATGTCAAACCATGAAGAGGGTGGGTTAATTTTAATGAAACTGTGTACAGTCGATAATCTTTAGTTACATTTACTTAAGCCATAGACTATTTCATCACAATTTTATTCTTTCATAAATTTTGTTGTTTGCATATGACACATAATGCTTATACAAAGCCCCCGAAAAACAAAGATATCAAAGTTGAATTTTTGTGTTTTATAGATGCAGCTGTCAGGGCTTCTGCATCGCTATAGTAACCAAGCTGACCTTCAGTACCTTGAACGTCTGCAGCAGCAACTTCATCAAGCTCGGTTTGACATCCAGGGATTGATGGGACAGCTGAAGAGTTACAAAGGAAGAGATGTAGGTGTACACACGCACACACATACTTATATTCTAATTATTAAATGATACAGCTGCATATAAAGCAAGATTTCATTGATTGGTACTTGATTTTGCACTGTCATTTGGGTCAACAAAATGACAAAGTCCACATTTGGGCTCGAAATTGTGGAGTTCACTCTTTAGGGATTGGAAATGCCTAATATTGTACTAAAACATAAAGTGCCCTGGATGCCTTTCAGGTCAAGTAAGGTTATATTATAACTGAATATACCAGAAGAGGATCATAAGTCCTGTAATGACTTGTACAGTAGAGCACCGTTTTTCCGAATGCTGTTTTCCGAAAATTTGTTTTTCCCAAATTTTAAATGGGGCACCAAAATTTTTTTTGTATTTACAAAAATAGTTTTTTTAAGCTTGTAAATACCAAAAATTTATTTGTATTTATAAATTATTTTTCAAGCTTGTAAATACTGGCTTTCACTTGTATACATGTGCTGCACTGGTGCCGCGTTTGGGCTGTAAAATAAACTAACTGTGCTTCACCTGTAGCGATGACATTTGACCTTTCCCTCCAGTGAATTTGTTGAAGAAAGAGCACACACGTATCCTAAAAATAGATTAGACTGATCTTAGCCAATCAAGCTTTGCAATAAATCCAATATTTTTTTGTATGTCCTTGTCTTCACTTATTACGTAGAAACACTGTGTTCCTCGAGTAAAATAGCATTAAGTAAACCATTAACTGTCATACGAACTTGCCCCTGGACCCCTGATCATTTTTCCGAAAGTTTGTTATTCAGAACGAAAAGCTTATCTTTCAACGCTTTTGGAAAAAACGGCACTGCTGTATGTGGTAGTAAGCTTTGAAAAGAATCCATCATATAAAAAAATTCCCCACTGCTGAGAAATATTAACAGAATTATGCCAACCAAAAGATGTGTCATATTGAAGACTTGTGAAGAATCTGGTATGACCAAACATTTCATAGCTGAAATCTGAATCAGAGAAAAACTTAGCATGTTTGGCATTAAAGCAGCCTGGACAGATAAGCACGCAAGTCCTATCCAGACATTGCCCACTCTTCCAGTAACTGGTGCTTCTTTAGGAAAATTTTTTAAGTCCTTTGAAAGCAGTTTGATGATTATTATACTGCCATTATTCATACTGTACAGTTTAGCTCTCTGGATTTAGAATTGTTATACAGGAGACTTGAGTTGACATGGTTTGCATGGTCCGCCTGGAATTCACATTTGGGAAATCATGAACTTTGACCCCATGTCTGTGATATAAATGATGTACTTTTAAACAGTTTTATGAAAAATTAAGGAGTTAGAAATGTCATTTTTTGTTTTGTTTTACATGTGTATGTTAGTTGATAGACCTAATTTTGCTAATGTACCCAGATCAGAGGGAGGCAAATGTAAAACAGAAATAAAAAAAAACATACCAATTAACTTGACAGGAGAGCTACTGTTGGGTTTACTTTTTAATGATTAAGTATTCAAGCCCTGTGTCATTTTTATTATTAAGAGAAATTCTTTCATGTACAAAATTGTTAAATGTTCATTTAACATCAGTCAAGAGAACAAATATTCTGACTTTTCACGCACCAAGGATTTCCCTGAGAGTTCAGGCCAGGTCAGTATGTGTGTTTGCCAGCAGATGGCGCTCAAAGTAAGCATCAGAGATGATCCACATGATTATATTTTGTACCGTATCTTGTATTTGCATGGGGTTAACAGGTTTTATTCATTTCAGCCTTGTACTGTCAAGTTTACTCTCTTACTAAGTTTACCACTTGGAAAGCTTCCTGTCAAATTAATTGTACACTTTCTTAGGTCAAATCCTGCTTTTTGTCACATGTTGTCAGATTTGCCTGATTTGTTAATCAATTCTGTGTTCATTATTCATCATCTAAGTTAATCCAGGATAGAAAATTTTACTTATAACTTAATTATTTAAACCATGACACTTGTATTGTCATTTTGCATTAAGATGTATGTCTGATAAAAATTTATGCAAGTTTATGTGAATTTTCTTGTATACATGTAATATTACATGATGAAACTTATAAATTAAGTACAGTGGGACCCCGCCTTGCGACCACCCCACAATTGAGACCACCCCACAATTACGACCACTTTGCTTGGTCCCAATTTTTTTTTAGTTTATTTATGTTTAAAAATGACTCAAAATTACGACCACCCCTTAATTCAGAATTACGACCAGATATCCTGGCCCCAGCGCTAATGCGACCCCGCTAATGCGACCACCGCCGAGAATTACTGAAACAACTTTTGTCACGAGTCAATGGCTGCGCCTTGTCACAGGCGCCTTAACGAAAGATCAAAGAGGGTAACAAGGGTTCCCAACCCTAGTGTAACCCTTCCTGACTCGGTGTCCGCGCTAAGACTCGTTGAGGCGTAAGTTGTAGATCAAAGAGGGTAACTAACGGCTGATTACCTAATGAGCCGGTCTGCCTGGCTAACTGCCCTGGGGTCTTGAGCTAGCGATGCTAATTGCCCCTCAGTGATCACCTGTATTACAGCTACCAAAAGTGCGGGGGGTGAGAGCTTATATTTTTACTCATCACATAATGTTTGATCCTCATTGGTCAAATTAATGATCTAGTTAATCCTAAATGTGCTCATACCTTACTCGTACTGAGTATTGAGCAGTCAGTCAAATGTATAAATACAATGCTTGCATTTAGACAAATCCGTTGTTTTGCCTTATCAGTTAAATCGCTGTCAGTTTATTTCTCTGCTGGTTCAGTTTGCGTTTAAATTGCTTGCTGTTGTGCGACCATGCCTCGGAAAGAGCGCTCCTTGAAGGAGAAAGTGGTGTTAATCAAGGCGGAAACACCAGGATGCAGTCAGCGCCGACTGGCTCAGCAGTTAAGCGTCGGTAAAACTCAAGTGCACGCAATATATACTCAGGCAGAGGGCTAAAAATATGACAGCCACGTATTATGTTCAATTTGTTCAAGTAGGTTATCTTTGTATTGTCTCTAGTGTAATTATGTGTTAAGCATCAGTCACTACGTTTGTGTCAATGTATATATATTTTTATCATGAATAAATATATAAAACAATTTTGTTTTCTTCTCAGATACACAAAATAAAACATTACTAATAAGGGTTCTCCGCTTAGTAAAATATTTTGTTATAATTCACATTAAAGATATGCAATATATACAAACTGATACACATTAAACATCGCCGTGATTTATGCAACCAAGGTAAGAGTTTCACAAATACGACCACCCCCAAATTACGACCACTTTGGTCAGTCCCCAGGGTGGTCGTAATTGTGGGGTTCCACTGTATGTACTTTCAGGCAAATTTTAACATTAGATAATAGGGAGGCTTTAAAACTTTCTGCTCTATTCTGCTCTAGTATAGACATTCCTGTATCTTGCAATTTTAAGCTCAGCTGACGATAAGTCATCTGAGCTATAGTCGTGGTCCTTTGTCCGTCGGCTGTCTGTCCGTCTGTCCGTTAAACAGGCACGTTTTGAAACCGTTGGACCTACGAATCTGAAATTTGGCATACCTTTAGATGTTCCCAAAATCTCCTAACATACCGAAAATTGGATCACTAGGACTTCGTTCCTTTGAATTATTAAGGAAAAACCTCCGTTTTCCATTTAAAACCGATTGGTACACTTCAAGACTGCCTAATATCAAAACCACTGATCTGACTAAAAAATACAGGTTCTTCTATTTGTACTCTATGCACATGCCAGAAATCATGTGAGTATTATGAAATTGTTTAAAGTTATGGGCCTGAACATAATGCACTTTGTAAACAAGAAATATATTTACTCCCTTAACATGAAAATTGCTGAAGCTAGATATTTTTTTTTGTCAGGGATATAACATTATTTAATCAAGATTCAATTGTATACCCAAAATTAGTTTTGAATTTTTCAAATTTTATAAGTTATTAGTATAAATATAAAATCAGTACCTTAAATTTTGCCTAATTTTGATCATGGCATGTTTGTTTCGTGTAAGCACTATTGTTATAATTAGCTCAGCTGACTATAAGTCATCTGAGCTATAGTTGTGGTCCATTGTCCGTCGTCCGTCCGTCTGTCTGTCTGGATGTACGTCCGTAAGACTGGCACGTTTTGACACCATTGGACCTACGAATCTGAAATTTGCCATACAGTTAGATGTCCCAAAAATCTCCTACCTTGCTGAAAATTGGGTCAATAGGACTTCGTTCCTTCGAGATATTAAGGAAAAACCTCAATTTTTTATTAGAAATCTATTTTCACACTTCAGGACTGCCTAATATCAAAACCACTCATCTGGTTTTCTTCATATTTACCATAAATATTCATCTATATAGTTCCTATGTACATGCCAGAAATTAAGTCAGTATTATTTAATTTAAAGTTATGGGCCAAAACATAACGGACTTTGTAAAAAAATCAGGAAAGATATTTGGTCACTTAAGACCAAAAGTGTTAAAGGTAGGGACTTTTTTCAGTAATACAACTTTAATTGATCAAAATTTAATTGTATACCAAAAATTAGATCAAAATCTGTTAAATTTTTTTAAATATTGGCAAAAATATAAAATTGGTACCTTAAATTTTGCCCAAGTTTGACCATGGCACGTTTTTTTCCTGTAAGTACTGTGGATTTAATTTTCACAGCATGTTTTTGTTAGCATTTTGTCTGTTAACACCAAAAATTTGAAACCAGTTGATCAAAAACTAGATTTTATTCAAGTTTTCAAGCACCATGTCACATCAAGTTTACATCAAGCTTGTGTTATGCAGTTTGCTAGAGCTCAGCTCCCCAGCTTCAGCTCTAAGTTCCTTAAATTTAGCATACAGTTAGATGTCTCCAAAATCCCCTGCCATGCCAAGAATTTGATCACTAGGACTTAATTCCTTCAAAATATTAATGAAAAACTTCATTTTTCCATTAAAAACCCATTGTTACACTGTAAGACTGCCTAATATCAAAACCACTGATCTGACTTTGATCATATATAATATACATATTTTTCTATACATTATGCTATGCACATGCCAGAAATGATGTCAGTATTGCGTAATTGTTTTAAGTTATGGGCCCAAACATAATGCACTTTTTAAAAAATCAAGAAATATATTCACTCCCTTAACAAGAGGATTGCTGAAGCTAGAGATTTTTTGTCAGGGATGTAACATTATTTAATCAAGATTCAATTGAATACCAAAAATTAGTTCTGAATTTTTCAAATTTTATAAGTTATTAGTATAAATATAAAATTAGTACCTTAAATTTTGTCCAACTTTGACCATGGCACAATGTTTCCTGAGAGCACTGTTGATATAATTTTCATATCATGCACACATAAGGATTTCATCTTTGTAGTTTAGAAAGCTGAAAGAAATTGGCCAAATATTGTAGCTTTTATTAATGTTTATATGAGACCATGTCAGACCCAGGCTTAATCCAGCCCCTCTTCAGTCACCTGTATGTTGACCTTGTTGACCTTTCATCAGATTATGCATGCTTGAGCGAAGCATACACTGGGGCAGCCAGGCAGCTAATGCCCAGCCACAGTTGATCCAGGTGTCCAACCCAACTCATCTAGTAGTTGTTTTGAAAAACAACATAACAATTAACAATAAATTAATAATTTTGTAATGGTTTTTTATAACAATTTAAAGAAAAATTAATAGAAAAGGAATTTGTTAGTTAATGAGTAACAGAAAATTAACTTGCTGTTACTGATGATGTAAGAATCTTGTATGGATGGATAGAATGTCAATGTCAATGTTATTCCAAATAACACCATGCAGTCACCTATGGTATTTTTCAGTGAAATTTTAATGATAAAAAAATAAATCATATTATTCATTACTAATCATTAGGGATCATATGAAGGAAATTAATGATAGACAAAGATGCAGTTGATAATATTAATCTAGATTCAGACTGTGTCTAGTGTGTAGATTGATGTGAAAGTAGTCCAAAGTGAATATATTACATTTATTTTTTTTAATATAAATAAAAGCCATAAAACCAGGTACTTATGGTCATTATTTAAATTTGTGAATTTTGTATATTCTGGATTCTCAACATCTTTGTTTGGCAAATTTTTTGAATACGAATATGAATATGTACTGCATTAAAAAATTTTATTGCATAAGAATGGGAATTCAGGTAAAAATGAAAGTATTTGAATACCAGTGCAGATACTTTCAAAATGTATTCATGAATGCATTCATGAATATATTCTATAATATTATTTCAATAATCATTTCAGTTATATTTTATTTTAAAAAATCATGATTTTCTTATTTTTTTAAAATAAAAATTACATTGACACAGTATTTGTTATTAAAATTTAATAAATAGTTAAACTCTTTTATAATATGTGCTGCTTATAAGTTATATGGCCAAGTCAAAATCTGTGTGACAATAGCACTCCATTTGTTAATAAAATAAATGAAATCAATCTTCTTCCCTGTCTCCAAAGATACTATCAAAATCATACATAAGCTAAACACCAACAACTCATAACAAAGCTTATATTTATTACCACACAAAACAAGCATGTGCCTAGCCTCTTTCCCGAATCATATTTTTATCATATATAACAGCTGAGCGCCGTGACCCATGGGTCCCTTGTTTTCATATCATGTGGAAATAAGGATTTCAGCTTGTTAGTTTTGAAAATTGAAAGAAATTGGCCGAAAACTGTAGCTTTTATTAAAGTTTATATGAGACCATGTCAGACCCAGGCTCTACCCAGCCCCTCTTCAGTCACCTGTATGTCCTGTAGTTGACCTTTCCTGCCAATTATGCACTCTTGATGCGGGGCATATACTTGCAGCTGGGCAGCTTATTGCTGGCCACAGCTGTTCCAGGTGTCCAACTCAGCTCATCTATTAGTTGTTTAGACCAACAGCATAACAATAAACAATGAATAAACAAATTTTTATAGGTCTATAATAACAACTTTAAAAATAATCAGTAGAAAAGGAATTTGACAGTTGATGAGTAACAGGGAATTACCTTGCAGTCACTGATGTTTTATGGATTTTGTATGGATGGATGAAAATGTATTCCAAGTTACACCATTGAGTCACGTATGGTATTTTTCTTTTCAGTTTTAATAATAAAAAAAAATAATTAAATTATATTGTTATGTACTCTTAGGGATTATGTGAAGGAAATTAATGATTTACAAAGATGCTGTTTATAATATAAATCTTAATTCCCAGGTCTTTTCCAAGTGTTTCAGCTTGTTAATTTATATTTATTTCAAAATTTAAAAAAAAGTTAAAATGTCAAAATTTTAAATTTTACTTAGACAAGTACTGATTAAAGATGTCAATATGTTTCACTTATGACATTCAGACCCGTGGCTGTAACAGCTGTCACAAGACTATGTAAATAATCAAAATTTATATAACTGGTTCCTATATTTCAGTTAATAAAATTAAACTTGCCCATCTCTAGTTTTCTTCTTGTATAATTTATGGGGTGTTCTTATCCTTGGGTTATTTTTTACACATTTAATGGTTTCAAAGCTGGGATACTTCAAATTTCTTTAATAAATTTTCTTTTTTAATTAAAAAAATTTGAATATGATAAAAAATCAGATCTTAGACAAGTTCTTATTATGATTTCTGTAATGTTTATAGTTGTCATAAGACTCTTGCGATGTCTAGTGTGTAGATTGATGTAAATATTATAGTTTTATTTTTTGAATATATATAAAATTAATAAAACCAGGTACTTATGATCATTATTGTATCCGCCAAAACAGAGTTTTGCGGATACTATGTTTTCAGCTGCACGCCGCCGCGTAGGTTTCCGGAGAACTCCTCCGTAACCGCTGGGCGGAATTTTACGAAACCCGGGATTATGTTCGGGTCACATGTGAACTGCTGCGCCCCGATTTTGTTTTGACCTCTGACCTTTCCTCTGCGCTCTGCGTCCGTTTGTGCGTCTGTTTTCACACATAAACCCACATATCTCAGGAACCGTTTGACGGATCAGGAAAATTTTTTTGCACAAATGTAGCCCTTGGAGAGCTTTATAACATGCACAAAAAATGGTGGCGCCACCTGCAACCATGTTTGCACAGTGTCCATCTGTTCGTCTGCCTTGGGTAAAAATCACTCATATCTCTGCAGTGACTTGACTAATTCACCTGAAATTTGGCATGCGTATACATCCTGGATAGCTTTTCTGATTTTGTGACAGATGGCGCCACCTACATTCACGTTTACACTGCAGACATCCAAGCTCATATCTCGGGAACCGTTTGACCGATCAGGAGAATTTTTTTGCACCAATGTAGCCCTTGGAGAGCTTTATAACATACACAAAAAATGGTGGCGCCACCTGCAACCATGTTTGCACAGTGTCCATCTGTTTTTCTGCCTTGGGTTAAAATCACTCATATCTCTGCAGTGACTTGACTAATTCACCTGATATTTGGCATGCGTATACATCCTGGATAGCTTTTCTGATTTTGTGACAGGTGGCGCCACCTACATTCACGTTTACGCTGAGGACATCCTAGCTCATATCTCGAGAACTGTTTGACCGATCAGGAAAATTTTTTTGCACAAATGTAGCCCTTGGAGAGCTTTATAACATACACAAAAAATGGTGGCGCCACCTGCAACCATGTTTGCACAGTGTCCACTGTTTGTCTGCCTTGGGTTAAAATCACTCATATCTCTGCAGTGACTTGACTAATTCACCTGAAATTCGGCATGCGTATACATCCTGGATAGCTTTTCTGATTTTATGACAGGTGGCGCCACCTACATTCATGTTTATGCTGCAGACATCCAAGCTCATATCTCGGGAACCGTTTGACCGATCAGGAAAATTTTTTGCACAAATGTAGCCCTTGGAGAGCTTTATAACATACGCAAAACTAGTGGCGCCACCTGCAGCCATTTTTGCACAGCTCCTGTCTGTTTGTCTGCCATGGGATAAAATCACTCATATCTCGGCAGTGGTTTGACATATCTGGCTAAAATTTTGCAGGTTTATACATCCCCGACAGCTCTCTTGATTTTATGACAGGTGGAGCCACCTGCATTCTAGTTTATGCAGCAGACATCCAAGCTCATATCTTGGGAACCGTTTGACCGATTGGGCCAAAGTTTTGCAAGTGTGTAGTTCTCACATAGCTCTTTATCATCCGCAAAACTGGTGCCGTCACCTGCAACCATTTTTGCTCAGCGTCCATCTGATTGTCTGCCACAGGCTAAAATCACTCATATACATGTAGTGGTTTGACTTATCTGCCTTAAATTTTGCATATGTATACAACTGGGACGGCTTTCTGGATTTTGTGGTAGGGGAGCAACCTTCATACACAATTTGGCTGCAGACATCCATGCTAATATGCAACACTTCACTCTATTTCCCCTTGCCACTTAATCCATGCCTCACTTCACCCGTTCCACTTTGATTTAGGCGGATACACGTAGTCGCTTGTCGACTACCCGTATTTTAGTTTAAATTTGTGATATTTGTTTATTCTGGATTCTCAAGAACTTTGTTAGCTGAAACTGAATAAATACCAGACATGGTGCAGTACTTTGCAAATGTATTTGAATTCAAGTATGAATATGTACTCCATAATTTCATGTATAAGGATAGGAATACAGGTAAAAATGTAAGTATTTGAATACAAATGCATTCATGAATATATTCTATAATATTATTTCAATAATCATTTATTTCGACAATATTGTTAAAAAATCTTTGATGAAAAAAACAGGTGATACTGTTATCATTTTTAATTTAAATTATACTTGACACAATACTTGTTATTAAATTTTTAATGAATAGTTTAACTTTTCAAATAATTCTGATGCAATGTAGGTAAAGTTTTATGGCCTAGTCAAAACCTGTGTGATGAAGGTCACCAATTCCAACTGTAATGACATCAGTCCTCTTCCCTGTCTCAACGGATATTATCAAAATCTTACTTAACATGAGTTAAACACCATCAACTCATAATAGAGCTTATATTACCTCACAAAAACCAGCCTTTGCCTACCTCCTTTCAAATCATATTTTTGATCAAATATAACAGAGCTGAGCGCCGTGACCCATGGGTCCCTTGTTATGCATCAGGATGCTTATTGCAAACCCAGGCTAGAAAGGTCAACCAGTACAAACAGATCATGAAACATGCAATCAACAAAGTCATGTTTATCAATCTTGCATTCAGTAAATACCTATATATGATTTTAACTATCACAGGTTTATAGTAACATTTAACCATTATCATCTGATGAACCTGATCATGTTGATGTTTGACACTTGACTGGGCATCTGAATAAGGGTCCACTCGAAAAGTCAAAGCTTGTTTTGGTTCTAAGAAACTGTTCACTTTATAATTGCTGAACAAAAACATAGACTCGATAATTATACTGGCAAGATGGCAGTGTTGGGCCAAAGTAGTGCAATTTTGTTAATTATTTTATTAACTGATACTATTGATGCCTGCTAGACTTAAATAAGCAATGATTATTTAAGCCTCAGGTATAAGCAGTCTTTTGGAAGTGTTTTGAATGAAATATTCCCTTCTTTAGCCATGTATAGCTAAAGATGAAACACGCATATCTGTATGTCCATGTCGTTTGACACTTGGATACTGGTATGTAATAGAACACAGAGAAACAGTCTATTTTCATCATAATTGAAATATATATTGGCCAATTACAAATAAGAAGGCTTGCACTAGTAATTAAGTGCCTAGACATGGGTCTTTAAATTTAGACATTTTCATGATTATCATTTAATTAAGGCAAAACCATACAGAACTAGTTTTCCTGGCTCTGAAACTGGTTTTTCGATTTATCAGGTGGGCCCTAATATTGTTTTCATTGGTGCTGATTGGGTACTAGTCACTCAACAGTATAAACTTACTGATATAACTGATCAATAGATTTGAAGTACCATCTAATTTGCAGGTGATCCACCTATTTATTGGTTGAATATATGCAAGCATTTTAGTTGTATCATTAATTATAGATGGGCAATATGATAAAGCTCCTACATATTATGTTCATTCATACCTATGGATGCATGTTTACTGATTAAAAATAATTTCCAGGTGACTTCAGAGTTGAAAAAAAATGTTAAAGAGTTAGGTAACAAAAGGTTTTAGGTATATTCCTTCTAAAACTAGGAAAAAATACATATGACATTGTTATCCTTGTAAATGTTAATGTTAAAATTTGAGCATTATGTTTTGATATGTTTAATGTTTCAGACACCAACCAAACCTGCCAGCCTAAACCCACAGAGTTCACGAGAGAAAACAACTCCCAGCACAGATTGTGCTGAATATTTTCAGTCATTGCACAAGAAAAAAGAGTAAGCTATATTTTATATTGAGTATATTATATAGAGTTTGATAGTATATATATATGTAACTGGACATGTATGTGTATATATATATATATATATATATATATATATATATATAATATATGTAATGCATATGTAATCAGCTTTTCTCTCAACATTGCAACATAATTTCTTATTTGATTAACAAAGATGATACTTAGCTCTAAATGACTAATGTTTTATGTCAGTTGACAGTTGGTTGGCAGTTAACAATAACAGCTGTTAACTTATTGGTGGACTGGGAAGCTACAGAATTGATTATTTATATCATGAATATGCTGCTAGGGTCATACATAGCTTATGGTAAGGTTTATTATGTTTTTAAGTGAAATTAAAATATATACTCAAATTGTCCTGTTTGTCCATGACAGTGGGCCAGTTATACTATTAGTGTCAGTCAGATTCCCAACTTACAGAATGCACACCAGTTAGGCCCTTCCACTTGCACACAATTGAATTTCCAGCAGCATCACTTCACAGGTCTGTCGCACAACATCGGACCGCTCTCTACATCGCCATTGTTGACCTTCATCTTGCCCCATTACTGCAAAGACAAATTATTGGTTCTGTATCAAGCACCAGATGTCGCTACCTTGCAGGTCTGGGGTGTTTGCTACCTTATGGCTAGGGGGACACACTACGCAGCAGTATACCCTTCCCCTGCAACTGGCCATTTTCTAGTATGATTTTAAATCAAAGCTCAACATCGTTAAATTTGAGGGGTGGGGGGTGGATTTGACCTGGAATCAAGTCCTGAACACTTTCCATTGTTACAGGGAAGAAATATCCAGACTACAGGAGGAGCTCCAGAATAAGGGACTAATGCTCATCGCAGAAAACGATCGCCTGATCCAGACAGACAGGAAGCTGTACGAGACTGAGAGGGCCCTCGATAAGTTGCAGAGACAGAATCTGAAGCTTCATCTGAAATTGAATGAGCTTCGTATGAAATATGAACCAGGTAAGACCTGGGATGTAGTGGTGTTAGGAACTGTTTGTAAAATGATTGACAATTAAAGGGGTCTAATCACCTATCTGACCTTTATAAACTAAAGGTTATAAAAATAGGCCAGAAATGTAGTTATCACTGCACAATGTCTGCTTGTTTTGTTTATATCTTTATAATATGTGGGGGGCCGGCAAAAAAAAAAAACAACAAGGGCATCTGGCGGCAAGTCAGAAAAGCCAGAGCTTGCAAATGGTGTTTTGCCACAAGTGACCTTTCTGCCTCCGCATATATGCAACCTACCACCTAACCTAGGTTACATGTTTTTCCCATTTGCAATATTGCCTGTGTTTACAAACATGTTGTTGATAAACAAGATCATACATCCTTCAAGGAGGCCTTATAAGAACTTTTTATTACCAGAATTACACTTAGATCATAAATATATACACAGAGGAAGCCAGAAATTATACACATTTTCACCTGGTCAGTTTTTTAGCTCAGCTGACTGTAAGTCAACTGAGCTATAGGGATCACCTTTTGTCCGTCATCCTTCCGGCCGTCGGCTGTCCGTTAACAGGGCACAAATCGTAACCGCTAGAACTGGAATCTTCTTACTTGACATCCTGGGAGGTCTATGGAAATTCTCCTTGTAAACCTGAAATTAGGTCACTGTGACCTATATTCTTCGAGCTATGGGATTCCGAAGTACCCCCCAGAATAATGGAAAATTTGATACAAAAGCTCAAGTATCTGAACAACTAATGCATTGATCATCATGATTTTTTGCATGGATATTGATCATGGAGTGTTTTATCAGTTTCTGCAGACTGGTGGCGCCACCTGTATTTTTTCGATTTTTACCAATATTTTTCTCTATTTTTGAGACCTCTTAAGATGCGGCCATCTGTTAACAGGGCACAAATCGTAACGACTACACCTAGAATCTTCTCTCTTGACATGCAGGGAGGCCCATAAAAAGTCTCTTTGGAAACCTGAAATTAGGTCTCTGTTACCCATAACCTTTGAGCTATGGGGCTTCGAAGTACCCCCCAGAATAATGGAAAATTTGATACAAAAGCTCAAGTATCTAAACAACTATTGCAGTGATCACCATGATTTTTTGCATGGATATTGATCATGGAATGTGTCATCAGTTTCTGCAGAATGGTGGCGCCACCTGTATTTTTTTTATTTTTACGAATTTTTTTCTCTATTTTTGAGACCTCATAAGATGCGGTCATCTGTTAACATGGCACAAATCGTAACAACTGGACCTAGAATCTTCTCTCTTGACATGCTGAGAGGCCCATGAAAAGTCTCCTTAAAAACTTGAAATTAGGTCTCTGTTACCCATAACCTCTGAGCTATGGGGCTCCGAAGTACCCCCCAGAATAATGGAAAATTTGATACAAAAGCTCAAGTATCTGAACAATTATTATATTGATCACCATGATTCTTTGCATGGATATTGATCATGAAATGTTTCATCAGTTTCTGCATTCTGGTGGCGCCACCTGTATTTTTTCAATTTTTAGCTCAGCTGACTGAAAGTCATCTGAGCTATAGGGATCACCTTTTGTCCGTCGTCCGTCCGGCCATCCAGGCGTCTGTCTGTTAACAGGGCACAAATCGTAACCTCTAGACCTGGAATCTTCTTACTTGACATCCTGGGAGGTCTATGGAAATTCTCCTTGTAAACCTGAAATTAGGTCACTGTGACCTATATTCTTCGAGCTATGGGGTTCTGAAGTACCCCCCAGAATAATGCAAAATTTAATACAAAAGCTCAAGTATCTGAACAACTAATGCATTAATCACCATGATTCTTTGCATGGATATTGATCATGGAGTGTTTCATCAATTTCTGGAGATTGGGGTGCCACCTATATTTTTTTAGCTCAGCTGACTATAAGTCATCTGAGCTATAGTCGTGGTCCATTGTCCATCGTCCGTCCGACTGTCTGTCCGTCCGTCCGTAGATGTGGCACGTTTTGAAACCATAAGACCTAGGAATCCAAAATTCGGCATAATGTTAGATGTCCCCAAGATCTCCTACCAAGCCGAAAACTGGGTCTTTGCGACTTTGTTCCTTTGAGAAATTAAAGAAAAACCTCAATTTTTTATTAAAAACCTATTTTAACACTTCAGGACTGCCTTATATCAAAACCACTCATCTGTTTTTCCTCATATTTACCATAGTTATTCCTCTATATAGTTCCTATGTACATGCCAGAAATTATGTCTGTATTATAAAAATTTAAAAAGTTATGGGCCCAAACATAATGCATTGTGTAAAAAATCAGGAAAGATATTTTATCACTTAACACAAAATATGTTAAAGCTATAAACTTTTTTTCCAGTAATATAACTTTAATTAATCAAAATTAAATTGTATACCCAAAATTAGGTCAAAATCTTTTAAATTTTTTAAAATATTAACAAAAATAAAAAATTGGTACCTTAAATTTTGCCCAACTTTGACCATTGCACGTTTTTTTCCTGTAAGTACTGTGGATTTAATTTTCACAGCATGTTTTTTTTTTAGCATTTTGTCTGTAAACACCAAAAATTTGAAACCAGTTGATCAAAAACTGTAGATTTTATTCAAGCTTTCAAGCACCATGTAACATATTGTTTACATCAAACTAGTGTCATGCAGTTTGCAAGTGCTCAGCTCCCCAACTTCAGCTCTCAGTTCCTAAAATTTGGCATACAATTAGATGTCTCAAAAATCCCCTACCATGCCAAGAATTTGATCACTAGGACTTAATACCTTCGAGATATTAATGAAAAACTTTGTTTTTCCATTTAAAACCCATTGTTACACTTCAAGACAGCCTAATATCAAAACCACTGATCTGACTTTAATCATATATAATATACATATTTTTCTATATATTCTCTATGCACATGCCAGAAATGATGTCAGTATTGCGTAATTGTTTTAAGTTATGGGCCCAAACATAATGCACTTTGTAAAAAATCAAGAAATATATTTACTCCCTTAACAAGAGGATTGCTGAAGCTAGAGATTTTTTGTCAGGGATGTAACATTATTTAATCAGGATTCAATTGAATACCCAAAATTAGTTATGAATTTTTCAAATTGTTTAAGTTATTAGTATACATATAAAATTAGTACCTTAAATTTTGCCCAACTTTGACCATGGCATGTTTGTTTCCTGTGAGTACTGTTGATATAATTTTCATATCATTCACACATAAAGATTTCAGCTTTTTAGTTTGAAAAGCTGAAAGATATTGGCCAAAAATTGTAGCTTTTATTAATGTTTTTATGAGACCATGTCAGACCTTGGCTCTCTGTAGCACCTTTTGAGTCACCTGTATGTTGACCTGGTTGAACTTTCAGCAAATTATGCATGCTTGAGGCGAGACATAAACTGGGGCGTCCAGGCAGCTTGTTATATAATGGCCAGCCACAGTTGATCTAGGTGTCCAACCCAACTCATCTAGTAGTTTTAACCAACAACATAACAATAAATTAATAAATTTTTATTGGTTTTTAATAACAAATTAAAGAAAATTGAAAAGAAATTTTTTTAGTTGATAATAACAGGAAATTAACTTGCAGTTACCGATGATATAAGAATCTTGTATCGATGGATAGAATGTCATGTATTCCAAATAACACCATGCAGTCACCTATGGTATTTTTCAGTTCAATTTTAATGATAAAAAAGTAAATCATATTATTCATTACTAATCATTAGGGATCATATGAAGGAAATTAATGATAGACAAAGATGCAGTTCATAATATTAATCTAGATTCCTACTGTGTCTAGTGTGTACATTGATGTGAAATTAGTCCAAAATAAATATATTACATTTTTTTTTTTAATATAAATAAAAGCCATAAAACCAGGTACTTGTGATCATTATTTAAATGTGTGAATTTTGTATATTCTGGATTCTCAACATCATTGTTTGGTGAAAACTGAATAAATACCAGACATGGTGCGAATACTTTGCAATTGTATTTAAACACGAATATGAATATGTACACCATTATAAAATTTCTTTCATAAGAATGGGAATTCAGGTAAAAATGAAAGTATATGAATACCAGTGCAAATATTTTCAAAATGTATTAATGAATGCATTCATGAATATATTCTTTAATATTATTTTAATAATCATTTCAGTCATATTTTATTTGAAAAAATCATACTATTCTCTTATTATTTTTAATAAAAATTATATTTAGGACAATATTTGTAATTTTTCTAAAAAATAGTTAAACTCTTATATTATATGTTCTGCTTATATTAGTTATATGGCCAAGTCAAAATCTGTGTGACAATCCCACTCCATTTGTTAATGAAATAAATGAAATTAATCCTCTTTCCTGTCTCCAAAGGTACTATCAAAATCATACATAAGCTAAACAACAACAACTCATAATACAGCTTATTTTTATTACCATATAAAACCAGCATGTGCCTCATTTCTAAATCATTTTTTTTTATCATATATATCAGCTGAGCGCCGTGACCCATAGGTCCCTTGTTTATTTTTACTATTTTTTTTCTATACTTTTGTGATCTTTAAACATTTGGTCATCTGTAAACAGGGCACAAATCATAATGACTGGACCTAGAATCTTCTGTCCTCACCTCCAGGGAAGCCCATAAAAGGTCTACATGGAAACCCGAAATAAGGTCCCTGTTACCCATATTCTGTGAGCTATGGGGCTCTGAAGTACCCCCCAGAATAAAGATTTGGTCATATATTAACAGGGCACAAATCATAATGACTGGACCTAGAATCTTCTTTCTTGACATGCAGGGAGGCCTTTGGAAAGTCTCTTTTGAAATCTGAAATTAGGTCTCTGTTACCCATATCCTTCATGCTATGGGGCTCCGAAGTACTCCCCAGAATAAAGATTTGGTCATCTGTTAACAGAGCACAAATTATAATGACTTGACCTAGAATCTCCTTTCTTGATATGCTGGGAGGCCCCTGAAAAGTCTCCTTGTGCACCTGAAAATACATCTCTGTTACCCATATCCTTCATCCTATGCGGCTTTGAAAACCCCCCAGAATAAACATTTGGTCATCTGTTAACAGGGCACAAATCATAATAACTGGACCTAGAATTTTATTTTTTGACATACTGGGAGACCCCTGAAAAGTCATCTTGTAAACCTTGAAAATAGGTGTCTGTTACCCATATCCTTCATGCTGCAGAGCTCCATAGTACCCCAATGAATATTGGATGATTTTATACAAAAGGTCAAGTTTGGAAAAAGTATTTCATTCAAATTTGACATTCAGATGATAAAATTACTTTTGTCAATGTCTTCCTGGTCAGCTGAGCGTCATGACCCCTCGGTCACTTGTTAACAAATGCTGGTCCTAATACATATGAATGAAGCAGTCAATAAAGAAATAATGGGATATAAACAAACGGATAGAATCCTGAACATTATTATGGTGAATCAGATTACTTCCAAAATTTAATCTTTAATGTTCCTTGGGCGTAACCCTAACCCTCAAAATCTGTTTAAAACTTCTGTGTAAATTTGCTAACAGAAAGACCAAAGAACCAAGGAGAATTATAATACCTTGCTCCCTGGGGATCCATTAGTGGAGGTGTTATCATTAAGAAAAGAAAACTTAAGACAATCAGTTATTGATCAGTACCTCCTGTATTACTTTTTCAACCAAAGACTACTGACTTTGTGTCAATATTAAAAGGACAGGCACTTGTTTGTATTTCAACTGATACTGAAACACTAACACACAAAAGCAGATGAGTTAAACCAAAAAAAAAATGGTATGGTTCTCAGGCACTATTTTTTTAGAACTCTGTGCAGGGGGGGGGGGGGGTTAGCTCAGCTGACTAAGTCAACTGAGGTATAGGAATGGCGCTTTGTCTGTCGTCCATTCAGCCTTCCGTTAGCAGGGCACAAATCGTAACTGCTGGTCCTAGAAACTTCTAAGTGAACATCCAAGGAGGTCAATAAAAAATTTCTTTGGAAACCTGAAATTAGGTCACTGTGACCCATATCCGCCAAGCTATGGGGCTTGAAAGTACCCCCCAGAATAATCAAAAATATAATACAAAACCTCCAATATCTTAATAATTGATGCATGGATTGTCATGAATTTTGCCATGAATATCGACCATGACTAGTTTTGTCCGTTCCCCAGTAATGGTGGCTTTACCTGTATTTTTTGTTATTTTAAGGAATATTTTCTATATTTTTTACTATAAAATGACAACAATCATGTAAGTTTCTCAGCTGTAATTACATCTAGTTTATTTTTTTATTTTTGGTATTTTTCGATAAAAATGTCAGATGATAAGGGAAAAGCATGATGATAACAGATTTATTTTGCTAAACAAGTAAAAGCACTACATAACAAAGGAAATTGTATGATTTATCTTCTTGAAAGAAATGTCCCAGCGGCTGCAGCTCAAAATTGCTAAATTTCTATTAAAATTCAAAATAAACATATTTGATGCGGGGGTTTAAAATTGATGCTGGCGGTGCCTGAGAACCATACCTTTTTATTTTTTTTTGGTCTTATTATTATCAGTAAGACTTGATGACTTACCAAAAATCTAATTGGTTTTCATGAAACTTATGAATATTAACCATTACAGTATCTTACCTGTATTACATTCTCAGCATAATTCAGGCATATTTTATGAGGTCAGAGGTCACACAATATGCAAAGGCCGTAATATGCACCATTAGTGGTGCTCTCATTCTTGTTCTGTCTTACAGATATGTTGTCTATTTTCAGATAAATGTCGTTCAGAAATGGACAGCCGTAAAGTTATAGTGGAGAGAATTACTGTTGGTGGCCCCAGCGGAGAGGCCATAGCATCGTCAAGTCCAATCCATGGCAGTCCCATCCCGGGCTCACCAAGGGCAGCACAAAGGTCAAGGCCAGGACCAGTTGCCAAAAGGCCAGCCTTGATCATGTCTCAGACTAAACCTGGTGTTCCAGCTATTGCAAAACCACTAAAAACTTTCCAGTCTAAACATGTAGGGTTCTCCGATGAGGTCAGTGCTGCAAGTCCAGCAGTGCCTTGTACATCAGATGAAGGCTGTGATAGTGCGGATTCCAGGGCAGAAAAAGGTGCAAGGGTCAAAGGCCAGATAAGGCATAACGGCTCGGTGCCGTTACGCAAAAACTTAGGTCCTGGTGGGGAACAGAGTGACTGTAAAGTTCAGTAGGTTCAGGACTGCTCAGGGTTTATAAAGGTTTCATATGCAGAGTGTGGTGACTCTAATCAAGTCCAGGTGCTTCCAGAAGAGAGACAAGAGTCGGTGGATGTGGACTTTTTTACTTGCATTTTAAGCTTATATAGGAACAGGGACGTTCTGGAGTTTCTGTGGCTGTGACAGTGAAATTCATCACATTCATACTGTATCATCACTTTTTAGCAGCAGCTACTCAGCATTCCAAACACACTTCCACTTTCAGATCTATACATTATAGGTCAGTGAACTATAATGTAAGACTTAAGATATATATACACTTTGGAATTCTGAGGTGGTACACCTTTATTAATATATGCATTGGTCTTCTCGCTGTCTTTAACTTTGTAATACCTCATCTTTGTATAGATCAGATGATCATTTTAGTGTTGAAATGAGTCAACTTTTATGGTATCTTAAATACATCAATGCTTTCAAAGGTTTGAGCTTATAACGGTGTTCACAGTTTGTGTATCAGCAGATGAAAGCTGCTGTCTAAAAAGATAAGCGCACATTGTGCATTCTTTGTACAAAGTCAGGCTAATATATCATACCCAGGTATAGAAGCCACATAGGCCAGCATATCACAGTTTTTGTTACACATTCAAGTTTAATCTTAATGTCTCTGTGTCTTGCTTACACCTTATGACTGTCATCAGCCTCACTGATTCGTCAGCCAGAATCCGCTTACTTAATCAGTTTCAGCCTCTACACACACAGGTGTTACAGTGGTAGCACTAGCAGCCTCCATTATAAGCATCAGCCTCATTCACTGGTTTTAGTTTCTGTCTTTAGCATGTCTCATTCACTAATGCTAGCCTTATCAGAATCTGGACAATGGCCCCTTCTGTCACCAGTAGCAACCAAATCAGCTGCAGCCTCAGTTACTTGTGGCAACCAATCCACCAGCAGCTTCTGTTACTAGTAGCAACCAAACTAGCAGCTTCTGTAACTATCAGCAACCAAACCAGCTGCAGCCTTAGTACTGGTGGTAATCAAACCAGCAGCAGCTTCTTTAACTAGTAATGGCCAACCAGCAGCAGCTCCAGCACTGGCAGCTTCTCTAACAGCACTGCATTCCTATAGCAGAAAGTGCCTTGTACTATATACAGTCACATGACCACCTGATGGTGCCATCTAGCTTTCATTGATTAATCTCTCTGCTCCCCCATCCCTTTGATATTTCTAATATTCCAGTATAGTATATGTATATTACCAAGAGCTTCAGTGATTTGTAGTTATGGCTTGTCTACTTACACAATTTTGTCATCTAATACAATGCATAATACAATACAATGTCTGTCCTGTTTTTGGCATGTAGTGCCATCATGTTGCTCAGACTTAAGGAGGTAATGGGAATTACATATCACTCATGTAAACGCTCTCTGCTTTATGCTAGTCACAAATGCTACTGTGCAAAATTGACTTCTGTTTGACTCTTTATCAAAGAAGTTAGTGCTGTTGGTAGGTTCTACTCCGTGAATCTGGACAAGAATGATTCATCTAAGGTTCTGTCTGCTAGGGTTATAACAAACAGTGCACTTCTGATAAAAGGTTATAAAAAACAGAACACTAGTTCAACTATACAGGGCAATACAAAGTCAAATTGCATATCATGATATCTTATGTCCCAACAAAGTTTATCTGATATTTGATCAGCCTATGGAAAGTAAGGTCCAAAGATACTGATAGGTGACCATCCATGATTTAAAGAGGTATAATATGATGTGATATGTTATTGATAGAAGTGAGTTTTAAAGGCATGAGGTTGGTGAAACATTTGTAAATAAGGAAATGATCTTGATCTATTCTGGTTTTACCATTGAGACCAAGCAGATATTCGGTTTTATAAGGTAGGCACCATAGAGTGATTGGCTCTCTGTTTAACTTTTCTTTCCACAACAAATATGCAAACTGCATGTTTGTTCATATGTTTATCTGGTAGCAGCGTAGCAATAACTGCTCATGGATTTTTCACTGATCTTTTGGAGGAACATTGACTCTAGTATAAGGGAACAGATGACGGTCAATGTGTGGTCTCAGTGTCTCTGTCTTAGAGTCTTAGTGTTAGACCTGAATGTCTATGATTTTAGTAATATCTCAAAAGCATCACTGGACTTTAGTTTTCTGATGCCATTATTCAGCATGAAAATAAAAGCAATTTTCATATGTAATATCACCATGTCTTCAGGAGGTTTAACATATCTCTGTTAATAACATCACATATCTGTCTGTTCAGGGTCATAGATAACATGAGGATACAGATCTGTGACATACTTCACACATGCCACAATGCAGGTTGGGTGCATTTCAGGTAATGTATCATGGGTAGCACAAAGGCATTTTTATGCATCATAACTATAACTGTGTATTATAGAGGATGCCACAGTGGGATAAGATATTCAGTGCAGAGTTCATGATTGGATTTGAGTTTGTTAAAAAAGGGTTAATCTTGTGCCTGATCTTCTTCTTGTGCCGGGTAAGCCATCAGTCAAGTATAGATTTTAGTTTAATCTCGGGGCTACATGCAGTTATATGGAAGTACAGTTAGATCAAAAGTATTATCAGCCAGTCAGTCAAATGATTTTCTTATTATGGTCTTATGATAATTGATCAGTTGACTAATTACCATCATAAGGGGCATTCAGACAGACAAGTATTAGTCAGATCGAGTCATCCGCTGGTTTTAGTCTGTTCAAGGCCTATCATCAAGTAGGTGTGTTAATGGTCATAGATACTGCACAACAAAAGTCCATGGTGATCATAGATGCTGTACAACAAAAACTTATCAAAGATACTGTGCAACCGACATACAGTTGTCATTTTCAACATACACTCTACACATCACAGATACTTCAAAAGAAAAAATACATAAACGATATATACAGCGCAACAGAAAAATATGAATAATGGTCATAGATACTATTAAAAAAAGTGATCATATATCTTAGACAACAACAAGAATGAATAGTAACAAGGCATAGATACTGTACAACACAAAATAGAAATAGAGATAATAGTCTACATATGGACAAGATACACACACAGTGATCATAGATACTGCACAGAAAAATCTAGACACTATACTACAAAAATACATTTGATTATAGATAATGTACAGGATTATGGTCATTTGAATCAAGCTTCTTGCTGAATTATGTCACACAGAAAATGATAGCTGTCATGCATTACTTGTAGATCTCTTTTTGTTTAAAGGGATATACTGTCAAGTACTGATGGTACTAGAATTTTAGGATTTTGTGTTTAGATTCTTAGGTGAGATCTAATTGTAAGCACCTGGCTAAGTTGAAAATAAAACATAATTTTCTGTAGTGCTGATAACAGATACTGCTGAAAATTCTGAATTATGTTCCAAATACTGACCGATGCTTAATACTTTAAACAGTTTTATAATCAATGATATTAGGCGAGGTCATGACATATTGAGCAGTTTAAATCCAGTCTTGTTCTATAACATAATGAGCAATTTTATCCAATGTTCTCCTATTGTAGTCGCTCTTATAAAATTGAATAGTTTGTATGAAATTTACAGGTGGGTTATGGCCCACTTCCCTATTATGACACTTCTGACAGCTGTTTGATAATTCAGTCCTCCAGTCAGTCCCCAGTCTGAGCCTTGGTTTTGAATGTTAATCCCAAGTTGTGTTCATTCTGTGATAGATAAGGTGAAAGAGAAAGGATTCAGGTGATAAACCACAGCAAGCAGTTACTGTTGTATTTTGAAATTCCTGTAAGATATTATTTTGTATTATATTTATGTTGCATATGTGAACATGAGACCAACATGAGGTATGTTAGTGTTATATGACACTTCCACTCGTGGTGATATATAGATGTACATGAGTAGATAATATAGTGAAGGGTACAAATACATGTATACACACACATGCAATACACAGACCTTGATGCAGTTGACTAAGTTCTATGTTTTAATGGATCATTCATATATAGCCATGCTGTGTTGTACTACCACATTGTGTTGGGATAGTTGAGATGTGATACAGATACAGAATGTTTCTCTCTGTGTTTTGCAAGAATTGATGCGCTCATTCTGATACCCAGCACAAAATTATACAAGATGTGAAATGAAGCTTGTTTGACACATAACAGTATTTGTATTCTACATGCAAGTTTTATATGTACGAAGACCTGCAGTCTGAATGTAAGGAATAAAATAACGCAACGTTTATATGAATGTAATGTTTTTAGTTCAGTTAGATTTAAGCTTTCGTTTTAGTTAATTTAACTTAATGTCATAGAAGTTTAAATACTTTGAAATAAATTAGGATATATCTTGAATTTGAAACAGCTCTCTCTGCCTTTAAAGATAGAAGTATTGGTTTTACCAGACCTGTAAAACAATGTATCATTGTCATATGTCTAAAAAGCACAAGGTTTAACAGACCTGTAAAACAATGTCTCGTCATTTGTCTAAAAAGCATAATTAGTCTTATCGCTGACATGGTACAATTTTCAGTTTTGAGTGATTGTTTATTCTGAAAAATATCATAAGTTTGTAGTCGTGATCTGCCCATACATGGTAGTGATCACTTCAGATTGTCACGGATTAGCAAGTTTTGGGTGAATTTATGAATATTAAGACATTCATTATTCAAATGCATGATGGTTACTTTTAGGGACAGGGATCTTAAATTCATGTCTCACCGCTTTAATCATAAACTGAATGTTATTCGGCTAATTTATATGGAACATAAAATAACCTTCAGTTAAAGATGTCATTTCTCATGAATCTCGCTTGTTGGGTCTGGCCTGTGGATATGTAAAATTACCATTTAAAATAAAAAAAAGAGGTTGATAGACAGGCTTTTTAGAAAGGAACTGTGGTTCAGTGTTCCAAGGATAAAAAAATTTTTGACATTGTCTTATGATGAAAGTTTTTGAAAAAAATTATACATGTGCTAAAGATTTGGGTAACACCTATCGTTTCGACAGAAGTATTGAAAGGCTGTGGTCCAAATCAGGAGGTACCATGATAAATTCTTTACCAAACCATCCTGCAATATTTACACCCAGCTGTTTTGTACCGAGTTTGAATTTAATGTTTAGTGTAATTGTAATGCTACAAATCTTGACTTTTTAAGTTTATGCTTATTGTCAGACTCTTCATTTTTAAATATACTCAAATATTTCAGGTTTTGACTGTTATAACAGAAATTACAGAATTCTTCTCCTCCTTATAGCAGCATTGCATTTGGACCTTAACAGGATACTTTTATCTTCCATAAAAGAAAGAAGTGACTTTTTTTATCAAAGTTATAAAAAAATGTTAAAAATGATGTTTGAAATATTGGTGTGAAAATTATACTATTATGAAATGTGAGTAGTTTCTGTGAAAAGATGAATTTTAAAATTGTGTAATTCATCTTTTCACAGAAACTACTTGTAACCTTTAAATTTGGTATGGTTTTAAGAATAAAATTTCACACTTGTTCCAGGAGCGTGTCCAGATGGGCAGCAAAAGCCCAAACGTGTGGTAAAATAGTAATAACCCTTTCAGACTGTAAATGCAAATGTTTGGCGTTAGTTAAAAAGCATTCTTAAACCTGTTAAGGGGGGGACCCAACGATTCCACTGCAGAAGAATTGACTTTTTTTCTGTGTGTCTTGTCCGTGCGAGTGATTCAAAACATTTGGTTCACATCAAAACGCATAGTGGCGAAATGTATAAATGAAACTGGTGTCTCTGCATGATGCAGCATTGATGCTCCATATATTAAATACGTTTTGTATAACCGCATACCACGCTTGCAGACTTTATAGCACCATTCGTAATTTGGATAAACTGTATGAGTCTATGCGAAAGCATGAAACTTCCCGAAAGTATGGACTTGTGTGTTACGCATCACCAAAAACTTCTTTGAATGTGCGAGAATATTTCGTTTTGATCAATAGTATGGTCTAATTGACCAGTGATATATTGAGGAAAGGCATCGGTTTTTTCACCTTATGAAACGACATTACAAAGTATGAATCAGTATAGGAAATTCATGTTTCAACATTGGATGAAATTTAATGTTTTTCAAAATAAATTTTCATTATTTATAAATTGCTGTTTTAAGTTTGTTAAAAGGAGAGGGTTGGCCTCGCCACCCTTTTCCCAGCCATATGGCAGCTCTGGGTGCTTGTGTTATGCAGGATTATATAAGACTGTTCCTCAAAATGGCGTCTCGGAAACAATCTTCAATTAACATGCTCCTCATTTTACATGGCTTTTTATAAAAAAACTGCAAATTACTGAACATTGACCATCACTGGAGTCTAGCTGTAACAAAATGCCATCGGATTGCCCACATAAATACATATATATATATTTGCATGTATATATATATGTCCACCAATTCTCATATATTCAATATATAAACACATCCTCGTTTTATTACGTAAAATTAATTGTGAGCTGTTTCTGTATTAATGATATTTTTCTCTGTTAAAGTTTATACGCCAGAGTAAGCCAACCAAAAATTTTCCCTTATTGGGCCTATTAATGCCCAAACCCACCTCGTTCCCGTGTATCTAGGTCACACTTCCGTTTCCTGTAATCACTTTTTTTTTCTGGCGTCCGGCATGATGAAGTCTCTTCACTGGTTGGACGTCTGACCACGGAATCTCCTTTAGTTCCGTCGCTTGCGGCGCTTTTGGTATTCTTCGGTTATTTCCTACAAGGTCAACATTTATCATACCCGTATATTGTTGGCTATCGTGCCGCCCTGTTGTTGGTCCTCTGTCTGCGGAGTCACGATCGTGTCCTCCGTCATCTGTTGGTGCCGGATTTATCATGAGGGTACATGCCCGCGCTTCTCGTCCTTGCTACGTCCCTTTTTCCTGGCGTCTGGATGTTGTCTTACATCACCTCCGCGGAACCCCTTAGATACCGCTTCGGTTGGCGCATTTTCTACATTTGTCTAGGGAAACAGTTTCCTCCTTGCTCTTGCATCTGCTGGTCGCCGCTCTGAGCTTCATGCCCTAGTGGCCGACTCGCAATTTACACAACATTGCGGCCGACGATTCATCGGCCACCTAACATTTCCCTACAGAATTTATCAGAAGAACCGTCATTCGATGGTCCGTTACCCTGGCACGTTCCGGCCCTCCCTCACGGACTGTACCGTTACGGGGCTAACAATTGCCCTGTTTGTGCTTTACGTTACTCTCTTAAAGCAACTCATTCTAAAAGGGGGGGGCGGGGGCGCACGAAGTTGTTTATTTCAACGAAAGTCTCCATTTCAAACAAAGAAATTAGCCCTATCACCATTAGTGCATGGCTAAAAGCTACCATTATCTCAGCATATGAATCAGCTTCTCCATCAACCTTAGACCAGCTTTACGTCAACGCTCATGACATCAGGGCCCTTTCTACATCATTTGGCCATTTATCGGGGATATCCCAAAACCAACTGGTCAGGAAGGCTGTTGGAAGTTGCCTTCTACATTCACCCGCTTATATCTCAAGGATGTCAATTTACACGCTTCGGGCCTTTCTTCCTTGGGCCCTGTGATTAAGGCGGGTGAGGTCCTCCAATTCTCCAGTCCGTCCTCACCTCCTGCATACGTTCCAGCAACGCCGTCTTCGGCTGCCCCATCACTGCTGTGATGTTCTCCTCATTCTGTCGTTCCAGGTAGGTATCCCCTCCCCAAGGTTTATCTGTTATATTCTCATTAATACAGAAACAGCTCACCATTATGTTTACGTAATAAAACCCCCCATTCCCTCGCTGTGAATGGTGGTTTTGTTAGTAAACTGTTGTGAGGATTTCTGTATTACAAACAACGCTCCCTCCCAGTCCACTTCATTACGCCATCGAAAAAATGATTACAGGAAACGGAAGTGTGACCTAGATACACGGGAACGAGGCGGGTTTGGGCGATAATAGGCCCAATAAGGGAAAATTTTCGGTTGGCTTACTCTAGCGTATAAACTTTAACAGAGAAAATTCACATTAATACAGAAAAGCTCACAACAGTTTACTAACAAAACCACCATTCACAGGGGGGTTGGGTTTGTAGGAGAATCAACGTCTCACAGACGTTTACATTAACAACCAGGCGTATGTATGGTTTTTACCGCACAGTAAAACCAGTCTTCGCGACAGGTCACATTGACACAAAAATCTTTGGATTTCACTCTGCCTCCTACTGTCGTACACAGTACATCCAAAGATATATTCAACATAACAGATAAATGCACAAGATCAGGGACGGATCAAGGATTTTGGGAAGGCAGGCCTGCCAAATCACTTTATAAAAGAGACTTCTTTATTAGGATTTCTTCAAAATGACACAGACTTTTTTTCACTCTTTTTTTCGGTGAAAGAATTCCGATACTATTTCTCCTGCTCTAACAGTGGAGTTAGAACAAGAATGAGAAAATTCATAATTTGTCTGTATGTTTCTGGATTCGGGAAAGATATGCGTCGATATATTTACACAACCGTGGTATGTGAAGCACATCCTTATTCAGTCAGTGATAAAAATTTGGGAATTGCCGGTAATTTTCCTCTTTTTTTCATTTTATTTCAAAGAAGTTTACTCTTTTTTTTCCGGAGCACTTTTTTGTTTGGTCATTTACCTTTGGCAGGCTTGGGACGGGAGGGTCCAGCCCAGGAAAACTAATAAGAACACCTTAAAAAAGGTCCTCTGATCAAGAAAGGGAAGGGTCCATGCCAGAAAATTGGTTTAAAACGCCCATAGACTCCGCTGTAAGTGTCTTCATGGGACAATCACAAAAACACATGACTGCACTAGAATTGGTAGACAGCAAATCATAGAATCAAGTAGTCAACAATGGTTCAAAGGCTGACCGTGTCCTTTTAGGCTGAAGCATTTTCTTGACTCTGGTATTTTTGGACATGCATAGCATGCATGGATATCCTTGTCTCAACTTAATGCTATATTAACTATTAATGAATATCCCCTATTTCATCAGACAACCATATCTTGGGTTACACGGTAATAATGGAGGAAGACGAACTCTCGTTAAAACATGACACGCAGGTGCACCCTTTCTTCAGAGGTAGTTTTTACTCAAAACATGGGACAACCGGGACTGTCTCAACTGTTTGTCTCAACTGTCAAACGTTTCAAGGAAACAGCTGTTTACATAGCACGTTCACATGCTTACAAAAGACCTTACCACAAAAACACCCATGATTATGAAATTTTCCTTGAAACAATTCTTATCCAACGTATATGAACGGCTACATTACCCTTTTCATTACATTTGTATTACCCCATATGTGTATGTAGAAGCCCTGGTGCTTCGTAAGCCGTAGATTTCAAAGCCCACAAACCTAACCAGCAGTGAGATGCAGATGTTTCACATGAAGCCCTCAAAATGTTCTTGCAAAATAATGTAATACACCAGTAAGAATGGAGGAAGATGTACTCTGTTGAGCACAAGACATGCTGGCGTTTTCCCATGAGCCCGCAGCTCTGTCAAAATAAAACGTTGTTGTAAAAAATACACAACCACCCCTTACTAGCGCAATTCTGAATTATAATGCTCTATCCAGAGGACAGTTGTTACACCTTATCGTATCCCCGAATATCAAATTCATTTTTTAAGTGATGAGAAGTTTTCCCAAAACTCCTTGCTGTCTAACCAACCAAAACTATCACCGAGAAGTCGGGATCATTATCCAGCCATCCATTTACAGGCTAAATAAGCTTATATGCAAAAAATGTGTTTTTTCTAACTCTTTTATGGCTGTAAATCATCTATGCTGTTGATGATTTGGCTAAATAGTACAGTTCTTGACGATGAGTGCTCGAATTTCTAGATTGCACCTCTCAATCGGACCTCTCAATTCCTGTTACTTCTCTCCTGCTAAAACATATACTCGAAGTCGAGTCAGAATTAGGCTTGGTTTCTCGAACGAAGATCAAGAAGGTGGTCGTCCACGCGACTGCAGACATGATGTGATGCGCTGAAAGGCTCTCTCTCTGTGGGCAACAACGGCAGCATCATTAGCAAAGAGGTGGTAGCGAATCAGTTGCTCAGAGGTCTACGTTTGGCCCGTAGGCGTCTGCGGTTGAACAGATTGTTGTCAAGGCGGTACCTGATGTAAAAACCGTCTTCATCACCAAGGTCTTCTGTGGCATGCTTCAGCATCATATTAAAGAAGATGTTGAAGAGAGCTGGTGCCGGGACGCAACCCCGCTTCACCCAATTGGTGATGGGGAATGGCTCTGACAGGCCGCTGTTCAGTCGGCCTTGACCACGCTAATCTTCATGCAGCTGGTTGACCATGTTCAGGAACCTTTTGGGACAGCCGATTCGCCCCACGATCTGTCACGAACCTTTCCCGCTCACAGTGTCAAACAAACGCTACATAGAGCCCCCTGTTCTTCTCCCGGCATTCTGGATTTGTCTGAGGACAAACACCATGTCTACAGTGCTCCTGTTGGCTCTGAATCCACACTGGCTTTATAGGGGATGTCCTTCGGCGACAGTTGGTACTTGTCTGCCGAGTAATGTATTTGCAAGGATTTTTCCTGCAATGGAGATCAGAGTTCCCCGATAGTTGAAACAATCTGACTTTCCCCCTTGTTTTTGTACAGGGTGATGATGACCACATCGCGGAATTCTTCTGGTAGTTTGCCCCGCTTCCAAGCAACAGACGAAGAGCTTGTGGAGTTTGATGTGTAACGCAGGACCCCCAAGCTTCCAAATCTCTGGTGAGATGCCGTCAACTCCTGCTGCCTTGCCACTCTTTAGCTGCTGTATGGATTTGTTGGTCTCTTCAAGGGTGGATGGATCATCTAGTTCCGCTTTTACTGGATGTTGTTGAATGCAGAGGAATGCTGAGTCACTGACAATGCAATTAGCGCTGACGAGGGTCCGGAAGTGCTCACAACAGCAGCTTTGGATGGATGCTCTCTCTGTGAGGAGCAACATGCCATCTGAGCTGCGCAAAGGACTCAGAACCTGGTATGTTTGGCCATATACTGCCTTCAGAGCTGTAATCGCCAGTGTCAGCACACAGCTGAGTTCTCTCTGCGAGGTTGATTCCCCACTCGTTTTGGTTCTTCCGGTGTTTGCGCTAGAGGTTGCTGGATGCGTGACGGAAGGCAGCTTTCTTTTCAATACAAGACGGCTGCGCCAAGTAGGCCTGATGAGCAAACCTCTTCATCGCCAGCATTTCCTGATCACCTCATTGTTCCCGTCAAACCAGTCTTTGTTCTTCATTTTAGTGAACCCAAGGACTTCCACAGATGCCTTCAGAATGGCAGTTTTCAGTTTCCCCAAACGTGTTTCTTGAAAGAGATCTGTGAGGCAGCTGGTTTCTCAAGCTTTGACTGTAGACCTACCTGAAAGTCAGCTTTTACTTCAGCTGACTGGAAACTATAGAACTCAAACTTCTTTCTTTTGGGCTCTCTCTTCTTTTGATTAGGTTTGAAGTGGTTTCTGAGTTAACAGCAAACAAGGCGGTGGTTTGTTACACATTCTGCACTGGGAATTACTCTGGTGTGTAATTTAGGGCTCGCTGACGCACCAGAACATAGTCAAGGAGATGCCAGTGTCTGCACCGAGGATACAATCTAGGTTGTTTTCAGACTGTCTCTTTGCTGGATGATAAAGTCACAATAACATCTGTTAAACATAACAAATAGTCAAATATGGTTAGATAATTTAGAGACCGAGTCAGGCCAACCAACCCTCTCACTATGAATCAGATCTCTTGTCTGAGCCAGTCCCGCACGCGAATTAGCTTCATCGATGCTACTAAGCATCTAGTCGGCCCTTATTTTACTCTACAGCTGCAAGAACGCCAGTGTCAGTGCCCCACTCCCCGTCACTAGATACACCGTTTACCTTCTACAGTTGTTTTGTGATTTACACCTTCTGCGTCCCCGACCAAACAATGGAACACTTGTGGTACTGCTCTGCATTGAGATCGACAGGGACAAAAGGTCCCTCGTTTCTCCTAACACACTGGCCCTTGCCCCATAACGGTAAAACCAAAACAAACCCCAGGTTGGGATGAATTTAATGAACGTATGCTACCATAACTCTTGCAAAATCTTAATTGGGTCACGAACTATCCACGCATAAAATACCCCAGAATAGCAAATTCAGTGCCTTCCTTATTGGATGAACGAAACCCAACCACGTCACATGATGTGTCGATCCGAATACTTGAGCCACTTCATTAATGTTCGTAAGATTTAGTTTCACCTAAACCGTATTACCTCGACGGGCCCTCCGACTAGTTAGCACTTCAGGTTTACTATGCATCCATGACGGTCATTTTCGAGCAGCAAACCGCCAAATGAACTAAAAGATTTTTTTTTCAGTGCATTATAATTCTAGTCAATTATTTGCCTATAGGAATGGACTCCTCAACTGCTTTTTTATTGTGACTGGCGCAATGTGGAGTCCATAGATTGCCACTGCAGTTACCTATGATTATAACACTTTATACATAACTGTGCGATTTAACATGTTTCCATTGATTAATGTTCAGTACATCTATGTGTATCAAATATTTGTCCAGTGAAAAACATTACTGTCCTTTTCACGACACTATATTGCACCAGTAGGAGAAAATACGTACATAATAGTAGACAGAACCGATGCAGGTCTGCCGCCAAATGCAAGAGGTCTACCCTGCTATTTATGCTTCAATTTTCTTTGGACAAATGAATCAGTTATTGATGTTACTCCATGCTTTCCAGAAGGGTAATATTTGATTACAGGCCTCTTTACATACGAAGTTATGTGAACAGTGGTGTCAAGGAATCAACCCCAGGTCGTTCACACAACCTAAAGTTCCTTGCCCCAGGTTTTTTCATGTCTTAATGATGTTTTACAGCACAGTATCACAGCAGTTTCATACAAACTATGAAGACGGAATAACAAAAAAAAAGAACTTTATTAACTGTATATACAGCTTAATAAAAAAAAATAGATGTGTGCTTGGCTTTGGGTCCTCCTCTCTCAAAATGTGACCTCAACCGACGAAAGACCACAGTATACTTGGGTGGGTGGAATATTTCAGGAATACCACACTGGAAAGAATGGAAGAAAACCCATTTAATTATTTTAAATTAAAGTGACTAGTCTTAACTCTGACAAAACTGACTATTATCTTAACTTTTCCTCCGTTCATTATATATGAGACGCAAATTACAACTGCGTCCTATCTATGGACATTTACTTTATTTAATATGAGAAGACAATTAACGTCTAATATTAATAGGGCGACAATAATAAATGGTTCTGGAGAATTTTCTAATGAATAATATTGCTTATAAAAGTGGGCTCACCATGATATGGTAGGGTCAAACAAATCCAGATACTGACTCAAGTGTCCCTGGTCCTCACTGGTATAGCACTGGTAGCTGAGCCATCGGTAGATGAGCAGACCAAGTCGACAGGTTTTGGTAGCAGTCTCTGTAGTACACAGCTTTTTTCAGCTTGAAGAGAACTTATAAATGTTTAGAATGTTCATAACAGTTGACTAAAAATAATTCATTCATTTAGAAACAGTCAAAAAGTCCTCTCTCTGTGATCAGGGACCGTCATGGTAAACATGGTGCTTAACTAACAGCTCAAAGCACCCATCTGGACACTAGCTGTGTCTCTGGCCAACTCTTTTCTAGTTTGTCTCTTCTGCCCCAGCAAAATATTCAGCAGAAAAATAAACCAGAACCAGTTTACAGTTACCTGTTGTGGCCCTTACAATCAACTTTAGTTTCAACAAACATGTGGACAATATCCCACGGTTCGGTGGTCAGCTTTCAGGTAAGTAGGGGGGTCTCATAATAGGCTGTTTTGACCAGGACGCGAAAGACTCTCACCCAGGGCAATAAAGGGAGACTCAGTCTTGTAGGGGGGTTTACTCTTCAGGGGGATCCACATACGGGTGGTACATCTGCACATATCTTAAAACAATAGTAGGAGATTTTACTTAGTTGTAGGGGGATTATGTGAGCGTAATTTGGGTTCATTTAAATAAAAATGGCACCTTTACGGAAATTCATCTTTATTCGTGGCGAAAGTTACAGTTGTATGTGTTTGTATATAATATTAAAGGAACATGCATAACAACAGAGTTTTTGTATAGTGTATTGTGAAGATTGTACATACAAACGGACAAAGCTGTCATATGCATGGAAAGCTAACTGGTCTCTCAAAAAATATTTATATAAGATTATAGGTCGAAAGGCATTACAGACAGCTGAGTCATACTTGAAGCCCCCAACCCCCCTTCTCCATGACTTTCATGCAGTCTTTACATATTTTGTCAAAGGTTATCTAACTGTGGACTTCCATATGTGGCCGCTAACATTCACAGACTTGGGATGTATATTTTTTTGTTTTACATTCCTTGCTTCTCTGGTTTGTTATTTGTTTGCTCTTTCTATATCAGCATCTTCAGTACAACTTGAATTTTGTAGAGGAATAGGGTGATACACAAGAAACAATCCTTTAAATTTTGAAGACGATCCTGATCACCACCATGAGATGTCCTACACGAAGCCCATGGTAATTTTTTCGGCGCCAACCATGGAGTTTGTTTACCGTGAAACACATTTTCTATGAAAAACACAGAACAGTTTAATGAAAATATTGGCGGAATCAATGATATTTGATTACTTTCTATTTTTTGATGATATCAGGGTAATGTATCTATCCGGCTCAGATCACAAATATGCTCCAACCTCTTTAAAAGCTTTTGTAAAAGTATAGTGACACTGTGCCACCAGTACATAGATAAATATCTTTTGAGACACAGAAACTCAGTAAATGGGGAAAAAAATGCCTTTCGGTAAGATAGGAACATACTAGTTCTTTAAATTAAGGAAAGCTTTAACTTGCACTCTAATATGCAGACTCCCTATTCAAATTCAGAACTTGAAGTGCAAACAAAGAGGATAAACATATTATTACAAACCAGACCTTGTATATTGAAATAAGATTGTACAGCTGACTTGTGAGTTTGGCAACATTATTCAATAAGGTAGACAAAACATCTTAATTCTCATAAATTTTCATATAGCAATAAGGAAAAGAATGTGTATGGTGAAATTCCATAATGATTTTTCTTTCCTTATGCATGCCACCCACATCCTTGGCTGTAGACTTAGTTGACTTTAACGAAACATGAGCTTAACTGAGATATTCTAGATAACCGTGTCCCAACCGATAGCCAACTATTCCTTGTGAATAGAGCCCCCTCCCCCATATGACCATTTATATAAATAGGTACCTACTACAGTCCAAGGTCATCATCCTTTTTTATTTTCTTGGGAAATGTAGCTTAGTCATCCTCGTGCATTAATTGATGGATTATTAAATGCATATGTGTAATAAATTAGTGATTTTCAGCCATAGGCTGTTCAGGGCAAATCATTTTGTTGTCTGCATTTGTGAGTCTTTTAGATACAAGTAAATCCCTGAATTTGCGATATCATCTCACAGAACAAAATTTGACATTAATAATTGTGTTACATGTTTCTATAATATGTGCCAGCTTAATATTATACAATTAATTGCATTTAACCTTCTTGTTTTCTGTGTCCATAAATAGAAATACATCTATATGTTGCCGATTTGCGCTCATGCATTTCCAGTTCAAAGTTTCAGAGAGACTTTTTTACCTCAATATGATGCATATTACCGACGGCACAATATTCGGGGGCGGGGCATTTTATAAAACTCTAACGCATTGTCATCATCGTTTATGTAACATGAATCTTGGCGCTGAAGGTTACAGGTAATACTGAGATTTGAAAGAAAGGACGTCAGAAGCATGTGTTCGTTCACATCAGTTGTAATTCGTTGCTATTGATTAAATTTGTATGTTTCCATAATACCATTTGAAAATTCCAATTAAATTAATGCTCATTTGGGTCATCTTCCTCTGAAAAGATGTTAATTTTAATATAAAATTTAAGTAATAGTCTTTTCTGGTTTAGCTTCATAAAGTGGAGAAATGAGTTCAGCTTGCACAGGCAAGTCGACATAGTTGGCGATCACATAGCAGACGAATAATCCATTTAAATATGATGCTGATAGCTCCATGATGCTGATGGAAGCTTGCAGCAGTATATCTGAGAATGTTGCAATGTATGTGATATGACTTAACAAAGTATATGCAAACACATACGATTGTTACATTTGCCATCAAACAAAGATGAATTTCCGTAAAAGAGCCATTTTGATTTAATTGGACTCAAATTATGTTCATTTAAATCCTTCAAACAAAATAAATTCTCCTCTTAGTTGTAAATATCGGGCCTCGTCGTGACACGAGGGGGTGGGGGAATTTAAAAAAATGCGTGGATAACGGCAGTTTCGCTTTTATTGTTTCATTATGAAGGACATACATCAGTAACGAAAAAGGATGAAGATGCTGATATAGACAGATCAAACAAATAACAAATCAGGGAAGTAAAACATAAAAATGATACATCCTAAGTCTGTAAAAATTATCGGCAACATATGGAAGTCCACAGTTGGATAACCTTTGACAAAATATGTAAAGGCTGCATAAACGTCATGGAGAAGGGAGAGGAGCTTCAAGTATGGCTCAGCTGTCTGTAATGCCTTTCGACCTATAATCATATATAAATATTTTTGAGAGACCAGTTAGTTTTCCATGCATGTGACAGCTTTGTCCGTTCGTAAGAACACCCTTCATAATACACTCTACAAAAACTTACATAATTTTTTATCATACATGTTCCATTAATATAATATTACAACTGTTACATTTTCCACGAATAAAGATGAATTTCCGTAAAGGTGCCACTTTTATTTAAATGAACCCAAATTACGCTCACATAATCCCCCTACAACTAAGTAAATCTCGTATAAGTTGTAAATATCGGGCCTCGTCGTGACACAAGGGGGATAAATAAAACCGGTGTGGATTAAGATAGTTTCGCTCTTATTCTTTCATTATGAAGGTCATACATAGGTAACTAAAAAGAATATTATTTTTTAATGTATAACAGCTGTTTTCCAGATCGTTTGATCATCTTATCTTCATCTATACTTGAGTGTTTAATTAGTTTAATTTATTACCCCCTATCTCTGCAGAATGCTTTGGAACATACGTACTAACCAAATCATATATATTTACAGGATTTTTTTATTCAAATGGGAGAACAGCTTCATTGAAAATGGTGTTCATTATGACTAAAACAATACCAAAAATGAATTCTCTGGGTCATAATTCCCCAGAATTCATGTATTGGATGACCCTCTATGTCAAATGTAAAGGTATTTATATGGTATTTTTGCTATTTTCTCATTATTTTGGCGGCCATTTTGCTTTATGCTAATTAGCAAAAATTGCCCAAGGCTGACAGAGGGCCAACCAACATATTTTTCACACCTGATATGTGGGCAAACAAAATCAACAAAGAAAAAACTTAAGACCATAAAACAAGGTTGACTCCAGTGGCGACCGGACTATACTCATTTCACCCCTGAGAAATTGTATAGAAGAAATCGTGGACTCTGTTTTGTTAACACATTCTTGTATATTTGTTTCCATTGATCTTAACCTCAAACGAATTTGTTTTGCATCATTTGTGATACGCAGACCATCCTCTATATTCTCTTTTTCATGCAGTTCTTCAGACTTTCGCACAGACTCATTTAACACCCGACTCTGTTTTGCTGCTTCGGCCTTCAAACTGATAATAGCACTTTTCATAGTATTCAAAGTATGGTTCATATTCTCAACTGTTTCATACAATTTTGCAATTTGCTGGTCTTTATTGTTAATTTCTTGTCTCAGTCCAGTAACAAGTTTCATTCAAAAGTTCTTTAAGTTTTTCATTCTCTCAGCGCATTTCATCAAAAATTACAGCGAGACGGGCTAGAGTATCTGCGATCGCTCAGGCTGATGATTTTCGGGCATTTTTTACGAACTAAATACAGGGGAAAGATCATCTGCAGGCGCATCTGACAGGAACAAACACAAAGTGTCAGTCTTTGGCAAGCATATCACACAAACTATCGCTAAACGGAGACTTCTGACATTTTATTAGAGATCCACCTGGAAAATTTGGTATATCTTTGTCCATTTCAAATAGTTCATTCCTCACTTCCTGTAATTTTTCTTCTTCATTGTGGACTATGTTCAATAAAATATGAACCAAATCCTCTATTTGATTTATATTCACATCAATCAATTAATTATTCACAATTTGTTTTAAAGCGCTGGGGGGGGGGGGGGGGGGGGTTCTTCATTTTCTAACTGGATTTCTAACATAGGGGTTAAGTGAGGGGCATGAAGGAGGAAAGTCTTCAAGAAATAGTCTATTAGACTGAAATAAGCTGAAAAATATTGGAGTCCGCCATTCAGTCGATTGCCCACACAAACTTGTAAGTCAGGATCAACGCCAGCCAAAACCACAAAGCTAAAATAACTGAAAATGTTCAAACGGTTCTCCCAGCTGAACAACAAAGATGTTTTGTGGCACCTCGTGGACAAATGTTCAATATTCCAAACATTCAAGAGTGTTCCCAACTTGACCGAGTGCATTATATTGTCTTAATTTCACATGTACAAGAAATCTTTAAAATTGTACAAATTTTATACAATATGCTCATAATTTACTGCTACGATCTGCAACAGCGTACATACCATACAATTATTGTCCTGTTTGAGAAGGTGTGAATGGCTGTTTTTTTCCCCAAAATAGATTCAAATTGAGCAGAGCCTCAGGAAAAGTTCTAAATGATTAAGGATTAAGTACTTTAAACACTCTACAGGATTTGAATGTATCCCATGTATAATCCGTCTTGCTTGTTTAGTTTCAATCACTGAGGCCGATTTAAAATTTTGTTTGGTGACTGTTTAAATCGGTTGTTTAAAAGGGCACCGGTCGTTGCGTGAACACAGCTGAGACGTCACCAAAGGAAACGGTGACGAAGTGACTTTCAGGAAACGTCAGGCGGGACTTGGCCTGGCACGCTTAAAATCAGCTATTCAAATGTATGGGGAATGACAGAAGAACACAATATTGAACTAGAATACGGGTAGTCGATAAGCGACTACGTGTATCCGCCTAAATCAGAGTGGAACGGGTGAAGTGAGGGATGGATCGAGTGGCAAGGGGAAATATGGTGAAAGGTTGCATATTAGCATGGATGTCTGCAGCCGAAATGTGTATGTAGGTTACGCCACCTACTACAAAATCCAGAAAGCTGTCCAAGTTGTATATATATGCAAAATTTAAGGCAAATAAGTCAAACCACTACATGTATATGAGTGATTTTAGCCCGTGGCAGACAAACAGACGGATGCTGTGCAAAAATGGTTGCAGGTGGCGCCACCAGTTTTGCGTAAGGTAAAAAGCTATGTGAGAACTATACACATGCAAAACTTTGGCTCAATCGGTCAAACGGTTCCTGAGATATGAGCTTGGATGTCTGCAGCATAAACTAGAATGTAGGTGGCGCCACCTGTAAATAAAATCAAGAGAGCTGTCCAGGATGTATAAACCTGCAAAATTTTAGGCAGATATGTCAAACCACTGCCGAGATATGAGCTTAGATGTCTGCAGCGTAAACGTGAATGTAGGTGGCGCCACCTGTCATAAAATCAGAAAAGCTATCCAGGATGTATACGCATGCCGAATTTCAGGTAAATTAGTCAAACCACTGCGATTTGAGATATGAGTGATTTTAACCCAAGGCAGACGAACAGATGGACACTTTGCAAACATGGTTGCAGGTGGCGCCACCATTTTTGTGTATGTTATAAAGCTCTCCAAGGGCTACATTTGTGCAAAATTTTTTTCCTGATCGGTCAAACGGTTCCCGAGATATGTGGGTTTATGTGTGGAAACAGACGCACAAACGGACGCAGAGCGCAGAGGAAAGGTCAGAGGTCAAAACAAAAATCGGGGCGCAGCAGTTCACATATGACCCGAACATAATCCCGGGTTTCGTAAAATTCCGCCCAGTGGTTACAGAGGAGTTCTCCGGACACCTACGCGGCGGCGGCGGCGGTGGACTGAAAACATAGTATCCGTAAAACTCTGTTTTTGCGGATACAATGACAGAAGAGAAAAAAAAGATGGTCAGGAAGGTAGTTACTGCATGCGAAAAAAGTGTTTTCACTCAACAAAGGATTTAAAAAAATCTCAAACAGATTTTAAGAAGTTCTTTTAGCGACTTGTTTCTCTGAATGGCAATCGTAGACGTAGATTTTAATTAACTAATACTTGAATAACACCCCTCGTGTGTGAAATAAAAGGACATATTTCTTACGGGATGCCGTGAGGGAATCGTTAACGGTGAGCGGTGACGTTAATGGCCCTGAATACCAGATTGAATAATGGTGGCCAGTGCCCATACAATACGCAATGTATGTACATATTTTACATACATGAAATTCACTCCTTGCATGGTGTATCCTGGGCCAATTAAACAAGCTTTTCAGTACTGGTATCGTCGTTATTTTAATATTAAACGTAATAGATTGACATTTTATCATACAAAACCTTGGCGACGAATTGACCGGAGTGGTAGGCCCCTACTGCTTGTAATTGGTGACGATCGAAACAACCGTGGTGACGAATCGACTGGTATTTGTTTAAAAGCAGTAATTTTCCTATACAAAGCTGGAACATGATTTGTATAACTACGAACTGGTATAACGTATGGCTACAACAATTCATGCATGCATGTTAGCATCCTTAACATGTTTATCATCGACCTTTACCCACGTTTAGATTAAGTGAACGTAAATTCGTACGTAGGCAGAGACTAATTTGGTACATTAAGTTGCTTAATAGTTAATTTCTAGGCAGATAGTTTCGATATTCTTCACATGATTATAAATGTAAACATAGGTCTTACCTAATACTATTTCCTATTCTGATAGAAGAGACTAAAATATCCGATCATTGAAAAGTTGACATCATTAGTTCAAATAATTGCGCATGCGCGTCCTAATCATCAGGACATCCGGTCAAAAACAGGTTCCATCTGGAACCCCATTATGAGTTATGTTCATGGCAAGAACCTCCAAGTGACTGATGAAAACACTTCACGAAGAAAATTAAGAGTTCCAGAAAGAACCATGGTTCTATCCAGAACCCTTTTACAAATTACCTGATTCACTGAAAATTGACGGACTGATTTTACAGACTGACTGTTACATACACACACACATATATATAATATATATATATATATGCATGCACAATTTATAAGAACGTATTAATCTTAATACCCCTTTTATCGAAAACTAATATTTCATATCTGACGATTGAAATAACATGACAACACGTGTTCATGTGAAACTGACCATTTTTCGAAATATATTCTGTATATAAGTATATATATATATATATATATATATATATATATATGCGCCTGCGTGTTTGGCAGTCACAACTGATAGTTCGATTCTAACGAGAAAATAACATGACAACACGTGTTCATGTGAAACTGACCATTTTTCGAAATATATTCTGTATATAAGTATATATATATATATATATATATATATATATATATATATAAACATATATGCGCCTGCGTGTTTGGCAGTCACAATTAACTGATAGTTCGATTCTAACGAGAAAAAGCCTAGAACAAGAAAAACAATTAAAAAAGAAATAAAGATTGAAAATCATTTAAAAAGTATAAATTATTTCATATTATTTGACTCAAGTGGATATTTAGTGTATAGAATTTTGGGAAATTTGCACTCCATGAGCCCCGGATCGTGCGATGGCTATATTGCACCGACAGAGTATTATATAAACTGATGCTTGACCTTTATGACCGGTGTGAGGCGGAAACATACATATCCGAGGGTCTCCACGAGAATTTGAGAGCACGGACATTCGCCGACCCAACCTCCACGCAGGTTTAAGATCTATTGTGGCATCTTTGACATTGCCGTACACCTCTTCTGTGAGGAGAATGCTGCCGGGCCCTCACGTGGGGCCACCCACTGTTCATCAACGTCGTATAAATCATGCGATCATAGTCACTGTGAAGTGGCCCCTGTGAACACGTTTACAAGAAAACATCACGTAAGTATACACAAACTGGTCAAATCTGCGGGGATTTGTCCTCGTTTAAGTAATCAAATTAATTATTTTTTTCCCCATTAAATATAACATAGCCCCCTTGCATAACATGACCTTCCCGGCCATGTTTGTTTTTTTTTCCCGTTTTCCCACGCTCCCTGCATGCCTTTTGTTGGACAAACGTGAACCCAGAGGGTTAATCGCCAATTGGTATGCTTGGACGCAGATTGTTAAAATTAGTGATCTGGATGTTAAAAAAAATACCATATCGAATATTTCACCGCAGATAACACGGCCTGAAAATCGGACCGAACTTGCATGGACATATCATAGCAGTCTTATATACTGACCACTTTAGTAATTTTGTTTCTGAATGATAATTAGCAAAGAGAATAATCCTGCCATAATGGTCAATCTATAAATAGGCATTGGTCTGTAATTTTTAGAAGGCGTTTGGTGGTTATAGAGCATGAACTCGGTTGTATTTTTAAGTTGTCTATTAAGGGCCCAAGTGTAAATTTAAGCTATAGTATGTACCGCTTGGCCATGCATGCTTGTCAGGCATACAGCGCTATTGGATGCTCCATTGAGATACGGATCGGCATGGAACACTCATATGTTGTTCTAAAGCTTGTTGTGGGATAGAAAGTCATCCAATTAAATCAAGTTGCATATATCAGGCGCGATACAGGATTTTTGCAGGGAGGGGTCAATGGGTGTCATGCGTAAAAGTTGTCTAAAAAAGGTCGCTGGTTAAGAGGGGGGGGGGGGGCTCTGTCTCGACCCCCCCCCCCCTTCTCTGGATCCGCGCCTGTAAATATACCGCGTCAGTGTACGTCTGTAAAAGTGTTTTCGTCAATATAAATGCCCCACGGAGTTCAATTTTAACTGTTACAACCGAAAGGTACCAGAATCCCAGATGTAATGCACCATTTTCTTCACAGTAAGTGCCCATATTATTAGACACATTGATCATTCAGCAGTAATTTTGTTCCCAATGGAGTCTTTACGTTAGGGTAAACTCTCAATTTAGTACAAATTAGTGTTAAATAACGTACACAGGTCTTATAAATAAAACAAATAAATACCGGAATACGAGTCTTAACAATGCTTCGTCATTTCATCCAAAACATTTTTGCACATCTTCAGGTGTGAATCGAATATGTTTATCAACATAAGAGGCAGCCGCCTTGATTGACCAAGGGTCTCTTGACCTATTATAGGACGACTGATGTATTGTCAACATTGGTGGCAACCGCGCGGAGATGGACTCTGATCGAGCCGCCTCGAGACAAATGCATATATGTGTAGATCTTTAGTTCGTGACCCCCTCTTCTCTGATCTTTTGCCAGTGATACTCAAGTAATGTTGTCTTTTAGGATGATATTTTGCAAAGATAAATATAATAACAAATAGGCGAGTGAACCTCAGATAATAATCGGGTGAGGACGCTGTAGTTAATACCATGCATGCTAAACTTTTTCCTTCTATTTTTAATACGTTTGTCCTAATTTTGATACCGTAAGTCCTGCTTTTGTACTCTGTTTTCGCATTGATAGGTTCGGCAGCCCGAGTTTCGTGTACGAGCTAATCTATATCGTGACATTGGAGTATAATTTTAAACTAGTGTAAAGAGTTTAAAAGAAATATTGAAACACTTTGCAAGATAATGTCCTTATTTCTGATATTTTAGCTGCAGTATACAGCAGATACGGCTGACTAACTGCTTAAACTTCAAGGGATAAACTGCTTTTTGTCTTATCACAAACGCTAAGCGATCACGTGATCATTTATCATTGAAATTCGTTACAACTTCCTAGCACATGATAATGCAATGTTTTTGGCCCACCTGCAAGTCTGACACATTAGCCCATGACTCGGTGCAAGTCCGGATTCAAGTGGGAGCGACACTCCCCCCCCCCCCCCCTCCCTTTTTCGACCGAAGATGATTGAAAAAGGAAGAATAGGAGATAAATTTAGCATTATTGACAAAATGAAACTATATTTAAACCAATCCAAAAGTTGTTTTAAATTCTAAATAGAAACAAAATAGGTATTCATTTTTTTAGAACTGTTAAAGGTTCCTTTCTGATGTCTGATGGTATACATATATTTTGGACCCCACTAACGGCTCCTTCGGCGGGATACTTAGAAATGGTGAGCGTCCGTCTGCCTTTCCGTCCGTCTCTCCGTCACATGTTATTCAAAATAATGAGGTAAAGTCACCAAACTATCAGCATCGACTCACCTCATTAAGGGCTAGGTCAAGTTCGAAAATGGATGACCTTGACGCATTTTTCAAGTCACAAAGGCAATAATGCTAAAAAATATTTAGGCTCGGTAGCCAAACTTGCAGCTTTGATGCACCTTATTAAGGGCTAGGTCAAATTCGAATACGGATGACCTTGAAGCATTTTTCAAGGTACAGAGGTAATCTTGGTAGATCAACCACTCTCTTGTTTTAACTTTTGATTAATTGTCACATGATATTTTATAATTTTGTATTTTTTTTTAATTTTTAAATGGAACACTGTTTCAAGAATCCAGCAACAGGCTATCAGCAAATCATGTTTCAGTGGACCAACAATTAATTACACGACAATATCGAAAAAAATGATTTTCCTTTATTATGTTTCTGTCTAACTTTAAACTGAAAATTTAAATTTATAGTATTAAAGAATTTAAATTTCAATTTTCAAAATAAAAGACTCATTGTAGAGGATAAACGAAAATGGGCTTTTGATATATTGTCATGAAGAACTGAAAAATAGAACCAGATTTCCCATCATGATGTATTTTTAAAGTACCCCGAACTGCTATATTGCAGCCAAAATTTTCCAAATGTTTTTAAGACTGGATAAGGGAGGAGACCCTCCCCTTCCCCCCCCCCCCCCCCCCCCACTCGGATTCTCCAATCCAGTACCTGCCCCTGGAGTGTAAACACTAAGAGTCCAATGACCACCAGAGACAAAGGATTTGTTTGATATCGTACGATCATTGACCTCACATTTAGCAACTTGCATATCCTGCTGAGTAATTCAATTAACAAAAAGTATCCCTGTAGCCTGAACTAACTGTTTAAAGAGCGAATTCAAAAGCAATTTTCCATCGCCGTATGTTCGCCATAGGTATTGAAACCTACTCTGTGTGCTAATGATTTCCACAGTTTTCCTGTCTGGTATACATAGATGCTGCCTATATTGAGTGTAAGCTATTGAAATAGACCTTTGAAAGTACTAAAGGTAAGCGACATTGAGAGATAAATATATGTAATTACAGCCGACTTATGGTCAGATAATTTATGTATAAGCAAATGCCTTTACGCTTGATGGTAATATATACGCCCCGGCCCGTGCATGCTGAGGTAAAAATGGGAAAGGTTTAATGGCATTTGTCGTGGTTCATGATTGATAGGATCCGCGTCTCCTCTTCCTCTTGAAGCCTCTACAGACCAGCAGACCATGTCCATTATGCTCTCGTCCGTCCTTATACCAGCTCCTTACATAACTATTTATCATAATCCACCGTGTATCTAGTTATTATATTTACACTATCGGACATTATTATTTTAGGCGATCGCGCGACCCATTGGTATTGTAAACAAATCTCTCTCTCTCTCCTTCTCTCTCGCACTCTCTCAAATTATTTTGGCCAAAAAGTCTTTAATTATAGATTCACTATATACATCTAATACTTATAAAAGGAATTCAGTTCACGTTTGTGCGCAATGTTCTCTAAAACCGCGCTGTGTACAATATTGTGCCATACATCATTCTAAAGGTTATTATCCCCGCAGTGACATAGGCGATATGAAAATAAATAATTTTTAATATACATATAATTTTGAGTGATTTTTCCCATTTTTTTACCGAGTACAGCCGAACTGCCTTCGGCAATTACCGGAATGCGTGCATCGTGGTCACTTAATCCCTAACACTAAGGACTATTGTTCATATGAATAACGCTTGCTTTCAATGAGGGATTTGACCCACGTGCGTGGTCAGTAAAAGAGAAAAAAACACATCTTTCTCGCTTTTTGGAATGGAGAGTTCAACCCAGGAGGATTAATGACAAATCCTAATTCAAGGTCACAATTTCAGGAACAGGGCTGGGGTGGTGGCGGGGGTTTCAGGCCTCAAAATTTGTCTGATACGATGAAAAAAAGGTTGCGGTGGCTGAAAATGGGATACGGACCCACTACATGGTGTCCCGCTGGGTCTGCTTCTGCTACTTACGATGTATGCATAATTCTGTTTCCTTCTTTTCTTCAGGAACAGTTTCCTTGCAACGTACATAAAATTAATCTTTCATGTGTTCCTCACATCAACCTATTCTTAATACGTCCATCGATAGAAACCAGTCAAATATCAACGAAACACCTTATGCCTCCGCGTCTCATTCCGGTTCGCAATTTAAACCATCACTGACCAGGTCTTCAAGGTAAACATACCGGGGTATGATTTTTGCCACGAGCACAGCGCCACAAAATAACAGTAAAAAATATTTGTACATATCGTATTCCGAGAGTACCCCACTAAAAATCTATATTTTCTTTTAATTTTCATAATAAAAAATGAGCCAACATTCAATATCTCAGTAACTATATATCTCCTTAACCCCGGTAAAAAGCCCGGTACACCGGGTTTATCAGCTAGTATTTTATAATAATCAAACACAAGAGTTAATGTTTATATATCGAAAGTCAGCCAAAGAGTTAATTTAAGCATATATACAAAAATTCTATCTCTCTCTCTCCCCCTCTCTCCCTCTCTCTCTCTCTCTCTCTCTGTATCTTCCGAAAATCTAATATTATACATTCATTATGTATTTTATCATAATCGGGCACACATCGAACGATTATCAAGGAGGCACTCCTCCAAATCAAGTAAATTAAATTAAAGGCCTACAGCCTCTCTCTTTCTCTCTCTTGTTTCATTTAATAACCTTTATGTTGTTTGACCTAAATGATAAAATATAGAAATAACATAATTCATTGCAAATTCATATATATATATATATATATATATATATATATATATATATATATATATATATAGAGAGAGAGAGAGAGAGAGAGAGAGAGAGAGAGAGAGAGAAAGAATTAAATGTTTACGAATTCCCGACCTGTCTCATTTAATTACTTTTTACATATGTTGTTTGTTCGATAATGATATAATGTAAAGCGTGTATGATTTTATAATTGATTGCAAATACACAGAGAGAGAGAGAGAGAGAGAGAGAGAGAGAGAGAGAGAGAGAGAGAGAGAAAGTCAATATATACTTATGGATTCCAGTCTTGTTTGAGAATATTAAGATGTAACGTGATTATTATTATGGGTATTGCAGACGTTGTAATGTTTATTTAGGTATTTTTGCTTTAAATTTTCTTAATGATATCGTCAAAGGTTACATGATTACAGTTACATCTGAAAGCTTTGAATTGTTTATTTTATTATTATGTTGTTGAACATTCAGGTAAGAATAGTGTAACCAGATAGATGATTGTTTCTAAAATTTGTTTTAGCCTATATTAATGTGCCGTTTCATGTATCGATGTTAGAGTGGGAACGTAGGTTTAGAGAACCCAGGGGTTTAATTTTCGTTTGATTTTAGTTTCAGTTCAGTCGTGAATCTGTCCGAGTTGTTTCTTGTCAGATTCGTCAGCGTTGGTGTAAACGGTTTCCTGTAATAACATTGTTTATTACACTGTATAACTATTTTTTATCAATTTTAATAGTGTCATTGAACAGACATTAGCATTTCTTAATCATCTATTATCAGATTCTCAAGGTCCATCTTTCTCGTCTACGGTCAGATGTTCATTTAATAAGTCTCTTAGTCAAAGATATCGTCCTCAAAGCTCGCTATGATTGTTATGTTGTAGTATTTGGCCAGTATTCCGACGCGGTATCGCGGTAGTCTCGCGGTTATCAACTTGACTAGAGGAGCATTACAGAAGAGGATTCAAGATTTAGGAAAACGGGGGTTCCAACCCAGGAGGAATATGACCTAAATAAAGGTCATCAGGTCCGAAAAGGGGGGGGGGGGGGTCCAGGCCGCAAAATTGGTCAAAAACCATTAATAGAAGGTTGCTTCTACATTACACTAGTTTTGGCACAACCACACGTTATAATTATACCTTCATGCACAGACCTAGAATTAAGCACCGGCTACCGGTGCTTTACACTGCATACTGGCATTACTGCGCTCGAAGATTTGACCGGGAACCACGTTGTGGGCATGACGCTCCAGATATACCAATATTATAGACTGCATGCATATTGTTTTGGAACGCTACGCTACATAGGTTTTAGCTTATGTTCGAGTGAACACTTGAATTGTTGTAAGAATCATCATGTTATGTTGAACAAAACGAATGAAACACATTTTACATGAAAAGGCTTTACGTACAGTCGAACGACTGCGACTGGTCTCAAGTTGTCTAATCATACATGCAGGGGGTCTTATCATACAGGTGGTCTAATAAGACAGTGTCTAAATAGATTAAGAACTGCGCAAACCTGGATGACTGACATATACATATTACACCTACTTAATGACTGCACACTGTATAGATGTTTGAAAAAAGTAAAGGGTATATATATACAGGTATAACGTATACTTGCTCTGTGCATGCGAGTGTGATGTTTGTCATTATAATTTGCCAACCACATTTGCTCGTGTATTCAACCGCATGCAATAACTATATTTTGAAGTACTTATTTTAAAGCAAACAGTGAAACCCTGCACTTTGGTGCATGCAGATTAAAATAAACGCTGATATTACAGGCGATAATTTGGCCCTGGATTTTTCCATACCACAATGGATCGTCAGACTGTGTTGATTGGATCGGGGGCTCTGCTTGTAGCTGCTGGACTGGGTTACATGTTGAGTAAGTATTCACAATTTAATATTTATATATGTTATTTACCGCTGTGTACTATAATGTTACCGTGATAGTGGCATCGAGACAGCCTCATTGGTCTGAGACAATTCATGTTATTTACGGCACTGTTGCGCGAATCGCAATTTGTGAAGTTATTATGCAAGAGACAACCTATAAGCTGCGACGTTTCTACTATAGACAGGTCTTGATATGTAAAATTACATATGAATACCTGTGTATAGTAGAAACTGCTTTATATGTTGTTTTCTTGGATATTAAACCTGGTAATAGTGGTTTGAGCTACTGTTTTTAGCTCAGCTGACTGTAAGTCATCTGAGCTATAGCGATCACCCTTTGTCCGGCGTCCGTCCGGTTTTCCGGCCGTCCGCCCCTTAACAGTTCAAAAATCGAAACCGTTAGATTTAGATCTAACAAAACATTCAGGGAGGTCCTAGGCAAATGTCCTTGGAAATCTATAATTAGGTCACTGTGACCTATATTCTGCGAACTATGGGGAAAAGATTTCATATGAGCACCTTGAATGTCAGATGGAAACAAATCGTATCTGTTAGGCCTTGAATCTTCTAATACAAAATCCTGGGAGGTTCTAGGCAATTCTCTTTGTAATCCAATAATAAGGCCAAGAACAGGTTTTAAGGACCCAGAAAGTCAGACAGGGAACGAATTGTATCTTTTAGGCCTAAATCCTCTCACAAAAAATCCTGGGAGGTTCTAGGCAAATCTACTTGTCATCCTGATATTAGGTCACCATGAACTATATTTTGCGACCTAAAGGAAAAGATGTCATATAAGCACCCAGACAGTCAGACGGGGCACAAATTGTATCCATCAGGCCTAGAATGACATCCAGGTTGGTTCTAGGCAAATGTCTTTGGAAACATAAAATAAGATCATGGTGACCTATATCCTGCAATCTATAGGAAAAAAGATGTAATATGAACACCATGAATGTCAGATAGGCACAAATCATGCATGTAAAGTCTTGAATCTTCTAACACCAAAGCCAGGGAGGTTCTACTGGCCAGAAGCATGATTTTGAGTAGTCACACAGGGCACAAATTGTGTTCATTAGCCCTAGACTCTTCTAACATGACATTCAGGGACGTCCTTGGCAATTCTCCTTGGAAACCTGAAAATGAGTCATGGTGACATATATATGCGCTATGGACCAGGAACATGATTTTGAGCACCCAGACAGACGGGGTACAAATTGTGTCCATTTTTCTTGGAACCCTCTATTGTGAAATCAAGGGGGGTCCTGGGAAGGTCTCCTTTATATCATGTGTGGGAACAAAAACTAATGCCTGCTATCTAATGGCCACCCGGTGGATCGATTCAACTTTGACATTGAGCACTGCTTTTATACGTTTTACCTGGCCCCGAGTGCAGATAAGAGTAGTCGATCAGTTGTCATAATATCACAATCCTAATATTTGACTGGCACAAAGTGATTCACTATACAAGTGACACCAAACATGAAAAATAATACAAGGCACATTTATCGCTCCTTCGCAGAGTAAATGATGAAAAAATTGTAACCAATCTATAGTTCAGCATTTTTATTTTGATAAAGTAAATGGGAGGTGCCCTGTTTAAATGGTGTGTTTAATTATTATATAATCAAGTTTGGTACTAATTAAATAGTACCGCTGTAAAACAGGTGCCAAAAATGAGCATATATATTTTTTATTGATTACCTTTTTATAAATAACCTTATCTGATGGCTTTTATATATTTTACGCATTTACTAATATTTAATGCTGATTATGCCGTCGATTTATATATGTTTCAGTCAATTTGTAAAATCAGTCAATTTTTCAATGACCTGAAATTTTCAGTCAATTTATATAAATTCGGAAATCGGAAATTGGGTCGCCGATCCCAAGAAGGTCAACCCATGCATCTTTCAACCAAGTTTAAGATGGGTCAGACCCAATATCCGATCATGATCTATATACCCATGCATACAAACAGCTTTAAATATAAAATAAAGGAATGAAATGATGAAATAAATGCAGCCTTTTCATACCGATTGTATACTGACTTTACTTAACTACCTACAAATAACTCAAGTTTAGTTAGATCGACTGAGGTATATGTATTCAATTCGTACCCCCCCCCCCCCCCCCCCAAAGGAACTGTCAATAAAAAGCAAAGAACATAAATTTTACGATTAATTCTTAAATCCACTTTTAAATAACCTGTCCCTTTTTTGACAAATACTAAAGCGTGTTAATCTGTTTCTTTCGTTGTTGAAGTTTATGTTAATGGTTAGATGTTGTATTATACGTAGAAAGTAGTTGATGGATGGAAAGTCTTAAACCTCTAATTCTTTAATATCTTGTATATGTACTTAAATAGAATTAATACATTTAAAATTTTTGTCTTTTTTTACTGTTGATGAAATAGAATTATATAATGCATACGTATGTATTCTAATCAAATGTAATATATATTAATATGTTAGTGTATAACTATTAACAATATCCGTAAATAAACGACGGTGGATGGGCCTATAAAAACCTATCAACAACATTAGGGATCGATGAAAGGGCCTAGCCCATCTTAAGATGGGTCTGAACCAATAACCGATATCAGTTATTGGGTCTGACCCGTCTAGCCATTTCTTTCCAACCTTAAGATTGGTTATTGGGTCTAATCTATCTTAAGTAGGACGACCCAATATTCGATGACGTTATTGAGTCAGACCCATCTTAAGATGGGCCAGATCTGAAGATCTCGCGGAACACATATATAAATTTATATATATATCGACGGCAACATCAGCATAAAATGTCAGTAAATCAGTCAAAAATGTAAAAGCCCATCTTTGTTGTATTGCAGCAAGACGGGCACATAGAGGGTATCAGGGCATCAAGAAATCTTACTTGACCAAAGACCCAATCGTTAAATACATCATCGACAACTCCCTCAGGATGCACCCGGTCCAGGAGAAATTGGTTCAGGTAACAGTATCAGATAGATATCTCTTTAATTTGGCTCATGGGTTCTCTATATCTAGCCCTGCCAGAGCCTTAGTATTTATGTTTGCCAAAAAAAAAGGCAGTAATAGCCCCATTTACACACGTTTTTCTGGAGCGCACTACATCTTTTAGCGTGCGCAAAGTCTCCCTAAACGCGCCAGATTTCGAGGATTTTCGGTCTGGAGCGTGTACATTTTGACCACCGGTTTGAGTCGGTTCTACATTCTGGCGCGCGCCATAAGCTTCTGGCGGGGCCTACATTTGTGCTTCGAACGTGTGTAAACAGAAGTGGAGCGCGCTACCTATACAGCGCGCTCCAGCAAGACTCGGCTGTCATGTGACATAGATTTAGCCATGCGCGCATCCAATCTGTACCGCGCTAGATTGCAGTATAAATCTGCGTGTAAACGCAATGCAGATTCTAGGCCGGGCCAAATGCAATGCGGCCTAATTTGACAGGGTAGCGCGCTCTACATGGTCACTTGGTCCGGCACAGTGTGAATGCAAGTTAAAATGTTGCCCGCTCCACATTTTTCTGGACCGGTCTAGCGCGCGCCACATTTTTCTAGTGTGAATGGGGCTAATAAAACATGATTCCATGGGCCGATAGACGTAACTCAGTGCAAACCTTTATCAGTCTGCCAGAGAGCCATAATTTAGAGATATCATTTGCCGCTAGGTGGTAGTACCTGTTCTTGCCGTTGCGACACAGCAAGAGCGAGTTTGATGTCTCTGCAAGTTTGAGGAATAAAGTTTTATCAATTGCATCGACTGGGCCAGTCAACTCTTCAAATTGAGGTCATGAACTTTAGAAGAGAGTGACCATGACCTTGATTTCTTCCATACCTACTGTAAATATAACCAAAACGTCAATGACGTAGTCCTCATCCGGGCTACCCAGCGACATATAATTATGCATTATTCATTTGATGCATGGAATGAACATTTCATCACAGAAAGTTTGTATCCCAATGGACCCCACTGCAAGATTCTTAATTTTGTAAAAGAGTTTAGAAGCGGCTCCAAGCCCAATCCGATAAAAAATAAAAGAGAAGTATTGTTTTGTGATTATAAAAAAAAAAGATTTGCGTAAAGTTGATGTGCATAAAAAGCCGGTCTCAAATTCTGTGTAGCCGTTTAAAAGCACACACTCAGACCTATCAAATAAAATAAAAAAATAAGAATCGGCCTAAAATAAAGTAGAAGAAGCATTTCTTTTTGAAAATTGTGGATGGACGCCGGACGAACGTTCCGACCGAGAGACGGACGGCAAGACAGCCCAAGGAACAGACGGACGCCGCATCGCCATGACACTAGCATATCTGGACTATGGCCGAATGGCTGAAAAAGTCCATATCTCAAAAGTGGATGAAGGAATTACCTAGAAAATATCTAGGAAAATTTTATCCTGATCGCGCCAGTAATTTTCCGGTTTCTTAGCCCTCAGCCTCAGAGGGTGAAGGGCTGTTGTCGTCACCCAAGCCGTGTGTCCTTTCTCCGGCATGTGTTAACATTTAACTTGTGAGCGAGATATCTCAAAAAAGGATTTACCGTAGGAATTTTGTTTCTTCGGTGCTGATGTATATTAACAACATCTCGGTCATGTTCGCAGATGGGTGACCTTGACTTATTTTTAAAGGGTTTAGAGCAAATTATAGAAAAAGACTTAGAACCTTACTTCTCAGGAACCACTTGGGTGGATTGTTATAAAACATGCTATGATTATTGGCACTGATGGTCTGTAACTGCTGCAAGAGTTTGGGGGTGCCATCTCCAATTTCTGATTAAATAAGAATTTTTATCGGATTTTTCAAATATGGCCTTGTGAGCGGAATATCTCCAAAAGAATTCAACACAGGAATTTCATTTTTGGGTGCTGATACATATAAAAAAAATCTTAGTCCAGTTCGAAAATGGATGGCCTTGACCTACTTCTCAAAGTCACAGAGCTTATAATAGAAAAAAAATAGGAGCTTATTGCTTAGGAACCACTGGATGGATGTTTTGGAATGTGGTATGGTCATTGGCCGTGGTGATCTCTTTTAAGTGCTGCATGACTTACAAAGACAGGGGCTAGACCTACAAAGTAACTACATACCTCCCTAGTTCCAATTCACATATAGAACATAAGTACAGATATACATCCATGTGAGAACAAATATTACATTAATACTTGTTACTGTTACCACCCATAAATACTGCTCTTTTGGCTGAGGGCTTTTGTCAGCTTTTGCTGATATTCTAGTTTTTTTTGCACTATATCTGACCATCATTACCACTTTTTATTTGTCAATATAATCCAAAAATATTTGACGGATGTCATTGAAAGTTACATGTAGGCCTACCTGGATCTCGGTCACGCCACCTATGTAACGTTTTAATAAATATACTTCAGAGGAAGTTGGGGGGGGGGGGGGCTTATCTTAACTTTAAAAATGTGCAACTAATATCATTACGCGAACGTACTTAATTTTATGGAAAGTGATTTGTGCATAGATTAACTAACCATACGGGAAACGCTTTGTAAAAAAATTCATTTGACATTTAGTAACACTCAACGACACGCGATGGCGCTGCGCTACCTATACCATTATAACATTGTGGTATACTAGTAACTAGAACAAACAAGGTCTTTTTTATAGGGAACGTCTGGTCCTGCTCAACAAATCAAACAGGTCTAAGGATTGGAACGTTTAATTCACTATTTAATTGTTATGTACAATTATAATTTATTGAAATTGAGTACTCACCATTAACTGAATCGTGTTTGTTGAATCAAGTAATACTTGATATTTAACTTCATTTCCTTTCCCCGGATGGTACGCGTTCATCCCCGTCCATGTGTGTGGTTGTGTGTCTGCTCAAAACATACTAAAAGTAGCACCTGCAATCATTAATTGTTTCTTTGAGGTGCGGACCGGACCGGACCATCAAGCACATAAGCTGTCCGGTCCTGGTCCGGCCCAGCTGTAGGCGGTCCTGTCCAGGAGATGGACCGGTCCAAGGGGTCCGGTCAATTTATTAAAATATCATTAAAATTGAAATAGAATTGTAAGTTTTCATTATTCTGCGTTTTTTCTATACATGTATTTCCATTACATATATTTGTTCAGATATTTTATAAAACCGAATATCACATGCACTTGCGCAAAACGTGCAAAAAGAATGTAATTGTATAATCTAAACATGAAACGTAAGATCTGCGTTTGACTGTGTTATATCACAATCTTAGCAAATCATTTTTACAACTGTTAAATATTTTGTGGTACTGTATAGGGCATGGTGGTTAGAATATACTCTTAATTTGTGCAGGGTGGGGCGATCGGATTCAAAGAGTTTGCTGGGCGAATGGATGTGGGCTGACGTAAGCTGATAAGTTATGTAGTTGTTGAAGTGCGATTTGATATAGAATACTAATTAATTTAATTATAACGATTCAAGAGTATAAAGAGTATATTAAATGTATTCAATATATAGGAATTGGTCTTATTTAACTGTGATACACTGTGATACAGAGGAAAAGTATCAGCATTGTACATTGTACACAGCAGTGGACAATGATCGTATGATGAACAAGTCACTTCAGTCATAAGTTTATAACAAAATTGTCCTTTTACTGTTACTCAGAGAAAAAAAGTATAAAATAATACACGTATATAATTTTACCTTTGCAGCTGCCATTGCTTTAAATACATTTTACATAGCTGATTAGTCTTTCTCTGAGAGGTTAATTAAATTTTGCTCAAAAGACGATTTGTAGGTTGAAACTGAATCACTTAAGTCATCTGTTTAGCTGAAACCTGTAAACATTATGTAGAGCGGTCCGGGGAAAGTGGTCTGGTATTTTTTGCTAACGGTCCGTTCCGGTCCAGCAAAAAATTGTGGACCGGGCCGGTCTAAGCGGTCCGATCCGCACCTCTATTGATCTCATTAAATTTTCAGGGCAATTGAAGAATGGGCCGATAATGAATTCATTAGATTTTTGTGTGGTTCGGACGTATATATAATATGTGTGTGTGTGTGTGTGTATCTGCAAGTCGACCCCCCCCCCCCCGAACCTTGAAGATAAATTGACGCCACTGACAAGGAATTTTTACAATTGTACACTTACGAATGCACGAATGAATCTAGGAATATGATCTAAATAAGCGTGCGTCGTTTTTGGGAGCTTCTCACAACAGGAAATACCAACATGGCAGTGGCTTGCATTACTTAATTAGAATGCAAATTTTTAGTTGTGTAAAAAACACGACCTACAGAGCTGCAAATCTAGCAAAACGCCACAATGCATGATCCTTTATTGAACTTCTGTGTTCCTTTAACTTCAGATGACGCTTAAACATTCGAAAGCTGAAATGTTGACGTCCTTGGAGCAAATGCAGTTTTTGTCAAATTTGTGCCGGGTTATTGGAGCCAAGAAAACTATCGATATAGGTATATCCATTTTTTTTTACATTGCTCAAACACTATTGTCGTAACTTTACATGTTGTACACTGTTTTGTATTTGATAGCATGTAAATGTCTCTAGAAGTATCACAAATTAATTCCACTTTTTACTTAGCAAGAAAAGAGTGATATTCACATGAGTTGTTTAATATTCTGTAATAAAATAATTACTCCTAATAAGAGTGGCATATATGTACATGTATATAAATAAATAAATATATATATATATATATATATATATATATATTGAATAACTTTTATTTCCCGAATGTAGAATGATGGATATATAATACATGTATTACAAATTGATATATAATAATTACTTATATTATTATTATTAATTGATATTCCCGTGTGCTAATTAAATGGGTAACGACTGAATTAAGAATTTATTTTAAAAAAAACAGGAGTTTACACGGGCCACAGTGCCATGATGATTGCCATGGTATTACCTGAGGATGGCAAAGTGGTTGCTATTGACATCACTGACGAATATCCGGCATTAGGAAGACCGTATTGGAAGGAGGTGAGAACATCCAGTTATAACAATAAATAATAATAGTAATAATAATAATGATAATAATGATAATAATAATAATAATAATATCAGTAATAATAATAATAATGAAAAACATGATGATAATGATGATTATTAGTAGTTATGTAGCTTGTTTTAACCTTGCTGTGGTATAAGTGATACCGTGTACTGAGAATATTTGAAATATGATACATTTTCAGGCCGGCGTGGAACATAAAATAGACCTGAGGATCGGAAAAGGAGAAGACGTCATGGGTATGTTCGAGTAAGACTCGCTCAGAATAATTGTAACATAAGAAGCCAAAATATGTTTACCCCTTCCGACTATATATACGCCGTCTTTATAGGCAGTACATGGATATTTCTGTTGGCTTTTATAAAGCAGTTCGCCTGCTGAAAATGCACGATCGTAACAAAAAAAAAATAAATTTATATCATCCACGATATGTAGGAATGAGCCAGGCCTTATCGGTTTAGTTGAAATATTTTGCAATTTTTCATTCTAAACAGATGCATGTTTAGCTTACATATTTGTTGGTACATTTTGTCCTGGAGAAATGTTTAGCCATTCATAAAGCGTCGTTACTTGACATTTCAAGTCTTAATATTCCGAAAGCCTTGAGATTAGAATTGAACAGGTTCTATAAATAGTAGCATTGACATATATACCGAAAGCCTTAGAATTGGACTCCGAAATATGATATGACACATTTAAGGATAAAGACATATTAATTAACACAGTGGTATAACATGTTGGCTTATTGTCCCCGTCGGACGAGGACATAAAATTGACAAGCGTCCGTCCGACTGTTCGTCGGACCGTCCGTCCGTCCGTCCGCCACAATAATTAAACATAATAATATTAACGCAATATTTCATAAAGAATTTAAGTACAGTCACTAAACTTGCGGCATTAATACCTTATCAAGGGCTAGCTCAAGTGTGAATATGGATGAACCTGACACAATTTTCAAGGTCACAGCGGCTATCATGCTAAAATGATGTCAACGCAATAAATAAACCTTATTGGAGGTACAGACAACTAACTTACAGCATTGAGGCACCTCATTCTGGGCTAGGTTAAGTTCGAACATGGATAACCTAGATGCAATCTCAAGGTCACAGCGGCGATAATGCTGTAATGATGTAACACAATAACTCGAAAAGAATTTGGGGTACAGTCACCAGTCTTACAGCAACATTGATGTACCTCATTCAGGGCTGGGTCATGTTCGAACATCGATGACCTTGATGCACTTTTCAAAGTCACAGCGGTAACAATGCTGAAATGATGTTAACGCAATAAAAACGAAAACACATATTGCGGCACAGACACTAAACTTGCAGCATTGATGCACCTTATCAAGGGCTATCTCAAGTTTTGGATGACCTTGACGCAGTTTTCAAAGTAACAGAGGTAATTTTGGTAGGTGATATTGACCCATCTCAGATTTCATACAGGTTTTCACAATTTTTCCCAGCTATTTCGACAACGGGCGGGGGACATACTAGATCTGTTCAACAGATCAACTTTTCCCATGTTTTTTATTCATATGGTGCACTGAATAATCCGGCATGAAAACTAGCAATATATATATATATATATATATATATATATATATATATATATATATATACACACAGTGAATGAATATCAATAGAGGATATATATATATATTTATATAAATATATTTATATATACCGGTATATGGTTCATTATAGATAATATTAGCAAAACATCAATTCCTGTACCTCGAATCTCCTTTTAAGTTAACTGATGGTCTTGTCGGACTATTAGGTCACAACTGTATTTACATACTGGTTTCAGTTATATATATATAATATTCTGAAACTGCCTTTTTAGCGGACATGATTGCTCAGGGTGAATCGGGAACTTACGATTTCGCTTTCCTAGACGCCAACAAGACCACGTACGACCTGTGTTACGAACAGGCCCTAAAACTCCTCAGATCAGGAGGCATCTTAGCCATTGATAACGTAAGTTATATCGCTGACGTATTATATATTTTTGTGTTATAATGTATAAAAAATCAATAAAATGAGTATTTGATTATATTTTATTTCAACAGATTACAGGGGCGTAGCCAGAATTTACCGAGGGATGCTTTGGCTGCAGGAATGGATACTTGAAAAACAGTTCATTATATATATATATATATATATATATATATATATATATATATATATATTTATATATTTATATATTCATATATATATGGAAATATAAAACGAAAGGAAATAATAGATTCGGTCAAGAATTAACTCAGAATTTCAGTATTCTTACAATGTTAATACACAACTATAGAGAAACCATTGCCAGAACATTGATGACATTTTTGAACGGTGGATATGTTACAAACAGTCCTTTAAATGTTATACAGTTTGGAATCCATGATTTCTTAACTCCAGTTTCTTAGCTATCTCACGACAGATTCAGTAATAATGTCCCCGGGATAGATCTTTGTGTATACATTATTGCAGATTAAAATAAAAATTGCCTGATTATTTTAATGCTATATCTTTTCTAGCGTCTAGTAATTTTATCTTTAATTTGAATGTCGGGGTGGGGATGGGGGGCATGGCCCTCTGCGGCAACCCCCTGGATACGTCCTGAGATTTCGGCACATGCCGGTTGCAGAGCACAGGAAATTTTCCTATATTCTGTACTAGGTATACTTACTTGTTTCTGTGTTTATATGACACTTACAAATGATATTTTAAGAACCTATTTTCATGCCCTCAACATAATGAGGATAAAGAAAAGTAAATTCAGTGTATCTTTTAAAACAAATACGCACTAATTTAAATTCCACCATGTTACACGTATTCCAACGTTATTATGTATTTTATTATACCGCATTAGTTGTAAAATTAACCGCTAGATGGAAGAACCTACCAAGAACGCTGTGGGATCCATTCATATCACCGAGCCCTGGTTTTAGATACCAGTACAGTGAAAATTGTGAAACACACCTTAAGTTTTATCCAGTATTAAAATTTAAGTTGCATATTATATCAAAATAGGTGCAAGTCCAAGCTAACTTGCCAATGTAAGGTCAGAAAGAGTTTATCATTTAGTGTACATCCTGTAAATCATTGTCGGAAGAGATATAGAAAAAATATGGATATACTTTATACTTATTCTGCATGTACTTCAGTGATTCATAGAGAATTGTTTAGATAAAGTTTGGTGTTGATTTACAGACGCTATGGGACGGGATGGTTGTGGACCCGAGTATCAACGATGAGAGTACAACCGCCATCCGCGCTCTGAACAAGAAACTACATCTGGATACGCGCATTAATGTCTCACTGCTCAACGTTGGCGACGGAACTACATTAGTGTTCAAGAAATGAAAAAAATAATAATAATAATAATTACTAAATATCTGATTGTACAAGGATTAGTGATGAGAAGATGAACACAAGGCCAACCGTACATTACTGACCTGTAGTCTGTTTTATTCCCTCCTGTCCACAGGGTTATTTGCTATAAATAATTCCATTAGTTACATTTGGAGGGAGTAATGGGCATATAAGGTAGAAGATAAACACCTACCTTACACCATTTTTAAGAAAAAGAATTATTTTAATATATGAGAAAGTAGTACAAATTTTACAACATGTCAGCCCAATTGCGGCGGTAAAGGTAATTGGTCACATGCAAAAGAGCCTAAGGCGACAGCTGCTTATTGGATGATGTAAACACAAATATAACCAGCTAAAACCAAGATGGTCACTCATGCAGGGAGACATCGGATCAGTCAGATCATTTGAATGAGCCTAAAGGGTTGTGAAACGTATATTGGAGATTTATTATGAAATTCTAAATTGCAATATTATTCCGCAACTTTCATATCCAGCATTCAAATAAAGTATTGAAAAATATAAACTTTATGAAGGAGTATAACTGACTTTGAGATAATTATGAACGGTTATATTTCAAAGAAAGACAGAACATTTGAAGATCCAGGTACTTGTTCTTAATAAGACTTAATATATTTGACATATTCAGTATACACAAAAGTACATAAATGTTTGTTATTATTTTTTCAGTTTTATTCAAAATTTCCAGTGCATGCTACCAAAACATTAATAAAACTGATTTTAGTTGATCTGTTGTGTTTAAAGTAGTTTAAAATTTGTATGAACTTTCCTGACGGTGGTTCATGTATCATTAAACCTGGGGCCGCAAATCATTATTCAAAGACAAAACTGCAACACCTAAAATATTTCAAAGTTCATAAAGACGAAATTTCATGGACTAAATATAGAATGTTCTGTATCATTTTCATTAAAGGTTCTCTATTTAATAAGTCAAAAATGTTTCTGATGAAGTTTATTAAACCATAATGTGTGTAATTGTCAGCGTGACGTATTCCATAATATGCCTTCTTTTTTCCATTTGATCGCACTTCCAAGATGTCTCTCCTGATCGCACCAACAAGAGCTTCGTACGTAGCGCCATCTATCCATTCTTAAAGAAGGTACACTTTCCATCTGCATTTTATTTAAGCAGTCAGGACGAAATCGGGAAAACACCCTCCCTCAACTCATCCCACTTTTGAAAGTATCAGATAGGCCTATAATATGTCTCCTTCCCTCGTACTGGGCCGTTTTTCAATAAATTCAACCCTGAAGGCGTATCATGTAATTTATGTTTTAATTTATGGCGTGCAGTGTATTTTGAGGCATCGAAATGGTGCTTACTCCAAAACGACTGTGTGCGAAGCCGGTAAATGGGCAACACCACAACACTGGACCGATTTTTTCCGAAACTTGACACCATTATCGAGACATGGGAACTGGTGCCAAAATATTTTGCCTTGACCTCTGACCTTTCTTCTCCGCAGTGCGTCCATCTGTTCGTCTTTTTTGACACATTGACCCACATATCATCGGACTCGTGAGACTGATCGGGCTGAAATTTTGCACGAATGTAGCTCTTGGATATCACATATAAACATATGGTGGCGCCACCTGCAACATTCACGTTCATGCTGCAAACATTCATGCTAATATCTCCGGACTGGTTTGACGTATCTTCATGAAGTTTTGCATGTATAAAGATCTCACATAGCTCTTTATCATACACAAAAATGGGGTCGCCATCTGTAACCTTTTTGCAGAGTGTCCATTTGTCCATCTGCCTTGGGTCAAAATTACTCATATCTCTGCAGTGGTTGGACTTATTCACCTGAAATTTTGCATGCGTATACATCCTGGATAGTTTCTCTTTCAAATAACAGGTGGTGTCACCTACAATCAATTTATGTGATAGACGTCCATGCTAATATGCCACACATCTGACTCTATTTCCCCTTGCCACCCATATAACTGATTTCGGTGGATACAGGTTACACTCTTTACACAGCGCATTACCCATAGGCCAACTACCTATATCGTAAGCGCTGTTTGTTATGACCTTGTATCCTGAATCTGTACACCAGAGGGGAGCACTGTATTTTGATCCAATCAGATGAGACCCTGTGCTGGAAGCAAATCGGTTTACCAGCCAAGCGAGGAATACACGAAGCCAACGTTGAGCATTTCGTTTTGAGTGACAGCTCATCACCCCGGCGACCGTTTGAACAGGCCAAAGGCTCAGAGAGAATTGCCCCGCACGTGGTTTCTGGGCGGAGCCTGATGCCTGTCCAGTGTTTGTTGACTTGCATTTGGTTGGCTGATAGTCACATCAGCAGTTTCTTAAGCAGACAGGCCCATGTGCACAACCTGGTGTTTAAATGCATCATAAACGGTCAAAGCAGGCAGCGTGAAATCCGTAGCTTCTTTAGAAGCGCAAGATTTCCGCTGCCTCGGGAGCGTAGATATAGGTAGTCCCTTGCTGATTCTAGTTATAAAAATAATATATATATATATATATATAGTATTCTAGTTATAAAAAGGAAAGGGTCTTTGTCTTATTGCTTCAAAATAAACGTGCATACGATTTATTCAAATGTTATTTTAAATATTTTTTGGGGTATTAATTGAACATGCACATATACATACATATATATATATATATATATATATATATATATATATATATTCCACTTTGTTGTTTCTTGAATTTCTTACAACATGAATATTTACGAGCCTGGCTCTCATGGTTACTAGATGAAAGCCTACTTCTGCGCGATACTGGAAATAACCTTTTACCAGAGAGATGGATTTCCACTTTGGTATGTCAGTTCACATGTATCCTAGGTTTATTAGAGGAAGTATGAATAGCCATGCTTGCCTATCGGGCATACATATAGATAATAATACACAGAAGAAGTCGGATTACTCTGTATAGGAATCGAACCCATCACTGATGAATTAAAACTACTAAAACTGATGATGCTCTCAGTGAGTAGTTTTACAGGGAAAATTATTCAACTTGAGTAGTTTCTTCATTTGAAAAGTCATCAATGCATGTGAGGAGTTTGCACCAAATAATTAAGCTACTCGGATTGAAAGTGTCTACTACTGTGTACTCACAGAGATATAAGAACTGACATAGTTGAAAGTGCCAGGCACTAATACAAATAATACACAGTAAAGTCAAAGTTCCATATTGGCAAGTGGAACACTATTCCAGTGCAGCACATGTTATAAAAAATTAGGTTATTACGTTGTAATATAGGTTATTCATTCGTAAATGGTAGATTCTTTACTCTTATAGATCAAAATTAACTCAGCAAACGTACAGGGTAGTAAACAGGGTTGGCTATTTGTATTTTAATGTAAATACGTGATATATTCTAAACAGACTTACTGCAGTTCGTGGTACACGTCTGTTTCCCCACACAGCGACCCGGCGTCTCAGCATATTTGGATTTTGGCGCGAACGATCAAGTTACAAACTGGAAACAGTAGCCCTCCCACTTCGCTTCTATTCATGTTAGCTTGATGAGTCTTTGAGCGTAGTACTCGCTAAACTCATCACACTGAGTAGTCTTTGCCTCTCAGATGAGAAGTTAATGAGAAAAGAAAGAGTGAGTAGGTAAAACTACTCAGGTTGATGACTTTCAACCTCACACGTGTTTTCAGTGATGACCCACCGATAACCGGTCGCTTGTTCTACAACTTAGCTAACAGGGATCATCCCCAACCCCTCTATGAACAAAATTCTTGTTCTGTTTCTTAGGTCAATTCATCACTCGTAGCCTAAAGTCAAAATTTCTGTGGTCTAATGGAATACTACACTATTTGGGAGGCCGTGTATCACACACACGGGTGTGTCACAGTTGCTTTAGACACCGGGCCTAGGTGATGTCAGGATACAAAATAAAATGGTAGGAAGCTAGTACTACCGTCTTGTTTTTTTTTTATTTATTCTATTTTTTTTTGGTGTGGAGGCAACCGCCTCCATTTTTAATGCTGACTAATCTAATTCTTAACCTAAGTATGTACATCTGCAGAGTTTCCATTTCGGTTTGGGACTACTTGACAGGGCGGTAGCACTCGCTTCCTATCATTTTTATTTATGAATTCTGGTGTCACTCAGGCCCGGTGTCTACCGCACCTGCGGGTGCTGGGTGTGTAATCATCCCCATTACTGGGTCATAACCCCCCCCCCAAAGACGCACTCGTATGTGAGTGATACACGGCTGTGGGGCACAGCCTTCCAATTAAGCCTGCAGAGCGCTCACCCTGGGTGGGTGCCGACCGTGAAAAACCTGACCGCCTCGGCTGAGATTCGAACCCACGATATCCCGGCTTTGAGTCCTGCGCTCTACCCCTGAGCCACAGAAACCGGTTTACCCTCCTGTTGTCCCAACGGAACTCTGCGAATGTACATACTTTGGTTAAGAATTATAGCATACCATAACAACTGATGACAGTTACTACCACCTAAAAGCCTAATGATAAGATTACCACGAAATAATCGATGCAAAAGGGTGGATGGCCGTTGCAGTGCATCGATCTTCCCATATGACTTATGTCACGACGTAAGTAGGCTCACCAGTCCAACGTCAGTGCCTACTGAGTCGTGTATTTACGGCAACATCTGCTTCGGCCTGGGGACTAATGAGCTGAGCTTCGAAATGAACACGACAAAATGTGCAACCCAGGATGAACCACAAGGTCGACCCATGTGCGCGGCAACAGAGAACGCGCAGGGGCCGTTCTTATTCTCTAAAGAATTGTACTTGAGGGATCTCGTTTATTTGTAAGTTAATTGGAAATTAAAAACAATTACATGTGTTGACGCTGAATAATAAGGCTGTGAGCCTTTTTTTATTGTGCCTTATTATATTTCATTAATGACCCTGAATGGGCAGCCTATCGACCTGATGCCCTATTAAATCGTCATTAGGGTATTTGTCGTAAAAACCGACTATATGCTGTACGAGATCTCCACGGTCTCTCTCACATTCGGTAAGAATAATGTTTCCTGCTTCTGAATTGAATGATGTAGCTTTAAATTCTTTGTTCATGCATTGTTATTATATTACATCATATAAGTAGTATACTATGAGAGACAGATATTTTGCAACCACCTAGCTAGCATGTACTGCATTAAGTCCGATTAGACATAAATTAAACATTTTCTTGTTCATTATCTATCATGCATGCGCAAGTTGCGAAGTCCATGTTTATGAATAGCCCCCCCCCCACACACACACACCCAGCCCGCAGAGTTAAGAACCGTTTACACACAGGACAGCCTCACTACAATACCATCGCCTCATCATTTGCCGTCCAGTTATACATGCAAGTTATCCATTCTAAGTTAACACATTCCGAATCACATCATATAAATTTAACTCATTTACCACTAAAATTTATTACAATAGATCTTGCACGGGCCTGGCCGATTTCCTAACACAGAGCATTTGTTTCTGCTTATTTTCAATATAATAGTGCATGGCTTGTTTAACAATCCATAAAATTTTCATTTTTCTGTCAGCAACAGGAAAAAATAAAAAATAGAAAAAAATCTAATTGATTAAATAAGCTCAGTGTTTCTGATTATGCATGATAGCACCTTATTTCTTTTAGAAAAAAATGAAATATATATATATATATATATATATATATATATATACAGTAGAACGTCGAATATCCGAAAGCCTCGGGGGACAAGCTTTTTGTTTGGATGAACGATCGTTGAACGATTTCAAATAAAATTTGTCTGGGAATCATGGTTATTACCGCCGAGTTCGGGACATAACCGGTTACTGACTGAATTAAACTGATTGAGCTAGCCCATGATAAACGTGTGACAATATATATTGTAACATTTTCGATCGATTTAATTTATGTATCAAACAGAAAACATTATTATATAAAACATGTTATATAATAATGTGAACAGCCCTTTGCTTGAAACAATCGATATTGTACCTACATCATGTCACGCGTGGCGGCCATGATAACTGGAATGACCTGCCATGACCTCGAAAGTGCTGCCATATCTCTCGGCAGATAGTTAAACTACGGGAACCTTTTTACATGTACTGTATTTTTATTGAAATTACAAGCGAGAGGATCGGTTGAATGCACAAGTAAACAAGTTTATGTACACAGTTTTATACACAGTAAATATCGGAGACGCACATAAACTGAACATCTACTCACCGCAGTACTCGAGGCCTGGGTGACTACCGGAACGAAGATCAAAGCTATCCTTTAAATCCACCGAGATCAAAGCTGAACCAAGGACTGCATGGTCCGGCGGGGTTGTGTTTATCACACCGACGACCTGCGGTCGGTTACTCAGTAATGGTATGTTTTAACGTTTTGTTTGCACAGGTTAATTACCCCGGCTTGGGCATTCTACTTAAGGCGAGCCGAGGACAACCCCGGCTAGCGAGGCGGTGTTTTCACTGTGGCTCGGGTCCACTAATTAGTCGGCAATATGTATCACCGCTGATCTAGCGATCAGACGATCTTTTACACCATTTTATTCTGGAATTTTTTGTTTATGTTCAAATTTCGGATATACGGTCAAAATTTCGGTTCTCCGTTTTTTATTTCGGATGAGCGATTTTTCGGATAAACGATGTTCGGATATTCGACGTTCTACTGTATATATATATATATATATATATATATATATATATATATATATATATATATATTGAACAGCTCTTCAAATACATTAAATTTATGACGTCACACCTGTGCCCGCCAATCACATGATTGACCAGATCTGGGCTCAATCCTCACACAACATCTGTAACATAACACTGATATGATCCTTGGGCCATTTTGTTAACGACTATACTTCAAAACATTTATAATTCGTCTAAAACATTTAAACAATTAGACTGTATATCGTTTATGATATACACATATTTCCGTCTTTGTAGACTATTTTCTTTAACGGGCGCTACGCTGCGCCAGTGTTCATAGCTAACGCCCGGTTACTGTACAAAACGTTTACTAAAGAATAAATAAAAACTTGGAATCGGTCAAATTTTTGTGTGATATAGGATTCAAATGTACAATTACGTCCCACAAAGAGAAATTATTTGCGTATTTTCACCGTGAATATATTAGATTTTAAACGAGATTAAACATGGCTTCCATGATGCCATCGCGGCCCATCGGCAGAGATTGTGTTTTAAAACTTCCATTATACTTCTTTTGCAATTAAATATTAATAAGAAATATCCACAAAGACTTTATAAGACTAAAAAAAATTCTATTGTATTTCACTATTAAACGATCTCGGATCTTGTTTTTAAAACGCATGACAAAATGCATTTCGATGGGGAATCCCCTATGTGATGGGCATCGGCAGGGCCCACCTTTTCCGCCGTTCACATTTTGACACTGGTAGTATTATTTTATCTGCTTTATGTTTCAATATTACACGTAAAAGAATTATAAAATGTCGCATATTTCGAATATCTTTTCAAACTTTTCACAAATTCGACCTTTACATCGCTTATTATCTCATGTTTTGATCGTTACTAGTAATTTCTATGTCAGTGCCTTAGAAATATTTAAGCAAATTTTCCAAAAAAAGTGCCTGAGAAACATATTATTTCTTTGTGCAGGTTGTTTGAGGGCACGTGCAGGTCGTTTGGGGTAACGTGCATGCTCTGTGACACTTTCAGCAACTCAGAATGTTTTACCTTTCAGTACTGAATGTAATTAGAATAGTTATATTCTGTCATTACACGCTTTTGAATGAGTAATTTAAGTTTTTACTGCCATTACATGTATAACGTATACTTGCCCTGTGCATGCATGCAAGTGTGATTTTTTTAAAATTATAATTTGACAACGATATATGCACGTGTATTTTCTTGCAGTAACTATTAATCAGTTACTTATGCTAATTGTGTTTAAAAAACCCCAGATAAACCCTGCACGTCTGTCCATGCAGATTAAAATAATTTAAAAAAAAAATTATTTTATAGGCGATAGTCTGGCCCTGGTTTTCTCCATACCACAATGGATCGTCAGACGGTGGTGATAGGATCTGGAGCTCTGCTTGTGGCGGCTGGACTGGGTTACATGTTGAGTAAGTATTCACAACTGATTATTTATATGTGTTATTAACCACTGTGTAATATAATGTCGCCTTGAAATTGGCCTTACGACAGCCCTGTCGGCCTGAGAAAATTCATGTTATTTACGGCACAGTTGTGCGAATCACTTTTTGTGAAGTAATTATGCATGAGACCATACCGCTATAATACCGCTTCTCCGATAGACAGGTCTTTATATGTATTATTATATATAATTACCTGTGTATATAAAAAACGGCTTTATATGTTGCTTTTGCATAATAGCCCCACAAACATCGAAACAGCTTTACCGTTTTATTTAATAACAACGTTTTATGTAGCTCAGCTGTTTTAGTAAATGATAGGCTAAAGCGGTGTTTATTTGTCTTGCTTCAGCCCATGCATATGTCCAACAGGTTCTTATATCAAGGGGAAAACCGTAACCGTTAGACCTAAAATGATCTTGTTCAGACATGTCTTGATGTTAATTCTTTTGAAAGGCAAAATTGGATTACTGTGGCCTATTTTCTCTGAGCGATTCTTCTGAGAATTACCTGCTGTTGAACTAAGATTTAATGTCGGATCAAAAGTAATCTATTCACAAATAGCCTAGTCAACGTTCAATTTTCAAAAACAGATTAGCCCCGTCAGCCTTTCAAAATATCTGCTACACAATTATTGTTTCAACGAAATCGGGTCACTTTGAGTGAAAGTTCCTACAAATCTCCAAGGGGAATCCTTTCGGCATGTGTTAAATGTTGTAACTAAATTTAATATGAAATCCGGGTCCCCGGTGTGAAATTCTAGAGCCCGGAGCAGTGTTATAACCATGCACATATATGCGGCTGGCTAGGACTTAAAGACGGCTGACTTTTGTAATAGGCCGAGTATATAGTGGCTCGACTTTTTTCGTGGCAAAATGTCGGATGGCTTAAACTGACCTGAAAGCTTATTCATTTGACGATTTTACACACACACACACACACACACACACACACACACATATATATGTGTGTGTGTGTGTATCGAAACCTGCGCACATCTTTGATAGTTTGCTGTATTGCAGCTAGACGGCCACATAGACGGCACAATGACACCAAGAAGTCCTACAACAGCAAAGACCCAATCATTAAATACATCATCGACAACTCTCTCAGGATGCACCCGGTCCAGGAGAAGTTGGTTCAGGTAACAGTATCAGACAAATATCTCTTTAAAATCGTGCATGGATTCTCTTTAAATTGAGGTCATGATTTTAAGTATGAGAATGTTATGAATTCTTCCGTAATCCGTACCAATATTGAAAATCACAACCATAACGCCAATGAAATATACTCATCCGGCAACGCCGCAGCATAAAATAATGAAATATTTACAAGGTACAAAGAATGAAATTTTCATCAAGGAAAGTTTGTATCTCAGGAGGTCCCAACACCAGATTACACGTGTAAACGTTTAACTCTATAAACGTTTATCAGGCGGCCCAAGCCCAATCGGATAAAACAAGCAGACCCAAAATCAGTCAAGAAAGAATGGAGAAGTGATTTTGAAAAAAAAAATTGCATAAATTTTATCTACATTATCATTGAATTTGGAATTCTGTGTAGATGTTTAAAGCATACACCTAGCCCCGTCAGATAAAACGACAAATTAAAAATCGTTCAAAAAAATAAACGAAAGGAAGCATGCATTTGTCTGTGATTTGTGTGCGGGCGCCGGACGAACACAGTCAGACGGAGAGACGGACGGTAAGACGGCCAGAAAGACAGACGGATGCCGCATCGCCATGGCATTAGTATATCGGGCCTGGATGAGCAAAAGGAGTCCATATATCTTAAAAGTTGATAAACAAATTACCTTAAAAAAATTACATGTTCAAATACCTCTCAAAGTTTTATCCTGTACAGGAGACATATTGTGTCAATCATTTCTCGTTTTTTTTTGTTAGGTTTGTCTCCCCATCAATGCTTCATATTAATATTCTGACAATGTAACCAATAATATTAGATGGGTTTCACTGAAATTTTACATATGCACGGGTCTTAGTCACTTCCTTGAGGTGGACTGTTTATCCATTGAACAAGACTTCTGGCGCCACCTATGTATACGTCAGAAGAAGGAGCCAATCTAAATTATTATAACGTATATCGTTTAAGGGGAAATGGCATGCAAAAAAAAAAAAAAAAAGAAAGTATCCAGAGAACCAGCACTATGTCATTACGCGTACCTTCTTACTTTAAAGTAACTGAGAGATACATTGACCACCTATAAGGGAAATACACGTGAGAAAATCATTTTAAATTTAGTAACAACTGGAACAACCCGAGTGTTTTGATAGGGAACGTCTGGTCCTGCCCAATAAATGAGACAGACTTAGGGATCGGAACATTTAATTCACTATTTAATTGTTATGCACAGTTATAATTTATTTTGAGAGAGCTCGGGTACTTACCATTAATTGTATTACATTTGCTAATCAAGTTATCAATTTTAACTTCAAGGTCTCCAGCAGGAGGGTATGCGTTCACCCCCATTTGTGTTTGTATTTTTGTTCTTTTAATTCACAACATAAGTCATGCAATCATGAACATAATATCATGAAATTTTCAAGGGCATTTCAGAGATGGGCCAATGAAAGTTTATTAGATTTTGGTGTGTTTCCGACACATGATACGGATTCAGGAACGTCAACAAGGAATATTCACCAAGTGAATGCAACTACAATAGGGACCCTAAAATGGCGGAGGCCTGCATTCCTTATAATGCAAATTTCTAGTTCTGCGAATAAACTCGATATACAGACCAGTGAATTTAGAAAACGCCACAATGCATGATGCTTTAGTTAACGTCTGTGTTCCTTTAACTTCAGATGACGCTTAAACATTCAAGATCTGAATTGTTGTCGTCTCTGGAGCAAGTGCAGTTTTTGTCAAACCTGTGCCGGGCTACTGGAGCCAAGAAAACTATCGATATAGGTATTTTAATGTTATTTATATCAATTTTGTTCATACATTCTTATTTCATTTAATACTTTTTACTCTGTGTTGTGCTTTGTATTTGACAGCATGTGTAAATCTTTAGAAGCATGAGCAATTAATTCTACTTTTGACGTTGGATGAAAAGCGTGAATATATATATATAGTTAGCAAGTCGGATTAACAAAAAGCCGCTTGTTTGCAAGCAATTCTCAAATCAAAACCATTTCCTATATGTAGTGTTTGAACGTGCCGCATAATCAGAAGTCTCATAAACGCAAACTTCCGATTTACGCAAGGGGAAACATGGACAGAAAGGTGGAATCAACTGCAATTAATTACCTTATTCGGTAATATGTGTTTTCGTATTCCTCCATACTGTCAAAGACTAGAACCTAAGTGGTAGCCGCTATATGATATTTTCTGCAGCTGCGATATAGAGCTTGGGCAACATCGCATATGTACAACTACAAAGGGGCCTTAATTACCCGTGCTAAGTGAGACAGTTCGATAAAGTGAACAACACACTTCTCTATATATATATATGTGTGTGTGACACATATCAAATATATATCAATTAAGTGTAAGGTTTTAAAGAATAAGGTGTATGTTAATTATAAACCATTAAGATATAAATATTTCATAGTAAACTCATAAATGGAACCAAAGTTTATAATTCTATTTATTTATATATTTCATTTGAAATATAAAAATATTATTCTCTGAATAGTGGGGGGGGGGGGGGATGATTACATTGACCACCCCCTCCCCCTTGTCAACATGTGTAGGGGGATATACCCCCCCCCCTATATCGACGCCCCTGATGTGCTGTCAAAACATCTCTTCAATAAAAGACCAGCCAATTTAAATCACATCACTATTTATTTATAAGTGTCAAGCGAAACGAAACGATATCTCCTTAGCTGACAAGTACGAAGTTTTCAAGATGAAAGACCAGTCGTTTCTACAAGTGGCAAAAGGTGAACTTTGCCTTCACGATACTTCGGTTTATTGCAGTTAATTTGTTTGACAATAGCTTCTTGCAAAAAAGTGGTTTTATCTCTTTCTCTCTCTCTCTCTCTCTCTCTCTCTCTCTCTCTCTCTCTCTCTCTCACTCTCTCTCTCTCTCTCTCTCTCTCTCTCTATATATATATATATATATATATAGTTAAAAGTGATCCAGGTTGGAGCATCGAGTTATCACTCCGAGTTTCACGCCGTTGCCGGTCTCGGCACCCGGGCGATCATCAGATATCTGACACTTATAAGGGACAAGAAAATAGCAACAGCAACTATGCACTATGCTACAAGCACTGAAAACTACTTAGAACTATATATATATATATATATATATATATATAAATATATATATATATATATAATCATCCACATAAGCCTTCTCCTATAAAGGATGATTTAGGTGTTTATTATATATATATATATATATATATATATATATATATATATATATATATATATTAAATTGATAGGGCTGATTACTAAATAGTTGGGTAACATGTAGGGTTAAAAAATTATTTAAAACACAGGGGTTTATACGGGCCACAGTGCCATGATGATTGCCATGGCATTGCCTGAGGATGGCAAAGTGGTTGCTATAGACATCACTGACGAATATCCGGAATTAGGAAGACCATATTGGAAGAAGGTGAGAACATCCAGTTATAATAATAATAATAATAATAATAATAATAATAATAATAATAATAATAATAATAATAATAATAATTATAATAATAATAATGATAACAACAATAAAGCTCATTGATAATATCGATGATAATGATGGTTATTAGTAAAAAAATTGCTTGTTTTAACCTTGCTATGGTATCAACGATACCGTGTAATGAGAATAATTGAAATATTATACATTTACAGGCCGGTGTAGAACATAAAATAGACCTTAGGATCGGAAAAGGAGAAGACGTCATGGGTATGTATGAGTTATTGTTTCCGCTAAAGCAGAGTTTAGCGGATACTAAGTTTTCAGCCTACCGCCGCCGCCGCCTCCGCAGCATAGGTTTTGGGAGAACTCCTTCGTAACCACTGCATATTTGTGTGTGTGTATGGATGGAATTTGATGAAACTCGGAATTATGATCGGGTCACATGTGAACTGCTCCGTCCTCATTTTGGGCTGACCTCTGACCTTTGTCTCTCTACGGAGCTTCCTTATGTACGCCTGTTTTCATACATAAACCCACATATCTTGGCACTCGTTTGACCAATCAGGATGAAAGTTTGTGTGAATGTAGCTCTTGGTTAGCTATATATCATACACAAAACTGGTGGCGCCATCTACAACCAATTTGCACAGCGTCCAACTGTTCGTCTGCCTTGGGTTAAATCACTCATATGTCTGCATTGGTTGGACTTATCCAACTGAAATTTTACTTGTCTATACATCTGGGTAAGGTTTCTCATTAATTTGACATTCACGTTACATTCACGTTAACGCTGCTGACATCCATGCTAATATCTCAGGACTGGTTTGACGTATCGGCCTGACATTTTACATGTGTATAGATCTACACGGCTCTTTATCATACACAAAACTGGTGGCGCCACCTGCACCTATATTTGCATGGAGTCCAACTGTTTGTATATCTAGGGTAAAAATCACCCCTCCTATCTCCGCAATGGTTTGACTTATCTGCCTGAAATGTTGCATGTGTATACATCGTGGATAGGTTTTTCATTGAGTTGACAGATGGGGCCACTTATAAACACGTTAACACGGCAGACATGCTTGCTAATAATATGAAAAAAAAATTATAATTATTATTATTATTATATTTTGAAAATGCCTTTTTAGCGGACATGGTCTCTCAGGGTGAATCGGGAACTTACGATTACGCTTTCCTAGACTCCAACAAGACCACGTACGACCTGTGTTACGAACAGGCCCTCAAACTCCTCAGATCAGGAGGCATCTTAGCCATTGATAACGTAAGTTATAACTGTGCCGTTGAAAAACCTATTATTATGCCCCTAACATAATGAAGATAATGAAAGTAAATTTAGTGTATCTTTGGACAGAAAAACGCACTCATTCAAATTCCATCGTACAGCGTGCTGCTGCGCTTCCAGTCTGATTGGATTAGTTATAAACTTTACTGCTAGATGGCAGCACGCACCACTACAGCTGATGGCCCATTCGTGTAACAGAACCCTAGCTTTTAGAAATAGTGACGCTCGTAAAACACAAACCTTCCTATTTTATCTTTTAATACATTTTAAGTTAATCATTTAGTGTACATCCTATAAATCACTGTCGAAAAAAAATATTTCTGTATGTATTGATTCATGTTAAACAAAGACATTTTATAAGGATCTGTATATGTTAAATCCGTGTTCTGCAAGCGCTTCAGTGATTCATAGAGAACTGTTTAGATAAAGTTTGGTGTTGATTTACAGACGCTGTGGGACGACATGGTGGCGGACCCGAGTATCAATGATGAAAGAACAACCGCCATCCGCGCTCTGAACAAGAAACTGCATCTAGATTCGCGCATTAATGTTTCACTGCTCAACGTTGGCGACGGAATTACTTTAGTGTTCAAGAAATAATAATAAAAAAAAATAAATAAAAAATAAACATCTGATTGTACACAAGGCTAACTGTAGATATATGACCTGTAATCTCATATATCCCCTTGTATTGTGTGTGTTCAAAACAATTTCATTAGTAACAATTCGAGGGAGTAAGGGTAAATATAAGATAGAAGATTAATGGGCCTAATTTTCAGCAAGGAAAATGAATTAACACCTACTTTACACAATATTTAAAATGAACGAATTCTTTTAAAATATGAGAAATCAGTCTACATTTTACAACCACTTATGATGGTCAGCGTCACTGGTCACATGTAAAAACATCCTCATTTTACAGTTACTGATTTGATGATGTTATGTAAACACTCTTTAAAATATGACCAGCTAAAACAAAGATGTCATGCAGAAGACATTTGATTAGTCAGATCATTTGAAAGAGTCCAAAAAATTACGAAATATCAATGGGAGATTAAGTTTAAACTTCCTGATTGCAATTTTAGGCCGCGACTTTCATATGCAGCTTTATAATAGATTATTGAAAATGTAAACTTTTAAGAAAAATTATCTCTAAAAAACAGCTGGGTACAGTTGGTAGAACAGAGTATGACTGAGATGAACAGTTATATAAAAGAATAACAGAACATTTACAGATGCACATATATCAAAATACCCGGGCAATTTTTGCATAAACTAAGACTTTAAATATTTAATATATTTAACATATTTAATATACACTAGAATAAATTGATTTATTGTTAGAGTTAGTACATAGTCTGTATTTAATATTTTCCAATGCATGATACTAAAACATTAATAAAACTGATTTTAATTGATCTGTTGTGTTTCAGATAGTTTAAATTTTGAATAAGATATCCTGATGGTGGTTCACCCGTGCGTAGAAGCTGGACACTATTCAGATAGACGGCTTGGACGATTTTGTGTCATTTGGATAATACCAGTTGGACAAGGACCAGTTAGACGATATCCAGATAGGCGAGTACGGGATTTAAAAACTCACGTTAATACATTCGACCGTACGACTGAACTCGTCTTTCTGGGAATTGTCCAGCTGAACTCGTCTAGCATGTAATCTAGATCACCTATCAGCTAGGGAACCTTGGTCCATAAATCATCGCTAACATTATTAAAAGCAAAACTTTTACACCGCAAATATTTCAAAGTTTATAATGACGAGATGTAAATTAAGATTGACTATATATAAATTGTTTCCATCAAAATTTTTATAAGTTTCAGTAAAGGTGCTCTTTCAAAAAAATTGAAAACTATTTCTGATGGAAATGATTAAATTATATTATGTATTTATATTATGATATTAATGTATTATGATAAGCATGACACACTTCATTATATGCCTTTTCGTTTCCATTTTGGTTGCACTTCCCAGATGTCATTTCTGATCGTACCAACAAAGTATACGTACGTAGCGCCATCTATCGATTTTTTTAAAGAACGTACACTTTCACCTGCATTTTTTAGCAGTCAAGACGAAATGGAGAAAACCAACTCCCTCTTCTCTTCCAATTTTGAAATTATAACGAACCAGTTTTCCTGTAACCGAAACTGGTTTCGTATTTTCGAGTAGAACCTTACTGTGTATCAAGGCAGGAAATACAGTAGAGGGCCTTTTTTTCCGAATGCCGTTTGCCCGAAAATTGTTTTTTTTTATGTTAAATGGGGAACCGACATTTTTTTAAGCATCCGAACGTTTCACATTAATTTTTGTAATTACGGGTCACAAGTACCTGCAGTGGTGACCCTAAGTAATTAATTCTGGGCTGGTGTTGTGCTGGGGAAAAGGTAAAAAACTTCAGCAAGCCGTACACCGCTGGGCTTCCTATATCCCTATAAAAAGGCTAAACAGTTTATCCAAAAACACTTGTGTGTTATCAACTAATATCTCGTTTGTACACAGGCAAGCATAGTTTGTCAGCTTGGCCTAGGATGTCAGGCCAAATGGCTGAGCAGTTTATTTGCATGGACATAAGCGATCTCATTCGTGCATCACTTTATAGCATGCGAGCCTGGATATACAGATGAGCAGTTCACTGCCTCCCGCACGTATACTAAAAAAAGATTAAACTGATCTTTGCCAATCATGCTCTGCAATTAATGAATATTTTTTTTATATATTTCCCGGTCGTCAAAAGATCGAAAAGAAACGCCGTGTTCACTTAGTGCATTAATTTTGGAATTAAATGTCGTGCGAACACACGACACACATCCCTAGACCCCTGACAAATTTTCCGAATGTACGTTTTTTCGAACTTTTTTTTTACATCATATTTCATAATATTCTTTTAAAACGAAGTCAGGAAGTTAAATATGCGACGTCGGTCAGTGTATTCAATAAGTTTGAACCTACGTTAGATCTGAAAGTTATAAATAGGCTCTATATCGTTCAAAAACTTTTATTCCCTTGCCTTTCACTCGTTTGCGTGTGCCACTTTGGTGCCCCTGTGGGAAGTTTAAGAAACTAACAAAGCTTTACCAAATTATCATGCTAAGAAAATGTATCGCATTCACAGACCATATACAGATGAAATTTTATACTCAGCGCTATCAGAATTCTCTCCCCTACAAAATTACCTGCTGTCGCTAGTCTTAGACCGCCTTGACAAGAATCCTGCAATAGGGAAAACAGAAACTCAGACTTAAGATATGGAAAATGATGGGATATATATATATATATATATATATATATATGTATATATATATATATATACTGTTACAGATGTCTCTTTTAATGTATGTGTATGTGCGGCGCTGGCGTTGGCCGTTGCCATGACGTTGCCGGCCCACGCGTTGGGTCTGACGTGTAAACAGCGGTCATGCTAGTCTGGGGCTTTCTGGCTTGGCCGGGTGTTGCGGGCTCGGTTTAATCCACACTGGTTGAACTCTCGCGCAGTGTAACAGCGGCCTGCCGGGCCGGCTCACGTGTGAATCCTGACATGTAGAAACACAGCATTCTTGTTCTAGATGTATCCTGTAACGCGTGTGTACTTTGTATTATGTATTGTTTTTTGGATTGTTCGAGAAATTGAAAGTTCTCGGCTTGAGATGAGAAGGAATAAATAAGGGCTGTGTTTTAGAGCCAAGAGAGAGGAGAGAAATATTCCAGCGGACACCGAAGCGTGTAAGTCAGTTGTGGACCTTTTCCGATAAGTGTGGCAATTGTAGATTTTCGTATAAATTTGTGACGGATCTTCAGTTTGCCTTTCGGATCACTGCCAGGATTTCACTTTAGAATACAGTAGATTGATTTTGTGAATGAACTTGACTGTTATTCTCTGAGATGATTTATGTGAACTTTTCATCCGAGTTGTACGTTATAACGGACTAGTTGTTGCTGTGACAGTGGTGGTATTCAGGTACTGTGCACTTTGTTTATTATGCTGTGTGATTATATTGATTTGCTGTTATACTGTTGTTGTACTGTGTAATTGTATTGATTTAGTGTATTGTAATGTTAGGGTTGTTTTAAGAATGAATTATAGTTATTTGTTAACAAAAATCACTGACTTCTTTCTTCATTCTCCAAGACATTTCACGTTGCCTAGTTTTACAGAATCTGATTTTTGACAAAATTTATGTTCGTCATGCAAACGTGATATGAGGTTCCGTAACAATATATATTTATATATATGACCAATATACGTCAAGAAGAAATAATCAGATATGTTTCACCGATGTTAAACGGAAGTTGGTGGAGAGGGCTACCGTGAATTAAATTTCCCATTTGGAATCACACCGGCCTGACAAGTTTATTGAACAAAGCAATATATTATATGCAAGTTAATCAAAGACTTGTACATTGAAATCGTCTACACATCACACGACATTTCGTGTTTTTGCGGATATAAGTGTGACAGGCGTCTCAACATGAATAAACTGTTTACGATGCTTCCGCCATAGTTCAACTTATACATTTTTTAAATATTTTTTTTTAACCTTGACGGTTTCATATTTTTTAATCTTGAGCAAGGATTGTTGATCAGCATTAAAACATCTCAGCAAAAGAGACAACCAGAACACGCCCTATATACAACTATCGGCAAATTTAATTGCGCCCCGTTATAATGCTCAATGTATGAGCTGAACATTACATTAATACATGTACATACACAGCATTAAAGAATATATGTTAACATCTTTATTGAATCTGCTCATTCAGATGTTCGACCTTCAAAAATCCTGCGCAACATTTGTTTCTGCTTACTTTCCATATAACAGTGCATGGATTGTTTAAGAATCCATGAACTTTTCATTTTTCTGTAAGACACAGGAAAAAAAATAGAAAAAATTAATTTAATTAATTAAAAAAGCTCAGCGTTTCTGGGCTCAATCCTCACACAACATCTGTAACATCACATTGGAGCACATGAAATGCATTAGGGGAGTGTCCAGGGGGGTGCCGCAGGGGGCCATGCCCCCACCCCTACTCCATCCGACTTTTACAGTTATAAAACCTTCCAGGCAGTAATATCTGCTGAAAAAATTTAAGTAAATTATGAAAATAATTATAAAAATATGGTAATATCAGTCACGTTTACGTCAAGTTTCATTACTGTAGTTTCATTTGCAGATAACAAACTTTTCCTTTTGTTATCAGTCTTAAAATATTGAAGTATACTTTAAGAAAAAAGGGTTCTTGTGGGTTCTTCTAAGAACCCACATGGTTCTAGTTAGAACCATGGTTCCAGAAGAACCATTTTCTCAGTGAAAAGGTTCTATCTGGCACTTGGAGGTTCTTGCGGTGATCATAATTTATAATTCCAGGTGGAACTCATGTTGTTAGTGGCGTCAATTGATCTTCAAGGATGAAGATGAATCGCAGGCGTGTGAGGGTAATCAAAGATGGGACAACTTTTTTATTAACCTTTTATTGTCTGTGAGACAACATTTCATAAATATTACAATTTAGATATAGTTTTAAAACAGAAGTAAATTTCCAGTAAAGGTTTACTCTATAGGCTGATATAATACCACCCCCTATCCCCACCCCCGGCACTCCCCTTCCGAAAATCTTAGCGACGCCTCATTGCATTAAGCTGATGAACAACCCGTCTCTAGATTCTTCTAAGGCCAAAAGAATATTAATTACATGTTTCTGAGGCACCGACCTTGTCACTTTAAACCGCCCGTGTCAAACGTTTTTATTGCCCAAGTGTCACGTGTTAATCTGGTGAGGTGCTTAATCGCTCCTAAAAAAATCTATCACTCTCGCGTCGGTCAGTTAAACTCCGAATGATCCTTGGGCCATTTTACCAACGAATATACTTTAAAACATTGATAAATCTAAAAAAAACATTTGACCAATTAGACTGTTTATCGTTTATGATGAACACATATTTCCATCTTTGTGGACTATTTTCTTTATAGGGCGCTATGCGGCGCCGGTCTTCATAGCTAACACTCGGTTACTGTAAAAACGTATAATAAATCTTTAATTAAACACCTGGGGCCGTATGCTCGAAGGCTGTTTAAAGCTAGACAGTGTTTAAATGGCTGATTTAAACAGTGTTTAATTTAACTCGTATGCTCGAAAGGTGTCTAAATTTAAACACTGTCTAAACCTTCCTTAAACACCCCAAACATTTAGACACCCAAGAGGGTATGTTTAAGTCATTTAAACACGCATCTTATGTACAGAAGTTACACAAATCAGGATTGAAACTTCAGGTTGTTTTCAATTAAATCAGTCACAGTTTAAGGATTTTTTTTTTCAGGACAGCCATAATTCATTATGCCATTCATAAATAGATACTCATACCCACAGTATTCTGAATAACAACAAAGAAGATAAAAATATCTCATGAAAATAACCACTTTACCAGACTATGATAACATATCAAATTATAGGTTTAGTTGTTTTTTATTCTCAAACAAAAAGTAGTCATCCTTTGCTACACAATTAATGGGGATTACTGAAAATATAGGCATGTATCTACTTCACAAGGCAGCATTATCCACTCATAGTTATGTATATTATAGGTATTCTAAACCAATAATGCTAGTTATTCACCAATGAAGGTCAATAAATAGACCAAAAAATTACCTGACATCTTAAAGATTTGCCTTAACCTTGGCTGAAATGAGAGCGAGGCTCCACGCGCCAACCTCCTGCTGCTTGCTCCAAGAGTTTTTTAAAATGTGCAACAATTACCAGAAAACACTGACATACTGTCCTCACATTTTAATGAATATGAATAAAATGTGAACGAAACAGAAATAAGAAAAACAAATATAAACGTTTAAAAATGGTCTTCAATAAGTCTTGCCCTTGCAAGAAATCCTCGTAATGCAGGTTGAGGAGGAGGTTCTACTTCATGATCATCATGCGCGTCCTCTTCTATGTCACCCCTCTGTTCCTCAGTATCTACGTCAGGTTCAGAGCGATGTATTGCTATGTTATGTAGCACCGCAACTGCAACAATGACAGCAAAAGTTGTGTTGAGTTTGAGTCCCAAAACGTTCCTCAAACATGGAAATCTACGTATCCATACCCCAAAGAGTCTCTCTATCACATTTCTAGTGCTTCTTTGTGAACGATTATACCTTTTTTTCCTGCTCGTTTGTGGGATATGGTACAGGAGTCATCAGGTATGGCTGCAAAGCGTACCTAGGATCTCCAACCTGGTAACCCCTGTACTTTCCTGCTTCCAGGTCAGCTTTAAGAGCAGATTCGTTAAAAATTCTTTAATCATGAGCAGATCCATACCAGCAGGCTACTATGTTAGCAATCCTCATGTCAGCATTGCATACGACTTGGAAATTGATGGAATACCAGCCTTTCCTGTTGACAAAACGAGCACCTTGATCTCCCCCTAGATTAGCAATAGCTATATGCGTGCAGTCAATCGCACCGATCACGTTTGGAAATCGAGCTATTTCATAAAAGAGTCAACAGTGGCCTCGTGTTCTTGACGGGTTCTTGGCATATAGATGAAGCGTGACTTTATTCTTGCAAGAGCAATGCTAACATGTTTTACAGTTCTTGAAACCGTACACTGATGTACATTCAAGGTATCACCAACAACAAGTTGGTATGTTCTCGTTGCGTAGAACCTCAGTTATATTAAAACCTGAACATGTACAGGTTACGCCTTGTGCTGCGTTGTAAATTTTCATTGTGCTGTATTTGCTCAATGATGTATCTTGTTGTTTCTTTCGTAAAACGGAACCGTTTTCTGAATTCAAAATCATCAAGAAAATCAAATGGATCCGTTCTGTCTCTTAAAGTTCTCTGGTGTCTCAGAGACGCTCTTTCTAGCTCCTCCAACTGACCAAGATAGTTCAAACAATCTAAATTCATTTTGTGATGCATGAACAACCGTTCAGCGCGGAAATGAATAGTATGCTCGGTTATATCTCAAAAGATGTCGTGGTACATAATCAATAACGCTGTGGCCAAAACGTATGTGGCTATACTGTTTACCAAGGATGCCCACTCCTTGACATTCCCACACGGGCTGACACACAGTTTTTGAAGTTTAGGCACTTTATTTATCATTTCGGTAGCTGTGGATGCTGATATGCCTACCATATACAAGGATGTAAAACTCGTCGAATGTGGCAATGCTGCCACAAGATCAAGTAGACACCCCTCACTAAAGCCACCAATACCGCAGAGTTTCAAAGATGTTACTGTGTGGCAGGTCGCCACTGCTTTTTGGATTTTCTCTGGTTGACAAGGATGTGAAAATCCGGCAAGTGTCAAAGTCTCTAATCTTTTCGGATATCTAAAAAAGTCTAAGTTGCTGACGATGTGCAAGTCAAGAGAAAGGACTCTAACATTAACTGACCATGATAGGAATTTAGCAACATCCTCTTGTATTCCTTCGTCTTCATAAAGTTCAATTTGTCTTAGATTGGCCCAAGTGCAGAACATGATACTGTTTCTCTTAAGGATGTGCAAACATTAGCAATGGTTGATATCAAGGAGGAAACTGGCAAGAATTTGAAAATTTCACACAGCACCTGAGGTGGCAGCTCATGAATCCACACTTCCTGAAATAATAAAAAGTTACTATAGCCAGTTTATGTCATTTATAAACTGATTTTAAGAAATTTGAATGAAGTTCCTATTCGAAAGTACAACCTGTTGTGTTGCTTTTACACATATCTACGACATGTATCCTTTGTGTGAATCCAGAAACTAAATAAACTACAGATGATTACCAAAAGTACAAGCTTATCAGTACAGTTATGGAAAGGCTTCATATTAGGCCTACATACTGAGAAAACGACCACTGGTGCCTGAATTGAAATTACCGGCGGTCAATAGACTTGCATATACTAGTTCACCACTGTCCCGCGTGGCAGAATCGCTGTCGCTACCCTGGTTTGCATTGTCAGATCGCTTTGATGTATTCTGTAATGTGGCTAATTTATGGCTTGCAATTTGCTCTTTCAGGCGATAGACTCTCATTTTCAAATTATGCTCTTCATCCAGATAGTTCATCTTCTTCTTATGTTCTTCCTGAGCTAGTAGTAGTACCTGTTGCTGGGCCGCAAGTACATTCGGTGACTCGCCAGCTTGTGCTTTCTGCCTCTTGCAAACCTGTTCATGGTCACTGGTCGGTGATTTCGCCGAAGCAGATGTTTCTTAAGGTGGGTCAGAAGAAGTCTGATAATTGTTGCTGGTATCACTGAAGCTATAACACAAATATGTTAAAGTTACCATCACTAGAGATAAATTAAAGCAATTTTTGTTAAAAAATAGATATATAAAGGAGTAAAGAATTTCTTATTAACCGTGAAATGCCTATCAATGGTATATCATTTTTTTTAAACGAGTTTGATAAAATTGTTTAAATTAGGATAATAACTAAACTCCTTATCCTGTAAAAAATTATTATATTCATACTACATTTTCCAGTCTGCATCTGAATGTGAACAGATTTTTAAATTCCTATCCTTATTTCGTTATTTCATAAAAAAAATGTTTTATGGGAATAAAAAAAAACTAAATTAAACTGCATTTACTCAAATATTATATTTATATTAAAGATGTGCATTCACCTGCCTTTTGAAAAAATAGTTTATGCGATTTCTGGTTTTCTCTGTGTAATTATAAATGATCTAAGGGTAATTTTGGTTGTGAAAAGTTCTTATAAAGCCTTTGTGAAGGATGTATGATCTTGTTTATCAACAACATGTTTGTAAACACAGCAATGTTGGCAAACAAGAAAACCATGTAACCTGAGGTGGTAAGTTGCATATATGTGGAGGTAGACAGGTCACTTGTTGCAAAACACCATTTCCAAAGCTCTGGCTTTTCTGACATGCTGCCAGATACCCCTGTTGAATTTGTTTTGATTATTTTTGTGGGTCCCCGCATATTATAAATACATTGATATAAACAAAATGAACAACCTGTGTGCGGTGATATCAATGTTTTCTGGCCTATTTTTATAAAAACTCCAAGGGATCACCTTTAGTTTATAAAGGTCAGATAGGTGATAGGGCCCCTTCAATAAAATATATACACTACTTGTATATGTAGTGGTTGCGGTACATTCTTTCTAGAACTCCTTTCACACTAACTCCTGTTTTTGATAGAGCGTTTTATGCGTTTCTTGACAACCAATGTACCGATCATAGATAATATCGTAGGTTTCAAACTAAATGATTGCCCTGTTTTATGTTTGCTACAAAAAACTAAAATAAAACGCGAAGCCATGCACCGAAATATGTAATTTCGTGTCGGGTCAGAGAATGGTAAATTAGATATATAATTTACCGCGAAATGGCAGTACCAAGTCAATAAGGAACAGTGCTAAATCGTTGGTTTTTCTACCAGGGGCAACCATTTTTTTATAATTTTTTTGGTGGAGCTAACCGCCCCAATTTATTCAATGCTAACTTAACTACGTATATGTACTTCTGCAGAATTCCATTCCGGTTTCGCACTACGTGACAGGGCAGTATCACACGCCTCCTCTCATTTCATACCCTTACGTCAACCAGGCCAGCGGGACTACTGCATCTGCAGGCCCTTGGCACGTAATCGTCCCCATTGCTGGGTCAAAGCACTGAGGAACCCCTCGAAAGGCGCATTCGTTTGTGAGTGAAACACAGTCATAGGGCACAGCCTTCTCGTGAAAAATCTTATCACCTCGGCTGAGATTCGAACTCACGATATACCGTCTTTGAATTTCTTTTCTCTACTCTGAGCCACAGAAGCCGATGTGGTGCAACCATTTCACCGGCTCGGTCAGTCTAACTAAATGCTATATCCAGTTCTAGAGCGAATTTAAGAGTAACCACTGCAAAGGAACGCATAAAATATACAAATAAATAAAGCTTTGAGAGCAGACTTATTCTAAAATTCAAATTCTTGTCTAGTTGATGAAAGCATAACATCTTATATGTTCATTGTGTATTTGTTGTTGGCCACGCGCCAACTCATGGATCGTTAATAACTTTGAGCTGGGTCCAACAGATACCTGGAGGGATAGCCATTCGAAATACTTAAGGGGTCCTTTTAAGAACAAGGAGCAGGTAACTTACTGTGTGAGTGGAAACGATTCCTCTGATTCTGATTCTGTTGACTGCTCTGGAAGAACATGGTTCTCATCGACATCGCCAGCCTGAGAATCGTCATCAAACGGGTTTGTTAGCTCGTCAAACTCTGCTGGAATCAACTGCTGGATTTGCTGAGACATTGCTTTTGGTGGTTTTGGCTCTGGTCCTCCTCCTGTTTTACTCTGTTCTTTTCGGTAACCAGAACACTCTTTTTTGGCAGCTAGTTTCATCCGGTGCCACTGGGCTTTAATTTGTGTGATACTTCTCTGATGCCCGTATTTCTTTGTGTGAGCGTCATGAACATCTCTCCAAGCGGTGGCTTTGCTTTTTGTACTGTTCGCGTTGATTCGTTTATCTTCTATAACAGTTGCCTTTTCAGCAATTAGATGTAAAAGTAACTCCTTTTCGTCTTCTGACCAGTTGACAGACCGGTTTCTTTTACGTCCTTCCATTCTAAACAGGAGCACGTACTCACGTCAGCCTATATACCAGTTACAAGCCTCAGTGTGGACTTCCCATGTCATGCGCACTGGGTTACACATGCAGGTGTTCTGCAAGATCTCGCGCCTTTTTGTTCCAAGAAATGTAAATAGGTCAGCTAAACAGGGTGTCCAAATTTAACAACGAGTTGTTAGTTAAACACAGCTTCGAGCATACCAGTTAAATTTAAACACTGTTTAGCGTTAAACAGTGTTGAGCAAAACACGGATTTACGTTAAACACTGGTCTAACTTAATCACCCTTAATTATTTTTCGAGCATACGGCCCCTGGAATCTGTCTAATTTTGTGTGATAGAATACAAATGTTAAATTTAGTCCCACAAAGAGGAATTATTTGCGTATTTTCTCTATTTTCATGCTTTGTGCCGTTAATTATGAGAGATTAAACGAGATAAAACCTGGCTGCCATGATGCCATCGCGGCCCATCGGCAGGGATTATGTTTAAAAACAACTTCCATTGTACTTCTTTTGCACTTAAATTTAAATGAGAAATATCAACCAAAGATTATATAAGACTTCAAGATATTGTTATTGTATTTCACTGTTAAACGATCTCGGATCTTGTTTTAACAACGCATGACCAAAATGCGTTTCGATTGGGAATCCCCTATGTCATGGCCAATCGGCGGGGCCTTCCTGTTCCGGCATTTTCTGCGAGATTTTGACACACATTGCATTATATAATCTGCTTTTTATGCCAATATTACACGTGAAGGAATTAAAAAATGTCGCAAATTCAAAATATCCTTTTAAACTTTTCCCATATTCGACCTTTACATCTTTTTTATCTCATATTTTAATCATTACTAGTCATTTCAATGCCAGTGCCTTAGAAATAATTTTATGCCAATTTTACGCTATTTTCACGGTAAAAAAATAAAATAATAATCTGCCCGCCCGAATCATTTTCCGAAAAAAAGTGCCTGAGAAACATATTATTTCTTTGTGCAGGTAATTTTAGGTGAACGTGCAGGTCGTTTGGGGTAACCTGCATGCATTCTCTGTGACATTATCAGCGTCTCGGAATGTTTACCTTTCACTACTGAATATAATTAAAATAGAAATATTCTGTCCTGACACGCTTGTGAATGAGTATTTTAAGTTTTTACTGCCTTTACATGTATAAAGTATACTTGCCCTGTGCATGCCTATAAGTGTGATGTTTGTCATTATAATTTGCCAACGACATTTGCACGTATATTCAGCCGTTTGCTTATTTATGGTACTTATGTTTTAAAGAAAACGGTAAAAACCCTGCACCTTGGTACATGCAGATTAAAACGAACGCTGTTATTACAGGCGGTAATCTCGCCCCGGTTTTCTTTATACCACAATGGATCGTCAGACAGTATTGATTGGATCTGGAGCTCTGGTTGTGGCGGCTGGATTGGGCTACATGTTGAGTAAGTATTCATGATAAGAATATTCGATCAATTGTCATAAAAAAGAATGTCTAGACTTGATTTCACAATCCTAATATCTGACAGGCACAAAGTGGTTCACTAAGTAACACCAAACATGAAAAAAATACAAGGCACGTATATATCGCTCCTTTGCATAGTATATGACGAAAACATTCTAACCTACCAATAGATCAGCATTATTTATTTAGATCAAGTAAACAGATGATGCCCTGTTTAAATGGTGTTTAATTATTATATCATCAAGTTTGGCACTAATAAAGCAGTACCACGGTTAAACAGGTATCCAAAGTGAGAATATATTTCCTATTGATTGCCAATTTATAATTAACATTTTCTGATGGCTTGTATATATTCTACGGATTTACTGATATTTTATGCTGATAAAATATCAGTAAATCAGTAAAAAATATGAAAGCACATATTGGATGGTTTGTTGTATTGCAGCAAGACGGGCACATAGAGAGTATCAGGGCATCAAGAAATCTTACAACACAAGGGACCCAATCATTAAATACATCATCGACAACTCTCTCAGGATGCACCCGGTACAGGAGAAGTTGATTCAGGTAACAGTATCAGATAAATATCTCTTTAAAATCGCGCATGAATACTCTTTATCCAGCCCTGCCAGAGCCTTAGTATTGACGTTTTCCACAAAAACAAAGCGTTAATAAAACATGATTCGATGGGCCGATATAGACGTAACACATGCAGCGGCAGTCTTTATCAGTCGGCCAGAAAGCCATAATTTGTTTAATTACCTTTTGTTCATAAGACGATTTGTTGTTTAAAACTGAATCATTCAAGTCATCTGATTAGCTTATACCTTAAACATTATATAAAGAGCGGTCCGGACCGGTCCGGTCCAGCGATAAGTGGTCCGGTAATTTATGTTTACGGTCCGGTCCCGGTCCAGCCCAAATTTTCATAACATTTTCAGGGCAATTCGATTTGTGTGGTTCCGGCGCATGGTCCGGATTGAGGAACGTCAACATGGAACAGGGGCATCAATAAAGGGGGGGGGGGATGGGGGATATATATCCCCTCACTTTTTGGCAAGGGGGATGGTCAAAGTAATCACCCCCGCCCCGCAACTTTTCAGAGAATAATATTTATATATTGCAAAATGAAATATATTTATAAATTGAATTATATACTTTGGTTTCAATTATAAGTTTACCATGAAATGGTATATATCTAAACCTGGTTTAGAATTAACGTTTACTGGAAACATAATAGCTTATTTTCTAAAACCTTATAGTTCATTGTAATATATCTGAAATGTGATTAAGTATATACATACAGACGCTAAAAAGGTTTATAAATATATTTAAGTCATTAATGCATTTGTAAATGTTATAATAAATATGTATTAAATTAGTATTTTATATCAAATTATGGTAATTTGATATATTGCTAATTAACTTTTGTGACAAAAAATGAGTTTGCTGTACGACATTCAAAGCTGTGTTTCCATGTATCCGCAAAAGACATACGTATATACGCTCTATAGTGGGCAGCCGCGAAAACTGTTTCCATAAGTACGTACGTTTTTCCTCCGCGTGCTTCTTTGAAACTGCACACATACACTATTTCAAATGCACCCGGTGACCTGGCGTCGAGGCACTGTTAGGAAATGAAGGCATTTTGCCATCCGCAAAACGGATGAATCTCCCACCTATCCGTTTCGATGCGGTCCGTTTTTGCGAATACGCATGTGGAGCACGTTAAAACGTACACATGGAAACAGTTCATCTTAAAAAGAGGGATGCGATTTTTTGCGTTCGAGATGTACGAGATTTACAGATACATGGAAACACAGCTTAACAGATTAAAGTATGCCTGAAAAATAAGAGACGGCTGTAAGGTCGAAACAATATATATATATGTGTGTGTGTGTGTGTGAGTGTAGCTGCAAGTCACCCCCCCCCCCCATCCCACCTTTAAGATAAATTGAAGCCACTGACAAGGAACATTCACAATTGTACACTCACATATGCACCAATGAATCTAAGAATATGGGCTAAATAAGCGAACGCATCGATTTTGGGAGCTTCCCACATCAGTGAATGCCTACAAGGCGGAGGCTTGCATTACCTGAAATGCAAATTTGTATAGTTGTTTGAAAAACTCGACCTACAGAGCAGCAAATCTAGCAAAACGTCACATGCAGACTTTTTTGTATGATCCTTTAGTGAACTTCTGTGTTCCTTTAACTTCAGATGACGGTTACACATTCGGAAGCTATAATGTTGTCGTCTCTGGAGCAAATGCAGTTTTTGTCAAACTTGTGCCGGGTTACTAGAGCCAAGAAAACTATCGATATAGGTATATCCATTTTTCTTTATTGCTCAAACACTCTATCATTACTTTACATGTTTAACATTGTTTTGTAATTGACAGTATGTAAAAGTCTCTAGAAGCATGACCAATTAATTCCACTTTTTACTTTGCATGAAAAGAGTGATATTCATATAAGTTGTTTAATATTGTGTGATAAAATAATTTTTCATAATGAGAGTGGCATTTATATATATATATATATATATATATATATATATATATATTATGAATTGATATATGGTATAATAAATAATTACTTATATTATTATTATTATTATTATTATTAATTGATATTCCCATGTTCTTATTAATTGGTTATCAGTTGAATTAAATATTTATTTTATACACAGGTGTTTACACGGGCCACAGTGCCATGATGGTTGCAATGGCATTGCCTGAGGATGGCAAAGTGGTTGCTATTGACATCAATGACGAATATCCGGAATTAGGAAGACCATATTGGAAGGAGGTGAGAACATCCAGTTATAACAACAATAATTAATAATAATAATAATAATAATAATAATAATAATAATAGTAATAATAATAATAATAATAATAATAATAATAAAAATAATAATAACAATAAAGCTTTATTGATAATATTATGATAATGATGATTATTAGTAGTTAAATATGATACATTTTCAGGCCGGCGTGGAACATAAAATAGACCTGAGGATCGGAAAAGGAGAAGACGTCATGGGTATGTTTCAGTAAGACTCGCTCAGAATAATTAAAACTTAAGAAGCCAAAATATGTTAACCCCTTCCGACTATATATACGCCGTCTTTATAGGCAGTACATGGATATTTCTGTTGGCTTTTATGAAGCAGTTCGCCTGCTGAAAATGCACGATGGTAACAAAAAAAAAAAAATTAAATTTATATCATCCACGATATGTAGGAATGAGCCAGGCTTTATCGGTTTAGTTGAAATATTTTGCAATTTTTCATTCTAAACAGATGCATGTTTAGCTTACATATTTGTTGGTACATTTTGTCCTCGAGAAATGTTTAGCCATTCATAAAGCGTCGTGACTTGACATTTCAAGTCTTAATATTCCGAAAGCCTTGAGATTAGAATTGAACAGGTTCTATAAATAGTAGCATATATACCGAAAGCCTTTGAATTGGACTCCGAAATATGATATGACACATTTAAGGATAAAGACATATTAATTAGCACAGTGGTATAACATGTTTGTTTATTGTCCCCCGTCGGACGAGGACATAAAATTGGCAAGCGTCCGTCCGACTTTTCGTCGGACCGTCCGCCACAATAATTAAACATAATAATATTAACGGAATACTTCATAAAGAATTTGAGTACAGTCACTAAACTTGCGGCATTGATGCACCTTATCAAGGGCTAGTTCAAGTGCGAATATGGATGAACCTGACGCAATTTTCAAGGTCACAGCGGCTATCATGCTAAAATGATGTCAACGCAATAAATAAACCTTATTGGAGGTACAGACAACTAACTTACAGCATTGAGGCACCTCATTCTGGGCTAGATAAAGTTTGAACATGGATGACCTAGATGCTATTTCAAGGTCACAGCGGCGATAATGCTATAATGATATAACACAATAACTCGAAAAGAATTTGGTGTACAGTCACCAGTCTTACAGCAACATTGATGTACCTCATTCAGAGCTGGGTCATGTTCGAACATCGATGACCTTGACACACTTTTCAAAGTCACAGCGGAAATAATGCTGAAATGATGTTAACGCAATAAAAACGAGAAACAAATTGCGGCACATACACCAAACTTGCAGCATTGATGCACCTTATCAAGGGCTATTTCAAGTTTTGGATGACCTTGACGCAGTTTTCAAGGTCACAGAGGTAATCTTGGTAGGTGATATTGACCCATCTCAGGTTCTAAATAGGTTTTCACCATTTATTCCGGCTATTTCCACAACAAGCTGGGGACATAATAGATCTATTCATCAGATCAACTTTTCCCATGTTTTTCATTCAATTCGTGCACTGACTAATCCGGCATGAAAACTAGCAATATATATACATGTATATATATATATATATATATATATATATATATATTTATATATACAGAGTATATAAATTTCAATATAGGGTATATTTATATATATTTATATAAATATATTTATATATTCCGGTATATATGGTTCATGAAAGATAATATTAGCAAAACATCAATCCCTGTACCTCGAATCTCCTTTTAAGTTAGCTGACGGACTGTCTTGTCGGACTATTAGGTCACAACTGTATTTACATACTGGTTTCAGTTGGAGAATATACATAATATTGTGAAACTGCCTTTTTAGCGGACATGATTGCTCAGGGTGAATCGGGAACTTACGATTTCGCTTTCCTTGACGCCAACAAGACCACGTATGACCTGTGTTACGAACAGGCCCTAAAACTCCTCAGACCAGGCGGCATCTTAGCCATTGATAACGTAAGTCATTACGCTGACGTATCATATATTTTTGTGTTATAATATATTAAAAATCAATAAAATGAGTAATTTGATCATATTTTATTTTAATTTTCCGAGGGATGCTTTGGCTGCAGTATTAGATTCTTGAAAAACAGTTCATTATATATATATATATATATATATGAATAAATATATATGTATATAAATTCGTATATATACATATATTTACACAATTATATATATATATATGGAAATATAAAATGAAAGAAAATGTTTGATATATATATATATATATATATATATATATATATATATATGAATAAATATATATATAAATTCGTATATATACATATATTTACACAATTATATGTATATATGGAAATATAAAATGAAAGAAAATGTTTGATTCTGTCAAGAATCAACTCAGAATTTCAGTATTCTTACATTGTTAATACACAACTATAGAGAAACCATTGCCAGAACATTGATGACATTTTTGAACGGTGGATATGTTACAAACAGTCCTTTAAATGCTATACAGTTTGGAATCAATGATTTCTTAACTCCAGTTTCTTAGTTATCTCACGACAGATTCAGAAATAATGTCCCCGGGATAGATCTTTGTGTATACATTATGCAGATTAAAATGAAAATTGCCTGATTTTAATGCTATATCTTTTCTAGCGTCTAGTAATTTTGTTTTAAAGTCGGGGTGGGGATGGGGGGCATGGCCCTTTGCGGCAACCCCCTGGATAAGTCCCGAGATTTCGGCACATGCCGGTTGCAGCATACAGGAAAATTTCCCTATTCTGTACTAGGTATACTTACTTGTTTCTGTGTTTATATGACACTTACAAATGATATGTTAAGAACCTATCTTCATGACCTTAACATAATGAGGATAAAGAAAAGTAAATTAAGTGTATCTTTTAAAACAAATACGCACTCATTTTAATTCCACCATGTTAAACGTATTCCAACGTGATGATGTATTTTATTATACCGCATTAGTTGTAAAATTAACCGCTAGATGGAAGAACCTACCAAGAACGCTGTGGGATCCATTCATATCACCGAGCCCTGGTTTTAGATACCGGTACAGTGAAAATTGTGAACACACCTTAAGTTTTATCCAGTATTAAAATTTAAGTTGCATATTATATCAAAATAGGTGCAAGTCCAAGCTAACTTGCCAATGTAAGGTCAGAAAGAGTTTATCATTTAGTGTACATCCTGTAAATCATTGTCGGAAGAGATATAGAAAAAATATGGATATACTTTATACTTATTCTGCATGTACTTCAGTGATTCATAGAGAATTGTTTAGACAAAGTTTGGTGTTGATTTACAGACTCTGTGGGACGGGATGGTTGTGGACCCGAGTGTCAACGATAAGAGTACAACCGCCATCCGCGCTCTGAACAAGAAACTGCATCAGGATTCGCGCATTAATGTCTCACTGCTCAACGTTGGCGACGGAACTACATTAGTGTTCAAGAAATGAAAAAAAAAATAATAATAACTAAACATCTGATTGTACAAGGATTAGTGATGAGAAGATGAACACAAGGCCAACCGTACATTACTGATCTGTAGTCTGTTTTATTCCCTCCTGTCCACGGGGTTATTTACTATAAATAATTTCATTAGTTACATTTGGAGGGAGTAATGGGCATATATGGTAGAAGATAAACACCTACTTTACACCATTTTTAAGAAAAAGAATTATTTTAATATATGATAAAGAAGTACAAATTTAACAACATGTCAGCCCAATTGCGGCGGTAAAGGTAATTGGTCACATGCAAAACAGCCTCAGGCGACAGCTGCTTATTGGATGATGTAAACACAAATATAACCAGCTAAAACCAAGATGGTCACTCATGCAGGGAGACATCGGATCAGTCAGATCATTTGAATGAGCCTAAAGGGTTGTGAAACGTATATTGGAGATTTATTATGAAATTCTGAATTGCAATATTATTCCGTAACTTTCATATCTAGCATTCAAATAAAGTATTGAAAAATTTAAACTGTTATTAAAAGAGTATAACTGACTTTGAGATAATTTTGAACGGTTATATTTGAAAGAAAGACAGAACATTTTAAGATGAACATATATATCTATATATATATCTATATATATATACATATATTATATATATGTATATATATTGTATATATATATATATATATATATATATATATATATATATATATGGGTATTTGTACTTAATAAGACTTAATATATTTGACATATTCAGTATAAACAAGAATACATAAATGTTTTGTTATTATTTTTTCAGTCTTAATTCAAAATTTCCAGTGCATGCTACCAAAACATTAATAAAACTTATTTTTGATCTGTTGTGTTTAAAGTAGTTTAAACTTTGAATAAGCTTTCCTGACGGTGGTTTACTTATCATTAAACTTCGGGCCGTAAATCATTATTCAAAGACAAAACTGCAACACCTAAATATTTCAAAGTTCATACAGACGATTTTCATGGACTAAATATAGAATGTTCTGTATTATTTTCATTAAAGGTGCTCTATTTAATAAGTCCAAAATGTTTCTGATGAAGTTTATTAAACCATAATGTGTATAATTGTCAGCGTGACGTATTTCACAATATGCCTTCATGTTTTCCATTTGATCGCACTTCCCAGATGTCTCTCCTGATCGCACCAACAAGAGCTTCGTACGTAGCGCCATCTATCCATTCTTAAAGAAGGTACACTTTCCATCTGCATTTTATTTAAGCAGTCAGGACGAAATCGGGAAAACCACCTCATCCCACTTTTGAAAGTATCAGATAGGTCTATAATATGTCTCCTACCCTCGGACTGGGCCGTTTTTCAATAAATTTCAACCCTGAAGGCGTATCATGTAATTTATGTTTTAATTTATGGCGTGCAGTGTATTTTGAGGCCTCGAAAGGGTGCTTACTCCAAAACGACTGTGTGCCAAGCCGGGAAACGGGCAACACCACAACACTGGACCGATTTTTCCGAAACTTGACACCATTATCGGGACATGTGAACTGGTGCAGAAATATTTTGCCTTGACCTCTGACCTTTCTTCTCTGCAGTGCGTCCATCTGTTCGTCTTTTTTGACACATTGGCCCACATATCATCGGACTCGTGAGACTGATCGGGCTGAAATTTTGCACGAATGTAGCTCTTGGATAGCTTTATCACATATAAACATCATATAACGATCAAATTACAAACTGGAAACAGTAGCCCTCCCACTTCGCTTCTATTCATGTTAGCTTGATGAGTTTTTGAGCGTAGTACTCGCTAAACTCATCACACTGAGTAGTCTAGGCTTCTCAGATGAGAAGTTAATGAGAAAAGAAAGAGTGAGTATAGGTAAAACTACTCAGGTTAATGACTTTAAACCTCACACGTGTTTTCAGTGATGACCCAATCGATTGCCGGTCATAACATCCCGTATAGAATTAGAACCCATGAACCTCCGAATTCCGGTCGTCTGCTCTACCATTGAGCTAAAGGGGATCCCCAACCCCTCTGTGTAACAAGAAACACAGAAAAAGTCATCTGTATCTTAGGCCCATTCATCACTCGTAGCCCAATGTCAAAATTTCTGTGGTTTAATTGTAGACTACACTACTTGGGAGGCCGTGTATCACACAAACGAGTGTGTCTTTGGGGTCCATCGATGCTATTACAAAGCCTTGGGGTGACTACACACCAAGGACTCACAGTAGCTTTACTTTAGACACCGGGCCTAGGTGACGTCAGGATACAAAATAACATGGTAGGAAGCTAGTACTACCGTCCTGTCATGTAGTCTCAACCTGAAATGGAACTCTGGGAATGTACATACTTTGGTTAAGAATTAGAGCATACCATAACAACTGATTACAGTTACTACCACCTAAAAGCCTAATGATAAGATTACCACAAAATAATCGATGCAAAAAGGTGGATGGCCGTTGCAGTGCATCGATCTTCCCATATGACTTATGTCACGACGTAAATAGGCTCACCAGTCCAACGTCAATGCCTACTGAGTCGTGTATTTACGGCCAAATCTGCTTCGGCCTTGGGACTAATGAGCTGAGCTTCGAAATGAACACGACAACATGCGCAACCCAGGATGAACCACAAGGTCGACCCATGTGCGCGGCAACAGAGAACGCGCAGGGGCCGTTCTTATTCTCTAAAGAATTGTACTGATTGAGGGATCTCGTTTATTTGTATTATGTAAGTTAATGTGAACTTGAAAACGGTTAATTGCATGTGTTGACGCTGAATAATAAGGATGTGAGCCGTATCGGCCTGACGGCCAATAAAAACCGTCCATAGGCTATGTCTTAAAAACCGACTATGCTGTACGAGATCTCCGCGGTCTCTCTCACATTCGGTAATAATGATGTTTCTTGTCTCTGAATTGAATGATGTAGCTTTTAACACTTAGTTCATGCATGCTTATTATATTACATTATATAAGCAGTATGCTAGAAGAGACAGATATTTTGCAATAACCTAGCTAGCATGTTTAGCATTAAGTCCGATTAGACATAAAATTAAAGTTTTCTTGTCCATTATCAGCCGTGCATGCGCAAGTTGCGAAGTCAATGTTTATGACCAGTCACCCCAGCGCCCCCCCCCCCCCCCCCCCCGAGTTAAGACCCGTTTACACATAGGACAGCTTCACAACAATACTATCGCCTCATCATTTGCCGTCCAGTATACATGCAAGTTATCAATTTCAAGTAAACACATTCCAGTCACATCATATAAATTTAACACATTTGCCCCTTCGAAAATTTATTACAATAGATCTTGCACGGGCCTGGCCGATTTCCTAACAGAGAGCATTTGTTTCTGCTTATTTTCAATATAATAGTGCGTGGCTTGTTTAAAAATCCATGAAATTTTCATTTTTGTGTCAGCCACAGGAAAAAAATAGAAAAAAATCTAATTGATTAAATAAGCTCAGCGTTTCTGATTCTGCATGATGAAACATATTTTTTTAGAAAAAAAAATGAAATATATATATATATATATATATATATATATATATATATATATATATATATATATATATATTTCACACCTCTTCATATACAGTAAATTTATGACGTCACACCTGCGCCCGCCAATTACATGATTGACCAGATCTGGGCTCAACATCTGTAACATAAAACTGGAATGATCCTTGGGCCATTTTGTTAACGACTATACTTCAAAACATTGATAATTCCCCTAAAACATTTGAACAATTAGACTGTATATCGTTTATGATGTACACATATTTTCGTCTTTGTAGACTATTTTCTTTAACGGGCCCTACGCTGCGCCAGTGTTCATAGCTAACGCTCGGTTACTGTACAAAACGTATACTAAAAATTAAATAAACATTTGGAATCGGTCAAATTTTTGTGTGATAGAATTCAAATGTACAATTTCGTCCCATAAAGAGAAATTATTTGTGTATTTTTCCCTATTTTCATGCTTCGTGACCGTGAATTATTAGATATTAAACGAGATTAAACATGGCTCCCATGATGCCATCGCGGCCCATCGGCAGAGATTGTGTTTTAAAACAACTTCCATTATACTTCTTTTACGCTATATTCACGGTAAAAAAATAAAATAATAATCTGCCCAACCCCATCATTTTCCGAAAAAAAATGTGCCTGAGAAACATATTATTTCTTTGTGCAGGTTGTTTGAGGTGAACGTGCAGTTAGTTTGAGGTAATGTGCACGCTCTGTGACATTTTCAGCGACTCCGACAGAATGTTTTACCGTTCACAACTGAATATAATTAAAAAAGATGCATTCTGTCATGACACGCTTGTGAATGAGTAATTTAAGTTTATACTGCTTTTACATGTATAACGTATACTTGCCCTGTGCATGCATGCAAGTGTGATGTTTGTCATTATAATTTGCCAACAAAATTTGCACGTATATTCAACCGTTTGCTTATTTATGGTACTTGCGTTTTAAAGAAAACAGCGAAACCCTGCACCTTGGTACATGCAGATTAAAACGAACGCTGTTATTACAGGCGATAATCTGGCCCCGGTTTTCTTCATACCACAATGGATCGCCAGACGGTATTGATTGGATCTGGAGCTCTGGTTGTGGCGGCTGGATTTGGCTACATGTTGAGTAAGTATTCATGATAAAATATTCGATAAATTGTCGTAAAAAAAGAATGTCTGAACTTGATATCACAATCCTAGTATCTGACAGGCACCTAGTGATTCACTAAGTGACACCAAACATGAAAAAATACAAGGCATGTATATATCCCTCCTTCGCAAAGTAAATGATGAAAACATTGTAACCTACCAATAGTTCAGCATTATTTATTTAGATCAAGTAAACAGGTGATGCCCTGTTTAAATGGTGTTAAATTTTTATATTACCAAGCTGTAAAACAGGTGTCAAAAATGAGCATATACTTTTTATTGATTGCCAATTTATATATTACATTTTCTGATGGCTTTTATATATTTTGCGGATTAAATGATATTTTATGCTGATAAAATATCAGTAAATCAGTAAAAAATATGAAAGCACATCTATGATGGTTTGTTGTATTGCAGCAAGACGGGCACATAGAGGGTATCAGGGCATCAAGAAATCTTACAACACCAAAGACCCAATCATTAAATACATCATCGACAACTCTCTCAGGATGCACCCGGTCCAGGAGAAGTTGGTTCAGGTAACAATATCAGATAAATATCTTTTTAAAATGCGTTCTCTTTAGAAAGCCCTGCCAAAGCTTTAGTATTTACGTTTGCCAAAAAAGCGTTAATAAAACGTGATTCCATGACGTAACTCAGAGCCAGTCTTTATCAGTCGGCCAGAAACCCATAATTTAGTTAATTACTGTTTACTTTTTGACGATTTGTTGGTTGAAACTGGATCATTAAGTCATCTGTTTAGCTTAGACCTTTAAACATTATGTAGAGCGGTCCGGACCGGTCCTGTCCAGGGATAAGTGGTCCGGTATTTTGTGTTTACGGTGCAGCCCAAAATCGTTGACCGGACCAGTCTAAGCGGTCCGGTCCGCACATCTATTGATCTCATAAATTTTTCAGGGCAGTTCGATTTGTGTGGTTCCGGCGCATGGTCCGGATTCAGGAAATTCAACATGAAACAGGGGCATCAATAAAGGGGGTGAATGTGGGGTATATATCCCCCCCCCACTTTTTGGCAAGGGGGAGGGGGATGGTCAAAGTAATCACCCCCCCCCCCCCCAGTCACTTTTCAGAGAATAATATATATATATATTGCAAAATGAAATATATTTATAAATAGAATTATATACTTTTGTTTCAATTATAAGTTTACCATGAAATGGTATATACCCCTCCACGGGCCTCTTTTGAAACTGCACGCATGCACAAATTTATTTTTAATGCACCCGGTGACCCGGCGCCGGGGCAATGTTGGGAAATGTAGGCATTTCTGCCATCCGCAAAACGTTTTTGCGGATAGGCATGCAAAGTACATTAAAACGTACACATGGAAACAGTTCATCTTAAAAAAGCTTTCATGAAAGTATGCCTGAGAAATAAGAGATGGCTGTAAGGTCGTAACAATATATATATATATATATATATATATATATATATATATATATATATATGTGTGTGTGTGTGTGTGTGTGTGTGTGTGTGTGTGTGTGTAGCTGCAAGTCACCCCCCCCCAACCTTTAAGATAAATTGAAGCCACTGACAAGGAACATTCACAATTGTACACTCACTTATGCACGAATGAACCTAAGACCAGTGACTAAATAAGCGAATGCATCAATTTTGGGAGCTTCCCACAACATGAAATGCCAGCAGGGCGGAGGCTTGCATTACTTAATCAGTATGCAAATTTGTAGTTGTGTGAAAAACTCGATCTACAGAGCAGCAAATCTAGCAAAACGCCACAATGCAGACTTTTATTTCATGATCCTTTAGTGAACTTCTATGTTCCTTTAACTTCAGATGACGCTGAAACATTCGGAAGCTATAATGTTGTCGTCTCTGGAGCAAATGCAGTTTTTGTCAAACTTGTGCCGGGTTACTAGAGCCAAGAAAACTATCGATATAGGTATATCCATTTTTCTTTATTGCTCAAACACTCTATCATTACTTTACATGTTTAACATTGTTTTGTAATTGACAGTATGTAAAAGTCTCCAGAAGCATGACCAATTAATTCCACTTTTTACTTTGCATGAAAAGAGTGATATTCATATAAGTTGTTTAATATTGTGTGATAAAATAATTTTTCATAATGAGAGTGGCATTTATATATATGATATATGGTATAATAAATAATTACTTATATTATTATTATTATTATTATTAATTGATATTCCCGTGTTCTAATTAATTTGGTATCAGTTGAATTAAATATTTATTTTAAAAACAGGAGTTTACACGGGCCACAGTGCCATGATGGTTGCAATGGCATTGCCTGAGGATGGCAAAGTGGTTGCTATTGATATCAATGACGAATATCCAGAATTAGGAAGACCATATTGGAAGGAGGTGAGAACATCCAGATATAACAACAATAATTAATAATAATAATAATAGTAATAATAATGATAACAAAAAAGCTATATTGATAATATTGATGATAATGATGATTATTAGTAGTTAAATATTTTACATTTACAGGCCGGCGTGGAACATAAAATAGAACTGAGGATCGGAAAAGGAGAAGACATCATGGGTATGTTTAAGTAAGACTCGCTCAAATTAATTTAAACATAAGTTGCCAAAATATGTTTACCCCTTACGACTATATATATACGCCGGCATGAAAACTAACAATAAAATATATGAAAGCTTCTATCTTTGTACCTCAAATCTCCTTTAATGTCACTGATAGCCTTGTCGGACTATTAGGTTACAACTGTATTTACATACTGGTTTCAGCTGGAGAATATAAATATATGTATTTATATATATATATATATATATATATATATATATATATATATAAATATATAATATTATGAAACTGTCTTTATAGCGGACATGGTCGCTCAGGGTGAATCGGGAACTTACGATTTCGCTTTCCTGGACACTAACAAGACCGCGTACGACCTGTGTTACGAGCAGGCCCTAAAACTCCTCAGATCAGGCGGCATCTTAGCCATTGATAACGTAAATCATACCGCTGACGTATTATATATTTTGGTGTAATAATATATAAAAAAAAATAACAAGAGAAACCATTGCTAGAGCATTGATGACATTTTTGATTGATGGAATTGTTACAAACAGCTCTTTAAATGTTATATAGTTTGGAAGCCATGATTTTTATCTCCAGTTTCTTAGTTATCTCATGACAGATTCAGGAATAATGTCCAGGGAATAGAGCTCTGTGTATACATTATTGCAGATTGTAGCCTCATGAAAATAGCCTGATATTTTCATGTTTTAAGATTATTTATGCTATAACCTTTCTAGCGTCTAGTAATTTTAACTTCAATACTATATGCAAAGTCGGATAAGGGGGGGGGGGGGGTGTCCCTGGATAGCTGAATGCTGGTTGCAGAGCATAGGATATTACCCTAAATACTATACTGGGTATACTTACTTGTTTCTGTAAATAAATGACACTTACAAATGATATGTTAAAAACCTATCATTTTGCCCTTAACACAGTGAGGATAAAGTGCAAGTAGAAAGTAAATTAAGTGTATCTTTTAAAACAAATACGCACTCCTTAAAATTCCGCCATGGTAAACCTATTCCAACGTGACGATGCATTTTGTTTGATCGGATTTGTTGTAAAATTTACCGCTAGATGGCAGTTGTCGAAAAGACATTTTACGTTTTATCCAGTATTAAAATTTATGTTGCTTATAATATCAAATAGGTGCAAGTCCCAGCTAACTTGCCAGCGTAAGGTCAGAAAGCGTTAATCATTTAGCGTACATCATATAAATCAATGTCGGAAGAGATTTGGAAAAAAAAATAAATATATTTACTTAATACTTATTCTGCATGTACTTCAGCGATTCATTTAGAACTGTTGTCAACTGTTAAGACAGAGTTTGGTGTTGATTTACAGACGCTGTTTGACGGAATGGTGATGGACCCGAGTGTCAACGATGAAAACACAACCGCCATCCGCGCTCTGAACAAGAAACTGCATCAGGATTCGCGCATAAATGTTTCACTGCTCAACGTTGGCGACGGAACTACATTAGTGTTCAAGAAATGAAAAAAAAATAATAACTAAAACATCTGATTGTACAAGGATTAGTGATGAGAAAATGTACACAAGGCTAACCGGACATATGTATGACCTGTAGTCTGTTTTATTCCGTCCTGTCTACGTGTTAAGGTGCTATAAACAATTTCATTAGTAACATTTCAAGAGAGAATTGGTAATATAAGGTAGAATATAAACACCTACCAAACACATTTTTTAGAAAGAGAATCATTTTAAAATATGATAAAAAGTGTAGATTTTACAATATGTTAACCCACTTATGGCGGTCAAAGTCATTGGTCACATGCAAAAACAGCCTCAGTTGACAGCTGCTGATTGGATGATTTCATGTAAACGCTCTAAAAAGTATGAACAAGATGGCTACTCATGCAGGGAGACATCTAATCAGTCAGATCATTGGAATGAGACCAAAATGTTATGAAACATAAATTGGAGATTTATTTTAAAATTCTGAATTGGAATATTAGGTCGCAACTTCCATATACAGTTTTCCTGTAAATTATTTAGAATGATAACCTTGATTTCTTATCTCCAGAAACAGGTGGACACAGTGTGGTGGACCGGAGTATAATTTATTTTAAGGTCAATACGGACGGTTATAAATAAAAGAATGACAGAACCTTTTCAGATGCAAATATATATATATATATATATATATATATATATATATATATATATATATATATTACTAAAAGTAAAGACTTAATATATTAACTTAAAGTAAGATTTAATTAATTAATATATTTTTATATTGTTAATGTACACAAAATTACATTAATTAACTGTTATTACTATTACTTAGTCAGTTTTCAATATTTTAGTATGCATGATGCCAAAACATTAATAAAAAGTTCTTATTTTAATTCATCTGTTGTGTTTCAAATGGTTCAGATTTTGAATGAAATACCTTGATGGTGGTTCACATGTGCCATACCAGCTGGACGATATTCAGACAGATGATTTGGGTAATTTTGTGTCAGTTGGACATTTCCAGTTGGACGAAGACGAGTTGGACGATATCCAGATAAACTCACGTGAATACAATAGACCAAACGACTGAACTCGAATTATCCAGCTGAACACGTCAAGCATGTAATCTAGTTCACATTTCAGGGAACCGTGGGCCATAAATCATGGATAAGATTATTAAAAAGCAAAATTAATTACCGCAAATATTTCAAAGTTCATAAAGACGAGATGTAAATCAATATTGACTGAATGTTTTGAATTAACGTTTTATAAGTTTCAGTAAAGGTGCTCCTTAAAAAAATTGCAAACTATTTCTGATGGAAATACTTAAATTATATTGATTATTATGATAAGCATGACACACTTCATTATATACCTTTTGGTTTCCCGTGTGGTTGCAATTCCAAGATGTCATTTCTGATCGTACCAACAAAGTATACGTACGTAGCGCCATCTATCGATTTTTTAATGAAGATACACTTTCACCTGCACTTCTTTTAGCAGTCAGGACGAAATGGGGCAATGCCTCCTTCCCTAAGACTGGGTCGTTTTTTAATCAATTTTGACCCTAAAGGCACATCATATAATTTATGAGGTAATTTATGGCATACAGTGTATTTGGGGACATCGAAGGGTACAGATTCCAAAGAAAGGACCCACTCGAAAATTCGAAACTGGTTTCGGTTCTGGGAAACCGTTAACTTTATAACAGCGAAACAAAAACTGGTTTCGGAGAAACTGCGAAATCATCTCCGGAGATGGTTTTGCCCAGGCTGGAGCCCGGAGTCATGTTAGCAACACAAACGTAGTTCCTATGTACATGCCAGAAATTAAGTCTGTAAAGTATAAATTCTTTAAGTTATGGGCCCAAACATAATGGACTATGTAAAAAATCAGGAAAAATAATAACTCACTTAACATGAAAAATTTTGAAACTAGAGTCTATTTTATCAAGTATATAACTATGTTTAATTAAGATTCAATTGTTTACCCAAAATTAGATTTGAATTTTAGTAAATTTTTTAAGTTATTAGCATAAAAAAAAAATCAGTACCTTAAATTTTGCCCAACTTTGACCATGGCACTTTTTTTCTGCAAGCATCATTGATTTAATTTTCACAGCATGTAAACATAAATATTTAGTTTGTCTAAATCTGAACTTTGAAAATAAAAGATTGAAAATTAAGCTAGTTATTGATTTTTTTCTGTAGTCACTTGCTTTGATTACAGATGCAGGGTCCCACTCCAGGTCACTGGAAGTCAGCTATGCCAGGGTTTCTGATTTGTTACAGTCACTGGGGGAGATCCCCTGCTGTGACAGGTGTACAGTTATTCTCATATCACCACCCCAATCCCCCCCCCCCCCCCCCGCAAACCCAACTCACCAAGTGTTATGCAGTAATTGTTATTGTTTCACTGTATCTCCTTAATTGTAATGCTGTTTCCACTCCGATATGCAAAACTTTCCTTGAAAAAATAATTCAAGGTGTAATCCAGAAGATGCAATGTTGTGTAATGTAGCATTTTTAAAGAAATCAATTTTCTTTTAAATGATTTTAACAAATATAAATGAACCCATCAGTATGCTTAAATTATTATTAAATATGAAGCACATTATGGATAAATAAAGACACAATTAAAAATTGTGAAATCTAAATCAAGTATTATTTTTAGATATTTATTGTTTTACAGATTTAAAAGATATATTTTTGTGGTAAAAAATAGATAAACATTTGTATGCATGATGTGGTGTTATCTGACAAGATTGAGATTTATGATGATGCAATTGAGAATTATGAATCAACTTTTATATTCAGATATATATGTTATATTGGAAATGTATAGAAATATAAACTTAAATTAGAAAATAATTGATGTGATAAAAAAATCAGGATTTAATACAAACATTTGTTCATTATTTTCCTGCCTCAGCAGAATTTGAGATCAGGCTTTGTTTGCCCTGTTTTATGTTGTTAATTAGCTATATTTCAACTGTATACATTTCATAAAAAAAATACATATATATTTAATAATATATATTATACAAAAAAAAATAGATTCAATTGAACAAATGTGTAAACTACTGAAATGTCAACAGTTAATCGAAAAACCAACCAATGATCATGGTAATAATACAGATCATTTGTTCACAAACTGCTCACATGCTTTAGTTTCAACATTAGGAAACACATGGTCAGGTCACAAAATATTTTTTGCAACAATTTCTTGCTCATCAATACAAACCAATCATATAAACCAACCATGGCCTTTACTACCTCTTCCTCTTACACTTTATCTCCATTAGATATTATTTTAGATTTTTACCTTCAAGGTTAACGTCAGCTGAGCACAGTGACCCATAGGTCTCTTGTTTTGTCTATTACAATCGAAATCGTCAATTTATGAATACAAGGCGAAACCATACAGAACAGGTTTTCCTTTATAACCAAAACTGGTTTTGAATTTTCAAGTGACACCTGAACCACTTCTCTTATCACATTTATTAATGTTCAGTGATCATTTTATAATTCATGTATTGGCTCCCATACGGTGGGGTGCAAATAGTTTACTTTCTTTCTCAAAGGGGCCCCACTATCACTAAGGGATAAGGACGACATGAGAATCCTCCTTTAATTGAGCACACAGACGCCACCTGTAATGATAATTGTAAATTACTGGAACTGGTCATGGTAGCAACAGGGCAGCTTGACATAGGGTCAACAGTGTAACAGAATAGGGGTTGCTTTTACTTGGGGTATATTTATGTAAAATCAGAAACAGACACAATTATAGGGATCTACTTATATGTCTAAGTGGAACCTTACTGTGTACCAAGTCGGGAATACATGTAGCAAGATGTGGCACAGAATGTTAGCATAAATACAGAAATAAAGAAATGTTTAAGGGTGTTCTCATTGGTATACATAAGTATACAGGAGTTAAAAGAAGTATACTGAATTACAAGTACCAGGTATGTAAAATATTTACAAAATATCCAGACACATATGAACTTGTCCACCTTGTATACTGAAAAATAACAACCGATGTAGTAGGTATATAATTTTCCCCTAGATGGAAGCGCCATATATGGCAGGCTTTTTTAAAGCGAAACAGGGGCTCCTGCCTACGTGATGTCTGTCTGTACATTGAATTACAGCTTATTATTCAGTTTAGATGCAAATCAGTTAGACCTGGCAGTTCTTCGTTGTATTCGGAAGTATGCAGTGGCAAGCATGGGTAGATATATATTGATGAATACAGACCTGTGCACTTGTATAATTCGCCCTTGAAAATGGTAAGAAAATTAGACAGGGCAATGCCGACAGTCGATATTCCTGGGACTTAGACCTGCTGGATCATTAGTAATAATAATTGCCACAAAAGTAAAACGTAGCCCTATGTCTTAATATAATTGCCGACCACTCGAGTCCAAAATGTTGACTGAAGTACTTGTGTGTGTACATGCATATTTGAATATAACTGCAAACTTAAAAACAGCCTACATTTATTTATTATCGTAAGACTTAAAACCTGTGTTTATCAATTTAACAAAGATCTGTTAATACGCTTTATTTCTTTTGATGCATAGAAACAAATTACATACTTCTTTTGTATAAGTAATTAAGTCAAATTTATACATATCTTGCATCAGTACACACAGATCAAAAACTTGCTTCACAGTGTCGCCATGGAAACGGATCCGAGTCGAAATATTATTCAAGAGTACTCGAGTCAGAATGTGGCCCGTTTCAGCCCTACTCGATAGACGTATCTAAGTCTGAAATTTTTGTGGTTGCTTATAATATGAATATAATGAGATACGCCGAATGTGAATTAGTTCTATCATTTGCCGCCAGATGACAGACTTGGCCAGTCTACCGTGGAATTGAAGGTGTGTTATTCAAAGTCTTTTGAAGCGACCGCGTTAAACATTAAACTCACCAGAATCTCGGATTCCGCGGAAACTAGCACATATGATACAGTAAAGTGCAGTAAGAAACATAGTTCTGTTATCTGGCGGGAAATAATATTACTAATTCCTACTGTCATTTGATATTCTAGACTGGTACCCGCTGCTGTCTGGCAATCACAGCTGTGAGCACCAGTCAAGCTTTTTCCGTGAATACTCTGACTTAACGTTGGAGTTAATTAATTCATGTTTCTGTTTAAGTTACTTTATATTCATGTTTCTTCCTGAATCATTTTTCTTTGGTGGTTGTGATTTTACATATTCAAGCTCCTCTGTTTGTCCGGGGTTTTTTTTCTAGTCGTTTTGTTTATTTTAAATTCATGTACTTCCGGTGTAAGCAGTTGCATTCAGGCCTTTTCATGCTTGAGCAGTGTTTGGTGTGTACGGGATAATTAACGTCCCAGCTTCCATGACCAGGCGTGGTTGGTTGTCGGGGTTCACGTTCACATTTCACAAAGTGATCGTTGTAACATTCCACGATCACAATGTGAGATGTACAAGTGCTTCCCCTGGTTCTGTTGTCACGTGACTTCTGGTTGTCCGGGCGAAATTAACGACTTGATAAAAGATTTAGTCGTTAAAATAATATGAAGGATGATAGATCACCTGGTACCACATACGTCACATAGGTATATTCACAGATAGATATAATTACATGATTAAGCAGGCGCGGATCCAGGATCCGGGGGGGGGGGGGAGTTTCCCCCTTGCTCTCAACCAACGACCTATTTTAAGACAAATCTCATGCATTACGCGGGGTTCTGGGGGTCGAGACCCCTGCTCTCAACCAACGACCTTTTTTGGACAATTTTATGCATGACACCCGTAGACCCCTCCCTGCAAAAAATCCTGGATCCGTGCCTGTTCAGGATAACATTTTATCAATTTAAGATTTTATTTGTATTAAATTATTAGTAAATGATATACTCTTTGAATGAACTATTCTTCTTATTTAAGGTAGGATTCTTGGCAAGAACCACTTGATTTAAATCAGTCCATATATTGCCTTAATACTCATATTAGACCCATAAAGTATTTACATCAGTTTAATATATGATATTTATTTTACATATAAAGTGCTGGAGTAATAATTTCTTTTTTTTAATTATAGTGCTTATTAGACTTTTTAGGAACCTGAATATCACATCATACTATATCTCTAGACCCTAGTGTCATAATTTGATATCAACTTTTATTAACTCTCTTTCTCTCCATCTCTCTCTCTCTCTCACTCACACACATACATACATGTATGCATACACACACATAAGTACAATGTTATTTACTGTGCAACACGCTTTCGTATGGCATCTGTCGGGCAGAATGTGAGAGATAATTCCAACCTTTCGGAATTTTACGCAATTAAAAGGCTATTTAGACGTTACAAAATCTATGGTTCAGCCGCCATCAAGAATGATTACCCTGTTTTTCCGCCATACTCGCCTGCCGCCAACGATTTTCATTTAAAGGATGGCGGATATACGAGGTCATACTGTATATTCTGCCATTCTGGGTAAATGTACCACGTTTACAGACCATGTACTGCTGAAATGTTGTACCAAGCGCAATCAGAATTCTCTCCCCTATAATATCACCCGCTGTCGTTATTCTTGGACCGCCTTGACAAGAATCCTGGGGAAAACACAAACTCAGATTTAAGATATGGAAAATGATGGGATATATATATATATGTATATATATAACCAATACACGTCAAGAAGAAATAATCAGATATGTATCACCGATGTAAAAAAGAATTCTGTAGAAAAGCCTATCATGAATTAAGTTCCCACTTGGGATCACACCGGCTTGACAGGTTTATTGAACAAAGCAATATATTATATGCAAGTTAATCAAATGCTTGTACATTGAATTCATCCTCACGTCACTAGCTGTGAAATTCCAGTGACATTTCATGTGTTTGCGGATATTAGTGTAACAGGCATCTCAACATGAATTTACTGTTTACGATACTTCCGCCATAGTTCAACTAATACATTTTTTTCATATTTTTTTAACCTTGACGGTTTCATGTTTTTTTAACATTTAGCCAGGAATGTTGATCAGCATTAAAACATGTTAGCAAAGAGACCACCAGAAAGCGCCCTCTGTGCAACTATCGGCAAATTTCATTATAAATGCGCCCCTATATGGTTCTCAATGTATAAGAGGAACATTACAGTAATACATGTACATACACAACATTAAAGAATGTATGGTGACATCTTTATTTATTCTGCTCATGCAGATAATACACTTACGGAACAAAGTTCAACCTTCAAATATCCTGCGTGAGGGCAGACGTGGCAGAACTTTAAACAAGCCATATGCATGGTAATGGAATATGCCGGTCTTATATGGCCGAGAGCCATACTTGCTTTCAATGATTATAAATTAATTATACACAGTTACACACTTGATATCACACAAATACTTCAGCATATAGGCAATATATTATCTCTGTATTAAAAGCGAGCCGATGAAAGACTCAAAATGAAAGTGTAACCTTAAATCTCGACCTGGGAATGGTAGGGATTAAAGGAACCACGGTCATGACCATATACCTTTGCGAGCAAATACTTACCGCGTATATACATAAATACAGCTGATCAACCGAATCGAATTTAACCTCGTTGTCGCTGCATGGTCCATTAACACCTGGTCAGTGTTGAAATGATCCCAGAGTCCCACTGGATACGATAACCGTCTTAGTCAGTAAAATGTTCTAATTCCTGTGTGGTTCTTGAGGAACGCGGTTTATATTATGTCGTAAGGAGCGATCGTAATGGCGAAGCGTACTTTTTGTAACTGATAAACGTTGAGGGTGCGGGACTGCCAACCAGGTCAAGAACACGATGAGAGCTTTTGTTTCCTCCACTGTGTCCACAAGACACTCTTGAAAACCTTTAAACACATCTTAATGTCCCATAATGCCTTACGCCGTGCTATTAAAACGTAACGACCTAATATGAATGCAGAATAACTCAGGAACGCCCCGTCGTGAGCGAGTGTATGTCGTAAAAAACGCCGGCCATCGAATGTTTGCTCTGTCTCACCTGATCTGCGCCATTTTTGTTGGTACCCGACTTGATTTACAATGTTAATCATTGCTTTCAGACGTCGCCTGAGTGTGGCCGCAAGCTATTCTGGCGGGATTTATCTGTTTATCAACCACTTGCGTGGCTTTAGATTCTTCTATCACAAAATTCCGCCATTATGCGCCGATTGCTGGAGGTCATAAAGGGCAGTAACTAAAAACGCAAGTATTCAAATCAAATTGCAAGTGTAAAGATCCTGCAATAGCTCTCACTGGCTTCTATACACTGTAGTGCGCATGTTTCATCAACCCTTATCGTAATTCTGTTATGATTATTTATTATTATTATTATTATAATTATTATCTGAAAGAGACCTACAAATACGTGGCAGTGGTAACATTATACGGCATTGAAGACATGAGCGATGTAATTTTTAGATGTTCTTTCAACCAACGCAATTTATTACATGTGGCAGATAACTTTTTTTAAATATGAAAAATGTACATGAATTTTCTTTCTTTTCTTTTGTGCAATTTAAGCTAATCAACCAGGCTTGTTTCCCTTGCAATTTTGTAACGGACTTTTCAATGGAAAGATATTTAACACAAATTGGTGCATAAGGGGTTGTATTAGAGTGAATATACCTGTTTTAGATAAATGAACTTTCGTGAGTTGTTCTTAACTATTCGCATGACGGCATGAATAAATTTTTAGAGAGTAATAACAAATGTCCTGCCATTTAACAATTAAATTTATAGAAAAGTCTCGGTAAATAAAAACATGAATCTAAGTGATTGGCTTTCTTGACTTTGACCCCCCAACGACTTCAGACCATTCGCTATTAAATTAAAAACACTGTATTTTTTTTCCTGTACAATCCAGTGAATTCATCTTATGAATCTGACAGCATTATGCAGAAATGTGACCTTTCCTATCTGCAGCTGACGACCATCTTAAAATTTGTTCAATACGGCCAACACATATAGGTAGGCGCAACTGCTTCCATTTTTTTTTGGTAGACACAAAGTCAAACTCTTATTCTTACACTTTTAAGGTGTTCCTGTGCATGCACAAAAATGTCCTCGTTAAAGTTTATTTCACAAGAAATATAACCAGCTGTTCGCCTACCTTGTTTAAAGAACTAATGTGATTTATGACTTAATCTGCGAACATATTAATGATCTATTAAATCCCTGTTCAGAAAAAGTTCTTATAATGCCTCTGTGACGGATGTATGAACTTGTTTATCAATAAGCTGTCAGTAAGCAGAGTAAGTTGACAAACGGAAAAAGTAAATATGTAGCCTCAGGTGGTTGTTGCCTAAGTTTAAGTGTCATAAGTTGCAAAGCGCGTTTTACAAACCTCTAGTTCATCTAACATGCAACCAGGTGTCTTTTTTTAAATTGTTTGAATTATTTTGGCGGGCCCCCACATTTTATAAACACATGGATATAAAAAACGGACAATCTGTGTGCATTGGAATTTTCGTTTTCTAGTCTGATTTTTATGAAAGTTTCAAGGGATTATCTTCGCCAGATATCGAAAAAGACCAATTTAAAGAAAAGCACAAAAATAAAGTGACTTGACAAATCTGATGTGATTATAATGATTACAGTACTGGATGGTATTCCTGATGGATGTTCTGACTGCGGGGGCGATGTTGTAATGGTTAAGGTGCCGGTCTCATGGTCGAGAGATCGGGAGTTCAAACCCCAGGCAGACCCCCACCGTCCCAAGACCCTTGGACAAGGTCCTATATAACCGCATGTGTGCCTCTGTCCACCCAGCAGTAGAAATGGGTACCAGTAAATAGTGGGAAGGTAACCTGCGATGGACTAGCGTCCCATCCAGGACTTCTAAGTCGCTGTACGCCATACAGAAACCGGGATAAGCTCCGGCCTGATGAACCAGTAGGCTCGGGTGTAAAAGCCCAACACACTTTACCTATCCAATTCAACACGGCGAAAACATTTCGATGCTTGTTACTTTGCACAGCTATATGAATTGGCGTCATTAAACCTATATTCCATTAAATCAATTGCTTTGCAAAAACCCTTCCGTCCTATGGTACTGATAAATATAATGATAATCATTTAGAATTCCCCTCGCTCATACTTAAGAAGACATTGTTCACAGTGTATATTCTTTTCTTTTACTTATTTGGATAAAGATAAATTCATAATAAAGAATATAACTATAGATGCGATAATCAGTATTTAATACAAGCAGTGTGTTATTAACTTACCATACCATACTTTTCGCATTTGTTCCTTAGAAAGTCAATATATATATATATATATAATTATCTGATTCCTGGTGTCCCAGTGCTGTTTTCATAAGGATGAATCCCCGTTCCTCTACCCCTTCCTCTCCCTCCAAAACTGATATTTACTTCCTGTATGTCTTAAACTTACCATTTCTACATGATGCTCTTCAAACCACTTATTTCAAACTATTTAATTTAACGCCAAATAAATTTATATCGGGCTGTGTCCAAAACATTGTCATAGTAGGTGAACCTACCACACACAGTTTCTCTCACATCACCACGGGTTTACAGGCATCAGCGTTGAGCTCACCGTTGGCCCTTCCCATCAGTAACGAGGATTATTCGTTCAGGAATAATCGACAGGTATAGCTGTTACATGAGCAGGCCCGTAAAGCAGGTAAAAAAATCCTTTTAAAATCTTCTGCATATGCATGTCACTAAAACACAAGCTGTTTTATGCGAGCAGATCGGAATCTAATTAACATAAGGTCTGGTTGGTGCACTTCAGACTGTCAGTGAAGTAGCGCGACCCGAACTGATCAAATTAAAATTCTCTACCATGCACGTACTCTGGATGAGGACTAGCATTTATCGTTGGTGACATGGCAACAGCAAATAGTTACCTGCCGTAAAGAGCGAATAAAACTCCGGTGAGGTGGTCCACGCTGGTCTGCGGCTCAACAAAACAGTCTGGTACCGGTTCTTTACGACCCGCCGGCCGGAATCGAAAATCTGATCTCCGAGATATTTGCCGAGGAAAGGAGTGTCCACATGAAAGGACATTTTCACATACGCCGGCTACATTTAATAGCACTAAACGTGGTCTCTTGACCCCCTTTGCCCATACGTGTACATATATACACCAATCGAGTCGTAAACGAACTAGGTATCATCATAAAATAAAACTTAATCTCTTGATCCATGTATTGACATATTTGCCAATCTAGTTGTCTGTTTATATATTCATTTATTTACCAATCTATAAGAATATTTATTTATATTGCGCACATATCCATATATCGTGCTGATGACGGTTTACGCAAAGAAAAAGCTTATTAAAACAAATATTTCATTCGATGAGGCACAAGTGTGAAATATGAGAAAACACAAGAAAATGACAACATGAAATGGCAAGTCTATTTGCAAAATGGAGTCCTTTACATGGTACTGTCTTTATCTTTCCTTTAAAATTAGCACTGATGCTGACAGTTTTACATCACAGGAAAGGCCGTACCAGAGAACTGTTTCCAAACTCGAAAATGCTCTATTTTCATAAATAGTAAGTTTGGAAGCAAGCACTTTAATAAGAAATTTTGCATTTGAGCGGCGAGTTTTCTGTGTTGAGCTTGTCTAGAGGAGACATGGTGATATAAACAGGGTCAAGTAAGTGTGTATGGCCGATTTTATAGGGGTTGTGCTGGCTGTATATAGGATTCCAGTCCTCTTTGAAGTCAGAGAAAATGTGGATAATGACATATTATTTTCAGATCATATTCACTGTATCAAGGTTTAAGATTTGTCGTTTAAGAAAAAAGGTCGAAAAATTGTCCTATAATTCTTAAAAATCATCAGGAAAACATCCTGTTATCTTTATAAAAAGTTGCTGGGAATACTGCACACACACACACACACGCACACACACACACACACACACATATATATATATATATATATATATATATATGTATATATATGTATAGGCCTCCCACGCAAAGTCTCCTGCAGGGCCTCTATGAATCAGGCGCTGAATCATATCTGGTTTTAACGCGGCAATAAATAGTTTTTGGACTTTAGCTTAAATTCATAGAACACACATAAACAATAAAAGACATTTAAGATGTGATGTCAGGGATTTATCGAAAATTCAAATAAGATTAAACCGTATGTAACCTCTAGTTCGGGTTCTTTATTCAGAATATTTCTTGCCGTGTATAACCATAAAGTGTAGTATATTTTAACGTGCAAATGAACTCTATTAGTGCAGTTGTAAATAAAAAATGTGCCACTGTAAATCTGGATCTGACAGAAACCCGTTTTTATGGTCATGAGCAATTAATCGAATTTAATGGGTCATTCTTAGCAAAAGCTAAAACACCATTAAATTGACTGTGGCAAACGTTTGAGAACATTATGTTTTATTTATGTAATGTTAAAATAGATTTTTTACAAATTCCTTTCACAATTAATCCGTAATATTCATGTTATATATAAAAAAGCTATATATACAGACTCCAGATTATCCCGGTAATGGTTCGACCTTAAAAATAAAAGGCCTCTGTCTCTGATGACCTTGGTCCTTGGCTTTCTAATGCTTTATAGGTGAGCGTTTCAAATCTATAGGCCATATACCTTACTTCTGTAAACGAGGAACGCTATATTGCAAGTATGTGCACTTCTACAATTTCCATAAATACACCTTGCCAAAAATGATCTTATCATGCATAACTTGAAAAATAGGGAATATAGGGGGGGGGGGGGGTTAACCGATTTTTACAAAGTGACTACTTCTTAATGAATAAGAGGTACTTACATATATATTTTAACGACGTACGAAAGGCTTTCTACTTCAGACGGCCTTGCTCAAAACCGAATTTGGCGCCGACGGGGAACGCGTCCCGGCATGCCCTACTCCTGCCGTATGACCCGGCCACCCGACTCTATTTAAATCTCGTGTGAGTGTGACATTACCACTGTTTATGAGGACATTTAATACTTGTGTCTAGGAGTTCATCCAAAAGGCGGGTATAGCAAGGCAACTGTAAAAGTTTCACAATACTTTGTACATAACCACGGACTGTCTGGTTACCTCATGCAGTTATATATAGCTGGTTTTAATAAATCGGTGCTCCTCTATAGATAACTCACACACGCGCGCATGCATGTGCGCAATGCGAATGCACACACATGCACAACTCTCCCATGCAAATATGAGCATTTGTATCCAAATCCCAAACATTTTACATCGTGAAAAAAATCCATTTCTTTCACACCCAGGACTGTGCCATTTTTATAAGTTTATTTAGAAAAATTAAAAATATGCCAAATAGATATTCAGCGGTGATCCCGGCAGGTCGGATCCACGCTACAACATTAACTATACATCAAAGCACTGAATCAATTTGTTTGTCCCTATTGCAATTAGTTTATCTTTATTTCTTACAAAGGCTTAATAATATTTCATATAATTGTTTTACAGGAGTTTTTAAACCCGTTACTCAGAATTCTTCGTTTTTCATTTTACACTTGATTTTGTAATTAAATATAGACAAAGCTGTTACTGATATAGTTTCTTCTACATACTTTAAATATTCACCTTCCTGTTCAAATCCCATAACAATGGTTCTCTAATCTAGTTTATACTGAAAACATGTATTAAAATATTGCCATATGTGTCTTACTATAAGACGCGAGCTAGCGCTAGAACTAAATAAGCGTACGATGAAGTATTATACCTTTACTTTAATATGTCTCGCAGTAACCGAGATCTTAATATCTCATTTTGCACTACAACTAATATGATAATAAAAAATTAAACTGCATATGATAACACTATAAGGTCTTAAAATTAATTTTTGCTGCTTCATAAAATGCTATTTCTGATTCCTTATATTATAGGACTAAATCAGTGATATATATGTGGTAGGGAGTATGTTTGTCTGCAGATCAAGGGATTTTAGGTTAATTCATATTAAATAAGATTTATATATATCCAGTGACTACCCATTTAACTTTGTTAACACTTATATATCTATTTTATTTTAATATTATTCGGTTGATCAATTGAAAGATTAAGTAACAAAGATTGAAAATGCATAGGTATATTTAACTAGAATGAAACATAAGTCATGCCATAAGAACTTAGTTTTTAAAAATTATGAGTTAACTTATGAATTATCAGTTATATAAATTGAGACATATATGACTTATGGGACATATGTGCCAATATAACTTATTCCTTCACGAATATATATATATATATATATATATGTATATATATATATATATATATATATATATATATATATATATATTACACAGTGAAACTTCGTTGTGTCGAACTCGGTTAACTCGAATTCCCGCATGTGTCGAAGTCGAATGTCGGGTCCCTGCAAAAAAACAGTTAAAACCTTATTAATTTAACATTGTTTTGTTGGTCCCGTGCTAATATATCTATCGATTAACTCGAAGTCATGTTTGGATAACAGTTGTGCACAGTCCGTCAATCATGATTGGGCCGTGATGACCAGTCATAATTAATTAATACCGACAAGGCGATTGGTCTGTCGCTCGACTCCAGGTAATGCCGCTTTAATGTTTTGACAACAGTTGTGCACAGTCAAACAACCATACCTACGGCCGCGTTGACCAGTTACATAAATAATACCGGCTAGGATCTTACTCAACAAGCGCGATTGCTTACATACCTAGTCCGTTGTTTACCTATTTGGCCAATTAGTCACTCCCGATCATGCCTTTCTTCTCTCGCCGACAAAGCATTAAAGAGAAGTTATTGATAAACGAAACATAATCAATCCTTCCCTTTGATGTGTCGTTATATCTAAGGGTAAACATACAGGACTCTATATGAAGGGAGGAAGATGAGATCTATATCAGACTGACTCTTATTTACTATACAGTGTATACGTTATAATGTATTACAGCTTCAATTTATATTGTTCGTGTCCTGTTTGCTATGGGGTCGCGGCCTGCTAAGCGTAAGCTTGATGTAAAGACCATATAAATCTCGCTGAATCTCTCTTTCTTTCTCTCTATCTTTCTCACCACACACACTATTTTTCTGTTTCAGTTTGAAATTCTATAACGCTTAAAGATATCGTCTCAACAAATTAAAAGAAAGGAAAGATATAATTTGAAGAAAGCTTAGGGATTCACGCAAACATTTGTGAGAACTTTATAATATAAGCCCTATACATGTGCAGTATTTATCGATAATAATCACGGCTGAAGAAAGTTAAATATAATGAACACCGGTTGTCTCGAAGTCCGGTTGTGTCGAAGTAAATTCACCAGTCCCTTCGACTTCGACACAACGAGGTTTCATTGTATATATAAAACGAGGGTTTGTTATGTGCATAGATTTCATCCAGAACAGAGACTGGGCCCTGATGTGATTGGCTGGTGCAAAGTGTGACGTCACAGGCAAAATTTAGAAATGTCTTAAATCTAGCAATACATGTTTTTATTCTTCTCTGAAAATTTGGGGCTGTCAGTGTCAGAATTACTAAGCTTTTGATAAGATATAGAATTTTTAGTCTCAGGGGATATCCCTGTGTGTGACGTCACTGCCGTGTGGACGGTGCTCGTTAATGTGCCAACAGTTTTTGAACAAATCACATAACCTCATGTTTTTTGGGGAAAAATAGATAGAAGAAATGTTTTTCCTCCAGTAATTAGGATCATTTTATGTAAACTCTATATTAATATGTTTCTCATAGACAATTGTGTTATATGATAATACAATGAGATTTGGAATACGTGTGCTTGACATAACCTATATATATATATATATATATATATATATATATATATATATATATATACAACCACCCACCACAATTTCAAGTTGGCGTACTATGATATTCCCTCAGACGAGCGAGCCACATATTAAGCGCGACAACTTAATTCGGTTGTAAATATAAAGTATAACTTATAAAATATAACGTTATACATAGCAATATAAAGTAGTTTAAGCTTTATAGATAGTAAATAGGTAAGATAATAAGTTAGGTCAGGGCTGTATCTACATTTGTTAGCAATCATTGTGTTTCACCGATACGACTATACAGCATGCAAAGCATATCAGTAACTGTATCGACGAGGCGTATATATGTATCGATATATCGATATATATATATTGATACAGCCCTAGTCAGCTATAGGCGTACAGTTAGTTATGTGGAGTGTGGCTTAAGGGTTAGGACGCTTTTTTTTCTTTTTACAAAAACGTTCACCCTGAAGGCAAATCGTGTTGATGAATGGCATACAGTCTACGTAAGGAGCGACTGGTCAAATAATTATCATCATGTTTTTGTGCGAAATAAACGCTCAGCATATACATCCAGGGGTCTTTGAGGTTAATAAACTCATTTTGCGGATAAATATTTTTTTAGTTATTTGCTTGCTGTAAATCGAAGATTTCTGCAAACAGTTTGGTTAGTTACATATGTCTGTTTGTTGCTTGCCGGAAATCGAAGATTTCTAAGCATGTTGGTCAGTTGGGTATGTCTGTTTAATTGTGTTTGTACCCACTCTACTGGGCACAATGTTGAAGCAATCGATTTGAAACTTACAGGGTTAATGAAAAACTGAAAGTCCTGGAAGCCTGTGGATTTTGGCCAATATAGGTCAAAGGTCAAAGTCATCGAAAAACATCGAAATTTTATTTTTGTCATAACTTCGTCCAAAACAGGTCTTTCTACAAAAACTATAGCTCATTTTGTTTCTCTATGCTTTTCACATGGGGTGGATTGCATTGTCAACTGTCATCTCGGATGTGTCAGTGAGTGTGTCTGTTTGTATGTTGTTGTCAATTCGCCATCCTGTTTGTTCTTTCGTCTGACATATGGCATTCCACAGGCCAATGTTTTTAGCAATCCCTTTGAATCTTATACTGGTGACAGAACCCATGAAGTTTTAAAAGTTTTCTGTCTTTTAATGTCAATAGGTCAAAGGTCAAGGTCAATGTCATAAAACAACACAAAATCTTTTTTTTCATATTTATTGTATCCGCATAAACTGTAGCTCCTTACATTTGCAATGCCATGGCCTTTCTTCTGATATGTAGCTGTCTCAATCTGCTGTCACCATGGTTGCGCGTATTTGGGGAAAAATTCATGATATTTTAAAAATATGGGGTCTCATTTTTCTGACTTTGTCAGTTTTAAAGCTAGAGAGGTCTATTGTTCTGCTTCAGACAGCATTGGGTCAGTTTTACTCGGTTTTGAACAAATTCTCGTGAAATCTCGTACCTTTTCGCGTCAAACGAGACATTACGAGACTTCCCTTTTTTTAGCTCTACAGGCCACCATTCTCAAGCAATCGCTCTAAAAAAAATGTATTGTTGATGGGAAAACAAAACTATTATAAGCTTTCGGTTTTAAGCTTAGATTGGTCATATTTAAGCTCAAGGTCACCGAAAAGCCCGAAAATATTATTTTGCTCATAACTTCGTCCAATATTGTCCTATCTTAACAAACTAAAGCTCATTTTATTTGTCTTTGCATTTCCTATTATGAAGTCTGATTAACTGTCTACAAGGTTGTGTCAGTCTGTCAGCATGTCTGTCTGTTCGTCAGCTGTCGTCAATTTCTCCTGCCTGCTTGAGTTTTGGTCTGACATATGTAGTCCACATTGTTTTAGCAATTATTTTGAAAGGCATACAGTTAAAAGAAAATAAGGAAACATGTTCTGTTTGTTTGTCTGTTAGTCCTTGACTTTTCAATATCAGGATAGATACATAAAACTGTTAGTGATATATGCTTTCTCCCAAAACACTGCTCATTCAAACTACTGTTTTCACTTGTTCCCCTTCCAACCGTCTCTCTGTTAAATTTAAACTATCGGCAAGCGTTCGAACTTTCGTCATCATGTCGGTCAGTTAATTTTCGTATGTCTGTCTTTCTGTCTGTCCGATTATTGCCTGCCTGAATCATAAATTTCGGCAAGTATGTTGGTCAGTTCCGTATGTTTGTTTGTTTGGATGATTTTTTTTTGTCTGCGCGCTACCGGCCACAACTTTTGTGCAATGGCTCTAAAACTTATAGATTTAGGGTATATTTGATTTTCCTCGGAGCCTATTGTTTTTGGTGATGATCTGTCAAAGGTCAAGTTCAGGGTCACAAAAAACCTAAAAACGGCTTTTTTCTTCATATCTTTGTCAAGAATGATTGTAGCCGTATAAACTCTAGCTCATTTTATTCGTCATGAAATTACCTTTTGCTTTAATGATAACTGCTTCATTCTGCCGTTACCATGGTTACGCATGTTTTTGCGAAAATTCATAAAAAATTCCAAATTTCAACACCTAATTTTGTAAGTTGTTTTTTTAAGCTGGAGAATTCTAGTTTCTTGAATAATGTAGAGTTTAATTAGTATTACGGGATTTTTTTTAAAGTCTCCAGAAATGATCACACGGAGGTGCTATACGTGATTTTTTTTTTGCAAGATTTAATTTATGATGGCCTAAAGACGCCAATCGCTTCAAGACTCAGGCATTATATGTTATACAGTTATATCCCAAAACAAATTCATTTTTGGAATATAGCCACCAGGGGGCGCTGTGCCTGAACCACTTTCAAAAATTATTTTTATCCTATAGCTTGAAAATTATCAAAAAAGGTCACATTTTTTAGTAATGGATCTGAAACTAGGGTCAATTGGCTTATTCCTGTGTACACTTGACCTCTTTACCATGGTGACCTTTTTAAGAGTAAAATTCTCGGTATTTACATCTTAGCTTTTGTAATTTTGTCATTTTTAGAGCTAGGAGAATTAGTGTAACAAGATTATATTCAAGTTTTGCGAAATTACTACAAGGGGGCGCTTCGAGAGATTTTTTCGAGATATCACTTAATGACGCCCAAAAGGCCTCAATTTTGCAGCAGTTATTTTGAAACCGATATATATTATGTTTTACCCAGCCGCCTATTGTTTTTGGTCAATATAGGTCAAAGGTCAAGGTCATCAAAAACATAAAATTTTTATTTTCGTCATAACTTCGGCAATATTTGACATATCTTCACAAACTTAAGCTCAATTGTTTCCTCTCGGACTTCTTCATAACCTGGTTTAGTCTGATCTCAATCCTGTGTCATTTTGTCTGTATGTCTGTCTGTTTGTCAGTTGTCCTCAATTTCGCCTGCTTGCTGGTTCTTGCATCTTAAAATTAGCAATCTACAGGCCACAGTTTTGCAGGAATCCTTTTACAATGGGTACATCTGATGTCCTACATTAATATCTCGAAAACGATTTTTTTTATTTTAGAAAAAATAGCCGCTGGGGGCGCTGCACTCGAAACAATACTATATCTAAAACTATAAAAAATATAAAACTATAAACCTTACCTACATAAACTATAGCTAATTTTGTTTCTCTTCACCTCCTCCATACACTCTAGTTATCTGTTATGTCAGATGTGTCACTTTGTCAGTATGTCTGTTTGTTTGTCATGATCAGTAGTCCTTTATTTTGCCCTTTTGTTCGTTCTTGAGCCTCACAATTAGCATTCTACAGGAGACAGTTTTGCAAAACTCCTTTTGAAACTGGTTCACCTTTTGCCTTATACTTATATCTCGAAAGTGAATTTTTATTTTCGGAAAATAGCCGCTTGGGGCGCTGCACTCGAAACACTACAATATAATTTTTTGGCCATATCTCAAAAACTATAAACCTTACCAACATTAAATATATCTTATTTTGTCTCTCCTCGCCTTTTCCATCAGATTTATATCTTGTCATCTTTTATTTAAGATGTGTCACTTTGTCAGTATGTCTGTCTGTTTGTCAGTTGTCCTCAATTTCCGTTCTTGCTGTTCCTTTTGCTTGACAATTTTTATTTAACAAGTCCTAGGTTTGCAAGAATCACTTTGTTACTTACACGTATCGTATAACGGGAAGATTTCTGGAAGCCGTATGTGAATTATTTAAATAGGTCCCCGTTCAAGGTCAATTTCTTAAAATATTCAAAAAAATATTTTCCTCATAACTTTGTAGTATTGGTCCTATTCTCACAATATTTAGATAATTTTCTTCCTCGTCGTCTTCTCCATGACCTTGTCTAGTCAATTTCCACCTTGAGTCACATTGTCAGTATGACTGTCTGTTTGTCAGTTGTCCTCTATTTCGCCTTCATGCTTGCTCTTCTGTTTAATATTTAACATTCTAAGAAGCCACAGTTTTGCAGGAATTACTGCGTAACTTACACATATCGTATATCGGGACGAATTCTTGAAGCTGTATGTGTATTTTTAATAGCTCGAAGTTCAAGGTCAAAGTCACCAAAACACATAAAAAAATTTATTTTGATCATAACTTTGTCAATAATGGGCCTATGTTAAAAAGTGTACCTCATTTTCTTCTACTTCGTCATTGCTCAATCAGTTGACTGCTTCCACATCATTTCAGGCAAGCGGTCGACCTATATGGTCGTCTAGTTTTTTTTTTGTTTCCTTACCCTGACTTTTTACTCTATTTCAGATTCTTATCTTAATGCCCGATATTGAATGTGGTATAGAGTATGAATTTTGTACAGCCTTAGTTTATCTTTAGAAACTGAACTGTTCTGGATGAATGGTCAAGTACATGTCCAGGTTTGCATTGTTCTATTAATCATGAAGTATGCTTCTCTATCCAGAAGTAATATTTATGCAATAAGCTACATCATATGAATTTTCTAACTGATATAGACTGATGCATGATGTGATCACATTTACAGTCACTAATTCATTCTAAGTAGGAACATGTACGTTAAATCACATTTTAATAAATTTGTTATTATATTGGTCAAATTAAATTATATGTATCATATTATTTTATCCCTGGGGCTATAGATAGACCTGCAACAGGTCGTGGAATAATTTTTTCTTTCATTTTTTTTCTCACGTTTATCAATGTTCAGTGATCATTTTATAATTTGTGTATTGGCTCCTTCTGTGGGGGAAAATAGTTTACATTCTTTCTCCAGGGGGCCCACTATCACTTAGGGGTAAGGACGTCATGAGAATCCTCTAGAATCCTATAATTGAGAACAAAGACGCCACCTGTAGTGATAATTGTAAATTACTGGAACTGGTCGTGGCAGCAACAGGGCAGCTGGACATAGGGTCAACAGAGTAGCAGAATATGGGTTGCTTTACTTGGGGTACATTTATGTAAAACAGAAACAGACATAATTATAGGGACCTACGCAGCTCTAGGCTATAGACACCTATCACTGAACTGTAAAAAATGGAGGGACAGTAAATAGTAAATGCAAGCGGCCTTGGGTTATAGAGAGAGAGAGGGCCATTATACAACTGGCTCTTAGACTTTATCTTGTTCCGATATACATGTAACGAATGTACTTTTATATAACGAAAAAAATATGCACTCGCGTTAACAGTATATTGAATCCAAGTATGACATGTAGGGTTAACATTAAATGCATTTGTTACAATGTGTACAGCAAACTGTAAACTGAAAGTTTATAATCCTGCAACATGTGACGTCGGAATAAGTATAATTTCAGGGCATATCTTCTGGAGTGTCAAAATTAATGGACTCTAATAGAAGCATGGAGTAGTCTTTTGTCCTAAAACACTGACACCCTTATTTTTCTATATATCTTCAAGTGTCGGTCATTTATTAAACGTCTGTTTCATCAACCACCCATCACCCTTGTCAATGACGTTTACTCAAACACTGTCCATTTTGTTTTGTAATTTTATACGCTAAAGGAGTGACCCATATCCAGCACACGTTACTGCATGGAGTTCTATTACTCTTCTTGCTCAGATGGTTCACATTGTTATCATTCTTTGACCACATTGGCTTATTACTTGGATATGGAACAAGCTTTTTCGTTAAAGTTGCTAATTTTTTTGCACATATATACTAAGCCCTGTAAATTTATCCAATGACAATCATGCAAACATCAAATACAATTGTCCAGATCTTATTCATTCAATTTCAGCCAATCATCACACGAGTATGAGTAAATTCTCTGTTCGATATTTATATCAATTTATCCTGTTATGCACGAATTAAAATATTATCTTTATTTGGTGGGTCATGTTAATTTATTTATAAAGTACATGTTACGTCTTGGCATCGCACACCTGGGCATAAATAACGAATCGATCCATTATTTTGCACCAAACACCCCACAACTGATCATGATTCGATCGTCTGCTCATTATATGTGCAAATTATAGTAAATTATTTATTAACTGTAGACAACTTAATTGGATGCAGACAAACCATTAAATCACACTGAATAAATGCTCCCAAATAACATTAATTCTTTTTTATTTTCCAATCAGTATCGCTATTCAAATTTGGAATATATATATTTGTTTATGCAAATTATTTAAAAAATAAAGGAATATGTAAAATTTGCTTTAAAAATGAATAACAACCCATATAACGGCTAATTAGTGAAATGATAAGTGAACATTTAATTAGCAGTATAGTGTAATAATAAGCAGCTGTTTAAGTTATAATGTTCTTATGAAAAGGCGACTACCTTTAATCTCATTTTCTCATTATATATGCAAATTAGCTAATTGTTTATTTACTTACCAACTCAAGGGAAAGACCAGTTACCTAATTAAGCAGATATTTAATCCATTTAAAACATATTTCTAAATTACATTCAATTTAAGAAAATCCATGCAATCAGTATCGCTATTCCCATTGGAAATATGAAGTCAAATGATCATATATATGAAAATTAGTTAATACATGACCCAAATTTGTAAATTAGCTTAAAAATGAAAACCATTTTTTTACATTATTACATTTAATAAGTGATCTCTTAGTGATTACCCGCTGATTAAACTTTTACAAGAGACACCGCACTGTATAAAAACTTATGGAAACATACACGACTTATTGCTTTTTTTCATGATATATATTTATATGGGTAATATATTATTAAAACTTGGGCCTAATGAAAATCTGCCATTTAAATCTTTAATGATAAGTACCGATAGGGAGATATATGTGAAGTTAATTTTACATGATACAGAAAATCTATACGTAATATTATATAAACATATCTTTATATACAAAGATTATATAGTAGGCCTAATTAGTATTCACAAAAAAAGGAGTATTATATATTATATACCATTAAAATACTGACTTGATTAATATTTATCGACGTAAGGAATTTGCCCATAAAAACGATATATTTAAGTAGCATCCGATAAATACATAATAGATGTCTGGCTGGCTTTGACATTAAGCTGGTCTTGGTAAGTGCTATAAACGGCAAAACCCATCAATATACTCAGGCTGAGACAGGTGGGGTTAATTGTATGGACTGACGTCTTCTACTGTCACAACACACAGCGCAGAATCCGATTCACAAGAGTACTCTGATGGTTACTTTTTTTTTGCCTTGGAATCTATGGCCCACAATGCACCTGGGTTTATACATACACAGATGGCGTAGGTATAAATGTTGTGAAATGGGTAATGAAGTCGGTTTAAATATATTGGATAAAGATAGTTTCAAGACAAATTACATGAACATGGGTGTTTTTCTGGTAAGGACTTCACGGATTAAGTTATTTTTTGTAAGCATGCGCGTGTGAAAAGTTAAAAGATTCGAATGTGTTTCCTTGAAATGTTTATTTTCCTTAAAACAAATTATTTTAAAGTTTGTCGGTTGAGACAATTAGTTCCGTAGCTGAATGAAAGGCTACGTTTCAGCTGCATTTAATTGCCACCACCAGGTTGGTATGCGTTCATCCCAATGCGTGCATATGTGTGTGCGTTTGTGTTTCTTCACAACATAACTGACGCAATCTTGAACGGAACCAAATTATCAGAGCATTTGGAAAATGGGCTAATGAAGAACTTATTTAATTTTGGTGTGGAATCGGAACATTATCCGGACGCAGGAACTTCATTAAAGAATATTCACAAATTTAACGGTCACTTTAACACGACCGAACCGAACCTGGTAACAGGGGCCGAATAAGTGAATGCAAACATGGTTTTTGACCCCCCCCCCACACACACACACAAACATGGCAGAGGCTGCTTGCATTCCTGAAATATCTTGATAGCCCGTCAAAGTCGGTTTCCACATTATTAAGAGTAATCTGTGAACATGTTTGATTTGAAATAACATTGTATGAAGAATGTATTTTTAGTCACAGAAAAAAAAAATCCTAGTATCGTACCTAAAATAGACCGGGATGCTTATGTTTTTTTTTTTACCATATCGGAAGGCCACCTCCAGCTCTATACTTATATCAAGAATCAAAATATACAGCATAAAAAAACATGGCAAGTTGACATGTAGCGAACGCATTAAACAATAAAACTGTAGAAGACTATAACCTAATAAAGCTCTGAATTGCCTCCGTTTTGTGTGTATATACATATAACTTTAATTTGTAAAATTTATTCATCACGTTAATCCACCGTTAAATTAAATTAGACGACAAGCTAACCTTGCTCTTACGAAGGTAACGAGTCATTCAGATTTGTTGAATTAAGTTCTCTATCACATTTAACAAGTTCCAGATTTTATGTCAGAAAGGTATTAGACGCTTTTAGACTTAATAGCCCCAAATGTCCGTTCACTTAAACAATTACACATACACACAAATATATATATATATATATATATATATATATATATAGTCAATGTAATCATCCCCCTGCTATTCAGAGAATAATATTTATGTATTTGATATATATATAAATAAATAGAATCATAGACTTTGGTTCCATTTCTAAGTTTACTCTGTAATATAATACATCTAAACCTGGTTTAGAATAAACCTATCCTGGAAACATAATACCTTATTTTTTAAAATACATAATTGTAATATATATTTGAAATTATAACACAGACATTTAAATGAATATATATATATATATATATATATATATATATATATATCATAATATATACAATGAACATCAAGCTTTGATGGCAACCCGATGTACTCAGATATAGAGATGACGCACATAAACAGTTCGAATGCAGTCTCACTCTTTGACTCAGAGTGTCAGCAAGACGAAGCAAAACGAATAACGATTAACCATGTGCATGGAACCGACAAAATCAGGAGGCTTCAGCCAGTTAAGAAACAACATGGCATACGGTGTGATGACAGAAATGCTTGTGCTTATTTTGTCAATTCATCTCATTTCATGTCCCAGACACAGAGATCCAGCCGTCTCAGAAATAAAGAAGCCATGGACTCATTCATGTTTTCTCTCCTCTCCTCTACCCTCTTCCTCCCCCATTCCTTTTCATTCTCCTCTCCCTCCCTTCAAACTTTTTCTTCCCTTTTTGTTTTCTTTGCTCCCCTGCTGTCCTCCCCCTCCTCACTTTACTCCCCTCTTCACTCTTTCCCCTTTCCTACTCCCTCCTCTCCTCCCCCGTCCATTCCCCTCCTCCCCTCTTCCTCCATCCTCTCTTCTCCCCTCCCTCTTTCTCCCTTCCTCTCCTCCCCTCTTCCTCCATCCTCTCTTCTCCCCTCCCTCTTTCTCCCTTCCTCTCCTCCCCTCTCCTATTCGCCCCTCCTTTCGTTTCCTTTCCTCTTCCCTCCTCTCCTCCCCTCTCCTATTCGCCACCTCCTTTCTCCCCTTTCCTCTTCCCTCCTCTCCTCCCCTTTCCTATTCGCCCCCTCCTTTCTCCCCTTTCCTCTTCCCTCCTCTCCTCCCCTCTCCTATTTGCCCCCTCCTTTCTCCCCTTTCCTCTTCCCTCCTCTCCTCCCCTCTCCTATTTGCCCCCTCCTTTCTCCCCTTTCCTCTTCCCTCCTCTCCTCCCCTCTCCTATTCGCCCCCTCCTTTCTCCCCTTTCCTCTTCCCTCCTCTCCTCCCCTCTCCTATTCGCCCCCTCCTTTCTCCCCTTTCCTCTTCCCTTCTCTCCTTCCCTCTCCTATTGGCCCCCTCCTTTCTCCCCTTTCCTCTTCCCTCCTCTCCTCCCCTCTCCTATTCGCCCCCTCCTTTCTCCCCTTTCCTCTTCCCTCCTCTCCTCCCCTCTCCTATTCGCCCCCTCCTTTCTCCCCTTTCCTCTTCCATCCTCTCCTCCCCTCTCCTATTTGCCCCCTCCTTTCTCCCCTTTCCTCTTCCCTCCTCTCCTCCCCTCTCCTATTTGCCCCCTCCTTTCTCCCCTTTCCTCTTCCCTCCTCTCCTCCTCTCTCCTATTCGCCACCTCCTTTCTCCCCTTTCCTCTTCCCTCCTCTCCTCCCCTCTCCTATTCGCCACCTCCTTTCTCCCCTTTCCTCTTCCCTCCTCTCCTCCCCTCTCCTATTCGCCCCCTCCTTTCTCCCCTTTCCTCTTCCCTCCTCTCCTCCCCTCTCCTATTTGCCCCCTCCTTTCTCCCCTTTCCTCTTCCCTCCTCTCCTCCCCTCTCCTATTCGCCCCCTCCTTTCTCCCCTTTCCTCTTCCCTCCTCTCCTCCCCTCTCCTATTCGCCCCCTCCTTTCTCCCCTTTCCTCTTCCCTCCTCTCCTCCCCTCTCCTATTGGCCCCCTCCTTTCTCCCCTTTCCTCTTCCCTCCTCTCCTCCCCTCTCCTATTGGCCCCCTCCTTTCTCCCCTTTCCTCTTCCCTCCTCTCCTCCCCTCTCCTATTGGCCCCCTCCCTTCTTCTACTTTCCTCTTCCATCCTCTCCTCTTATTCTGTCCTCTTTTCTTTGCTCTCCTCCTGTCTTCTGCTTTCCTCCCCTCATCCCTCCTCTCCATTCCCTCTGCCTGTTTCTCAGAGACACACAATAAAGAACCTCTTCAACCTCCTTCTTTAACATTTTAAATCACATTGATGTCTGACGAGGTTTTGCCTGAATGTAGAAGCTGTATATATGAACCAGATATATTAAATTTGAAGAGTACATCTGTGCTGAGTCACAGGTATCATGCAAACCATGATCCGAATGTCACCCAATAACAGGTTCCCGACTGTAAATATGCATGACAGTCTCGTATTTTGAATACATGGCAAACAGCAGACGCATTATTTCACGGTGGTCAAAATGACTATGAACTTTGAATATTGTGTTCATTTGATCGAACATGCATGCAGCTTGACAAGTGGAAAACTGAGGCTACCCTGAAGCACTGAAGCATAAATGATACAATGAAACATGAAAGAAACAGCGTGATTATGAATAAACCTATATATCGTTTAAAGGGTCACTGTATATTTATCAGTGGGTAAATGAAATAAACTTGGGCATATTTAAATTATTTCACTCTGGGGGCGTCCAAAGTCTGTCGATTTCATCAAATTGATTTTACAGTTTTTTTTTAAATTTCTACTGCAACTCGAGCATACGAGGTAGACATTTTGACTCCTGCCAAAGCTTCAGCGTCCAAGGACATAATCGCGACTTCTACCACCATTCCGTGTAAAGATACCGTGACAGTCAATCCGTCCGCTGCATCATGGAGATACAAAATATATTACGTCATTATGTCGGTGAAATGGGTCGGTACCAATTCTACATCTGGTTCTTGTTGACGATATCCAGGGTTCCGTTGGCCATCCATGTGATGGGTATTGTGTTCTATGCTGCCACCCCCGATCACTGGTGCGCGTACACACGTTATCCTGGAATAAACCTGACTGAGGAGCAGTGGAAAGAACTTTCGATCCCAGCCGTCAGAACAGGGGACGTGTTAAAATACAGCAGATGCACCAGATACTCTAGGCCAGGTATTGTGAATTTCAGCCAAAGTGACGCCAATAATATTCTTCGTGATCTAGCTAGTGGTAATTTTTCTGGTGAGGAATTCATACGACCATGCGATTCGTGGGAATATGACCACACCACATCGGTCAGAAGTTCACTGGTCACCGAGGTAGGTCAGGTGGGGTGTCACGTGGACACTCAAGCCTTCAAAGCCCAACCTCAGCAGACATCTTTTCCTTCAGACATTTAAAGACATCTCTTTAAGCATTTTATTGAAAACATATTTCATGCTAGTGAAAGGGTACGCAGAAATATACACCATCACTATGCCTTCATTGTCCGCCACATAAAGTCTAATGCTCTTGATATATTTGACTTTTGATATATATATATATATATATATATATATATATATATATATATATATATATATATATATATATATATATATGGGTGAGGTATATTCATATATATGTATGCAATTATTTATATTTTTTTATATATGCACGCTTTATGGAACACTCTTAAGAAAGTGTAACATAGGGACCAAGAGGAATAAAGCGAGTCCATAATTCAACAGTCATCTGACACAATTCTGTTCGAGCTACACGACGTACATTTTTTTTAAATGATGTACAGAGCCTCGTTATTCTTATTATATACTGGTTTTCATCATTTTTGTTCGGTATATTGAGGCTTCACGGTAATTCATAACATGATCTTATATTAAGATGGATCTTTGGGTAATTGAGCGTAAATTTAAGTTTTATAAATATGAAAGGACACCGGCTAAATAAAATTCAGGGGGGAAAAATCCATGTTCGCATCAAGAGGTTTTTGTGTTTAGGGGCCCAGGAAATTTGCTTTCATATTTCTTAAGCCGTGCATGATATTTCAGTGGGATATGGTCTGTGATCGCGCATGGATGAAGTCCCTTTTGTTCTCCTTGTATATGGCCAGTTGGATGTTGTCCGGACAGCTGGTCGGTTACGCATCAGATAGGTTCGAGTCTTTATACAGTGAATGCTCGCTAATACGACCAAGGTGGTCATATAAGTAGAAGGTTTTTATGATGATGTACATAAGTCCGGGACCATAAGGTGCTCGTCTTAGCGGGGGTGGGTGGTCGTTATAGCGGGTTGGTCGACAGGCGAGATTTCTTGTTTTATGTATTATCCCTGCAAATGATGCAATAAAAATATTAGAGAAACATACTCAATAGTATAAAGACATTTTAAGACCCGGAATTGAGTTACAAAATCTGTAAATCCTGTGCATAGATAATCATATAATTTTCAACCAGTACCAGGTCGTATCAATAATTTCTTTCTTGGGCAGTTTTATATTTTGTCATTTCTAAAATCGATCACCCAAAAGTGTCAATTATTCCGTAGCAATGTAAATCAAATATATTTTTAAGAGAGAAAAAATTTAAATATAATTCAAGACCTTCTTGTAATCTGTTTCTGTACCGTTTTTACACTTAAACATTCTTTATCTGATTCATTGACCTATTTGGTTGAACAATTGTATATAATGAACGTTCACTTATAAATATTCCGAAAAAGTGCATATTTTGAAATAAATAATATCTGTGTAAGCAGTAAAGAAAACCCCGGCCTCAACCATAGCCTTATTTGCATGAACTCTGTCTCTTGTAAACAAAAACATTTAATTTCATACAGTTATATATATGAAATTAAAGAAAAAGTGTATATTTACACAATACAGATCTTCAAAATGTTTAATCTTGCCGCCAGATGGGGCCGTCGTCTTCTGCTTCGCGTGCTAGCCGTTGGTGTCGTCGTTGCCGGGAACGTGCTGCCGTTTTGCAACAACTACATTGCCTTCCTGGTTTTCCGTTTCATTCTGGCCTCGGCAGCAGGAAACTATGGCAACATCAATTATGCATTAAGTAAATACAGAGCATTAGAGCTTGATAGTATACAGGATAAATAATTAGTCAAAGGGATAATATTTTATAAGTGATGCATTCAATATGACGCACTAAATATACTGTAGAATTACCGTTTCTATTTATGTATAGTGTATTTATTATATATTTAAATAAAAATTTTGGCATTTCATAAACTGCCTATTTACATTTAGCTGAAATCACCTAATCTCTCTCTCTCTCTCTCTCTCTCTCTCTTTTCGCTCTCTCTCTCACTCTCTCTCTCTCTTTCTTTCTCTCTCTCTCTCTCTCTCTCTCTCTCTCTCTCTCTCTCTCTCTCTGTGATTATATGTAATGTCATAAAAATTTCATTTCGTAATGTAAAGAGGAATAGAAGGGGCACAAGCAGAAGGGGGAAAAACGCAGCCGAAACAAGTATTATATAACTGTTTATTAATCACATTATACAATTTAATGCAAATTTAATTTTGATATATTTTTACAGGTCTTGAGCCTATTGGCGACGGATGGCGCGCCTTATTTGCGAACCTTGCTGAGGTGTGCTGGGCGGTCAGTTACGCTGCGTTGGCCGGGGTGGGCTACTTGCTTCGTGACAGATTCATGTTTATGATCGTCTTATCAGTCCCCACTGTTCTGATGTTGATTCCGAACTGGTGAGGAACTTTTGAGTTAACACACAGTCTGTTTATCTCGGTTTTATATAACATGGTGTACTCGAAGATTAATGTGACATATAGGTTATATATATATGTGATATATATGTGATATATATAAATATATATATATATATATGTATATTAACAGAAAGGCTTCATCTTTTATTTATTGTCTCAACTATATATATATATATATATATATATATATATATATATATATATAATGTACATATTGTATATATAACAATCCCTTTCGACGTATTCGGATTTATTGAGTTAATGAATTTGTTAGTATAAAAATATAACTTCCTTCACATTATCGCACCTATTAATGAGGTAAAATCACCAAATTTTATGTAACATATTGTATGTAAATCCCATGACTTGGGTATCACAGGCTGATTCCTGAATCATTTCGGTGGCTCATAGCAAAAGGCCACTACAAGGAAGCCCAGCTGGCTATTCATAAAATGGCCAAAGTCAACCGCAGAAAGATTCCTGTCGGTGTCACTGTGACCGTGGAGCAGGTACAGATTATCTGTTTTTATTTTTAATGCAAAATAAATAGTTAAAGACACTGTTATTTATTAACCTCTGCACGATTATAAAATTATATGACCGACATGCCAGTGGTCTTTGCCACAGGCCCCTGGCGGCACCTGGCGTCTGTTGGAGAGACTATCGGCGCATTCGGTACAGAGAGCGCCATCTATACATCGGCTATCTGAACTGAAATAGCAGCGTCGGTTCCAGTGTGTTGGATTTCCAAATGCTTACGTGATACATTCTTATAAATATGTCTTTGCACAAAGCTTCTACAATATGCGTATGATGTGGCTCTGTTGGTGTGACAAAAGACTAAGAATATGCAAAATATATCGCCTGGTATGGTTAGTTTGTTATTGATGTGCTCACAGATGCGCAGGTTATTCTTGGACCGTAATGATTTTGAAATATTTTTATTTGTTTTCTACACGATCCCTCCATGATTTCTACATGGTGATTCCATGATGATTATGTTTCTGATAATCCGGAAACGATAAACAACCGAACAGGATATATTGTTTATGCATTTCATAAATTAGTGGTTCATGCTTCATAAATAAAATTATAATGAGATAAAAACCAGATTTATTTTACAACTTTGACAAGTATTTTAACTTTAAAAGATAACTTGTTAAACGATGCACACTACTATATTTCCAGGATGAAAAAAAGGCGTCGTCAAACTTGAGGGATTTATTCAGGAGCTCCGGTTTGAGAAGCATCACATTTATAATGGGCATTAATGGGTGAATTATATAAATATATATTTGTAAATTTATATTGTGGAAATACCTCGCTCCAAATCGTAAAATCAGGAAAGCGGAAAAGTACCCTAATTCATTTTTTAGTGTATGTTTAACTATACAACTTGCCACAAACATACAAAATAGAGTCAGCAAAAGTGCAACTTGTTTGATAATAATAATAATCATCATCATCATCATCATCATCATTACAGTAATCAAAATAATATTGCTAAATGGATGTTATTATTATTATTATTATTATTATTATTATTATTATTATTGCTACAAATCACATCGCAATGGCCTTATATACCACTACAAACAATAATAAAATAACATTTCTATAATTCCAGCATTGCAAACGGGATGCTTTACTATGCTATCTCTTGGAATATGTCAGATTACCACGGAAATCTGTACTTAAACGTTTTCTTTGCTGGTTTAGTTGAGGTTCCAGCTTACCTGTTAAACATTACCGTAGTGTCTAAGATTGGCAGGCAGCGTGGTATGATATGGTGTATGCTGCTCGCTGGTACGGCTGTACTTCTCTCGCTGGCTATTCCTGAGTGTAAGTATTCACTGACAAAGTCATTGTGACAACCTGTCTGTAATCGCCACACAGGGGCGCCATCTAGCAGCTGATGGTGTCAACATTGCTAGATGGTCCTCCTCGGTGGAGTTGGCACCGGTCTGCCGGTTATAGCTAACAATCCAATTGAGCTCTTCGCCCCACAATTCAGAAAAAAAAGAACCTGAAAACGCTAGAGCAGTTCCAGGTGTCTTTATCGAAACCGAAACGTTGCACAGAAGCGCCATTTAGATACTGCAGTTTATAAAGCATTATTGGCGCTTAAGAAGATTAAGATTTGTTTTTTTTAACATAAAAACAAACAGTCAGAGGATCTATATAGGTATGCTAACGCCAAAACGTTTTGAAATTTAAACATCAATCTGTATTTGACAAATGTCCTCACCGCTTAGTTCTATTTGGGAAAGGCTTCCTCTCCTAGTAGTGTAAACTCCGTTTCTAAATTCAGGAGTAGCGGGTATTAGCATAATTTTCTGTTCCTACGAACTAAAAGCTTTTAAATAAAATTGCAAAACACATAGAAAACTTTAACGTGAAATATCCATAAACGCATGTCTTGGCTATCGTTCTCTTGCACCCCTTGGTGAAAGAAATTCCTATAATCCATGCAATGCTCATAATGTTGGACATTTATACACCGTTCCTGAAAAAAAAGTATTTTTATTTAAAGATTGTGACAGTTAACGTTTGTCCCAATCGTTGAAATTGAACAGTTTGCATTCTGAAGGTGATGGCAATATAGCAAGTGTCATTTACGATTTGAATCAAAGTCACCGCACTCTTTTTTTTCAGCCGTGCCTGCTGCAAAAATTACGTTGATAATGATAGCCAAGTTCGCCATCACTATGGCCTTTGCCACTGGCTATCAGTATGGCGTAGAACTCTACCCGACCGTCATTCGCTCGAGTGGTCTGCACTGGTTTGTTAACGCCTGCCGACTTGGAAGCCTGACAGCGCCGTTTCTACCTCTAATCGTAAGTGTGACACAGAATCATTTTATATGGAGAGATAGGGCCTACTATGAGTCGTGGCAACAGTTAAAGGTAAACTGCCCTGCAATAACCATCCATCCTGTAGCACCGATATCACTGTACGCAGCATGGAATCTTATCATTAGTCTGCGAGCCAGAAATTTACAGGAATTAACACCAAAGAAAGTATTTGTGCAAATCATAAACGTAAATCCCTGCTGTATGGTAACCGTCGATATTTTCTGTGGCTCGTACGACTTGGTTGTTCATCACATAATCCTTAGGATATATATATGCCTGTATGCAGTCAGAAATTTAAATATTACGTGAAGGAAAATTAACAGTATACAGAGTTATAACCGAATCCTTTTCGTGCATGATGGGTGTATTTAGAAAATACATATAAATATTTACCCGATGGCCCGTTTTTATTTAAAGTGAAAACCTGCTTGAATTTAAGGCTGTTAGGCGAAATGAAAACACTTATTTGCTTATCAGGATTTTCTGTGTTTTTTTATCAATATAACACGTTCTTCAATTCTGAATAAATCTGATTCAGCGGACTCTTATATTAAGTCGGAGCTCGGAAAACTCGTAATATAGTCATCCGATTATCGGTTATCCGGATTTATTAAAAATTAAAATTTGTGTTTTACTGGTTCTTCCAAAGTACCAACAACCCACATATATATAACTGCCAAGTGAAGAATTGGGGTAACTGATGCAATGTCTTACAGGGAGGTGTATGGCCTGACGTCATCTGTGCAGGTATCACTTTACTTGGGGCATTGTTAACCCTCCTGATTCCGGAGACCCTCGGTGTAGCACTGCCGGCTACAGTTGAAGAGGCAGAGAGGCGCTGTCGAGAACACAAAATAAGGTCGGATATCACACTAGAAGTTACAAGCGGCATACTCATAATAGTTTACTTTATCATCAGAGACATCCCGTATAAAATAACAATTTTGTTATCATTTGATATTTATGACTAGAATGATGCGGTGTCGAAGACATCGTATATGTTCCCTTAAAGCTCCTGTGCCATTTAATAACTAAACATCTGCATATGAAACACGCAGAAAACGACAGCAAAACCAGACAAAAGCCAAATAGAACGACTTTATGGTGAAACACCACAGATAAGTAAATGGGTTCTGAAACTGTGGTTTTATCTGTGGACAAATCTGTTTAAAATGTCAAATAAATGGATAAATATTTTTATGAAAATGAAATAAATTGACTATCGCATTTATAAGATGGTACATTAAATTGATCCATTTATGTGATCCATATATTTGACCATTGCATTTAAATTGCATACTGTCTTAAGCGCCATTAACTCTTTGTTTTATACTCTCTCTCTCTCTCTCTCTCTCTCTCTCTCTCTCTCTCTCTCTCTCTTATATGTGTACCATTTATTTCAGGTATTTTCTAAGACGTCCAAAGCCCTCCCAAAAGGCAGAGCTACCAGAAGAAGTTGCCCTGAATAATATGACAGCAGATACAGATGGCTAGGTGCATCCAGAAAGCAAGCTAAGCTAATACAGAAAGAGATCGATACAGGGAGCTAGGCGGATACAGAAAGCTATATAGGCCGGACTGTTGTTAAGAATGACCAGACTCAATGCAATCAACAGGAAACGTCATCTTGTTCAGCTATAAAGGATGACGGACTTTACAAAACTTTGTACACATTATATAGTAATTTTACACGCTTGTATATAACCATTCGTTGACTTTTATGTATTTTTGTCCACATGATTTACATCAGTATCTGAGTCAATCTATAGCAACGGAGGAAATATAGGAAATCTGAATATCTATCTATCTGTCGATCACTTTTCCAGTCTCTGAAAAAAATACAATATGTATGCTGGATGTGTGGCAACCAGATTCTTTCAGTCTCTCAAAAGTACCCATGAATAATTATAATGAAAAAATTATACCCATGAATAATTTTAAATCGTTCCACTAGTCCTAAACAATGGAAAACGTTCTCCATCACTTATAGTCCAGAGCAGATTGGAAATTGCGTTCCCATAAAGTTTTTTTTTTTTTTGCTGTTCTTATATTGGCGGCTTTTGCCAAACTTTCAATTATGCCCTATAACTCACTTATTAAACAAGATAAAAGAACATATATTCTGTCTACACCTAGGTTTTCATGGTCTCTGATCCAGATAAGTATGTTGTCAAAATGATCCAATAATTTGCATTTGCTTCAAAGAAAATTTGTCAGTCTGTACAATAAGTGGTAAATCAGATCGTTTGAATACGATAAACTCAAAATAAACCAAATATATTGAAATTATATAACTATTAGTAAAATTCTGAAAAGCTCTCTGGCGTTAGATTACAACGAGCGGGATGACGGGCGCGTGTCTCTGAAGCTCTTTATTCCGGTTTTTTTACGGTCCAATCCAAATGTGACAAACGACTCTGACATGAACCCCATCCTTCAATATGAAAATTACCATTAAACTGAAGTTGCATAAAAAGAAGCATTATATGAGGCATCACACAATGGTGGATACAGAAGGGAGCGCGCCCCGTACAGCTGCAACATCTTTCATTTTATCGAGTTCTTATCCCATTTATTCATAATCAATTTTCATTTTTGCAGATTACCTTTTTATTCCCTAGAAGTTAGATTATTCTGTTTATTGCTTTCACATTCATTAGCTGAGGATATTAATGAACAGCTGTGTTATTTACTCCATTGAGATAGCATCCAAATATATATATACTTATATATATTGAGAGGGAGTCTATCCGTTATCACACTCTGGTCGGGCTTAACACCTATCAGCCTACAGAGCTAAGCTTTGGCTGGAGTCGACCGTGAAAAACCTCACGGCTCCTCGGCTGATACTCAACCTTTCGCTCTGTGCTCTGCTTCCCGAGTCCTGTGCACTGCCTAGACTAGAGAAGCCGATAACGATTGACACAAGACTTAAACATATAAGTTATTTTACCACGAGTACTACATTTAAAATATATTATGCAAGTTATAAACGTAGATGCGTATTTCACCATTGACATCAACATGTTACGAACTATAGAATGTTTGGACTTTCTAGTTTATACCCAAAGTTTGCAGAAATATACATATTAAAGCCGGCCATTCATTAACCAAAAAGCCCTAAAGTTAGAATACATTATGCAAAACAATGTACTTGAGGAACAGAAAATCCTCATCATCTTTTGTTAAAGGTTCTTCAAAACGTCCTCTTGCAAATTTAAAAAAAAATTCCCCCATATGGGAGGGGGACACCCATGTAAATATAATAAACTTCAATAAAGACATGGCTCTGTATTCTAATATATACCATAAAGTGAAGTTTATAACGTGATAACACACACACACACACACATATATATATATATCAAAACAAAAATTTAAGAACTTTGTTTTCATAGTATCCATCAAGCACCAATTCAATATTAACGCCCCCCTGTTCGCGATTTTCTGGATGCGCCACGGTCAAGTGTTAAAGGGACATAATCAGGAGCAATTTTATGCCTATTCCTTTACGCTATCAGTTCAGGTTTGCTTAATACTAAAGTTTCCCAGCAGAACCATCCCAGCACACAGTCAGTTCCTCGGGTACGCCTTGCTATGGCTCTGCGTGTTGGTAAACACAGCCCACGTGTCTGTTTACCAAAACAAGGCCGCGTGACCGGAGGTCCGATTAACAGGGGCAACACGTGGTGTTTCAGCCAGCGGGAACATATATTACGTCTCCTGATTGACACGTGTTGCGGTTCCGCGCTGTTGAAACCTGAAATCGTGCCCGGTCCAATTTTTTTAACACCCGTTTTCAGTTGCAAGCAAACGGTTTCAAGGCAATATTTTGGCAGGTACAGATTTAAATTAAGGAAAGAAGCTATTTTTCGTGTTAACTCAACATGCTTTATAGGTGATTGTGCCCCTTCAAAAAATACAATAAGGACTGAACGTGGTGTCAAAATGTATAAAGCCATACAAACTTCATAGATATACACGTTTCATTGAGAATACTGGCGCTTTTGTATGAATTTCTATCTAAAAATGAATTGTTGAAAGACGTGATGAGATGGTGTTACAGTTACTGAGACCGCTTATTGCCATGTCGTCAACCCTGACTTAGATGATGACAATACGCGGAATGTGATATTATGCAGGATAAAGAAGATGCGTTAGGTTTTACATGGTATTAAATCAATCGACAGAAAGGGGGGTGCACCAGAAACGCTTATGGATATGTATCTTGCATGAAAACATAATTATAGTTACGTAAGAGCCAAAATAAAAAAGGTTCGGTTCTCAGACACTTTTTTTTCAGAAATCAGTGCGTTAGGGTGATTTTTATTTACGTTTTTTTGTATCAGGAAAGGTATGATAATAACAGAATTGTTTTAAAAAACAGGTAAAAGCACTACAAAACAAAGGAAATCTGATTAAAATTGAATTATTTAATCTTTTTGAAAGAAATGTGCGAGCGGCTGGAGCTCAAAAATTGGTTAAGTAACTATTGAAAATCAAAATGCGGGGGTTAAAATTGACGCGCGCGGTGCCTGAAAACCATACCTTTTGTTTACGTGATTTTTATATGTGCCAGAGAAAGCTTTATAGACATAATTGCTGACCAAAGGACACCTGTATTACATAATGTATTACATAAAATTTCTGTGGATCAGGTTGGAACCATCATGTAAACAAATTTGAAAAATCAAAGGGACATTGTCCTGAGCAAAATACGCCGTTTCAATATACGGATCAAATACAAAATATAGGATTCCAGAGTTAACTCTAACATGACTGCCCTGGGCAAAGAAGAAATAAATGTAGATAGTGACAGGTCTAAGACAATGAATATGGCCTTCCAAATGTTTTATTTAAAATGTCGGGCCTGTTCTGTTCGTTATAATGCACAATTATTTGACTGTATCACACATGCATTCAGCAAAACTGAAAGGAAATGAGTATGACTTTTCATAATGTTAAATTTGTGTTATCACCAAGTAGTTTACAAAAAAAAGTCACTGTTTCTTTATTTGGTTTCGCAAGGTTTTACTATGACCTATCCATAGTTACATTTAGAAATTTTAATGTTGTTAACTGTTTTGGAATTTCTTCGGCAGCGACTGAAGTAAAATGGATAAAGTCAGCTGAATAGGACAGGAAAAGGAAAATATGGTTGATCATAACGTACTTAGCAATATTTGTCCAATATGAAATGAGTAAGATGCATAACATGTACAAAGAAATGAAAAGAAAAAACATTCAGTAAACAGTATTTCTTATATATGTTTATTTCCTTTCATTTTTATACAAAATAATTTAGTACAAGCTTAATCCTGAAAAAAAACATGATCATTCTGTGTTTATTTCTAATCTTTAAAATATGATCCAGCACTTGTTAACAGTTCCTGATTTGCATCTTCTGAGCATCAACGACTGACCTTTGACATCTAATAGTGTTCTCAAGCAAAATCTTTCACATAAACACACATCTATAAGCAGATGAATTTACTGTATGTCATTTCACAAGTCTTGTCAGTATATTTTTTAGCAATATTATTTTTAGTTGAGGACCACAGTAAATATCAACCTAATCTTCTGAGAGGAAAACACAATATTCCATGCATGGAGTATCTATGTAGAATTTAAATAGAAATATGAGATACAAATTTACAATATTTGTGTAAACAGCAATTCAAGATGATTTAAACTGAATTGTTTGTCTTGCAGGACAGGGGTTTGAACACTAAGAGATGATTAATAATTCAATGAAATTAAAGTAAATAATAAAGGTCAATAGTTTTAGATACCCCAGGTCAAGGTCACAGAAAGGTCACATTATCTAACACTAGTTTGTTTTGGCCTCAAACGCCCACTACTCTATACACTTTTTTTGATGACATAAAATATATGTTTGCAAGACACTACATATGTTTTATGACATTCTTGTCTGTCTACATATCATGGTTAATACCTTACAGTTGCACAACTTTGATTCACCTTGAATGTCTGTCATTCTGATGTATACACACAGCAAATATCAAACAGTAACGCCAAAGAGAAGAGAGGTGCAACAGTTTCATATAATATTATAATATATATATTTAATATATAAGCATTACACATGTATATATTACTATATATATAAAAAATATTATAAATGTTTTACATGTATATAAAATTATATATAGGACATACTGAATTAAACAGCAAATGTTGATCTTTAACAATAATTGAGTTTGACAGAAAAATCACCTGTTGTATGACTTGAGAATCCTATTACCAAAACAGGCATTGGTTTTGCTCACTCAGCAGATTTCATAAAACAATATGTGATGCTGACTGACTACCACATAAAAGGAGCTCGCTCTCTGAGTACCCGCACACCGAACCTCTGCCACTCCCTCTGTCTGATCCATAACTCCTGTGCTGTATCCAAGCAACCCAAAATAGCCCCTCCCTTCCAACAACACTGCCTCGGATCCAAATCCTGAAAGATGAAAGCCAGTTTTTTATATGCATTATTTGTAGAATTTATGTGCACAACAATTACCTTACCGTTATTTATTTTGTCATCATGCTGTACACGTTAACCAGTGATTAGTGTTACTATGGTATGTTTGAAAGCAATGTCATTTAACTTTATGACATTAGGTAAAGGCCTGCCAAAGGTAAAAGACTGAAAATTTAGAGTACGTGCTCTGGTAAATAATAAAGAGTAGCTTTCTTTGAAATAAAGTGTGAAAAACAAAGTAAAATCTGTGGCAATTTCCCATTTTTTAATCACAAACTGAATAAATATGTGCTCTGCATATATATATATAAATTTATTTATAGCTCTAAAAGTCAGAATCTCCCTGCATGAAGATAAAGGCATTTTCCATACGTTGTGACACATGCTGGACTTTTGCACAAAAATTGCAAGTGTCCCATTCTTGTTCCAACTGGACTGTTAAAATTATATATATAAAAGAAGAGTGAAAAAAGAGTAAATAGCTCATTTTCTGTAAATCTTAAAAAAAAAGGTGACTCTTTTTGAAAAAAGTGTGTTGGCAGGCCTGAGGTATGAGAGAAATATTGTGCTACAAATAATGTTGTGAGATTACATACTGTTAAAGCCCTAATTACCAAAATTTATGTTGTTACTGGTAGTTGGGGGTAACAAATGTATGACTGCAGCCATGGACTGGGAAAGCTTTGAAAATGTGGGGGACATTTTCTATCTAAGTATGAAACAGCATCATACAAAATGAGTTAACTATTTATATGTTTGCAATATCATGTGCCATGCAAATAAATATTTAATACAACAGAGGTCAAGGTCACTGATATTTAATGTCAAAGGTAAAAAAAATATTTCCATCTGATCACAGATCTTCTTCATTTTCAGAAACAAACTATTTGAAGGGGATGTTTTGTCTTTAGTTTCTGAATCATGGACAGCATTTTCAATTCTGAATATATCCAGTAATTATCAGTAATTATTATCACACTGTGGACTCACCTTTGGTCTGGTGATGATTTCAATACTCTCAAGAGTCATTCGGAACTGAGCAGGCATTTGTGTCCACAGCAAATAGTGGAGCCAGTTCCCTGCCCCCGGGAACATGAAACCCCCACCCACCACTACGATACTGCTGTACATCCGCCTCTTCATATCAGCATTTTCTGAAAATACAAAATAACACTCACCCTGTCATGTCTCTGATAAACATAAAAGAAACTGCAAATAAAAGCTTAAAAATATACCTGAAGTATACAGAAGGTTTACCTGATTCTTTTTGAGTGTGATGTTTTCAGAATGTAGAGTGCAAATGAATCCTGCATAAGACAAATAAAACAAGCATATTCCTGGAAATTATGTCCCCCGCTTCCACCTCTTGTTATTTTAGCTTGCCTTCTCAATATGTTTTAGTTTTTATTTCCCCTGAAGATGTTTCCATAGGTCATAGTGCTTGTGTTTTAGTTTTCATTGTCCCCTTAAGATGTCTCCATATGTCATATTTTTGTTGTAAATTGGGAAAAAATTTTTTGTTTGTTTTGGAGTTGGTGATAATAAATTTTCAGACAGACACTCCAAAACCAATCCCAACCAAGGTATGCATGACAGCAATAGCTGACCCAAACTTGAATGAAATCTGATACAAAAACCTGTCAGAGGGATAGGCAGAAGGACAGACAGACAGAGGGACAGGCAGACAAACTCAAATCAATGTCCCTCATTCAGCGGATACAGGGGACAATAAAATCACAATATGCTATGATAATATATTCTTTCTAATGTACTAGACAGCTCACAAGAAGCATGGAAACAACAACAAAAAAAATGGCCCATGGGCAATGACGCTCAGCTAATTTTGAATGGGTACTCATGTATTTTTATTAATGTTATATATTGTCTGTGAGAATAGCCTATGGCTAAAGTTACAGTGTTGAAAATTAGATAGAAAATAGAATTTCAGCATTCATAGGAGACCTGCCTAGGAACCCCCTAGATTTCACAATAGAGGTTCCAAGGAAAATAGATACAATTTGTACCCTGTCTGTCTGGGTGCTCAAAATCATGTTTCTGGTCCATAGCTAGCAGAATATAGGTCGCCATGATCCAATTTCAGGTTTCCAAGGAGAATTGCCAAGGATTTCCCTGAATGTCATGTTAGAAGAGTCTAGGGCTAATGGAAACAATTTGTGCCCTGTCTGTCTTGGTGCACAAAGCCATTTTTCAGCCCATAGGTCACACAAAATAGGTCACCATGGCCTAATTTCAGGTTTCCAAGGACACTTTATCACCCTGAATTTTATGTTAAAAGATTCTAGGCCTAAAGGATACAATTTGTTCCCTGTCTGACTGGCTGGGTGCTTATATGACATCTTTGCTGATAGTTTGCACAATATAGGTCATGGTGACCTAATTTCAATTTTCCAAGGACACTGGCCAAGGACGTCTCAGAATGTTACATTAGAAGGTTCTAAGCTTAACAGCTACAATGCCCTGCCTGCCTTTCTGGGTGCTCAAAATCCTGTTTTCGGCCTGTAGGTCACCATGACCTAATTTCAGGTTTCCAAGGAAATTTGCCTAGGACCTCCCAGGATGTTGCATTATACGATTCTAGGCCTAACAGATATGATTTGCGCCCATCTGACACTCAGGAGGTTCAAAATCAGGTTAGGTCACAAAATGTAGGTCACCATGACCTAATTTCAGGTTTCCAATGAGATTTACCTAGAACCTGCCAGGAAATTGTGTAAGAAGATTCTGGGCCTAACAGATATGATTTGTCACCATCTGACATTCAGGGTGTTCATACGACATCTTTTTCATATAGGTCACAGAATATTGGTCATAGTAACCTAATTTCAGGTTTCTAAGGACATTTACCTAGGATCTCCCTTAATGTCATGTTGGTGGATTCTAGGCCTAATGGATACTATTTGTGCCCCATTTGACTGTTTGGGTGCTAACAATCATGTTTATGGCCCAAAGGTCACAAAGATAGGTCACCATGACCAAATTTCAGGTTTCCAGGGGATTTCCCTAGAACCTCCGAGGATATTGAGTTAGAAGATTTTAGGCCTCACATATACGATTTGTTTCCATCTGACATTCAGGGTGCCCTAATTACGTTTTCTGCCTGTAGGTCCCAAAATATAGGTCACCATGATCTAATTTCAGGTTTCCAAGGAGGTTTGCCTAGAACCTCCCTTAATGTCATGTTGGAGGATTCTAGGCCATATTGATTTAATTTGTGCCCCGTCTGACTGTCTGATGCTAAAAAACCTTGTTTTCGGCCTGAAGGTCATGAAATATAGGTCACCATGACCTAATTTCAGTTTACCAAGGAGATTTGCCTAGAAACTCCCAGGATATTGTGTTAGAAGATTCTAGGCCTCACAGATATGAATTTTCCCCTTCTGACATTCAGGGTGCTCATATGACATCTTTTCCATATAGGTCGCAGAATATAGGCCACAGTGACCTAGTTTCAGGTTTACAAGGACATTTGCCTGGGATCTCCCAAAATATCAGGATAGAGGTTTCTAGGTATAATGGATACAATTTGTGCCCCGTCTGACTGTCTGGGTGCTCAAAATCATGTTTTAGCCTGTAGGTCACAAAATATAGGTCACCATGACCTAATTTCAGGTTTCCAAGGAGATTTGCCCAGGACCTCCCTGGATGTACAGTAGAAGTTTCCGTTATGAATTTGGTTATGATTTGTGCCCTGTTAACCGCCGGACAGCCGGACAGCTGCCTGACAAAGGGTGATCCCTATAGCTCATATGACTGACAGTCGGCTGAGCTTAAAAACCTTTCAGAAATTAGTCTAATAATTTTAGATTAAGCTTATAAACAATTATTTAAACTGCACATATATTCTAGTTAGGTCACTAAAGGGCCACCGACCGATTCAACCTCCATTGGTGAACAGTGACACACATTATTCTATGAAGCACACAGCAATGATATGTGATTAGGATCATGTCTACAGGAGGTATGTAGTCTCAAACTACTTTTCCAGCCTACCATGGCCAATCAAGGTGTTAATCAAAAACAGTAATCAACACTTAAAGCTTGCAAAGATCGATATCACAAAATGGCTGGACATACCACATTTGTCAATACTGCGTAGAACTGCCTGGTCAAGGCTTGGCAGGCCGCTGTTCACATCCCACACCTCTTCCTCCTCCTCCAGCCTCAAGCGGCTTCCCCTGCTGGGCAGTGAAGGAGTTTCCAAGGAGATAACAGACTCTGCCTGATCGATGGTGTCCTCATCATCTACAGCCTGACAGGAGTCGTCCAGGCTTGCGATTTCTGTCCCCTGACTGTTTGCTTCAGCAGCCATCTCTTTCTTCCTGGCAGCCACAAGTTTTGCTGCCTGTCAAGAATATGCCTTTATATATTTGAAGTCTCAATATGATGTTTACCTTATTTATAATGGATGTATGTCACCTCTTTATGTTCATTTATGGTGACTGATTCCTTACAACAATACTTATATGACTAAATCAATCAACAAGCTTTCAGTTTCAGGTGCAAAGCTGAATAGTGTAATTTTATTCATTTATACGAGCAGGATGTTGTATGAAAATAATCATAATAATAGTTTAGTCAATGAATGCATGTTTCCACTGACTTTGCATTAGGTTTGTATAAATTCTGACTGATGAAAGGGGTGGGGGAGGTCTTCAGTTTTGTCAAATGGTCAACATGAACTTTGGAATATGTTTATTTCCTATCTATTTAAAATATTACACATATTATATATATACATATATATATATATATATATATATAATATATATATATATATACACCGGTATAAAATCTTTTTACAATAACAGTAGAGCTGTTTTACTACAATAAGTGGTTATCATTATATCTTTATTATAAATTTCTAAAGCTTTATTTTCAACCTCTGATATTCTTTTTAACATTTTAGCTTGATTTTTCTTCGATAATATATTTCTCCATTTTGAGACCACAGAAGTGACCATGTTCATTACTGACCTGTTCCTGTTTACTCTGTGTCTGCTGTAAATAATCACTGTCATGAGGGTCACTGGGGTCACATACACGTTTCTGTGCTATTTTTGTCAGTGCTGCCCCCTGCAGGCCAAACAAGTCTGGGTGAAACATGGCAAGTGGGGCCAACAATCGCTCATCTCCCATGTGTACCGTGTATTTGACGATGTGCCTTCCTGGCTCCACTACCTGTATGTACTGCTCCTCTAACCCACCTTGATCCTGTATGAGAGAAGAAGAACCTTTAAAGGGGACCACTCACCTATCTGACCTTTATAAACTAAAGGTAATCCCTTGGAGCTTTCATTAGGCCAGCAAACGTGGGTATCACCACACACAGGCTGCTTGTTTTGTTTATATCAATGTTTTTATAATATGTGCGGGTTTGCCAAAATGATAAAAACAAATTTAACAAGGGCATCTGGCAGCAAGTCAGATATGCCAGAGTTTTGCAAATGGCTTTTTTCAACAAGTGACCTTTTTACCTCTGCATATATGCAGCCTACCACCTTAGGTTACATGTTTTTCCCGTTTGTCAACATTGTTGTGTTTACAAACATGTTGTTGATAAACAAGTTCACACATCCTTCACAGAGGACTTATAAGAACTTTTCACAACCAAAATTGCCCTAAGATTATTAAAATATACACAGAGGAAACCAGAAACCACATAAATTCTGTTCCTAAAGGCAGGTGATTGGGCACCTTTAAGAATTTATTTTAAGAACATGGTAAAAGGTAAAAAAATGCCCTAAAAAGAGAAGGGATAGGAGTACCACGACAGCAGCAAAATATTGCTATCCAAATTTTTATTAACAGTGAAACCTTTCCTAATGGGCATCTCTATATTATGGACACCTCTCTGATATAGATACTTATAGTTGTCTCTGGATTCAAGACCGCAAAAGTAAGCAATGCCACACTACACTTCCCTGACCAGTGTGTAGTCCTACAAATATTATACTTCATTGCTGTGAGGCGTCTTTAAGGGCTGTAAAATGCAGAAAGTTTGGTGGCATTTGGTGTGGACAGTCCAGTGAATATTTGAGTATACTTCACATTTTATGCAAGGCGGATAAAAAAATTGTTCATCAAAACCCAACTCAAGGGAGAAGAAAGAAAAAGTTTTATGAAGATATCTGAGCAGGTGGTATGTTAAACAATTCAATTATAACAGAACTATAGGACAATCAGGCAGGAAGTGCAGTTGATATGCCAACTGTTTAGACATGTCCACTGCAATATAAGTTACACTGCCTTTCACATCATGACCACCCCAAGCCCTCACAAATAATGTTAGTGTCTGAGAGTCATTACTTCATTTTAGCAGTGTCTCAAAAGCTAAACCTGCAGCTAGGCCTTGAGCTGGGATATATTATGAGCTATTGACAGTAATTTAAACACTGACAGGACACCAGTTGTGGGTTTGGGCACATGGGTGAAAATACTACAGTCTGGTCACAGACTTTCTGGAATATGGCTAGTTTGGAACTGCCATGCTAGTCTGTTAATTACAAAAAAAGTTATTTAAATGCTTGATGCCTTTTTTAATAATAGCTTGTGCAGTTATTGGAACATATGGGAAATGAAACTCACTGAACAGTTTGACCGCTTAAATACTGGATTACACAGAGATAATTGATTCCTAACCCACTACAAAGATTAAACACAGGACAAAACTATTTTAGATTGTGTACATACATTTTGAATTTTTGTACTATTACTGGAGTCTTGGAACACTCCTATGCTTATACAGGATCAGTAACCACAACATTCAGAGACCTGGTACCAGGAAATCATGTTCACTAATCCACCTATCCCCTAACTAGGCAAGCAGGACACTTCTTAACAATTGACCTCACAAGCTTTGCCATAATCCTTGTAAATGGAGCAACACTGGGAAAAACTACCTGAAAAACAGCTCCATTCACACCTGAGAAAAGGGGGGGGGGGGGGGCATCGAAAGCTAGTGTACAAGAACCTGCACAAGCTAGTCTTAAAAAAGGTGTCAAGCATTTATATTACATTTTTGGTATAGCTACAATAAAATGGTGTTTATGTCATACTATGTCAAGCAGTGGGATCAAAGTGGGAACAGATTATGACCTATTATTTAATCAGAGTAACAAAAAGTGAACGGTTTTGGTTTGTTTCCCATTCACGGCTACTTTCCTGGTTATCTTATAAAACTGGCATTTCCTCTAACAAGATGTTTTATAGTCTGTTCAGCTGAAAGGTATGTAATGAACTCTGACCTGGTCAAGGTGACAGTAGGTCTCCTTCAGGTCCTGCAGCAAGAGGGCGTCCATTCTCTTACTCAGACGGCAGCTGCGGTACGGGAACCCAGCCTGACACAGCAGTCCATGGAAACAGCGGGTGATGTCTGCTCCACCATATAACATACACAGTCTACAAACATATGTACAAGTTGTCTGCAGATACACTGTGTTAGAAATACCCACTGTAAAACATTTACATTCCACAAAAAACAGATGCATGTTGTATCTAGATAAAATGTGTTAAAATTTTCTATTATAAACATCAGCACATCAAATCAGAGATGTGTGAAAACATATTGTTATACAAATATAGACACTGACAACAATGGTCAATAGCAAATCTATAAGTAACTGAATCTTAGTTATCACTTTATCTGAAATGCCAGATTAACACCTTGTTTGGTGGTTGATCTAGTATTACAGTCAAGTGCTGCACCTGGAAGGATTATATTTGATAAGATTCATGTCCAGGTTGAAGCTTACTATAATAATATTTGGTATACCCACAGACACACTAGAGATAATATATAAATGCACTGTATGTAACTTTAACAGTTGTCAAGAGTATAACAAACAACTGTTTCTTCATTTGATTGGTCAGTATATGGGGTGGAGTTCATGTTACCCCTATGACCATTGGAGTGGATGGGGTGGCATGATTAGTTATTTTTTTACTGTGAGAGAGAACAAAAAGGAATGATTGGATGGGGGATTCATTTTGGTAAAACTGTACATTGGAAGATTCTTATACACTGACATTTTGATTATACTGGATACCAATGAAGAATAAAAATGGTGACCTAAGTTAACAAATTGATGTCTTTCGTGGCTGCGTGCCACAAACGGATGAGTGGGAGCATGAGATAAAGAACATCAAAAAGGGGCTTAAGTAATGGAACTTTACAGTGGTATTGGTTAAGTGAGGCATGGATTGAGTGGTAGGCGGATATGTCAATCCAGTCCTGAGATATAAGCATGGATATCTGCAGTGTAAACGTAATTGTAGGTGCTGCCACCTGTCCTATAAATGAGAAACCATGATGTCTATATGTGCATAATTTCTGGCGAATAAGTCCAACCACTGCAGAGAAATGAGTGATTTTAACCCAAGGCAGACGAACAGATGGACACTATAAAAAAATGTTTGAAGATGGCGCCACCAGTTTGTGTATGATTAAAAAAGTTATCCAAGAGCTATACCATGCAAAATTTCAGCCTGATTGGTCAAATGAGTCCCAAGATATGTGGAATTAAGTGTAAAAACAGATGTAACCATGGACGCTCTGAAGAAAGGAAAGGTTAGAGGTCAACTCGAAATGAAGGCGCATCAGTTCATATGTGACTTGATCATAATTTTGAGTTTCATAAAATTCTGTTCAGTGGTTACGGAGTTGTTCTCGAGAAACCCATGTGTTGGCGGAGGTGTCTGGCTGAAAAACATAGTAACCGTAAAATTCTATTTATAATGTAATCTCTATTGCCATTACCATGTAGTATCTTCTGTGGACTGACCTTGTTTTGGTGAGTGACATTCCATCCTCAACACAACATATATTGGTTTTCTGGTCCCCAATATCAACTATACAAGCACTTGTCATTCCTGCTCCAAATGCCGCACACACAGATTCCTAAAAACAAGTATATTACATGCATACTTTGCAAAACCCATCACCAAAAGAAAAGCTTGTTAACCCAAAGGCAATAATTTTTCAAGAAAAGGGCAGACTGGAAATCTGAGTAAAAGTGTCCATAATTAACACCACCAGGCCACTGGCATCACTTTTTTGTAAATAGCATTTGCCCTCTAGCATCACAATTTTGTTTATAAAATGGGCCTACTGGGAAAAATCCTGCTGTCCTCCTGGTTCTGTCCATCTGTTTCATGATCTTTCATGTGCTCTCAGTCTTGTCTAAAAGTACACACTTGTTTGTTAAAGAGAGGAGTTAAACAGATTTTGTGCTCCTGCACTAAAAGCAATGACTGATATAAGCATTGCATCAGCTTCAGTGAACAAAGATAATGCTAAATATTAACACAGATATTTAATATATTTTTGAAGGCTTTAAAAAATCAAAAGCAGGGCTTTGAATATAAGACACTGCAGCATTGATAGCTCATGATATTTGTACAATACCAGACAAATACATAGTTTCTTGCAAGATAAAACAAAAAAAAAGTTCCACACAACCATGATCAACCTATCACCAGTTGAGTTTTGAACCAATAAATACATTTTTGCATGTTTTACTGTTGTTATAATCTCTTTTATGTGCCTACCTGTTGGACAAATGCTGCAGCGAACCCAAGTCTGTCGAGGAGGAGGTTCATCAGCTCTCTGATGTGTAGACGGCAGTAAATGTCTGGCACCAACAACACAGCACGGTAATGCTGAAAACATAATATCATGAAACAATTTATGCAATATTTTCTTGCTTTTAAATTCACAAAATAACAAAATAGTAATTTAGTTACCTGCTTGGACAAACTTTGGTCAGTTGAGCCTATTTCCAAATGAAGGGCTCAGCTTTTGCAACATTGATACAGGTCAGCTTTGACAAGTTGATATAGTTTGAAGGTAGACCTGAGGTTTTCCAGCCTCAAATGGACAAATGAGGTCATGCTGACATACTTTCAGATTAGATAAGAGATTTTAAACAAATATAACCACATCTTTAAACCAGTTAAGTCTAATTTAAACTATAAAATGATACAGTTGTGTCTTAAAACTAAGATGTATGTAGTTCAGATGGAGTGTAGATACTTGCCTTCAGATCTTTGATCTATGGGTATGTTGAGACAGTACTGAATGGATGAAGTGTAGTGTGGGTGTAAATACCTGCCTGGAGGTTTTTGACAGGGATGATGAGGTGGGACAATGGAGAGGTAGATACTTGCCTTGAGAACTCTGAAAGGTATTTTGAGGTGGGCAGTAGGGAGGTAGATACTTACTTTGAGATCTTTGACAGGTATGTTACGGTGGGACAGCGAGAAGTAGATACTTACTTTGAGATCTTTGACAGGTATGCTGAGATGGGTCTGGATGGCTGAAGACCAGATATCCTCTAGGTCTTGCATTACAGCAGTCAGTGTCCCACCAGGCCCCTTGTGTAGGTTCAGATCCCCCCGCTTCATGGGCCAATGGAGATTGTATGGGCCTTTAGGATCCACCATTAAGGCCTGTTACAAAGTCGATAAAATATTTGCAGCAATATATGTATTATCTCACACTAGATGTGGCTGAATGCAAAGTTTTCAAGGAAAGCCATCTTAGGACAAGGGTTAACTATCTCCAAATTAATTTTTTTTTATTTCTTGTAATAAATCTGTATGTGAGTACACAGCTTGAAAAATCTTGACCTGTAAAGTTGTGCTGTACCAGTTGACTTACTGGCTGTTTGTTTAGTGCCACTTATCATGCCCAGTGTAGGTTATATTCCAAAAAACAAAGGTTTCCAAATATTGGCAGATAGCACAATATTTTAAGCAGAAAACACTAACTTTATGTATATTAAATATACCTGATATGTGAACAGAACCCTGCAAAGGAAAAGATAAAAATCTTTAAAACAGTACAAATCAATGCCTAAATGAGACTATTGATTGGTTTTTAACGTGATTTGTCTGAAGGATTCTTCACTCCCTCTCACCTGATCTCCCACCAGATACTCCTTGCCGTCAGTCTGGGACCAGTGTTTGCTGGATTTCACATCTGTCTTCTCTCCATCCACCTGACTGTTGATCTCAGCCACCTGTGAGCAGACTCAAGTCTCAAATATCATATGAAATGAGTTGACAGTCAAGCCCTCCTGCTATTAAGCTATTAATCACCTCAGGGCATGTAGATACTGATTACTGATCTGGCCATTCTTAGCTGACAGTCACAAGAAATTTCCATCTTTATTGATTTTGGTTCACATGCTGCAGGTTTGGCAGCTTCCTAGTTTCAATGCAGGGGTGTCAATATAGGGAGTGATGGGGGTATATATCCCCCCCCCCAACTTTTTGGCAAGGGGGATGGTAAATGTAGTGATCTCCCCCCACCCCCCCCCCCATTTAATCAGAGAACATTATTTATATATTGCAAATTACATAAAGTAATATATAAAATTATATATGAAATATTACATTTAAACCTGGTTTAGAATTAACATATACTGGAAACATAAAACCTAATTATCTAAAACCTTATACTTAATTGTAACATATCTGAATGATTAAGTATATATATTTGAAATATGTCAAAAGAATGCTAAATTGGTATATAGATATATGTGTGTGTGTCTACAAGTCATCCCCCCCCCCACTCTGGAAGATTGATTGACACCACTGTACATATGTGTTGCACATCATGTACTTCAGCTATTCATTTGTATTAGTAAATCGAGTGATCCATTTATACATATAATCAACCTTAAATTATTGTATTTCCCTAAGTAAAATATAAATATATGTTGTAGTTTCTCAGTGGTGTAGTCCTTACAATAGTATTAAATATAAAATACCTGGGCTAAAGGACAATGTTGTCTGAATGATCCATCTGATGTTGGACGAGCCCTCAGGGTAGTTTCCGCGTCTGACAGACCCTGCTGTAACTGGAGTTTGTACTGCTCATGCTGAGGAACAAAAAATGTAGAGCATCAAGGGACATCTCATAATAACATGTTATCTGGATACACAAATATAGAGGTTAAAACCAGAGTGTAAAGAAGAAAAAAATTAACTGGAAGCATTCAAGTTATTAATATTGAAGAAGATGACTTAGACATGTTGTAATACATGTTTCATTTTATACAGTAATAAAAATATAAATCTTTATGATTATGTATTTTATTCATGCAAATTATTCATGCAAAGAAGGGGGGCCATTCAAATGAAACCCATCTTTTTACTGATGATGTTATATAGCTCTGAACATCAATAAATCCTGTCAATCAATCAAATGAAGTAATTTTTTATATAGTTGTTACAGGAACCCCTTCAACAAATAAAGGTTTAACTAAACACAACCTAACATTACAAATTTTCTGAATCAGTTATTTCAAAAGGCAATGCATTTTATAATAGGACTCACTGTTACATTAATATTACACTGTGACTTGTGTATTATGCTGTTACATATTTATTACACTGTTGCATGTATATTACACAGTTACATGTATTTTACATTGTTACATGCATATTACACCATTACCAGTAAATTACAGTATCACATAAAAATTACGCCAGAATACATAGTCTGATGTGTGGCATTGGTGTCAACCATGACAAAAAAATATTACAATGTGTGATAGTCAATTCATAATAATAATAATCCATGATGAACATTGACATTTTCTTGGAGTGCTCCTAGATAACATTAAATTTCAAATAACTGATTGATTTAAAACTGGCAATTCAACCAATACTGTAGCACAGCCACAAAACATGCCTTTTCACTTAACGCAGGTAGTACCTCCTTGGAAAAAATGTTATATATTTCATGTATATTTAACATGCCTGGTATGTGAAAAGGGTCCCTATATAAGCACACACTTCACATGTATGTATAAGTTTATTGTACAAGGAGGTTCTACCTGACACTCTGGTCTGATGAGCCAGCTGTCTTCAAAATGTGCCTGCTCTCCTGGACGCTTGTGACGGCGAGCAATGCAGTGTGGGACGTTTACTGGGAAAGGGTCCGACGCGCGACCCAGCCTCAAGTTGTAGGAGCCTGGATGAATTACCACAATGGATGTCCCCTGGATCGGCTGCAAGAAAATTTAAACCTAACAAGTAAAATTATGAAATAAAATATCATATTTATATTGAGACCATTATTTTAAATTGTTTGTTTAAACAGATTTGTCAGAATGACCATAATCATAGATAGAATCCACATGTGAACTGCTTTATTAAAATACAATAACAAGAGAAAGATCCTCAAATATTTTTGTACAGATCACCAATTATATACACAGGTTATCAATAAATATTCTATCTTCCTTTAATTCTTATTTAACTACTGTTGAACATATCACACAGCCACAGGTGACACATAAATGAGGGAAACCATTTGAGGAGTTGGGCCACACCTCATGGACAAGCTAATCTTACCATGAATTACATCTAAATAGTCCTACTTTGATAGCAAGTTATTATTCTTACATGTAGGAATGGATGAATTTTGCACATAAACAATGTTAATTAAAATAATGAGCATTTAACTAAGAATAAATGTGTGAGTTTGTGAACTGAGCTGGGATTATATATTAGGGTTAGGGCGACTTAGTTGAGTGAAAAAGAGTTTCACAGGTTAAAACTTCAAGCAAGGGCACCTCTAGATATAAAGAATATGTTAAAAGAGGATATAAGGAATGTGTGCATCTCCATGGATACCATAACAAATTCCTGGGGTGTCCCACAGATTAGTCGCTGATAATTAGTCTGGTATCTGACGCTATTGTTTACACCTAATTCTGTTTGATTGATCTGTAAAATCATCAGTAAAACAGTGCAGTTACAAATATAACACATGTACTGTTCAGCTGTACTTTCTAAATATTCTTAATTTTGTTTAAAAGGGGAAGGGTAAAAATGTGTTATAGCCCCCCCCCCCCCTTTGAAGGCTGGTATGTGATTGGGGATTATGGGGTGCAGGGTATCACCAGAACCTTTGAAACTTCAGCGATTGCTTAAATATTATCTACAGACTACATCTTAAAACTTTCCTTTTATCATTGATATAAAAAAATTCACAGACTTCATACTAATGGTGATATTTCAAAGCTATTAATTATGAATTATAATTTTTCAATAAATTATACATATTTCAGCAGCGGTTGAAATGTATCATTGTAACAGATTATTTTTACATATGTGCACACTTTTTCATATCATCTGGGGATATAGATATAAAAAAATATAAATCTGCATCTGTAATGATGCCTTGAAACATTTTTTGTGATTGACAGGTCTATGCTTTTTTTTAACAGTCATAACTCAGCAGCTGTGTTGTATGAACCCCAGGCCACCACGCCCAAGGTCGAGATTCCTTGCACCTAATAACAGTATGCGACAGGTGTACACACGGGTACGCACGTTAACAGGTACAGCCTGAAGGAAAAGTGGGTCGGCATGTAAGTTTTTACTATTTTTCCCTCACGTCTGCAACACGTGATTGTACAGTCGCATGAACAGTTTAATACATTCAGGCCTGGGATACACTACATCTTTTATCGCATAATAGCACTTCAGTGCTTTTAGAATTTTGGGTTTGCAGGCATGCCCAGAAACCTTGATTTTTCTTACAGCTTCAGCTTGGGATCCACGAGGGTTATTTCATGCTTTTAATTTTGTTGTTTGCAGATAAAACTAAAATAACTACACATCTACAGATTCAAGCTATTTTTATTTTAATCGCGACTGTAACTTTGTGGGACAGCTTGTGTTTTGCAGATGAGCTGAAACTTAAGTGAAAGCTGAAGCCGTTCAATTGACTGAACCAGTTGCTGTTTTATGATTGACTGTACCTCGGGCGCGGGTTCTGGAATTGTCTGGGAGAAAGGTCTCTTAGCTGCTACAGGGGGCATCGTTTAAGACAGGATCACCTCTCCCTTTTTACAGACCAGTTTCCCCTGTTAACAGTCACACAGTGTTTGGGTCTAACATTTCCCCCACGCGTGATGCATAATTGCAATAGTTGACATTTCGGAGCGCGTGAAAGAAAACAATAGCGTAGAACGTCATTAATTCTTGTGCAGTAGACTGGTTCCACATACGTTCGGACACATTTAAAGTCGGGATACAGTGCGGACCAAACATAAGTGACTTTAAATAACGGTTTCCAAGCATAACGCCTTTTTATGAACTTCAATTACTTGATATAACTAAAAAAAAAAAAAACCTATGAACTATCTCTTTAGCTATAACACGTATACACTTGTTAATTTAATATGGCTTTCTTCTTATTAATTATCTATTATTTTCTTATTATTATATCATATATCGTCCCAAACAAATTAAAGCATCATATGGAGACTTAATTGGGACAACTAAAAATAAGATCCTTTATTTAATTAAGATGATGATTTTTTATGCTATTTTACCTTTTCAAAATAGTTTTTTATTGTATTATTAAATAATTTTATATAATTTATAATCATGATTATTATTGATAAAAGCACACACATATATATTTTAGCGGTGAAATATATATATTTGATGTTATAAATATGTTTTGACGATACCAAAGTGTTGTGCGAAGCTTTTTATTGTACACCTTTCACACGGCAAACGTTTTCAAACCGATTTCTGCAAATCTGTTAGGGTAAAAGGGGTAAAACGTTTTAGTGCGTTCACACGGGCATATAAGGCCAAGTCGTTTTCAAACCGTTTTAAAACACGTTTCAAAGCGTTCACGCGACAGTTAAGCAAAGCGGATAAAACGATTCGCATTCGAAACCTTCTAAACTTGATCCAAAACGTTTTGGCCAAAATGGTTTGAAAACGCTTTGGAGTGCCTTGTGAACGCTCAAAACGTTTTCAAAACGGTTTGCGTTTGCCGTGTGAAAGGGGTATTACAGTGCAAGCTGAGGTTGCGACTAGACCCAGTTGTGGCTCTGTTAATTGTTAACAACAGAGCCACAACTGTGTCTAAGGTTGTGACCAAACATCACTGAGGCGTTAAAAGGTTTCACTTTTTTATTGTACCAAAAATAAATAATGTGATAATATCATCATTCATTAACAGGGGGTCATTAAGATAAAAGGGTAATTATATAAACAGCATCCTTAATTAAATTCTAATATGTTGAGCTTAATCAATGTGTGCGTGTTTGTGCGTGGGTTACGGCAGTGATGTTGTCAAGTCCACATAATCCGACCACGAGTCCACGTCCGCGTCCAGGCCACTCGAGTTCTTGAGTTCCGAGTCCAAATCCATGGACCTTCTCCGTGTCCGAGTCATCTGGCAACCAAGTAGAGTATAAATCTCCTTATTAACAAAAATATTTAAATAGAAATTTGAGATTTTCATGTGTATTTTGTGAAAGTGTACACATCGATGGAGCGGGAACAAAGTGGGAGCAAAATTCGACCTATTATTAAATAAGAGTAGCTTTTTACTTGAATATAGAGATGAAGCACAGTATATAGTCTTTTTTTCGCATGATATGTACGTAGGCCTCTACATAAGTCTCTATACCATGTGACGGAGCTTTTCTTTGATCAACTAAACGTGAGATGGACGTGGCCATGCAGATATCTCGTGTTCTTACCTCTTACCGACTCCAAACTCGAGTCAGGGTCGTTGAAAAGATGACTCGAGACCTGCTACACTGATGACATATACATAAATATACAAATACAACACTGTGTACAATGTTCTCAGAGACAAAGACAAAGTATGATGTTACTAATGTCAAGACTACAATTTTATTGCAAAATTATCATTATTGTCTATATGTAGGTCTATTACAATACAAATTAATCGGGTGTATATGATCCGTACCTAGCTGTAAAAGAAACGTTTTTTAGATAATCCATCACAGCAAATCATGTTATAAATAAATATCTGCTGTATACTACATTGACAAGAAATAAAAAATTATCACACGTACCCATTATGCCTGGGTATCCTAAGCTTATTTTAAAATTACTATACTATGAGGGAAATGAACTAATACCATCACCTTTCTCAAAACATGACTTCAAATGTCCTCTCTTGTCATAATTTACATCAATGAAATTATCGTTTAAAGGTCCTTTTGGAGTTTCACAAAACTTCAAAAGTAAAACAAAAGTATTAGATTGTTGCAAAGATGTCTTACGTTGATATTGTTTTGAGGTGTTAATCCATTCACAATACATATGGAATCACCACTCGGATTTGAACGTACAGCGACACTATTCACGACAACCAAACAATGCATGCATGTGATCTTGAAGGCAGATAAGCAAAGCTATCGGTCAGACAGTCATGCTTGGCAACATACACAGCAACATACACGGCTATACCCGTGGGGGAAGTGAAAGAATGAAATGGCCTAAGAGGAATATAATGAGGCTTATATTATAAAGTATAAATGCGAGAGGAGTGCATTTCACAATTAGCGCACCACAGAAAGCTTTAGTTGAACAGACACATAAATATTCATAAGCGAAATTACTATTTCGTCACAAAGAGCTTTATGTTCGATTGGAAGTCTAAAAAGGTCGTCTTTATATCAGACTAGTGACTAGTGACCATTAACATCACTATGCATGTCAGCACATGTAAACCTAAATGATTTGGAACAGTTTAACTGGGTCTAATTTCATATTTTGCGAAACAAAACAAACAGCTCAATGCGCATGGACCGGCGAAAAATATATTTTAATTGTTTAATGCAATGCTCTCTATAAAGAAATTTTATATATTTTTTTTATAACAGGGATATTGTTTCCGCAAACAAATATTTAAAATAGATCTTCATGATTGAGCCTTGATGACCTTAATGCTATCTTGATCACAGGTTTCTATTCTGATATATCTGAAGTCTATGAAGAAAAGATAATCCTTTTAACCTTAACTAAAATGGCCAGAAAACGCTGATTCCATCGCACTTAGGCTGTTCGTTTTGTTTATATCCACGTGTTTATAACATGTGGGGGCCCGCAAAATAATTCAAACACATTCAACAAGGCATCTTACGGCATCATGCGAGTCAGACAAACCAAGGATTAGTAAAGGGCGTTTTGGAACAAGTGACCTAAATCAGCTTCCACTTACACATGTATGTATGCAACCAAATACCTTAGGTTACGTGCACGGTTTTTCTCTTTGTTAATATTTTAGCGTGTTACATGTTTACAAACAGCTTATACATAAAACAGCCATGCCAACATGACTCCGTAGACACTTCAGATTTTAGGCTGGTAAGCCTGTTTTAACTTGAGTCGTGATGCAAGCCATATCGAGGAATGGATCGCGGTGGTCTTCCATCATGTTGCATCCATATCGTAGCAAACAGCCCTTAACACTAGGCTACGAATGATGAATTAACACAAAAGAATACATATGTACTCACAACTCAAACTGAAAATCCGTCTCTATGGTATAAAGAGTCATTTCCTGTATCTCGTACAGGGTTGGCTGCGTCCAGTTAACCGTGTGAGCCGTGCTTGTATTCATGCGGTCATAAATCCAACAAAAATGCGGAGGGATTTAACAATCTGCTGTGTTAAAATGGACTTTGTCTCGCTCATGTTAGGTGTTGTTAGAAAGTATACTGAAAAGATAGCAATTGGCCTGGTTTATGTCAAGTGACAGCATACTTGTAGGCCATGTGGTGTTGTCAGAAATGACGAATATATTTGCATTCTCATAGAGCCTTAATTTTAACTTCGTTGAAGGATGCAACGGCACTCTGACAGCCAGCCCGCTGGTCGTAGACTCTAATATCAGGGAGCGGGATCCGGAATGGCGCTAATACATATAAACAAGCTCATACATCCGTCACAGAGGCGTTATGACAAGTTTTCTGAACAGAAATTACTATTATATTGACATCTATATATTAATAGCGTAAGGCGATTTTTGTGATTTTCCGTATCTCCTCTGATACCGCCGTACGGATTGCCGTGATTTTCGACATGCATATGCTTTGGGTTTGTCCGAAGAGATTCCGCCCCCTTTTATTTGCAATATTTACGTATTACCTGCATAATTAATAATTTTAATATTTGCTCCCCCGCGGGCGCCTCTTTTCTTTGTGTCTTTGGGCCCGGTAACACAATTGCCACAGGGTGTGTGATGGCGGGACAGAGTTTTACTCCGGGGGCCCTATCTGGGATTTTCTCACATTTCGTGGTGACCGGCCCGAAATAATCCCCATCGGCGAACCTTTCTCAAAAGGGGGATCTTTGAAAGAATTGGTTTGAAGGCCTTCCTGCGACCGGGGGGTTGAAAAAAGAGGGCTCCTTCACATGACCTGATATGCTTGAGTGCACAACTACCGTGTAACAGGAAAATCGTGATGGTTAGGCCAAAAAAAAAAAAAGGTTTGATTCTCAGGCATTTTTTTTTCAGAACATGTGCGGGCGGGCGATATTTTACCTTTGTTTTGTATGTTTCGATAAAAATGTCATATGATCAGGGAAAAGTATTACAATAACAGATTTGTTTTGCTAAGCAGGCAAAAGCACTCTATAACAAAAGAAATCTGATCAAAATTGTATTATTTTATCTTCTTTAAAGATGAAAATCAAAATAACAATTTTGAAACATGCGGGGGGGGGGGGGGTAAAATTGACGAATGCGGTGTCTAAGAACCAAACCTTTTTTTCATTTGGCCTTATACAATCACCGGTCGCACGTAGTCCAGGGCCTTGCATGAGATTGAGGTCCTTGACAAATATTCACCAACACATGTAGGCCTACCATGTGACAGATGTAAAGAAAATGTTAATTAAATTCACATCTTGGTTGGTACAGTGTGATGTGTACACGTGTTGAGTGCCATTATACATTACCAAAGTTGTATATATATATATATAATATTGACTTAAATTGTTTTTAAATGGAGATTTTTCCTCATTACAGCAGTTACAAATGTAAATCTCCTGTAAAATTGTAAATTTAATAAGTTTGTGCTGATATTAGCTCCTTTTACATGCAGGTGCCATGGCATTTCATTTCAATGATGTTTATGTAATACTCTTTGTTTTGAAAGACTTTTTCTTTCATTCAGTATATGTATGCTTACTGCGTATAAGTCATGGCCATCACTGTTACTATTTTCACCAATAAAGCTGTTTTTCTTTGCATTTTCGTCTATAAGGTCTATTTCTTGGACAGTTTCTTTTGTATGTATATGTGATATTATAGATAAGTTTCTCATGTCATATGGTACATGTGTAGGTGACTATTTGTCAAAGACCCCGACCGCATTTTAGGGACTGGCTTAATTCGAGAGACCGTGTGCCACTGTACGCTGATCCGAAACAATCCCGAAATTTTTTTACCCACAACACTATACATATAATGGAACTATATATTAATAGCGTAAGGCGATTTGTGTGATTTTCCGTATCTCCGGATTTTCGATGGATTTCCGATACCACCGTACGGATCCTCGAGTTCGCTCCAAACCGTGCGTAGCACGGGTAATTGCTAGTTTTATATAAACATACTAACTCTATCTCTCATTCAGTTATAGGATTACCTGACCTCATGTTGTATGACTTACGGACATGTATGGATTTAGCGTATACGTTTTTAATGTTTCAATGATTAATCTTAGACTTTACCCATACATAGCGCCATTCTTTCCCTCTGACATTAAGGAGTCTTTAATACCAGTTCAGTATTAATTAATGCCTGTACTGAGTCGTACGTGTATTAACAGCTTACCCATAAAAAGGCTATAACAATGAATTATATTGCATTATATAGCATGACTTGGCCAGTTCTTTGATTGTATGCACTATATAATCGCGGTCCTGGTGTAGAAATATACACAAAAGCAAGGACCTTAATTGGTAATTGCGCATTAAGCCGTGACTTGACTGTGCACATATTCTATATATAACTAATGATACGTAATCGGGTTAAAACAAAGCTCAGAATCACGACCTTATAGTACCAGTTTGAAAGCTTCACTCGCACTGCAACATTAATGCAACGATTAATTCGATTGCATGCAGCGCGTCGTGAGGTTGATTACGGTCACGTTTCTGACCTTATAACACAGAAAGCTATGGTATGTTTAGGGTACTTTGCGTGACTAGTGAACTTTGTAATTAAATCCCCCCCCCCCCGGTAACAATGTCTTATAAATCTGGCTATTAGTAAAAGCTCTCTGCTACATTTATATATATAAAATTTAAAATGTAATATATATAGGAAAATTACTGTCAGTTCTATTATATACAGAAAAGGAATATAGCACAAATACCAATAAAGCACAGATCCATGTATACGGTATATGCCAGTGTATGTTCTGACCGCCTTGGAAAAATCCTGGACCCGGGCGTACCATAAAATGACCGATTACATATTTTCACTTTCACTAAAAGCCATTCATGTTTAAAAAAACTTTCTTAGGATTCTAGTTATTGGAGATAAAACTTTCAATCAATGAAAGTGATACAGTATAATATAAAAGTATAAAGTATATGAACGGAGAATATTTATATATGTTGAAACATCAGCTTATGACGTCAATGTGACGTCACAATAGACTTAGTATTTGGTCGTACGAATGTGAATGTGACCGGTCCAGCGGAAGTTGGTTCATGGGATTCCAGGTTTCTTTATCGTGGCTTGATTTTTTTTTAACTAGCGGTAAACCAATAATTTCGACATGCGACCTGTGACATCCGGGTTTTAGTGTGTACGCAAAATGACACCCCCCATGAGCGGTTGCGAATAATTTGGAGAAATAAACCTGTCAGGGTTCGGTAAGGGCGTAGGGATGCAACACGAAAGCACTCCACGTATACAGCGTCAAGGTGAGTCACCGTTTACGGAGAGACTTGGTGGCAAGACCACGTTTAATAAGGGGATTGCGGAATAACGTTTTTTTTTTGGACCACGCCTAAATCCTCCCATTATATTAGGATTCGCATGAAACGAGTATATGCTTCTCTAGTGTTAAAGTTCTAATATGGGGACCAAACCTATAACTCATACACATGTCATTGCTGATGTTTCATGTCGTGTATGGTATATACATTCATGTCTTCTAGGAATAATCATGTTGTGTACATTGTGTCATTTTGTTTGTAATACGTCAAAGTTGTTATTATAATTATTTTGTAGCATGGTCCAACTATCTCGCAAGTTTTACACATACCTGGCAGAGTTCGCCAAAAAATATTATCATTTGCGAAGTGAAAATGTCCTGTATTCTAAGCTTTTATAAACATTTTGTCACTTTCTGCACTAAAAAAGTTAATGTTTTGTTTGCCGAGAATGTACTTTACATAATCACTGTGCATTGGACTGATAGGTGCATCCTACTATGATTTGGGAATTTAGGCGTGGTCCAAAAGAGGGTTATTCCGCCGATACGTATGCCTTACCACCAAATTTTACCAACAGATTCGATCACGCCTGAACGCCGTCCTCACAGTTCCTTCGTGTTGCATCTCCGCGCCTTTAAAATCGAAACACGTTTATCCCCCCCCCCCCCCCCTTGTCTCGAAAACGCTCATCGGGCCGAGATTTTGCGTACACAATAAAACCCGGATGTTACAGGTGGCATGTCGAAATCATGGATATACCGCTAGTAAATTTTTTTTTTTTCACAATTATCTTCGTAAGTTCATGTAGTGGCGCCATATATATATCAAAATATTCTGTTTTTGTCTATTTCCATAATTTTGCTGTAGGAATAAAAGTACTGCTGATTATGTTTTTTTTTCGTTATGGTTGAGGTATAGCAGCTAATTCACGGGCGGATGCAGGAATTTTGAAAAAGGAGTGTCTTATTCACTCAAACTTATGGGAAACAAAACTTCGGGTCCAGAAAGAGAGAGGGTCGTCTAAGAATTGGTTTGAAACCTTTGAGAAAATTTGCTGCTGCTGAAAGGGGGTGCGGGCCGAACAGGCCCCCTTAATTTACATCACTCGATCATGATCCGCTTTGAAAGAAAAAAAATATTTTGCACCCACTAATAACTCCGTTTTCCTTAATCGTACGTGGAATAATATTGTAGCCCTTTTTCTTCTATTGAAAATCAGCCACATTGGAGATTTAGTGCAAACATGTAGTTACAAGAAGTAGGCGATAATGGGCGTTTTACCGAGTAAACGACCTTAGAAATAAGGTCAAGGTCAAATTAGATATCAGGGTATAATTTTTTTAACTGGTTTACTAGAACTTATATTTTGCCCAAAATTAAGCGTTTGAAAATAAGCCATATTGGAGATTTGGCGCAAATGGAAATGTCAGAAGAAACAAAAAAAAAACCCGAAAGGAGGCCCTATAAGAAGTTCAACCCGAAAAATGATTTAACCAAATACGGATATAGAAATACACTGATCCACCCCAATAAATACCTCACCCTATGGAAGGAAGATTACATATATATCACAATACACGTGTACATATATATTGACTTTGTGTTGTCAGCGTGCGTCGTGGCTCCTTTATGGATACTTGAAGCTAAACAGTCCGGCAAATTAATACGCCGGACTCTATGACACACTCTATGACCAGGTAAATTATATACAGCTAATCCACAGTAATCCTAGTCGACGTCACACTGCGCGTATGTGAAGGTTATAACGTTAACATATTAACAATCTGAGTCATTTCCCTCGGGATAACTGACCCACACAGAAAGCTATGTCGGAGACAGTAGTGTACCACTCGACATACAAGTGACGAATTTGTGAGGAGAGTGCCGTGGAACACTGAGTTGAGAGTATATTCTTGTGTACTCGGCTGCAGATTCACTGTTATCCCACTTGACCGATAACCCTCCTTAAACTTTCATCAGTCTTTCCACGCACAGCGCGGAACGCTGGTGCCCTCATTATTAGTTAGGGACAAATAATATAGTAAGATATGCTCCCGCCGCTGGCTCGAACCTGATCTCGTCAACGAGTTACCCCCGTGTACACTGTTTACACCAGCCAGGGCCAGCTACAATGGTAAACGAGGACCGTACTCCGAGGGCGTGGTGAATTAATTCAGGTCGGTCGTCTTATATACAGTTCAGTTAATGTTATTATTTTCTACCTTGAGCTGTGTTTTATTTGATTACACCTGCTCCATTGTTACCGCCGCATGTTCTAATTGGAAATATTGGATTTATATGGTCTGCATGTTGAAACGGCTAAACAAACAATGTATATATACATTAGGCCCCGAGATATAACTGAACGTTTTGTAAAGCTGGATCAACGAGGTAAGTATCTGCTGATATTTTTTTCCTAGTTTTATGGGGGCGGTACGTGCGTAACATCAGTTCGTACTTTTTTCGAGAACCGATAATCGCGCTTATCCTGTTCTTATCTTAGATTGGCATGCCGCAATACAAATTATGTACCTCCCCCCATATTTACAAGGCTACGCTGCATGGCCTTACGACCAGTCACGAGAGAATTAGGTCTATCACGCCTGAGGCATTCATTTCTACAAGAGGTGGATTACGTGTAATAGTGGATTGGTCAGTGACAAAGAAGTGACCATGTATACAGTCACTCACTGAATTTATGCTTCGTAATGTGTTAATACTTGCAATGATAAACCTCGGTTTTGTTATACAAAAGGGGTTTGTTTGGTCAGTTGGCATTTCGTGGCAAAGTGAACATGTATACAGTGTTTTACCATCCAACCCCGTGAGGTTGAGCCTGAAAGATATTAAATAAATTACTATGATATATAACGTAAAAATATAGTTAAATATGTGTAAGATTATATAAAGATAAATCATCTCCATTTATCAAGTCTGTACTGGCTACGTCTTCGCAGACATTATTCAGGAACCGCTCTAAGGGTCTGTTTCATGAATAATGAACAAGGCAATTAAACCAATCAAATAACTCGCGGGTGTGTATGCACGTCTGGTGCTAAACCTAGACCAAGCATTTCACTAAGCAGACTCACCATGGTATCCTATATATGTCATATCATATAATTTAGACTTGTATTGAGTTTATGTCAATTTTAATTTATAGGCTTCTAGATGGCAGCTTCAGAGGAAGAGGAGAAAAGAGTAACCAGATCAAACTCTAAGTTACGCCGCTGTGATGGATTCCGACGACGTGACTCCAACCGCCGGTCCATCAAAGTTGATAAGGTGGACGATAATGGGAACTCTGATGAACAAACCACTTTAAACAGCGATGAAGGGAATGATACCACGTGTTCAAGTCAGAACGAGGCAGCTGCGCTCATAGCAGACGACAGCAACAGCAATACGGATCGAAACTCAAGACTAGATAATAAATCAGATGAGACCTCGCATTCTGAGGTATCTGACCAGCCAGAACCTAGCGGGAAAACAAGGAACCAGTCAGAAGCAGACGACAGTGACTCTGATGAGGACGCTTGGTTTGATTGCTTCAGTGACTTGAGTGATGAAAGCAGCGACGAGAGCGAATATGAAGACGCAGTTGGTGATGCATTATCGCCCACAGACGCACAAGAAGATGTGAGTATTACTGAATTATTATTTCACGCCGCGCACTTGGGTGAGCAATATTTGCCCTGGAAATTTGAGTTAAAGCGGCCCAAATTTTACACCATCTGCCAATCGCATCAGTAGGCCTACTTTGGCCACACCATCCGCCCACAGGCATCAGTTTTGACTATGACATCGGCCGATCGGGAAGCGTCATGGTGTCCCAGTGTATTAGTTCGCCCATGTTCATTATTTTCAATGAGCAATCCTTTAAAATGATAAAGGGTATAGTCAGTGGATGACAATGCGTCCTTGGGAAGATATGGGATGCGATCATAAAATGATTCATTACAAGGCTATTATGATACATGTCTGTAGAGCAACAAACTACAGCTTTCATAGAGCAGTCGTTTATGAAGCTGTGATTCCTTGCTACGCATCTTGAACATAGAATCGTATTCCATTATGTTTATATTGAAATAAAAAAAAACATTTGCAAGGTCTCATCAATTACAGCGTGCTAGTACATATTTATTTTTAATATACACGTGCAAGAGTTAGGTTAATGAAAGAGGACTGGACTATGCAAACAAGCTTCTTCCGAAATTAGTTCCTGAAGTTTTTAAATATTTTTTTCGTCACATGTTGCGCATATCGACAAATAGTGCATGGAATCCCCGACGACCGACCTTTTTGCTCTCCGGTCACTCTTTCAGTGAAATTACGGCGATTCATTCTTTTTGTACACAGGCGACCAGTACACCGCCAACTCCGGTCATTACGGCAGAGGAACAAGCCGAGGCCAAGCGAAAACGTAGAATCAACAACATATCACAGGAGCTACTAAAAACAGAACAGGCCTACGTCGACCGTCTTGAAATACTGCTCAAGGTAATATCACTACAGAACTGGGAATATTGTTCATTGCTTGATTACAAGAATAAAAAGCGAAAATACAAAAAAATATAAAACCTGTGGTGTACAGCTTAATGATAATGGGATTGATAAATCTATGTGATGCTTAAAATGGAGTGCACGGCTACAAACTGTATGGGTAGGTGACCTGTAATTACACTTAATAGGCCGGATTGATCAATATTATGAATTGCAACCGAACTTCGGCGATCCGATCAGATGATAGATTAAAGGCCTATTATGGCACGTCTGCTATTAAAACTTTGTCCAGTGTACATAGAAAAATCTGAAATTCGGAAGATTTCTCGAAAAAAAACATGCGATTCAAATTTTGCCCCTCCCCCTCCAGAGGAGACATGTTGTTTTCAGTGCCATCGTCTGTCGTCGCCTGTCGTCGTCGTCTGTGGGATATCATGTGAACGCGATAACTTTTGAAGGGCTGCATATTTTCCTCCAAAATATGAAACACTCCTTGTGTATCCCAAAATCTCGGAAGAGTTCGAAACCCGGTGACCTTTTCTGAACGCAATAACTTTTGAAGTATTTCACATTTTGTCTTCTAATATGCTACATTGATTGTTCCTTCTAAGTTCTCGGACGAGTTCGAAACCTGGTGACCTTGACCAGGATCTTTTAGGTCAAATCAGCCGAGTTATAATTATTGTCGTGTAAACGCGATAACTTTTGAAGGGCTGTTTATTTTCCTTCAAAATTTTTGAAACTCATTGTTTTGACCAAAATCTCGGAGGAGTTCGGCATCCAATAACCTTGATCTTCCAGGTCAAATTTATGAAATTCTATTATTTTTGTGACCCCATAACTTTGGAAGTACTGAAGATTTTTTCTTCAAATTGAACACACCAGTTCTTTCTGCCAAAATCTTTTCGGAGTTCGAAAAATGTTGACCTTGACCTTGATCTTCAAGGTAAAATCTGCTGAAATCAAGAATCATTGTTTTGATAAAGTGCATTTTTACCCCTAATGTTTTGGGATGGCCCATAGGGGAGACAGATGTATGTTTTTTGCGCTGCAAAAACAAAGCCATTCAAGTTTAGAACCTGTTTTCAATTCCGCTTAAACACTATAAATGATTTATACTGATATATATTTATTACCCGTCTTAACTTTCCTTCACTTATCAATCAATATGCAAGGTTGGAGATTAAAACTTAACAGTTTCTGCATTTTAATTTTATCGCCAGGTGAAAGAAAAGGTCTCTGCTTTTCTACCGGAAGAAACTGTTAAATGTATATTCAAGGACGTCCACGTCATTCACCAGTTCCACTCAGAAAATCTTCTTCCCCAACTGAAGAAGAGGCTGGCAGAATGGTAGGTTATCACAGATCAAACGGGGAATATTCATAAAAACTGAATATATCTGTGCATTTTAACCGTACATTACACCTACACGCTGTTGTAGTGAAGATACCTGTTCATTGATATTTCCAGGGTTAGTAATACATGGTTTTTACATATAGCCTCTATTCCCCCTCCAAACGATAGAGTTACTGCATAATAATAATATGCGACAGGCATGTATGTTTACATCATGTATATATCCACTTATTGGTGTCAGCACACCTTTTCCATCTGGTCTTGATGTTTTTGTTTCAACTGGAAGATGTATTAAGAAAATGAACTGTACAAAATCTGAAGCATGAACATTACTGGCGGCAAGGGAGCATTATACCTACCTTCCATAATATTTAAGAGAACCAGTCAATATGAAATATGAGTAAACACCCTATATCTAAGTTCTAATAACAGTCAAGGTCCTTCTACAAGACGGGCAAATATAAATAAATATATTTAACAGCCACTGAAGGGGCAAGGTATCTGAAGATTTCAAAAGAAATTTGCCCACTTTTGCAGGGAGACATTCGATAAATTCCGTTTGTCAGATTATTGAAAAGTTATACCATATATGAAATTCGGATTGAATAATCACTTTTAATACCATATTGTAATGTAACTCGCATATGCTGCCTAATAATAAATTATTAACGTTTGGAAATGCGTAGATGACACAGAGAATATTTTCATACTGTATACTTTAAGCTAGCACCCCTGACAAAAATAACAAAAAAGCTCCAAAAGCTAGAGTAACTGCATAATAAATGATATGCAATAATAAATTGGTACCTGCCAACATATTGCCTTGATTCCGTTTGCTTACTTTTGTAAACAAGTGTTACCGGTGGACCGGTGGACCGGGCGCAATCACAGGTGTCAGCATAAACAAAGTTGGTGGGACTCTGTGCATCGCTGAGCCACAACACCTGCAAATCATGAGATGCCCTGACTGACTTGACCGCAAAAATGTAACACATGTTCCTGCTGGCTGAAACATCGGTGTTGTGGCTCAGAATCAGACCTCCAGTCACACGGCTGTGTTATGGTAAACAGAAACACGTGGACTGTAATCACAAATACCAAGAGACATAATAAGATGTTAAACAGCCGTATGGGAGGTACTGAGACCGTGTGCTGGGATGGATTTGCTAGGAAACCTTTGTTTAAAGCAAAACTGAACTGACAGTATGAAAGAATAGGCATAATATTGCTCCTGATTATGTCCCTTTAACGGCCACTGAAGAAACAAGGTATCTGAAGCGCTCAAACGAAGTTTGTCCACTCTTGCAAGGAGACATTCGATAAATTCCGTTTGTCAGATTAAAGAAAGGTTATACAATATATAAAATTCGGATTGAATAATCAGTTTTAATACCACATTGTAATGTAACTCGCATATGCTGACCTAATAATAGGGTTTAAACGTTTGGACATGTGTAGGTGAAACAGGGATATTTTCCTATTTATACCTTAAGCTAGCCTACCTGGAAAAAACGCCAATTAAAATCAATCCAAAAGTTTTTTTTGTATTAGACCATATAGAACTTTCTTTCTGATGTATATATATATATATATATATATATATATATATATATATATATATATATATATATATATATATATGCATCTTTTATAATTTGCAGATCAGTATCATATTAACTCGCATAGCTCGGCTACTGCCGCATGGACCTTAATTCCAGTGTCATGTCATCTTTTAAATTAATATTGCTCCCCTCATTCTATGTATACGTTACAGTATCTGACTCTTTTATACATTTATTTCTCTCACGGGATCAGTTAATCATGCAGACCCTTCAGTTGGCCACCTATATAGATACGTCTATATGGATACTATTTGTTTCTGTTTACGCAGGGATGATACAGCTAGGATTGGCGATATCATGAAGAGGTTCGCTCCTTTCCTCAAACTTTACACAGAATACGTCAAGAATTTCGAGAAGGCTTCAGATCTGGTGCAGCAGTGGAAGACCAAGTCAACTGAATTCTTAATCCTTACTAGAGATATACAGGTAAACAGGGGAACATGTTCGAAACATTTACAGCATACTTTATTTATAACAGTTTTACATATTTAACTATTATTGTGCCTAACTATCATCCCTGGTCGGAAATATAGGTGAATATTAAACAAATATTTTAAATTTGATTATTCAGTCGTTGTTTTATATAAGACAGATGCATGGTAGTTGGGCATCTGTAATCGTATTTGCGTGGCATCCATCCATGCGTTTGCTTTTGGAGAAAATCACTCATATCTCAGGATTGGTTCAATGTATTGGTCTGAAATTTTGCATGTCCATCCATCTTGGAGAGTATTCTTGTAGACCTGACAGGTGGCGCCAACTACCTTCGTGTTGTCTTAGAATTCACTGATACCCCTTTCACAGGAGTGATTTGCCCTTTTGGACAGAAATTGTGCATGTCCATAGATATTTGACACCTCCATCGCGTACTCAAGACTGGTGGCGTCATGTGCAATTTGTTTTGCGTGTCGTGCATCCGTCCGTTTGCCTTGGGTGAAAATCGCTTATATTGTGCATTTGTCTTACATCCTCGTAAAAGTTTTTACGGATAATGGATATATAAGTAGTTAGGAAAACGCGACTGAATACTAAAAGAGGACACTACCCTTATAATCATCCACATAATTATTTTTAGTAGGTTTCCACATACACATCCAATTTAAAAAGTGCATTATGCATTATTTGTGTGTAGACTTGGTTATTACTTGGTTAATCTTTACAATGTTCTTCTTTATTTAAAGGGACATAATCAGGGGCTATATTATGCCTTTTCTTTCACACTTCCAGTTCAGTTTTGCTTTATACAAAGGTTTCCCAGCAAAACCATCCCACGGTCTCATTACCTCGCATACGGCTGTTTAACACCTTGTTATGGCTCTGCGTGTTGGTAAACACAGGCCACGTGTGTCTGCTTACCAAAACAAAGCCGCGTGACCGGAGGTGCGATTTGGAGCCGCAACACGTTGTGTTTCAGCCAGCGGGAACATGTATTACATTTTTTGGGTCAGGTCAGTCAGGGCATCTCCTGATTAGCACGTGTTGCTTCTCCGCGATGCATATGGCCCCATTCACTATGTTTATGTTGAAACCTATGATCGCGCCTGGTCCACTGTTTTTAACACTCGTTTGCAAAAGTAAGCAAACTGTTTCAAGGCCATACTTTGGCAGGCACACATTAATTTGGGAATAAGTTATTTTTTGTGTTAATTCAACATGCTTTATAGGTGATTGGGTCTCTTTAATGGCCAGTATTAAATATTCGACAGTTCATCCGTTGTAAAAACATTTTGAGATATCTTTTATGTATCCTGTGAATTGCGTGCATGATAGTCCCCAAAAATGTTTGGAGGAGAAAATTTAATCAGGTGAACCTCTTTCACAGGAAAAAGACGAGTATGCCAGAGTACGTATAGAAGCTCACATGTTGGAGCCAATTCAGAGAGTTCCAAGATATGAATTGTTGCTCAAAGGTAATAATTACTGAGAGGTACCTTCTTGAAAATATACATGATGGTTCACTGATGGTGAAAATGTGTACATTCAATTACTTAATGTGAAAGTGTATTTAAATTGTTTTCCGACAATTAATGACTTAAATTATCTATTAAATAGTAATAGCCTGAATTAAAAGTAAATAATTAAAATCAACAAGTTGAAATAAACGTTTTATCATGCAATATGAACGTAGAGGCTATTAATATTGAGTAAGATGTCTCTCCGTCCCACGCCTTGGCGGACACCCCGCCATAACGGACAAATCGTCCGATCCCATGACTGTCCGCTAAAGAGTAGTTTCACCTCAATTGGCAAGGCGCTAAGTATCTGACTTCATGCGGAAAAACATGTGCGTTTTTGCATTTTGGACAGATGTTGTTTATCTTTTATGCGCATGTTTGAGAGGGACAATGAAGTATTCCAATTAATATAGATTATTATCTTTTATGTGAATTATCCCGTTTTTCTCTTTTTTTTTCAGATTATATAAAGCATTTAGCTGAAGATGCCATAGATCTGGAGGATGCACAGGGTGTGTTTAAATACACTTTGATCGGTTTCACCGAATGAAGTATTTTTCTTGAATTTATTGAAAAAGTAATAATCGGAAATTGGCCCTCTGAAGTCGGTGTCTTGGCCACCTGCATTGCAGGAACATTTATCAAGCCATGTGTACATATACAAGTCGAGTTGTCGGTGATATCTTTGGCTGTCTAGTGCGACTATTTCTGGAAATTTCATATTTAATATTATGTTATATATATATATATATATATATGTAAATATATGTAATATATATTATATATATATATATATAATAGAATGACAGATCATTGCGTATAAATTAGATTAATATTGGTTACGTGAGCTGTTCTTCTTCTTGCCATAAATATCATGTGTTACATCATGGGTTATTCATATTTCAGAGGCATTATCTCTTGTGGCCAAGGCAGCTCAACATTTTGAAGAAATGATGCGGCGAGCGGTAAATTATATATGTGTGTGTGTGTGTGTGTGTGTGTGTATATATATAGACGTAGTGTGGCTATATTTGTATATGATTATACAAAAAGACTTATAAAGGGGTTATAATACCATAAGTAAAATTCCGATTGAATAATCAGTTTTAATAGTATGTAACCACATTGTAATGTAACTCTTATATGCTGACCTAATAATACATTTTAAACGTTTGGACATGTGTAGGTTAAACAAAGAATAGCATCCCTGGAAAAACACCATTTCATATTTCAGTCCAAATTTTATATAAAAGTTTAAAATATTCGGCCATATAGGACTTTTTTCTCATGATATCTATCTATCTATCTATATATATATATATACATATATCTATATATATATACATATACATATATATATGAGAGAGAGAGAGAGAGAGAGAGAGAGAGAGAGAGAGAGAGAGCCTTCCTTATAAAGCCGACACAAATAATCAGAATTTTGAGACATAACTGTTTTTTCGTACCACCAAAATAAATTGCATACAATAACGGATTACACTTGGAAGATATTTTACACTTGTCGTAAAATGGAAACGGGATTATGTTTGCTGTATACATTCTTCAGTCACGAGTAGAGAAGCTGCAGCAGTTACAGAGTCGTCTGGATGGGGACGTGAATATCGTCAAGGGCTCGCGAGAACTCCTGAAGGAGGGAAAGATTAACAAGGTCAACGTGAGAAGCGGGGGCACGTCGGAACGATATATCTTCCTTGTACGTGTGTTTTGTTGAATGATATCGCTGTCACTATCTTAATAAAGAACTTTGCCATGAGAATGTTGCAAGAAAATGTATTTAAATGTAATTTTAAGTTTAATACATATCATGTATTGCTGTACTAGATATTTTAATTTTAAAATTCAAATTTTAAAACAAACAGTAATGAGATGGATGCTGTTCTTGTTTTGTATCATAAAAACTATATAACACTGGTATCTCTTACAACTGGAAAGATGACGACTCTATGTGTATTAAGCTCCTCTTTTTTACCTTTCATTTTTTACAATTAATTAAATGACTTTTATATAGGTATTCTTGGTATCTGTATACCTATATTAACGCAAATTCATGAATACTGTTTTGTTGATATGTTTACAGTTTACAGACATGTTGTTGGTGTGCTCAGAACAAAGTTTATCTGCCAGGTACCGGGTCAGACAGGTCATGGACATACAAGGCCTGAGGGTAAGCCTAGTTAATACAATAAGCCAATGTTCTCAATTTAACAATTCGGTATCTGTCCAAATCATTGTATTTAATTGATGCATGTAATAAACACTGATAAAACATGTAACCCCAAAATCTCACATACACGCACTCTAAAACATATACCTACTCACAAGAATAAATTTGCAAGTTCCGGTATTCTCAGTGAAACCTTTCAGTATTTACCAAAATTGCAATACATATTAAAAGCACTGATTCTATTTTTCACCAAAAAATCTTGCTTGCTGTAAATATGTAATACATGTAATAAGCATTGATATCATTTTTACCCAAAAATTTTGCATACACGCATACTTACATACATAAGAATAAATTTGCCACTTCCTATATTCTCAATGACACTTTACAGTATTTACCCAACTGTTATGTCATAAGAACTGATTCAAAAGAATCAACGTGCACTCTTCTGTATAAAAATATGTAATTGTGCCACTTTTAGGTGTCAGAAGGAAACAACTTGGAAGTGCCAAATACGTTCTACATACGGAACCGCCAGAGGGCGCTGGAACTGTGTACCCCGACGGAGGAGGAAAAGCAGGAGTGGATTCAAGTAAGCAGACAAATATTTAATGTTAAAATGAAAGTAATCCAGGGCCAGCGCCCAGGACACACCCAGGGCACGCCCAGGACACCCAGGGCACGCCCAGGACACACCCAGGACCCGTGGGTGAGGTATTTGTAGCCTAGTTGACGTTGGGATAACCGCCATGACGTTACGTAGACCGAACCCGATAATGATATTCTGCAGATGTACGTATTTGAAAAAAGGAATCCGTTATGTTTTTCCACAGCATTAGGCTGCTGAGTGTAACATGTTATACTGTGTGTAAAATTTCAGATCAAATGAGACTTCATTTGTATTTAAGATAACAGTATATAAAATATATTACATTTGATTGTCATGGGGTAATTGAGATATTAATTGGCTTTGGTACCTACGCATCTATTACATTCTTAATTTGATAATTCACACCTATAGTCCATTTCACCACCTGCTGTCCACCTGTTTTTTGAAGATAATTCCCTTAAAAGTTTATATTTTTCAATTATTTCCTAGGAAACTACATATGGAGGTGACAACCTAATGTGGCAATTAAGAATCTTACAATAATTCCCCCGTTTATGTTTCACAACATTTTAATCTCTTCACCATGATTTAGCAGATATGATGTGTCCCACGATAAGTAGCCATCGTTGTTTGAGCTGGTTATATTTTTAGAGTGTTTACATGAGATCATCCAATCAGCAAATGTCATTTGAGGCTGTTTTTGCATGTGACCAATGACCTTGACCGTCATAAGTGGGTCTGATATGTTGTAAAATGTAGACTGATTTCTCATATTTTCAAATAATTCTGTTTCTTAAATAAGGTGTAAGGTAGGTAATTATTTACCTTGTTGAAAATTAGGTCCTTTAATCCTCTACTCTCCACTATAATTGTTTCCTTGAAATGTAACTTATAAAAATTTGCATAGCAAAAAACAGGTGGGGATGAAACGGACTATAGCTGTTTGCACTTCTTTTCAGGTCATTCGAGATCGTATTGGAGAGACGACAAGGAATCGACTGATGCGCCACGGTTCTGTCAGGGTGCGGGGAGGCACAATCAAGGTCAGCCTTCATGCAGATATCCTTTTTCTTGACTTTCAACGGCCTTTTTCTTGAAAGAGTTATTTATCACGAAGCTGTCTGGAATATGATTCTTTATTCTCCTTCCCAACTAAAATTTCATTTTCCCCGTCAGTGTCGCTATCAGATGGCAGACGCTGCGGTTGATATACCTGCAGTTAGTCCTGATTAATTAGCAAGAACTGTAACGTCCAAAGTTTTGCACACGATGACGACTATCAGGGCTCAGTTTTGTGATTTATAATTCTTATATATAGTGGCAAATTAACTGAGATCTGTATGGCAGAATTGAATATTTAAGAGTATGTATGTAATATGCGAATCCATAGGTACTGGTACATATGATTTTTAATTGTATCCCCAGACAAAGTCGGGGATACTATGGTTTCATGACGGTCCCGCCGCCGTCGCTGCCGATAAATCTTGTTTACGCGATAACTCTAACAATCTACAACGGATCTTTACCAAACTAAACATGTGCATAGATAGGGTGAGAGGACGAAGCCTGTTTAAATAAATCATAACTTTTACTAGGGGAGTGACCTTGACCTTGAATATTTCCATATTTGGTGAAAATCACACAAAATCTAAAATATCTCAATAAGGGATGCATGGATTGGTCCAAAAATCATTTTGACCGAAGGTCTAGGATAGCTTCGTCTTCTGCGTAAGACAGGTGACGCCATCTTTTGTCCTTTTCTTGTTTTCGCGTCTTTTCATACCCCCAGCATTGCCACTTGAAAATACTGTGAGCATTATAAGTCAAAATTAATGGATAGATTACTTTCATATTTTGCATATACATAGATATGGGTTATGCAGTGAGGAATATTTAAATTAGGGTCATGACCTTTCCTGTGAGAGTGGCCTTGACCTTGAATATTCCCATATTTGGTAAAAAATATTGTTTCTCAAGTCGATAGATGTATCAGTCTCAAAATCAAAATGAAAGATGTCAGATGATAAGTTGTTGAAAGAGACTAGTGACCTTGATCTTGATTTTGAAGATCACATCTGAAGAAACCCTAGTGGCTTGCCAAGTGTCAGTATATGCTTCTGAAGATGAGGGCCTATTTTTGAAGGGGGGGGGGGGGGATTAATTGTCTGAGTATATTATGGCATCTGCGATGCAAAAAAATGTCTAGTTATATTTGAAATTTCATCATGATAACTGTAGGAAAAATAAATATGATACGCGACATTTTCAGCATTGCCTCGTACAGTGAGAACTATATAATAGGCCTAACCTTTATTTTATGTAATCTGTAACCTTAATATTTAGAATTAAATCGTTATAAATATGTTAATTACGTTTTGATAGTACCAAATTTCCGGAGCTGCCGTTTTGGTGTTTTTACAGAGCTTACGATTAGGTCGACAGGCTCCAGTGATGGCGAGGAACAGTGACAGTGTGACATGCACGGTATGCGGGTCTGAATTCACCACACTACGGAGAAGACATCACTGCAGAGCTTGTGGTATTGTAAGTCACGCTTTTCTAAAATATCAATTAATTTCTGATACGGGTTAGCCGTAAATTTAATTAACGCCCTGCTTCATAAATACGCAAACGGATCCATAATTTTAAGTGCTACCGTTATTTTGTCTGAATCTAAGATCTGTCTGCCCTCAAATGTCAAATGAATTTTATGTTTGACCACCATGTAGGATTTCGGTATCATGTTTTATTAAGGTATATTTTACAATATCAAACCTGCTGTTAATTATTTATATCAGTTTACATAATTATTTAAATGTGTGTGTTACAACGTTCAGTCTAGATCGAAGGCTGAATTCCGGAAGATGTACTCATCTTATGTACCCGCGTTTCATGTACATTTATCAGTGAATTAATTATAATTTTCGTCATTATGTTAATTTCAACTAAAAAGGTGGTCTGTGGGAAGTGCTCGTCTCAGAGTGTTCGGCTTGAGTACGATTCGTCCAAACCATTGCGTGTGTGTGACGAATGTTTCGTCGTGTTGCAAGAAAAATTGTACAATGGAAATCAGGTGAGCTTAGTTTTTTAAGCATTTATAATTACTTTGATAAATCTCCTTTTATTTCTCTGGAACGAAATAGTTATACATGTGTACAAACACTCTAGCATTTGGCGTGTACTCTCTATATATGTATACCCCTCTTGAGTACGAATACTAAGTACTCTAGAAAGTAAATACTCATGAGCACGAGTATTTCGTGTACGAGCACATTTGGACCTAATTAATTCTGAGCCAACATGTATTATTTTAGTTCATTTTTAATATATCGAGTATTATGGTTGATTATACATAAATCTTGAAGATCACTCTTTAGTACAGCGATAAGGGGACCTTTTGAGACACCGAAAATTTTATCATCTTTTATTCATTTCATTATTGTAAATTTTACCTTACCTTTTCGTTTTATGCAGAATTGAACATGCAGGCTTGCCAAGACAGTCTTATTAAAAGGGTCACATTTGACTGAAAATGGCGCTTATTAATTTTATGATATTTAATATTACTATTCAAAGTATTCATACACTGTTATAAAAGTCCATTAAGAAAACAAAATTATGAAGCGTCTGGCATATATTGCAATCTACAAATGTCCTTACTTCTTGCAGAGACATTTGGACCATGTATGTTTCTGTTTTTTAGTGATACATGTATATATAATCCGGTGCAGTAGAACATAGAATGAGGCTGGATAGTTACTATTTATATGACTATTAAACATTAAACGAACCTCTTCAGCTGTTCTCTTCATGACCTTAAACGCTTTTATAAATACATTCTTCCCATTCACAAAAACTGTACTGTACAGGAATCAAATGTTCAGAACAACACTAATCCATATTGTGCTTGTTATTTCCAGCCCCGCGCCCTCAGCGGTGGTCTGAAAAGCGGCTACATGCGCATGAGCAGTGACGCCGGTAACACGTGGCGGAGGTACTGGTTTGTTGTACACAGTGACGGCACACTCATGGCTCATCAAGGACCCCAGGTATCATGATCATTTTATATCTTACAGGACACACATGGTATCGCCGAACTTAATTCTTACGGATCAGTAACTGTTTGTTTTGAAACGTACTACAGCATCAACATAAAAAAATTCAAATATAAAAATAACTCAATTTTATGCAAAGTATATGCTGTTGTTTTCACTCGTATTGGTGTAACGATCACAGCATAATAACAGATAACATATGTTTAATTACAGACTCTTGGGTAAAAACATCTGCTAACTTCAGTGGGCAGCCCGTTGTGGAACCGACCACACTATACCCTTTTGTACAATATTAGGTCTTCCTCCAGTTCTGTGTTTTGGGAATTATTGATAGCATAACCACGCGTTCAAACTGTCTGCTTTTACACGTTATTGTTTATATAAAAATCCTTGACCAGTTTAATGTTTCATTTACTTTAAAAAGTAATAAAAATTAATAAAATGTCAGCATTGTTTAAGGACGAAAATGTACAGTTTACAAATCAAACGAAGCTAACATACGAAACCGTATCTATAAGATACATTTTCATGTTCATGATGTAAATACATTTGCTATTTCCCAAAGAACAAACAATCCCAGACATTCCTCCGACTTGAAGAATTCTCTCTTGAGACGCGACCCCACTCTGACAACGGCGGTGACGTCATCAGCCTGAGAGGCCAGAACAAAAGTTACCTGTTACAAACCTCGGAGGAAGAGGAGCTGAAGTCGTAAGTAAACTGACGTGTCCTAGGACTAGGATCTAGTTTTTTAGTTATTTGACAGACACGGTTGAGGTGATCTTGAATCACCGCCACGGTTGTCTATTTAGACTATGGATTTTGCCGCATAAGCCGATTCAATATATATCAGAGATGTATAAGGCCAAAAAAAAAATAAAAGGTATGGTTCTCAGGCAAAGCCCGCGTCAATTTTAATCCCCCGCATCAAAAACAGTTTGATTTCATCTTTCAAGATAAATATACAATTTTGATCAGATTTCCTTTGTTATGTAGTGCTTTTACCTGTTCAGCAAAAAAATCTGTTATTTTCATGCTTTTCCCTGATCATATGATATTTTTATCGAAACAATAAAAAAGGTAAAAAAAAATAATAATAAATATCGCCCGCCCACACTGATTTTTGGAAAAAAAAAGTGCCCGAGAACCAAAACTTTTTTTGGCCTAATAGGTTAAACCTGGCTGATGGATCAGGTTTTATAAATCTAATTTTGTTTTAATGAAATTACTACTATTAATGAAATTATTTCCTGGTCCATTGAGACCTGCAGACACTTAATATTTCAGAATGGTTGTAGGATGTGACTAGTATGACTGTAGTTTCAAAATGTTTCATGTTCACACATTCACCCAGTTTAAAGATTTATTTTAACTGTTTGGCAGGTGGCATCAAGTATTCCAGAAGGCCATTAGTGCTTCCAGCCGCCCGCTGAGTGACGTCAAAGAAACATAGCAGCAACGGTAGAGGGGCATTTCATATGGAACAGCAATATTCAAACAAGGACAATGTTACAAACTAGGAATCACAAAAGGATAATGTGACAAACTGGGATTCACACAAGGATAATGTGACAAACTAGGATTCACACAAGGATAATGTGACAAACTAGGATTCACACAGGGATCATTTGACAAAGTAGTATTCTCGCAAGGTTAATATATCAAAGTGTTACTTACAGTCGAAATGAGCAAAGCTATGTGATGGACTGTGCTATGCCCACTTATATGACACTGCCTTTAATTCGTGTTAAGATGTATACAAAAAAACTGCAGGAAACTTACACTGTATACTTCAGGGAATAATCGTCTGTCTATTACTTATACTTCTATAGAGACTTAAGGTGTTTACTAGTTCCAGTAGGTAAACTATCATCTCTTTACATCAGTGAAAAATGATGCATCCAGATGTTATTGTTTCTTAATCAAAGAAAGTTTGTGACACACTCGCAGGGCTGACGGTAAACGTTTCTTTCTTTGCTAAAATCACGTTTTGGTTGTGTTAACACGAATACGTGGGCTTATCTAGTTTAAAGATATGTTTTTTTTTAATATTTTCTATTCTTTCTAAATACAGTCGAACCTCTCGTAGTGCATGGGCACCTGAGTAAAGTTGACACCTGTCTTTAATGGGCAGTTTTGCTAGTCCCATTTTCCCTCGTCATTATTTATGTTGCGGTCATTGCCTCGATCAATACAGAGAGCACCTCTACATCTATAAAGTGATCAGTTTGGTCAAGCCATGAGGGTGCCCACATTAAGGAGGTTTCACTGCATGCTCTTATAAGTAGTTTACATTGAGCGTCAGTTTAATAAGTAAAACTATTTCAACAAGAAGAAAACTTGACATACAGTTATGTAGTATAGGGACTTTCACAAACTGTAAGCTATGTTTCCTTGTGTGCCTATGTGCATAAATGCATGAAAAATCGCTCCTATGATTTTGTAACTGTGTTGTTTCCAATTGTCCAATTGTCCGCCAGCGCGTATGTCCATTTATACGTGTAAATCGCCATATATAGGAGCGATTTTCTAGCGTAGGGTGTTCATGAACTATGGAATTCCGGGTAAATGACGTCACTCCATTCTTTTTGAGGAAGACCTGATAGTTCCCATGTACCACTATATACATCTGCCAGTTAATGCATATATGCGCATATACGCGCAAATGAAAGCAGTGCTATATTTTTTTCACGCATATACGCGCATACGCATTTATGCGGACATGTAAAAACAGCTTAACCATAAAATACTGATCGTGTATTCGTTCATTTGCATTTTTGGCACAGACCTGCTATATCCTATTTTGTGTGCATTTCATTTTTGTGAATGCGTTTTCATATTGTTTTGATGCATTTTATCTTTCCCTGCAGTGCTGGCAAACTGTAGATGATATGACACAAATTCAGTGTATGGCTTCCACTTGAAGAAAGATGGTCATATACGGAGGTTAACATTATCATTTTTAAACTAATTATTCAATTACTCAATAACATTCACATTTGTATGGTTTCATTTATCTACATAAATGGTACTGCATCTTATTACCGTAAGTCATTTTACAAAGTAACAAGCGCCAAAGATAACTGTGATAAATAGGTAATATATATTATAGATTTATATATACGGTATTCAGATATGGAGCTATCGTAAAATATCGGAGATGCTGTGATAATTAATTACTTGTTGTCTGTTACAATATTGTTGATATTCATAAGTGCCAGACAGTTAAACTATAGTAGTCCTATTGTATCCTACGACTGCTGCCTCTATCATTATTATTTTAATGTCGTATGTAAATTAATAAATAAATTTGTATGTGTATGTTATTTTTCAGAGTTATTTCAACATGACATTCTAACTTAGTTTAAATCATTTTCTCTAGGTCTATGTAGTATGCTCAAAAACGTGAAAGATGCATATGCATGGTATAACATGCCGGCAGTGAGCTCAGAGTCGATTTGTGATATTTCATAGAGTTCAGTATTCACTCAAACACGCATTTTACTTCACTTTAACTAGTCTTAAATGAAGAATCAGAAGGTCAAGGTCACATGCATGTGAAAGTTATTTTCTATTTGGCTTTCAAAGATGAATTCCCGTTGGACTGGTTAATGATATACCGAATTCAATTCTATGTTACTAACCAATAAAGTAAGATCGTTATCGACTTTGGTGTCAGAAGGTCAAGGTCACATATTGGGGTTATCCTTATCTGACTAGAAAATGTAAACATCAGCTCAAAATGTCATTGGTCATTATTGGCTGCTGAGCGTCATGGCCCGTGGGTTACTTGTTCCATTATATATTACATGTGAAGGGACAAAGATTATTTAAGGATTTGTATCTATAGTATATCAATAGAAAGTGCAGTATCCGAACTAATTATCAAAACAGATTGATCATTTATTTAACGGGAAATCCGTTGACTAATTAATGATGTTGACTAATTAACCCTATCATGTACATGATTTCATTGCTTCAGGTTCTTTAATTTTAACTATACATTGTATATTGAGAAAAGATAATAATTTACAATGGAAAATATAATTAACATTACAATTCCTTTATATAATTGAAACTACACATGACCATAATTTAACATTTTTCTTGTCGAGTAAATGAAACAAAAGACCCTAATTCGCACGAAATATGCACAAACACACAATATAATCTAAAACATAACATGGTTATTATTAAATTGGGTCTCCTTTTTATGAGAACATTTAATAAAAAATGAGAAATATTTTCATGACTTGTCATAAGGCGTCTTTCTGAAGGATGGGTGCAGACGGTGGTTACGATGGCGTCTATAATACGACGGTCTCTAAGACATTTTTGTTTACATTCATCTTCAATCACACGATATACACACTTAAAGGAAATATATAAAATACATAAATGTGGCTATATGGCTTGTATTAAGGCGTCATAATGAAGGGTATATGAGCTTATAATACGGAGGCGTCTATATGAACAGCGTCCATTTCATGGCGTCCAAATGAACAGCGTCCAGGTGATACAATGGCGTCTACCTGAACAGCGTCCATCTGAGATGATCCCGTGTAGAAATATACACAAAAGCAAGGACCTTAATTGGTAATTGTGCATTAAGCCGTGACTTGACTGTGCACATATTGTATATATAACTAATGATACGTAATCGGGTTAAAACAAAGCTCAGAATCACGACCTTATAGTACCAGTTTGAAAGCTTCACTCGCACTGCAACATTAATGCAACGATTAATTCGATTGCATGCAGCGCGTCGTGAGGTTGATTACGGTCACGTTTCTGACCTTATAACACAGAAAGCTATGGTATGTGTAGGGTACTTTGCGTGACTAGTGAATTTTGTAATTAAATTGCCCCCCCCCCCAAGGTACCATTGGTCTTAATAGTCTAGTAAAAGATTTCTGCTACATTTATATATAAAGTTTAAAATGTAATATATATAGGAAAAATACTGTTAGTTCTATTATATACAGAAAAGGAATATAGCACAAATTCCTATAAATTACAGTTCATGTATACGGTATATGCCAGTGTATGTTCTGACCGCCATTGAAAAATCCTTGACCCGCGCTTATCATAAAATGACCGATTACATATTTTCACTTCCTCTAAAAGCCATTCATATTAAAAAAGACTTTTCTCAGGATTGTAATTATTGAAGGTAAGTCTTTCCATCAGTGAAAGTGATACAGAATAGTACAAAAATATTAAGTATATGAACGGAGAATATTTAAATATGGTTGAAACATTGGCTTATGACATGAATGTGACGTCACAATAGACTAAGTATTTGGTCGTACGAATGTAAATGTGACCGGTCCAGCGGAAGTTAGTTCATAGGATTCCAGGTTTCTTTATTTTGGCTTGATTTGTTTTTTTAAACTAGCGGCAAACCCACAATTTCGACAACTGTGACATCCGGGTTTTAGTGTGTACGCAAAATGGCATAAGTGGTTTCGAGAAATTTGAAGAAAGAAACCTGGCAGGGGATCGGTAAGGGCGTAGGGATGCAACACGAAAGAACTTCAAGAACAGCGTCCAGGTGAGTCTGTTTGAGGAGAGACTTGGTGGGAAGGGCACGATTTTCGGCGGAATAACGCTCTTTGGACCACGCCCAAATCCTCAAATTATATTAGGATTCGCATGCAACGAGTATATGCTTCTCCAGTGTTATAGTTCTAATATGGGGCTCAAACCTTTAACTCATACACATGTATAAAACGTCATTGCTGATGTTTCAAGCCTAGTACTGGTATACGTATGAGTCTGCCAGGAATAATCATGTTCTGTTTACTATTTAGGCCTATTCCATATGTACGCTCCCGAGGCAGCGGAAATCTTGCGCTTCTAAAGAAGCAACTGATTTTCATGCTGCCAGCTTTGACCGTTTATGATATATTTAGACACCAGATGGCGGTTTGTTGTCCACTGAAATAAACGTGCGTACAATGTGACAAGCAGCCAATCAGATGCCAATAAACAAACACTCGACAGGCATTTTGGCTCCGCCCATTGCCGCGCTTCAAGCGCCGCTTGATGAGTTTCCGGTCGAATTTAAATTGCTCCCTCTGCATTCTCGCATCATCGACCGATTCTATTATGACATTATGACTGTGTAAGCGTAGCCATGTATCTGTTGTCTGCAGAACTGAAACCAGCCAGCGAGGTGTGCACGCAGCCTTTGTTGTTACGTTTCGTTTGAATTACAGCTCACCGGCCGAGCATCCTATGTGCCCAAGGCCCTAAGCAAACCACGTCAGGGGCAATTCTCTCTGAGCCTGTGGCCTGTTCAGACGGTTACGCTGGGGGATGAGCTGTCACTAAAAAAGAAATTAATATGATTGGCTCCGTGTATTCCTCGCTTGGCTTTGTCTTCCAGCACAAGGTCTCATCTGATTGGACAAAAATACAGTGCTCCCCTCTGGTGTTGCAATTCGGGACGAGGTCATAACAAACAGCGCCTTACGATATGGGAAGTATCCCAATAGGTAAAGCGCTGTGTAAAGAGCGTATTCCATATGATACTTTGTTTGTAATTCGTCAGGGTTGTCAATTATTTTGTAGCATGGTCCAACTGTCTCGCTGGTTCTACATATAAAATGCAGAATTCGCCAAGCAAAGTAAAATGTCCTGTATTCTAAGCTTTTATAAACATTTTGTCACTATTTTGATAAACGAAGGTCCGCTCCTTTTCATAATCGCTGTGCATTAGACTGATAGATGCATCCTACTGTGATATGGAAATTTAGGCGTGGTCCAAAAAGGGTTATTCCGACGATACGTATCCTAGCCACCAAAATCTCTCCGATCTAGCCTGAACGCCGTCCTTCGTATCGCATCCCCGCGCCCTTATGATCGAACCTTGACACATTTATTCCCTCATGTGTCTCAAAAACGCTCATGGGCCGAGATTTTGCGTACAAATTAAAACCCGGATGTTACAGGTGGCATGTCGAAATCGTTGATATACCGCTAGTAAATTGTTTTCACATTAATCTTCGTTAGTTCATGTAGTGGCGCCATGTACATGTCAAAATATTCCGTTTTTGTCTATTAATTTCCATAATTTTGCTGTGGGAATATCAGTACAGCGGATAGTGTTTTTCTATATGGTTAAAGTATAGCAGCTAATTCACGGGCGGATGCAGGAATTTAGAAAAGAAGTGTCTTATTCACGGTGTGACTATTTACCGTCCAGGACGTCCGGAACCGTCCGACACCGTCCGGGACTCCCTGAATACCGTCCGGGATCCAGCTGTACCGCCCGGGACACCAGAACTAGATTAAAAATATTACTTAAATACATACAGACACTTATTGATGTTAAGTACACGATTTTATTGTCCAGATCCCAAGAAATATTGCTTTAATTAGCGAGTTTACAGTTATTTTGGTTATTTTTAATTGTGATTCTATCTGTTTAAAGAGCTAGATAAAAGATACCTTATAATTTCCATGCGCACCCACAATTGTGCAAACAACTACATACAATATATTAATGATAGAATGAATTTATCTCTCTCTCTCTCTCTCTCTCTCTCTCTCTCTCTCTCTCTAAAAATAAGTAACATCATCAATACAGAATATAATTAAATATATCTAAGAGGGTCGCATTTTTATACCATGAGGATGAGGCCTTTATTGATGTGCGTATTGCTGATAGTATTATGTATTGCAAATATAATTAATGACAAGTTATGATTACTACAATATGGAATATTATAAAATATATCTATGAGGGTCACCTTTGTTAACCATGAGGATTAGGCCTTTATTGATATGCGTATTGCTGAAATCATTATGTATTGCAAATATAATTATTGACACGATATGATTACAACAATACGGATAAGCACACGGCATGTATCAGTGACCACAGCCGTCAAACCGGGAAGATGGTAACGGTTCAACGCATTGCATAACAACTCCTAATCACACTACTTGGCTAATTAATTATGTCACACCGACAGGCGAGCAGGGTTTCGATGGAGCAATTAGTGGCAGGCGGTTGGTGATCAAAGGGTCAGTTTTCCCCGACTTTCGTCCTCGACTAGGTGAGAATTTTTCAGGGCTAGTTCTGTTGTCCCGGACGGTATATTGGCGGGTATAAACACGTTCTGAATACATATGATTACTAATTATATCAATAGTAACATGATCATTACCGTGGCAATATAGGCCTACCAAACAATGTATATATACATTAGGCCCCGAGATATAACTGAACGTTTTGTAAAGCTGGATCAACGAGGTAAGTATCTGCTGTTATTTTCTTTCTAGTTCTATGGGGGCGGTACGTACGTAACATCAGTTCGTACTTTTTTCGAGAACTGATAATCGCACTTATCCTGTTCTTATCTTAGATTGGCATGCCGCAATTCAAATTATGTACCTCCCCCATGCATATTTACAAGGCTACGCTGCATGGCCTTACGACCAGTCACGAGAGAATTAGATCTATCACGCCTGTGGCATTCATTTCTACAAAAGGTGGATTACGTGTAATAGTATATGGGTCATTGACAAAGAAGTGACCATGTTTACAGTCACTCACTGAATTTATGCTTCGTAATGTGTTAATACTTGCAATGATAAACCCCGGTTTGTTATACAAAAGGGGTTTGTTTGATCAGTTGGCATTTCGTGGGAAAGTGAACATGTATACAGTGTTTTACCATCCAACCCCGTGAGGTTGAGCCTGAAAGATATTAAATAAATTACTATGATATATAACGTAAAATATAGTTAAATATGTGTAAGATTATATAAAGATAAATCATCTCCATTTATCAAGTCTGTAATGGCTACGTCTTCGCAGACCTTGATTCAGGAACCGCTCTAAGGGTCTGTTTCATGAATAATGAACAAGGCAATTAAACCAATAAAAATAACTCGCGTAAACTTGTGTTACGCGGGTGTGTATGCACGTCTGGTACTAAACCTAGACCAAGCATTACACTAAGCAGACTCATCATGGTATCCTATATATGTCATATCATATAATTTAGGCTTGTATTGAGTTTATGTAAATTTTAATTTATAGTCTTCATTTATAGATGGCAGCTTCAGAGGAAGAGGATAAAAGAATAACCAGATCAAACTCTAAGTTACGCCGCCAGAATGGAATCCGACGACGTGGTTCCAACCGCCGGTCCATCAAAGTTGATGAGGTGGACGATAATGGGAACTCTGATGAACAAACCACTTTAAACAGCGATGAAGGGAATGATACCACGTGTTCAAGTCAGAACAAGGCAGCAGCGCTCATAGCAGACGACAGTAACAGCAACACGGATCAAAACTCAAGACTAGATAATGAATCAGATGAGACGTCGCATCCTGAGGTATGTGACAAGCCAGAACCTAGCGGGAAAACAAGGAACCAGTCAGAAGCAGACGACAGTGACTATGATGAGGACGCTAGGTTTGATTGCTTCAGTGACTTGAGTGATGAAAGCAGCGACGAGAGCGAATACGAAGACGCCATTGGTGATGCATTATCGCCCACAGTAGCACAAGATGTGAGTATTTCCTCAATCATTTTTTTACGCGGCGGACTTAGGTGAGCAATTTGCCCAGGAAATTTGAGTGAAAGGGGCCAAATTTTACACCATCTGCCATTTGCATCAATATTTTGGCCACACTAGCCACCCACAGGCATCAGTTTTGAATATGACATCGGCCAATCGGTAAGCATCTTGGTGTCCCGGTGTTCCAGTCCGCCCCTGTTCATTGTTTTCAATGAGCAATCCTTTAAAATGATAAAGTATATAGTCAGTAGATGAGAATGCGTCATTGGGAAGATATGGAATTCGATCATAAAATGATTCATTACGAGGCTATTACGATACATGTCTGTAGAACAACAAACTACAGTTTTTATAATGCAGTCGTTTGTGAAGCTGTAATTTCTTGCCACGCATCTTGAACAAAAAACCATATTTCATTATCTTTATATAAATATAGAAAAAAAATCATTTGCAAGGTCTCATCAATTACAGCATTCTAGTACGTATTTATTTTTAATATTTTTAATATACACGTGCAAGAGTTAGGTTTATGAAAGAGGACTGGACTATGCAAACAAGCTTCTTACGAAATTAGTTCCTGAAGATTTTAAGTAGTTTTTCGTCACATGTTGCCCATATCGACATATAGTGCTTGGAATCCCCGCCGACCGACCTTTTTACTCTCCGGGGACTCTCTCAGTGAATATTACGGTGATTCATTCTTTTTGTACACAGGCGACCAGAAAACCGCCAACTCCGGTCATTACGGCCGAGGAACAAGCCGAGGCCAAGCGAAAACGTAGAATCAACAACATATCACAGGAGCTACTAACAACAGAACAGGCCTACGTCGACCGTCTTGAAATACTGCTCAAGGTAATATCACTACAGACCTGGGAATATTGTTCATTGCTTGATTACAAGAATAAAAAGCGAAAATACAAAAAAATATAAAACCTGTGGTGTACAGCTTAATGATAATGGGATTGATAAATCTATTTGATGCTTAAAATGGAGTGCACGGCTACAAACTGTGTGGGTATGTGCCCTGTAATTAAACTGTATAGGCTTGATTGATCAATATTATGAATTGCAACCGACCTTCGGCGATCCGATCAGATGATATCTTAACGGCCTATTCTGACATGTCTGCTATTGAAATTTGTTCATTACATATGGAAAAATCTGAAATTCCGAAGATTTTTCGAAAAAAATTAAAATCCCAAAATCTCCGAACCTTGACTCTCTTCTTCCGGGTCAAATCTGCCGAAATGTGATTTTTTGTGAACCTCATAACTTTTGAAAGGGGCCCAATCACCTATAAAGCATGTTGAGTTAACAACAAAATAGTTTCCTTCCTTAAAAATAAATCTGTACCTGCCAAGATATTGCCTTGAAACCGTTTGCTTACTCTTGTAAACGAGTGTTAAAAAGAGTGTACCGGGCGCAATAGCAGGTGTCACCATAAACAGAGTGCCTTGGGCCGTGTGCAACATGGAGCCACAATACGTGTCAGTCAGGAGATGCCCTGACTGACTTAGCCCAAAAAAAAATAATAATAAAATACATGTCCCCACTGGTTGAAACAGCGCATAGTGCCCCTCTTAATCGGACCTTCAGTCCGTGGTCTTGTTAGGGTAAACAGACACACATGGACTGTGTTTACCAACATGCAGCGCCATAACAAGGTGTTAAACAGCCGTTTGCTAGGAAATGAGACTGTGCTTGGATGTTACTGGAGGGAGACTTTTGTATAAAGCAAAACTGAACTGATAGTGTGAAAGAATAGGTATAATATTGCTCCTGATTATTTTGTCCTCAAATTTGGTCACTTAACAGTCAATATGCAAGGTTGGAGATTAAACTTAACAGCATGCATTTTGGTTTTATCGCCAGGTGAAAGAAAAGGTCTCGGCTTTTCTACCGGAAGAAACTGTTAAATGTATATTCAAGGACGTCCACGTCATTCACCAGTTCCACTCAGAAAATCTTCTTCCCCAACTGAAGAAGAGGCTGGCAGAATGGTAGGTTATCACAGATCAAACGGGGGATATTCATAATTATTGAATACACTTGTGCATTTTAACCGTACATTACTCCTACACGCTGTCGTAGTGAAGATCTTTGTTTATTGATCTTACCAGGGTTAGTAATACATGGTGTTTACATATAGCCTCAATTCCCCCTCCAAACGATAGAGTTACTGCATAATAATAATATGCGACAGGCATGTATGTTTACATCATGTATATATCCACTTATTGGTGTCAGCACACCTTTTCCATCTGGTCTTGATGTTTTTGTTTCAACTGGAAGATGTATTAAGAAAATGAACTGTACAAAATCTGAAGCATGAACATTACTGGCGGCAAGGGAGCATTATACCTACCTTCCATAATATTTAAGAGAACCAGTCAATATGAAATATGAGTAAACACCCTATATCTAAGTTCTAATAACAGTCAAGGTCCTTCTACAAGACGGGCAAATATAAATAAATATATTTAACAGCCACTGAAGGGGCAAGGTATCTGAAGATTTCAAAAGAAATTTGCCCACTTTTGCAGGGAGACATTCGATAAATTCCGTTTGTCAGATTATTGAAAAGTTATACCATATATGAAATTTGGATTGAATAATCACTTTTAATACCATATTGTAATGTAACTCGCATATGCTGCCTAATAATAAATTATTAACGTTTGGAAATGCGTAGATGACACAGAGAATATTTTCATACTGTATACTTTAAGCTAGCACCCCTGACAAAAATAACATTTAAAATCAGTCAACATTTTTTTTATTTTGGTATTATATCATATAGGACTTTCTTTCTGATGCATCTTATTTGCAGATCAGTATCATTTGACATTGTCTTACATTAACTCGCATAGATCGGCTACTGTAGCGTGGTCCTTATTTCCGGTGTCATGTCATCTATTGTTTAATATTGCTCTACTGAATTTACGTATACGTTACAGTATCTGCATGACTATTTCATAAATTTCTCTCTCTCTCATGTTCAGTAGATCATAGAGACACTTCAGTTGGCTACCCTGTATAGATACGTCCTAATGAATACTATTTGTTTCTGTGTACGCAGGGATGATACAGCTAGGATTGGCGATATCATGAAGAGGTTCGCTCCTTTCCTTAAACTTTACACAGAATACGTCAAGAATTTCGAGAAGGCTTCTGATCTGGTGCAGCAGTGGAAGACCAAGTCATCTGAATTCTTAATCCTAACTAGAGATATGCTGGTAGGCAGGGGAACATGTTCAAAACATTTACAGCATTATTTTATAGCAGTTATACTTGTTAGAATATTATTGTGCCAATGATCCCTAATCGGGTTGATACTGATAGGTGAATATTAAACAAATATTTTAAAGTTGATTATTCATTCGTTAGTTTATACAAGAAAGATGCATGTAGATGGCTAAAGAAACACCTGTAAGAGAAAACGTTAGGATGTTTTCTTTTAGTTTAATATTAGCCCACAACACTTGGCCGCTCATACTGTTTCCATGGAATAACTTATTTTTATATTTTAATACGTTTCCAATTTTTAAGTATACTAAAAATGATCTGACAAAATGCTCGATACTTATGCACTGTTAAATAAAACACTATATCAGGTTTAAAATTATATATACTCTAACATTAAGATAAATGGTTATTGTAAGCACCAAAACAGAGTTTTGCGCATACTATCTTTTAACGCGGGTTCCGCCTCCGTCACCGCGTTTGTTTCCAGAGAACTCTTCTGAGACCCTCGGACCGATCTTTCCGACACCCAGCGTACTTATTGGGTCACTTGTTAACTGGTGCCTAACAAAGACTGGTGGCGACACCTGCAATCCTTTTCATGCAGTTTGAATTTGGGTGCCTTAGTGATCACACCCCATATCTCAGGAGTGGTTCAATGTATTGGTCTGAAATTTGGCCTGTAGATCCATCTGGAGAGTGTTCTTGTAGACCACACAGATAGGGCCAACTGCCTTCGCGTTTTCGTAGAATACATTGATACCCTTTTCATAGCAGTGGTTTGCCCTATTGGCGAGAAATTGTACATGTTCATACTTATTAGACACCTCCATCGCGTACTCAAGACTGGTGGCGTCATGAGCAAGTGTTTTTGCGGGGCGTGTATCCGTCCGTTTGTTTTGGGTGAAAATTGCTCATATCCTAGGATGGGATTGATTTATCAGCCTGAAATTTTGCATGTTTGTCCTGTCTTGGAGAGTTTTCTTGTAGACCTACCATCTCGTTTTCGTAGAATTCATTGATGCTCTTTTCTCAGGAGTGGTTTGCCGTATTGATCTCTCATGCCACAAATTTTGAGACCTGCCATGCCAGGACACTTCCTTTACCTCATTTTATACATGGCTCTATAAATACTTGTTGTGGATTGTTATCTGCCCATATTTGTTTTTGTTTCGTCCATTCATCTGTCTTGGGATACTTTAGGATCTCTGATGCCACACATTTTTAGTCATGTCATGTCAGGAATATTAAATGCCTTACTTTACCCATGCCTCTATGATTTGGCGGATTCCTGTAGATGCTTGTCGACTACCCGTTTTCTGATTATAGTATGATTTTATTATGAAGCTCTTCTACAGTTGGATATCTTAGCTTAATCGGCTTATGAACGGCTCCCTTGCAAATGGTGCATTTGTCTTACATCCCCGTAAAAGTTTTCTTTTAGGGAAAATGGATATATTGTTAAGTAGTTAGGAATAACGCGACTATATACTACAAGAGCTAGGAAACTGCCCTAATAATCATCCACATAGCAGGTTTCCACATATCAAACCAATTCTGTAGTGCATTCTGCAGTATTTGTGTGTAGTCTTGGTTATTACTGTTAATGGTTTCTCTTTATAATTTTCTTCTTTATTTAATGGTCAGTATTGGATATACGACAGTTTAACGGTTTTGAAAACATTTAGAGATATATAATCTCATTGTGTATCCTGTGAATTGTGTGCAAGATAATCCCCGAAAATGTTTGGTGGACAAAATTTAATCAGGTGAACCTTTTTTTTTTACAGGAAAAAGACGAGTATGCCAGAGTACGTATAGAAGCTCACATGTTGGAGCCAATTCAGAGAGTTCCAAGATATGAATTATTGCTCAAAGGTAATTATTACTAAGAGGTACCTTCATGAAAATATACATGATGGTTCACTGATCTTGAAAATATGTACATTCAATCATTTAATGTGAAAGTGTATTTAAATTGTTTTCTGACAATTAACTACTCAAATAATCTATTTAATAATAATAGCCTGAATTAAAAGTAAATATTTAAAGTCAACAGGAAGTTGCAATAAACGTTATTACATGCAGTATGAACGTAGAGGCTATTAATATTGAGTAAGATGTCCCACCGTCCAACGCTTTGGCGGACACCCCACCATAACGAGCAAATCGTCCGATCCCTTGACTGTCCGAGGAGTTTCACCTTAATTGTCAAGGCGCTACGAATCCGATTCCATGCAGAAATACATACATTTTGATTTTTACATTTTGGAAAGATGCTGTTTTCTCTTTTATGCGCATGTTTGAGAGGGACAATGTTATATTCCAATTAATATAGATTATTAACTTTTATGTGAATTTTCCCGTTTTTTTTTTATTTTCAGATTATATAAAGCATTTAGCTGAAGAAGCCATAGATCTGAAGGATGCACAGGGTATGTTTTAATACACTTTGATCGGTTTCACCAAATTAAGTTGTTTCCTTGAATTTATTAAAATGAATAATTAGTATTTAGCCCTCTGAAACCAGTGCCTGGGCCACCTGGCAGGAACATTTGTCAAGCCATGTATTTTGAAAATGTGATAGTACATATACCAGTGTGTGACGGTGATATCTATCTCTGTCTAGTGCGACTATTCTACCTTTTAAATGAAATTTTCTGGACATTTCATATTTAATATCATGTAATATATATATATATATATATATATATATATATATATATATATATATAAATATATATTGCATTAATATGGTTCATACAGTAAGTACAATAAAGTGTCATTTGGAAATGGGAGCCGCTCTTCTTGTTGCCATAAATATCCTGTGTTATATTGTGGGTTATTCAAATTTTAGAGGCGTTATCTCTTGTGGCCAAGGCAGCTCAACATTTTGAAGAAATGATGCGGCGAGCGGTAAGTTAATTTCCTTTATAAATGCAAACATCGTAAACACACACACACACATATATAGACGTACTGTGGCTATATTTGTATATGGCCTTCTATATGAAGCCGACACAAATAAGCAGTATATTGAGGCATAACTGTTTTATAAGAATCACCAAAATAATTTGCATATAATAACGGTTTACACTTGGAAGATATTTTACACTTGTCGTAAAATGGAAACGGGATTATTTTTGCTGTATACATTTTCAGTCACGAGTAGAGAAGCTACAGCAGTTACAGAGTCGTCTGGATGGGGACGTGAATATCGTCAAGGGCTCGCGAGAACTCCTGAAGGAGGGAAAGATCAACAAGGTCAATGTGAGGAGCGGGGGCACTTCGGAACGATATATCTTCCTCGTACGTGTGTTTTGTTGAATGATATCGCTGTCATCATATTAATAAAGGACTTTGCCATGAGAATGTTGCAAGAAAATGTATCTAAATGTAATTTTAAGTTTAATACATATCAGGTACTGCTGTACTAGATATTTTCATTTTAAAATTCAAATTTTAAAACAAACACTAATGCGATGGACGCTGTTCTTGTTTTGTATCATTAAAAAAAAACATATAACTAGGATATCACTTACAACTGGAAAGATGACGACTTCATGTGTATTAAGCTCCTTTTATTACCTTTCCTTTTTTTACAATTGATTAAAGGGGTCCAATCACATATAAACCATGTTGAACTAACACGAAAAATAGTTTTTTTCCCGTTAAAAATAAATATGTATCTGCTATAATATTGACTTGAAACAGTTTACTCATTCCTGTAAACGAGTGTTAAAAACAGTGGACCCGGCACGATCACAGATGTAATTATAAACACAGCGCGTGTCACAACACGTGTCAATCAGGGGATGCCTTGACTGCTTTGGTCTAAAAAAAATGTAATACATGTTCCCGCTGGCTGAATCATAGCGTGTTGCGGCTCACAATCGGACCAATCGACCTTGTATGTTAAACATGCAGACACAAGTGGACTGTGTTTGCAAACACATAGAGCCATAACAAGGTATTAAATAGCCGTATGCGCGGTACTGTGCTGGGATGGATTTGCTGGAGAACTTTCGTATAAAGTAAATCTGAACTGATGGTGTAAAAGAATAGGCATAATATTGTTCCTGATTATCCCCCTTTAATTGACTTTTATATAGGTATTCATGGTATTTGTATACCTATATTTACGCAAATTGAATGCTGTTTTGTTGATATATTTACAGTTTACAGACATGTTGTTGGTGTGCTCAGAACAAAGTTTATCTGCCAGGTACCGGGTCAGACAGGTCATGGACATACAAGGACTGAGGGTAAGCCTAGTTAATACAATAAGCCAATGTTCTCAATTTAACAATTCAGTATATGTCCAAATTACTGTAATTAATTTATGCTTGTATTAAGCACTGATAAAAAATGTTACCCCAAAACCTCATATACACGCACACTTATATACATATACGTACTCACAAGAATAATTTTGCAAGTTCCGGTATTCTCAGTATTTACCCAAATTATTGTAAATGGTGTAATACCTATAAAAAGCACTGATTTTATTGTTTTACCCAAAAATCTCGCATGCTGTACATACGTTATACATATTATAAGCCTTTATATTATTGTTTTTACCCAAAAATTTCGCATGAATGCCTACGTATATACATATATACAGATCACAAGAATAAATTTGCCTCTTCCTATATTTTCAATGTGACTTTTCAGTATTTACCCAAGTGTTGTAAGTACTGATACCCTTTTTATACAAATAAAAACGCATACATGTAAATACGCCATATATAGACAGGAATCAAAAGAATCAATGTGCACTCTTCTGTATAAAAAATATGTAATTGTGCCACTTTTAGGTGTCTGAAGGAAACAACTTGGAAGTGCCAAATACGTTCTACATACGGAACCGCCAGAGGGCGCTGGAACTGTGTACCCCGACGGAGGAGGAAAAGCAGGAGTGGATTCAAGTAAGCAGACAAATATTTAATGTTAAAATGAAAGTAGTCCAGGGCCAGCGCCCAGGAAACACCCAGGGCACGCCCAGGACACCCAGGGCACGCCAAGGACACACCAAGGACCCGTGGGTGAGGTACTCGTAGCCTAGTTGACGTTAGGATAACCGCCATGACGTGACGTAGACCGAACCCGATAATGATATTCTGCAGATGTACGTATTTGAAAAAAGGAATCCGTTATGTTTTTACACAGCATGAGGTTGCTGTGTATAATATATAATACTGTGTGTAAAATTTCCGATTAAATGAGACTTCATTTGTATTCAAAATAAAAGGATATAAAATGTGTTACATTTGATTTTCATGTGATAATTGGGATATTAATTGGCATAGGTACTAACGCATCTATCACATGCTTTATTTGATAATTCACACGTAGCTGTCTGAACTTCTTTTCAGGTCATTCGAGAAGGTATTGGAGAGACGACAAGGAATCGACTGATGCGCCACGGTTCTGTCAGGGTGCGGGGAGGCACAATCAAGGTCAGGCTTCAGACAGATATCCTTCTCTTGACAGTCAACGGCCTTTTTCTTGAAAGAGTTATTTATCAGGAAGCTGTCTGGAATATGATTCTTTATTCTCCTTTCCAACTAAAATTTGCGTTTTCCCCGTCAGTGTCGCTAACAGATGGCAGACGCTGCGGTTGATATACCTGCAGTCAGGCCTGATTAATTAGCAAGAACTGTAACGTCAAATAGATCAAAACCTTTACTAGGGGAGTGACCTTGACCTTGAATATTTCCATATTTGGTAAAAATCGCACAAAATCTTTAATATCTCAATAAGGGATGCATGGATTGGTCCAAAGATCATTTTGACCGAAGATCTAGGATAGCTTTGTCTTCTGCGGAAGATAGTTGACGCCATCTTTTGTCCTTTTCTTGTTTTCACGCCTTTTAATACCCCCAACATTGCCACTTCACAGTACTGTGAGCATTATAAGTCAAAATTAATGGAATACTTTCATATTTGCATATACATAGATATGGGTTATGGAATGAGGAATATTTAAATTGGGGTCATGACCTTTCCTGTGAAAGTGGTCTTGACCTTGAATATTCCCATATTTGATAAAAAATATTGTTTCTCATGTCGATAGATGTATCAGTCTCAAAATCAAAATGAAAGATGTCAGATGATAAGTTGTTGAAAGAGACTAGTGACCTTGATCATGGTTTTGAAGATCACACCTGAAGAAACCCTGGTGGCTTGCCAAGTGTCAGTATATGCTTCTGAAGATAAGGGCCTATTTTTTTCTAGTAATGTCTTGTTACATTTAGTGAGAGCTATATAATAGGCCTAACCTTTATTTTGTGTAATCCGTAACCTTCATATTTAGAATTAAATCGTTATAAATATGCTAATTACGTTTGGATAGTACCAAATTTCCGGAGCTGCCGTTTTGGTGTTTTTACAGGGCTTACGATTAGGTCGCCAGGCTCCAGTGCTGGCGAGGAACAGTGACAGTGTGACATGCACGGTATGCGGGTCTGAATTCACCACTCTACGGAGAAGACATCACTGCAGAGCTTGTGGTATTGTAAGTCACACATTCCTAAAAAAATCATTTTATTTCTGATACGGGTTATCTGTAAATCTAATTAACGGTTTGCTGCATACATAAAATAAATGTAACCATGATTTTAATTGCTACTGTCAGTTTCTCAGGATCTGAGGTATGTGTCCTCAAATGTCAAATGAATATTGTTTGACCATCATGTAGGGTTTCAGTCAATGCTAAATATATTGAGTATCATGTTTTATTAAGGTACATTTCACAATACCAAACCTGTTGTTAATTACTTATATCAGTTTCAATAATTATTTAAATGGGTGTGTTACAATGTTCAGTCTAGATCGAAGACAGAATTCCGGAAGAAGTACTCATCTTATGTAGCCGCGTTTCAAGAACATTTATCAGTGAATTAATTATAATTTTTGTCATTTTGTTAATTTCAACTAAAAAGGTGGTCTGTGGGAAGTGCTCGTCTCAGAGTGTTCGGCTTGAGTACGATTCGTCGAAACCACTGCGTGTTTGCGATGAATGTTTCGTCGTGTTGCAGGAAAAATCGCACAATGGAAATCAGGTGAGCTTAGGTTTTTAGCTATTTATAATTACTTTGATACATCTCCTTTTATTTCTTTCGAACGGAATAGTTATACATATGTACAAACATTCTAGCATTTGGCGTGTACTCTATGTGTATGTATACCCCTCTCAAGTACGAGTACTTAGTACTCTAGAAAGTTAGTACTCATGAGCGCGAGTACTTTGTGTACGAGTGCTTTTGGACCTAATTAACTCTGAACCTCTGATCAACATGTAGTATTTTTAGTTCATTTTTAATATATTGAGTATTATGGTTGTTTATACATAAATCTTGAATATCACTCTTTAGTTCAGCGATAAGGGCACCTTTTGAGACACCGAAAATTTTATAATCTTTCATTCATTTCATTTTTGTATATTTAACCTTTTCGTTTTATGCAGAATTGAACATACAGGCTAGCCAAGTCAGTCTTATTAAAAGGGTCACATTTGACTGAAAAAGGCGCTTATTAGTTCTAAGATATCTAATTTTACTATTTATACACTGTTAAATATATAAAGTCCAGTAAGAAAACAATTATGAAGCGTCTGGCTTGTATTGCAACCTACAAATGTCCTTACTTCTGACAGAGACATTTGGACCATGTATGTTTCTGTTTGTATACATGTATATATTCGAAAGGAGTAGAACACAAAATCGGGCTGGATAATTACTTTTTATATGACTATTAAATAATAAACGAACCTCTTCCACTGTTCTCTTCATGGCCTTAAATGCTTTTTATAAATACATACTTCTCATTGACAAAAACTGTACTGTACAGGAATCAAATGTTTAAAACAACTCCAACCTATATTGTGTTTGTTATTTCAAGCCCCGCGCCCTCAGCGGGGGTCTGAAAAGCGGCTACATGCGCATGAGCAGTGACGCCGGTAAGACGTGGCGGAGGTACTGGTTTGTTGTACACAGTGACGGCACACTCATGGCTCATCAAGGACCCCAGGTACCATATCATAATATATCTTATAGGACACACGAAAAAAATCTTTGTGCATGGTATCGCCGCTCCTAATTCTTACAGATCAATTACTATTTGTTTGTTTTAAAATGTACTACAGTATCAACGTATTAAAAATTAACCCATTTCAAATATAAAATAACTCAATTGTATGCAAATTATATGTAGTTGTTTTCACTCGTATTGATGTAACGATCATATAAAAATAACATATAACATCTGTTTAATTACAGACTCTTGGGTAAAAACATCTGCTAACTTCAGTGGGCAGCCCGTTGTGGAACCGACCACACGATACTCTTTTGTACAATATCATAGGTCTTCTTCCAGTTCTGTGTTTTGGGAGTTATTGATAGCATAACCTTGCGTTCAAACTGTCTGCTTTAACACCTTATTGCTTTTTTTAATATAAAAATAGGTATTAATCCTTGACCAGTTTAATGTTTCATTTACTTTAATCATGCTATAAAAAGTCAGCATTGTTTAGGGACGAAGAAGTTCAGTAAAAATCAAAAGAAGCTTACATGCGAGACCGTATCTATAAGATTCTTTATTATGTTCAGATTGTAAATACATTCGCTGCTTTCCACAGAACAAACAATCCCAGACATTCCTCCGACTTGAAGAATTCTCTCTTGAGACGCAACCCCACCCTGACAACGGCTGTGACGTCATCAGCCTGAGAGGCCAGAACAAAAGCTACCTGTTACAAACCTCGGAGGAAGAGGAGCTGAAGTCGTAAGTAACCTGACGTGTCCTCAATATATATCAGAGATGTATAAAAAGTTTAAACCTGGCTATTAATGAAATTGTTTCCTAGCTGGTCCTTTAAGACCTGTAGACACTTAATATTTCAGAATGGCTGTAGGATGCGACTAGTATGACTTGAGTTTTCTATGTTTTCTGTTCACACATTAACACACTCTGAAGAATAATTTTAACTGTTTGACAGGTGGCAGCAAGTATTCCAGAAGACCATCAGTACTTCCAGCCACCCGATAAGTGATGTCAAAGAAACACAGCAGCAACGACGGTGGGGCATTTCATTTCAAACAAGGACAATGTGACAAACTGATGTTCACATAAGGATAATGTGACAAATTAGGATTCACACAAGGATAAAGTGACAAACTAGGATTCACACAAGAATAAAGTGACAAAGTGGTATTCACACAAGGATAATGTGACAAACTACAAAGAAGTGTTCACGCATGGTTATAATGTATCAAAGTGTTTACAGTTCAAATAAGCAAAGCTAGTGATGGACTTTGTTATGCCCACTTATATGACACTGCCTGTAATTCGTGTCAAGATGTATACAAAAAAAACTGCAGGAAACTTACACTGTATACTTCAGGGAATAATCGTCTGTCTATTACTTATACTTCTATAGAGACTAAAGGTGTTTACTAGTTCCAGTAGGTAAACTATCATCTCTTTACATCAGTGAAAACTGATGCATCCAGATGTTATTGTTTCTTAATCAAAGAAAGTTTGTGACACACTCGCAGGGCTGACGGTAGACTCTTCTTTCTTCGCTAAAATCACGTTTTGGTTGTGTAAACACGAATACGTGGGCTTATCTAGTTTATTAGTATTTTCTTTAATATTTTCTTTTTATTTCTAAATACAGTCGAACCTCTCGTAGTGCATGGGCACCCCAGTAAAGTTGGCACCTGTCTTAAATGGGCAGTCCCATTTTCTCTCCTCTTTATTTATGTTGCGGTAACGGCCTCCATACAGGGAGCTCTTCTACTTCTATAAAGTGGTCAGTTCGGCCAAGCCATGAGGGTGCCCACATTATGGAGGTTCCACTGCATGCTCTTATAAGTAGTTTACATTGAGCGTCAGCTTAATAAGCAAAACTATTTCAACAACAAGAAAACTTGACATATAGTTATATACTAAAGGAATTTCACACACTTTAAGCTGTGTTTCCTTGTGTGCCTATGTGCATAAATGCATGAAAAACGCTCCTATGATTTTGTAACTATGCCTTTTTCAAATGTCCGCCAGCGTGTGTCCTTTTATGCGTGAAAATCGCCATATATATAGGAGCGATTTTCAGGCGTAGGGTGTTCGTGAACTAAGTAATTCCGGGTAAATGACGTCACTCACTTCTTTTCGAGGAAGACCTGATAGTTCCCATGTACCACTATATACATCTGCCAGTTAATGCATATATGCGCATATACGCGCAAATGAAAGCAGTGCTATATTTTTTCACGCATATACGCACAAACGCATTTATGCGGACATGACTTAACCATAAAATACTGATCGTGTATTCGTTCATTTGCATTTTTGGCACAGTCCTGAAACATTACGGTTTCCATGGTAAATCACATGAACTGATTAAGAACTATCTCTCCGATAGATCTCATGCTGTAAAAAAAGCTAACGCAGTATCTTCACAGCATCCTATGAAAACTGGAATACCCCAAGGTTCTGTATTAGGACCCATATTATTTTTAATTTATGTAAATGATCTTACTGGAAACACTGGCAATTGTCAATGTAATCTTTTTGCGGATGACACCATTGTTTACTATACAAGTAATGATTCTAACAAAATTAGACAGGAACTTCAACACGGCGTCACTACCTCATCTAAATGGTTTTATAATAATAAGCTCTCAATCAATATAGAAAAAACATCAAGCATCCTCTTCAGATCCCGTTCTATGGAGACTTTAGACCTTAATATCACAGCATTTGACCAGCCCATCAAACAATCTAACAGTATCACTTACTTGGGGTTAGTGCTTAATGAAAACCTAACATGGTCGGATCACACTGAACAAGTAGGCAAAAAGCTCTCGTCTAAAGTAGGTGCCATCTTTAGGTGCAGTCGATACATACCTCAAGACACCGCATTGAAAATGTACACTGGCCTGATTCAGCCACATATTGACTACGGCCTCACAATCTGGGGAAATGCGCCTTCTTCGTGTCTTACTCCCATTCAAAGTCTTCAAAATCGAGCTGCACGTATTATAAGTCGCAATTTTAATCATGAATGTAGCATAACAGCTATCCGTCAGTCCCTTGACATTAAATCAGTTGAACAACGATATTAATATTTGACTCGCATCCTTATGTTTAAATGTTAAATGACCGACCGGTTCACGTTTGTTCGCCAAGTGCCCCAATATGATACACGCAATAGCTATTCCAATAAATTATATGTACCCAAACCTCGGACAGACTACTTAAAGAAATCATTTTTATGCCAAGGTCCTATTTTGTGGAACACATTAAATCAATCTCAAAGAAACTGCTCCTCCTTACAGGTCTTTAAAAAAAGTATCATGTAATAAACCTCTGTGCTTTAAATGTCATATATTGCATGCTATTTCAAACTCTGTTATATTTCATATTTATGTCACACTCATGATTGCCTTGTATATAACGTTGCATGTCAGAGTTTTATATTCATGTTTAATATCACATCTTGCTGTATATTACGTTAAATGTCATAGTTATATATTTTCATGTTAAATATCCCATCTTGCTGCATAATTTAATCTTGAGTCACTTTAATTAATTCTGATTGCATTTTACATGTTTTATACATTGAATAAACTGTATACCCAAACAGGGCCCTGTGGCAGATCAGACAATCTTGTCTGAACGGGCTACCCTGTATAAATATGTTTTAATAAATAAATAATAATAAATAAATTAATAAATCCCATTTTGTGTGCCTTTCATTGTTGTGAATGCATTTTCATATTGTATTGATGCATTTTATGTTTCCCTGCGGTGCTGGCAACCCGCAGGTGATCTGACACAGATTCAGATTCAGCTTCCACTGGAAAAATGATGGTCATATAACATTATCATTTCAAACTAACACATTACACAATTCAGATTACATCCACATTTGTATGGTTTAATTTATCTACATGTAAATGGTACTGCATCTTATTACCGTAAGTCATTTCACAAAGTAACAAGCGCCAAAGATAACTGTGATAAATAGGTAATATATATTATAGATTTATATATACGGTATTCAGATATGGAGCTATCGTATATATCGGAGATGCTGTGATAATTAATTACTTGTTGTCTGTTACAATATTGTTGATATTCATAAGTGCCAGACAGTTAAACTATAGTAGTCCTATTGTATCCTACGACTGCTGCCTCTATCATTATTATTTTAATGTCGTATGTAAATTAATAAATAAATTTGTATGTGTATGTTATTTTTCAGAGTTATTTCAACATGACATTCTAACTTAGTTTAAATCATTTTCTCTAGGTCTATGTAGTATGCTCAAAAACGTGAAAGATGCATATGCATGGTATAACATGCCGGCAGTGAGCTCAGAGTCGATTTGTGATATTTCAGAGAGTTCAGTATTCACTCAAACACGCATTTTACTTCACTTTAACTAGTCTTAAATGAAGAATCAGAAGGTCAAGTTCACATGCATGTGAAAGTTATTTTATATTTGGTTTTAAAAGATTAATTCCCTTTGGACTGGTTAATGATATACCGAATTCAACTCTATGTTACTAACCAATAAAGTAAGATCGTTATCGACTTTGGTGTCAGAAGGTCAAGGTCACATATTTGGGTTATCCTTATCTGACTAGAAATTGTAAACATCAGCTCAAAATGTCATTGGTCATAATTGGCTGCTGAGCGTCATGGCCCTTGGGTTACTTGTTCCATTATATATTAGATGTGAAGGGACAAAGATTATTTAAGGATTTGTATCTGTAGTATATCAATAGAAAGTTCAGTATCCGAACTAATTATCAAAACAGCTGATCGATTTTATTAACTAGCGGTATACCAGGGTCAGGGTTTGATAAAGGCACGGAAATACAACAGGAAAGTAATTCCAGAAGAGTTTCATGGTGGGAATTTATCTGGAGAGAGAGAGAGAGAGAGAGAGAGAGAGAGGAGGGGGGGGGGTTGTGGCCATTTGACCCGTCTCGCCTAAGGAGAAGTCGGGTGAACGCTCTGAGATGACCGCGCCCTCAACCGCAAATTATGGCTGGATTAAATTCAATGAGTTTTAATTTCTCATTTGTACCAGTTTACTGATTTCCTACTCCCATACAATGAGAAAAATATTTCCTCACACATTGAGCTGGACATGCTTATAAATGTTCACTTGGTAGTGTCGATCTCCTCACGAGAACGGCATTAAAATCATCCATGTTTCGCAGTACAAATCGAAAGATGATAATGTCACAGTGTAGCAATCTGATCCAGAAACCAAATGTATCTCAAATTAACATGTTGCTTGATACGGTACCATTGTTCAGGTGCCACCGCAACCTTGGAAAGCATTACTGCCTCACGGGAAATATAACCGACAGGTGAAAATACCACCGCGAGTTTCCAGTTGCAATATTAAGCAGAAAAGGATAGGGTTTTCATCTGTGCGAAAGAATCCGATTTTACTGGTGTAAATAAATACCGAGATCCATTACATATATATACCTGTAAACTTTATATGATTTCGATATCGTTTAGCCATAAAACTCGCAAAGTTATAACTGGTTTTCCCGGAGTTAGACTAAAAGTAAGTCGCCCTGTTTTCCTTACACGCAGCAATTATTGTACTAATATACATCCTACATACATAGAGTGCACTGTCTGGATAAATGCCACGTGATCTGAATAATACTCTACCGGAGATGGAAAAGGTGCATGCCCTGAGTGAGTTAAGTATGTTTAAAATATCAAAGATTTTGCTGAAAGCTGTAAAATGCCTGATAGACGACTAGGCTATAAATTAAGCCATCTGTCTTTCTTCAGTTTACTTAAATGCACTTGAGACGCCCAATATGGACCGATAGCAAGTAATTACAGCCATCACTGGATCTGTCAGGCCATTAGTATGATAGTCACTAAAATATGTAGAATTATAAATCTGCCTTCTAACAAAGTGCAAGCTTCCGCCATTTACTTATCCGGCCCAAAGGTTCATTCCCGCATAATAAGTGACAGTGCATTTGTGAAAATTCCTTGGAGACGTTACTGGATCTGGTTAATGTACCAGATCGACACAAAACTCTAATCGATCCTTCATTGGCTCATTCCCGAAATACCCTGAAAAACTCATGAGATTCCGTTCAAGATTGCGCGAGTTATGTTAATTATGAACAAACACATAAGCACACACACACCAACACACACGAACGGGAATTAACGCATACCCTCCTGGCGGAAGCAACAAAACGTTATTCCATGTAAGTTGTAACCTTATCTGGATCATCTGTGCTAGCTCATATAATTTGCCACCAGGTGGAAGTACTTGTTCCATCTGTTGCAATATAGCCACAGAGCCCCTGGAAATCAAATTAGCTTTACCGGCTCAGCCAGTCTAAGCTCTAATAACAAAAGTGTACCGGTGAGAGTGGTCTTTGAAATCAAACGACCAATGGTTTAATACGCTTACCTCACAATCTGTGAAATTATCCAAGACCTGCACGCCCAAGAAAAATGTATTGGTTGGAAAGGCGATTATATATACCGCACAGATCGCTTTTACTTAACGAAATGTTTAAAGATGTCAATACATTTCAGAAGTCAGTTGTGAAGACAACTAGCCATAATACTGAAAAAGTGATCATGTTAACCATTAAGTAGGCATGGTGACGTTAAGTAGCAATGAGGGATATATTCATAAATTTCTTAGACAGTGCAAACGAGTTGTTCGTTAGGCTCAATGTGTGACCACTATAGGTTTTCCAGAAATAAATGTACAATTGAAGGAATGGTCGGTGGTGCCTGCAGACAATGGATAAAGTTTCCTCTGATAAATGTGCAAACATAAATATTTTCGTTTGAATTTTAACTCACAGTGGAATTTTACAACTTTGCTCACATTTTTGTAGCATTGGTTGAAATTATATTGTTCAGATTTTCAATGAGTTATATGCCTAATTGTAGTATATCATTCAGTGTTGCAAAAACGCTAAACTGGATATTACTTGGCAGTCTCACAATTTTCCAAATTATGACGGAATTAAAGTCGGCAACACCGGTCTTAGAGAACAATTTCAAAGCAATCAATGCATGCATCTTTCTTAATAAATCTTATTTTCTTGACGCATGATGGACCAGTTACACAAAAGTTTCACGTCAATGCAACGTAGAACTGATCAAACCATAACGCCAGAATCATGTTTGAGAAGCAATTTGTTATGTAATTCACGTATTCTGATCGAATAATTTAACTATTTCTTAAAACATTATGCAATAGGTAGAATCATGGCAGTTCAAGTGCTTAAAATTCGATGGTTCATGAATGGGTCACTGTGACCTAGTTTAAGTCTTCACGGTGATTTCTTTGGTATGTGTGTGGATGTCACTTTAAGGGGTGTTTCCACGTGCGCGTATATGCGTGAAAAATCGATCATATGATTTTGTAACTGGGGTGTTTCCATGTGCCGCCAGCGTTTATACGTGAAAGTCTCCCCTGTAGCCATAGGGTCTGCGTGAACTCAGGGATTCTGGGATAAATGATGTCCCTTCATGTTTTTGTGGATAGCCTTCTCGATCCATTGTACAAATATACTAGTATACGTCTGCCAGTTCACGCATATACGCATCAATGAAAAAACACCTATTTTTAAGGCATACACAAACGCGCATGGAAACACACCTTTTAAGGGTCTATATAAGAGATACAATGTGTGCCGAGTTCACAGTCGCTCGAATCCCCATTTCAGGGGGAAATGGGAAGGAACAGTGCATATTACACCTCTATAGTGATACATGCCATCTCCGTACTAAGGCACTACTATAGATATATACTCATATATAGTGCACAGCTTCGTCCATTTCTCGATAAAAACACAACCAAAAATAGGGATTAAGCGACTGCGGCCGAGTTAAATGCTAACAGACGTGCGACCGGACATCATATACAGACATAATATATTTAACTGGAAAAGGGGCAGGGTCACTTATGGTCCAGCAGCCAAAGGTCATTTTTTTAGCTAACCTTGTTTTGTGGTCTTAAGTTTTTTCTTTGTGGATTTTGTTTGCCCACATATCAGGTGTGAAAAATATGTTGGTTGGCCCTCTGTCAGCCTTGAGCAATTTTTGCTAGTAAGCATAAAACAAAATGGCCGTCAAAATAATGCGAAAATAGCTAAAATGCCATTATTACCTTTACATTTGACACAGAGGGTCATCCAGTACATGTATTCTGGGGTATAATGACCCAGATAATTCATTTTTGGTATTGTTTTAGTCATAATGATCACCATTTTCAATGTTTTTTTCTCCCATTTGAAAAAAAAACCGTAAACATACTGAACACATACTGAACACATGATTTGGTTAGTACCGATGTCCCAAAGCATTCTGCGGAATATTTCTCGCGATAAGCACCGTTTTAGTGCCGAAAGTTTCATTTATAAAACATATTAGTTCTTTAAAGTAAGGAAAGCTTTAACTTGTACCCTAATATGTAGACTTTCTATTTAAATTCAGAATTTGAAGTGCAAACAAAGAGGAATGCTGAAACAAAATATTATTACAAACTAGACCTTGTATACTGAAATAAGACTGTATAGCTTAGTTTGGCGACATCATTCAATAAGGTAGACAATACATTTTAATTCTCATAAGTTTTCATATAGCAATAATGAAAAGGGTGTGTTTTGTGAAATTCCATAGTTATTTTTTCTTTTCTTATAAATGCCACCCACACTTTGGCTGTACGTTAATCTATATAGTTGAGTTTAATGAAAAATGAGCTTAACTGAGATATTCTCGATATCCGTGTCCCAAGTCCCAACCGATAGCCAACTATCCCTTGTGACATTCCAAGGTTATCATCTTTTTTTTTATTTACTTGGGAAATGTAGCTTAGTCTTCCTCATGGACTATTAAACGCATATGAGTAATTAATTAGCGATTTTTTATCCATAGGCTGTTCACGGCAAATCATTTTGTTGTTTGCATTTGTAGGTCTCCTAGATACAAGTAAATCCCTGAATTTGCGATATCATATCACGGAACAAAATTTGACATTAATAATTATGTAACGTGTTTCCGTAATATGTGCCAGCTCAATATTATACAATTAACTGCATTAAACCTTCGTGTTTTCTGTGTCCATAAATAGGAATACATCTATATGTTGCCGATTTGCGCTCATGCACTTTTTAAGTTCAACGTTTCATTCAGACTTTTTTTCCCTCATTATTATGCATAACACCAACGGCAAAATTTTTCGGGGGCGGGGCTTTTTATAAAACTCTAACGCATTGTCATCATCGTTTATGTAACATGAATTTTGGAGCTGAAGGTTTCAGGTATTCCTGAAATATTTGATAACAGAAATGACATCAGAAGCGTGTGTTTATTCACATCAGATGTCATATGTTGCTATTGACTTAATTTGTATGTTTCCATAAAATTATTTGAAAAATCCAATTAAATTTATGCTCATTTGGGTCACCTTTTTCTAAAAAGCTGTTAATTATAATATAAAACCTAAAGTAATAGTCTTTTCTGGTTTAGCTACAGAAAGTGGGGAAATGAGGTCAGCTTGCACAGGCAATTCAATATAGTTGGCGATCACATAGCCGACGAATAATCCATATTAATATGATGCTGATACCTATTTGATGCTGATGGAAGCTTGCAGCAGTATATCCGAGAACGTTGCAATATATTTGATATGACTTTGCGTACATGCAAACACATACAACTGTTACATTTGCCATCGAACAAATATGAATTTCCTTAAATATGAAATTTTGATTTAATTGGACTCAAATTGTTAATTTAATCCCCCTCGGACTCAATAAATTCTCGTCTAAGTTGTATATATCGGGCCTCGTCGTGACACAAGTGGATAAATAACAAAGCCTACAGGCCTAAGGCGAACCTGTGCAATGAGATTACACCAGGTATAATGTTTCAATGCTGGACCATTACTTTTCAAGAACATGTGTAACATGTATATGAACAATGCAAGTACTAAACACTTAGAACAAGAAACAATTAAACAAACATCACTGCTGCTATTCTGGCATGGGTGCACACAACACAAAAACTAGAATATAGGTAGTCAACAAGCGACTACGTGTATCCGCCAAAATCAGAGTAGGAAAGGTGAAGTGAGGCATGGATTGAGTGGCAAGGGGAAAAAGAGTGAGATGTGTTGCATAATAGATGGGTGTCTGCATCCATAATGTGTATGTAGGTTGCGCCACCTACCACAAAATCCAGAAAGCAATCCAAGATGTATAAACATGCAAAATTTTAGGCAGATATGTCAAACCACTACTGAGATATGAGTGATTTTAGCCCACGGCAGAAAAACAGACGGACGCTGTGCAAAAATGATTGCAGGTGGCACCACCAATTTTGTGTATGATTAAGAGCTATGTGAGATCTATACACATGCAAAATTTCAGGGTTATATGTCAAACCAGTCCTGAGATATAAGCCTGAATGTCTGCAGCGTATACATAAATGTAGGTGGCGCCACCTGCCATAAAATCAAGAAAGCTGTCAAGGATGTATAAACCTGCAAAATATCAGGTGGATAAGTCAAACCACTGGCGAGATATGAGTGATTTTATCCCAAGGCAGATGAACAGATGGACGCTGTGCAAAAATGGTTGCAGGTAGCACCACCCGTTTTGCGTATGATAAAGAGCTATGGGAGATCTATACACATGCAAAATTTTGGCCCAACTGGTCAAACGGTTCACGAGATATGAGCTTGGATGTCTGCAGCTTAAACGTGAATGTAGGTGGCGCCACCTGTCATAAAATAAAAAAAAAACTGTCTAGGATATACACATGCAAAATATCAGGTGGATAAGTCCAACCAATGCAGAGATATTAGTGTTTTTATCCTAAGGCAGATGAACAGATGGACGCTGTGCAAAAATGGTTGCAGGTGGCGCCACCATTTTAGTGTATGTTATAAAGCTTTCCAAGGGCTACATTTGTGCAAAATCGTTAGCCTTATCGGTCAAACGGTTCCCGAGATATGTGGGTTTATGTGTAGAAACAGACGCACAAATGGACGCTGGGCAGAGAGGAAAGATCAACGGTCAACCAAAAATGAGGGCGCAGCAGTTCACATTTGACCGATCATAATTCCGAATTTTAAAAAATTCAGCCCAGTGGTTATGGAGGAGTTCTCTGGAAACCTATGCGGCAATGGCGGAAGCGTCGGCGTCGGACTGAAACCATAGTATCCGCAAAACTCTGTTTTGGCGGATACAATGATTGTAGCTGGCACCACCAGTCTTATATACAACGAAAAGATATATACATATACCCAATATCAGACTGATATGTCAAACCCCTCCTGTGAAATAAGCAGGGACATACACTGTGCAAAAATTACTGTAGGGGGCGCCACCAGTCTTGTACACTATAAAGCTACCCCATATGTATAAACATACCCAATTTTAGGCTGATGTATCAAATTCCTCTGTAGAAATAAGCAGGCGCATACACTGCAAAAGTCAATGTAGGTGGCACCACCTGTCTTGTAAATGAGAATACCATCAAAGACGCATAGACAGGTATCAGACCAATACATCAAACTTCGCCAGAGTTTGATGCACTGGGCTGACAAGGCTTAGGTGAGTAAGGCAGTTGCCCCCGAGTGACCTGTGACAAATTGCTGCCTCAAGCTACTGCACTGAGTGAATTCTTGACCTGCACCTGGCTAGACTGAGTGAACTTTTGACCTGTACCTGGCTGCACTGAGTGAACTCTTGACCTGTTGCATAATCTGACACAGTTGGCAGTCTGCCAAAGCTATAAATAGATTCAGGCTGAACTTTGGTGCCAAATATGATGCAGTGAGCAGTCTACCAAAGCTATAAATAGAATGAAGCTACTGCACTGAGTGAACTTTTGATCTATACCTGGCTGCACTTCTTCCAATCCTGGCACTGTGCCAAAACTATTTATAGAGCTGACATCATCTTGGCTAATGGCCAACATCAAGGCACTGGCAATCTGCCAATGGTAAACCAAGTGCTGCCATCTGTACACAAAAGTGGTCCCTACTTGAAATAACTTTGAAATTTATTTTCCCAATAAAAAATGCTTTTCAGCTGACTTTTTATAAAAAAAAAGAAATCAGAAATATATGTTAAATTATTACGGATGCATACTGAATGCAAAATTAAAATACAGATATATATCATTGATGGCAAATTCTTGAATTAAGTTGAGTAGGGATACCAATAATTTATTTTAATCCACGTACAGTTGTCTTTATATAGCCACAGAGAGCTAAATATCCATGATTGTAACATTGCCTGGTATGATGAATAACTTAAATCATAAATCTAAATTTTTTAAAAGCTTTTAAAAAAACTTTCTTGTCAATATTAACCAAATATAACCTGAAATCTAAATGTCTATTGGCATGATGTAATAGATGCTGATAAACTGAAGCCGGGCTAGATGTAACAGCATCACACAGCTAACATATATGGTAAAATGGCTCAATTCAATCTCCATAATTCAGCCAAAAATCATTCATGTGGAACCATTAATGACATTTATTATAAGAATTATTGTAGGGATTATTCTTATAAAATATTTAACAAACTGGCTTCAGTGGCATCAGTCGAAAAACGTTTCGCAAGTTTATAACTCATAGAGGAAGAGGGGCATAATAGAGCAGGGTACCAGTCTAATATGACCTATGTTACCAACAGGCATAAAATTTGGTGATGATAGCTCCAGCCGTTTCTGAGATTTAAATTTTAATATGCTTTTTTGCACAGTTAACAAAGTTCAACCTCCTGTAACTCGGCCGAAAATCTCCAAACTGGAACCATTCGAACAAACTTGAGAAAGATTGTTCCAGGGATCATTTCTGTGAAATATTGGACAATTTGGCGGGACAGTTTCGGAGAAGATTTTTAAAGCTTTTTTTAGCCTTTTCCCTATAAAATCTAAGAAAATGCAGTTAGAAATAAATAAACAAAATCCGATATAGTTTTTTGGATGACTGATAATTTGCAAAAAAATTGGTGATGCTAGCTCCTGCCGTTTTTTAGATAGCTATGGTTAACGTACAGACGACGCACGACGTACGACGCACGACATACGACGGCGCACCATCGCATAAGCTCACAGGTTCGCTAAAAAATGTGTGGTAAAAGGCAGTTGCGCTTTATTAGTTTCATAATGAAGGCCATATATCGGTCACAAAAAGGGATGCTGATATAGACAGAGCCAACAAATAACAAACCATGGAAGTAAAACATAAAAATATACATCCTAGGTCTGTGAATGTTAGCGGCCACATATGGAAGTCCACAGTGATAACCTTTGACAAAATATGTAAAGACTGGGGGGGGGGGGGGGGGGGGGGGGGGGGGGGCTTCAAGTATGACTCAGCTGTCTGTAATGCTTTTCGACCCCGCTATAATCATATATAAATATTTTTGAGAAACCAGTTAGTTTTCCATAAATGTGACAGCTTTGTCCGTTCGTATGTATACCCTTCATAATACACTCTACAAACTCTTACATAATCTTTTGTCATGCAAAAACCTTTAATATTATATGCAGACACATACAACTGTTACATTTGCCACGAATATAGATGAATTTCCGTAAAGGTGCCATTTCAATTTAAATGGACCCAAATTATGCTCACATAATCCCCTTCAAACTAAGTAAAATCTCGCCTAAATTGTTAATATTTGACCTCGTCGTGACACAAGGGGGAAATAAAAACTGTGGATAACTTCAGTTTCGCTCTTATTGTTTCATTATGAAGGTCATACATAGGTCACAAAACAGCATATTATTTTTATAATGTATAACAGCTGTTTTACAGAACGTTTGATCATCTCATCTTCATCTATACTTGAGTGTTTAATTAGTTTAATTTATTACCATCGATCAATAGAATGCTTTGGAACAAACGTACTAACAAAATCATGAATTCAGTATATTTACAGTTTTTTTTTTTCAAATGGGAGAAGAAATACTTTTAAAATGATTATTAATATGACTAAAACAATACCGAAAATGAATTCTCTGGGGCATAATACATAATACATGTATTGGATGACCCTCTTTGTCAAATGTAAAGCTTATTATGGCATTTTTACTATTTCGCATTATTTTGGCGGCCATTATGTTTTATGCTAATTAGCAAAAATTGCCCAAGGCTGACAGAGGGCCAACCAACCTATTTTTCACACCTGATATGTGGGCAAACAAAATCCACAAAGAAACAAGTGACCCATGGGTCATGACGCTCAGCTGACAAGCATGACCTGTATTTAAAGCCTGATGGTATACCTTATGGTATCTGATCATACTTGCATGGAAGATGGAAGGTACGGGATGAAAAGTCTGACTTGAAATGCATCCACAACTTTTTTCAAGAAGCTGGTCCTGTGACATTGACATTTGACCCTAAGACCTAAATATCAAAAGGTTTGTTCCTCTATTGACATGTAAGGTTTGGGATGATTATTTTGGCTATAAGAATTAATTCTGGGAGGTGCAAACACACCCCGTAACTTAGAGAATATAGGTCACAGTGACCTAATTTTAGATCTGCAAGGAGATCTTTTTAGAACCTCTAAGACTGCATAGGGTTCACGTATCTATCCCTTACAGTTACAATTTGTGCCCTGCTAACGGCCGGACTGCTGGCCAGACGGACAGACGGAAGGACGACAGACAAAGACCCATCGCTATAGCACAGCATGACTAAAAGTCAGCTGAGCTAAATATCACTGAAACTGCACTGACAAAAGGATTTCTAAGGTGGCTAACTGGCAGACATAATGAATTTCTGACAAGTCGGACATTTGATATCACACATCCTCCAATAAGAGACCAAACTTGTAGCAAATTCTTCAAAGGATGTTACAGTAATGAATGTCCAAAACAATTCAAAAGGCATTTTCAGGTCCTCATATTAGATTAAAAGATATGTAAATCTAAAAAGTGTAAGTCCAATATTTTTTATTATCACTGCTTTTCAATGGGATCAGCAGGGTAGGTAAACTGCCAAACCTGAAAGAAAAGAAATGCAGAAAGCATGACTAAGAGTCTTGAAATAAAACAAAAAGCCATCCTAAATCAAGGTACACATCCACAAATTATGAGAACAAACACTTGCTTTTATATGTGGTGATATATATTACAATATTCAGTTTATTGCTAGGATTCCATAAAATAAACTGCAAAATGTTCCCATCATCTTATAAATCAGTTGCTAAATCTTAATACTTTACTCTCATAGTCTTAATGCCTGGCTAAAGCAATCCGACAACAGTGTTTTTGTTATGGTGTAACGAGGTACTTATCACTGAGCCTTATCACTTAATAGGCTGATACAAAAGGGAGTCATATGTCACCAGTGTCACTCACAATTACAGCCACACAGGGAGATGTACCAGCTGGAGTGGGATGGTTATATTTACAAGAAAAATAGAGATTGTCTATAAAATAAGTAATTGTGAACATCCCTGACCTATGACCTTGGCCTTTTGCCCACATATCAACTGGATTCTTTCTAAATGATGGGTAACTACTAACCACTTAAATCTGGTGTAATTACTTGGCAACCAATGGGTGAATAACTTTGACCTGCAACCTTTAACCTGCTGACCAGCTGACCCCAAAATCAATAAGTTATTTATTCAAGCAAAAAGACCCATAAATATGAAGTTTGAGTCAAACTGAGTGATGCATAGATGTGGCATATGTGAAAGACTGAAGGTTTAGGTTGAACAGTTACACTTGAATATGCTCACAAGCATTTAGAACAATTAAATATTGTGACCTTGACCTTTGAATTTTTGACCTCAACATCAATAGGCTTCTTCCCTTATTGGTAGGTAAGCCATATATGACAGATGGAAGGTACAGATTGAAAAGTTTGCCTGAAAATGACTCCACGCAAGAAGTGGGTGCTGTAAACTTGAACTTTGACCTCAAAATCAACAGGTCTTTTCCCCTGTTGGCAGAGAAGCGATATCAGTGCTGGAAGGTTTGGAATGAAAAGTCAAGCTTGAAATGGGTCCACAACCTTTTCAAAGAAGTGGATCCTGTGACCCTGACCTTTGACCTTGTGACCTCAAAATCTATAGGATTCTTCTCCAACTTAGTAAGTGAGCTATATGTGAAAGATCAAAGAATTGGGATGAAAGGGTTGGCTTAAAATGCATCCACAGGCTTTTCAAAGAAGAGGCTCCTGTGACCTTGACCTTTGGACCTAAAAAAAATTATGGTTCTTCCCCTGTTGGTAGGTGAGCTGTATGTGAAAGATGGAAGGTTTGGGATGAAAATTTTGTCTAAAAGAGTTATTTCTGGGGGGTGCAAACACACCCCATAACATAGAGAATATAGGTCGCAGTGACCTAATTTCAGGTTTGCAAGGAGACCTCTAAGACTGCATAGGGTTCATAGCCCTAGCCCCTACGGTTACGATTTGTGCCCTGCTAAATACCGGCCGGACGGACGGACAGACGGAAGGACGCTGGACAAAGACCCATCGCTATAGCCCAGCATGACTGAAAGTCAGCTGAGCTAAAAAACTTAGGACCATAAAACAAGGTTGAGTCCAGTGGCGACCGGGACTTTTAAAAATCTAACAGTTTTCACATCGCTGGACAGATTGCATGGTGGCACTGAATCTCTTTGCAGCGTTCATTTCTCTGAAGCTGAAACGTTGAGTGTAATCCGAAAAAAAATGTTTAATCAATCAGCATAAACATAAAAAGTTCAAACAGGAAAGGGCTATCAATTGTGCAGACCACCATTTCTTCGCGGTCTACATTTTGCAATAATGAGCAAATAAATTGGGCATTTACAGGGTATAATAACGGTTAAGAATTTGGGAGATATTATAATATGTTAATGAGTCACACTTAGCCAGGGTATAGAAAAAACATACATAAAATATATTTTGTCAAATGATACTCATAATAATCGAATGCTTGCATGCTACGATGCAGTTCTTACAAATACATTAGTTTATGCAAATCTTCATCATATATGGCCCATGGGCCATGAAACATATATAGTCAATAGGTCAGAATGAACCAAGTTGAGTTAAAAGGTCATTATTTTTGTATATTTCCAACAACACGTGAGAGATGTGAAAGTCCTGAGACAGGTTCATTCATTTATTTTTGCTAAATCATGCAAAGTAGTAAAATTTTTAGAAATTTGAACATCCTATTGGTAATGTTCTCTTGTGAAAGTGTTCAGATCATTGTTTTGACATAAATGTTGGTTCAGTAACCATTTGCATAACCTGTATATTGGTCATAGGAACAGGCTATTCCATATGATAACAGACAAACCTGGATTGTTATGTACATCACTAATTATACAGTATCACATGCTCATCATTTTCAATGCTCATGCAATATTCAAGTCACTTTACTCGTCCACTGTCACCAACTCGATTTTTTATTTTTGGCTTTTCCAGCTTTCTTCTTGCCCTTTAATTTCTTTATGGCTCGCCTGTTCATCCACGGTGGGTAATGACCATCCTTATTTTTTAATGTCTTGGAGTTATATTGCGAGGGTTCACTGACGTCCATGTCATCACCTGTTATAAAAGATACATTTTAAGTTAGAACTCACCACATTCCCAGAGCTGATCAAACATCGAAGAAACGTATGACCTTTTGCCGTACCAATTCTTAATTAAAGGCTAAAGGGTGTCAGTATATAACCAGAGATGGCAAATTTTTCTGTATCATTTCATTCCCTAACCGGTCATTTGATAACAGATTATAGTTTAAGATGTAGGACTGAAGTAACAATTACTACAATTGAGGAATAACTTCTTGTAACCTTATTGCAATTAAGTTTATTACAACAGAATTATACTTGTTCAGGTCCAGCAATTGATTATCAATGGAATATTGATATTTATATCACAAGAAAATGTGTGCATTATATTTACGTAACAACATCCAGGCTCTAGCATGTATCTGTACCAAAGCATTATGATTTTAAGCCAAACCATAAGGATTTTAAGCCAACAGAAGCCATTGTTTCAACTGCTTTAACATATCTTGAACAACTTTTTTTCTTAACCGCAATATTTTCAATGCAATAAAGATGAAACTTTCTTAAAATGTGTTTTGTCTGTTGTACCATTTTTTAACAATATAAATTTAAGTTCCATATTTTGAAAGAACTTAAAACTGAGAAGAAACACAGCTGACCTGCTTGGGATTTTTCCTTCTGGTCTTTCTTCATCTGTTTTACATCTGTGACTGAAAAAAAAAGAAGATAATGGCTGTAGTCTATCATGACTCAAGATTATCCTAGAGCTTTCAGGGACTGACCAGGCAATGTGGATGACCAGACAATCTCCTGATTAGCTGATGATAAATAACATAATAATGCCAGTTGGAAAATGGTATGAACTTTGGGCTACTCTCACTCAAATTTCCAGACCCTGTATTTCATCCCAGTCTGCCCTAAGGCTAAGAATAATGACAACAAAGCACATGTTGTCATGCAATGATATCACAGAAGACCTCTCAAGTTTCCCGGACTTCTTCACTCCATGAAAGTCATGAATATGACTTAAAGGAAATGTTTATTTTTTTATTCTATCAAAGAGAGAGAGAGAGAGAGAGAGAGCATGGACAGTTGGACACCACCAATGATAATAACTCACATGGAAGTTAAAAAGGGTCATGTTCTAAATTTTCTCCTTGAGAGTGGTTTTTACCAGAAAAACTAAATTATGAAAGCGTTTAAAGTATAAGAGGTGCAAAATTCCAAATGATATGTAATTTTACTGGTGATGATTTTTTCATGACCTTTGAAAGGCAAAGAAACCATTAATTTCAATGAAATGTTCAAAGACAACATGACAGACCTATTTAGATGATAGATTTGGATCACAAGGAAATGTACAGCCTCAACACTGGCACAGCACTGGACAAGTATAGAACTTTTACCAATGTTTTATTGGTAAAACAGGTTTCCAATGTGTGGTATACCAATGGAAATAAGACTAATCGGAGTTACGTCTGGAATAACAATAACTTATTTAACTGTCAAAATAATAAATTTCATGCTCCTACTCAATCAAATGTTGCCCAGTGACAGTTAGCCAAAAGATAAAATGCAAGATACCTCTAGTGCTGTTTCAGCCTAACTGTTACTTACCTGTAACAAGGTCTTTCATGTCAGCATCTGGCTGACCATCTATTCCTAGAATACTTTTCAGTTTTGCCAATTCCTTTGGAGCATTTTTCTTCCGTTTCTCTGCTCTCATCTTCTTCCTGTGTTTACTTCTCATGCTCTTGGCCATTTTGTTATCTGTGGAATAAAGACCAATTTATCTCATCGTTTGTTATATGCCAAATCGATCTGATGCAGGTTCACACCTTGACATTCATCTACAAAGTTGGCATGCTGACACTGTGTTAACATTTCCTTCACAAACATTCAAGTGACAGCATCTTCTGACAGTATCGGTCATTCTGGAGAAATCTGCACAATCTAAGGATTGCAAAATTACACTCCCTTTTTCACAGTCATGATAATAAGTACTGCACATTAAGTTAAGATTTGCAGAATAAAGACTCTTCAAACTTATGGACGTATATTACCTTACATCATGGATTTGGAAAGCACAAACATAGCCATTACAGACAGACCAGACACAGACATAAGAAACCATTACATGAAACTACTGACATCAATGTTACTTTCCTTTTGGAACATGCAGGCTGCCACATTTAAGTACACCTTGAATGAAGGATAATCGATTACAATGGGATTATTTTAATTATCCTCCTTTACTTACTCTTATTAAAAAAATATATATTTTCACATTCATATATATAGTCCATCTCCACTCCCACCTTTTACTACTCAAATGCTCTAATATGGCATTAAAACCATTTTATCATAGCCATCAGGTTAATCTTTGGATTATAGCCCGAGTGTGTTTGCCCACAAACACAGTGTACATTTTCTGCAAGTATTTAAAGAAAATGTAACTTGTAGTTTACAAGTATGTATTGGTGGTTATGGTTACAAGGTTATGGGACTAGTAAATCAGCTTATTTCTAGTTTTCTCTACTTGAGGCAGACAGAGTGCTTAAGTATTTGGGAGGCTGGAAACCATATTGTATCACTTTGCTATCCCTCTCTGTGGCCTGGAAGGCAGGTGTCATAACACAGAAGTGGTTCAAGCATTACTGTAAGAGGCCATTACCATGCAGCCTCAGGCAACTGTCTCAGCCAGCAGTTGCTGGTGAGGCACTTGTTCCTATACACTCTTTACACAGCAGCTGCACTGTATTCCTGTACTCCACTTCATTTGACAGGCTGCTTCCTTGGGCAAGGTATGTTGTGGACTGCCACCAGGGGGAGCCATGTTTACGCATGGTCATGCATCTTCATGCAATGCTCCAAGAGTTATGGTTTCCATTATAAATTCTACAGACAACAAATGGTGGGGCTAAATATGTCTCCTATGCCATTTAAAATTGTTAATGGTTATACTGAATAAAAAAAGTTATTTAAAAAGTAAAGAGTTACATTTTCCTCTTTCTGCCAAAATTTTAATGTTGCCTGCATAATATTTAGTGTTCACTTGCCTTACCAAAGAAAAGGGAGGAAAAACATGTGAACAGGGGTAGTGTAATGGGCTGTTATAAAACATGAACATAATTTATTAGGGAGTCACAGTGGCGTCCATTTATCTTCAAGGGTGGGGGGGGGGGGGGTGACCTGCAATGGTGGGGGGGGGATGACAGGTGTGGAGGGTAGTCAAAAAGACATGTTTATACATATATATATATTATATATATATATATATATATTTATATATATATATATATATATATATATATGCCTTTTATTGTCCGTGTGACATATCAAATATATATCAAATAAGTAAAAGGTTTAAAAAAAAAGGTATATGTTAATTCTAAACCATTTAGATATTAATATTATATAGAAAACTTATAAATGGAACCAAAGTTTATAAAGCTGTGTATTTATATATTTCATTTGAAATGTATAAATATTACTCTTTGAAAAGTGGGGGGGATGATTACATTTACCATCCCCCCCCCTTGCCAAAAAGTGAGGGGATATATACCCCCCTCCCCCCCCCCCCCCCCCCCCCCCCATATTGACGCCCCTGGGGAGTCAGTGTAAACAGAACATCCACTGTAAACTGGGTTGGATAGAACAGGGCTCACATTCGGTACAGAATAGGTGACTACACTGCCATCTGGTGTCCAGAGGGAGAACAATCTGTTGCTGCGGTAGATGACCGTGTGATTTGTACGTGTTTGAAGTAAAGGAGAGGGAGTCGTAACTATTGTGTTAAGCGATAGTCACTTTTTCAAACAGTCGTAGACTTTTCACATATATTCTCCCGCCACAGCCGCCTTAACTCCTGGTTATCTGGTGCCCATGTGTTGAGCTGGACATTGTGGCTCCTTCACGACTGACGGCTCATCAAACAGGGTTTAAAGAACAGCCTGCAGGTCACTTGAGGGACAGATTTTTCCAGAACTTCCGACGACCGAGACTTTCAGACATTTACATGGGAATCGGTTAATCAAACGCAGAATAACTGGAATCCCTCAAATTTACAGACACGCTGGGTATCGTATTTATTTTCTTACCTTCCGTTCTCACGTGGTGAAATAACTAACTTCGGGCCGATTAAAACTCGACTACACCAACCCGGCCCGGGTCAAGTCATCACAAGCCCCCCCCCCCCCCCCCCCCCAACACACACACTCGCACACACTATGATATTTAAAGATTTTTCTGATTGAAGGGGAAAAATAGCCAATAGATAAAATCTATACATGTCTCCAGTCGGTTGACACCGTCACGATGCTATGATTTCTTTTTAAGGGAAGTATATTTAAACACTGCATGCGGCATAGAATTCTGTACATAACGTACAGCCATTCAGCGCCACGATATCTATTTATAGAACAAGCCTGGGTCAGCACTGTGGTGTATCTAGGTCACTCGAACAAACAGTGGCTGGGCAGTGCTGGCCAGATGTCATACCTCAGTGTATATTATTCCACAGGAACAGGTCTTTTGTACGTGTATTTTATGTAAGCCAGCTTTTTCGCATTCCTTTCGAAGTTTTCAATACTAGTTTTCATCTCTGGTCTCCAGAATGGTCAAGCACTGTGCTTATGGTATCTGTAATAGTGATGATAGGTACAAAGATAGGCCACACATGCAGGGGGTATGGTTTATTCCATTCCCTTAGCCTCATCTGGACCTTGAAAAATGTAAACGTTGGGTTATTGCATGTCGACGTAAAAACTTTGGGACAGAAAATATCACCAAAGACTCTTATGTCTGTTCTAAACATTTTGTGGGTGGCAATGGCCCAACGACTGACAACCCGGACCCAGTCCCTGCAACTGCTGCACCAGACAAGGTAATGTTTATGCTGCCTATTCTCAATTTAAGTTCTCAAATTTTAAAACTTGCAGATGCATAAGACTTCGTAAATCCGTGATTGTAGACCTACTAAACAGGCCTATACTCATATAAGTTTATCAAATATTATAAATATTACAATTTTTATAGAAGTATATACTAGTAATAAAATCAATGGGGGTAAATAAAAAAAATCAATACATCATGACTATAAATGGTGTTCATAAGCTCAATTTATTTAACATGTCAGGCCTACTTATGTACATCATATTTTTTTCAGCTGCTGAAACTGAATAGAAGGAGAAAAACCCCAACCCTGAGATCACCATTACCATCAAAACGAGATAGACGAGATGCAGCAGAGAGCCTCATCCTATTATCTGAGAGACAATCTGCAGCCGAAGGGGACACTGATTCCAATATTGCCGCTACCAGTCACCAAGCAACACGTAAATCTTGATCTTGCACAGTTGATCGACAGGCCATTCCAAGCAGTGTGCGGATAAGGGAGAGCAAGCTTCAGACAACTGTCATAACATAAAGGACAAATTATACAATAATTATTGACCTCAGAAACAAATTAAAACTGAACATTGCTATCAACCAGGAAACCGGAGAAAAAAGACAGGGACTCTTTTATGCGTTATGAATCTATACAGTCCTATTTTAATGTTTTCTTTTTTATGTCTGGTAGAAAATATTCCCATCAAAGACGAGAGGTGGCGCCACCTCTCAAGGATCTCCCTAATCACACCATATGTGATGTAAACCAGCTCTCTTTATGGTCTTCAACAGAACTAAGCCGCTGATCGTTCATAATAAAAACGAAAAGCGAGCATATTTCATTTTAGTTTTAAAGTCTTGCATTATATGTACGTCGTAAAGTGTAGAAGAAAAATTCAAATGACACTTGTGCTTACGAAATAATTTATTGTTGATGGACCACGTGTTTGGATAGTAGGCCGACGATCTTCAGACAGTTTATTAAAATAAAAAACTGGTCAATACTTCGTGCGGATCGCTCGGCGCGAAAAGCAATCAGTTGTTCAAATAATCGATGTTTTAAATTGAATTTCCTGATTAAGAAAGGAAAATATTTCACACATTATTTTGCGAAGGCGATGGTCGGTTAATTATATACTCATTTGTGAGGGGCACATCCCCCCCCCCCTTCACTTCTCCTTTAGCAATTTGGGCGATAAAAGCGTCAAAATTAGTTTATACTTACCCCCCCCCCCCCCCAAAAAAAAAAAAAAAATTGATATTCCAGTGAGATCGTACATGTACATCTTGAGGGCTTATATTTGTGTATGCATGCAGTGGTTTTGTACCTGAAAAATTATGTATACTAGTATAGATAATTAGTTCAATCAAAATTAAATTTATATTTACCCCCCCCCCCCCCACCCCTTAAAATGGATATTCCAGTGAGATAGTACCTGTACTTCTTGAGGTCTTATATTTGTGTATACTTGCGGTGGTTTTGTTCATGAAAAATTATGTATATATAGATAATTAGTTCAATCTATCGATATACAGAAAACACTTCTTGTAAAAACATACAGTAGAGCCTACGTACAAACGTGTTGTCTTATAAATTATTTAAGTAAAATATTCAAGCATGTCGCTTCACGTTTTTAATAAAGAATTGTTCAGAGAACGAATTATATCTATGTTCTTTAAAATTAATGCACACGAAACTGGAAAAAAGTTAGTCATACATAATATCTATATATGATATCCTGTTACAAAACGTCTGGTATTCTAAAATATGAATATATGTATAGTTGTATACGCGAATAATTAATTCAATTATTTTGTGAGTTGTAAGGTTATTTTTAATGGAAATAAATACAATTTAATTCGTTCTTAAGCAAAATTAAACATAACTATATGGTCTAGTTCCACATGAATCACCTGTTATACAATGATAAACTTCATAGAACTGGTAAACATGCAACATTAGCTTAATTCCTTTTTTTGGCAAATCACTTGAAAAACCTGTTGCAGATCCGTATGATTAGCCCAATAAATGTGGATTATGAAAACGGAAAAATATAATAATAAATAGTCGGAGGCAGTGGCGTCAATTTATCTTTCAGGGTTGGGGGATGTCTCGCAGACACATCGATGAACAGATATATATGTCGAGGCCCAGATTAGAATCTGGCCCAATTTAAAACTGGGCCAGCCCAGATCAAAATTTTGATTTGGACCGGCCCAGATCAAAATTCTAATCTGGGCCAGACCAGTTTTTAACTGGGCCAGCCCAGATTAAAATTTTGATCTGGGCCGGTCCAAATTAAAATCCTGTGGTGAAGACTTCAGGATTTAAATCTGGTCTGGACTGATTTTAAACTGGGCTGGCCCAGATTAGAATTTTGATCTGGGCTGGTTAAGTTTGCAATCCTGTGGTGGACAGATTTTAAACTGGGCCGGCCCAGATCAAAATTTTAATCTGGGCTAGTTTAGATTACAATCCTGTGGTGGACTGATTTTAAACTGGGCCTAATCAGATCAGAATCATAATCTAATCTTAAGCTAGCTTGATTTTTATCATCTTAAATCAGATAATACAGTAACCATTTATTCAAGATACACCATTTTTAAGGTTACAAAACACATAATAAATAAGATCATTTAAAATATTTTAATGAGGAAAAAGCTAACGAACAAATGTAATGTTCTTCTTTGGTTTCATCTATTCTTCAAGCATGCAAGTTCACATTTGAACTTCACCTAAACGAACTACCATGATTAATCACAGTTTAGAATATGTGTCAGTTCTGAGACATCTATTTGACTTAGTATCAACGTTTTCAACTTAACTGAGATAATTTTCTGTTCTGAATATCAATATTACATGTGTAATATTAAATATATACATGCATAATTAAATACTAGCTTTATTCATTTATAAGTGAACAAAAGTAATCAGTCTAGATGCTCATTTGGGTGAGAAGCATGACATTGTGCCCTAACATGGGGCTATGGAGAGGTTTGTGATACCAATTCTGTCATTTTCAATAGCAGAAAATCCACAGCTGAGAAAATGATATGATTGCTGTCATGTGGCAGTCTCAAAAACAGAGGTGAACATGCGTGAAAATTGGATTTAGAATTTTATTTCAGAGGGTGACAAACATGCCGGAGGTTTCACTTTGGAGTTAATAACTTAAAAAAAGCTAATCTATTAATTGATAACTAATCTAAATTGAAGATAGTTAAATGCTGCAATACAAATATTTTCTACCTTCAATAGTTAAAATGCTGAGTTGGTGAATATTGTTCCCACTGTTCTATGTAAATACATTATGAGGGTGTTAATAATTCACACAAATTAGCAAATATCAACCTAATTTATGTACACTAGATATATATTTTTCTGTTTGCTAAATATCAGTCACCTAATTTCATGACTTAAGTTCAGGTATCTTAATAGATGTTTCAGGGCCTTCTTTCCTTAATATGTAGTATGTTATAAGATTTAGGTCCAATGTTATAACATGTGCAAATTTTTTAATTGGTGACTGGGGGGGGGGGAGGGGGGGGGGGGGGGAGATCACAGACCAAAAACCCCAACTTATGATAAATGATAAATAACTTTAAATAACAAATAAAATTTTGAATTTACAGGTATTGGATCACAACTAATGATATTTTCATAGAACATGAATAAATTCATGAAAAATATTAATTATTTTTGACTTGCAATGTTTTACATTTTCTTTGAATTGATTAAAGGCCAGCTATGTAAATATAGTGTCATTGAAGCCAGCCTAGGAGTAGATTAGGATTCTGATTTGGGCTGGTCCAGTTTAAAATCAGTCCATCACAGGATTGTTAACCTGACCGGCCCAGATCAAAATTTTAATCTGGGCCAGCCCAGTTTAAAATCAGTCCAGACCAGATTTAAATCCTGAAGTCTTCACCACAGGATTTTAATTTGGACCGGCCCAGATCAAAATTTTAATCTGGGCTGGCCCAGTTTAAAACTGGTCTGGCCCAGATTAGAATTTTGATCTGGGCCGGTCCAAATCAAAATTTTGATCTGGGCTGGCCCAGTTTTAAATTGGGCCAGATTCTAATCTGGGCCTCGACATATACATATATTTATATATACCTTTTCAGCGTCTGTATAACACAATTCAAATATAAATTCTTAATCAGGTTTTAAATATTCTAAAATTATGTATAAGTTTTTTTTGGAAAATAAAGTATTATGTTTCAAGTATAAGTTTCAGAAAGGATATTTTATAGTTGACTGATAAATGGAACCAAAGTCAATATTTCTTTATTTCTTATTATTTTTATATTTCATCTGCACTATATAAATATTATTCTCGGATAAGTGGGGGGGGGGGGGGATTACATTGACCTTGAAATTTATCATTATTTAAATGTAATATGGTATAAAAATGCACATAGTATCTTTAAAAAAAGTTTTTACAATAATTAATGTCGTGTCTCATGAAATTTTACACTTGTTAAACTTATTTGACTTTAATCAATTTCAAATAAGTAAATTTCAGAAAGACCTGCATACAAGAGTGAAAGTCAAGCTAAGCTTAGTTCCATACTAAAAGGAATTTTCGTACATGTATGCCAGCTAGCTGCATACAATATGACAGTTAGTATATTCTTACTGAATAAAAGAGATTTGTCACAACCAGTATTGCAGAATTCTTTATTCCAAATCTTTCCTGTGCGTCTCCTACAAATGTTACACAGTTCACTGACAGAGTGAGCAGGTTCATTCAATACTTTTTTTTTTTTTTTTACTTCTTTTTCGAAGTTTGTGTTACATTTTACAGAATGATGAATCAACTGGTAGTCGGCAGATGGCGCTGCATACGACTAATTTTGTGTCCATTTGCACGAGTTTGTAAACACGCCGATTTTGCATGGGACGATTTCATTGAGTTCCTGTGGCATCAATAAACAGCTCCACGTTTGACAAGTGGTTGTCAATAATAATAACCAGAAAGATCCTCTTTTTCAAAGGTAATGGACCATTATAGATGGGGTTTCCAGGAATGTCGTAGTAATTTCTGTTAACCGGTTTCATACAGCAAATACATATAGCAATATAGCAATAATGAATTATACAAATGAAAAGCTTTGAGAATGAAGTCTGCCCAGTTTCATTTTAATTTTTATCACAATGTCATTAATGGTTCACTTGTAATAATCTGATAATAAGTTGTATATGCTGTGGAAACACTTGTAAACCTGTTCCTTTTATAATGATCCATAAATAAAAGTATGGGATTGAATGTTTATAATAAATTTTTTAATATAATAGCATTTAAAACAAGGGTGCTTTTTATTACTACACGCATTTTCTGTATGTGTGTGTGTGTGTGTGTGTGGGGGGGGGGTTATGTGTGTATGTGGGGGGGGATCACTTTTCACACTCTCCTTCCCGGAATGAACTACGTATACATGATACCAATATATCCAGTGATTATCCCCCGATTATGAGAGTGATATGGTACTCCAGGTATTGTTCAAAATAAACAACAAGCTTTCAACAGAGGATTTGTGAAATGTTACCTTGTCCTTTGTGATTAAATAAGTAATATAATTTGGACATGCACATTATTTTGACAGGTAATAAAGAAAAAGAATTCTCATGTAATGTAACTCATATTTTGAAAGATACACATCTGCTAGTATAGTTTATTCACTTTTTGCACAGGCGCTTGAATCGCTATTTGTGTTGATCTTGGTTTAAATAGTGTTCAATTTACCTTAACAACAATCCCCTACCGTTTAATGAGCTTTAAACTATGTTATATCGTTTGCCGGTACTTGTTTATATAATAGATACACAAGGCCGGCATCCAAGTCTGCGAACGGGTAGGCGATAATACAAGAAATCAATGGAAATTCCCAAATATTTAAAAGATTTTCAAGGGAAGAACCTTAGAGTGGTAAAATGACCAGTTCTTCTTTCTATAAAAGCATCAACAATTCCAGTACACACAGTGTACCACGTGTAATGAGCTCTTATTTGTAACTAGTCTGCATCCATTAAGCAGCTGTTACCCCAAACAAGGAAATCCCCATGTATCTTGGTCAGCAGTAAGGATTCCCCCCTGGAACCTAACACCTGATTGGTTGATAATGATGGAAATAGTAATCTGGGATAAATCTGTCTGTACGTCGCTTAATGGATACAGACTCGTCCGCAGACTTGGATGCTGGCCTTGTGTATCTATTATATAAACAAATACCGGCAAACGATATAACATGGTTTAAAGCTCATTAAACGGTAGGGGATTGTTGTTAAGGTAAATTGAACACTATTTAAACCAAGATCAACACAAATAGCGATTCAAGCGCCTGTGCTATTTGGCATTCATGTATTGCAATTATGTGCTGATTCCAATCCATGTGATATATAATATATTATATATTTATACTCATGGTTAGTTTGGATCCAACTGGTGATCATTTTTAATACTGCAATCAATATATCTGTAAACCCATTCTAGATAAATTCACACTTAATTACTTGTCCCAATGTAAGAACAGCAATAATATGCTATATGGTGGTAATATTTGAACTCCACTGAAGGTAAGGTCATGTTGTAGCAGCATTTATAACCGGATACTTCCTGTGCTGTTGCATGTTTCTGGGACTGCTTGTGCATGATGACTTCCTCCAGGAGCTTTTTCCTAATGTAGAAACCACAGTTATACATTCCCTCCATCTGCATGTGTCATTTAAAGGTACCATTATCAAATAAAGACAACCAATTTACTTTAAATTAAAATACACGTAAAATGTTATCAGGACCTTTTGGAGTATAATACATTTCTTTCTCATACATACTGGTATGTTGAATGTGCTTCATTTGTGGAAAGCGAATGCTCTTTATGCAGTGCTTGTCTGATCATTTCATTGAGGAGCTGTGCCATTCAGATCTGAGTAAAGCTGTTATATTAATTTAGCATTATTATACATCTGCATTTATAAATAAAGTTTCTAAAGAAATATATTTGCAGTGAAGAGTGTTGCCTCATTCAGGGAAAACTTTTCAGTTCAGCTTCTTTGTAAGTCATTGTTCTCTTTTTTATCAGGAAAAACTATGTTGAGGAGGTAGAATCATCACTTGGATCTTGTTGGTAACAGAAGCTTGTGTAATTAGACGAAATGGCTCGGTATCATGTGGACAGGAGCTCTGTGAAATACCACAAACTTACCAAATCTGACGATGGCTTCGTGGATATGCAGGTATGGAAGAAGGCAGAGTGATCATGTCTCTACTATAAAAACTGTAAAGATAAGCCCCTGTATAAAACATTATGAAATGAAATGTTCTTTTATTAAACATCTTTTTGTTTACCACTACATAGATCTCATTGTTTCATGTGATATACCCCACTTTGTATAATTACTTTTACATTTTGTACTTTTGAGATTTATACTGTGATTTCATTTTTCATTAACTCGTACCACATGTTCACAGGGTCACATGGTCACATATATATTTCAAGAAATAAACCCATGTCTTAATACTCTTCAGTATATCCAGTCATATGCCAAATAAAATCAAATTTTATGAAAGATTTATTTCATTTTGAAATAATTCCATTTTAACAAAGTCACTTTTACTTCTAAACTGTATAGTAGTAAACTGTAGTATATCAAAACATCTGTGGGCACACTTAACTTTCCTGTAATGTCCTTAGGAAAACCTCTTTGACAAAAAGGATATATCTGAGTAAATTATGAGTATATCTGATTTGATGTATTGTCAGGTTTAAGTCTTTCCTAATCATGGGCCAAGCGATAGCCAATCATTTATGGGTCCCCTATTGAAGGAAGCTTTGTGATACAATGGTTACATTATAGTTAAAAATTTGTATATTGAGGGTATTGCTTCCTGAGACTTGTTTCTCTAAACTTTAGCTTGACAAGGCATTTTAAATTGATCATCTTGAGTGAAATGTGTTTTGATTGCATTTAATCTATGTTAATTATTTTATAATTATTTAAATGTTAGTCTGTTTGTTTAAGGGGCAGAGGTGATTGTTTTATATCAGAGTGATATTTGTTAAAAAATACAGCAAGTAGTGCCAGTTGATCTTTCAAAAGTAATTATTATTATCAATAATAATTCTGAAGTGTCACAGTGGTAGTCATTAGAAATGACTAGATGATTATGATGAATGTAAACTTATTATTATTTTGAACTGGGAAATGTAAATAATTGTATCCCCAGACAAAGTCGGGGGATACTACGTTTTCATACCGGTCCCGCCGCCGCCCCACCGCATATAAATCTTGTTGGCACGATAACTCAAAAAATATTTCACGGATCTTTACCAAACTTGGTATATATATAGATATGGGTTAGAGGACGACGCCTATTTAAAATGAGGTCATGACCTTTACTAGGAGAGTGTCCTTGACCTTGAATAGGTCCAATTTTGGGGAAAATCACACAAAGTTTTAAATATCTCAAGAAATCTTGCATGGATTGATCCCAAAATCAAGTTGATGGAAGATCATGGATAGGGATGTTATTTTCCAGAAACTGGTGGCGCCACCTATTATTCTTGACTTGTTTTCGTGCCGTTTAATACCCCCAAAATTGCTACTTGACAGTACTGTGAGCATTATAAGTAAAAAAAAATGGACAGATTTCTTTTATATTATGCATATACATAGATATGGGTTATGGGATGATGTTTATTTAAATAGGGGTCATGACCTTTCCTATGGGAGTGGCTTTGACCTTGAATATTGCCATATATGGTGAAAATCACACAAAATCATTTATATCTCAATAAGGGATGCATGGATTGGTCCAAAAATCAACTTGACTGAAGATCTTGGATAGTAATGTCATGTACCAGAAACAGATGGCGCCACCTGTTATCCTTTTTTTGTTTTTACGCCGTTTAATACCCCCATAATTGCCACTTGACAGTACTTCGAGCATTACAAGTCAAAAACTAATGGACAGATTTCTTTCATATTATGCACATGTGGAGAGATGGTGTTATGGGATGAGGTCTATTTACATTTGGGTCATGACCTTTACCATGAGAGTGGCCTTGACCTTTCATGTGTCCATATTTGGTGAAAATCACACACCTCTTATGATATCTCCAGTGTTGATAGCCATATGGATTTCAAACGTGACTTATGTATGGCCCACCACTAAAGTAAGAACCCTATAGGTTCTAGGGTCATAAGGTCAAAGGTTAAGGTCACTGGACTCTCATCTTAAAAGATACTGTGGATGCATATTAAGCCAAACTTTCATCCCAGGTCTTCCATCTTGAATATATAGCTCACTTGCCAATAGTGGATGATCCATATCAATTTTTGGGTCACAAGGTCAAAGGTCAAGTCCACAGGAGCTATCTGTCAAAAAATTAGTTTCTGGATGATAATTCCTGCTTTTATTGATGTATTGATTTCAAACTTGACTTATATATGTCCCATTGAAAAAGCAAGACTCCAATTGATTTTGGGGTCATGAGGTCAAAGGTCAAGGTCACAGGACACATCTTTAAAAAGATTGTGGATGCATTTTCAGCCAAACATTTCATCTCAGACCTTTCATCTTGCACATATAGTTCATCTGCCAATAGAGAAAGACCCCTATCAATTTTGAGGTCACAAGGTCAAAGGTCAAGGCCACAGGAGCCATCTGTCCAAAAATAAGTTTCTGGATGATAATTCCTGCTTTTATTGATGTATGGATTACAAACTGGACTTGTATATGACCCATTGGAAAAGCAAGACCCAAATTGATTTTGAGATCATAAGGTCAAAGGTCAAGGTCACAGGACACATCTTTAAAAAGATTGTGGATGCATTTACAGCCAAACAATTCATCTCAGATCTTTCATCTTGCACATATAGTTCACCTGCCAAGAGTGGAAGACCCCTATAAATATTGAGTTCACAAGGTAAAAGGTGAAGGTCACAGGAGCCATCTGTCCAAAAAGTAGTTCCTGGATGATAATTCCTGCTTTAATTGATGTAAAGCTTTCAAACTTGACTTGTATATGTCCCATTGGAAAAGCAAGACCCGAATTGATTTTGGGGTCATGAGGTCAAAGGTCAAGGTCACAGGACACATCTTTAACTCATTACTGTTTACAGGCCACTAAAGAGCACTCGAAATGGGCAACTTAAATGCCATTCTATGTATAGATTCTTCAGGACAAAATATTGCATATTATTTTTAAGTTTCAATGATTTTCAATAATCTTCAGCAAACCCTCTTAATGGGAACTGTTGAAAATTTGATAAAGATACAAAAAAAGCTTGAAAAGATATTGCTGTTAGTGTAAATTTAAATAGTATCACAATTTGTCGGAAATCTAAAATAAATGTAAACAGGAAAGGGTTAAAAAGATTGTGGATGCATTTTCAGCCAAACATTTCATCTCAGACATTTCATCTTGCACATACAGTTCCCCTGCCAATAGAGAAAGATGCCTGTCAATTGTGAGGTCACAAGGTCAAAGGTGAAGGTCACAGGAGCCATCTGTCAAAAAAATTAGTTCCTGAGATGGTAATTCAAGCTTGGATTAATATATGGTTTTATTACGTAAACATAATTGTGAGCTGTTTCTGTATTAATGAGAATTTTCTCTGTTAAAGTTTATATGCCAGAGTAAGCCAACCGAAAATTTTCCCTTATTGGGCCTATTATCGCCCATCCCGCCTCGTTCCCGTGTATCTAGGTCACACTTCCGTTACCCATAATCACATTTTCTTCTGGCGTTCGCCATGATGGACGTGTGATCCCGCTCTGCGAGATTCGTCCACTGTTGGGCTTGTACTAATGAGTTTGCCAACTGAACTGTAAGTTGTCTTTTTTTCCCTTGCCCGCCCGGGAGTACCCTATTGTGGCTCTTGTGGTTCTTTAATCCCGGTTGGGACTCCCACCCCCTTGTTTTCGTTGCCGCTCCAACAATGGCTCCTGCCGTGTTCCGGCTTATCTTGTTTTCACTGCCAGACTTGGACGTCTGCACAGTGGGCCCTTCCTGGATTGGGCTCATTCCCCGGTACTTGGGGGTTCCCCTCCTGTATTCCATTGTCTGGCCCCGTGGTTGTCTCCGGGGGGGGGGGGGGGGGGGGCCTACCCTGGTTGACCGCACCACGGCCGTGCTGCGTTCACCGTCCGTTCCCGCCGGTCCTGTCACCTCTCCAGTGGTTTAGACAGTTAAATCGTTGAATTCTCATTCACGGAAACGGAATTCTTTCCCCGTTCCCGCGGCCTCCCGTTCTGCCAGCACATCTGCCTATTCCATATTACATTTATTGTCCCGGGTTTGTTAATCACTATGTCGGATCTCGACGATTCGCCCTCCGCGGCGCCCGCCGTGTGTCTGGAATTTCTGACCACACGGGGGTTATCTTCCGTGGGCGCCACGCGGTGGTCTCGGGGTCTCGCTCTACTGGGGCCCCGCTTCCGCCGGATTCGGATACCGGGCTACCTGTTCGTTCGCTTGCTCTCTTCTCCTGAGCTCCCGGATGTACAGTCTGCTCTGCTGCGCCTCGTGTCCGGCCTGGCACAGCCGTTTGCGGACGGTAAGTCTTTCTTCCATCCTCTGTCCAGTTTTCCGATCGTCACCTGTCGGATCTGGAGGGGCTCGGCCGGCCGGCGGCCGGTATGGTTTACGCCTTGCAGGCTGTCACTCGCTTGCTCGCCGTTTTCCGGACACGCTCACTCTCCACGCCATATGGCAGGCTTCTGCCCATACTGGCGCTGTGTTAAATTCAGGTCGTTGGCGCCCGGTTGGATTTTGCATCTTGTTACGCCGCCTGGCTTGCATTCCGTCATTTCTGCACTTACGGCCGCGGCTTCTCCGACGGTGTTAACCGAGCTTTATTCTCCGCCTTTCCCGGTTCCCTGCTGTTTGGCGGCCAGTTGCGGCCTCTCTTTGACCGCGCCTTGGCGCGCTCGGATCGTCCGGCCCGCCCCCGCTCGACCTCCCTTGCGCCTCGGCCTTCCTTCCACGTTCCCCGCCTTCGGCCTCCGGTTGCAGCTTCCGCTCAGCCGCGTCGCGCATCTGCTACCTCGTCACGTCCTTCAGGACGTTCCAGCCGTTCTCCGCCTTTCGTGGTCGCACCTCCCAACGAGGTTTGCCCGAGAAATGACTCTCTAGCTCCGGTTGGCGCTCGGCTCAGCGACCGTTTTCCCGAGTGGGCGGGTTTCACCTCCCAGCGGTTAATTCTCAGCGCCCTACAGTTCGGGTTCCGTCTTGAGTTTAGCACACTCCGCCTCCGTCCGATCTGGCCACACGCCTCACTTGGCGGAGGCCCTTCAATCTATGTTAGACAATCGGGCAATAACGAGGTTTCCCCATCCACCTTGGGGTTTCCCTCTCGCCTTTTCTTGTTCCCGAAACGCGCAGCCGTTGGCACCCGATCATGGACCTGAAGCGCCTCAATTTGTTCCTCCGTCCGCCCCCGTTTCGGATGTTCATTATCCATGCTGTACTCCGCATTGTTCGGCGGCTGGATTAGGCGTTCCCATATGGACCTTACGGATGCCTCATTTCACGTTTCCATTCCGGGTCCATCCGTTCGGGATCCCCGTGGCCCCCTGGAATTTCCCATCCTTGTTCACGCAGTCCCGCGTTCTCTCCGTTCACCGGGCATTTCTGTGTTCCCTTCTCTGGACGATGGCTAGTCCATGCGGCCGCATCGCATCGCATCGCTCCCGGGTTCTCAACTTACTTCGGAACCTCGGCTTCCTGGTCATTGCGGCGAAATCTCTTCTCACTTCCCCCCAGTCCCTCCATTATCTGGGTGTCACGCTCGCTTTGGCGTTCGGCACAGCGTCGCTCTCACATACCGCCGCCTGATTCGTTCCTTTCTCACGAGGCGCCGTGTTGACTCGCGCACTGCGGCTTCTCTCCACGGTGCTCTCACCCGGGCCGCGTCTTTCATCCCGTTCGGCCGCCTGTCCCTGCGTCCCATTCAGTCTCTCTTGCGCCGTCACGGCCTTCTCCGGTTAACCTCGGTTCGTCCTACGATCCTCCCGTTTCGGCGCACCTGGCGGTCCCTTCTTCCCTGGATGGACCTTTCCTGTCTCCTGCGCGGCATTCCTTTTTCCAGGGATGTCGATTGCACCGTCTATACCGATGCGTCTCTCCTCGGTTGGGGGGCCCGTCTCGCCGATCTTCGCGCTTCCGGGATATGGTCCCCGTCGGAACGTCTGCTCCTCTCCTGCAGGCGACTTACCTTTTGTTTGATCTCTGCCTCTCTCTCCGGGCAACTGTTCGTGCATCCCATCTTCCGGGCGTGTCGAACATCCTAGCGGACACCCCTTCCCATCATCCGGCGTCTCTTCCTTCTCCGCCGCTCCTTCCGCTCCCGGTTATTCGGAGTGTTTTCGCTCGCCTGGGGCGGCCGGAATTCGATCTGTTCGATTTTCCGTCCCCCCCGTTCTCGTGCCTTCCGAGACGCGTCTATGTCCCCTCGCGACCGTCTCCCCGACACGCCGCCGTCCGGGTGGTCTCACCGGTTTCTCTTGCGTTTCCGGCACCTCCTCTCCTCCGCCGTGTCCTTCTCCGCTTGTCCCGCACGGACCAGACTACCCTGCTTCTCATCCTTCCATTTCAACCTGCGGCTCCAGGGTTCCTCTGTGGCGCTCACTTCTCTCTCGCCCCCCGCTTCTATAACCGCTCCGCATCGCGCTCCCGTCGTTCCCTCGAGCGCGTCGCCCGTTTCGGTCGTGCCCTCTATGCGCAGGAGTGCTCTCATCGGACACCTCATGGATCAGGGCAATTCAAGTCCGGCTGCTCTCCTTGCCTCGGCTCCCCGTCGCCGTTCTTCGGACCGCATCTATGACTCCCGGTGGTGTCTCTTCACGGAGTGGGCGTCTTCCCGCGGAATCTCCCCTTTAGATCCGTCGCTTGCGGCTGTTTTGGATTTTTTCGTGTTCTACTGCAGGATAAACATTTATCCTATCCCTCTCTGCGTGGCTATCGCGCTGCCCTGCTGTCGGTGCTCCGTCCGCTGGGTCACGATCGTGTCCTTCTTCCCCCGTTGGTGTCAGACTTTCTCAAGGGGGTTCATTCCCGCGCGTCTCGTCCTCCGTATGTTGTGCCTTCCTGGCGCCTGGACGTCGTCTTACGTCACCTCCGGGAACCCCCTTATGAGCTGTTGCGTTCGGCCCATCTTCTAACTTTGTCTCGGAAAGCTCTTGCCTCGGCAGGTCGCCGTTCTGAGTTTCATGCCCTCGTGGCTGATTCGAAATTCCAGCAATTGCGGCCGCCGCTTCGTCGGCCGCCCTACATTTTCCTCCGGACTTTTATAGGAAAATCACACTTTCGATGACCCTCCATCTGCTTGGCACGTTCCGGCACTCCCTACCGGTCTGTCCCGTTCTGGGGATACCCCTTGCCCGGTTCGTGCGTTGCGTTATTATCTACACGCTCCTCCTTCTTTACAGGGGGGGGGGGGGGCGCATGAAGTTGTTTATTTCTACAAAAGTCACATCTTCAAATTCGGTGATTAGCCCTTTCACCATTAGTGCGTGACTCAAAACTACTTTCGTCGCCGCATATGGATCAGCTTCTCATTCCACATTAGACCAACTTCACTTCAAGGCCCATGACTTCGAGCTATTTCGACTTCCTTGGCCCATTTCTCCAGGATCTCACCTAATCCGTTGGTCCAGATGGGATACTGGATATCCCCATCTCCGTTCACACGCTTCTATCTGACTGTTGTTCAGCTCCAGGCTTCGGGGAAGCGCTAAGATCGGCGAGATGGGCCCCCCAACCGAGGAGAGACGCATCGGTATAGACGGTGCAATCGACACCCCTGGAAAAAGGAATGCCGTGCAGGAGACAGGAAAGGTCCATCCAGGGACGAAGGGACCGCCAGGTGTGCCGAAACGGGAGGATCGTTGGACGAACCGAGGTTAACCGGAATAGGCCGTGACGGCGCAAGATAGACTGAATCGGACGCAGGTACAGGCGGCCAAACGGGATGAAAGACGCGGCCCGGTTGAGAGCACCGTGGAGAGAAGCCACAGGGCGCAAGTCTACACGGTGCCTCGTGAGAAAGGAACGAATCAGGCGGCGGAGCGGGAGAGTAAAATCGCACGGGAGCGACGCTGTGCCGGACGCCAAAGCGAGCGTGACACCCAGAAATCGGAGGGACTGGGTGGGAGTGAGAAGAGATTTCGCCGCAATGACCAGGAAGCCGAGGTTCCGAAGTAAGAGGAGAACCCGGGAGCGATGCGATGCGACGCGGCCGCATGGACAAGCCATCGTCCAGATGAGGGAGCACAGAAATGCCAGGTGAACGGAGAAAACACGGGACCGCGTGAACAAGTATGGTAAAATCCAGGGGGCCACGTTGATCCCGAACGGATGGACCCGGAATGGAAACGGGAATTAGGCATCCGTAAGGTCTATTTTTTTAACGCCCAATCCATCCGCCGAACAATGCGGAGCACAGCAGGGATAATGAACATCCGAAACGGGGGCGGACGGATGAACGAAGTGAGGCGCTACAGGTCTAAGATCGGGCTCCAACTGCAGTGCGGTTTGGGAACAAGAAAAGGCAAGAGTGAAACCCCACGGTGGATGGGGAAACCTCGAAATTGCCCGTTTGTCGAACATAGATTGAATGGCCTCCGCCAAGCGAGGCGTTATGCCGGAACGGACGGAGGCGGAGCGGGCTAAACGTAAGACGGAACCCGAACTGTAGGGCGCCGAGAATGAACCGCTGTGAGGTGAAACCCGCCCACGCAGGAAAACGGTCGCTGAGCCGAGCGCCGACCGGAGCTAGAGAGGCATTTCTTGGTCGAACCTCAGATGGAGGATCGACCACAAGAGGCGGAGAACGGATGGAACGTCCTGAAGGACGTGAAGAGAGAGCAGATGCGCGACGCGGCTGAGCGGAAGCCGCAACCGGCTCCGAAACAGGAGGATTGGGGAAGGAAGGCCGAGGCGCAAGAGAGGTCGAGCGGAGGCGGGCCAGACGATCCGAGCGCGCCAAGGTGCGGTCAAAGAGAGGCCGTAATTGGCCGCCAAACAGCAGGGAACCGGGAAAGGCGGAGAATAAAGCTCGGACAACTCTGCCTGAGAAGCTTAGGCTGTAAGTGCGTAAATGACAGAATGCAATTTTTCAACCGGGCGCCAACGACCTGAATTAACTCAGCGCCAGTATGGGCAGAAGCCTGCCATAAGGCGTGGAGAGTGAGCGTGTCCGGAGAAATGGCGAGCAAGCTAGTGACAGCCTGCAAGTCGTTAACCATACCGGCCGCATGCCGGCCGAGCCCCTCCAGATCCGACAGGTGACGATCGGAAAACTGGACAGAGGATGGTAATAAAGACTGACCGTCCGCAAACGGCTGAGCCAGGCCGGACACGAGGCGCAGCGGAGCAGACTGAACATCCGGGAGCTCAGGAGAAGGGAGCAAGCGAACGAACAGGTAGCCTGGAACCCAGGGGAAATCCCGAGGGTACCGGGGGACCAAGGTGTAACCGAACCCGGCGGAAGCGGGGCCCCAGTAGCGAGAACCCGAGACCACCGCGTGGTGCCCACGTAAGAGATCCCCCGTGTGGTGTGTAATTCCAGACACACGGCGGGCGCTGCGGAGGGCGATGGAAGGGGCCAGGATTCAATTAAGAACCGGCCGCTGACGCCGAGGAAGTCCGAGGTTGTACCAACGGAACATCGGACCACTAGGGTTAGCCTCCTGTGTGGAGGTAGCCCCTAGGTCCATAAGCGCAGATTTGCGCGTACGCCAAGCCTGGCGGTGCAGCGCGATCGCCGACCACTGGTCTGGTGCCAGGGCGGGATCGGCTGACTGAGCAGTCGGGGACCCTGGAGAACCCCGTGTAGGGGGAGCCAGAGAGACCCGCTGAGCCGGAGCCACGGGAGGCTGGAAACAGGAAGCCGGGGAACGAGCAGCAGCAGGAACCATCCAGGAAGGCACAGGAAATGGAGCCGCAGGCCGCACAGCAGATGGTAACTGAAAAAAGAGCCGGCCGGCCGGCAGACGGAGGAACCGGAGGCGAGGCCGGCAGCCCCGAATGGAGGCAGGAGGGACCAATGCACTTACCTGCACACCAGGAAGGTCCGGGCGATCCAGCGGGACGGCTCCAGCCGGCCCCGGGGAGAATGAAGGAATCCGGCGAGGAGCCGGTGATGAGAACGGCTGGGGAGAAAGTACCGGGGCGCCGGCGAGGGCGCCGGGCGGACTGAATCGGGTCTAGACGAATCGTCGAGATCCGACATAAGTGATTAACAAACCCGGGACAATAATGTAATATGGAATAGGCAGATGTGTTGGTAGAACGGGAGGCCGCGGGAACGGGGAAAGAAGGCCGTTTCCGGGAATGAGAATGCAACGATTTAACTGTCTAAACCACCGGAGAGGTGACAGGACCGGGGGAACGGACGGTGAACGCAGCACGGCCGTGGTGCGGTTAACCAGGGTAGCCCCCCCCCCTCGGAGACAACCACGGGGCCAGACAATGGAAGACAGGAGGGGAACCCCCAAATACCGGGGAAAGCGCCCAATCCTGGAAAGGGTCCACTGGTCAGACGTCCAAGTCTGGCAGTGAAAACAAGATAAGCCGGAACACGGCAGGAGTCATTGTTGGAGCGGCAACGAAAACAAGGGGTGAGGGAGTCCCAACCGGGATTAAAGCACCACAAGAGCCACAATAAGTGGGGTACTCCAGAGCGGGCAAGGGAAAAAAAAAAGACAACTTACAGTTCAGTTGGCAAACTCATTAGTACAAACCCAACAGTGGACGAATCTCGCAGAGCGGGATCACACGTCCATCATGGCGAACACCAGAAGAAAATGTGATTATGGGTAACAGAAGTGTGACCTAGATACACGGGAACGAGGCGGGATGGGCGATAATAGGCCCAATAAGGGAAAATTTTCGGTTGGCTTACTCTGGCGTATAAACTTTAACAGAGAAAATTCTCATTAATACAGAAACAGCTCACAATTATGTTTACGTAATAAAACCCCCCCATTCCCTCCCTGTGAATGGTGGTTTTGTTAGTAAACTGTTGTGAGCTTTTCTGTATTACAAACATCGCTCCCTCCCAGTCCTCTTCCTTCCGCCTTCGAAAATGTGATTATGGGTAACGGAAGTGTGACCTAGATACACGGGAAAGAGGCGGGATGGGCGATAATAGGCCCAATAAGGGAAAATTTTCGGTTGGCTTACTCTGGCGTATAAACTTTAACAGAGAAAATTCTCATTAATACAGAAAAGCTCACAACAGTTTACTAACAAAACCACCATTCACAGGGAGGTAAGGGGGGGGGATTTCAAACCTGACTTATATATGGCCCATCAATAAATCTTGACCTCTATTGATTTATATATAAAAGTGGATGATCAATATCAATTTTGGGGTCACAAGGTCAAAGGTCAAGGCCACAGGAGCCATCTGTCAAAAAATTAGTTTCTGGATGATAATTCCTGCTTTTATTGATGTATAGATTTCAAACTTGACTCATATATGTCCCATTGAAAAAGCAAGACCCCAATTGATTTTTGGGGTCATGAGGTCAACGGTCAAGGTCACAGGACTAACATGTTCAAAAAGGTTGTGGATTGATAGATGGAAGAAACAATAATTGCTTGCCAAGTGTCAGTATATGCTGCTAAAAATGGGGGCCTATTCTTAAAGGGGGGGGGGGCCTACTATGTCTGGGGATACTCTGGCACCTGCGGTGCCAAGAAATGTCTAGTTCACATATATATATATATATTTATATATTTCTTTTAAGTTTACCTTTTTTCTTTCTTTTGGATTAAATGAATGTAAACTTACATGGTTAAGTTGTTTCTGTTGTGTTAATGGTAGCTGGAGTTAATAATTAATAAAAAAATAATGATTGGCAAGAGTATTTGCCACAGTTACTATTTATTGTTCATAAAAAATTATCACTAATTATACTTGTGACATGTACAGATCTTAGGAAAAAAAAAAAAAAACTCGATTAATGTGAACTTGGTTTGGAACCATCCAATATAACTCATTTATCACCCACAGACAGCTAGTAACACAAACACATAATGCAAAATTAGACAGGTGAGCTCTGGTGACCCAGGAACAACAAAGACAGTGAAAAATGTAGCAAACATTACCTACTTAGAAACAAAATTAAGTAGTTGCACTGTTGCTCACTTGCTGATTGTAAAGACCTATATACTTCACTCTATGATGGTCATGCAATGAGAGCAGGAGACGATATGTGTTACTGGGTTGAGTGAACATCTAGGACATAAGATTTAACAAGTACTGAATATATGATTCCAGCAGTTTGTAGTATGGTTTATACTACTGTGCTTCCTGAGTGCACTGCAGAAACTGCATCTGATAAGGATCCTCAAACTACATGCAGGAAACAGTGCATATGTCAATAGTTCTGCTGTTTTAGGTCAAATGGCAAGAAATATTGGTGTGTTTTACTCCAAGTGACTTGTAGCTCTAGTTTTTAAGTTGATCAAAGATGTACCTAAGATGTGCTGTAGAAGCACCTTGTGATAACAGGATGTGTATATAGCTATAGGCAGATGCACAGACCAGAGCTGATGTACAGTAGAATATAACATAAAGATTCCATTGCAGAGTGGTCATATTATATTAAATGTAACAAATAACATCCATGGATGGTTGGTACAGTGTGTGATACAGTATGGAAGAATATTCTCGGTTTGATGTAAGTATTCAAGTTTAAGTTTCACAAAAACAACTTAGTACATAATAACAAAGGCCATTGTGATCTCATTTTATAAAGCTGTAGGGGAAAGGTGAGAAACTTGGAACCCTGCTGGAAGAATTAAATTTATTAAGATAATTTTCACATTATAGTAAAGATTTTTTGTTGAAAAGTATAAGTATATATATTTCATGTTATTTTGTGTTTTAAAACCATAAAGAAGAAATTATATTAACATATAACTACCGGTAGATATTTAACAGCCACAGACGATAGACTGACCTTTTTATGTGGAATAGCCCTTCAGGTGTCTGAATATATAATGCTCTGTATAATTAACTTTTACCACAGAGTATTATAATTGCTTGTGGTTGTCTCATCAGGTCATAACCAGAGAAGTGATTGGTCATCAAGAATGGTACAGTCAAGCAGTTGGGAGTGGGGTCGGTCTTTAACCAACTATGTATTTGTACTTGCAGAATTTACATTGATACTGTTATTAGGCCTTAGCATCATATGTCATGCATATCAGCAGAGTGTCATGACCCAAGGGTCACTTTTTTCACCATGCACCAACCAGGTCTGGTGAAATGATCTGTACTGTATTGAACCACATGGAAAACCTATTTTGTCTTAAAAATTTGGTTCTATCCATCAATTTGATAATGTTTCACATTTTACCACCTGAAACATGTTTTTCTCTTTTCAGTTCCAACGCCCTCCTCCCAGGGTGCCTTATCGTGCCATCATGTTTGCGGTGGTTCTGTTTTTGTTGGGTTCTTTACTTATCACAGTTGGAGCACTTCTGTTAGCTGGTGTCATCAACACAAAGGTAACTAAGCTTCTGTTCAGTCAGTGGCAGATCCAGGATTTTTTTTTTTTTGGGGGGGGGGGGAGGCGGGAGGGGGTAGCTGATATGTCACAGAGTGTTACTGGCATGTAAAATGTGTGCTAACCTTGGTTGGAGGATGGCAGAGTGGGGTTAGTGGGAAGGACTTTGTAGCTTAGAATGAAATCCTTTTGTTGTAGTACAGTCTAGAATTTTACTCATGGAATGTATACCTATTTAATATTTGTAAGCTTAATATTTAACAACTTTTGTCCTGGTACATGTTTGTATTCTGTTTGTTCTACAGAAGTACAATATATTTCTGGTGGGATTTTTTGTTCTGCAGTAGTACTATCTATTTCTGGGAGCGTGTAGCATAATTCTACTATAATTTTTGGATGAGGGTGTGATCATACCCTAAGTGTTCCCTCAGCTTCTAAAAGGTAAAGGTGTAATGGCCACCTAACTCTACGCAGATAAGTTCCCATCGTGAGACAGTCTGCAGCATGAATGTTGTTAGTCCCATGTCAGATTTATTGGTATACCACTAGAAAGAAGAGAAAATAAGCTTTGCTGCAACTGAACAACTTGAGAAAAAAGTCACATTCCTAATTTTTCAAAAAGACACATGCACATGTATATTAAGACATGCATATAAAGTAGAAAGCACTTGCTTAGAATTTAACTAACTTTTGCCTTTATCAATTAGAAATTTGATTCATCCACTCAAAAGATAGGCAATCATTCCTTAACCCTGAGCCCTCCTTCCACAAAATTTTTCAGTGTGATGGCTACACTATTCTTTTATGGCAAGATCACCATGATGAGGATGTCAATTTAAGTCACTCGCTGATATTTGTTGGGAAGTGAAAATTCATGTAATAAAAGTAAAAGCTAGATGTCACCTGACCAGTTGACAAGTACTTTAAAAAGTCAGTAGCCCGCCAAGCTTTATAGAAATGAGTAATGATATTTACAGTTAACACATATACCAGTACTCATAACCTGAGCTGATTCTTGGCAGTAATAAATGTCTTATAAATATTATAAAGAAGCAATTTAAACGTCAAACATTCCACATCCCTCTCTTTTTTTTGCAAACTAGAAGGGTTCCAGGCCAGGCTGATCCCTCCTGAGTCCATCATTTATTCCAATTAGGGGTGGAAATCCTTGTTGTTTGAACGTTTTCATATCAAATGTAATCAAAAGCAAAGTTATTTCTCAGGGACCAAAATCACCAAATTTAGTTCTATGGCAGATTTGTTCTTCATTTGCTCACTAGAGGGCAGCATATAATTGTCACAAGGATGTTAGAATTTGACCAAGTATCATCAAAATGATAGATGGTGAATATAAATGGTTCATTTTACATAGAGCAGCATACCAGTAAAGGATTCAAATTTTACCTGTATTATCAACAACAGCAACATAAAACCATAACATTTGCCTTATTTTTTGCATACAGGATAGTATACTTTTATTACCTTTATTGATGTGGCAGTTCAGGTGAACCATTATGTGGTTCTACCTTTGGTTCAGTATTTGCATCCCAACTATATTTTTGTCATAACAAGTGCTCATGTAGATATGTAATGCAGTTTTTCATTATTTCCTAAAGTACACAATCGGTCGAAATTTCAGTGAGAATACAAAATGGTATGCATCCTGCTTTTGTATTTTCTGAAAATATTCTGTTTGATAAAAAAAAAAAATACATAATCAGAAAACCTGTTTCTTTAGTGAAGCAGTTCTATACAGCTTTTGCTGTACAGTAATTATATAATTTTTGGTGGTGGTAATACAATATATTTAAACATTTTCAGTATTACTTGAGTAATAAACATGACATTGTTCAATTAAATGATTATGTATACCTTTAAGGCAAAACTAATTGAAACTTTTCATCTTTTCAGTATGCAGACCGGACATGGCCCCTTATAATACTGGGTGGCTTAATGTTTGTACCAGGAGCGTACCATGTCAGAATAGCATATTATGCCTACAGGGGGTACCAAGGCTTCTCATATGAAGATATTCCTGACTATGACTGACTAGTCAGCCTTCTGATTGGACCAGTAATTTATGGGAAATGGGATGGGGGGTGGGGAGGGTTATCTGTAGAAAAATTAACATTGAACACTATTTGAATTTATAGCAGTCACAGCTGTACTGCAAAGATAAATCAAGTTGTTAGTGAGTGAAGAGAGATGAGAAAACAGTACTTTTTATTTGTTGCATATGTTATGTAATGTCTTATTGATCATTAAAATTATGATTTATATTCCTATTGAGTAATTATGTGCATGGTTTCCACAGTTTTAATCAATTTGTCACTTGTATTTTTTCAATGCTTTTTCATTTGTTGCACACTTGAGCTTGATCATATCCCAGTTAAATATCACCCCCTAGATTTCAAGATTTAAATTGTGGAAGATGCTCTTTTTTTTGTCTCATCTCTTATAAAACTTTTGTAAATCCGGTGTTTGTCACAAGTCAACACTTATTTTGCTATTACAATATCCCCCCATGTGATTTATTAACCTTTTGTTGTTTTGGTTCTCTGTGAGACCACCCAGTATGAATGATGAATTATTCAGCACTTTGTATACATGCCGTAATATTGTGTGTGTGTGTGTGTGTGTGAGAGAGAGAGAGAGAGAGAGACAAATTTTCTTGTCTTGATATCAGAGGTTGAGGTCTTATTGATAAGTCATTTTTACATATGTCTGTGATCCATATGTAATTTTATTGTTAGGTCACACACTTCACTGTATATAAGGTAGATTAATGATATTTAAAACAAATAAAATACCTGCTTTTAAAGCAGAAACAGTCAGAGTTGACATTATTTCTTTGTGTTACATTTGCTAGTAGTGCAACTGGTTCTTTATTTTAGTTTACTGGGCCTACTGCTGGGCTATATGTTATAATAAGGTTAATGATAGTATATGAAACAAAGACATATTGTATTTAACCATTTAAGATCAAGATTCGCTCTTGGTAGGTCTACAATTTAGTGTTGTAATTGAAAAGAAAGGAGAAATAATGCAAGACCGTGCGCCTTTCCCAGTCCCAGAAGCTTTTTAACTAAGCTCTGGATACTGCCAAAATTTATTCTAATTTTGTTACACATACACTCACATATGAGAAAAAGTATTAAGGAGAAAACATAGAGAACATTATGGTTATTCTAAACATTCTGTCTATATAAATATATAATTACTACTCTGAATGGGAAAAACCCATGATTCATGCGATACGTCTTGATAACGTCATCCCAACTCGCGCCAGTGGAAAGTCCTAATTAAATTAAGGCACTGGCGGAAATTCCGCCAGTAAAATATACATTAAAATGCACCCACCAAGGTCACATGTGCATTGCCAAGATCGGTATATAAACACTCATAAACCATGTCAAATAAATGATCACTAAAGGGAGTTGTCCAAAATTATACGTGCAAACAACCAGTAATTATTTCCCATTTAGATAGCCACGTATTCAATACAGGAACGGCACGCGACCAAGCCCGAACTTTACAGGAGCACTGAGCGGCCGTGCATTGAACGTAATGTTGTAATAAGCGACTGTTTTTTAACAGTGTGCTCTTTTACGCCAATGCCATCAACCATACGTCATGCAGGATGTACACTTTTATTCTTAAAAAAAGAGCGGGATCCCCTCTGTATATTTTGAATTACGTGCACCAGGCAGCTATACAACCGTTTATTCAAAAGAAACCTAAACCTGTGTAACCTTTGATTTGGGATATATATGTCATCCCTTGCATGCATCTGTTAATTTTAAATCGCTCTTATATAGGAATTTTAAATTGATATGAATTAGGGGAGCATATTAAAATTTTTTTTTTAATATTAAATATACAATTTTCGGTGTAAGATATTTATAACGGAAATGTTTAAGATGTGATTTTATGTTTCATCTCTTTGCAAAATGGAACTTGGAATTAGGGTTGGTGAAAAAAAATCCATGAATAGAATAAACACCTGCGCCCAGGTATGACCTGCTTTTACAGGTTCCTTAATGAAAATGACGCACTTATTAAAATCTTATAAGACAAATAAAACGTATCAGAAAGTGATTGACAATTACATTAATATATACATACTAGCCAAAATACTCTACTTACGATATAGGCTATATATTTTAAGGTATAAACACCAGTATTCTAATGGTTTAGCCTGCAATCATGTATGGTTTAGCCTGCAGACACTATACTTTATATATATATATATATATATATATATATATATATATATATATATATATATATATATATATATATATATATATATATATATATATATATATATACACCTGCATGATGTGCGAAACCCAGAGCATGTACCAGGTGCCAATCAATGCAGGTGTATATATATATATATATATATATATATATATATATACACACCTGCATGATGTGCGAAACCCAGAGCATGTACCAGGTGCCAATCGTATAACATCTATATACAGGCTATATAGGTTCTGAATGTTATAATGTATTTAACTTCTAATGTATAACTGAACCTTTGATCCCTTTGGCGTTAGTAGATGACTGACTGTACCCTTAACTCAATATTTGTAAAAACAAAGGGGAAGAAAACGCCGATCAAAAGCTGCTCTTTTGTTTTTGAGTTTATATGTTTATATATGTGGGGGGGGGGGTTCAACAAGGACCTCACCTTAAGAAGCAGTGTTTTTTATTAAGGGTGTTTTGCAGCTAAAGCGACCTTTCAACTTGCTTACGTATATCTAACCAACCGCCTTAGGGTACATGTTGTTTTCGTTTTGTTCAAATTGGCGTATGGATCGTGTTTATTAACAGCATGTAGATAAACAAGCTCAAAAATCCGTCATGAAGGCGTTATGTACTTTTATAAATAAATATAGATAGATAGATATTATGACTGACTCGTCTATAGAAAAAAATCACGTTAACATTAAATCCCTGCACTGGCACTGAAACACTCAGACAGACGCACTGATGTAAACACTAACCCACTAGGACTAATGGAAAAAAAAATGGTCCAAGGTCCGAAAAGGGGGTGAGGTCCAGCCCGCAAAAATTTGTCTTTAAGCCTTAGCCTAAAACGTTACGGTGGCTAAAAAAGCCCCCCCCCCCCCCCCCCCCCCCCCCCCAGTACGTAGTGCTTCTGCATTAATAAGCTATTATTTAATACAACTGGCACGCAAAGCAAAACATTTATAATGTTAAATTAACCACATCCAGTGGAGCATATTAACCGTTATGAAGTTAAGATGAATTGTATAATAATATTTCTTATTCCAGTATAATTTTGGATGTTAATTTTCATGCATATATATACTGGTGGCTACGATAGCACGTGGTGTATATATACGACTGACATTGGTGGAAAATTCAAAACAACGCGTGTGAATGATATGATGAATGTACACTTCAGTGGCTGCCCTAGATGTACCACGGGGACGTGGATGATGAACCACCCATGGATGCATGCACAGCTGGTGTCCACGTGCGCGATTCGTGTGATACAGATCTGGAACTCTTGGGGTAGTATCATCGTGAATGTGGTTCATATAAGGGAATGGTAAAAACTATGTATATTGACTGCTGAAGAGAAAAAGATATTTTAAGATTAAAAATATGTGTATACCTATTACAGATAGGGTAGTCTTGTATATCTAATAGTATATATAATAGACTTTCTCTGACAAAAATGTGTTGGCGATGATCATAAATAAAACGCTTACTAAATAGTCATTTATTTAAATTTACCAAAGGACCCTCTTCTTAAGATCAAAACAGAAAAAAATATCAAGAGATAAAAGGGTATATAGTTAGAGGCACTTGATCGGTCCAAAGTATACGTGAAGTCTATAAAAGGCTACTTCCGAGTCTGTTAGGCCAAAAAAAATTAAATGTATGGTTCTCAGGCACCGCCCGCATCAATTTTAAACCCCCGCATCAAAACTTTTTATTTTGATTTTCAACAAAAACTTTCCAATTTTGAGCTGCTGCCGTTCCCATATTTCTTTCAAGAAGATAAAACCATACAATTTCCATAGTTTTGTAATGCTTTCACTTATTTAGCAAAATGAAACTGTTATTTTCATGCTTTTCCTTTATCATTTGACATTTTTATCGAAACATACAAAAAAATTTAAAATAAAAAAAGCGCCCGCCCGCATTGATTTCTGAAAAAAGTGCCTGAGAACCATACCTTTTTTTTATTTAGGCCTTACTGTTATTTTTTTCTGGACAGGTAAGTCGGATCACCTTAATATTTACTGACTGGCTTTATATATATACATATATATATATATATTATAAAACATTAAATTAAAAAGCAAGTGTATATATACTATAACAACTTAAATCATACATCTCAAATTTCCATTTGATTTTTTTTTATAAGGAGATTTGTATTGGACTCGGACATGGACTCGGGTTTCAAATAGTCGGACTCAAAGAGGGTGGACTTCAAGTGGACTAGAAACTCGAGGACTCGGACCGACTCGGACTCGAGTAGCCTGGACTCAGACTTGCACTCGGACTCGGATGTTGTGGACAAGACTGCATCACTGCAAATAATAAAGTCACTGTTAATTTCTTAACATAAATGTTGTCCTGACCAAGACTGAAGTGACATACGTATACTATATACATTGTCGGGCTCCGTGACAAAACATATATGCAGCCTTGAATTTTAAACTGATAACAGATAAATTGAGTACTACTCTGCTTATATAAACACTATATTAATTATTATTATTGGCAGGGTTGGCAAACTTCCGGGAAGAAAGGTATTTCTTCCCTTCCCAGGGAAGAAAAGGAAGTTTCTGGGAAGAAAAGGAAGTTTCTGGGAAGAAAAGGAAGTTAGGGAAGAAACTAATGACTTTTGTCCACATTTTCCCACAAACCTTTATTAATAATATATAACATAGCCAAACATGCAGATATAACAGAGCCACAGAATAATGTATCTGTTGTTCAATATGTACACATTGTTATTCATATATAAACACTCAATCTAGACTAATATTTTATACAGAACACTGAATTCAATAGTCCAAAACATGGCTTCCACGCAGCATCCTGTATGCAAACACAAGCTTATTTGTACGCTCCACACCAAGTCTGTTTCGAAGTTTTGACTGGACCATACCCATGGTTGAGAACACGCGTTCAATGGATGCAGAGGATGCACATGCTGTGTGGAGATTCACTGCTAATCTGTCTGGACTTCTGTGTAGTGAGCCCATACTGGCTTCCTATTCCTGCCACCCTTGTACATTATAAAATCATCAAACTGACAAACTGAGAACAGTGACACTGACACTTTATCTCACTCATCCAGACTGAGGCAGATCAGTTATGTCAATGTTTTATATGGTCAGGTTATATCAGCCCTCCTCTAGACCAGTAACTAAGTAATCTACTCATTAGTGAGCAGTTACTCAATATGAACTCAGCTTGAGCTCATCTTAATTACTCAGCTGGAAAACCAACCCCACAGTGCAGGCACCACTGGAGTGTGAGTTGATGTTGAGTTCATCCTTATTACTCAGCTCAACTGTCCAAGCCAAACTCCACCCCTGCAGGGTATGTACTCATGTTGAGTTCATCCTAATTATTCACCCAAACACCAGCTCAAGTCCACTGGAGTGTGAGTTGATGTTGAGTTCATCCTAATTACTCAGCTCAACTGTCCAAGCCAAACTCCACCCCTGCAGGGTATGTACTCATGTTGAGTTCATCCTAATTATTCAGCCAAACACCAGCTCAACTCTACAAGCCAAACTCCATCCCTGCAGTGTATGTACTCATCTTAATCACTCAGCAGAAGCCAAGCATTCAGCACCAGCAACAACAACTCGGCTAAAGACTATACCATCCAGCCCCATCACTCAAATCACATAACAATCACCTACTAAGGGTCTGTTTGCAAGCTTTTTATATAACAAAAGTTGTCTCTCTGATTTGCACAAATATGATATGCCAAAATGTCACTTGAACAACGTGAATGACAGGTATGTTGTAAATCTATTTCTTCCCTGGGAAGAAATGGTGGGAAGAAAGTATTTCTTCCCTTCCGGGAAGAAAGTATTTCTTCCCTTCCCTTCCCTCCGGGAAGATTGTGCCAACCCTGATTATTGGACAAATACGTACCCTAACATGCAGCAACCATAAACTTCAATTTGATCATGAGTGCTGTGTATTAATAAATATCAGAAAATGACCATTAAAAAATGGATGTGGTGTTTTTGAAACGACCAAAGTGTCGTGTTTCGGGCCAATCTGGCCTCATGGAACCCGCTCTGTCATTTCTTGAGATTGATTCTTTCAGACCAAGTGTCACTTACAATAAGTCTTACTGTACCTATATGGCACACTTGAATAAAAAAAGTTACACATTTGGACAAGCTTACGTAAGGTTATTTATGTTTAGGCCCTACGTACCGTATTGAATACAATTAATCATGCTTATTGATTCGAGAAATGTTGATAAAATTGGGATAAGGTCCATATAATTTTACAAGAAATCACCCTTCAAAGTTCATGCACTCCCTTGCTTAGCATGACTCGCATTTTTAAATAATAAATTGAGGGTGGCCTCGTCTCCATAACAATATAAGGCATAACTTTTAAACCGGTATGTGTGGACGTATGCATTTCGGGCTAAGTGTAAAAACAAGCCAGGTCAGGTCAATTTGGGCTGGGTGGTGCCTTAGCAGAACTACAAGCTCGGTCACGTTAAGGTTTTGTTCCCCTGCAACATGACCATTTACCGTCTTGTGTAACAGAACCCTGGTTAGAAGGGCCGCTAAAAGGCCAGGACCTGCAAACGGGCAGCCGCTGCAGTTCACATGGCTAATTTGAATATTTATTTACTTGGGCAGTGCGCGTGCGTGGTGCCCGGGGTTAGCTTATTTGCATAGACCCTAAACAACAGCTGACAAAACTGGTTTGCGCCGGCTCTCAACGAGTAACTGTCAGAAAAATCAGTAGGGTGTGTGACGAAAAATACAGATTGCATCATACAGAATATTGCAAATGGGACAAGACTACAGAACAATGTTGCCAAGAATGTTGGTGATGTTTTTCTTGGTGAATTCTGTACATTCAAGATTGTTTTCACGAGAAATTTCCGTCTGGTACAACCGACCTGGCCACACAAGTTACCACAGTTTGACAAGCTATGGCTTCGGGTTCCTGTCGGGCGGATCTGTCCATTTGACAATGACTTGTCCAGCTGCTGTAAGTTTCATAGAACTTCGAAAATCATGTTTTTAAAGCTTAATCAATTGTGTATTCTAACATTATTTTAGAATCAACATGTTCTCAAACTGGCCTTCTCATGTCATGGAGTTAAAACGCAATTAATATGATACCAATGCCAATGACTACCTGGCACTGGGATTTAAACTAGCGGTGCACTGTCCATACTTGACGCAGGGGCCATTCTTAAAAGATGTGGACTTGCAAATATTATTATTCCTAGTGCCTTCAATTATTTGGACTCTAAATACTCTCATTCCTTGTAACAAATCTTAAAACCAAGGTCTAGCAATGTATTTAATGTAATAGTTTAAATTTTGTTTATTTATAGTTTGAACTTGTAGCCCCTGATAATATAATGATATTTTTAATTTAGTCATACATAAACAATACATATAATATTTTTATTTTTGAATAGTACATTGCGTCTATACAAATACTTGAAATAGGTCAGCTTGTCTAATTCAAGGCTTGATGAATGATAATCAATTATGCAGCTGGGTAGCCCAATTTATTCAGACTCAATATAAATTATGGAGTCAAATAGCCATACAGTGAGAGTTTCTACACTACAAGCCTCAGACTACACACACCACCCTAACCCATTGTAACCAGTGTCAACAGATGTCGACAACCCCAACCCAGCAAGTCACACTTTAAAGCTGGGCCAGTTTTAAACAAAATGTGGAGCAAGTATAGAATCCGGCCTGCTTGGACGAGGTCATGGGTGTATATGGACGGATGTTATGATGTTTAGGATTCATGTAATGGAGAAGTAAGAGGCATGTCAATGTCATATCATGTCATGGCTTTTGTTGATTACTAATTATATGAGACGGTCCACGGTCCAGTCAGTTTAGACCCCATCTTGGAAATGTAGGCCTGATTATGTGATTGGGCCCAAAAGGTAACAAAGTTCAGGCTCTCAGTCCCTCGAGTAAAAGAGGCTCCAAGTGAGGTATTTTGTGTGCCAATACGACTGTTCGTCCCCTCTTAACTCATTGATATGCCTCTGGTATAAAGGTCAATTAAAGTTTAAAATTGCTGATCCAAATTTAATTTTAGTTGCTGTCAAAACCATGAAACACATACTCATTCAGTCATTGGTGTTAAAATGGTATAATCCTGTGTCATGGTGTTTGGCAGTAAACACTAAACAGGTAGCCAAAGAAGATGCAATGGATCAGTTGAAAATTCTGCGGCTTATATTGCAGAAACTCGCATTGTATGGCTATCAGACTCAATATCTGGCAGGGCCTAATAATATTGAGTTTGATTAAGTCGAGCTAGCAGTTTGGCTGACAAATGTGGTACTGGTTAGGCTAAGCCAATAAGAAATTACCAACTTCTTGCCAAGCTAGGCAGTGGGCACAACTCATTAATTCTACCTCGGAAAAATGTAACTATAAAATTTGTGAAAACATGTTTCTTGAATTATCTGTAGAATGTAGATGCATTGTATATCAATTACAAATGTTTAATCGTTGTCTTACATGAAGTAAAACCTACAAAACAATCACGTATAACATCCAGTTCTTTATCATGATAATTGGATTTGTTGGATAGTTAAAATTTATATAGGACATGTAAAGGTTAGGTGTTATTTGGCCAACAGAGCAAACGCCTTCAAAAGGCAATGTCGAGCTGTATAAAGTAAGCATTCAAGTTGGAGAAAAACCAGCCCTGTATTTCAGAAAATATGTGCTGAATTAAGTAATTGCTAGCAAGAACAGAGAACGCATGGGTTTGAGTATCACAAACCAGAGTTTGTATAAAATATTAAAAGGTTCAACTGGGCCATTATCAATTGACCTTTTCTTGATATCCTGTCAACCCTCTGCATCCCTTCAGTATGGGGAACAGATTTGCCAAGTGCATAAGGTTGACCTTGAAAAGTTTGACTGTACATGTCCTTGGTCTCTGATAACAGTCTGTTTATTTGTAAACAAACTGTAATCATAGATGAGAACCTCTGAAGATTTCCTAGAGTTTGGGTGTCACAGATGGCTAGTTGTCACATTTTTCTGCACCTGAGTGTGACCAATAGCGTACCAGTAATACAAGTGTCTTCATGCAGAACAGTGAATGCACTTGCCTATGGTATATCCAGTGGTAAACACTGATGCACCAAGACAACCCCAGACTTGCTTTGAGACCTGGCTGTCTCCATTATATAATATTGATCTTGGCACAGAAGATCATGTCAGGATAGAACAAGGTAGCAAGTTTTGGGACTTGTTAGATGTTACCTGACTCCAACCCAGGTTTTAATTATATTTATGACACTGTATAACAGAATATTTAAAAAATGAAATTAACACCTGTTAATGACTTATTGGCTTTTATTGCACATCTAAAAACATGTCTTGTTTTTGACTAAGAGTAACGGCCTGACTTTGCTCACATTTGAATTCACTGCACTTGTTCAGTTGTCTTTATAAGTTATTATCCCCACTTTCGCGGAACTGGGGACATTGATTTGGGTTTGTCTGTCTGTCTGTCCATCAAGTTGTTTGGTTCTGAGGGATAACTTTCCTTAAATATCCAATATCAATTTTGGTTCAGTAATTGCTCTGTTGTATACGTTGGTTGGGATTGGTTTTGGAGTGTCTGTCTAAAAATTTATCATCATCAGCTCCAAAACAAACAAAACATTTCCCTTTTGTTCTCAATTCACAAAAAAAAATTATGACATGTTGAGACAAATAAAATAAAAAACTAAAACATATTCAGAAGGCAAGCTTAAAAATCACAGGACACAACAAGAGGCAGAAGTGGGAGACATAAATTCCACAAATTTGCCTGTGATATAGCTTTTTGCAAGATTCTTCACACAACTTCACCTGACTTTCATACCTTACTGTTTCACACCGGGAAATTCTGAAAATCCTGTAATTCTCTAAATGGGAAAACAATTTTTTAATGAAACTTTGCTTTCATTGCTTAGTGTGTGTTGTTTGATTAACAGTACATTTTTAGCTCAGCTGACTATAAGTCATCTGAGCTATAGTCGTGGTCCATTGTCCGTCGTCCGTCCGTCTGTCCGTCTGGATGTCCATCCGTAAGACTGGCACGTTTCGACACCGTTGGACCTACGAATCTGAAATTGGGCATACAGTTAGATGTCCCTTAAATCTCCTACCATGCTGAGAATTGGGTCAATAGGACTTCGTTCCTTTGAGATATTAAGGAAAAACCTCAATTTTTTATTAGAAATCTATTTTCACACTTCAGGACTGCCTTATATCAAAACCACTCATCTGGTTTTCTTCATATTTACCATAAATATTCCTCTATATAGTTCCTATGTACATGCCAGAAATTAAGTCAGTATTATATAATTTAAAAAAGTTATGGGCCCAAACATAATGGACTTTGTAAAAAAATCAGGAAGATATTTGGTCACTTAAGACCAAAAGTGTTAAAGGTAGGGACTTTTTTCCAGTAATACAACTTTAATTAATCAAAATTAAATTGTATACCAAAAATTAGATCAAAATCTGTTAAATTTTTTAAAATATTGGCAAAAATATAAAATTGGTACCTTAAACTTTGGCCACGGCACGTATTTTTCATGTAAGTACTGTGGATTTAATTTTCACAGCATGTACACATAAGGATTTAATCTGTTAAAAACTGAAATTTGAAAATAAAAGCTGCAAAATTAGGCTAGTTATTGAATTTTTTTAGAGGCTCTTGTTGTATTCCCTTACATTGTCAAGCAGTCCACTTTGATGACTGTAGGTCGTTCAGTGCACATCTCTATGCTCCCCAGGCTGTTAGCATAATTTTAGATGTCCCCAAAATCTCCTACCAAACCGAAAATTAGATCATTAGGACTTCGTTCCTTCGAGATATTAAGGAAAAACCTCCGTTTTCCATAAAAAAAAGCCATTGTTACACTTCAAGGCTGCCTAATATCAAAACCACTGATCTGTTTTTGATCATATTTAGTATTCACATTCTTTCATACATTTTCTATAAAAATACCAAAATTTAGGTCAGTATTGGGTATAATTTTGAAGTTATGGGCCAAAATATAATGCAGTTTTTAAAAAAATCAGGAAATTTATTTACTCACCTAACATGAGAATTGCTGAACCTAGACTTTTTTTCAGGAATATAACTTTATTTAATCAAGATTCAATTGTTTACCCAAAATTAGATATGAATTTTGCAATTTTTTCAAGTTATTTGCATAAATAAAAAATCAATACCTTAAATTTTGTCCAACTTTGGCACTGTTGATTTAATTTTCACAGCATTTAAACATAAGGATTTAATCTTTTAATATCTGAAATTTCAAAGAAATTGATTCGAAAGAATAGCTTTTATTCAAGTTTTCATACACCATGTCAAGTGTTGTTTACATCTAGCCCACCTAGTAGTACAGCATTCACTTGCATTATGTAACACACCCCAGGCAGCTTGCCTTGGCTAAGCTTGGCCAATACCAGCAGGCTTCCCCTCTGCCCTGCACTCCCCCCCCCCCCCCCCCCAGATGGTGCATAAACTATATGAATGTTATTATTTTCTGTATTTGATTCATTCTTATTCTAGGCTATGCTACTTTTTAGATTTTGTATTGTACCACCAGGGTTACAATGATTAAAGTGTACATTAAGTTGTGTCCACTAAGTGGTGTATTGCTGTGAAAGTGTGGATGTTTATCAGATAAGTAATTCCTTACTTCAGAAGAGTAAAAACTTCACCAGGTGTGAAATTGACTATTAATTCCAGTAATAAATTAAAACTGGGATAGTAATTAGTACAATGATATTGTTTGTCCCTCATTCAACCAACAGTGTGTATACTTTATTTGAAAAGATGTTTTATTTTATCAAATTCATGAATTTTTTATTTCATTTTGGTGAAAAAAAAATTTAGCATGTACTGAAAACTCCAGTGTGCAAAACTTTTTAATAGTGATTCAAGGAATATTCTTGTAGATGCCATGTTGTGGCATTATTTTCTTTTAAATTTAGTTTAAACATTTATGATTTAAAAATAATAAAATATATGTGTATGCATAATATGACCCAATATGATATATGATGATTGCAACTTTTGCAACAATTCTAATATTTAAACTTATAGTTTCAGTTTTTTACTCTGTATATATAATGATTGCAACTTTTGCAACAATTCTAATATTTTAACTTATATTTTCAGTTTTTTTTATTAAAAATTTATAAAACCTGTAAATAAAAAAAATTCAGATAAAAACTTCTTAATGGAAAAAGTGAATATGCTTAAAACAAATAGGCTTTTATATAAACTTAAATGCATTATTCCCTTGAAAGTGAAATAAAGGTATTAGTCCATTCTGTCCACTTGCCTGTCCATCTGTAAATTTTCATATGCATCACAGTATCTCAAAACTTTACTGTTTTTCTTCATGACAGTCTTGTCAGAGTATTAGTTTGCAATCATATATTTAGAAATTTACTATAACCAAGTAGGAGGGCCCCTTTCCTCTTAGTTTTTCATATTCTTATATAAATGCAAAACATTACAATAGAATATTTCTACATCCACCTTCGTGCTGCCCTCACTTTTCTTTTCTCCGACCCCATCCCAAAGTCAGCCTCAGTAAGCAAGAACAAGATGAATCACAATAATGTACCTTGTCAAGACTAAAGAGATATTGTGTCATACAGTCACAAATTCATAAATCACTTCATCAGCATAGTTAACCATAACTTCATATCTGTCAAATTGAAAGCTTGCAGACTACCATACACTTTAGATCCTTCAACAAATAGCCTTATCATCATTCTACTACTGCTTATTACTGCTGTCATTGCATTCATATTTGCTCACATATATCACGATTTTCAACCCCTCCTAAATAAATAAAAATAAACCACTATATTTTACTCTATTAATCCATCAGTCAGGTAATTTCATTTATCATTTACTCACATATTACATTACATTCCTTTATAATAGCCCAACATGTCCATGATATTCATAAGCTTTCTCAACTCGATATAGTATCACAGTGGAGAAACATTTATAGTCCAATCATGATCAGCTGAGCGCCATGACCCATGGGTCCCTTGTTTTTATTCTTGATTTATTAATATTAATTTAACTGAGTATCTGAACAAAAGCCTCACACAAGTGTCTTTAACAATGAGTTGTCCAGACTCCAGAGGTCAACTAGTCAACGGTTCAGAAGTTCACAGACTTCATAGCTTGACTTAGTCATAAATGTGGCATACTTGACCTTTCAAGTATGAGAGGAACGGATTACAAATACATTTGGTTGTCTGTAAATTTAGAAATCACTGGGGTCGGGTTTTCATTTTGGACATCAAACATACAGATCTATGTGTGTGGATATAAAAAAAAAAAGGGACTGCAGTTTGCTCATTTTCTGCATCATGCATCACAAATTAAATTGAATTTCTTTTTTATTTCAGAAACGCCTCACTGTTCCAAGTTTTTGGTTGATGATGTGCAATAATGCAGAAGCCAGAGAGGTAATAGAAATATATATATATATATATATATTTATATATATATATATATATGATATTAGAAATACATGATTTTGCACTGTTAATAATTAAACATTTGGTCATAATGTGAATGTAAGACAGTTCCTGGCCATTAATTAATATTTATTTTCTGTAGTTATATTTCTGTTACTGGCAGTAGTATTTCCTTAGAAATGTTGAAAATTATGTCTGGATGATTATAAATTAAAAATTCTTATAATTTATTTGATTTAAAAGGTATTGTAATATTATGAAACTGAAAGTTCATAAACTTTCAGACATAGTTGCTTAAAACTTTTAATAGAATGAAATTCTTTAGCAAGAGTTTAATTATGTGAAAACTGAAATGAATTTTCAGTTGTCACGCTATACCCCCAACATGCTGAGCTATGACTGCCTCAGCATGGAGAATGCCCGGAGGAACGGGGAAACTGTGAAGCAGGGATTATGTAAGCGCTTCAGCGTCGGGCAGAACAGTTCCACATTGTCAGGGTACTACACCTTGAATGACCGAGTGGATAAACAGGAACATTATGTGTTCATGCTGCTCCAGTGTACATCTTCATTGATCCCAGAGACAAACCCTGAAGAGGACTTTCCCTCTAGAGTATGCCAGGTATGATCTTGTTTACTTATACTAATGTATCTATGAGCTGTGGGATTCCTTTAGTATTTACACTTTTGGACCACTCTCAAGTAAGGTTGAAAGGAGTATGTGAATACTCAAGTCTGGGTAATATTTGCTAAGGACTCCAGTCCAAATTTGGACTCTTTGTATATTTGTACGTACATTTATATCTGAATAGTACTGTGGACTTGCAGGCAACCTGCATTTATTCATTAACATATAAACATATAGACTATAAACATTTGCTAGTAAATTATGTGAAAGTCTGTGATTACACCTTTGATTCACTCATTTGTATCTGTTCTTCACTGGGAAAAGTCGTACTGTCACCAAATCTAATTGGTACATGTTTTGCCTGGGTAAATAATGGCCATAAAAGTCTTTCAAGTATTGAAATGGTAATGAGTACTTGTGTCTGAGTCAGCCAGTGCCTGATGTACTCAAGTTAAAAATTTGGTGATTTTTTTAAGGCCTTGCTCACAATGACATGTTTATTTAAACTTTTCAGAACAATATCATCTGTTTTCCTGGGGGGGAGGGCTTTCTATATTATGTCATTGTTATGCCACAGTTCCTCAAACTAGCGAAATCCTTGTTCATCAAACACCATGGCTTTGGTTTAATGCCATTAAAAATTTCTGACAAAACCACATATTTCTGAGGAGAAGCCAAATATGTTAAAAAGTTCCAATGCTAGAGAGGAACTGTCCTCCTGTGCCAACTGAATTAATTGGCCTAAAGTCAGCCATGTTGTCCATGCCATTTATTTATTGCTGGGTAGTGTTCATGGCCAGCTGATTCCAATGCATGTCAATAGGTTCTAGCCCTGTAATCTTATGAAGTAAAATCATATTTACCGTGTGTGGTAAATAGCAATTGGTGTCTTGGTAAAATAACATGCTCCACAACATGACATAAGTTTCAAGGACATTCTTGTCAGATATTTATTTGCATGTAGGGACATGTAGCTTTGGCTTGAATAGGTATACATGCCTATGTTAAACTTAAAGGGGCCTTTTCTGACATTTGATGGTTGTTAATATTATAATTTTAACTAAAGGGAATCCCTTGAACCTGTTAAAAAAAATAGACCAGGAAATGTAGAGCCCACTGTACACAGGCTTTTTGTTTTGTTTATATCCATGTGTTTATGTGTGCGTGTGGGGGGATGCCTAAAGTATCCTAACATATTCAACAAGGATATCTGTGATAAGGTCAGACTATCCAGAGTTTTGCATAGGGTGTTATGAACTAGTGACTGTGCATATATACGCAACCAACCACCTTAGGTTGCATTGTATTTTCCATTTGTCAATATTGCTCCCAACAGCTTTTAGTTAAACCAACTAATACATCCATCACAGAGGTGTTTTACGAACGTTTCCCAACACAAATTACCTTTAATTCATTAATATGTGTGCAGAGTAAGTCAGAGAGGACATATATATTCTATAGATAGAAAAGGTTGGTGAATGATTGGCTTTGAAGATGTTTGATAGTGATACTCAATGATTCAGTGGTACTGAACTCTTTTCTCCCTTTCCTTTCAGACTGATCTGATGTTGATGAACCCCGGTGGCCAGCATCTGAGTAGTGATGAGATGCCACTTCCTGTCATCTACATGGCACTAAGCATTATCTGGTCTGTCCTTCTGGGTGCCTGGTTTATCAACTGTCTCTTGTTCATGAAGGTAAGAACAGTTTTTGGGCCAATCCGTTAGGTTGAAAAACATACAGTAGAAACTGCATTGTGTCCAACTAACCTAAATAAAATAAACCATTTGGGTCACAGTTTCATGCATAAGTTCAAAAATTAAAATATTTTATATATGATACATATTTTGTTGAACTTCTGATAAGTAGAAGCTTTATTTTAAGTTTCTTTGTTTTTCCAAGTTTCAAGTTTCTGTATATGTTTTTATCAGGCTGATGAAGTAAATGTAGGATCACAAAAACTAGGTCTTCCAATGTAAAGTATTTGTGAAAGTTTCATTATAGCTAAAACCTGACTGTTACTTATGGGTTTTTGCAAGATGAACACTGTTTGTTGTGAACAGGCGGCAGATTAAAAATATCATACTTCTAATTTGTTAATCACATTTATATGGGGTGGTACCTCAATTGTATACTATGACAGCTAGAAGAGAACCTCGCAATAATTGTTAGATCTTATGGATACAAGGTGCACTCGGTTTTAACAAGGGCCTGTGAAGTTTATCTTTTCCTCTGGTAATATATTGTAAATACATGATGTTGCCAAACCTAAGCATGCTCAGTTAATACTGTTTTAAATTACCTTGTGAGAATTTCATTTATTTTTGCAGTACTCCAACCGCCTACACAAGCTGGTGACCTGTGCTCCCCTGTGTAAACTGGTGGTGGTTATCCTGGTAATGTTGCAGTGGCATGAAGTTTCAACTACTGGTAAGCTATGGTCTTTTTCCCTCTTGGTGTGTTTTACTGCACCTATTGGAACATGGTTGGTGAACGTTTTCACCAATCCTGGAGATGTTGTTTGTGATTGTGGAAAATGGCTTCCGTGCTTGTAGCTAGTTCTGTTCCTAGTGTTCTATTCTTGCTCTTTCTCTCTGTATCCTTTTGATTTTAAAGTTTGGATGCATGCTTAACTTTTTTATATTTTAATAATTCCAATAAAAAAAGTTTGCTAAGTCTCTATACCAGACAGTAAATTTATCAGAATATTTAATTAGTAATTTGAATTTTGAATTTATACTTAAGTTTAATACACTTCAACATTTTAACTGACAACATGAACATGAGACAGTAAATATATTAAGGTTTCATTTGTTTGCCAAGTCATTTTTCAAATCTAGAAAAAGCAAAATTTTTTAACGGATTGTAAAGATGGTAATTAAGAAAATTTAAAGATTAAAGATATATTTAAATGAAATGTTGATTATTCTTATTCAGTTAAGTAATTTTCAGTAACTTGAAAAAAATGCACTTTCCTGTTTTTCAGTTCTTTCACCCCTTTCGATCCTTCCATGCATGACTTTGTGATAGTTGGCACAGCTGTTTATGTGTGTATGTGTGGTTTTGTTGAGTGTTCTTTCATGTGAATATGTACATACATATATGTGACTAATGTGCAGCAGTTCTGCTTTATCCTGCAGGCCAGACTGGAAAAAGTCCTGGGGGTCCTGCTTGTCTGTGGCTTGCAAATATACAAATCATTCACCACTACTGACACCGATTTCCTCGCTCTTTCAGGAAAAAAATTCTTGCATTAAATGCATGAGCACCAGAAGCAGAGAGAAATAAACCTGTGGGCCATTGAGCTTGAACGTGTGACCTGGTTGTGTCTTTCATCCCTAAGTCTTCATTTAACAAGCGCAGTGCCTTAGAAGTCGTCCCAGGGTCATTGGATGCCTAGTATAACATCCTGCCCCCTTCTGTTGTACCACAAGTCCCGGGACAGGAGAAGGGCAATCTGAATCTAGAATTGGGAGTTGTGCTGCATAACCTTGCTGGTGAGATCTCAACTGGGTGTTTGAAGTTTGCATGTATGGAAAGCGTAAGTGGTGGTAAGGTTTATCACTTTTGAAAAAAAAGAGTAGCTTATGCCTTTCATATCTCTAAAGAGACATTGCATGGCCAGCCATTGCCATTGTGAGGTATACCTTGGTATGGTTAAGCAGTAGGATGTGTTACTCGTTTCAGGGACCAACACCTCTGACCTGACAGGTGTGGGCCACTTCCTCTCCAGCATGGAAGACTCCCTGCTCTTCTTCATCATGCTGGTAGCAGCGGAGGGATGGGGTGTACTCCACAAACAGATGGCCAACTACCGCTGGGCCACTCTCTCATGTAAGTTTCCTCATTTGCAGCGCCCTCTGTCTGTATTTGTTGTATTCACCCTCTCATGCAGTATTCTTATTTGCAGCAGCCTGTGTGTATTTGCCTTGCAGATTTTATTATCCTTTTGTGCTTTTTAAGCAGGTGTCCTTTTTGCCTGCCTGATCTTAGGTGGTTGCTGTATGTCCAGACTTGCTCCTATCTTTTCAGATGACAAGCTATAAATAATAGCTGCATGTGCTGGCTTTCTTGATTATGAAGGTGTCCCACTTCCAAGTTGTTAAGTTAAAGCACCATTTTAAATAAAAGGTTTCAGAATGTCAGGCAGTTCCTTGGTTTTTGTCGTCTTTCCAGCTATCTTTCTGTCTGTTAGAGACTTGTTTCATTGTCAGTAGAGATAGAAACTTCTAATTATAAAAGAAGGCAGAAGATTTATGGTAAATTCTTGTTGCAATCAAAAATTAGGTTGCCATCAACTGCTGTTGCCAGTGAATTCAACATTAAAATTAAATTAAACTTCAGTTTGTTTTTCAAGGCTTCATAAAGGAGTTTTTGCACTATATGAAAGTCAGATGATCCAACAAGCAAAGGATGAAGTAAAGTTACTGTACCAGACCACCATTAAAAATTCATTTGAAGATTTCTTGTGAAAGTCCTCGTCAATTGTCCTGATATTTTGTATGCATCTAAACATTGGGTACTTTAATATTTCCTGTCACTATAATAATGTTAATTATTTCAATTCTTGGCACCATTTGTACTGACTAAATTTCAATCAATATTATATTCCCAGGGTCTTTTATATTTTGGAAACAATGGTAGCATTGATATTTGTCTCGGTTAAACAGACATGAAATAAAAAATATTCTAAACTTTAATACATATTTCCTACACTGTAATCCTTTGGGTCTGGTTACATTTTGATTCACATTTAAATTTATTATTCAGTCTTGGATGAATGAAGTTGTTCAGTTCCTGTCAGAATAATTGGGAGTTAAAATTTGAGGAACAAAAGGTACCTTTAAGCAATCTTCACAACATACTATGTCACTTCAGATTTTAGCATAATGTTGTCTGTTCAGTAACAGTTTTCATTTTATGACATTGTATGTCTGTGATTTCATTCTCTGTGACTGAAATATTGGTAAATCCTTCATTTGTAAAACATTCAGGACCATAATCCTCTGGTGTTCATCTTCCATGTTCAGACTTGGGTATTGACATGAACTCTAAAATTTAAATCTAGCTTATGTAAAATGACCTGTGAGCAAAGCTGTGGTGCTGCTTGAAAAAGTAAAGGCTTGGTTAATAGTCTGATATGACTCCATCAGTCTCATCTGACTTTACACTGTGCCTCTCTGGTCGATAACCCTTTTCCTTTCTGTAGCTTTTCTTGGTTCCATGGGGTGATTGCACACCCTTGCATGTGATAAATTGTGATTTGTAAGTGCAATGAGGTTATCCATTTTGCATTGCCTGCCACCCATATATGACCAGTAACTATTTACTCCGGTTGTCGAGTGGGCTTATCGTTGTGATCGTGAGTCTTTCTTGGCAAGGAATGTGGACTGACCGAGATTCTGCCCAAAACCTTTGCTCTTACAAGTTGCCCTAACCATTACACCATCCTACTCCTCGAAATCCAGCAGACATCCATCTTCACAGAAAACTGGCTGAAACTAAATGATTTGTGACTTTTTCCTCTGCATCTCTTCATGTATCATAAAAATTTACATGAAAGCTGTTTGCTTTAAATCGACTGTGTCACCCCATCAACTCCACTGTGCTGATCATATCTACTCTGTATGACATAAGTAATTAAGCAGCCCTTATCAGATGCACCACTGATTTATCTGTGATTGAATTGTAACCCACCATGCAAAGAACAACATAGATAAAGTGATCACCAGTTGGTGAGAGGTCCTGCAGTTTAAGTACTCCTACTATCCTTCCTTTTAAGTACGTACTTAATGGGCCCAGATTATAACATATAAATTTGTTATATTCAAATAGAATAATTATCAAGAGGTGATAATTATGATGGCAGAATTGCCAAGTGATACTGCATGAAACACTGAGAAAATACTAGGGATAATACTAGAGCAGTTGCAAGGTACAGTAGCCAGCCCTTAGTGTTTTCATACATAGGTGTGAGGTTTCTAATGTAACTGGCAAGGAGCATCTTGTGGTTCCAGATGTCTTTAAAAGTGATCATTCCCTAATTTATCCCTCCTTGCTCAAAATACTTCAAATGTTAGTTGTATCCCCAGACAAAGTTGGGATACTATGGTTTCACGACGGTCACGCCGCAGCCACTGCCACCGCCACAGAAATATTGTGTGAGCGGGATAACTAAAAAAATATATCACTGATCTTTTTCAAACTTTACATATGTATAGATATAGGTAAGAGGACAAAGCCTTTTCAAAATGGGGTCATGACCTTTGCTAGGAGAGTGACCTTGACCTTAAATAGGTCCATTTTTGCTAAAAATAACACAAATTCCTAAAAATCTCAAGAAGGCTTGCATGGACTGGTCCAAAAATCAAGGTGACCCTAGATCTTGGATAGCCTTGTTTAAATTTGGGTCATAACCTTTACCATAAGAGTGGCCTTGACCTTTAATATTGCCATATTTGGTGAAAATCACACGCCTCTTGTGACATCTCCAGTGTTGATTGCCATATGGATTTCAATCGTGACTTATGTATGGCCCACCACTAAAGTAAGCACCCTATAGGTCAAGGGTCATGAGGTCAAAGGTCAAGGTCACTGGAATCCCATCTTTAAAGATATTGTGGATGCATTTTAAGCCAAACTTTTCATCCCGGATCTTCCATCTTGAACATATAGCTCACTTGCAAATAGTGAATGATCCATATCAATTTTGGGGTCACAAGGTCAAAGGTCAAGGCCACAGGAGCTATCTGTCAAAATATTAGTTTTCGGATGCTAATTCCAGCTATTTTTCTTGTTTTGATTTGAAACTAGACTTGTATATGGCCCATCAATAAAACAAGTCCAATTGATTTTAAGGTCATGAGGTCAAAAGTAAAGGTCACAGGACAATCATCTTTGAAAAGATTGTGGATGCATTGTCAGCCAAACTATTCATGTCAGACCTTTTATTTTGCAAATATAGTTCACCTGCCAATAGAGGAAGACCCCTATTGATTTTTAGGTCAAAGGTTAAGGTCACAGGAGCCATCTGTCCAAAAATTCATTTCCTGATGGTAACTCCAGCTTGGATTGATATATGGGTTTCAAACTTGACTTGTATTTGCCTATCAATAAAACTAGATTTCTATTGATTTTGAGGTCAAAGGTCAAGGTCACGGGACACATCTCTGAAAAGATTGTTGATGCATTTTCAGCCGAACTTTTCATCTCAGACCTTTTATCATGCACATTTAGTTCACCTGTTGATAGAGGAAGACCCCATTCCATTTCAGTATTTAAATTGGGGTCATGACCTTTCCTATAAGAGTGGCCTTGACCTTGAATATTGCCATATATGGTGAAAATTACACAAAATCATAAATATCTCAATAAGGGATGCATGGATTAATCCACAAATCAAATTGACCAAAGATCTTGGATAGCTTTGTCTTTTGTGGAAGACAGGTGGCGCCACCTTCTGTCCTTTTCTTGTTTTTGGGCCTTTAATTACCCATCATTGCCACTTGACAGTACTGTGAACATTATAAGTCTAAAACTAATGGACAGATTGGGCTGAAATTATGCATGTCCATTGATCTTGGATATCTCCATCTTGTATTCAAGACTGGTGGCGCTATCTGTTATCATAAATGTGTGACGTCCATCCAAACTTTTGCTTTCAGTGGAATTGCTCGTATCTTTGAAATGGTTCAAGTATTGGTCTGAAATTTGGCATGTCCATCCATCTTGGAAAGTGTACTCGTAAATCAGACAGGTGGCCCCACCTACATTCCTGTTTTTGTAGATTAAATTATTGTCCTTGTCTGATGAGTGATTTGCCCTATTGGCCTGAGGTTCAACATATTGGCTGCCATATTTGGTGAAAAATATTCTTTCTCAAGATGTTAGATGGAAGGAACCATAGTTACTTGTCAAGTATCAGTTTATGCTGCTGAAGATGGGGGGCCTTTTCTTAAAGGGGGGGGGATTAATTGTCTGAGGATACTGTGGCACCTGCGGTGCCAAGAAATATCTAGTTTGCATTTGTATTTAGATCATTTAAATAAAAATGTCAATAAGCCCAAGTATACCAGCTCTTTAGCTGTTTCAGCTCAAAATTTATAAAGTTATTTACTAAAAATTTATGCTGCACCTTAACTTTCTGTATATACATTGTGGATCATTTGGTGGAAATTTTATTGTGTTTAAATGAAGACACTCTTAGATTGTGTAGAATAACTTGTGTAAGCTGGATCTATTATGTATTTGCATTGGGCCCTGCTTTGAGTGACCAACCTCTCAGCCAAAGAAACTGGTCATATATAATAGGTGGTCATTTTATCAAGAGACACATAATCTGAATAAAGACAACAGTGATTAATAAATTGATCACTTGCACCAATGGCAGTTCTTTTAATTTAATTGTTAAAATATCTGTGCAAGGGCAACCTGTTTGTTAACTGTAGGTGATCTTTAACCTGGAGGTCACTCAAAGCAGGGCCCACTGTATCAAATAATGCTACCTTCATTATGTGTAATATCTTATTATCTTTTTCAGTACTGTTTGCAATATTTGCAACCTCTCTGTTGTGTGTGTACTGGGTCCACAAATATTTCTTGGTAAGTGATATTTTAGTTCTATTGACATATAAAATTTTGTTGTGAGACATTTTTTTAATAAATCTCAGTTCAACAGAATTTGTGACTTTGTGTCCACGTCTTGTGAGTTTTTGTTCATTGGTCTTATACACAGTGATGTGGGAATTGGTTGTAATTTTATGATTGATCATCATGTAAAATCGGGTGACCTCCATACCGACTGACAATTGGAATTCATCACTTGTTTAGTAGTTTGAAATTTCTGACCGTATACATACCTGTCTACTGATATACAAGCTGACGTTTGCTTATATATGTAATAATTCAATAGATATGTGGGTAGTTAATACTTAACCCTATACAAGATATCCAGGGAGTGTTGGGAAGGGTAGTAGTGAGGGTAAATAAAAGGGGTATAGGGATATATTAGCTTCTGTTTTCAGCTGCCAGGCCGGCCTCATCACTAAGTGCATAAGCCTCAGTAGTTTATTGGTTAAAGTTTTCCCTATATTTTACTGAGGGACATGCAATGATTATTTTTTAGCGAACCTGTGAGCTTATGCGATGGTGTGGCATCGTCCGTTGTCCGTTGTCTGTACGTTAACCCATACTAACTTGTAAACGGCAAGAGTTAGCATCACGAAATTTTATGCAAAAAATTAGTCATCTGAAAAACTCTTATCGGATTTTGCTTATTTTTTTGGCTAACTGCATTTTCTTAGATTTTATAGGGAAAAAGCTAAAAAAGCTTTAAAAATCTTCTTCTCCGAAACTGTTCAGCCATATTGTCCAATAAATGATCCCTAGAACAATCTCTCTCAAGTTTGTTCGAATGGTTTAAGTTCAGTGATTTTTGGCTGAGTTACAGCTAGTTGAACTTAGTCATCTGTCCAAAAAAGCATACTTAAAGTACAATCTTAGAAACGGCTGGAGCTATAATCACCAAATTTTATGCCAATGTTGGTCACATGAGTCATATATTAAATTTAGGTATTGGTGGCGCCACCTGCATCGGCCTTTTTTGTACGGGGGTCATCAGTGCCTGTATCATACTGACAGCTACAAATAACTTCTTCTCTGAAACGATATGGCCAAATTGTTTAATATTGCACAGAAATGATCCTAGGGTAGTGCTTTCTAAAGTTTGTTCAAATGGTCACAGTTCAGTTACTTTTGGCTAAGTTATGGGAAGCTGAATTTAGTCATATCCTATAACACCCCATTTTAGCTAAGTGGCTACAAAAATCTTCTTCTCAACAACCACTGGGCCTAAGTCTTAAATCTCACACATTAATTATCCTTAGATGTTGATAATTAAAGTTTGTTTAAATGGTTTTGGTTCAGTGATTTTTGGCTGAGTTATGGGTAGCTTAACTTGGCCATTTTGCTGTATTTTCCCATATGAGTTATAAACCTGCAAAACATTTTTAGACTGATGCCACTGAGGCCAATTTGTTTAATATTTTACAAGAATAGTCCCCTGAATAATTCTTATAATGATTATCTTTTATGGTTCCAAAGAATGAATTATGGCTGAATAATAAAGATTGAATTAAGTCATTTTACCATATATGGTAGCTGTGTAAAGCAGATTCATCTAGCCTAGCACCAGTTTATCAGCATCCCTTACATCATGCCTCTAGACCTTCAGATTTCAGGTTATTTATGGTTAATATTGACAAGAATGCTTTTTAAAAGCTTTTAAAAAATGTAGATTTATGATTTTAGATATTCTTCATATCAGGCAATGTTAACCATCACAGGTATACAGCTCTCTGTGGGTATATAAAGACGGCTATACATAGATTATAAATAATTGATATCCATACTCAACTTAATTCAAGATTTTGCCATCAGTGAGATGTATCTGTATTATAATTTTGCATTCAATATGCATCTGTAGTAATTTTTAGTGAGCCTGTGAGCTAATTTGATGTTGTGGCGGCGTCCATAGTCTATCATCTGTTAGTTAACCCATACTATTCGAAAACGACTGGAGCTAGCATCATGAAATGTAATGTAAAAAATTTGCCATCTGAAAAACTCTGCATTTTCTTAGATTTTAATGAGAAAAAAATTTAAAAACCTTTAAAAATCTTCTCCGACGAAACGGTCAAGCCAAATTGTTCAGTATTTCACAGAAATAATCTTTTATATCATATCTTACAAGTTTGTTCGAATGGTTCAAGTATGATATAAAAGATTAAAAAGTATTTTAGCCAAAGTCTTTCAGTATGTGTAAACAGATTTACCAACAGGCCAAGATTGTGTCTGTAATTTTAAATAGGTTGAGAAACTGCCAACTGTTTCAGATTTGGCAACAGATCAAGAGTTCATTCAGTGCAGCCAGATATAGGTCAAGAGTTCAATCAGTGCAGCCAAGCACAAGGCATGTGATCACCTCATGGGTGACATGTGAACACCTCATGGGCACCATGTGATAACCTCATAGGTAGCATGTGATCAACTCATGAGTACCATGTGATCACCCCATGTGTGTCATGCCCCTCAGGGCTGCATGTGGAGCCAATCTGAGAGCTTATGCAATGGTGTGGCTACTATTTCAGATTAGGCAACAGGTCAAGAGTTCACTCAGTGCAGCCAGGTATAGGTCAGGAGTTCACTCTGTGCAGTAGCTGCATTCTATTTATAGCAGTGGTAGACTGCCCACTGCATCAGATTTGGCCAAAAAATCAGCCTGGATCTATTTATAGCTTTGGCAGACTGCCAACTGTGCCAGATTATGCAACAGGTCAAGAGTTCACTCAGTGCAGCCAGGTACAGGTCAAAAGTTTACTCAGTCTAGCCAGGTGCAGGTCATGAGTTCACTCAGTGCAGTAGCCTGAGCAAGCAATGTGTCACAGTTCACTCGGGGCAACTGCCTTTCTCACCTAAGCCTAGTCAGCCCCATGCATAAGACTCAAGGTAAGTTTGATGTATTGGCCTAATATAATGACCTGTCTATGTGTCTTTGATGGCTTTCTCGCTCAAAAGACAGGTGTCGCCACCTACAATGACTTTTGCACAGTTTGTGTCTCTGCGTTTTCTCAGGAGGGGTTTGATATATCAGTCTGAAATTGGGCTTATGTATATATCTCTGATAGCTTTGTTGTATACAAAACTGGTGGTGCCAGCTACAAATTCATTTTTGTGTTGTGTGCACCCATGCCAGAATTGCAGCAGTGATCTTTGTGTAATTGTTTCATATTCAAAATAGTTAGTACTTGCATTGTTCATATACATGAAAAGTAATGGTCCAGCATTGAAGCATTTTACCTGGTGTATTTCCAAAATGCACAGGTTCGCATTTGGCCTGTAGGCCTTGTTATTAGATGCATATAGTTTCTGTTAGATTTCCTTGAGATACAGTGATTTTTTCCACATGCTGTTATTGCTGTGATTATTTTTTAGGGCAGCAGATAGCGTCAGCGTACATGATTTTTTATCACTATTTATTTTATCAAATGTGTATAGGGGGCAATGTGCATAGCCTGTTTGTTTCAGTTTGAGGGAGTGTGTGGGTATGTGTGAGGTGGAGTATAAAATATATGTTTAAATTATAAACATAATATTAAAAAGTGATACAAGTGAAAAATTAGTCTTTACAGAAATGGCAGAAATGAGTAAAACAGTAGTAGCACTCTATTGTTCACACCGCTTTGTGCTAGCGGCCTACATTGTTTGAGACGGGCGGCTGGTATATAAAAGGGGGCTGATATGTCCCTAAACCAATGAAAGGCATGTCAACTTGTTAAATCCATTTCATCAGACTGCTGGTGCTCAGTATAAACTAGTAGAATGGCACTCATTGGTGTGCATGTCTCTCTGCCAAGGGAAAATGTTCTTACTGAACCTGGCTATAAATTTAGATATGCGCCATAATTAAATGTAGTCTTTCTTTGGCCATATCCTCATTTTAATGTCAGAATCATGTGATAGATGGCAGCGAGTCAGTGTCTGAAAATGAGTAATTCAGTTGGTCAAATGGCAAAGAAATCCTACTGAATCTTTCCTATATCCTGTGGGGCCTTGAAAGCATTAAAGAGTCACTTTTGATTTTGCATTTCTAAGGTCTGTAAAAGGTCTTTAAAATCTCAGTACTCCTGACATGGGTCTTTAAAAGGTCTTAAATTTAGTTTTACCAATATTCTGGTAGAAAGAATGTGCACAAGCAGGTCTGAAATTAAAAACTGCCTCTCAGGTTCCTTGTCGAAGAAAGATCTCAGTATGTTCTCTGGACTCCTCTGCTATTAAATGAATGCTCCTCCAACTTCAGCTGGTCCCTCCATCAGATACCACTTCTTTTTGAAAGTTCCCAACTTGTAGTGATCACAGTTTAGCATCTTCGGTAGTTATTATGCATGGTAGGGCATTTATAGAATTTTCTTTATAGATGGGTCTTAAATTCTGTGACAGTTGGTCTTAAAGTCTTGAAAAAAGTCACAAGTTTGCTTTCTCATGGGTTGCAGGAACCCTGTTCCTTCAGACTATATCAGCATCAACACTGATTCGGGTCATTCATGGCCAGTGTCCCACCCCTCAAAGTTTCTTGGAAATATATTCAGCAGTTTTTGTGCACTACTGGTAACAAAGAAAGGAACAGCTTCAGGTGTAAGATTGAAAATGTAACATTGGCAGAGGTAATTTTTTGTGAAAGGACCATAACTCTTCATTTCTGTTTTGTAGGCATTTGCTGTGTGCTGTGTGGTGTTTATCCTCTACAAAACACTGAAGTGGACCACACACAATATTGACATCTTGGGTAAACGACGAAAGAAAATGCAGAGGTTTGTGTCACGTTTGAGTCTGAGCTATCAGAGTAAAGTCACCATCGATGAACAGTTGGGGGAAAAAGAACAGCTTTACCTCAGATACCGTGTTATGGCATCAGGATTTTGTATTCTTTATGCAATCGCTGTTACCTTGGCTACCTTCCTTCAAGATTATTCCTACATCAGAGCTCTTGCGTTTGAACTGCCAGAGATGTTCATGTGCTTGTGTCTTGGGTTCCTCTTCAGGCTGCGCAATTTTGACCCATATGAGTGCATTGAACTTCACCCACCGAGGGAGACATTTGTGGTTGTAGAGACCCCAGAAGTAAGCGCTGGCACAGTTGATGTCAATTATATGATTGGACTGCCATTTACGATGATCTCCAGAACTGAAAACGAGTTGATTACCAGCAAAAAAAGTGTTTGGAAAGTGATGGGTAAAAGATAGACTCCCCTGGGATTTAATCCAAAATTACTTTTGAATGTGTGTGTGAGGGTATCCATAAGCATGCATGTGTTAGTTCCCAGGCAAGCTGGTTTCAGTATTTAAGCATGCACTTGTTATTTTTCTTGTTCACTTTGGTCATGTCTATATTTTTAAGTGATTAACTCATGGAATGATACAAAATATTTATCTGTTATTGTTTAATGAAAGGCTAAACGTTTTTTGAGAGATCAAGTCTTGTCAAGTTTCAGCTGTGCTGGCTTGTTATGGAGACTGTATGTAATCTCAGTACTTTCAAAAATGCCATTATCCAGATATATTAGTTACTAATACTTGGGATGGCTGATGCTTGATCCCATACTTGATATTATCTCTCATACCGTTAATGCAGGTTATTTTAAAACTGCCAGTGGATTGAAACTAGTTTCTTTAGGTTTAGATGTTTTAACCTCAGAATCATGTGATATGTTACTCACTTAAACACCGGTGCTACTCTTGTTTTAAATTATATCGCACAAACACAGATATTAACAGCTGTCTGCAATTGCACCTTTTTTTGTCTAGTCAAGTTCTGATATGAATGATACAGATAGGTATCAAAAACCTTGTTTGGCGCGATTTTTAGCTCAGCTGACTGAGAGTCATCTGAGCTATAGCGATCACTCTTTGTCCTTAGTCTGGCTGGCTGTATGTCTGGTTGTCTATTAACAAAGCACTAATCGTAACCTGCTGAGCCCAGAAAATTCTTACTGAACACCCATAGAAGTCTATTGAAAAATATTCTAAGAAACCTGAAATTAAGTTACTGCAACCTATATCCTCCAAGCTATTGAGCTTGAAAGTAGCCTCGAGAATAAGTAAAAATTTGATAAATTCCATGACTTTGCTTGTTTCTTATTTTTATGCATTATTTTTTTTATTTTTATTCATTATTTTCTCTATTTTTGAGACCTTCAGATAAAGCAAATATTCCTTAAATGGGCACAAAAGTTAGACCTAGAAACTTCTTACTACTTCCAGGGAAGTCTGTGGGCAATCTTCCGGGAAACTTGAAATTAGGCCATGGTGACCTGTCATTTGCAAACTATTGGCCAAAAACATGATTTTGAGTACCCAGACAGTTAGACAGGGCACAAAAGTTTACTGTTTGGCCTAGAATCTTCTAACGTGATATACACGGAAATCTTGGGGCAAATCTCAATGGAACCCTGAAATTAGGTCATGGTGCCCTATATATCACAACAGATGCAAAAGAACCTGATTTGAGCACCCTATAGGACAGATATGGATGACTGGTTGGACCCAGAAACTTCTTATTTGGTTAAGATCAAGGGAGGTTCCTGTAAATTTTCTTGGAATCCTGAAGTAATTTCACTGTGACCTATATTCTGCAATGTGAAAGAACATTATTCTAACGTACTATTTGTCAGATCAGCACAATTTGTAGCAGTAGGATGAAGAAACTTCTAACTATCTAGGAAGTTTTTGTAAAATCCTGAAAATCTAAGTAAGGTTACTGTAACCTATTTCTAAGGACTATTGGCAAAATGCACAATTTTGAGCACGCTGGGAGTCATTTTACTATTTTTCAAGGTTCCTTGAGTTCTACGGAGCATCATGGCCCATGGGCTTCTTGTTATGTAATGTAATCAACCAGTTAGCCTGCATATATTGCATAAATATGAGATGACTGTTTATATTGCAGCATTTAATGAGTCATTGCAGGTGATAATAACATTTAGGGCTTGACATTAACTTTTGAAGGTGTTTGCCTGACTGGGCAAGTAAAAACTTGTCTAGCTTTTACTTGCCCTACATGATTTTTTGATTGCCTTAAAAAAATAGGGGTTGTGGCTACAAACTACTCCACATTTGTTGCATGTTTTATCACATAATAGAAAAACATATTTAAATGTTTAAAATTTTTTTTAGTATTTGTTAAAATAAAACTGACAAGTAATTTCAGGTAGATGCGTTATCAATACATGATTTTTTTTTCCAAGAAAGAAAAGTTGGGCAAGTAGAATTCATTTTTTGGTTGCCATACCAAAATTTTCTGAACTTTTTCTTTCCACGGGCATGCAGTTGATTGTTAATGTTATTGTTAAGCTTGGACATTATAAATATGTTTTGAGTGATGTATCATTATTTTTGGTAAATGAGAAGATGTTGTAAATGAGGGAAAGTATGTGTTTTGCTATTTAAGGAAACTGTCAAGTTCCAATTACAATCATGTTATTGACAATTCATTGAATACAGCCGAGCATTAAGTTGTACTCAAAAGCTTTGTAGCCCTTTAGAGTCTTTCAATCAGATGTTAATCCTATTCAGGATTGTTAATGAAGTTTTTTTCTAATGAATGTAAAAAGGATTTGTTTAACGCCACATGTTTATGACATCAGTGGAAGCAGGGACAAGTCTACTGCATTCAGTGTGAATCGTGTATTTACGGGAATAGTGGCAAACTGGACAGTTGTTTATAGCCACAGTTGGGCTGCAAATATTCTGAACAAATCCTGAAAACATGATCTGCTGGAAAACAGCAAGTATATGATTTGCTGTGCAGATTGACTTGCTGCACATCACAACAGAGGAGTATTTATATATATATATATATATATATATATATATATATATATATTATATATATATATATATATATATATATTTGTGGCATATGTTTGAGGTATTACTTATCAAGGTGATAAAATGTTGTTACTTATTGTTGTATGTATTTTTATCAATTCTGTAAATTGCGGCATTTGAATATTTTTTAAAATAAATATGAAAAGAAATTACACGTTTCTTTGTGTTACTTTCAATGTGAAATTTCGAAGAAATTCTGTTAGGTTATTTTATGACACTTGCAGGAATGCCTAAAGGAGTGCTTGAGAAAAGGATGAAAAAAAAAGAAGAGTAGAATTTAGATATGTTCTTCATCTGTTAAATTTCACAACACATTATATAAGAGCTGCTTTACAGACTGACCCGTACATGCACTGTCCACATGCCATGAAATGCAGAGGATAGTTTTGGCATTATAAAGATGTTTGAATACATGCTTGACACTTGCCCATACAAAAAAGTGTCCTTTTCTTCTTCTTACATTAGCATATCACTATAGAGTAGTACAAAAGCTCAAACTTCTACTACTTTAAAAATGCAGGGATAAAAATTGCTGTTACAAAAGAAAGTAAAAATTAGCATTTTCCCGTAAAAATTATATGACAGGTCTGTCAAGGTGTTAGGTGTATCAGCCCTTGGTCCACTGATTTGATAATATCAGTTTTCTCTCTATGTGCAAGAGCTGAGAGAATAATCATTATCCCACTGCCCATCTTCCACATGCAAAAGAAATTCGTTTCCCAGGGTATTTGAAATAAAAATACAATATGAAATTGCATTTTTCTGATTCCGTGCAAAGTATGATGTTGAGATGGGGCTATAGGGTTTTATCAAGTCAGACATGCATGCCTATTTCTGTCACTGTGCACAATCTAAACCCATACATGACTACTTCAGTACTGTACTACTAAAACTATAACTTTTTCAGAATTTAACAAAGTCATAATTGCAAATTGCTTGAAATATGCAAATTTAGTCTACTCGCTTATCCTCAATAACTCTTATAAAAAATTTTCAATTGAAATATGTGACAAATTCCAAATATTTTTTGCTCTGCTGACTATAGTTGTGGTCCTGCCGGAAGTCATGTCCGTTAACAAGGCACCTTTTAAAACCATTAGATTGAATCCTAAATTTAATAGAGTTAAGATGTCCCTTAGTTCTACCAAACCTGAAAATGGGTTACTAACTTTGTTCCTTCTAGAAATTAAGGAAACCTTTTTCCAGTAAAAACCTATTGCTACCCTTCAAAACTGCCCACTATGGAAACCGCTGTTGTTAATCTATTCAAATTTGATATAACCATTCATGCATATTTTTCCTAGGTCAATATTGCATAAATCTTTACAATTATGGGCCCAAACATAATGCACTTTGTAAAAAATCAGGAAATAAATTTACTCATTTATAGGGCTGTATCAATATATGGATATATCGATACACGACGTCGATACGATAACCGAAATGCGTTGCATGCTGTATTGGTCGTATCGATTGCTTGCTAATGAATAGCATTCTAACTCTAACTTTACATATAATCATGACGATATATAAATCTAAATGCACTGCAGCCTATATATCTGTTGCTTTGGCTTTTAAGACTTGTTAAAAATGTATATACGCATATGCACGTCAGTACTTCCATGACAAGCAGGCGCATGTGAGCGGTAATAGGAGAATGATAATAACTTTTATCTTTATTAATGAAATCGATATTCACATCACATATTGCTACTAGGAACCGGGTACATTCACGTATATATCCTTTCTCTATATATGTCATTTAATCTCCAATTTTTTATGCCCCCGCCACAAAGTGGTCGGGGCATATAGTTTTACCCATGTCCATCATTCCGTCCTTCCGAAATCAAACAGTTGTGCGGACTTTTTTTCGCAATGCCTAAAGATATTGGCTTGATTTTTGGTGTGTAGGCAGATATAGACCAGTTACAGATCGAGTTCGCGTTTCATCCCCGTTGACCTACTTTTGACCGTTTTACGGCTCCTAAACTTAGAAAATTTCATGAAAAATAGAAATTTTCATGACAAATACACATGTACGCACTTTTTTCGCAATGCCTGCAGATATTGGCCTGATTTTTGGTGTGTGGGCAGATATAGACCAGTTACAGATTGAGTTCGCGTTTCGTCCCGGTTGACCTACTTTTGACCGTTTTACGGCTCCTGAACATAGAAAATTTCATGAAAAATATGAAATTTCATGACAAATACACATGTACGGACTTTTTTTCGCAATGCCTGCAGATATTGGCCTGATTTTTGGTGTATGGGCAGATATTGACCAGTTACTGATCGAGTTCATGTTTCGTCCAAGTTGACGTATTTTTGACTGTTTTACGGCTCATGAACATAGAAAATTTCATGTAAAATATAAATTTTCATGACAAATACACTTGTACAGACTTTTCTTCGCAATGCCTGCAGATATTGCCCTGATTTTTTGTGTGTGGGCAGATAATGACCAAAACAGATCGAGTTCACGTTTTCTCCCAGTTGACCTACTTTTGACCGTTTTACGGCTCCTGAACATAGAAAATTTCATAAAAAAGTGCACATGTATGGACTTTTTTTCGCAGTGCCTGCAGATACAGGCTTGATTTTTGCTGTGTAGGCAGATATAACCAATTACAGATCGAGTTCACGTTTTGTCCCGGTTGACCTACTTTTGATTGTTTTACGGCTCCTAAACAGAGAAAATTTCATGAAAAATAGAAATTTTCATGACAAATACACATGTACGGACTTTTTTTCGCAATGCCTGCAGATATTGGCCTGATTTTTGGTGTGTGGGCAGATATTGACCAGTTACTGATCGAGTTCATGTTTCGTCCCAGTTGACGTATTTTTGACTGTTTTACGGCTCATGAACATAGAAAATTTCATGTAAAATATAAATTTTCATGACAAATACACTTGTACAGACTTTTCTTCGCAATGCCTGCAGATAGTGCCCTGATTTTTTGTGTGTGGGCAGATAATGACCAAAACAGATCGAGTTCACGTTTTCTCCCAGTTGACCTACTTTTGACCGTTTTACGGCTCCTGAACATAGAAAATTTCATAAAAAAGTGCACATGTATGGACTTTTTTTCGCAGTGCCTGCAGATACAGGCTTGATTTTTGCTGTGTAGGCAGATATAGACCAGTAACAGATCGAGTTCACGTTTTGTCCCGGTTGACCTACTTTTGATTGTTTTACGGCTCCTAAACAGAGAAAATTTCATGAAAGACAGAAATGTTATGGAAAATGCACATGTATGGACTTTTTTTCACAATGCCTGCATATAATGGCATGATTTTTGGTGTGTAGCTTGATAATGACCCGTTACAGATCGAGTTTGCATTTTGCCCTTGTTGACCTACTTTTGACCATACGACACCTCCTGAACTTAAAAAAAATTTCAAAATTTTACAGATGTTTCTAATTTGCCCCAGGCGGGGGCATTCGTGTCGTTCCGACACATCTAGTTGGCTCAGCTGACTATAAGTCATCTGAGCTATAGTCATGGTCCATTGTCCGTCGTCCGTCCGTCTGTCTGTCCGTCCGTCCGTCCGTCCGTCTGTCTGTCTGTCCGTCTGGATGTCCGTCCGTAAGACTGGCACGTTTCGATACCGTTGGACCTACGAATCTGAATTTCAGCATACAGTTAGATGTCCCCATAATCTCCTACCATGCCAAAAATTGAGTCAATAGGACTTCGTTCCTTTGAGATATTAAGAAAAAACCTCAATTTTTTATTAGAAATCTATTTTCACACTTCAGGACTGCCTAATATCAAAACCACTCATCTGGTTTTCTTCATATTTACCATAAATATTCCTCTATATAGTTCCTATGTACATGCCAGAAATTAAGTCAGTATTATATAATTTAAAAAAGTTATGGGCCCAAACATAATGGACTTTGTAAAAAAATCAGGAAGATATTTGGTCACTTAAGACCAAAAGTGTTAAAGGTAGGGACTTTTTTCCAGTAATACAACTTTTATTAATCAAAATTTAATTGTATACAAAAAATTAGATCAAAATTTGTTAAATTTTTTTAAATATTGGCAAAAATATAAAATTGGTACCTTAAATTTTGCCCAACTTTGGCCATGGCACGTTTTTTTCCTGTTAGTACTGTGGATTTAATTTTCACACCATGTATACATAAGGATTTAATCTGTTAAAATCTGAAATTTGAAAATAAAAGCTGCAAAATTAGGCTAGTTATTGAATTTTTTTGGAGGCTCTTGTTGTATTCCCTTACATTGTCAAGCAGTCCACTTTGATGACTGTAGGTCATTCAGTGCACATCTCTATGCTCCCCAGGCTGTTGACATAATTTTAGATGTCCCCAAAATCTCCTACCATACCGAAAATTGGGTCATTAGGACTTTGTTCCTTCGAGATATTAAGGAAAAAAAAACTCTGTTTTCCATAAAATAAAGCCATTGTTACACTTCAAGGCTGCCTAATATCAAAACCACCGATCTGTTTTTGATTGTATTTAGTATTCACATTCTTTTATACATTTTCTATGAACATACCAAAAATTAGGTCAGTATTGGGTATTATTTTGAAGTAATAGGCCAAAACATAATGCAATTTTTTAAAAAATCAGGAAATATATTTACTCACCTAACATGAGAATTGCTGAACCTAGAGACTTTTTTTCAGGAATATAACTTTATTTAATCAAGATACAATTGTTTACCCAAAATTAGATCTGAATTTTGCAAATTTTTCAAGTTATTAGCATAAACAAAAATCAATACCTTAAATTTTTTAAACTTTGGCACTGTTGATTTAATTTTCCCAGCATATATGCATAAGGATTTAATCTTTTAAAATCTGAACTTTCAAAAGAAATTGATTGGAATGAATAGCTTTTATTCATGTTTTCATACACCATGTCAAGTGTTGTTTACATCTAGCTCACCTAGTAGTACAGCCTTCACTTGCATTATGTAACCCACCCCAGGCAGCTTACCTTGGCCCAGCTTGGCCACTACTAGCAAGCTTCCCCTCTGCCCTGCACTCATCCCCCCAGCTGGTGCATAAACTAGATGAATGTTATAATTTTTCTGTATTTTATTTTATTCTTGGACATGCTACATTTTAGATTTTGTATTGAACCACCAGGGTTACAATGATTAAAGTGTACATTTAATTGTGTCCACAAAGTGGTGTATTGCTGTGAAAGTGTGGATGTTCATTAGATAAGTAATTCCTTACTTCAGAAGAGTAAAAACTTCACCAGGTGTGAAATTGACTATTAATTCCAGTAATTAATTAAAACTGGGATAGTAATTAGCACAATGATATTGTTTGTCCCTCATTCAACCAACAGTGTGTATACTTTATTTGAAAAGATGTTTTATTTTATCAAATTTACTTTTATTTTATTTTGGTGAATAAAATTAAGCATATCCTGAAAACTCCAATGTGCAAAACTTTTTAATAGTGATTCAAGGAATATTCTTGTAGATGCCATGTTGTGGCATTATTTTCTTTTAAAATCAGTTTAAACATTTATGATTTAAAAATAATAAAATATATGTGTATGCATAATATGACCCAATGTTTTTTACTCTGTACATATAATGATTGCAACTTTTGCAACAATTCTAATATTTTAACTTATATTTTAAGGTTTTTTAATTAAAATTTATTAACCTGTAAATAAAAAATGATTCAGATAAAAACTTCTTAATGGAAAAAGTGGATCTGCTTAAAAAAATAGGATTATATATAAACTTAAATGCATTATTCTCTTGAAAGTGAAATAAAGGTATTAGTCCATTCTGTCCACTTGCCTGTTCATCTGTAAATTTTCGTATGCAACACAGTATCTGAAAACTTTTACTGTTTTTCTTCATGACAGTCTTGTCAGAGTATTAGTTTGCAGTCATATATTTAGAACTTTACTATAACCAAGTAGGAGGGCCCCTTTCCTCTTAGCTTTTCATATTCTTATATAAATGAAAAACATTACAATAAAATATTTCTACATCCACCTTCGTGCTGCCGTCACTTTTCCCTTCTCCGAACCCCATCCCAAAGTCAGCCTCAGTAAGCAAGAACAAGATGAATCAGATATATTCATACTTTAATATTTTGTATAACTATTCGTCCATAGGTACCTATGTACATGCCAGAAATTATGTCAATATTGTGTAATATGTAGACATAGTGGGCATCACAATAATGTATCTTGTCAAGACTAAAGAGATATTGTGTCATACAGTCACATATTCATAAATCACTTCATCAGCATAGTTAATCATAACATCATATCTGTCAAATTGAACGCTTGTAGACTACCATACACTTTAGATCCTTCAACAAATAGCCTTATCATCATTCTACTACTGCTTATTACTGCTGTCATTGCACTCATATTTGCTCAAATATATCACAATTTTCAACCCCTCCTAAATAAATAAAAAATAAACCACTTTATTTGACTCTATTAATCCATCAGTCAGGTAATTTCATTTATCATTTACTCACATATTACATTACATTCCTTTATAATAGCCCAACATGTACATGATATTCATAAGCTTTATCGACTCGATATAGTATCACAGTGGAGAAACATTTATAGTCCAATCACGATCAGCTGAGCGCCGTGACCCATGGGTCCCTTGTTTTATTTATGCAGCCGGTCATAGGTTACTCGGAACTCCCGGGTTCCACATTAGATGTCACATAAATGGTTAAAGCCTGGGGACAAATCCTGTACAAACAGGAGAGTGACTAATGGGATTCATATTAACAGAATTGTACAAAACTGTGTTATTACATGACATAAAAAACAGCCTATGATCTTCCCCACCAAATGCAATAAAACATGTTTGTGCCCGGGGGGGGGGGGGGGGGGGGGTGCTTAGGGCTAAAAGAAGATCGAGATTTTGCTAGTCTTGATTAGATAGATTTTTATAATTAAAAGCAACTGGTTTGTTTATTTAATATCAAGCTTAAGCTGCTTAAGTGCATAGTATACTTAATATGTTGTATGTTAAAATAAAAAAACATATAAAAACAGGATCAGAGCTTTTATTAAGAAATGATATACAAAGAAAAATGAAACGTATCGTCAATACGTATCGGTATCGAATTAACTGTATCGCAATACGTATTGTACCGGAAGAGGCGAACCGATACCCAGCCTTACTCATTTAACAAGCTAAACAAATTAACTTGTTTAGCTAAAGAGCTTATTCCAAGCATATATCTATTTTCAACTTAGTTTAACTTGTATACCTGAAATGGGATCAAAATTTTGTAAATTGTTTTCAGTTGTTAGCATAATTGAAAAATAAATACCTTAAATTTTGCATAAATTTGAAAACAGCACATTTTCTACCTGAATCTGAAATTTGAAACCAGTAGATCAAAAACTCTTAGACTTTATTCCAGTTTTCAAGCACCATGTCAAGTTTCGTTTACATCAAGCCAGCCCAGAACAGTGGTATGCAGTGTGCTGAAGCTGCCCTCAGCTCCCATGGTTGTTATGTTATCGCTTCACTCCTGGCCAGCTTCATTTGTCTAGGTTGGCTGAGTCAGGCTGTCTGCAGTAACTTCCTTTCCCTGTCTCTCCTCCCCTCTCCCTCCCTCCACCCCATACAGACTTGTACAATAAACCAGATGAATCTTAAATGTTCACATTTTTTTTTTCAGCAACCAGCAGTACCCCAAAGAGAATCCTCCCCAAACCCAACCACCCCTCCAATACACAGGCCTAATAAGCAATATGAATTTTATAATTTCTATGTTGAATTAATTTGTTTTTAGATTTGAAAAATTTTGAATTTTTTTTTAAACAAAAAAATATTTTCAGGATATGAATCCTAATATTCATGTGATAAAATATTAGGATCTGATGTAAGTGCTCATTGACATTATTTAAGATTTAATAAGGTATAAATACTTATTTGCCTTTCATTCATATCTCTATAGTTGGCCTGTCTTTAAGGCCTTGATATGAATAAAACTGTTAAACATAGTTATCCAGGAATATTAGGCAAACTTTAGCGGGATAAATTTTTTACTCGTATATCCATATATTTTACTATTGAAAACTTATTTACGTCCACAAATTTTTTGCTCAGCTGACTAAGTCAACTGAGCTATAGCGATCAGTCGGCAACCGTCGTCTGTCAGTTCCTCTTTCAAATTTGTTTCCTGATGATAACTTCAATTTGGGTTGACATTTCAATTTCAAATTTTATTAATACATGGGCCACCACTAAAGTAAAAACCCTTTTGATTTTGGGGTCATGAGGTAAAAGGTCACAGGATCCACTTCTTTAAAATGATTGTGGTTGCATTTTAAGCCAATTTTTATTATATCAAACTTTCCAACTTCTTCATTTTGCTCACCTACCAATAGTGGAAGAAACTTTTGGGGTCATAAGGTCAAAGGGGTCATCTGTCCACATATATGATTCCAAATGATAACTCTGGTATGGATTGACCAATGGATATAAAACTTGACTAGTATATGTCCCACCACTAAAGTAAGAACCCATTTGATTTTGGGGTCTTGAGGTCAAAGGTCAGGGTTACAGGACCCACTTCTTAAAGGGGCCTAATCACCAATAAAGCATGATGTATTAACACGAAAAATAGCTTCTTCCCTTTAAAATGAATTAGTACCTGCCAACATATTGCCCTGAAACCGTTTGCTTACTCCTGTACACGAATGTTAAAAACAGTGGACAAGGCGCGATCGCTGGTGTCAACAAAAAAAAACAGTGTGTGGAAGTCTGTGCATTGCTGACCCACAACACCTGCCAATCTGGGGACACCCTGACTGAATTGGTCCCCAAAATGTAATACATGTAAATGCTGGCAGGAACATCGGGTGTTGCGGCTCATAAACAGACCTCCGGTCAAACGGCCTTGTTATGATATACAGACAAACTTGGACTGTGTTTACAAACACACAGAGCAATAACAATGTATTAAACAGCAGTATGCGAGGTACTGAGACTGTGTGCTGGGATGGGTTTGCTGGGTAACTTTTTCTAGAAAGCAAAACTAAACTGATGGTATGAAAGAATAGGCATAATATTGCTCCGGATTATGTCCCTTTAAAAATATTGTGGATGCATTTAAGCCAAACTTTGCATCCCAAAGCTTCCATCTTGCACATGTGGCTCAACTAAATAGGGTAAATATTCAACAAGTTAGGTTTTTATGAAAATATTCTCATAACCAATTTCAGCTGAGCGCTGTGACCCACAGGTCCCTTGTTTTGTTTATGAAATGTATCCTTTCAAATAAATATAGGCCCATTTTTCCTAATTGCACCATTAAAGTGTCAGGCCACATTTTTCATTTTTTAAGCGGTGCAAATGTAATTTATACCTAGTTGGCTTGTTTCAACATGTTTATCAAATTTAGTTTATGCTCAATTGAATTTACAACATTTTTATGTCAGTTAATCAATTCATGATATGTTATACTTTGGCTTATATCAATTATTCTATAATATACAGGGTTTCATAAGTTCCCTTGGTATATTTACATGCATATTTCAATCACAAATATGTGATAATAAGACTCCTACATCTTTCCAGGGGTGTAGCCGGGGAGGGGGCCGCAGGGGGCCATGGCCCCCCCCCCCCCCCCGTCGCATCCAGTACTCCCCGTCCTTTCGGAATTTCACTTTATCTAATACTAATATATATATATATATATATATATATATATATATATATATATATATATATATACATTAGGTTGCCTTTGCTATAAGTGGCGTGTCCAGTGGGGGTGCCTTCGGCGCGCGGCCACCCGTTTAGATGCAATATCTCTCATTTTATCAAATTTTCAAATTTTCGTAATTTATTTTCGTTTTTCATATCTCTTTTTTATTAAATAGCTATTAGATTTGATTAAAGTTTCTGCAGTTTATTTCTTTCAAATTGATTAGTTGAGTATAAGGGTATTTATGAACAGCTGCAGAACACCTGCAGAGCACCAGGCCCTGGATGGGGTCGACCTTGAACAATCTCACGGTTCCTCTGGTGATACCGGTACTGATCTGTGGTCTTAGCAGTCTTGTGTGCTATCGAGACCACGGAACCCGGTGAATTGAAAAGTTTAACATGACTTCAACCTATCAGTTATTTCACTCCGAGCATTACATTTTAAAGTTGCTTTTGCGCAACTGACTTGTTTGAAAACGATTAAGAAGAAATATAAATATTAAATATTGAACCTCTCTACAGTTTGACTACATAACGCAAGGACATAAAAGAACAGGTTTTCAGGCATTATATGTTGAAAATTGCCTCAAAATGTCCTATTTTCATTGCATAATCAAAAAAATTCCAATATAGGAGGGGGATACCCCCTCCCATACCCTCCCCAGGTACCTGTTACTAACCTTAATGGTTCATATTTGAAAATAAACATAAATATATTTTCATACACTAAAATATATAACGTATATTAATAATATTAAAATATATATATACATACATATACACGTATGTATATAAAAGTTTTCATAGTAAGCGCCCCTACCCCCCCCCTCCCGTTTTTCGAATTTCAGGATTCGCCGGCCCCCTCCCCTCCTTCAATCCTGGCTATACGCCCCTGCTTTCATGTTTTCCATAAAAGTGCACAGTCAACACAACCACTAGGATTTTATGCCAGTATTCTCAGAATCAATTTCAGCTGAGCGCCATGTCCCACAGGTCCCTTTTTTTTTATTTAAGAGTAAAATATTTGCTTTTCCCAAAACTCATATATGGAAAGTTCACAGCTGGGCATTGGGCTGTTGAACCCATGTTTGATTAACTTGGTTTCTTTGTTCTTACTGGTCTGTTAATGTCAAGGTATGTCAATTGTTGCACAAATTCCTGTGTGATTAATGGGTTTAATGTCTCATCCTATTAATGAAAAAAGAAGATATTTCTGGCATCACAGATGCAGAGTTTGCCTGGAAATATGGCATACGTACCCCTTTAAAATAGACCCCTTTCTAAATATAAAGCATATTCTGACACTTCACAGACTCGAGGTCACTAAATGTCTGATCTTATTAATACAAGAGTAAGAAGACTTCTTGTAACTGTCGTGGGACAGTTACGGATTTCCACCTTGATCCCCCCTTCCCCATACTCCCGAATCTCCCACGTACATGTTATCCATCTGTACTTGTTTGAGAGGAACTTTAGTTCTGTAAAACAAATGAATTTTGGCTATGTTTTCAGAAATGAGCTGAAAATGCTGTCACATTTTAGTAATTTGCATATTATTCCAAAACTATTAAAGATATCGCTCAAAGACTTGCCACTGCACTCCTACATTGTAAAGGAATTAACTTCTTTGGTTATAAGAGTTATCAGGAAATGTAGCCTAACTGAAAAGTGCTGAGTCATCTATCTCATATGGTTCCACTTGAGTGAATTCAAAGTGGTACCGGCAGGAATGTGAGTAACCAAATATTTAAGGTGAATTTTCATCCATTTGACAATAACCCTCATAGTTTAAAAGAAAACTGACATGAAAATCTGAAGAAAAAAAATCACAGTTTGATCCCTGTGACATTGATATGTAGGTCAAGGTCACTGAAACTGTCAAATTAGTTGGACCATGGTAGGCTAATCCTGTGTAAATATGAATAAAGTCAAATGAAAAAGTGGCAGAATAATAATAACAATACTAGGAAGAAAAAGAAGCATAATATTGGCCAAAACAAGACTTCTCGTAACTGTCATGGGACAGTTATGGATCTCATCCTAATCATAATTCCACCACCCAACCCCCCCCCCCCCACCCCCACCCCCGTCCACCCATCCCCTCTCCGTCCCTATATCTTAATCTCCTTGGACCATGGTAGGGTACATCTTATTAAGATATAAATGAAATCAATCAAGTGGCAGAATAATAAGAATATGAATAATAATTATAATAATAATGGACAAAATTATCTCCACCTGAAGATAGGTGGAGAGAATTACCTGCTCACTGTATTGTGGTCCTAAATACTCTCAAAATACTGTACTCATGTAATCAGTGACAATGCAAAGGTGTTCAAAATCAAGTCACAAATCTGTCTGTTACAATCACTCTTTATTTGATTTACCTGATACACATCAGATTTGACCTGCAATTATATGCTTCAAGATATCATCCAGGGTTTGTTGTTTGATAAAATTATTGTTACATTCAATGTTGTATTATTGTATGATATCCATCCAACATCCCACCAAACTAGTCCACTTTGGTACCAAATATATGCTTGGAACAAAGTTAAATAGTTACCCCTTCCGCTCTCAACTTGATTTCAAAATTATCTGAATGATGCAAAATAAAATATTTTCATGACACTTTAAACATGTATATGCATACAGCTTGTTGAAACTATGGATGGCACATTACTACAACCTTTTCTCAGACACGTACTCTTTGTCATTAGACCTTACCACCAACATCAGTCTAGTTGTTAACAAAAGAACAATTTAACCTGTATGCAAAATATGTGACTAAAGTGATTTTAAATCAAAGGAATATACAAAAGAAGAACTAAAGGTTTTAATATCACAGTTGTTCAGTATTGTATTGCACACAAGGGAACATTCTAACATTTAGGTTGCATTCAGGGGCAGAGCCACAATGTTTTTTTTTTTTTTTGGGGGGGGGGCATTGTCCCCATACACCCAGGGAATAATGACCCCAAAACACTGTCAACTCCAGTATGGATGGTGGTGGTAGCTTTAAACATTTTGAAAAAAAGGCACTGCAATTACACCCAAATTATTTCTCCCAGTAAGGAGAAGGGGGGGGGGGGGGCATAAATCCCCTACCTGTGACTCTGCCCCTGGCATTGTGTTGACCTTTGACCCATGAAGCCTAAAAAGATCAAATACTTTCAGGTAAAACAGCTTGGATTCTAACCTAGTCAAAAACAGTTAAATGTATATTAATTTGAGCTTTATGGCTCACAAGTGTGAACTGCCTTATTTGAAACATAAATTACCTAACCCTGAAAGGTAAGCTTTGACACAAGGTCCTAATGGCCCATTCATAGACAAAAAAAAAAACAAAGGTCAGAGTGACAAATTTACAAGTACAATACTATTACAGGAATATGCTTGTTTGCTGGTTAACAAACACTACATACTTCCGATCTTGTAAAATGAATGCAGCAAGAGTGTCATAATTTGGGAATATCGAGGGTTGTCAGGTGCGTTTCCTGGATTTTTGCAGGGAGGGGTCAACAGGTGTCATGCATAAAAATTGTCTAAAAAAGGGTTGTTGGTTGAGAGTGCGGGGTGGGGTGGGGGGTGGGGGTGGGGGTGGCGGGTTGACCCCCCCCCCCCACCCCCCGGATCCACTCCAAGTTGTCTTGATCATTAAGAGGACCAATGCTTGATGAACCTTTAAGTTTAACCAGTGGACAAACAGAGGGTAGCTCACTAGTGTACTATATTATTTACAAAACTGCCTATAATTAGTTTGAAAGCAGCAAACTATTAGTCCTGTGCTAACTTTCCTGCAGAAATACATATAAACCCTTGCAGCTGAAAGCAGCAATTAAGTGGAAGGACTTATTGAACTAATGTAGTGTGACTGCTGGATAAGGGTGCAAAAAGTTAAGACTAAACCCTCAGTAACATGAGCAACTCTTGGGCATATTAAAATGATATATGTTGGCCGAGGGATTATGCAAGATATTTTAATTTACAACAAGTTGTAAAATGCTTATTAAGCGGGACTAAAATAGTGACTTTGAGAGTTTGGTTGTCTTGTTAAATGAGTGGTCATAATGCAGGTTCCGCTGTTTTAAAGCTCAAAAGTAATAAAACTTCGTTATACAGTGTAAATACAAGGGTACCTGAAGTTTGCATGGTAAGATCCACACTGGATATGTTACCCTGATATAAAAGATTTGTGAGAAGTGTGTGCAACAGAATGCACATATTAATGGCCCACTGACTATAAACGAGATTTTTTAATATACCTGGTATCAATGTATTACTACTGAGATGTACATGAACAAATTCTGTCATCAAGGTTTGACCTCAAAATAGACAGTTTCAAGAATTTAATAGGAATTCATTAGGTTTCAGCTATTGGATAATTAAAATTTCAATTCTGTGTAATAACTTCTGCAAATAGATACAATGCAAATAGCATAAACACATCACCAGGTTTAAGACATTCATATTTTCCGGAATTGTCTTTCTAAATTTAACTCCTGACAGTTTCTGTGAAATTTCTAGACCAATACAATCACATGTTAAGGAAAACATCTTAAGAATCTAACTGATGTTACAAGCTAAAATGCAACCTTGGATACCCCAATGCCTATACACACATCTTTAACATAACCCATAAACATGGCAAAATCCAACAGCAATGAGATGGCATTGTAATATTCAGTTTAAAACAAAAAGGTACATATACATGTTTTAAACACTGTATAACACAGACCACATAAACATTCCACTGTCATAATAACATGATGCAGATTTGAGAATAACTGGCCATGTCACAACAAATTAACAAAAATATTATCATTGTGGCAATAATTCAGCTGATATAAAATCAGGAGCACAGTAAACCTCAGTTGTTTCTTCTGTAAAATTAATATATGCATTGTGAAGCACTCTTTTTAATCTCTCTTTCTCTCTCTTTTCCTTTGAGACATAAGAAAATAGTTCAGATGACAGGTAACCCTCCCGATGTTATGGAATGCTCAATCATTCCACATGCTATTAAGGAATGCTCAACAATCCAAAATGCTATAATGGAATCTCACCATCCCACAAGCTGTTACGGAATGCTCACCATCCCACACTGTTATGGAATGCTCAACCGTCCCATATGATCTTACAGAATGCTCAACCATCCCAGATGCTGTTATGAAATGCTGAATCATCCCAGATGCTGTTGTGGAATATTGTGGAATGTTTAACTATCCGTCATGTTGTAAGGGAATGCTCAACATCCCACATGCTGTTATGGAATACTCGCTGTCCTACATGCTGTTATTGAATTTTCACCATCTCACATGCTGTGTAATGAAATGCTCACAATCTGGCATGTTGTGTTATGGAATGCTCAACTACCTTCCCTCTTTCCCCTTATTTGACACTAGGGCTGTAACAATTCTACAGTGCATGGATACATCATGATACAATCCAAATATCATATCAGTATCGTCCCACGGGCTGTTATGGAATTTTCACCATCTCACATGCTGTGTAATGAAATGCTCACAATCTGGCATGTTGTGTTATGGAATGCTCAATCACCTTCCCTCTTTCCCCTTATTTGACACTAGGGCTGTAACAATTCTATAGTGCATGGATACATCATGATACAATCCAAATATCATATCAGTATGGTCAGATGTCCCTGTATCGATATGTTGATGATATATGACCATCCAACAGAAAGTTCACTATTTATCTAGCAACCACTGGCACTTGATTATAGTTCACAGCATGATATTGTGTGTAAGGCAAAACATCACTGGTAAAAAGTCAGTATATCAGCATCTGATTGGCTAACCACTGCATGGTAAAACTAACTGAGCTGCTGTTTCATTTTTCCTGATGCATGGAGGCAAACTGGTGGTCTGACTGATGTAAGAGCCATCTAATCGCTCCAGTTGATAGGATCTCAGATCCTGGCCCACATTGAGCCTTTAAGATGAAGATGCCATCCAGCCAAGTAGCCAAGCAGAGAGTCTGTCAAGCCACTAAATTGCCCCAGTGATTTTGAAGATTCGTTGGAGACAAACTGCTTGTGCAAAATGAAACATGATTAAACTCCAGAAACAGGGAAAAGCAATGTCTTGGAACAATCTGAACTCTAATACATCTTATAGGTGTTGTATCATGAGTCGTATCATAAGCGAAGTATCATGATACATATTGTATTGTGAGATTATGTATCGTTACAGCCCTATTTGAGGCTGAGTCAAAGGTGATGGCTCAACCCTCAGCTTTGGTCTGCTCTGCCATGTTTCTCTCTTTGATACTTCTGGTGACTACCAGTAGCTCAGAACTGATGCTGCCCATTTTGCCTCCCCCCCCCCCCATGACAGTTCAATAACATCTTCTATCTTCATACACACACAAACATTTGCACTAGTAGTCAATGTGTATGGCAAACCAGTTCATCTTAAACAATTAATTGTTAAAATGAATGATGTAATTCACAAGTTTTTCATAGCTTCTCATGTATAAATTTTCTCATTTCTTATGTAGTGTAAGTTTTTGTGTACATAGTTTGATTTTATGGTATTACATATTACAAATTACATTCTCACATCTCACAGTTTTACATATACAAAACAGTCTTCTAAAATATATATATTATACATACTACTTATACAGCCTGATACAGGTATTAAAATTAAATGGCCCATTCAGGGCATATTATCCCTACCCAACGTAATCAGCTGACTAGATATATTCATTATACAATTATCAGTATAATAATTGTGGAATCAGTCATTAGGCACACTGGTTTGCTATAAGCAATTTATGAATGATAATTATCAACCACTATTCACCATCTGTGAAATAAAATCCTTAAACAATAATCACAACAAATCGGACAATATCCCTCAAAATAAAATAAAAAATGTCACAGGCAAAATTTTGTAAATATCCTGTAGAGGTAATTAATTAACAAATATTAATTAATATATTAATCAAAACACAAATGATATTAATAATATTCTATTGTACAATAAAGATGACAAAAGTTTTGGCAATACTTAAAGATTTCTGTGTTTTATCATCCTCTCACCCTCTAAGAATGAAAAAGAGTACATTTTATTAAATTTTTCAATCATTTTTTTTAATGATGGCAGTTGAGCCTAAATAATAAATGAGGATAGCTTTATATTTGTGGGGTTAAAATGTTTGCAAATACTGAATTTTCTCTGAGCTTAATTTTTCTTATCTTGTCATCAAGCTGCCAAGCATGCACTATTTAAAATCTAATATCCACCTGTTCACCAGCTGGGCTTGAAATTAGAGCAAGTCAACAAGAATAAACCAGCAAATTTAAGGGTGTCAGGCAAAATTTGGTAGGTACAGCCCCCTTTGGCTGATTATTATTTTACAACATTGATCCAGGTTGCATGGTGATTCTAGCATGGAAATAAGTTATTTTCTGCACAATTAAAGAATGATCATGTCAATAGTGAGTGGCCCTTCATGCATTTAGACAAATATTTCCAAAATACAAAAATGTAGTAAAATAAGTACAAAGAAATTATACTGTTTTGAAATCTATTAGGTACTGAAAAGTAGCGATTTTGAATAAAAGATGAGAAGTGCAGTAAAATCCAATAAAATTTTCTGTTTTGCTGAACCCCCTAGCCAGTAGAACTTGATGCTAATTTCAAGCGATGCACTGGTGTGCAAAAAACAAAACAGCTTTAACAGGCAGACTGTATGGCCCATTTACACCAGGACTTCTTATCCCTGGATAAATAAAGTTTACTTGAGAAAAACAGTGGTCTGACATTCACAATGCTTCCGAGGAGCAGTATTTTTTCCAAAACAAAAGCAAACCCTCTAATTTTATCCAGTTAACTTTATCACCATACACATGATTGCATGCACTGCGGTGTATCATGGGATGAAATAGATTCCTCCATTTTGTGCATGCATATACTGTTTGTTAATAAACATGACATTTTCAAGGAAGACTTAAATGATACATTTATTGCCATCTGTCATAGTTGCATTAACACAAAAGCACTGACTGTTTGAGCTCATCCTGTTCAAACCCCATGACAAAATTATTCAGAATAGTGGATAACTTCCTGATTCTAGAATTAACCCTCAAACACACTTGGGATTAAAGACAGAATATACTTCTCAGAAAGGTGTGTGTAACTGAGGTTTATAAACAAACATCAAATTAATACTGCACTTTGATATAGCATACTTAAAACTAGATTTAATTTGAATTATGATAAAACATTCCCATGTGTGGCAAGAGTGTATCTGTCTTGTTCATTATGATGTGTCATTTTTTTACTACCTAGTTCCTGCATGAGCTAGATGGAAGCTCTTAATGTTTTAATATGTGTGGTCTCATTAATGAAAATTACATCCGTTCTAGAATATCACAGACTTGAAACCCTTATAAATATTAAGGCAACCACAGTAGGTCAGACAGTACACTTCTCATTACAGAGAACACAATAGGTCATTGTGAAAGATGTTACACGTTCACCATGTATAAGTACCACAGTAATATTATGTAAAAAGGCCCAAGATGGTAATGTTATAAATACCACATATTATATTCCCAGGCATAAACAGAATATACTGTATTCATAAATTGCCCAAAATATCTGAAGAGATCTAGACAAAACCCAGACTGACCCCCTGTCTTTCCTCCTTCACCCATTTAAGCCTTTTTCCCTTCAAACTGAACTGAGACCATACCAGCAGCTGAAGTGTAGCACATATAATAGGTACATAAACAAGCATGTGAAACACCCCTGTACGATACAATGATTTTTCTTCGTCTGCCCATCTTCCCATGTTAACCTTCATGGAACCGCCATTTGATGCTGACTGGAAGACATCATGTCCTGCAAACAACAGGATAGAGCTTTACTTAAACACTTATAAAAAATTTCAAGATAAAATTATGATAAAAGTCTCAACATTATAATGAAGCATCACACATAATTTACCTGACTTCTATAGTGAATGCAAATTTTATATGACATCTATGGTTTTAACCTAGCAACTTATATTCTACCTATATTATGGTGGTACTTATATTTATGGACTTCTCTGGAAACAAAACCTGAACTGCTATTTCCAATGCAGAACTTAAAAGTCAGGGTGTGACATGTAATAACAAGTGACCCATGGGTCATGACGCTCAGCTGACTGGGAAGAGATTCGCAAAAGGAAATTTTATCATCAGAATGGTAGTATATACCCATTCAACTGAAGCATCAAACAGATTAACCAACAGGCCAAGATTTAGTCTGTATTTATATATTTCAAAAATAGAGAAAAATGTGTAAACTTTTAAAACTAGAATACGGGTAACCGACAAGTGACTACATGTATCTGCCAAAATCAGATAGTGAGGCATGGATTGAGTGGCAAGGGGAAATAGAGTGAGGTATGTTGCATATTAGCATGGATGTCTGCAGCCTAAATGTGTATGTAGGTTGTGCCACCTACCACAAATCCAGAAAGCTGTCCAAGTTGTATACACCTGCAAAATTTTAGGCAGAAAAGTCAAACCACTACATGTATATGAGCGATTTTTGCCCATGGCAGACAAACAGACAAACACTGTGCAAAAATCTTTGCAGGTAACCCCTCCAGTTTTGTGTATGATAAAGACTTATGTGAGATCTAAACACATGCACAATTTTGGCCCAATCGGTCAAATGGTTCCTGAGATTTGAGCTTGGATGTGTGCAGTGTTAACTAGAATGTAGGTGGCGCCACCTGTCATAAAATCAAGAAAGCTGTCCACGATGTATAAACCTGCAAAATTTTAGGCAGTTATGTCGAACCACTACAGAGAAATGAGTGATTTTAGGCCACGGCAGACTAACAGACAGACGCTGTGCAAACATTGTTACAGGTGGCGCCACCATTTTTTGTGTATATTACAGAGCTATCAAAGGGCTACATTTGTATAAATTTTATTTCCTGATCGGTCAAACGGTTCCCAAGATATAAGCTTGGATGTCATCAGTGTGAACGTGAACGTAGGTGGCGCCACCTGTCATAAAATCAAGAAAGCTATCCTGGATGTATACGCATGACGAATTTCAGGTGAATTAGTCAATTCACTGCAGAGATATGAGTGATTTTAACCCAAGGCAGATGAACAGATGGACACTGTGCAAACATGGTTACAGGTGGCGCCACCATTTTTTGTGTATGTTATAAAGCAATCCAAGGGCTACATTTGTATCAATTTTATTTCCTGATCGGTCAAACGGTTCCCGAGATATGAGGGTTTATGAGTGGAAACAGACCCACAAATGGACACTGGATAGAGAGGAAAGGTCAGAGGTCAACGCAAATTGGTTAGGCACCAGTTCACATGTGACCCGATAATAGGTGTAAGTTTGGGAAAAATTGGTCCATTAGTCTCCGAGGAGATCTCTGGAAACGAACGCCGCCGCGGTGGAGGAACTCGGTCAAAAACATAGTATCAGCAAAACTTCGTTTTGGCGGATACAAAAATACAGGTGGCTCCACCAGTCTGCAGAAACTAATAAGAACACTTAATGGTCAATATCCATGCAAAAAATCATGGTGATCTCTGCATTAGTTGTTCAGATACTTCAGTTTTTGTATGAAATTGTCCATTATTCTGAGGGATACTTCGGAGTCCTATAGCTTGAAGGATATGGGTAACAGAGACCTAATTTCAAGTTTCCACAGGCACCTTTCATGGGCCTCCTTGCATGACAAGAATGAAGATTCTAGGTCCAGTTGTTGCGATTTGTACCCTGTTGACAGATAACCACATCTTTAAAGGTCTCAAAATAAAAGAAAAAAATTCGTAAAAATTTGAAAAAAAATAGAGGTGGCACACCCAGTCTGTAGAAACTGATGGAACAGCTCATGATCAATATGTATGCCGAAAATCATGACCATCAGTGTTGTAGTTATTGAAATACTGCAGTTTTTGTATCAAATTTTCCATTATTCTGGGGGGGGGGGGGGTATTTTGGACCCATACAGCTTAAAGAATATGGGTAACAGAGACCTAATTTCAAGTTTCCATGGAGACTTTTCATGGGTCTCCCTGTGTGTCAAGAATGAAGATTCTTGGTCCAGTTTTTATGATTTGTGCCCTGTTAACAGATGTTCATATCTTTAAAGGTCTCAAAAATACAGAAAAATTTCGTAAAAAAAAACGAACAAATACAGGTGGTGCCACCAGTCTGCAGAAACTTATGAAACACTCCATGATCAATATCCATGCAAACAATTATGGTTATCTCTGCATTAGTTGTTCAGATACTTTAGCTTTTGTATCAAATTTTCCATTATTCTGAGCTGTACTTTGGAGTGCCATAGCTCAAAGGATATGGGTAACAGAGACCAAATTTCAGGTTTCCATGGAGACTTATCATGGGTCTCCCTGTGTGTCAAGAACGAAGATTCTAGGTCCAGTCGTTACGATTTGTACCCTGTTGACAGATAACTACATCCTTAAAGGTCTCAAAAATGGAGAAAACAATTCGTGAACATTGAAAAATACAGGTGGCGCCACCAGTCTGCACAAACTGATGAAACATCTCATGATCAATATGTATGTCGAAAATCATGACCATCAGTGATGTAGTTAATGAGATATTGAAGTTTTTGTATGAAATTTTTGACTATTCTGGGGGGTAATTTTGGGCCCCATAGCTCGAAGGATATGGGTAACAGAGACCTAATTTCTGGTTTCCATGGAGACTTTTCATAGGTCTCTCAGTGTGTCGAAAATGAAGATTCTAGGTCCAGTCGTTACGATTTGTGCTACGCTAACAGATGACAGCATCCTCAAAGGTCTCAAAAATAGAGGAAAAATCGTAAAAAATCAAACAGTACAGGTGGCGCCACCAGTCTGCAGGAACTGATCGAACATCTCATGATCAATATGTATGCCAAAAATGAAGACCATCAGTGATGTAGTTATTGAAATATTGAAGTTTTTGTATGAAATTTTTTACTATTCTGGGGGACTTTGGGGCCCCATAGCTCGAAGTATATGGGTAACAGAGACCTAATTTCTGGTTTCCAAGGAGATTTTTCATGGACCTCTCAGTGTGTCAAGAATTAAGATTCTAAGTCCAGTCTTTATGATTTGTGCCTTGTTAACAGATGTTCACATTTTTAAAGGTCTCAAAAATAGAGAAAAAAATTCGTAAAAAATCGAAAAATACAGGTGGCGCCACCAGTCTGCAGGAAGTGATGTAACATCTCATGATCAATATGTATGCCAAAAATCATGACCATCAGTCAAGTAGTTAATGAGATATTGAAGTTTTTGTATGAAATTTTTTACTTTTCTGGGGGGTACTTTGGGGCCACATAGGTCGAAGGATATGGGTAACAGAGACCTAATTTCTGGTTTCCAAGGAGATTTTTTATGGACCTCTCAGAATCCAAAGTTACAAGGTTCTAGATCCAGCGGTTACGATTTGTGCCTGGTTAACGGACGGACAGACGGACGACGGACAAAGAGTGATCGCTATAGCTCAGATGACTTTCAGTCAGCTGAGCTAAAAATGTGACTTCTGTTTGGAAATTTACAGTAATGCATATTGAACCAGTTGAGAGTTCCCTAATTTTTAAGCTTTATATGCAACCCCCCCCCCCAACACACATACACACACAAAAGCTGATGATAAATGACTTTTACAGCTCAACATACATTCAATAGATATCTTAACCATCCTATAATAACTTAGCTAAAATACTTGCAATACTGAACTGCCTTTTCCTCACATTCTTAGTTACCATATTTATTAAGACAAGACAAAGACCTAATCTTAAGGAGCTAGTATCTACAATTTATGCTGACCTGTTTGAATTGACAACAGCCAAGTGCCAATGAGAGGAGCTAATGTCTGTCCTGGTTTAGACAAAAGGGCCGCAGTACCAAACATGAGCGCAGACACAGCCTCCTTGCGATGGTGAATCACATAGTCCTCATCCACCAAGTCACTGATCACCAAGTTGAGCAGCTTACATGTGCCTTCAGTGAATACACGGTTACTGAAATGGTGAAAGGTTAAAGATGAAATAATTCAGGTTCAACCACAAAGTCCTCGTCCATTAAATCACTGATTATCAATTTGAGCAGCTTACATGTGCCTTCCATGAATACTCTGTGACTGAAATGGTGAGATGTTAAACATTATTCATGCAATATGATCATGTTCAATTCTGTGAACTTTGCTGGAAAACAAAACCTATGAATTATAGAATAAAATAACCTTTGTTTAAAGTATACATTTCATGTCTTATTGTATTACTAAGATTTACGACATAAAACTTGAGGGGACCCATTTTAAAATTATTTCTTATAAAAGTGTTCTTCACAAACAAAACAAAATCCAAAAAAGCTTTCTTAATCATGTTATTTTAGTGCTGAAATAACATGTAAGGTAGGTAGGCAGACAAGAATTTACAGGTGTGCTTACCTGGCAATGAAGAGACACAGGATCCAGGTATGGTTTGGTCCAACAAACAACATGAATACACTGAGGAACAACTTGACTATAAACAGCCCCCTGATGACAGAGTAAACTCCATATTGTCGACACAGACTCAGGAAGTACAAGTTGTTGACATGAGGTGCAATGAATGATAGGCCTGGAAATAGATAACATACTGGGTTTAAAAGGGCTGTGCAATGATATATTATCTCATGATACAATATATATTGTAATACTTTGCTCACCATACAAACTACAATATGATACATAAATATTATAATCATGGTATGTTACAAATTAGATTCAAAGACAAATTTCCCATTGTAAATGGATCAGTAAATACAAAGCTTACTCTCATAAAGTTTATTTTAAAAGCATAATAAAAAGGGGTACCTGAAAGTATGTCTTAATTATGGTAAAAACACGATTGCATCTCCGCGCCATCTTGGGTTCATATACATAAACACATAACATTTGAGTAAGGCATTAAAACTGGATAATTCTTTTGTTTATTCTTGTACATCAGAAAGGATTGCCAATGGGAAAATATATCGTTTCACTGCATTGAGCTGAAATATGATTAAAACTCATGAAATTCCCAACAACAATATGTAACGTTTCACTGTGTTGAGCTGACATATAAATAAAACTAATGTTTCATTGAAAGGATAGATCTATATCTTTAACTTCTAAAATTACAGCTTTTGAATACTAAATGGCACTGAGAAGCAAAAGCAGTAGTTACCATAAATAACAATAATCATGTACAAATGTGCCCTACTAATTTCCAAATGATTTAACCAATCTGATGCCATTCAACTTGTCTAACTAATGATGTTTCTCTTCTGAAGCCTGACATGGGACTGAGAGACCTTGTCTTCTATCAGGCTTTGCTTTCTATTGGGTAATCAAATTAATACCATCAAGATATCAATACAGGGGCATCTAATGATACCAATATGATATCTGATTTTGTATTGCAATGTATCAGTACAGTGGTGATTCATTACCATCCTAGGGTTAACAAACCATCATAAACAAGGAGGATTTTTCTCAATTCTCATTCATCTTATCCCTTTACACCATGCATAAATTTCCAATTTCAAAACTGATAATTTACCCACATACTGTAAATTACATTATAATTTGTCTCATTGGTGAACTTTCACTTTCAACATATATCCTTACAAGATTATCTTAGGCTGATGACATTCACATTACATCAATGAACTTAAAAGATTTCTGGATTTTTCCAAACCCTTAATGTTCACACATTATGAAAATAAGTTTACATGGTTAAATTGATAAATTCATTCTTATCCATAAGTCAGAGCCATAAACAGGCCAAGGCCTGAACTTCAACAACTATGTTTCAAAATGATTTAAAACCTAAGATAAAAAGTCAGCTTTTAAAATTGTGCAGTAAAAAACAGTCTACACATCAGTAATGAGGATGACACAGGACATACTCAAACATGTATAAGATGCCCTTACCTAGCAATGCTGATGCTACAGCAGATGATACAGAATCCCCTAACAGGTTCTCCAGGAACAATGGGAAAAAATTACTGTTAAAGTGACAATGGAAGACCTGAAACAACACAGCGTGACTGTTACAAATCTTTTTATATATTTTAATGAACATTTGGTTAAGTGCATAAGCACAAATTACACTAGTATATAGCTCGGAAATATTCATCTTGGCATAAATAATTTTATCTCAGGATGTACAGAAGCTTCCATTCACACTGCTCAAGGAAGAAACAGCATTTGTTTAAAGAGCAAATTAAGTCAAGTTAAATTTTATTCGCGTTATGTGTGTACAGTTATCAATTCCTTTGGAAGTTTTTTATTCAACCGTTTTGCACATTGCTGAACCATTTTATAAACAAGTGACCCATGGGTCATGACGCTCAGCTGACTGGGAAGAGATTCACAAAAGGAAATTTTATCATCAGAATGGTAGATACCCATTCAACTGAAGCATCAAACAGATTAACCCACAGGCCAAGATTAAGTCTGTATTTATATATCTGATAAATAGAGAAAAAATGTGTAAACTTTAAAAACTAAATACGGGTAGCCCACAAGTGACTACGTGTTTCTGCCAAAATCAGAGTGAAGTGAGGCATGGATTGAGTGGCAAGGGGAAACAGAGTGAGGTATGTTGCATATTAGCATGGATGTCTGCAGCCTAAAAGTGTATGTAGGTTGTGCAACCTACCACAAATCCAGAAAGCTGTCCAAGTTGTATACATATGCAAAATTTAAGGCAGAAAAGTCAAACCACTACATGGATATGAGTGATTTTAGCCCACGGCAGACAAACAGACAGACGCTGTGCAAAAATGGTTGCAGTTTTGTGTATGATAAAGACCTATGTGAGATCTAAACACAAGCACAATTTTGGCCCAATCGGTCAAATGGTTCCTGAGATATTAGCTTGGATGTGTGCAGCGTTAACTAGAATGTAGGTGGCGCCACCTGTCATAAAATCAAGAAAGCTATCCAGGTTGTATAAACCTGCAAAATTTAAGGCAGTTATGTCAAACCACTACAGAGAAATGAGTGATTTTAGGCCACGGCAGACCAACAGACAGACGCTGTGCAAAATGTGCAAAAATGGTTGCAGGTGGCCCCTCCAGTTTTGTGTATGATAAAGACCTATGTGAGATCTATACACATGCAAAATTTTGGCCCAATTGTTCAAACGGTTCCCTAGATATGAGCTTGGATGTCTGCAGCATAAACTAGAATAAAGGTGGCGCCACCTGTCATAAAATCAAGAAAGCTATCCAGGATGCATAAAACTGCAAAATTTTAGGCAGATATGTCAAACCACTGCCAAGATGTGAGTGACTTTATTGCACGGCAGACAAACAGACAGACGCTGTGCAAAAATGGTTGCAGGTGGTGCCACCAGTTTTGTGTATGATAAATAGCTATGTTAGATCTATATACATGCAAAATTTTGGCCCGATCGGTCAAATGGTTCCCGAAATATGAGCTTGGATGTCATCAGCGTGAATGAGAATGTAGGTGGCGCCACCTGTCATAAAATCAAGAAAGCTATCCAGGATGTATAAAACTGCAAAATTTTAGGCAGATATGTCAAACCACTGCCGAGATATGAGTGACATTATTGCACGGCAGACAAACAGACAGACGCTGTGCAAAAATGGTTGCAGGTAGCGCCACCAGTTTAGCGTATGATAAAGAGCTATGTTAGATCTATATACATGCAAAATTTTGGCCCGATCGGTCAAACGGTTCCCGAAATATGAGCTTGGATGTCATCAGCGTGAATGAGAATGTAGGTGGCGCCACCTGTCATAAAATCAAGAAAGCTATCCAGGATGTATACGCATGCCGAATTTCAGGTGAATTAGTCAATTCACTGCAGAGATATGAGTGATTTTAACCAAAGGCAGATGAACAGATGGACACTGTGCAAACATGGTTACAGGTGGCGCCACCATTTTTTGTGTATGTTATAGAGCTATCCAAGGGCTACATTAGTATAAATTTTATTTCCTGATCAGTCAAATGGTTCCCGAGATATGAGCTTGGAAAGCTGATAAAATCAAGTCCCAGAGGAGCTCTCTGGAAACGAATGCGGCAATGGCGGAGGAACCCGGTCAAAAACATAGTATCCAAAAAACTTCGTTTTGGCGGGTACAAAAATACAGGTGGCTCCACCAGTCTGCAGAAACTAATAAAAACACTTACAAACATCAATATCCATGCAAAGAATCATGGTGATCTCCCCATTAGTTGTTCAGATACTTCAGCTTTTGTATCAAATTGTCCATTATTCTGAGGGATACTTCGGAGTCCTATAGCTTGAAGGATATGGGTAACAGAGACCTTATTTTAAGTTTCCACAGGCACTTTTCATGGGCCTTCTTGCATGACAAGAATGAAGATTCTAGGTCCAGTTGTTGCAATTTGTACCCTGTTGACAGATAACCACATCTTTAAAGGTATCAAAAAAAGAGAAAAAAAATCGTAAAAATTTGAAAAAAATAGAGGTGGCGCACCCAGTCTGCAGAAACTGATGGAACAGGTCATGATCAATATGTATGCCGAAAATCATGACCATCAGTGTTGTAGTTATTGAGATACTGCAGTTTTTGTATCAAATTTTCCATTATTCTGGGGGGTAATTTGGAGCCATACAGCTTAAAGAATATGGGTAACAGAGACCTAATTTCAGGTTTCTATGGAGACTTTTCATGGGTCTCCCTGTGTGTCAAGAATGAAGATTCTAGGTCCAGTTTTAATGATTTGTGCCCTGTTAACAGATGTTCATAACTTTAAAGGTCTCAAAAATAGAGAAAAAATTCGTAAAAAAACCCGAACAAATACAGGTGGTGCCACCAGTCTGCAGAAACTGATGAAACACTCCATGATCAATATCCATGAAAACAATTATGGTGATCTCTGCATTAGTTGTTCAGATACTTCAGCTTTTGTATCAAATTTTCCATTATTCTGAGCTGTACTTTGGAGTGCCATAGCTCAAAGGATATGGGTAACAGAGACCTAATTTCAGGTGTCCATGGAGACTTATTATGGGTCTACCTGTGTGTCAACAATGAAGATTCTAGGTCCAGTCCTTACGATTTGTACCCTGTTGACAGATAACTACATCCTGAAAGGTCTCGAAAATAGAGAAAAAAAAAATTGTGAAAATTTGAAAAAATACAGGTGGCACCACCAGTCTGCAGGTACTGATGAAACACCTCTTGATCAATATGTATGCCAAAAATCATGACCATCAGTGTTGTAGTTATTGAGATGTTGCAGTTTGTTTTTATCAAATTTTCCATTATTCTGGGGGGTTATTGGGAGCCCCCCATAGCTCAAAGGATATGGGTAACAGAGACCTTTTGTGATTTGATTTGTGCCCTGTTAACAGATGTTCATAACTTTAAAGGTCTCAAAAATAGAGAAAAAATTCGTAAACAAGGGGCCTATGGGTCACGACGCTCAGCTGTTATATATGATAAAAAAATATTATTTAGAAATGAGGCACATGCTGGTTTTGTGTGGTAATAAATATAAGCTGTATTATGAGTTGTTGTTGTTTAGCTTATGTATGATTTTGATAGTACCTTTGGAGACAGGTAAGAGGATTGATTTCATTTGTTTTATTAACAAATGGATTACTATTGTCACACAGATTTTGACTTGGCCATATAACTTATTTAAGCAGAACATATAATATAAGAGTTTAACTATTTATTAAAAAAAATTACAAATATTGTCCCAAATATAATTTTTATAAAAAATAATAAGAGAATCATATGATTTTTTTAAATGAAATATAACTGATATGATTATTAAAATAATATTAAAGAATATATTCATGAATGCATTCATGAATACATTTTGAAAGTATTTGCACGAGTATTCATATACTTTCATTTTTACCTAAATTCCTATTCTTTATGCAAGAAATTTTATAATGGAGTACATAATCATATTCGTATTTAAATACAATTACAAAGTATTTGCACCATGTCTGGTATTTATTCAGTTTCACCAACCAATTATGTTGAGAATCTAGAATATACAAAATTCACACATTTAAATAATGATCATAAGTACCTGGTTTTATGGCTTTTATTTATATTAAAAAATAACTGTAAAAAATTCATTTTGGACTAATTTCACATCAATGTACACACTAGACATAGTAGGAATCTAGATTAATATTATCAACTGCATCTTTGTCTATCATTAATTTCCTTCATATGATCCCTAATGATTAATAATGAATAATATGATTTACTTCTTTATCATTAAAATTGAACTGAAAAATGCCATAGGTGACTGCATGGTGTTATTTGGAATATGTGACATTTTACCCATCGATACAAGATTCTTATATCATCAGTAACTGCAAGTTAATTTCCTGTTATTATAAACTAACAAATTCCTTTTCTATTTTTCTTTAATTTGATATTAAAAACCAATAAAAATTTATTAATTTATTGTTTATTGTTATGTTGTTGGTTAAAACTACTAGATGAGTTGGGTTGGACACCTGGATCAACTGTGGTTGGCCATAAGCTGCCTGGATGCCTCGCCTCAAGCGTGCATAATTTGATGAAAGGTCAACAAGGTCAACATACAGGTGACTCAAGAGGGGCTGGAGAGAGCCAAAGTCTGACAGGGTCTCATAAAAAACATTAATAAAAGCTACAATTTTTGGCCAATTTCTTTCAGCTTTCTACACTAAAAAGCTGAAATCCTAATGTGTGCATGATATGAAAATTATATCAACAGTGCTCACAGGACACAAACGTGCCATGGTCACGGTTGGGCAAAATTTAAGGTACTAATTTTATATTTATACTAATAACTTATAAAATTTGAAAAATTCAGAACTAATTTTGGGTATTCAATTGAATCTTGATTAAAAAATGTTACATCCCTGACAAAAAAATCTCTAGCTTCAGCAATGCCCTTGTTAAGGGAGTAAATATATTTCTTGATTTTTTACAAAGTGCATTATGTTTGGGCCCATAACTTAAAACAATTACGCAATACTGACATCATTCTGGCATGTGCATAGAGAATGAAAAATATGTATATTATTTATGATTAAAGTCAGATCAGTGGTTTTGATATTAGGCAGTCTTGAAGTGTAACAATGGGTTTTTAATGGAAAATGAAGTTTTTCATTAATATCTCGAAGGTATTAAGTCCTAGTGACCAAATTCTTGGCATGGTAGGGGATTTTGGAGACATCTAACTGTATGCCGAATTTAAGGAACTAAGAGCTGAAGCTGGGGAGCTGAGCTCTTGCAAACTGCATAACACTAGCTTAATGTAAACAATATGTTACATGGTGCTTGAAAACTTATTAAAATCTACAGTTTTTAATCAACTGGTTTCAAATTTTTGGTGTTAACAGTTGAAATGCTAACAAAAACATGCTGTGAAAATTAAATCCACAGCAGTTACAGGAAAAAAACGTGCCATGGTCAAAGTTGGGCTAAATTTAAGGTACCAATTTTTTATTTTTATTAATATTTTAGAAAATTTAAAAGATTTTCATCTAATTTTGGGTTTACAATTTAATTTTGATTAATTAAAGTTATATTACTGGAAAAAAGGTCAATAACATTTTTTGTGTTAAGTGATCAAATATCTTTCCTGATTTTTTACAAAATGCATTATGTTTGGGCCCAGAACTTTTTTAAATTAAATAATACAGACATAATTTCTTGCATGTACATAGGAACTATATAGAGGAATATTTATGGTAAATATGAGGAAAAACAGATGAGTGGTTTTGATATTAGGCAGTCCTGAAGTGTGAAAATAGGTTTTTAATAAAAAATTGAGGTTTTTCCTTAATTTCTCAAAGGAACGAAGTTGCAAAGACCCAGTTTTCGGCTTGGTAGGAGATCTTGGGGACATCTAACATTATGCCGAATTTTGGATTCCTAGGTCTTACGGTTTCAAAACGTGCCACATCTACGGACGGACGGACGGACGGACAGACGGACGGACGACGGACAATGGACCACGACTATAGCTCAGATGACTAATAGTCAGCTGAGCTAAAAAACCCGAACAAATACAGGTGGTGCCACCAGTCTGCAGAAACTGATGAAACACTTCATGATCAATATCCATGAAAACAATTATGGTGATCTCTGCATTAGTTGTTCAGATACTTCAGCTTTTGTATCAAATTTTCCATTATTCTGAGCTGTACTTTGGAGTGCCATAGCTCAAAGGATATGGGTAACAGAGACCTAATTTCAGGTTTCCATGCAGACTTTTTATGGACCTCTCAGTGTGTCAAGAATGAAGATTCTAGGTCCAGTCTTTATGATTTGTGCCCTGTTAACAGCTGTTCACATTTTTAAATTCGTAAAAAATCGAAAAATTCAGGTGGCGCCACCAGTCTGCAGGAAGTGATGGAACATCTCATGATCAATAAGTATGCCAAAAATCATGACCATCAGTCAAGTAGTTAATGAGATATTGAAGTTTTGTATGAAATTTTTGACTTTTCTGGGGGGTACTTTGGGGCCCCATAGCTCAAAGGATATGGGTAACAGAGATCTAATTTATGGTTTCCCCGGAGACTTTTAATAGGTTTCTCAGTGTGTCGAGAATGAAGATTCTAGGTCCAGCGGTTACGATTTGTGCCACGTTAACAGATGACAGCATCTTTAAACGTCTCAAAAATAGAGGAAAAAATTGTAAAAAAATCGAAAAATACAGGTGGCGCCACCAGTCTGCAGGAACTTATGGAACATCTCATGATCAATATGTATGCCAAAAATCATGACAATCAGTGTTGTAGTTATTGAGATATTGAAGTTTTTGTATGAAATTTTTTTCTATTCTGGGGGGTACTTTGGGGCCCCATAGCTCAAAGGATATGGGTAACAGAGACCTAATTTCTGGTTTCCAAGGAGATTTTTCATGGACCTCTCAGTGTATCAAGAATTAAGATTCTAGGTCTAGGCTTTACGATTTGTGCCTTGTTAACAGATGTTCACATTTTTAAAGGTCTCAAAATAGAGAAAAAAATTTGTAAAAAATCGAAAAATACAGGTGGCGCCACCAGTCTGCAGGAAGTGATGGAACATCTCATGATCAATATGTATGCAAAAAATCATGACCATCAGTCAAGTAGTTAATGAGATATTGAAGTTTTTGTATGAAATATTTGACTTTTCTGGGGGGTACTTTGGGGCCCCATAGCTCGAAGGATATGGGTAACAGAGACCTAATTTCTGGTTTCCAAGGAGATTTTTCATGGACCTCTCAGTGTATCAAGAATTTAGATTCTAGGTCTAGGCTTTACGATTTGTGCCTTGTTAACAGATGTTCACATTTTTAAAGGTCTCAAAATAGAGAAAAAAATTTGTAAAAAATCGAAAAATAGAGGTGGTGCCACCAGTCTGCAGGAAGTGATGGAACATCTCATGATCAATATGTATGCCAAAAACCATGACCATCAGTCAAGTAGTTAATGAGATATTGAAGTTTTTGTATGAAATTTTTGACTTTTCTGGGGGGTACTTTGGGGCCCCATAGCTCGAAGGATATGGGTAACAGAGACCTAATTTCTGGTTTCCAAGGAGATTTTTCATGGACCTCTCAGAATCCTAAGTTACAAGGTTCTAGGTTCAGCGGTTACGATTTGTGCCTGGTTAACGGACGGACAGACGGACGACGGACAAAGAGTGATCACTATAGCTCAGATGACTTTCAGTCAGCTGAGCTTAAAACATGATGGGCCCAAGTGATAAATTATGTTTATATAATTGATAAGTGATGTATTCATAAGGGATAAATGATGTATGTATAAGTGATAAATGATGTACATATAAGTGATAAATGATATGTGATAAATTATGTACATATAAGTGATGTATAAGTGATAAATGATGTACATATAAGTGATAAATAACATATGTATAAGTGATAAATGATGTATGTATAAGTGATGTATAAGTTGAAAAATGATGTACATATAAGTGATAAATGATGTATGTATAAATGCATAGGTGATAAATAGTATATGTATTAGTGACAATACGCTCTGAACACAGCGCTTGGCCTCCCCGCCCAGTGACCTTCCACTCACATGCTGTGGGAAATAACAGGATTCTTAAGGTTTGGCAACACCCAATCAGTTTGCGCTGGATAAAGTAAAATCTGATTGGCTCTGCATTTAAAAAAATCTGAAGAACTGGTAGAAGAAATCTGATTGGCTTAGCGCTCATGTAAACAAACATAGCTTTGTGGGGCAAGCTTGAGCGGCACGCAATACAGGAAATATGCAGAGAGTGGGGGATAACTGACCTCAGGCAAGTCAGTATACAGACTGTGTTGAAAGCTGACAATTGCATCGTGTGTATTTCCATGAGTTTAAAAAAGTCTGTGCTGCCAAGCGCTTTCCACAGCAGTGTAAGGTGACCAGTACCTCGAAGAACATCTGTTTGTGCTGGTGATACCTGCAATGTGTTTGGTTATATATAACGCAGGGGGAATTCTACAGAGACAGCACCGTCTGGTAGCCAAACCTGGCCGGCAACAGCGGTTTATTGCAGTGGTTAGTGTAGCGAATAGTTGAGCGTAGCGTAGCTGCTGCTTATAGAGCGTAAAGTGACAAGTGATGTATGTATAAATGATTAGTGACCACTGGAGATAAACACTGATTCTTACCTGAACTAAATTCATCAAAGAAAACCAGACAAAGTTACTTTGCCCTGACAGGTCTTTGATGAATTTTTTCAATGATGCTTTTTCTTGGCTCATATTTGAATTCTGTCTGGATGTGGTGCTGCATCAAAATGAAATGGAAAATTAGAAGTTTAAGAGGCTGAATCACCTATAAAGTATGTTGAATTAACACTAAAAATTGCTTTTTCCCTTTAAAATAAATTGGTTCCTGCCAAAATATTGCATTGTAACTGTTTGCTTACTCCTGTAAACGAGTATTAAAAACAGTGGACAGGGCGCAATCACAGGTGTCAACATGAACACAGTGTTGGGCCATGTGCATTGCGGAGCACAACACGTGTCCATCAGGAGATGTCCTGATTGACTTGGTCAAATTAAAAGTAATACATGTTCCTGCTGGCTGACACATCTCATGTTGAGGCTCACAATCAGACCTCTAGTCACACAGCCTTGTTATGGTAAACAGACACAAGTGGACTGTGTTTACCAACACACACAGCCATATGGGAGGTACTGAGACTAGGTGCTGGGATGGTTTTGCTGGGAAACTTTTGTATAAAGCAAAACTGAACTGATAGTATGAAAGAATAGGCATAAAATTGCTCCTGATTATGTCCCTTTAAAAATAAAAAAAAAAATAAATATAAAAAAATGGCAGACATAATTTGTAAATGATGATTTCTGAAAATATTCAAAACCTGAATTACTTGTTTTCATAATGAATTCAAGTGGTAAGCAGATAAAACAATCTCCCATATCTGCTAAAATTAAAACACACTGGAGTGGTTGGCACAAAGGTAGAATGCATCCCAAAATCAGTTAAGCAGCAGATTTATGTACATACTGTTTGCAGGAAAATTCTGTATCCCAGTAAATATCAAACATTGTTATGAAGATTACAGGTATTCAAAAGTGTTCAAGCTTTTTGCAGAGTATCCTTGAAGTACAGTTTTGTAACATGTTTATAATAGTTTTGAGCTCAATGATATAGAGGACTTTGGGAGAGGTACAGGGAATTATTTTCGTGGGGAATGTCTGTTCTGTAAGTGGGGGTGTGGGTATTAGCACTGTGAGTTTAATTATCACAGGTCTGTTGCTTTTTAAATACTACTGATTTTGAGTATTATCTAAAGATCCTGCACAGTTGTAACTGTAATACAGTGTACTGCTTCATCAATCTGCCACTTCAGACATATACATATAACTTATAAGCATTCATGTACATACAGGAATGGAGCAGTTTTTCATGCATATATGTGCACATAATTCTGATGAAACTTTGCACTGAACATGTCTAGGTGGTTTTTATTTGAAAAACTTTGTCCGTTTATAAATATCCTCTTTGTTAAACCTTAATTATACTCATAATATCCACAAAATTAGTAAAGCTCATTTTAACTCAGAGCTTTAACATAAACAAGATACCAATACTAGCGCTGCTGGTAATAATGAAATATACAAATAAACATACCTGATCTCTGTGAGATCTTCATGCTTTTTGAAGACACAATAACTCTGTAGTGAATTTGTGCTGAAGAAAAAACCTATCACAGACACAAGCGTCAATGTTCCACAAAATGCTTGAAATGGAAATAAGTTCTCTCTGTGCCATATCGCATAGGACATGAACACAGACAGAGAACCTACGGCACTGAATAAAGAACAGTAAGAATTGAGCCGAGTCCTGACCTCGGCACTCACAGCTAGATCAGCCAAGAGAGCCGAGTGATGTAGGTCTATCATAGTCAAAAAGCTGTCATAAAGGCACAGACACACAACAAACTGAATGGAAGGATGGCCCCACGAGAACCAAAAGGCAAGAAATGATAACCCAAACAAAGGGCCGTTCCACGATATCGCTTTAAGTCTCTTCAGTATGATGTTACTGCTTTCCACCTTCTGTGTCAGGTATTTCTTGTCGCTCAGCCAACCAAACAATGGGTCATTGAACGAGTTCCAGAACAAAAACACAGTCTCCCCGACCCAGAATGACACCTTGTCGATTTTATAAACCGACACAAAGAGTTCAACGTGATAAAGCAGGAAGACATTGTGTAGTATCGCACTAAACAGAGCCAAGGACCCATAAGAGATGCCCAGCTTCTTGTCAATGTGTGACTGCTTCATTGTCAGATCTGTATTTCCTTCTGTATTTTCTTCTGTATTATCTGATGACATCCAACCAAGCATTCAGCTTGACAGGGAGGTTTGCTGTCGCATGTCAAGCTGTACAGGCATATTTGGCATTTCTGAAAAGAAATTAATTTTCAGTCAAATAAACCTCAAATATCATAGGGAGCATTTTAAATAACTGTACCTGTATGGCAGTTATGAGTTGTGTTATAGTCATCAGTTCCAGAATTAGGACCAGGGACCTGCCACATGTACTGAAACTTATCCACCAGAAACTATCACTGTATTGGCATCAGACTTTTTAAAGCATGCACTTCTCAGTATTTAAGAGTCCATTCTAATTACACTAAAATGGAATAAGATTTTTAACATGGATTAAGTAATATTATTAAAGTGTGGCATTTTCTAATCACCTACAATAAAGAAATAAACAAGATCCTGAATCCTTGACACACTTTATTGTCATTATTTTCTTCAGAAATTATGACGTTTTCAGAAGAAAATATTAGGATTTAGTTGTAAAACAATCTACATTTTAAAATAGTGTCAAATAAATCATTCAATAAATCATAAAATAGAATTTTGTAGGAACTGAGGTATATATTAGCACACCCACTGAGTTACAGTAACATTTATTTGGGATGCGACTTTATAGAATCCGGTTTACATTTCATTCAGACCAAGATGAGTCTGAACAGGCTGAAACCGTCTTATCATCAATATAAGACATGAAAGGTTATTCAATAACTAAAACTGAAGTGTATTCAGTCCTGTACATAATATGTGGACTTCATATTATATACTTGCTGTTTTGCTCGCCGTGTTGTGTTCCCTTGTGCACAGATTATACTGACGTCATACCCAACAAAGGAGGTGGTTTTAGCAGGGGTGTGAGAGCTGCAGCCCCCTTTTCATATATTCCTATTGTGTTTTACTGCACCTTCTGCTTTTTAATTTGCTTCATATTCTCATTTACCTTTCCAGAATGCTAGCGGAGGTTTAGGGGCACCAGCCCCCTACTGAAACACATTAATATATGTCCCATTGTTCACCTGGGAGAATCCACCCCTGAAGCAAAGTGACCTCTGGTGGACATTTCCAGGGTTATTCACTCACAATTGTTTAACAGACTTAAATACACTGGCTTTCCTTTGGTTTGCAATTTGCCTTAGTGGCACAGTTGGATACCTAGACGGCTTCTGGGCATGCGGTTGGTGGTTCGAATCCTGTTTCAGTTATCACATCTTTGCATGTTCTCAATGCACTAATGACCCACAGAATTCTCTCATGTTTCAGATTGTATATACAACCAAGGTTATACAACAAAGGTCAAGGAACATGGAAAGTAACACAGAACATGTTCTCACTACAAGAAACTTTATTAATTTTCCACCTTCTCCCATTTAGACTGGATTATATACTTGCTCCTTATTCAGTATACAATCCCTATACATATATGTATAATATAGTATATATATATTGACCCACCTGGGTCAATTTTAACCCCCCCCCCCCCCGATCAACAATTTTTATTTTGATTTTTATCTTTCAAGAAGATAAAATAATACAATTTTGAAAAGATTTCCTAAGTTATGTAGTGCTTTTACCTGTAAAGCAAAAAATTCTGTTTTTATCATGCTTTTCTCTGATCATATTACGTTTTTATAGAAATATACAAAAAAAGGTAAAAAATAAAAAATTGCCCGCCCGCAGTGATTTCTGAAAAAACGTGCCTGAGAACCATACATTTTTTCTTTTGCCTTAAGAAATTATGCTTATTTTCTTCTTCTTCCTCTTCCAACATAATGCAGACCTTTCCTTATACAACTTATATACAAATGATAAGATATTGATATTTTATTTATACTAGGGTATAGTAGAAGCCTATGAGACATTGAACCCACATTTTTTTAAAACGAACATGTGGGTTCAATAACTGGTTTTGCCCCCTGAAGTCCAGCCCCATATAATGCACCGGCACACCTATACCTCTGTATAAGTACACGTCAAGAACTGTAAACAGGGTTCAATTGAGTACACAGCGGTTTCATTTATTATCGCTCAATTACTTTCATCAGGTTAACCGTTTTAAAACTATGATTAGTTGGCTGACTGAAATTCTAGTTACTTTAAAGGATAAATAAACCGCAGTGACATAATGATAAAATCTTACCAAAATATATTTTGAAGACAGCTTAAAACAGTTAGCCTAAAGAGTAACAGTTGACGTTTCCATATTGTTTATCACAGCTGTCACGGAAGCGAGCCAGATAGAACGCCCTGTTACCAAAACGGCACACATCCTTGAAGAGGTGTATTGCGCTGATCATCAAGAATGACAAATGTAGACCTACACTTAGAATGAAGCTGATAAAGGTAATTAGCCCATATAAATTTAAAACTGTAAACTCTTTAAACGAGCTTAAGTTAAAGTACTCAGTATCGTCAAGCTGCCTTGTTTAAATTTAAAGCTTTGTGATTTTCGAATATATATATATATATATATATATATATATATATATATATATATATATATATATACACACACACACATGTATATTATATATATATATATATGTATGTGTGTGTGTGTGTGTGTGTGTGTATGCGTGGAGAATCCTGGGAAATATAGTTGTATGGGAACCCGATCACTATACCATACTGAAAGGATTCTAAATGTCTTAATTCATATTAGTCCAGTTTGACCTTAGGTGTTACATCGGGTATGATTAAGATTCTTTTTTCTTAAAAAAAAAATGGTTGTCCAGGACCTATAGGCCTATATTTTGATAATCAGACTAATGCTACTGTGATACATCCTGGAGAAAACTTAATAATAATAATAAATATAATAATAATAATGTTAAAGACTTTATCTAGTTTAAATGGATTGAACAACTAGTTATAATAACTAATACGAGGCACCCTCGATGGCTCGGATTTTGGCCCTCGGTAGTCGATAAGGGTGGAGGAAACCGGAGGACCCGGAGAAAACCACCGACCTCGGACGTTACAATGATAATAATATGTTATTTTGAAAAGCGTCAAACCCACGCTGATGTGCTAAATCGCTATTACAAACAAGCAATTGCATATAAAATGACTTACTATGAAAAAAATATTCATTAAAATTAAAGATGCAGACTAAAATTGAGATGTAGGCTAACTTAGGCTAGATAAGAAATGCAAATAATTCATGCAGTAATACACTATGATATGACAGTAAATCGATGAAAGACATTAAACCAATAAAAGTAGTTAAAAGCATGGAATGGAAATAAAAATCTGCACAATCTGCAAAATCACAGGCCATCAAAATATTGCACAAATAAGTATAACTTGAGCATTTTCTAAAAGTGGCTATAGAAGCCGGTAAAATGCAAAGTTTAACAAGCGACTTTAACATATAAATTATATTACCATGAGGAATCCTTTTTAACGATGATATTTTGCATGTTATAAACGTATAGATGCGCATTTTCACCATACAGACATCTGCATGTTACAAACGATTGAATGTTTGGGCTTTCAAGTTAATATCCAAATTTGAATAAATATAAATATTATGGTCGGCCAGACGGCCAAACATGAAACCTCAACCTCTGAAGTGTGACGTACTATACGTTATGCAAAGACATTTAAAATTTAAGAGAACAGTAGCTGAGAAACAGAAAATCCTCACATTTTTTGGGTAAGGTGTCTAAAAATGTCCTCCTAACAATCCATATTAAAACATTTTCTCAATATGGGAGGACACCCTCTTCCATACTGACCCCGTGAACCTGGAATGAACTTTCCAAATAAACCCGGCTGTAGATTTTATACATATAGATGGAATAAAAAATCCAATATATATATTTTTCATAGGCTAAAATATTTTACGTATATAATTATAATTAATATATATATGTATATATATATAAATTATTGAATGTATATATATATATATATATATATATATATATATATATATATATTGCTTAATACCAATCAACCAACTAAATGTATACCTAAACCTTCAATTAAGTGTCGGTACCATGTATCGATAAACTGTATATAGGAAATTATGAGTCAAGCTGATTCATAATCTGGTGCACATATAGTTAAAGCTTAGAGAAAACGAAACTGTGTTATATATGTCCATCTATCCAGAATGGGGGAGGTGTAGTTAAGGGGTATATACATGCATTTAAAGGACTAAAAAAAATTTCGCATGAACACCTAATAATTTTTCTCGATGGGATAGCTTTATGTCCTAAAAAAGCCACATCGTCTTAATTCTTTAGGCACGAGTGCCAAATTCGTGGATACACATAAGAGAAAAAGAACGAATAAAACACAACTCCACACACACACACATATATATTCCCAAATTACAAAGCTTTAAATTGAAACAAGGCAGTTTAAAACTGGGCCACCCCAGTGTTTTTTTTTTATTTGGGCCGGTCCAGATTACAATCCTATGCTGGAGAAGTCAGGATAGTAATTGGCTTGGTAATATTTTAACTGAGCCAGCCCAGATTAGAATCCTGTGGATCCTTATATTTACGCCTCGGCTGGCCTAATTATTATGTTATTGTGAATCATAGAGAAACTGATAATAAACCCATAATTTTAACTTGTATCAAATTTTAATTGTTATATTTACTCTCTGTTTATTGCAAACAGAAAATAGCCTTTAAATATGAACCTTACAGTTATAATATACGTAGGAGGTTTATAAATATATATATGACAAGTGATTTTTGCAAACTACAGTCTTCAAATGAAGTTATATGTGATTAATGTAATAGATGTATGTGTATTTAATCAATATGTTTTAAATGAAGTATAACAATTAGTAAAGAGCTGATTTTTAATTTTACTTCAGGTTTACATCAAGTTATCCTTTTATTGTTCATGATATTGTAACAACTTGGTATAAAACATTTTGTGTGCAGTGTAACTTAGTGTAGACAATTCAGTTACAAGTTAATAGTTAAGGTGAGCTTGGTACCTAATTTGAAAAAAAAACTCACCCTGTTTTGTCTTTTAAGCTGAATACCAAGGCAAATATATTTCATGAACCACTCTTAAAATGTTTAGGTTTATCATTTACGTAATCAAAACGCTAAGAATGTTCCTACATTATGGTACAGGTTTATAGAATTTCTTGAAAACTGTTGATTTTATATGGATTAAAAAAAGTTGATTTTAAATATTTAAAATTAATATATATTAAGTGTCCAGGCATTCTATTTTCAATGTGTAAACAGGTGTCAACAATTAATATGCACAAAGAAGTGTCCCCTTTTTATTCTTTTGTTAAAATACAGAAAATTAATATTTTTCTTTTACTATTTATTAAGTTGGATGAGACTGACATCAGTGACGTCCGACTATAACCCAGCCTTCACCTTTTATAACCCTTTGTGGTCTAAGGTTAAATGTGATCACTGAGCTAATACTATGAGGACGATTTTTGCTTTTAGACGCTGTTTTTCATTAACCTATACATTAACTGTAGCCTATCCTTTTCTGCATAATATATCTAGCTTTGAAGGTGGTAAAAAGCTTTTGATATTGTAAAGGTTTTTATTCAGATTGTTGGCTTGGTTATAGATTATAGTGGTTGTAATTTTCAGGGCTTAAAGAATGGATAAATCAACGATAACACAATTATGATGGTATTTGTGATATTATTTGCAATCATCTCTTTTAACTTTTTGATAAAGCTTCCCATATTATATAAACTTTTTATCAATATTCTTACCACTCACAAGTGTTTATGATGTTATAAATGGTGCATCTTGAATAGATTTGGACTCTATGATATAATTCTAGAACTATATTACTAAAACTATCAGCCAGTCAAGGATAGATTAAGATTCTAATCTGGACTTGCCCACTTTAAATTCTGGCCAGACCAGACAGGGGCGGATCCAGGATTTAGGAAAAGGGGGGGGGGGGGGGTTCTAATCCAGGAGGACTAATGAAAACCCTAAAAAAAAGGTCCCCAAGTCTGGAAAGGAGGGGTCCAGGCCGTAAAATTTTGTCCGAAGCCCATAAAAACGTTGCTTCTGATGAAAAGGGGGGGGGGGGTCCGGACCCCCTGGACCCCCCCCCCCCCCATTGGATCCGCTTCTGCCAGATTTCAATCATGAAATCTCTACCACAGGATTTTAATCGGGACCGGTCTAGTTTAAAACTGGGCTGGACCAGATTGCAATTGTAATTTGGACCGGCCCGTATCAAAATTTTGATCTGGGCTAGGCCAGTTTTAAACTGGACCTGATTCTAATCTGGGCCTCGACACATATATAACTTCAGTGTAGTATCTCGGTGTTAAGAACTTAATTAAGATTGATCGGGATCTTTCAAAGCATGATTACATCAGTAGTTTACATGTATGTGTTGCTGCCTTTCTCGAGCTCCGCCCTATATATATAGCTCCCATACGGCGTTACCTTTCTGCTAACGCGTGGTGTTGTCTCATCTGCGCCACAGAAATGTCTCTCCGCGATTACTGTAATTCAATTCTTTCTTGGTTACCTGCTTAATAAATATTTGTATGTATGTATGTATGTATGTACATACATATATATATATATATATATGCGTGTGTTCGTATGTTTATATATATATATATATATAAATTAGTATGTGGGTGATTGTGTGCACGGAAAGTTCATTGCATAATATATAGTGATAAAAATCAAAAGTGTACATGGTAGAATGATTACATTGTGCATTATTATAACTCTCAGTCTATCACTCAACTTTCAGCAATAAACATGCAAACTGTCCTGCACATTATTTCATGACAGTAATATTTTGTATTTTGTTCCTGATTAAATTATAATCATGAGAATCGGTAATCATAAGATCAGGTATCTACATATCATCTTGATCATGACAGTGTACACTGCTGCATGATTTAGAATTGAACTATAGTATCATGTATTCCTTTAAGTATTTAAATCTAGAAGTGATATTGTTAATGAACCAATATATAAAGCTACAACTAAATGAATAAACCAATAAAAAGATAAATGATGAATCACTGGTAAAAAAATTATATCAAGAACGATGATAAATGATAAACGGGGTAAAATTAAATTATCAAAAGCTTGATCAAAAGGGTTTTATCAAGCACGGTAAATAATGAAATAAAACCCAATGGGTTTTCGGACGTAAACTGTAAAGATATTTTTTATTTTTATTATCATTCAAGTCAATTTTTATTATGCCATGTAATAAAATGCAGAATCAGGTAAAACGCAGGAGAGAAACAAACTGGTTTAGTTCTTATTCTCTTAAATGGTGTAGTAGTATGAACGCTCTAAGTGCTAGATGTCGCAGAAGTTCTTTTCATCTAATCATAGAAATGCCCGAATGTTTGGCGCCTCCCCTCGCTAATGTTTGCGAAGCTGAAACGCAGTTGTCAGTTCTACAGTACGTATATAACATGAGGCTGAAGTTTCAAGATTGCTTAAAATTTCCATGTTAAAGGTAAACATTCAGAAGCATTCTTTCCTTTTTATGCCGATACTCTGCCTTCAGATTCAGTAGTTTTCTACAGGGGGACAGAACTTGCCTAAAAGAAGTAGAAACTTGTAGGAGTAACTTTAGCCACAATGGCCAGGATTTATAAAGAAAACACTATATGTGTATTTTTATTATCAAGTACATGCAGCAGTTTCATCCACTTTTTTTTAAAGCCAGCACACTTTTTCTCAGCTATTTACATAAATGTCAGTGTCTGCCCTTTAGAGCTACAGTATATGATAAAAATCATTCTGAGCCAAACATTTGATAAAATCAAGTTATATTCATTGTAATGTGCTCAACTTTGACTAAATTACAGGGAAAAAATAATTTTGATGATACTGAGTGTTCTTCTTTTAAAAAAGGGTATCAAATTTGCAGGACTGTTTTTTTTTTTTTCTTTTTTTTTGTCATTCTAAGTGAAATTCCACAAATACCTCCTGAATTATGATCATCTCTGATTTGCCTAATACTTCGTGTTGATACTTTCAATTTTCTTTTTTTTTTTTAAAGATTTTTTTGGTGGAGGTAACGCCTCCATTTTTTAAATGCTTGCTTAACTAAGTCTATATACAATCGCAGAATTTCCATTCCGGTTTCGGACTCCGTGACAGGGGCTTGCACACGATGCTCTGGCGTCAACCAGGCTCGGTGATTCACTCCTGCGGGTCCTGGGTGTGTCTCATCCCCATTGCTGGGTCATAACACCGAGGAACCCCCGAAAGGCGCACTCGTTTGTGAGTGAAACCCGACTGTTGGGTACAGTCTCCCCATTGGGCCTGAAGTGCACCCACCCTGGGTAGGGGTCGACCGTGAAAAATCTCACCGGCTCGGCTGAGATTCGAACTCACGATCTCCCGGCTTTGAGCCCTGCGCTCTACCCCTGAGCCACAGAAGCCGGTCTACTTTCAATTTTCTTAATAGCAAATATGTAAAATTTTAAGCCATGTATCTACAAAAGTTTTGTCAATTTGGAGACTTAAACCTAACAAATGGGCATGGGCCTAATTTTCTGAAAAAAAATGTTGCTTAAACAAGTTTTCGTAAGTTATTACTTTTCTAACTATTCATTCTAATGCATGAAGCCTGTAGGGGTTGTTCTTCACTTTCATGTGTCTCCGACTTCTAATAGAGATTGAAAAATGAATATTTACCAAGTTATACCCTAGAAAAAATTATGTAAAATATAAAAATTAAATTCTAGCCTCTCTGACCCACTGTTTTTCTGACCCAAACTAGATATTTCAAATTGATAAATAAATGTTACTAATGTTTAGGAGATTTCGTAGCAACATATGAAAGCAATCAAATTGTTGGATTTATAAGACATTATATATGAGATTTACATAACTGATATATATATATATATATATATATATATATATATATATATATATATATATGTGTATAAATATATATATATAAATAAACTTTCCAGATTTCAAATTTTTGAGTTGAGTCTTCACAAATGAATATTGTTGAAAGATCTGCAATCAATCTTTTTCCTCTCAGATTTCCTAACGTTTCTTATGAAAACGTCTGAAGAGCTTTACTATATGTTTACTGATTAAATACTTAAAGAAGACCATTGAACCTGTCTACTTATTTTGATGACATGAACTCTTGTTTGCAATGATTCTGTTGCGATAATTCTATATAAGATATAGTTATAAATGTGACAAAAAGAATTTTTAACTATTCTCGCAAGTGATTTTTCTGGGTTTATCTGTCCTTTTTAAAAATTTCATATTATTTCCCATTATACATAATGTCTAAATACATAACTATGCCTGTTAATTCAAGATTTCTTTGATACCCTATGTAAGCAATACATAATTTATAGACTATGTCTACACTGACCTCTTATACATTAGAACGATTTTGAGGATATGATTTTCCTTCAATGAAATTTTGAAATGTTGAAAAAGACTTATTTAATTTATTTTCCCTATTCAATCAACAAACTAGAGAACCTAAGGAATAGAATGATGTATAGATTATGAAGAAAATATAAATATTTTTGTTTAATTAAATTGTTTACTTTAAGCTGGTTTTCCGTGCTTTTGGCCGAATGCATCATAAATTATGAGAATTGGATACTTGTAGAATAATTAAAAATATTAATTCATATGATTAATAGATTATCATATAGCTATAGAGCTATGGAGGTTCTAGTCTGCATATTAAATTCTATACTTAACGATAACAGTAATTACGTTTAGACTATAATTGAATTGTATGAGTGTATTTCATTGCAGATACAAAATATACGAAACCTTTGATGAAGCTTTGAATAACGAATTAACGATCCTTGACAGTTTTAACTTCTAATACCTCACAACGTTCGTTATAAATATTATTACTATTAACTGGCATGTACTGCATAATTACTATAGCTTTGCTTTTTTCCCCATTGAAACCTAGGGGGATGATTGTACACACCATCCCCCCCACCTAAAATTCTGGGGGGTATGCATCCCCCCCCCCCCCCCGCCATCTACGCCCCTGATTCCTAAAGAAGCATAAGACTGACCATGTCATGCCACTGCTCAAACAGCTCCATTAGCTTCCCGTCAAGTACCGGTTACAATACAAAATTGCTGTTTTTGTTTAACGCCATTTCGATGGCTCATTCCCCACATATTTGTCTGAAGAACCGATAACCTATCGTCCTTTCGGCTGGCGGAAATCTTCTTAAGGTACCAACGTGTCAAACTAAAATGAAAGTCGGTGAACGTTCCTTCCGTTTCACAACCCCAAAGTCTGGAATTCGCTTCTTACTACATTCAGATATTAAATAATTTAAAACCAATTTAAAAACTTATCAGCTGTATGATTTATTAATCTTTCACCTGCATTTCATGAAAATTGTCTTCAATAATCTTATAAATATTTTAATATATATATATATTCAATCATATTTTTTTACGTTGACAAGAAAAAAAAAACAAAAAAAAAAAAAACAGGTTGCATGTCTAGAATAATTAAACCAACGTGAAACAGCGTATATTACCATAAGGCATTTGTTTACATATGACTGACCGTATACGTCAGGTGCATATACACCTTTTTTTTACACAAGATGATAGAGGAACGTCTCTTGTCTCAGGCAGGAAGAACATCCAAAATGTGCCAAACAAGGCAATGCAACCACAAATTATATCTGGCCAAACTCCTCCCTGCATGAAAAATTTTGGTAGCAACACGAAATATATTGATATGTTATTACTATATTTTAACACAATGCATACCTTAAAGCACGAACATTTAGGCCATATATTGACTTATTTTCTAAAGACGGACAAGACCTTTCAATACGTCGTGTTTCCTTTGATCAAATTATATATCAGGATTATTTATCATATGCAATGACAGATGTGAATGCAGGAGTTGAATATGTTATTTCACAAATGGTGTTTACTGTGCCCAAATCCGTGCAAACGAGTAAAATGGACATAACTTGAGAATACTCTGTGTTAATCAGATCACACAATACAAAATTTATCTGCCTGCAAAAACTGTGCGTTCAGGAACAAAAGTTGCGGACTGTACCTTGAGTAGAAAGAAGGATTTTTTTGTCTCTACTTATGATACTTTTTACTAATAAGATAATGTAATTTGTGTCCGTTTCACATCCCCGAAAGTCTGGAATTCGCTTCTTACTACACTAAGATATTAAATAATTTAAAACCAATTTAAAAACTTATCTGCACTCGACAAGTCATTAATATGTATCAGTTTTTTTTCGTAATTCAGATACAATAGATACCACACGAGAGAGGGGTGAGAGGCAGAGAGAGGATGAGGAGAGGCAGAGGGAGTATAGGTTCCCTAGAAATATATTTATGGAGTATCATAATGTAGCGCGTATGAATGTATGATAAATTAATCTTTATATGCATAGCATGAAAACTGTATTCAATAATCTAATAAATATTTGGAATTCAATCATATTTTTTTACGTTGACAAGAAAAAAAAAACAGAACACATGTTGCATGTCCAGAATAATTAAACTAACATGAAACGTATATTACCCTAAGCCATTTGTATACACATCATATGACTGACAGTACGTCAGGTGCAAATACACCTTTTTTAATGTCTACAATTAATCTTTGTCTTTTCTGTTTCTTTAATACTTTACCATGTGTGTGGGCTGCAACTGACTTAAATATTATGTGACTTGATTGTTGGAATTGCATCTGATATGAGAATAAAAATCTATGATAAACTCTCTGCAGGACAGGGCCTTTATACATGTTGTTATATAGTTGTACACAAGACAAGCTGCACATCTAAGACTGTTAACATTATTAAAATCCTGTTATATATGAAGCAAAGAGATTATACTCACAACAAATACATTATACACAGATGCGGATCCAGGGGGCAGGGTCCAGAGGGTCTTGACCCGCCCCTTTTTTCCCAAGCAGCCGCAACCTTTTTAAGGGGTTCAAACCATTTTTTGCTGTCCCCCCATCGTCTTTTACGGACCTTTGTACCTTTTTCAAGCTTTATCAGAAGTCCCCCTGGGTTGGACCCCTCCATTTTTATGCCCCCGCCATTTTTTTCGCAATGCCTGAAGATATTGGCCTGATTTTTGGTGTGTGGGCAGATATAGACCAGTTACAGATCGAGTTCGCGTTTCGTCCCGGTTGACCTACTTTTGACCGTTTACGGCTCCTAAACTTAGAAAATTTCATGAAAAATAGAAATATTCATGACAGATTCACATGTACGGACTTTTTTTCGCAATGCCTGCAGATATTGGCCTGATTTTTGGTGTGTGAGCAGATATAGACCAGTTACAGATCGAGTTCGCGTTTCGTCCTGGTTGACCTACTTTTGACCGTTTTACGGCTCCTGAACATAGAAAATTTCATGAAAAATATGAAATTTCATGACAAATACACATGTACGGACTTTTTTTCGCAATGCCTTCAGATATTGGCCTGATTTTTGGTGTGTAGGCAGATAATGACCAGTTACAGATGGAGTTTGCATTTTGTCCCGGTTGACCTTCTTTTGACTGTTTTACGGCTCCTGAACATAGAAAATTTGTTGCTTGATAATGACCCGTTACAGATCGAGTTTGCATTTTACCCTTGTTGACCTACTTTTGACCATACGACACCTCCTGAACTTAAAAATTTTTCCAAATTTTACAAATTTTACAAATGTTTCTAATTTGCCCAAGGCGGGGGCATTCGTGTTGTTCCGACACATCTAGTCTAAATACTGGATCCGCCCCTGCATGATACATGTATGCGCATGTGACAAATTTTCCTACAGATGTAATATACATAGTAATATATACGCCCTTGAACTGGGTGATAATTTTATGTTCGCATATAGGCGTGCACATATGTTGCAACTGATTTGCATCTCAGAAGTAATGATTCCTGCTTAATTATGTGCCAAACGCATTTCCGCCATAATTCTTTATTGCTGAAATGTTTGATTTATTTCAGTCACAAATGTTACAATGCATTATACATTTACTATTATTTCGTCGATACCCATTCCTCCATCTTTACGTGGCAGCGGCTTCATTTGTATTGTTAAGATTCACCTCTTCATGAATCTTGATTGATGGTCGCTTTAAAAAATGTCTGAAATACCAAGAAATACATCAACAATTTCTCCAGTAAAAAAAAAGTCAGAGTGATTAATTATCCAAGGGGAAAAACGATGGCTGCGATCATAGCATAACTCTGATAAAATTTGTAATTTACAAATATTTGTATTCCATATCAAACAGGGCGACATCGACACGCTTAAGACTTTCTTTTGTAATATTCCTATCTTCAGTTAACTTAAGAACCTGAAGAGCCATACATGCATGTTGCTGCTTGTATCTATAGGCTAAATGAACCTTATTTGGTGACTGCGGACTCTTCTGTCTGCCTCTTCCACACTCGATGGTAGAGGAACGTCTTTTGTCTCTGGCAGGAATAACATCGAACATGCGCCAAACAAGGCAATGCAACCACAAATTAAATCTGGCCAAACTCCTCCCTGCATAAAAAATGTAACATAACACAACGAAACGTATTGAAATGTTATTATTAACACAATGCATACCTTTAAGCCTGAGTGTGCTGTACCATGGTCGCCATAAGAGCCACGCAGTTTTAGCCTTTTCTACAGCTTTCAAGGCACTGGCTTACTAATTTGAGTGTTCCTTGTACGATTTGTATTTTTATTGCATCTATACACAACCATGCCCCGTTTTATGTCTCTGTATTGTGCCTGTATATAAGGACTGATGAACTTTTAGGTCATATACTGACTGATTTTCTAGACACGAACAAGACCTCTCAATACGGCGTGTTTCCTTGGGCAAATTATATATCAGGATTATATAGCATATGCAATGACAGATATGTGAATGCAGGTGTTGAATATATTATTTCAGGAATGGTGTTAACTCGCCTAAATCCGTGCAAACGGGTAAAATGGACATAACTTGAGATTACTCTGTGTTTATCAGATCACACAATGCAAAATCTATCTGCGTGCAAAAACTCTGCGTTCAAGAACAAAAGTTGCGGGCTGTACCTTGAGTGGACGGAAGGACTTTTTGGTTTGGTATTTATGATATGTTTTTAAGTAAATGTCATTTGTGTTGAATCTTGTATCTGGTATTTGGAATTATATGGTCGATCTAGAGGTAAGAAATATTTGATTCAGTCTGAGAGGTTACATGGATATATGGCAACTATATATGCTTTGTGTCTGAGTGTCGCTTTGTACTAACGATCAGAGGTAGGAATGGCGCCGTCAGACTTCCACACCGGCAGGCGTTAACAAACCAGTGTAGACCACTGGAGCGAATGACAGTCGGGTAGAGCTCTATGACAAACTGGTACGCCCCCATGAAAGACATTGAGATTGCGAACTTTCCAATCATCACCAGTATAGTTTTTCCAATAACCTCATCTGAATTACAGGTGACAGTGAAGAAAAAAGGTAACCTTTGATTCAATTGGACGCTAATCTATTTTAGCTAAACACTTCCTATTATCGTCTGCAGAAAGGAAATGGTTTGCGATTCAGCTAAATAAGGCCGAGAACTTAATTACCTTGATTACCATATTCATGAAGAAAAAGCCTAATCAAGAATATAAGAGTTTATGGGTGATCATACGGACATGCTGCATGTGTTAACCAAATATGGCCATAATTATTTCACAATTTCATATATATACTTTCTGCATCATTCTTTCAAACACAACTAAGATCAAAATAAACTCAACAAATTTTTAAATAGCTTGAAATAACAGAATCAATTATGGAGCCTCTTGACATCTACTTTCATGGCAAAAACGTTATTTTGTAAGCTCCTGAATTATTTGGTTACAACTTCCCTTCATACTTTTTGAACATGTATGTCCTCCGTTCTCCATTATAATGCGCCATGGTTATTTTCAACCGCGAACCCCTCCCCCTCCCCCCCCCCCCCCAACCACTCGCACACAAATGTGGAGTGATCCAGTGTCTCGGGGCCGAGAAAGGCAAACTTACTTTCCTGGACAGCGATGGTAAGAAGAAGCGCTAAACCTGCCACGAAAGTACAGATTACCAGACTCCGCTGTCTTCCAACTTTAGATATAACTGGAATATTGAGTAGGTACGCTGGAATCTCAACCAGACCCGCAAAGAACACGTTCAGGTACAGATTTCCATGGTAATCTGCCATGTTCCATACGATCGCATAATAAGTGATTCCGTTTATAAACCTTAAAGCATACACGGTTTCTTACATGCCTATGTAAAATTAAAGAATTGTTGTTTAATTTAACGGTTATATAAACGCTGGAGGTATTTCTACAACTGCAAGAGGATCAGTTGTTTATATGTGTGGAATCTCTTACTTGCACCCCCATATTCTGGCCTTTACAGGTTATAAAATTCCGTTAAAACATCGAATTTTAACATATTTTAAAGTTCAAATTTACAGGTACCATGTCATATATGAAATACATGGTAAAAATAATAGATCTGATCAATAACAAAATTACCGTTATATATGTATATATATATATATATATATATATATATATATATATATTGTAATAATTTGATACACGTGTTAACAACAAACACAGGACCTGAAAATTATAAATAATAAACTTGCCCATTTAAACCAACAATTAGTGTAACCCTGCGTAGTCCAGGTGTTCGGAGTAAATCACTCAGTTTCGAAGAAATTTTTTCCTCATCCTACCAAAAAAGCGACGGCGATCATTTACCATATCACAATGAGTCTCAAACAAAATAAATAATTTAATTCAAATGTGGACCAGAGTGCAACCTCATAGCACTTTTTATTAAGCAGTTTCATTATTATTCAAAATTAAGGAAATATCGATGAATGATTCATAATAGCCGCCTAAGGTAGAAGAGACCTGAAGAAATCTCATTCTTCAAATATGAAGTTCGACAACGACATAAACATATTGGTCTTGTTAAGTGAAACTAATGTCTGTTATGGCTATTCTTTTATTCGGAATCAGGAGGTTTACTTTGCTTCAAAAATAAAATAAAATAAAGGGATAATATTTCATTATCTAAATATATTTTAATCATTTATTTAGTATTATGTTTTTCTATATGCCCTGAGAACCGAGTTTACACAATGAACAATAAGTCTTTCCCCGATGCTGCAGAACAGATGGTTGTAATGTATTTTTATTTATTCAACTATCGTTTTGTACCGCATCTAAATCTTTAGTTCCTTAATGCATACTTCTTCGGCAGTCTCAATAACCAACTCTTTAATTTCTTTTTTTTTTACTGTTTACATATCAACTGGTTTTCATATATTTCAATTTATTTATTTTTATATTTGTTATATACCTGTTCTACTGTGACGTAAAGACCCGGTGGAATTTGTTTCCTATTTATCTTTGCTATTTTTTGGATGCTTCGCTGCGCTCTCTCCTGATGGCCTTTAGCAGTGAGCCAATGCAGCGACTCTGGTATAAACCTGCAGTAAATAACATTACCATTGTAATGCATTATTACCATCCCTCTCCTATGAGCACAACATAATGTAGCCTGTTTAAGAGTTCCTCAAGTGCTCAGATATTTTTAGACAGAAAACATCGAAACTGACAACCAGATAATAGTGGAATATAACATCCTTAATTGATATCTCGTGGACCAAGATTGAAGGTCCAACTTTATACTACACAGGAAATGTCTGTCATGGTGATCACCTTTCGCGTTTTCTTGCTTTAAGTCACCCCTAAACCGCTTTGTCTAACAATGTAAGTCTATTTCAAGTCCTATACATGTCACACCCTTTTTATGTGTGATCCAGATTCTTTTAGTATCATTCTTAAACGCATTGAGACGACGCCATCTATTCATGCAAGCACATATAAATCAATTATATATACGAATGAATCGTATTAGAATATGAAACAATACGTATGCTTATCTCGTGGATGTTGTTTAATAAACAGTATATTATCCAATGCACAAAGTACTTCACATAAAAAAAAAGAAAATGAAATAGACTGACTCCATATGCTAATTGCTTGTTTATATCTGATACTGAATTGTTCCTTGTTTAGGCTTATGACTTTCACATCAGAACACTGAGAAATGTTGTACTGAAGCGCGTATTCGCGATTCTATTGACCACATCACAGTCATCGTGAGGTTGTGTAATCAAGGGGGCTATAACCTCTAAGCTGTAATCCCTCCATAATATAGATAGCTGGTATAGGCATGAGCCAACCCGGTATACGACGTTATTCTTGGTATAATAAATTTGATTTACACTCGACACAGTTATCAACACAAGAGTCAAACGGACTAGTCCTTTAGTTCCAAGCATGAGGCGGCGCTCTGGTCTGTTAACAAATACTATTATAAATCACTGTGTCTTTGCGTATCAATCGCTGGAAACAGTGTTTCTATTCCAGCCCATGGCCAATGCACACCGTTTCCTTTTGTAAACAGCTCCCTTGCTGACAGCGTTCAAATATATGTCGTACATCTTGAATCCAAGTATTTGTTATAGTGCCTATTGCCCAGAGAAAACAAATCTGTCAATTTAGTCTCCTATAACTGAGACAAACAATATTTGGCTGTACAGCAGAGCGAAGTTATTATCTAACTCTGACTAAACATTCCCCACTAGGGTATCTTTATAATTTTCTCCATATTACCATATCATCATGTGCATGCTAAGGCACCGTATTCAACTTTTACTATTAGAAAATATATTTTCGTCCATTCAACGCTGCCATTCGTGAAAAATGAGCAGTTCCACAGGCTTTTAGAACTAGGCCATCTGACAATTCCAGCTTTATAGGTATTAATCGGCATTACAATGAAATTATCAATCTTGCTATTTAAAATCTGACATAAATCACTTACCGACGTCTCTGTCTATCAAACAGCATATGCAGAAGTGCCTGATTTAAAACTTACCATACATTATCAATGTGTTTATATATATATATATATATATATATATATATATAACAGATCTGGTGACTCACCATATTGGAATTAACAGCAGAACTGTGGCCGCTGATAGTGAAACCATAAATACAAATCGATCCCGCAGAAAATAGGCTGGGAGAGCCATTCCAGCGTAGAAGACAGAAACCACCATTTCAATACCATTCACAACTGTTGTTCGCCGACTTTCTCCCACCAGTTCAAGCACTACGTAAAAACCAAGTCTTTGGTCAGAGAGAAACTAAAGTAAATTACAGGTCTCACAATATAATATGTCATTAACAGACTATTCCATGCTTTTATAGCCAAGATAATAATAATAATAATGATAATAATAATAATTATAATAGTAATTATAAAATTTATGATAATAATAATTGTTATTATTAACATCATGGCTCCTTCTAAAAAAATGAAACATTAATTGCATTTAATTTACTTAAATTCTGTACCTGGCCTGTTTCAAATATCACAGTACTTGGCACATGCAGTACACGGTTATTTCTCAAAATTTACCCTCTCCATCAAATATTTCCTAATTGCCGATAAGCACCCCTTGCGGAAAATACATTTTTTATTGAATAGCAAGCTTGATAAAAGTGTATCTTTGTAAATGGCACGAAAGAAGAACCGAGAAACTTTACAGAATATTTTTAGTTAGTTTCAAATAGTAATTAACAAACTCTAATTTTTTATTTCGTTACCAGTGGCAAAACTGATGGTGGTAAGATTTCCCAGAAACACAGCAAGGACTCCCCGCATGACCAGGAACGCGAAATAATTGGAGCAGAATGGAAGAATATTGCTGACAATACTAACACCAATGGCCAGTAAACGCATCAGCGGGCGCCGACCACACCTAAAAAAGATGGTTATTTTTTTAAAAAGAAATTACAACCTTTCATTGCATTATATCAATATCATGTCCAAGGGAAACATATGGCCACATTGAGTTATTTATTTTTTAATAATATTTAAATGTGTGCAATGAGTTAATGTACATTTTCTAAATCCCTTTTCCCAAAAGCTGCCGTTTCGCACAAAATTGGTCATATACTTGTATATGATTAGTTTCCATCCCAAGATTTTCCTAATTCATTACTTTTCTTATTGTCTGAATCTGTTAATGTTTGACTTAAAATACAGCAAATATTTAATCTCGATTAGATAGAAGGAAGTGTGCGTTCATTATTTAGAAAGTATTTATTCACATCTGTGAATATCAAATTGCATAGTAAGATTTAAAGAGCCAAGATTATTTAAATAGTCAAATTAATCGATATTGAGATATACAATATGTATGTACTTCACAAAAAATAACCAAATATTCGAACAAATAAATAAGCAAACGCCGTCTTTTCACCGAAGGTAATACTGAAAAAATGCTACTCCTTTTGATAACTTATAAACGCATCTAAAACATAACTTTTACCGTTTTTTTTTCTTTTGACATATAATATATATGCCTGGAAATAATTAGGCATGTCTATTTAAATAAATTATAATCTGAAAATAATGTTAACCCTTTGTATAATGTTATAGTTTAAATACTTTTATCTTACTCTTTTACATGAACAGGCCGAAATCTGTTGTTAAACTTGTAATTAGGCGGCAGCATGTTGGTATGCATAATAAATATGATCATACTAAAAAATGAAGAATTTAAGAATTACAAATCTGTGTGTAAAGTTCTGGATTTCAACATGATTTCAGCATAATATTTCATACATAATAGAACCTCAAACCACGCATTAAACAATATTACAGGCTTCAACATAGATAATTAACACAGACATATGTTACCAACATGAAAAAAAAATATTGTTGGTTTCAAAAGCCGTATGACCAGCTGTTTTATATACGTTATAGTTCTCTTGAAATAACTGTTTTAAAAGTCATTTTAAATTAAACCTATAACGGACCGGTTGACTTACTAATAACCGGACCACGGAAAGACAGCCTATATCTGGATGGTTATTTTAAGACAGTTTGTTTATATTTTAACTACAGTAAACAGGAAAGTTACCTGTCCGAGGCGTATCCGAAAACTTGTCCCGAGACCAACCATCCCACCATGTATATTGATACCAACAACGACTTCATCCAGGTCCGGTCACATACCATGTCCCACTAAAAGCTCAAACATAAAACGTGGCTTTTCAGTTTTTATTTAACTAAAATTAAATAACAATAACAAATTAACAAAGATATAACAGAAAGAAAAATTGTAACAGATTTTGAGATGCAAATTTTTATTGACACACCTCGGTAACCAATGAGGTCCTGACGGTTGTTTCACGGTCGTACTCCCATACGTCACATTTTCGCACGAACTGGCGTCCATATGACGTCCTGTTACCAAGGCCAACCAATATATCAATGACGTCATGAATGGTAAAATTTGCGGAATCTATCCACTCGTAGATCTCACACCTACTGTATTTCTGTTCACCATTAATAACCTTTGAGGGAATGTAGAATTTCTTCCATTCCTTGTCTGTGAGGTTAAATTCAAGATGGCGGGGATATGAGCACCAGTGATCAGGAGTAGCGGCAAAGAAGACGATCCCGATAACATGAAACACATAAGGAACACGTGAAAATGTCCAAAGTGTCGCAATATAAATCGTATAACGACCTGTATCTCCAATATAATTTTCAAATACATCTCTCATTTCCATTATATGCATGGTGTAAGATGCTATGGCATTGACGCCCGGCTTAAATGGTTTCAGTTAATAAACTGGAGACGCAGTTTAATTATATACACAGTTGCTGCGTTAATTATATATACATTTGTGAAAATGAATCAAACCCGCATACTTTACCCGCATTCAGCCAATACATGTTACATCGTGTTAGGTTACTAATCATACTATTTTTTTAATTAATTGATACCATGACAGGATGCACATAAGGGAAAATTAATACGTGTTTAATTTGATAAACTCCATTATCTACACGCAATTTGAAATGACAAAAATTACTGTTTTGTGCCAAGTCCATTCTACTCATTCTGGCCCTATTTTTTTACTACAAAAATGTAAACTACACCATCTATAATTAAATACATTGATTTATGAACTGATAAATTAGAGTGTGTGACAATGACAAAATGAAATGATAAAAATTCGCAGAACATTGAAAAGGAACGGAAATATTGCAAGAACTAGGGAATACCATTGGATTTTTTTTTATTTAAGGCGAGAGTTTGATAGGAATTGTAAAAAGGAATTGCCCTTCAAGGTGAGCGGAAGAAAAGTAGGCCAACACTCTGAATGAAATGCGATTTTTTTTAATATACATATATCACATAGTACTAGTTTTGGTTGACGGACTCGATCTCTATTAATGTTACGGAGTGAGCTTATGTGCAAGGCAATAATTTCATAATGTTTATCGGCACAACATATAACCTCAATACAGTTTCCATACATTCGAATATATTGAAGGAAAACAAACAAATTTATTAACGAACAGTCAATAAATCTGATTCACAATTATGGTTGCACACATCAATGGATAAGCCTAAACCCTGTTATATATATGGATGTCGGTAACTTGGGAACTCGGTGAGTCTAAGCATCTATAAGTTAACCTGATTAACTAGAAATTTAGTTCCTCAGAAAAGAAAACGGCGTTTGGTCCCGTTAGGTTCCATATTTACCGGTCAAGTGTAAAAATGTTGCTGTCAATTTGCCGCATTTATTATTTCCAGAGTGGAAACATGAAGTGTCTACAGTAGAAGACGTCTTTTTTTTATCGAGTTTCCATCGTATGGCTCCCGGGTATATTTAACAGGGTTTGTCTTTGTGACGCTTTTGGCAATTTTGTAATTTGCTATATATGGCCGCCATTGACGAAAGGTATACTTTGTCCAGTATATCAAGAACTTACCTTGATGACAGGCCTAAACTAAATTAACAGCAGTTAACTGTATATTTTAATTTATATTTATAATGCAAATTCGGAGAGACCTAAGTTACGACGAAAAGTTTCTGAAATTTATTAAACACAGACGATGGTTAATCAAATATTTTGTAGATACGTAAGTTTTCCTGTTCAAAGATTAACATAAAGTTGTATTAATGAGGAATGAGGATTTCTAGTACATTTTAGATATATATATCCATAATTATTCTTGGACAAATAGGTGTCTATGGTAATTGGTGTTTTAAGTGGATTACCCCCTAATGCACAATGAGTAGTTCGGATAAGATTTATGCATGGTCGACTTAATGTACTAGTCGTTTGAAACTTATTTTTATTAGCCTAGACAGGGTAACCTAATATGCATGTAAAGCTAAAAAAAAAAAATAATAAAATCTATATATTTTATAATTTATAATTTTATAATTTTGAAGTTGTATAGACGTTATTGAAATACATGCTATCGTGTAATACCATCTACAATGATACTGGTTACCAGTCTCCGTTGTCTTCGAACTTAAGATATGATAGTAAGTTTGGCGGCGAACTGAATTAATCCCGAAACAGAATACATACAGGTTGAGGTTGCCATGCTAATCCGCCATGTTCCATGAGATCGCAAAGTAAACAAGTCCTTTTACAAATATGAAAATACAGGCAAGTTTCTCTGTGTTTCCAAACATCCGTGCAAATGCCCAAAGTGTCAAATAATATCCTATATCTCTAACATGATATATGAAAATTTCTAGAATTTCAATTACATGGTCTAAAATGCTATGGTTATGACGCCCGAACGCTGATGGTTTAAGTTTAATTAACCGGAATAAACAATCAATTAGACACAGATGCTATATTTATTTTGTATTCAAATTAATGAAGGAAACTAAGGATTTCGCATACTCCGAAACATTACCAGCATTCAGTTAACAGATGTATCCTTCCCTCGTGGACTAAAATGTTACATGTTAATTTATTGGTTGTCAGCCAGGTGCAGTAGATGACAATGTAAAACATGTTTAAATTAATAAATTACATCCTTTATACACATTTTCAAATGACTAATGACGAGTGGTTTACTCAGGCCCAAACCGCGATATTTTTAAAACTTACAACTCGTTCTTACTTTTGTTCATGAAAAATCACACTTAAACATCGCATTATTCGTTCTGGGTTTACTTATACCACCGGGAAACAAATAACCTGCTAACTCCCTAGCATCCCGTCTTGTTCTGTATGAACATCCACCAGCCCGTTTCAACCAGTAAATATGTTCATGATATGGAAAAATGCAACAGGTATTAGTTTCCAGTAACTTACTTTAATTAATTTGACCATATATACACTGGCATTAGCATTGAAAGCTCTACCGAATCAGCGAGTTGTCTCAATTGTCATATTTATGAGTCCGGTAATAGGCAAGTGTGAGGAAATACTAGTGCTGACACGCAGCATCGACACATCAATCGATGCTTGCACCATTATCATAAGTAATAACTTGAATCGATGCCTTAAATTGTGTAAAATCTATACAGAAAGGAACAAGAGACAATGGACACTTGTTCACATGGTTTAGACGGTAATTATTTTGATATAAACAAATTCGGATTGGAAATTGGGCCATTCCCATATTATATATATCATTCCCTTTATATATACACTTATATATATATATATATATATATATATATATATATATATATATATATATATATATTCATACACATCAGTCGATGCATGTACCATTATCAATAGAAATAACTTGAATCGATGCCTTAAAATACGTACTATCTTCGAACTTTAATATACAGGACACAATTTTGTTCGGTGATTTTCAGTTGCAAATTCCCCTATTATATATTATTAAGCAAAATAGCGTTTGTTATTTTTAGAAGAGCTACAACTATTTGTCTTTCTTTTAACGCTCTTCTGTCAAAACTCATGCATACCACTTGCTGTCTTTATTAATTCCATTTTGAATCCTTAAATAGTCTAAAGTACGTTTTTATGGCAGATTTACGAAAGTTTCCGTCCCTAATACATTTTACGTGGATCTAATGACGCCTTTTAACAGTATTTGTAATATGCAAATTAGCGCTAAAAATAAAACTTTCATATTTCAAATACCAACTTTCTATGGTTCTAAAACCAGACCTAGCTTTCCAAGGGGCCTGGACAACTGAGTGGTAAAACTCTCGGCCTTCTCCGCTGGCGACCCGGGTTCGATTCCCGGCGTGGCTATGAGAGTGGGAATTAGTTGACCGTCCAAGGTCGGTAGTTTTCTGCGAGTCCTCCCCTTTCCTCCACCCTTACAGACTACCGAGCGCCCACATCCGAGCCATGGCGAGTGCCTCGTATTATTATAACTAGTTGTACAATCCATGTAAAATAAATAAATAAAGTTGATAAAAATATCCATATGAAAGCATAGGTTGGATGAACCATTAGCTTTCCAAGTAAAAATCAGAAAACCGTCATCCACAAGACTCTGGTCTGTGCGATATTGCAAGTCCTGACAATGATAAACGGCCAAAGTTATGTCTAGACTTAAGTCTTCATGGTCAAAGAAATATAATTCTTTTCTTGATGATCAAAAGGTTTTTTTTTGTGAATAATTTGCATATTATATAATGATATATGTTATTCAAAACGTCAAATGGTCACTTGCAATCTACGGCCAACATAAGAACCAAAGATTTAACTTTAGTTCTTAAGAGACCAAATAAATAAAATTTTCCACTAATTTGGTCATCAATTGTATTTGACAGCAAATGGCCTAACGCAACATGAAACCTGCTGTTCTCAAATGTGTCTTGGTTTCCATGCAATGAGAGACTTTGCATTAATTAATGACTCCCAACTGGTAACTTGACACTTAATTCGATACATTTTCAATAATGTTTTAATCATTGATCCGTACATATACATTTTAAACAAAATCAATGATATAAATTTATCTCAAGTAGAAACAATATGTGAAAATTATCAGTTTCCTTTTTGAAAGACGATCTTGACATCAATGTGTCTTATGTGTCCATATAATCTCACAACTCCACACAGGAATTCTATATGTGCGTGTTTTGACAAGGCTGATATAGGCCGCATAAGTGAAGTACGTATTTTCATCAACTTCATTCTTGCCTATAGTAAATTATTTTTCATATGCAGCTGTTGTAAATAAGGTGCGGTAACTAAGGTTTTTGATTTGAAAATATAATTAGGCTTTACCGGACGGAAACAGGACAAGTTTTGTTTTAAGAAATAGAAAACAGCCCGGTTCATAATTGCATTTTGCATGGAGCCAAATAGCATACATATTTCAAAACTGACTATATCTGAGATAAATTATTTTTAATTATTGTTTATGTAAGATATACCCCTGGTCTGTCATAATCCCAAATATTACGATGTATTATTTCGTCGATAGCAATTTTGTTCACTCTTCGTTATTGACTCAGTTTAAATTATTAATATCATTTAGCACCACCTCTTCAGGAATCTTGGTTGATGGTTGTTTTATGTTCTTGAAAAAGTTTCTGAAATACCAAGAAATACATTTTCAGATGTCTGATGAAATGGACAGTGATTAATATCAGATGATTATTTCAGACCTAAACAATGAATCAATAAAGCATACCAATATATTGTCACAGGCAAATATTTAAAGTAAACATAGACCGTTTTGCAGGAAATTTTGCAACTATTGCAGAAACCCGGGTTCAATGCAGTTTTAAGAGTTTTAGATTCTGTATCAATAAAGAGCCACATCGGTGCATTCATGGCTTATGTGATATCCCATTTAACAAATAAATTGACACCTGAAAATCCTAATATGTAGCTCCAAGTAAATGCTAACACACCTTATTTGATGACTGCGGACTCTTCTATCCGCCTCTTCCACACTCGATGGTAGTGGAAAGTCTCGAGTTTCGGGAAGGAATAACGTACAAAATGTCCCAAACAAGGCAATGCAACCACAAATTAATTCTGGCCAAATTCCTCCCTGGAAAAAAAATATTTTACGTGAAATATGTTGACATATTTGACAAGAAATTTCTGAAATCTGAGATGCCGTATCACTTGACAATTAATGCATGTCCACTTCTAAATGACCCACTTCTTCAGAAGCATATGCTGAGACTTGACAAACCGTGTATAAAATTTGAAGAAAAACTATTCAGGTATTCAAAATTTATTGGGTTAAAAAGATCCTACGTTTCTTCAGGTTTGCCCTTGTTTTTTGTCGAGGTCACTAGTCTTGAAATAAAATCCGCGATATCGGTAGAAACAATTGTTGCGTTACATTTGAAAAAAAAGATAAAGCACTTGAAAAATTATGGGGTTCACAAAAATCCAATATGTTGGCAGATTTGACTTTGAAGGTCACAGGTTTAAACCATTTCGACAACTTATCAGCTAACATCTTTCATTCTGATTTTCAGAAAAATACATCTTTCCACTTGAAAGCAAGGTTTTTGTTTGTTTTCACCAAATATGGAAATATTTAAGGTCAAGGCCACTCACATAGTAAAGGTCATGACCCCAATTTACTTCATCCTTTATCCAATATCTATGCATCTGCATAATATGAAAGGAAGCTGTCCAGAAGTTTGTGACTATAAGGCTCAACGTACTGTCAAGTAGCAATGATGGTGGCATTAAAAGGCACAAAAACAAGACAAGGATAATAGATGAAGCCACTAATCTCCTGTACAAGACGAAGCTATACAAAATCTTTAGTCAACTTGATAAATCCATGCAAGCTTTCTTGATACATTTAAAATTCTAAATGATTTATACAAAAAAATGACCTATTCAAAGTGACTCTTATAATAAAGGTCATGGCCACATTTAATACAAGTTGTGTCACCTAACCGATATCTGTCCACATGACAAATTTGAAAAAGATCCGTGAAATATTTTTTTAATTAACACGCTATCATGATTTTTCTGCGGCGTAGTCCGCTGCGGTACTGGCTAAAACCATAGTATCCCCGACTTTGACTGAGGATTTAAATGTCTACCCCTCTCTAAACAGACGTATCGTGAGAGGAAAAACTTGATCCTGTATCCAACTACTACGACGAAACTGAGTGACACCTGGTGGAGGTATTTGGTACTACTAAATGCGGAAGGTTGAGGTACGCGCTCACTAGTCTAGCTTACACTTACGATCAGCGGTAGGAATGGTGCCGTTAAGCTTCCAAGCCGGCAGGCGTTAACAAACCAATGTAGACCACTGGAGCGAATGACCGTCGGGTAGAGCTCTACGTCAAACTGGTAGGCGGCGATGAAAGACATCGTTATTGCAAACTTTCCAGTCATCACCAAAATAGTTTTTCCAATAACCTCATCTGAATATCAGTGACAGGAAAGATATGTGAACTTTTTTAATGCGATGTCGTTTCTCCCGTCTTCATTCCAATGTCCATGAAACTTTCCGCAGATTTAGTATAATGGGCGAAAGATAGAAACTATACTTATAGCTTTATTTACATTTATTTCATTAAATGCATTATAAATGCTTCATTTACAGTCGCTAGAAAAATATAAAAAAAAAATGCTTTGAAAATCGTAGAAGACTTTCTGCTCCATAAGTAAATCCACACTTTAATACACGTTATAATATATAATCAAGTTGTAATTACACCTTTTTTCTCATGAGATTTTATAAAGCTATTAGAAAGATATAGCATTCAGCTTAGATAGTGGTGGATTTCTGATGGTTCTCATTTTCTAGTGACCATACTTTGGGACATACTGATTATATAACAGTTATTTTAATCCCACTGGAATCTAAAAATCTTTATAAAAGGTAATATGTAGGGGTTATTCAGTGTCCTCATGCTACATAAATTAAGTGCCCAAACGAAATTGGACAGATCAGTCCATCGATCCGTAGGCTAAACTCACACCACACTGTATACCTTGGCGCTCGATAACCAGACCAACTACGGTGATGTAATATATGCTGTAGTAAGGTATCACAGAGCACAGGGTCTGTCGTTATGGCTAAATCAAATGAGGAACTGTAGGGCCGCCAGCGTATACTTACTGTCAGAGACAGCAAGGGTCAGAAAAACGGCAACACCGGCGACAAGGGTACAGATTATCAGTCCCCGCTGTCTTCCTGCCTTAGATAATACGGGGATATTGAGTAGGTAGGCGGGTATCTCAACCAGACCCGCAAAGAACACGTTCAGATACAGGTTACCATGGTAATCCGCCATGTTCCAAGCGATCGCATAATAAGTTATTCCGTTTACAAATCTGAAGAGTACACAGTTATTACATATAATTACAACTTAAGTATAATCAAGGAGATTCAATAAGAATTGAAGGGATTCCAATATTAATTGTATCTCCAAGGTGTAATGAAGCACCTAACAGAGCATAGTTTTGAATTAATAGTAAATAGAAATCATGGACATATCTTTTATTTTTTAACTTTAAAACGGATGACACTTTTGAGGAATATTTGTCAGCGCCATATGTTGTGTCTCTTATATGAACATGACTTAAAAAGAATTGTGTGGACTTGTTATGGTTGTTGGTACTGTTCCTTACTGAACGCTTTATGAATATGTCTACAAGATTCTTTGAAAATACTGAGCAACTTTAAATCTATTAACCGTCTGTTTCTTTTCAGGATACTTAAGTCTACACCCGGCAGGGTTATAACAGATAGCTGACAAACTTACCCGTTTATTCCCAAAATCACAGTTACTCTTCTGAGTCCAGGTGCGCGGAACAAATCCTTCAGATTTGATGATCTTTTCTATTTATCCTGGTTAACCATTAATCATATTATCAGGGAAGATATGAAAAGTGGATTAAGGTATTTTTAATATTAAATGTAGGAGTCTACTTGGAGTAATTAAGGCCCCATCAAAAATAAAAGTACAAAATATTAATAAATTATATAAAACATCTCGATACATTAAAGGTTCGTCAAACAAGCGTGCCCGACTATATATTTATATTTATTTGAACACATAGTTATATTTGATATGAGTTCGCCAGGAGGAAGGTTTAATATAGGCCTTCTAATTTAGTAGTTAAAAAATTAGATGCAATCTGATTTATTCCCCCCCCCCCCCCATATTATAAACATTTAATCATCATCATCATATCTGATGTCCATAATGCTACACGATGGTTGATTTAATTAGTTTGGCGGGACCAGGCAAAGTGGTTATGTTAGCGGGGTGGTCGTGTTAGCGGGATGCTTGTACATTAGTCTGCCAATATTCTTTGACTTGTACCGAGCTGAGTCTTGGCAGTCTTGAGAAGTTCTATCTTCTCCTTTAGGCTGAGCTCTTAAGGTTTTTTTACGAGTTGGAGTTGAAGTCAATCTTACAGCATTAGTCTCGGCACGAAGATGGTCTGTTGTCGAACAGTAGTGAGAACAGAATGAACACATCAAATTCAAAGTGTTATTTATATGGTTCCTGCTTGATCATTGAAACGTGATTAATCAAAGTTTTACTTTACTCACCTGAATGTATACGTGTGGTTCAGTAATGTTTGCTAAACTCCTTTTTGAACAGTATGTTAAATGCTAATCTAACGGCCGTACTCAACAATGTAACGGACCATGGTGTCCAATATCTGTTGATGCGTATAGTTTTGGTAACAGGTTGGGCGGCATTATAAACAAGCCTAACTATGGCTGGGCAGATGAAAGCGGGCTTTCCCACGTGCCCAGCTAATTAATCACGGGATATTATCTTAGTTTATGCTGGGCGATGGACGTGTCACCTGCTCAACGGGCCGCAGTTGCCACGGGCTAGTGGTCGTGAAACGGCTAATTAATTATGGGTTATTATCTAAGTCCAAGCTTGGCAATGAGCGTGTCATCTGCTCAACGGGCCGCGGTTGCCAAGGGCCAGTGGTCGTGATACGGGTGCTCATCTGAAGGTCGGGACCAAAAAGGGTGGTCGTTGGTCGCGATAGCGGGCTGGTCGAGTTACCGAAGTTTTTTTATATGATAATTCATAAAAGACCATTCTGGGACCAAGAAAATTGGTCGTATTAGCGGGATGGTCGTGTTAACGGGGTGGTCGTCATGCGGGAGTTCACTGTACCTCTTCTACTGTGACGTAAAGACCCGGTGGGATTTGTTTCCCATTTATCTTGGCTATTTTCTGGATGCTTCGCTGAGCTCTCTCCTGATGGCCTTTAGCAGTGAGCCAATGTAAGGACTCAGGGATAAACCTGCAGAAAGCAGCGACTTTACAAATGGAATATTTATACGTTCATGATAACTGATTCAAATGTCTCATATTACAGCGTTAAGGTTTACTTTAATTTATTTATATTCGAAGTTGGGAAGACTGATGCAAAGACAATTGAGTATGCATTCGTAAAGAACAGACCTCTTCCCATGATAGATTTCTTATTCTTTGCCTCTTTATGTTCCCACAGTCATTTGCATTACAGATATTAATAGTAGCCAAAAGGCTGTTTTATTTAGCTCCTGCAACTTTCTTTTTATCACCAATTTACCACTGTATTTAAGTGATAATTGATATCCTTGCCATATCAACCACTTCCGGGCGCTAATGATGCGCCACCATACACTATCTTTACTTTTAAATTATATATATAATTAGGACACACCATATCGGAATTAGCAGTAGCACGGTGGTCACAGACAAAGAGACCATAAACACTTGTCGATCCCGCAAGAAGTAGGCGGGGAGAGCCAACCCAGCGTAGAAAAACGAAGAAGCGCCTTCCATTCCGTTAACTACTGAAGTTCGCCTACTTTCACCGATCAGTTCAAGTGCTGCATTAAAAAAAAGAAAGAAACGAACGTCTTTGGTAGCAGGAAGCAAAATATACGGAAATCGTTTTTCAATATTTTAACATTGTATGAACAAATTTATTTTTTGCTGAAACAATATACTGACGGTTAACTGTTTTAGCGGTGACATCAATGTATCGCCACATTTTTTTTATTCTTTGCATGGTGTGATATAGTGTTATCATTAGGTGGTACTGGATTAGAACTGTGACTAGGGACATATTTTGATGGGATAGGTTTTGTGGTGTGTTGTTTAGAGTCGGAAGGATTAAAGGCATATTTATATAAGGTCCTTTTATCCAATTGTTTTATTGATAATTGTTCAAGTCATTTCTGAAACTAAGAATAAAAATATTATATCCCAAACTTTATTTCAAGCTCCACTTTCTTTACGTTTATAATTAAAGTTATATGGTGTTACGCTCTTTTCACAGAGCATTATCTATATATCGAGAGCATGTATTGAAGCGTTACATTTCCGCAGCATCGGGAGCGTTATAAGGTGTATTTCTTTTTATTTTATTTTAGTAGTGATTGCATTGTAGTGATAAAGGTATCATTCAATCAGCGCCCGACAAATGGGATATTTTATACATCGGTGTTCAAGACACCACTTTATTAATTATTTGTAAAATAAAGAAAAACATACCGATAGCGAAGGTAATAATAGTAAGATTTCCTAGAAACATAGCCAAGGCAGCTCGCATGACAAGGAAGGCGAAATAATTGGAGCAGAACGGAAGAACACTTCCGACAATAATGACACCAACGGATAGTAGACGAATCAACGGACGCCGACCAAATCTACAGAAGAAAAAGGTCGATGAAGTTATCAAAATATTTAGTTACAGTTATTGAAATCTATGAATTTTCATGACATATCCTCAAAATAATTAGCATCACGTCAACAGAAACATGTTGCATCAGTTATTGTTTTTGTATATAAATTGTTAAGCTCTAACATCTTTTCGTACGTCCAAAAAATTACTTAAAACCCTTTTTATCCGAATTTTGGCGGTTTCCTTTACTTCCCCTGAATCAGTTAAGCATTATCCTAGACCCAAAGTCAGACAATTTACTTTTCAAAGTATATATATATATATATATATATATATATATATATATATAGAGAGAGAGAGAGAGAGAGAGAGAGAGAGAGAGGTACATTTTTTTCTACCGTTTCTCACCATGGGATCTTACATACATAGTTGTTGCTATCAATATACAGTATTTAATCCCATTAGATTATAATTGAACATATTAATAAACTACTAAAATATAAATTAGCACTTTTTTCTCCTGCCATAGAATAAATCCGATTTCATAACTTTTTAAGTTAACAAGAACTATCGATGGTAACTATTGTGTCAGATTCCACGCTGAGAAAATGTGGAAAAAACTCTCCATATTTATGCTATTTCAACCCTCATCGGATATCGCCGTGAATAAAACCATTTGAATATTATAAACCTCGTGAAATATCGCCCTTAAATGACCTGGATGTTGAAGTCACCTTGATTTCGTAAGATACGAATAAAATGTAATGTATGATATATCAAATAACAATAGCAGGGCAAAAGTGCCTTCTAGAATTATAAGGTCCGTGCGTTAAGTTTGAAATTGCTGCCTACATTCAGATATGTATTAACCAAACTAGTATATTGCAGTGGAGCCTATCTGAAAGACCACATGTCTAATAAGACTACCATTGAGTGAACCGAAAGCATTCATACTGGTTATAAATAACCTGTCTAATAAGAGAACCTGTGATTTAAGACCACATTTTTGGCCAGTCCAACAGGTGGTGTTCCTATGCTGGTTTGAGGTTACTTGAATTGTTATTCGGAGATTAGCTAAGGTAAAAAATCAGTTACCTGTCCGAGGCGTAACCGAATATTTGTCCCGAGACCAACCATCCCAGCATGTAAACTGATACCAATAATGACTTCATCCAGGTCCGGTCACATACCATGTCCCACTATAAAACAAACATATATAACATGATTATTGTTAATTCTTTTTTTTATATTTAAATGGATGGAAAAGAGTTACTATCCTTGAAATCAAGAAAACCCCCCAAAAAGATAAAAAGCCAGGGAATCAAATAATAACAATTCAAATCATGGAAATGTCAGAGAAATCCATGGATGTCAGTCCCTGAAGTTCTGATTCACGTCCGATATATATCTTGGAAGATGGACATTTTAAAGAGGAACACTCAGACAATCAAGACAATTATCCTAAAAATTTAACAATTCAAGTATTATACTGGAAATCAGGGGAAACTCGGATTATTAGGTTCCCTTTTCCCGTGAGGGAAAAGTCAGAAAAAAGGGAAGATACGGGAAACGTCTTAGCAATCGATTGGCGAAAATGTTAGAGTGGTCTGTCCTTTGAATTCTGACTCGTGTCTGAATAATGTATCAATTAAATGATTCCCATTTTAGTGCATGTGGACATCCCTGAAATAGATAAAGATATCCTGGTATTGTGTTAATTCATCAGCGAATTACCGCCCCTTGAACTTACATGGAACTTAAGTGATACGAATGCATTATATATTGTAAAGTGGAAGCAGGGGAAAATTAGTCAAGATTATAGAATTTAAGAACCCTATGGTAATTCAACAGGGAAACTCAGATAAATGATGACATTTTAACTTCTCATGAAATACTGAAAACCTTGATAATAGACTGTAAAATGCAGGTGTAAGAACATCCGGAATATTATATATTTGGTAAGAAATGGTTAATTGACACACCTCGGTCACCAAGGAGGTCCTGACAGTTGTTTCCCGGTCGTATTCCCACACGTCACATTTACGCACGAAATGGCTTCCAAATGACGTCCCGTTACCAAGGGCAATCAATACATCCATAACGTCACGGATGGTAATATTTTCGGCGTCCGTCCACTTGTAGATCTCACACCTGCTGTATTTCAGTTTCCCGTTGATCAGCGTAGTGGGTATGGAAAATTTCTTCCATTCCTCGTCTGTAAGGTTTATCCCAAGATGGCGGGGATAGGTGCACCAGTGATCAGGTGTAGCAGCAAAGAAAACTATTCCGATAATATGAAACACTGCCGGGATCCGTGATAATGTCCATATAATAACAATAAATATCTGATAACGACCCAAATCTCCAATATGATACTTAAATATATCTTTAATTTCCATTATATTATTTACGTTTGTGCAGCTAAGATGGCCGCAGTTTGAAGGTTTCAGTTATATTACCATGCAGGAACGGTGGAATAACTGGTGTTGGGTCCATAATATATGGGTTACAATGATGCAGACTTTGAACGCCCAGTCGCACACACTTAAAGCATGACCCACATACAATTAAACCATGTTCAAATTTGATCACTTAAACACATTTAACAATGACAAAAATAACCGTTTTTTATCCGGTCCATATCGTGACACATGAAATTTTCATCTTACTTCGTTTTTGTGCGTGTATAATTGATGGTTAGTATAAGAATTAAAACATTTGTAACTCGATAAGCTTGATCACTTGTACATATTTTCAAGCGAAAACTAAAACGACCTTGTACCCAGGCTCGTGAAGTGTTCAATTTATTTTTACTTTGTAACGTGATCAGCGAGTGGTTAGTAACACATTAATCGGAGTATCAGTGGACTTTTCTCTCTGTATTCACTCTCATCACCGGAATACAAACATCATCATTAACCCAATATCTGGACATAAAGTATGCAAAGGAAAATTATCTCTTTCGGAAATGATTTACGTTATTATGAGGAAAATAATTCAAAATTAGTAAAAATAACATAACAAATGTACAGTCACTTTTGCACGAATGAAACTTGCAATAGGGGCCGAATAAGTGAATGCAAATATGGTGTAGGGAGGAGGACAATCACTGAACGTTATGAATTACTGACAATGATCGCCTTGTAGTGACTTTGGAGTTAACAAGGCACTTCTTTACCCGAATGTAGCATTGTCAGAAATGCAGTATTTTCTCAGGAAAATAACTGGATTCTGATGGTAATCAAGATAACGACCAAAATTTAATTAGCTGTTCCTTGTATTATTGTCGAGCTATCCTGAAAATCTCAGCAAAAGAGTAATGTTGCTAAAAGACAGGTTAGACTACCAGAGGTCGAGCGCTTGCCGGAAGTTGAAATGACAGACAGACGGACAGGCAGAACATACTGTCGGTTTTCTATCAAATGAATGTTCCTGAGAGCGATTGCTGATAAGTTAATTGTAGCTTGTAGAATGATATATTAGACAAAAAGAACAAGCAAGCAGAGAAATCTGACAACAAAAGACGAACTGACACATACTGACACATCTGAGATAACCTATTACCAGATAAAGGTTGGTAAGGCGAAGAGGAGCAAAATGAGCTGTAGTGCATGTAGGTAAGGTTTACAGTTATGGAAATATGACTCAAATATGATATTTTGTGGAGGTCCGTGTGCAGCGCCCCTAACGGCCATTTTCTGAGATATTCGTGTAAGACATAAGATGTATATGTTTCAAAAGGATTCCTACAAAACTGTTGCCTGTACATTGCTAATTGTAAGACGCAAGAAACAGCAAGCAGGCGGATTTGGGGACAACTGACCAAACTGTGAAAGCGATTGGTACAAAATTGCGGCCTGTAGAGCGCACAAAGACAAAGATTTCGGCAAGCAACAAACCAACGCCACCAAAAACTCTTTTGCTCCGCTTGGCGGAGGTTAAATCTCTCACCTCTTCCCCATGCAGCCAAAATGTCTGTCCAGGACATCATTTCCCCACCCGACATCATTCAATAAGAAAGAACAGTCCTTCATCTCAAAATTTATGGAGTTGTGTAATTCTCAGATAATTGAGTAATCTTATTTTACCAGGAATGTACAGTAATAAAAGGAAAAGGCACAAATCACGAAAAATGTACCTGACAGTTTGAAACCATTGATCAATGTTCTCTTATAATTATTGTTAATATTAGAAATACAAGTCAAATACAATGACAACCACTGTAGCACTTGCAATATATATGTCATATAGAATTAAGATATCTATAGAAATTGTGCTAATTCTATAATTCAAACCATAACATAAATCATTCCTTGGCCAACAACATACCGTGGTTCAAATAATGTAAAGGTTCAAATAAGTGTAAAATCCATGGCTAGGGTGATGCAATGTGTATTGTCCCATGGTTCGTGTAATATTACTTAAAACCTTGATTGGTTAAAGCCTAATAGCATGCGTATTTCGGAACTGGCCATATCTCAGATAAATCATTTTTAATTAGTGCTTATGTAAAATATATACTCCTGGTCTGTCATAATCACAAATATTATAATGTATTATTTCATCGCTAGACATTTTGTTCACTCTACGTTTTAAGCAACACTTGACTCAGTTTATATTATTGATATCATTTAGAACCACTTCTTCAGGAATCTTTGTTGATTGTGGTTTAATGTTCGAGAAGACGTTTCTGAAATACAAAGAAACACGTTTTCAGGTTTCTTATGAAAAGGACAGTGATTAATATCAGATGATTATTTCAGACCAAAACAATGAATCAATATAACATACCATGATATTGTCACAGGCAAAAAATTAAAGTAAAAAAAGGTAGTTTTGCAGGAAATTTTGCAACTGTTGCAGAAACATGAGTTCAATTCAGTTTAGTTTAAGAATTTGGATTCTGTATCAAGACATCGGTGCATTCATGGCTTATGTGATATCTTATTGAACAAATAAATTGACACCTGAAAAATCCTCATATATGTAGCTTCATGTTATTGCTAACAAACCTAATTTGGTGACTGCGGACCCTTCTGTCCGCCTCTTCTACACTCGATGGTAGTGTAAAGTCTCGAGTTTCAGGAAGGAATAACGTCCAAAATGCCCAAAACAAGGCAAGGCAACCACAAATTTATTCTGGGCAAATTCCTCCCTGGAAAAAAATTAAACATGTTTCGTAAAATATGATGACATATTTGACAAGACATTTCTGAAATCGGATATGTCGTAGTATCGCTGGACAATTAATGCTTACCCACTTCTAAAATAGACCCACTCAATAAAAGGATATGCTGACAATTAACAAACCATGTATCAAATATGAAGAAAAAATGTCCAGTTATTTAAATTGATGGGGTTTAAAAAAATCAACGTTTCTTCAGGTTTGACCTTGCTTTTGTCGAGGTCACTAGTCCTGAAATAATATCCGCAATATTCGTGGAAACAATCGGTGAGTCACATTTAAAAAAGTTTAAGCACTTGAAAAGTTATTTGGTTCACAAAATCCAATATATCGGCAGATTTTACCTCGAAAGTCACGGTCAAAGTTTTTAAATCTGCATCTGCATTATATGAAAAAAAAAATCTGTTCATAAACTTGAAAAATTATAAACTTATAAGGCTCACAGTACTGTCAAGTAGCAATGATATTGACATAAAAAGCGCGTAACAAGAAAAAGATAACAGATGGAGCCACTAATCCCCTGTACAAGACGAAGCTATCCAAAATCTTCCGTCAAATTGATTTTTGCATCAATCCATGCGAACTTTCTTGATATATTTAAGATTCTATATGATTTATGAAAAAAATGACCTATTCAAGGTCACTCTAATAAAGGTCATGACCCCATTTTATACAAGTTTTTCATCTAACCAATATCAGTCCACATGACAAGTTTAATAAATATCAGTAAAATATTTTTGAGTTAACTCGCTAACATGATTCTATGCGGCGTCGTCGGCTGCATTACTGGTTAAGATTATTGTTTCTCCGTATTCTTCTGAGGATAAAATGTATACCCCTATCCAAACAGACGAATAGTCTGTTTCGTGAGAGGGGAAACTTGATCCAGTATCCAACTACTACGACGAAACTGAGTGACATCTGGTTGAGATATTTGAAACTACAACAAGCAAATATGTGGAATTAATGTCCCCCGCTTTGGGATCTTGTTGTTTTTCATGCTTGTTAAAGGACGGACAGACAGAGTGACAGACAGACAGATAGACAGAAGCCAGACACTCCAAAACAAATCCCAACCAGGGTATGCATGAGTGCAATCACTGACCAATATTTGAATGAAATCGGATAATATTTAGTAAAGTTATCCCACAGAAACGAAAACCTGACAAGCTGACAGACAGAGTGACAGACAGAGAGTCGGACATAAGTCAGACACTTCAAAACAATTCCAAACCAAGGTAAGCATGAGAGCAATCAATGACCAAAATTTGAATGACATCAGATAATATTTAGGAAAGTTATAGCAGGGAAACGAAAGCCTGACAAACGGACAGACAAAGTGACAGACAGACAGACAAAAGCCAGACACTCCAAAACTAATCCCAACCAAAGTAAGCATGAGAGCAATCACTAAACAAAATTTGAATGAAATCAGATAATATTTAGGAAAGTAATGGCACAGACACGAAAATCTGACAGACGGACAGACTGAGTGACAGACAGACAGACAGAAGCCAGACACCCCAAAACCCATCCAAAACAAGGTAAGCATAAGAGCAATCACTGACCAAAATTTGAATATAATCGGATAATATTTAGGAAAGTTATCGCATGGAAACGAAAACCGGACAGACAGACAGACAAAGTGACAGACAGACAGAAGCCAGACACTCCAAAACCAATCCAACCAAGGTATGCATGAGAGCAATCAATGACCCAAATTTGGATGAAATCGGATAATATTTAGGGAAGTTATCGCACGGAAACAAAACCTGACGGACGGACGGAGAGACAGACAGACAGACAGAAGGACAGACAGACAGACAGACAAACCCAAATCAATGTCCCCAGCATCCGCGGAGCGGGGGACAAAAAGTTGGTGGTGGAGGTACACGCTCGATCTCTGTCTAGCTTAGACGTACGATCAGCGGTAGGAATGGTGGCGTTAAGCTATCAAGCCGGCTGGCGTTAACAAACCAATGTAGACCACTGGAGGGAAGAGCTCTACCTCAAACTGGTAGGCGGCGATGACAGACATCGTTATTGCAAACTTTCCAATCAATGGTTTTTCCAATAACCTCATCTGCATATCAATGACAGAAAAGATATGTGAACTTTTTAATTCGATGTCCTTTCTCCCACCTTTATCCCAATGTCCATGAAACTTTCCGCAGATTAAGTATAATGAGCAAAAGATAGAATCTTTACTTAAAGCTTTATTTATGGGTGATGTCATTCGTATCCATTTAATAAAATGCATTTCTTAAATGGATATACAAAAAAAAACCTGATGATTTGAAAATCGTAGTAGACTTTCTGCTCCATAAGTAAATGTATGTGTATAGTAAAATAGTTCAAACACATTAACATGCGTTATAATATATTATCAAGTTGTAATTACAACTTTTTTCTCATGAGATTTTATAAAGCTATTAGAAAGATACAGCATTCAGCTTAGATAGTGATGGATTTGTGATAGTTCTCATTTTCTAGTTACTATACATTAATAAATACTGATTATTCAGCAGTTATTTTGACCCCAATTGAATATATAAATGTATATTAATGAAAACATGTAGGGGTAATTCAGTTTCTTCATGCTACATAAGTAATAATTGCCCAAACGTATTTGGACAGATCTATCCAACGATCCGTAGGTTAAACTCACACTGCACTGTATACGTTGCGCTTGATATCCAGACCAACTACGGTGAATAATATATACTGTAGTAAGGTATAAATCTAAGCACAGGGGCTGTCGTAATGGTTTTAATCAAATGAGGAACCGTAGGGCCCACTGCGTATACTTACTGTCAGGGACAGCAAGGGTTAGAAGAACGACAACGCCAGCGTTAAGGGTACAGATTATCAGTCCGCGCTGTCTTCCTACTTTAGATAATACGGGGATATTGAGTAAGTAGGCAGGTATCTCAACCAAAACCGAAATGAACACGTTCAGATACAGGTTACCATGTTTGTCGTATATCCATTGATTCAGATGAAGCGGTACCATTGTCTATGGCGCTGACTGAAAACAATACCATGAAACATATACAATCTTAAGAAACTGGAAAATACCTTAGCAACTGGAGGATCACTCACGCACTGTCTCGACGAGGTTATGAGTGTATACAAATGGACGGTATAATTTTTAGGATTCATGTAATGGAGAAAATAAGGCAGATAAAATTAAGTGGCAAAATTAAGATACAAGCTGCTGGACATTGAAACATTGTCTGTTCACAGAAGTGTTGTGCCTTAGGGAGGTGCGAATTTATTCTACAGTCATTCCGAAAAATGGCATGGCACATGATAAGGTGGGTTAAACAGTATCTTTATTGATCAAATCAGGGCATTAGCCCCAAACCCCCCCCCCCCCAAAGATTCCTCTGCTCAATATCTAAATATAATATAATATATACAAAGACAATTGAATTTCTCATGTAACAGATGTATATCTGCAGTAACTAAAAAATGATTTATGAACTTATAAACTAGAATTTGTAACAATGATAAATTTCAATGATAATATTCACAGAACATTGAAATAGAAGGGATTTATTGCAAGAACTATTGGAAACACCCTTGGATTTTTTTTTTACAGGCGAGAGTCTGATAGGGTTTGTGAAAAGGAACTACCCTGTGAAGTTAGCAGAAGAACAGTAGGCCAACACTGTGAATGAAATGCGATTTTTTTAAATATACGTATATCACATGTATACCAGTTTTGCCGGAATCAATCTATTAAAATTACCGAGTCAGCTTAATGTGCAGGGCTTTATATTTCAAAATGTTTATCGGCACCACATATAACCTCAGTACAGTTTCTATACATCCTAATATATTGAAGGAACACAAACAAATTGATTAACGAATAGTCAGTAATATTTTTTCATAATTATGGTTGCACGCATCAGTGGATAGGCCTAAACCCTGTTATATATGGATGTGGGTATCTTGGGAACAAGGTGAGTCTTACCATATATAAGGTAAACTGATTAACTAGATTAACTAGATCAACCTAGATGGCGCTTTACGAATAGGACGTAGGTGAGACCGGCTCTTCCGATAAACATAGAAAAGTTTAAATATCTTGGGAATATAAGCATGAAGGTGGTTGCATTGTCTTTCTAAGGGTAGGTACCAAGTATGTGAATTATATTATGCTATAAAATATAGTTAATAATTAAAATAAGATTATCCTTATTAGTTGAGTGACAGTTAGGTGACAGACAAGAAAAGGTCAAGGTTGTTCTCTACAAGTTTCGTGCAGGGGTTGAAATTGCCAAATGGCAACATGCGCTGAGAGTGTAGATAAGCAAAGAGAAAAGAAAAGAGGTCACTGTGATTTATCAGGAGAAAGTCCTAGTTCCTACCAAGAAAAAAAGCGTATTAATAAAGAAACCAGTTTTTTAGAGTCCTCTGACGAATACCCTCTGTCAAGTTTGTGTACCAAAGATAAAATGTCAGGGCATGATACTGCAATGGTTGTGGAAAATGCAGAACAATTTACGCATTTTCTAGCGGCTGCATTGAACTCTGAGGACATTAAATGTGCATTGAAGGTTATTATAGATGCTGCAGTGGACGAAAAGCTAAAACCATATGAGAAAACTATAGAGAGGCTAACAGAGAGAGTAACATGCCTGGAACATACAGTTAATGGGCTACAGGAAGAACTGGACAGCCAACAACAATATACGAGACGAAATTCAATACGTATAAGAAACACATGGCCAGAAGGAAAAGACGAGAACACGGGCAAGATGATGGTGGATATGGCGAAGCAAATGATGAACATTGATATCACAGATGAGGATATCGAGAGATCTCATCGTGTTGGTAGAGCCCTGCCCTCGGGCAAGCCCAGGCCGATCATTGTAAAGCTTGCCTCGCACAAGACAAAGGTCGCTTTCATGCAATGCAAGTCACGCTTACGAATGGCAGGGGACTTGTCAAGGGGCTTGTTCATTGACGAGGATCTCACACGTTCCCGTCTCACAATGTTCAAAGCTGCGCTTGGTATGAAAAAAGCGAATTACATAAAGGACTGCTGGACAAGAGACGGTGTGGTTTTTGTTAAGGACAGAGACATGAAAGTTCAGAGGTTCACAAGCGCAACCAAATTTAATTCCTGGTTGAGTGGGGTAAAGAATGACCCGCCAATACTGTACGCTCAGGCCTTAAGCACAGATTTACACATGACATCGACCCCAAAAAACAAGTAAGAATTGTTAATAATATTCACAAGGATATCGTATTTGTTTAAAATTAATCATATGTCAACAATAATGCTGTATTTTGTTATGCACACATATCTGAATGTGTGTGTATATGTATGTTTGTATATGCGCATGTATACTCGTGCGTGCGTGTACGTGTATGTGTATAGGACTATGCATATTTGTATAGGTATGCGCGTGTGCATGTGCATGGTAAAGTGTACCTTTACAAAAGAAAAGGTTATAGCACATATGCATAAACAGTATAATTAAATATATGACGATAACATCGAATGTTACGAACAAGTCGATTGAAGGATGAATCATTTTAATGTTAAAATACTAGGCTATAATATTTTAAATATATCGAAGAGCCGGTCTCACAGTCCTTTCCTTCTCCTAGAGGTTACCGAAACTCTTAAGAAGCCATGAATCCTTTTTCTTCTACTATTCTTATCTCATACACAATACTTCATTTGATAATATCTACTTGCAAAAGAGAGATTGTGGTTAGAATAAACGGAATGGTTTCATACCCGGGAGAAAGTCGGAAAGCGTCCATTATATTTATATTATTTAATTATTTTTTAAAGTTGATATTCAAAATCATTTTAAGATGTCATATGATAAATACGACAAAATATGGAGTTTTAAAGACTGAATTAAACAAGGAAATACATAAGGTTCATAATGTTATAAGGGAAGACATATCTAGGACGGAAAAAATGACAAAAAATAGCAATGTATCTGATATATATATTCAGTTGTTAATGAAAGTTTATGATAAAAACCAAATATATTTACATGATAATATAAAGTGGACTCTTAAAGTTAAGGCAAACAACAAATTTATAAAATATATAGTTACTTTTATTTATGGGAGTTAACTTTAAGGTTATTAGTTTAAATGTGAGGGGACTAAGGAATAAAATAAAAAGGATGGAGCTTTTTCATTGGTTATTGAATAAAAAAGGTGAGGAAAGTGTTATCTTTTTACAGGAAACGCATGTGACTTCTGATATAGAATCACAATTGAAAAATGCTTGGGATGGCCCTAGTTATTTTTCATACGGTACATCTTTGGCACGTGGAGCTGCAACTTTAATTGGTAAAAAAGTTGAGTTTAAAGAGATTTCTTTTGAGACAGATAAAAGCGGGCGTTACGTTATTCTTAGGGCGCTGATACAAGGACAGGAATTTTTTATAATTAACACGTACGCGCCAAACACAGAGAAGGAACAATTAGATTATTTTCAAAGGATAAACGATAAACTTACGTCGATACAAGACGACAATGGTTTGCAGATAATTTGGGGTGGTGACTTCAATTTCTGTTTCACGGATATGGATGCAAAAGGAGGAAGTTTTAGACCTAAAGCTAAGACTATCCGAATGGTAAAACAGATTATGTATGAAAAAGAATTGATTGATATTTGGAGAATTCGAAATCCAGATACCAGCCAGTTTACATGGAGATCTAAAACACCCTTAATTCAACGCAGACTAGATATGATATTAGTATCCACTGAATTAAATGCACATGTTAAACATATAAAGATATTGCCAGCAATTTTGACAGATCATTCGGCAGTTATATGTACTGTTGAGACTGTGTTAAAAACAAGTCATGGTCCATCACATTGGAAATTTAATACCTCATTGTTGAACGACCAAGAGTACAATATTTTGATTAGAGAAAACGTTAAAAAGTCGCGAGACAATAATAAAGACAACATGGATGAAATGACCTGGTGGGAGTATTTAAAATATAAAATAAGAGAAATTACAATTAAGTATTCTAAGAAAAAACAAAAGCAAGCAAGGAAGAAATTAGAGAGCCTTGAAAAAAATGCCGCACAAGCAGAAAATAACTTATCAAATGATATACCACTTAGTCTGGTACAATATGATCATCGCCAACTGGAGCACGAACAATTTTATAAAGCATATGTGGAAGGATTAATAGTGAGATCCAGAGTCCAGTGGCATGAGGAAGGTGAACGCAGTACAAAGTACTTTATGAATATTGAAAAGAGAAATAAAATAAAATCTACTGTAAGAAAATTGATAATAAATGGACAGGAAGTCCACGAGCCAGATCATATCATGAAATCAGTTAAGAAATATTTTCAAGAAAAATATAAGAGAAAAATATATGTAGAAGAAAACGAATGTTTACAATTTTTAGATAATATAAAAGTACCGACAATACCTGGAAACGAGGTAGATCAATGTGAAAGTGAAATTACTAAGGATGAAATTAAAAATGCGTTAAAAAATATGAAGAATAACAAAACACCTGGTAATGACGGATTACCAAAAGAATTTTACTTAACTTTTTTTGATGTCTTAATTGATGACATGTTAAATTGTTTTAATCAAAGTTTTACTAAGGGGTCTCTTACAACTAGCCAAAGACATGCAATAGTAACACTAATTGAAAAACCTGGAAAAGACAATAGGAGACTTTCATCCTGGAGACCTATCAGTTTATTGAACGTTGACTTAAAAATATAAAGCAAAGTTTTGGCAGAGAGATTAAAAAAATGTTTACCGATACTGATAGATGAAGACCAAAGTGCATTTGTGAAAGGTAGGAGAATTTTTGATACAAACTGCCTTATTAGAGATATATTAGATTTTTGTCTGGAAAAGAAAAAGGCTATTATTTTCGCAATAGATTTTGCAGCAGCCTTTGATAGTATTGATCATGTATTTCTATTCACTGCTTTAAAGAAATTTGGCTTTGGGAGTACATTCTTACGGTGGATTAATGTATTGCAAAATAACTTGGAAAGCTGTGTAATGAACAATGGGTACAGCACTGGGTATTTTAATTTGGAACGAGGAACAAGACAAGGAGATCCATTAGCCCCATATATTTTTATATTGGTGATTGAAATGTTAGCAATAATGATTCGCCAATCTAGTAAGGTGATAGGTATAAGTATAAACGCTTCTGAAATAAAGCAATGCATGTATGCAGACGACACAACCTTTTTTCTAAGGGATTCAGAATCTATGAAAGAGGTTAGATTAATTTTGAAACAATTTGAGAAGATTTCATCTCTCGAAATAAATTACAACAAATGTGAAGCTGCCTGGCTTGGTACTAGCACGGATATACCGGCAGGTGAAGATGACATTAAATGGGTCAACTTACGTAAAGACGCAATTAAAATTTTAGGGATTTATTATACATATGACACTACACTTTCTAATACTTTAAATTTTGATAGGATTCACAATAAAATGGAAGTCCTTTTTTAATATCTGGAAACAAAGAGCATTGACAATATACGGGAGAAATACAATAGTTAAAGCTTTAGGCATTTCGAAACTACTGTATGTTTCATATATACTAGAACCTCCATCGAGCTTTGTTAAGAAAATTAAAAGCTGTATTTCAGACTTTATATGGTATGGAAGAAAGCCGAAAATTAAATATGAGGTTCTTTTAAACGACAGAGACGTAGGGGGCATTAGATTGCCAGATATAAGTACTATTATAGAAACACAAAGAATAATGTGGGTTGTTAGAATGAAGTTATTGAAGAAAGCAAAATGTATTGAAATACCGAATCACTTCTTAAGAAGTGTAGGAGGAGTGCCAAATATATCAGTTAATTTTGACATTAGTTGTATAAAAAGAACTGTATCAAAGTTCTATCAGCACTGCTTACTGGCATGGTCAAATTTTACCTCTATAGAACCTATTAATTCTGAGACCATATTAAAACAACAGCTGTGGAATAATAAATATATATTGCTAGGAGGAAGATCGGTATATATTAAATATTTAGATGATATAGGCATCAGATTTATATACCAAATATTACATGATGATGGTCGGAAAAAAAGAAATTTCACAAGTGATTCCCGTTAGTACTGTTTATTCTTCCTTTATTCACTGGAGAGGGTTACAGGAGGCGGTTCCACCGAATTGGAGAGAAAGTATTAAAACAGGCCTGTCTAATGATGATATGTTATCTGACGAAATAATACCTATGGGGGATATATTTATTAATCTAGAGAAACTAAATTTTAAGCAAGTGTATAATCGATCGATCCTGAAAAAAATAGAAGAACCAGTGAACAAAGTAAATCTCCAACGAGATTTAACCAACAATTTCTGTTGGAAGAAAGCTGTGAAGCATATATATGAAACAACAAAGGACATGTATTTGAGGCAATTCCATTTTAAAATTCTACATAATATTTTGACTGTTAATGAGAAGTTATATATATGGAGATTAACAGATAGCAATAGATGCTCATATTGTTTCATGGATACGGAATCTGTTTGTCATCTTTTTTGTGAATGTTTTTTGACCAAAGCTCTTTATTTCAATATATTAAGTTGGGCCAGTCGAGCAAGGATTTATATGCCAGCATTAACGAGAGAAATAATATATTCAGGGTGTTCAAGTGATGTTCCATACAAAAAGCTAATTGATATGTTTATATTGACATATAAGTTCGTTATTTTTAAATATCGTAAGCAAGGAAGGGTCCCTTCGCTCTTTATATTTATCAAGTATATAAAAGATAAAGAATTAATCGAGCGTAAGGTAGCAGAAAAAGAAAGAGAAGTACATAAATATGTAATAATACTCTCCATTTTAAATACCAGATGTTAAATCTGAGGATTGTCGTTTGAATTGTCTTCGTGTTAAATGTTTTTGTATATAATTATGTTATTTTGTATTGAACCATATTTAGTTCACTTTGAGCTCGATTTAATGATGGGATGTCGATGATGAAAGAGAATAAAATATATGAAATATAAAAAAAATGAAATATTCTGAGGCATTCCAAAAGAGAGAGAAAAAGAAAAAAAAAATTATAAAAAAAAAAAAAAGATTAACTAGATTTTAGTCCCTCAGAAAAGAAACAGCGTTTGGTCCAGTTTGGTTCCATATTTACCGGTCAAGTGTAAAAATGTTGTTGTTAGGTTGCCACATTTATTGATTCCAGAGTGAACTAATGAAGTGTCTGCAGTAAAAGACGTCTTCTTTTTATCGATTTCGATCGTATGGCTCCCGGATACATTTAAAAGGGTTCGTCCTTGTGACACTTTTGACAATTTTGTTATATGCTAAATATGGCCGCCATTAACGAAAGGTTTACTTTGTTCAGTATATCAAGATGTTAATGGATTCGCCCTTTATGCACAATAAGTAGTTCGGATAAGACTTGCGCATGGTCGAGTCAATGTACTAGTCGTTTGAAACTTATTTGAGTGGCCTAGACAGGGTATCCTAATATGCATGTAAATAAAAAAAAATAATATTATTGATACAATTCTAAAATTCTATTCTATAATTCATTGATATATACTATGATATTATCATAGAAATGTAAACTCTGTGAAAACGATACAGCAAATAACTGATTGCGTTAGAGTTTATTTGTGAGAAACAGCGTATTCTTAATAAACAGCTCGTTTAATAGAACAGGTCAAAAACTTCTCAGTTAAAAATCATATACGTAACCCTAAATATATATATATATATATATATATATATATATATATATATATATATATATATATTGCACTGTCTATAGAATGAGGATGGAGCTTATCCTGACAATAAAGGTTTGGTAGTTTTATAGAGGTCGTTGAAATACATGCTACCAGGACAGCGAGTGTAAGGAACGGTGTAATACCATATACGCGGGTACTGGTTACAAGGCTCTGTTGTCTTCGAGCTTAGGCTATGATAGTAAGTTGGCGGCGAACTCAATTAATCCCGAAAAGAATACATTCAGGTAGAGGTTGCCATGCTAAACCACTGTATTCCATGAGATCGCAAAATAAACAAGTCCTTTTACAAATATCAAAATACATGGAAGTTTCTTTGATGGCATGCAATTAAGCTGTGTTTCCACTTGTCCGGAGACGGACATGGATACGGTTGGAAATAGAATATGATAAAATATGAGGGGTGTTTCCACTTGTAAGGACGCGGATGGGTCGATTTCAGAACTCCCCTTGTACGGTTCCCCTCCCGGCTTTTCACTACATGACTATATATATATATATAGGGAAGGAAAACAAAGAGGTGCAGTATATTCATCCTGGACTGTTTTATATATATATATATATATATAAATATATATATATATATAAATTTATAATATATATTAAAAATGGAAGAAGTAACTTTTATACATCGTAAAATGGCACTTATTTTACTTATTTTAAAAAGGCCCTGAACTCAATTTAACCTGGTGAAACTATGACCTTTGCCGTAAGGCCACCGTACGGCGAACGTGCGAGTGGTAACACGCTAAACGTATCCGTATACATGTATCCATTATCGTATCCATGTCTGGACAAGTAGGAACATAGCTTTATTTATTTTAAAGTGTTTCTTTAAACTATTAATTTACAATTCAGATTAATATTGACACAAAATTTTCAGAGGGCTTTGAACTTTAAACTTAATAAAAAAATCAAGATTTCAGTCGATTAAACCGTCTGTATCCATTGTCCATAAGTGATTTTACATGAAGTGCTCACAGCCCATATGTCACATTCATTCACCAATTGGCTACCATATGGCGTTCCGTTACCAAGGGCAACCAGTACATCACTGCCGTCATTAAAGGTAAGATTTGTTTTTCTCATCTAACACATTATGTATTTCAGTTACTGATCACTGTTTAGTGTCTGGATTATTTCTTCCAAGATTTCCCGGACAGGCACACCCTATAGGCCCTATATATGAAAGACGGCGGACATCCGTGCAAATGCCCAAAGTGTCAAATAAATACCCTGTATCTCCAACATGATATTTGAAAACTGTGTGTGGTTCAACAGGACTATTCCATGAAATGTTGCACATATTTGATCAGGCGTGGATCCAGGATTTTTTTGCAGGGAGGGGTCAACGGGTGTCATGCACAAAAAATGTTTAATAAAAGGTCGTTGGTTGAGAGCAGGGGGCGGGTTTCGACCCCCCCCCCCTGGATCCGCGCCTGTTGATAGGCCTATATCCTTCCTGCCAACTGACAAAATACTGTTAATTTTGCTCCGAAGGTAGTTTTCCAAAAGTCAAAAGTCGACTTAATACATATTTTAGGTCACAATAATCTGTATATATATAATTTTTAAGTGATGGTCTTATAAGCTAGGTCTGATGTTACCCGGATCCATAAGTTACAAAGTATACAAAAAGTTTTGCTGATAAAACGCAGTTTGATCCAGAAGGGTAGGATCGTATATATCTCCACAGTTTCCAGAGGATAAACTCAATGCCTTGCATAAACTCCATTTAAGCAGCGGTTAGGCTGTGCTCATCTATTCGCTCTGCTCAAACGTGTGACAGTGGGGCTGGACCAGGCTTCCTCTGTGCCTTCAACACGCGCATGCAGCAACGTAACTTTGTCTGTTTTGTGTTCTCGCGCTGTCAGCAGAAGGCCACTAATTGGCCACGAATGCTTTGTGTAGACACCCCCGTGGAAACTTGGGAGCAGCCCAATCAATATGCGTTTAGTGCACATGTCGCGCCAGCGCTGAATTGACTGGACCTCCAACTAGGATGGGCAGCGTCAACAGATGTAAGTGACACGATGCGCTAAAGAAATGTTTGCACAACGATTCGCAACGATTCGCAACAGAGACCTTCGTATTTTAGCCCAGTAAACTCGCATTAATTTGCGAAATGCGAGCGATTGCACATCCCTGATACCATTTCCATCTATATACAATGAACCAGCATGGCTATTCATACATCTATATATCTATATCTATATCTATATCTATATATATATATATATATATATATATATATATATATGATCATCCTTAAGGGGCTATGGTATAAGATCTGGTCATAGGTATGTTGATTATCTACACTTCATTTATAAGAAGTTGAACGACTTTGGCAAAGGAATACCGCTCGGCAGTCTTACATTACTAATTGTGCAAATACACAGCATTCTGCCCCCCCCCCCACCCCCGTCATAGGTATGTTGATCATCTACACTTCATTTATAAGCAGTTGAACGACTTTGGCAAAGGAATACCGCTCGCAGTTTTGCATTACTAATTGTGCAATTACAATGCCAACCCCCCCCCCCCCCTTCTGATTCAGAATATACTTAATTCGCACATAGTTCAATGAGCCCATAATATTAATACATAAGGCCTACCCTTGTGCTTGTTCCACAGGTTCTACCAACTTGTTTGTCATTAATTGCTGAATAATTGTTCCGTTTTATATATGTCATAACATCTGGAGACATAAATTGTGATGTGTGTTATCCAATTTCCACTTGTTTTATGTATTTTTTTATGTATTGATATTTTTAGTGTCAAAACGCCAAAACATTTAGTGTCATGCGTGTTATCCAATTCCCACATATTCTATGTTACTTCACGGGCAAACAATGTCCCCACTGTTTGTACAAGTTACCCCATTGTCTTATATAGAAGCTTATATTGTTCTTGTGGTGTTCCGACTTTGATATATTAAATGTCAAAATGCCAAAACATGTATGTCTTGTGTTGTTTTTGTTTTATTCCATGTTAATGCTTTATACTTATTTCTTGGTACAACATTTGTATGTGTGATATGGGTTACCTGATTCCCGCATGCTTTATGTTACTTTTAAGGGACAACATGTACATTTTATTATTGTTTCTTGTTGGACCGAATTTATATAATTTATGTTATGTGTTACCCTATTCCTGCTTGCTTTATGTTACTTTTCAGGGACATACTGTCCATGTTATTATCATTACCCACCTGTTCATTGGCATAGTGCAAAACTCCCCATAAGTGTATTAGGCCGTGTTTGTTTTCCAATTTGTTCTTACAATTAAGGGCAGTGTTTACAAATACATTGTTCCCCCCTCCAACCAAACCTTCCCTAGTACCCATTTTCCGGGGTTCATTACTGATAACTTATTTCATGTGATATATGTTATAATATCTACATAATTTGTGATATCTGTTACCCCATTCCTGAGTGCTCAATGTTACTTTTCAGGGACACAGGTTCCTTGTTCGTTCCAGTTACCCCATTATTGCGTATATTGTTCTTGTGCTGTACTCCTCTGATGTATTGTCCCTGTTTATTGTCAAAGTGCCAAGTCCCTTACCTAGTGTTCTCTGTCGTTTTTGTTTTTCAGATTGTAATTACTATCTGGAGCACTGTTAACCGGGACATCGTCCCATGTCCCATATATTTGTCGGGGGGGGGGGGAGTTTCCATCTGGTCTGATACTTTTTTATGGTGACTGATCTGTTAAGTAAACTTTCCATGTCATTTTATGATTATGTACTCTTTATATAATCCCTCTCTGGCACAAAGAACCACGTACCAGTTAAGATAATACTAGTTGCCATATACAGTACCTCATTACATTTGACAAGACATTCCTTTTAAAGCAATTTGGGTGAACATTTTCAGCCTTGCCAGGTATACGCCGAAAATCAGTTAAAAATTTTACCTGTCAGGACATTAATAAAATCATTAAGTATTCTCCTGCCATCATATTATACATTTCAGATGCAAGTCCAAGTAAGATCCGCTCAATACTGCAGTTGCTTTTACATGTCTGAACTTCATTAATTTCATACGTATTTTCCTGCCATCAAACTATACATTTCAGATGCCGCGTCCACGTAAGAACCAGCTTGATACATCAACTGCAATGACCCGCGGTCAATCAACAAGAAGAGCCCACGTCCAGCAACAGGACAGCAACAGGAAAGCCAAGGCAACATCTACCAGAGCCCCAAGCAGACGAACACGCCCATATGACCTACATCAGGAACCACCTCAGGGCAAATTGTCACACAACAGCTCCCAAGTTCTCCCCCTCAGCGCAGGGTGCAACCAGGAAATTCCCTCCCCCATAGTTAAGGACAAACTGGCGAGATGCCTAGAAGGATATGATTCAACAGAATAAAGATTCCAGGTGGAAGGGTTCTCCCATGGGTTTTGTATTTACCACGGAGTCCCACTAAAACCTGGAGAATACCCTAACCATCCTTCAGCGACATCTAACATAAAGTGTGTCTGGCAGAAAGTGCAGAAAGAAATTGCCCTTGGCCGAGTGGCGGGACCTTTCTCATAACCCCCTTTTCCAAATTTCAGATCTTCTCCTCTAGGTTTAATTCCAAAAAAAGATGGGAAATATAGACTCATTCATAATCTCTCCTTCCCAGCAGGCAATTCAGTGAATAAAGGTATACCTAAAGTTAACACTGCAGTACAATATGACACATTAGACTATTGCATAAGCATAATACAGAGAATGGGACATTATTGTCTCATTGCCTAAGCAGATATAGAAGATGCCTTTAGGCTTATTCCCATATCTAAAACCGACTATCCAAAACTAGGTTTCAAAGTCCAGGATTCCTATTTTTATGACTGCTGTTTGCCAATGGGCTGTTCTGCATCATGTCAAATATTCGAGCGTTTCAGCAGGGCAATACAATGGATCTTGGAAACAAACTTTGAGGTAAAGTTCATGTCCCATATCTTGGACGACTTTATTTTTTTGGCACCCATAACACGCCAGAGTGTAATAACTCGCTGCAAGCATTCTTAAGGCTGGCAAAACTCATTAACTTGCCCATTAAACATGAAAAAACGGTATTGCCCTCAACTACAGCCATTTTGTTTGGTATTGAAATTGACACCAAAGAAGGGACAATGAGATTACCGACAGACAAACTACTCAAAACTAAACAAGCACTACAGGAAGCTAGAACTAGACATGAAATTCAGGTTAAACCCTTACAATCCCTTCTCGGCCTGCTCAATTTTGCTTGCCTGGTGATTGTACCAGGCAGAGCATTTCTACGCAAACTTCAAAACCTGTTATTATACAAAGTAAATCTCAAGCCACATTACTGGATTCGGATTACATCAGAGGCCAAGAAAGATTGGGTTCAGGGATTTTCCTAGAACATTGCAATGGCCGAGCACTCTTCATGCATAAAGATTATAGCATATTTGGAACTCTTTCCTATCGTACAAGCAATTAAAATTTGGGGCCATTTATGGAGAAACCATAAAGTCAAATTTAATTGCGATTACATGGCAGTGGTTGAGGTTATAAACAGACAGTCAGCCAAAAACCCAGATATTATATCTGTCACTCGCAGACTAGTCCTTGCTTGCATGAAATTCAATATACATTTTAAAGCAGTTCACATCCCAGGAGCCCACAATACATTAGCTGATCTCCCTGTCTCGTTTACAGATAGCAACAGCCAGAGCCATAGATCCACACTTGGATGTGCAACCGACTGCAGTCCCTGACCAACTACTCCCGCAGTAGTCCAACAAGCAGCTTCGCTTCTGATGGGCAGTTTATCAAGGAACACACAAGCTTCTACAAAAGAGCTTTAAGGCACTTAAATGCATTTTGTCAATCACAAGGGGGCTTGTCTCTGCTCCCATGTAGCACGGACACTATCATTAGTTTCATTTTACATAGACTACAAGAGAATTCAGCCCCATCTGCCATCATCTCACAAATATCTGCCATCAATTTCTTACACACAGTTGCAGGCTTGCCATGCCCCTCAGATTGTTTCATAGTTAAGAAGATGATATCAAGTCTGGGTAAACAGTCAAACAAATTGACAACAGATTACCTATTACATTACCCATATTGAAAAGTTTGGTTGAAGTACTGCCGCCAGTATTCCAAAACCAATTTGTGCAGTCACTTCTAAAGGCTATGTTTCTAATTGCTTTCCATGCCTTTCTACGATTAGGTGAGCTTACATACTCTCAAAATCAACCAGCAAACACAATCAATATTGATCAAGTAAGTTTTTGCAATGGGACCGTTAAAATCACTATGACTCGCTACAAGCATGCCCCAACAAACCATCAAACTGTTTTGGAAGTGCAACCCCGTTCAAATCAATTCTGCTCAGTCAAAGGACCTGCAAATTATTGCATTCGCAGACCTGAACTTCCTGGGCCCTTATTTTTGATCAAAAATGGTGCACCAGAGACACGCAGTTTTTTCTGTAATACCCTCTCACAGTATTTGTCCGCATGCGGTTACCAAAGAACTAGGTTTAAGAGCCATAGTTTCAGAATAGGCGCGGCTACCCATGCAGCATCTCTCGGATTGTCTGACAGTGTAATAATGCAATTGGGGAGGTGGCACTCCAGAGCTTTCATGAGGTATATCAGATTATAACTACTCTACCCCTCCAATGAGAACCCCCCTCCCCCACCTAAAAGAAATGTGCTTCCAGCGTTTGTGCACATCTCTTATAATAGGGCCAACCAGCTCCTTTAACCCCCTCCCCCACTAAGTGACTCAATATCACTATCAACCTGCCTCCTAAATCCCCTCAAGGCAGTAAAATTTTATATGCACTCCCAGTAAGTGACTGGGGCCTGTTTAGAATAATATAATCCACCTGCTTCTTAACCCCCCCCCCCCCCCCTTGTAGTTAAACAAAAATTGGCTTCCGGAAAGTGACTTGGGCTTGTATAGGATCCCCCAGTGACCAGCCATTTTAAATACCCCGGCCAGTTAAACTAAAAATGTGCTTACAGTAAGTTACTGGGGCTCATTTACAATACCTGCCTTTTAAATCCCCCATACTAAAATATGCCTCCAGTAAGTGACTGGGGGCTGTTTCTTATACCTCCATCCTCCATCTGCCATGCAAATCCCAACTACAGTCAAACTAATAGGTGCTCCCAGTAAGTGACTGGGGCTTATTTAGTTATCATCATCAGGTCTCTTCAATCCTTCCCACCCCGGCTAACTACTCATTTAATGAGAAGTGTTTAATCCATATTAACCCCACATACAGCAAGTGACCATATCAAACTTGAGAATTTTATACCCAATATGACTCGAACTGGATGTGCGATTTTTTGTTAAACTACCCGTCCTCCTGCTCCCAAATTCAAGTATGGTGGGGAGCTCCTCTAGACGAGGCGCTTTGGCCGTAAGATCCCCTCATACTCAAATTTGGGTCCTTATTGTTAGTTCCAAAGATTATTTTATATCCAGTAAACATGTTGTTCAATATCAGAGGCCATATCAAGGGGTATATTATTATTTTAATTCTATTAGTTAGGCTATAGGTTGGAAAAATGTATGTTGCACACAGATAGTTCCCACATGATCCTTGATTTAATAAGCTGAGTTAATTCAGGTTTGTTGACAATATGTGCTGGTGTTTATGCTTTTCTGGGTACTGTTTATTTAATTATGTGCATTTTCGGAACTCTCCTTTTTTTACCGAACTGTGTTTTGATGCAGATATGTGTAATGTTTGTATATCTATACATTGTATATGGTTTCATATATATCCTGCAGTTACTAAATTGCGACTGGTATTTAATATACCTGTCATTATTGACTCATTACAGGAGGAAAGCTCCACTACATGATCTATGTGTTTCAGACTAGTTTCACTTTTCCATGTATCTTATCATTTGTCAATTTCTACTTTTGCGTCATAATAAATGACAAGTTATCATCTATATTTGGTCTCTTTATCTGTGGCAAGGAGGGGCATATATATATATATATATATATATATATATATATATATATAAAATATATGCCGTACACCATATAATGCCATCAGTTCTCCCTGCTGCATGCAAAGTCGCCGTACCGACACATGTAGTGGAGGAGACTATGACGTCACTACCGTGACGTCACTTCATTGGTTCAACATAGCCTAAAAAAAGAAAGATTAAGGCTACCTTATGTGCTTGAAAGACCGAAGAAAGAAAACTTTCCACTAATTTTGGCCGTAAATTGTATTTGACAGTAAATGGCCTAACGCAACATGAAGCCTACCGTTCTCAAATGTGTCTTGGTTTCAATGCAATGAGAGACTGCATTAAAAGCTTGTATTTTAATCAGTTCATGAATTCCAGCTGATAACTATTGGATCCACGGATCACTGGAGAGAAAGGGTATAACTTAATTCAATACATTTAAAAAATATTTAATCATTCCTCCGTAAATATACATTTTAAACAAAATCAGTGATATAAATTATTCCAAGTAGAAACAATACATGAAAATATTCAATTTCTTTTTTGATTGTGACATCCATGTGTCTTCGTATAAGCTCACAACCCCACACACGAATTTCTATGTGTGCGTCTGTTGACAAGGCTGATATAGGCCGCATAAGTAAAGTACGTATTTTAATCAATTTCATTCTCAACTGCGGTAGATGTTTTTTTTTTTTTTGTTCTTATGCTGCTGTTGTAAATAAGGTGCGGTAACAAATGATTTGTATTTCAAAATATAATTAGGCTGTACCGGACGGAAATATGACAAGTTGTGTTTTAAAAAATATAAAACAACCCGCTCCATGATTGCATTTTCATGCAGCCAAATAGCATGCATATTTCGGAAGTGACTATATGTGAGATAAATCATTTCTAATTAGTGCTTGTGTAAAATATACTCCTGGTCTGTCATAATCACAAATATTTTAATGTATTATTTCGTCGATAGCCATTTTGTTCACTCTTCGTTATAAGCACCACTTGACTCAGTTTATATTATTGATATCATTTAGAACCACTTCTTCAGGAAGCTTGGTTGATGGTTGTTTTATGTTCTTGAAAAAGTTTCTGAAATACCAGGAAATACTTTTTAAAATTTCTTATGAAAAGGGCAGTGATTAATATCAGATGATTATTTCAGACCTAAACAATGAATCAATAAATCATACCATGATATTGTCCCAAGCAAAAATTGAAAGTAAACAAAGGTCGTTTTGTAGGAAATTTAACAACTATTGGAGAAACCTGGATTCGATGCAGTTTAGTTTTAAGAATTTGGATTCTGTATCAATAAAGGGCGTCATCGATGCATTCATGGCTTATGTGATATCCCATTTGACAAACATTTAAATTAACATTTAAATTGAGACCTGAAAATCCTAACATGTAGATTCAAGTTAATGCTAACAAACCTTATTTGGTGACTGCGGACCCTTCTGTCCGCCTCTTCCACACTCGATGGTAGTGAAAAGTCTCGAGTTTCGGGAAGGAATAACGTCCAAAATGCCCCAAACAAGGCAAGGCAACCACAAATTAATTCCGGCCAAATTCCTCCCTGGAAGAAAAATAAAACATGTTTCATGAAATATCATGACATATTTGAATAGACATATCTGAAATCGGAGATGCCGCAGTATCCCTAAACAATTAAGATGTACACTAAATAGACCTACTCCTTTAGAAGCATGTGCTGACACTTGACAAATCGTGTATCAAATTTGAAGAAAAAATATGCATTTAATTAAAATTTATGGGATTCACAGAAATCCAACGTTTCTTCAGGTTTGACCTTGAAAAACAAGGTCGAGGTCACTAGTCTTGAAAAAAATCCCAGATATTGGAAGAAACAATCGGTGAGTCACATATGAAGAAAAAATATAAAGTACTTAAAAAGTTATGGGGTTCACAAAAATCCAATTTATCGGCAGATTTTACCTTGAAGGTCAAGGTCACAGATTTAAAAAAATTTCAACAAATTATCATCTAACATCTTTCATTTTGATTTTAAGAAAAACACATCTATATACCAACTTGATAAGCAAGGTTTTTATTCGTTTTTTTTTTACCAAATATTGAAATATTTATGGTCAAGGCCACTCACATAGTCATAGATCATGACCCCGATTTTCTTTATCCTATATCCTATATCTATGCATCTGTATAATATGGAAGAAATCTGCCTATAAGTTTTTGACTTATAAGGTTTACAGTAATGTCAATTGGCAATGATTAGGACGTTAAAAGGTGCGAAAACAAGAAAAGGATAATAGGTGGAGCCATTAGTCTCCTGTACAAGACGAAGCTATCCAAGGTCTCCCGTCGAATTGATTTTTTTATCAATATATACATGCCAGCTTTCATGAAATATTTATGATTCTATGTGAATTTTAGTTATCGAAGATCTTGCGTCAGCTAGATTTTTGGATCAATCCATGCAAGCTTTCTTGATATATTTAATATTCTATGTGATTTTCACAAAAAGGTCAAGGGCGCTCTTCTATCAAAGGTTACGACCCCATTTTATATAGGTTTCGTTGTCTTACCCATATCTATGAACATGTCAAGTTTCATACAGATCCGTAAAATAATTTTTTGAGTTATCTCGTTAACATGATTTTTCATGTCGTCGGCGGCTGGACCATGCTTAAAACATAGTATCCTCGACTTTGTCTGAGGATACAAATGTATACCCCTCCCCAAACATATTACGTATAATCTGTATCACGAGAGGGGCCAACTTGATCCTATATCAAAGTACTACGACGAAACTGAGTGACACTTGGTGGAGGTATTTGTTACTTCAAAAAGTGGGTGGTGGAGGTACAGGCTCTCTAGTCTAGCTTTTACTTACGATCAGCGGTAGGAATGGTGCCGTTATGCTTCCAAGCCGGCAGGCGTTAACAAACCAATGTAGACCACTGGAGCGAATGACCGTCGGGTAGAGCTCTACGTTAAACTGGTAGGCGGCCATGGAAGACATCGCCATTGCAAACTTTCCAATCATCACTAAGATCGTTTTTCCAATAACCTCATCTGAATTTCAATGACAGTCATTCGATGTCATTTCTCCCTCCGTAATCCCATTGTCCATAAAACTTTCCGCAGAATTATGATAATGGGCGAAAGATAAAATCTGTACTAAAAGCTTAATTTACAGGTGATGTTATTTGTCTCCATTTTATAATATGCCTTTTAAATGATTTATTTATATTTGCTAGAAAAAATATAAAAAAAACTGATGAATAGGAATTCGTAGTAGACTTTTCTGCAAACATAATAAATGTATATCTATATATATTCATAGAATATATAATCCAGTATTAAATACACCTTTATCTCATGAGGGTTAATCAAGCTATTAGAGAGATATCGCATTCAACTCAAATGTGGGGGATTTTTGAGGATTCTCATTTTCTAGTAACCATACCTTCGGACATACTGATTAAGCAACAGTTATTTTGATTCCAATGGAATCTAAAATATTGTTTCAATGCTAATAGGTAGGGGTTATTCAGTGTCTTCATGCTACATAAGTAATAAGTGCCAAACGTTTTTGGACAGATCTTTCTAACGATCCGTAGGTTAAACTCACACCGCACTGTAAACTTTAGCGCTTGATAACCAGACCAACCACGGTGAAACATTACATACTGTCGCAAGGGATAATTCAGAGCTTAGGTCCTGTCTTTTTGGTATAATCAAAAGAGGAACCGTAGGGCCCACAGCGTAAACTTTGTTACAGGTATCTGTTTTATTATGCGCTGGATATTTCATAACTCTGTACGCTGCTATAAATTACTGCACTTGCTGAACTCTCGCGGATTGTAAACACAGTACACGGTGTAGTCTGGAATTTTCGGGTCTGTTCATCCGCTGTGGGCGCGAGTGTATTGTTGTGTTCTTTGGAATGTTTGTGAATATGGACGTTTCTGGGCTTCAATAAAGACATAAATACGGGCTGTGTTTAGCGAAAGCAGAGAGCAAAATACCAGCGGACACAAAAGAGTGTAACTCTCTCGTCAGAGTTTCTGTGGGACATTTCCGAAAATTTCAGAATTTACAGATCTTCAACGGATTTTATACAGACTTTATATACGGATTGTCTTTAGTTTGCCTTTGGGATTATTACCAGAACTTCAGATTTGGGTAACAACAGATTGTTTTTGAGTTTAAATCGGACTATTATCTGGGAAGATTTATTTGAACTATTTACCTGGATTATTTGTGTTAAAGGACCCTGGTTGAGCTGTGACAGTGGTGGTATCCAGAAATCAAAGCCTAGGATCCGGACACTCTGGTGATGTACATTTTTTATTATGGTTATACTGTGTAATTGTATTGATTTAGTGTATTGTAATGTTAGGATTGTTCTAAGAATAAATTATAATTATTTGTTACCAAAAAAACACTGACTTCTTTATTAATTCATCTAGCCATTTCATGCTGCCTATTGTTGCGGAATCTGATTTTTTTTTACCTCCGTAACAAAATTTGTGCTCGTCACGATTACGTGATCTGTTGTTATTAGGTTCCGTAACAACTTACTGTCAGGGACTGCAAGGGTCAGAAGAACGGCAACACCGGCGACTAGGTTACAGATTATCAGGCCCCGCTGTCTTCCTATCTTAGATAGTACGGGGATATTGAGTAGGCAGGCGGGTATCTCAACCAGACCCGCAAAGAACACGTTCAGATACAGGTTACCATGGTAATCCGCCATGTTCCAAGCGATCGCATAATAGGTGTTTCCAAGTACAAATCTGAAGAATACACGGTTATTACGTATAATTACAACTTAAGTATCATCAAGGATATTCAATAAGAACTGGATTGAATCAAATATTATATATATCTCAATGGTATAATGAAGCACCTAACGGAGCAGAGGTTTTGAATAAATAGTGAACAGAGATCACAGACATATCTTTTATCTGAAACTTTTAAACCGATGTCACTTTTGAGGCATATTTGTCAATGCGCCTATCCGACCACAGCGCCATCTGTTGTGTCTCATATGATTACAGGAAGTGGTGACGTAAAAAGATGTGTGTGTACTGGTTATGGTTGTTTTTACTGTTCCTTACTGAACGCTATATGTATATGTCTCAAACATCCTTCGACAACACTGAGTAACTTTCAATCTATTAAACCGTCTGTGTCTCTAAAGGATACCTAAGTCTAAACCTGGCAGGGTTATAACACGTAGCTGAGAAACTTACCCGTTTATTCCCAATAACACAGTTACTCTTCTGAGTCCAGGTGCGCGGAATAAATCCTTCAGATCTGACGATCTTTTCCCTTTATCCTGTAAAACCATTAACCATATGACCAGGGGCGATACAAATAGGTTAAAATAGTGCAATATAAAATTTAGAAGTCTATTTTGTGTAATTTAGGCCCCATCAAGGATAATATTACAGAGCAATAATGAATTATATAAAATATTTCGACACATCAAAGGTTCTTCACACAAGCGAGATCATCTATAATATGATTAAATATTTTGGCACATAGTTGTATTTGAGTTTGCCAGAAGGAAGGAAGGTTTAATGTAGGTGTTCTTCGTTGCATTAAAGAAAAGATGCAATCTAATGTATTTCTCCCCACGAGTATCTATATATGAAACTTTTAATCGTCATCATCATTATGTCGGAGGTCCATAATGCTACACACTGGTTGATTTAATTTTTTATTCACGCTAAATATTATTTTGTTATTTAGATATATTTTCCCCCTAAATGATTTACCTCTTCTACTGTGACGTAAAGACCCAGTGGGATTTCTTTCCCGTTTATCTTGGCTATTTTCTGGATGCTTCGCTGAGCCCTCTCTTCATGGCCTTTAGCAGTGAGCCAATGTAACGACTCAGGGATAAACCTGCAGAAAACTTTACAATTGGAATGTTGATACGAACATGTTAACTGATTTAAATGTCTCATATTACAGCGTTTCGGTTTACTTGAATTTATTTATATTCGAAGTTGGCAAGACTGATGCAAGGAAAATCGAGGAGGCATTCGTAACGAAAAGATCTCTTCCCAAGATAACTTTCTTATTCTTTGCCTCTTGTGGATCACAGAGTCATTTGCAACACCTTTTCAATACTAGATGGACTGTCACAGATATTTATATAAGCCAAACTGTTTTATTTGATACTTCAATTTTCTTTTAACCACTAATTAACCACTGTGTAAAAGTGTTATGTGATATCCTTGCCACATCAACCACTTCCTGACGCTAATGATGCACCACTCAAGCCTGTGTATTTAGATATCTTGCACCCGAACAAAGGAAATATACAAAAAGATATACGAGTAAATGTAATCTTTTTACTTTCAAATCATGTTAATAATTAGGAACTCACCATATTGGAATTAGCAGTACAACAGTGGTCACAGATAAAGAGACCATAAACACAAGTCGATCCCGCAAGAAGTAGGCCGGGAGAGCCAACCCAGCGTAGAAAAACGAGGTAGCCCCTTCCATTCCGTTAATCACTGAAGTTCGCTTACTTTCACCGATCAGTTCAAGTCCTATATTATAATAAAGAAACAAAAGCCTTTGGTTATCGGAAGAGAAAATATACGGAAATAATTTTTAAATATTTTAACATTGTATGAACAAACTTATTTATCGCCAAAACGATATACTGAGGGTTTACTTTTATTGCGGTGACATCAATGTATTGCCACATATTTTTTTTAATTATTTGCTTTTTGTGATATGGTGTTATCATGAGGTGGTGCGGGATTAGCACTGTGACAGGGGACATATTTTGATGAGTTTTGTAGTGTGTGGAACAAGTGGGAAGGAATTAAGGCATATTCATATTCTGTCGTTTTTAAGAATGAAAATTTTATATCCCAAACTTTATTTCGAGCTCCTCTTTCTTTACGTTTATGATTAAAGATATATGGTGTTACACTCTTTCCACAGCGCATTAACTATATATCGAGAGCTTGTACTGAAGCGTTAGATTTCCGCTGCTTCTGGAGTGTAATAACTTGTATTCCTTTTTATTTTAGTAGTGATTGCTAAATAAAGGTAACACTCAATCAAAACGCCACTATATTAATCCTTTGTAAAATAAAGAAAAACTGTTCTCATTCATAAGATTATTTTTCTCTGTCTATCAAATATGTATTTTACCAATGGCGAAGGTAATGATAGTAAGATTTCCCAGAAACATAGCCAATGCAGCTCGCATGAGAAGGAAGGCGAAATAATTGGAGCAGAACGGAAGAACATTTCCGACAATAATTACACCAACGGATAGTAGACGCATCAGCGGACGCCGACCAAATCTACAGAAGAAAAAGGTCGATGAAGCTATTAATATATATCGTTACAGTTATTGAGATCAATGAATTTTAATGACATGTCCTCAAAAGAGTTTGCATCACGTCAACAGAAATATTTTGCATCAGTTATTATTTTTATATATATAATTGTGAAGTTCTAACATGTTTTGAAAGTACACACAAAAATTACTGAACGTCCTTTTAATCTGAATTTTGACGGGTTTCCTTTACCTCCCCTGAATCAGTTAAGCAGCTTCATAGTCCCAAAGTCAGAGCATTTACTCTTTAAAGTATGTATATATATTTTTTCTACCGTTTCTCACCATTGAATCTTACATACATAGTTTTTGCTATCAATATACAGTATTACATCCCATTATAGATTTCAGTTGAACATATGAATAAACTACTAAAATATAAATCAGCACTTTTTTCTCCCGCCACAGAAAAAAATCCGATTTCTTACTTTTTAAGTTAAAAAAAAAAATATTGATGGTAACTATTTGTGTCAGATCCCTCACTGGGAAAATGTGGAAAAACTGTCCATATTCATGCTATTTCAACTTTCATCGGATTTCACCATGAATAAAACCATTTGTATATTGTTAAACTTGTGACATATACCGCCCTTAAATGACGTGGGAGTTGAAGTCAACTTGAACTCGTGAAATACAAATATATAATATACAAATTAACAAAAGCAGGGCAAAAGTAGCTTCTAGAATTAAAAGGTCTGTATGTTAAGTTTGAGATTTCTGCATACATTTAGATGTGTAATTACCAAACTAGTATATTGCAGTGGATCTGAATGACCACATGTCTTATAAGACCACCTGTCTATCAAGACTATCATTGAGTGAACCGAGAGCATTTATACTGACCTGTCTAATAAGACAACCTTTATTAATTATTATTATTATTAAAACATATTTATATAGGGTAGCCCGTTCAGCCAAGATTGTCTGATCTGCCACAGGCCTGTATGGCTATATATTTTATATAATGTAAAATGCAATCAGAATTAATAAAAGTGACTAAAGATACAATTATGCAGCAAGATGTGATATAAATCATGAAAATATATAACTATGACATGCAACGTAATATACAACAAGATGTGATATTAAAAATGAATATAAAACTAATACATGAAACGTGATATGCAAGGCAATCATGACATTAATATGAAATATAACAGGGTATGAAATAGCATGCATTATATGACATATAAAGCACAGAGGTTTATTACATGATACTATCTTTAAAGACCTGTAAGGAGGAGAAGTTTCTTTGGGATTCATATAATGTGTTCCACAAAATAGGACCTCGGTATAAAAATGATATCTTTCAGTAGTCTGTCCGAGGTTTATGTACATATAATTTATTGGAATAGCCATTGCGTGTATCATGTTGATGGACTTGGTGAACAGAAGGGTACGTAACGTCCGGTCATATAGGATGGACTTAAGTTATTCAGACATTTTAACATGAGGATGCGAGTCAGATATTCATGTCTTTGGTCAACTGATTTAATGCCATGGGACTGAAGGATAGCTGTAATGCTACATTCATGATTAAAATTGCGACTTATAATACGTGCGGCTCGATTTTGAAGACTTTGAATGCAAGTACGACATGGAGAAGGCGCCTCACAGATTGATCATGGGTTATTATGTCAGGTTGATTTAAGTGGTATAAAATTGAGCATGTAGAACCTTTTCAAATATGCATGCTAAATGAGGAAGAACAGAAATAGGCCGATAATTATTAATATCTTCTTTGGATCCTTTGACACTGACGCATAATATATGTGAGTCTATTCTCACCAGATTGGAATCCATGCCGTTGGTATTGAATTTTACTTTCGAGATATAGGCTTTTTAGAAACTGCTGTACCAGAGAGGAACTTATGAGATTTAATTCAAAATTACTGCACGATGTTCGAATGTGAAAACTTTGCGTGGGCGAAGGAAATTTGTCAGACAACATCAGCAAAGTGTTTGGCCGCTTCTTCAGTATTATTTTGCCGGAGATCATTGCCATTCTGAGCTTTCTGTGTCATATAAAATCTACGTTTATGTTGTTTGATTTTAATATTAACTAAATTTCGAAGTTGTTTATAAATAACTTAGTCGTTCTCAATGTTGTTTTTGAGCCATTTTCTATACATGAAGTCACATTGCCTCATAATTTCTAGTGTTTCATTGTCAATCAAACAAGGTTTTAGAGATTTTACTCAAGGAAGGCTTTTTCATTAATTTTTACTGTATTAATGTCGAAGGTATGTGTAATGTAACCCATCTTTTGTATGCAAAGATTTAAGACCACATTTTTGGCCAGTCTCACGGGTGATCTTCCTTTACAGGTTTCAGGTCACTTGAATTGTTATTCGGAGATTAGCTAAGGTAAAAAAGTCAAGTAACCTGTCTGAGGCGTAACCGAATACTTGTCCCGAGACCAACCATCCCAGCATGTATACCGATACCAGCAAAGACTTCATCCAGGTCCGGTCACATACCATATCCCACTATAAAACAAACATAAATAACATGATTTTTTATTCTTTTTTTATTTAAATGGATGAAAAAGAAGAATTATCCTTGAAATCAGGAGAACCCCCCGAAAAGCCAGGGAATTACTTTTTGTTCCACTTTTAACTTTCTTATTGTCTACGTGCAAAGTCTTCCATGGTTGCTTGAAGAGTATTTTGTGTGGCAGGTCCCACTTCATTAATTCAATACCTTTGGAATTAAGACATGCTGAGAACCTAGCCACTTTTTAAAAAATGCTCAAGACATGCTTATTTATGCAATATTTTAATAGCCTGTAATTTTGCAGATTGTGCAGATTTTTATTTTTATATCGTGACTTTAACTACTTTTATAGGTTTAATGCCTTTTATGGGTTAAATGTCACATCATAATACATTACGTATTAGTGCATTTCTTATCTAGCCTAAGTTATATCTAAATTATAGTCTGCATCTTTATTTTAATGAATTTTTTTTCATAGTCAGTCATCTTGTATACAATTGGTTGCTTTTAATATAGTTCTAGAGCAGCTCACCGTGGAATTTACGGTTTACAAATAAAATATTATTGTATTATTATTATTAATCATTAAAAATGCATTTCAAATCGGAGAAGTCAGTCCCTGAAGTTTTGTCTCACGTCCGATACATCATTTCGATGATGGGCATTTTAGAGTGGATCTCTCAGAAACAGACAATCAAGACAATTTTCCTGGATTTTTTTAAAGATTCAAGTATATTATCATGGAAATTAAAGGAAAACGGGATTAAAAGTTTCTTTTTCTCCAATCGGAGAAGGTAAGAAAAATAAAGAATAACATTTCAAATAAGGGAAATTTCTGGGTAATTGATTGGCGAAAATTTGAAAGTACACATGGTCGGTCCTTTGAATTCTGACTTTTTTTCATGAAATACTGGAAACTATGATAATAGATCGTTAAATGCAGGTGTAAAAACATCAGTTACATTACATATTTGGTAAGAAATGGTTAATTGACACACCTCGGTCACCAAGGAGGTCCTGACAGTTGTTTCCCGGTCGTATTCCCACATATCACAATTACGCACGAAGTGGCTTCCATTTGAAGTCCCGTTACCAAGGGCAACCAATACATCTCTGACTTCACGGATGGTAATATTTGCGGCGTCCGTCCACGTGTAGATCTGACACCTGCTGTATTTCAGTTTCCCGTTGATCAGCGTCGAGGGTATGGAGAACTTCTTCCATTCCTTGTCTGTAAGGTTTATCCCAAGATGGCGGGGATAGGTGCACCAGTGATCAGGTGTAGCAGCGAAGAATACTATTCCGATAATATGAAACAATGCCGGGATCCGCGATAACGTCCATATAGTAACAATAAATATCTGATAACGACCCAAATCTCCAATATGATACTTAAATATATCTTTAATATCCATTATATTGTTTACCTTTGTGTAGCTCAGGTGGCCTCAGTTTGATGGTTTCGGTTATATTACCCAGAAGGATCGGTGGAATTATGGATGTTGGGTTCATAGTATATTTGTAACAATGGCGCAGACTTTGTGCGTCAAGTCGAACTTAAAGCATTTCACGCATACAAGTAAACCATGTACAGATTGATGAGTTTGATAATTTATACACATTCTTAAATAGCAAAGATAACCGATCATATATCAGGCCCATGTCATAAAAAAAGTTTTCAACTTACTCTCCTTTTAGTGCGTGAATAATGCGTGGTTAGAAACAGAATTAAAATATTTTAACTTGATAAGCTTGATCACTTGTACATATTTTTAAACGAAAATTAAAGCGACATTGTACCTAGGATCGTGAAGTTTTCAATTTATTTGTTACTTTGTTACGTGATTAGCGAGTAGTTAGTAACAAATTTATGGGAGTATAAGCGGACTTTACTCTCTGTATTTTACTCTCCTCACCGGAATACAAACATCTTCATTAACCCCGATGTCAGGAAATACTGTATGCAAATGTAAATTATCTCAATCGCCAGTGGTTTACGTTATTATAAGGAAAATGATCTAAAATTATTTTCCTTTGGTGAGCTAAACAGAGGTTATTCGTTGTTGAATAACAATTACATAATTGCTTTACTTTCCCTCTGTTAGCAGGGTATGCGTTCATCCCCGTTCTTGTGTGTTTGTTCACCACATAATTCACGTAATCTGAAAGGAATCTCATGCAATTGTTTGGGCATTTTGGATAGTGGCCAACGAACAATTAATTAAATTTTGATGTTGATCCCGCACAAGGTCCGGATTCCGGAACGTTTTCAAGAAATATTCACAAGTGTATAGTCAGTTATGCACGAATAAAACTTGGAGTAGAGGCCGAATAAGTATATGCAAACATGGTTTAGGGAGCAGGACAATCACTAACCGTAATGCATTACTGACACTGAACGCCGTGTAGTGACTTTAAAGTTAACAAGGCAGCTCTTCGCCCAAATATAGAATTGTCAGGAATGCAATATTTTCTTAGAAAAATTACTGGATCCAAAAGGTAATCTAGGTGATGCCCAACATTTAATTAGCTGTTCCTTGTATCATTGCCGTGCTATTCTGAAAATATCAGGAAAATCCGTTAAAAACTTTTGAGGAATGTTGTTTACAGACAGACTAGGCAACCAAAGGTCGAGTGCTTGCCGAGAGACGGACTGTCGGTATTCTACCAAATGAATGTCCCCGAGAGCGATTGTTGAGAAGCTGTAGCTTGAAGAAAAACATATCAGACAAAAGAACAAGGAAGCAGAGAAAAATGACAACAAAAGACGAACAGACAAACATACTGACACAACTGAGATAACTGATTACTAGATAATAGTTTAAAGATGAAGAGGAGCAACATGAGCCGTAGTTTTTGTAGAAAGGTTTATTGTTTTGGAGATATAGCTCTAATATATGATATGTTGTTGAGGTTCGTGTGCAGCCGCCCCCCCCTCCCCCAGCGGCCATATCCTGACCATGAAAGACCCGTATTGAGATATTAGTGTAAGACATAAGATGTACAAGTTTCAAAAGGGTTCCTACAAAACTGTTGCCTGTAGAATGCTAATTGTAAGAAGCAAGAAACAGCAAGCAAGATAATTTGGGGACAAAAGTCAACCTGTGTTAGTTTGAAAGCGATTGTGCAAAATTGCGACCTGTAGAGCACACAAACACAAACACACAAACATACAGAACTGAACAACATGCTTGCTGAAATCTTTGATTCTTGCAAGCAACAAACCAACGCCACCAAAAATTCATTTGCTCCGATTGGCGAAGGTTAATATCTCTCCCCATGTCAAGGACACCATTTCCCCACCCAACATCATTCAATATGAAAGAAACGTTCTTCATCTCAAAAATTTATGGAGTTGTGTAATACCTACAGATTATCTAGAATTCTAATTATGCCAGGAATGTACACATAAAATTAAATTAAATGGCACAAATCACGAAAACTGTACCTGACAGTTCAGTTCGAAACCATTGATTAATGTTCTCTTGTAATTATTGTTAATATAAGAAATACAAGTAAAATACACCGGGAAACACTGTAGCACTTGCAATATAAATGTCATATAGAATTAAGATATATATATATATATATATATATATATATATATATATACATATATTATGATGTGTTCTTCTATAACTCAAACCATAACATATAAACATTTTTTGGCCCACAACATTCAGTGGTTCAAATCATGGAATGTGTAAAATCCATGGCTAGGCTGAAGGAATAAGTAATATCCCACGGTTCATGTAATATTACTTAAAACCCTGATTGGCTATAGCCAAATAGCATGCATATTTCGGAACTGACTATATCTGAGATAAATCATTTTTAATTAATGCTTATGTAAAATATACTCCTGGTCTGTCATAATCACAAATACTACAATGTATCAATTCGTCGATAGCCATTTTGTTCACTTTTCGTTATTAGCAAAACTTGACTCAGTTAATATTATTGATATCATTTAGCACCACTTCTTCAGGAATCTTGGTTGATGGTTGTTTTATGTTCTTGAAGAAGTTTCTGAAATACCAAGAAATACATCTTCAGATTTCTTATGAAAAGGACAGTGATTAATATCAGATGATTATTTAGACCTAAACAATGAATCAAGGAATCATACAGTGATATTGTCACAGGCAAAAATTTAAAGTAAACAACGGTCGTTTTATTTGAGAAAATTTTGCAACTATTGCAGAAACATGGGTTCAATCAGTTTAGTTTTAAGAATTTGGATTCCGTATCAATAAAGGGAAACTTCGGTGCATTCATGGCGTTTGTGATATCCCATTTAAATAATAAAATAACACCTGAAAGTCCTAATTTGTAGCTTCAAGTTAATGCTAAAAAACCTTATTTTGTGATTGAGAACTCTTCTGTTCGCCTCTTCCACACTCGATGGTAGTGGAAAGTCTCGAGTTTCGGGAAGGAATAACGTACAAAATGCCCCAAACAAGGCAATGGAACCACAAATTAATTCTGGCCAAATTCCTCCCTGGAAAAAAAATGTTTCGTATAATATGATGACATATTTGAAAAGAAATTTCTTAAATCGGAGATGCTGTAGTATCGCTAGAAAATTAATGCATATCCACTTCTAAAATAATATGGAATTATTCAAAATTAATTTCGTTCCCAAAAATCGTTTCTCCAGGTATGATCTTGTTTTTGTCGAGGTCATTAGTCTTGAAATAATATCCGCAATATTGGTAGATATAATCGTTGTCACATTTGAAAAAAAGATAAAGCACTTGAAAAATTATGGGGTTCACAAAAATCCAATATATCGGCAGATATGACCTTGAAGGTTTTAAACCTTTTTGAAAACTTATCATCTAACATCTTTCATTTTGATTTTCAGAGAAAAATACATCTATCCATATGAGAAGCAAAGTTTTTGTTTGTTTTTCACCAAATATGGAAATATTCAAGGTCAAGGCCACTCACATAGTAAAGGTCATGACCCCAATTTACTTCATCCTATATACCATATCTATGCATCTGCATAATATGAAAGAAAGCTGTCCATAAGTTTGGGACTTAAAAGGCTCGCAGTATTGTCAAGTAGCAATGATGGGGCATTAAGAGGCGCAAAAACAAAAAAAGGATAATAGATCGAGCCACTAGTCTCCTGTATATGACGAAGCTGTCCAAAGTCTTCCGTCGAATTGATTTTTGGATCTATATCCATGCCAGCTTTCATGAAATATTTATGATTCTATGTGATTTTTACATTGACCTAAACAAGGTCTCTCTTCTAGTGAAGGTCATGGTCCCATTTTATATAGGTTTCGTCATCTAACCCATATCTGTCTACATGTCAAGTTTGATAAATATCCGTGAATTTTTTTAAAGTTATCTCGCTAACATGATTTTTTGCTGCTTCGTCGGTGGCGGTAGTGGCTAAAACCATAGTATCCCCGACCAATGTATACCCCTCTCCAAACCTATTACGTATAATCTATATCGTGAGAGGGGCAAACGTGATTCTATATTCAACTACTACGACGAAACTGAGTGACACCTGGACCTGGTGGAGGTATTTGGTAGAACAAGAGTTTGGAGGAGGAGGTACGCACTCTCTAGTCTAGCTTATACTTACGGTAAGCGGTAGGAATGGTGCTGTTAAGCTTCCAAGCCGGCAGGCGTTAACAAACCAATGTAGACCACTAGAGCGAATGACCGTCGGGTAGAGCTCTACGTCAAACTGGTAGGCGGCATTAAAGGACATCGAAATTGCAAATTTTCCAATCATCACCAAAATGGTTTTTCCAATAACCTCATCTGAATTTCAGTGACAGAAAAGATATGTGAACTTTTTTTAATTCGATGTCCTTTCTCCCACCCTTATACGAATTTCCATGAAATTTTCCCCAGAATAAGAATAATGAGCAAAAGAAAGAAACTATACTAAAGCGTTGTTTACAGGTGATGTCATTCGTTTCCATTTCATAATATGCATTTAAAATGCTTCATTTACAGTTGCTAGAAAAAAATAAAAAAAACTGATGATTTGAATATAGTAGTCGACTTTTCTGCTCCATAAATAAATATATATGCTTAATAAAATACTTTATACACATTAATATACGTCATAATATATAATAAAGTTTTAATTACACCTTTTTCTCATTAATTTTTATAAAGCTATTAGAGAGATATCGCATTCAGCTTAGATAGGGGTGGACTTCTAAGGATTCTCATTTTCTAGTTACCATACTGTTTATTCATCAATTATTTTGATCCCAATGGAAACAAAAATATATTAAATATATGTTAAGATGTAGGGATTATTCAGTGTCTTCACGCTACATAAGTAATAAATGCCTAAACGTATCTGTCATACGATCCGTAGGTTAAACTCACACAAAAACGAAACAACCGTGAAGCAATACATACAGTCGAAAGGAATAATTCAGAACACAGGGTCTGTCGTTATGGTATAATCAAATAGGGAACCGTAGGGCTAACAGGGTATACTTACTGTCAGGGACAGCAAGGGTCAGAAGAACGGCAACGCCGGCGACAAAGGTACAGATTATCAGGCCCCGCTGTCTTCCTACCTTAGATAGTACGGGGATATTGAGTAGGTAGGCGGGTATCTCAACCAGACCCGCAAAGAACACGTTCAGATACGGGTTACCATGGTAATCTGCCATGTTCCAAGCGATCGCATAGTAGGTGATTCCGTTTACAAATCTGAAGAGTAAATGGTTATTAGGGTTAATTACAACTTAAGTATAATCAAGGAGATTCAATAAGAATTCGATTGAAGCTATTATTAATTATATCACCTTGGTGTAATGAAGCACCTAACGGAGAAGAGGTTTTGAATTAAAACTCAATAGAAATCATAGACATATCTTTTATTTGAAACTTTAAAACGGATGACACTTTTGTGGCATATTTGTCAATGCGCCATGCCACCACATCTGTTGTGTCTCTTATATGAACACGGGAAGTGGTGACGTAAAAAGAATTGTGTGTTACTGTGTGTTATGGTTGTTGTTACTGTTCTTAATGAACGCTTTGTCAATATGTCTGCAATATATTTTGAAATTACAAAGCAACTTTCAGTCTATTAAACCGTCTGTTTTTTAGGATACCTTAGTCTAAAGCTCGCAGGGTTATAACAGACGGCTAATATACTTACCCGTTTATTCCTAAAATTACAGTTACTCTTCTAAGTCCAGGTGCGCGGAATAAATCCTTCAGATTTGACGATCTTTTCTCTTGATCCTGTAAATCCATTTACCATGGGAGGAAAATTGATTAAATAAGGTTTAATGTAGGCCTTCTTATTTAGTAGTTTAAAAAAATTACATGCAATCTTATGTATTCCGCCCCCCCCCATATAATAAAAAGTGATCATCATCATCAACATCATCACCATCATATCGGATGTGCATAATGCTACACGGTATTTGATTTTTTTAGATTTCTTATTTATTCATTAAATATTATTGTATTGCTATTTATATATATTTTCCCCCAAATTATATACCTCCTCTACTGTGACGTAAAGACCCGGTGGGATTTGTTTCCCATTTATCTTGCCTATTTTCTGTATGCTTCGCTGAGCCCTCTCCTGATGGCCTTTAGCAGTGAGCCAATGTAACGACTCGGGGATAAACCTGCAGAAAACAGCGACTTTTCAAATAGAATGGTGATACGATCATGATAACTGATTTTAATGTCTCATATTACAGCGTTGAGGTTAACTTGAATTTATTATAGTCGCCAGCCTAGGTCTGGCGACTATAGGCTAATCGTCGTGTCTGTTTGTTTGTTTGTTTGTCTGTTTGTCCGCACGCTACAGGTCGCAATTTTGCATCAATCGCTTTGAAACTTATAGGTGAAGTGTTAAATGGGTATCCCTCGGTGCCTATTGTTTTTGGCCTTGATCGGTCCAAGGGCAAGGTCACGGTTCTTGGCAACCGCTGGCGACTATGTCATGATTACATCTGGCACTTGTTTATATTCGAAGTTGACAAGACTGATGCAAGCATAATCGGGGAAGCATTCATAAAAAACAGACTTCTTCCCCAGATGACTTTTTTATTTTTTGCTTCTTGTGGATCACACAGTCATTTGCAATACCTTTAGAAAAGATTGATTGCCACAGATATTCATATTATCCAAACAGCGGTTTAATTTAGCTTCTGACATTTTCTATTACCATTAATTTACCAATGTATTAAAGTAATAATTGATATCCTTGCCACATCAATAACTTTCGGGCGCTAATAATGCGCCACTTATGCACTCTCTTTATTTTAAATCATGTATAAAATAAGGAACTCACCATATCGGAATTAGCAGTAGGGCGGTGGTCACAGATAAAGAGACCATAAACACTAGTCGATCCCGCAAGAAGTAGGCCTGGAGAGCCAAAGCAGCGTAGAAAAACGAGGCAGCCACTTCCATTCCGTTAACCACTGAAGTTCGCCGACTTTCACCGATCAGTTCAAGTACTGCATTTTAAAAAAAAGAAACAAAAGCCTTTTGTAAGAGGAAGAAAAATAAACGGAAGTAATTTAAAAATATTTCAACATTGTATGAACAAATTTATTTATCGCCAAAACAATATACTTACGGTTCACTGTTATAGCGGTGACATCAATGTATAGCCACATTTGTTTCATTCTTTACTTGGTGTGATATAGAATTTTTCATTAGGTGGTGCGGGATTAGCACTATGACTGTGAACATATTTTGACGGGCCAGGATATGTTTTGGATAAGAAGGGCCCGGATATGTTTGGTGGTACCGAGTCGAAAGTAATAAGGCATGTTCATATTCTGTCTTTTTTTTATCCAATTGTTCTTATTGATACTTGTTAAAGTCATTTCTGGAATCTCAGAATGAAAATGTTATAACACTCTTTCAATCTCCACTTTCTGTAGGTTTATAATTGAAAATTATTGTGTTATGCTCTTTCCACAGAGCATAAATTATCGATTTTAAGCTTGTGTTAAAGCGTTAGATTTTCGCTGCCTCTAGAGCGTGATAAGTTGTATTCTTTTTTATTTTAGTTGTGATTGCTTAATAAAGGAAACATTCAATCAGCGCCCACCAAATGGGATTTTTTATACATCGGTGTTCAAAACGCAACTTTATTAATCGTTTGTAAAATAAAGAAAAACTTCTCTCGTTCATAATTTTTTTGTCTTTCAAATATGTATTTTACCGATGGCAAAGGTGATAATATTAAGATTTCCCAGAAACATAGCCAAGGCTGCTCGCATGAGAAGGAAGGCGAAATAATTGGAGCAGAACGGAAGAACATTTCCGAAAATGACGACACCAACGGATAATAGACGCATCAGCGGACGCCGGCCAAATCTACAGAAGAAAAAGGTCGATTAAGTAATAAATATATTTAGTTACAGTTATTGAAATCTATGAAATTTAATTTTATGTCCTTAAAATAATTTGCATCACGTCAACAGAAACATGTTGCATAAGTTATTATTTTTGTATTTATAATTGTGAAACTCTGACATCTTTTTGTTAGTACAACGCCCTTTTAAACCGGACTTTGACGGGTTTCCTTTACCTCCCCTGAAACAGTTAAGCATTATCTTAGTTCCAAAGTCAGAAAATTTGCTTTTTAAAGTATATATATATATATTGAGGTACATTTTTTCTACCGTTTCTCATCATGGGATCTTACATACATAGTTGTTGCTACCAATATACATTTTTATGTACCATTAGACTTCCATTGAAGATATGGAAACTACTTAAATATAATTCATCACTTTTTTTCTCTTGTCATAGATTTAATCCGATTTCATAACTTTCTAAGTTAAAAAGAAATATTGATTGTAACTATTGGTTTCAGATTCAACGCTGAGAAAATGTCAGAAAACCTGTCCATATTCATGCTATTTCAACCTTCATGGGATTTCACCGTGAATAATATACTGTATATTGTATATTGTAAAACTTGTGACATATACCGCCCTTAAATGACGTGGGAGTTGAAGTCTTCTTGATCGCGTGAGATACAAATATATAATATATCAAATAACAACAGCAGGGCAAAAGTAGCTTCCAGAATTAAAAGGTCCGTATGTTTAGTTGAAATTTCTGTATACAATCAAATGTGTATTTACCAAAGTAGTATATTGCAGTGGAGCCTCTCTGAAAGACCACCTGTCTATTAAGACTACCATTGAGTCAAACGAAAGCATTAATACTGGTTATAATTGAGCTGTTTAAAAAGACAACCTGTGAGTTAAGACCACATTTTCGGGCAGTCCCATGGGTGGTCTTCCTTTACAGGTTTAATTGTTATTCAGATTGTTATTAGCTAAGGTAAAAAAAATCAAGTTACCTGTCCGAAGCATAACCGAATACTTGTCCCGAGACCAACCATCCCACCATGTATACTGATACCAACAACGACTTCATCCAGGTCCGGTCACATACCATGTCCCACTATAAAACAAACATATGTAACATAATTGATTTTTGTTTATTCTTTTTTATTTAAATGGATGGAAAAGAAGAATAACTATCCTTGAAATCAAGAGAATCCCCCCAGCCAAAAAGTGAAAAGCCAGGGAATTAATAATAACACTTCAAACAGGGCAATACCAGAGAAATTGAAAGACGTCAGTCCCTCAAGTGCTGACTCACGTCCGATATATTTTTTTGGAAGAAGGGCATTTTAGAGTGGAACTCTCAGCAACAGACAATCATGACAATTTTCCTGGAATTTTTTTATAAATAAAGTTTTATTCTGGAAATCAGGGAAAACCCGGATTATTAGTTTCCCTTTTTCCAGTTAGGGGAAAGTTAGAAAAAATGAGAATAACACTTTAAATAAGGTAAACGTCTGAGCAATCGATTGGCGAAAATGTAAAAGTGGTCAGTCCTTTGAATTCTCACTGGTGTTTGATTAATGTATCAATTACATGATTTCCATTTTCGTGAATATGGACCTCCCTGAAATAGATCAAGTTATCCTGTTATTCTTATAATTCATCAGCGAGTTAGCATCCCTTGAAGTTACTTTGATCTCAAGTGATACGAATGCATTATATATTATATAGTGAAAGCAAGGCAAAAATAGCCTAGATTATAGAATAAAAGATCCGTATGGTAATTCATCAGGGAAACTCAGATAAAAGATGACATTTTTTTTTCTCATGAAATACTGGAAACTATGATAAAAGACTGCGAAATGCAGGTATTAGAACATCAGTAACATTACATATTTGGTAAGAAATGGTCAATTGACACACCTCGGTCACCAAGGAGGTCCTGACAGTTGTTTCCCGGTCGTATTCCCACACGTCACATTTACGCACGAAGTGGCTTCCATTTGAAGTCCCGTTACCAAGGTCAACCAATACATCCCTGACGTCACGGATGGTTATATTTGCGGCGTCATTCCACTTGTAGATCTCACACCTGCTATATTTCAGTTTCCCGTTGATCAGCGTCGTGGGTATGGAGTACTTCTTCCATTCTTCGTCTGTAAGGTTTATCCCAAGATGGCGGGGATAGGTGCACCAGTGATCGGGTGTAGCAGCGAAGAATACTATTCCGATAATGTTAAACAAAGCCGGAAACCGTGATAATGTCGATATAATAACAACATATATCTGATAACGACCCAAATCTCCAATATGATACTCAAATATATCTTTAATTTTCATTATGTTGTTTACTTTGGTGTAGCTCAGATGGCCGCAGTTTGATGGTTTCAGTTATATTACCCAGCAGGAACGGCGGATTTACAGGTGTTAAGTCCATAATGTATGGGTTACAATGACGCAGACTTTGAACGCGCAGTCTCACACACTAAAAACATTACACGCATACAAATAAACCATGCTCAAATTGATAAGTTGATCAGTTATACACATTTTAAAATGACAAAAATAACCGACCTTTATCAGGTCCATATCGTGACACATGGATTTTTCACCTTACTGTCATTTTTGTGCGTGTATAATGGATTGTTTGTATCAGAATTAAATCATTTGTACCTTGATAAGCTTTATCACTTGTACATATTTTCAAACAAAAACGTAAACGAGCTTGTACCCAAGCTCGTGAAGTTTTCAATTTATTTTTACATTATACGTGATAAGCGAGTGGTTAGTAATACATTAATGGGAGTATCAGCGGACTTTACTCTCTGTTTTCGCTCTCATAACCTGAATACATGCACCATCATTAACTCTATGTCAAGAAATATTGTATGGAAATAAAAATCATGACATTCGCCAGTGGTTTAAGATATTAAAAGGATTATAATTTTAAATTAATTTTTCTTTGATGAGCAAAACATAGGTACCAATAACATAATTGCTTTACTTTCCCTCCGTCATTAGAGTATGCGTTCATACTCGTTCTTGTGTGTTTGTTCATTACATAATTCACGCAATCCGAAAGGAATCTCATGCAGTTGTTTTGGCATTTCGGGGAAGGGCCAACGAACAAAATCAAAGGGCATGCCCCAATTTACTTCATCCTATATCCCATATATATGCATCTGCATAATATTTAAGAAATCTGTCCATAAGTTTGTCACTTATAAGGCTCACAGTACTGTCAATTAGCTATGATGGGGCATCAAAAAGCGCGTAAACAAGACAAGAATAATAGATGGAGCTGCTTGCCTCCTGTAAAAGGCGAAACTATCCAAAATCTTCCATCAAATTTATTTTGGATCAATCCATGGAGGCTTTCTTGATATATTTAACATTTTATGTGATGTTTATAAAAAATTGACCTATTCAAGGTCACTCTTATAGTAAAGGTCAATGTACCATTTTATATAATTTTCGTCATCTAATCCATATCTGTCCATATGTCAAGTTTGATAAAGACCCGTGAAATATTTTTGAGTTACCTTGCTAGCATGAGCTTTCTGCTGGGTCGTCGTTGGCGGTACAGGCTTAAATCACAGTATTCCCGACCAAAGAACCCCTCTCTAATCCTATTACGTATAATCTGTATCGGGAGAGAAGCAAACTTGATCCTATATCCAACTACTACGACGAAACTGAGTGACACCCGGTTTTAGGTATTTGGTACTACAAACAGATGGTGGTGGAGATACGCACTCGTTCGTCTAGTTTATACTTACGGTGAGCGGTAGAAATAGTACCGTTAAGCTTCCAAGCCGGCAGGCGTTAGCAGACCAGTGTAGACCACTGGAGCGAATGACCGTCGGGTAGAGCTCTACGTCAAACTGGTAGGCGGCATTGAAGGACATTGTTTTTGCAAACTTACCAATGATCACCAAAATAGTTATTTTTCCAATTACCTCATTATACTTTCAGTGATAGAAAAAAACTGTTTAAATTCGATGTCCTGTCAACCCACTTAAATTCCAATGTTAACGAAACTTTCCGCAGAATTAATAAAATAGGCGAAAGATAGAAACTTACTGCTTTTTTAACAAGTGATTCGTCTCCTTTTCATAATATGCATTATAAATGCTTCATTTACAGTTGCTAGAAAAATAATTAAATAACTGATGATTTTAAAATCGTAGTAGACTTTTCTGCTCCATAAATCAATGTATTTTTATAAAGCTATTTAAGAGATATAGAATTCAGCTAAGATAGTGGTGGATTTCTGATAATCTAATTTTCTAGTTACCATACATTCGAACATACTGATTATTCAGCAATTATTTTGATCCCAATGGAATCTAAAATGTGTATAAATGATTATATGTAGGGGTAATTTATTGTCTTCATGTAACATTAGTAATAAGTGCCTAAACTTATTTGGACAGATCTGTCCAACGAACCGTAGGTAAAGCTTACACCGCACTTTGGCGCTTGATAACCAGACCAACTACGGTGAAGCAATACATACTGTAGCAAAGAATAAATAAAAGAATAGGCCCTATCGTTTTGGTATACTTGTTACTTTTTATTGTAAAACCCTGCAAGTTATGGAAAATGTTGGGCCGACACACATCCTCAACATCCAGATCATTATCAACAGATTCTAGTAAATCATCCGATGCTCCACCACCTTGATAACTTGAAATTGACCGACAAATCATTTTTAAAAAATCGTAAAAAAATGCATGATCATGGTGTAGTCCAACGCTTTTCTTGTAACGTTTCCTTAGATTTTCAGCTTTGTTTTTTTTCAGTTGAAAGAGTGATATTTGTTTGATGAAAATAATGTAATTTTTTAAATTATTAAACAGTGTTTCCAGCGGGGGGGGGGGGGGCCTTTTCAACTTGGATAAACATATTGAACTAGGCAGCAGCAGGCTGTTCGCATCAGTCATTCGGTCAAAAATGGGACATAAGAATCCCTCAAGCCGTTTTTTATGTTCTTTACTCCGTGTAGTTTATTTATGGCGTATCCAGATGAGATATCCAGGGGTCTGAACAACCCCCAACCCCCCCCCCCCCCCAAACGGACCATACATACACGAGTGACGAGTCCATTTTTATTTAGCTCTTGGAAGTACTTCATTATGTATTCACAACGGTCTTCTAAGAATGGAAAGATATGTTAAGAGTAACAAGGTGCACGTTTTCAAGCGATATTATTAACGGGCAATAATACTGTAGTTGCATGTTTGTGTGTGAGAGTAACTAATTCACGATAAAATAGGGGAATTATCGCGCGAAAAAACCCTTCGTGAACCACAGGCCCACTTTGGATGGCAAATCGAAAGGTAAATGATAACCATTTAATATAAATAATAAGATCTTGTATGTTCAAAGAATGCTATTATTAATAATATCATTCATTATTAATAAAAATTTGCACACATGAGAGGCAGCTCATTCTCCCATACATTATTGTCAGAAATGTGTGCTTAACACAGCATGACAGCCACTGAACGTTATGAATTACTGATACTGAACGCAATCAAGGGACTACAAAGTTAACAAGGCAGCTCTTTACCAAAATATAGCATTGTCCGAAATGCAGTATTTTCTTAGAAAAAATCCATGATCCAGATGGTTATCCAGATCATGCCCAAAATTTAGTTTGCCGTTCCTTGTATGATTGTTGAGCTATCCTGAAAATCATAGCAAAATCCGTGAACAACTTTTTGGGTAATGTTGCTAACAGACAGACTAGAGGACCAGAGTTCGAGCGCTTACCGGAAGTTAAAATGACAGACAGACCGACAGACAGAACAAACTGTCGGTTTTCTCTAAAATGATTGACTCTGAGAGCGATTGCTGAGAAGTTGTGGCCTGTAGAATGACATCAGACAAAAGAAAAAGCAAGCTGAGAAAGTTGACAACAAAAGACGAACAGATAGACATACTGACACATCTGAGATTACCAGATAAAAGTTAGGAAGATGAAGAGGAGCAAAATGGCTATAGTTTGTGTAGGTTAGGTTTATATTTTTGGAGATATGGCCAAAGAATGATATGTTGTGGAGCTTCTACTGCAGCGTCTCCTAGTGGTCATATCCCGAAATTTAAAATTCGCTTTCGAGATATAATTTTTAGAAAAAAAGATGTACAAATTTCAAAGGATTCCAGCAAAACTGTGGCCTGTAGATTGCTAACTGAGAGATGCAGAACCAGCAAGCATGCAAAACTGAGGACCACAGACAAACAGACAGGCATACTGACAAAGTGATACGCGGTTGAGACCAGATGACTAAATCATAAAGGTTATGTGAGGAAGAAAATAAGCTATAGATTATCTAACTGAGTTTTATAGATTTGGAGATATGGCGAAATATGATATGTTGCCGAGGTTCGTATGCAAAGCCCTTTAGCGGCCTTATCCCAAACATGAAAAATTCATTTCGAGATATGTGGGTGATAGACATAAGATGAACAAGTTTCAAAAGGATTCCTGCAAAACTGTCAACTGACAATCAGTCAAACATACTGACAAAGTGGCACAAAATTTAGACCAGATGACTTGACCATGTTATGAAAAAAAAAAATAAGACTCAGAGGAAGAAAATAAATTATAATTTATGAAGTTGAGGTTCATAGTTTTGGAGATATGGTCAACAATTAATATCTGGTATTGTTCCCAATGCAGCCCACTAGCGGCCATATCCGGAAATCATATAATCTGTTTCGTGAGGTTAGACATAAGGTTTACTAGTTTCAAAAGGATTCTTGCAAAATTGTGGCATGTAGATTGCTAACTGTAAGACGCAATAACAGCAAGCAGTCGAATTGACAACTGACAAACAGTCAGACATAATGACAAAGTGACACAAGATTGAGACCAGATGACTTAACCAGGTTATAAAAAAAAAACTCAGAGGAAAACAACAAGCTATAGTTTATGTAGTTGAGGCTCATAGTATTAGATATATATTAAAAAAAAATAATATCTGGTGGTGTTTCCAGTGCAGCGCCCCCCTAGCGACCATATCAGGTAAATGAAAAATCAATATCGGGGTATAAGTGTAGGACATAAGATGTATCAGTTTCAAAAGAATTCCAGCAGAACTGTTTCCTTTATAATGTTCAATAAAAAAGGCAAGAACCATCACGTAGGTGAAATTGAGGACAACTGACAAACAAACAGACATACTGACAAGACCAGTCGACTAGACCAGGTTATGGTAGAGGACCAGAAGAACAAAATCAGCTTTATTTTACATAGGTAAGGTTTATAGTTTTGGAAATATGGTCAAACAATGATATGTTGCAGTATTTGGAATCCAGCACCCCCTAGCGTCCGTAATAAAAACAAATTTGAGATGCTAGTTTAGGGCTTAAGATATGGCAGTTACAAAATTATCACTGTCAAACTGTGGCCTCCAGGGCAGGATGGATGAAATCTCGGAAAATCTCGTTTGACAAGTAACCCTACGAGATATTCGAGATTTTTAATAAAATCTTGCAGTACTTTTTGAATGCTATATAATGCATAAAACTAGACCTCTCTAGCCTCAAAACTGACAAAGTTAGAAAAGTTAGTCCATTTTTTTCCGAATATCATTATTTTGCCCGAAAATGCGTTGCCGTGGTTACGACAAATGTGAGGCAGCTTCACACCAGAAGAAATGCATTGCAATGACAATTAAAATGAGGAAACCAAACCAAAGGCTTCCAGGACTTCTGATTATATACCGACTGTGTAAGATTGAAAGCGATTGGTGCAAAATTGCGATCTGTAGAGCGCACACAGACAAACACACAAACACACAAACATACATAACTGATCAATATGCTTGCCGAAATCTTTGTTTTTGGCAAGCAAATACCAACGCCACCAAAAACTCTTTGCTCCGCTTGGTGGAGGTAAATATCTCTCAACTCTTCCGCATGCAGCCCCCAATGTCTATCATAACAAGTCAAGGAAACCCATTCACCATCATTCAATAGGAAGAATAGTTCTCCATCTTGAAATTTTATGAAGTTGTGTAATTCCTACAGATTACTGCGTAATCGAATTATACCAGGCATGAACACTAATTAAAGGAAATGTCATAAATCATGAAAAATGTACCTTGCAGTTTGAAACCATTGATCAATGTACTCTTATTAGTATGGTTAATATTAGAAATACAGTCAATTACACTGACAACCACTGTAGCACTTGCAATATATATGTCATTTATAATTATGATATCTATAGAAATTATAATGTGTTAATTTTATTTTTCAAACTTTAACATGTTAACATTCCTTGGCAACATTTTGTGGTTCAAATCATGGTATGTGTTAAATCCATTGCTAGGGTGATTGAATATGTATAATCCCACAGTTCATGTAATTTTACTAAATACCCTTATTGGCTTAGCCAAATAGCATGCATATTTCGGAACTGACTATATCTGAGATCAATCATTTTTAATTAATGCTTATGTAAAATATAGTCCTGGTCTGTCATAATCACATATATTACAATGTATTTTTTTCGCCGATAGTCATTTTCTTCATTCTTCGTTATAAGCAACACTTGACATAGTTTATATTATTGATATCATTTAGCACCACTTCTTCAGGAAGCTTAATTGATGGTTGTTTCATGTTCTTGAAAAAGTTTCTGAAATACCAAGAAATACATCTTCAGATGTCTCATGAAAAGGACAGTGATTAAAATCAGATGATTTTTTTTTCAGACCAAAATAATGAATCAATAAAACATACCATGATATTGTCACAAGCAAAAATTTAAGGTAAACAACGGACGTTTTGTAGGAAATTTTGCAACTGTTGCAGAAACTTGGGTTAATGCAGTTTAGTTTTAAGATTTTGGATTCTGTATCAATAAAGGACGACATTGGTATATTCAAGATTTATGTGACATCCCATTTAACAAATAAATTGACATCTGAAAATCCTATCATGTAGGTTCAGTTTAATGTTAACAAACCTTATTTGGTGACTGCGGACCCTTCTGTCCGCCTCTTCCGAACTCGATCACTCGATGGTAGTGGAAAGTCTCGAGTTTCGGGAAGGAATAACGCCACAAATTAATTCAGGCCATATTCCTCCCTGGAAAAAAATAAAACATGTTTAATAAAATATGATGACATATTTGACAAGACATTTCTAATATCGGAGATGCCGTAGTATCCCTAGACAATTAATGCATACGCACTTCTAAAATAGACCCACTTCATAAGAAGGATATGCTGACACTTGACAAACCATTTATCAAATTTGTAGAACAAAAATTCCAGTTATTTAAAATTGATTGGGTTTAAAAAATCCAAAGTTTCTACAGGTTTTACTTTGTTTTTGTCGAGGTCATTAGTCTTGAAATAATATCCGCCATATTCGTGGAAAATATCGGTGAATCACATTTAAAAAAGATAAAGCAGTTAAAAAGTTATTTGGTTAACAAAATCCAATAAATCGGCAGATTTGACCTTGAAAAGTCTAAGTCACAGGTTTAAAACCTTTTGGGAACTGCTCATCTAACATCTTTCATTTTGATTTTCAGAAACACATCTATCCACTTGAGAAGCAAGGTTTTTTTTTGTTTTTCACCAAATATGGAAATATTCAAGGTAAAGGCCACTCAGAAGTCACATTGTAAAGGGCATGACCCAATTTACTTAATTCTATATCCCATATGTATACATCTGCATTATATGAAAAAAAATAAATCTGTCCATAAATTTATAACTTATAAAGCTTACAGTACTGTCAAGTAGCTATGATATTGGCATAAAAAGCGCGTAACAAGAAAAGGATAACAGATGGAGCCACTAATACCCTGTACAAGACGAAGCTATCAAAAATCTTCCGTCAAATTGATTTTTTGATCAATCCAAGCAAACTTTCTTGATATATTTAAGATTCTATATGATTTATGAAAAACAATTGACCTATTCAAGGTCACTCTTATAATAAAGTCATTACCCCATTTTATACAAGTATCGTTTCACATGTCAAGTTAAATAAAAGATCCGTAAAATATTTTTGAGTTAACTCGCTAACATGATTCTTCTGCGGCGTCGTCGGCTGCGTTACTGGCTTTAATCATTGTTTCCCCGTTTTTGTCTGAGGATACAAATGAATACCCCTATCCAAACAGACGTATAGTCTGTATCGTGAGAGGGCAAACTTGATCAAGGATCCAACTACCACGACGAAACTGAGTGACATCTGGTTGAGGTATATGAAACTACAAAAAGTTGGTGGTGGAGGTACACCCTCTCTGTCTAGCTTGAACTTACGATCAGCGGTAGGAATGGTGCAGTTAAGCTTCCAAGCCGACTGGCGTTAACAAACCAATGTAGACCACTGGAGCGAATGACCGTCGGGTAGAGCTCTAGGTCAAACTGGTTGGCGGCGCTGAAAGACATCGTAATTGCAAACTTTCCAATCATCACCAAAATAGTTTTTCCAATAACCTCATCTGAATTTCAGTGACAGAAAAGATATGTGAACTTTTATAATTCGATGTCCTTTCTCCCACCTTAATCCCAATGTCCATGAAACTTTCCGCAGAATAAGAATAATGAGCAAAAGAAAGAAACTATACTTAAAGCTTTATATACAGGTGATGTCATTCGCATCCATTTGATAAAATGCATTATAAGTGCTTCATTTACGATTGTTAGAAAAAAAATATAAAAAAAACTGATGATTTGAAAATCGTAGTAGACTTTCTGCTCCATAAGTAAATGTATGTGTATAGTAAAATACTTAAAACACATTAACACGTGTTATTATATTATATCATCAAGTTGTAATTCCACCTCTTATCTCATGATATTTTATAAAGCTATTAGAAAGATATAGCATTCAGCTTAGATAGTGGTGGATTCTGATGATTCTCATTTTCTAGTTACTATACATTCGGACATACTGATTATTCAGCTGTTATTTTGACCCAAATGGAATATAAAAAATGTGTATTAACGATAACGTGTAGGGGTAATTCAGTGTCTTCATGCTACATAAGTAATAATTGCCTGAACGTATTTGGACAGATCTATTCAATCCGTAGGTTAAACTCACACCGCATTGTATACTTTGCGCTTGATAACCAGATCAACTACGGTGAAATAATATATACTGTAGTAAGGTATAAATCAGAGCCCAGGCCCTGTCGTAATGTTTTAATCAAATGACGAACCGTAGGGACACAGCGTATACTTACAATAAGGGTAAGAAGAACAACAACGCCAGCCAGGGTACAGATTATCAGGCCCCGCTGTCTTCCTACCTTAGATAGTACGGGGATAATGTGTAGGTAGGCGGGTATCTCAACCAGACCCGCAAAGAACACGTCCAGATACAGGTTACCATGGTAATCTGCCATGTTCTAAGCGATCGCATAATAGGTAATTCCGTTCACAAATCTGAAGAATACACGGTTATTACGTATAATATCAACTTAAAGGAGATTCAATAAGAACTGGATTGAATCCAATATTATTTTTATCTCCATGGTATAATAAGCACCTAACGGAGCAGAGGTTTTGAATTAATGGTGAACAGAGATCACAGACATATCTTTTATCTGAAACTTTAAAACGGATGGCACTTCCGAGGCATATTTGTCAATGCACCTATACGACCACAGCGCCATCTGTTGTGTCTCATATGATCACAGGAAGTGGTGACGTAAAAAGATATGTGTGTGAGTGTACTGGTTATGGTTGTTGTCACTGTTCCTTACTGAACGCTTTATGAATATGCTCCAACATTCTTTGAAAATACCGAGCAACTTTCAATTGAATTAACCGTCTGTTTTTAGGATACCTTAGTCTAAACCTGGCAGGGATCAAACAGATAGCTGATAAACTTACCCGTTTATTCCCAAAATCACAGTCACTCTTCTGAGTACAGGAGCGCGGAATAAATCCTTCAGATTTGACGATCTTTTCTCTTTATCCTGTAAAACCATTAACCATATTATCAGGGAAGAAAATGGATTAAAGTAGTGCCAATATAAAATAAAGGACTCCATTTGGAGTAATTTAGGCTCTATAAAAAAAAAGTAGAGAGTATTAATGAAAAATATAAAACATCTCAATACATTAAAAGTTTCTCACACCAGCGTGCCAGACTATAATATATAAACATTTATTTGAACACATAGTTGTATTTGATAAGTGTTCGCCAGAAAATAGGCTTAATATGGGCCTTCTTATTTAGAAGTTAAACAAATTAGATGCAATCTGGCGTATTCCCACCATATAATAATCCTTTAATCATCATCATCATCATCGTCATATCGGATGTCCATGATACTACCCGTGGTTGATTTAATTATTTTTTTATTCAGGCAATAATATTGCATTATTATTGAGAAATATCCCCCCCCCCCCCAATGATATACCTCTTCTACTGTGACGTAAAGACCCGGTGGGAATGTTTTCCCATTTATCTTGGCTATTTTCTGGATGCTTCGCTGAGCCCTCTCTTGATGGCCTTTAGCAGTGAGCCAATGTAACGACTCGGGGATAAACCTGCAGAAAACTTTACAATTGGAATGTTGATACGATCATGAAAACTGATTTAAATGTCTCATATTACAGCGTGGAGCTTTACTTGAATTTATTTTTATTCAAAGTTGGCAAGACTGATGCCAGGACGATCGAGGAAGCATTCGTAAAGAACAGACCTCTTCCAATAATAAGTTTCTTATTCTTTGCCTCTTTTGGATTACACAGTCATTTGCATTACAGATATTCAAATTAGCCAAACGGCTAACGTTTTATTTAGCTACTGCAAATTTCTTAGTGGTATTTTTTTACCACTAATTTATCACTGTATTAAAGTGATAATTGATATCCTTGCCATATCAACCACTTCCGGGCGCTATTGATGACGCCACTCATACACTCTCTTTACTTTTAAATTATTTATATACTTAGGACGCACCATATTGGAATTAGCAGTAGCACGGTGGTCACAGATAAAGAGACCATAAACACTTGTCGATCACGTAAGAAGTAGGCCGGGAGTGCCAACCCAGCGTAGAAAAACGAGGAAGCCCCTTCCATTCCGCTAACAACTGAAGTTCGCCGACTTTCACCGATCAGTTCAAGTGCTGCATTAAAAAAAGAAACGAAAGCCTTAGGTAGGAGGAAGAAAAATATACGGAAATAGTTTTGAAATATTTAAATATTGTATGAACAAATTTATTTATCACCGAAACAATATACTGACGGTTCACTGTTATAGTAGTGACATCAGTGTATCACTACATTTTTATTATTCTTTGCATGGTGTGATATAGTGTTATCATTACTTGGCGTTGGATTAGCACTGTGACTGTGGACATATTTTGATGGAATACGTTTTGTGGTGTGTTGTACCGAGTCGGAAGGATTACAGGTATATTCATATTGTGTCGTTTTTTTTTGTCCAATTGTTTTAACTGATATTTGTTAAAGTCTTTTCTGAAATCTAAGAATGAAAATGTCATATCCCAAACCTTATTTAAATGTTTCTTAACGTTTAAATTTGAAGATATATGTTTCTTTATACAGCGCATAATCTATATATCGAGAGCTTGTATTTAAGCGTTAGATTTCCGATGTCTTGAGAGCGTGACAAGGTGTATTCCTTTTTTTTTTAGTAGTGATTGCATTGTAGTGACAAAGATATCATTCAATCAGCGCCCGGGCCGCCAAATGGGATATTTTAAACATCGGTGTTCAAGACTTCACTAAATTATAAATTAATGAAAAACTTACCGATAGCGAAGGTAATAATAGTAAGATTTCCCAGAAACATGGCCAAGGCAGCTCGCATGAGAAGGAAGGTGAAATAATTGGAACAGAACGGAAGAATATTTCCGACAATTATGACACCAACGGATAGTTGACGCATCAGGGGACACCGACCGAATCTACAGAAAAAAAAGGTCAATGAAGTTATCAATATATTTAGTTACAGTTACCGAAATCTATGAATTTCAAAGACATGTCCTCAAAATAATAAGCATCACGTAAACAGAAACATGTTGCAAAAGTTATTGGTTTGTATATAAAATTGTGAAGCTCTAACATATTTTCGTACGTACAAAAAAATAACTTAACACCCTTTTTATCCGAATTTTTGCGGGTTTCCTTTACTTCCCCTGAATCAGTTACGCATTATCCTAGACCCAAATTCAGAGCATTTACTTTTTAAAGTATATATATATATATATATATGTATATATATGTATATATATATATATATATATTCAGGTACATTTTTCCACCGTTTCTCACCATGGGATCTTACATACACAGTTGTTGCTATCAATATACACTATTACATCCCATTACAATTCTATTGAACATATGAATAAACTACTAAAATATAAATTAGCACTTTTTTCTCCTGCCATAAAATAAATACGATTTCATAACTTTTCAAGTTAACAAGAAATATCAATGGTAACTATTTGTGTCTGATTCCACGCTAAGAAAATATGGAAAAAACTGTCAATATTCATGTTGTTTTAACCCTAATCGGATTTCACCGTAAATAATACCATATGTATATTGTCAAAACTTGTAAAAAATACCGCCCTTAAATGACGTGGGAGTTGAAGTCACCTTGATCTGTTTGATATACGAATGTATAATATATCAAATAACAACAGCAGGGCACAAGGTCCGTAGGTAAAGTTTGAATTTCTACATACATTCAGATTTGAATTATCCAAACTAGTATATTGCAGTGGAGCCTATCCAAAAGACCACATGTCTAATAAGACTACCATTGAGTGAACCGAAAGCAATCATGTTTATTATAACTAACCTGACATATTTGGCCAGAACCACAGGTAGTCTTCCTATACAGGTTTCATGTTACGTAAATTGTTATTCGCAGGTTAACTTAGGTTAAAAAAAAGTAAAGTTACCTGTCCGAGGCGTAACCGAATACTTGTCCCGAGACCAACCATCCCCCCATGTATACTGATACCAATAAAGACTTCATCCAGGTCCGGTCACATACCATGTCCCACTATAAAACAAACATACATAACATGATTTTTTTTATTATTATTATTTTTTTCATTTAAATGGATGGAAAAGAAGAGTTACTATCCTTGCAATCATGGGAAATCCCAAAAAGATGAATGCAAGGGCATTAAATAATAACACTTCAAATCAGGAAATGTCAGAGAAATTAAAAGAGGTCAGTCCTTCAAGTTCTGACTCACGTCCGATATATCACTTGGAAGATGGACGTTTTAGAGTGGAACTCACAGAAACAGACAATTAAGACAATTATCCTGGAATTTTTACAATTCAAATATTTTCCTGGAAATCAGGGGAAACCCGGATTATGAGTTTCCCTTTTTCCTAGTCAGGAGTAAGTCAGAAAAAATGAGAATAACACTTCAAATAAGGGAAACGTCTTGGCAATCGATTGGCGAAAATGTGAAAGTGGTCAGTCCTATGAATTCTGACTCATGTCTGAATGATGTATCAATTAGATGATTCCCATTTTAGTGCATGTGGACCTTCCTAAAGAATACCAAGATATTCTGGTTTCATTATAATCCCTGAGTGTATGACCGCCCCTTAAGTGACATGGAATTTAAAGTTACCTTGATCTCAAGTGATACGAATGCATTATATATTATATATAGTGAAAGCAGGGCAAAAATAGTCTAGATTATAGAATTAAGGATATGGTAATTCGTTGGGGACACTCAGAAAAAAAGATGACAATTTTTCTTCTCATGAAATACTGGAAACCATGACATTAGACTGTGAAATGCAGGTATAAGAACATCAGGAACATTATATATTTAGTAAGGAATTGACACACCTCGGTCACCAAGGAGGTCCTGACAGTTGTTTCCCTGTCGTATTCCCACACGTCACATTTACGCACGAAGTGGCTTCCATATGACGTCCCGTTACCAAGGGCAACCAATACATCGATGACGTCACGGATGGTAATATTTTCGGCGTCCGTCCACGTGTAGATCTCACACCTGCTGTATTTCAGTTTCCCGTTGATCAGCGTCGAGGGTATGGAGTACTTCTTCCATTCCTCGTCTGTAAGGTTTATCCCGAGATGGCGGGGATAGGTGCACCAGTGATCAGGTGTAGCAGCGAAGAAAACTATTCCGATAACATGAAACACTGCCGGGATCCGTGATAATGTCCATATAATAATAATATATATCTGATAACAACCTATATCTCCAATATGATACATAAATATATCTTTAATTTCCATTATATTGTTTACTTTTGTGCAGTTCAGTTGGCCACAGTTTGATGGTTTCAGTTATATTACCCAGCAGGAACGGTGGAATTACATATTTTGGGTCCATAAGGCCAAAATAAAAAAAAGGTATGGTTCTCAGGCACTTTTTTCCAGAAATCAATGCGGGCGGGCGTTTTTTTTTAATTTTAATTTTTTTGGTATGTTCCGATAAAAATGTCAAATTATAAGGGAAAAGCATGATAATATCATATTTATTTGTCTAAATAAGTAATAGCACCACATTATAAAGGAAATTGTATGATTTTATCTTCTTGAAAGAAATGTCCGAGCGGCTGAAGCTCAAAATTGACAAGTTTCTATTGAAAATCAAAATAAAAATTTTTGATGCGGGGGTTTAAAATCGATGCGGGCGGTGCCTGAGAACCATACCTTTAATTTTTTTGGGCCTAATATATGGGTTACAATGACGCAGACTTTGAACGCCGAGTCGCACACACTTAAAGCATTACAAGCATACAATTAAACCATGTTCTGATTGATAAGTTTGATCAGCTATACACATTTAAATTTACGAAAAACCGACCTTTTATCAGGTCCACATCGTGACACATGAAATTTTCATCTTACTGTCGTTTGTGTGCGTGATTTATGCGTGTTAAGTATCTGAAATAAAACATTTTACTTTGATAAGCTTTATCACTTGTACATATTTTCAAACGAAAACGTAAACGACCTTGTACCCAAGCTCGTGAAGTTCTCAATTTATTGTTATCTTTTACGTGATTAGAGAGTGGTTAGTAACACATTAATGGGAGTAACAGCGGAATTTACTCCCTGTATTCACTCTAATCGCCTGAACACAAACATCTTCATAAACCCTATGTCAGGAAATATTTAATGCAAATGAAAATTATCTTATTCGTCAGTGGTTAACGTTATTATCAGGATAAAAGTTTAGAATTAATTTTTCTTTGGTGAGCTAAACAGAGCTTATTCGTTGTTGTGTAAAAGTAACATAATTGCTTTACTTTTCCTCCGTTAGGAGGGTATGCTTTCATCCCCGTTCTTGTGTGTTTGTTCACAACATAATTCACGTAATCCGAAAGGAATCTCATGACATTTTTAGGGTATATCGGGGAAGGGCCAACGAACAATTAGTTAGATATTGATGTTGATCCTGCACATGGTCCGGATTCCGGAACGTTTTCAAGAAATATTCACAAAAGTATAGTCAGTTATGCACGAATGAAACTTGGAGTAGAGGCCGAATTAGTGAATGCAAACAAGGTTTAGGGGACATCCCACAATAGGGATCCTCACATGGCTGAGGCTTGCATTCCTTAGAATGCAGACTTCTAGTTACTTATTTTAACATTATCTTCAAATATTATGCCCAAAATCTTCCATCATACATGGGTAGCCTTTCATAGGAAAATGCGTACGAATAGACGGAAGAGAGTCATCCCGATACGTCAGAGAAGGAACACGAGGCATATCGAGAATACCGCTGCAAATCTGGATGATGAAACAAATATGTTCGCAATTTGCAACAATGCAGTACCACTTTATAACAAGGATACAATGAACCATGTCAATTGTTGAGCGTATTTGTGTTCTTTCTAACATCTCCCGCCCATGGTTAGTATATTTTAAGGAATGTTTTAACCGCACAAATGTTACGCTCTTTACACAGCGCTTTACCTATAGGCCTACTACCTATATCGTAAACGCTGTTTGTTATGACCTCGTATCCTGAATCGCTACACAGAGGGGAGCACCGTATTTTTTTCCAATTAGATGAGACCCTGTGCTGGAAGACAAAACGGTTTACCGGCCAAGCGAAGAAAGCACGGAGCCAATGTTGTTCAATTTGGTTTGAGTGACAGCTCATCGCCCCGGCAATCGTCTGAATAGGCTACAGGCTCAGTGAGAATGGCCCCACACGTAGTTTGCTTAGGGCCTTGGGAACATAGGATGCCAAGCCGGTGAGCTGTAATTCAAACGAAATGTAACAACAAATGCTACGTGCACACCTCGCTGGCTGGTTTCAGTTTTGTAGACAACAGATACATGGCTACGCGAACATAGTCGTAATGTCATAATCGATCGGTCGATGATGCGGGAATGCATAGGTAGCAATTAAAATTCGACCATAAACTGTCATCAAGCGGCGCTTAAAGCGCATGTATGGGCGGAGCCAGGATGCCTGTCGAGTGTTTGTTGATTGGCATCTGGATGGCTGCTTGTCACATCATACGCACGTTTTAATAGCATACAACGAACCGCCACCTGGTGTCTAAATGTATCATAAACGGTCAAAGCAGGCACTGGGAAAATCTGTTGCTTCTTTAGCAGTGCAAGATTTTCGCTGCCTCGGGTGCGTACACAAATGTGTAATTAAGCGTTGCAAGGCAAGCATAACACGAGGTCCACATGACCAAACACTATATAGCCGTTGAAGATCACGTCATTAGGGGAAGGGACAGATTTTTCTTTTTCATTTGAAGATTGGCCGATACTAATGGATATTGAGTTTGTGACGTCATCATTTAATCCCATATCAGATGATCATAACAATGTAACGTGCTATGATAGTCTTTATATAGACATCTAAATGTATATACCACTTCACCACCGGGTTTGTCAAAATTCCGATTTCTTTGAATATTAGGGCATGTTACTTAGGTTATTTGTATAAAGTAACTGAAAGAGTGATTTAGTTGTTCTCCATGATATTACAGTAAGGTGAAGTGGGATCCGCACAAGTGGAGGGATCTCTTCAGACACTCCCTAGCTTTACTAAGAACGGTATTCAGTAATATATATCATATGCATTCACATCCCTTTATGACTTTGTTTCTAAGGCATAGGCGTTAAGATCGGCGCTTTACAGACTTTCACTCATGTTATCTCCAGATATGCTTGAGTATAAACTGGGAGAATTCCTTGAATTTGACAGATATATATATATACTTGTCGGTTGGGCAATTTATAGACCCGCGGCAAAGAGGGTTTCATGGCTCAACCGAAGGCATAACAAAACACAACCTATTTTTACTGATGGCTCCTCTTTTAGGAAAATATTTTCTCTGACATGTTTTCTCTTGTTTCCATGGTAAATAACCATAACTGTGTTGATTTTGCACATAAAACGATAAAATAACCACCAAATTAAGGCAAATCACATAAGGATCTATAATAAGTATAAGGCCAAACAAATTATTTATCTGTTTCTCAGGCACCGCCCATCGCACTTAAACAATCTACCCCCCCCCCCCCCCCCGTCACACGTTTTAAACAGGGTTGGGACGAGACTACTGTTACAGTACTTGTGTACGAGGACGAGTGCTTGACAATTACCTAAATACAATTACAAGTACAGGCATTCCCTTATGTACCAGTACTCATAGTTTACATTCAGTACAAGTACAGAGTACGCGAGTTTGTTTCCTTTAAAGTACATATTGACAATAATTTTCATTTATTAGTGTTATGTATCATTTCCAAAAGGCACAAAATGCTCGCTATTCATCATATTCTTTTGAAACTGTATGGTACAAACACCATAAAGGCAAAATATATTTTTGCAAAAGTCTAAATTTTCACATACATCCACTAATGATGTATCATTGTATGATAATTTATTTAGCTTTACTGTTACACTTAATTAACATTACAGCTTCAAAATTAGTGTCAGTCCGCATGCAGCGATCGGGACGGAACACTTTGCGAGAAATGCTGGTAAAAAATTAACTCCATTTATCCACCTCTGAGAATGTGCTCATCTCAGGCATCGCTATTTGAATGTACTTCTGAGAGAGAAATACATAGTACTTAAATCTTAAAATAATCAGAAAAAAATCAGGTAATAATATTTTAATAATTTGTTCCACCAGGTCTGATTTCAACAGCCCTTATTCATTCAAATTACACACACATTCCTTGATTATAAATTAAATATTAAGTTCATACCAAGTGGCAAATAAGTAGCCAAATATAGAGTTCAAGTGCATTTACATTTGTAAGTGCATTTGCATTTGTAAACTAATACTGTATTTATAGGTATTTTACAACAAGGGAAAACTGTAACAACTTAATGAGGTGCTTGAAATGTATTCATTAATACCTGACTTCTTTGGGCTAGTACTTTGAAAATTTTGAAGCTGATTACAAGTAGGAGTACTGGTACACAGAAAAAAAATTTAAGTACGAGTACGAATACCGAGTACTTGTACTCACCCAAACTCTGTCTGGTAACGTACTTGATCAACACCAAAAAAATCTATGACTTCCGCATCCAGGTGCGTAGCCAGGATTGAGGGAGAGGAGGGGGCCGTATTCAGTGGCGGATCCAGAAATTCGAGACGGGGGGGGCCGTTTCTTTAGAAACAACTCTCTTATGTCTTTGCATAACGTTGTCAAACTGTACAGGGGTTCAATATTAAACATTTGTATTCTTCAGACTTGGGAGATAACATTTCAATCGTTTTCAACATTTTATGTCAATGGCGAAAAGGCTCATCTATACGTTCATAACTTGCAAAATCTTGTATTTTGAATGCTCGGGGTAAAATAACTGATCTGCTGAAGTCTTATGTTAAACTGTGCATTTCACCGGGATCCGTGGTCTCGACTGAACACAGGACTTCGCACAGCACAGATCGTGGGTTCGGGTACCGATATCAGCAGTGGAGCTGTGAGATTGTTCACGGTCGACCGCAACCAGGGCCTGGCGCCCTGCAGCTGTTCATAAATATCCTCAATTAATGAATTTGAAAGTTATACACTGTGGATAACATATATAAAATGTAATTGTTAATTAATAAAAAAAAAGAAATATGAAAAAAAAAATCACAAAATTTAAATAAATAAAATGAAAGATATTGCAGCTCATCGCCGGGAAATTCTGCTCCCCTCCCTAGCTGCACCCATCCTAAAGATACTTTGGCCATTTAGATCTTTGCATCTTTGTATTATACCATATTTCCACCTTTCTGAACTATTTCCTTCAATGGCAGCTACGCGGCGAGAGTGTTCATTGCTAACGATGGGTAAATACCCTCGGTTTCTGTAAAATCCTAGGTCAATATTTATATTTAAATAAACATTTGTAATCGGTCAAATTTTGGTGTATTAATCATAAGACTGATAAAAAAACTTTGCATGGGAAAAACTACATATACATATAACAAAGAACATATTTCTATATTTTTACAATCCTGTAAGTTTTGTCCCCACAATCCCTTTTTTCTTTTGTTCTTTACTGTTCATTTAATACAGTTCGCAGCGTTCAAATGAAAAAATAAATACATAGACTGCTTTCCTAATATAATTGCATTGATTACGCCCCGCATCTATAAAAAAATGCATGCTTTTATTCGTATTATATGTTGTGGGGTCCAAAAAGACCCCCCCCCCCCCCCCCCTTGAGAAAATCAAGTTGTATTTAGCTTGTGAGGATGAGGGTTAAAGGACGTTGAGTATGCATTTGCGGTCAACGTCACCAGAAACATAGGCCTATTCAAGCAATTCATAGCTGAACTAAAATTATCTGCATTCAGAGAGTGTGAGGGTCCTTGCTGTGGGATGTTTGCCTTCATTTATTCGGCCCATGCTCCAGGTTCATTCGTGCATAAGTGACCGCACATGTGTGATTATTCTTTCATGACGTTCCTGAATCGGGATCATGTGCCGGATATACACCAAAATCTTACCAATTCTTTAATGGCCCATTCTCGAAATGCCCTGAAAACCTCATGAGATTCCGTTCATGACTGCTTGAGTTAGTTGTTAGCAAACACACACACACACACACAAACGAAAGGGGATTAACGCATACCCTTCCGGCGGAAGCAAAGCACTTAAATTTAACTATGTAACAGGTTGCGGAGGTGTATGCATGTATCTTACTGTATACACTCTGTCATACTGATAAAACATCTAGAGTCTCTGTTTGTTTTATTTCCATTGATATTAGTCATAAAATGTGAATTTATCATATATGGATGGAAATAAGACATCCTATATAAACGGTACAGAAATATTGCAGCATTTTTGTAAACTCATACCGGAGCCAACTGTGAGGTGAATAGGCTTTAATATTTAATATTTAAGAGATGACATGTATTTTTTTCAGTCTGTGACCAGAAAAATACATTAAATTTTACAACTTCACTCATTCAGAATTACAACTGCACTTTGTTTTTTCAAATTTACAACTGCAAATAGGGATGTACTTTAAAAGATGTATACCTTGCCCTAGCTCTTACAGCCATGTGACAAAAAGATTCCATTTAAATTAACCATATATCTCCATGAAAATGTGTTTTTTTTTGTTTTTTTTCATCTAAGACAAATTTAAAGCATGCTATTCGTAGGTTATGTGACTGGCATCGAGGCTCAGGAAATAACAGCGGTCACACAGATGGTCGGCATTTTCACTTTGGTCTGCCATTTTACATACATTCTTTCGTGTTATTTCTCAGCCATAGCCTTTATAATGGTAGTATATCTTCATCGATATCTTGGATGGATGGATGGCCATGGTAGTGCAGTTTTCCGTATGACTGCCGTCAAAAATCAAAGTTAAGCAAATGCTGGGTTAGTAATACTTCGATATGTTTACCTTTCCATATGAAACGCATAAATCCAGTTTTGCCTTTTTAAAGGAAAATTTGCCTTTTCGCTTTAAATGCATCATATTATGCTAATAATCATATCATATCAAATCATTCACTTCCGTTTTGACATTTCTTGGGAACGGTTATACTTGTGTTTTGATGGTGTAGCGTTCTGCTATAAGCAGGAGTAATTCATATCAAATTGGCCAAAGTAAGAATGGGGCGAGGGTTTTGGGTTGATGCTCGAATCTATTTTGGGTCTGCTGCTCTTCAAATCGTGGAGTTATTTATTATTCATCATCGAAGTCATTATACGACGAAGTACCAGGTAGCTCAGGGTTTCTTATACCATTATGCGAGGGAATATTTCGATTTATTTCTTTTTGTATTTTTCATTATTTGTGATGTGTGGAATATCTGGCAGTTTCCACCGAATTGGTACAAAGGAAAGATGCCTTCCCATGCATGTGTTTGCCTGTCTGAGACAGGCGAATAGGCGTTAATTGCTACGACCCATGCAATGAGCATAGCTTGCACCTTCCACTACAAGGTGGCGTTATTTCAATGTTCACAGTCTTTACATCATTCATCTTTTTAAACAAAAAGAGTACAGTAATAGATGATGAATTTAAAATAAGGTACTGTAGAAACATAAAAGAAAATATTTTCAAGTTTTAATAAAGATTTGTGGCATTTTATTATGCGAACTAGGTGTATAATGGTACAGTTCAGATCAAGATAAAACCCAATATTGTCTTTAAAAATCATTTTAAATCACATATGTTCAAGAATTTCATTGTGAAACAACAGTTAGATCCTCTTTCTCCAGATTGGCATAGCTACCTTCATAGTAGTGCCAAATCAAGTCAAAAGTTAATCAATCCGTTCCCATGCACAACCGCTGTGATATGCACAGACAGGCGTTGTCACATTGGCATTTTTCACACAGTTATTGAAATAGGCAGCGGTTATTTAATCCAATTATCGCAACCCCACTCTTTACGGTCGAGAGGACCCCTTTTCATAGGTTTCCTTTAAGGCTCCCTGTGTTGAACCCTCCCCTTTCCGAATCCTAGACCCTGTAATCCCTTGAATAAGTCGGAGTGTCACACCCTGTACGGGTTGGTTACAGGAAAATTTGCCTTTCCGCTATAACTGCATCCTTCATGATAATTCCATAAAACTACCAATCATTTTTTCCCGTTTTGACATTTTTGTGGAACGTTTATACCTGTACGTGTTCTTATGGTGCAGCGTTTTGCTGTGATACCCAGCAATCTTTTTTGTCTTGTACGTTCAGATTGAATATAGGCAGGAGTAATTACGTAACAAATTGGCCAAGTAAGAATGGGGCAAGGGGTTAAGGGTTGATGCTCGGCTCTTTTTTGGGTCATCTGCTCTTTAAATCACGAAGCTCTATTATTCATCAGCGAAGTCATAATACCGCAGGATACCAGGTAGCTAGGGGCTTCTGAGTTACCATTATGTGAGGGAATATTTCTTATTATTATTTTTTTTTTTGTGGTGGGGGGGGGGGGGTTTATTATTTGTGATGTGTGGAATATCTGGGGGTTCATCTTTTTACCGGTTGGGAACAAAATGAAAAATGCCTTTCCGTGCATGTGTTTGCCTGTCTGAGACAGGCGGAAAGGCGTTAATTATTACGACCCATGCAATGAGTCGAACACAAACGAACGAATGAACATATTCCAAAAACAAATGCGCATTGCTTGCACCTCCCACTACAAGGTGGCGTTATTTCAATGTTCACAATTTTCACATCATTCATCTTTTTAAACCATAAGAGTAGAGTAATAGATGTTGAATTTAAAATAAGGTACTGTAGAAACATAAAAGAAAATATTTTCATGTCTTACTTATAAGTAAAGACTTGTGGCATTTTATTAAGAGATCGAACTAGGTGTATAATGGTACAGTTCAGATCAAGATAAAACCCAATATTGTCTTTAAAAATCATTTTAACTTTCAAATGTTCGAGAAATACATTGTGAAACAACCGTTAGATCCTCTTTCTCCAGATTGGCACAACTATATTCATAGTAGTGTCAAAGCAAGTCAAAAGTCAATCCATACATAACCGCTGTGATATGTTCAGATAGACGTACGTTGTCACGTTTACACATTCATTGAAACCGGCGACAGCTATTTATCAATCTTTTTGCAATACCCCGCCCTCCGGACCAGACAACTTCTTTTCATAGGTTTTCTTCTGATCTTCCTGTATTTGACCCTTCCCTTTCCAAAATCCCAGACCCGCCTCTGTTATCCCTTGACTACAACCCGGCTGGCACCAGGTGGGTCACAGGTGGCGCTAAAACTCAGAGTTTAGCTGCTTTCCGCCATCTAGTGGCAATAAAGCAAACCATTCCAGAAGGCTTTCAGTAGACGGGTCACCTGTCCAGGCGATCAGGTGTCTGTACCTGAGTTGGGTTAACCGATGGAAGGTTGATTTCTCTTTTTATGAATAATTACCTACGACAATGTCTGGACCACGGGGAGACTGGTACAAGGACGCCAAGAACATACAAGGCCTGCTGCTGGACATCTCAGGGGTCCTGATGAACTGTGGACCGGACGGTCCAGTCCCCATCCCAGGGTCCGTCCAGGCTGTCCGTCGGTGCGTATCTGTATGTATTTCCATGTGTACATTTAACTACATGAACAAACATACGGATTAACCATACAGCATAGCACCGCAGCTTGTCTGTCAGGTGTTTGTTACCTTTAAATATAATACAAAACGCAATTAATCACTGACAAAGTGACATACACACAGTGACATATTAATATATATATATAATATATAATATATATATATATATAGATATATATATATATATATATATATATATACATATATATATATATTAGTTGCAGTTTACTTATTTAATTAATACCTAAAGGCTTAAATAAATTGAAGAGAAATTAAGGAGAAATTAGTTGAATGTATTCAGTATTGTGCCGTGCAGTTTTCATTTGAAATCTGTTCCTTTAAGTTTGTTACAACATTGGCGGCGAAACCAAATTTTTATTGGGGGGGGGGCAATAGTAGACCAATATATATATATATATATATATATATATATTTATACATATATATATATATATTTATACATATATATTATATATATAAATTATATACATATATATATATATATATATATATATATATATATACATATCTATATTATATATATATCAGGGACTGAGTGTGTCCCCCTCCCATGGTGTAGAAAATTTTGAAAAAACTGTTTGTATACTACTGCATTCTAGTGCATTTTTGCTGTCATTTATGGGTCAATGCTTACTTAGTAAAACAGTACCTCGATCCTTGTTAAGAGATTGTTATTTGTCTGGCAATGGATGCATTTTGACACAGAATATCAACTTTGGCTGCGGCCATGTATGTATGGCACTCCAAGTACTGGGGGCGCGAAGCGCCTGAGCGGAGGAGAATATATATACATATATATACGTATATATATGTATATATATATATATATATATATATATGTGAGAGTGCAAATACTCAATAATAAAATAAGTGGATGTTTTTATACCCATGAATTTGTTGGGGGGGGGGGGTCAGCCCCCCTAACAATTTCATTAGGGGGGCCCCCCCCCCCCCTTCCTAGTTTCACCGCCTATGTACAAGAAACTGGCAATAATACATTCAGCCTCAAGGAGGTTATGTTTTCACTCGTGTAATTTGTGTTTGTTTAATGTTGTGTCAATTTGTTTGTTTGTTTAATAACACTGGATATGTTAAAATATTTAAATGAGAATGTTTGTGGGATGGTGTGACATAGGTCAGGGAAGATCCAATAAAATTTCCTCGTCTGTCTGGAAACATATGGCAAGTCCAGTAGGACTGTTTCACCTTGGTGGAGGTATGGGTCACACAGCTGAATGTTGTTCTGTAAATATTTGCAATGGTCCACAGACTTAAGGAAGCCAACATTCCAGTGAGGTTCTGCACCAATGAGACAACATGTACAAAGCGACAGATTGTAGACAGACTGGTCGGGCTGGGGTTTGATGTGGCCTTCCATGAAGTATTTCCACCAGCACCTACTCTGATTAAAATTCTCCAGGAACAGCAGCTGAGACCTCATCTTTTAGTGGATCCAGGCAAGTTTTATTCAACTTAGGTCTAGCAGCGAATACAAGACTCAGTGAGCATTTTGTATTGGCCTGGTAAGCCTTACTTACAAGCCTTCCAGAGGAATGTACTGAAATGGTATTCCATTCTGTTGCTTTGCTAGGTTTGCTTTGGTTAAAAGCCACTTATCTTAACATTAGGCTACAAATAATGCATTAATACAAAAAATACATGTGAACTCACAACCCAAACTGAAAATCTTTCTCTATGGTAACGAGTCATTTTCTGTATTGCTTCACAGTCGCTCGAATCCTTATTTCAGGGGGAAATGACCAAACCATGGAATGTATACATTCTATAGATTATTGTTTAACCAAAATTTTACTTTGTGTAACACATTTACAATTAAATTCATTTCCATAATTCACTATAGAAATATACCCTTGTATCAATACATTTGTTGAAAAAAAATACTGCAGTAGACTTGAATAATGCAATATATACATGTATTTATGAAATTATTTTATTTACATTTTGATGATAGAGAGAGGAAATTCATATTGATTTCAGTTATCTTTTTGAGAAAAACATTGGGATTGACTTGAAAAACAAAATATATTCAGCAGTATTTACATGAAACATTTAGTGTTGTTTATATAATGATGAATTGAAACTGGAAACTGTGATATCATCAACAATAAAAGAAATATATAATATGGCTACCTTGTCTAGGACTCCTGTTTCAATGATTTGCATAATTAAAGCCCCTCTTGACAAGCGGTGCCCTATAGTGATCATCATGTCAGTCCGTCTTTTTCCGTCCATCCATCCTTCCGTCAATCTGTCCTTCTGTACATCCATCCTTCCGTCAGTGACACTTTCTTTCCAAGCAATAAATCAACAACAACATACTGCAGCTTTCCCAAATTCAAAAGGATAATTTGTACCTATGAGGGCTCCAGACCTTTTGAATAACAGACTTGTCGGAATTCCAATATGTCTGCCACAGCCCAATCACTGATTTTCTTTCACACGTAATAACTCAACAACAACATACTGCAGCTTTCCTAAATTCACAGGGATGATTGGTACCTATGATGGCTCCAACCTATTGAATTACAGACTTGTCATAATTCCTATATGACTGCCACAGCCAAATCACTGATTTTCTTTCTCGCATGAATACTCAACAACCTGCAGCTTTCCCAAATTCACAGGGATGGTTGGTACCTATTAGGGCTCCAGACCTATTGAATTACAGACTTGTCGGAATTCCAATATGGCCACCACAGCCTGATAATTGATTTTCTTTTGCATGCAATAACTCAACAACAACCTACTGCAGCTTTCCAAAATTTACAGGGATGATTGATACCTATGACAGCTCCAGATCAATTGAATTACAGACTTGCTCAAAATCAAATAGGGCTAACAGACTACATTTGGTGATTTTCTATTGCAAACATTATTTCAGACATATCTTCTTTTATATCATTTGATCCAGTAGGATTTTTTCCCTCATGCATATGGATAAAAACCTGTTTCTGTTTGTCATATTTTTCAAATTTAACTTAATTTTTCACCCATATGTAAACTAGTCCAGAACTAGCAGAAACGCGGGGCCCTCTGAGGACCATTGTCTGACCACATCTGGTTGTGTTTAATTGTGAATGGTGTCAAACAGTATTCAGCCTTGAAAGATCTTAACGACTTGAAAGTTCTTAATGATTCCTTATAAATCTTGATGAGCATCACTATAGCCAATCTCCATATTATACAGTGTGTCTGGCTGATATAGACACAGAAATTTAGGAGTGTCCTTTCTGTATTCTATGACCTGTGTCATTGAATGTTCATATTTATGGCCTAACCCGTGGAATGTACACATTCTGTTACCAAAGCCTATAGAAAGTGCACATTCCTTGGTTTGGAAATGGAATGTGTACATTCTAAGATTCGACCAATGCTAATATATATTTATGTATATATATATATATATATATATTTGCACACATACATACATGTGTATATATGTGTATTTATGTTTCCATTCACCAGTATAATTATCATGTAATATCACTTAAAACCCTGATTGGCTATAGTATGATTGTGTGAGGAATTAAGCTTTTTCATAACTTAAAAATATCTATTTCCATTATATTCATTATTGGGGGGGGGGGGGGAGGGGCAAATAACATGCAGATACTATTTAGTACTTTAAACTTTTATCTGTTTCTTATCTTGCAGAGTTGCTTCCTGATTTTGAGGAAGTGGACCAGTCTAATCCAAATTGTGTTGTCCTTGGAGATGCAGGGTCAGAGTTCACTTATGCTAATATGAATACAGCATTTAACAGGTTGCTGGAAATGGAGAAACCTAAGTTGTTCTCCCTCGGAGCAGGGTGGGTTATTTTTTTAAACATAAATGGATATCAGATTTTTAAATAGTAAAAATAAAATATTTTAATTCTAAAGGTAATTTACACAGTACTTAAGGTACTGCCTGCTTGATTCATGTACTGTAAAATAATATATATCACACCAAACACAAAAACCCAGCTAATAATGAATACTGTAGATATATATATTTACAAATGTATTAACTATCCTGTATATATACATCTATGTTTGTCTGTTGAAATATTTGTGTATGTATAGGTCTGGGATACTTTCTGTGCTCTATAACTTATATCCAGTTAGATAAATTTTTTCAGTGGTTCAGTTTCCCTGACCAGATTTAATGTATTAAGAGAATATAAAAGAAAATGAAGACCATCTGTATAAAAAAAAACCAAAAGAGTTTTGTTTTTCCTCTAGCCATAGTACCTGGCATCAACCAGCTAAGAGAACAAACATATTCAATGTATAGATATACATATATAACTAGATGTGTGTTTCTTCCTGTGAAAGTTAATGTAATTTGTTGATATTTTCTAGGCGCTACTACAGATCTGGAGAAGATCTAGTCCTGGATGTGGGGCCATACATGAAGGCTTTAGAGGTTAGTGTAAGACAAGAAAAGACTAAATATAATACAGCATATGTTAATAGTAAAAAATTGAAGATTCATTTATTTCATAGTAAGGGTCAGTATGGCAGCACTCATATTTTTTCACATTGCACATCTGAGTCATGTTTGTTTTTATAACTGAAAATTTTAAGTCACTTTTGGGTAGAAAAGTTTAACTGACGTAATTCACTGATTGATTATCAGTTTGTCGATAAGCCAACTGTGACTGCAGTAAGACTGTTGCTCAAAGAATAGCCACTATGAAGAGCATGGGAAATTTTAATGAAAAAAAATGACAAAGCTTAAAAATTTGTTGTAATCAGATATCATTATGTTATTATGTTAGGTTATAGGTTATGACCTCATGTCTCCCATGTATACATTTACATGTATATGTATGTGTACATTTTGTCTTCATTTCTTAATAAATATTTTGTTTCTTTTACTCCGTGTGGAAATTTTGTCTTCTTGTAGTATACACTGGTATGGACATTTTGTCTTCCTGTAATATACACTGTGGCACAGTGTATACTATACTCAATGTAGACATGGTCAGATAATAGCTCATAATGTCCTATGTCCCCTATCCTGTCATTTAAATGTTTTCATCATTGTTCTGTTTGTCCTTTTCATCTTGATGTTTTATCTGCTCTTCATTTTATAAATAAAGTGGCTTTTATTACATGAGTGTATTATTTTTAGGTGTATGCAGCTAATAAGATAAATGCTCTGTTTATCAGCACTTAAATCAAGTTAAATAATGTTACCATGCTGTCAAACCTTTCATTACATAATATATCTGTTTAATAACTCTGTGCATTTAGTAGCAGTGCAGGCTGATGCTGTTACACATCCAGTTTATTATACTTTTAGTATGCTTGTGGGGTTGAAGCAGAGATAGTTGGCAAACCATCATCAGCATTTTTCCTGACTGTGGCAAAAGATCTTGGAACTGGCCCCACAAAGGTAAGTGTGAATGAAAAAGACAAGCCCCTGTGGTCAAATGATCAGCTTCCTGGCCAATCAGCATGGTCATTTGCAGGAAAGGCTTACAATCAGAGTGTTAGGTATCTGCAATCTTAAAGAAAATTAACACTGGTGGTCACCTATGTTACGGAACCTAACATATACAGATCACATGTGCGTGATGAACACTAAATTTTGTAATGGAGATAAATAAAAAAATCAGATTCTGTAACAATAGGCAGCGTGAAATGTCTAGGGGAATGAATAAAGAGGTCAGTGGTTTTTTAGCTCAGCTGACTGAAAGTCATCTGAGCTATAGCGATCACTCTTTGTCCGTCGTCCGTCTGTCCGTCTGTCCGTCCGTTAACCAGGCACAAATCGTAACCACTAGAACCTTGTAACTTGGCATTCTGAGAGGTCCATGAAAAATCTCCTTGGAAACCAGAAATTAGGTCTCTGTTACCCATATCCTTCGAGCTATGGGGCCCCAAAGTACCCCCCAGAAAAGTCAAAAATTTCATACAAAAACATCAATATCTCATTAACTACATCACTGATGGTCATGATTTTTTGCGTACATATTGATCATGAGATGTTCCATCAGTTCCTGCAGACTGGTGGCGCCACCTGTATTTTTCGATTTTTTACGATTTTTTTTCTCTATTTTTGAGACCTTTAAAAATGTGAACATCTGTTAACAAGGCACAAATTGTAAAGACTGGACCTAGAATCTTCATTCTTGAGACATTGAGAGGTCAATGAAAAAATGTCCTTGGAAACGAGAAATTAGGTCTCTGTTACCCATATCCTTTGAGCTATGGGGCCCCGAAGTACCCCCCAGAATAGTCAAAAATTTCATACAAAAACTTCAATATCTCATTAACTACATTACTGATGGTCATGATTTTTTGCATGGATATTGATCATGGAGTGTTTCATCAGTTCTGCAGACTGGTGGCGCCACCTGTATTTTTTCAATTTTTACGAATTTTTTTCTCTATTTTTGAGACCTCTGAAGATGCAGTCATCTGTTAACAGGGCACAAATCTTAACGACTGGACCTAGAATCTTCTCTCTTGACATGCAGAGAGGCCCATAAAAAGTCTCCTTGGAAACCTGAAATTAGGTCTCTGTTACCCATAACCTCTGAGCTATGGGGCTCCGAAGTACCCCCTAGAATAATGGAAAATTTGATACTAAAGTTCAAGTAACTGATCAACTATTGCATTGATCACCATGATTCTTTGCATTGATTTTGATCATGGGGTGTTTCATCAGTTTCTGCAGACTGGTGGTGCCACCTGTATTTTTTCGATTTTTACCTGTTTTTTTCTCTATTTTTGAGACATTAAAAGATGCGGTCATCAGTTAACAGGGCACAAATCCTAATGACTGGACCTAGAATCGTCTCTCTTGACATTCAGGGAGGCCCATGAAAAGTCTCCTTGGAAACCTGAAACTAGGTCTCTGTTACCCATAACCTCTGAGCTATGGGGCTCAGAAGAACCCCCCAGAATAATGGAAAATTTGATACAAAAGCTCAAATATCTGAACAACTATTGCATTGATCACCATGATTCTTTGTATGAATATTGATCATGGGATGTTTCATCAGTTTCTGCAGTCTGGTGGCGCCACCTGTATTTTTTTTTATTCTTACGAATTATTTTCTCTATTTATGAGAACTTAAGATGGGGTCATCTTTTAACAGGGCACAAATCTTAACGCCTGGACCTAGAATCTTCTCTTTTGACATGCAGGAAGGCCCATTAAAAGTCTCCTTAGAAACTTAGAAAAAGGTCTCTGTTACCCATTTTCTTCGAGCTATGGGGCTCCCAAGTACCCCCCAGAATGATGGAAAATTTGATACAAAAGCTCAAGTATCTGAAAAACTATTGCAATGATCACCTTAATTCTTTGCACAGATATTGATCTTGGAATGTTTCATCAGTTTCTGCAGTCTGATGGCGCCACTGGTATTTTTTCGATTTTTACCAATTTTACAGGGCACAAATCGTAATGCCTAGACCTAGAATCTTCTGTCTTGATATGCAGAGAAGCCCATAAAAAGTTTCCTTGGAAACCTCAAATTAGGTCTCTGTTACCCATATTCTTCAAGCTATTGGGCTCAGAAGTACCCCCCAGAATAATGGAAAATTTGATACAAAAGCTCAAGTATCTGAACAACTAATGCATTGATCACCATGATTCTTAGCATTGATATTGATCATGGGGTGTTTCATCAGTTTCTGCAGTCTAGTGACGCCATCTGTATTTTTTTCAATTTTTAGCTCAGCTGAATGAAAGTCATCTGAGCTATAGCGATCACTCTTTGTCTGTCGTCCGTCTGTCCGTCCGTTAACCAGGCACAAATCGTAACCACTGGACCTAGAACCTTGTAACTTGGAATTCTGAGAGGTCCATGAAAAATCTCCTTGGAAACCAGAAATTAGGTCTCTGTTACCCATATCCTTCGAGCTATGGGGCCCCAAAGTACCCCCAAGAAAAGTCAAAAATTTCATACAAAAACTTCAATATCTCATTAACTACATCACTGATGGTCATGATTTTTTGCATACATATTGATCATGAGATGTTCCATCAGTTCCTGCAGACTGGTGGCGCCACCTGTATTTTTTTATTTTTTACAAATTTTTTTCTCTATTTTTGAGACCTTTAAAAATGTGAACATCTGTTAACAAGGCACAAATCGTAAAGACTAGACCTAGAATCTTCATTCTTGAGACATTGAGAGGTCAATGAAAAAATCTCCTTGGAAACGAGAAATTAGGTCTCTGTTACCCATATCCTTTAAGCTATGGGGCCTAAAAGTACCCCCTTGATTAGTCGAAAATTTCTTACAAAAACTTCAATATCTCAATAACTACATCACTGATGGTAATGATTTTTGGCATACGTATTGATCATGAGATGTTCCTGCAGACTGGTGGCACCACCTGTATTGTTAGATTTTTTATGATTTTTTCCTCTATTTTTGAGACCTTTAAGGATGCCGTCATCTGTTAATGTGGCACAAATCGTAACGACTGGACCTAGAATCTTCATTCTCGAAACACTTAGAGACCTATGAAAAGTCTCCATGGAAACCTGAAATTAGGTCTCTGTTACCCATATCCTTTGAGCTATGGGGCCCCAAATTACCCCCCAGAATTGTCAAAAATGTCATACAAAAACTTCAATATCTCATTAACTACATCACTGATGGTCATGATTTTTGGCATACGTATTGATGATCAGATGTTCCATCAGTTCCTGCAGACTGGTGGCGCCACCTGTATTGTTAGATTTTTTTACGATTTTTTCCTCTATTTTTGAGACCTTTAAGGATGCTGTCATCTGTTAACGTGGCACAAATCGTAACGACTGGACCTAGAATCTTCATTCTCGACACACTTAGAGACCCATGAAAAGTCTCAATGGAAACCTGAAATTAGGTCTCTGCTACCCATATCCTTCAAGCTATGGGGCCCCAAATTACCCCCCAGAATTGTCAAAAATTTCATACAAAAAGTGTTTTATTTTAAACCAGTCAATACAAATTTATATGTAAAATGTCGCTTCATCAGCAGAAATCCTGAAACCCCATAAAACTGATTTCATGCCAATCTGTCCTCCAGTGTGACATAACTCCTCTACACACATATCACCCAAGCACTAAACCTGCTGTTTATTCCATTACACATGTTTCCATGAGGCTTTGTTGTTTTACACTAGAAAAAATATAGTTGTTCCATTTTCTCAACACCAGGTTATGTGCTCAAGTTTGGTATGTTGATTTATCATTTATTCATTGTCTGTGCATTCCAGAACAAAAAAAACCTTGGAGTTCCACTTTATTTCTAGTCTGTATTCGCAACATGCTGTTACCAGCAAAATTTAATTCTTGCAATACCAGTTAAAACTAATGTCTGATGACTACATATTCATTAGATTTTGCATGCAAAACATGCTTGTAATTCAAGTTCAGCTGAGCGTCATGGCCCATGGGCCTCTTGTTGTTAACAAATAACTATAATTTATTCTTAAAACAACCCTAACATTACAATACACTAAATCAATACAATTATACAGTAAAACAGTGGTATAACAACAAATCAATACAATCACACAGAAAAATAATGTGCACAGCACCTGGATACCAACACCGTCACAACGATAAGTTCTTTAAATGTATATTCTCGGAGAATGACAGTCCAGTGTAAAGCTCTTGTAACAATCCAGAAAGTAAACTGAAGTCCAAAAGAGTCTGCAGAAAACAATATAATTGCTGCACACGTCAGATAAGGTCCCACAAACCGACACCCACGCTTCTGCGTCTGCTGGAATCTTCTCTGCTCTCTGCCCTCAATTCTAAAACACAGTCCCTTTATATACTCTTCACCCCAAGCTTAGAATTTTCCACCTCTAGAACATTGAAGAATAACACACCATACATTGTAAGCACACATCACAGGAATTATCCAGAAGAACATAGCTGTTTGTATCCCCACACACCAGGGTCATCACAGACCCACGACCAGGCGTGAAAGCCCAAGGCTAACATGACAACGAGAGTTCAACCAGTACGGATTAAACATAGAATGTAACAAACTGCCCGGCTAAGGGTGCCACAACACGAGTTACGCCCGTGTTACACAATAAAAAGAGCACCTGTAACACCTAGTGACACAGGTGTGCAAGTGATTTATATAACAACAACACATGTATAAAATTTTATGAACAAATACTGAGTGATTTAAAAGTTATCGCATTACAAGAAATCATATAATCGGTGACAGCAATTAGTGAAGACAGACCAAATGCTATATGCCCCCCCCCCCCATATGCCAGCACAAATATCTCAACCGCCTTGTTTCTACCATAGAAAAGATTTGGCACAACCAATCTTAATGCTCATTTGTGGAATCAGTCATGTGATACGGAATTCCTGCTATTTACATAAGGTTAATGAATGGCTCTAAATATGTGTCTCTCCTATTATGGGATGCAGGAAATGTCCCGCAGAGCTGCTCAGCTGATACATGTTCTTGGCCCAACTGATGCCTCTGATACGTTGGGCTTAGGTGTCCCCTTATGACAGGATTGGGACAAACATAACTGTCCCTGTCTGCTTGTCCGCCCAAGACAGGTCAGTTTCAAAGGGAAATGGGTCAGGACAATAGACTTGTGTCCTACTAGCAGGTGTCCGCTCATGCCAGGATCTCCTCACAGCAGGTACTACTGTAGTGGCATTCAATTTGATACAAGTACATTGATTAACCTGAAAAGGTTTACATTGCATTTAGTGCACTATGCCAATAAATTGATGGCCACACCTGTAAATGTTTTCTGTTATGGAAAATGTTTTGGTTGAAAAGTTTGAATTTATATATTTCAGACAGTGATGATTGGAGATGACATCGTTAGTGATGTGGGCGGGGCACAAAAGTGTGGACTTCTTGGTGTCCAGGTGCGCACAGGAAAATACAGGTAAATCATAGTTTGTTATGCTTCATATTTTTTCCAGTATACAAATGGTTCCCACTGAAAAAATATGCAAATAGTAAGGTAATTTCATAAGATTTTGGAACCAATTAAGCAATCCATAAACTCTGTATTTAATACATAATGTTTATCGTCAAAATATAACTGCATAATTGTAGCATCTATAAATCAATAATGTTAAATATGTATTAAATTATGTGAATTGATAGTGGTGGCATTCAGTGATAGAGAACTAAAGTCTGGACTTTGAATCAGGTCAGACTCATAACCAAGAAGGACCAAAAAGCATCAAGATTAGGCAAAAAAAATAAAAGGTATGGTTTCTCAGGCACCGCCCGCGTCGATTTTAACCCCCTGTACAAAAATTTTGATTTTGATTTTCATCTTTCAAGAAGATAAAATGATACAATTTTGATAAGATTTCCATTGATATGTAGTGCTTTTACTTGTTTAACAGAAAAATATGTTATTTTCATGCTTACCCTGATCATATGACATTTTTATCAAAACATACAAAAAAAAAATAGAAATAAAATATCGCCTGCCCACACTGATTTCGGAAAAAAAAGTGCCTGAGAACCAAATCTTTTTATATTTTTGGCCTTATCACTTACTTCGACCTTCAAGTGATCTTAAATAGTATGTTTGATGGAATCTGGTACAAATCATCTTGCAAAAATGTGTGAACTGAGATTGTCAGCATAACTAAAATACTGACTACTTGTGCTAAATTTGTATGTAAAGTGACCACAAGGTGTCAGCAGTGCATACAAGCATCTGTTTTCTTCATATTTAATACAAATATCCCCCCCCCCATATAGTTCCTATGTACATGCCAAAATTAGGTCAGTTTTACATAATTTACAAAAGTTATTGACCCAAACATAATGTACAGGAAAGATATTTACTCATATACACATAACGATTTACTCTATAAAATCTCAAATTTGAAAATTAAAGCTCGAAATAAGGCTAGTTATTGAATTTTTTTTAGGCTTTTATTGTATTCATTGTCATTGTGAAACTCCAGCCAGCCCACTTCTGGTTACTGGAGATCAGCTGTGCCAGGGTACCTGATTTGTCGTTGGACACTGGGGGAGATCCACTTGCTGTGGCAGGTGTACAGTTATTCTCATACCCACCCACCCACCAAGTGTTTAGCACTAAATGTTATTGTTTGAACTGTATTTCTTTAATTGTACTGCTGTTTCCTCTCCATTATACAAAACTTTCAGAATAATCCAGGATTTAATTTTCTTTTAAATGATTTTAGGAAACCTAAATATAATTAAACCCATCAGTATGCATAATTGGATAATAAATGAGCCAAATTATCGATAAATAGTGATGCAATATTTAATTGTGTATTCTAAATCAAATGTTCTTCAGATATTTATTGTTTTGCAAATGTATAAAATTTTTGTCTTAAAAAAATAAATACATCTGTGTGCATAATGTAATGTTACCTGAACAAATTATTAATAAATGTTGATGTAGTTGGGAATTGTGGATCAGCTTATATAGTCAGTTATATATATTATATTGCAAATGTATAAAATTTTTAAACTTGATCAAAGAAATAAGTATATTTTGCATTCGCTAATATTTTCCAAAATTCAGCTGATCATACATTGATCATGAGAGACTCCTGCATCTTTGATATAATCCATAAAAGTGAACAGTAATAGTTTGATGAATATATATATATATATATATATATATATATATATATATATATATATATATATATATATATTAAGTATATTTTGCATTTGCCAAAATTTTCAAAAGTTGGCTGAGTGACGTGACCCATGGGTCTCTTGTTTATGACCTGTCAGAGAAACAGTGTTTAACCCCCATTTTTACCAGCTGTCCTACTCTTGGCAATCTGTAAATAAACAATGTTTTTTTCTATGATTTTTGCAAAAAAGGCCTTTTCATGACAATTCTGAAAATTACATTATATTAATGTTGACCTCTTAAGCTTAATTATCATATAGTTTTCCATGAAAATATTTTTCAATCAATTTTAGCTAAATTCGTTTTGTAAAAATTATTATTAAAAATGATTTTAAAGGTTCAAATAAAAAGCTTGTGTCAACTAACAAAAAAAATATACATGAAAATCTCAAATTTATATAGGGTGTGGACTTGGACTCCAGATCATAACGACTCTGACTCTTAAGGAAGGTGGACTCAGATTTTAAACTCAAGGACTCTGACTCAGATTCAAGTGGCCTAGACTTGGACTTGCACTCAGACTCCAGTGCATCACTGCATTTTGAATGTATCTCTATCATATATAAATATATCCATTGATAAATTTCATACCCAATTTCCTTCATTGTATGCTTTAATTCAATTAATTAATTTTTCTTTCTAGAAAAATATTCTTTATGAAAATTTTATGTTACAGACCACAGGATGAGGAGCACCCATCCGTGACACCAGATGGATATGTTGACAACCTAGGGCAGGCTGTAGATCTGTATCTACAACACAGGTCTTGATGAATCGCTATATGTTAAATGTCTTTCATATTTAATCATTTATAAGAATAAAAATTTTAGCATTGATTGTCTGGTTGTAAAGTTGTGTACATTTAATATTGGCATATCATCATGTCATCACAAATTGATACTCATTGAGTTGTCATTATATATCGATATATTTGTTTCTTCATCGTTCACTCGGCTAAGAAATAAATGCAACGGTGGCTGTGTTAAAAATCAGCATAAAAAATGTTGTAATCAATTTGTAAAATAAATTTGTTCACTTATTTTTCATCTGGTCACATGGGAAATATTGCAGTCAAGTATGTTGAAGTCAATCAAGGTCTCTCACCAAAATGTGTGCAGCTGAATTGTTAATGCTGAAATCTCATATACTGTGGTTGGCTTCATATTCGCGAGGCTGAAATTTCGCGATTTTTCCATTTTTAATGTTTTGCGAGGGTTTCATTTTCGCGATCTCACAAGAACCTATACTAGTATATCAAATCTTTGGCAAAACCATATACCTTTGTGTTTTATAAAATGAGAATAGGTCATGAGTTTGTGACATTTTCTTACAGCATATATATTCATTTTCACACAGCATATATATAGGTCGTTTAGTTCAAATTTAAGGTTTAAATTTCCCTATACCTGCAAGGATGTAATATTAAAAATTCTCTCTGTTCTAACCTATTACCATACAAGTATTGATTACACTAAATAAGAAGAACATTCTCAATTGGCCGATTATTCCCGAGGGTTTCATTTTCGCGATTATTTCCCATTCGCGAATATCGCGAAATTAAAACCCTCGCGAACAAAAAGGCAACCACAGTATATCAAGACAATTCAAAAATTCTATTACAGTTTTACCTTGTTGTAAAGGAAGGGAATTTTAATGTATCAACACCGGTCAAGCATGGTCAATTTTAGGCATGAAGGTTTTTACCATAGTCGCCTTAAGATACCAGCATACCATAATAAGTAAAGTGCCTAACAAACTCTGTTTTGCCTTAATTTATGACCAACGAATTTATAAAACTACTAATATGTCTGTAGTCCTTGTATAATAAACCTTTAGGTTTTCAGAGCAGGAGACATGTATGTGAAGCAAATGCCCTGGTTTTCTTGACCCAGGTATATGGTTTCCTAATGTGTAATTGATGGCATGCTACTTGGAATGATGTTATATTCATATCCCATGTTTTCCTGATACAAGTTCATGTGAAATTGCATGAATGACTAGAACATTGCATACAGAGCCTCTAGGTCCCTTTGCAGGAAACCTTTCAGGTGTATACGTATTATCAGCTCAGTAGACTGAAAGTCAACTGAGGTTTAAGAATGGCACTTAGTATTTCTTTTCTATATTTTACAAATTTTGGCTCGGCGAACTGAAGGTCAGCTGAGGTATAGGCATGGGGCTTTGTCCGTCGTCTGGTCGGCTTTCCATTAGCAGGGCACAAATTGTACCGCTGTACCTAGAAACTTCTAAGGGAACATCCAGGAAGGTCAATAAAAAATCTCTTTCGAGCGTCTGGCCGTCCATAGGCAGGGCACAAATCGTTACTAATTATATAGGTAGGCTAATAAAAAATCTCCTTGGAAACTTGAAATTAGGACACTGTGACCTATAACCTCCCTGCTATGGGGCTTGTAATTACCGGCCAGAATAATTAAAAATTTGATACAAACCACCAGTATCTTGATTTAATGCATGGATTGCTATGAATCTCGCCTTGAATATTGACCTGCCTTGAATACAGACCATGGCTATTTTTATCAGTTACCTAAAACCGGTTGCACCACATGTATTTTTTCTAGTTTTTACAATTTATTTTTCTGTTTTTGAGACTGTCAGATGACAGCAATTGTGTCGGTTTCTCAGCTATGGTTTCATCCAGTGTCCTGAACCCGGTGTGTTTATTGATTATGATTGGTTTCTTCAGTTCTTGAAGACTGGTGGCGCCACCTGTATTTTTGATGCATTTTCCCCCCTTTATTTTGAGACTGTCAAATTATATTGATTCTATCAGATTCACAACTGTGGTTTCACCTGTGTCCTGAAACCTTGTGTGTTTATAAGAGCGTTGCTTGAATAAGTGAATGCCCTATATTAATCACCCTGTCCATCTGTGTGTCTGTTCATCTTTCAGTGTCTGTCAAATGTGTTTCCTGATGATAACTTCAGTTTTGATTGACATATGGATCTAAAACTTGACATATATGGTCCACTTCTAATGTAAGAACTCTTTGAAAATTGATTTTGGGGTCACGAGGTCAAAGCTCAAGGTCACAGGACCCACATATTTAGAAAAGAATGTGGTTGCATTTTAAGCCAAACTATTCATCCAAAACGTTCCCCTTTTAGCAGGTGCACTTATAGCTGACCTGCTAAAAGGGGAAGAACCTGGTTGATTTTGGGGTTACATGGTCAAAGGTTAAGGTCACAGGAGCCATCTGTCTGCAAACTTGTTTACAGATAATAACTCCAGTACAGGTTAATATATTATGTTTCAAATTTGACTTATATATGACCTGCCAATAATATAGGAACCGTTTTTATGAGGTCAAGGTCACGGACCTACTACATTGTAGGTCCTTACTTGTTTTTGTGCCTTAAAATACCCCTAAAATTGCCACTTAACAGTACTGTGAGCGTTATAAGTCAAAAAATAATGGACAGATTTCTTTCATATTATGCATATACATAGATATGGGTTATGGGATGATGTTTATTAAATTTGGGGTCATGACCGTTCCTATGAGAGTGGCCTTGACCTTGAATATTGCCATATATGGTGAAAATCACACGAAATCTATAACATCTCGATAAAGGATGCATGGATTGGTCCAAAAATCCACTTGACCGAAGATTTTGGATAGTGTTGTCATGTACCGGAAACTGGTGGCACCACCTGTTATTCTTTTTACTTGTTTTCGTGCTGTTTAATACCCCCCTCATTGCACCTTAACAGTACTGTGAGCATTATAAGTCAAAAACTAATGGACAAATTTCCCTCATATTGTGCATATACATAGACATTGGTTATGGGATGATGTATATATAAATTGGGGTCATGACCTTTCCTGTGAGAGTGGCCTTGACCTTGAATATTGCCATATATGGTGAAAATCATACGAAATCATTAATATCTCGATAAGGGATGCATGGATTGGTCCAAAAATCAACTTGACCGAAGATCTTGGATAGTGTTGTCATGTACCGGAAACTGGTAGCGCCACCTGTTATTCTTTAATTTGTTTTTGTGCCGTTTAATACCCCATCATTGCCACTTAACAGTACTGTGAGCATTATAAGTCAAAAACTAATGGACAAATTTATTTCATATTGTGCATATTCATAGACATGGGTTATGGGATGATGTATGTATAAATTAGAGTCATGACCTTTCCTGTGAGAGTGGCCTTGACCTTGAATATTGCCATATATGGTGAAAATCACACAAAATCATTAATATCTATATAAGGATGCATGGATTGGTCCAAAAATCAACTTGTCCGAAGATCTTGGATAGTGTTGTCATGTACCGGAAACTGGTAGCGCCACCTGTTATTCTTTAATTTGTTTTTGTGCCGTTTAATACCTCATCATTGCCACTTTACAGTACGGTGAGCATTATAAGTCAAAAACTAATGCACAGATTTCTTTCATATTATGCATATATACAGACATGGGTTAGGGGATGATGTATATTGATATTGGGGTCATGACCTTTTCAATGAGAGAGTCATGACCTTTTCTATGAGAGTGGTCTGATATTAATTGTTGCTGAAGATGGGGGGGGGGGGGGGGCTATTCTTAAAGGGGGGGGGATTAATTGTCTTGGGATACTATGGCACCTGCGGTGCCAAGAAATATCTAGTTTCATTGTTGGAAAGATGTTTTTGTGTATGGCATTATAGTCTGTTTCTTCCTTCATGTCCACTTGGTTTTTTAGCGAACCTGTGAGCTTATGCGAATGGTGCGTCGTCGTGCGTCGTGTGTGGTGCGTCATGCGTCGTACATCGTGCGTGGTGCGTCGTCTGTACGTTAACCATTGCTATCTCAAAAACGGCAGGAGCTAGCATCACCAAATTTTTTGCAAATAATCAGTCATCCAAAAAACTATACCGGATTTTGTTTATTTTTTCTAACTGCATTTTCTTAGATTTTATAGGGAAAAAGCTAAAAAAAAGCTTTAAAAATCTTCTTTTCCGAAACTGTCCAGCAAAATTGTCCAATATTTTACAGAAATGATTCCTGGAACAATCTTTCTCAAGTTTGTTCGAATGGTTCCGGTTTGGAGATTTTGGTTGCGTTACAGGAGGTTGAACTTTGTTAACTGTGCAAAAAAGCATATTAAAATTTAAATCTCAGAAACGGCTGGAGCTATCATCACCAAATATTATGCCAATGTTGGTCACATACGTCATATTTTAAATTGAGGTATTAGTGGCGCCACCTGCATCGGCCTTTTTTGTACGGGGTCGACAGTGCCTGTATCACACTGAGGGCTACAAAAAACTTCTTCTCTGAAACCGTATGGCCAAAATGTTTAATATCGCACAGAAATGATCCTAGGGTTGTGCTTTCTGAAATTTGTTAAAATGGTCTCTTTTCAGTGACTTTTGGCTAAGTTATGGGAAGCTGAATTTAATCATATGCCCATTTTAGCTCAGTGGCTACAAAGATCTTCGTCTCAAAAACCACTGGGCCAAATTCTTAAATCTTGCACATTAATTGTCCTCAGATATTGATAATTCAAGTTTGTTCAAATGGTTTTTGTTCAGTGCTTTTTGACTGAGTTACGGGAAGCTGAACTTAGCCAGTTTGCTGTATCTTCCTATATGAGTTATAAACCTGCGAAACGTTTTTCGACTGATGCCACTGAAGCCAGTTTGTTAAATATTTCACAAGAATTATCCCTACCATAATTCTTATAATAATTGTCATTAATGGTTCCACATGAATGATTTTGGCTGAATTATGGAGATTGAATTGAGTCATTTTACCATATGTTAGCTGTGTTATGCTGTTACATCTAGCCTGGCACCAGTTTATCAGCATCTATTACATTATGCCACTAGACATTTAGATTTCAGGTTATCTTTAGTTAATATTGACAAGAAAGTTTTTTTAAAAGCTTTTAAAAATTTTAAATTTATGATTTAAGTTATTCATCATATCAGGCAATGTTACAATCAAGGATATTCAGCTCTCTGTGGCTATATAAAGACAACTGAACGTGGATTATAAATTATTGGTATCCCTACTCAACTTAATTCAAGAATTTGCCATCAGTGAGATATATGCATCCGTAATAATTTTACATATATTCCTGATTTCTTTTTTATAAAAAGTCAGCTGAAAAGCATTTTGTAAAGGAAAATAAATTTCAAAGTTATTTCAAGTAGGGACCACTTTTGTGTACAGATGGTGGCACTTGGTTTACCATTGGCAGATTGCCAGTGCCTTGATGTTGGCCATTAGCCAAGATGATGTCAGCTCTATAAATAATTTTGGCACAGTGCCAGGATTGGAAGAACTGCAGCCAGGTATAGGTCAAGAGTTCACTCAGTGCAGTAGCTGCATTCTATTTATAGCTTTGGCTCACTGCATCATATTTGATACCAAAGTTCAGCCTGAATCTATTTATAGCTTTGGCAGACTGCCAACTTTGTCCGATTATGCAACAGGTCAAGAGTTCACTCAGTGCAGCCAGGTACAGGTCAAAAGTTCACTCAGTCTAGCCAGGTGCAGGTCAAGAGTTTACTCAGTGCAGTAGCTTGAGGCAGCAATTTGTTACAGGTCACTCGGGGGCAACTGCCTTACTCACCTAAGCCTTGTCAGCCCAGTGCATCAAACTCTTGGGAAGTTTGATGTATTGGACTGATATTTTGACCTGTCTATGTGTCTTTGATGGTTTTCTCATAAGACATGTTGGTATTCTTATAAGACAGGTGGTGCCACCTACATTGACTTTTGCAGTGTATGCGCCTGCTTATTTCTACAGAGGAATTTGATACATCAGCCTAAAATTTGGCATGTTTATACATATCGGGTAGCTTTATAGTGTACAAGGCTGGTGGCGCCACATACAATAATTTTTGCACAGTGTATGTCCCTGCTTATTTCACAGGAGGGGTTTGACATATCAGTCTGACATTGGGCATATTTATATATCTCTTCGTTGTATATAAGACTGGTGGTGCCAGCTACAATCATTGTATCCGCCAAAACAGAGTTTTGCGGATACTTTGATTTCAGTCAGACGCCGACGCTGCCGCCATCGCTGCATAGGTTTCCTGAGAACTTCTTTATAACCACTGGGCAGAATTTTTTAAAATTCGGAATTATGATCAGTCACATGTGAACTGGTGCGCCCTCATTTTTCATTGACCTCTGACCTTTCCTCTCTGCCCAGCGTCCATTTGTGCGTCTGTTTCCACACATAAACCCACATATCTCGGGAACCGTTTAACCAATAAGGCTAAAGATTTTGCACAAAAGTAGCCCTTGGAAAGCTTTATAACATACACTAAAAATGGTGGCGCCACCTGCAACCATTTTTGCACAGCGTTCATCTGTTCATCTGCCTTGGGATAAAAACGCTCATATCTCTGCATTGGTTGGACTTATCCATCTGAAATTTTGCATGTGTTTACATCCAGGACAGCTTTCTAGATTTTTAGCTCAGATGACTTTCAGTCATGCTAGGCTATAGCGATGGGTCTTTGTCCGTCGTCCTTCCGTTAGCAGGGCACAAATCGTAACCGTAGGGGCTAGGGCCATGACCCCAATGCAGTCTTAGAGGTTCTAAAAAGATCTCCTTGCAAACCTGAAATTAGGTCACTGCGACCTATATTCTCGAAGTTATGGGGTGTGTTTGCACCCCCAGCAATAATTCTTTTAGCCAAAATTTTCATCCCAAAACTTCCATCTTTCACCTACAGCTCACCTACCAACAGGGGACGAACCATAATTATTTTGAGGTCACAAGGTCAAAGGTCAAGGTCACAGAACCAACTTCTTTGAAAAGCCTGTGGATGCATTTTAAGCCAAACCTTTTATCCCAATTCTTTGATCTTTCACATATAGCTCACCTACTAAGTACCTCGTTACTGCATAACAAAACACTGTTTTTGGAATACTTCAGCCAGGAATTAACACTATGAGAGTATAGTATTAAGGTTTAGCTACTGATTTATAGGATGATGGGAACATTTTGCAGTTTATTTTATGGAATCATAGCAATAAACGTAGTTTCCTAGATATCTGAATATTTTTATATAAATCACCACATATAAAAGCAAGTGTTTGTTCTCATAATATGTGGATGTGTACTTGATTTAGGATGGCTTTATTTTATTATGAGACTCTTAGACTGCTTTCTGCATTTCTTTTCTTTCAGGTTTTGCAGTTTACCAACCCTGCTGACCCCATTGAAAAGCAGAGTGATAATAAAAAATATTGGACCTACACTTTTACATTTGCATATCTATAAATCTGATATGAGCGCCTGAACATGCCTTTTGAATTGTTTTGGACATTCATTACTGTAACATCATTTGGAGAATTTGCCCCAAGTTTGGTCTCTTATTGGAGGATGTGTGATATCAAATGTCAGATTTGTCAGAAATCCATTATGTCTGCCAGTTAGCCACCTTAGAAATCTTTTTTTCAGTGCAGTTTCAGTAATTTTCCTTCAATTTTTGGTCCGATTTAGAGAATGGTTTTTGTCTGATTTCAGACCTGTCAGAAGTCCAAAATGGCCACCAGGCAATCATCTTTAAATTCCTTTTGATCATATTATCTCAAGAACTGTTAAAGTGAAGGCAGTCGGATGTATATTAATGTAATCTTGCAAAGGATTAGCTCAAATATTTCTTAATAAATATTATCATCATATATGAAAGTGCAGTACAGTTGGCTTGTATTGAATAAAAATTCATACAGAAGCACCTGTTTCTCAATAATTCTTGCATGGATTTCCTTGATTTTTTGCTATGTGTTTTGATCTTATATTTGCCCTTTGTGGTGTTCCTTTTGAGACTGACAGGTATCAAGTAAGCTATGGGAATAGTTCTAGATACCTTAACAATCATACATTTTCTGGATTTTTTTTTTGGCAGGTGGCGCCACCTATATTCATGTATGCGCTGCACACATTCAGGCTTATATATCAGGACTGGTTTGACATATCCCACTGAAATTTTGCATGTGGATAGATCTCACATATCTCTCAATCATACACAATATTGGTGGCGCCACCTGCCACCAATTTTTGCACAGTGACCATCTGTTTGTCTGCCGTGGGCTAAAATCACTCATATCTCAGTAGTGGTTTGACATATCTGCCTAAAATTTTGCATGTTTATACATCTTGGACAGCTTTCTGGATTTTGTGGTAGGTGGCGCAACCTACATACACATTTCGGCTGCAGACATCCAGGCTGTTATGCAACATGCCTCACTCTATTTCCCCTTGCCACTCAATCCATGCCTCACTTCACCTTTCCCACTCTGATTTTGGAGGATATACATAGTCACTTGTTGACTACCCATATTCTAGTTTTTGTGTTGTGTGCACCCATGCCAGAATTGCAGCAGTGATGTTTGTTAAATTGTTTCTTGTTCTAAGTGTTTAGTACTTGCATTGTTCATATACATGTTACACATGTTCTTGAAAAGGATTGCACAGGTTCGCATTAGGCCTGTAGGCCTTGGTTTTTTTTTTTTTTTTTTTTTTTTTGCTATGAAGATTTTTATTAGTATCATTTCAAGGGAAACAATTATAGTGTAGGGTAGACCTAATTTTCAACAAGATAAATAAATACCTTAATTAAAGTTTGTGGCGGTCAAGTTCATTGGTCACATGCAGAAACAGCCTCTGTTGACAGCTGCTGATTGGATGATGTCATGCAAACACTCTAAAAATTATATCTAGCTAAAACAAAGATGGCTACTCATGCAGGGACACATCATATCTGCCAGATCATTGGAAGAGACTATAAATTTGTGAAACATAAAATGGGAATTTATTGTAAAATTCTGAATTGCTATATTTGGTTGTCACTTTCCAATGTAGTTTTCTAGGAATTATTGACAAATATAAACTTTTAAGAAAATTACCTACAAAAAAAACAGGGTGACAGCTGGTGGTGAAACGGATTATAGTGTAGGGTTTGCTGGCAGCAGCATTCGCCAGTGTCTTGTGCTTCAATTGACAGGGTGTTCAACACTTTTAAATCAATTCATGATCAAATAAGAAACATGCTTTGGTTTGAGGAAGACTCGTGTTTTGCTATGGTTTGTTGCGTGGGCCGGAAGTCTTCACGAGTAACATTTGTGATGGACACGAATTTACAAAAGCTAGGGAGAGTAAACTTTTGGTTAATGGTAAGACAAAATAGACAGCTAGTGAAGGTGAAATATTGCCTGCAGCAATTTAAAGACCAGTTATAAATTAATTTTCATCTTTTTTTTAAAGTTGTGAACTAAAAGAGGGGAAATTACCAACCATGATCCAAACAGAATATAGTTGTAAAATACCAAAAAGAGACCCAAACTTCGTGCTTTCAGGTGATTTCTAAGATATTTTAATAAGACCGAATGACTTTGGTTACCATGCTAACTTGCTTTTATACTCGGATGTAGCTTTTTGACTGCCAGTTCACCTGGTAGTTCCCGGTCTCTTTATTTCCTTCTTATCCTTGATCATGCCAGAGAGGCCTATTCAGACGGAAACATTGTTCCGATGTTTAAACGCGATGCGTCAATTGCGTTATAGAAAACCCTGGTTCAAAGTCGAGGCCAGGGCATTTTCCGCTGTAATGTCAATAGATCTATCCAGTGCTTCTACTCTGGCTTTAATAAAAGTATAAAATCTTACATGAAAATTGTATAAATTTTCCTGGAAAATTTATTTTAAAAATGTGGCAAATTGTGCAAATCTAGCAGACATATACTTTATATATGATGCATCTTAACTGGCTTCCGGTTTTATCTTTGCAGTTATGTGGCAGGTTATGTCAACTGAATACTCGGTATTTCACATTTTCAGTTCTTTTGTGGATCGTTAGTGAGATCAAAGCAAACCGTTCATCAATCCACTATGAGAAATAACGACAGAACATATCTGATGCACTTGGCAAGTCCTGGTGAAATGCGCGTTTACATCGTTTACATCCATTACTATTTTGTAATTGATGCTTTGGGCAAACGCATATAAAAAATTATTAACCCCAGAAAAAACGTGTGGAAAACAATTTGAAGCAGTCTTTTTGAAATCAAGTATAATTTCAAAATATAAAGATTATCAGCACTATCTTCTCAATCCTATCTTCCTCAGAGCCGGGTTTCAAGCTTCTGGCCTCCTGCATGGCCCGCTATAGCATCAATTTTAAACAGGCGCGCAACAAAAACACATGCACCGGAAAGTTACCATGTTGAACAGATTCTCCGTAACGTCTTCCATCGCCATCCAGATGGGTGATCTAAATTAGTTTTCCCCGCCGCATAGACGTGCCGCACGCGACCTCCCTGATTGGTTCGTTGTTTTACTAATAATTCATGAAATGTTACGCTGGGTTGGGGGATTTTATATATATATATATATACAGTCAAGCCCACATGTTGTTATATCGGTTAATAGAAAAGCTCGTTTATTGTCATATAAATCTGAAATCCAAAACCATTTCTTATATAAACTTTGGTAAATCTGACCGTTTTATATCATGGAATATTGTCAAAATCCCGTTTATTGTCCTGCTCGGAACCATTGGCAGTGATATCACTTCGCAGTTAATATCACGTCAAACGCCGACAGGGCGATCAGCGAGGCCAAGAGCCCATAATCGGTCAGGCGAAACAACGATCGCATCTCCCACATGTGTGCGGCAGGTAAGTATAGTGATGGATGCGGATCACTGTCCGTCACATAGCTAATTAACGTCTTATGATACCAAGGTAATCCAGATCATTGCGTTTCTTTATTCGTTAACAAGGGCGATGTTTGCGATCACATGTCATACATGATGAACTCCTGGCCTTTCAAGGCTGTGGTTTACACCTCGGTGACGTTTCGCCTAGCTGTTAACGTTGCTTATCACTGGAAATCCCCGTTAAGGGTCCACAAAAAAGGTGAAGGTGTTGTGAACACTGGAGGAGATACCCGGTCCCAAAACCTCAATCGCCGCGGAATTTTGACGATGGCATGAAGATGCCCTCTCCCAGGTACAGTCCTATCATGAAGACGATCATTGAAGTTTGAGTCATTAATAAGACATCCGGGAAATAAGGCGCAATAATCGGAAAATTAGTCTCTAGTAGAATAGTTTGCCAACGCATAACATTATAACCATGCCGCATATTTCTAGACAGTTGACCTCATGGCCCAGACGCTACGTCTCATTTTGTTGGCAAGTCGGGATTTCGTCAGTTTTTGCGACACAAAACTTACAGGAAATAAATTGTCAAGTGCGCATAAACGTAACTTGATATGCCGTCCTGACATAAAATTATTCATTATCGTTTTGTTTCCTTGTTATTGACGGTTTATTTAATATTATTTGAGACATAACACTTCTTCTATGACTAGAAAAGGACATCGATGTTGAAGCCCGCATAATGTCTCATCCCGGTTCTTATCATAATTTAAGCATACACCACCGACATGACAATAAGCGGTTAGACTGTATATACATGTATATATATATATATATAATCAGACCTCAGGGGCGGATCCAGGATTTAGAAAAAAAAGGGGGGGGGGGGTCCAACCAAGGAGAACTAATGAATAACCTAAAATATGGTACCCAGTTCCGGAAAAGGAGGGTCCAGGCCGCAAAATTTGGTCTGAACTGAAACCCTTTAAAAAAAGGTTGCTTCCAATGAAAAAAAAAAAGAGGGGGGGGGGGGTTCCGGACCCCTTAAACCCTCCCGCCCCCCCCCCCCCCCCCTTTGGATCCGCATTTGGACCTCCATATTGAGACTGACACAGCCGACCGTGGGAAGTTGAATACGTCCAAGGCAGGAAATTCTTTTCGGGAATTCGAGCCGGCAGCCTTTTTGCTTAGTCCCCAAAAGCGCAAATTAATTTAATTTCATATAATCAAATTACTTCATATATTAAGTACTTGAAACGAGGAAAAATAAATTATCCCTTCAAAGCAAATGTGCAAAAGGATGGAATCAATCACAACAAATACAAAAAATATAAATGCTTTATCTGGTGTATATCCTCTTTGTTCTAAACCTAAAAGAAATGTGTATGGTATCCCAGGTTGAATTTATGTGCTCAATAAGTCAGCTTCAAGGAAAATAAAGGGGATTAAATGATTAATGAATTATTCCTGCATGTAGAAGTCTCAAGTGACACTTCAATCGAAACTCGTGGCAACATATTTGTCTTTCTCATAATTCACATGATTGATTATTCTTCGACTTATACTCATGTTACCTTTATCATTACCTGGTTTAATCGCATGGAACCTATTTATATAGATGATTGAACAATAAACGACAGAAACCGTATCATGTTTCAAAGGTTTCGGAGCCCTAATGAGCTCCTCATATTATACATGTATCTTGTTTCTGGTTTTTATCGTAATATATTTGCAACGCCGTACCAAAGGCTAACGACGTAACGGTGTCACAGTAAATATAGAAGAAGGGCTCATATTACATTTTTCTAATATAAGAATCTTGTGTACTTTATGCTGGAGTAAGCAGAAGCCTGGGGGTTTACCGACAATAAGAAGCCTCGCTTTGACCAACCATCACCGGTAGTAATTTGAAATTGTTGTTCCGGATTTCAAAGACCCACAAGCATAAAATAAATGGATGTTCTTCCGCTCCAGTTCACTTCGATTTTGTAACCCAACCACGTGTTTCCTGAGAGAAATGGGTTCCTAACCGCAAGGTAAGAAAAAAGCCATTATAGCATTAGCAGTTTCACTCGGCATTTATGTATCAGCTAAATGTACCTTCAACAGGTTTCGCGTACTGATGAAGGTGAATGCTTCCATGCATGGCCTTTTACGATTCCTCTTGGGCTATGGTCTGTTGTAATCACTGCCCGGTTTATCTGATCTCGTTAAAAGTCAACGTCAACAGATTGTGGTAAGGTGTCATTTATGGAATGGAATAGAGAACACGTGCTTTCAAGTACTGACGATATATCCTAAGACCGTTGTTGAATTGTTACATTCGCCTAACCATGGGTGGGAACCTGCAGATGGAATACAATGCCGCAGTGTTCTGCATTCTCAGTATCATAACTGTATTCATAATCAGCGGGAACTGTATCACAATTGGGATTATCGTTCGCACACAAAGACTACAGAATGTCACTGGGTACTTGATGGTATCTTTGGCGGTTGCAGACATAGGAGTCGGCTTGACAACAGCGATACCCTTAATACATTACACATTTTCAGACCAGCTTGACCCGCGTGTGTGCGATTCAGTCGGATTTATGAACTCCGTCACTTGGGTAGTTTCAGTGTTAACATTGGTTGCTTTAAGTCTCGACCGTTATATATCTATCGCGTACCCATTACAGTGCAATGACATATTCACTAACAAACGCTGCGCTATTATGGTTTGCTCCGTGTGGGGTTTGAGTACTGTGCTTTGGGTGATCCCATTATTTGGATATGGAGGGTATCAATTCAGCATAAACGAAGTAGCGTGTTACTTCGATGTAGCTAAATACCCTACTCAGTGGATAATATATAATGCAGTGATATTCGTCCCCTCTTCATCGTTTATAACTGTGATTTATTTTAAAATCTGGCGGATAAGCCATCGGCATTCCCAGCAAATATCTGACACCGTCGGCGCGAACAACCTAGCCAATGAGGGGTTTAAGCGGAACCGGAAAGCCGTCATGACATTGCTGATAATCGTTCTGGCTTTCTACATAGCATGGTTACCTTTTATCGTGGAACATATCTTCAAAGCTACCCTCGGATCACTTAAACACCTTCCTATATGGCTGGAAATATTGATCCACGTGATGGCATTAAGTAATAGCTTCTGGAATCCTATTATATACATGGGAACTAATAAGGTCTTTCGGCACTCGGCATTCGATCTGTTTAGAAGTTGCTGTCCTTGTATATTTGAAAAGGTCTCTGTTACTCCACAGATGAATCAGACAAATTAGACAAATAGTTTGATTCCTTGAGGAAACTAACGATATGCCAGAACAAAACGATCTGGAGTTATCACAAAGCACCCAACCAAATATATCAATAGCTATTTCAAATATTGTTTCAAGATAGATTTGTTCACTCAGTGAATTGTCCACACATAGTGAAGAATGATCTGTACACAGATGGTGGACCATATAAAAGGTCAGATTTTTTATAACACTATAAATATAATGTTAAATATGTGTATTATCTATAGTTTATGATATTTCATTCTATACCATTTTTTTGGAGTTGATGTGTTGATCGTCAAACAGACAGAAAATAAGGACCTTACTACACATTGTATCTAGTCGGATGGCTATTTTAATGATAATGTTATCAAGTTATTTTATTGGTCTGTCAACATTTTTTTGTAACCTTTTTTTAAGACGCCACTCCGTTCATGCGGTTCCCGCGTGATTTACGAGTGTCTTGGTATCATTCGATGCTCCCGCCTTTGTAGAATAAAATTTCCGAAAGTCCGCCTTAATCCGCTGTGGGGAAATTTTTAAAACGGTTTTTAATTTTAATATTTAAAAAAAATAACATAAACTGTATCTAATTACGTAATATTAGAAGCCCAGTTTTCACATTAATGCTCATAAAGCAAGTCATGGTCACTGAGAGAAATGAACTTGGCTTACCGACTCCACTTGATTGGTCTTCAGGACTTTATTTTTCGATTGATATTTAATTTAAATATTAAAAAAATATGAAAATACATTCATATTCAATGATGACTAGGCGTTTGGTGTTAAGCCAGTAAAACAGCTACTGTTCATAATGTGGTCCCATTAGAAGCAATGGGCTTCTGGTTTTAAACTTTTAAGGTAAATCTAATCTAAATATAATTTTCAAATATCGATATATTTAAAATATTCGTTTTTTTAGTGAGACCCTGCAGGCATTTTCAAATCAAATTACATTGACTGACGACCAAAGTTTTTCTGATTAAACCAATACATTTTAGGTTTTACAAAAAAATACCTTGCTCATTATTGCAGACATTTTGATCAGAGAATAGCAAACATAAGTTGTGTACCAGTTTGTAGTTTCTTTTTTTCTTTTATTCTATCAAAATTATTCCAATTCCTTTGTATTAATCTTGAGGTTTCACCTTCTGATATATTTAATATATAACTGTGAGTGAATTCGTGTGGTGGGACGGGTAGTCGTGGTCATCATGGCGGTGTTGGTTATATATGTATAATTGTTTGGAGAATTTGTTTAAAGCAGTTGAAAAGGGTGAGCCTTAACACCCTAGTATAGGTCAACAAGTTCATGGAGTATTGGTATTAAAGTCTTCTGAATACATATCTCTCTAATACAGACGCATATGGAAGAAAACGGCAACATACGAATGATCTGGTGTAACAGCTGCTTTTCGGTACTAAGTATATTATTACATTTACATGTTTCCTCATGTCGAAAAAGAGGGGGTCTTGCCTCTGAATCCGCTTATATATTGAGGTTTTTATTTTCAATAACTGACAAAACATTGCCCTAAAAAAATTTGAATTTTTCTGCCTATTCGTATTACTATAATTTGTATTTTCATATTTTCTGATTCCATGGTATTTTAGGTAATTATGAATTATTAACCCTGGTTCTGTGAAAATTTGATTTATTGATGCTATTATCAATTTATCATAGAGTAATGCAGTTAGATATTTAAAATATTTTCTAATTTTAAAAACTCCGCAGATATTTCAAAGTGTCATATAACCATTAATATGTGGCAAACGTTGAAAACTGTCTAATTTACTGAATTTGTCCACAATGTCTATATTTCTGATTCAAGCTGTAATCGTAGTTTGTTATACAGATTTTTTTTTTCTCGAAAAATAATCTTAAATTTTCCAATAAATCTACAATTTTATCTAAGAAAATCAACACCGGGGGATCCACCATCTGATAGAATATTTCTCATCTATAAGAATATACCTGATAGGTAACATATTGCCAACTATCAATTGGTTATCCCCTTCACGTAATATTTGTCCAATTCAACTACCTAATTAACCATGAAAGGTAATTCAATAGAAAATAAAAGTTTAAAAATGATGAGAATAAAAATTTCAATTTCTATTATATTTTCTTTGCAATCATGTGGAAATATCCCCCTTGATTATATTTTTCCAACTCTGAACATATTTTAAAATTTTAATAAAATTAGATTTTAAATTTATAGATTCAAGCATAGAAATTGAAAATTGTAAATGCTTCCAGCAGACAAAAATAATGAAAAGTGGTTGTTCTGCTGGCTTTGAAACGCCCTAATATTCTTTAATATGAATATATTTTCATATAAAATTAAAATTTAAAAATAAGTTTATAAGACTATGTAAATAGTGCCTTTCAATAAAGACGATTATAAAACTGCTTCTGACATCCTTTATGTGCCTTAATGTAAAAAATTGGGCCACTTATTTCACGAAATAAGGGAATTGCTATGATACTTTTAATAAATAATATACCTATATTTAAAAAAATTAAAATTTAAATTCAATTAAATATACTTTAAAATATTAAAACACAGAAGTAGAATAGGAATATGCTTCTAACGGGACAATATTATGTACAGTGAATGTTTCACTGGCTTTAATACGAAACTACCCAATCAATTTCGAATATGAATGTATTTTCATATTTTTTAATTGAAACTGAAATGAAAAAAAGAAATCCTGATAACCAGTTTTTTAAGTTGATCATTCAAGTACTCATCTCTTCGTGACTATGACTTGCTTTATGTGCATTAATATGAAAACTTGGCTTCTAATATCACGTTATAAGGTACCATTTATGTAATTGTTTATTTAAAATATATAAATTTAAAATCGTTCTAACAAAGTCTCCCAAAAGCGGATTTTAGCGGATATTGGATATGCCATTTTACAAACTTGGGAGCATCGAATGACACCAAGAGCTGTTTTCTACCATGTTTTTCCATGTACACCTAAAAACTTGTCTTCAACGACCCGACTTATAGGGATAAAACGGATACCAAAGTTTCAAATTAAGTGCTCGATACGCATTACCCAACCCAGACTCAAGTAATCATTCCATGGTAGCACTGAAGAGATTGGCATTTGTCTACTGATTCATATGTGTAAATGTTACTTGATGGAGTGCTAGCTGTGATGAATGATCTGCTCGGCATGAAAGGAGGTATTTATTTGAAATTTTATACTATGTATAGCTGAATAAAGGAAGTGTTATCTTTATAACAGACCATTTATTATATGACTAGCACTGGCTTAAAGCCGTATAGTAATCAATAATGTATCTTTCTACTAGAATAATGATATGGACTCTACACTCGCTAGAATTACCCAGACTCGGTTAAAATATGAAAGAATTGCTTTTGTAAGGCAGCATGAAGAACTAGACATAACCTCTTCGCCAAGCTACCGATATACCAGCATTATATACTATGCACCATATACTATACGTCATTAATCCTTAGGCCCTAACCTTGTATTTTTCGTATAAATGTTTACAAATGCCGGAAAGCGAACACTTGATTACAAGTTACATAAAATTGAAAAATTACATTATAATTAGTGCATGCGTTTGCTGCAATAGAGTCATTAAATTCCCAGGTCCCACACGTGTAAAAGTTCGTATGAATTGATAGGCAAACTTAGTTTTTCGGCCTGTTTACTAAAATGATTAATTGTATCATAATAAAGATCATGCTCAAAATCAAAATCATAATCATGTTGTTACAAACAGGAACATGTTCCTTTTAGGTATTTTAGCTAAGGTGCAGGTATGATATATAAGCACACATCATTGTAGCCGTGACAACCCGACTCAGTAGGCAATCGGATAATTGGGCTGTTAAGCCTACTCGAGTCGTGATACAAGTAATGTTGAGGAATGTATCGCAGTGGTCTTGCTTCAGGTTACATTCATATTGTGGTAAACGGCCCATAATCTCAATATTATGCTAAGACTGATTAATTAACACAATAGTATATATGTGAGCTCACAACCAAAACTGAAAAACCGTCCCCATGGACACGGGTCACACGGATCGCCTGCAAGCTGCCTGTGTCCTGTAACTCGTGCGAGTCAAGCTTGTGTTCATTCGGTCATAAATTCAACAAACATGCCGAGGGGGTTTACCAATGTGCTGGATTAAAAAACGGAACTTTTCTCGCTCATGTTTGGTATTATTAGAAAGTATACAAAAATGCTAACGATTGGTCTGGTTTATGTTGATTGACAGTGTACCTGTAGGCCATGAAGCTTTGTCGGAAATGACGAATATATTTGTATCTTCTTAAGGTCTCATAATGCGTTCCTCAGACTAAGATGTAAAGACAAGCCGGCGCCAGTAATCTGGTCGTAATGCCAGAGGGTCGATATGACGCTAACACCATTGGATCCAGAGGGAAGTTTTGGAAGATTGTAAATGTTTGCCGTCAGTGGCGTCAATTTTTTCTTCCATTGGGGGGGGGGGGGGATGACTCGCGCGCACACACACATATATATATTTATATAAATATATATATATATATATATATCTTTCAAAATATATTATATATACATATATAAACATTCCAGTGTCTGTTTATATTACACATTTCATACAAATATACTTAATCACATTTCAAATATAAAACAATTACGTATAAGGGTTTAAGAAAATAAGACATGCACAAGTTATGTACAAGTTAATTCTAAAATAGATTTAGATATAATCTTTCATAGTAAACTCATAAATGGAAACAGTTTCTGTAGATCTGTTTATTATATATATATTTCATTTGCAATATATAAATATCATTTTCTGATTACATTTTCCACCACAAATTTAGAATATGCTCTGCGCATCTAATTTTCATATATGAAATGTAGAAGGCTCATTAAACAAAAATATTTTTTTAAAATAAGGAATGCATGCCAAAATCGATTGAACAGACTTAGACTGCTGTGCTCTGTACATCAACTTGAGCGTAAAAACACCTTTCTCGAACCATCAATGAATTTGTACATATAAAGAGGCAACTTTTAAATGACGAGTTGTTATTTTTTTTAAATTTGAGATTGGACTTGCATTTAAGTAATAGTACTGTTAAATATAAGACATTTATTGTATAAACTGGCTGTATTACAAATAGAAATAATTACTACGCAATTGAATCATTATTTTAACATTTATTTAATATTTCAGTTTTCTTTAATTAATTTGAAGGTACATAAACATTTGCAATAATATGTGTATTATTTCCCACTATTGGTTCATTTTGGTTGAATACAACACTTTCCCAAAGAAAGCCATCCGATTTCATGAACTATCTTTTTCAAGTGACCCGATTGCTACGTTGTTATGGTTCTGTGTGTGAGTAATTCCCGTCGACGTGTGTTTGTTTATCATTACAAGATAGCATGACCAGAGTTCCGATCTTAAAAATGAGTGATAAATTCCAAACTAGGAGAAGAATCACGAAAGGGGAAACAGAGAGAGAGGAAACATCAGTTTAAAGCTTTTAAAATCTTGATGTGCGCGGTTAAGTAACCAGGTGGTGTGTGCTAAATTTAGGTTTGATCACGCCCGGATACAAGTTTTTCCAGCTATGTCCGTAGGTATGCGAGCGGTTTTGGAAAGTTATACTGGCATGTGTCATTTTATGGAGACAAAAACTATACTTCATTTATATGTAACATGTGTGGTATGTGGATACATACTCAGTGGCGTCAATTTTTCTTCCAGGGTGGGGGGGGGGGGGGGGGTGGGATGACTTTGAATATTTATACACACACATATACCTTTTTCAGCGTCTCTGAGCGACATATTCAACTATATATATATATATATATATATATATATATATATATATATATATATATATATATATATAAATATATATATAAATATATACTTAATCATATTTCAAATATTTAATTTTAATAGAAAAAAAAGTTATTTTGTAATTCAAAGCAAGGTTTAGATGTAACATTTTTAGTAAATAAAAAAACAATCGCGAAAAACAGATTGACAAGGGTGCTGGAACAGACTGTATAGTTTGTCAGATTTGCCGCTAGAAGTCCTTGCTTTGCCTGTTTGGATAACGTGTTTATTTATCCTCCCCCATATGTTAAAAACACGTTGATATAAAAACAATATTAACAAAACGGAGGACCTGTGCATCGTGGGATCGGCGCAATTTTTATTTAATTTATTAAAAGGTTTGAGATATTATTTGATACACGTCAGATATCGGAATAGGCCCCTTTCATCTTTCGTTGCTATCAAAGATTTCATATGTCTCTTTAAAATCCAATATCATTTTCAGGATTTGTATCGGCGTTTGAATCCCCAGCTAGTGTTTTTGAAGGGTTAATGAACACTTCCGTTTCTTTATATTCTGAATGCTATGGTTGAAGAGGAACATTTGCAAAGATCCCTGAAAAGACATATCTTATTACCGGAAATGAAACATAATATATAATATATAATTATACGTCTGTCTATTCTGCTGGCATATATAGACTGACACAGGCAATATTAGGCATTCTACATACAACTATACACATGCAGTAAACATTTACTATCCTAATTACTTATTTAAGTAAAACCATATAAATATCGGTACTATTCGTGCATTCAGTGATTTCTGCAAATCGCTGATTTTTCAATTATTTATTCTACAAATGACTGGCCTTGGCAGCTCAGTTGAAATAAGACTGTGCTGATCATTACAATAAACACATGTTTCTTGATATAAGGGAACAAAACGGAGTTCTTGGATGTGCAAATCCATTCGTAAGAAAAGTTTTCTTTATAAATAGCATTTATACTAAATTCACATTTGCATATGATCATTTTTAATGCTACTTGATTTATTTGAAACATTTGAATGTAGTTCCATTAAAATGCATGGTGTGTGTGTAGGAAATGGTGTGTGTGTGTGTGACTGTGTGTATAATCGTATATGCAAGAACATGGTATTGACTGCACACCAAACGCTCGTTGACCTTTTTTACCTAAGAGGACTGGTCCTCGTAAATCTGTTAAAGCATATAAAACCTGAGAAAACCAATCATAACAATCATATGGCTTGCAATTGATTCTGGTATTTGTGTGTGCCAGCGTTCTCTACTAAGGGCTGCGCAAAATCGTTAGAAAGTGTGCATGGAAGCAATTTTATATTAAAAAGGGCGGCATTTAGTTCTTATATGTTATAATTGTAAACATCTAAAGTAATTGATTTATGCTGAGACGTAGGTAAATATTGCATGCATGTGTTATACTTCAAAGGAACATACAGAAGAAAAATATACATTCTCAGTATAATATCCACTTGCATTTAACTTATTAATGGAAAGAAAATTCCTTATTGGCTTAATTTATTCCTTGTGTGATGGCAATTCCTGGGATAACAATACAGAAAAAGGAACATGTCTTACAATTTTTTAATTGTTTTTTTTTTAATGATTTTCCTCGCTTTTACATGAAGGTATATGACAGGAGAGTGCAAGTTTTGCGCTATGTCAATGCATTGTTCTCTTACCTTACCGGCCATTTAATATAGCTAAAGGTGTGGGATGATACATGCGTCATTATCTGTTTTTCAACCAGTGGCTCAACCTCCTCACCGTTTCCCCAGAAGTGTGGTTTGAAAACTATGTCTTGACGAGTACGTTCATCCGCATTTGTGTCTGTGTGTGTGAACAAGTAATTCAGAGGCCCATAGGACTCAGTTTGGTATAGTTTATAGTTTATTAAATTTATAAAGCGCCACAAAAACATGAACAACATGTGTAATACTCAGTTGTGCTGTAACGACTAAAATTCAAATAATACATTCACTATGAGACCAATTTACAAGATCCTAAAACAAATGTTATTAAATTTAAACAGAATATAATAAGATCATGACCAGAATAAAAGAATGACTAAAGAGACTAAAACTAAATTGCAAATAAAATGACAGCAATAACCTTTTGTGTGATCGGTGAATATATAACAGATGATAAGCAGTTCTGAAAAAAAAATATGTTTTTATAAGACTTTGAATGCATTAATACTGTCTTGGCATTTGATGTGTTCCGGCGGTTTATTCAAAACGGCTGGTGCAGCACTGGTGAAGGCCCTTGACCCCAATATGTTTGTCCTTGTCTTGGGATCCACAGGCAGATAACGTTGAGCACGGCTTAGATTATTCTTCTCAATTAAACACGAAAAATACTCAGGTGCCTGGCCATGCAGGCACTTAAATACCAAAATAGCTATTTTATATATTAAACAAGAGGAAACCGGAAGCCAGTGAAGCTCTTCATCAAAGGAGTTACATGATCAAATCACTGGGCTCCACATACCGATCTGACTGCACAGTCCTGTAACTTTTGCATTTTACTAATCACATACTTTGGGCAGCCATACAGTGAAGAATTACAATAGTCAATAATTGAGCTTACAAGAGAGTGAATAAGTGCTTCAACTGCTGATTTGTCCATGCAGATACTTCTTTTCCTGTCTAATTTTAGTCATCTGATAGTAACCTATCTTGCTCACATGGTTAACATGATCCAATATTAACATTTTTGAATCAAAGATAACGCACAGATTCCTTATTTTATGAACTAGCCTAACCACCTGCTTTTATTTCACTGACGTTTACTGTTGGTATTTGTTGGTTTGTTCCAACTAACAGAAATTCAGTTTTGGTGTCGTAAATTTTTATTCGATCGATTAGCATTCATGCCATGACATCTGAAGTAAATTTCTCAGGGTTTCTGCTGACATCCATATCCGTTCTTTAACATCCTGGTCGGTTCGCGAAGTAAAGTGAGTGGGTGATAATCAGGGTGCTGGCGGCGTACATGAGTTTATAGTGTCGTATTCGTCTTTCTGTTTCATCTATGTTCGCAGGTATCGTGGCGTTTATGTTCTCCTAGGTAACAGGAGAAGGAGAGAGCCTGCCCCATGGGCAAACGTCCCGAATATCACTTACTGCCACATATCGCCCTACCGGGTATAGAGATATATAGTACAACCTCGAATATAAACCGAATTAATCAGAAGTAAGAGGACTTATCAATTAACCTGGAAAAATGAATATATGGATGTCTGGATAGAATTAAGTAAGTCCTGAGCAGCCAGTTTATGGTATCATTTTTAATATGTTGGTCCTGTTTCTGCATACGGACAGAAATATCCAGATCATCTGATGTTATGGCTTGTTTTTAATTTAGATTTGTTACTCAGATGTTGTACGACCAACTGTATCTTTGCGTGAGTAAGCTGAGAGTGATGCCTATGTAAGATCTTATCTGATTTTCGTATATTCAGTGGAGAGATTACTAACAAAAACATTATCTGAAAAAAACCCCAATATTCTGCATATATTCAGTGACAAATAAATGACATTAAATCACGAATTTGAGTGATGGAACTCAAGCAGACGAATGTATTAGATTGGTTAGACGGATGTGCGTGTGCCTTTCTGTTAAACTGATCTCAGAGTGTATATTCCGTCCAGGGCATAGCGTACTCGGTCATGGGTACAGTGAACCCAGTGATTGTCGTGTTTTTATGACAGGTCGTGAGCACTGTCGTATCGAGTTATACTCAGGCGCTAGGATTATAAACAGGATCCAACTGCTAAGAAAACTTTTAATAGACAGACGACGGGCGATCAATGACGGCCGGACGTCGAGCACTGACAGTTCCTCACAGTCCTGAAGGCTCTACGAACATTCAATCATGCTACAGCATGGCCGTATTAATCCCCTGTTTTTTTTTTTTTTGTTTTTTTTTTTGTTTTTTTTTTGTTTGATCTGCCCTGAAGGAGGAAGAAACTCTTATGCTGGCTTGGCTACGTGTCCTGATATTGAAGAGCGACAGTGAGAAATCCTGCGTAATATATCCAGAAGTTACGGTGGGCTTGAGTCCAAACTTGGACTATTGATCACCAGAATTGGACCCGTAAGTCAATGACTGGATATTGGACTTGGCTAGGCGTCATGCCGAAAATATCTCAAGTCCATTGAAAAAAGAAAATGAAAATGACGACTGATATGTACGACAAGTTATTAGAATATAACAAAAAGTTAGAAATGTGTCCTTGACTGACAGATTTTCATTCCTGGATTGTAAGATAGATGTTTAACTGATATATAGCTATAATAATATCAAAACAAAGATCATATATTAGGGAAAGGAAACCATAAGACAATTGAAAATTCTATTTATTGTGGCAAATATGGCTTCCACTCCTTAAACCCAGACAAACAACGTGCCTAAATCAGATGTCAAATATCTGTATTCTGAAAATATTAGTTATAATATCTGGTTGATTGTGCCCTCGATTTAAAACCTGGTAATTCTTTTATTTTTTTTGTATCTCGAATTTGAACCACAGTAATACCAGCTTAAGAACACATCCGAAACTTAAATGTTTTAAAACACTTTAAATAAAATAGGAAACTTGCACTGTATCATTATTAGTGTGTTTAAGTATGAAGAAACTAGATAATTAATCCAGCTCCTTCAAATTATTTGGTCCAAATTTAGTTGGAACCATTATTCACAAAACACATCGTCCTTTAAAACAAGTCTACATAATTCGCTATTTGTAATAACTTCTTCCTCATTTGTTTGAAAAGAAGTCACAGTTTAAAAAAAAAGATTATACACCCAGAGAGATAATGTCAATTTGTTTACTTCAATGGTAGTATTTAACACATGGAGGCTGTTTAAGAAATAGGCAGCGATTTGGAGATATATTTGAAAGGAAATGAATAGACGTGAACACGACATGAAAAAAAAACACGACTGGTTATTCAAGGTTTACTTTTGAAACTGTTTCAAATAGGATAACTTACATGTTATATGTTTGAATCGGACTCTGTTACCGAATGCCTCTGGCCTTACGAAGGTCGGTTTAGAGCTCGGACATAGGTTCGAAGCTCTGAGATTTGACGCCAACTCGGACCAAAATGTTGATGTCCATGTTCTTTAGCTTTGTCTAACGTTTTATGGTCGCGGCTCTTTCTTGAGTGGTTCTTGTTGTAGTCGTATTGTAGTCGTGTTGCAGTCGTGTCAAGGTCGTGGTCATTCACGATCATTCGTGACACAGTTTCACATCACGAATGACCACGAATTATGAGGACTTTTTTACAAGTGAACTGGTGCCTAACAAAGATTGGTGTGGCCATCTGCAATTCTTTTTGCAAAGTGTCCATCTGTGCGATTTTTTAGTGATAATAGTCCTTGTCGAAGGAGCGCTTCAATGTATTGAGCTGAAATTGTTCATGTCCATATATTTTGGGTACCTCTCTCTCGTACTCAAGACTGGTGGCGCCACCTGCAATCGTTTTCGCGTGGTGTGTGTCAATCTTTGGGTGAATATCTCTCATATATCAGGTGTGGGTTATTGTATCAGCCTGAAAATTGTGCATGCATCTTGAATAACTTCATCTTGTACACAAGACTGCTGGTGCAACCTACAATCGTTTTTGCGTGATGTTCATCTGTAAATCTATTTTTGGTGAATATCACACGTCTCAGCAGTGGTTTGGCGTATCGGACTTAAACTGTGCATGTAGATCCTTCTTGATTAGATTTCTCGTACACAAGACTGGTGGTTCTACCTACAATAACGTATTTGTAGGATACATTCAAGCATTTATCTGAGGAGTGTTTTAATGTTTCAGCCTAAAACTTTGCATGTCCATTGACCTACGATTTTTTTTCTTGTATACAAGAATGGTGGCGCCATCTCTAATAAGTTTTATCTGGTGTCCATCTGTATGTCTGTTTTGATGAAAATCGCACAATTCTCAGGAGATGTTCAGTGAAGCGGCCTGAAAGTTTAGTGGATAGCTGCCTCATACTGAAGACGGTATTCGTTAAACACATTTATGCATTTATCTGAGGAGTGCACACGTATCAGCCTTATGTTTTTCATGTCCATAGATCTAGGATGGCATTATCATTATCTCCATCACATCAATGGTGGTGCCACCTACATTATGATTGTTAGTTTCATTGATTCGTGCATCTTGAGATACTTGGGCATCTCTGATAAAACGAATATGGAGGGTTGTCACATCGGGAAGGATTTTATGTCTCACTTTATCCATGCCACCATATATCCATCGACATATCCATGTGATTGAGTGGATACTTGTAGTCGCTTGTCGACTGCAAATATTCTAGTTATCATTATTTTTATTCTTATTGTTTTTAACTTTTATTATTACCTTAATAACCTGTGTGTCTCCCCGCCCATTCCGCTACTAAAGCCTTGTATTTTTTGCTTGATAATAGACCCAGAGTGTGTGTATGTGTGTGTATGTGTGTGTGTTGGGGGGGGGGGGTTGACGTATCAGTCTGCACAATGTAGTCTCAATATACTACCTATATATAGTGACCTATAGTCTGATGCTAGAGACAGAAAAATAAAATGATATTTAAAGGGGTCCGAAAAAAGAACCAACATTGCGTAGTAATGGACAGATAGCTCTATTACCATTATATTACACCATGCCCCGGCGAGTAGAACATGAGTATACCAAAAATGACGAAATGCGCCCTGTGGTATCCGTGTTTTAGTGTGTACGCAAAACGTCACCCCCCCATCCCCATCCCTACCCGACCCTTTGGGCACTTTCTTGAGACTGAGACAAATGAGTTTCGAAAAGGGTGCTGGGAAGCAATACACAAATATTAGGAGGACAGCTTCCAGACACTACCTACGGAAAAAGTTTAGCGCATAATTAGCAAGGGGACGCATGTCGGCCAGGTTCCGAGAGGAATAACGCTTTTTTTAGAACCACGCCCAAAACCTCAAATTATAGTTGGATGCTTGCAGTCAGGGACGGCTAGGGACAGGAGGAGCATGATGCCAGCATCTCCACCAGTCCCGACAAAAACACGTTCAGGTACAGGTCACCATGGAAATCGGAGGCTTTCAACGAGATAACGTAGTATAACAGTCCATTTGCAATCCTGAAATTCAAAATATATGCAGCCTTCGGCCTATAAGCGTTTATTAAATTTCTCCATGGACCTTGATATACTCAAATGTGTCTTTTGCATGTATAGATTGAAAAAGGAATTAATTATATATTGCTCATGGTAGTAGCAGTGACAATTTAATCATTCACGTTCGTTCGTCTGTGAGACACTTTTCACCTCAGTCTCCAGACTAGATTTAATGTAGTGACATTCATTTTTACATAAAAGCTGAGCGTGATTCTACCAAGGGCTCCATAATGTCATATGTTTGGTGTCTAGCCAAAACAAATTAAGAAATACCATTATTTTTTTTCATTTGTAACAACGTGAGTCGAGACGTTCATAAGAAATGAACATAGCAGAAAATGGAATATGTTGATTGGAGGGCTTCACTATCTAGGCCAGGTTCTCTTTGTCAGATGCTTTTTAACTTTGGCCCAAAGGGCTCCCGTATAAGACAGAATTGATCCCGTCATCTCCGTCGACAGCGTAGCTAAAATAACAAGTCCCTAAAGCTTCGTTAGTGCTTATGGACAACATGCAGGAGGACCACGTGACAACATACAAAGGATTTCCTACTCATTTAGTAAATTACATATTGATCCTCTAAGGTAAGTAGCGGCAATTTCCAAGTGTTTACCATGAAGTCTCCCACGAATTCTGCGATTGGCTGGTTTTCCATCAGAAGCTAAACATCAGGCCACTAGAATCGTTTTTGGTAAACATAAAGCTTTCTTCTGACAAACTAAAGGACACCTACACTGATTTGATTATTGTATAGTGATATCGTCGTGGCTGTCTGGTTTCCATCTGCTCGTTTGTCCATAGATTTTCTCAGACAAAGTCTTCAAACTTGGCCAAAATATCATGCATGGCCTTGGGGGAAAAAACCCCTATATTTTCCATGTGGCCATGGCCACCGGGGGCGCTGCAGCTTGAAAAGTATGAAATGCCATTTTTGAGCGATATATCTCAGTTACTGTAGAAATATGATTTTGAAGGCTGCAGCTGTAACAAGGACCCATAGGCATCTTTTTTGACGACACACGGCCTCTCTATGCAGTAACCATTGTTATGGGCTGACAAAAAAGCGGACCGAACTGTCTCGCTAGTGAAGCTAGCAGTCGCTAGTGAAGCTAGCAGTCGAACAGGAAGAAGGGAGATGTCTCCAACATGCTCATAACTCTGTAACGTGTCATGCTAGAGAGGTTTAGTTTCTGCATGTTATGGCATTTTATAAGATCTATTTAATCTAGTCTTGTTAAATCTTGCTCGTTGGACCAGAAACGAGAATGCTACTGTATCGTTAATAGCAGTCTCCTAGACAAGGCTGGTGACTGTCACGGTTATATCTTGTTCAAAATTTTGCTTGATAGAATTTATCACTTATAGCATAATTTATTAACACTGGATTTATACTTTGGAAGCATCAATATGCAAGATTGTTCATCTCCTTATCAAATAAATGTTCTGTAATTTCTCTTAACCATGGGATAAGTTAAGTAATAGAAGTAGTAATAGTGGCAGAAGGTGTAGAAGTAGTAGCTGTAGTTACAGTAGTTGTAGTAGTTGGTGTATTCTTAGTACATTTATATAGACTGTAGAAGTAGTGGCATTAGCAAGGAGCACCATAGGTAGTAATAGAAGTAACAGTAGAAGCTGATGTACGTAGCAGTAAAAAGAGTTGTTATGATAAAAGTTGTTGCAGTAGTTGCATAGTGGAGGAAAGCACTGATGAGAGAAAGAAAAAGATCTTGCTTTCTTTCAAAACATGCTACGGAACGTTATGGTACTCCTAACTATATTTTGTTATTTGTAACCATGTTATGGTATTCATAACTAAATTAAGCTACCTGCTGCTATGTTATGTTACTTGTAACTTTGTTATGTTGCTTGTAACTATGATATATTACTTGTAACAATGTAATGGTAGTCGAAACTATGTTGTGTTACTTGTAAATATTTATAGTACTCTTTTTTTTTCTTTTTCTTGTAACTTTGTTACGGTACTCGTAACTATGTTATGTTTCTCGTTACTTTTTTTGGTACTCGTATGTAATGTTACTTGTAGCTGTGTTATGGTAGTCATAAATGTGTTATGTTACTTATTTAGGTTATTGCATGTGGCTATGTTATGTTTATCGTAACTATGTTATGTTACTTATAATCATGTAATGTTATGAGTAGCTGTTATTTTACTTGTAACCATATCATGTTACTTGTGACTATGTTATTGTACTTGTAACTATGTTATGCTACTTGTAACTATTTTATAGTAATCTGTGTTGTTTTTACTTGTAACTATGTTATGATACTCGTAACTATGTTATTTTACTTGTAACGTTTTATGATACTCGTAATTATGTAAATAAAAACGTTACAAGTAAATGTGTTATGGTAGTCATAAGACATAACGATGTTATGTTACTTGTAACTATGTTATGGAACTTGCATGTGGCTATGTTATGTTACTTGTAACCATGTTATGTCATGTGTAACTGTTATGTTACTTGTTACTATGGTATGGTACTTCTAACTATGTTATATATAGGACATACTATTTCCACATTTGTTATTTAATGCTTAATTATCCGAATGATTCTTTATACCACCATACAAGTTTTCTTTTGACCTGTGAAGATAAAAGAGGACAGTGAAAGATTATATTTTTGAGTTTGTACATACAGAAAGCGAAGCAAATACCCGAGGCCGGGCTCACACAAGCAGACATTGTAAAGCGTACCACTGGGAACGCCACGTAATGACTCGCCAACGGGCCAAAACGATGTAGCTTGTTACTTCGATGTATCTAAATCATAGTACCCTGTTCAGTGGATAATATACATATATAATGCAGTGATATCCGTCCCTTCTTCGTCCAAAATAACTGTGGTGTATTTTAAAATCTGTCTCATTAGCCATCGGCATTCCCAGCAAATATCTGACATCAGTGGCGTCAATTTTTCTCCAAGGTTGGGGGGGGGGGGGGATGAGTTTGTATATTTATATATATATATATATATATATATATATATGTATATATATATACACTGTCACATATATATATACCTTTTTTCAGCGTCTCTGAGTGTCATATTCAACTATATATATATATATATATGTATACATATATATATATATAATTGTTATATATATATATATACTCAATCATATTTCAGATAATAATAATATTTTAGAAAATAAGTGTATTCGTGAATTCTAAGCAAGGTTTAGATATAACATTTTTTAGTAAATAAATCAAAGGTCTTTAATTCTATTTATTTATTAATTTCATTTGCAATATTATAATATTATTCTCTGAAAAGTGGGGGGGGGGATGAAAACATTGATCATCCCCCCCTTGCCAAAAAGTGGGGGGTATTTATACCCCCCATCCCCCCTATATTGACGCCCCTGTCTGACACCATCGGCGCCAACACCAATGATCGGTTAAACCGGAAAGCGGTTAGACGTTGCTGATAATCCTTCTGGCTTTCTACATAGCATGTATACCTTTTATCGTTGAACATATCTTAAAAGCTGCCCTCGGGTCACTTAAAAATCTTCCTGAAAGGCTTGAAATATTGATCCAGCATGATTAAGTAACAGCTTTTGGAAACCTATCATATACATGGGAACTAGTAAGATCTTTCAAATCATGGCATTCGATCTGTTCAAAAGGTGGTGTTCTGTATACTTAAACAGGTCTCTGTGGCTCCATACCTAATTCAGTAAAGAAAGGGTAAATTATTTGTTTCCCTTGGGGAAACTCAAGATATGTCAGTTTACAAGCAGATCTGAAGTTAAAATAAAGCACCAAACGATTTATTAATAGTAATTCCAAATGATGTTTCATTGAAGATAGTTTTGGTCACGGCAATATTTTGTTACGTCACATTGAGTGAAGTTAATATAACCTGTGTACTACGCACGAGTGCTGTGTCATATGAAAGGTCAGATTTTAACAAATCTATAGTGTTAAATATGTATATTAATTTTAGTTTATATTTTGATTTATACTTGCTTTGGAGTTGATGTATTGATCATCCATTAACGGACAGAAAAAAAGAACCTTGTTTTATGCAATCCAATCTGATGGCTAATATATCAATGGTAATGTTGTCAGGTTATATTAATATTCTATTCACCTTTTTTGTAAACATCTTTTTAGGATACCACACCATATACATACGGCCCCGCGTCTTTTGAGCGGGTCCCACAGTGAGAACTAAGATGGATTTTGCATGCGATATAGTATATAAGGATGAAAGTCAAGCCGATATCAAATTTAGGACTCGAGTACTCGACACGCAGTACCAGACTCTGAATCGAGTAATCGTAGTCATAGCAACACTGTGAAGATATAAAGGACAGTTTTTTACTGATTCATACTGATTTGATTGAGTGCCAAGTCGCGGTGCTCAAGGAATTGCTTGGCATGGAAGGTAGCATTCTATATATGGGTAAAAGCGTAATGTACATGCGTATTCAGTTGGGAATTGCACACCTTATATTCTCTTAGAGTAATTTCATTTTATTATGCGCATGAAGTAAGTATATATACGTATATACGTATGCAGATGCAGCACATTTCGGTCACTAACGGTGACAGTAGCGATTGAAAACGCATTCGCATGGTAACGAACGAAAAAAATTCCACACTTTGAAGTCAGTGATAGGATATTCCCGTAGCAGATTACTTCTCTACTGATTCAGCTCAATACTTTAGGCCTAATATTTGCTGCATACGTACGACATACGTATATACATAACGCATAAGCATTTATGGAATGCTAGCTAAACTCTATAAATGAGCCAATAAGCATGTTTGAATAGTTTTTTTCATGGGCAGTTTTAAACAGTTAAGGGTATACTTTTTTAATGGTTTTCTGCACGTATTTCACTTATTAATACTATTTTTTAATCACAATGAAATGCACAAGTGTTGCTCAATTTTTTGCATGTATAGGACTGTATTGAAAATTTACATATCGCGTCAAACTTCTACACCTATATCCGGTCAGGGTCAACAAAACTTATACCCGATATACTAGATGAGTACCTGAAAATATTTACTCACTGCGAGTGTACTTATAAAACAGACAACAATGCAGAAGCGATGAGCGGGTTTTTTATTCATTATTTAGAGACATATGATATATGTCAGCTAAAAGTAAATGACAGAAATAAGCAGAAGTGATTAAATATAGTTTGTTATTTGAAAATATTCTATTCAAGGAATAATACTCCAATATCGTAATAGTCCGTTATTCCTTAATTATTGCTTAATTAATAAAACTTTGGTTAATGAAAGATTATATCCCTTGCATATATGCGCATTGACTATCCACAAATGAAAACTGGTCATGGACTGTGCAGTCTTCTTTTTCATGAAGAATGGCATGCATGTAGTGTACGCTATTAGTAGTGCAATGTCTACTCTTTCCATTTACAGTATTTTGTCCTACCTACATATTCATGCTCATGTAAGAAAAAAACAACAGTAACCCCGGCTAGGTTACGTACGCCAGTTAAAAAAATTAAATATTGATATAATACCGATAACTGATCAGCGAATTTAGATCTTAAATCAAAATAAACATTCCTTAATCCTTCGTCGCTACCAGATATTAAAGATATCTACATTAAAATCTACTTATTTCTTTTTCAGGACTTGCGTCACCTTTTGAATTTCCAGCTTGTGTTTTTGTAGGGTTAATAAACACTTCCTTCTCGCGATATTCTGCAGACTCAGGGAGTTCTTTGGTTGATAATGAACATTTGCAAAGATGCCTGAAAGAGACGTCTTTTATTACTGGAAATGAAACGTCGTCTCTTATTACTAAAATGAAACAAAATATTAAACCTTTCTTTTCAATGGGCATGTACACATTTACCTGGAGAACCATAGGCATTTCTTATTTAAACACAGTAAACTTATATTGAGAACATATCGAAGCAGGACCATATTAATTATATTTATGCATTCAGGGATATCTTTTATAATTCTTACAATAAACACATATATTATGAAATAATGTGATACATTGGAGTTCTTCGGAGTGCAAATTTATTTGTAAAAAATGTATATTTCATCAATATCATTTTGATTGCGTTTACATTTGCATTTGATAATATTTAATCCCATTTGATTTATTTTAAAAAAACTTTGTGTGTTACCATTAAAATGCACGATATGTGTGTGTGTGTGTGTGTGTCTGTGTGAGCAAGTGATTAAACCGCACATTTAAGTAACAAGACTTAAGCTTGCGGTGTTTCATCACTCATCGGTTATACACTGCAGTCGTTTTATATCTCCTTCGCATTTGACAAGGTTCTCTGGGTTTCACCGCCAGGGCTGGCACAGGGCAAAAACCTGTCAATCAGAACAATGAGAGTGTGGCATCGCATGGTGCATCCAGCTCCAAGTTCCAAGTTCCTCTCATTGGTAAGTGCACAATGCGATAATACGCGCTCATCGGTCTGATAACAATTATTGACCTTGTGCCATCCCTGGTGTAGAAAACCCGCAACACTTGCAAAGTAAGGCATCGGTTAAAACGAAGGAGACCAGGTTGACTGCTGTGTATAACCGCTGCGTGAGGAGTGTGGCGCCGTACCTTAGTTTATAGTTTCGTATACGTCTTTCTGTTTCCTCCACGGTCGCAGGCAGCGTGGCGTGTATTGTCTCCGGTAACAGAAGAAGCAGAGAGCCTGTCGCCAGGGCAAACGTCCCGCAAATTACTTCCTGCCACACACCGCCCTTCCAAATACAGAGATTTATAGTACAACCTCGAGGATAAACCAAACGTATCAGACGAAAGAAAAGCTGTCAATTAATTTGGGAAAAATGAATATAATCTAATTCGGATTTCACTGCCTGGAATTCGTAAAATGTCTGTAATTATTAAGAATGAATTTATGCATAAAATAATAAGTTATAGTCTTCATATCATGGATCACCATTTTAAGAAAATTCAAATTTATATATATTAGATATGTGCTTTTGGGTTTGGTTTTGTATTGATTGAAAGGCACGCAATGCATGTTTTTTTTTCGTTTTTTTTTACAACAAACGCTCTGTTCTGATTAATTTAGTAACTCATGAGAAATCACCTACGAATATGGGGACATTTAATTCTTTAAATCAAAACTAATTAAAAACTAGTTAGTTAAGGGGATATTTGAAGTGTCGGGCTAAGAGTGTAATGTAGGCTAGCCAGCTGAATGTCTGCCTAGTGCAGCCCGTTAATGGTAACATTTGTAACATGTTGCTCGTGTTTCTGCATACGAAAAGGGGACGTAGCTGAGAAATATCCAGATCATCTGATGTCATGCCGTGTTTTAATCCAGATTTGTTACTCAAATGTTGTACGGCTAACTGTATCTGTGTGTGTTTTTTAAAAAAAAGCTTAAGAGTATTGCTTATGTTAAATTTACTCATGTGATTCGTGCCACATATTTATTTTGGCATTTGGTTATTCGTATATTCCGTGAAGATATTACTGGCAACAGTAATTATTATTATTATTATAGTATTATATTATTATTTATATATCAATTTTATTATTACTATTATTATTTTTATTATTCTCCTTATTCTGATCCTTATTTTTTCATTATTTTTAACATTATTATTATAATTATTTTTATTTAAATTATTATTATCGTTATCATACCTACCAAGAGAGGTAAGAAAGGTGAGACGATGTTTCCAAATCGTGCGGCAGTGATACTCGCCAGCAGACCGTGTGTCCTGGTGACGGTCGGGTAAAGCTCCGCCGAATACTGATAGGCGATCGTGAATGACATGGTGATCCCGAACTTAGCGATCATCACCAGTGTTACCTTACCGGCAGGTACAGCTGTAGGTTACCAAAGATCTTGCATAAATACCTTCAATGAATTTTACGTACAACAGTTTTAGCAGCAATGTGTATTTTCACACATATCAAATATCTGTGTCCGATTATTTTCACGTATTTTCGCTTATTTACTTTATTTGTGTAATCTATTTATTAAGCATACGGTTTTGTATGGACTGAAAGGAACTAAATGGAAAAACAAGCTATTACAATACTCGCCAATTCATCATAGCAGGTGCATTAAGTTTACTATACGATAAAAGCCACATTATCTCGCCATCTGCCTTTCAAACGTTTACATACAAAAGGCTGGCAATAAAAAATAAGTAGAAGCGTTGACTGCAGACAACAGAGGCGGATCCACAATTTAGAAAAGGAGGAGTCCAACCCAGGAGGACTAATAACTTATCCTGAAAAAGGTCCCCGGGTCCGGAAAAGGGGGGTCCAGGTCGCAAAATATGATCTGAAACCTTTCAAAAAAGGTTGTGGCTGCTGCAAAGGGGTGTCCGGACGTCCTGGACCGCTCCCCCTGTGGATCAGCTTCGGGTCACGGTAATAGGGTGAATCTGTGAGGTTCTGGTGAGCTTTCATTATTTTTATCATTAGGTTGTATGAAGCGGGAACCCAACCATGGACCCCTATGGCATAAGTACTTACTCTGGCAAGGTCTTTCTTCCCTGCATCACCTTGGAATTGAATGCAGAGTGTCCCCCCCCCCCCCCCCCCCCCATCCCCGGAGACTGTTACCTCTCGCTTGTTTAAAGGTCTTGTACATATGATCTTGTTAATGATATTTAAAGGGGTCCTTTAAAGAAACAGCCTTGTGCAGTAATGGACAGATATAACTCTGCAACCATTGTTCCTCTCCCAGCCCCACAGAGTATCATCTTTATTAGTACATGTACTAGCAAGGAGATTACATGGTACTAGTGGTCTACCAATAATTTCGACATGCGACCTGTGGCATCCGGGATAAAGTGTATGTAAAACAGCAGCCTCATTCGCGGTTTCGAGAGACTGGACAACCAAACCTATCTGGATTAAAAAAAGGAGCAGGGGTGCGACATAAAATAGGACAGTGTGCAGGCGAGAATCATTTTACAGCGAGTTTCGTAAATCAGTGGTAAGGGCACATGTTTGCGGCAAACTTTCAAGCGGAATAACACATTTTATGGACCACGCTCAAAGCCTAAAATTATATGGATACTTGCAGTCAGGGACGGCTAAGGAAAGGAGTAGCGTGATGCCAGCCACGTATGTACAGCCAGCCATGCCCCAGCGCCTGCCAACTTTTGACACAAGGGGAATATTCAATAGGTATGCTGGGATCTCCACCAGTCCCGACAAAAACACGTTCAGGTACAGGTCACCATGGAAATTAGAGGCGTTCCACGAGATAACGTAGTATAACAGTCCATTTGCAATCCTGAATTTCAATAAAATATACAAATACATCTTTCGACACCGAAGCTTTTATCATATTTATGCAGTCTTTGACATAAAAAAACAGCATGTATCAAATTTCTCCATGGGCGCTGATATGATTAAATGAGACTTTTTCATATATAGACTGAGTGGCGAATTTACTCTACTGCTCACGGCTAACAAAGAAACCATTTGGCACTGACAGTGGCAGTGACATTTGAATCCTTCACTTTCGTTCTTCTGAATGGGAGACACATTTTTCACCTCAGTCACCAGACTAGAGTTAATGTACGTGTAGTTACATCATAATTACAGGATATGAGGCGCGCGTCATGCAACTCCGGGCTACTTAATTTCAAAGTTTCGGTATCTTGCCAAACAAATATTTTATTTCATTTGTAACGAGAAAAGTAATAGGCTTTCATAGGCCAGGGTAACGTATAAACAAAAGGAATAACTTGATGGGAGGGCCTGAATATCTAATCCCGGTTTCCCATTTCAAGATATCACAGAAAATGTTTAAGGTGGAACTGATGCCTTAATCTACCACATGCCAACATTATAGAGGATCTGGTGCTCATTTCGTATATTACATCAAGGAGATTCAATAAATTTGCATTATCTAATAAAAAGACATATATTCGCAGTAACCGGCGACCGAATCCTTAAACCTGTGTCACATATCCAACGGACTCCGGCCGAATTTGTGGATCGCCGGAAAGTCCCCGAATTCCATGCCCGCCAGGAAGTCGAGCGTATATGTAACGCTTAACATCTAACCTTTCACGTATCGGGACTGATATGACAGATTCCTTGCTAAGCGATTCTGCGATACCATCTTCGATGTATCAGTGATAACCATAGCGCAAAATAGGCATCTGCCAGTAGTCAGATCAAATAGATTTCACACATATCGATGCTAGGTTTCTTATCAAGATCGCAAGCAATATCGGACGCGATTCGTGATCCCATTGCTTACTCCATCTAATTGAATCTCCTTGTTTACTATGAAGTCGCACACGAATTCTGTTATTGGCTGGTTTTCCATATCAAGCTAAACCTGAAGTCACTGGGATTATTCATTGTAAACAAAAAGCTGTCTGTTGTCTTTCTAGGACACATGCACTGGTTTTAGCATAAAGCATTGCTTGAAGAAATAATCACTTATGGAATTATTGATAACTACTAGATCAGTATTACTGCATATAAGTATAATTAATCACGTATGGCGTAACTCAGGTTCAGATTAATATTGACATCAAGTTTCTGCACACGAATTGATGATGCATATATTTTAAAACATATTCAAGGTTTTTGCTTTCTCACCAGTTCAGCCACAACAGCAGACTCATTTTCCTCATTCCTGGAGTCCTCACTAAATCTAACCACTTTGTTTTCGTTTTCTTCTCAACCTTGAACAGAAGTAATCAAGTGACATAGAAAACACATAAGAGTCAGTATTTGAGTTTAGGGAGGTATTTAGGAGGTGCTGCCGGGGGCCATCTTCCCATATTTAAATATATATAAATATATATATATATATATGCACTCCCTGGCCAGCGGATATGCTGTACCCTAAAGCCCCGATGGAGCCCCGTTTCTCCCCCCCCCCCCCCCCCCCCCGTGAACCCTTGCGACGCCGTTAGAATTTCAGTTTCAAACTGATTTTTTTTTCCAAACGTAATTATATCCAAGAAATGAGAAAATATGCAATGCTGTTGGGTAACCAATGCTGTGTCTGGTTCAGAAATAAACCAAGCCACCACAGGTCAAGGGGACATGAGTCCGAACTGTAGTGTGATCCTGTTTTTTATGTTGAATTATTACATCTGTAGATTACGTCTCTCTGTCTGTTTGCCTCTCTCTCTCTCTCTCTCTCTCTCTCTCTCTCTCAATATATTATTAATCAGAGGGAAATGGATATTCTGCGGCCACATAGGTTAACCCTTATTATTTGTCTAACATTTCGTTATTTCATCATGTGTAATCATTAAGACAAAGATAGCCCGTGCCAGTCTGATATTTAAATTAAAAAGTTTTATACTACAGTATTTATGATGATATGCCAATTTTGAAATAACGTGTTATTATCAAAATAATGACATCTGCTTTATATATACACAGCGTCTCAAAAATAATACTAAAAGTCAGTCTTTATTGTTTTCACCCTGGCTATTTTCCTCTCACTTTATCCACAAGCCGAGTGCTTCATTGCCAGATTTATTTGGAATTTGTCAGCTTCATTCTTTTTTTATGCTTTATATATTCCACCAACGCTTTTTAAATATAATAGAATTACTCTAGTTTAATATTGATCAAAACGACACTGATCTCCATCCTGGCCTTCCTGCTGCACTCGAGAACACATACTAGGGACCCAGGGTTTCGACGCTCAGGTGACTTTGTCTATAAGGATATCTTTACATTTTGAAAAAGGATATCTTTATGCTTTTTCAAAATGTTGGTCCGGTCACCTTGAGTCTTCACCTTGCAGCCTTAACATCAGAGAACTTACTATCTTTGAATATACACCATTCTTATTTACGTTACAATTCAACCATCCATTCTTTGGAAATTTAATGTTTCATCCTTTTTTTTTACACCAAATATGGATTTTATCTCTCAAATAATTGAAGGTCAATGGACCCTATTTTGAAAAGGCTTCATTTATTTATATAATGTACACAATATAAAAGGAATCTGCAGATAATTTTTTTTAGTTATCATCTCACGCTACTCTTAAGCAGAAGAGATAAATGTATTAAACGGCAAAACACCTAAAAAGATCATAGGTGGCGTCACTAGTCTTCCGTACAAGAAAAAGTTATTACAGTTTTTCTGGAAACCTAATTTCAAGAACAATTGATAAAGCCTAAATTGAAATATCTGGGCATATGGATGTAGTTTACACAATGTCTAACCTTGGATGAGGGGGTTTGGGTGGATATTATACACACACAATGTATATGGGCATCGGTTGAAATCACAGTTGAGAATATGATAGTGTCAATATGATTTCGCGGTCCCTAATTAAAGGAAAAATGCATGAAAATAGAAAAAATCAGTTTGCAACACCAGTTTTGGATCATTTTTTATTATTCTGGGGGTATTTACCAGCCTCATAGCTCGGAGGACATAGGTCGTAATGACATATCATTTTCCATAGAGATTTAAATTGACCTCCCTTGGTCCTCACTTAGAAATTCCTAGGGGCAACGGTTAAGATCTGTGCCTTACTAACGGACGGTCGACTAAAGAAGCGCCATTCCTATGCCTCAGTCAACTGAGCTTATAAAACTAGAATGCCACTTAACACAGTGCATGTAACACCATCAAGGCAAAAAAACCCCAAAAAATAATAATAATACATTGCCCACACTAAATTTTAATTGCCACTTCCCTTGACCATGTCCTACCCATCGACAAAATTTCTTAGAAAACGGTGCAGCAGTTTTTGTAATGACCCTCCTACCAGACAAACAAACACGCAGACACAGACAAGGGGGAGAACATAGCCTCCTTAGCGGAGGTAATGAACGAAAAATAATATTATTTTTTTTTAAATTTTACAACAGACTTTACCTGTTCTACGGTTACTGACAGACCATTAGGGATGGACTTCTTATTTGTTCGAGCCATTCGACGAATGATTTTGTTCGCCTCCTCCTGACGACCTTTTGCGATCAACCATGTTAGAGACTCCGGCAAAAACCTGGAATTTTCAGAGACAGGACGGCTGATTACAAAGTACAAGAGTATTTTTTCCAAGCTGCAGTGAATCAAATTTACCAGATTGGGTTAATCCTTTGAAATGATCACCGAGGTTTTAGGTTTAGTTTTATTATTAATATGCTTTAGCCTGCTTGAAATGAAGTGATATATACAATTTACTCAGTTTTTCTTTTACTGTATTTAATGTACAGAATTAATGCAGAATATAATAGTTATGCTGTATATTAAAAAATGATGAAAAATTTTATCCTCAGCTTTTATTCAGAAAATGATATACAAAGAAATTTGGAGCGTATCGTCAATACGTATCGGGTATCGAATTGAGTGCATCGCAATACGTATTGTACCTGATTAGGCAGACCGATACCCAGCCCTATTATTTTTGTTATATGAAATTAATCTTATACATATTATTACCATTTTTAGAAGTAGTATACAAGTAGTAGTTTCGTTATTGTTATTAACATTATAAGCATTAGTAGTAGTCGTAGTAGTAGTAGTATTAGTAGTTTATTTATGTTTGAAGTTCCGCTTAGGTTCCAGTTTTAGTTCCGTTTTGTCGCCTTCTACCGGGGAGTTAGGAAACGATAACACATGGGCATATAAAAATTTGTTGCGGAATCCCCAACTGTGATACCATCATAGTAGTAGGAATCACCTGTACAATTAGGCCGTGTAATGGTGAAATAGTAAAAGATATCAAAACAACTCTAAAAGTGCTAAATATACACATCAAAATACGTCCTTTCGTATGTTACAGGTGCTCTTTTATTGTGTGACACGGGCGTGGTTCCTGTTGTGGCACTCGTGTCTGGCCGCGTGTTACATTCTATGTTTAGTCCGTACTGGTTGAACTCTTGCTGTCGTGCTGGCTTGGGGCGAGATCACGTGTAGACCATGGTGTGTGGAGGCACGGCGATGTCTTTCTAGAGAATTCCTGAAACGCGTGTTTTACTGTGTTGTGCAAGATCTTATAGACTGTTTAGTCCGTACTGGTTGAACTCTTGTTATCGTGCTGGCTTGGGGCGAGATCACGTGTACACCATGGTGTGTAGAGTCACGGCGATGTCTTTCTAGAGAATTCCTGAAACGCGTGTTTTACTGTGTTGTGCAAGATCTTATAGACTGTTCGAGAAGTGGAAAATACTCGGCTTGGGGTGAAGAGTATATAAGGGGCTGTGTTTGAGCCGGGGGCAGAGAGAGCAGAGAAGATTCCAGCGGACGCAGAAGCGTGTGTCAGGACATTATCCGACGAATGCGGCAACTATAGATTTTCAAAGACTTTCTCCTGGATTTTATGCATTTGGACTTCAGTTTACTTTCTGGGTTGTTGCAAGAACTTTCCACCGGACTGTCATTCTCCGAGAGTTTACATTTAAAGGATTTATCGTTGTGATGGTATTGGTACTGTGCACATTATTTTCTATTTGATTGTATTGACTTGTTGCTATACCGCTGTATTACTGTATAATTGTATTGATTTAGTGTATTTTATTGTTACGGTTGTTTTAAGAAAAAATTATAGTTATTTGTTGACAAAAAACCACTGACTTCTTTATTCATATCCTAGGCGTTTCACGCTGCCTAGTGTTACAGAATCTTATTTGTTTTTATCTCCGTTACAAAATTTAAGTTCATCACGCATACGTGATCTGTTTATATTAGCTTCCGTAACACATGGCTTCGTTAGTAATTGGGTCTTTCTGGCAACATTACCACCTTCTTATCTCAATATTTTAAAGAAAAATTATCCCCTTAAAAAATCCTTGTAAGCCCCCAGTGCTTTAAACACTACAAACTTTATTAATTTGTTGTGGGCGGACGTTGATCGACGGGTACCGTGCAAGGACTCCGATTAAGGCCCACTTTTTTCTACTTTCTAGATCCCGTTGCAAAGGACTGTTGGACGTTTCATATGAACATGCGACTTCTTCTCCATGAAAATATTAAGGCTCTTGGGAAAATATGTAGGGCGTTTGAGCATTGCATTGGTTCCACAACAGAAGTTTCATGAAACATCCAAAGAAAAACGGAAAGGCTGACATGTTGACATCGCTTAAAGGGTTACATATACGATTCCAAAGGGGTCTCGTATTTAGAACCTTACACGGCATTTTCATAAGGACCAATCTCGTTGATATAGAGCAACAGAGCCAATCGGAATAAAGCGTCTTGGAAAGAGACAATTTAAAACTGAAAGGTTCCCCGCCAAATGCCTTATACGGTATCATGCCATTATTATCATTATTATATTATTATTATTATTATAAATAAACATGTAGAAAAAATGTATTGCATCCTAATCTAGATTTAATATGTTCACTATTCCCATGATAAAACCTGAAACACTACAAAAATGTGTCAATAAAAAAAAACTTAAATTTTTTTTTTGGCCATGTTATCAGAACCACAGATTTTTTTTGGCCTCAGGAAGAAGAGTAAAAGAACTTGTTTTCTTTCAAACACATGCTACTGTATGGTACTTGTAACCTTGTTATGTTACTTATAACTATGTTATGGTACTCGTAAATAGGTCATGTTACCTAAAGGTATGTTATGTTAACTATGTCATGTTAAAACTCGTAACTATGTTACGTTGCTTATAACTATGTCATTCTACTTGTAACTATTTAATGATACTTGTAACCATGTTATGGGACTCGTAACTATATTGTCAGTTGTAACTACAGAAGCGGGTTGGGGGGGGGGGGCTTTTCCAGCCCCCCGCAATTTTATTTTAGGTTTTCAGACTACTTTTTGCGGCCCGTGCCCCCCCCCCCCCCCCTTCCGGACCTGGAGACTTTTATGTAGGCCTTGTCATTAATCCTCCTGGGTTGCCCCTTTCCTAAATCTTGGATCCGCCGAGTGTAATGATAATCATAACTGTATTACTTGTAACCCTGTCAGGGTACTCACCAGACGGGTATTACCATAATGGACATGAGCGTTGATATAGTTATCATGAAGTTAAATCTGTCCCGCAGGAAGTAGGCAATGCCAGCAACGGAGGCGTACCCGATGGCCCAGCCGATCATGTACAGATTGGTCACCAGGGGGCGCCACTTATCTCCAACCACCTTAAGGCCTTCATATCCCACCAGCAATAATAAAATGATTTCAGTCAACAAACCCGACGCAGAGTAGTGGTGTGTTCATATGGTCATTTTTTCCATATTGAACCAAGTAATGATACATACATTCTCATCATAATCTGTTTATCGTATGTCAAATATTACGAAAATAATTCAATTTGTACAGACGATATAAAAAATTACCTTTCAATATAATGAACGGATACTTCAACATGGATGAAATTCTGGTTGAGAAGCAATAATCATAACTTTAGATTTCAATTAAATTACTTCCGTGTTTAAAACTGAATATAAAAAAAAATTTGAAACAATAGTTAATGTGTACAGGAAAGAAGTTATATAAAAAACGAACCATGACGAAATTGTAAATTATTTGGATTTATTTTAAATGAAGGGATTTTTGTCAGGGAGCCTACTTTAAGCTGTCACACTGTGCACACCTTCTAATAGTCGAATATAAATGGTCCTCATATATTACCTTGAATTCCGACGAGTAAGGGCATTTACACACCAATCAATATACACTTGAGCCCTTATGTTCGGATTAGTGTCTATATGTTCATTAATCAAGATAAAAATATATATGATATTTTGTTTTCTTTAATGCATGTGATGCTTCGTTATCCGAATGATCATTTATACGACCATATCAGTTTTCTTTTGTCTTGTTCAGATACTCGAGGAAAGCAGAAGACTAAATATCTTAAAAAATGTACTTACAGAAAGCGAAGCAAATACCGGAGGCCGGGTTCATACAAGCCGACAAGAGGAACCGTAGCACCAGGAAAGCTACGTAATGACTGGCGAAAGGTCCGCTCATGCCAAACACTGCCGTCGCCACAACCAGTATCCTAAGCATTAAACGGCGGCCCCATCTATATTAAAAATAAGGAAGATTCAGAACTGTTTTCGGGTTTTAATTTTTGAGTAAGCTGTTATTTTATTTCCACGCGTACAGCAATATAGAATGATATATTAATATTTTTCGATAATTTAATTTACCACGTGGATGTATAATGAACACCGAATTGGCGAACAGTCTCAAAGGTGTATACTTAATCGTCACGTTGATATTGGATGTTCATGTTGATATTTCAGTACAAAGTAAAACATTATTGCTCACACAGCCAGTCGGAGGATTCCCTCCTGTAACCTGTGGACCAGTAAGTCCAAAAAAATAAATAAAAGGTATGGTTCTCAGGCACCGCCCGCATCAATTTTAAACCCCCGCATCAAAAATTTTGATTTTGATTTTCAATTAGAACTTTACAATTTTGAGCTGCTGCCGCTTCGACATTTCTTTCAAGAAGATAAAACCATACAATTTCCTTTGTTTTGTAGTGCTTTTACTTATTTAGCAAAATAAAACTATTATTTTCATGCTTTTCCCTTATCATTTGACATTTTTATCGAAACAGGCAAAAAAAAATTAAAATAAAAAATGATCCCGCCCGCATTGATTTCTGAAAAAAAGTGCCTGAGAACCATACCTTTTTTATTTTGGCCTAATATTTATACTTTATTGTAAAACAGAAAAAAAAATATGCGGACACGGACATTGATACCGGTACGGACCTTAACTGTTTTACCTGTCTGAAAAATATCCAATGGTGTATCCGCTGATCATCCAGGCTAGCACGAATACAAAAGGAATCATGGTTTTCATCCACTTTCGATCGCACACCATATCCCACTGTGTGGCATAAATCAGTTATAATTAAATACAGTACGACTCCGCTTACAAGACAATAGGGATGGTCCTATAAGACCTCATTCCACTACTTTGTCTTTGAATTTACGCTTGTCCTCTGTAATTCTTTCGGTTTTAACATGAAAAATGTATCAAAATGATCAATTTTGACCGGTACTTACCTCCGTAACAAAAGAGCTTCTCACATTCGTCACTCTGTCGTATTCCCAAACATGACACGATTTCTTGACGTCGTCGCTGTATTTTGTTCCGTTGTTTATCTCGGTGAGTATTCGTATGACGTCACTGGAGTTGATGAGGGGATTGTTGGCCCATTCATAGATTAAGCACTTACTATGGGTGATTTGTCCATTTTTCTTCTCGGCAGGTACTGTAAAACGTTTCCACTCTTCGTCTGTGAGGTTAATATGATCTGAATGCTTTGGGTAGGCGCACCAATGCCCAGGTGTGGCAGCCAAAAACACGTAATCCATGTTATAAAACACAGAGGGCATGCGAGTCAGAAACAAAATACACAGAATTCTAATTTGGTATCGCCCTAAGTCACCGACATAATCGTTCATAATCTGTTTCAGCTCCATGGCTGTACAAATGAAACGTATGTCCCTGCTTCGATTTACTGTAAACCCGACTGTACCTGGTCACAGTCTAGTGCCCCGTCTTATCTTTGCCTCCTCAAAGTAGTCCTGTCATGAAAAAATGTGAGAGCCTTTAATGAATAAACAGGTGAATCACACATCACATGGACATGGACACAGAGTTCAATAAAATGATGAGTATGTGTTTGTAGCTGCTATCAGTGCTACTTTTGGCCTATTTAATTATTATGCCAATCCATGTATTAATAAAAAAATCATACTGCAGTTCTGCCATTCGCGCGTTGTCTTATTGTTTTTTTCTATTGTTTCCATATTTCTTTCTCTATGTCTGTCTGCTTTACCGTCTGCTTAACTGTCTGTATCTGACTGTACATTGGTCTGTCTGGCTTCCGTCCGTCTCTCTCTCTCTCTCTCTCTCTCTCTCTCTCTCTCTCTCTCTCTCTCTCTCTCTCTCTCTTAATATTTTTCATCTAATATGGGGCCCAATACGGTGAATTACTCTTGAGAAAGCGGATTAATTTATACTATAAAAATGGTAAGGTAGGTAGCGCCACTTGTCTTGTTGAAGAGAAAACTCTACAAGATGGATGAACATGCCAAATCGCAGACCATTACATTTAACCACTCCTCAGATATGAGCAATTTTCACCTAAAGCAATGAACGGAAGGGGGCCACACAAAAACGATTGTAGATGGCGCCGCAAGTCTTGAACATGAGATGGAGATATCAAAGATCCATGGACATGTACAATTTCAAGCCAATACTGAAAATTATTCCTGAGAAAAGGGCATTCATTTATACAATGAAAACGGTAAGTCTGGTGGCGCCGCCTGTTTGCTTTACGAAATGGACAATTTCAGCACCATTTGTCCTTTAAAATTTTACTTATAATGCTCACAGTACTGTCAATCGGCAATGATTAGGTATTAAAAGGCGCAAAAACAAGAAAAGGACAAAAAGTGGCGCCACCTATCTTCCGCAGAAGACTAAACTATCCAAGATCTTCGACCAATTAAGATTTTTTTACCAATTCAATGATTTTTAGTGATTTTCACAATATATGGCAGCATTCAGGGTCAAAGCCACTCTCCTAGAAAAGGTCATGACCCCATTTTAAACAGCCTTTGGTAAAGATCTGTCGATAATTTTTTTAGTTATCGCGTCCAAAAGATATCTCGGCGTCGGCGGAGGCGGCGCGTATAGTATCACGACTATAGTATCATAGTTTCACGAGAACCTGTAAAATTGGTCCAAGCAAAGATGGGGTCATCAGAGTCATACTTTGTCCCTATTTAAAACACCTCTGTTCGGCTAGCTATATCAGAATATTACAATGTGTCCTTAAGTTTATTATGGATGTAGCCTTTATGTCAGTTGGACAGGGACACGTACAATATAGGTGTATGTCTCATGAACAGTGACTTATGGGTTAATGTGCTATAGTTGACCGCTTTGCATGTCCAATACTAAGTCATATATCATCTTGACATCTGAGTTCATCAAAGATTCGGTGAATACATAAAGACCTTTCATGTCAAATTTTTATTCAGCACACCTGTCTAAATGAATACTTTTTGTGATCATTGGTTTCAGTAATCATTTACTAGTTATTTTTATTCATATGCAGAACGGGAGAGTGAGTGAGACCGTTATTTGCACGTAACAATACTTTTTATGTTAATGGAAGTTAATCTAAGAGATGTAAAGATACTCGGAGAACACATTGTCTTAGACTTTAAATGTAACATTTATAAATCAATGGAGGTATTATAGTTGGCAAGTGTAAGTTAAGTTTTTAGAGGACCATTTCATAATTATTTCATATGTTTACAGGGACTAGAGTTAGGCTGGTTGAGTTAGAAGCAGAGTTAATCTCATGATTTGTGAAACCAAGAGATGAAGTTTTCATTTAATGACTGAAATCCCGTAACCCCTGTTATATATAAAATTTCCGATAGTTACTTTCGCGTATGCAGCATGTTTCGGTCCTTCACTGTAATGATCAAAAGCTCGGAATTCCACACCTGTTTTCCCTTTCAGTTTATTTTACTACTTCCTACATGGTGTGCTTTTGCTATATCCCCCTTCAGCTTAAAATGAGGCCAATGGGGAAATGAATAATCGATTGGATTTTGATGTTGATTTGGCACATGATCCGGATCCATGAATGTCATCAAGGAAAACCTAAGGTCACTAATGAGCCTGTTATTATGGGCCGAATAAGTGAATGGCGATGGCTTTCATTCATTTAAATAATAGCAAGTTAAATAATAGAATGGACGATTAAGGGGGAACAGAGAGTAGAATCTGCGTGGATAACTGGATATAGAAAAAAATACCGAGCAGCATAACACTTGGATCCACGGTTTGACTGTTTGATATCTGCATCCAGTAAAGCTGCACTCTTTAGACCGGGCGCTTCTTTTGACAAAATGTTAAAAGCGAAACAAAATTTTGTTTGCAATATATTTATTCTGTTCACGAGTCTGTCACTTCTTAGTGTTGCGACCTTGTATTTCCCAACATAACTTGCCCTTTTTGCCCCTATAACGTGCATTTTTCACCAGGCGGTGCCAAGTAAACCTTTTTAATATTTCTTTTATAAATAAGGAGATCAGGTCCAAAATGTATGAGCGCTTATGATACAAGATTTGTAATTTATTTGTAATGGGGATACACCAATTCTTTTGAGGGTTTCTTGTCCTCACGACAATATTTGTAATATGAAATTTATTTGCACTCAATCAATAAAATCCGCTTTCTTATATCTTAATTAAATATCTCCATTAATATCCCAATTAGAAAACATAGCTATTTTTTTTCAAATATAGCATCCAGATCAAGATTATAACGAGAATGTTAATAAGTCCAGTGTTAAATGTGTATTACTTCTTTTACATTTGAAGTTATTTGGTAATTAATTTGTTAATTATGCCAATTAATTGTGGTAACTAACCAACACAGATTGTTTGTCTCTTTGTGACTGACTCTAAACGAGTAATAAATATTCTGGTACCAAACGCTTTTCAAACAACCTAATCAGAAGGTTGCAATACATTCTGTCTAGATATTTTTCATGGTTACAGAGTACCTGCAAGCGAAGACTGAAGCAACCAAGCGCTTGTCAAGCGGGGCCCTAATTAATACTGTTCAAACTATTTTTTTCCTAACAGCAATTCAATAGCATCCAATGACACATTGCCATGTTCAAAACGAACGTACACTGACCTGTAGAAATTCGTAAAAAAATCATGTGGTCGAAGAGCTTGTTGTTCGTGGTATAAATGAATCGGGTAAATTAATAAATAAAAAAAACCTGTTTCAAAGCAGCAAACAACATTTGCCTACTCCTAAACCACAAGCGGTATTACATATAACAGACACACGGGACAAAATAACTATTAATAAATCTTACATTTAAGTATACTAATACAGTTTAATTCAAATTTTAATAAAGTATTGATATATACTTGATATATCTGTCGTTCACGGTCCTAGAAAGATAGATAGTATACAAAACATTACCAGAGAACAGGCGAGTATGCATGCAGGAATGGTGAAAAATATAAGGAATGCTTGTATTTTGTATTTATTCATTTCTATTACTCTTTAATTTAATGTACATTTGTACCAATGAGAATTGAAAATAATATAACACCATGTATTATATAATGTTATCATGATGTGTATGGCATCTATCTTGTAAAACTAAGTATGAGTTACTGTTGTACTTCTAAATCATCACGTACATCAATCTCTTAGGAGATAAACATGGCATCATATATTTACTACCTCACAAACCTGTCTGGCCTCGTGTAACATGGTTAACCTACCTGTCTGTAGTGACACCGTGGCTCTAATGATAGGATCAACGCCCTGTATTCTTTATTCTAAACCGACGCTTTGTCTAGACACCCTTGGGGATTTAGGAACTGCGCATGCGTTAATGTACCGTTAAGTCATCTTGTGCGTGAATACAACGGCGTTTACAGTGAGCGCTGTCACATGTCATGGTCATAACTCATTATGGGTGCAGCGAATGTGTAACATGCTCTAGTGCTTTTGTACATTAGACTTTTAACAATATCTGCATGTGAGCTGACTGCTTATAAAAAGTTGTCCCATGTTGTGAAGAAAAGCCAGTAAATAACACCCTCTTAATAAAGGTTTCAATACATTATAGGTTACAACAACGACTTAAACAAAGGGTAAGGGAATGACAACACGGGTTGCGAGGTGATCGAAATTAGGGACCGCCTGCATGGCGGACTCCTACATTCGTGAGAATGCCTTTTTCTTGTGTTACGGAACCTAATATAAATAAATCGCGTATGCGTGATGGACACAAATTTTGTAAGGAGATTTTTAAAAAAATCAAATTTTGTAACACTAGGCAGCGTGAAATGTCTAGGGGAATGAATAAAGAAGTCAATGTTTTTTTGTTAACAAATAACTATAGTTTATTCTTAAAATAACCCTAACATTACAGTACACTATATCAATAAATTACACAGTACAATAACAGTATAACATCAAATCAATATAATCACACAGCCTAATAAACAAAGTGCACAGTACCTGGGTATCTGGATACCATCACTGCCAAGTTATTTAAATGTATACTCTCGGAGAATAACAGTCCAATGTAAAGCTCTTGTAACAATCCAGCAAGTAAACTTGAGGCAGGCAGCATTTAATTGTATAGAGTTAGTAAGAGTAGAATCCCTGAAATTACTGGATATTTGGACAGGTCCCACAAACTGACATACACACGTCTGTGCCCGCTGAAATCTTCTCTCCTCTCTCTCGGTTTAATACACAGCCCCCTATTTATAACTTCTCACCCCAAGTCGAGAATTTTCCACTTTTCGAACAGTCTAAAGGATCTAACATAATACACAGTAAACACGCGTTACAGGAATCATCAAGAAGAACATCGCTGTGTCTCTACATACCAGGGTCCACACGTGACTCACGAACCGGTTTGGTCAGACGAGAAAGCCCCTAGCTAGCATGACAACGAGAGTTCAACCAGTAAGGATTAAATTAAGAATGTAACAAGCGCCCCGGCGAGGGCGCCACCACACGGGTTACGCCCGTGTCACACAATAAAAAGAGCACCTGTAACACTTGTTCCATGATGAATTACGTGTACTGTATCGTTTTTTATTAGATTTTGTTTTCGTTTGTAAAACAGTATTGTATACCTTCATCGGCCTGTACATATATCGACCTGTACATACAATTACCTATATATGTATGAGTTATCGGGCCTGTTAAAGGATGTACGGGTTCTGTGATGTACTTGTAGATGATTTTGCTATCTTGACTTCTCGGATATCTCGTCTAAGCCTCTACCCCCCCCCCCCCCCCCCCCCCCGCACGCGGCTTGCCGAAACGACTCTCTCTTTGGCTTAGTGGCATCTTCGTCTTCGCCTATAAAGTTAACGCCTAGGTAGCGCCCAGGGAACGGGTCTCAGACGTACCCTTCCAACTGGAGCGCTCGGAGGGCTTAACACATCTTCAAACAGTCAGTATCAGTCTATACCTTTATCAACCTATACATATAACGACCTATGTATATACACCGATCTATATATATATATGTATGTATCAGCCTATGCCTTTATCGACCTGTACATATATCGACCTATACATATACGGCCTATATACATGTATCAGCCTGCTTGTACATAAATCGGCCTACACTTACATATTAATCTGCATGTACATTATCACATTTATGTCGACCTAAACATGTATCAGTCTTTATCTTCATCGACCTGTAGGCCTATATAGATCCACCTATACACTTACATAATAACCGATACATTATCTATCGAATATATTAAAGGCGCAGCCATATTGCCCATGAAAGTAGTTCGGCAGAGAAGGTCAAGGACGCGTCTTGGGTTGATTTAATACTAACCAACATTTGAAGAGACACTCTCTGAATGTGATTGATATTATTGATAATATTTAAGGTATATTCGGCGAGACACTCCTAGATTTCTTGTACTTAATGATTTTTTTTGCAATGCGGTAGTTTCGCCTTGTTTTGCAGCATGGGGATAAAGATGACGCCAGCAGATGAGGCGAGATGTTCCGAGTGAATCCACACTAACGAAAAACCCGTCTGAGAAACCCTTAGACCTGAAAGATCGATACTAATTGTATCTGTCATTAATGAAAATTTAAAAAGAACTAAAAGCAATCACAGACCGTATATACACTTCCCTTGAGATCCTAAACAAAATGTGTGTGTCCTGCAGAAGTGCAGGAACAATATGAGTTCAAACTTTAAAATTGTGTGTCACGGTTCACTAAATTATTGGTTTCATCACAGATCAGTACTGATGGATGCCGCAACTAAAATTACAAATATCTCCTCGTTGAGGAAAAATAAACGTAAAAGCCAATCCAATGATAGATCTGTATTAAAATACATGGTTCAGTAAGATTGTATAAATAACAGCTAAATTTACATTTATTTGAATAGGTGTTTCTTTCATTTAATTCACAAACAAAACTGTAGTTAAGTAGTTAGATATGTTATCTCTTAGTATTTTTTGTGGGAGTACTAAAATCTAATAACGGAGATTATAGAAGAGTAACATATTAATAAGCATTCAATGTTTAATTTTCGTACGATGGCAAATTCTATTGTATAGGCCTAAGGCAAGGCAAATGTAGTTACACCAGGAACTCTGGGTCAACCATTTTCCTTACGTTTTTTCTAACATACATCCTACACTGTTGGAAGGAAAGGGTTTATAAAGGGTTTAAAAAGGTTTTTTTGAGTGTCCCTATACAGAAACCCTTTTAGGTTAAAAAAAACCCCTTTTTCAAAAAACCTTTTTGCCTCCAATAAACCCTTTTGGTCCATCTTAATAAACCCTTATGAAAGGTTTCTTTTTAATTGGAAACCCTATGCAAAGGGTTCAGTAGATGGGGATTATCAGATTCTTCTCTCAAAAGAAACAGAAAAACAGATATTTAATATCCATTAAAACATATTTATTAGTTGAAAATTGTCAGAATTAACAGGACATCAAGATGTAACCTGTTATTATCATATATATATATATATATATATATATATAAATATATATATATATATATATAATCAAATTATATCCGTATATAATCAAATCATATACATATATATAATCAAATCATGAGATACATAAATATATATATATATATATATATATATATACATATATAGTTATACAAACCCTATATATGCTGAAATATTAAAGTAAAAACGTTCTTAAAAATTATTTGTATGGTTGGCAATACTTAAAATATAAGAACTCACCAGTTCTTTGATCCTCATCAAGGGTAATGTCCAGACCCTCTAGGTATTCCTCATTGTAACGGCCAACCCGTTTTCGTCTATTCTTGGTGAATTTGACTATATCTACCAGGGAGCTATTTTCTCAAACTTCTTTTTGGTGTCCATACTGTGCTGCAAGTTCACTTCTTCTGATACCTGGATGTAGAAAGAAGAAACCGTATAGTCACGTTATGTGTATGTGCTAAAATGTATATTGTATACTCAAAGTCAACATATTATAATGGATCCTCTCATTAAGTGCTCTTAAAAATGAGGTACCCAACAAATATATACAAACATAAATATATGCGTACATAGTACAACATAATATGACAGGTAAAAACAGGCTTAAAATAAATTTATCCGTAAAATAAAGAAAACATGAAATTGTAAAATGTTCTTACCTGAACGAGCAAATCATGGAACTCAAGCAAAATGGATGGATTCAAATCGTCTGGAAGCTTGGAACCTCTGTGATCAAAATGGCGATTGCTGTATGATGTTATTTCAAATGCTGCGTGATGTCACACATTACCAGTAATACATGGTATTCCTCTGGTGGTGAAGGGTTTATTTTGGTTAAGAAATTGAAATTAACCCTACGAATAAAACATAAGGGTTTAGTAGTGTACAATAAACCCTTTTTTCTCTAAAAAATTTTTTAATAAACCCTTTGTTTAAACAATGTATAGGACGATCAGTTTATGCATAGGACCGACAGTAATTAAAACTTAAGCAGCATAATCTCCAGACAGAGCCATTCAGAGCCATTAAAGCTCTAATGCAGCTGCATCTTCACAATTATTACTGATATTATTGAAATCCTGGTGGCCAAAATTAACATTTTACACACCTTAGTAATGGTAACATACTCACTAAAGATGTCTTCTTTCCACCCCCACCCACCACCCACAGCCCCCGAAAAAATTATATGACTTTGGCAAAGTGAATGTTTCTTAAGATATGTTGAAAAAAAATTAAGCTTTGAGGAAATCACGAAAACAAATCACCGATGTTTGTTTTAATGTGGTTTAATTACCTCTTCCCTAAAAATATTAGCAAAGAATGGCAAATGGAAAAAGACGTCAGCTATATGGTGTACAAATGTTAAGTGAGATAAACAACAAGGGTGTGACATCATCGTTGCTGGTTGATGACGATTTAATATATATAATGATTGTATATAGGAGCCACCTACTGTGAAAATAATTTTAAGAAATTATATGACTTTAGCAGAGTGAATGTTTCTTAAAGATATGTTGACAAATATTAAGCTTTGAGGAAATCAGGAAAAACGATGTTTTTTGGGTGATATTTGAGGCATGGTAACGGATATTTTAGGCGTTGAAGGCTCTTACACGCGAAAACGAATAACTGCCAAAGTGAAAAAAACACATATTATCAAAAGTATATTCCAAAAGTATTATATGAGTTTGTCCTGAGCTTTGTAGATTGTCATAAAATAAGCAGGTTAAATGGAAATCTGACAACTCTCCCAGATAAAAAAAGGCAGGTTAATATCTTTTAGTGCAAGTATGTGCCAAAGAAACAGCTTAAGTCTTGGTTCGTTGCTTAGTCTCGAAGCAAGTTAAAATAAAAAAGTTTTCACGGTTATTGCTGAACATTTGTACAGGGTTAGGGTTATCAATAGCCCATTCTAGTTTGGGAGTAATTAGAATCATCACTATATAATTTCTCTTATATATCATCATGACACAAGACCATACCTTTGTACACCCCTTTTGGAAGCCGCCCATTCGTCTGTATATGTTCCACCACTCGTAAGGTAAACCCGTGTTAGTGAAGCATGACAGTGTTCATACATGAAACGTATACACGTGAACACATGATAGCTATTAAAGGAGATTCTGGTGGAGGTTTGTTGGCTCCGACTTCATAAACCAGTTTGTTAGGCATTACAGAACATAGTTTGGTTAGAGTGTCCCTATCATATTTAAGTTGTACTGTAATACGTTTTCATGATTCATGGGTTTTTCCCTACAGACAGCAGATCATAAAAATATGTGTAACCCAACCCCCCACCCCCCCTTCAGTGGTATTCAAGTCGTAGAGCTTCTTCTGGAGCAAACTTAAAAAATATACATGAATTGATCATAATGTTAAAACAAAGGAAATCATGGAAATATACGTGCGACTGTATAGAAGACAACATACCTGCAACCCATGCAAAGTTGGTCAAACGGTGGCAACGTGAATGGTCTCAGTCCCAAGTGTTAACCAAACTGAAAAGCCCTCGCATTGAAAGCGGAGTCGTGTGGTCTTTGGATTTGAAACCGTTACTTCCTTTTTAGAGAGTAAATTCCTTTGGATGCGTTATAATGGATATGGGGATCAATACGGATTATAATGGACCCGCGTAACCGCGTATTGCACAAAAAAACGCTCTTTGGACAGGACATGCGCTCCCGCCGTGGTCTTAACAGGCCAACAGAACAAGAAAATCCCAAAGGTGCCTCCTGAAAAAGCGTGACATGCGCGAAGGACCTTGAAGCACCAAAGAACTAGGGGCACCTAATACGGAAATATAAAAAAAACATTGATTATGCAGCTTATTATGGCATAATCGAGCAAGAGAAAACAAACTTGTCCTAGAAGAGCCCACCGAGGATTCGTGTGCCGAATATGATAGTCCAAGTCATAGCGGAAGTAGGTAAACGATGGTCAAGAAAATACCCAAATGCGTATCAATTATATAGAAGATGACTTTAAATATTTGTAAAGCTCATAGGCCTCAAATATAAGAAAAGATGTGTTTATATTCACAATCAGATATTTTTCCTTTTTAAACACTGTGGGAGGTACTCTTATTTAATAAAAGTTCGATGTTTGCTCTCTCTCTCTCTAAAACATATTATTTAATAAGAGTATGAGGTTGGGGGACTCCCCCCCCCCCCCCAAAAAAATGAACATATATTTTTCAGAACACACACACCAACGGGGAGGCAGTAATAACGTAAGACCTTTATTACTCCTTATAAAGTAATGGTTGCCCAGGGGGATCCTTGTAATTTAATTGAGGTACATGCTACCATGAAATAGAGTGATCGTGTGAAACGTAAAGAACATCCAGTATATATTGTATAGTGATCAGGGCACTCTTCCTAGATTTATCCATTTAACAAACATAAAGAGACAGCGTTAACTCTACGTTAATGGAACCTAAGGGAAGCTTTTCAACAACGTGACGCTTTAGGCATTATCACGGTTAAAATTAAGGCTACAAGCCCTTGAAAAACATCAAACTGTTCGACCTCTGGCGATAGTAATTATAAGCCACTAACTCAAAGGAGACTAGAATGGAGTCATTAGACCGCATACCGTTGTATTAACGTCTATTGCAGTTCACCTGTTAAGATTGAAAGTGAAACCTCATGATTTCATATTGTAAATATTTTTAACGTATAGCAAAATGGAACAGAAATAAGCAAAGCCAAGTTATTGACATTTTGGATGGAGTGTATACTCTAAGAAAAAAAGGGTTCTTGGGGGTTCCATGCAGAAACTGTATGGTTCCAGCTGAAACCATGGTTCAACTTAGAACCGTTTTTATATCCATGGGTTCCAGATAGCCCGCTGAATTTGTGTGATAAAAGATGTCATTATCTGTCTTATCTCATCATTTCTCATATTATCTTATATTAATTCGTATTATAGTTTCATTTTTTTATCTTACCGTATGTTATATCATATTTATAAATAATAAAACTAATAGAAATATAGAAATATATAATGATATAATATTAAATCATACTAGCACATTATATATTATAAAACATATACACCACAAATATATAAATGTATATATATATACATATTTGTATATTTTAATACACACACAATCACACACACACACACATATATATATATATGCAGTGGCGGATCCCCTTTTGAGCCAAAACAACCTTTTCTTGGGGGGATCAAACCAAATTTTGCGCCCCTGACTTTTGTGACTTTTTTTACGCTTACATTTAGTCTTCCTGGGTTTGACCCTCCCCTTTCCAAAATCCAGTATCCGCCCCTTATGTGTATTTATATATATCTGGTCACTCTTGTGTGCTGCCATGCGCAGGCTACTGTCACGTGGCAGCATCTCAGCGGCCTTTTCGAATGTCTAACAGCTTTGAACGAAGACATCCACAACGGCCATTTTGAATATGCTTTACCAGTCCCTCTTGAAAAGTGAAAATTTGCTGAAAAAGGAAGACTAAGAGTACGGGTAAGTTGCTGTATGGTGGATCGCTTACAAAGGCCCGCCAATACTCTAATGTTTAGAAAATCTAGGTGTTTTTATACAGCATTAAGCCACTGCCCAGGCATAAGGCCAGTTAATACCACGTGTTATTGTATTGTGTATGTGGGTGCCCGGCAGAGTGGTCATGTTCATGTTTAATAATCTACAGTGCCAGCGATGTGTTTTCATATACTAAAGAACACATTTATGCTTCATGTATATATATATATATATATATATATATATATATATATATATATGGGGGGTGCGTGCGTGTGTGTTTTGTATATAAGTACATTAACATACAATAAACGCACAAATGAGTATACTAATATATGTATGTGGATTTGTTTCGCCTTATTACTATGGGTAGCATTGCATTGATATAGACCATAATTCATATTGGATTATAATATGTGTACAATTCATATTAATTTTCTTACTTTCTGTGTATACTGACTATAAAAATTATTTATCTCTTTTAAATTAATATTATTAGCATGATCAAAGAAGCTGTATATTTGTCAGCATTTTTTTCAGAAAGGCAGAAATGTGTTATGTTGTTGACATAATTTATATAGTATATAAAAAAGGTTCTTTTCAGAACTGACCATCAATGCTGCGGCTGTATAACTACCAAGGCAAGATGAGACATTGGTCACAGTGAGTTACAGGAAAATGTCCACAGATTTCCATGTTCAGATTGATTACTTATTGTTTCCTTCTTTCTTTTGCAGGCTGATGCCAAACTGACGCCGTGTGTACTGTTTAAGGATTGTCAGGAAGGGAATCCATTGACTGCCAACAGGGCATCAATCCTGGAAGATCGCGTCACCGTCGTGGAAGGGCATCCAACTATGGACGCGACAACAATTATGTTGTGTCATTCGGTTGTACTTTATGTTTAGTACAGTTTATCCTAAGGGACTGACAAACACGTTTGAATTTCTCCTTGCACAGGTCATGAACATGCCAGATCAACCCAAACACGAAGGCCAACAGTCGTAAGGGTCTGTTGGGCCCTAGGATTGTGATAAAAGATCAAAGGCGACAAAAGAAAAGATTGAACTGGTGTGGCTGTGTGATATGCTCGGTGGGGAAAAGTTTGAAATCAACCCCTCAAATCGAACGTTTTAGGGATCATTTTGATGAAATATTGCTCATCAAACCTCTTGAATATTACCATAAAATCAACACTGTTAGAAAGATCAGTAATTGGTAATTAGGATACAAGTTTAATTATTGTTGTTACCGAGGCCACGAAAGTGATGAGCATATTTATAGGTGTTTAATTGATGTAATCCGGTCTTGTTGTAAGGCAGTAAATAGACAATTAAATTACATGAAATGGATCCGTTGCTGTGTCGTGGATTATATTACTTCAACTCTTATTGTATGGACATCAAATTCAATATATTTTACCTTAGAACTGACCGAGTTGCCGAGTATGAAGAATGGACATTATCCCGTACTGTTTAAAAAAGTCGTTTGCGATTTTAAGATATGCAATATCATCAGTCCATGCCGCATGGTCATGTTTTATATAATTTTTTACAGTTGTTTATGATATGCAAATTAAAATGTTTTAACAAGGAGCACGTTTATTTTTTTTTTCAGTTAACAATCAAAGCATATTTTAACCGCAACAAACACAGCACAAGAACAGCTTTTTTACATTTAAGCAATGAAATGAAGTTGATCCTAAGAAATATTTTGCCAAATATATTGCATGAATTGCCCAACTGTGCTTCTCTACAATACAGCTGCTTTAACATAAATGCCAGCATCACATCACAACTTAAAGCTATACCCTAAATGTATAAGATCCGATTGGTTTATGTGAAGAGAACCCATATCCTAAAGAATATTTCGTAAATCAATATGAATACAAAATGGAGTATTCATCTATATATCTGTCCTACCCTGTAAGAACCCTTATCTGAAGAATCGGTTCCAGAAAGAACCCTTCGGTAGGGTTACAAGAAACACCCATTGGTAGGGTTATACAAAGAACCCTTGGGGTTCCATGAAGAATCATAAGAGAGGGTTCCATAAATAACCCTGACGAACCTTTCAGTAGGGTTCTAAGAAGCACCCATTGCTAGGGTTATATATGTGGTTCCATGAAGAACCCTTTGAGAGGGTTCTATGAAGAACTCTGACCAAAGGGATCTACCTGGAACCTTTAAGGGTTCCCCACTGGATCCATTCTAAAGAACCCTTAAAGGTTCTACATAGTGTAGCTAGCCAGGAGAAAGAGAAAATTATATCCTGGTGAACAATGCGACTTGAGTGCATTTTATGCACGTGTGAAGTTTATATAAATATAATGTTTAATTTATATAAAAAAAAGATAATATAAATGTTAATACTATATTATTGATATATTTACTTCATATAAAATAAATATGGTAATATAATAAACATAAATAACATAGCATTGAATTCAGTTAACATGGGGTAATGGAATTGTCATTAACCCTTCTAATATTTACCCGCTGAGGCCTTTTTTCTTCTCTGTATGTGATCGTGCACCGTGGTTACTTACATTATATAAATGTTGGTTCATGGAGCAGTAGAAAGGGAAAACCTGAGTTCGAACATGGGCAATGGCGTCAACGTTAACTAGTTAAGCTGTCATGTGTACAAAACGGGATATGGAATAATTTTCGCGCTGATCCCCATTTCATCAATACCATGTGGAATTATCGCGAATAAATTACCTTAAAATCAGTCCTTACTTGTTAGGCCAGCAATAAATTTATCCACGTTTGGTGACAGGGCTTTTCGAAATGTTTCCCCGGAAATTTGGAACAAGCTCTCGTTAATGTTCGTTGTTCGGACACACTGACTTGTTTTATGAGTCGTTTCAAGGTTCATCTATTGAGGGGTGATTATGTTAGTGGTTTCTGATGTTTAGGGGATACTTATAGTAAATTATATGTTTTTAACTATTTTTTTCCTTTTAATGTTTTAGTATATGTAGAGCGCCTTGATTAAGCATACATGCTTAAATGTGTTGCGATTTACTATTGTATATATATAATAATAATAAAGAGACAGGGCAAAATTATAGTATACCTTAAAAATCCGGGGTAAACTTGTGTGCCGGCAGTGCTAACAAACTTAATACAAAACTCTTGCATACAGTGGTTTATGGAAGAAAACGATGAAATCGCAGAACCCGGTGCTGCTTTTTATAATAAGCATATATTACTCTATTTTCCCTATATATGCCCTTACAGGCTTGCCATGACTGGCAGTTTCAATGTCTCTGACTTGAGAAAGATTCTGACACCGATAATTTTCAACATATGCAAGATAATGAAATAGTTGAAAAGTATGTCGTTTCATTTTCCACTTTATTCAGCCCAGTGAGTATAACCTATCGATAAAAGCCAACAGAAACATTTTACAAAAACCCAAATGAATTGATAAAATTATAATAAGATTATACTAGCAATTACCTGTGCTACGCAAGCAGTTAGTTCGGATGACAAATAGTCTTTTATAGTTGAATGTCTTGGTTGTACAATGTTGCCGTCAAAAGATCTCTTTGAAGACGATATTTGGTGTAAGTGTTCTGTCTTTGAGCTGACCTTTTGTCTGGGGCTGGATGACTTTAACGAATACGTTTCGGTACGAATGGTGAAATCTCATATTGATCTCGAAAATCACGGCAATCCGTACAATGTTATCTATATATTAACATATAGATCCATTATATGTATTGTGTTATGCATAAAAATCTTACTGAAGCTAAGAGATTGGCCGGAGAATTTTTCGGAGACGTTTATATGATATATGAAATCATTTTCATATGAAAACATATTATGTTGAACATCGCTATTTAAAGTTGCCCTCCGAGCCACGCATCCCCAAAGACCATTCCTGTTTGAATGTTGAGCTAATGTTTTCAAGGGAAACAGTCAATGCAAGAGGTCATCTCCCCCCCCCCCCCCCGCCCGGTTGCACCCAGTACTCGCCGTCCTCTCGGAATTTCAATTTGTTTATTCATGATTAAATTTTTTTTTAAAACCCAATCACTTGTATCCGCAGATTTGGTATTTATTTCTGCATATATTTGTAAATATAATATATATATATATATATATATATATATATATATATATATATATATATATATATATGCATTTAACTTCTTTTCTATATATTACCAGTGGCGAGTTTTGTGGGGACGCCCACGGCAGGCATCTCCCCACTGAGCTGCAATATCTCTCAATTTCCCTATATTTCCCAAAATTTCGTGATTCATTTTCATTTTTCAGGTTTCATTTTTTATTAATTAGCAATTAGATTTGTTTTAGTTATCCTTCATTTATTACTTTCAAATTTATTAGTAGAGGTTGTTTATAAGCAGCCGCAGAACAGAGCGCCAGGCCCTGGTCAGGGTTTACCCTGAACAATCTCAAGCCTTCCCTGCGGATACTCGAACTCACGATGTGTGCTCTCTTACGTCTTGTATGTTGTCGACACTACAGACCGCAGTATAATGCAAAGTTCAGCATCAGACTTCATTATTCCATATATTTTAACCCGAACATTACATTTCAGAGATAATATTTTACAAATTATTAACATGTGTGCACCTTATCGCCATTCACATTGCATGTATAAAACAACTGAATTTTGATATCATGAGTCTGAAGAAATATAAATATGAAATACTGATCCCATCTACAGTTGACTACATAATGCAGTATCTGAGGAACAGAAACTTATCATATGTTTTTGTGAAAATTCCCTCTTTTGTCATCCCTTGTGTATTCAAATATTTCGCCATATGGAAGGGGGTTACCCCCTCTCATACCCTCCCTCGCGTACCTGTAATTAACATGGTTCATAATTGAAATGAATATATATATATATATATATATATATATATATATATATATATATATATATTATGTAACAGGGCAATTTCACAGACCCTGTTTTCGTCACAATTTAGTGGGCACGGTTGTTAACTGTGTACTTGGGTCCGTGCATGCGATCCCCACGAATGGCCCTTTTCAGTAGCTTTGAACCAACTGTGATGAAGACAATACAAAGTCGGTAAAACAAACGCTTTTGCTTTTCAAGTTAGTTGCTCGTGGTCATCCGTTGCCATTCTGTCGTTAACCTTGCTCCGTTAGTCAGGATCCCCACCTGATTACAGCCCTCTCCCCTCCCTCTATCCTTTCTCCGGCCCTGCGATACCATTCGGGTAATTATGATTCTTTCAAGGATCCCCCTTCTGAGCATTCTCCTCATGAGATCTCCTTGTTTACAATAGACCCTGGACCCAAGGGGGATACATCTTCAGTACATCTCCGGACCATCCCTTACAAGAGAGTATCTTACATATCCTGATTTCATGCCATTTTGGCATCTTTATTGTATTATATGCATTTAACAAGACCATGATATATATATATATATATATATATATATATATATATATATATATATATAGGATACAAAAGTTTCTCTTTCTAAAACTTCAGTAACGGGAAAGGTTTTATGAGATGTGTAGTATATCATATGACGTATAAGTATTTGATTAAGTGAATTATATTAGAAAGTGGATCTACAGGTTAAAATATTATTCTGCGTTGAACTAATAGTCCGGTTATTCTCCGTGAGGGTGACTCAAGAGACGTATTATAGTACCGATAAACACCTAAAGGACGACAACTTGCACAGCAGGAGTATAAAATGTGAGTCCCCTTATGTATCGTCATTATGCATCAATGTGGTTGATTTTATAAGGTTACAAGTTTGGAGTCTCTTTTACATTAGGTTGTGTTATTGATCACAGACGGAGAACGTCCACTTTTTCCTGCGGGACATCTACACTGATTTTGCTGACAGGAACCCCATTTTCTCCAACATTCTTGGTCTCCGATGTATAACTGCCTTGTCTGTTGGCCTTCGGAATGCTAAAGAACTCGCTGGAAAAAAATTCGAAAATAACTTTAAAAGCCATCGCTTCACTACTGTTTAGAACAAATGACCTATACTATATGGCACTCTGGCACTTTTGTCGTAACAGGTTACAACTTAAATATTCAATGGCTGAAACTGCAACCCAAATATGGACCACCATACTAGGAATACAAAAAGCTAGAGCGAGACATAGACTGATGGTATATTTAACGTAATAATCAGAGCAACATGCAACATCTGTATAGGAGAACTACCGTGCATGCAATTCACCATCTATTGAATACTACCCAACTGATAATTAGACATTGAGTGATAGGCGTGATAATAGAACACAGAAAATCTCTAAACTCGCCCAATAACCTCTTGCTACAGCCATGTATTATTAACGTGCAGTTTTATTTTGTGCATTCTTCCCTCCAGAAGAAGGCTATAGGTAACAGTAATACAGACCTCCACTTGAAATATTTTCCGAACTCTTCCGCTTCCTCGACAGTGCTGGGGAGTTTTCTGTTGAGCGTCTCCGGTAGCAGAAGGGTCGGCAGACTCACAGTGACGGCTACGGTACCACAAATGATAGAAGTGGCTCTATCTCCCTGTAATATCAATCACAGCATCATTACGATGATCACGGACTAGGAATGGGATGGTAATAGCGGTAGTCTAGGAACAGTTGACATCGCTGTGCATCCTTCTCTTAAATAACATATTTTATTCTTTACACTGAAGTTAGATCCCCGCCCATCGCCAGCACGTGGGAGCAGGCTCACGATTTAAAAAAAAAAAGATTTTACATAGCATTTGCGTAAACTACATTAAACCCCTGGCCTAATGCTTTGACAATAAAAAAAATGTATTTCATTTCGCTTTTAGCAATTACGCGTAACAGTTATATTGCAAAAATAATTTACAAAAAATGTATACCAGTATTGGCAGGAACGGGGCTATAATGGCTCCGTTTCGACCGTGTTCCCTTCTCTTCTTCTCTTTTAATTAAGTCTCTCTATTTTGTTCTTAATTCTGAGGTAAGCATCCATAGTTAGCACTTGTAGGAACAGGCTTCCGTACATTTGTTAACACTGTAGAAACCAGGCTTAACCTATCGCCTAATGTTTTGATAATATGTGTTCAATAAGTATTCATTTCGCTTTTGCAAAACCAATAACAGTAATGTTGTAATGCAGTTAAAAATACCAGTAATGGCAGGTACGGGGCTACTATGGCTCCGGTTCGAGCGATAAAGTTACTGCAAGCAAAGATTGATGCTCTGGTGACAGTCGGGTACAGCTCTATCGTATACTGGTAGATGACAGTAAACGCTATGGTGATGAAGAACTTTGACGTGAGCGTCAATGCTAGCATGCTTAGTCCCTTTCCTGCATTTGAGACAAAATCATATGCTAAGGCCATCTCATTCAAGAAAAAAGCAGGTGATGATAATTACAAATGTTTTCTATTTACAACTTTAACAGAAATGATATATTGTTCAGTGATATCTCTTAAGATGACATATTGTAAATTACAAAATGTTGGTTGCATTTTCTTAAAATTTACTTTTCTATTCGGTAAGATCTTCTCAAAATTTGACTTCCTAGCTTAAACCCAAACACAATAACGTGTTTGCTCAGCGCTTGTGTTTAACAGAATAGTTGCTGACGAAGTTGTGTTGGTATGGGGGGGGGGTAAAGCCTCATAATAGAGATGCAGTCTTGCCATGGCTGAAACACTTAGTATTACCAACACTTTCCGCTGTTATCTTTGTCAAAAGACCATTGTTGAAATTACCTGGTACTGCAAGGGAACACAACATGAAGAGTCCGCTAAGAAAGGTGGCACTACTCATAGACAACCTTCTTCCCAAGTACAGAAGAAGCGGGGCGCAGGACAGTTGGGCAGGGATCTCGATTATTCCAGCCAGAAAAACGTTCATATACAGATTATCAGTCACATCCGTGCCCGCCCATGATATAGCATAAAATACCAAGATGTCAACAAACCTAACCCGGATATAATAATAATAATTATTAGTAGCAGTAGTAACAGAAGCAGTAGTATAACAAAAAGGTAATTAAACGAAGTAATGAAGATAAAATACAAAAATATTATTATTATGTTACTGCCACCAACAATATAATAAATGCTACTACTACTATTACAACTACTAATAGTACTGCTACTTCCACTAATAATAATAATAAAAATAAAACTTATTATAATGATAATTGAAATAATAATAACAAAAACAAGAATTACAATAATGAAAACAACTGAAAAGATAGATGTTAACATCCAAAAAGAAGGCAGATATATCAGATGCCAAATAGAGCCTGAAGGAACAGACTCAACAGAAACAAACACTAAAGAGATTCGATACAAACTAGTATTATCAAAATGTTCAGGGGTCTTGGGTGGTAATGAAAGAGCAAGAATACTTCATTGGCCACATTAACAGCACGATCACACAGCCCAGAATGAACAGCAAACATTACAACTGAAAGTTATTCGCCAATCAATTAAACCAGCATGTGGAATTGTCAACATGTTGAACCATAGCCGAACTAGCACCCATATTTACCTTACCTGGAGGTATATGTTATTGTTCAGAATCGTGTGAAACGTCAAGAAAAGCTTAGAAGGGAATTACATCACGACTCGCACAGACGAAAGACGAGAGACACGGGAGCTAAAGAAATTAAAAACCCATCATCTGTAGGTCAGCTCATAAGATCATAAATTCAATAGAAAATTTAACTTTCGGACGCCCCAGAAAAAAACAACTTGTTCCAACAGAGCAGAAAGGGTACAGGATAGTAATTTTACTATGGATGCAAGAACAAGTTATTTAATAGTAAGTATATGAAAGGTCAATTCGAAGAACCTGTGGTTCAACAACATAAATTGGCTACAGAAAGATATTTCTCATAGTGCCACTCTCCTGGATCACGAGGAGGTCCTAAATCACTAAATTCTACCCCTCAGCCATACAATTTATCACAGCGCATGATGACCTGCAAGACCACAACTAACCTACACTTTGAAGATTGGTCGTTATCATTCATTCGGCTTTCTTCAAAAGCGGTGTATTCCTTACAGAATTTCAGCTATGATATCAAGCAAAAGCTGGATTTGGGATACGACACCCAGCTATGAAGGAAGACTGGCAATTGCCAAATACTGCGACCCAATTATTGATCAATTGACAACACTGAGTCATGAAGGCAGGCGGACAACTGCCAAAGACTTAAACCCAAATATTGATACCTAAATAAAGTACCTAGGAATAAATGATATGCAGCACTCAGCTGTGAGGAGCGACAGACAATTACCAAAAAAAACCTATAGACTAAAATGAAAATGTTCGTAAGAATTAATGCAGTTCGCATACAACACTCGACTACAAAGAAAAGACCAAACTTAATTTAAAAGTAGACTACGCTTCATAAGTCTGGTCACAGGACAGCAGCGACTACGATGAAACTGTGTACACTGTTTCAGGATGCATAGAATCAACAATCCTCACAACAGTAAAGTAGCATGTCTGAACTACAAATTCTTCAGGATTTATAAGCATCCCTGGAACACTGACACTAACTTATATCTGTCACTTAGAATGACGATATCAATATCTTAAGGTAATTGCACATCTGTACTGACAGTGAGATGAAAGTAAGATGGCATTTAAAGAAACAGAAAGGAAAACAGGACATGCTCATTTTCTACACTGACAAGGAAACACATATGTGAAGAGTTACGTCACTTAAAATCACAAGAAAGCTGTCCATGTTTTAAGAACTAGAGATCGCATAAGCAGAACGGGTATAGACAAACTAAAATGATCTCAGTGGCCATTAGACATCCTAGACAATATCCGAGACATTATACTTAACTTCCGATTCATCGATAGAATTAAGAAGAAAGATGAATAGCTGGACATGAAGAGAGAAGAAAGAACAAGAATGCAGACAAAGGGGCAAGAAGTAGAATAATCATGACGGCATGAATTAAATCAACAGCGATACTATAGATATATAATTTTAAATCTACGCGTAAGATAACAGGAATTTCATATTTTACCAGTTCATCCATAAAATTATAGAGTGTTTACGGATGTAAGGAGTCTTCACCAAATCAACCCAGCTGGTTTTCATCTTCTCGTCCCCCTATAATAAAAGGTCAATACGTGGTGGGGTAGAATAATACAAGCACGTTTTAAGGTATGCGACGGAATAACAAGACACCTTACCTGCCTTCTTTAAAATTGTCTTATTTTTCAAAGTTTAACCGTTGGTTTTTGTGCCTTTTATCCTGTGTATTCATTAGGGCCCTGCGCGGGGCGGGTTTTGACCCGCAGCCCGCGAAGAATCTTTGCGGGGCGGGAAAACGGGCAACATCTAAGAAAGTGCGGGGCGGGGCGGGCTGAAATGAAGTCTGTGCGGAGCGGGGTGGGCTGCGGGTTGATTATCTGGCTGTTCAGAAAAACATGAATATAAAATTATACTTAAAAAAAACTATCATATGAAGAAATTGGTATTTTTGTATAAAATGTTTTCAGGTGTCGTAAAAATAGTAATATGAAAAGATAATTAAAAAAAAAATAAATTTATTCCTGTTAACCCCTCGCACTTACTAACAGTTTTAAGAACACTATGCAAATGTGACTTTTCAAGGTATAACGTCAATTTGTTATACAAAATAGTTGATGCATCCTTAACCTGAAATCTAAACTTAAAACAATTGTCCTTGCAATGGGAGCTGGTCATAACTTTGTATGAAGTTACCTTGCCTGATGTTTTATATGGAATGTAACCCTGTATATGTGTCATGTCTCACATATTACATAATATGGCTGGGAGTGAATCAAGGGCTTGATAACCTTTGATCTTGTAATAGACAGTGTGTGGCTACAGCTGGCTCTGTAGGTGACTCAATAGACCTGGAACTGCACAAAGCCTAAGTGGACTCCTTATCTAATTGTAACTCCATGTGCTGTCTTATTGTAACTGACATTGACCACTGGCTGATCAAATCCCAGTTTGGTCACAGCATAATGTGTTGATGATTGCTATAAGAAACAAGGCTCTGACCATGTCTAGATCTCAATGAACATCCTGAACCTAAATCAACATCGGTAAGATTACCCCTTTACTCCCTTGACGTCTCAGTTTCAACTAATTAGCAGATAATCACTGAAAAAAAATTAACCAGCAAAACATCTCAGTAGTTTGATGGCTTGTGATAAGCCAATTCTATTCTTAAGGGTAACTTTGGGTACACATACTTTGAAGAAGTCCATTTTTTTCTTTACTTTTTTATAAAATTAAGTAGAAACAGACACAATAAATCAAAGCTTTGTTTATTTCCCCTGTAAAATTTGAAAACATATTTCAGGTGTGTTAAATTATTATGTATATATTAAATCCATTTAACCAATCAAACATGTCTTTAAAAATATTTCATGAATTATGGTTTGAATTATTGCAAAAACGTATTCAAATTAATTTTTCACTCCAATCATCAAACATTTCATATATATTAATAATAAGCGTGTCTTATATATGTGCTGTAAAATATCTTCATATGTAAACCTTTGGATCCGAAAACTATTTTTCATTATTTTGCGGGCAAGACTGCTGGCCTAAAACTAGAAAAATGCGGGGCGGGTCGGGTGCGGGCTGAAAGAAAATTTTGCGGGGCGGGTGCGGGCTGAAAGAATCATAGTAATTGAGGGGCGAGGCGGGCTGAATTTATTTCTTTGATTGCGGGGCGGGCTACGGGCTGACAGGGCATGATGTGGGGCGGGTGCAGGTTCAATTTTTCAGCCCGCGAAGGGCCCTAGTATTCATAGGTACATATTTGCAAGATATCGGTTTCCTTGGTTTTAATGAAAGACGAGTAAAGGGAAACAGCTACAAGAAATTATATTCAAGAGGGTAAAACCCACTTCCTTCGAGTATACATTTATAAACGAAAATTGATATCATCAGGGTTATATTTGCTTAATAAAATGCTATATGTACAATTTACCGTAAACCATTTGATAATTACTCTTTATATTCCCAACTGAGATTACAGGACAAATGACAAAGAGAATAAGACCCAGTAACCTTTTCCACTGTGACATTGAGATTCTCTATAATTTTCTTCCTGTTGACTTTGGCCATTAGTCTGACCCGCCTATCAGCCTCTTCCTGTCGGCCTTTGGCCACCAACCAGGGAACTGTCTCCGGGATAAATCTGAAAATGATGACGAATACAATTTACAAAGAGATTTTTACAGTTTGTAATGAACATAAAACAAATTTACTTGAGATATATTGAATCAGCTGATGACTTTCCAATGACCTCAAGAAAGAGGTTTTCACTATTATACAGATTCAGATTAAAATCGTGTATGAGGTGACTTCTGATAAAAAATAGAAACACACATACTGACAATGAGGACTAAAGGGGGAAATTACCAGTTACACAGTAACCACTAGAAATTGATAGATCTTGGTAAATACACACTTGATATATTATAAAAAGTACACAGGTAAACGTCCACTGTTAACGATCAGAAAACTTACAAAGCTGCGACTAGGCAGAGCACTGTAGGGGCTGCAACAGCAATCATGAAGGTGAACCGCGTCCGGAGAAGAGCAGCCACACCCGCCAATGCCGCGTAGCAAACAGACGAGTTTAGCATGAACACTGTGCCCATGCAGGGACGATAGCGGAATCCAACCAGCTCTAAACCTTCACCACATATAAACAAGACATATTTATTGAAAATATACCACGTGCATCATCAAAAGGTTTATGATTTGTAACACCATTTTATGGACCATCTCGACCAAACCGTTGCAAGGTGGCATTCATATCACTCGAAAATGCCACAAGAAATTATCACTAATCTCACATTTTAGTCACAACTATGAACATTTACCCTGACCTGAAACTCAGTTCTTTGGGTCAGGTGAAACGGACCCAAAAGCCGATCATTGCAGCATGCTACGTCTGGAACGTGAATTGCTCGGGTGAAATAAATTTTTCTTTAAAGGAGGAAATTTATACCAATGTATTTTGAGGTTTTCCAGCCGATATTACAGGAAAAGAATACTCGAGGTCTGTTAGTATTTCAAGGTGTATGCCGTAAAAAAAGCCCTTTTTAACTCATTAATTTAAATTGAATATACAGAGCTGGGAAGTGCAGGAAAGGGCAAATTGATATCGTTTGTATTTGTTATTCGGTGCAATTTCGCTATAAGGGATTTTTTAAACAATATCAGCGTATTTTCCATGTTCTCAGTTTTTTATACATGAACGAATATTTTATTATGTTTTCGTTTCTGTGTGTAAGGCTGTGTTAATGTCTTAACTAACTGAATACCCTTGAGTCATATTTGCACATATGAAATTAGTGCAGGGAATAGCTGATGAAACGTTCGAAGTTATTAATATGCGGTTGAAGGATTAATTTGTAGTCTTTTGGAGTTAGTGAAGGAAGCCACTCCTAGACCCAGTTGTGGCTCTGTTGTAAGTTTACAACCATTTGTTCATCCATCGGGGTACAAAATATGAATGCCGAAAGACACTCACTCACTTATAGTGTAGGCTGTGGCCATCATTCCATTCACACAACCCGACAACAGTAACCGGATCACAAGGAATGCTGGGTAATTATTGATGAAGGGCAAGGTCAAACCAAATGCGACGGTTCCCGCGATGGTGGTAATCAGCACTTTCCTGCGACCAAATCTAGAGGAAACGTGAAATTCAATTTAATTTTAGTAACAATTAAGTGATCTATAGGTCATGATGCCAAGCTGACTTGTGACACAGAGAATGGCTTTCAATCAAGGTTGTCGTCGTTCTAGCATTTTTGTAATTGTCATGGCAACATTTATGAAGAACTGATTATATGGATTTTCTTCATATTTTGCCAGGTAACAGAATCGTGGGGATTATTCCTTTTTTCAATTTGTGATTAAATGTAAATGATCTGCTTGTGAGCTCCTGTATGACATGTAAATCCTGATTTTAAGTCTGAAAAAATTAATTGAAATGCGTAAACAAATAAAGAATACATAGATGGCGACACCAGTCTTGCTTAAAATGAAAAGCCATAAGATCAATAAGCTAATCAAATTCCAGGAAGATTCATACAATCATCACTAAGATATCTAAAATAAGAATTTCACAATTTGACAGCCGAATATCCAGTTTACAATTGTGCGCGCAACAGTTCTGAAGAACAGGTTGGGCCAATTTTCCTCAATTTTTTTCATGTTAACAAGGATATGCTTGCCGAAGATGCACAATGTTTCATTTTACTTGGTTGAATATAATTCTTTTTTATTTCCAGCCTAAAGATTGACCAAAATCTGATGACAAAAGCGCTCCGAAAAAGCAAAAATATTCGAAGATTGCACTATTTAGGTAACCATTGCTTAATTTAATGGATCTAAGCATATTTCACCATGATCCCTTCAGATCAAGGATTCCAGTCTTGCAAGGTGAAAGGATTAATTATCATCAATAATCTAATTGAACTGGCAAAATTTGAATATTGGTAAATCTTATTTAAATTGTGAATTTCATATACCAACGCTCAAGCAGTTACAATTTTGCCATTTTGTCCGCGACACATCTGCACAATACGCTAGGCCGATTTTCTCATATTTTGCATGGCGACAAGGATATATGTGAGGATGATGCACGCTTTGCTGATTTTTGGTTGAACCCAACACTTTTCATTTGCAGCCTGAAAACCAACACAAGTCTGATTTTCTTAATGCGCATATATACAAAAATGTGCGAAGATAGCAAAATATAAATGTCACAATGACCTCATTTCCGTTTCACTTGATACAAAGAGGCATCAAAATACACGAAAACTTCGAACATGTAGTTGTCACCATCTTGCAGGGCTGTAATTACTTTTCATTATCAACAAGTTTGCCTAATTTCAAAATATATCATGCAGTCATTATTACTGAGACGTCTTATTTAAAGTACAGGCGTAAATCAGCTGCCATATCTGTACCTGGAAGGTCCGTAATTGCTGTGATAGAACTTATAAATTTCTATGGTGACAAAAGTATATGTTTAAATGATATATGTTATTTGTTTAAGTGCAATAAACGTAAAAAAATACTGGTTTCCATTTGTAAAATGTCAACTTAAAATTCTAAATCTGAAAAATATATGATTGGATGAGTTTAATCATAAGGTACAAGTAATTATAATATCATGACAAGAAAAATCTTATTTGTCTACAAATGAATATTTTACAAATATCTTCACTAAACGGTTTTATTTAAGCATTAAAACGTCAACTTAGTCCGTGTCCTTACACTTAACATTTATTCAAAAAAATCCAACTGTTTACATACGCACAGTCCATTCTAACAAAGGGCTAATATTAATTTTGGATCAGCATAAAATTGTTCATGTTTCTTTTTTTAAATTATAAAACACTTTGCAACCCGTTGGGTATGATGGACCTTTAACCTTAAAATATGAGACTCCCTGGACGCTCCTATATCAAGTAACAGCCTAGTTTACGTCATGATTTTCAGAAGTATTCTGGTTGCAATATCCGGTAAGTCAATGGTATTAAAGGTGCCCGATCAACCATTTTTTGAAAAAGAAAATTTGTGATAGCTGGCACTCTTTGTGCATATATTAATGATCTAAGGGTATTTTGGATGTGAAAAGTTCTTATTAGGCCTTCGTGAAGGCTGTGTGAACTTGCTTATCAACATGTTTGTAAACACAGCAATGTTGACAAACGGGATAAACTTCTAACCTAAGGAGGAAGTTGCATTTATGGGGAGGTAGCAAGATCATATGTAGCAAAACACCATTTGCAAAGCTTTGGCTTATCTGACTTGCTGCCAGATGCCCTTGTTGAAATTGTTTTGATTATTTTTGCTGGACCACACATATTAAAAACATGTGAATATATAAGCAGAACAAACAGCCTGTGTGTGGTGATATCAACGTTTTCTTGTCTATTTTTATTAAAGCTCCATGGGATTACCTTTATAAAGATCAGATAGGTGATTTGGCCTTTCAATGTCTATGCAAGTCACAGTCCCTTTACTGCGTTAAATAGGCTGTGATAATAACATTTATTATGAAATCAATTGTTTTACTTAAATCTTCTGCTGGTCAGCTGTCGTGTTCTGAGTTGTTGCCCGGATATTTGTTTCTGATTCTTTCACTCTTTTGTAACTTTTCATAGCGCATTCCAGCAACAATTTATATAAAAACTGTGCGTATATCATCGAAGAATATAATTATTTATTTAACTCTCACCTAGTCACCAGGGATTCTATGAGATATGCATGCGCATGCGCAGACGTCATCTTGCGTTCGCTTGTCGCTTAAACAAGACGTCTTTTATACAGCAGCAATAATTATTTGGTTTCATTGGAGTATCGTCAAGTGCATGTTACTTTGGTGAATACAAAACGGAACTCTTAAGTTGTGACAATCCGCCTGAACTTGCTGAAGTGTCAGATATGACCAGCACGGCAGGGAAGGCCGCGGAAATGGTCGGCAGTATGCTGGCTGAGATGAGGAGACACGGAGCCCCACACTCCAGCTCCTCCAAGAAGGAACAGTCAAATGAGAGCGTGCATCATGGCCGGGGGCCGCACGACTCTCATCCAGGGTCTGGGAATGACCAGCCTGGAAATACTGGGGAAGCGTCTAGAACGACGCAGCTGAGCCACGCAGGAGTGGATTCAGACAAAAAAGTCGATCGCCCGGGAGCCCACGAGGGTGAACAAAATGGCGACAAACCCCAGGAATTTAGGTCACCTAGCCCCCTCAGGCAGGCTGCTCGCTTACGGGAGCCAGAGAGCTTCTCCAGCCATGGGGTCAGCACGGGGGCACGGACCGCACAGTCATCTGACCGTGAGTCATGTGACCACGGAACATGTGAACACGAAGAGTCACGTGACCGGAGCGAGATCTCTGTGGTAAACAAACATGGCGGCGCACATGTGGGCCATGACAAACGACCAACGGAACTCAAGACCAAGTCCGATGTTGACGGTGAGAGATCGGAGGTTCGACAGGAGATAAGAGCTGTCGAAAAGAAGCTGTCGACAGTGACCGCTCTATTAACAGACCTAGCTTCTGTGGTAAAGGACCTGAAAGATTGTCGCCGCCGCACACAGGATGTTTGTTATGATGTGCCTGAGGCAGATGAGATGCATGAACAACACGATGTTGCTGATGCTGGCTCATTTAAGATTAAAAGGATTTATATCTAGTGCTTACCTTGATGATCTGTATATACAGGCTGACACTTTTACAATTTGTCAACATAATGTAATGGAGACTGCCAAATTGCTTACTGATTTAGGTTTTAAAATCAACTCGGAGAAATCACAGATGGTACCCAAACAAACTTTAGAGCATTTGGGGTTTGTATTAAATTCCACAAACAGTTCTGTGGGCATTACAAATGGAAAACAAAAGAATCTCACAGATATGCTTGATAAAACAATCAAAGATTCTAAATGTTCTGTCAGACAAGGTGCAAAAATTATTGGTTCATTGGTAGCTGCATTACCTGGCATTCATATGGGCCAACTGCATTACAGATCGTTGGAGATTGATAAAATTAGAGCCTTAAAACATCATAAAGGTAACTTTGAAGGTTATATGGAATTTAAAAATGAAGCACGGTCAGACATGAAATGGTGGAAAGGGAATTTGCATATTCCTAAAACTATTGTTACATCCAATTTTGATTGTATTATACAGACTGATGCATCAAAGTCAGGATGGGGTGCAGTTTTAGGGAAGCTCACAGCAGGTGGCAGATGGAATGTAATAGAGCAAAGAGAGCATATCAATGTTTTAGAACTGAAAGCAGCAGAATTAGGGCTGTTGGCTTTTCAGGAACATTTAAAACATAAACATGTTAAGATTCTCTTAGACAACAGTACAGCTGTTGCCTATTTACAGAATATGGGGGGAACACATTCTATCAGGTGTAACAAAGTAACGATTTCAATCTGGAATTGGGCAAACAATAACAATGTATGGCAAAGTGCAGCACACATACCAGGTGTTGACAATGGGCTAGCAGACAAAGAAAGTAGGAAGTTCAATGACGCAACTGAATGGTCTCTAGATATGGAAGTCTTTAAATGTTTGTGTAGTTTTTATGGCAGCCCAAAAAATGATTTGTTTGCATCTAGATTAAATAAGAAACTAGACAGTTTTGTATCATGGAAACCAGACCCAGGGGCAATGGTAGTAGATGCTTTCCAGCTATCGTGGGAGAAGGAGCTAAACTATATTTTCCTCCTTTTTCTCTTCTAAACAGGGTGCTACAAAAAGTTCATCAGGACAAGGCCGAGGTGATCTTGATTGCCTCACTGTGGCCCACACAGAGCTGGTTTCCTGTCCTTCTGCAGTTATTGAGCAGCCAGCCAATACTGTTACCACCTACAGGAAAAATTCTGAGTCTTCCGCACTTAAACCAAAGCCAACAGCCTCATCCATTGGCCCAAAAAATGAAGCTGATGGCATGCAGATTGTCGGGACAATACTGCAACAGAAGGGATTTTCAGATAAAACTAGAGAAATCATTATGTCTTCATGGAGGGACAGTACCAAAAAGCAGTATCGTACTTACATCAAATTCCTTCACTTCTGTCATGAACAAAATATTGATCCCCTTCAGCCAAATTTATCTCAAGTCCTAAATTTTTTGTCAGTTCTTTATGAATCGGGGTGCAAGTATAGCGCTATCTGCACTGCTAGATCAGCTCTCAGTACATTTATACAATTAGATAATAATACACTTGGTAATAATAGCATTGTTAAGAGGTTTATTAAAGGAATCTATCATAGAGTGCCAGTGTTTCCTAGATATCAAGCTACCTGGGACCCCTCCATTGTTCTTAAATTTTTGAAACAAATGGCACCATTAAAAGATTTATCATTGAAAAACCTTACTTTTAAATTGGTTATGTTGGTGGCGCTGGTTACAGGGCAAAGAGGACAAACCCTGCAGCTCCTAGACTTGGAGGATATGTCACGGGTGGATAATGGTGTGTTATTTGCTATTAACAAACTTGTTAAACAGTCTAGACCGGCAAAACCACAACCATGTGTTAAATTGATTTTCTATCCACATGATCAGAATCTGTGTGTTCTATCAGTATTGGCAGAATATTTGACTAGGACCAGGAACCTTAGATCTAATACATGTACAAATTATTTATCAGTTATAACAAACCTTTTGCCCCTGTGAGAAAGGCAACTATTGCTAGATGGATTAAAGTAGTTATGCACAAAGCAGGTGTAGATGTTAGTATTTTTAAAGCTCACAGTACAAGATCTGCATCAACTAGTAAAGCTTTTGCTTGTAATGTTTCTCTGGATACTATATTAAAAACAGCAGGATGGTCAAATACCAATACGTTTGCTAAGTTTTATAGAAGGGAAACTGTAAATACAGGTATGAATGATTTTGCTGAAGCTGTGCTTCACAATGTTCATTAACTTGTTTTAGTAATGGTATATATGTAATTGATAAAATCATTCACTTGAGTGTTGCAAGTTCGGTAAGATATAATAAAGAGTTCTTCTACTGAAGGCTGTTTCTTCGTGTTCTTGACAACTTTAAAATCTCATAGAATCCCTGGTGACTAGGTGAGAGTTAAATTTTGAAATTAAACGAGACTTACCTGTAAGTTGAAGTTTGATTGTAAGTTAACTCTCACCTGAGTCACCTAGGGATTATATGCCCACCCCGTTTTAGTAACCCACCCTTGTTATGGCTTGGTTTGCCAAGAACACTCATCTTTAAAAAATGACGTCTGCGCATGCGCATGCATATCTCATATAATCACTAGGTGACTCAGGTGAGAGTTAAATTACAATCAAACTTCAACTTACAGGTAAGTCTGGTTTAATTTCAAAATTGTTAAAGTTATTCGTTAAAGCCAAAGGCATCGGGCATATATCAATGACGCTCTTACTTGTCACTGGCGTAACCGGTAACTGGAGCGCCGGTCATCCAGCCGATTACAAACACGGTCGCTATCATTGCCTTCATCCAGGCCCGATCACATACCAGATTGAACTAGAAATAAAACGAGACTGGTGCAAAACGGTATTGTTGCCCTGCTTCGCTCATATATTCTGCTATGTGAATAAAAATACTTGTAATAGACGAAAAAACACCAACCAATCTAAAAATAACAATTTTCAATATATTCTTCTACTGAACCATCGGCATTACACAAGACTTTCAGTTGCATCATCAATTTTCATTTTAAGTCTTATATTTAAGTCTCATATATATCTACAAATCAGTACGATTGCCTCAGGCTTGCCTTACTGAAAACCGCAGTTCTTAGTAACTCTCTAACTCTTGATGATCTTGATAAAATATCATTTTTATCAAATGCTAATTGTATATAACACTGGTAATTTAGATTCGGTATATATGAAAATCCTTCATTTTACTCTGGAGGATACTCAGAATTGTAGTGTAATTTTCCTCATTAATGTCCACATTTATTTTCACAGTAATGGTCACAATAACCCCTACCTGGGTGACGAGTGAGTCATAAACATGTAGGTTCCTGTCATACTCCCAACTTTTACAAGAACACTTGTATTCATCGCGAAACTCCGTACCATTCCGTACATCCATAATAACGTCAGCGATGTCAGCCGCCGACAGGTTTGGCGAGGTGGACCACCGGTAGATGGAGCACTTGCTGAACACCCTCTGTCCGTCTTCTATCGTACTTGGCAGGGCGAAGGTCTTCCATTCCGTCTCGGTCAGGTTGACCAGGTCGGTACGTCGGTCAAAGGCGCACCAGTGAGGAGGGCTGGCGGCGTAGAATACGTAGCCCATGTTGTGAATGGCTGCAGGGAAACGGACGATCTGCAGGATACTTAACACCATCAACTGGTAACGTCCAAATCCCCCGATGTACTTCTCTAGTATCTGATGGTAGTCCATGTTTTCTCCTAGAGTAACAACATATAAAAAAGTCTGAACGTGAATTCATATGTAGTGCATGAAAAGGTAACTTTTTTTTCTGAGACGCTTCAGTTTATCTTTTTAAATGTTGTACTGAAATAGACACGAGATCGAAGTCAAAAAGAGCGAATATGGATGGATCCGTAACCAGATCCGCATATTAATTGAATGGATCCATCCCTAAGTCAAATATTTTCTTCCTTCGCCCAAGGTCCATTCTACTCTTCTAGGAAAAATCATTGGAAATCATATCAAAGATACGGCTTGGACACACACACATATAAAATGTCAATCACATGTAAGACACGAGAAAAAAAACTAGGTTGGATAACCACCTTCAAATTATGCTTCTTAACTAAGTGTTATGTACAACTGCAGCATTTCATTCTGGTTTCGGACTACGTGACAGGGGCTTACACGCGATAATTCTGGCGTCAACCAGGGTCGGTGTATCACTCCTGCGCATTGAGCAATATTGGTCAAACCAAATCTTCAGAAATGTTATTCTGTTCTTGTACATCCCATATAGGCCAGTCATAATTGGATTCAGTCTAGACATGTATGTGATCCAACACTTAAGGAAGATCCTTGCGGACCTTCTTGTCGGATGGTCAACGGTCAAAATAAGATCTGAGGTTAAAATTTCTTTAGAGAAAAATTCAGTTTGGCTTGCAGATGAGAATATTACTCTGGTAAATATTAAGGTATAATATCATGCTAGTCAGCTGAACGCCATGACCCAAAGGTATCTTGATTTATAGTACAGTCATGTAAACAGAATTGTGTAAATGCGTAAATTTTCTAAACGAACTGTAAAATTTAGTATTTTGTCCACTGGTTATTGAATATTCATCCGTTTATTTTACCATGTTATTCACCTGTTTGTATTATAGTTTTTGACATTCCAAAAACTAAACTGTAATATTCACTTTTCTGACACTAAACCGTCTGGCAAAAATTATTGATACTCTTATTAATTAAAAACTGTCAGGTCCGAAATAGCTCATATAAAATAAGAACCAAAAAATAACAAAAGCACCCACATTTACCTCTGATAAATAAAGGTGAATTAGTCTGCACCATAGTATTATAATTGAGGTAAACCTTCATGACTCTTCGTTGCTCACATGATAATTTGTAAACAGTGGTGTATACGTCTTTAATGTTGCTGGAGCACAATACTGAACACTGATTACAGGAAGCGGCAGAACGGTGGAGCAGAGCCTAACAAGTTACCCATGGGTCATCTCAATCAGTTGAATGTGACATGTCTACAGGTAATGCAGGTATCAACTAGATAAAGCTGTATTTGCATGCAAATACATGAAGCGCTTTATTGTCACATCATTTCTGGGAATAATACCGCATACGCCTAAAACCACTTTCTGATGATATTAAGCCATTATTGAAAATGCAAATGTACTTATAATTTGCTAAGATATGGGTCAAGGTCAACCAAAAGTTGATCAGTTCGAAAAAGTCATTAGTCGATGCCTTCCACTATATTAAAACAAAATCCAATCAAAAACCTTGGTGCTATTGCGCTAACAAACAAATGATGTCCAAAGTCTTTTGTGGATTGACCTTGAAAGCATAATTTAAGGTCATGAGCAAAATGGTAACAATTACACAAACTAATGAATAAAGCATGGTTTAAATAGTCAACTTATGATGAATAATAGAGGAGCCAATAGCATTGATAAAGGTATCCTGTCTGATAAAGTTGTATGGCTAAATTAGTTCAGAATGACCTAATTTCAGAAAACTATGTGGAATCAGAATGCTGTAATACTGATACCCAATAATATTTTACAATTTGCCTGAGACATGCCTTAAGCCACTTTTACATGACAGTGTGTCAATGGAAATGCACACGTGCTTATTGTCACAAGAGAACTGTGACTTTATTTATTAAGGAATAATGAGTATGACCAGGTATTTTTTATATTTTTAAGTTTTATTAACTCTTAAATTTCATATCGTGCTTAGCCATTAGCCGTGAGAAACTAAGTTAAGAAGAACACGTGGTTTAGTTAATGTAAATATCAAAGCAGTTATATACGCCACCTGCATCCTTTAATGTTACATTTTTTTAGCGTAGACTCCTTAGAACCGATCTTGTATGACAGTCTCCATGGGAACTGTGTCTGATAGGCAAGTCTCCTAAAATTTAGAATTATAGTACAACACTCGCCACCAGAGGTATCCAGGATTTGATTCATACAGTTTTTTTTATAGTCAAGAAAAAAATGATCATATCTACACAATTTTCAATCAGAATCTTTGAGTGAAAAATGTACACACCATAGTGGAAAGCTGTTAACTATATACAGGGTTTCTGCACTTTAAGCCACAAGGAATTCCAGGAACGTCAAGAACTTATCAACAATTTTTTTCAAGGACTTATGTTACGTATAAAATTTTGTTTCAAATTAAACGATAACTTAATGGTTAATACCATACAGTTTACATTCTGATATTGACAACGGACATCGTGGATGAAAGTGCTGATTGGCCGAGAAGTCAAGAGGGAGTTATGACGTCAGGAGTCTCATATAAGGCGTGAATCCCAGCTTTCTTGCGAAGAGCCAGACCGCTTCGTGAGTGTAGCGTCACCTGAGCGTGCTTCAGCAGTCCAACCGGCTGGTCTACTATCTTCTGTGTGTCAAGATGGGTGATCGCTTCTGTTGTTATTGACAGTCTACGTCTGAGGGAGGCCACCTTGTTGATACTCGATCTGTAAAGTACTTCAGAGACAGTGATGTTGTTTGCCGAAGGACAGGCGTTCTTGTGATGATGGAACAGTGACAAGAACAGGTAAGGGGAACGCGAAACTGTGAAGGCGTGAATTTCCCTGGAGTGCTATTGTTTGGTATCCGGTAACTGGAGGGCTACAGTAGACTGAAGCTGGGAATGCTATTGATTCAGGGTTCCACAGGAACATTCGGTGTGTGGCACGTGAATTGTGATTTAAGGAAGATTAACAGTTATACCGCAGTATGAACCACATTTGTGTTGTAGCCACCTGTATTACCTTGGGATTGGACTATGCACAGTGTACACTTGTCGTGGTCACGAGTTGACATTCCTGCACAAGTTACATCCATACAACGTCGTGGACGAGTGAACAAGTAATGTATCTACAGGCGCCCGCTGAAATTAGGAGCGTAATTACCGAACACAAGTGTTATCTGATGCACATGATACACAAAAATGTTCAGATGTGGCTTTAATGAATATCATAAAACACACTACATGAGTGTTTACTTCGAAACTCCCTTGAATCCTCCATCATTGTACACATAAACCCGTGTATGGGGAGTTAGCTTATAAGTGACATGATAATACGCTAGACATGTCTGGTATTCTAGGTAATTATCATATATACTGCGTTATATGAAAATGTTATTGAGCCACCGGCACCAAAATGTCATATACCATTTGGTCTTTCCATCTCAGTTAATTATCAAGTCTGACCGGTTCAGAATTTATTTGTTTTCCTTTCTTTATGCGCCACCCTGGTTTTTGGTCGCGCTGCAGATACTTTCCCTTATGTAGCGTACATGACTAAGTCGGGGCATATCTCAGTCATGGTACAGGACAAAGTGTGCACATGGATTACGCCAGAGTCAACCAGAACTTCTAGAGGTCACGTGAGAGCGGGTGGTCATATGGCCTTGAACATTTGGAACTGTTTCTGTGTTAGGAGGATGAGTGTTCTGAGGATTATATGACTTTGTGAACTATCGTGATTACTGCTTTACTTGTGCACCCTGCAGAGACCTGTAAGTAACCCATTTATTTGTTATTATATTTTTTTGTTATCTTACGACTGTCTTAAGAGTTTTTTTGGTTGTGTTAATGTCTGGTCTGCGTGTTATTTTGACTCACTGAAAAGAACCTGGAAGTTCACATCCACAGTGGTCAGACCAAGCGGTGGCTCTGTTGTAGACACAGATCCACAGGTCGCTGCCTTCATTTATCTAGCGGACAGGAGCGCATGCAGGTGAAGACGAGGTACCCACTTTAAGGACATTTAGCCTGAGGTAAATTTAGCCCCGGGTGATTGTTTAAGGCTAGATGTGTGCACTGCACGTGTAACATCATCACTGCCAGCTTACTGACGCACCCAGCTGAAATGTGATACATGCGCCTGGCCAACTGAACCAGTCCAGTGTGTTACGTTGGTAACAACGCTGCCTGTAGCCAGTGTTTGAGTGTATCCAGTGGTCCAATTACAAGAGATGATTAATCGTATTCATGATAATTGGATGTGATTAAATTGATTATTTTCCCATTTAAATATTTACGGTTTATGTTTCTTAAAACACTTATCGTTCATGTTTGACACTGATTAAAATCATCATTAAGAGTGAAGTATCCAGCTGCTGTGATTCCTGACAGCCATCAAATCATACTTAGTAGAAGTATCTATTATAGAAGCTAGGTGGACTGTTTTGTGAAAATCTTGAGATGTAATAAGAGAGTAAAAATAAATTAGCATTATAAATTATATTTCAATAATATTAAGTATGGTCATCATAACATTATTAATGACCATGGTGAAGTTCTCCCTATAATAGCTCGTAGATATACTTACTTGTGTAACTGTTACTGCAAAAATGCGAAGCAGTTATTGTAAGCCAGGTAATATTTACCTGCAAGTTACCCCCCGAGCCAATCACCTCATTAGTATAAGCAAAGACTTTAAACCTAGTCATGATTAATTATCCATACATAACCATAAACAGATACCTTTGAACAACATCTTGACCACACAAACTTATATATGTTCAGTAGCTTACATGATTTAAATACATAAAACAATGTATCATACCTTATAGTACCGTTAGCGGTTAAATTTAACATTTTAATGGGGAAAAAACAGACGCGGCCCTAAGTTTTCCATGTACACGCATCTATACTGAAATATTAAACAAAACTCAAAACAAGGGAACATTTCTGTAAAGATAATATGCCCAGCGCCACCAGATGAACTAGCTGAACTATTGGCTGACAGCATTTCACACATTATATATATAATACCTCAGGCTTTTTGGGTTATGTTATGCTTTATCAAGCCCCCTATAGTACTTAGCTTCTATGAGGCCACAGGTAATGATGCTGGTGCTCTATCCTGGGCCATGTAATGTACCGTATTTCCTTGATCAGACGCCCGGGCGTTAATTTAATTTAATTTTTTTCACGACCTGCTTTGACCCGGCTTTCTAACTAGGCCGGCTTCTATTTAAGGCCAGGCTTGTCGAACAGAACTAAAAAAGTAAACGTCGTAACAATAAACCAACCGGTCACTATTTTGGGACTCTATTGAAATCATAGCCGGTACACGGATTGGGTTTACGAAATATCCGTAGATGCTATGGGGATAAGGCGCGATCTCCACAATCCCGCACCATATAAGACCTTACGGGGAATCACAGTAAGAGATTTTCTAGATGGCCACAAGAATCTGACTGCGAGGGCCTCTTGAATCCAGGTACCTTGGTGTTTCATATGGCTGTTCCATTTATTTTATACCACGTGCAATTTGTAACACTGTTTCCCTCTGAACGCGGGGTGGCTCTTCCATCACCTGTGCACCACGAACATTTTGTAACACTAAATTTATTTTTTAAAATAGGGGTTTAGTACTTATAACGGCACAGCATAATTCCCTTTTATGACACTTTCCTCCCGTCTTTTAACCGATTCAGCTGGACACGGCGTACTCAAGCGTTTCCGTTCTTCTATATATTGAAAACGGGGCCGGGTAGCTCTTCCATAAACTGTGCACCGTGTGTAACTGGTAATACTTGTACCATTCAAATACGGGAAGTGCGTATAACGACACTGGGCAATTCATTATCATGACACATTCCTTCTGCATTTTAACTGATTCAGCTTGACACAGCGTATTCAAGCGTATTCGGCTAAGTATATACTGGTATGTGACATTTTCTGCCGGGAATATTCAGCTGAATGTATAGTTGTCGTCAAGAACAAATACAATACATAACTTTTAAGATTACCTAATAAGCGTGGTTTTGGTAACTTTTGAGACGCGCTTCATAATGTAAGCAAGGAGCGTAATTTGGATTGACAGTATCTTCAGATTGTACCGCTTGACGCCGTCACTTTTTTGGCTTCATACTACACAAGAATTATGTGCCGTTTTTAAAGTTGTACCGCTTGTGTCAAGCGATATTAGATTAAGCTAGCTAGAAGGCAGTGATAGTGTTAGCCTGGCGTATTTCAGAAGGGTTTACAAGAATCGGTGACCGGCTTTAATCATAATTGACGGATCAGAAATGTTTGATGTTTCTTATAGAAACAAGCATGCACTTAAGAAAAGAAAGATTTGAAGAGGAGTTTAACAAATTATTAAACAAACACAAACCGAAATTCATACAAAAACTAGATGTGTCGGAACGACACGAATGCCCCCACATGGGGCAAATTAGAAACAGTTCAGGAGGTGTTGTATGATGGTCAACAGTAGGTCAACAAGGGCAAAATGCAAACTCGATCTGTAACGGGTCATTATCAAGCAACACACCAAAAAGCAGGCCAGTATCTGCAGGCATTGAGAAAAAAAATCCATACATGTGCATTTTTCATAAAAATTTCTGTCTTTCATGAAATTTTCTATGTTCAGGATATGTGATATCGTCAAAAATAGGTTAACTGGGACGAAACGCGAACTCCATCTGTAAGTGGTCATTATGCGGCCACAGACCAAACATTAGGCCAGTATCTGTAAGCATTGCATTGCGAAACTAGAATATTAGCAAAAGCTGATAATCAGTTAAAAATTTAAATTGGAGATGTATGTACCATGTTTCATAACAATCCACCAAATGCTTCCTGATAAATAAGCTCCTAAGTTTTTTTCTATACTAAGCTCTGTGACCTTAAAGAGTAGGTTAAGACCACCCATCTTTGAACGTGACCAAGATTTTGTAAATATAACGCAATAGCACTGAAGTAATGAAGTTTCTGTGTTGAATGCCTTTGGAGATGTCCTGCACAAAAGGCAAAAATTGAAAAATCCGAAAAAAAATTTCATTAAAAAATCAGAAATAGCAGGTGGCGCCACCAAAACTGTGCAGCACACACAGACCATCAGTTCCAATGATCATAGTAAGTTTTGTGAAAATCCACACAATGGTTCCTGAAATATAAGCTTCTGAGTGTTTTTCTATAATCAGCTCAAAAATGTGAAAAAAAGGGTCAAGGTCACCCATCTTCGAACTTGACCAAGATTTTATCAATATACATCTTCACTGATGAAATAAAATTCCAACGGTGAATCCTGCTTACAAGGTAAAAATTAACAGACGCGGAACGGACGGACGGACACTGGACAGACAGATGGACGGACGGATAGATGGATAGCTTAGGTGATGACAATAGCCCATCAGCCTATGAGCTCAGGGCTAAAAACGGCTGTACATGTACATTTGTCATGAAAATTTATATTTTTCATGAAATTTTCTATGTTGAGGAGCCGTAAAACGGTCAAAAGTAAGTCAACCGGGACGAAACGCAAACTCGATCTGTAACTGATCATTGTCTGCCCACACACCAAAAATCAGGCCAGTATGTGCAGGCATTGCGAAAAAAAGTCCGTACATGTGTATTTGTCATGAAAATTTCTACTTTTCATGAAATTTTCTAAGTTTCGGAGCCGTAAAACGGTCAAAAATAGGTCAACCGGGACGGAACATGAACTCGATCTGTAACTGGTCCTTATCTGCCCACACACCAAAAATCAGGCCAATATCTGCAGGCATTGCGAAAAAAAGTCCGTACAACTGTTTGATTTCGGAATGACGGAAGGACGGAAGGACGGACATGGGTAAAACTGTATGCCCCGGCAACTTTGTGGCGGGGGTATAAAAAGAAAGATTTGAAGAGAAGTTTAACAAATTATTAACACAAACCGAAATTCATACCAAAAATCTCCGTTTTTTTACACTGTTTTGCCCCGGCGGCTAAATAAGACAGGCGACTATTGAAGGCCAGGCGTCTGATCAAGGAAATACGGCAATATGTGAGACTAGTCACAAGTATAAGATTATGGTACTGAACAGTCTTAACATATAACATTATGGCCAGGTACATTTGTACAACATAATGTCCAGTGGGGACTGCAAACACGAATCTGTCTAAAAATTAAGATAATTAAGATTTCACCTGCTCGAGATCAACACTTTCATATACAGTACTCTCTCTCTCAAGAAAATGGAATTATCGAAGGAAGATGAGCAGACATGACATTATATTATATTCTGGTAAAGATGATCACTGTTACAACAACCCAATTTTTTGCTCGCATAAATCCATATTTTAATCATGTAGTCCGCATTGCCCCGCATTTGCTAGCTTTAAGCCCCCCCCCCCCCCCCCCCGCATGCAGTTGATATTCCTTCATCAATATTTGATATTTCTTCAAAGTTATCGTAATCTAAATCGATTACATATATTGTTACAGGGTGAAAAAAAGCGGTCCGAACAGTCTCGCTAGTGAAGCTTGTGCGCCACAGACATGGGTTCGAATCCCGGATCGGCCCAGTATTTTCCCCTTAAAAAATTGTCTTTGTAACAAAATGGGGGCTTGTCCAACGTGACGGTAAACTTTGTGGCTCAGGGAATAAGCTCACCAAGTGTGACTCCTGGGATAATTAGTCTTTTTCTGATAGCAGGACGCTCTTAAGAGGGGGTATGTTACGGGGTGACATAAAAGCGGACCAAACTGTCTCGCTAGTGAAGCTTGCTTTTCTTACGAAGCGGTTGGTACGTCGGACATGTGTGCCACCGACATGGGTTCCAATCCCGGATCGGCCCAGTATTTTCCCCTGAACAATTTGTCTTCCTAACAATATCAAGCAATCACCCCATGTCTGGATTTAACACACGAACGTGTAAGTTCCCAGTTCGACTGGAAGGGGGTGTACGGGGACATTGCAGCGTTTTGCAGGTCCTGTCCCATATGCAAGTCAGGAGCTGCACCTCAGCAGCGGTCTAAATGAGTACGAAGGAATCCGTACGAGAACCGAATAATCCGGATGGTAAAACTGAATCTCCTGTAGAACTAAACCTTGAGGGATCGGACGAAACCTCCTACTTGTCATAACTATCAACGGTGCGCAGCCAAAATACAAGTGATATTTAGATTAATGCCGAGCTTGGCAAGCGACAGCTGCGTGAGATACACGGTTTGTTCAATCAGTATGGGGAAGTTTCACAGATGTCTCCAAACTCACGGATGTCATAGAATGTAACATCGACTCACGTCCGATACACCCGTGAAGTAGAAACTGTATTTGTTCCGTTCGAATTGAGAGAGACCATCAGACACCATGAGTTTTGCGTCACCCAGTATTATGTTGCGTAGGCCAGACGGAAAGATTCGATTCGTGATTGATAACCGTAAGTTAACCCAGTCGGTCGTAATTGATCCAAAACCGATACCGAAGAAGAGAACGCTTCACGGACGTAGCCAACGGTCAGTATTTTACAAAGGTCGAACTAACGAAAGGCTACTGGCAGATTCCGTTGATGGAGGAATCTAGCAATAAAGGGCACTCGTAACGCCTGACAGACAATACCCATTCAGGGTTATGCCTTTCGAATTAGGAACGGCAGGATTGGTTTTTACTCGCATGATGAAGAAGTTGTTCAGCGACATGCCGAACGCGATAGGTTAGAGCGTGTGAACCTTGCTGCTAAAATAGCGAAATCTTTTGTAAGTTTTCGCAGTCTGTAATCTGTCTTCAACCTTGTAGGCACCAGATACTTGGCTACAAACCCGTCTCTCCTTAAGAAAATTCAGTGCGCAGAAAGACCAAAAAACTATGCTGAGACAGCGGTCCCGCTAACAGACCTTACACGGAAAGGACAGTCTAACAAGGTGGACTGAAAAGAAGTCCATGAGAATGAGTACAACTCCCTTAAAGCTATGCTGGCTGATCCCCCCATTCTGAAACTGCCAGATTTCAGTAAACGGTTCTACCTAAAATGGGACGCGTCGGATTTCGGAATTGGAAATATCCTAACGCAGGCCTACTACCCATATCATAAGCGCTGTTTGTTTTTGACCTCGTATCCTGAATCGCTAGACCAGAGGGGAGCACTGTATTTTGGTCCAATCAGATGAAACCCTGTGCTGACACGACCTCTATGTGTAAATGGTTTACCAGCCAAGCGAGGAATACACAGAGCCATTTATTTTTCATTTCGTTTTGAATGAGAGCCCATCGCCCCGGCAACTGTTTGAACAGGCCACAGGCTCAGAGAGAATGGCCCCATACGTGATTTGCACAGGTCCTTGGGTAGATAGGATGCCCGGCCGGTGGGCTGTTATTCAAACGAAATGTAGGCTCTTAACACAGCGCCTTACCCTTAGGCCTACTACCTATATCGTAAGCGCTGTTTGTTTTGACCTCGTATCCTGAATCGCTATGGGAGCATTGTATTTTGGTCCAATCAGATTAGACCCATAAGATTGGCCAAAATGGTCGCATGATTAATCAATAGCAAATACATATGCTGTTGGCAACATTTTTTAAGGGGTTGAAGAGGTCATTGTGTATGAGCTAAAGACCACAAACTGATTCCATTGATATTTGTTGTCCTCTTGACTGCGTGTAAACAATGACCAATATGCGACACGCAACTGATGCGACAAGCAATCTACATAATTATCAGGACGTGTTGTCACCAGAACAGTTTACCAGCCAAGCGTGAAATACACGGAGCCAATGTTGTTATTTCAGTGCGAATGTTACCAAGCGGGTTGAGCTGTGTATTGCCTATGGGGCGCTGTCAGTCTCCTCATAGCAACAATGCCATTCACAAATATAGCTCTAGGCGGAGCCAATGATGTCTGTCTAGTGTTTGTTAACTGGCATTTAGTTTGCTGCTAGTGACATCAGCAGTTTTTTTTTCATCAGACAGACCCACCACCTGGTGTCCAAGTGTATCATTAACGTTCAAACCAGGCAGCGGGAAATTCAGTAGCTTCTTTAAAAGCGCAAGATTTCATCTGCCTCGGTAGCGTACATTGTAAACCACGTGTGTTATGACCATCTATATTACGCTGGGATTGGATTATACTTCATGTACTCATGCATGGATTACGCAAGGGACAACCAGAACGTCTAGACGCCGCGTGAGAGCGAGAGGTCATATGACCTTGAACAATGCATGGGAAGGATACCCTTTATGAGGTTATTGGACGCTGTGAACTATCTTGATTGCTGCGTTATTTGTGTTGACGGCAACCCCAAGAGTTCTGTCAGTAACCCATTTATTTATTCTTTATATATTTTTGTGTTCTTACGACTGTCTTAGAGTTTTTCTTCGGGTGTGTTATTGTTTGGTTTGCCTGTTATTTTGACTGACTGTAAGATGTCCACATCCACAGTGGTGTGGACCTAAAATATTGAAAAAATATAGGTCAAGGCAAACCAAAAGAAAGTCAATTGTAGTGTCATAAGTCGATGCCTTAAACTAGTTAAAACAAGCCAATCAAAACCCTTGATGCTATCGCGCTAACAAGCAAATGATGCCCTAAGTCTACTGTGACTTGACCTTGAAAGATGTGTCAAGGTAATTAGCCAAATAGTTACTATTACGTGATCTGATGAATAATGCATGGTTTGGTCCAATTCCTATGTATAATGGAGGAGCCTATAGCATTTATATAAAACGCTGTCCGACGTTGTTTTATTGATAAATTACGACAGACTGACCTAATTTCAGACAACGATGTGGAATTAGTACGATGCATTACTGGTATACATGAATATTTGACGGTATGTCCAAGATACATCTAAAACCACTCTTTGATGACATTTAATCATTGGTGAAAATGCAAAAGTGCAAATATGAGTCGAGTTCAAACAAAAATTTATCAGTTCGAGATAGTCATTAGTCAATGCCTTCAACTTAATGAGAACATAGACATAGACATAGTTTATTCTCAAAACCCTGTAACAGGTACAAGAGATGATCGTATTCAATATTTGATAATCGTGATCAAGACATACACGGTATCAATGTATCTGAATTTTTTTTTTTTTTTATGATTTAAGGGAGACAACCCTATGTAAACTTATGATTCAGAATAATCTTTAAAAACCTGCAAATATCAATAAGATCCAACTTTCTTCTTATGGTAAACAAACGATTCATTTTTATGGATCTTCTCATTAGAAAGACGGAAAGCAGTCTCGGGTATAATGCAACCTTTCCAAACTAAAATACTTACATACAAACAAATAATGATATTCATCCCCAATAACATCCAGACTGCATAACTGGCACTGTCTTTCATCATAAATTAACCCTAGGAAACGACTTGTCCGCATTGGAAAATGGTGGTTTCAAGTTCTGAATTTACACATTAAATGACAGAATCTAGTGGGCAAAATCATAAAGTATGGTTCAAAAATAAATCTTTCTTTATGCAATGAGTATGCTATAAATATTTGTGCCTCTGAGTCAAGTTCAGGCCATCTTTATTCATACTGGCCCGGGAGTTTTAAATCGAATACACTGGTATAACCACCTAAAGTTATTAACTTGCTGGCTAGACTATATGTTAGATAACCCACCGAAACACAATACGTTTCTTATCTCACTAAATCACAGACAATCTACTTCTCCACTACAATATAAGTCAAATAGTAATCCATACATTAAATTGACATATTTTCACGTTTTTCCTGTTATAATCCGCGCCAAGAATCCAATTAGCTTGGCTTTAACCTCAACACTGAGAGGAAATCGTCCAAGTTCTCCATATACGATCAGCGAGGATGTATTCTTCGGTACTCCTAATATCATTTTTAAAAATCTCAAATAAACCTTTCCACTATGGTAAGATCTTCTGCACTCCATACCTCACATCCATATAATAACACTGGTAAAACTGTTACATCAAACAAATGCAGCTTAACATCAATAGGCAGATCCAATAAATTGGAATTTGTCATCATTCCATACATAGCTGAAGTAGCTTTGTCACAGTTGTGCTTCTTTGCTTTGTTAAACTTACCATTATAAATTAAATACAACACCTAAATATATATAATCATATACCATATCTATATTATCTGGACCAATTTAAACTGTGGTAATTTTCTAATATTTCCACTTGAAAACACCATGACTTTTGATTTGTCTGGATTAACAGTTATATCTAGATCATGACAAAAGGTATACCAAATATTAAATGCCTTTTTCAATTCCTGTTCAGTTTCAGCTAAGATCACTGTATCATCTGCATATAGAAGAACATGAATGTTTTGCATTGTAAGGATATCCCGGGCTGATAGAGATTAAGTTTGAAATTGATTTAACAGTTTTAAGCCCTTACATTTTGCGGCAAGCCTACAGTTTAAATCGCTCACATACAACGCAAACAGCAGCGGTGATAGATTATCAACTTTTCGTAGACCAACATCGCTTACGAAAAAATCAGGTCGGTATCCATCGATCAAAAAACACAGTTTTGTATTCAAATACAAAGCAATCTTTAATTTACCTTTTATACATATCTGTAACAATTTTAACCATAATTTCGTTTGATTTATTTTGTCGAAAGCTTTTCTGTAGTCAATAGAACCGTAATATAATTTCTTATTCCTATGTAGATATACATCCACCAAAATCTTCAATGTATATTTGTGGTCATTGGTACCATATCCTTTACGAAATCCAGCTTGCTCCTCGCCATCCAGAAAGGTAAATAATTTACCTAAATGACTTAACATTGTTATATCTCTATAATTTCTAGGTAACTTTTTGCTCCCTTTATTTTTATAAATTGGATGGATCATTCCAAGTTTCCAATCAGCGGGGATATACCCGATATGCAATACTACATTCAATAATTTTGTCAACAAAGTTTACATAACTGTTGCTTTCAGTAACTCATTTATAATTAAATCAAAACCACATGCCTTTTTATTTGGCAAGTTTTTAATTGCCTCTCTACTTCAAGATCATTAAACCATGGCTTATTCCTGTTCATTCTTTTTTGTCAGATATTTTCTTTTGAGTACGGGAAGGTTTCAACATTTTCTTTTACCCTGCCGCTTTCAGAAACTGACCCGTGATTAATCCCGTTACTATGTCTTCTCTGGAGGGCTCTTCAGATATTAATATTTCGTCGAGGAAACCGCCGATAAGCTCTAGTTTCTCCCGATCCAAACATTCAACAAAAGTCTGTGTATTCTCGTCAACCCACCTGGGCCTTTTAAAAACTGCTACAACACAGTCACTGTCCTCAAGACGAGTACAGCTTATATTTTCGTTCAATTCAGTACACTGTTCTGACGTACAATTTTCTAATGTACATTTGAAGCGGTCTAAAAACGTCAGATAACATCGGATTTATTTCAGACACTCTAAAAGATGAAATGTAATTGAGTAAATTTACTGAGCCATAACCTTGTCAATAAGGCTTGCCCCTTTACAAGTTAGCGTTAAGATGCCTTTATCGTCTCCCACTCGTCCATTCTCTATATGGTTACAGATTTCTCGTTTTGCTGCAGTCTTACATGTGTCTGTGTAGCGCTAGCATTGTCCGTAGCCATAGGAGACGCGCGAGCTGGCCAGACCCACGCGTGGGGTCTGACGTCTAAACACAGCGCTTATACTAACCTGGAATTTTCTGGGCTGGTCGCGCTCTAAGAGCACGTGTCTTATAATGTTCTTTGGCCGTGTGTATTATGTATTGTTTGGTTCTTTCGGACTGTTCGTGATTATTTGTTAACAAAAAAAAAACACTCCTTTATTCATTCCCCTAGACATTTCACGCTGCCTTGTGTTACAGAATCTGATTTTTTATCACCATAAGAAAATTTATGCTCGTCATGACTACGTGATCTGTTAATATTAGGTTCCGTAACAATATAAAGTTCAAGGTTTACGCATAGGGAAATTAGTCTATGACCATTATTATGTGTCACCTAATCCAAAGGGAATGTTCAGTCCCAGGATAAGTTTACAGGTTCAGAAGATATTCTGTCACTCAGAGGTCTTACATCAGACAATAAACCTGTCCTAGCGTTGAAGTCGTATGTTAAATAGACATGCGTATCACCTAAATCTGAAAGAAACTTAAGCAAATCACATTCAATGTCATCAGATATATTAATCATCAGAATACGCTGAAGACCCTGAAGGTGGTATATATACTCCTGCAGCACACCATTAATTAGCCACCATAACACATTTTAGACTTCCCTTTCAACACTTTAACCGACGGGTATAACCTTTCCCCAACTATAACAGCTATTCCACCAGAGCGGGCATGTGCACAATTCCTTTTTAATGTTAATATATCAAAACCTTCGGTTTTGATCATATACAACTCATTCAGTCGAGTTTTACTGCAACATATGACAGCAAATTGCTCTATATATTCTTCAAAATCCACCGATCGGAGTTTACTCCTTAAACCACAAAGATTCAGAGTCAAAATTTGAATTTTATTATTTACAGTCATGTTTTGCTTTCCATGTCGGGCAGGCACCGAAGCGTGGTGGTGTCTACCTGAGCAACATCAACAAAATCCGATTAAAATCTTTGGTGCTATTTTGCTAACGAACAAATGATGCCGAAAGTCTACCGTGACTTGAATTTTAGAATATAAGTCTAGGTCACAGCACCAGGAATTAGGTTTCCTCGATAATACTTTATATTATGATATAATATTGATAGATGCCAGCATGGATGATATATAATCATTTTAAAACTGTGGTTGGACACGGACGCGGATGCCATTCCGGTAAAACAGTAGGTTCCTAATGGGGCGCTTAATTATTGAAGTTTTGATCTGGTAACAAATATTTGTTAAGGAACTTGAACAATGGGTAGAATGACTTCCAGAGTGCTCAAAATCATTTTTTCACATAGACCTAAGAAATTAGGACATAGCAAAAAGGTTTTACCAGGAACTTCCCAGATGCTACGTATGAAGTTTCTATCTCAAAATGCTATGACTAGTGTCAATCTGACTGATAGGGTCCCCAAATCATTTTTTTCACACAACTCACAGAATAAAGGTCGAAGTGACCTATTATTGATGTCAAAACAGACATCGCAATGACTTCCATTTTATTTAGAAAGACATTTCAAGGGCCAACAGTTAAGATTTCTGACATGCCTGACTTTCTAGGTGCTCAAATTTAGGTTTCCTGCTCAAAACTCAGAGAATATAGGTCACTGTGACCTAATTTAAGGATTCAAAGGGACCTTGCCTAGACCCTCCCTTGATGTCATATAAGAAGGTTCTAGGTCCATCAGGAAAGTCTGGTGCCATGTCCGACTGTCTATATAGGTGCTCATAAATATATTTTGTCCAGTTGCTTGCAGAATAAAGGTCACCGTTACCTACGTTCAGGTTTTATAGGAGGTTCGGCCAGATCCTCCTTGCTTGGATATTTTGTTGTAAGTTTCTAGGCCTAACAGTTACAATTTGTGTACTGTTTGACTTTCTGGTAGTTCTCAATCATGTTTCTGGGGAGCCGCTCAATGAATATAGGTCTTTTCATGATCTAAAATCAGGTTTTCATGAAAATTTGCCTTAGACTTCCCTGAATATATCATTAAAAGTTTCTAGGGCTAACGGATTGAGTTTGTGCACATCTAACCTCGTGGGTGGTCAAAATCATGTTTTCGGCCAGTAGCTCGCAGAATATAGGTCACTAGGCCTTATTTCTGGTTTCTAAGGAGATTTTGTCAGAACCTCATTGGATGATGTGTAACAAGATTGTAATCATAACAGTAACATTTTGTGATAAGATTGTAATCCTAAGAGTTACAATTTGTGTCCCGTCTGACTCTCATTATTTCGACCAGCAGCTAGCAGAACAAAGGTTACCATGACCTAATGTGAGGTTTCCGAGGATATCAGCCTGGGACCTCCTTGGATGAACAATCAAAAGTTGCAAGGTCTAAAGTTTGAAGTTTTGTATCATGTTATTGCCCGGATCGACTGCTTCATTTGAAGGTCTCAAAAATAGATAAAAAGTTAAAATTTGATAAGGACAGATGGCGCCACCAGTCTTCATGAAATGATATATTAGTTATCGGATACTGGAGTATATGTAAATTATTCTGGAACGGTTCTTTTGAGTCCCATAGCCTGGAAGATAACGGTCGCAGTGACCTAATTTGAGGTTCCAAAAAGAATTTTATGGATCTCTATGTGTTTTCAGAAAGAAGTTTCTAGGTCCAGCAGTTACAATTTGTACACCTTCTGCCTTACTGGGCCTCAAAATAATTTATTTTGGCCCGTAGTTTGCAAAATATAGGTCACCATGACCTAATTTCCAGTTTTCAAGGAGATTTGCTAAGGACCTCCCTGAGTGTACAGTTAGAATTTTTCATGTCTAACGATTACGGTTTGTGCCCAATTCTAGCCTGACTGCTTCATTTGAAGGTTTCACAAAACGAGAAAAACATGCGAAAAAATAGAAAAGTACAGGTGGCGCAACCAGTCTTCAGGAATTGATGAATATGTATCAATAAGTATGGAAAGAATCATGGCAATCTATGCAATAGTAATTCAGAAATTGAAGCTTTTGTATCAAATTTTTAATTATTCTGGGCGTACATACGAGCCCCATAGCTCCTGAGAAATAGGTCACAGTGACCTTATTTAAGTCTTCAAAGGAGATATTATTATGGACCTCCATTTGTTTTTAGTAAGTAGCTTCTAGGTCCAGAGATTACGATTTGTGTCCTGTTAATGGACGGACAGACGGTGGACGAAGGACAAAGAGTGATCGCTACAACTCAAATGCCTTTCAGTCAAATAAGCTAACAAAAGCAGCCGCTTTTGATTGCCAAACATATCTGCACCGTGTCATGAAAATGCTCGAGTTTAGTATAACTAACGCTGATTACAGTGTCAATATTCCAAGGGGTTCAGTCTTAAGCCACATTTCATGTTAGCAAATTAATAAAGATTTGATTTTCATTTCATACTAGCAATATTAATGGCATTTAAAACACATAATTTCATGTGCACCTATGGATTTATACCTTAAGAGAAAAAAAGATATCATCATAAATATAAACGGCTACCTACAATCGAATTATAATTTTCGAGTATTAAATACTGAGCTTTGACACAAAGAGGGCTTCCATTGGTTTGATAACAGCACTTTACAATACTCTTTATGTCAATCATGGCTGATGAAGGAACTCTCAGGGCCAATTATGTTATTGTATCGGACGTGTGGATTCAGAGATCTAACAATGCCCTTCAATAATCAATGGCACTTGATGAAAAGCTCAAAAGACAACTATTATATCTATAAGTGCCTAAAATTCAGCACACGGCCTTGTTCGCCGTTAACGAATAGTAAACCTGCGCAGAATATTCCTTGCAGTAATGATCCAATATTAAACATAGGGATTACTACTGAATATAAGAGGCTATCAATAGAGCTAGGAGTTTATCAATTAAAAGGTCATTGGTACCTAAAAACTCATTATTATATGGTAATACGGATCTTCCCGAAAGGTTGTAACACCAGTGTCCCTGTTTACTTTCGTTATGCCGAGCACACCCGCAGAACACGTAACTTTTTCTTTTCGGACAGTCAAGCTAATTTTGCTGATATGAATCTCATTTTCCACAATATTCTTGGTCTTTCTTCTCGATTTCCTGTTGTTTACTTTTGAAACGTTTACGAACTCGCTATAAAACACGATAGTTACTGCAGTACCCCGCTCAAATTTAGAAAATGTGGCCCAATTAGCTTATCATTATACATTACAAGTAAGATTAATCAAAAGAAAAAAAGGTAATTCAACTTATGTAATAATTTCCAGTATTAAAAAAAGAAACGTACACATTGTATACAAGCCTTCTTTTGTGTCTCGAACACTTAATGTCAACCATTAGAGGACATATCGTCAAGGACATCTGGTTTCGATATTGAAAATGTATTGAACGTGTTGATTTATAGATATAACTATTCAGCGAACAGATCAATAGTTTCAATACGAGGACGCCATCTGGCATAAATGTCCAAACGTCATGGTTTATGATTCAACATGTGATATGTTTTATTTAATATTAAATGACCTAAACCTTGTTCCTGGTGATTGCCTCCAGGATTTACCCGAGTTTTTCTATGAAATATGTTTTAACATAAAAATAAAGAATATTTACCTGATATTCAGTGTGATAACTAAAAATTTAATTCATAGTCTACTGAAGTTGACCACAACTTAGTTTCTAGTCATGCATGACTGCCACAACCAAGTGGAGACAATGTAAGATTAACATGTAATATAAAAGATGAACCGTCAAAGAATAATGTAATCATTCTTTATTTTTTATCTTTATCTTTTACCTTTATAGAGGAAAACCTCGCTTATACAAACAGATCTTGCGCAACGAATATTAATGTGGGAATGGAGTTTATGTATTGAATATTAAATAAGGTGTGTGTCTCCTTTTAAGAGTAATCTGTAAGACGGTGGATCTATATACATTGAGTATATATATTGAGTCAAGTTATACTCTTTGCGTAATCCGTGGTATATAGTCACACAACATGTAATATATATATATATATATATATATATATATATATATATATATATATATATATATATATACAAAACAGTAGACAGTGCATTTACAGGTTTATTATTCTGTGTTGAACAGCTGGTCCAGTTGTCACGGGTGAGGTGGACTCTTGGTTTGTATTATAGCACCAATAAACACCTGATTAACGACAACTTGCACAGCCAGAATATACAGTGTGCGCCCCCTTTTGCATAGTCAGTGAGTCAATCATACATCTAAACGGTTGATTACTTTAGGTTTCAAGGCTGTAATGTATTTTATCCTAGACTGTGTTATTGTTCACAGCCGGAGAACGTCCACTTTTTCCTGCGGGACATCTACACTGATTTTGCTGACAGGAACCCCATTTTCTCCAACATTCTTGGTCTCAGATGTATAACTGTCTTGTTTGTCGGCCTTTGGAATGCTAAAGAACTCGCTAAAAAATAGTTTAAAAGCCCTCGTTTCACTACAGCTGAGAACATAGGACTTGCTATATAGCAATCTGACATTTATATCGTAACAGATTACAACTTAAATATCAAGTGACTGAAAATGCTACCCAAATATGGTCCGGCAAATTAGGAGTACGAAAGCTATGGCTATACATAGACGGATAGTACACTTAAACTTAATAGTAAGATCAAGATGCTTAACAGAAGGCCGTTTCCTGAATTAAATTTGCCATAATACATAGTTCATGTTAGGATGTCACGTTTTTTTTTCATGAAATATTTTCTGAAGCTTTAATACATCATGTTGGATGCTCATTATATTTCTAGCAATATTTGTTATTCTTGTATCAAGCGATCTCGTTTGCATAAGAAAAAAAATGATCTAAAGGAATTATGTATACAGTCTGTCCAGTAGAACTAGCGTGCGTACAATTCACCATCTGGTGTATAAAGTACCTAGTGGATACTAGGATATACATACGGTGGGAGACGTGCAAACGAAGCAGTATTTTAACTAGCCAAGTAACATGTTTCTTGTTTCTGTTTCATAACGTAACATGCACGTGCAGTTTAACTTTCTGTTTTTTATACTTCAGAAGGAGACAAAAAGGAACAAGTCATACAGACCTCCACTTGAAATGTTTCCCGAACTCTTCCGCCTCCTCGACAGTGGTGGGGAGTTTTCTGTTGAGCGTCTCTGGTAGTAGGAGGGTCGGCAGACTTACCGCCACGGCAACAGAACCACAAATGATAGAAGGTGCTCTATTCCCCTGTGGTATCAACCAAAACATTAAAATGATGGTAAACCTTAGAGCAAGAAATGTGGTAGTTATAACTTGGTTATCCAGGAACAAGTGCAATCAAGAGGTAATATTTCACCGTGTATCTTTCTTTTTTATTTAAATCTCCCAATTTTGCACTTAATTCTGAAGCAAGCTACCCCGCCTATTGTTAGCACATGTAGGAACAGGTTCCCTTAAATTTGTTAACATTCAACCTTGTATAAACTAATAATAATACTATTAATACTGATATCATGTATTAAATAAGTTTTTTTTTTTGCTTTTTTCATAACCCATTACAGTTATATTCGAAATGCAGTTTTAAAACAAATACCAGTAATGGCAGGAAAGGGGCTATAATTGCTCCGGTTCGAGCGATCAAGTTACTCATGGCAAATCCAGTTGCTCTGGTTACAGTCGGGTACAGCTCTATTGTGTACTGGTAGATGACAGTAAACGCTATGACGATGAAGAACTTTGACATGAGCGTCAGACCCACCATACTCGGTCCCTTTCCTGTTTTGAGAAATAATCATATGCTAAAGCCTTCTCATGTCAGAAAAAGAAGGCAGTGACAGTATTCCATATACACAAATGATCCATTGTTCAAAGACAGCTTTAGCGGTGACAAAGGTTTCCCTTGGTTCGATTTTCTTCAAATTCATTTTACCATTTGGTTAGACTTTGTTCAAATTTCTTTCCCAGTTAAAACCCGAATACAATCACGTACTTTTACATCCCGTGTGTTTAAGGGAATCTCTGTAGACGATGTTGTGGAGGTATCGGCTAACGATGACGAATTGTTAAGTGTACAGAGATATATGCAAGCCAGATGATACTGGAACATGGATTCTATAGCTTTGAAGATGAGGTTGGTATTATTGGAGCAACTAAATATTCCTTTGTCGATGTATCCCATCAGGATATTCAGTATCAATAGTTTGGAGAGGAAAGCCTCACAACAGGGATATATAATTGTCACTGTTTAACAGTCCTCTATCTGTTATGGAAGATTGTTTAAGTTACCTGGCACTGCAAGGGAACACAACATGAAGAGTCCGCTAAGAAAGGTGGCGCTGCTCATAGACAGCCTTCTTCCCAAGTACTGAAGTAGTGGGACGCAGGCCAAGTAGGCAGGGATCTCTATCAGTCCAGCCAGGAAAACGTTCATATACAGGTTATCAGAAATATCCGTGCCCGTCCATGATATAGCATAAAACACCAAGATGTCAACAAACCTAACCCGGATATAATAATAATAATAATAATATTAATCATAATAATAATAATAATAATAAGTTGCAGAAATATTAGTAGAAGAAGTAGCGGTAGTAGTAGTTGGTAGTAGAAGCAGTAGTTGTTGTATGAAAAAGATGATGAAAAAGCTAATTAAAAAAAGAAAAACCCTAACGAGGATAAAATATAATAATATAAATTAAATGCTTCTTCTACCACTAGTATTAATACTACTACTTCTGCTTCTGCTACTACTACTATTACTACTTTAACTACTGGTAATAATAATAATAATAATAATAATAATAATAATAATAATGAAAACGAATTAAAAGAAAGAACCTCACATCCAAGAAAAGGTTGATATATCAGTGTCCGAATATATCTTGAAGCAACAGACTCAACAGAGACAAAACTCAAGTGATCCGAAACAAAAAGAAGTTCGTTAAGTAGCACATAGAAAATTCACCAAAAGACCTCTGATAAGCTGAAAAAAAGAAAGAAATGTTACCAAATAACCACGTACTATCAAAAAGAACCAGAAAATAACAGGAAACTTCATTGATTACATCAACAACACGACCAGACAGCGTGGAATGAATAGACAACACTACAACTTAAGTATTTCAACAATCATTAAAACCAGCATGTGAGAAAACATTTTTTCAGGTGGATTTGCCAACATTTTGAAAAACAGAAGAATAAGCACCTATAATTAACTTACACGGACATTGTTCAGATTCTTATGAAAGTTGCAAAAGGCTTGGGGAGGAAATTATATACCTAATAACATATGCAGAAGAAAAGGTGCACCGGACCCAATGAAATACAAACCCATCAACTGTGGGAGAACTTAATAAGATCCTCAATTTAATCGTTACAAAAAGGACTGACGGCTTTTCCCAGAAAAACTGGTTGTTCCAACAGAGCAGAAAGGGTACAGAAACGGAATTTATGATATGGTTGCAGGAATGAGGTATTCATCAGTAAATCTTACTATGCAAAGTCAAGTCATAGAACATGTCGGTCAGTAGTATGGATTGGCTGTAGGAAGACATTTCACAGCGTGCTACTTTCCTGGATAAAGAAGAGAACCAAAAACCCACACATTCTATCATTCAACAATAACATTTATCACACAGCGCATGCGCATGTTGATCCTGTTCACCACATGTAACCTTCACTTTGAAAAGGGGTCGTTTGCATCCAGACCGATCAAAATTAGAAAAGGCATTGTCTATATACAGACCTTCAGCTATAGTACCTAGGAATAAATGGAGTTCGCTGACAATACCTAATTGACAATTACCTTAGACCCAGACCTAGATATTGATCCCGAAATAAAGTACTTGGGAATGAATGGAGCTGCAAGACAACATCCAGCTATGAAGGATGAGTAACAATTACAAAAGACTAAGAATGAATGGAGCTGGTAGACAACACCCAGCTATGATGTATGAGTGACAATTTTAGAAGACTTGGAATGAATGGAGAAGAATCAGAATGATCAAGACGATATGAAAAGTCTACAGCCGATATATATATATATATATATATATATATATATATATATATATATATATATATATATATATTTATAACTATACGTGTGAGACAACAGGAACTTCATAATTTACCAGTTTATCCATAGGATTATAGAGTGTTTACGGATGTAAGGAGTCTTCACCAGATCAACCCAGCTGGTCTTCACCTTTTCGTCCCCCTATGATAAAAGGTTAAAACGTGATGCGGTAGAACAAAATCCTTACACAGAAGTTATATACAGCAGTCGCTGTATATCTCTTCCTGTTTAACCGCTGCATTGTATAACAATATACTCCGGGATTCATTTCAAGGACAGACACAGGAAATAGAATTGTAATCAGAAGAAGAAACAAGGTGTAACACATTGTGCATCCAACTCATAGTTTCAATTTTTTGCGACACCTGCTCTCATTGTCTGGCTGCACAATGCGATACTATGCTCTCATCGGTCTGAGTACAGTTCTTGGTCCTGTGCCAGGCCCTGGTGTAGGAACCCCGAAAAATTTGATTTACAAAGCTGCGGTTGAAGCGAAGGAGATCTTGGACGACTGCAGTGTATCGCGCTCCTTAAGGAGTGTAGGGGGAGAGTAATAAATGCCAAAATGTTTTTAAGGTGAAAGGTAGCGCGACGGATTATCACGATACCTAGCGTTCAATGTTAAACGGAGCAACGGTGTTTTATTCTGTGTAATTATACAAGAATTTAAATTTGGGAGGGAATCCGGCCCACCGCCATTTATATGCGTGTATTAATACTGATATCACCAGGTCTCCATTTACTTAATAAAAATGCTTTTTTTACGGCGCTGATTGTAATTAATGCTACCATTTACCGTAAACGATTTCATAGATACCCATTATATTCCTAACCAAGATTACAGGACAAATGATAAGAAGAAACAGCTACCTGTTGCACTGAGACATGAAGATTCTCTGGAATCTCCTTTCTATTGACTTTGGCCATTCGTCTGATCCGCTTATCAGCCTCTTCCTGTCGGCCTTTGGCCACCAACCAAGGAACTGTCTCCGGGACAAATCTGAAATTTTTACAAATACGAGGAACCTAAGGGGAGAAGTTCTTTCTTGAATACAGATGCAGATTAAAATCGTGTATAAAAGTGACTTCTGATCTAAAAAATGGGAAGAAAAAGACAAGCCAACCATAAGGACTTAACGGCAACATTACTAGTTTACATATTAACAACAAGAAATGGACAGACCTGGGAAAATACACGTTCAATATATTATAATAAGTACATAGAAAAATGTCCAATATGAATCAAAAAGAACAGCTTACAAAGCTGCGACAAGGCATAGCACTGTAGGGGCTGCAACAGCAATCATGAAGGTGAACCGCGTCCGGAGAAGAGCAGCCACACCCGCCAATGCAGCGTAGCCAATGGCCCAATTAAGCATGAAGGCTGTGCCGATACAAGAACGGTAGCGGGGTCCAACCAGTTCTAAACCTGCACCACAGAAATATAATTAACATTCATTAAAAAAAAACATACCAAATCCATCATGAAAGTGTTTATGATTTATTACACGATTTTAAGGGACCACCTCGGAAAGTATTAACCGTTGCAGGGTAGCATTCGTAAACAAGAAAACAGCTCTGGATGCACGTGTTACACTCAGTACTAGGCACATGTACTTAGTAGGATGATGCGAGTGAAATTTCAGTTTCATTAGGCAATTGGCATGAACAGTATAAACGACAAGGCTTAAGTAACAAGTTTTTTTTTAACCCTGACTAGTAGCTGTTGCTCTTGTTAACAATCATTTCTAGGTCAGCAGATCCAAACACAGACTGGCCCTGACGATGAAAATTTATAATTCCTCAGATCCTGCTGACTGATCCATCAAACTTGCTCTTGCTGTGGCGCCATACTTAACATAGGTACTGCCACCTCGCGGCAAATCATATAACTAATTTTCGGCTCTCATAACATCGACTGGTTAGGTCCAATGGTTGTGGAGACGGTAAGGGTCAAACATTAATGACTCGATAAACTAAGGTCTTTTCCAGGGATGTAACAGTTATTGCGGTCTTTCCAAGAAATTTCCCCAAACCAGCCGAGCGTGGTTCATTTAGTCATCGCCTTTTGTGTACATCCATTTGGCTACTCATTGGTAATATCCTGGTTTTTTTCGGTATCAATATAATAAGGCCCTCCCATATTTTTGGTTCGATGGTCATTCTGTGAGAGTTTCATCAACATAACCATCAGACGACACACCACCCTGTAACGAGTGGTAGCACGTGTTTCAATCACGGCTTATTACTAGCCCATCGCTCTTCAATGTCTGCCTGTTTAAACAAAAGTTAACAATATTCTGGCTCAGCCAGTCAGAGTGGCTTCCTGCGAGGAGTGTTCTATATGTAACCGCTAGCTAACACAAACGTCAAGTTCAGTAGTGGCTTAGGGACCAAAACAATGGGCCTTGCAAATGCTGCGCCTTGAATCTGAACAGAAGGACTAGACCTATCGTTACAAAAGCGTTAGGATAGTGTCTACACTGTTTTGACATTTGGCCGATGGACCGTTATGTCCGTCCAAGCAGAGGTATGTTATAAGACATGAATTTCATGTATGGAATGCCTTAATACATGGTTTTACTGCGAAAATATCCAAACGCGTGGATTGGTCGATTGCTTATAGGGGCGTTTTCATAGCAATGATGTTCTTCAAATATTGCGTGACGTCCTAATATTGTTACAGATGTCTCATTAATGGTATATGTATGTGCAGCGCTAGCATTGGCCTATGCCACGCGTGGGGTCTGACAGCGGTCATGCTAGTCTGGGGCTTTCTCGCCTGGCCGAGCCGGGCCGGCTCACGTGTGGACCCTGGTGTGATGAAACAATTTTTTTCTTAGTTTAGATGTTTCCTGTACTGTGTATCATGTTAGGTTCTTTGGATTGTTCGTGAATTCGAAAGTTCCCGGCTTGGGGTGAGAAGTTATAAATAGGGGGCTATGTTTTAGAGCCGAGAGAGAGAGGAGAGGAGAGAAATATTCCAGCGGACACAGAAGGGTGTAAGTCAGTTGTGGACCTTCTCCGATAAGTGCGGCAATTATAGATTTTCCTCTAAATTTGTGACGGATTTTATATAGTCTTCAGTTTGTCTTTCGGATCAATGCCAGGATTTCACTTTTGGATTACCGTTGATTGATTTTGTGATTACATTGGACTGTTATTCTTTGAAAAGATTTGTGTGAACTGTTCATCCGGTTTATACATTTTAAAGGACTTGTCGCTGTGACAGTGGTGGTATCTAGGTACTGTGCACTTTGCTTATTAGGCCATGTGATTATATTGATTTGCTGTTATACTGTTGTTTGTACTGTGTAATTGTATTGATTTAGTGTATTGTAATGTTAGGGTTGTTTTCAGAATAAATTATAGTTATTTGTTAACAAAAAAACACTGACTTATTTATTCATTCCCCTAGACATTTCACGCTGCCTAGTGTTACAGAATCTGATTTTTTTATCTCCATGACAAAGTTTATGTTCGTCACGCATACGCGATCTGTTGATATTAGGTTCCGTAACATAATGTTTCAAGGTTCAGTATAAGGGATACCTTATACAGATGATGAAAAAACGCTCACTCACTTATAGCGTAGGCTGTGGCCACCATTCCATTCATACAAGCGGACACCAGTAACCGGATCACAAGGAACGCTGGGTAATTATTGATGAAGGGCAAGGTCAAACCAAATGCGACGGTTCCCGCAATAGTAGTTATCAGCACTTTCCTGCGACCAAATCTATAGGAAACGTGAAATTAAATTTAATTAACCAGCAAGTGAACCAGGGGTCATGACAGTCAGCTGACCTGTGAAGAATTGATTTAATACATTTTCTTTTTTTGTCAACTTTTCCAGAAACATTAACATGGAGACAGAAACCGATTATTTTCATTTATATTTGATAACAAATGATGCACAATGTTTTCTTTTTTTTTGGGGGGGGGGGGGGGGGTTGAATGAACAATTGTTGGTTTACAGCCTAAAACATCAAAACAAGTCTGATTTCTATGTGCTCTAAACATACAAAAACTTGCGTAAGGCCAAAAAAATAAGGTTTGGTTCTCAAGCACTTTTTTAATAAATCAAGGCAGATGGGCAGTTTTATTTTAAATTTTTTTTGGTATGTTTTGATAAAAATATCAAATGATCAGGAAAAAGCATGATAATTACATATTTGTTTTGAGTAAAAGCACGATATATCAAAAGAAAGTTTATCAAAGTTGTATGATTTTATCTTCTTGAAAGAATGTCCGAGCGTCTTGAGCTCAAATTGGAAATTATCTATTGAAACTCAAAATAAAAATGTTTGATGTGAGGGTTTAAAGTTGACGCGGGCGGTGCCTGAGAACCAAACCTTTTATTTTTTTTTTGCCTAAGTCGAGGAATATAAGTAACGGTAAGTAAAAGGTCCTAGGACAAACGGTTATGATTTGTGCACTGTAAACATACCAAGATTCGGAAGGGACAATGGGGTAATCGATATAGCTCAGATGACCTAAAAAAATCCCGATCCTGTTCGCTTAATCAGTGAAGTTAATCTCATGGTAAAACAATTTATATTATAATTAAAATGTTAATAAATTCTTACAAATAAATATTTACAAATATATCATCACTTAGTGATTTCATTTCTCATTTGAACGGCATTATATGTAATGCTGATTCTTACTCTTTACATAAATTCAAATAAATCCACCCGTTTACATACGCATAGGTCATTTTAATTTTGTCATCAGCATTAATCTTTTCATGTTTCGTTCATAAAAAATTTGCAACTAATGAGATATGATGAACATTAACTTTTAAACATGAGACTTCCTGGACGCTCCTTCATAAAGTTACATCATGGTTAATGTTATACTTATTCTCAAAGTAATTATTCTCAGATTTTCTGCATGCAAGCTGTCGTATCCTGCTAATAGCTTCCGGTTTTCTGCCTCTTGCTTTTTTTCATTGCATTTTAACTAATCATAACGATATTTCATAGAGATTTATCTATAAAAAGTTGGTACCCTTGAAGAATGGACTGTTACCGGTCATAGCCTATGTCCTCGGACGTATAACAATGACCCGCTTACTTGTCACTCGCGTAACCAGTAATTGGAGCACCGGTCATCCAGCCGATCACAAAGACGGTCGCTATCATTGACTTCATCCAGGCCCGATCACATACCAGATTGAACTGAAGAATATCACACAATTGAAAATCTGACGGTGCCTAACGCTATTAGGGCCGCCCTACTGTTCTCATTTTATCTGCTCTAGAAACATAAATACTAGTAACGACCAAGAAACACCGCCCATTTTTTTAATTTTAATTTGCAATATTTGCAACTACTGAACTTCTGGCTCGTCCTAATGGAAATTCAAGCCATAATTTCTGCAAGTGTCGGTTCCTGGTACCCTACTAACTCCAGATAATCTGGATTTATTATTAGGTCTTATAAAACTTGTAATATAAATTCGGTTACATGAAAAGTACACAAGACCTTAAGTTTTCTGCAGAGGAGACTCATTTTCCCCATTTATTTCCACATACATATTCACAGTATGGTCCCAATAACCCTACCTGAGTGACGAGTGAATATAGGTATGTTTATGTTATTTAACGACGAGACATTGATAATGCAAATGAGGTTTACGTTAGTATTATGAATGGCTAGTTGATGGATCGGTGACATTTTCAAATGAATGTTCAATAATTTATATTAACCCCACCTGGGTGACGAGTGAATCCTGTACATGTAGTTTCCTATCATATTCCCATCTGTTACATGAAGACTTGTATTCATCACCAAACTTAGTACCATTCCGTACATCACTTATAATATCAGCGATATCAGCCGCCGTCAGGTTGGGCAAGCTGGTCCACCGGTAGATTTGACACTTGCTGAACACTCGCTGTCCGTCTTCTATCGTACTTGGCAGGGCGAAGGTCTTCCATTCCGTCTCGGTCAGGTTGACCAGGTCGTTACGTCGGTTAAAGGCGCACCAGTGAGGAGGGGTGGCGGCGTAGAATACGTAGCCCATGTTGTGAATGACTGAAGGAAGACGGACGATCTGCAGCAGACAAGTCACTATCAGCTGGTACCGTCCAAATCCACCAATGTATTTCACTAGTAGCTGATCATAATCCATGTTCATTGCTAAAGACACAACAGAAATAGTCTGAAAATGAATCTGTGTGCAGTGCATGAAAAGCTAACTTTACTTATGAAATACATCAGTTTATTTGTGCTGTATGGAACAGGATGCGAGACCGCAGTTAAAAGGAGCGAATCTGAATGGATCTGGATCAAGATTCACATTCTGATTGCATAGATCCATCCCTATATTAAAAGTGTTTTTTACGCCCATGGTCTATTATCCTTCTCTTACACGAAATGTCATCGAAAACCATTTAGACACATACACAAACACGGCCAAAACATAAAATGACAAGAAAAGTTGACATTAATATGTTATTATCCGCAAACAATTCAACTTGCCTCCACTACTCATGTTAATTGTCCCGGAGAATCGTTAAAGGATGAGTGGAAATCATCAGATCTGTAACGATCACTATTTTTCAGTCGTCCCTGCGGTCTTCTGGCCTTGTATTAATAGCACTAATCGTAAAGTTTGACCATGTAACTTCCATTTTAGTATCCATTGAGGTCCAAAAATCTCTCAGGAAACCAGGAATTAGGTCACGGCGACCTACATATTCTCAGAGTCTTTGAGCTTGAGTGTGCTTTCCAGAATAATATAAAAATTTTAAACAAAAGCCCCAATATCTAAAAAAAATAATGCAAGGATAACTATATTTGATTCTTGTTTTGCATATTGATCATGGGCAGTTTCATCAGCTGCCAAGACTGGTGGGGCCGCCTTTGTCTTTTCCCATTTTTTGCCTTTTTTCTATTTATATGACACCGTCAGATTAGTGTTCTGAAAATATTGTACATTAATTTATCATATGGCATCTACATAGTATTACAAGAAAAAACAACTATAGTTTACACATACATCCCGTTCAGCATGCAAGCGGGACAAAATTGTTGAACCATTTCTTCAGAAATATTATTCATCCAACCTGTATAGACCAGCCATAATTTTGATTCAGTCTTCACATGTGTGATAGATCACTTAAGGAAGAACCCTGTGGACTTAAGTGTCAGGGGTCAAAGGTCAGAATCAAAGACACAAATGAAAGATACCCCAAATAGCTGACAAGCATAAAACTAAATAAGAAAATTGACAAACGAACCCACATTTAACACATAAATATAGGCAAATAGGGTTGCCGTCCACATTATAGGCGCGGTCGACCCTCATGACACTGTGTTGCTCATATGATAAATTGTATGCAATCATGTATACTTTTTTATGTTGCAGGAGTATAATAATGTACACTTTGATCAGATAGCGGCAGAACGATAAAGGCCTTGTAAACCTTAGATATGCAGCCACATCTGATAACCCACAGAGATATACATTATAAAAAGAGACATATTTGTATTGCGATATGAAAATACTTGGGGTTTAATATAAGTACTGCATATTACAGTGTTACTATTCGAAGTGGCTAAATGGCTTGTGTTATATTTTATACCAGCAATATTTATGACACTCTCAGACTCGAAATTAAATGCATGCACATGACGTGTTACCGAGAGTAAAGGATCCTTGTCACAATGAAGGATAAGAAAATCGGAAATAATAAACGTCTACCTACCACACGTTACACCTTTTCAATATAAAATACTGAACTTTAACACATAGGGGGCCTTCCATTGTTTTGTTTACAGTACTCTTAATGTCAATCACGGCTAATGGAGGACCTCTCATGGTCCACTATGCAACTGCATCAAAGTCATTGTTTCTGAGATCTAACAATGCCTCAAGTATGTGAATAAAAAGTCAATAGCAATTGTTTTAAAGCTATGTAGATAAATACAATCCATAAGTGAACAAACCGGCAAACGGTATTGTACAACGTCAAGGAGCAGTAAACATGCGCAGTATATTTCTGACAGTAACGATCTTATATCAACAATAGGGTTGACTACGGAATATAAAAGGTTATCAATTGAGCTTGGAGTTTACAATTTAAAAAAGGTCATTTGGACCGAAAAACATAATATCATTGTTTATACGGTTCATTCCGAAAAGTTGTAACACCAGTGTTCCCTGTTAACTTTGGTCGGTGCACAGCCGCAGAAACTGTAACATTTTCTTGCGAGAAGATCAAGCTAATTTTGCTGATATGAATCTGATTCTTTGTCTTTCTTTTCGGGATCTTGTTGAACACCCTTTGAAACTTTAAAGAAGTCGCTTTTTAAACGAGTTACTTTCATTACCGCTCGCCTCATGCTTTTGGGCGAATCTATATATCATAAATTACAAATATCATGAATGAACATAATATCCCTAAAGAGAGATTTTTATATATAAATAGGAAAAGTAACCTTCTATTCAACTGAGAGTACAAACGGTTGGTAAAGACAAGTACATTTCAAAATAACTGTCAACTAAGCAATAGACCTAAAATGAATATTTAAGAGAAGTTCCTGTTTAAACAATCAGCGGTTATGTTTTTCTTATGATTTTGAAAATTTTTATTAACACGAGGCGGATCGATCGAACCTATTTGTTGGCATATTTTTGATATCAATCACATGTAAATGTATTATTCAGATGGACCATGATAAGTGTCATTTACGTTATGTTGAACGAAACAGTCATCCTTATTTCCTTATACTCCATGGATGGCTTTTGAGTGTGATTAAACCACCTAATTATTACGTAATCATCAACTGAACAATATATTTAAATTCTAAGCATCCGCCTGACATCAAATGAACACTGAACATAATTATAAGTCCCTTTTTTGCACAACCAGCGTTAATAATTTTCGTATTTTTTTTTATTTATCTTTAAGACCTTATAATTGATCGGATCTAACCTGTTTGTTTGCATATTTCCCCTTACGATAACATGTAATTTGAATATTTTGTTGCAATATCGGACTATAAGTGTATGATCAGTGTGCTGAGCGCTACATTTTCCTCCTTATTGCCTTACGTGCCTTACTCCAGGGATGCATTTGAGTGTGATTAATCCACGCTGTCTCGAAGGAGTGAACGGCTTTTCGGTTTAGCCATTTGGTCTTGCTTGGCATTTTGGATTAAGCTTATTGCATCCGCCAAGACAAAGTTTTGCGGATACTATTTTTTGACGTGGTTCCGCCGCCGCCGCGTTCGTTTTCGGAAAAGAACTCTGAGACCAGTGGACAGATTTTTCCGAACCTTTACAGGATTATCGGGTCACTTGTGAACTGGTGCCAAAATATTTTGCGTTGACCTCTGACCTTACTTCTCTCCGATGCGTCCATCTCTGTCGTCTGTTTTGACACATTAATCCCGATATCTTCGGACTCGTTTGACCAATCAGACAAAAGATTTTGCACAAATGTAGCCCTTGGATAGCTTTATAACATACATAAAAATAGTGGCGCCACCTGCAACTATTTTTGCACAGCTTCCATCTGTTCATCTGCCTTGGGATAAATTCACTCATATGTCTGCAGTGGTTGGACTTGACCACCTGAAATTAAGCATGTGTATTCATCCTGGATAGCATTCTTGATTTTATGACAGGTGGCGCCACCTACATTCACGTTCAGGCTGCAGACATCCAGGCTTATAATTCAGGACTGGTTTTGCGTATCCTCCTGAAATATTGCACGTGTATAGATCTAACATAGCTCTCTATCATAGGGAAAACTGGTGGCGCCACTTGCAACCATTTTTTTCACAGCGTCCGTCTGTTTTTTCTGCCTTGGGATAAAATCACTCAATCTCGGCAGTGGTTTGACTTATATGCCTAAAATTTTGCATGTTTATATATCTTGGATAGCTTTCTCGATTCTTTTTGTAGGTGGCGCCACCTAAATTAATGTTTACACTGCAGACATCCATGCTAATATCTCAGGACTGGTTTGACATACCCCCCTGAAATTTTGCTGGTGTATAAAGATCAGACATAGCTCTTTATCATACGCAAAACTGGTTGCGCCACCTGCAACCATTTTTACACAGCGTCCGTCCGTTTTTCTGCCGTGGTATAAAATCACTCATATCTCGGCAGTGGTTTGACTTTTCTGCCTTAAATTTTGCATTTGTATACAACTTGGATAGTTTTCTGGATTTTAAGGCAGGTGATGCCACCTACATACACATTTCGGCTGCAGACATCCATTCTAATATGCAACACACCTCATTCTATTTCCCCTTGCCACTCAGTCCATGCCTGACTTCACCCGTCCCACTCTGATTTCGGTTGATACACGTAGTCGCTTGTCGACTACCCGTATTCTTGTTGTACTAACATTATGGCCAATGGTTCTATAACTTTTTTACATTGCTAGTTTGTTGTTTAGTTTAAGCGGGCAGTTTACCTTAATTATTGGATGGATTTTAGATACACGGCAGATCATGAACGCAGTGGAGCAGCCCTCCGCCAAATGGCTAAATTTAGTCGTTAGTTTATTTTGATGCAGCGGTGCTGAGAGTTAAGCTTCAATGCTTTTTTTTTAAGTTTAGGACGTGTTCAGAGACTGATTAGCTATCAGAGAAGGTGGCTGTCCAATATATTTGATAAAAATTATAAGAGCAAGATATGCATATATGAGCAAAAGAGCTTTTCCGACCTAAAGTGCTAAGTGCTAAACGTGCTGAATATATACCTAACAGAAGTGATCTTGTATTCCAAATAGCCATGAAAACCTGTAAAGACTTTGGAGTTTTCTTTCAAGACAGTAGATATATACCTGCAACATTATGCACACAGGTGCGTACATATATTATTTCTATTTACATGCAAAATACACATTAGATATAGCAAAAACTCAGAACAAAAACAAAGACAGGCGTCAGTAAACAACAATGTTAAGTTTAACCTTTTGCAATAAGTGCTGTCTAATACGTATATTGTAAACTATCGCTTTGCTGTAATGTAGAATAAATGGGAAAGGCATGTATCGCTGTAAACCATTTTACGCATAATAAATTTCAATTTAAAAGAATCAGTTAACTATGGGAATTGCAATAATTGCAATAATGACCCGATTCAATAAACTGATGTTCATCGAAGAACGTTCGAGCTATAGACCGTATGTAAATCAGATTAAGTTCAACGACACGGAGGACGTTACCTGACCTAGAGAATCATACTTCACAATTCCTGCTTATGTATTGTACTTTACCATATCAATAGATCCAGGTCGGATTCTGAAGATTTGTGAGGAAATTAAAATAACCAATCTCATAAAATTCAATACAAAAGCTTTGGGTTGGAATATTCTTCAGGCATTCAGTGTGACATCGTAAATATTTTTAAAGGTTTGCTGAACATTACATAGTTCATAATCACGCATGCAGTGAAACGCAACAGGTGGTCTAGATAAACTCGCGTAGTGAGAGACTCCTTTACCTTCAGACTTCTAATTGAACCTACAGTTATAAGTCCATGTGCGAATGGATCAATGCTGGTCGTCGAGTGAGACAGGCGATCAAGGGTTAAGAGTAGCTGTACATAAGTTTATTGACGAAATATCACGTGAATTTAGTGTATTATCAATAACAGATGGTTCATTCTTTTGGTGATTTAGGTATCAGTCAAGAAACCATCTGGAGTATGTCATTTACTGCCGAAGGGCGTGTGTGTAGCATAATTGGGTATAGGGAGTGAAGGAGATCATACAAAGTAGGTAAACGGACCTCAACTTGAAATGTTTGCCGAACGCTTCTGGTTCCTGCACTCTGCCTGGGAGTTTTATTGTTGAGCGTCTCTGGGAGCAGAGTGTTGGAAGGCAGGCCGCGACAGCCACAGAACCAAAGACTATACCAGGTGACCTACCTCCCTTCAAGTGAAATCATCCATACCACAGATCTTATACACATTTTAGGCATTCAACTGCCATGTTAAATAATAATAAAAATAAATAACAGGAGAGCATTTTAGGAAAAATATCATTTTGTATTAAGTAACTTATTGATCGTGGTCATGATGGTGTGGTTAAAGAGATTAAAATAAAATTTCACTCTCTCTCTCTCTCTCTCTATCAAAATAGTTACATATTAACTTTAACATTCAAATAGGCTGCTCCTGTGCAAGGCAAGCTTATATTTTATATGGTTCGTTACCCTTTATGAAAGTAATATTCATTTTTCGTTGATAAATATACCAGTAAAGGCAGGTATAGTGCGATAACGGCTCCTATTAGAGCGATCATGTTACTAATTGCAAGGCCAGTTGCTCTGATGACAGTCGGGTACAGCTATGTGTTGTGTTGGTAGTTGACGGTGAGCGCTACGGTGATGAAGAACTTGGATAGAAGAGTCAGAGCCAGCATAATTGGTCTCTTTTCTGCAGATCGGATGAGAATTATCATCTTTGGGGAAATACAGGTGATATAATTCAAGATACAAACTAAATAAATGGCAAAAGCGATGCACTATGATTTTTTCCCACAATTAAATGAAGGAACTATTTCGATTTTTTCACAATCAAATGTAAAGGAACTTTTCCTTTTGGTAACTTAGTTCACACCAAAACCTGAGACAAGCCGTGCTGCTACACTTTACTACGACCTTGCCCATAGCACCCGTTTTACTACGCTCCTCCCTCAGCGGTAACAAACTACAATCGTTCCATACATCGTTGGTTTGATTACAACGGGACACAATTTAAACTCTCATTGGTCTGATTCTCGGCCTTAAGCCAGAACGGGTGTTATCAGACCAACGAGAGCATGTTTAAAATTTGGGCTGGATGAACAATGCAATACGACGCTAATGCTTACAGTGGTTTGATAACAATTCTGTGCTCTGTGCGCATCCTGGTGTCCGAGTCCCGGGAACCTTGCCATACAAAGTAGCGGTTACACGAAAAGATGTATGGAACGACTAGAGTGTATTACTGCTGCAAGGAGCGTACTACTTTAAAGATCGCCTGCAGACGATGATTTGATGGTGTTTGCTGTTCCAGCATAACCTTTTTTATATACAAAATTATGAATAAAATTTATATTTACATCCGCCATTATAAAAAAATACTACCAAACGATGTCACCAGATGTCAATATCGGGTTCTCGGATTTTCGGTATTGTCGGAGGTACGCGCTTTAAGCGTGCTCTCACTTGTACACGACGAAAGGTCACTTCTTCTGATACCCAAACTCGTTAGGATTAATATCAATAATCGACATCAGAATGCGCTCACTCACTTGTGGTATAAACGGTGGCCAAAGCTCCGTTCAATCATTTGGACAACAGAAGCCCGATCACAAGGAATGCTTGGTAAAAATTGATGAAGGACATTATTGATGAAGGGCAAGATCAAACCAAATGCGACGGTTCCTATGACTCCAATAAACATCACTCTCCTTCGACCAATTCTATAAGATGAACATTAAATTTCATTAAAAAATCCGAGACACTGACTAATGTTATAGTAATATCAATAAAATAGTTATCGTATTCCTGAAAGGGATACAACCAGAAGCAATATTATGCCTATACTTTCACACTATCAGTTCCCAGCTTCCCAAGTTTCCAAGCAAAACCATACCAACACACAGCATCAGTAACTCGCAAACGGCAAAACCTTGATGTGGCTCTGCGTGTTGGTAAACACAGTCCACGTGTGTCTTTTTACCATAAAAAGGCCGCATGACCGGAGATCTGATAGTGAGCCGCAAAACGCGGGTTTTCAGCCAAGGGGAACATGTATTAGATTTTTTTGGGCCAAGTCAGTCAGGGAATCTCCTCTGTTTGACACGTTGTGGCTCCGTCATGCACACGGCCCCACGTGCTGTGTTTATGTTATCATCTTTGATCGCGCCTGGTCAACTGTTTAAACACTTGTTTACAGGAGTAACTAACGGTTTTAAGGCAATATTATTGCAGATACAGATTTATTTTAATGGGAAGCAGCTATTTTTCATATTAATTCAATCTGCTTTAACGGTGATTGTGCCTCTTTAAAACCAAGTCTGAAAGTCACCAAATCTCCGATATCATAACAGAGAAAGTATTAAATTTCAAGATATAATTTTACAGATGGACAGGTGCATTATTTAATTTCAACAATAAAATTTAAAACTTATTTTTATCATCCCGAATCTTTACATATATCAAGGGAATTTCCGCCCGTTTACATAGTTTTAGTTTATTCCATTAAACTGTCGACTATAACATTCTATCGATCCTTATTATATTCTCATTTTCTGTCAATAAATATTTGGTAAATCATTTGCGTATAAATATGCAAGTGATACAGAATCATTTAACCAATCAAATATTTATTATTAAAATTAACGTCACACAATACAAATGTCTGCATGCTGCAAATTAAAGGGACATAATTAGGAGCAATAATATTCTTATTCTTTCACACTCTTATATCAGTTAATCATATTTGCTTTATACAAAAGTTTCCAGGCACAATCATCCCAGTATTCAGTCCAAGTACCTCCCTTTGAGCTGCTTAACACCTTATTAATCCATTGCATGTTTTTAAGCACAGTTTACGTGTGTCTTTTTACAATGACACGACCTGGTGAACGGAGGTCCAGTTTCGTACATGCGCGACAGATCATAAACAAAGAGTTGTCCAAACTAGTCCATAAATGGCCATTCATGTCCTATGATGTATCTCTGCTAGCATGATTCCCAGCCTGCCTTGCGCTACGCTCACGGAGGCATGACACAAACACTTACATCATCGTCCCAAAATACCCCGCGCGAAAAAACAACAGTTCCACGTTTCAGGATGCTTACACGTGTTGGTTTGCTCGCTTTGAAACACCGTGATATGCCATAATGAGACTTTCCGTGTGGTTTCTTAACAAAAATAAGCACATTTAAAGTAGTTTCTTCACTAGCAAAAACAAATCAGGACGCGGGGCATTGCATGGCACTGTAAAATGGCACTGTAAAAAAATTTAGATTTGCTTATTATTGACGTCTGTGTTTTGGGTGTTCTTTCTGCGGCATATAACTAGACTTGGCACGCTACTGCATGTTTATTTAACGCCTGTAATCGCGCCCGGTCCATTTTTTTTAACACCTGTGTACAGGAGTAAGCAAATGGGCAATATGTTGGCATGTACCAACTTATTTTAAAGAAAAAACGCTATTTTATTTAACGCCTGTAATCGCGCCCGGTCCACTATTTTAACACCTGTGTACAGGAGTAAGCAAATAGGCAATATGTAGGCATGTATCAATTTATTTTGAAGAAAAAACGCTATTTCATTTAACGCCTGTAATCGCGCCCGGTCCACTGTTTTTAACACGTGTGTACAGGAGTAAGCAAATAGGCAATATGTTGGCATGTACCAATTTATTTTTAAGAGAAAACGCTTTTATCCGTGTTAATGCAACATGCTTTATCGGTGATTAGCCCTCTTTAAATTATAAGTCACTCAATTCTAAGATTTGTTGTTTATATTCTCCTTCACTGTTGCCTGCATACTTGATATTGAATTTGTATGCTTTGATCAACATTTAATTGTTCATCATTTATTCAAATAAAAAATCTCAAAAACTTAGTATGTGACATATGTTGAAATGCCCATTCATTATAACCTCTGTAATCACAGATCTACTTAATACTAAGGACCTCCTTACATATCACTGGCGTAACCGTTTAAGGAGCACCGATCATCCACCCGTTCATGATATACTCGCCATGTTATGCACACTTGCAGTGCCAGGTAACTTATGCGGTACTTAAATGGTTTTCTGCAACATATATTAGACCTTTAAAAGTGCCGATGATCAGATCGTGTCACTCATCACCAAATTAGCGAAAGTTATTGATGAACATTAGTTTTAAAGCTTTGGAACCAAGTAAATCACCATAGAAAGATATTATTTATATTACACTTGTCTTGCCTTTTACGATTTAATACTTTATTTGACGAAATAAGTATTTCGCTTATAAATTCTTACTCATGAAAAAAAGATATGCTGGGACAGCAAACACCGTCAAATCATCGTCTGCAGGCGATATGTAAAGTAGTAAACGCTCGTATCGCAGCGGTTATACACTAGTAGACCACAAAACACGGCCGTTTGACTTTATCCAAAACCCGATCACACACCAAATTGAAATAAAGAGATTACATGATTTTTAATAAGAATCTGGTAAGGAGCGCCGATTATGCCTCTGGTTCTTTCAAACATCCATATACAAACGTAAACATTTTCAATGTTAAAATAACCATATGTGCAACCCCTGGCCTTCATGATATCTCGTAAGGCATAAGGGACCAATATCAATCAGTATTCTTTTTAATATATAAAATCGCCGTTATCTACAAACTGATGTGATTGGCCGAGGGGACTCTCCTTACGCAGCGGTTATACACTGCAGTTGACCTATATCACCTTTGCTTAAACCACTGCCTTGTTTTGCAAGATCTTCGGGAATCACCAAAAAGGCTGGCACAGTCCCAAGAATTGTTTTATTTTTTGGATGCGCAATATAACACCCTGCTCTTATTAGTCAGATTACAATTCTTGGCCCTGTGCCAGACCTGGAGGTGAAACCTCGAAAAAACTAGTGGCCCATGGGCCATGACGCTCAGCTGAATTCAAGGAATGTTGAACAATGAGCAAAATGACTGCCAGAGTGAAAAAAATCATGAATTTTGTGAAGAGTCCTTAGAATTGTCTGGTTTACGAGAAAACTCTCCAAGACTGATTGACATGCCAAATTTCAGACTAATACCTTGAACCACTCCTGGGATATGAGCAATTTAAACCCAAATCATATGTATGGATATATGCCGCAGGAAACTATCGCAGATGGCACCACCAGTCTTGAGTACAAGATGGAGGAGTCCAAGATCTGTGGGTATGCACCATTTCAGGCCAATATGGCAAATCACTCCTGAGAAAAGGGCATTTATTTATTCTATAAAACTGGGAAAGTAGGTGTCACCACCTGTCTGGTTTACGAGAAAACTTTCCAAGATGGATGGACATGCCAAATTTCAGACCAATATCTTGAACCATTCCTGAGATATGAGCAATTTTTACCAAAAGCAAATATACTGATGGACGCCACGCAAAAACCACTGCAGACGGTGCCACCAGTCTTGTTTACGAGATGTAGTGTTGAGGATCTGTGAACATGCACAATTACAACCCAATACATTGAAGAACCACTAGGACGAACAGATGGAAAATGCACAGATGGACACTATGCAAAAAGTTTTGTAGGTGGCGCCATCAGTCGCGATTATGAGATGGAGAGATCCAATTTCTATTGAAATTCAAACTTTCAACACAATACATTGAGCCACTCCTGAGATATCGGCTGTTATCTAAAAGACACCCAGATTCGTATTGCACAGAAAGGATTGCTGGTGGTGCCACCTGTCTTTGTTAGGCAAAACAACATAGGCGAAGGAACAAGAATGCTGGGTTTTGGAAAGATCGGTCCAAGGGTCTCAGAGGAGTTCTCTGGAAGCTAATGCAGAGTTTTTGTATCACACTTTTAATTATTCTGGGGGTACTTACGAGCTCCATAGCTCGGAGGATATGAGTAACAGAGACCTAATTTCATGTTTCCACAAAGACTTTTTATGAACCTCCCTTGATTTCAAGTTAGAAGATTCCAGATCCAGCAGTTACAATTTGTGCCCTGTTAACAGATGACAGCTTCTTTAAAGGTATCAAAAATAGAGAAAAAAATCGTAAAAATTAGAAAAAAATAAGATGGCGCCACCAGTTTGCAAGAACTGATGGAACATTCCATGATCAATTTTCATGCAAAGAATCATGGTGATCAAGGCGGTAGTTATTCAGATACTGAAGCTTTTGTATCAATATTTTTTTCATTATTCTGGGGGGTACTTACGAGAACCATAGCTCGGAGAATATGGGTAACATAGACCTTATTTCAGGTTTCCAAGAAGACTTTTTATGGACTTTCCTGGATATCAAGTAAGAAGTTTCCAGATCAGGCGGTCAAGATTTAGGCCCTGTTTACAGATGACAGCTTCTTTAAAGGTATCAAAAATAGAGAAAAAAATCGTAAAAATTAGAAAAAATACAGGTGGCGCAACCAGTTTGCAGGAACTGATTGAACACTCCATGATCAATATTCATGCAAAGAATCATGTTGGTCAAGGCAGAAGTAATTCAGGTACTGAAGCTTTTGTATTAATTTTTTTATTATATTCTGGGGGGGGGGGATACTTCCGTGACCGATAGCCTAAAAATATGGGTAACAGATACCTAATTTCAGGTTTCCAAGCAGGTTTTTTATGGACCTCCCTGGATGTCAATTTAGAACATTCCAGGTCCAGCGGTTACGATTTTTGCCCTGTTAACGGACGGCCGGACGGCCAGACGGACGGCCGGACGGAAGCCGGACAAAGAGTGATTGCTATAGTTCAGCTGACTGAAAGTCATCTGAGCTAAAACTTGTATTATTGCTTAATAAAATAGCGGTTAAAAGTATATGCGACCTAGAACGACTGAAGTGTATAACCGCAGCATGAGCAGTATTGGCGGTGGGCTGATGGGTTTATAATTTATAATTAGAAAAGAAGAGAGAGTGAAAAAATAGATCCGAAATCAGCCTTAAGAACACTGATAATGCAAATATTTTGTTTACGTTAATATTATTAATTACTTTCATTCGCTACTCTAAGAAAGGTAGAAATTTAACACTTACAGTAATAGTGACAACCCTACCTGGGTGACGAGTGAGTCCTGTACATATAGTTTCCTGTAATACTCTCAGCTGTTACAGGAAGACTTTTGTATTCATCACCAAACTCGATACCATCGTGTACATCCCATATAAAATCCTATATATCAGCCGCCGTCAAGTTGGGCAAGCTGGTCCAAAGGTATATTTGACAATTGCTGAACACCCTCTGTCCGTCTTCTATCGTACTTGGCAGGGCGAAGGTCTTCCAGTCCGTCTCGGTCAGGTTGACCAGGTCGGTACGTCGGTCAAAGGCGCACAAGTGAGGAGGGGTTGCCATGTTGTGAATGACTGAGGGGAGACGGACGGTCTGCAGGAAACAAAACCCTACAAGCTTGTACCGTCCAAATCAACCAATGTACTTCACTAGTATCTCATTGTAATCCATGTTCTCCTATGAAGAAACGGCAACCAGAAGAGGCTTTAGATAAGATATTTGAGCTCCTTTCATGACAGGGCAGGTTTGCACACCCAGGCTATATACAGTTTACTGTTTACTCCCTTACCGAAGCCGAGTTATACGATGCAAGTATTTTGTCGATCGTCGGAGCAAAAGCGGAAAAGGAGGAGGATGGTGACGTAGACGGACACGTGCATGATTTGCCGGTTAATCCAGTAGAGAGGGCTGATGCCAGAGATGGTCTGCAGGCCGCGATCAGGTTCTTCGTACAGCAGATAGGGCTAACATACTGGAGAATCTTTGGCATGCTGCCACAGTGCTGGATTCTCCATACACATGTTAACAGGCTAGCATCACGGATTTTTTTTTCACAATAGAGAATTTTTCAACAGTTTATATACATCAATGTTGTAAATTTGCTTTGTATATTTGTTCATTATGTACATTAACGTTGTAATTTTTTCTTTATATATATGTTCATTGTGTAATAAACACGTTGTATAAGCCGTATACCAGGTAACATCCGTCCTTTTTATTTAGAATGTTTAACATATTGGGCCGAATGTTTTCAGAAAATTCCGGATACCAATAAATATTTAAGGCACAACATATATATATATATATATATATATATATATATATATATATATATATATATATATATATATATATATATATATATATATATATATGGAACAACAACTACATTATAGTGGCCAGAAATTCAATATTGTACAAAGGTATATTAGGACTAAGCATTTATACCGTCTTAGATAAAAATTGATGATAGAGGAAAGATAATTTGCTATTTAGATAAAGTATCAAAAGAGAGTTTCCTAAGCTGGTAGTTATTACTTTCTGCAGTGCCTCAGAGGGGGTTTGCAATGATAAGGGAAACATATTGTTTTGAAGACAACGAACTAACGCCCAAACATTTGACACTGATGGTTAGTAAAACAGTGAATATTAGTAAAATAAATACTAAACTTCTATAGGGATACACTGTTTACGATTCGCATTACTCAAGATTATTTTAAGAGAAATAAGATTGAAATAGTTTTGGACGGAGCTTATAAAAGTTCAATTAGTGCTAATAAGCTTATGTTTCAATATAAGATCTTGAATAATGTTCTTCGTGTTGATTATAAATTGTATCAGTGGAAAGTTAAAGATAATAATATATGTGTTGTTATGCTCTGGGTATTTTGAAATTTCCTTGGCTTCCGTGCATGTAATGGCTTTAATTTTAATAAGATTCTAAAAAACAAATAATATATCATTGCAGCAATTAATCCAATTCCTACTTTACATGGAGTAGTTTTTGGCAAATATATCAGCCTTAGTGTTCAATGCGTAGATTCCCTATATCCTACAACAGACAAGCAACCATACGTTGTGTCGGTTTCGAATATATTTCCTCGATTCCGAATCTTTACACTTTATCTTATAAAGGGTTTTCTCGCTTCCCAGGGCTTCGGTCATTATTGTTGCTGCCGCGATTCATTAAATTATAATAAATTAATCCACAAAAAGAGAGCAAAGATGTGAGACGTTTTTTGACAGACTGCAAATAAAGAACTTTTGATGACTTTTTTTACTTTTTAAAATTTCATGACATATTAAAAACTAAAATTTTGTAAACTGATGACTTTTTGGAGGACGTGGAAACCTTGTTTATGGCAAATGCAACTCTCGTAACAGAAGAGTTAAAATAGTGAAACGCTGCTTCATGACTGAAGTTTTATTGCCCTAGGGTTATATGTTTCGTTGATTAGCTACCAGTTGAATATTCCATATATTCCGTATTTGGAAACCTGATTTAGTTTCAACTTAGGTTCCTTATACAGGGTTAAGTAAAATAGACATCATTTTGATTTTCCTGAACTCCCAAAATGCTTTAACTTTAATTAATAATATACTGTTCAAACAAATAACTAAATTAAGTATATCCATGATATAAGTATATATAGACCCCTCCCTTCAAAATATTTTTCTTTACCATGACAGTGTGTTGCGATTTCAAATTTCAACTCTTTTACTCTCACTTTCAACTATTCTATTTCCCAAGTGTTAATACAGATAATCTTTGTTTTTATACCTCACAGCAAGACATTAGAGCATAATTATCTCAGGTCCCAAAAAAGGCAATATGACACAATTTCATCCGACAATTAAACGACTTAAAACTACTCATTGTTATGACACCTGGACAAATCTTCAACTTTGACCTGACCCTACCTGGCGCACTGTCCACGGTGAATTCATACAAATGCATACAAATGCTCCTGATAGTCAAACAGCTCACAATGTAATTTGTTCTGAATAAAACCCAAGTCAATTTCAGTATCTAATATTGGTTCAAGAATTTCATTTGATAAAATTTAAATAAGATTTTCGAGCTTACCGTTATTTTGTGTCAGTTTATTAAAGAATCGACCTCTCTTGCAACTGTGAATTATTTTCCAGCTGAGAATCCTCACCCTCACCACTGATTTCTGTAAAATGTTTTTATTAGTAAATTTATACATACATGCCCCAGCGAAGACACCCAGCGGTCTTTGCATATAAGTTCTATTTCACTCACTGGAGTCAGTAACTGTCCCAGTAAACGTTGTGTGTTATTGTCAAACAAAATAACAAGTGCCTGCATGGATAACATGAAACAAAGCGCAGAGACTCTTGGGATCAGAGCACAGTCGCTAGAATCCCGATTTGTAGTTGCGTTTTTATCGAGAAATGACGAAACTATGCACTATATACGAGTATATAATAGTGCCTTAGTACGGAGATAGCATGTATCACTATAGAGGTGTATAATTTGCTCTGTTTCTTCCCATTTCCCCTAAGGTAGGGATCCGAGCGACAGTGAACAGACACGGACGATGGCACAGTGGAATGAAATGTGCGTGTAGAATTGTACGTGTGCCGGAGATACCGTCCCGAAAATAATTAACATTAACGTTGTAAATATGCATATATTTAAATTCCAGAATCGTGACATCGGTCGTGGCTTAATATTTAATAAAGTAAATGTTAAAGACGACAAAATGTGTGACATACTAAGCCCCTTGTGACTGGGCCGTGTGACTCATATCCTTGATGCGTATGCTATAATAGTGGTAATTGGTTCATGTCGAGGTCATGGGAGGTGAAATAATCTGACTGCATCAGCCGCCAAACATGTACATAATAAACATAACCCCATCCCACTCTGTATCGATTCCCTGCTTGCTTATAATACTTGAATTAAAACCATTGAGACCAATAAATGTATCATCAAACCTACGTTCTTTAATGGGCTCTTTTGATGGTCAGCAGTAGAGTCATTGTTCAAGTCCAAGCAGAAGCCAGACGAGTCCATGTTTTGTCCTGAGGTTCGAGTCCACGTGCACCGTCTTCAAATACGAGACATTGGAAATTTAGCCCAAGTCCCATTAAAACTGGAGGCATTTGTGACCATAAAGGTCCTCAATTATCAGTTAAGGCTCCGATATGCATTTTGAACACTATACATAGAGGTATCAATCTTCAAGAATTTCCCATGAATGATGTTTGGATCCCCGATTGGTCTGGAATTCTATAGCGCCCATCATCTCATTGCTGTCAATCTTCAATGAAATTCCCACCGTTCTTGAGATCACGCACGCGAAAGAGCGTGACATATTGAAGGACAGCTTGACGGCCGGACGGAGAGACCTTAGGGCTGAAGAGTGCACGATTACTATAGAGCTAACGCCCAGTTAGGGCCCAAATAATTATCTCCATTAAGAACCATGTTACAGATGTCTCTTTTATTGTACACAGCGGTCATGCTAGTCTAGGACTTTCTCGCCTGGCCGGGTGTTGCGGGCTCGGTTTAATCCGTACTGGTTGAACTCTCGCGGTTTGTAACAGCTCGCTGCCGGGCCTGTCTCGAATGTTCACGTCTGTTCACGTGTATTATTCTTTCGATTGTTCGTGAACGGGAATTTTCTAGAGTTTTCGGATGAAAGGTAATAAAAAGGGCTGTGTTTTAGAGCCGAGAGGGAAGTGAGAAAATATTCCAGCGGGCACGGAGGAGTGTGTGTTAGTTTGTGGGACCTTTTCCGATACATGCAGCAGTTATAGGTCTTCTTCCGAATTTATGAAGGATTTTATATAGTCTTCAGTTTACCTTTCGTATCACTGCCAGGATTTTCACTCTTGGATTACAGTAGACTGATTTTGTGATTACATTGGACTGTTATTCTCTGAGAAGATTTGTGTGAACTGTTCATACGGCTTATACATTTTAAAGGACTTGTCGCTGTGACAGTGGTGGTATTTTGTTTTGTGCACTCTGTTTATTATGCTGTGTGACTGTATTGATTTTCTACTGTTGCTGTACTGTGAAATTGTATCGATTTAGTGTATTGTAATGTTAGAGTTGTTTTAAGAATAAATTATAGTTATTTGTTAACAAACAAACCACTGACTTCTTTATTTATTCCCCGCTGCCTAGTGTTACAGAACCTGATTTTTTTTTATCTCCATAAACAAAATTTAGGCTCGTCACGACTACGTGCTCTGTTGATATTAGGTTCCGTAACATAAAAATGGGGGCCCTTCCAGAATGCTTAATAGTTTTGAAAATTTATTGGGCCTTGACCTAGAAACATTGTTCACAATACATTGTTTACAAGATTACACAATTTTTATATAACATTGTTTACATGATTTATCTAAGTTGTTTTTGTTATTGTTTTAACATCGTTGCATGGCAGATTTCAAACCTGAGACATTTGTTGACGATCCCGACCCTGATCAACTTGAAGAGTTGACAAAGAAACAGTTGTTGCGTTTGGGACAACGCTTAGTGCTTAGTGTGAAAAAAAAGCTTTGAGAAAGCCTGATAGCATTGTTAAAATCATGCAAGATCTAGTTCGCAAAAGTTTAATTGAAGAGAGTGAAGTGGAAACATAAAATTATGACAGCCTTGCTATGCAATTAGAATTTTAAAAAGTTGGAAATGCAACATGAGCTAGCATTAAAGGAGAGGGACAAACGAATAGAAAGAGAAAGAAATGGAGTTAAAACGACTGGAGTTAGAAAGACTTAAACTAGAACATAGTCTATGTGCGACCCAACTCACAGTTTTGATGTTGCAAAACACATTAGACTTGTCCCACCTTTCAAGAAAAAGAGGTTGATAAATATTTCTTACGCTTAGATAAAGTAGCTGAAAATTTAAAATGACCTAAGGAAAATTGGACTGTGCTGTTACAAAGTGTAATGACTGGCAAGGCCAGGAAAATTTATGCAGAGCTTTCAGTAGAAGCTGCTGCTGACTATGACCTGGTTAAACAGTTAATCCTAAAAGGTTATGAGTTAGTTCCGGAGGCTTACCGCCAGAAATTCAGAAATTGGAAAAAGCGCAAAGAACAGACCTACGTCGAATTTGCTAGGACAAAAGAGAAGTTGTTTGATCGCTGTTGTAGTTCTAAAAATGTAATGAAAGATTATGACAATTTGCGCCAGTTGATTTTGCTTAAAAATTTAAGCGCTGCATTACCGCAGATGTAAAGACTTTTCTTGATGAGAAAAGTCGTGAAACACTTGACATTGCTGCTCAATTAGCTGATGATTATTCATTAACACACAAAATGTCCTTTACTAGCAAATCAAACCAGTCATCCACGAACAAGGATGTACATCAGAATGGTCAAAAGAAGTTTAAAGCGCAGTCACCCAGTACTAGTAGTCCTGATAGTTCCATTGCTACACCTCAGTCCACGTCCACTGTGTCTGAATCCAACCAAGGCCAGTCATTTTCAAAGAAAATCTGTAATTACTGCAAAAAGGAAGGTCATCTAAAATCTGACTGCTGGAAACTTGCAAAACCAAAGGGTAAACCTCTGGTTTTGTTTCAAAATCTATGCATAGCATAGTACAGGAGCCAGGCTCTTTTCATGTTAATAAGGGGTTCAACTCCTTTATTGACTCTAATAAAGTGTTTGATGCTAGAACTTTGATGTTTGAAGAAGAATCAGCAGCTTGCGGGGGAAAACCCTCAGTTGATTCCTGCGAGGAATTTAATAAGGCTAGATCCTTTCAAGACTCCTACGAGGAGTATCCTTAAAAATAGGCTAAGTCCTTTAATGACTCTTGTGAGAGTATTTAAAATGAGGCCAGGTCCTCTTATGACAAACAGAATCTGCTGAGGAAAATTCCTCTGTTGACTCCCATGAGGAGTTTGATTGTAATAAGGATGAAGATTCCTTTGGTGACTCTGAAAAAGAGTTTATGACAGACACTATCAGTGTTAGTTCTTTGTTTAAGGAAACTGAGGTAGTAGATTCCTCTCCTGACTCCAAAATGGAGTTATTTGAGCCATTCATACATGATGGTTTTGTATCACTGTCAAGTGATTTTTTCAGATTCTACCCCTATTAGAATTTTGAGGGACATTAGTTCAGGCCAAACTCTAATGTTAGCAAACACATTGTCTTTTTCTGATAGGTCTTTACTGGTGCCCATGCACTTATTAATGGTGTGTTTTCAGACAAGCACACTTCAGTTCCGCTTCGCAGTATACATTTAAAGTCAGATTTGATTTCTGGGAATATAACTGTGGGCATAAGAACTACTTTACCCTTTGAGGAAATCCAGTTGCTACTAGGCAATCATGTTGCAGGTGACAAAGTACAGCCTGTACCAATAGTGACAGAAAAGCAGTCACTTTTTCAGGACACTGATTCTGAAAGTCAGGAAATTCCTGGTTTGTATCCTTCATGTGCTGTAACTAGATCTATGGCCAAGAAAAACACACATGAGGATAATGGGCCAGATAATAACTCTCTGGGAGTCACTAGAGATTCGTTTAACGACTCGCCCGTACAAGATACAGCATTTTCAAGGTCAGTACTTAGCACGGAACAGCATAAGGACCCTGATATTTCATGTTTGTTTCCCAGGGCAGTTTCTAAAGATGAACTGTCACAGAACTCAGTTTGTTTATATGTTAAAAATGAAGTGCTTATGCGTAAATGGCGACCACCTGATGTATGCGCTGATGATGAATGGGCCATTAAATATCAAATAGTAATGCCCTAAAGATATCGCAGTGAAATTCTAAGCATGGCACAAATGAGGCTCCTTTATCTGGCCATTTAGCTATAAATCAAACTGATAAGAAAATTAGTACACACTACTATTGGCCTAACCTCAGGAAAGATGTTGTACAATATTGTAAATCATGCCATACATGTCAGATGGTAGGAGAGCCCAATCAGAATCCTCGTCAATTCCCTCTTAGGCCTATTCCTGCTTTTGAGGAACCATTTAGTAGGATTATTGCTGATTGTGTTGCACCACTGCCCAAAACAAAATCTGGACATGAGTACTTGCTGACAATTATGTGTGCATCTACCAGGTTCCCTGAGGCCATACCATTGCGCAAAATTAATGCCAAAAGTGTTGTCAAGGCTCTGACCAAGTTTTTTTACAACTTTTGGATTACCAAAATCCGTCCAGTCTGACCAAGGGTCTAATTTCATGTCTGGCTTATTCTAGCAAGTCATGCTTGAGCTAGGTATGAAACATTATAGCTTTTTGCCATACCATCCTGAAAGTCAGGTCGCCCTCCGGCGTTTTCACTAGACATTAAAAAACATGATTATGATTTTTTTGTTATGACACACAGATAGACTGGGATGAAGGAATCCACCGATTGCTGTTTGCTGTCAGAGAATCCTTTCAAGAGTCATTGGGTTTCAGTCTCTTTGAACTAATTTTTTAAACGGACTTTCGCACTAAACTACACAAAGCTTGTGAGATTGCAAAGTCAAATTTAAAATCTGCACAAAGTTAAATGAAAACAAAGGATGACAAGCACACTGTAAATAGGACATTTGAGCCTGGTGAAAAGGTCCTTGTCTTACTTCCCATCCCTGGCAGACCTCTGCGAGCTAGGTATTTAGTCCTTACATAGTTGACAAAAAAGTCAGTGGTTCAAATTACATACTGTTGACGCCAGATAGGCGTAAAAGGAAACAACTGGGCCATATTAACATGCTGAAACCATATTATGACAGAAATAGCACATCAGATGTTGAACATAACGTTACTGCTGCTAATTGTGTGAAAACTGACCCTGACCCAGTTAAAGTAGATACTGATTGTAAGTGTAATGTAGACATTCAGTGTGGTACAGTACCACTAAAAACTCAGACGTGTTTAGAAACCTGGATGCCACACTGTCACACCTTGCCGCACAACAACAACAAGACCTCAAGAACCTGCTGCGGAATTGTAGACATTTGTTTAGTGACATTCCAACGCGAACTAACATATTGTGCCATTACGTCGATGTTGGCGAGGCAAATGCAGTCAAGCAGCATCCTTATAGACTGAATCCAGAAAAGCAAAAGTATCTACAGGATGAGGTTCACTATTTGCTGGACAATGATTTTATTGAACCTAGTAACAGTAACTGGAGTTCACCATGTATTCTTGTGCCAAAACCTGATGGAAATTACCGTATGTGCACGGATTATCGAAAACTGATCTCTGTCACCAAGACTGACACGTTCCCGATTCCGAGGATCGATGATTGTATTGATAGAGTCGGTAGCTCCAGATATGTTTCCAAGTTTGACTTGCTAAAAGTATTCTGGCAAGTTACGCTGACAGAACGAGCAAAAGAAGTGTCCGCATTTGTGACGCCGCAAGGACTGTACCAGTACAAAATAATGCCGTTTGGCATAAAGAATTCGCCAGCCACGTTCCAGCGCCTCATCCATATGGTTGTCAAGGACATTCAGGGCTGCAACGCATATATTGATGACCTTATCATGTACAGCGACACCTGGGAGAAACATCTGCAAATTCTTCGCGACCTCTTCGAAAGACTCAGGGAAGCATGTCTGACCATCAACTTAGTGAAATCCGAGTTTTATCATACACAAGTAACATTTTTGGGTCATATTGTAGGGCAGGGTCAGGTAAAACCTATTGATGCTAAAATAAGTGTTATTTCTGCATTTCCTTGACCAGACATTAAAAAACCTGGATGCCAAACTGTCACACCTTACCGCACAGAACAACAAGACCTCAAGAACCTGCTGCGGAATTATGAACATTTGTTTAGTGACATTCCAACGCGAACTAACATGTTGTGCCATGACGCTGATGTTGGCGAGGCAAGCGCAGTTTAGCAACATCCATATAGACTGAATCCAGGAAAGCAAATGTATCTACAGGATGAGATTCAATATTTGCTGGACAATGATTTTATTGAACCTAGTAACAGTAACTGGAGTTCACCATGTATTCTTGTGCCAAGACCCGTTGGAAGTTACCGTATGTGCACAGATCATCGACAACTGAACTCTGTCACCAAGACTGACACGTTCCCCATTCCGAGGATCGATGATTGTATTGATAGAGTCGGTAGCTCGAGATATGTCTCCAAGTTTGACTTGCTAAAAGGATTCTGGCTAGTTCCGCTGACAGATCGAGCGAAAGAAGTGTCCGCATTTGTGACGCCGCAAGGTCTGTACCAGTATACAGTTATGCCGTTTGGCATGAAGAACTCGCCAGCCACGTTCTAGCGCTTCATCCATATGGTTGTCAAGGATATTCAGGGCTGCGACGCATATATTGATAACCTTATCGTGTACAGCGACACCTGGGAGAAACATCTGCAAATTCTTCGCTACCTCTTCGAAAGACTCAGTGAACCACGTCTGACCGTCAACTTAGTAAAATATGAGTTTTGTCATGCACAAGTAACATTTTTGGGTCACATTGTAGGGCAGGGTCAGGTAAAACCTGTTGATGCTAAGATAAGTGCTATTTTTGCATTTCCTTGACCAGAAAACAAAAAGCAAATAATGCGTTTTCTTGGTATGGTCGGGTACTAGGAAGTTTTGTCCAAATTTTTCTGCTGTAGCTGAACCTTTGACTAATTTGTTAAAGAAGAAACAAAAGTTTGTATGGAGTGTTCAGTGTGAAAATGCATTTCAGAATTTGAATGCCATTCTGCAAAGTTCACCAATTTTATCAGCTCCAGAATTTTTTGTATCTTTTGAGTTAGCTGTAGAAGCTAGAGATACTGCTGCTGGTGTTGTGTTGTTACAAGATGGCAGTGATGGTACAGATCATCCAATTTGTTATTTTTTCAAGAAAGTTTAATGCAAACCAGAAACACTACTCCACTATTGAAAAAAGAATGTTTGGCTTTGATTTTGGCATTGCACCATTTTGAAGTTTATGTTACTTCATCAGTCAAGCCTATCATTGTCTTCAGTGATAACAATCCCCTCACGTGCGTGAACAAGTTGAAGTGTAAAAATCAAAGATTGTTGAGATTGGAGTACAATCTTGAAATCAGACACATTAAAGGGAAAGACAATGTACATGTACTTGCTGATTGCTTATCGAGATGTTTATGAACTGTTGTGAACGAGATGTTGATGTATGTTACGGAACCTAATATAAATAGATCACGTATGCGTGATGAACACAAATTCTACAACGAAGAAAAAAAATCAGATTCTGCAACACTAGGCAGCGTGAAATGTCTATGGGAATGAATAAAGATGTCAGTGTTTTTTTGTTAACAAATATCTATAATTTATTCTTAAAATAACCCTAACAATACAATACACTAAATCAATACAATTATACAGTAAAACAGCATTATAGCAACAAGTCAATATAATCACACATAAAGATAATGGTACAGTACCTCGATACCAACACCGTCACCACAATCAGTCCTTTGAATGTAAACTCTCGGAGAATGACAGTCCAGTGGAAAGTTCTTGCAACAACACAGAAAGTACACTGAAGTCCAAATGTATAAAATCCAGGAGAAAATCTTTGAAAATGTGTAATTATCGCATTTGTCGGATAAGGTCTTAGAATCTGACACACGCTTCTGCGTCCGCTGGTATCTGCTCTGCTGTCTGCCCCCTGGTTCTAAAAACAGCCCCTTTATATACCTTCACACCCCAAGCCGGGAATTTTCCACTTCTCGAATAGTCTATAGGGACCCTACTCAACAGTAAACACACGTTTCAGGAATTCTCTAGAAAGACATAGCCGTGTGTCTCTACACATACCAGGCTCATCACGTGACCCAAGACCAGGCGTAAAAACCAAAGGCTCACATGACAACGAGAGTTCAACCAGTACAGATTAAACATAAAATGTAACAACAACACGAGTTACGCCCGTGTCACACAATAAAAAGAACACCTGTAACAGTTTTTTTTTTTATTTTGTGTCATTTGAGATTAATCATAATTAAAAATATATACTTGATTTGTTTATAACACAGACCTTAGGTAAACAAATCCCGCATTATTTGTTTAATGGCTGTACTGTATTGACATGCTTTGAATAATTTTCAACTAGTACAAAAACGCGATCTCTCAATGGTGTTTTATCCCTGAGAAATGTTGGTATTATTTTCTATTTACGTGATCGGTTTCACACTGTCATGTTATTACTCTTAAATGACCTATCTTGTAACCAAGTAGTCTTACATGCCAGATTACTGAGTATACTTTGTAATATAATACAAAAACATAAAATTATTAGTACATACAAGAGGATGACAGCGGAGGACACACAAAAGGTGTATATGTTGTTTTCGTTTTTTATCACAATGTCCATGAGTCGGAAAGAACTTTGAGGGAAAATATTCATCAATTTATCATAAAATGTCATAAGAGGTTCAAGGGATTTTGTTTGTGACTGAATTTAGTTTTCTTATTATGCTCCCACATTTATTAAAAAAGGACATTTCCTTGTACCTCTTATACATGTAAATCATAAAGAGCCGTTCATTGCGCAGGCTTCCCGTTTTGTTAATATCCACGTGATTATAAAAAGTGGGGGGCCGGACTACAAAGCCACCGGTCGACACCCAACATGTCCACAATGGGCGTATTGTCGCCAATCTGACGAACCAGTACTGCCAATGGCAAAAGTCTTCATATATTCCCATTCAGATCAATCACATGTATATGCAGTCAAATAGCTCCGGTAATATTTTTTTTTTCTGTGAGTTAATTTGGGCACATGTACAGCGTTTACAAACACATTGCAGATAAACAAGTTCATACTATCGACACACGAGCGTAAAAGAACTCTTTAGCATTAATTCCCCACACTTTTTAACATGTATGGAGACTAAGCCTCAATACACAACGATTCTACGAATGTGGCCGGTGAATGTCTGGCTTTAAGGAATCCTTACCGGTAATTGTTGAATATTTGGATCAATGTTACCTGAGGAAATGAGCAGACGGAGTGATCGTTCAGTTTTGTGGGTCCTCGTTGACCCTACGTGACCAAGGTTGATATTTGGTCGTATAACTTCACCTGTGGATCCTTTGTCCTGTGTGACCAAATGGAACAATGGCTGGCCTCGGGTTGCCTTGGGGAGAGGCTTTAACATATTGATGAAATATCAATGTCCATTGTTCTGCCATGTCCATCAGTTTAGTATTTGTGCTCTTGCATGTGTTTGTCTCATGCCGTGTGTTCGTTATTCGAGTTAACCCTATTTATATTTCTCCTCGAGTACTGTGTTGTTTACTGTTCAGCAGTGGCGTCAATTTATCTTCAAGGGTGGGGAGATGACTCGCAGGGAGGGGAGATGACTGGCAAGGGTGTGGGGGGAGGGGGGGGGGGGGGGTTCCGGTGTTTCTTCTTTCATGTGTCATGTGCAAACATGAAAAAAATACAAAAGGCTCAAATTTATAATGATTCAATGATGTAGTTGACCAGAACATATCCAAAGGTTCTTAATATGAAATATGGTATCAAGGAAAACAAGATGAAACTAAATACCGGATTATTTAAATTATGTAAAAATTGCTAATGTTACAATTTATGGGGTTTTATTAACCCTAAAAAGTTAATGGGACTAAATATACTTTATCCCCACTTAAAAATATAGGGATTGCACCACGCCCCCCCCCCCCCCCCCCCCCCACCCTCTTAAGAGGGGCAACGCGCGGTGTTTCAGCCAGCGGGAACATGTATTACATTTTTTTAAGCCAAGTCAGTCAGGGCATCACCTGATTGGCACGTGTTGTGGCTCCGCGCAGCACACGGCCCGACGCATTGTGTTTATGTTAACACCTGCGATAGGGCCTGGTTCATTGTTTTTAACACTCGTTTACAGGAATAAGCAAACGGTTTCAAGACAATATTTTGTCAGGTACAGATAAAAATACAGATTTTAAAGGGAAGAAGCTATTTTTCGTGTTAACTCAACATGCTTTATAGGTGATTGGGCCCTTTTACCTAAATATCAGTGATCATAATTGATAGAGAAATTAGGGCTACATAATGAATACCAATTGCAGAATGTCTGTTCTCATTTATCACCTGATCTTAAACCCTGTTTCGAGAAAAATTATAGAATCGTTCACGGATGCCTTTAGATACATAAAACTAATTGATTTAACTACTTGTATTCGTTGTGGAACCTAGAAAGATTTTTCTGTAAACCAGTAAAGCTGTCTGTATTGAAGCTTGGCGGGGGGGGGGGGGTTAGAGCAGGGTATATTTAATTTATGGGGTTTTATTAACCCTAAAAAGTTAATGCGACTAAATATACTTTATCCCCACTTAAAAATATAGGGATTGCACCACGCCCCCCCCCCCCCCCCCACCCTCTTAAGAGGGGCAACGCGCGGTGTTTCAGCCAGCGTGAACATGTATAACATTTTTTTAGCCAAGTCAGTCAGGGCCCTTTTACCTAAATATCAGTGATCATAATTGATAGAGAAATGAGGGCTACATAATGAATACCCCCCCCCCCCCCACCCTCTTAAGAGGGGCAACGCGCGGTGTTTCAGCCAGCGGGAACATGTATTACATTTTTTAGCCAAGTCAGTCAGGGCCCTTTTACCTAAATATTAGTGATCATAATTGATAGAGAAATTAGGGCTACATAATGAATACCAATTGCAGAATGTCTGTTCTCATTTATCACCTGATCTTAAACCCTGTTTCGAGAAAAATTATAGAATCGTTCACGGATGCCTTTAGATACATAAAACTAATTGATTTAACTACTTGTATTCGTTGTGGAACCTAGAAAGATTTTTCGGTAAACCAGTAAAGCTGTCTGTATTGAAGCTTGGCGGGGGGGGGGGGGTTGGGTTAGAGCAGGGTATATTTACGTGAAGCCGACCCCTATATTTGTGCAGTTAAATGTGGAAAATGTAGTTACAATTCGGGATTTGGGCAGTTTCAGACGTTTAAAATTTTGGTCTAGCCACAGAATAAAAAACACTCTTATGTCCATGAGAAAATAATATAATTTTATCGACCACTGATATCAAATATATGCTCCATATAATTGGCTTGAGATTTGAGATATTGTCACCTTTCTGTAAAAATTATTTATGATTGTCATATTTATACGCATAGATAATATTTATTTCATATAAATAATATCATTGAAAATATAATATAAGTTTCGACTTATATATATATATATATATATATATATATATATATATATATATATACATACTGGAGATCTAACATAAACCACACTATCATTTACTCATACCTGTACAGTTCTAAAACTTCCTTAATCTATACCATGGTTTAGAGTATTGAAAATACGTCCCTTTATAATTAGTTCGATCGATGACCAGACAGCAAATGTCCTTGTGTTAATGTTTAAGACCTTTCATTTTTGAATTAAATATTGACAATATGATATTTAGATTACAAATATACACGAAAATTGGAGCACATGTCCTGGCAAAACGTATCAGAATATTCACGAAACAAAAATGTCATATATATATATATATGCTTACCTATAACACCGAGGGGCGCGAATTCCTTTCGCTTTCTGGAAGGATGGGGGCAATACAAATTTTCAGGAAAGCCCGACTGCTGAGCTTTTGCATCAGCCGAAGGGGTTGGGTGTGTGAGAGGGTGTGCCCTTCGTGCCGTTTGGAATTTTATTAAAATTTTCATTCTTTGAAATGAAATCCGATTTTTATTGTCAAATGACATTCTTATATATATATATGGTGTGCTCCTTCCTGCACCCGATTGGAAAAAAAGTTACAAGTTACCAATCTCAATGTTTGACGTATACCGATTGATGAATGACTTATTGGGGAACATGCCATGTTACCGAACTGTATTGGAAAGTGTATATATACAAATGCACCATCGTCCATCCTATACTACAAATCGCGTTAGTAATTTTTTTTTCACTACGTCACATTATTGTTCACAGGCGAAGGACGTCAACTTTTTCATGCGGGACCTCCATGCTAATTTTGCTGATAGGAATCCCATTTTCTCCCACAATCTCAGGTTTCTTTGTGTCGTCATTTTGAGCTGGAGGTTTTGGTATGGTGAAAAACTCACTGGAAAATATGCATCAAAATTCCCTTAAAACTTACTGCTTTTCGCATTTAAATCAAATTCCCCAAACAACTTGCTAATTTAGAGACATAAACATACCAATTGTAAGGAACAGGTTTACGATAAATCAAAATTACGACTGCTGATTTAGGACACAGACCAAAATGCGATCTCGCGATTATATCCAAAAGTCTCGAGATAATATTTCTAGATGTCGAGATTTATCTTTTCTCTGACATTTTAGCTCGAGATGTCGAGATGATTTCTTAAAATGTTTTTCCGTGTTCTAAATCTGCCAGCGTATAATATAAAAGTGTGATTATATCACTTTATATCAGCTTTAAAATAGGCGTATCCTTTGAGCTTTACAATTAACCCAGTTGGTGCACAGACCTCCATTTGAAATGTTTCCCGAACTCTTCAGCCTCCTCCACACTACTTGGAAGTATTCTGTTGAGCGTCTCTGGTAGAAGGAGGGTCGACAGACTCACCGCAACGGCCACGGAACCACAAATGATGGAAGGGGCTCTACTACCCTGTAAGATTAGCCAACTCTCATATTTATGCGAAGAGTTGTCAACATATAAATGGGAAAAAAACACGGTCGAATATCTGTATCATTTAAAATGACGAATTAAAAAAAAATGCATCACACTGCAACACCGTGGTTTCCGAGTCTATGGATCTCCCATTATGAAATGAGCTAAACAACACTCTACATTTAAATATGCACCGACCGGATTATGGCATTATATTGAGGCTCCCGTATTTAGTCCAGAATTAACCTAATTTAACACAAATGTGTGTATTATATACGTATGAGATAAAAAGGAAAACATTAAATATATGTATTGATTAAAGCGTACATTCATGTTGACAGATGTAGTACTCATTAATCAAACATTTCAAATAATGTAAGAAGTGTACCAGTAATGGCAAGAATGGCGCTATTATGGCTCCGGTTCTTGCGATAAAGTTACTGATCGCAAAACCAGTCGCTCTGATGACAGTCGGGTACAGTTCTATGGTGTATTGGTATATGATAGAGAATGATATGCTGATGAAGAACTTTGACATCAGCGTCAGAGCCAGCATACTTGGCCCTCTTACTGGAGATCAGATAAGATGAAATGTCAAGTTATTTCAATTAAGAAAATCAAGGCGAAGGTCATTATCAATATAAACATTAAATTAAGAATGAACGATACATTATTTCATGATATATTAATTTATGGCATTCAGGTAATAATCTATGTATAGGACTACTATGACATGAAACAATAATTCAGAATATGAAAAAAATAATTTATACATTTTTTTCATTTTACATTGATTTACTTTTTATAGCACATTGTGCTAAATTCACTTTATCAAATACACTAGCTCTTAGCCACTGGACACAATAAAATACATTGGGATACTTTAAAAACAGGATTGAAAATCAGATAAAACATAATAATGATTAAAATTCGATTTTCAACGGACTAGATAATTTTACAAATGTTTATGATAAAGTATTCTCGGCACTTCTGTGTGGCACAAATTGTAGCTTTCGGAAGACCCGATGAAAACTTCTGATCTTGGACGGGCAACCATATATAATATATGTATATACAATCCACTGTGAAGTTGGTTACCACTCGACTGTCCAAGACCTGAACCAGGCCGTAGCCCTTCAGTTATTTACAGTCTGTTTGATAATGTATCTTAAGCATGTATTCTATTAGTACTGGACCATTACCGGGTACTGCGAGAGAGCACAGCATGAGGAGACCGCTAAGGAAGGTAGAGCCGCTCATGGACAACCGTCTTCCTAAATATTGAAGGAGCGGGACGCAGACCACTTTGGCAGGGATCTCGATTATTCCGGCCAGGAAAACGTTCATATAAAGGTTATCAGACACATCCGTGCCCGTCCATGATATAGCATAAAATACCAAGACGTCAACAAACCTAATAGTAATGATAATAGTGATAATAACGAAAATAATAACATTGTTGTAATAATAATAATAATAATAATAATAATTAGGCGAAATAGTGTAAACATTGTGAAAAAATGGAAGCATACAAAAGGAAAGAAAGAAGTAGTTCTGAAAAGACTGACCAAGTAGAAAATGAAGAAAGAAGAATAAGATAAATATGGAGAATAAGTCGAATTAAATAATTTTCATTCTGTAAAGAATGAAACTGCCGCATACAATGTATCTACGTTCAGAGAAAAAATAAAATCTTCAAATTTTACCAGTTCATCCATAAGATTATAGAGGTTTTACGGATATTCGGAGTCTTCACCAGATCAACCCAGCTGGTTTTCACTTTATCGCCACTCTAAAACAGAACCACAGGATGTTGTGGGATAGGGTAAGCAAACGCGTATAAACAGCGAAACGATTTATTATCAATACGTGATACTAGTATCTAACGCGCACTTAATTTAAACACCTTCAGCAGTGTTTAGAATTGTTCTATTTTCTCTTACGCAAAGGAAAGCACGTATTATTTCCATTATTTCTACGTGAATGCATGAATGCGTGTGTCCGCTAGGTAACTGATGGACCGTCAAATGGGTTTAATTGAAACGGTCAACATAGGTCCAACATGGGCAATCCATCAGTTTCTGTTTTGTTTACCCTTTTTTATCTATAGCGGACCATAGAAACATCTAAGAAGCACGAAGCGTGACATCATGTAGTACAATAGCACAAAATGCCATTTGTCGCATAGATGAACTGTGATGTTCCGTCAATAGCTAGCGTACTGGTAGTTGCTGATTTTGATTCACATATAATTGACAGTGTTACGAAGACAAATTATTCAGGGGACAATTCCGGGCTTCGAACCCATGTTGGTGGCGCACAAGTCCGGCGTACAAACCGCTTCGCTAGAAATGCAAGCTTCACTAGCGAGACAGTTCGGTCCGCATTTATGTCACCCCGTAACACACCCCCTCTTAAGAGCGTTCTGCTATCGAACAAGACTTATTATCTCAGGAGTCACATTTTGATGACCTTTTTCCATGGGCCACAAAGTTTACCGTCGAGCCCCCATTTTGTTACGAAGACAAATTGGTCGGGGGAAAACATTGAGCCTATCTCGGAATAGAACCATTGTTGGTGGCGCACAAGTCCGGCGTACCAACCGCTTCGATAGCAAAGCAAGCTTCACTAGCGAGACAGTTCGGACCGCTTTTATGTCACCCCGTAACAACAACAATAGCATCATTGCGAGTTGGGTTTGTATTTCATAAACAGTTCAGTAAATAGTGATGTTTGAATGATGTTAATGACTGTTAAATCTCACCCTCTCCGTTTTAATTCAATTGCTACAGTTTCATAATGTACATCTTAATAATTCAAATACGAACATTAAACTTCATCGGTTAAATTGCTTCATAAGCTCTTGCACCGGTTATCATTTACGTTAATTTTACTATAACACCTAAATCAATTTATAACCTATTTCACATCTAAAAAAATACCTTGAGTGTTATGTTTTATTAAATATAACAATATGAAACAGCTCAACCTGTTCAACTGTGACATGGAGGTTCTCGGGAATTTCCTTTCTGTTGACCTTGGCCATTCGTCTGATCCGCTTATCAGCCTCATCCTGTCGGCCTTTGGCCACCAACCAAGGAACTGTCTCAGGTACAAATCTAAATTTATTTCATACATTAAGATTTCAACACTTAGAATCAATGCAAATGCATAATCGTGCGAAGAAGAAAAAGGTAAAATTTCAGAGCTTATAATATATTGGCTATGAAAAAACTAAGCTTTAGGAATATCTTTTACTTTCTATACACGTAGCAATTGTGTGACAAAAAAAAACATCTAAAAACCAACATTTGCTATCGCATATTAGTGGTCAAACTGAGATAGAACAACAGAAGTATGAGTTTAACAAGCACAATGAGCTACGTCCGGGAGGATACACCAATATAAACTCACAAGGAGAGTCATATTTTACTCGATATTTGAAAACTTACAATACTGAGAGAAGGCACAGCACAGTAGGGGCTGCAACAGCAATCATGAAAGTAAACCGAGTACGAAGAAGAGAAGCCACACCCGCCAAAGCCGCGTAACCAATGGACCAGACCAGCATGAACACTGTACCGATACAGGAACGGTACCGGGCGCCAACAAGCTCTAAACCTGTAACACAGAATTACATCACAGTATGCAGGGAGAGATAGCATTTGTGGCCGGAACTGGTTGTAAACCCATCTTAGATGACTGAAAGAAAACGAAATCAGATCACCATGAAATTTGCTTTATTGCATTGTCCCAAAAATATTGACCAAGTAAATTCATTCTGGCTCGTACAACATGCTGCAAGTCGAAGTAATGGCAAAGCTGCACAAAGTTCAGTTTTAATGCTGTTCTTTACATTGTGTCCTGTCTAACTTTTATCTCCGACAGGATCAGAACATTATTTTGGTTAATCTGAACACTTTGCATGTACGTACTTTACCGTTTGTGATCGATTATGCAAAACTGTAATCAATTAAATCGATTATGAAAGCGGACAATCATTGATATCATCGATTAAATTGCACTTTACCCCATTTTTTTAGCATCTCATTAATTTTTTAAAGGACTGAAGATGTCTATCCGTACAAAAGAGACTTTTTATATTATTGGACGTGATCTACATGTATGATTATATTGCTTTTGGTTATTATCCGTCGTTTATGCGTGACGCCCTCGCCGAGTGTTCTCAGATTATAAATTGTGAGGCATGGTCACTTCTAGATATTAACTATGATGTCAGGAGGTCTGCACTGTTGGGTTAAAACAAATGTGGATAAAAGAAGACGATCACTCACTTGCGGTATAGGCCGTGGCGAGACCTCCATTCATACACGCGGACACCAGAAACCGAATCACAAGAAATGCTGGGTAATTATTAATGAAAGGCAAAGCCAAACCAAATGCGACGGTTCCTGTGACATTAATGATCATCACTTTCCTCCGACCAGTTCTGCAGGAAAGTTTATTTATGTAAATGTGACAATATGAGCGTTGCTGTATTTCAGTGACAACTGTGTTCATTCGGCCACATGCTATATTTCCGTCCTGAGCCTGTATGGAAATTTACAGGTTTACATATACATATATAGTCTGTGCCACCTAAACGCGTCCACTGTTGTTTGTCCGTTAACATTAAATTTTCATGCTCTTTTCATTCCTCTCGCCCAATTATAAGAATAATTTCCAGCGAAATGGAATCCAAAAGATATACCTGATATTTATTCCAATTCACCTTTCTTGACCGTTTGTAAAGTTTCAAACTTACTCTTTATGCAATGATTTAAAAAAAAATCAGTTCAACACCCCAACCACGATTTTTATACGGACTGTCTATGTTTTCATAGTTTGTGAGTTGACCCCATCACAAGGATCGTGAAAAAAGACACCTTTCTTTAGATAAGAATGTAATTGGATCATATTGTCTACATGCATGTCTGGACTCCTCATGAATATTTATCTGCACTGATTCCTTCACGGCAACTATGTTTTCATTTTGAAATGCTCAGTCAGTAAAATCAGTCTGTACCTATACCGTAACAATTTTCGTTCATTATAATCTAGAGCATTAGACATTTAATAAGGACCCGCTTACTTGTCACTGGCGTAACCCGTAACAGGAGCACCGATCATCCAGCCAAGTACAAACACGGTAGCTATCATTGACTTCATCCAGGCCCGATCACATACCAGATTGAACTGCAGTTTAAAACTTGCACTGATACTGCACGCCAAAACGTCACATCAGGATGAAACAAACCTCGTGAAAAGCCAGGATATTAATTAATATTAAATGATATAATTTGCAATTTCATTTTATGGGAGATGATATATTTAATTTAAGGTTGAGGGACAACAGTAGATCGCTGGGTATCTTTGTTACATACTCTCAAATTAACCCCATGAGCGTCTTTTATACATATTTAGTTTGAAATAGTATAACGCATGAATTTTTTTAGGATCAGTCATTCACAGGAATTGTCAAAATTACCCCTTACCTGAGTTACCAGTGAATCATGAACATGCCGTTTCCTGTCATATTCCCATCTGTTACAGGCAGACTTGTATTCGTCCCCAAACCCGGTACCATTTCGAACATCCCTTATAACAACAGCTATATCAGCCGCCGTCAGGTTGGGCGAGGTGGTCCACCGGTATATTTGACACTCACTAAAGACCCTCTGTCCGTCTTCTATCCTGCTGGGCAGGGCGAAGGTCTTCCATTCCGTCTCAGTCAGGTTGACCAGGTCGGTACGTCGGTCAAAGGCGCACCAGTGAGGAGGGGTGGCGGCGTAGAATACGTAGCCCATGTTGTGAATGACTGAGGGGAAGCGGACGGTCAGCAGAAGACAAAACACCATCAGTTGGTACCGTCCAATTCCACCAATGTACCTCAATAATATTTCATTGTATTCCATGTTCTCTCCTGAAAGAAAGGATCAAAGGAAATGAAACTATGATACGTAGAACTGTTTATCTGTGGTAAGGACAGTAGGCTGTCCATCTATGATCCTCAAAGACACTCAAATATGGCGGAAATGCTTAAAGTATTTGCCTATCAGTTGCCTGAGGAGTAGGATCATGAATGCACAGACAAGCGGCTCGACATATGGATCACGAAGAATGTCTATCCTGATGATACGTAAGTTGTTTCGCCACCCGCGGTGTTCACTTACGCTAGAATTCCGCGTTTCTCAATATTTTAAAGGAGCCCTAGAAAGACTATTGAATGCAGCTGAAGATGTTCCTCTCCGTCCCCGGTATCAAGATAGTGTAGGTCTACAAAAGCTCTTACACACATTGGCAGCACTGTGCACGCCGCAAAACATTTTAAAAGATATACCGCTTTTTCTCACACTGTTCCATCGAGCTGTTTGATACCAAGCGTTTCTTTGGGGGGTATCAGTTCTAGTATTGATCTGATATGTAACGAACAAAGGCACCGATTCAAGAGACTGTGACTAGAATTTGACAGGAAGTTCGAAACCCGCGAGTTCGAAACTATCCATGCAAAGTTCAACAGTTCAAAGCCAGCCACGATAGCCCATGAAGTTAGTACAACGGACGTCCGCCAACTGCTTAAATTCCACAGTTATACATTCATTAATAACATTAAGAGTGGTCTGCAGGACAAACCTGCAAACCACTTTTCCAAGGAAGTCTGAGAGAGCTGAGGTCAATCAGAACTCTGTTCAAGTCCCTTCACCCACATTTTGCAAACAGAGTCCAGCTTAAGCAATATTTTCTCAAAGGCTGAGTCTGTACACAAAGACCTAGTCCAAAATCCTGATATCAGTATCAACGTCTTTGAAAGTCCTTTTGTCCTTGTGACGATGAGCAGTTCAAAACCAAGTGTCGATTTACGGTCTTCACGAACGGACCTAGCTTAAACAGCATTCAGGCAGTGATGTAAGACGTTACCTGACCCGCCCTATGCGCAGAACCACAGATTCGTGGCGGAACTGTGATGTTTAAAACATTTTGAGGTAGAAATGAAAAACGTATTATGCATACCGCTCTGACAGTCCCTTTCGCTACCTTGGGTATAATTGGCCACTCAACACTCACCGTGGAGTACGTACTTTAACAGGAAGGGTTTCCCTTCCAAATCACGTCTGCACCAGGTTACATATGAAAGAATTTGGATGGTAACTTGCGATAATTGTTTTTTACTTGGACGATATGCCGATCAGCGGTGCCAAGCAACACAAAAAAAATGTTGAAGTGGCTACTAGAGAAAGGTCAAAGATCAAAGATGACAAACTGGCTTCAGTGGTCTAGGGGTCGAGCACAGGAATCTAATACGGGAGGTCGTGAGTTCAAATCTCAGCTGAGGAGCGGTGAATTTTTCACGATCGGCCCCCACCCCACAAAGCTTTCTACAGGCTTAATGGGAAAGCTATACCCCACGGCAGTGTTTTAATTACAAACGAGTTTCCTCTGTGCTATGAACTAGCAATGGGGATGATTGCACGAGATGACCTCCAGATGCGGTAGAGACCGGGACCAGGCGACACCAGGATACAAAATAAATGATAGGAAGCGAGTACTAGCACCCTCTTATGTAGTCCCAAATTGAAATGGAACTTTTGCAGATGTACATAAATACCCTAAGAATAAGACAAGTCAGTATATAAAATGAAAACGGGTACATCCACAAATCAAGATTATGAACTGCCTCTCTGTGGCATCTAGGCTTATCATAAGAGAACTTTTCCATCGTGTCAGAGCTGCTCAATCGTGTTACGGATCCATTCACCAATGTGTGCCAAATAACAAGCTGCATTCCCATTTATGTAACACACTGTCCAGTGTTTCTACAGTGGCACATGTTGATCCATCCTTGGGCTTTCGTATTTCCTTTGATTCATTAAAGAGTGGTACTGGGACACTTCTACTTACATGATAATCGCCAACGCCTCGAAAATACTCCCATTGTCATATCAGTCAGGTCAAAGCTGAAAAATGGCAGTAACCTTTGCGTTAAAGCAATTAATCAATGTTTCTTGTGGACAGAAATGCATCTTTGCTCAAGCAATATATACAGTAGTACCTTCGATAATAAATGAAAAAATACACTTAAGTATAGGAGCACTCAGTACATCGGTCTGAGGCCTTAAGGAAAAGGACCCGAGTATTAATCCTTAACATCTTTCTCAATGACCCTTGAAGTTAGGTTGTTACTTAAAACAACACTGAGTAACCGACGACATGAATGCACTACCTCGAAGAGGAGGAGGCTGTGGCGCATAGAAGAATGAAAGGATTGTCAGGAACGTCACTGCAGCTGAATCCAATATCAAGAATTGTTTGTCAGGGAGCCAGAAAGGATTTAGTGATCTCTTCGTTTATGACCACTGTCAGACATATTGCATGGAGATGGAGGGAGGAGGATGAGGACATCCGTTGGTATCCTGAGAAGGCCATTTTATTTACGCTAGAAAATGGGTGTTTATTCGTCAAGGCAAGGATATCGCCATTCTACATGAAGACCTATACAGCTGATCCAATGCAGGGTACAGAGGACGAAGCAAATCTCACTAGCCTCATGAATGACAAAAGTGAGCGGATGTTCGAAGGTACTCTTTCTTATATACCTCCATATTAAGGTGAAAAGCCGTCAAATTAACCCTGGATGTTGAGAGGAAAGCCTTGACGACGATTTCACAGAGACGACACAATGCCTCTATGGGGACTAAAAGGCTTGTCTTGGTACATGTTTATTCAAAGTATCTATGTATGCATCTAGTGGGCCCTACGTTAGCCAAATAGATAATTAAGTACCTGGAGAAGGATCCTGTACATCCTAATATATTAGTGACGGACATTTCTCCGACGTTTCCTCACAAAAATTTCATACATGGTGCGGGGATAGAGGAATTACTTACCGCCGACAAGTTACATATCATATTGCAATATAACAAATGATTTCCTCCAGAAAACGTCCATCCACCTAAACTTGCCCCCTGGACGTTATGATGCAATTCCTTCGGGCACTATTGGACGGTCTTAGAAATCCAGTTCACAGACCATACGGCAAGAGATTGCATGCAGGGAGATATCTCACATCAACAACACCCAAGAGGCCTCAGAGAACATCTGTCTCAATAATGCTGACAGGGTCAATCAGTTAACATTCCGAAAACTCCGTGGAAGCAAAGAAAACATTTTAACAAAACAAACACAAAATCAGTCATCGCTCCTGGCCCTGACATACACGTTAAATCAACTACTACTGACATCTTCTGGGAGTTTCATTGCCTCAGACGACGTCCTCTTAGTCCGGTGGTTTAACCTGAGCTGCCCATATTTCCGGCTTGCTGTGTTTTTCTTTAATTATTCTGGTATGAATAATCATCATGAGCTTGCGCATAAATGCAGACCTTTATCTAAAGAACATTCGTGATGAACATTCTAGCCAATCTTAAAATATTTAGATGTTTGTCCAAACAAATCGCACCTTTACTTATTCTATTCTGTTTGATTGACAAGACCACAAATCTCCAATGTTGTTACGTATGAACTAAGAAGCTGTGGTCAGTATATAAAGTGAAAATCTGTTTACCTCAACTGCTTTACAATAGGTGCTCGGGCCACGAAGCCGCTAGGGCACGACCGTTCAGTTATCAGCCAGGTGAGGCTCTACAATTTAAACATGTTTATTGCCAGAAACCACTTCCTATTAATGTTTATAACACGATTATCTTTATTCCGATCAATGGAATAGGTAATTTATTCACTGTTAAACAAGAACATCACTGTAATACAAACCCTCGTCATTAAACGTAATTTATTTTGAACGATGTGGCTACTTTTCCTCTTTTCAAACTAGAAGACCATTCATAAATAAGTGACACTCGATCATTGACCGAAACATGAAATTTAACATATGGTATTCTAGCACGGATGAAGTTGAGAAAAATGTAGTTTTAATACGATCTACCTACCTTGTGGATCTATTACGCAGCCTTTAGTACTGAACGTTGTCACCGTGTTAAATAATATCAAACAGTGCAATTGTAGTTGTCTCCATTGTGCTCAGTCCCTCTTAAAGTCAATCATACCTCTCTGAAGACGACTGCTTATCAGCGGTGTTCTTGTATCAGACGTGCTGATATGAAGATATAAGAATGATCAAGATTAGTCCCGTGCTGAGATTTATGTTCATTCCATTACAAGGAGTGGAGGTACATGTGAGATTTTATAAGAGATAAGCGAAGGCAGAGGTTTATTCACTCCACTGGCATTTTAGGGCTGATGGTTTGCCGCTGTATATTCTTGTATATTTTAGTGGTTTGCCAACGAGAATGTATAACGTTTCACTTTGTTGAGCTGAAATATGATTAAAGCTAACGTGTAATCGAAAAGAAAGATACTAGCTAGTATCTTAAACTTCTAAATCGTTAAACGTTTGAATACTAGATGGCGCTGAGAAGCAAAAGCGGTAATTACCGTAACTAACAATATTCGTTATCAAAGGTACCCAATAGCACTTTTTTATGAATAAAATTACCTACCGTACAGAGTCAACTATCAAGTAGTAAATACTGAAAGTAAATGTGAGTAAAGGAGACAATGCTGTCGCTGTCTCCTCGCCTCTTAATGTCAATCATAACTCTGTGAAGACCTCGCGTTATCGTGTCCGTTTTTGTACCAAACTTGATGATGTGGAGATACACACGGATCAAGATAGAGTCTCACGCTGAGATTTATCTTTACCTGATAACCAGGTCTAGAGGAACACTTAAATATATCACAGATAAACAGTTAGTGAACAGTGATGAAAGACTCGAGACGGGACTTCAACTTGAGTCCGGATTGGAGTCCACCTTTTTGGAGAATTAGAGTCGGACTTGAACTCGGGAGTTCTGAACTCTGACTTGCACTCGGACTCGGAGGTCGAGACTGGCGAAATTAGGTCAAGTCCATCTCGAGTCTAGTGGGAAAATATACTCTGGAGACGTATATCGATGTGCGAATTTCTAACAAAATATTACCAAAAAAAAAAAGATTATAAATACAACGTTTTAACTCTGCAAGGGGAGCTAAATGTAATTAAATATTAAATCAAAAACACGGTAATCGTGCAAAATAACGGACCCATATTTCTCTCTCTCACAAATAAGTGTGACCACATTTCACTAAAATTTTTTTTGCATGATAAAGTTGACGATCCGGCGCATCTAATGATATCATATTTTTGTATGTTTTTTATATATTTATTTTGCTACAAACTGTCGAAAAAGGGTAGTTTGCCGAAAATACCCAAAATGACGTCGTGTCAAAGACGTTCTGAGCCGACGTCATGAAGCCACAGTAATATACATATATAACATGTTAAACATTTAGATGATATTTTATAAAATTTACAGTCAATATATAATATTACCCATATATGTTTATACTTTTTTACTTCTTTTTATCCACATTTCACTTGATGTACGTTCAAGGTGACGACGCCCTGCCGCCAGAACGTAAACTAATGTCGAGTGTCACGTGACAAGTCATGCACTTAAAATCAAGAGAGACACGGGAGAAACACGTTCGTTTTTTTGTTATACTAACATAATAATATCCTTATTTTTAATAAAATATTTTTTAAGTGTGACAACATTTATTAGTTATATTATATAATATATATTATAAAATGTGGTCAAATGGTGTGACCACATTTTTTACCAATAAATATTAACAAAAATAAGGTGTGACCACATTTTATTTGACAAACCATATAAGTTTGTATTATATATATATATATATTTAATATATTATAAAATGTGGTCACATGGTGTGACCACATTTTTTTTCAATAAACTTTGCCAAAAATAAGTTGTGACCACATTTTACTTGACCAGCCATATAAGTTTGTATTATATATAGAATTTTATAAAATGTGGTCACATATGGTGTAACCACATTTTTCACCAAAGAATATTGACAAAAATAAGGTGTGACCACATTTTATTTGACCAGCCTAATAAGTTTGTATTATATATATAATATTATAAAATGTTGTCACATATGGTGTGACCACATTTTTTACAATAAATATTGACAAAGATAAGGTGTGACCACATTTCATTTGACCAGCCATATAAGTTTGTATTATATATAGAATATTATAAAATGTGGTTACATAAGGTGCAATCACATTTTTTACCAATAATTATTAACAAAAATAAAGTGTGACCACATTTTATTTGACAAGCCATATAAGTTTGTATTATATATATATATATATATATATATATATATATATATATTTAATATATTTTAAAATGTGGTCACACTATGTGACCACATTTTTTACAATAAATATTAACAAATATTAGGTGTGACCACATTTTATTTGACAAGCCATATAAGTTTGTAATAAATATATAATTTTTAGAATGGGTCACATATGGTGTGACCACATTTTTAAAATAAATATTGACAAAAATAAGGTGTGACCACATTTTATTTGAACTGCCATATATGTTTGTATTATATATATAATATTATAAAATATGGTCACATATGGCGTGACCACATTTATTACAAATAAATATTAACAAAAATAAGGTGTGACCACACTTTGACCAGCCATATAAGTTTGTATTATATATTTATATATTTAATATATTATAAAATGTGGTCACATAGTGTGACCACATTTTTTTTCAATAAACTTTGCCAAAAATAAGTTGTGACCACATTTTACTTGACCAGCCATATAAGTTTGTATTATATATAGAATTTTATAAAATGTGGTCACATATGGTGTAACCACATTTTTCACCAAAGAATATTGACAAAAATAAGGTGTGACCACATGTTTTAATTGACCAGCCTAATAAGTTTGTATTATATATATAATATTATAAAATGTGGTCACATATGGTGTGACTACTTTTTTAAAAATAAATTTTGCCAAAAATAAGTTGTGACCACATTTTACTTGACCAGCCATATAAGTTTGTATTATATATAGAATATTATAAAATGTGGTCACAAATGGTGTGACCACATTTTTCACCAAAGAATATTGACAAAAATAAGGTGTGACCACATTTTGACCGGCCATATAAGTTTGTATTATATATATATTTATATATATATATATATAATATATATTATAAAATGTGGTCACATGGTGTGACCACATTTTTTACAATAAATATTAACAAAAATAAGGTGTGACCACATTTTATTTGACAAGCCATATAAGTTTGTAATAAATATATAATATTTTAGAATTTGGTCACATATGGTGTGACCACGTTTTTTACAATAAATATTGAAAAAAATAAGGTGTGACCACATTTTATTTGACCAACCTAATAAGTTTGTATTATATATATAATATTATAAAATATGGTCACATATGGCGTGACCAAATTTATTACCAATAAATATTAACAAAAATAAGGTGTGACCACATTTTATTTGACCAGCCATATAAGTTTGTATTATATATATAATATTATGAAATGTGGTCACATATGGTGTAACCACATTTTTCACCAAAGAATATTGACAAAAATAAGGTGCGACCACATTTTTAATTGACCAGCCTAATAAGTTTGTATTATATATATAATATTATAAAATGTGGTCACATATGGTGTGACCACTTTTTCAAAAATAAATTTTGCCAAAAATAAGTTGTGACCACATTTTACTTGACCAGCCATATAAGTTTGTATTATATATAGAATATTATAAAATGTGGTCACAAATGGTGTGACCACATTTTTCACCAAAGAATATTGACAAAAATAAGGTGTGACCACATTTTGACCGGCCATATAAGTTTGTATTATATATATATATATATATATATATATATATATATATATATATGATATATATTATAAAATGTGGTCACATGGTGTGACCACATTTTTTACAATAAATATTAACAAAAATAAGGTGTGACCACATTTTATTTGACAAGCCATATAAGTTTGTAATAAATATATAATATTTTAGAATTTGGTCACATATGGTGTGACCACATTTTTTACAATAAATATTGACAAAAATAAGGTGTGACCACATTTTATTTGACCAGCCTAATAAGTTTGTATTATATATATAATATTATAAAATATGGTCACATATGGCGTGACCAAATTTATTACCAATAAATATTAACAAAAATAAGGTGTGACCACATTTTATTTGACCAGCCATATAAGTTTGTATTATATATATAATATTATGAAATGTGGTCACATATGGATGATATGCCCAACATGGTCCCGTGTTTCTCCCGCGTTCGTCTCGATTTTAAGGGCTACCGGTCTGTTACTCATGGGGAGGGGATGTTCCCATCTGATTGTCCTTACATAAAGTAGTCTAACAGGACAAAAAAAAATCAATAAGATAAATGACATGTCTAAAATGTAGTCTTTATACTCTGTTCACAAAAATGACTGTTTATAACACAATTTATATTTATTTGAATAAATAACGTACATAGAGACAAAGCTGAATAGAGCAAAAGTTAACGTGATCAGTCGAATACATTCACAGACGACAGTTGCATGTTTATGTTTTTGGCGGCACGACGTCGTCAACTTTTATTAAATCTTGGGAAATATGGATATTTAGAGGTAAAATTGTCTCTCTATCTATGCATAAAAAGATATATTGACTGTAAATTTTGTTAGACATCATCCTTTTGTTTAACATGGTATGCACGTACAGTACTGTGGATTCATGACGTCGGCTGAGAACGTCTTTGACACGACGTCATTATAGGTATTTTCAGCAAACTACCCTTTTTCGACAGTTTGTAGCAAAATATATTTATATCAAACATACAAAAATATTGTATCATTAGATGCGCCGGATCTTCAACTTTTACATGAAACAGTTTTTTCATTGAAATGTGGTCACACTTTTTTGTGAGACCATGTAAGATGGGTCCGTTGTATTGCACGATTACCAAAAACACATGTAAACTAAAATAAATTATCCCGCATTTCCATTTTAAATTTCTTTTAATACGGGTCCTTGGAATGGACATGGAATCAGGTTTTTGAATTATGTTCAAATGACTCAGACTCAGACTCAGACTTGGACTCCAACCCCTAGGACACAGACTTGGACTCGGATTCGACGGCCTGGACATGGACTTGCACTTGTTCTCGGATGGTCTGGACTTGACTTCACCACTGTTAGTGAGTGTATTGGTATGGGTATAGGAACATACCTGGTCTGACACTTAAATATGTTCAACCTCTGTTGTCGCTGATGAATGTTAAAGGGACACAATCAGGAGCAATATTATGCCTATTCTTTCACACAATCAGTTCAGTTTTTTTTTTTTTTTTTTTTTGCTTTATACAAAAGTTTCCAAGCAAAACCATTGTTTAACACCTTGTTTTAGCCCTGCGTGTTGGTAAACACAGTGTTTACCATAACAAGTCCGCATGACCGGAGGTCCGATTAAGAGGGGCAACACGCGGTGTTTCAGCCCGCGGGAACATGTATTACTTTTTTTAGCCAAGTCAGTCAGGGCATCTCCTGATTGGCATGTGTTGTGGCTCCGCGCAGCACACGGCCCGACGCACCGTGTTTATGTTAACACCTGCGATCGGGCCCGGTTCACTGATTTTAACACTCGTTTACAGGAGTAAGCAAACGGTTTCAAGGTAATATTTTGTCAGGTGCAGATAAAAATACAGATTTTAAAGGGAAGAAGCTATTTTTCGTGTTAACTCAACATGCTTTATAGGTGATTGGGCCCTTTTATATAAATACCAGTGATCGTGACTGATAGAAAAGTTAGGGCTACATAGTGAATACCAATTGCAGAATGTCTGTTCTCATTTATCACCTGATCTTAAACCCTGTTTCGAGAAAAATTATAGAATCGTTCAGTTCCACACGGATGCGCTTTAGATACATGAAACTTATTGGTTTAACGACTAGTATTCGTTGTGGAACCCAGAAAGAAAACCTCGATTTTTCGGTAAACCAGTAAAGCTGTCTGTATTGAAGCTGGGGGGGGGGGGGGGGTTGAGCAGGGTATATTAACGTGAAGCTGACCCCTATATTTGTGCAGTTAAATGTGGAAAATGTACAGTTACAATTCGGGATTTGGGCAGTTTCAGACATTTAAAATTTTGGTCTAGCCACAGAATAAAAAACACTCTTATGTCCATGAAAAAATAATATAATTTTATCGACCACTGATATCTATTATAAATGCCCCATTAATTGGCTTGAGATTTGAGATATTGTCACCTTTCTGTAAAAATTACATATGATTTTCATATTTTAAGGCACAGATAATATTTATTTCATATAAATAATATCATTGAAAATATAATATGAGTAAATGAAAATGTGGTTTATATTAGAATTATATATATATATATATATATATATATATATACTTGAATTCTAATATAAACCACATTTTCATTTACTCATATCTGTACAGTTCTAAAACTCCCTTAATCTATATACCATGGTTTAGAGTATTGAAAATACGTCCCTTTACAATTAGTATTTAAAACTCGGTCGATGACCAGACAGCAAATTTCCTTGTGTTAATTTTTAAGACCTTTCAATAATGAATGAAATATTGACATTAAGAAAATAAGATTACAAATATACACGAAAATTGGAGCACATGACCTGGCAAAAACGTATCAGAAGATAAATATTCACGAAACAAAAATGTCATATTAAACGAAGAGGTGACAAGAGACCTGTAGGGATTAAGGATGTTAGGACTTTCATCTTCGAAGAGCGAAAGTCATCTGAGCAATAATGTTCACACTTGTCCGTCGTCCGTCTGGACTTTAACAAGGCACAAATCGTAGCCACTGGATCTAGAAACCTCCATGGAACCCTGTTAAGGGAATAACAGGTTCCTTGGAAACTTGAAATTAAGTTACTGAGACCTATATCCTTCGAGCCATTTGGATCGAAAGTAACCCTCAGAATAATTTTTAAAAATTGACACGAAATTCTAGGTTTCTGAATAATTCATTCACTTAATGCTATGATTCTTTCCATGCATATTGATCATATGATTGTTTCATCAGTTCCTTAAGATCTATATTTTTTTTTCTTATTTTTACGCATTTTTCCTTAATATGTGAGATCTTTAATAACACAGTCCTAACGGTAATAGGGCACAAACCGTAACCGTTAGAGCTAGAAACTTCTAACTAATCATCCAGGGAGGTTCTTCAGCAATTCTAATTGCAAACATGAAATAAGGTCATAGTGACCGATATTTTGCAAACTACGGTCGAAAACATGAGTTTTTATCACCGTTTGAGTCAGACAGGGCACAAATTGTGTCTGCCAGCCATAGAATCTTACAATGGAACACCAATGGAGGTCTTGGGCGAATTTCCATGGAAACCTGAAATGAGAGATCAATGTGACCTATATTCTTTGGTCCTATTAATGCACCCCAAAATGAATAAAAAAATGATATAAAAGCTCCAGTATCTGAATAAATAATGCATTGGTTACCGTGATTCTTTCCGTCCACTGTACTGATACATGCATTATGACACAGATCCCTACAACTGACAATCGTACAACTAGTGGTCCAAATTGTGATTTGTACCGGTACGACCGGCAATTGTAACAGTACAGTTGGCAATTTTCATTTGTACCAGTACAAATCACAATTGCGATCTATACTGGTGCAATTTCCAATTGTACAAGATTGCCATGTGTCCCTTGACACACATGTCATCATTATCATCCTCAAGAAACTCTTCATGAATTATATAATTTGTGCTTATTAATTGGTGAATCGTATTACTGTCAATCATTTTTTGTACATTAATCAATCCTGAAAGACTGCAGTTCATTATTTGAGAAATGTTGCAAATCTATGACACGTTTTTGTTAAGACCTCATATTTGTCACGGATTTAAAAGAAATCCTTTTTCTAATGGTCAAATGACATTCTTTTTATATCCATATATTTTTTTATATAATATGGTGTGCTCCTTCCTGCACTCGATTGAAAAAGTTCCGACTCGTCACCAATCTCAATGGTTGTATGAGATATACCGAATGATGAATGACTTATTCGGGAACACACCATGTTACGGAAATGTATTGGAAAGTGTATATACACATGCACCACCGTGCATCCTATACTACATATTGTGTTAGTAACTTTTTTTCACTACGTCACATTATTGTTCACAGGCGAAGGACGTCAACTTTTTCATGCGGGACCTCCATGCTAATTTTGCTGATAGGTATCCCATTTTCTCCCAAAATCTCTGGCTTCTTTGTGTAGTCATCTTCAGCTGGAGGTTTTGGTATGGTAAAAAACTCACTGGAAAATATGCATCACAATTCCTTTCAAACATCTTGGTTTTCGCATTTAAAACAAATGCCCCAAGCAACTTGCTAATTTAGAGACATAAACATACCCATTGTAAGGAACAGGTTTACGATAAATCCAAATTAAGATGGCTGCCTTGGACACAGATAAAAATGAGGTCTCGCAATAATACCTAAAGATCTCAAGATAATACCTTTTGATGTCGAGATTTATTTTTCCTCTGTAATTTTATCTCGAGATGTCGAGATGTTTTCTCAAAATGTTTTTCTGTGTTCTAAATATGCCAGCGTAATATAAAAGTGTGATTATATCACTTTATATCAGCTTTAAAATAGGCGTATCCTGTGATCTTTACAATTAACCCAGTTGGTGCACAGACCTCCATTTGAAATGTTTCCCGAACTCTTCAGCCTCCTCCACACTGCTTGGGAGTTTTCTGTTGAGCGTCTCTGGCAGAAGGAGGGTCGGCAGACTCACTGCAACGGCCACGGAACCACAAATGATGGAAGGTGCTCTACCTCCCTGTAAGGTTAATCAACTGTCATATCTTATGTGAAGAGTTGTCAACATATAAATTTGTAAAAAAACACGGTCGAATATCTATGTCATTTAAAATGATGAATTAAAAAAAACATTTTGCAACACATTGCAACACCGCGTTTTCCGAGCCAATGGATTTCCCTTTATAAAATGTGCTAAACTACACTTTACATCTCGGATCATGGAATTATATTTAGGCTCCCCTATTTAGTCCAGAATTAACCTAATTTAACACAAATGTGTGTATCATATACGTATAAGATAAAAAGGAAAACATTAAATATATGTATTGATTAAAGCATACAATCCTGTTGACTGATGTAGTATTCATTTACTAAAAATTTCAAATTATGTAAGAAGTGTACCAGTAATGGCAAGAATGGCGCTATTATGGCTCCGGTTCGTGCAATAAAGTTACTGATCGCAAAACCAGTTGCTCTGATGACAGTCGGGTACAATTCTATGGTGTACTGGTATATGATAGAGAATGATATGACGATGAAGAACTTTGACGTCAGGGTCAGAGCCAGCATACTCGGTCCCCTTACTGGAGATCAGATAAGATCAAATGTAAAGTTATTTCATTCAGAAAATCAAGGCGAAGGTCATTATCAATATAAACACTAAATAAAGAATGAACGATACATTATTTCCTGATATATTATTCAATGGTATTCAGGTAATAATCAATGTATAGGACTTCTCCGACATGAAACTTTAATTCAGAATATGAAATTTTAGTTTATACTTCATTCGTTTTACATTAATTTACTTTTTTATAGCACATTGTGCCAAATTCACTTGAACAAATACAAATGCAATTGCGACCACCCCTTCAATTACGAACACTTTTCTTGGTCCCAAATATACGATCCAGGGTATGTAAGAGTTTCACGAATACGACCATCCCTAAATTACCACCACTTTGGTCAGTCCCCAAGGTGGTCATAATCAAGGGGTTCCACTGTTTATATATATATATATATATATATATATATATATATATATATATATATATATATATATATACACAATCCACTTTGAAGTTGGTTACCACGCGACTGTCCAAGACCAAGACCTGAACCAAGCCGTAGCCCTTCACTTATTTACAGTCTGTATGATAAAGTATCGTTAGCCTGTATTAGTACTGGAACATTACCGGGTACTGCGAGAGAGCACAGCATGAGAAGACCGCTAAGGAAGGTAGTGCCGCTCATGGACAACCTTCTTCCTAAATATTGTAGAAGCGGGACGTAAACCACTTGGGCAGGGATCTCGATTATTCCAGCCAAGAAAACGTTCATATATAGGTCATCAGACACATCCGTGCCCGTCCATGATATAGCATAAAACACCAAGACGTTCACAAACCTAATAATAGTGATAATAGTGATAATAACGAAAATAATAACACAATAATTGTAGTAGTAATAATAATAAAAAAAATAGTCATAATAAGGCGAAAGCATGTAATCATTGTGAGAAGGATTGAGGGAAAAAAGGACGCATGCCAAAGATTGACGAGGTAGAAAATGAAGAAAGAAGAATAAGTAATATAAGTAGAATGAGACGAATAAAATAATTTTCATTCTCTGAAGAATGAAACTGCCGCATATAATGTAACTACGTTCAGAGAAAGAAAATATAATTTTCATATATTACCAGTTCATCCATAAAATTATAGAGTTTTTACGGATATTTGGGGTCTTCACCAGATCAACCCAGCTGGTTTTCACTTTATCGCCACTCTAAAACATAACCACGGGAAGTTGTGGTATAGTGTAAAGCAAACGCGTATAAACAGCAAAACGATTTATTATCAATACGTGATATCTAACGCGCATTTTTCAGCAGAGTTTAGAATTTTTTAATTTCCCTACGCAAAGCGAAGCAAGTGTTATTACCGTTATTTCTAAGTGTATGCATGAATACGTGTGTCCGCTATATAACCGTCAAATGGGTTTTATTGAAACAGCCATCATAGGTCAAATATGGGCAATCCATCAGGTTCTGTTTGTATACCGTTTTCTGATCATAGAAACATATAAGCGTGACGTCATGTAGTAAATTAGCACAAAATGCCATTTGTCGCATAGATGAACTGTGACGTTCAGTCAATAGCTAGCGTACTGGTAGTTGCTGATTTTGGTTCTCGCATAATTGACAGCAATAGCATCATTGCGTGTTTTGGTTGTATTTCATGAACACTTCAGATAATAGGGGTGTTTGCATGATGTTAATGACTGTAAAATCTCATCCTTTCCATTAGTGATTCAATTGCTACAGTTTCATAATGTACATATTAATAATTCAAATACGAACATTAAACTTCATCAGCTAAATTGCTTCATAAGCTCTTGCACCGGATATCATTTACGTAAAGTTTTACTGTAACACCCAAATCAATATATAACCTATTTCACATGTAAAAAGACCTTGAGTATTATGTTTTATAAAATAGAACTATATGAAACAGCTCAACCTGTTCAACTGTGACATGGAGGTTCTCGGGAATTTCTTTTCTGTTGACCTTGGCCATTCGTCTGATCCGCTTATCAGCCTCATCCTGTCGGCCTTTGGCCACCAACCAAGGAACTGTCTCAGGTACAAATCTAAATTTATTTCATACATTAAGATTTCAACACTTGGAATCAATACAAATGCACAACCGTGCGGAGAATGATAAGGTTAAATTTCAGAGCCATATAATAAACTTAGCTTGAGAAATATCTTTAACTCTTTATACATGTAGCAATTGTGTAACATATACCAAGTAAAAACTAACATTTGCTAACCCATGTCATTGGTCAAACTGAGATAGAACAACAGACATGAGAGTTAAACAAGCACAATGCGCTACGTCTGGGAGGATACACAAATATAAATTTTAATGTTGAATACACAAGGAGAGTCATATTTTACTCAAGATTTGAAAACTTACAATACTGCGAGAAGGCACAGCACTGTAGGGGCTGCAACAGCAATCATGAAAGTAAACCGAGTACGAAGAAGAGAAGCCACACCCGCCAAAGCCGCGTAACCAATGGACCAGACCAGCATGAACACTGTACCGATACAGGAACGGTACCGGGCGCCAACAAGCTCTAAACCTGTAACACAGAATTACATCACAGTATGCATGGAGAGATAGCATTTGAGGCCGGAACTTGTTGTAAACCCATCTTAGATGATTGAAAGAAAACGAACGTCCGATCATCGATTATTAATCGATTATTGTTATATACCTTCTAGATCACCATGAAACTTGCTTTACAGCATTATCCCAAAAATATTGACCAAGTAAATTCATTCTGGCTCATACAACATGCTGCAAGTCGAAGTAATGGCCAAGCTGCACAAAGTTCAGTTTTAATGCTGTTCTTTACATTGTGTCCTGTCTAACTTCTATCTCTGACCGGATCAGAACATTTTATTTGGTTAATCTATAGACGATGTCTATCCGTACAAAAGAGACTTTATAAAACATATCTACATGTATGATTAAATTGCTTTTGGTTAGTATCCGTCGTTTATGCATTACGCCCTCTTGGAATGTTCTCGGAGATTATAATTTTGAAGGCATGGTCACTTCTAGACATTAACTATGATGTCAGGAGGTCCGTACTATTCGGTCAACACAAATGTGAATAAAAGATGACGATCACTCACTTGCGGTATAGGCCGTGGCGAGACCTCCATTCATACACGCGGACACCAGAAACCGGATCACAAGGAATGCAGGGTAATTATTAATGAAAGGCAAGGCCAAACCAAATGCGACGGTTCCTGTGACATTAATGATCATCACTTTCCTCCGACCAATTCTGCAGGAAAGTTTATTTATATAAATGATATCATATTTGCATTGCTGTATTTCAGTGTCAACCCTGTTCTTTCGGTCAAATGCTATATTTCCGTCCTGAGCCTTTATGGAAATTCACAGGTTTGCATATACATATAGTCTGTTCCACCAACACGCGTCCACCGTGGTTTGTCCATTATCATTGAATATTCATGCTTCTTTTTATTCCACTCGGCTTATAAAAATAATAATGTGGTGAAATGGAATCTGATAAACCTAATATTTATTCCAATTCACATTTATTATATATACCTTTCTGGACGGTTTGTAAAGTTTCAGTGTGGTTTTAATATTACACTTTATGCAATGGTTTAAAAACACCAGCTCAACATCCCAACCACGATTGTTATATGGGACTGTCTATGTTTTGATAGTTTCTGTGTGTGACCCCATCACTTGGATCGTGAAAAAAGATACTTTTCTTTAGATAATAAAGTAATTGAATCACATTTTCTGCATGCAGGTTTCCTCGTGTATAATTATCTACACTGATTCCTTCACGGAAACATTGTTTTCATTATGAATTAATCAGTAAACTACTTCCTAAATCAGTCTGTACCTATACCGTAACAATTTTCGTTCATTATAATCTAGAGCATTGGACATTTAATAAGGACCCGCTTACTTGTCACTGGCGTAACCGGTAACTGGAGCGCCGATCATCCAGCCAAGTACAAATACGGTCGCTATCATTGACTTCATCCAGGCCCGATCACATACCAGATTGAACTGCAATTTAAACTTTGACTGGAACTGCACGCCAGGACATTACGCCAGGATGCAACAAACCTCACGGAAGGTCAGGAGTTGGGATAATTATTAATGTTAAGTGTTCTAAATTGCAGTTTGATGTTTGGCAGAACATTTAAGGTTGAGGGACCACAGTAGATCGCTGGGTGCGTTTGCTACATACTCTCAAATTAACCCATAAACGTCTTTTATACATAGGCCTCCTAATTGCTTTATATTAATTGGTATTACGTATGATTTTTTTAAGGAACGGTCATTCACAGAAACTGTCACAATTACCCCTACCTGAGTTACCAGAGAATCATGAACATGCCGTTTCCTGTCATATTCCCATCTGTTACAGGCAGACTTGTATTCGTCCCCAAACTCAGTACCATTCCGTACATTCCTTATAACATCAGATATATCAGCCGCCGTCAGGTTTGGCGAGGTGGTCCATCGGTAGATTTGACACTCACTAAAGACCCTCTGTCCGTCTTCTATCCTGCTGGGCAGGGCGAAGGTCTTCCAGTCCGTCTCGGTCAGGTTGACCAGGTCGGTACGTCGGTTAAAGGCGCACCAGTGAGGAGGGGTGGCGGCGTAGAATACGTAGCCCATGTTGTGAATGACTGAGGGGAAACGGACGGTCAGCAGGAGACAAAACACCATCAGTTGGTACCGTCCAAATCCACCAATGTACCTCAATAATATTTCATTGTAGTCCATGTTCTCTCCTGAAAGAAAGGATCAAAGGACATGAAACTATGTTACGTAGATCTGTTTATCTGTGCTACGGACAGTAGGCTGCCAATCGATGATCCAAAAAGACACTGTCAAAATTGGCGGAAATGCCTAAACTATTTGCCTATCAATTGCCTGAGCAGTAGAATAAAAAACGCACTGACAAGCGGCTCGACATATGAATCATGAAGATTGTCTATTCTGATGCTAAGTAAGTTGTTTCGCCACCCGCGGTGTTCACCTACGCTAGTATTCTGCGTTTCTCAATATTTTAAAGGAGCCTGAGAAAGACTATTGAATGCAGCTAAAGATGTTCAATTCAGCCCTCTCCGTCCCCGGAAGGTCCACAAAAGCTCTTGCACACATTAGCAGCACTGTGCATGCCGCCATACATTTAAAATATCCCGCTTTTTCTCACACTGTTCCATCGAGCTGTTTGATACCAAGCGTTTCTTTGGGGGGTATTAGTTCTAGTAACGAAAACAAGGGCACAATTCAGGAGACTGTGACAAGAATTCGACAGGAAGCTGTTCCCCGCGAGTTCGCAACCTTTCCATGCTAAGTTCAACAGTCCAAAACCAGCCACGATAGCCCATGAAGTTATTTCAACAGACGTCCGCCAACTGCTTAAATTCCACAATTATACATTTATTAATAACATAAAGAGCGGAGCAAACCACTTTCCCAAGGAAGTCTGTGAGAGCTGAGGTAAGTCAGAAATATGTTCAAGTTCCTTCAACCACATTTCTCAAACAGAGCCCCAGTACCAGCCTAGGCAATATTTACTTTAAGGCTTAGTCTGTACACACAGATTTGGTCAGATATCAGTATCAACGTCTTAGAATGTCCTTGCGTCGAACATGAACGATGAGCAGTTCAAAACCCCGTGTCAACATTACAGTCCTCGCGAACGGAGATAGCTTCAGCAGCATTCAAGCAGTGATTTAAGACTTTATCTGATCCGCCCTATGCACAGAACCACAGGTATAATCGTGGTGGAACTATGATGTTTAAGACAATCTGAGGTAGATTAAACGAAACAAAAAAAGAAGCAAACCACGCGGACAGTCCCCTTCGCTACCTTTGGTATAATTTGCCGCTCAGCACTCACCGTTAGTACTTCAACAGGAACGATTTTCCTTCCTTATCATGTCTTCACCAGATTACATATGAATGAATTTAGATGGTAACTTACGAGCATTGTGTTTCACTTGGACGATAAATTTACCGATCAGCGGTGCCAAGCAACAACAAAAAATGTTGAAGTGGCCACACGAGAAAGGTCCAAGATCAAAGATGACAAACGGAACCGGCTTCTGTGGGTCAGGGGTAGAGCACAGGACTCAAGGCCGGGAGGATGCGAGTTCATATCTCAGGCGAGGAGCGGTGAGATTTTCACGGTCGGCCCCATCCAAGAATGGCGTTCTACAGGCTTAATGGAAAAGCTATACCCCACGGCAGTGTTTTACTCACAAACGAGTGCGTCTTTGGGAGGTTTCTCTGTGTTATGAACTCGCAATTGGGATGATTGCACACCAAGGACTTCTAGATGCGGTACAGACCGGGACCAGGTGACAACAGGATACAAAATAAATGACAGGAAGCGAGTGTTAGCGCCCTGTCAGGTAGTCCCAATTAATCTAAAATGGAACTTTTGCAGATGTACATAAATAGGCTAAGAATTAGACAAGTCAGTATAAAAATATGGGGCGGTTACCTCCACATATCAAGATTACGAATTGCGTCTATGTGGCATCCAGTCAAAGCATCAGAGAACATTTCCATCGTATCAGGGCTGCCCAGTCGTGATACGGATCCATTCGACATTATGCGCCAATTAACTAGATGAATTCCCATTTCTGTGACATACTGTCCAGTGATTCTACGGTGGCAAATGTCGATCCACCCCATATCGTATTTCCTTTGATCCAACAGACAGGGGTAATGGGACATGATAATCGCCAACGCCTCGAAAAAAAAACTCCCATTGTCATATCAGTCAGGTCCAGGCTGAAAGAATGGCAGAAACATTTGCGTTAAAGCAATTAATCAATGTTCTTTTATGGACAGAAATGCCTCTTTTCTAAATCAAATATGAAGTAGTCCCTTTGATAATAAATGAAAATAAATACTTAAGTACAGGTGCACTCAGTACATCGGCCTGAAGCCTTAAGATAAAGGACCCCAATTTTAGCCTCTTCACATCTTTCACAATGACCCTTGAAGTTAGGTTGGTACTTAAAACAACATTGCGTAACCGACGACATGAATGGACTACCTCGAAGGGGAGGGGGCTGTGGCGGATAGAAGAATGAAAAGATTGTCAGGACCGTCACTGCAGCTGAATCCGATATCAAGCATTGTTTGTCAGGAAGCCAGAAAGGATTTAGTGATCTCTTCGCTTATGACCATTGTCGGACATGTTGCATGGTATCCTGAGAAGGCACATTTATTACGCTAGAAAATGGGTGTTTATTCGTCAAGGCAAGGATATCGCTATTCTTCATGACATGAGAAGACATACAGCTGATCCAGTGCAGGATACAGCCAACGAAGCAAATCTCACTAGCCTCATAAATGACGAAAGTGCGCGGATTTGCCCAAGGTACTCTTTCTGCACTACAGCACCAGAATAAGGTGGAAAGCCGTCAAATTAACCCTGGATGTTGAGAGGAAAGCCTTGACGACGATTTCACATAGACTACACAATGCCTCTATGGGGACTAAAAGGCTTGTCTTGGTATATGTTTATTCAAAGTATCTATGTATGCATCTAGTGGGCCCTACGTTAGCTAAATAGATAATTAAGTACCTGGAGAAGGATCCTGCACATCCTAATATACTAGTGACGGACATTTCTCCCACGTTTCCTTACAAAAAATTCATACATGGTGCCGGAATAGAGGAATTACTTACCGCCCACGAGTTACATATTGCAAGTACAACAAATGGTGACAACAGTCCTCCAGAAAACGTCCACCCACCATAAACTTGCCCCCTGGACGTTATGGTACAATTCCTTCGGGCACCATCGGATGGTATAAGGAACCCAGTTCACAGACCATACGGCAAGAATTTACATGCAGGAGGGGTATCTCACATCAACAACACCCAAGAGGTCTCTGAGAACATGTCTCAATATCGCTGACAGCGTCAATCAGTTAACATTCCCACAACCCCATGGAAGCAAAGAAAACATTTAAACAAAACGAACACAAAATCGGTCATCGCTCCTTGACCTGACTTACACGTGAAATCAACTATTGCTGACATCTTCGGAGAGTTTCATTGCCTCAGACGACATGCCTTAGTCCGGTGTTTTCACCTGAGCTGCCCATATTTCCCGCTTGTTATGTTTTCTTTAACTTCTCTAGTATGAATAATCATGAGCTTGCGCATTATGCAGACCTTTATCTAAAGAATATTCGTTCTGAACATTCTAGCCAATCTTAAAATATTTAGTGGTTTGTCCAAACAAATCGCACCTTTATTTATTTTATTCTGTTTGATTGACAAGACCACAAATCTTCAATGCTGTTACGTATGAACTAAGAAGCTGAGGTCAGTATATAAAGTGAAAATCTGTTTACCCCAACTGCTTTACAATAGGTGCTCCGGCCACAATGCCGCTAGGGCACGACCATTCAGTTTTCAGCCAGGTGAGGCTCTACAGTTTAAACATGTTTTTTGCCAGAAACCACTTCCTATCAATGTTTATAACACGATTATGTTTATTCCGATAAATGGGATAAGTACATAATTCACCGTTAAACATGAAAATCACTGTAATACTAAACCCCGTCTGTAAACGTAATTTATTTTGAACGATGTTGCTACTTTTCCTCTTTTCAAACTAGCAAACCATTCATAAGAAAGTGGCACTCGATCATTGACCGAAACATGAAATATAACCTATGGTATTCTAGCACGAATGAAGTTGAGAAACATGTATTTTCACTACGATCTACCTACCTTGTGAATCTATTACGCAGCCTTTAGTATTGAACGTTGTCACCGTGTTAGATAATATCAAATAGTGCAATTGTAGTTGTCTCAATTGTGCTCACTCCCTCTTAAAGTCAATCACACCGCTCTGAAGACAACAGCTTATCAGCGGTGTTCTTGTATCAGACGTGTTGATAAGAAGATATAAGAATGATAAAGATCAGTCCCGTGCTGAGATTTATGTTCATTCCATTACAAGGAGTGGAGGTGAATATTAGATTTATAACTGATAAGCGCAGGCAGAGGTCCATTCACTCCACTGGCATTTTAGGGCTGATTGTTGGCCGCTGGATTCTTAACATGAGCCTTTGATCAATCGGAATTACGATACTTGGTTCAGCAGGTTCAACAGATTTACATATATATACTAATGTGTATAAAAGTATTTTATAAAAAAAATCAAAGGCAAACAAAACTAGTGTTTTATTATATCACTCCTACAAAGCTTGTTTTGTATTTACAGGGGTTCAAGCTGTGTAGGGGTTCAAGCTGTGTTTATTTTGTAATCTTGAATCCATATCTTCAACCTCTTCAATAACATGTACATTTTAGTATTCCCTCCGTCTTTCATTGTTCTATTACTTGAGTATATATTGTTTTTGTTTTTCCTCGAACAGTAGCAGTTATCGAATTGACCGATCAGGATTCAATTGAGGATTTTTTACTTTTATAAAAGATCATAAGTCCTAGACTGGCTATCTTTCACATTTGCTCTTAAAAACGGTTTCTTTAATATAAAACATCTGTGACGACACCTTGGCATGTGTGCATTATAAACTAGCATTGTATAACTTACGCACTTATAATTAGAATATTATAAAGGCAATATGTGCATAATCTTCAGATATAGCAAGCTCAGTCCTGTTTGCAGATTCTACAGACCGGACTTGCAGATTATTCAGATGGAACCAACCGAGACCCGGATAGATGACACTGCGGTTGACAACTGAGGGCCTGTTGGAATATTTTTCAGACATGGCCGGTGTCATCACAAGGAAACACCCTCTTATTTTGATGGGTTATACGTTAGAGCAGGTCCGTCTGCCTCCATTTCAGTTTATGATAAATTTACTTACATAATAAGCGGGCTTCTAAGAGACCAGCGCAACGGCACCATGCATTTGTGCCGGGTATGATTATATGCAAAGTATCTTATTTACACCGTCTGATATATCTCAGTTTGAACATGGTGTTCTGAGCGGGTGGCTTTATACGTTAACATATTCGGTTTTATATTGGCGTACAATGTTGTAAGGTCACGACTTAAACTTTATACCGTTGGAGGGAGTCATAAAGGTTATTTTACAGGTGTAAGTTACAACTAATCAGGTTATCGGGAGCCGCTTTAACTAACCATTCTGACCTTTCGTGTGGCATTATTAAGTGTCAATGATTTTGCTTTATTTGAAAAAGCAAACCACATGTTTTAAAAAATTGGGCGTTTGCCGTTTAAGAGGGGATTCATTGAAGATTGTTCTCTGATTTACCTGGTTACTCTAACTGATTGATGCCGATGTCATCTGGCGTCTCTGGGTGATGCATGAAACCACTGTCTATGCACACATTTTCACGTCTTAGTTTAAGGTTTACGTGTGTGGTTTTAGTAAAGAGCTAGTCCCTCTGACTGACTGTCGAATTTTATTAAGTATGGTGGATTCGGTATAGTTACAGAAATCTTCTATCAAACACATTACTTAATATCACAACTGCTTAAACATTTATATATTGCTAATACCAACACCAGAAAAGTAACAAACTTCATGGAGGACATTGGAACACCTACATTATTGGTCTAGTAACTCTGGCTTAAGACAAGCTACTCGCACACCTTTTCTTTAGAATTTAGGTGATTTCTGAGTTACTCTGCGTACATATTATTGAAGTCTAGATAATTAATGTAAAGAAAAAAGTCTCACACCGCCTCTGTGATGAATATATGAGCTTGTTTATCCACACAAGCTGTAAGTAAACACGGTAAATCCGTCTTGTTGACAAACAGAAACACCACATTACCTTAGGTTGTTAGTTGAATATCCCTTTGATGGGATCTGTTCAGGAGATAGGACACGGATGTGTATGAGTTCGTGGTTAAGAGTCCTAATCATGACTATTTTTTTTTTTTTAATTCCTAATATATGATTTCTAATAACTGAATTCCGATATTGTATCTTCATTTTCTATCACTGACTAGTGAAGCACTGTGGTATATACATGGTATCATTTAAAAGCGTTAGGTTTGTGTAATAAACCGTGTTAAGGCTATGCGTATCTTAACTCTTATAAAGTCTGATTGGCATTTCTCCCATGTAATATGAATTCTTTTAACTTTTCGTTTTCAGTTTTGGTTGTCGAATAAAGTTTGATAAAGAATTTTGCATCGTATTTTTCTTCGTCAAATGCTGTTTTAATGAACGTGAACATGTCGGATCGACACCGGCTGTACCTTGAACATTGTAATAAATAGTGTTCCGTGCTTGCTTCAGCTGCTGTACAATTACAAAATGGACTCCCGTTTTCCCGATTTTAAATAAGTACTGATTAAAGGGACAAGCCCCGAATCTTAATCTTTAATTTTCTGACGGGAAAATATAAACATCTGTCTTCGGGTTTCTTTGTTTTGAATAAATGAATTTTTTAGGGCGAGCTTGAAAGATTCAAGACAATTAATATTTCTTATTTCAATGGGCATTTTATTCCATTTTCCCATGCACTTAGCAAAAAAAGATCTTTTATATTGTCCTTTTCTCACAAGTAGTGTATATATATTGTGTTTATTTCGTAGATTATAAGATTTGGAATCGTCGCGTGTCTCTGGAGTTAGTTCCTCAAATAAATTGGCGATAGGTTATTTACCATTTTGTAAAATGAGAGAAGTATTTGGAAATCTCTCCTGAAGGAGAGTTGAGGCCAATGCAGCTCATCGTGCAATTTGTTTGAGCTGGTTGTGTTAAAAATGCCGGTGCAGATAAGTGCGGTTCTTCTCTGGATGCTTTCTAATTGATTACTTTGATTCGATGATAGCTGTTAAATACTTGTGACCCGTATTCTAAAACCGGAAGAAAAACTGATTTGTACAACCGTTCCAGTATTTTCATAGACATCTTGAATTTATAATATTTTAAAGTGGAAATTTTTTTTTTGAAGCTTTAAGACATAAGTTATTTATATGTTCGAACCATGACAAGGTTTTAAGTAAGTATCACCCCGGGGTGTTTTACGCTGGTAACGTCAGTCAATTTGACGTCGTCAAAATACAGCGGTGGATGAGTATTGTACGATCTTTTACTTGAAAAACATATAACTTTAGGTTCGGCAAGGGCGTAGGGATTCGACACGAAAGTACTATAAGAATAGCGTGCAAGCAAGAATCTACCTGCGAAGAGAGTCTGGTGCCAAGGGGACGTGTATCAGCAAAGTTTAGAGTGGATATACGCTTTTATATACCACGCCCAAATCCTCAAATTATAGTAGGAGATCTTGTACTATTAACTGCAAACACCCCTCGACCGCTATATATGTATCGCAGTATTTGGTTATCACAATTATCGAGTGTATAATTTTATGGTGACGGCTCAAATGGTTCCATTCTGACAAAATTAGTCCATTTAACAAGTAAGGGAAAACTGACATATACCTAACATTTCAGGTGATAAAAAGGGGAAGATACAGTGTAATATATAATTAGATATAGTACAATATAATGGGGTGTTAATACCTTAATTTCTGCTTCCATACCGCTGAAAGCCCACAAATAAACTTTCGAATGATTTAAAATCGCAATTCTATCTGCGATAGAGTTGTCACAATATAATATCTAAATAAGAGTAATATACATGTATATCTTTCTACTCACGAAAATATTTAGCGATACCAAAGGCCGACAATATATGACATTCTTTCACATGAATCTTTTAAGGCGCAGCAGCTTCTTATTTGAAACATTATAGAAAATAAAACGTTTATGCAGACGTGCAAGCAAATATAAATTAGAAAAAAATACTTAAATAACTTAAATATAATTTGAAGCACTATCAACCGTAAAACTACTAGCACTATACGAAATGCATAGACTTTGCTCGCCCTCCGTTTGTCTGCATTAAGTTATGGAAACAGACATTTTAATTTGTCAAATTCTGCGGTAAACAATGCAGATGTGAATCAGTGTAACAAGAATTACAAGTTTTATTTTTCTTACTTACAATAGTTAATTATACTTAAGTGAATGACTTCTACCTATCTTCAAAGTCTATGCAAATTTTTACGACTTCCTTACATTCAATAGTTTTATTATGATGTCCTAAATAGCATGAGATACGGGGCCACTGAAGCTGCAACCAAACAACATGGAAAAGTAGTTATGAATTGGGCCTCTTACTATACACCATTACTACAGTATTTATACAGACCTTACCAGGGTGTATATTTAAGTTCATTCTGGTAGTCGAGTAATCATACAGAGAAGCAATTTGGAACTCGCCTGTAAAATAACAGATTCACCGGTAGCGACACAAATGAGACATCTCTGGATAAATGAATGTGCGTGCGGTTCTCTAGGCAGAGGCGACGGTTGCAACAGCTTGTCACGGCCTTGCTACACACAGCATGTTGCGCTTGACCATGACTGTCATGGTTATAAAGCGTCACAGTTTAGGTCTGTGGGTTTACCCTACGGACAATTGGACAGATCTGTCCTAATACCTTCGGGCACATATTCCTTGTGTAGCGTGAAGACACCGAATAACATGTTACCATTAATACAAATGTTTATAGACTCCACTGAGGCCAAAGTTATTGCTGCATAATCAGTATGTCAGAACGTATGGGGCACTTACTCTGAAGAAAATGGGATCTTACTTCTACTCCACCGAGCTCCTGGAGTGTTCTGGTTGGAACAACCAATAGGAATGTAGTATGGTTCTAAGTATCGTGATGTATGATGGGAAGGATGCTTATGTATATTGGAGATTGTCCTTGTGGAATTTGGATGTAACTGATGTAACTGTAAAACTTCGGAAGTCTAAAGATAAAAAAAATCACAGACGCACACAAGGGTGATATACAGATAAATAATAAGTTTATTTTCTATGTATAATTACAAGAATGAATTTCTGTCACACAAACAAACACTAGCATTATATATCAATGCGCGTGGCCGATTTACAGAGTACATTCTCCCCGACCGAAACTGTAGCGCTTGACAACCATGACAACCATGGTAAAGGACTACATGATGAATGACGGTATCGAACTCTAAGGTTACAGTGTGACAAGACAGAGCACGAAATTACCAACGTTGGAAAAGAAAATACGATAATAGAGTTTTTAGTAATGATACAGGTTGGCCTAACATATATATTTAAAACTTGATGAAATTGCATGTGCCTTCGTAAACAAATGAATCTCACCATCTAGCTCCTATCTAGGGAAAGCCTCACATGCAAAAGCAAAAAGGACCATGTCATGGCTAACGTTTGGTAAAATTCTATCAGCATAAATAAAGACAAACAGAAGGATAAAGAGAGGCTGACTTGGTTTTACCGTTGAACTTGGTCACAATTGCCCATAATTTCAGAAAATGGTGAAATATATATACTTACCACAGAGTACTATTAATATACAAGAACAATCCACCTGCATGCCTAAGTTATGCCTCAGATAACTTAATTGTAAAATGCGTTAGTACTAATAAATTCCGCAAAAAAATAAAAGAAAAAACGTCTCCCGAAAGTTAATAGGGTCAGGAGATTTGAACCAAATCCAATGAACACTCAGAATACTATAGCGTTAACAAGCAAATGATGTCCAAAGACCACTGTTGTTTGAAAACATTTTACCAATAGAATGTATAAATTCAATACATCATCACTAAAATATGAAAAATTTACAAAACCCATGGTTTATTTTAATTTAGCTATAGAAATCACGCATCCTTTTGCGATCTAACTTCTATGTGTGTGTGTGAGAGAGAGAGAGAGAGAGAGAGAGAGAGAGAGAAAATAAATTAAAGGGGAAGGCTTTCGCGTTGACATATAGGACTGTTGGCAGATATTGACTTCTGTACTTAATTGTACACTTAAATATTGTGTATCAGGTATTTTTATTGCCTCATATATACAGTATATATTTAAATACTTTAAGAGTCTTTTGATTAAGACCGATTGATTAAGTCATCCTCTGATACATTCACCTCAACATCCCTTAAATGTTTTTACAAACATACTCAAAAGAGATATGATTTTAGCGACAATGGATTGATGAAAAATGTCATTGTTGTTATCTTGATCTCCGTTCAACTGTCAAGGTAAAATGGTAAGATATTTTGTCGAGATTGGACTTGGGGATCTTGGCCGATATAAAATGTACTAGTTTATATCACTAGAAGTATAAGCTGAATTAAAATGATATTTTATAGACGCACTGGTATTTTGAAAACTGAATATTGAGACTATCAAAGGCTCTTTCATATATATTTTCCTGACAGTGACATGATTTGTCTCAACGGGCCTTTGTTTCGATCAGTATATATCTCAATAACCAGTGTATTGATAAACTGTGCCACCAACATTCATCGGCATAGTTAAAACTGGCCTTACAAGGACCCTTGGAGGTAAAAATTGAAATAAAATCCACTCAAATACATATATAAACACACATGGAAATCGGCGCATGTGTATACTTCACAAGAAATTGGAAAGTTACAGATCCCAGTATTTCTCGGTGAATGGTCACGCATGTATATTCTTCACTCATATGCTTCATACGAAATGGGAAGACTGTAAAACGTATACTAAACACGGGACAATAGATATTTCAATTAGCCAAATATCAGTAATTTACAAGAGTAATCGCATACATGCCTGGTGTGTGCATGCAGTGGTACGTGACGAGTTCAAGGCTATAATGAGCGCTGGATGTTCGACATCCGAACATATACATATTAATTAGGACCTTGTTACCTGAAAGAGTGAGATGAGGAGGTACATGTACAATCACATCTTGCATACCCCCCCCCCCCCCCCTATGCCTGTAGTCTAGGTATCCCATTGACAGATAGATTGGTGCTCAATAGATCGCATACCTCCGCCAATGAGAAACACCTTGGGTCGACCCCTCTCTCCAATCCGCATAAAAATTTAAAGAGGTCGTCCCTTGCCACTTCAAAACCCTCAACAAAGTTTAGTGGAAATCAGTTTATTAGTTTTTGAACAATCAGTACAGCAAGCCAACAAACAAACAAATCACAGACGTTGGGGAAAACACAAACATTTTTTTTACTTGGGGTGGGGGAGTCAATGATGAGGAGTAGTTTGAGGTGAATATGAAGTCTCCAATTTTAGGAAGTGAGATGATTATGAAGATGAAGTGTTAATATTGCAGATACCTAGTACCACGTATAACAAATAAAGAATATATACCATTTATTCCGACCATTGACCTTCTATTGTGATATTTCATCTCACACGACAGTCTTTCATTTGAAGCTCGTGTTCTGTATTTCCACATCTTCCGTCTCATGTTCGTTGTCTTCTCCTATATCCCATTCATTCCAAAGAAACTGAAAATTTTTTTCATGATCTCGGCACCTGCGTAAAAATCACACAATATGAATATACCATTGTACTGATTTAGTGACATGTCATATTGTCATTATAATGTAACATTGTGTAAGTCACGTCTAAGTTCTCTAGTCCATGACATAAAGTAATGAAAATGTGATTCACAAGCTTAATACTCCCAGTTATTTCTAGATGCAGGGTGCAGAGAGACACTTCAAACAATGTAGTTATAAGCCATCATGCATTTTTATTGTTTTAAATTTATAACTTACGCGTATTATTACTGTAAAATATTTAATGGTTATTTTCTTATAATATTATTTAATCATGAAATACCTTTTGAATACCTTAATAAATACTTTTAACTAAAAACAACAAACGTGATTTTGATTAATTAGTACCGGTAATCAGTTAAATTAAAATCTTTATAACAATTAAAATTAATAATATAGTTTGCCAGTTTTATACAGTTTGATTACCTAAGTTATTAATTTTAACTCAAATCAACATACCTAAAATTATATATTAGTGATTAGTTCAGTTAAAAATTATATAATGGTATAATTTAATAAAACATTATGCTAGAGACTGATATATAACAGAGCTTACTTTTAGTTTCCATGCGTGTGAGCAAATCGGGGCCAGGGGTCGTGACCTCATATAGTGTGATATTGTCAGCTGATTCATCATCTATAGGTCCTATATCGAACTGATGATCACGAACGCACTTGTTTGACCTGGCGTCCTTCACGTATCCCCTTCTGCACAAACATTTGTAGCTGCCCACTGTATTCCGACAGAACTGCGTGTCCCCGCACGAGTGGTCCCCGTCATAGCATTCGTCCTTGTCTGTTTAATAGAATATGATATGTAAAGGATGAACACTTACACAGCACGCTTATCATACCAGAGCACAGTGATGTTTATTATTATGATTATTATTATTGTTATTATTATTATAGTTATTGCTATTATTGTTATTATTAGCAAAGTACCAATTCTTGAACGATGTCTGCGCGACTTCGGCCGGGTTCGTCCGGGTCGGGCTTTCCATGGGCCGAGTTCATCCACTGGATACACTGGCGCTTTTTCTAATGGATACACTCTCCGCACAATTTCAAAATAATGTCATATTCCTAAGGATTTATTGGAATTTATAGAAAAAGATCTCTTTAGGACACTCTTGGTATTGTCCAGACACTTCTCATAGCCGCCATGACATCCTAAGTTGGAACATATTTGTGGCGACATGGCTTTGTGACTATTACCGTTTTATTCAGGTTTGTACGTATTTAAACCAGAATTTGTGCATATTAGCTTACCATTAGCGAATCATGTCTTAATAGCCTATTATACCCGAGACTATCATTGGGTCTCTCTTTTTAACCAATCTTGATCACAAACAAAGCTTGAACAACCCCCCCCCCCCCCCCCCCCATGTACATACGTGGGGTGGTGACTATAATGTACTATCAGATATGTTTACGGGTCACCCTTGGTGGCTACTGTATACCCACCTACACACATTTTGAACCGAGAATTCCAGACGAATCCCTTGCGATACGCATGGCAGTCACATGAAATGTTGAAGCGGTTGGTCATCAAGTCCTGCAGGTTCCTGTTGGTGGACGGCTTTAACAGACACTTCCCCCGGGGTACAGACCGGCATGGATTCTCGTCGTACCTATGGCAGTCCGCTTCTTGGCGGGGAAAGCCGTTATAGCCGCCACAGCATGGATCTGACACGGACAGGAAAAGCTAGTCAACAAAACAGTTACAAACAGGGGCGTAGGCAGTAACTATAAACATCTACTAGTTAAATGATAGTATGAAAGTAATTTTCAAAGCATGAACAAACGGGCAATGTTTACAACATGCTCCATTATTGGTTTCTTTTTTAGTATTCTTCCTGTCAGAGCTTGCCGTATTAATGCTTAGAAACCCCGCGGGGCCGGATTGATTAGCTGACCCAGAATGTTAGGTGAACGTATTAGTATGCATCCAGAACACAAACTGGGTTATGATATGATTGGCTGGTGCAAAGTCTGACATCATGGAAACTATGTAGAAATTACTTAAATCTGTTGTCACCAGATAGCTGTGACTTAAATATTGTGTTGCATATTCTAGTAGGGAGTAAAACCAGATGATTGTATTTATAATTTATTTTAGTTAATGTGACCGAACAAGAGTCGTTGTTGAGGTCAGAGGTTATGTCATTTAATTAGCATGTTTTGTTATGGTAACTACCGCTAGGTTTTAGCTAGCGCCACTTGCTGGAGACGGTATTGTACTACTGCGCATCTTGTTTAGCGCAGGGCGGAAGCCAGCGTTCGTTCAGAAACCATGTGAAGACTTTTGGTCCAGGTCCGTGAATATTGTTTTAATCCCAGGTTAGTATTTAATGTCAGCACTTCTAGGATAGTCCGCGCATGTAAAACAGTTGTTTTCTTACTATTGACGCTAGTTCAGGCTGTCAACACCGGTTGTTAATAGTAAATTCATGTTTTAGTCCTGAGCTGTTGTATTCACATCGCGCGTGAATGATGTTGTGTTATTTGCTGATTATATTGATGCGCATTGCTAAATATACTTTATTATTCTACGGATATATTGGTTTTACAAGGGAAGTAACCCTATATAATATATTTGAAACCAGACTTAGCCTGTGTAAACCTTTGAGTATGGCATGTCTGCCAGGCATAAGTAAAACCATGACGTATCCCGAGTTTGCCCTAACTGAAGTGAATGCTAAACGTTCCATTTGCGTACTTTCGTTTAAATCCTACACGATAGGTGTCAGCATTTTCGTTTGTCAGATGAACAGATTATCGCTCGCCGTAGTTTAACTGCTGTTATTGTTCACCAAGTGTAAATTTGATATTATTTTCACTCAGTAAAGTGAGACGTGGTTTATAAAACCGGAATTATATTCTTTATTGTATTTTGTGCTTAGGATAGCCTTCAGTATGCTATTATTTGAGGAATGAAACAGTTTTATTGTCTATAAGTTGTAAATAACTAAAGTTATCATTGTTTAGGCTGAAGAGTAAACAAGGAGGTTATGTCTCAAACCCGTGTTTGACTGTGCTTCTATGGTTAAGCATACTAAGTTTGTCATGTTATCCTGATATTGTAATATGTTACAACCAGGTAATTTTATACTGAAACATGTGGTGATTTTAATTTTCTTTTGTTGCCAGGACTTAACCAGCCAACAGAGGGCCGTGTTACAAGCTGCTGCGCTTCCAGAGCCAGCCACCCTTTTTTGTTATTAATGTAATCCTTTGTGTTATGATGAACACGAATAAACTGTTATTAAACAGTGCAGCCTTTGGTGTCTTGGCCTGACCGGTCAAAGCTTTTGGTGGCAGCGGTGGGATTGGCTGCAGGATTAAAGGGTGGCTGGTATGGTGTGTATCCTATGGACAAAGGATCGAGAACCAGCATGGATTTCCTGGGACTGTGATCATTAAATTTGCTGGTGGGCAAGGATAATGCCCTGTGATACACTGTGAACATTGATGATTCTTGATTCAGTTGCTGATCCGGTTTACTGACATTACTGTTTAATCCAGTCATCGATTGTATGGACAGTGTTATGTTCATAGATGGTATGGACAGTGTCATGTGTTTAACATACCATTGGTGTAAACTACATTGCATACTAAGCTATATGCTGCATTGTTGCCATGTGAGTACATCTGGTGGTGGATGCCTGTGTTGTTGGGGATGAGGAACCCTGATGTTGTGGACAACCCCATGGGCCATGGACTGGATCTGGCATGGTTTGACTTTCTCCCAGTATGGACTGTTGGTTAGCTGAGTATGTTAACCAGTACAAGGAAGAATTTGGGCCATTTCATTAAAGATTTATGGGACATGAACTGTTTTAAAACTATTGTGTTGCATGGATGATTCAACATCAACACAGTATTAATATTCACTAATACGGACAGTCAGTGTTATTGAGAACAGCTGATATAAACTGTCATGCAGAAGGACTTCATGCATTTTATTTAGTATCACTTGGAATTTGGAACTGTTGCAGACTGACTGTGGTCATCAGACTGATTGTTGCCTGTGTTGATACTGACATATATATTTTTGATGATGTATATGCTTAGATTATATGAACAGCACTATTGAGAGCCATTTGGTTGTTACTGTCGTTCATGTTTATTGATGGCTGAGTTTTTTATTTGATTGTAGGAGGTATTTCTTGCAACCAGGTAAGGTGTTGCTGAGTGTTGAGCGTTATGATATTGTATATTTTATGGCATGTGTATCCTGTGAATTGAGACCAATTGTGAGTCAACAAAGAGAAACAGTAGAGTACCCTGTTTGATATTAATGCGTGATTCTACATGTTCATGCTATGTTCATTTGATTATGTGTTCATATATTGTACTGTTTGAAGTAGTTGACCTACTACTGTTTGATGATAGTCATTGATAGTTAACCATGTATAACTATGTTGTTTGAACTCGCGGAGCAGTGAGAGGTATCAGAATGGTAACTATGGGCCTTATTCAACAGATTGGTAAGTAGTATTGCGTATGATGCATATTCATATGATGTATATTTGATACAGATGCATACAGGTCCATTGTGGTTATACTCATGCATATTTTAAGTGTTACATTGATGATAATATTTTGTGTATTTGGGCAACTGTTGCTTAGTGCTAGCATATGTACCACTATGGGTGAAGAAGAGAAAAACTTACCTCGTGTTGTATACACGCACCGTAAGCTGTCACGATTTAATGGTGATAGGGACAGTTTTGATGACTGGGAAGTTGAAGCGCGTACTGCTTTAGAGGTCCAGGGTATTCAGGGTAAGGCCGCCGCTGAGTTCCTATTGGCACATTTAGAAGGTGTTGCCAGAAATGAGGTCAAGTTCACTCCAGAAGCTGAGCGTGATGATCCAGCAAAGGTATTTGATATACTTAGTGAGGCTTTTGGTGATAGACATTCTAGCGACCAGCTTTTGGATAAGTTTTATAATAGACAACAACAAGAGGGTGAGACAATTAGAGAATTCTCACACGGACTCATGTCACTGTTAGAAAATGCATGTAAAAAAGATGAGACTTGTGTCGCAAACAAAGATCGTGTACTTCGCGGTAGGTTCGCAGAAAAAGTGCTAGATAGTAGATTACGCCGTGATTTGGTGCGATATAATTCCGAGAAGGCAGACTTAACATTTCGACAGTTGCGAGCCAAAGCCATTGAGTGGAGTGAGGAGGAAGTAACTTCTCAAACTAGGGGTCAGGCTCACGTGACCGAGGTTACATCCCAGCCAAGGGGAGCGGCGAAAGTAGACACTGTTGATTTGTCCCGAGGTCAGGATGAAGGGATGGAGAAAACACTTTGTAGAGTACTAGATGCGCTTGATCAGCAAGCAAGGGTGCAGACTCAGTTGTCAGAGCAGCAACAGAAATTATTCCAGATGGTTTTGGATTCCAAGAGTAGTGCCCCACCACAGAGGCGCGATGAAGGTTTCGCTAGGAGACAACCACAGAGAGACTATCGCAGAATTAATATGAGAGAGGTTGAGTGCCACCGTTGTCATAAGTTAGGTCATTTTGCGAGAAATTGTTCAGAGAAGCTGACAGTCAATGAAAGTAGTGGTCCTCCAACAGATAGTCCCAGACAAGCAGACAGTTCCAGTACGTCAACCAATGTATTCACTGAAGGAGGTGGTGTTGGGACTGACATAATAGACAAAGCAGTCGGAAGTCGACCTGTGGTAACTGCCAGAATTGCAGGAGTGCCTGTAAAATGCTTGATCGATACCGGGTCACAGGTGACAACTCTTAGTGAAGAGGTATTTCAACAGAGTATACGTTCTCAGAGCGGAAAACCGATGGAAGTAGGACAATGGCTTACGCTTCGGGCAGCCAATGGATTAGAGGTGCCTTATACAGGATTAGTTATTGCCAGAGTGGAAGTCGGCAATAATACAGTTGAGGAGGCAGGCATTTTAATTGTCAAGTCTACCCCCGAAACCAAGGAGAAGCTACAGCAGGTTCCGGGAGTGTTGGGGACAAATGTGCTGTCTCATTTACCAGGTTTTGACTGTCTCAAGTTAGACGAGATTACAACAGCGCCACCTAGGAGTGGGTTTGTTAAATTGGCCAGTTGTTCTGAGATATTAGTGCCATCGAGATGCAAGTGTATTTTGCCAGTAAGGGGCCCAACCACATGGCAAGGAGACGCTATGGTGGAACCATTAAAAGGTGTTTCAACATTGGTCCAGCCTACACTTATGAACTTTTCAACAGGTATTTCAGAGATCCAAGCTGTAAACCTTAGTGACAGAGAAATACGACTGAAGCCCAACACACGGCTTGGTGTTATATCTGCGGCAATGGAGATAATACCCACAACGGAACCTTTAAGGATTGAACAAGTCGATGAGGAGATACAGGTCTCTGGTAGACTGAAGAAAGACCATGCAGGTGATTTGCCGAAAGTAGATCTGTCTGACTTCAGAGGCACAGATGAGGAGCGACAAAAACTGGAGGCTCTATTGATGAAACACTCGAAAGTATTTCTGCGAGAGGGAGAGCAGTTACCTTGCACTGATTCCATCCAACACCGTATCAAGCTTGAAGACGATGAACCAGTGCAACAGACATATAGGCGCATTCCACCTCAACTCTGGAGTGAGGTGAAGGAGCATTTGAAGGATCTTGAAAGGAGAGGCATTATTCGAGAGAGCCAGTCTGATTTCGCATCGCCTATCATCCTAGTCCGCAAAAAGACAGGAGATCTCAGAATATGCGTAGATTATCGTCGCTTGAATAAAAAGGTCAGGAGGGATGCTTTTCCCCTTCCTCGAGTGGAGGAATGTTTAGAGGCCATGTCAGGTGCAACCTTGTTCTCGACATTAGATTTGGCCTCGGCCTACAGTCAGATTCCAGTAGCAGAAGAGGACATTCATAAGACCGCATTTATTACGCCAATGGGGCTGTGGGAACATCTTCGCATGCCGTTTGGTCTGTCGAACTCGCCAGCGACGTGGCAGAGGCTGATGAGCCGAGTCTTTCGAGAGGATATTCTGGAAATTTTGTTGGTGTATCTTGACGATATCATTGTTTTTAGTTCTACGTTTGACCAACACCTCGAGCGTTTGGATCTTGTTTTGACTAGACTTGCTGCACACGGACTGAAGCTCAAGGGTGAGAAGTGTCATTTCTGTAAGGAGAGTGTGACATTCTTAGGTCATATTGTTACCAAAGATGGTGTTAGACCAGATCCGGAGAAGATTAGTGTAGTGTCCGAATGGCCAGTTCCAGAGACGTTGAGGGGACTGAGGTCATTTTTAGGTTTTGCGGCATACTACAGTCGTTTTGTGCCTGGATTTTCCCGTTTGGCCAAGCCCCTACATACATTAGTTGCTCAGGTAATCAACCGAAGGAAACAAACGAAACGCGTGAAAGAGTCGTCACTCTCAGATGTTTGGACTTCAGAGCATAACCAGGCATTTGTGAAGCTGAAGGATGCACTAACCAGTGATCTACTGCTGGGGTACCCCGATTTCTCCAGTGAATTTGTCTTAGAGACTGACGCGTCATTTGCAGGTTTGGGAGCTGTTTTGAGCCAGGTGCAGGAAGGCAAGAAGCGAGTTATTGCCTACGCAAGTCGTAGTTTGAGAGGAAGTGAGAAAAATGCCTCCAATTACAGTTCGAAGAAGTTGGAGTTGCTTGCTTTAAAGTGGGCCGTATGTGACCGTTTTCGGGAATATCTACAGGGAAGCTCTTTTACAGTTGTAACGGATAATAATCCACTCACTTATTTGATGTCAAAGTCCAAGTTACCGGCGTTAGAGCAACGATGGGCCTCAGCCTTGGCAGGATTCTCATTCAAGATCAAGTATAGGCCTGGCACACATAATTCCAACGCGGACGGTTTATCCCGACAAGAGTCAAGGCCATGGGAGATCAATGAGCCGAGTAAGGATCAGGAGGTAGAAACCACTTCAGCGTTGGCCAGTCTGTTACAGAATACCAACGTTCCGCTTGAGTTACAGAAAGGTGTTTGGGAAGAGAGAGGCTTCCAGGAACCCAAACAAGTGCAACTAGATGAGTTACAGGCAACGCCATTACCGTCATTATCCATGGAAGGACTGGTAGATCTCCAAAGGCGTGATCCAGTGATTGGTTGTTTTCTAGATTATTGGGAAAAGGGAGAGAAACCTACTGGAATTGTACGGAGGAGAGAACCCAAAGATGTCCAGATGTATTTTAGACAATGGGACAGAATCGCATTTAAAGATGGTGTTCTTGTGAGGAAAGTCATAGATCCTGTGATGGGTCAAGTGTTTCAGATTTGTACACCTAACGTTGTAAAGCAAGAGGTCCTCAAGTCACTGCATGATGGGCATGGCCATCAGGGAACCGAGAGAACGGAAACCCTAGTGCGTAGTCCGTACTATTGGCCGGGTATGTCTCGTGATGTTCAGGAGTGGGTACAGAATTGTAACCGTTGTGTTTTGGCCAAACATCAGGCTGTGCGTCCACCTATGGGATCATTGTTAGCTAGTCGTCCATTGGAGGTCGTCGCAATGGATTTTACTTTGCTTGAAAGAAGTAGTGATGGGCTAGAGAATGTGTTAGTTCTCACCGACGTTTTTACGAAATGGGCCGTTGCCATTCCCACACGTGATCAGACTGCGGTAACAGTAGCCAGAGTGTTAGTGAACGAATGGTTTCAAAGATTTGGCCCACCATTGCGCCTGCATTCCGACCAGGGCAGGAATTTCGAATCGGCAGTAGTCCGAGAGCTTTGTAAATTGTATGGCGTTGAGCGTTCACATAGTACACCATACCATCCTCAGGGAAACGCTCAATGTGAGAGGTACAACCGAACACTTCACCACTTACTGCGTACTCTTCCATCAGACGAGAAGAAACATTGGCCTCGTCATTTGCAAGATGTAACATGGATGTATAACACCACGCAACATGCATCCACCGGATATTCACCTTTCTTTCTTTTGTATGGTCGTATACCTCACCTGCCAGTTGATATGTGGACAGGGAGCATTCCGCAAGAACAAGGACCTGTAACTTCAGATAATTGGGTAAAGATTCATCAAAGGAACTTGATGCGCACTTACAAGCATGTGCAACAGAAATTAGAACAATCCGCAGAGAAGCGAAAACAAATTTTCGACATAAAAGCTAGAGAAGTCCCACTAGATGTTGGATCGCTAGTATACGTCAGACAGCGAACTCTGGGACGTAACAAGATTCAGGATTGCTACAATCCTAAGCCTTATAAAATTGTGGATCTCGCGGAAGGTCGAGACATCTATAAGATAGAGCCAGCCGATGGATTCGGTCAGAGTAAATGGATGAACCGGACTCAGTTACGAGAGTGTCCGAAAATCCGTGAAACCCCATGTCATCTTCCACATTTTGAACCAGTACAACTGTTGGATGAAGAAGCCGAAGATGATGGAGAGGATTTTTATGTTGTTGAATATGGTTCTGAACCGAAAGTTAATCAGGGAATGCGAGGTGATGACCGAGCATGTGTGACTCGCGAAGAGACATTGCCAAGCTCTTCATTCATTGATAGAGATCGTAGACGAACTGCAGGGCAAAACCGTAACATACATAGAGAACCCCGTTCAGCTTGGGAATTGACTAAGAATCCGGCTAGTAGTCAGGATATGTATGTTTTAACAACATCTGACTTTGATTTTTGTCGTAAGGAGACTTTTGTGTAGTTCATGATATTTGACCATTAAGTTGTAAGACTTGAGAAGTTTAGGTGTTTATGAGCCTTCTCATTCTTTGTAATCGTAAGGTTCAGGCTCACAAAAAAGTCAGGGTGGGTGTGACCGAACAAGAGTCGTTGTTGAGGTCAGAGGTTATGTCATTTAATTAGCATGTTTTGTTATGGTAACTACCGCTAGGTTTTAGCTAGCGCCACTTGCTGGAGACGGTATTGTACTACTGCGCATCTTGTTTAGCGCAGGGCGGAAGCCAGCGTTCGTTCAGAAACCATGTGAAGACTTTTGGTCCAGGTCCGTAAATATTGTTTTAATCCCAGGTTAGTATTTAATGTCAGCACTTCTAGGATAGTCCGCGCATGTAAAACAGTTGTTTTCTTACTATTGACGCTAGTTCAGGCTGTCAACACCGGTTGTTAATAGTAAATTCATGTTTTAGTCCTGAGCTGTTGTATTCACATCGCGCGTGAATGATGTTGTGTTATTTGCTGATTATATTGATGCGCATTGCTAAATATACTTTATTATTCTACGGATATATTGGTTTTACAAGGGAAGTAACCCTATATAATATATTTGAAACCAGACTTAGCCTGTGTAAACCTTTGAGTATGGCATGTCTGCCAGGCATAAGTAAAACCATGACGTATCCCGAGTTTGCCCTAACTGAAGTGAATGCTAAACGTTCCATTTGCGTACTTTCGTTTAAATCCTACACGATAGGTGTCAGCATTTTCGTTTGTCAGATGAACAGATTATCGCTCGCCGTAGTTTAACTGCTGTTATTGTTCACCAAGTGTAAATTTGATATTATTTTCACTCAGTAAAGTGAGACGTGGTTTATAAAACCGGAATTATATTCTTTATTGTATTTTGTGCTTAGGATAGCCTTCAGTATGCTATTATTTGAGGAATGAAACAGTTTTATTGTCTATAAGTTGTAAATAACTAAAGTTATCATTGTTTAGGCTGAAGAGTAAACAAGGAGGTTATGTCTCAAACCCGTGTTTGACTGTGCTTCTATGGTTAAGCATACTAAGTTTGTCATGTTATCCTGATATTGTAATATGTTACAACCAGGTAATTTTATACTGAAACATGTGGTGATTTTAATTTTCTTTTGTTGCCAGGACTTAACCAGCCAACAGAGGGCCGTGTTACAAGCTGCTGCGCTTCCAGAGCCAGCCACCCTTTTTTGTTATTAATGTAATCCTTTGTGTTATGATGAACACGAATAAACTGTTATTAAACAGTGCAGCCTTTGGTGTCTTGGCCTGACCGGTCACATTAATATGGAGGATCGTATTTAGATATTAGCGTGGGACTATTGGTTAAAGGAAACACGTGCCTCGTTTGATGTTATTTTCAAAGCTGTTTAGTTGTTAGAAAACACACTTCTCGTCTAATGTTAATTTTAGTACGGTTTATTTTAGATGGAGCCGCCTATGTTTTGGCGATCACAAGTGTTTGTGGTAGATTTCAAAGGAAGTGTACCTGTGTAAGTTTTATTTTCTCAAACACTGTTACTAGAGGCGTTTCCTTATTAATAGTCGCGCAGTGACTGACGGTCGGCGTTATTTGGAGTAATGATTGGCCGGAGAACAATGATATTGCTGTGTGGAAGCTTATTCTGGTCTACATGATTCAATGAGGCATCAGCTGTGAGAGACTGTGATTCAAGGCTCAGATCGGGTAGTCTGTGCGCGGTGTGAAAAGTGTATACACAGCGAGAGATTGATGATTATATATACTCCGTGAATACATCACAGTGTTACATCCCGTTGTCACATGTCTGCGCGATAGCCAAGTGGTTAGGAACCGAGTGATCAGGAACTTTGCTGTTTGCCGTCATGACTGGACTTTGTGTAATTATTTGTATATATTATTTGTTGGTGTAAAGCTAGTGCCTCTCCAGAGAAGGTAAGTAACTTTAATATATATATATATGTGTGTGTGTGTGTGTGTTTTGTTAACACAGTACTTATTCCTTTTTTGAGTGTACGTATGTATGTGTTCAGCCAGTCTGTTAGATTCTTAAAAGAACCTGGACGTTCACATCTTTACCGTGTGACATTTAGCAATGCATGTTGTTTTGAGAAATCCCGTAAGATTTAGGATTGTGACTTGGGATTTAGGATAGCTAACCTAAGCTGCTCTAAAAGCACTGAATTTTCTAAAGCATTTACTACCTGGACAAAAGCTGAGAAAAGCACAACCGAATGGAACTTTGTCGTTGCTGAGATAATGAGACGTGCTGCCTCCTATCGGACACGGTTTTCCGAAATGCCGCAGCTCCGCCTGGTGGTGAAGTGTGTACCAGCACATGTAATATTGAGCGGTTGTCTGAAATAAACATGAAGTAAACAATAATGTTTCTAGTCAATTTTTTAGTGCATGTTTTATCAAAACCTCGCAGTGTGAGATTTTACACATTCATTGAAATGCCTTTTTGCACATGCACAGGAATCATGTCACACTTTACAAAATACAATGTAGTAATTATTACTTCAGTCTTATTTCTTCTTTGAGGTATGTGTTATGCTTCATTCCATGCAGAATACCAGTTTCTGTGCCACTATTGGCTATACTTACCAACATTAATGTCCCTGCCAATACACACCATAAGTGGGTTCAAGATTATATATTGTTTTAAAATGATACATATGACTTTTCAAACGGTGGTGCATATGTAAAACAATTCAATTTAAATTGTTAATATTCAAAACAAACTTTGAATCAAACTTCCTCTAAAATAAGCTTCTATAAGTATCATATAAAAGATTAATTTCTGTTCACGAATTTTAACTAGAGTACAGCTATGGACATATGCTGTCACGTCTTTCAGTGGATTCAAACGTTAATGTAACTGTGGCACTGTTTCTGTATCAAAAAGCCTAGGCCTGATTTGTATGTTTGTTCTCTCCACTCTGTAAACTCGTGGCAATAAAATATTGACCGGGAATAAACAGACGTCACCAGCCAGACCTAGCGATACCTATCGGTGAAGACTTACACTGAGCGTTTTGACACACTGCGCAGAATCGGACTCACAAGTGTACGACTCTGCTGTTCACGGATTGTTGGAGTCAAATCTGACACCCACAATGCACCGGGGTTTGTATATACACCGGTATAAATGTAGTGAAGAGGACCATGTAATCCGTTCGAGTATGTTGGATAAAAAAAGCATTGTATCAAGGCATATTACATAAACATGGATGTTTTGTGGTAAGGACTTTACGGAATAAGTAATATTTTGTAAGTATGCGCATATATGATCTTTTCTTAGACGAGTCAGTAGAAATGGCAACCCGGTTTATTTCCGGCGAAGTTCTCCTCATTAGTAGAGTATCTTGGGCCATACATACATCCGAGGCTGGAAGCCAACCGATTCGGCCAAGGAGTTCCGAATGGATGGATGCGTAATCAGCATACATGTGGAAATACACCCTTCCCTTAGAGGTCTTTTGTAAGCAAAACAGAATTTTTTTTCAGTTAGGAATTGTGAAACGACGGGGACTTTTATCTCAACCATAAATCTTCAAAATTAAGACCCGTCACAATCCAAGTCGCCTGTTTACATTGCTAATAACCATGTTTACCAAATGCTTGTTTCATTTTGTGTCTATCACAAACACATTCATGTGCACAGGGGCGTAGCCAAGGGGGGGAGGGCGCAGGGGGCCATGTCACCCCCCCCCCCCCCCCCCCCCCAAGCCTCGGTCGCATTCAGTACTCGCCGTCCTTTCGAAATTTCACTAAATCTAATACAAATATATATATATATATATATATATGTATGTATGTATGTATGTATATATATGCATTAAATCAGGGGCGGATAAATGCTATCAGTGGCGGGATCCTTAGGGGGCGCCTTCGGCGCGCGGCCCCCCGTTGAGCTGCAAAATCTCTCATTTTATCTAATTTCCGATTTTTTTTATTAATTTTTTTTTCATATTTCATTTTAATAATAAGCAATTAGACTTTATTAAAATTATCTGCAGAACAACTGCAGAACGATCGAATTGGTCGGAGTCGACCGTGAACAATCTTACGGCTCCTCTGGTGAGACCGGTGCTCAAACGTTCTGTGCTGAGCTCTTAGGAGTCATGTGTGCTGTCGAAACCACGGAACCCGGTAAAATGCGAAGTTTAACATAATAATTCAGCTTATCAGTTATTTCACCACAAGCATTACATTTAAAAGATAATATTTTGATAGTTACAAACGTGATTGCGCTTTTGCGTCATTGACTCATTTGAAAACGATTGACATTTTATATCCTAATTTTGAAGATATATTAATATCAAATATTGAACCTCTCTACAGTTTGACTAAACATAACGGAAAGACATAAGGGAAAAGTTTTTCAGGAACAGGAAATCCTCATTTTTGTGTGAAAATTGCCTCAAAATGTCCTCTTAACATTGTATATTCAAAAAAATTCCCAATATGTGAGGGAGAAACCCCCTCCCGTACCCTCCCGATGTACCTGTAACTAACCTTAATTAAACCAATTGTTCATAATTGAAAATAAAAAAATACATATTTTATTACACTAAAATATATAAAGTACAGTAAAAATTATAATAATGATAATATTATTAGTAATATACATACACATATATATATACTTGTATATTTCACCGTTTTCATATTACCCATACATACATATTAGCGCCCCTACCCCCCCCCCCCCCCCCACCCGTTTTCGAATTTCTTGATCCGCCACTGATGATGGCCCCCTCCCCTCCCTCAATCCTGACTACGCCCCTGGTGCATGTTATGTTCCAGATACAGTAATGGCCTATATATGTATATTCTCTTCCCTAAATGTGTACCTAGGAAATTATTTCTTTATCCACAAAACATAAGCAGGAGTCTTACATTTGTGAGTATGATTAGGTGCAGAGTACAGGAAACGGTGTATTGAATGTCTTTTTCACGAACATGCGCATTGCGGAGGTCTTATACCGATCGTCTGCTGTGATCGAATCATTATGTGTACTGAAAAAAAATGTAAACAGAAAGGGGGCTATAAGAAAAAGGGCGTAGTTAAATATATGAACATATACTGCTAATTTATCATCTATTAGATTTACACCAAGTTCAGATATGACTAAATTTGATATTTCTTTATCGAATGAACCTAATCCTAACAATCAATTTCAGTCGCCGCCGACAGATGTCGCTAGTTTGGTGGAAGGTCTAATTCTCAGCCTTCCGCTAGAGGTCGTTTTAGTCACAACGAAACTGCGCAGTGTGTTATCTAACTTACCCGGTACTGGAACTGCAATAACGGTGTTCCGAAAGGCCTGAAGGCGGCGTCTTCGTCGGTTCGACCGAGGATTTTATCTTTGAAGAAGTCCCCGATCTTGTCACCAAGCCCGTTGCCTTTATTGATTATTGAGCGTTTAGCTTTGCTGTAGATTTCCTTCACACAGTAGATGAACCCTCCTTCACATGACTTCCGTACGTCAGGGTAAAGGCTCTTCAGTCGAGGAGTCGGAAACTTCTTCATGTAGGGCTGTACAGAAATGTCCAAAAAACGTTTTTGAATACTATATAGACCTTTTACTTGGATCGTGAAATAACTACTCTCAAATAGCACAATTGGAAAAGATGTTTTTAATCAAGAAAAATCCATACATTAGTAACAGCCGCCTTGCATTCCATGTTTTATAATATATCAGTAGAGGATCCAGAAGCGGGGGGGGGGAGGATTTAATAGTCCACTGGGTTACAATCGCCCCTTGTCCTTTGCCTACTTTGCCCATGTCCGATGTGCCACCTATTGCTAAAAACGAAAGTTACAAGTGCGCCCCATTGTAGTTCAAGGTCAGCGTTAAGCAATATGTCGACCTACATGCAGTAATAAATCAGTCCTTAGATCTGAAATCTATCTATTTAGTACCCATTGGTTTGGTAAAAACCTAATTGTCCATTAACATAAACTTGTACGGATTGTGTTACTGTCTTTTTTAATATGATTTATCATCTTTCTCACGTATGTTCATTGTCCCATTTCGGAGGTGCCCTGAAAATTTCATGGGATTCCGGTCATGATTTTATGAGAAATGTTGTGAACAAACACACACCCACACACGAACGGGGAAGAACGCATATCCTCCTGGGGGAGGAAACGTGCATAAATGAGGATGCAGGTTTCCCTAAATCCAGAAAGGCATCACCAATTTATTTTATTTAATGTGTGGAATTACAAATTTAGTTTTACTATCCAGAGTGTGTTATTAAAGTGTTATTGAATAAGCAATAATAAAGTTTCGCAGATACTAATTTACAGCCGTCAAAACATAAATAAGACTGGTGGTGCCATCTACAATCGTTTTCGTGTGCCGTCCAGTCGAACGTCAGTTTCGGGTGAAAACTACCCATACCAGGAGTGGTTTGATGTTTTCGTCGAAATTTATTTATGTCCATAGATCCGGGATGGTTGCTCCGTACACAAGACTGGTGGCGCCACCTACAATTGTTTGTGCGTGGCGTACACCCATACACGTATCTACTATAGTTTTGTGCACGCGTGGCGCCGATCCGTGTGTCTATTGAGGCGAAGGTCAAAATATCGTAGGAGAGGTTCGTTGTATTGGCTATGCATATTTCTTCTGGGTCAGCTTTGTCATACACAGAAACTGGTGGTGCCATCTACATCTTTTTTTGCGAGGGCTCCATCCGTGCATGTATTCTGAGGGTAAATCACACATTATTACAGGCATCCAACAAGCTAATATCTTAATACATAGTCACAAGTCTTATTTAAAAGATAAAAAAGATGGTATGCACGCATACACGTAGTCGCTTATCGACTGCCCGTATTCTATAAAAGAAAAGTTTTTATGATGCATCAGACACTTCATTGTGAATTTACCACATTTGTGGTATTCCTGGTGAAGCCATATTTAGCATAATATTATTAACAAGATTCTATTCCTTTTTTTCATTTTATTTAACCGTTACAAAAACACAAATAATATTTATAAATTGATCATATACATTTACTTGAGTCTTCGTAATGGTGTAGTTTAGGCGTTTTTTTTATAAAATGCCTATATTACCAATTTTTCACGCATTATTTCCAAATTTGTGTGGTTCTATAATAAGAAGAAATGTATACTTATATAAGAATAAGGTGTACATAGATTGATAACCAATATATTTTATATATAATGACATAAATTGCTCAAATATAGCTTGTTTATCTGGCGACGTCATGAACGTCATGCATAACGTCATGGCGTGGGTCAAAATTTTAGCCAATTAAGTCGACTTTTAAGCCACAATGACTCTAATACAAGACTACTTTTCATTATGTAACCCCTATTTTTCTAAAACTATACATCTCCTCTATATTAAAGAATATTACTTTTGTTGGTAATTGTGCATTTTAGCGGGTTTTTTAGGCTTATTTTACAATCTTTAATGCAAATTATAAACAAAAGTAATATTCTGTAATATACAAGAGATGTAATTTTAGAAAAATTAGGGTTATATAATTGAAGGTGGTGTTGTTTGAGAGACCAAAAGTGGTGTTGTTTGAGAGACCAAATGTCTGAAAAGTCCAATTTATTGGCTCAAATTTTTATCGTCTGTCATAACGTTAGGCATAACGTTAATGTCGTCGCCAAGAAAACAAGCTATATATGAGCATTTATTATATCTAAAATATATTGGTTATCAAACACTTAAGCCTTCTTCTTATATACGTATTCATTTCTCCTTATAATAGAATAAACAAAATTTGGAAATAATGCGTTAAAATGGTAAAATAGGCCTTTTACAAAAACCCGCTAAAATGCAAAATTACCCTTTGTTTAAATTTCGCGTTAAATATCGTAATATAGGCCTTCTATTAAAAAAAAACCCTAAAATACACCATTACCATATACTTGATGGGCAGCTATTTAACCTTCTAGTAAATGTTGGCTCACCTAACGTGAAAACTGCTTTGTGAATTATGCGTCTACAGTACATATAACCCTTTTTTTTGTCCGTTCCGTACCTTATCTGGTGGTGGTTTTGAGTGTTCTTCATGGTACCTCCGATCAAATTCATCCTTCTTGTGGGCCGCGATGTATTTTCCGACCAGTCGGATTATCTTACCGATGTCCTCATCGGGGGGAGATCTCCGCTTACGTGAGAGGTTTGGTATAGTTTTATCCCTCATAAATTTGCCAGTGAAGTTAGCAAAATTATAAACTCCGCCATGGTCCACGAACACAGAAGATTTTCCGGCGGTGCTGGACAGTTTCCTGGCGAATGTGGGTGACTGTGCTGATTCAGAACTTTTATATGAAGATGCACCCATTACTGATGGCGGTTGGGTGGTCAGCAGGAGAAGAAATAACACTTTTAAACAGGTGTTTTGAAATGTTCTGTGTGGTACTCCGTGTTTCGTTTTCATCCTGTTAACTCTCAGAGAGGGTCTGGCCTACCATGTACCTTACGGCCAAGCGCTCATACATGTGATCCGCATCCAGTGACGTCATATATATCCTGACGTCATTATTTGCATATGTCCGACGTCATTCATTTGAATAATTGAATATTAAATTCGAAAGAATATGGTACACTGCGTTAATCAACATGTCAAGAATTACAGCGAAAACCTTTATGTGAGCTTTCAAATTGGATAGGTACAAACCCTTTGGTGGATATAATAAGCACAATTATGGTAATCTTTAAAGTCTTTATTTAAATAACTTATGATAATGAGTCATCTATAATATACAAAACAAATGTCAAAAGATTTATATCTGTTACAACCTTCTTTCAGTGTAACAGATATATTTGAATACTCTATAGCTGGATATTAATAGTTTGGCGCGGATACAGGATTTCCGAATAGGGGCGTTGGGGGTTGGTGAGGGCGGAGGTCTCCACCTAACATGGTGACGAAACATTTTGAAAATGCTGAGTGCAATAGCGCAATCTGGGATAGTTTAAAATGAATATTTATGTATAAATCGCTTATTTTTCTAATTTCCAATTTTATAAGTCGGAAAAACGGACCGCGTCTTCTCAGATTTATACCACATACGATTGTTCACAGGAACCTGATATTAGTTCTTTCCCGGGGAAAACATGTATACAGTTAATTAAAATGTTTCTGATGTAGAAACTTGCCTGACAGCCACATGTCAGTGGTGACAAGTTCAGGGAAATCAGATGTGTTTGAGTTTGGTACACACGGTTTATTTTTAATTATGAATAACATTAAGAATCATTTCCGTCTTTTGATATACTCAAAACATATAGAATGCAAGGATTAGTTTTGGGTATGGTCTTTCGCACCTGCTGGTATGCACTGACGTCGATATTTGTTTTCTGTCAGATTTAGAGGAACGAGTTGGTTAATGTCATGCTCGTGCCAACAAAAAGGCTGCAGGTGTCGGACTGCAGAGTCCCCGCTCCCTATAAATCTGCTTATTTATCCACGCATTCATTAAAAGGTCAGCGTATTCTAATAGGTGGTTTGTAATGTCCATTATGTGGGTATGTTTATACGGAATGTCCATAATGTGGGTCTGTTTATACGGAATGCGGGGAGAGAGTTTGTTAGAGTTTTATCATACCCTTTCACGTATAGTATAGACGTATCCTCTTATTTGTCTGGGGGAGGAGGAACGGATTTCCTTAAGGTTTGACTCGCAGCTACGGAGAATAATTTAACTGTGTTTGATTTTAAGTGGTACATGAGAGGAGTCAAAGATCCTTAAGAACTGTAAATGCTGCAAAAGATTGGTGACTCTGTCTGCAATGTCATAATTGTTACCCATTTTTATGGTATTATTGGGTTTGACTTATTCCGATTGTCAGAACTGGGCATGCCACACACCGTCATCTTCATATACAGCAGCAAGAAGGACAAGGACAAAAGGAAAGACAAGGGCAAAAGGATCAATGACGGATATATGCACTTAAGCATTCATTCAACAAACACAGAATAAACCATTATATAACACATTTTATTAATTATCGTATTAAGAATCTGAAGAAGCATTAAGATATACTGCAGCTATTATAAATTGGCATGAAATTATTATGCCACATTAGGTGATAGAAGAAATATAGAGAATCTATGTTGTATAATGTGTATGATGATATGAACATTGAAGGCAATTTAAGTGCTTGTAGCTATAAAGACCCAGTGCAGTTGTAAGTAAACTTCCTGCCTTTGGTGTGAAAAATCACAGAATTTGCTGACATTTAATATACTGTTGTATAATAATCACTATTTCTGAATCAAAGATTTATATCATAGCATCTAAGTACAGAAGTCGGTAATCACAGATGTGCTTAAAATAGAAAAGCATCAGCAGTTCTACAAAATTCTCAAGGCTCTTGATGGGTGTAGGCAGTGCCAACTGGTGTCTATTTCTAGAATTACTCCTCGATATGGGTGTTTATTTGGCACTTTGGGAACTATGACGTGATACAAAGCTTAATCATGGATGTAATATCTTGAAGTATGCATAATAGTCTGATAAAAATAGACCCTTCTCCATGTACATTTACATAAAACTCTATTGCACTTGAAAAAAAATTGCATTCACAACATAAAATGATATGACATGTCACTTTAAAAGTTGAATAAAACATTGAAAATGTTTAATTTAATAATTAAACACGAGGAATCTATAAATCACACAAAGTTATGCACTATGGTATCACCTAATGAGCTTATTTTGGCACATCATTTGTCCAATGTGGTCATATATTCTAGAAAACAAAGATCTTCCACCTAAAAACATTAATTTGGTATACTGATATCTTACACAGTGATGAGTGCTTGTAAATTATGTATTTTTAAAAATACAAAAACTTTCACAAAGCGTGAATGATATTTTAAGCTGCTATGTGAGTATAAGAATAGAGACCTGAAGTTAAATTCTATAAATTTTCCATGATTCAATGGATATGTGATCTGCAAGAAACAGATGCCGTGTTTTACCTTTTCAGTCAGCTTACCACAGGTGTGACAGCAACTTATTTCAATTTATAAATTTCATTGAGACCAGGTATCTTTGAAGTTATGATGGTACTAGTTTATTTATACACATAAAAGAGCCTAGCATGGTGCAATATTTGAAAAAAAAACTAAAATTTATCATATTGACATAATAAAGATAAATTAATATAAATACCTTGTATAATTTATAATGCTCATTACAAATCTTACACGATTCAATGGATATGTGATCTGCAAGAAACAGATGCCGTGTTTTACCTTTTCAGTCAGCTTACCACAGGTGTGACAGCAACTTATTTCAATTTATAAATTTCATTGAGACCAGGTATCTTTGAAGTTATGATGGTACTAGTTTATTTATACACATAAAAGAGCCTAGCATGGTGCAATATTTGAAAAAAAAAAACTAAAATTTATCATATTGACATAATAAAGATAAATTAATATAAATACCTTGTATAATTTATAATGCTCATTACAAATCTTACACCAATAGCAAATAATTATGTCCACATATAAGTATAATCAATAATTGCATTCTGCTAAGTGGTTAATTTTCAACAAAATTTTGTGTGCTTAGAAGCTTCCATGCTGATATATGTGTGCATTTAATTCATCCTACATTACATTTACAATGTATGTCATGTATATCACTGAGAAGCTGATAAAACTGTTAGGTCTAATTTATTTTATACAACATACAATATCTCAGCATATAATGACAAATGAAAATTGTTCAATAAATAACTGTTTTGGTTGTGACTTAAAATAAATATTTACATTTTATTTGTTTATCTCACATCATGCATTATATTTACCTGGTTAATGGTAATATTGCATTGTTATGATGTGAAGATGTCTGGTTATTTTCTACAAAAATGTCTCTGGCATATATAATTGGGGTTTATTTCCCATTGAATGGTAAATATACATTGAAATTTGAGAAGATAAATTCCCCCCATACTTAATAATAGACGGTCAAATCTTCATGTCATTTTTTTTTCTTAAAAATACCATAGTATTTTTTGCCCTAGAAAGGTTCTTGACTAAAATGTTTAAGCCAATCTGGCAATTACAATACTCTTAACATGATCTCATAGCTGGTGTCTGTTTATTTGTATTTTTTTTTTTTCAAATCTGCACAATGTATACCTTTTTCTGGATCCAGCCTGTCATATTGTGAATAGGTATGTCTTGTTCATGGTATGTATTCTGTATGTAACGTGTTTGTTTATGACTTGCATAATTTTCATAATAAAAAATGGAGAATACTTGAGATCACAGCCTTTTATGACTCTATCACAAATAATATATAAACTGTCATAAACATGTAAAATCATTAACAACTTATTAACAGAAATTAATAACTTGGTTTTAATTTCTAAAAGCCTGATGGTGATAACCAAAATTGATATGTCATATAGTGGCAACCATTACCACCAGTTACCAATATAACAGTTTGTTATAACGTAAAATTCCTGTATATAACACAAAGGGTTTTATTAATATATAATGGGTATGATATATACTAATTTTAATAATTGTATAAACTGGAGCTATGGTAACTACAGCAGCAACAGCTGAGGTGACCATGGTATCACATTCAATTTGGTGTTCAACATTACCTAGAGCTGACCTTTTAACTTCAAGGGGCAAAGTATATTTATTAATACGTCCTTACAGCCTACATTAGGCCAAACAAAATAAAAGGTATGGTTCTATGCATCAATTTTAACCCCCCTGCAACAAAAATTTTATTTTGATTTCCATCTTTCAAGAAGATAAAATAATACAATTTTGATCAGATTTCTTTTGTGATAGGTCTTTTAACCTGTTTAGCAAAAATAATTCCGTTATTTTCATGATTTCCTTGATCATATGACATTTTTTATTAAAACATACAAAAATATGTAAAAAATAAAATATGGCCCATCTGCACTGATTTGTGACAAAAAAGTGCCTGAGAACCATACCTTTTTTGCCCTTAGATATATACCAATCATTTGTTAAGGATTTCTTTACCCCTCTATCTCCAGAAATTTTATTAAAATCCATTTGTATAAAATGTTTACCGTACACACAATTAATGATAACTGATGGTCAATTGCATACTACAAAGTACAGTGGTCTCTGCTATAAGAGACAAATCTCTATCCCAAAGGAAAACTGAATGTACATTTGCCTTTTCACATGTGAGACACATATGTTTAGGATCATAACAGATCATGATCTCTAAATGTGTCATCACATTTCATCTTTCTTTTATCAGATGTTTGCTGGTAAAATCTCTCTGCCTAGCTGTGTCTGTGGATGGAAGCAATACTACTTTGAACTAGAAACTTTTGGTTTATTACCATAACAGCTTCAAGGAGATTCTATTTCTGCATACACATTATATCATGAAATATGCCGCTTTAAACCTCACATTTACATTATGACAGGTGTATAATAATACAATAATACTGCACAACGTGAGACATCCTGAGGTGCTTAATCTATTATACTGTATGGTGAGATGTACTGAAAGGTGATTTAATACATTACACATGCTAACATGTACCTCTTAATAAATTGCTATAAAGTACAATATAATGTTATTCCCTCACCGACCCCTAAACTCCTTATGCAGTGGCCTCATTGTGTTCCTGCAGTACAAATCTGTTTAATGCAACTACTGCTTGTATGAAGGTGTGGACCTCGACCAGATGGAAACAAGGCCAAGAATGTTTCGAGGTACAAGCAAGAATTTTTCAACCTCTGAGAAGTTTTCTTGTTTGGCTTTGTGCCAATAATAAAATGGATATATTTAACAAATGATTATTTATTAAGTGGTGTCACTTTTTTGCTTGAGATTTGTGTGTTTCATGGTATATTGTCATAGCTACCCAAAACACTTGTGTTTTGAGTTTTTCAGGGGACCAACAGTATGTTCTGAAAATCAGGAGGGCACATAATAATAAATTAGTGATTGTCATGCCTCAAAGCCTGAAACTGATGGGTAATCAGATGATTTATGAGCAAAATGATCCATATAAGATATCAAGGAGACAGAATATTGGGACTTCAACATTGTCCTGTGCCTGCTGAGTGAGTCTGAGAGATGAACAATGATTTCATTATTTTATCTTGGTTTAAATATGCTATTCATTACCCTGGTTTACCTATGAATATGAAGTTTTTTAATCTTTTTCCCACAGACAGCTAGTGACTGATCCATCAACAGCACGTCCTGGACCATCGGCTGTCTGTACAGCAGCTCAAACCTTCCTAAGTCACACTGCTTGTCACTCCGCCGATCTAACACCACTGAAATCACAGAAATATTTATATGTATTTAAATGTCATCAACACATGTTATCAATTCAACCAACCATGTACGGTCATTACTCATTAGTAAGTGAAACACTTCAACAGTGCACACATGCTGGCCCCTTCACACATTCAAGGTCCCAGTATGTTGTATTCTTGTCAATTTCATTCTGGGGTGTTGCATCACTGAGTACACTGAGTGTTTGGTTGATATATGAGCTCACTGTGTTAAAATGTAATTGCCATATCACCTGCAGGCATTGATATGAACCTTGAATGAAGTATCATGTGTGGCCGGGCCCCAGTATCTGTGTGATAACATGCTTGACCAGATACTATTTAAAGATGCATAAACATTTGTAATACTATGTGTATTATCTCATGATATAAGTTAATTTTGACTGAATAAAAGGGTTTCCTCTCAAAACCATCTATCTTCTATCTATTTTTCTGTCTTCAATTCACCTGTTTATAAGTTGTCACGGTTCTGTGAGTAAACACAGCTGGCACACTGAGCCTGATTGACACCAGGATTATTGTGTATATGGCCCTGTCGAATAGTTGAAACCAAAATAAAATTCCATAGATGTACATAGTTAGATGTACTATTTAAGCAAGCATTAAAAGATGGAAGGAGATTACCTCCACCAAAAAAATATTTAAAAGAAAATATATGAACACAAAATAAGAATACTTGAAATCTGAATTCAGACCATCGAAGTTCTCAGCAGACAACAGATATCAATTTAAGTGGTGACATCCTCTATTTTTTAACCCTATCAGCTATTTTACTGACCTCTGATCATGTCCTCTGAAACTGCATCCACCATGTGCTTAGAGATTTTGGTGTTACGTGACATACTAGGACTAGAGTTGATCTCAATCAGCCATGGCTGCAAATCTTCTGTGATCATAAAGTCTGCTCCATACAGTTCAAATGCACTCTGTGACAAACAGAGAGCAAATGATTAATATATATTACCATTGTTGACACTGGATTAATGCAACTACATTATGTTAAAGGATTTATTTTTTTTAAAGCCAATCATTATTTTTATTTCTGGCATACTCTATATACATATTAATAAACTGTCAGTAATTCCTGTTAAGAAAAGTTCTCATATGTTCTTTGATGGTTATATATGAGCTTGTTTATCTAACAGCTGTAAAAAAATGGCAATGCAGCAATGTTGACAAACAGAAGAACCATGTCAACTAAGGTGGGTGCATGGTTGCATATTCCCAAAGTTGGAGGTCACTTAATGCAAAATGTCCCTTACAAAACTCATGTTTATCTGACTTGGCCAAAGATGTGTTTGGATTATTTTTGCAGTCCCCCCAAAGTTATAAACATGCTTATGGATATAAACAAATCGAACAGCCTGTGTTTGGCAAAAGGGCAGCAATTTCTGTCCTGTTCTTTAAAAGGCTCATCTTTATTTTGTAGATGTCAGATATGTGTATAGGTTCCTTTAAGGACAGTTCTCTTAATCACTTAACATAAACAGAGCTGGATTAAGATTTTTTGGGGGGTCTCTAGCTCTAATTCAACAGGTGCACTTCCATCCAAATTAGTACTAATGTAATTATGATGGAATTGGAAATGAAATTAATTACAGTTATACTGAACCCCATGGAGGTCAATCTGAAATTCAAAAGTTCTGACAATGCAAACCAAAAGCTAACATTGATTATGAGTAAAAAGGTACTAATATGACTAGCCACATGGCCAACATGTCATTTTCATGTTTTTAACAATACAATATGTATATATTCATGATATGTTCTTATATGGTGACTTATTTAGAATGAAAGCTAGGTTTAATTAAATTCTCAAACTCAGCTAACTGCATAAATGATAACACAGGCTTTCTTTTATGTTGTCATCTGTGACACATTTCCACACTTTGCATCTCAAATATTTGTGTCAGCACTAATAATTTATAATTACTATATTTAAAATAGTTAGATTCGCCTTTGACTGATAAGAAAACAACTGCATGAAAGAATTTATTTCTTAGGACAACTTCATCTGGGACCCACTGCATATGCTCATGGAATAGAGATAGTCTATATTATGTTGCTTAGTCTACATTATGTTCCTACAAGCAGTATGTCTTGTAGAGATAATTTTCTTAAAAGATGATATTTTCATTGATTTCTTTAAAAGCTGCACACAGAAGTGACAGCCTAATGTGACAAGCAAGAATTTTAAAATAAAACTCCTATTTATGTTTCACAGATGATTGGACTCTTTACCATGATTTTGAAGATCAGCAATAAGCATTAAAGGTGCACAAGAATCAGTACTAGATTTGAATATACTCACTTTTCTGACCTCAACATGTTCTTGTGAGGTTAATAAGGCACACAACAATGCTTGCTTCATGGCAGGTACAATCTTATCATCATATACACTGCCATGGCCCTGGGCCCTAAAATATGGATGAATGAATTTATTTGATGCATGCAGTAAATTGATAATGACACCATCTGATTACGGTTGTCAATAAATAATTTCTGCACTGACCAAGTAATCATTCAATATTCCACTGTGCAAAGAACCAGAAATACTTTTTTATGTCATATACAATGAGGAAGATTATGGTGTTTCTCAATTTCTCATCACCAGCTGGATTGTAAATCCTACACTTTTCAACCAGATCCGCAGACAATCACATTATATTCACCATATAACTTGAGATTTAAGATGACTGTAAATATACTGTGGTTGCCTCCATATTCAAGAGATTAAATTTTTGTGATTTCCATGTAATTTTCAGTTTTTCATGAGGGTTCAATTTTTGCTTTCTAAATGTAGAGTACAATACACAGAGTATATCCTTTATAATATGAATCATTTATTTTGTTCACAAAAAAAAATTACAATTTGAGAAGGACCCACGAACACTGAAGAGATGGAATGTCTTGTTCACTATATGCAGATCATGTAAAACATCTCATATCATTCACATTATTAATCTTTGATTTTTATATAAAATTATAAAATATCATATTTTCACCTGTGTCACTGGGGCATCTGTTCATTAAGGTTCTATTTTCCCAATAATTTCTCTTTCACAAATGTTGTGAATTTTAAACTATCACATACCAAAGCTGACCACAGTGTGTAAACGATCCTAGTAGTATGTCTTGGAACTGTGAAAACATTTCACTTTGATAATGGGTCTAGGTGGAATGACTCATGAAATTCATAGATGATGTACCAGACTGGTGAGAAAATGGCCTGTAACAATTTGAGAAGGACCCACGAACACTGAAGAGATGGAATGTCTTGTTCACTATATGCAGATCATGTAAAACATCTCATATCATTCACATTATTAATCTTTGATTTTTATATAAAATTATAAAATATCATATTTTCACCTGTGTCACTGGGGCATCTGTTCATGAAGGTTATATTTTCCCAATAATTTCTCTTTCACAAATGTTGTGAATTTTAAACTATCACATACCAAAGCTGACCACAGTGTGTAAACGATCCTAGTAGTATGTCTTGGAACTGTGAAAACATTTCACTTTGATAATGGGCCTAGGTGGAATGACTCATGAAATTCATAGATGATGTACCAGACTGGTGAGAAAATGGCCTGTAACAGCACTGTTAGTCAGCAAGTATGTGAAATATCATTAAAATAGCCCCTTTTCACTCTGGTATTTTATATTCCTCATTCTGATTCAATTATCCAAGTTGTATTACGATTTATTGCATGAAAAAAAGGCTGACCTTAAATATGTATTGAAATCATCACTTGTCCACATATTTTCTTCTGGTAAATCAGAAGCTCTTTGGCCATTTTTGAAATTTTTCTGAACACAGTTGTTTGACAAATGGATTGATCTGCAAGGAAACATGAATATAACAATTATATATACATACACAAAGCTCATTTGCACATGAGAGTAATGTATCAAGATAAAAAAGTCTCATTCTTGTTAACAGAATTGCTCATGATATGTGAATTGCACCATCTGTCGAAAATATACAAGGATATTAATAATGTTCAAATAACATGTTCTGCGTTTGGAGAGTTTAATTTTAATAGAAATTTTTAAGGATAGGTCTGAGATCTGTAAACAGTAGTCAACTCTGAATTGGAATGTATTTGATATCAACAACTGTAAAGTCTGATCACTACTGCATTGTTACCTATTTCCTCTAAAGGTCATTTTCACACACTCAGGGAGAAGTTTATTGAATCAATCATTTATTACAAGATCAATACATTCAACTGATAGGAGCTACATTTAAATCATTAAATTTATTATGTATAATTTTGTGAGTGTACTTGAAGAGGTATGCAGAGAGTAGTATTTATGCTATTTTTGAACAATATGAGCACAATGGCACAGTTGCCAATTTAGCAGCCAGAGGACAGTCAATAAATCAGGAAGAATACATACATATGAAAGTCATTAAGGGTGAACTGTTGTGAGCAGAATCTGAGGTAGCAGTCTTTGTAGAACCAGACAGTCAGGGGGTTCCAGTCTGTCACCAGGAACCACTGACGGATGTCAAATTTTGTGTTATGGATCAATAAAGGCCTCTCTGAAATTTAAAATATGACATGTAAATGAAATATGCACCAAGTGATCATGTAATTCCATATGCTGATGCTCAATATGCTCTTTACGTGGATATAACAGGACAAATATTCATACATGTGTAAATACAGTGAAACCTGTGTAAAAAGACCACCAGTTGGACAGACAAAAAGTTATCTGACTAGACTGGTGGTCTTATTACACAGGTAAATGTGCAAAGATGATAAAATGTGATACCACAGTATGCTTACCAATATATTTCTGTACAACAAATGGACCATCTCCACCAGCCACTGCTTTCAGTATACAGTCCAGTCGATCCAACAGAGTGATACCTGTTAAGATATAACTACCAGTTAAACCCTGGGCTTACATAATCTTCACTCAAGCATGATTGTATTTGGTTTAGTACAACTAACCAGTGCCATCACATTAACCTTACCTATGTAAATTCTCATTATCAATTCACATGCCATTTTTGTCAGCAATTCAATGATCATCAAAAACAATTTTTTTTACATGATTGACTTATAACCAATGATTCAAGGACAGTACACTCACAGTATATATCTATTTCTGTTTGTCTCACCATCTCTTTATCGTTTTGGTTCATTGCTTAAAAGATTTTTCAAAAAGTTGAAAATGTATTTCAATGAAATTTCTTGAAAGATAATTAATTTTAGACATGCAGAAGCAGTGTCATTCTTTCCTGGAGGATAGCCTCTCCCTATCCCCTTACATCTCTTTACAAACATTCATGGTCCCATGAAAAAAAATTGTGCAGCATTTATGTCCAATGTAAAAAAATGTAAAAATCAGGATTAAAATGCTGACACAGTCAAACAGTCTGAAGGTTTGCATTCAACTTTGAAATTCTTTAATTATTTTCATTAGGTACTAAGTCTGTGTATTTTCTAGATACAAGTAGTAAGATAAAATTGGAATGACATCTTCATGCTTAGGATATAAAAAATTGTTACAATGAAACAGGCCATAAAACATTTTTGATTGAAAACAATTAAACTCATGATCATGAAATACATTACATATCAAATATTGCTATCCATGTTTTTTTTGTAATTGCCTCCCACATTTTTTAATACTGGTTTAACTTTGTAATGAGTACATCTGTAAAATTCCATTTCAGTTTTGGACTACCTGACAAGACAGTAGCACATGATTATGTGTTTCATTGCGCCGCACCTTTGTGTAATCATACCCACTGCTGGATCATAACACCAAGGACCCCCCTAAAGGGGCACTTGCTTGTCAGTGGAGCAAGGCCGTGCTGTACAGTCATCCCACACCTGCAGAGCGTTCACCCTGAGAAGGGGCTGACTGTGGTAAATCTCACCACTAATTGGCTGAGATACAAACTCATGATATCCCATCTTTGAACCCTGTGCTCTACAACTGTACCACAGAGGCCGTTATTGCTAAAACTGTTGTATTAAGTCACAGTATCCTCCATACATTTTTTATCCTCCATTCTTGCATAACTTGGAATGCAGTCATGACACAAAGCTGTAAGTATTTGATAAAACTCTACCCCTGCTGTTAGTCATGTTTACAAAGGTTTTTTTCTTAATGACACCAGATACTGGCCAGTGCTTAATGTCCTCTACATACAGTAGTCATCTTACTAGTTGGTGACATCTTAATCACTAAGTCAGATTTAAACTAAGTTTCCTAATACAAATGTACGGAATGCAGTATGTATGTTAAGAGATTTCATATGTCACAGCACAGCAACATGTATATTTTCTATGTGTTGGTTTGGGATACCCTGTGAAACTGGCAAAATTTGCTAGATGCAGTGATTTATTCTGCTGAATATGCATTCTGTATGCTGGATCCGCACATAAGGAATCTCAGCTTATTCATTTAGTCAATACCAATTTTTATCCATAATAATATCTCTACATGCCATATCCACATTCCATACATAAGGAATCTAAGCTTTACTTTGGCAGCTGAACTGACTTTTTCCAGTTCTTTTTGTTTCCCATATAACTAAAAAAATCTAATTTTCAATGTTTTAAGAACATAACACAAAAAGGCAGCAAAAAATATAATCACAACAAAATATGATGCATATGTTGATGGAACATCTTTGTTTTCCATTTACCAGAATTATTCTGTCCTACACACTTTATGAAGATAACTGTATAGACCTTACCCCTGCCCCTTGACTTTGCTCCTGGCTTCAGGATCCAGATATTCCTGTCCCCATCCATGCTGAACTGTGAGTGCATGTCTTTGACTTTATTCAACAGTTCCTCACAAGTGGTCACCATCTGTTCTGTTACCACAGACATGCTGGCACCATCACTGTAACATACATAATAAGGCCATCAACTTAATTTAAATTTAACAGTTCTGGAGCTCAAGTAATGTTATATAAGGGAGTCCTTATGTGAGAAAGAAAAATAAAGCCACTTTTATTTTTACATGGATCATACAAATAGTAAAATTTTACAACTTATCGAGGCACTCTCCATTTTTTACCCATAAAGCCACTTTTGGGTATACACACAAATATAAGACATGTTTCTATTCTAAACACAGCTGTACACGTTATTTCTTTCATAATAACCCTACAAATAATAACTGAGTCAAATTTGCATGATTATCCAATTTATGACTATTTTGGGCCATGTTTATCCAATTTATGACTATTTTGGGCCATGATAAATGTGTTTAAATTCTGTACTGCAATTAGTCAGCTACAGGATTTTGTAATCCCTAATCCAAAATAAAGGACCTTAGATGGTATGATTTAATAGAGAGCTCTTATGTTAAAATGAATCCAGCTATCATAGATATTATAACTGTGAGGAAATATTACTAGATGAGAGCTTCAAATTATATTTACTGAACGGAGGATGGTTTTTTGATATACCAAACATGACTTTTGTGATTTGAGACTGTAATAAATTTTAGAATGTAGTATCAAGAAAATATATTGCTGAGGTGTTCTTGGTCGTCAAACAAATGACAAAAATGGACAGGATCGATAAAAACTGGTTAGAGTGCAATTTTGTATAATTTAACTCATCTAGCTATAGAGTAAATAGTGTTAAATCTATATCCAACTTACTGAACAAACTGATAGAACATCATCAGAAACTGTTCCCACATTTCAGAGCCAAGTCTCTTGGGCTAAAAAAGAAATAACAAACTATCATTTTTTTGTTAAGTATATACATAACAAGTGGCCTATGGGCCATGATGCTCATCTGAATTTGACAACTGCTGACTCATGAACAAATAAATTAATTATAATACTATGACCTGGTGAATAAATGTGTTAAAGGGACCTTGACAGCTATATAGTGGGTAGAATGAGCTCCAGAATGCTCAAAATCATGCTTTTTACCCATAGTCCTTAGAAAATTGGTTAATTACAAAGACCTTATGTAGAGTTTCCAAGACCATTTTACCAGGAACTCCAAGCAGACTACGTTATCATTTTCTACGTCCAAATACTACCATTTGTGCCTGTCCAACTTTTAGACAGCTAAAAACATGTTCTTTCACATAGTTCGCAGACGATTTGTTTGTTGAAACTGAAATCTTAAAGTCATCTGTTTAGCTTAAAACCTTTAAACATTAGGTAGAGCAGTCCAGCCGGTCTGGAATGGTCTGGTCCAGGGATAAGCGGTCCGGTATTTTGTGTTAGTGGTCTGGTTCTGTCCATTCAAAACTTGTGAACCAGACTGGTTCAAGTGGTCGATCCGCACCTCAATTCTTGGAGGTTAATTTAGAAGATTCTAGGGCTCACCGATATAATTTGTGGATTGCTGACTTTTTGGGTGCTAATAATAATACTTTTGGCTATACTGTTTATAGTTGAGATATACAGTAACTTTTATATTTACATCAACAAAACTGTCCAGGTCTTCATGTTTCCTGATCCTCAAGTAGTTCTCACACTGTTCTACTGCAATCTCCAAGGCACGGATGTTTACAATACCACCCTTCTTAAGGCGGACTCGAGGGGTCACTGAAATGAAATCGTATTGATGAATTACACAAATCAATTATGAAAAGGGAAATCTGCATGCAATAATACGAGTAATGCAGTAAAATGCGACACATTTGTCATGCATTTATATCAAAATTTAAAAGCAGACAGCCAACAAAACTGCAATGAAATTTTTTTTAAATTTGATGGTCTGATAACATAAGAGAATTTTCTTAAATCCTCTCCCTGAAAATGTCAGTATAGAAGAACAACTCAGGCTTGTAGATCAAATGTCATAATGATATCAATATCAAGTATGAAAAAAAAAAACAACAACAAAAAACAATATCAAGTATGATTTTTTATTCCAGGAAAAAGGAGATAATACCAAAGATTACCTATTGTCAGTATACTGGATTATTACAGGTTACAAGGAACATATATACTCAGCAGAAGTATACCATATGGCGACTTATATGGTAGTGTTTTTTTGGAGAAGAATGGATAGGTGGCACTGACAGAAAATGCTGGGTGCATAAAGAGTGGCTTCTTTTCAAACTAGTAGCATTCTTGAATCAAAACTGATCTCCTCATTAAGTCTGATGAGGTCAAAGTTTGAATAATTTGTGGAACCTAATAAAAGTTTTTGCCAGTTCAAATTAAGGCATACATTAGGAAAGAAAAATTTCAAAACATTTTGTTCTCCTTCCTGAGCCATGTTCCTTTGTTTCTGAAAGAAGAGTTTGCAATTAAGACAAATACTGAGAAATTGTATAAATTAATGTGTGGGATGGGGTATACTGTAAAGTTCTGTGTACAAGCCAGACCTGGGTATAAGGCATTTTGGATTTTTTAGAGTATTTTTGAGGATAAAAAATAATTTTCAAACAAATTACAGGGTACAGGAAACAGAGTTGCCATGACCAGCATGACAGTGTTGGTCAAAATAATTTACATAATAAAGATTTATTCTCTGCCTATGTTGTTTTTTTTAATCATTTTATAATGTAATTTTACATTATGACCAATCCAGACAGAGAGTTATAAATATCTGAAATTGGTACAATGCCAGTACTATGTTTCTAATTGGTAAATGCATGTAGTAAATACAAGGAGAGAACAATTAGAAGTATAGGATAGCCATACATATGACTTGTGCACATAAATATAATTTTATGTTCTGTATGTAAAGCTGGCAAATTTAAAATTAATTATATAATGCTAGTGAAACAGATGCTACAGCATGATTTCAGATTCAGTAGTACCTAAAAAATTACAGAATTAAAATAGGATGCAATTTAAGGTTTCAAATTTATATTAAGCATTACATTCAAAGACAAGCTCAAATTCATTATTCAATATGCATTGTTCATTTTCTGGAAGGAATGGTCAGGGGTGGTTGGCAAGGGGATAAGAAGAAGCAAGGTGGATAATACACTGATCGGTATGGTCAAGTTGCAAAATTATAGGGAAAGCAAATTACACTAGTTTCAATAGATATATCAATCAGCATGTGGGGGCTAGAAATAAATCATTTGTCAAAGCATTCTTCACTTCCTTATCTCCAAAATAATATAATTATTTACATAATGAGGTACTCTTACCAGTACAGTTATAACACAACTGCTCAACAGTGCCACCTGGTGACCAAGTTCACATGCATTCTTTGTTAAAAATTTTTTGTTAAAATTAAACACAAACCTACATGATATGTCTTTCACCATCATATATATATATATATATATATGTATATATATATATATATATATATATATATATATATATATATATATATGTATATATATATAAATATATATATATATATATATATATATATATATATACACATGTTACAACCTGCATCTATAATCAATAATTAAACCAGATTATAGTAAGGAATTATAAAGTGTAAACACTCCCCTAGAGTGCTTTATTTCACTGAACAATCACCAGATGGCACTGAGAAGCACATGCAGTATTACTATAAATAATAAGCAAGACAAATTTTAATTACCACATTAACATTTGAACAATCATAACTGGTGCAAATAATATGGTGCAGACGGCATATGACCAGGTTCATGCAAGGTTAATTAGCAGTGATGGGTGACTCATGAAGCAATGCAATGTGACAAAACATCCAAAAACTGTACAAACCAACTTCTGTTTTACCATCTGACAAATCCTCCGCTGAAATCACAGCAAATCAAGGTTATATGTCTATGTTATGCAACAAGATTAAGTTCATCTGGAAATCACAGATATGTAACATGAATGAATCTAACTTAAATGGTCCAAAACTTTATTGCTTTCTCTTGTTTACTTTTACGGTGTGAAAATACAAGATTGGTATACATTGGATGAAAAGTGCAGCATACCAGTGCTTTTTCTTTCACACTGATTGGTTTCAAGAAGTTCTGTTCCATATGGGAATAACTGAATAAATGGAAAAGATTAATGTTTACTGGTGTGTGTGTGCATGTTCTTTTTTAGTGCTTCATTTATTATACAATTTAATAAGCCAACTAAGTACTTTGAAGTCTTACAAAGTTATAAATTTTTTATGAGAATTTGCTTTCTGGATTTACCAACTCATGGAGGACTCACATTTTAACTCAAGATAAAACTTTATAAGGATAATCTATTCAATCTAAAAAATCACAGCATTAAAAAAAATGCATAATTAGTACTACTAATGACAGATCAAATAAAAAACCCAACAATTTTATGTTCTCATTTTAAAGTATACGATTAGTTATAATGGCATGAAATATATAAAACAAAAATGTTATTAATTATACTCACATGGTGGATGGACAGACACTGAAATGGCACTTGGTTTGTCCTTTGTTTGTTTCATAAATACTGACGACGTATGACCTGGGTCCTCCAGGAATGTTGTTGACCTTGAAGAGGGTTTATTTTGGCTTGTGGAGCTGTCTGGCCTTGGTGTCCCACTTGAAGTAGCATTAGCCTCCTTTTCTTTGCCCTTGTATCTTTCCACAAAACACTTAACCATACTAATACAGGCTGTTAACCTGAAGTTATCTGTGAAAAGAGATCATAAAGTTTGAAAAATTTTTACGAAAATATTTTTTTTTCTTTCAGTTACCTCCCCTAGATGGATTGTAAATGGCTTTCATTCTGGGGATATAATTAACAAGGGCACAGCAAAGTGGAGCATCCAATCGCACATGAACATAATTATACTGGGAGTATTATACAGTGTGAAATCAGGAGGGCAGCTCTGTGACCTTGACCCTGTGACCTCAAACTCAACAGAGTTCTTCATCCATGGGTGGGTGGGCTATATGTGAAAGATGAAAGGTTTTGGTCAAACAGTTGGCTTAAAATATGTACACAAGCTTTTTCAAGAAGTTTTATAACTGGTATATCGCCAGTACTCAACATGTATACAGTTTCTAAGCCATTTTCAGTGCTGGCAATGATTCCATAAATATTTGTGGTCCTCTTGACTGAGTGTAAACAATGACCGATATGCGACACACAACTGATGTGACAAAAAAAGGAATCTACATAATTATCAGGACGTGTTGTCACTAAACTGGTTTACCAGCTAAGCGAGGAATACACGGAGCCAATGTTGTTCATTTCATTTTGAGTGACAGCTCATCACCCTGGCAATGGTTTGAACAGGCCACAGGCTAAGAGAGAATGGCCCTACACGTGATTTGCACAGGTCTTTGTGCACATAGGATGCCCGGCCGGTGAGCTGTAATTCAAACAAAAATGTAACAACAAAGGCTCCGTGCACACTTACTTGCTGGTTTCAGTTTTGCTGGCTACGGATACATGGCTTCGCTAACATAGTCGTAATGTCATAATCGAATTGGTCAATGATGCGAGAACGCAGAGGGAGCAGTTAAAATTTGACTTTTCTTCACTAAGAGTAACAATAAAACTGTCATCAAGGCGCACTTGAAGCACAGCTCTGGGCGGAGCCATGATGCCTGCCAAGTGTCTTTTAACTGGCATTTGGTTGGCTGCTAGTCATACAGCAGTTTCTTTTTTAGCAGACAGACCCACCACCTGGTCTCTAAGTGTATCATAAATGGTCAAACCAGGCAGCGGGAAAATCAGTTGCTTCTTTATGTGCACAGAATTTCCGCTGCCTCGGGAGCATAAGCTAGGTCACAGTGACTGTATATTTGGTATGCAAGGAGATTTACCAAGGACCTACCTAGATCTTAAGTAAGAAATTTCTAGGTCAAATCTTATGATTTGTGCTCTGTAGATAGCTGGGTAGACAACTGACAAAGGGTGATCGCTATAGCTCAGATGACCTATGTCAGCTAAGCTAAACAAAAATTTGGGAAAAAGTGGTGACCATGCAGTGGTATTGTATCCATACAGTCTTATGTTTAGATCACAAAATAAACATGAATTCTTACCTACAAAGGCATCTATCTCTTCTTGGTTATCAAGCTTGAAGCAGCGAGGGAAAAATGTGTCTGGGTCTTCTCTGGCAAACCAAGGTACATTACGAATGTTTTCACAGAGTCCCATCTGTTATGTTAAACACAGATATATTTTAATTTAAACTTTATATGTAATTATAATAGAGAACTACAAAATAACAGCATTTTTGCTATCCTTAGACAGTCTGATTTAGGTGTTAATTATAGTCAAAAGATTGTCCAATAATTAACTGGAATATGGGTAGTCAACAAGCGACTACATGTATCAGCCAAATCTGAGTAAGACGGGTGAATTGAGGCATGGATGAGTTGCAAGGGGAAATAGAGTGAGATGTGTTGCATATTAGCATGGATGTCTGCCAGGTGAACATGACTGTAAGTGGCGCCACCTGTTATTTGAAAGTGAAAGCTATCCAAGATGTATACATATGCAAAATTTTAGGTGGATATAAGTTAAACCACTGATGAACACAGATGAACAGATGGACACCATGCAAAAATGGATGTAAGTTGGGCCACCAAATTTGTATAAGCTGCAGAGCTATGCCAGGTCTATACTCATGCAAAGTTTCAGGCTGATACTTCAAACCAGTCCTGACAGATCAGCATTGATGTCTGCAGCATGAATGTAGATGGCGCCACCTGCCACAAAATCAAAAAGGCTATCTTTAAGATGTATACATATGCAAAATTTTAGGCAGACAAGACAAACCACTGCCAAGATATGCATGATTTATCGAACATGCAGACAAACAGAAGGACGCTGTTAAAAAATGGTTGCAGGTGGTGCCACTAGTTTTGCGTATGATAAAGAGCTTATGTGAGATCTTTACACATGCAAAATATCAGGCCAATATGTCTTACCAGTCAAGAGATATTACGGTAGCATATAAAAGTAAACTTGATTGTAGATGGTGATACCTGTCATAAAATCAAGAAAGCTATCAAGGATGTATACACATACAAATTTTCATGTTGATAAGTCCAACCACTGCAGAAATATGAGTGATTTTAACCCAAGGATTTATCGAACATGCAGACAAACAGAAGGACGCTGTTTAAAAATGGTTGCGGTTGGTGCCACTAGTTTTGCGTATGATAAAGAGCTTATGTGAGATCTTTACACATGCAAAATATCAGGCCAATATGTCTTACAAGTCAAGAGATATTACGGTAGCATATAAAAGTAAACATGAATGTAGATGGTGATACCTGTAATAAAATCAAGAAAGCTATCAAGGATGTATACACATACAAATTTTCATGTTGATAAGTCCAACCACTGCAGAAATATGAGTGAAATTAACCCAAGGCAAAGTTGAACAGATGGACAATGTCCAAAAATGGTTGCAGGTGGCGATTGGTCAAACGAGTCCAAATATATGTGAGTTAATGTATGAAAACAGATGCACAGATGGACGCTATGCAGGGGAAAAGGTCAGAGGTCGATGAGAAATGTTTTGGCAACAGTTCACGGATAATTTGGTCAAGTTTAAGAAAAATTGGTCCAGTGCTTTAGAGGAATTCTCCGCAAAAACAAACGCAAGAGCAGAGGCAGCAGCAAAACCCAGTCAAAAACATAGTATCCGCAAAACTTTGTTTTGAGGGATACAATAAGTCTGCTAGAAATAATATGTTGTTGCATTTGTAAGCTGTAACCATTGGAAAATGTGAACAGATAGTAATGGAAGTAAAAAAATAGTTGTATTCATCATATTTTGATGGCAATATAATTAAATCTTTCTTTAAATTGTAACTCTGTTACAACTAGGCAAGCACATTGTGCAATGGTTCATAGCACTATTCCCATTAAGTTTCCTATAGGTCTCTTACATTTTCTGGATTACTGTAAAAGCAAAGTCCTCAAGAAATAGGCCTAATCAGCTAAATTTACAAGCGAACTGAGCTCAGTATGAAATTACAGCTAAGTACATTGTTGATTTTATTACCTTTGTGGTGAAGGCTTTGGCTTTACCAAAGTGGTTGATGATTTGGCCATTTTTTATGATTCTGCTGTCAACATCATTGGTTTTCACAGTGAAGAGGAAGGCGGGGGTGCAGTTTCTGACCATGTGGGACTGATAAATATAAATGGTGTATTTTTTTAATACCACTGACAGATACTGATTAAACATGTTAAAATCGTCTATATCTCAAATAATGCTTGTCATATGCACACCATTCCAATATTTGGACAAGATATAAGATATCAAAATGATAAGAAGAAAACTTTTCTATCATTCACACAAATATGAGCAGAGGTCCAACAAATTTTGAATTTAATTTCGAAAATGTTTTGAAGATTTTTCAAGGATATAAATTGGTATTTTCTAAGTTTTATTCACACAACCGCCTTATGCATCTCTTCCACAATCCTATCCTCACACATTTTTCTTTTCCTGTTTTATTCATCAAATCTTTATTAATAAAAAACAACTTGTATCTGGTGATTTTAAACTTAATTTAAGTGTGGTCTTATTTTATCTGCGGGAGAAATCCTACATTTGTGTGAATGCAGCATGTTCCATTACAATTTCACACAGTTAACGACAAATTAAATTTTGTTTTGATTCAATTGAGAATGGCTCTGGGGATATGTTCTCTAGAGTTTTTGACACACTGTTCATGTAATTTTTATTGTGTAAAAATACCCAGTACATACCATGATCCCATAGAGTCCTTGTTCTTCTTGCCAGGGTGGTAAAGTATTCTCCTTCTTACTGTCATCATCTGAAAAATTAGTCAAGTTCAGGATCTATCAAATATATAGTATCCAATGCTTTTAAATATGAAAGAAAATATAAATATACATTATGATAATATATTTTTTGAACAAGAGCACTGCAAAGGTGCATAATATGCCTGTCGTGTAGCTGGTGAGCTCTGACCTCATTTAATATGCGAGAATTTTTATTAGAAGGTAATTCAGGTGTTGGTAAATATGTATAATGAGTTTCATGAAAACCATAGGATTTTTGGTAAGTCACCAAGGTGCCTCCAAAGTGCAGTGGCATCCGACTACATAAAATATGCATGGATTTTGCTGGAAATTGAACTTAAGTGAGATATTTTATTGATTAAAATTTCTGATGAGTTTTATAAAATCCTTCATATTCTTCATAAGTTAAATATGGCATGGTGACACTACAATTTAGCCTAGTGACCTGTGAGCTTATTAAATATGCATGGATGTTGCCCATAACCAAACTCAGGCAAGATAATCTGTTAGTAAGTAGTTATGGTGAGTTTTTCGAAAATCCATGAAAGCCCCAGTAAGTTATCACCGCAACATTAAAAGTAAATGGACAGATGGTGGGTATACCATGATACGGGCGTCATATGATGGGCGTATAAAAATGGTTTAGAATTATAAAAGAAAAGGTTCATGCAGAGAAAACTTGAACCTCAATGACACAGTACTTGTCTTGCTGCTGGCACAAAATGCTACATAAAATAAGTTGAAATTGAAAAAAAAAACTCCTGAAAATTCAGAAAATCTCCCAAGCAAAGTAAAAACTTAATCAGATGTGAAGACACTATAGATACACCTGACCCATTTTTAACTAACAGATCTGACATTCTTTAGATAACAGGTAGGAAAAGCTAATAAATGGACGGACTAACACAGCTACATTCTATGCAGCATGGTGTGACAGGGAAAAATTAATCATGTACCAGGTCAATAAGCCTGCCTGAAATATCGCTGTAAACATCTATACTAAATACTCTACTTAATGTGATCACAAGTACTGATGTCGAACACATTACAAATGGGAATATCACCATGGCAACCCATGTGATGTTTCCACCATGACAACCAGCTTGTGTCCTCAGAGGTTTCTACACCCTCACCTTCTGACTTGGATAATCAATATAGACCACAGATCAAGAATTTTTTAATCTCTGTCTGGGATAACTCCAGCCCTAATTTGCTCTCCTTCACATAAGACAGTACATGATTAATTCAAGCTCTTGGTACCTGGCACCAAATAACAAACATTAATACCTGTACCTTGGATCCTGCTGTAACACTGATAAGATCACTGAGGTTCAGACTAAGGTATCAAGAGAGCAGTGTTTCTAGGTGGGGCATAAAAATGGCAAACATTTTGAGATTAATACACGTTTGAATACAGGGTTCATCCAAGTTCACATAATTAAACTGTCATTATATTTTACAGACCTTAATTATTAGTTAAGGACCTATTTGACAATGTTTAGTACGTGCTACCAGTGTACAGGTAATAAATGCATGAATGGACTATCCATATCACTCTATATATTATGTATAATAACATAGTTGTCCATGTAATTATATACATAATTAATATTTGCAAAAGTGGGGCATTGCTTATTTAATCTTCCATTTAAAATATTCTGTGTTTGAGGACATTTAAATCTGCTTAAAATTATTTGCATGATCTTTAAAGATTTTAAACATACATCTAGAATTTCTCTGGATCTTATTTGAATATTTTAATTTCAGGATACTTCGGACTTCAGGGTGTAAGAAATGGAACACAATAATCTCTTTAGAAAATAAATACCAGTGCTATTTTTTTTCTTGCAGTAATAATCAGAATTCAAACTACCTATTCATATACCAGATATGTTAAATATAACATTTAAAATATCTTGTATATGAATATGTATAGTTTTAATTCTGTGGTTCTGTGGCTCAGGGGTAGAGCACAGGACTAAAAGCTGGGAGATAGTGAGTTTGAATCTCAGCCAAGGCGGTGAGAGTTTTCACTGTGAGCCCCTACCCAGGGTGTGCGCTCTGTAGGATTAATGGGAAAGCTGTGCCCAATAGCTATGTTTCACCCACATATAAGCCTTGGTTAGATGATTGGTAATCTTGGTGTATCTCATATAAAAAAAGTCTTTTTGACTTTTAACTTTTCTTTGTATTAGAATCCTCAAATGAATGTTCAAAGCAAAAAGAACAGTTAAGCTCTTCTATGAGGATAATAAATTCCAAATATATCCACATGCATAGGACATGCCTGGCTGAAAAGAATAATAAATTCCTTCTTGGTTCCTGTGAAACTGCGAGGTTTCTTTTATGCTAGACTTGATAGAAGATGTGCCTGATACATGACAGGCATCACTCTACCATCAGTCGTGCACATTTAAACCTGTGTGTATTGATCAAGGGCCAGGGATTAGGTGCCAGCAACCCATGTTAACACTAGTGAAGTGGCAACTAATGAAGAAATAGCATGCACGTCTCCCCCTGGCTTCCCCTCCATGACTCATCACAATCATGGCAGATTCTCTGTTCCCGCTGGGACTCCTGTATGATAATGCTGGACCTTGTATACTCCAGGTTACTAGGTAAAGTTAATACATAGGGGACAGTGTGATGTCCTGATGATCGATTACAATCAATGATTGGTCATTTGGTGCAAAACAATTTGATCATTGAACTTGCAGTGCCATAATAGTTTATATTATTTTAAAAATAAAACTCTTGCAAATAACAGAGACTTTGTGATGAGGAAATGTATGCTTTCAATTAATTCTTGAAAAGTCTGGGCTTACTAATAAATTCATACCATAGGTTACTTAACACACACAAAATATAGGCTATAGAATTATTACATATATTAGCATAATAATATTAGCACATATATTAACGTGTAGGTATGTACAGCAGATGAGATGTCAGTGTACAGATCTATATATGGTCAGAAATTCCAAACTCCTATTCAACCAATGAATTCCGATTATTGGACAGTAGAGGTCAAATGAATTTTCCTTAAGGTTGACCATAAAATTCCAAACAGCAGAATACAGCATCAGGTCATCAAAAATTGAAGCCTAAAACCAACACATGTACGTGTGTATTTGTACATATATATTATAATAGTTAGAGGCACCTAACCATTGTAAGGCCACTGCTCTGTCACCATGCCTTAGAAATGTACAACATGAGTGGAACAACAAAATATCAAGCGTGGCTTTTTATTTCATGTAACACTTGGCAGAAACATATATACATATATATACGTATATCTTACCTGTGTATGTTGCTTCACTTGGTAATGGGGCGTTATGGAACCGTTCCACCCAGCCTCTTTTACGCAAGGCAAGTCTAAGGCTGTGGTATGGCCCCACTATGGTAAAGACTTTACGATCCTAAAAACAAAAGTAAATGAAATATTTATCATTTAATGACACAAAGGTACATTCATTTTTTTCTAGATAAATACAGATATAATCTGGCAAATGTAACCATATGGATACAACAAGAAATAAAACTTCATCCACTCCACTTGTCAGTCTTTTTTTTCTATTAATCTTTATAAAATGTATATGGTGTGGAATTTAACCTTTGTTTCAACAACAGATCAGATTAACTGAAACAAAGTAATAATTATCCTGATATGAATCCCAAAAAATGAACTTATAATGAAACAGAACAAAAATGTCTATATAATTAATACATGGGTCCATACCATCTTTATTAAAACCCTTTTTCCCACACACATTTCTTGTAAAAACATCATATTTTGCTAAGTGTTTCCCTATTATTCAAAAGCAGGTAACAGATTCTACAGCAATCTGCTCTCCTTTGGTAAATAACAGTCAAGGCAGTCTGGAGTCAAATCATGCAACAGAATTATCTTAAAAAGTCTTCTTGGCCAGAGCTGCATCAATAGACTCTTCCCACCACATATCAAGAACTAGATGTTTTCCACTGTAGAACTCACACCGGAATACTCCAAATGACACCCACAACTGAGTGATATTGAGGAATCAACTTTGGAGTCAGTATGACCTTGGAAATTAGGTCAAGCTAAAAAATATACATGTGGTAATTAGATCCACTAAGGAGTTTATGTTTTCACATGTTTCTGTTTGTTTAGTATTTACCAGGATTACACAAAGAAACTGCCCAGCCGAGCAGATTTTCACTTAAAGATGTGCAGGGAAATAACATGGGCAAGGGAAAACTCCATTGAAGTTTGGTGCAGATTCAGGAAAAAGGATGAATAAAGTAGAACTGTTTTGCCCTGGCAGAGGTAAGTGCCAGTGTTTGAGGTCTTGAGACTGGTCTTGGCCTCTTGGCCATTTTCAAGGCTGGGTTCCGCCAGTTTCGAACTCGGCCTTGGCCTCAGCCTGGAGTCTTCAGACCTTAGTGACATGGGCATCCATTTGACCTATTTTGTAAACTATGCCTAAAAACATTTGTTTGGAAGGTTATGTCACTTAGACCATTAATCTATTTTCTTTCTGCTTTAGATATTTTGCAGCCTCATTCAAGAAGCTAAATTTAACAATATCGGCCTTATAGGCCAACTCATACCAGATCTCAAACACTGAGTCCTAAGGTTTAATACAGACTCTGACTAATGGTTAGTGGTGACTTGGCCTCGGAAGGTGGTGACTCAGACTCGGTCTTGGCCTCATAGGGTTGTGACTCAACTACAAAACTGGTAATTGTATCCGCCAAAACAGAGTTTTGCGGATACTATGTTTTCAGCTGGACGCCGCCGCCGCCGCCGCCGCCGCCGCCGCCGCCGCGTAGGTGTCCGGAGAACTCCTCCGTAACCGCTGGGCGGAATTTTCCGAAACCCGGGATTATGTTCGGGTCACATGTGAACTGCTGCGCCCCGATTTTGTTTTGACCTCTGACCTTTCCTCTGCGCTCTGCGTCCGTTTGTGCGTCTGTTTCCACACATAAACCCACATATCTCGGGAACCGTTTGACCGATCAGGAAAATTTTTTTGCACAAATGTAGCCCTCGGAGAGCTGTATAACATACACCAAAAATGGTGGCGCCACCTGCAACCATGTTTGCACAGTGTCCATCTGTTCGTCTGCCTTGGGTTAAAATCACTCATATCTCTGCAGTGACTTGACTAATTCACCTGAAATTTGGCATGCGCAAACATCCTGGAGAGCTTTTCTGATTTTATGACAGGTGGCGCCACCTACATTCACGTTTACGCTGCAGACATCCAAGCTCATATCTCGGGAACCGTTTGACCGATCAGGAAAATTCTTTTGCACAAATGTAGCCCTTGGACAGCTTTATAACATACACCAAAAATGGTGGCGCCACCTGCAACCATGTTTGCACAGTGTCCATCTGTTCGTCTGCCTTGGGTTAAAATCACTCATATCTCTGCAGTGACTTGACTAATTCACCTGAAATTTGGCATGCGTATACATCCTGGATAGCTTATCTGATTTTATGACAGGTGGCGCCACCTACATTCACGTTTACGCTGCAGACATCCAAGCTCATATCTCGGGAACTGTTTGACCGATCAGGAAAATTCTTTTGCACAAATGTAGCCCTTGGAGAGCTTTATAACATACACCAAAAATGGTGCCGCTACCTGCAACCATGTTTGCACAGTGTCCATCTGTTTGTCTGCCTTGGGTTAAAATCACTCATATCTCTGCAGTGACTTGACTAATTCACCTGAAATTTGGCATGCGTATACATCCTGGATAGCTTTTCTGATTTTATGACAGGTGGCGCCACCTACATTCACGTTTACGCTGCAGACATCCAAGCTCATATCTCAGGAACCGTTTGACCGATCAGGAAAATTTTTTTACACAAATGTAGCCCTTGGAGAGCTTTATAACATACACAAAAAATGGTGGCGCCACCTGCAACCATGTTTGCACAGTGTCCAGCTGTTCGTCTGCCTTGGGTTAAAATCACTCATATCTCTGCAGTGGTTTGACTAATTCACCTGAAATTCTGCATGCTTATACATCCTGGATAGCTTTTCTGATTTTATGACAGGTGGCGCCACCTACAATCAAGTTTACGCTGCAGACATCCAAGCTCATATCTAGGGAACCGTTTGACCGATTGGGCCAAAATTTTGCATGTGTATAGTTCTCACAAAGCTCTTTATCATACGCTAAACTGGTGGCGCCACCTGCAACCCTTTTTTGCACAGCGTCCATCTGTTTGTCTGCCAAGGGCAAAAATCACTCATATACAATATAGTGGTTTGACTTATCTGCCTTAAATTTTGCATATGTATACAACTTGGACGGCTTTTTGGATTTTTTGGTAGGTAGCGCAACCTACATACACAATTTGGCTGCAGACATCCATGCTGATATGCAACACTTCACCCGTTCCACTCTGATTTAGGCGGATACAAGTAGTCGCTTGTCGACTACCCGTATTCTAGTTATAAGTGCTCTACTGGGTGCCATCCTTCACTGATGATATGTGAGTGTTCTTGTTAACTTCATCAGGTACACTAGGATGACAGAGCAACAGGACTGTACTCACTCTGATTGCTTTTTCTGCTGCAACTCTAGCTCTTCTCTCCATCTCTAGTGAACCAGCTGTTTTTATCTTTGGTCTGTCGAGGGACTGAGGAGGCATGGTTCTGCTTCTCGTGTACATGAGCATCCCTTCATCCATTGATCGAGCATCTAAAATAAAGATTTCAAGATGCAGAAAAAGGTAATTCACATGTGCATCTCTTCACATTTCATAAGAATTTGTGAATCTACCTGCAGAAAACAGTGTAAATACACAACTCCTATATTGAAGCAGGAGAGAGGTAAACCACTATATATGACAACATAAGGACCTATGAATTTTCATAATGCTCATGTTTTAGTGCAACTATTTGAATGCAGTATGTTTCAGTGTGCACACTGTGCAGTATTACCCAACTTTACCTGGAAGTAAATCTGACTGAAATGTTTCTCATACGGACTCTTCAATTATTTTAGCCTGCACATGTTCAACATTTTTCAGCTTGCATGTTAATAGGGTTGAGATGTTCAAAATTGTCCACAACAATAATTTATTGGAACCTGCCCCAAATCATTTACTAAATGTAAGTGAAGGTTACAGGGGTATCAAAAAAGGCTTGTTGAGTTACATTTGATTTGAACATCCTCAGCTGATGACACATAAATCACAATATCTTACAGGTAATGTTAGGTAAGTCATCATATTTTATCATTTGACATATTATGCATATCCATATAATTTGGAAAAAAATTAAACCTTTCAAAGGACCACTTTGGTAACAGGACCTCCCTGCTCTCAAAACTACTACAAATTTTCCACTGATTTACAAACGTTTTTCTTTACATTTATTTCTATCAAGAAATTTTTGTTAGGTTGTACCTTAAAGGGGCCCAATCACCTATCTGACCTTTATAAACTAAAAGTAATCCCTTGGACCTTTCAGATAAATAGGCCAAAAAATGTGGATATCACCGCACGCAGGCTGCTTGTTTTGTTCATATCAATGTCTTTATATTTTGTGGGGGCCCGCCAAAATAGTCAAAACAAATTCAACAAGGGCATCTGGCAGCAAGTCAAATAAACCAGAGCTTTGCAAATGGTGTTTTGCAACTATTGACTTTCTACATCTGCATATATGCAACCTACAGCCTTAGGTTTAATGTTTTTCTCATTTGTCAACATTACTGTGTTTACAAACATGTTGATAAGCAAGTTCACACAGCCTTCACAAAGGCCTTATACAAACTTTTTTACAACCAAAATTACCCTTAGATCATTAATATATACCCAGAGGAAGCCAGAAATCACATAAAATGTTTTAAAAGGTAGATGATTGGGTAGCTTTAAGGCTTAAACCATGTATACTTACTTCTGAAAGTCTCAGTTGACTTTGGTGGGCTGTAGAGTGGTTTGTTTCCATTGAACATTGAAAGGCTGGTCCTAATAGGGTGTCTCTTGTAAGCTCTTTCAGGGAATGATGCTGCAAGACAAATACATCATGTACTCTGTGCACTATGCTTTGATGCATTCACCCATTAATGATGATCATTTATCAAACTTGTTCCACAAAATTGTTGTATCATCTACATGCATGTAAGGTAAATGTGACTTCTATTATACATGAATGAAAGTGTAAAGTGAATGAGAATTGACTGTAATTTCTAAAAGATAAATATGTATTCTGATGGAAAATTTATGATACTATACTACAATACTATAAGCCACAGATTATATATATATGTATTGTGACAATACAGTTCATAAAGCAATTATATACAGCAAATGTGACTGATCAATAAGATGTTTCTTATTAAGGGAAATTTTTATATAAATTATGAATTGTCCAGATAAAGATGTTTTTGATAGATTCCAGATCTATTTAGCATTTCATGAGTTTATTGCATCAGCATAAGCTGGAATTATCATAGGCAGAGGCAGACAAAGAGGAAAGTATTCACAGAATGTTTTCTGAAAATTCTAAAGGATGACAATACATTATGATTCTTTGGAAAAAAGGGTCATATCAGTATAGTAGTATACAAGTTACAGAAGGCATCATAGTCAGAGACCCAAACCACAGCTTAAAATATAATTTACCATATTATACCGTATCTTACAAATTTCAGTTTAAATTTTTGTTTTTAAAATAGTGAAGTTTTTTTCAAATTATTTTGTAAAATCAAAATACAGAATGTTTCAAATGTAGATTAAGCTGCACTTGGCGGAAGTAAAGTTAAAAATTTATTAATCTTTAGATGTCAAGTTTAAATTTTTCCTTGTTGGATAATTGCATACTAGTTAGTGCCCATGGTATAAAAATTAAAATGGTCTTAATAGGTATGGTTCCCCCACAGCTGTATGAATGCCTCCTGCAACATCCACTGTATATATTAACTACAGTATTCAAAAGCCACAAAAATAAAGCAAAATATATCTGTAGCAGGTCTTGTGACCCCCTGACCTCATTAAAAGTAACAGACTTTGCCAAGGATCGAACTATGGTGAAATATACTCTGTTCATCATCAGCAGGGAGTGTCATTAAAAACCATCACATTCCTGGTAAGTTACTATGGCCATACCACAGAGAGGTCTGGTGACCTCTGACCTCACTATGGCTGATTCTTGTTGGAATTCTCACTTGTATTATATCACAAACATAACTAATATTTTGGGGGGAAATATCCCACCTGTTTGCCTTAATTGGGCTACTTTTTCATTTATTTTTGAGGGAAAATAAGAAAACACTTTATGTTATTGGGTCTATTATAGGTTTAAAACATCTTTTAGATTGACTTCAGAATCAGGGCCAACTTTGCCAAACCTGCTATCTTAAGTCATCAGTATTATGTATCAATAAATTTTATATATGTTTTTTTTCAATAAGTTAACTGGCTTACATTTAGGAATATAAATTTCTGGTATAACTGAATTGTCTATCCAGGCAAATATCCAGGGTTATGTGACCTTGAGTTTCTGCACTGATCTGGCCTTCACCATGGGCCATAAAAAAAGCCAACTATTTCTGTACATTATATTACTTATGTGACCTATTTACACCTGATGTAAATCCTACTGCTTACACATGCTGGATCAATAATAATAAACTACCGTTATGATCACCTGTGTGAACCAGTACCTATGTATGTAGAACTAGGTATTACCATACACACTGCTGCATTGATTAAAGGTTACCAGACACACCTTGTTTGATTGAAAGTCAGACCTAACTTACCATTCAGATATTATTTCTGCTATTCACTAAAATATTAAAGACAACTACATTTGATAAAGTTCCTTGTGTCTGGTATGCTACTTTCATCATTTTTTTGCCTTTAATAAGCTTTAAACCTGAAAGTTTGGTGTCTAATACCCACCTATTAGGCCACATGGAAACTAAGTTATCCCTGCAGCACATCTGGTCCATCAGTTTCACTCTTTTTTCACATTAACCCCAATAAGAATTCGTTCAACTTAGACATTGTATTTTGCTTCATATTCATTAAGAATTTTGTAAAACCTCCCATACTCACAAAATGGGTAATAAAATGTAATCTTCCTGAATAAAACATTATCATATCCATTATCATTTATATTATAATAAGACTGTAATTTCATAAACCCAAGAACCATGGCAGAACCATAACAACACATCAGCTTTTATTAATATTTATTTTTAACACCTTTCATACTCTAATTATTGTCCATGTTTTTGGGAAGATTTTCCCTGAAGTAAAACACTAGTGATTCACTGAAAAAAGGAATGTGAAATTTCACAATTACACAAATATGTAAACACCCACAGTATTTTTTGTCACATAAGAATTACCCTTCTCTGCAGTCGTCTCAGACATTGTTTTCTGTAACAGTTGTTTTCTATGGCAAGGTTCTCTGGGCTGGAACACCAGGGTGTGCACAGAGCATAGAATTGTAATAAGACCACTGACTTGTGCTGTGGTATTGCATTGTGCATTCAGTCCAAATTTTAAACATGCAACACCCATTCTAGTCAGTCTGACAACATCCATTCTTGCATATAGAGCCAACACTCAGACCAATGAGAGCTTGTGTCCCAGTGTTATCAAACCAACAAGAATGGATTCTTAAGTTCCTTGTTAAGCTTAAAATTTAAACCATCCAGGAAATTGTTGAATAAAAAAAACTTTGGCTGATGTTAATTCAGACAAAAATTTACCTAATATTGCATTAACCAACTATGAGACATCTATAAAATGGGCAAAAGTAAAAGTATTGGTATAGCTTCAGCAAAAAGAAGAAGTATACTACCAGCTACTACAAATACTGCTCTAAACTAAGGAAGCAAGCTTATGTACAGAATCTAAAACAGAGTAAAAGGGAATATGGAAATAAGCAGTGGTAAAACTCAACATTCCATTGCTCTCAGGCTGGTTTTATAGATGATGGATTGATAATGTAATCAAGGATGTTTATCTATACATTGACACAAGAGACGAAGGATATGGCCCCCAACACCCTCAACAGGATAACCTCACCTTTCTTCACACCTTCTGTTTTACCCTGACTGCTTTTGTCAGCGACAGTGAATTTCACCTTACTTTTACTTTTCTTTGAAGAGTTCTCTTCATTTTCTGAAAGGCCATTCTGCACGTGTTACTTAAAACAAACAGCAGTTCTGTCAATATGGACAGAACACCCCATGATAAACTTCAATGAATCTGCTCTTGAATGTTAAAATAATATATTCAGAATACAGTTTACAAAAAAGTCAAATTAATATCTTAATTTCCAATGGTTGTTCCTGCAGTAATAATGATTTACCCCATATCAGGTTAGCTTTTGATATTGGAAAATATATAGGTTAAGGTGGTTAATAGTCCTTTTGATGCACTTGATTAATAAGGGATTGAAAATAATGTAGACCCTTAATTAGGGACACAATAGGGAGATAGCTAGCTATATATAGAATGAAAAATACAAAATTATAGATAATGTACCTGCTGATAATTGTTTCTTTTGATTTAAGGAAATGAATTAATCCCTATGATTCACTCATAATATTATTAAATCTAACATAATCTACCCTTAAACTGACAATATACTCCCTTGTAAATAAGTTCAGTTGAATCTTCAGACTATTTTTCCAGTTTGGTTAAACCCAAATATCAAACAACAATGACTGCCTTGCAACCAAAGGGGTGGAGGGAGTTGTATAATGCCAAATAAATATATGTTCCCTGAAAGTGAAATACAACCTTTAATTGACATATACCTCCAATTATTCATAATGGATTATTATTTATTTTTATAATAACCTTTGAATTTCCCATTAATGGGTCCTAACAATCTAACCAAGAGTCAAACCAAGAAACAGAAAATATATCAAAATCAAATTTCAAAACTCATGGTTAACAATTTATCACTTATATTTTATATTTATTCCTTCTGAAATTCATTAAAAATTTGATGATGAAAGTGTAATACACTCACCAATAACTGGGCCAGACTGTGTGCCAGACACAGAACTTGAACGCTTCTCTACGGTTTTGGTTGATTTGTGATTGGAATTTCTCTGGACTAGAGGCTGTAGTCGTATTGAGGCATGAGCTCTGGCCACGCCATCTCGATGACGCTCTGATTTGCCAGTTACTGGACTGTTTGGTGACTCTTTGCCTGGACTGCCTGACTGTAAAACAAAGTCAATAACAAAACTTCAAACCACATTTTAATATCTAAACAGAATGAAAATATTAAAATATGAAAATTTGTCTTGAAACTCAAAACTTGAAATTCATTAATGGTAATTTGTGTGATATGCTCTGTAAATCGCAAATGGAAACATCATGACATCATTACACAGACTGATGGTCGGTAGGGAGTATCAAAACCTGTCAAAACTGATGTCAAGGATATAATTATAAATGTACAAATTCATTCCAAACTTTAATAAGTTCTTTGAATGTATACTGGTACTACAAGTAATTTTTTCATGTTTCGATATAATCTGTTTAACCATTCTTCAAACATCCTTCCTCTCAGTAGATCTCTTTGTAAGCCTGTCACTTTAAAATGTCATCACTCTTCTCTACCAAGTCGGATTTAGGTTGATGGCCCAAAGCATGGACTAGTTTCTTTTTTTTTTTTTTTCAATTTTTAATGCTAGCTTAACTCTAAGTTATGCACATCTGCAGAATTGCATTCGTGTGTTGGACTCTGTGACAGGGCAGTATCCAACTCTTCCTCTCATTTTATATACTAACTAGTGTGATTATTTCACCTGTCGGCATACCACCCAGGAACCCCCGTAAAGCACACACTTTTCTGAGTGAACCATGCACAGCTGTTTGGCACGGCCTTCCCATTAGGCCTGCAGAGCTCTAACCCTGGGTGGAGAGACTGACCCTGAAAAATCTCACGCCTCTGCTAAGATTAAAACTCTTCTCAGGGTATTGAGTCCTCTACTCCTGAGCCATAGAAGCCAGTTGTTCCTCATATTATAGTTTAACCTGTGTACAGACTAAAGACTACATGCAGGCAATCACATCTGGTAATTAGTACTTATTACTCACTAGGGAAAAAAAGTATAGTTCTCAGGCACCGCCTGCATCATTTTTAACCCCCCGCATCAAAAATTTCTATTTTGATTTTCGTCTTTCAAGAAGATACAAATTATTTTTAAAAATACAATTTTGATCAGATTCCCTTTGTTATGTAGTGCTTTTACCTGTTTAGCAAAAATATTCTGTTATTATCATGCTTTTCCCTGATCATATGACATTTTTATCAAAACATACAAAAGAAATGTAAACAAAAATTACCTGCCCACACTGATTTTTTTTTAAAAAGTGCCTGAGAACCAAACTTTTTTTTGCCTTAGTTATTAACAGTTAGTCAGGGGTTTCTCTCTGCCCATGGTCCCAAACTTGTTACCTATGTTTGACTTTTTTTCTATGATCAAGGGTAGATGGACACCTGGCATATTTTGGGGACATACACATAAATAAAAGAAATGCAAAAACAATACAGCTTGGTCTCACTCAGTGTAGTGTGTTTAGCTCTAAATAGTATGGATAGTCAAGTATTGACCAAAATCTCTGAGATACCCAGAGTTTAAACTAAAGAATGACTCAAAAAACTATTACAAACACATATCAATATATTGCAAAACTAAAGAAGGACCCTTCTGCAAAGGTAGTTACATTAGGGCTAAACCATTCTGCATGATGACTTAATTAATCTACTTATTGTACTTTTATACAATATGGATTATAAAATTTCTAATTTTACCTTAATTTCTGGAAAATGTCATTATTATAAGCATTAATTGCTATTCTTCCCTTTTTAAAATTTCTCACCAATCTTTACTAAATAATCATCATGTTTTATTTTACTCTTCCTTATTCTAATTGAACCAGTACACTGATTGTACACATATTGATATATTTTACAGTCACCACAAATAACAGTAACTTGACTCTTAATGTTTTATTATTGTTTTTACAGGCTCCAACTTTAAACAGACCTAGCTGAGTTGTTAAGTAGAACAGATTGAAAATGTGTAAGAATTTTATATATTCTTACCAAAAAGGCTTCTATCTTCAACTTCTGCTCATGCAAGTATAAATGCTCCATTAGTTCCCACATAAAGCTAAATTAAAATTGGCTAACCCAGCTAATTCATACAAAAGCCCATGCAGCATATCCGGCATGAACCGTTACTGTGACTGTTGGGCTATTGGTGTAGATCTGATAGCAGTTTCTCACTTCTCGCAGGTCTAAAAATACCACTTTGCTGTCTCCTTTCAGGAAATAAAGGTTTATGCCCCAATCTACATATATTTATTATTTATCACTGGTAAGCTAATAACAGCTACCCTGACCCGCCCACTTAACAGTGGTCATGCATCAAACTCGTCATGGTCTCCTGTAGTGCAAATGCTGCAAAGTACACGGAACTGTCTTGGCATGACCTACTCCGCAATGCTCCACATTACAAAACTTGGTTACTTGTTTATTATATCTTTACGAATAAGATATCTCTTACTGCAGAGCACATAATTCTGGTAAGGCTGGATTTGTTCAACAAATTATTTCAGAAAAAAAATATTTTTTTTAAATTTATTTCATACATTTGTGTCCTTTTCCTAAATTAAATTTTTAATTTTCAGCAGTCAGAAAATTATAATAAAATTAATTAAAGGGACATAATAAGGAGCACTAGTATGCCTATTTTGGCACACTATCAGTTCAATTTTGCTTTATACAATAGTTTCCCAGCAAAACCATCATAGCACTCAGTCTCAGTACCTTGCATATGGCTGTTTACTTCTTGTTATGGCTCTGCATGTTTGTAAACACAGTCCACGTGTGTCTGTTTACTATAACAAGGCAGCCTGACTGAAAGTCAGAACATGTGATGTTTCAGCCAGCAGGAATATGTATTACATTTTTGGGGCCAAGTCAGTTAGAGCATATGATTGGTAGGTGTTTTTGGCTCAGCGATGCAAATTTTTCAATGTGCCATGTTTATGATGACACCTGATATCGTGCCCGGTCAACTTTTTTAACATTCATTTACTGGAGTAAGAAAACAATTTCAGGGCAATATTTTTGCAGGTACAAATTTATTTTAAAGGGAAGAAGTTATTTTTATTGATAATTCAACATGCTTTATAGGTGATCGGGCCCCTTTAACAGTTTAGACCTGGGCTCTATTGCAATAATGATTTAAGGCACTTGGAGTAAGGTTAAGGGATCTGCGAGCCACTATGGTAACCAGAATGTATTAATCCACAACTGTATCAAAGTTATTCAGTTCATGTTATTTATGTCCACCCTCTGCCTTGAGCCTTAAGTATCATTATTGCAAAGACCCCTGAAGTTCACTGGGGACACTCATAATAGTTTCTTTTTTATTGAAACTGATTTTCTCCATGCTAAACTAAACATTACTTAGTGTTCAAATGAATACAGTATATTCCAACACCAATGACGTCTGTTATTTCTGAGAGTTCCCTGGCCTTGACGGACTATTGAACACCCAACTGTTTTGTACGGTCCTCTGTATGCTGCTAGTTCAAACATTTCTATGGATTACCACTTGTCATTGTTTTCCCTAGATCCCTGACACACTGCAGGATCCTGCTATTATTAATCAGTCATGGGTGAGGTTTTGAAAGGTAAATGAAACGCTGCTGTCACTATACACCTACTATCAGCAATGCCTCATACATAACTCTGAGGCTTAATAACATCAGTATACATGTGACCTGATCTTGTATGTATTTGACCACAAACCCTCTAGTACCAAAGGGTTGTGCGAGGCCCTCAAGACGTCTTTTCTATCAGTATCAAACAAACTACAAATATGCCTATGAATACCTGAATACTATATTCACCTAATATATGTTCTAGGCTGCTGTTTGATCTGGTCTCCAAGCAAACATTATTACCTGCTTTGTGAACATCTATTCTATGATAGTATCTCCAGTGTGCACATAGATCTTGTTAAAACTGATCTACAGTAACTGAATAATAGATAATATACAGAAGTTTTAAAAAAGTTCTTCTCTTTTTAATTTGCAAGAAAAAGATCAATATCTTATAAAGAATCTGATAAATGCAAGAAAAAAGTATGTGTTAAACAGCTACAGGTAAGTTTGAGGTTGTAGTTCTCTGCTTATCTGTATGAATTTCGAGCTAATTAAGCAGATTTGTGCACCCTAATTTTTTTAAATTTTTTATCATTTTCCAAAATTCTTGAATAAGTCCAAAATTGTCAATTCTGATTCATCAGTCATTTTCTATATAATAACAAATGTATCTTCATATGAAACATGCTTATAACAATAATTTTACAAGTATCAAAGAAGTATCAAGAAATATGTTCAACTGATGTATTTTCCTGTTTAAAGTACAACAGAACACAACTCTCTGAAAAAAATAAAAGCAATGAAAGGTAATGGAGATGGCAATGAGGCAAAATAAGCAAGCTCTCTCCAAATGTGTTTGAACAGTCTCTATTAAATTTGGCAGAAAGTGTCCATATATTCATTTTAATTTCAGCCTGGACTGGTTATATTTTTGGGGTTAATCCTAATGCATATCCAGGAATTGGCAGATGTACATATTTACTATGCTTTCTTAATTTTCTATGGAATGAATTGAGCACTTTAATCTATACTGTCCTTAATGAAACAGCTGCCAGTGATTGCTGAAGCTAATGATTGGCAAACAAAACAAAAAAATCATTAAATGGATATATGTATAACGTGATGTGCCAAGATGAATAATAACATTGATTATGATAAAACTGTCATCACCTGTAAGATAAATAAATGAGTTTCCTGTATCAATATTCTAACAGGCATGCCATTGAACAATGACAGAAAAAAGAGCATTATACTTTAAAAAAAAAAGAGTAAAAAAACAGAGTAAAACCTGGGATGTATATCTCCCATCAGCTCCTCTCTACCTGAATACAGACTCAATAGGGATGTGCTTCAGGTACTACAAATGTACATATACTGCTCAAAATGTCAGAAATATTCATGATCCACATGATTTTACATGAAGATATAGAAATTTTACATATACTGCAAGACACGCTGGACACTTGCAGCTAGAAAAACTGTAACATGTCCAAATTTTGTTTTTACTGGACTGTGGTAACCTAAAAGGAATACAATATCATAAGATTTTTTACTGCATAAAAAAGAGGAATAAATAGGGTCATTTTCAGTATATCATTAATAAAAAGAGTGACTATTTTCAAAATGAGTGATTTGGCTGCCCTGTTTTATGAAGATTAGGAAAGGACGTTCCAATTACAGATAGATGGTACACATGTATATATTCATTTAAGGATGATACGTACCTCATGGACCTGAACAGCACTTTACAAATTACCAATATAATTATAAACAGCTGATTTGAAAATCAAAGTCTGAGGTTAATATCAGATTCTTTGCTTTTTCAATTATACACTATTTTCTGTTTGGGAATTACTCTTGCATATATGACAAGTAATCCTCATTGTACAACAGCTACCATGTTATTGAATGTGCAACTTTGCAAAATATTAGCAACTGGTCAAACAAGTATTATACACACATGAAAGGATTAATACTTGTCACTGACAAAACTTGTCTGATTAAATTTTTGTATAACAAACAAGCCCCCCCCCCTCCCCCAAGATGGTGTGCATTCGGCAGAATGAGGAAAAGTGTAAATTATTTTTCATAAATATTGTAACATAAAATTAATATTGATGATTTATACAAATAACCAGGGGTCATGGTATCACTAGCATGTAATCATGTTTGTATTTGAGTGATGTGGTTGAATATCCATTTTGTGACATAAACAGTAAAGCATGTGTGCATGATGAGAGAAGGCATCACAGCAAATGGTATGTGGCAAGTCACTGGATCTGCAGTAATGGTGCTTCTTTAGAACAAACCACAGGCATATAATTATGTCATATTGTTTTCTTATATGGGTGGTGTGTAGATGTTGCTTATAAAAGGATGAAATAAGTATTTTGTCATATTACTTTTTATATTGTGTACAGGGAAAGGACATTAGTACCAGTAATTTGTAACCATCACAGAAGGGTAAAAGTGCAATACAGGTGATCTGTCTACTGAAAACTGGCTTCCTTACTGATGGTGTGTCCTTACTTTTCTTGCTCCCAGGAGAATAGCTGATAATTCCATCAACATGCACAGATTTTTTTAAGATTCACAAAAAGTAAGACAAAATCAAACTTATTTCCAAGGAAAAATTAAGTATGAGTAATGCCAGTTTGCAGTAGATCACCTATATTCACACTTCACTTTTCAGTACCAAAAAAAATCTGTCATGCATTATCCTTTCTGCTCTTGGTGCATAAACACATTTGGGCTTGTTTGTCAACCAAGAATAATTGTAAAAAAAGAAAACAGATTGATAATTGTAGTAGATGTACTATAATTCATTTATTTCATCAAATAATACAGGAAAAATTACTTACATTACCCATCTGTTTATCTGGGTGATATTTCAATGCCAGCTCAGGTGTACTCTTCTGAACCGTTTTGTTATACGTTTGTTGCCCCCTTGGCTTACTCTGGGCCTGGGTACCTCTGTCAAGGTCATCTAGTTTCACCTTGATTTCTTTTTGCGATGAACGGCGTTCTTGTGGCGCTCCATAAATTTCTCGAGTGAGATTCAAACGTTTGTCCAACGTTTCTAACGGTGTTATCTGATGAGGCATTGTATACCTTGGGTCATAGTTGACTTTCATCAAACACGCTCTCATGTCTGTTTCATTTTCCACATGAGCTTTTATTTATTAACACCTAGAGGTGATGTAATCAATATCCTTTGACACATCAGTTTGGCACGAGCATGTTTTAATAGACTCCGCTCCACGGCTTATCCACGTTGTGCAGTGTAAAATAATAAATACAAGCTTCTTCCACGCCAAAAGTTAATGATCTGGTAAGTGCTGATTTCTTGTTAACAAACATCACTCAATAGGTTACAGGCACACTACAATAAAATCACACATATCGCACATTCAAAAATGTTTTTTTTCTATTGTTAAATATATATTTTGTGTTAAATACATATTGAATTCAATATCAGTGCAAATGTTAACAAGTTTTACAAGTGCAAGCACTCTGTCCTTACATAAAATATCAAAAGACAATTCTTATGATACTGTTACCACTGATCTGAAAACCAAAGGTATTAAGTGCAAAGATATGTAAAATGAACTTGTGCACAAAATGTAAGATATATTTGTGACTATAAATAACTTAGTCCTTGGTTAGACGTGGTTTGTGCACAAAAAACACAAGACAAGTACCTGCTAAATAATAAGGTGGTAATATTAAACAAATTGAATGGCCATCAATTGCACTTGATATACATGTTCAGTGGATAAGCTGAATTATTATAAAGATGAAATTAAACTGAACAGTGTACTGTAAGCATTTAAATGATATACCCAGCTATCAATAATATATTTCATACTGATGTTGTTAAGTGTCCTTATTACGGTTATTTTATATAGAGCAAAAATACCCAGAAAATGTTGTAAGGGGTGATCCAGCTTCTTCTCTTTATTCTTGTTCTATATCTCTATGCAATGGACCAGGATGGCTATTCATACATCTCTCCATAAGGTTATTTTATGTGAGATAACTCAGAAAGTGCTCAACACCCCAGCTAAGGCTATTATATAAATAAATATTATAGATTTAACATCTTAAGAGTTGAATGGCATACTTAGTAAAGTAATCCAACTAGCATATTTTACCACTTACAAGACCTGACTGAGCTATAGCTGCCCACAGTAGTAAGCAACATGTAACACAAGTAGTAGGCAAATAATGGCCTATCAAGAATTAAAAGTAAGTAGATGAAATGGCCTTGACCCTGCTGTAAATGACCTTGACCCTGCTGTAAATGGCCCTGACCTTGCTGTAAATGGCCCTGACCCTCCTGTAAATGGCCCTGACCCTCCTGTAAATGGCCCTGACCCTCCTGTAAATAGCCCTGACCTTTACATGGTATATGCTCCTCTATCAATCTGGACAATGTTATACACTGATTTCTGACTTGAGGCTAACTTATTTTTCTCTTAAATTGCAATATATTTACAATGACAGGCCATTTTATAATACATCTAAAAAAGATAGATGTCTTTTACCAATAGGTTTGATATAATTACCTGCCTACAAATTTGTTATTATTTGGTGAATTTTGGGAAATTTACAGGAAAATTAAACTGGTGTAAATTTTCTCACACCAACATTAGATGAAAGATTTGGTAAATTATTAAAATATCATGGTAACAGTAATAATATTGTTCTTAAAAGCTAAATGAGTCTCCTTCAACCTATACATGTATTAAGTGATAAAAAAATATTTTACACAAATCACATAGCAAATGCAAATATATAAATAAAAAACAATTTATAGAACAAAAGTTTATACTGTACCATATGACACTAAGTTCACGCAGGCAAGTGAAATATTCTGCTCAAACTGAATTCACTTGGATATAAAGAATGGTGCAGATGAAACCTGCCTATGGATACATATATAATGCTATTTCATGGTAATTGTATGTATTTGAAAATATGATTTTAAAAAAGTTGATTGTCAGAACTGACTGATCCTTAAATGATAACAGAAGGCCAATATTTCATGGGATTATTTATATATTTTTTTTTAAATAGGTCTCCTAGCTTGTTGTACTGAGAAACCCGCCATAAAGGTTCTTATAATCCTGCAAACAAGGTTATTAGTAATATGAGTATCAGTATAATTAGGAGTGTATAATGACCAATCAGTCTCAAAGTTCTCCATCCAGTAGTTCAATTAAAATTATTTGGCTCCCAGTGTTCCCACTGCACTGACCTTATTTATAATATTAGTTCTGCCTACATGTACCTTAGTGTGTTATAAGCTGCTTATGGTGCTTACAGTGGTCTAATCACAGGTGCTTTTATATACTTTACGTATATTACCCAATTTGGAATCAGCCACTAGTATATCAGATGGTTTTGAAGGGAAACAAATCTGACAAACTTTGCACAATCTTTTTTATGTGCTCATTTCATTTCCAATTTCACATCACAGACCAAAAAAATCAATGGCAATTGCATTTCATCACTGGTTAGAAATAAATGCCATAACGGCAATGCAATATTAAGAACTTTGATCATTTTAAACGAATTTGTGGAAAACTTTATTTGTTATAAGCAAATAACAACTTCTTCTTCTTAGAGCATACTTGTTGCAGAACCCACAACTGTGATGGAGAGGAGTGACAGCGAATCGGAAATCAGCGTCTTGGGACAAGACAGAGTGCATACCACTTAAGCATTATCGCACTCTTATGCATGCATTTTTATTATGTGTGGTTGAGTCAAATCCATTTTTATCAAATCTCATTTTAGCAGGTATGACTATGAGTTAACTGCAATGAAATGGATAGTGTAAGTAAAGTCTAAAGATATGCTGATGATATTTTAATAATAGATTTTTTTTTTCAAAAATAAATTTAAATGAGTAAAAAGTTATTCATATTTGACAGAAGTAACGCAGTTCCATCAGTTATGACAACTGTGACAGCGTCAGAAGTTACATCTAGAGAGGAACGCCCTGTGACGTAATGTATACACTGCATGCCCACTCAGTCATACTATATTATTGAGTTACTGGCATATTACTGCATTTAATACATTTCCAATAACTGTTACTTACGAGTTCGACTGACACCCAGGTCCATGGGTGGGCCCCATTTACTCACCTTTTCAACTTCGGTCCCTGGTTTCATCTTGCAAAATTCCAGCTCATTCAGTTTCCCAGAGGCCCCAGACCGTTCAGTGTTTCTGAATGAGGCCGTTAATTAAGTGTACTCTTTGCTTAAGCTCACGACCCAATCCCAATGTGTTGCTGTTTCTATGGACGCCATGCTCGCACTTGTCAAAACAAACACTTGGTGCTCCGGGAACCGAAACGAAATTTATCAATAGAAAGATAATTTATACAAAAATAATTTGTTTTCCATTGTTTACATCTAGATGAAACAAAATAAAAATACACTTAAAAAAATAATTTTAGTCATTTATCATATTTGCAAAATTGAATTAATTTGTTAATTTTATGAAGTTTCCGTGTGTGAGTTGGGAACCAGTCTTTAAGTCACGCCTAAAACCTGGATGTCAGAAATGAAATGTTGGAAGTCATGATATTCATTGGGGCGGACAGAAACCTTGAGACAACACGTTAAGAGATGGTTATTTTTGTAATAATCTGTATACACGTTGCAAACAATCACTTAATATTTTAAACAATTAATGTACCGATAAATTACATTCTGTGGATTGTTCTTTTCATTCCAGAGAATCATATTCGAAGCACTTTGTCTTTGACAGGTGAATACTTCAATTGTAATATTACCTTTTCTTACCAATTTCTTAATATATAATATCACAAGAACAAAACAGAATGGAAAGGTATACTGATTGGATGTGTCACTTCGACCAAAGGTATTTACTTGATATATTTATGTAACCGTGGGATCGGGGACAAAGGTCAACTCAAAGGCCATGTAGCGAAAATATCTGTTTATTTGTATCGACGTTCGTAGTCCATGGCTTTGGTCATGGCATTGGCCATGGCTGGCGAACCAGCTAAAATACATGAATAACAAAAGACGTATAAGATAGGTGTAGTAAGATAAGGTGAGGTACAATAACAGTTATGAAATATGCATGACACGAACAATTCCTATATAACCAATTATCAATAAGTGTGGTTTCTAGACTGAATACATTGATACAACAGCAAAGATAGACTAACTCTCAAAATTATAACCATAATGTAAGTTTACTTCTGAGACCTATATGTTATCAAACATTTAACACTTCAGAATACCCTATTTCCAATCCAAACGATATCTGAACAATTATTAATTTAACCAGAAAACCATTTCACTATTTAAATAAGTTCACTGAATACTTACATATATATTTGATTGATTACAGTCTAAACAGATGTTATACCATATTGAAAACAATAATAAGCTTGATATGTGGAACTAAACCCAATAAACTTACAACAAATGTCTTGAATAACTGGTTCTGTACAGGTATTCTTTTTTGCATATCTTTTACACCTATATATATATAAGAACAAACAACCCTTATTATGGCGGATAATACACATTAATCACTACAGAGCTACTTATATCCTGGAAGGAGTATCAAAATAATAAAATACTTCTATGATAAACCTTCTAAGGACTTGTTACGTACTCATTAACTACGCATAAATGCCTATGAGACATTCAGTCACCAGGACCCTATTATATTTGCAATAACATCTTGTAATAGTATAATGATAAGCTCAAATCCTGCATGTAACTAATCTCGGCATCATTAATACATGTACCAGATGACTTGAAGTGTATATATATAATCAGATAATTAAACGTGACATCATTTGTGAAAAAATTAATACACATACAAGTCTGGTAAAAAAACAAAATAACCACACTAAAAGTCCTAAAACATGCTCCGCCCAAACTTTATACTACATGCTTACAATACTTGATCTGAATTCAAACAATATAATTCTAACATTAACAGGTTATGTAAAACAGGTAGATAAAAGGATTATGCTAAACAGACAGATAATAGACAATACTTGCTCAGGGATCAACAGTCATAAATTCCTACAGGAATAAATCTCAAACATGCATTATGTGGTAATTTTTATAGTACTCGTCTATACAGGAATACCAGGGCCTGCCTCATAGCACTTTGTATTTCTCAAATATATAATGTAGACAGGTACACTTGATTAGAGTCTATCGACCATATAACAACAGAACTTGTGAATATTTATGTTGTATCACAAGACATTATACATCAAATAAACAAAAGTTCTAACAGAAAACAAAACAAAAATATAACTTGGTGTAAATGTAGCATATTTCCCATTCCACTACATAAAGTTAATTGATTAAACTGACATCTCTCTTTTCCTTTTATCTGATTCATTAAATAAGATCAAATGAAAAATAATCTCCTAAATGGCAAAATAATATCTGTATATAGGTAAAGCATATCCTGTTCCATCAAGAGAAAATAAAAAAAAAACTCTTTAGATAAAAACAGTAGCTGAATAAGTATTAAACTTTTACCTTATCTGAAGCTGCTTGTAGATCTCTTTGCAGACAGTGGGCCAAAGCAAGGACCCTACCCTTGTTAGCCGTTACATACCAAGACTTCTGGGTCATGACACAAAAAAGTTCCCTGTCTTAATTTTATGGGTCTTTTTATTAAATATGACATTGATATTAAAAATGCAATTAAAAATACAAATACTGAAATAGGCTAAAAACATGTTATACCAGCTATACTGGCACACACTAAAATGTATCAATTCAAAACAATTATTTCCCAATGCATTCTCATGCATATACATCAGGTAATCCAGGTCAGTCCTGGATTCCCAGACCTGCTAACACCATGACCTAAAAAAAATGTTGTCTCTGCAAAGCACAACCAGCCTGCTAAAAGCTGCTGTCTCTACATATTACAGGGAGTATGTATCAAATGTACACTAGGCAGAGATGAGTAAACTTATTGAGGCATTATGGTAAAATACTGGTATGACCAGAATCATTACATTCACATTTATGAATATTTTGCATATGATCATTTTAAAATTCCTGATACAGGTATATCCACCTACATCTATATGTTTTCATCGGTGCGCAGCAGTGAAAACACGATATAATATGATATATTAGCTGCTATCACATCTTATTATGTTTCATAACATTTTTATGAATAACATATTTTAACTAAACATGTAATTTTATATTCCTACTTTTTTATACATTCGCGGTAGGCCCATTTTATCCGTTATATCCATCATATAAGGAAGTGCTTATTTCCACTCCCCTGGAAGTGGAAATAAGGGATGCTTATAATTATTTCCACACCCCCTGGACTTACCACTCCTCATGTTAGATAGATAGTTATATATAATAATAAAAACATAATAAAAAAATGAATGTTATTGGTCTTACCTTTGAGATACATATATACTTTTATAGTGATAGTTTTAAGTCTTATAGCATCCCATGTTGCTTTTATAGTTTTAGTTTTCTTTTAATCAATGTTCTGGTAATTTTCATCTATTGTAGCACCACAGTGATATCATCTAAAATTAAGATGAAATCAGTGGTATGGTAAATTACTGAAACAACAATCTAACAGGGTAGCAGGTGCCAGTCCAGTTAAACTGGACTTTACCTGGTATTTTGAGCCAAGAGCTGACAGCACTAGTCTGAACAACTGAGGCCCATTGATGAGTTGCCAACCATCCACTGATTAGGAATAAAGTGTTGTCTAAATCTTCCTCACTCATCCCATGTTAGTCCACATATTCAACATAATTTTTTAAAATGATTAAACATCGAGTGTAACAAAATTTATCTGCAGAAAAATATAAATTTATATGTGTTTGAAAATTTGTTGGCAAATATGAATGTAACTTAATTTTCAGGCGGTACTCTGGCAAATCATACAGTTAATGTTTAAAGTACTCTGGCAAATCATACAGGAAATGTTTAAAACTTTAATAATATGTTTAACGCATTATTATGAATGGTTTAAAATATAAAAAAAAAAGTCACTTCATTGTTTAAAGAACCTAAATTTATGTCTCCTTTATTCCCTAATGCTCCTATAGGAATACATAAAAGAGGATTTTGTAAACAAGTAATAATGTAGACATGCTTTTAACTGGAAAGAATGAACACCAATTTTGGTCACTTTAACTGCCATATATTACTTATAGAGTGTAGGGCCGAAAGGAGTACTCGAGTACTCGAGTCCGGGTAATACTTACCGAGTACTCGAGTCCAAAATTTGGACTCGACTACTCTTGTATGTACATGCATATATGTATATTACTGCAAATTTTAGGACAGTCTGTAGGATTATTTATCCATTGTCGTATCCAGGCGTAGGGCTCTTAACATATGCTAGTCAAATTAACCGAGGTCTTGTTATGACATATGTATATTCCTTCGTTGCGATAAAGTTAAGCCGTCACTAAGTCAAATTTATGCATAATTTGCATCGGTAAACAGATGTTCATTTTATCTTCACAGCGTTGCCATGGTAACGAGTACTCGAGTCCGAGTCGGGTAATGCCTATTGGGTACTCGAGTCCAAAATTTTGTACCCGTTTCAGCCCTAAATATTATCAGCCTTTGTCACAAGGGGGAGTGGAAATAAGCATCCCTTATTACCATTCCCCTATATATTATAGGGGGAGTTGAAATAAGCATTCCTTATTTCCACTCCCGGGGAGTGGAAATAAGGCCTGCCTATATATATATAAAGCCTGTCAGACCATCTATACGGATTTCATCCTATCTGGGATCCGCCATTCGACCTCCGGCATTCGAGATTTTGTCCATACCGAAGTTGTTCGATGTGAAATAGTCTCTGACACAGACATACGGTGGCGCTCGGGTAATCCTAGACTGGTATCCTGCTCTATTAAGGCCCTCAGCCAAGCAGAGAGACAGGCGTACAACGCCATCATAAGTACCCAGTTGCAACTCCTGACCTACCTGTAGACTGGTTCCAACTCCAGTCTGTACGCTCATACCGATTGTCATGAACGTTCACGCGATCCTGGCTGGTTATCCGTGAAGATTTCTTATAAAATTACTTTCTTTAGTTATTTATAGTTTCCAAATATTGAAAAATAAGTTGTTGCACAAAAATTCACTGATGGATGTATAGATGATACGATATACTGAATATTTGATATTCCTCTGTACGTGGCATTGGTTTATTATCAATATCTATTAATCTAATCATAAATGTCACAAAAAATGTACTGCCAACTTTTGACAACTTCTCTGAGCAAGCGAAATGCTTATATTTATCATATATAAATCATACTTGAGTTGGAACCAGTCTGCCGGGAGTCCTGAAGATGGCGTTGTACGCCCGTCTCTATGATTGGCCTAGAGCAGCGGTGCCATAATAGAGCGGGGTACCAGTCTAGGGTAATCCTTTGGTGATGGTGTGAGCGACAATTAGAGCACTTGGCCCATTTTGTGTACGGTCCACCGGACTAAATGTAATATGACAGGGCCGGGCTGAAGGGTGTCACCCTCAAACTAATAGGAGGGCCATCAATATGTGGCTTCTATTATTGGATAATATAGGATTTTAGCTTTTTAATCATGCGAAGAAAATATTTTTATCTGCAGAGAAAAAAATTGGACACAAGATGCTGTGAGAGGTGTGCCTTTTCCACAGTTTGCTCCAGGAGGTGCTGCCATCTTCAGACTGAGACAGAACTAGGCCCATAGTTCTCAAACGAGTCACACGAGGCGCCACTTTCTCCACATTTGTAAACAGAGTTCAGTTTGGTCTCTCAGGCCAATGTGCCGGAACTGTCAATATGTGGTCAGGTATGCATGCAATTCACCTTTATTTACAATGATAATATATAGTGAAAATAATGCGTCAGTCTGACCTGATCCTGTGGAAGAGGCAGGCCGTGAAGCGGCCCTTACCACTGTCAACGTTTGTGATAAGACGATCTTGCGATATAATCTGAAATAAGGCCATAGTTCATGAAACGTGCTGTTAAACATACGGGCGAGCCAGGATGTGGTGGTCTTTTCGGCATATCATAATAAATAAGAAACAGAATACGAAATTGGTTGGTGTGAGGAACACTACCTTCAGTTAAATGTAAAGAAGACTAAAGAAGTAGTATTTGATTTTAGGAGATCAAAATCTGTAATTACCCCAGTTGCTATCAAAAATGAAGATGTATATATTGTAGAAAATTATAAATACTTAGGATGTATTATTGACAGAAATCTGAATTGGAAAGAACATGTGTTGAATCAATCCAAGAAAGCAAGCAAAAGATTATATTACCTTTATTATCTAAGAAAGCTTAATATTGACAAAACCATAATTACCATGTTTTATAATTCAGTAATTTCCAGTGTCCTTACTTATTCACTGGAGTGCTGGTTTACAAATATATCTGATAAGTTAAAGAAACAGTTGAATAATACCAGGAAGAGAAGTAGTAGAATAACTGGTACTTCTCTTGCCACACACCAGGAAATCTGTGAAACCAAAACAATGGCCTTCAAATCTAAGGTCATGAATGACAAAACACATCCCCTATATTCAGAGTTCCGTTTTTTACCTTCAGGTAAACGCCTAGATACAATATTCTGCAGAACAACTCGTTTTAAAAAATCTCTCGTACCACACAGTATTAAACACTTTAACTCACAACCCTCTTAGAAATTTAATGTTTGAATTATGTGTTTTACCTGCAGAATTATCTGTTTTATCATTTTTACATGCTTAATTTTACATGCATCAATATGTTATGTGTGATTTTTATGTATTTTTGTATTATTTTTATGTATTTATCTATCTATTTACTTATTTATTTTTATGTAATGAATTGCAAGTCAACAACAAATTCCTGGAACTGAAGGCTAATAAATGTTATCTTATCTTATCTTATCTTATCTTATAAATAAGATACAGTATACGAATTAGACTGGTACCCTGCTCAATTAAGGCCCTCGGCCTAGAGCAGCGGTGCCATAATAGAGCGGGGTACCAGTCTATAAACGAATTTCATCGTATCTGGGATCCGCGGGCGGATAGTAAACCCGCACAAATTCTCCGTTAACGTCATAAACATAAATCACAACAGGAACACAACAGGGATTTTTTTTACCAGTTACTATTTTTTTAAATTAATTCATTTATTATATATGTAGGGGAAATCCGTGTACTTTAATTGACATTTACAGAGATCTTCGATAATTTTGAATATACTTGTATAAAACATAAATATAAAAAAATAATTTTCATGGAGGAACCTGTGTACAAGAATACATTATTGTAAATGTAAAATTGCAAAAATAAAATAACAGAAGTTTAATAACGTCATAAACAAAGATCATATAAATTTTGGACATTGGTTACACATTGTGATTTAATAGTACGGACCAACGGAAAGTGCATTTCAACAGTTTTAATGCAAACAGCCATGAAAAGCTTGCAAACAATTTGAAAAGCAATTTTTTATTTTCTCATTGATTGTTGATGAACGAGAATATGAACCTAAACATAATTAACAGTCATCATGGGCAAAGATCATGTCCAAAATTAAGATGGCCGGGGCGTAAAATGTTTGACTGAAACTTTCTTTCATTTGTCCTAACAACTTAACCAAAGGACATCTTGGATGCCTTCCAAGCTCTCCCAATGATGCTGCGTTCGGAGCTGAAGAGCTGATTTTTAGAATGTACTTGCAGAATTTAAATTGCACCTTTTCAATTATTTCACATCTTTCATAGCCCCACAGTTCTGAACCATATAATAATACCGGTGTAACCATACAATCAAATAGATAAAATAGCTGGCTTACTGTTATACAACTATATTTCCTATAAAAAAAAATTATGAGAGTCACTGCTTTTTCAGCCTGCATGGCCTGCGCTTTCTTTGTTTTATACCATAACAATGTACTTGTAAATATAACCCCTAAGTATCTATAGTTATTTTCAGTTTCAATTTGAGTAGTTTGATAATGCCATTTCTCTATTCTTTTTAATGAACCCCCATGTCTAAAAACAATAATTATTGTCCTTCCTAAATTAACTTTTAAGCCATAATTGACAGAAAAAAACTTGCAACTGGTTGATTTGTTCTTGGAGACGTCCTATTGTATCACTGAAGCATACTAAATCATCAGCCTACATTAATGTCATTAAGTTTGGCAAATATTCATCAATATTTATACCATGACATTCTGTTTCATAAATTTGTTCATAAAATTCATTTATGAATAAAAAAAAAACAGAAGAGGACTCACCATGCACCCTTGTCTTGTTCCGTTAGTACATTCAAAAATGAATTCAAAAGTTCCTTTATTAAAAAATCTCATGTTTTTCCACATGGAATCAGTGTCTTTTGCACCTATCAGCTTTTGCACCTCTGAGGCTTGGATGATTGCCTTCTTTTTTTCACATAACTTTTTAAACCTCTGTTTTGTTTGTTGATAATTAACTAAGTCGGCATCAAATAATGTACATCTAAACTTATTCAGAGCTATATATTTTTCATTTTTCCAAAATTCACACTCTTTGTCCCACCATTTTGGTTGCTTTAATTTAATGCTCATTCGGACGTTTTGTTTATTTCTGGAGGATATATTTTGATAAATACTAACCAATGCCTCACTTGCTTTGTCCGGATATGCTTCTAAGGTTTCATTAAATGTGTTGAAAAATAATGCACATTCTATTTGTTCTAATGATTTTGAGATATTTGTTTTATCTTCATCAGTCTGAAAAAAATTTTTTACCCATTTTGTCAGTTCGCATATATGTTCATTCGAAAACCCTTTATTCGGTGTGATAATGTTAAGTGGGGCCTGGACAGTTGAGTGGTAAAACGCTTGGCTCTCTCCGCTGGCGACCCGGGTTCGATCTCGGCGTGGCTATGAGAGTGGGTTGTAGTTGTCCGTCCAATGCCGGTGTTTTTCTCCGGGTACTCCGATTTCCCCACCCCTGCAGACTACCGAACGCCATCACCGGAGCCATGGAGAGTGCCTCGATTAGTTATAATAACTATTTGTACAATCCATGTAAAATAAATAAGTTTATATATAATGTCAAGTGAACAGCTTAAAGGAAAGTGATCGGACAGATCATCTGATAAAACACAGAATCTATCTACCATATGAAGTAGACAACTACTGACTATTATATAATCAACTACACTGCTACCAGAAGATGTTAAACACGTTAAGTCTGGTATATCTGGTTCAATTCTCCCATTGATAATTTGTACTTCAAAAGAATATCATAGCTGAATCAGACTCCTTCCGAAAGCATTAACAATACTATCCTTTGACCTGCGTGGTATGCAATACTGACAGTCTTTTGGTTAAACGTAAAATTGAAGAGATGTAGAATCACGTCCAGTACTACCAAACTGTTTAATTCCGCTTATGTCGAATTTAACGTTTAGGCTTCGCTCATTAGCACAGCACTATGACTTAAACTAAATAAGTGCCGTCATATGAGAAGCAGGCATATGCGCCATTTAACTATCTATATTTCACCAACGGCTGGATAGGGGCCACATTAAGGCGCCAGAGACCAAGTGATCAGGTTCCCGATGCCCCGACTCCAAGGACAGTCTACATTATCATAGGGGCGTTAATGGGTCATTTCACTTATAGAGAAAGAGGGGTGGTAGGCAGCTCTGTCTTTCAATTTTGGTTAAAATTTTAGCCAAAAATGCAACATAAAATAGCATCGAAAATGCAAATGGCTAACACTTAAGTAATTATAACAGCATCATCAAGAGAGCAAACAGGTCCAAGGGTTAGCCTAAATTTTGATATAGTAATTAGGTTTTCATTAAATTTTTGAAAGCAATAAATTAGTGTGAAGTACGGTTAGATGACAGTGGGAGGGGCCCAGTGATGCTTGAGATATCGCTCACGCGTTGAAAACATTGTGTCAAGCGTAGGCCTCTGTTTCAGCGTATGAAAAGCTATGGCTAAGGAACAGATATATCCATGAAGATTTCCAAACCCAAGGCAATTTTATCCACGACTGAACATTGGCGTGACATATTGTTCTGTAAAATCAAATACACTGCTGGTATTTACTAACTAGACAATTATGCATGTGTCAACAAAACAGAAGTCATTCGCCGAGAAAAAAGCCATGGCGTTGGTGTTGCTCTAATTTCATATGTTCATGGACAATATCACGAATGGTCCGATATAGATTTACGCTCCTACCTCTCAGGTTTTGCAGGGACAGATCAAAGATTTTGAAAAGGGGATTCCAATAACCACCAAAAATGAAGAAGAAAAAAATGAAAGAATGAAGGTGAAGAAGAAAATGGTCTTTGTACTCAGGTCAACTTAGGTATTTAAGTCTACACAAGGTTTTGTGCTTATAAATATCCATTGGACAGTAGACTGCATGGCACGTAATTATTTCTAAAACGAGCGAAACTAAAGTGACTTGGTCCAAAACAGAGGGCGTTTCCGAGCGAGATAACCACCGACACATGAGCTAGCCCATCAAGAAAAAGTCACTGAACTAGAAAGTCACTGCAGATACTTCTGCCCTTGAAACTACCGGGATATCATTTCAGAGAACGTTATCTCACATATTGGAAGGTCACCCACAGGGGGTGGATCGGGAAGGGGGATGCAGGGGAAGCACGCCAGTTGCTTTTCTACCTAAAGTCTGGGGAATAGAATTTTATACCTGGTCAATACCCTAAGACATCCCATAAACCACATTTCTTCTACTCCAGATTGCTCCATCACAGTTTTTTTCTAAAAGTTAAACTATACACCATGCATGGGCCCCTCCTATCCCACACTGCCCTTCTTCGCACCTGGTCCCTGTTGTTTCGGGGCCTCGGTAAAACATGGACCCCCTCTAACTCGCACCCACATCTACCTCTAACTCTTTATTCGACCCTGTACACGGGTCATCTTCAACCTATGGACCCCCTGCCTTATTTTGGCCACAGCACGACTATAATGGTTTATATATATGTGTGTGTGTGTGTGTGTGTGTGTGTGTGTGTGTGTGTGTGTGTGTAACAATGACTGCCAGCTATAGCTGACGCTTGCATTTCACTTTTATATTTTGGTGGTGCAGATCTGTTTCCACAAGCTGCCGTGTCTGAGGCATGCTGGGTAATGGTTGGCAATATGTGTGTACTGAGCTTGTTTACTTTCACATCTTAATCGTTGTCTTTAAGTTTGCACGTGCTCAGATAACACACAAAGGTCAGACAAATGCGCCCCTGTGCTTTCGTTTATCCGTTGGTCACTTGGTACCTGTTACCAAACTAGGACAAGCTGGGCCTTGGAACCCATCAGCTGTTTAACTCCCATTAGGGATGCGCCCTATATAATGTACAGCTAAGTTTCCTGGATAGAATAAGCATTTATAAATCCGTGCATTCGAAACCCTTGACCGCACAGTTCTTCATCGTACTTCATCATCCTTTAATGATGCTACACTTTTATTCATTTCTAGCATTGTGTTCACTCGCCGAAGCGCAGTGGTCATTGGTTGGAGAACATACTGTTGATAAACCTGGTTTTACCAATGTTTTTGAACATGACAACCCGACAAATTTCGGCAGACGTTACAGCCTCCTTCTGGCGGCATTCGACCCCGTCCCATTAACGATAGACAACTTGTATATCTACAGATTCATCGGAGAAAACCTGGAAAAACTGAATACAACAACGCCTACCCTTCTGTCAAACCAGCTGTTGTGGCCGAGAGAACCAAGCCAGATACCCAGTGAGTATATGTTCTTTTAAAAAAGTGCTGATGCAGGAATTTGTACAGGGATGGGTAAGACCCAATGATAAGAGATGAGAAACCCTTTAAAAAAAACATCTTGACAAGGTCAAGCCCTCAAACTTTGGTCTGAAAGCCTTAAAGAAGTTTCAGCGGTTGAAAGGGGTGTGGGTCCTGGCCTTTTGCCCCCCCCCCCCCCCCCCAACACTCCCACCCAAATTCTTCTGGATCCTCCTGGAGCGTCTTTAATTACCCTCGTCTCAGAATGGATATTCCATCTGGTCTGTTTATGTCTGTATGTCTGGATCTAAATGAAATTCTATACAGCACATTTCCACTTGTAAAGTTTACAAAGGTAGGTCTCTAAATTAGCTAATCTCGGTCTCCCCTCGAACGTGACCTGGATCCGAAATACACTGTAAAATTCTTATGAAGGTATGAATCCTAGATATATAACAATACAAATTGGCTCTTTGCTCGAAATGGCAGCAAAGGTCGTATTCTTTAAAAGTAATTTCCAGGTGACAAATGAGTTTGCACCCGTATGTTTTCGGGCCTTTTATATCTTTTCTTATTTGAAATGTTTGAATGTTTTTTTATGATGTTCAGTCATATGTTTAATTTAAATGCAAGGTAGCTGTTTACATGTCGACTTGAAAAATTGTTTCTACTTCTATCATACAGTACTGTCAGGACTAAGAACCATGCATGTATAAATACCGTGACTCGCATCAATCACGTCATATAAAGGGCATTGCGTCAGAGACGGAAAGAGTGTGCAGTGTGTGACATAGCTGCAGTATGTACCGCTTGACCATGTTGATGATGGTTGTTCCAGAGGCTGGGTCGTCTGGTCTCAATATTAATAAATTCTGGACACGAGTTAGAAAGCGCAGAAAGGTCACAACCAAGGTTTCAGCAAGCATGAATTTTAATAATTTAAACCTTACGGGATCCTAGGGAAATTTATAATGGTTGGGCTGGTTATTAACTTTATACGCCGTTATGCTAAGAATCTTTCGACAGAGACTTCTATAATCAATTCAAATTGAGGGTGAATTCCAGATCTCACAGCAACACTCGCAACATAATTATGTGCCTATCTCAGATGACCCTTGTATCAAGAATGAGATAATTACTGTGATTAAAAGTCTTAAGCTATGAAAGGCGGGGGTTAGATAATTTAACAAATGAACATATACTATATCGAAGCACAGCTTTTATTCCCAATCTAGTAAACTTGTTAAATATGTTTATTACTTCTGGCTTTGACCCTTCTTTCATGAAGAAAGGGTTGGTTGTACCCACCTTAAAAAAATGAATTAAAGAGTCTTTCATTGCCTGATATTTATAGAGGTATCACGCTCTTACCTTATATGTATAAATTGATAGAAAAAAATAATTCTGCGCCATATCTCATTTTTTACTGTTTATATAGGGATTAGGTTCCCAGATCCAATGCAGTTTGTCTACTCGAAAGGAAGTGGTGCGTTAAATGCTTCCTTCAGCTTAAATGAGACTATATCCTTAAATACTGAACGGCAGTCCACGGTATATGTATGTATATGCTGGACAGTTCCAAAGCGTTTGATGTTGTGTGGCACACAGGGCTTTTTGTCCAACCTTAATATTTCGGTACCTGAGGTTTAATATGGCGCCTTCTACTTAATGCATACACAGCAATGAAAAGTGCAATTCTATTTCTGAAAAGAACAAGTCCTCGTTTTAATGTTAGACATTCGGTATATCAAGGGGGTGTTCTCTCGCCTTGGTTTCTATTTGTTATTTATAAAGGACTTTTAATTAAACTTCGTCAGTCCCACCAAAGGGCACTAAAAGATGGCATTTATGTGGGTTCGCCTCCTCAGGCGGACGATATATGTCTTGTGTCCCTCTCATTAGGCGGTTTGCTAACTATGATTAACATTTGCTTTAATTATTCCTGAAAGTGGAGATTTGATTTTAACTCTGATAAATCTGCTGTCGTTGTATTTGGAGAGTCTGTACAGCCCTTCAAACAAACATTCGCGTCGCTTATGACCCCATAACCCAAAGTTATAGAACAGGTGCGTTCTCAAAAAGACTTAGGCATTACGTTAGAAGCTGGTCTTTCTTCGAACGAATATGTTCTGGTCGCCTGTAGAAAAGGTAAAGGTGACTGATGTCACTGATTGGGGATAGTTTAAAGTTGTATAAAACGCTAGTGCTTCCTAGAGCCCTGTAGGGAAGTGAGCTTTGGTGTTCACTGACTGCTAACCAAATTATCTCACTTTATTGAGAAGATGCATCGCAAATGTCTTAAAGTAATGCAAGTTCTTCATATGAGATCAAAGACTGTGAAAGTAACTCTCCGGACTCCGTAGTCATTGTATGTGGTGACTCCAAACAATGTGAGTTTGGGAAAACTATACCGCACCTACAGCAATATGTTCATAGTCAAACTAGAGGTGAAAAAAACTGGACTTTTTCTTCTGTAATGTTAAAGATGGTTATGTTGCTAAAAGTAGAGGTCCCTTTGGTGAATCAGATCACAACATTATCCACATGTTACCTAAATATAAACAGAACATAAAGTAAACGTGTGAGGAAAAGAGTAAAAATGTGGGATCAGGATACTTGTAATGAGTTGCAGCACTGTATGGAAACAACTGACTGGGAAGAACTGTTTGCTTCTGATGCAAGTCTAGACAGAAATTTAGACACCATCACGGGGTACATTAACTTCTGTGTCGAGAATATTGTAATAACAAAATCAGTAACTTGTTACCGAAATAGTAAACCATGGGCCATTTATGAGCTCAGACAATTACTAGATAAGAAAAAGAAACATTTCCTAGATAAAGATAATATGCAGTTTAGGAACGTAAAAAAAGAGAACACAAATTATTTATATTGTAAACAAAGCTACAAGAATAGAGAGAGTAAAGATTCAAAATCGGCATGGAAAGGTTTAAAACCCCTTACCGTCTGCGTCATGAAGACCATCTTGTCTGAACAAGAAAATATTAACAAGTTTTGTAATGAATTGAACAAGTTCTATGCCCGGTTTGACAAACATGAATTTTCAAATGTGTACATCTCTGCTAAATGATCTAGAATTGAAAGAAGATAGGGTTGATCATATAAATTTGCAGGATGTTATGAAGGTCTTTAACAAGGTGAAAGTTGGCAAGGCCGTGTGCCCAGAAAAATTGAGTGGAAAGGTGCTCAAAGTGTGCAGTAAGGAATTGGCATCCATATTCAACCAGTTGTTTCAAATTTCATTAAACACGGGATATGTTCCAACCATTTGGAAAACTTCTTGATTATAACGCTTGCTAAAAACAATTCCCACAAGATTTTAAATGACTTCAGACCAGTGGCACTCGCTGCAATTGTCATGAAATTTTTTGAAAAGATAATGAAAGCGATGTTATGTAGACAAATTAAACAGCACCAAGACCCTTTATAATTTGACTACACCACCAAACGGAGTGTTGAGGATCCTACCATTCTGAACACATTCTAAAATTCCTTGATTCGCCTAGTAGCAATGGAAATAGTAAGTTTGCAAAAATCCTTTTTTATAGATTTCTCTAGCGCTTTTAAACCAATTCAACCACACTTGCTTCTAAAGAAACTTCTTAACATGAATGTCAGCCCATCTACCATAAGGTGGATATATAGCTTTTTAACATCCAGGTGACACTTTGTCAATTTAAAGAATGTCAAATCTGAGGAAATTCAAACAAATACAGGTGCTCCACAGGGATACGTTCTCTCACCCATATTATTCAATTTATATACCAGTGACTGCAGGGTAATCTCAGAGAGTTGTAAATTGATCAAATACGCCGATGACACTGATTAGCTCTGTTATAATTCAGACTTAGATTATAAGCTAGAGGTACACAGATTTGTGGAGTGGTGCGACAATAACTTCTTAGAACTCAATGTTAGGAAGACAAAAGAAATGATTATCAATTATAGGTTAGAAAACCAAAAAATGAACCTCTTAACATAAATGGCCAAACCGTGGAAAATGTGACAGAATACAAATATCTGGGTACAATAATAGACGACAAATTTACTTTTGAATCTTATGTGCAAAACATTTAGGGACTATTTGACAGGGCGGTAGCACTCGCTTCCTATCATTTTTATTTTGTATCCTGGTGTCACCCAGGTCTGGTGTCTACAGCACCTGCGGGTCCTGGGTGTGTAATCATTCCCATTGCTGGGTAATAACACCGAGAAACCCCCCAAAGACGCACTCGAATGTGAGTGATACACGGCTGTGGGGCACAGCCTTCCCATTAAGCCTGCAGAGCGCTCACCCTGGGTTGGGGCCGACCGTGAAAAACCCCACCGCCTCGGCTGAGATTCGAACCCAGGATCGCCCGGCTTTGAGTCCTGCGCTCTACCCCTGAGCCACAGAAGCTGGTTCCCAGTGATATACTTAATTTATGCCAGTAATGTGCTATAATTGTCTGTGATGTGCTGAAATGTCTGTACTTGATTCATGTACAATACCTGTAGGTGTCTATAAATGTGCTGTAAATGCTTGCGAAATGAATTTCATGCCTTGCATGATGAATAAAGGCTTACCTTATCTTAACTAACATAGCCTTAAGTTTTTTTGGGAAGACTGAAGCTACAATCTGCGTTTGGAAGTTTTCTAACATTTTATGTTCACACTTCCAGGAGACGTATTTGGGTACGAGGCTGTTAGTCAACCGGACGGGTTCATCGTCCCCGGAAAGAACGACGGAGCTGTTAACGTGATATCCGGGACCTCTCCTCTCCAGTCGTCCATGACATCTCAACAGACCCGGACGGCGACGGCAAGGACTGGTTCTACCACAGGGCAATATGGAAAGACATGAACGGAGACGGCCTGAGGGATGCCTTTATCTGTCGTGCTCGCCGGGATATGGTAACAGGTGCATGCTCTCTATTCTGTTGTTCCTTACTTCTGTGAGTTAGGATGGCTTTCTATATAGTTGAATATTTTCTTCTGGCCTTTTGGTCCAAGCGCACCAGCGTGCATGAGGATCGCACCTTATCTATATGAGCGGGCCTTGCGAGCAGATACTCAGTTTCATGCTGCAATCGCATTCGCTATTAAAATTCACTTTATTTATTTTGTGTATATTTATACTGAGGAGTCGAGATTAGTAAGAGAGTGTTTCTCTTATATGAAACTCAATCAGGGCTTCAAGTCAAGTATGTTGGTCCCGGTAACTCTGACGAAGACTGGTGTATTTTGTCCTGTTGACTCTACCACAAATTTTCCAGAAGTGTGGGACCCGCAAGCTTCTGACACTGATTGGGTAAAACATTCATATTCGGGTCCTGGATGCGTTTGATGATTCTTTGAACTGTTCATATAAGTATTTATACCTCATATATATATATATATGAATATATATATATATTTGAATATATATATATATATATATATATATATATATATATATATATTTGAGTATGTATTGGTCACAAGGGACAGGTCCTCTGTCTCTTTTATTCTATAATTAACGTTTTGGCAGGAGGAGGATGTTAGCATTTTTAGATATATGTATATCCTTTCCTTAGTTCCTCTTGGAAACATATTGTAAACATTCTTTACTGACTGATTTGCAGAGGGTGTTTTTTTTATTTATAAATTATGTATCGGTGATTCGAAAGGCCTTTTTTAGTCATGCTGATTTTTAAACTTTTAATGTATCAAACCAATGAATATATAAACATGCAGCATATCCAATACTGCATACGTCTCTGTTCCTGCCATCAGAAACAGAGATGGTCTGGTTCCGTCATCCTGACGGTCCCGACAAGTTTGCCAGCCCCTGGTCCGTGACGGTGATGAATCAAGGTCTCTGTGACACCTTCAGTATACCAGCCACGCTGACCGCCGCCGGTCGCTCATACAACGTCATCTTTACTGTGGGATACTTCAGTAAAAAGTTGGGCGTGCACTGGACCATGGACCCAAATGACCGATGGGACGACCTCAGTATGGTACAGTTATATCACTTTGTTAATTTTCATTAAAAATCAGATAAATGTTCAAAAATATTACATTTGGCCAAAAAGAAGGTTTGATTTCTCAAGCAACCTGCGTGGAACCCCAGGAACTGTATCCTTACACGACGCATGTCTATAGAAGCGATTCTCCCGGGGGGGGGGGGGGGGGGGGGGGCCTACCCCTCCTTTTCATCTGCCGCAGCCTCTTTTAAATGGTTTCAGCCTAATTTTCACGACCCAGACCCATACTTTTCAGTATCTGTGGACCTTTCCCAAGGTTTTCTCTTCTGTCTTCAGGGGTCATACCCCCTTTTCCAAAAGCCTTGATCCGCCCCTGTTGTTACCCGTTGAGCAGCTTTACAGGGGTACTCCGAAAATGTTTATCTCGGAAGCGCAACGACTGTAACAAACTGCAAGGCACACATTGCAAGGGAATACGTTAAAAGAAGTTGTAAGATTAAGAAAACGCATATGAAAATGAAGAAAAAAGTTTTTTATGAAAGGATACTGAATCTGTTTATTTTACAGGTGCAGAGCAGGGTGATCGCAACCGGTCACAAATTCTTTGATGTACGTGTAGCTGATCTAAACTTTGATGGCAAGCTCGATCTTTTGTCTCCAAGAACGCTGAATCCAATGGGTCACTGGTCGCCTTTGAAATCCCAACTGACTTCAGGTAACGCCGTCTCTCCACACTGTTGTACAATGATGCGCCGTTGCCCGGGCTGCTGTCAAAATGTCTTTATACTATAGATATCAAAAACGGAAATCTAATAGAGGAATATATTTTCTCTATCTATCAGGGTATTGCTAGTTACGGTGTGATTCGAGGTCAGTCCTATATTCCCCGGCACCTATATATATATTCCCAAGTTATATAAGTTTTGTTTAGAATCATAGAATAGTAAATGACATTAATGTAAAGTATACAAATAACAAAAGTCGGTTGAATATGTGAGGCAAAACGAACACAGTTTAGCACTACCTTTGGAGTTTATTCACAGAGAAGCAAAACAAAGAATAAAGTCATGAAGACTATAGCAAACCCTGTTAAATATGTAGACCTTTGAAGGTAAAAATACATTTCTTAAAAAAAATCGAACGTCTTACTGTTCAGTGAGAATCAGGTAAAATAATAATATTCCCTTCTTCTACAAATATTATATGCTCAGCTGAAGATGTTAAAACGGCTTGCCATGTCAGTATCAGACAAACCTCTTGGGAATATAGCTTAAGGTACCGTTGAACTGTGCACGCGGCCTTGAGATTGAAGACTCACTTTGTTGTAGGACCGGTAACTACGTTGAACACCTGCTTACATCAGGGTTTAATGCCACCTCCGGAGTGCCGAACCCAGGAAGCCCAGGGATTGCCCTGCCGTTCTACCCAAACACCGCACGGTAAGTTAAATCGCTACCCTGGTAATTACTATAGACTATTGATATACTATTACAATATAAGTCGTCTTAATTATCCGCGATACGATGATCATGTTTGTAGATATGGGCTTATCGGTGTTAAATTTGCAAACGTTTATTAACAAAATTTCAAAGAAAACTTCTTAACTGAATTTGAAATCTGTCGAAAATCTATCAAATTTCGAGCAATATTTCAGAGTTAATATTGCAGGCATACAAAAAGGATATGAAGAGATACCGCGCAGTTTTATTTCTGTTGTTGTTGCACGCGGAAATATGGTTCTTCTGTGTGTTCTTTGGAGCCTGTCCTTTCCACGAATGCAAAGAGGGTCAGATTTGGCTCACGGAGAATATAGAGAAAGGCGAGGGGCTAGTTCAGTGTTGAATTTGAATGGATGTTTCATCTTCTACCAGAACAAACGAGAAGCCCTGGATTATCCTGTCGGGGGATGACGACGGAAACGCCTACTTGTTACGACCGGAAGAGGAAGACTGGAAGTACACACGGATGACTATGTATGAAGCTGGCGTTGGTAATATCATCGGGGGCCAGTCAACCTTCGACGCTGACGGTGATGGCTACACTGAACTCTTTGTACCTTCGTACTACGAGGACAAGACTTTGGTGTACACATTCCGGCCGAATTAAAGAGATTATGATACTGTACTAATGTACTTATTTAAATCATTTGCTGATTAACTACGCTCCTCACGCAGCGGTTTTACACATCAGTCGTCCCAGTTCTCCTTTTGTTTTAACCGCTGCTTTTCATGACAATTTCTCTGTGTCTGAACACCAAGCTGGGTATAAAGCAAATAATTGAAATCAGACCAATGAGAGCGTGGTATCCCATGGTGCTTCGAGCTCCGAATTTTAAATGTACGACACCCACTCTCAGTGGCCTGATTATACCGAAACACTCGCTCTGGTTGGTCCTATTCCCAGAGCCGGTGAAATCAGACAAACAAGAGCATGTGTCGCATGTTTAAAATTTAGTGGTATGAATATTTGTAGCTGGGTTCATACAACCTCCCTTTGTAACTCACAAGAATGAAACACCCCCCCCCCCCCTCTCTCTCTCTCTCTCTCTCTCTCTCTCTCTCTCATATTTGTAGATTACAATGTTTACCTGAAGGATGCTTGATGTTTATTCCTCTGTAAAACAAGGTGAGTATAGACCTTATAGTACCTTTAAACGTGACACGTCAGTAAGCCCTATGCGCCTATGTGAACTTTGTTGGTTTTGATTATGGGGTGGGGATAAAATTATCAAGATAGCACTTATTTAACATCATATAAATATATTTTGTATAAAGAGCTACAAAGGGGGCTTTATGGGCCTCAGTTTGGTATAGCAAATGTATATACATCACTCTTATTTAAAAAACACGATTTGAATTTACATGGGAAAAAAATGGAAAATATTCAGTTCAACATTGGCATTTTTAGGCAGCTCCGTAAAGAAACGCCCGTATAATTCAGCTTTGCATCAGTTGGTTTCGTTAATGGTAGGACCTCAGCAACAAATTAATGTGTGATGTCAAATGCATATATTTGGGTGCATGTGTTTGGTTCCATAGGTGGGCCCTCCTACTACACTAAGAGTTGATCATCATCTGCTCAGGACAACAGTTATCAGCTGTTAATGCTTACCATATTACAGAGTGTGAATCTGGTTTCAAATAATATTTTCTATTCCCAGATCTGCAACGCCCCATTCCATGAATCAAGCTCCAGACACAAGAATTAATCTGAATAGATTTTTGCCACCCTAATGTGTAGTTGGTATAAAAAAAAACCGGTCCCATCAGCGTCCGAAATTTGGAGGTTCTACTGTATATTTGTGTGTGTGTGTGGGTGTGTTTGTGTGTGCACTGATTTGGGATTAATGAAACAAGCATGGAAAAAGAATAAGAGTGCCTTTTTTGTCATAACTTAAGCAAATGTTGGGTAATATGCTCTATTGTGACAAGAAACTACGCCCTAAGGTGAACAAAATAAAGGTGTTTTACTGTGCCATGGAATAAATTGTCAGGGTTGGTATTCACAAGAACTGATACATATGACGACAGACTGACATGACACTGCTGACTGTGTATGTAATCTTACTATATATTAATTGAGGGTAGTACCACTGGACCTTTGTCACACAATTCCACCATGGGCATATCGTGGAAATGCCCATTTTCAGTCTAGACATCTCAGGAATGATGCTTAGTGTGTCCATGTTTCTAATATTATTCCATAAATTCAGAGAAATTTTATTTTTCTATTTTTGCAAAGTAGCTATTGTAGCGCCATCTATCAGGCACTGCATGAACTAGGCAAGACAGGTAATATGCTGGTAAATAAGATTTAGAACTCTCTGACTCTCCAGCTGATGATGTTTCTTCATCCTCTCCTTCACTTGTGAACAGTCTCGTGGCCAGCAGCTGGAACCGAAAGCAAAAATAGCGAACATTTAAATACTTTCTTACTCTCTGTGTCATGCTACACCTGCAAGGCCATTAATCGGATAAATTTATGTGCCACTAAAAAATCTGTAGTTGTAATGTCTTGCAGGTTTAAAACATTGTCTGATTTACAATTCTTGGCCCAGTGCCAGTGCCTGGTGGTCAAACCAAGCAAACCCGGCTAAAAAAGCATTAAAAAAAATTCACTCCTTTGGCAGTGGTTAGAGAGACTGGGATGTGAATAAATTGAAAAATATAACCACTGCATAAGGAGTGAAACTAATGTAATCATGACAATTGATGATAATCTTATATTATTAACATATTATACACAAATCAACAGAGGTATCATGTAAAGAAACAGCGGTAATATTTGGGATTAATTTTGTCACCTCTTTTGTCTCTTCTGTGTCTGAGTGATTGACAATTTCAGCTAAAGATGTCTGCAGATATGCCAACGCTGTTACTAGATCACTTGCAGCTATCTCTTGGAAGCGATGTTTCCTTATTAGATATCTGCACCTTTGCAATGAATGTTGTATTTGCGGACAAAGCTGAAACAGAAATACCACCCATGTCAAAATGTTTAATAAAAAAAAACCTTAATAATAAAAGCAAATACGCATGGCTATCTATATGAATATTTAACTAAAGCGATTCAGTGAAGGTTTTATATGAAAGTTTAACAATTATACAAAAATGCTCAACCACCAATATGGTATGTTTAATGTCTTTTCCTTGTAGAGATTTGAGATGAAGCATTCTCAGGGCTGCAAAAGATAAATGGCCGAGAAATAAAGTTCTGGAAAGTGTTCTGGAAAATAAGAGCAGACTATATTGAATAAAGAGTGAAAAAGAGTAAAATTAGCATCAATTCTCCATTTCTTATCACAGGATTAATAAAGAAATGCTTCGCATACCACAGTTGTGTATATATAATGTCTAACGTCAGAAGAGTCTAGTAAAAATGGGTTGAACCCGGAACAAAATGCAACAGAAATGAAACCCACTGTGTGTTACTCAGAAATTCTGGAGAATAACATATCAAAAGTCCCATTGGAAAAAGTCATTTAATTTAATTCTTTTAATTGCCTTATTAACGATTAAGTATACTTTACTTATCTGCATATTGTCATACTACTTTTTGGTATTTACCACTATCACTCATTTAAGAGATCTCTTCATTGCCTGTCGTTTGAATCTGGTTCTGATGTAAATTTTACCAGTGAGAACGATAATAAGTATATTGACCAGGGCAGGGCTTGACAACAACAGTTGCCTTCTAGTCCCAGGGTTTCGGAATTTCGTGAGAATTCATCTTTCATTGTTTGGGAAATGCCCACTGGGCCTGTGATATAGCAAACCTTTATTTTGACACAGTCAAAGGGAATATCACATACCGGATAAATCATATAGGGATCTTAGGGTTTTATCATAGGGTTTTCAACATCAGGGAATAGTTGGCATTTGAATGGTGCTAAACCCCATTTTAATCAATTGCATAAATGTGTGGAGCCTTGCTAATTATCCCCATAGAAACGTTGTGTATTGTACTAACTATAATAAGCTGGTCAAAGCAATAAGAAGTTTCAATGAGAGTAGACTCTTGCAACATCTTCCTTGCTTATCCTATAATTCCTTTACCTTTAGAAACTGTGTTTTTTTATGTACTGTATGTGCTTGGTCCACTTCATTTGTGAATCTATTATTACTCGTTTAAACTTTGTACATTCTACTCTTGAGATGTTGTCACCATTAATCACAACACTCATACTAGCATTAATTCTTCGTTTGTTAATTCCTTTCAGTTTTATAGTTTACAATGGCATAGACATTACTGGCACCAGCTCATGAGTACGACTTTCTATCTAGTATGATTTTAAATGTTTTAGTCTAAAATTCCAGGAATTCAATTCAATGAAAGCTTTTATTTTAATTCTTAAAATTAAACAGTTAGTGGCAGAGACCATTGTTACGGGGTACATTCGGGGTGCACATAAAAGCGGACCGAACTTGCTTTGCTAGCTATAAGCGGTTGGTACGCCGGACTTGTGCGCCAGAGACATGGGTTCGATTCCCGGATCGGCCCAGTGTTTTCCCCTGAGCAATTTGGCTTCGTAACAAAATGGGGGCCGTCCGGGATGACGGTAAACTTTGTGGCCCAGGGAATAAGCTCACCAAAGTTTGACTCCTGGGATAATTAGTCTTGTTCTGATAGCAGAACGGTCTTAAGAGGGGTTGTATTACGGGGTGCACATAAAAGCGGACCGAACTGTCTCGCTAGAGAAGCTTGCTTTGCCAGCGAAGCGGTTGGTACGCCGGATTTGTGCGCCACCGACATATGAGTTCGAATCCCGGATCGGCCTAGTGTTTTCCCCTGAGCAATTTGTCTTCGTACCACCATAAATTCTCCACTCCCGCTTTATTAATTTTACTTTGTTGTTATCGAACCTGTGGGCTTATGCGATGGCGCAGCGTCGTCCGTCTGCCGTTGCCGTACGTTAACCAATACTATTTAAAAGATTAGCTAGCCTCACCAAATTTTATGCAAAATATCTGTCAGCTAAAAAAACTCTTCCGGACTTTGCTTATTTTTTGCTATCTGCATTAACTAAATAAACTTCTTCTCCGAAAACGTCTAGCCAAATTGTTCAGTATTTCACAGAAATAATCTTTGAAACAATCTCTCTCAAGTTTGTCTGAATGATTCCAGTATGGTGAATTTTGTTAATTTGTGCAAATGTTGGTCTCATGATTTATATTTGAAAGTGCGGTTTTCTTGCGGTGCCTACTATATCGACCTGTTTTTGAAAGACTTATTTAGAATAATCATAGAAAATTATTCTAGGGTAGGGTTCATTCAGTTTTATATAATAGGAAAATCCTAAATAACATTGTTACAATTGTGATGTCAAAATGGTTACCATAATGACAGACAGATCCCTATGACTTAATTCATAATCATGAATTAAGTCAGATTTTTATGCAACTTACCCATGGTGTTTTAAAAATAATGTAGATAATAAGAATAAACCATATATGGAGTCTACCATTAAGGCATGTTATTTCGTGAGGATGAGGTATTTAAGCAGACTTTCAATATAACTAAAATTTTCTTATGGGTTGACCAGATTATTAAAGGTAGTACAGTACACAGAACTTTTCTAAGGGGGAATCGGCAAGGTTCCACGCATTAAACTGCAATTTATTGATATGGGGTTGGACACCATTTAAATGACAAATATTCCTTTGCGTGGACAGTCATATATCCCTCAAAATACACACCATGATATAAAACATACTCTGATAATTCCTATTCCTATATGATTTATCCCGTATGTGATATTCCCTCCACCATGCATGTCAAGGGCATGGTCTCGTAGGGCCAGCAGGCATCTTTCAGACAATACATAATATTTTTGAGCGCTGCGATAGTCAGTATCCTTAAAATCGCTTTTACTGGTATAATTTACATCTTAGTCAGATTAAAAAAAAACAGACAATGAAGAGATCTCGCAAATGAAAGGTCACTCACAAGGCTTAAATACAAACTGACCATGTGCTGATATGTAAAATATAACTGAATCATTAATTAGCCAATAAAAATCATAAAACTTAAAATGGTTTTCCCTTAATGGGACTTTTTGGGACTGTTGATTTGTTATTCTGCAGAATTTTCTGGCCATCATTCTACAAAAAAAATCATTTATGCTGCAAGTTGTTCCGGTTTTGGCTCGGAAATCGTGTAAAGTAACTTTACTAAAACACACATGGGGCACAATCCCCTGCATAAAGATAAGGTCATTTTTCACATGTTGTGACACATGCTGGACATTTGCACATAAAATTGTGAAATATCCCATTCGTGTACCATCTGGACTGTTAAAGCAGAAGATAAATAGTATATATCTGAATTGTTTAAAAAAAACAGGAAAAAAAGTGCTGCTAAAAAAAGAGCGAAAAAGAGAATTCAGCGTCATTTTCAGGAACTCCTAAAAAAAGAGTGACTCTTTTTAAAAAGAATGATTTGGCAAGCCTGTTTAATTCTGATCTGATGGAAATAAGATTTGGCTGCGTAGAATTGTATATTTTAAAAATGAACATCTTGGAAGCATACCTATAAAGACCAGAAATCATCTCATTTTGGGCAAACTGTCTTTAACTCGATTTCCACCAATCAAGTAATGACCCTAAAATAAAAAAAATAATGAAAAAATAATCTAATACGCCCCTGTATGTGATAAATACATTAGGCCTTTCCCTCAACACTTGCGACAACTGATATATATATTGACATCAAATTTTTTGGACAAAAAGATTAAATTTTGTTATATTTCAGATGATCTATAGTAAAAAAAATATGTCTGTACCAGTGTTGTCATTCTGCAGTTTCTGGTTTGTATATAATTTCATTTGACAAGATTTCTGCTGCTGGCATAAAATCAAACCCGTACCCCGCAGATGAACGTTATGGGCAGTGTGCCACTGGCACTTGTATCGTGAAGGTTCTGAAGTCCATGGTCACCTTTGTGCTCCGTCCTAACAATAAGAAATTTGAAACGAGTTTAAAAACATACGTTCGGTCCGAATTTAGAATGATCCTTAATATTGAACCGCAACATGCAAAAGTGTCTGTCCTTTGTTAAATGTGATATTTAAAGAGCCATATACAATCACGTCCGGTACTACCAAAAGGTTTCCGCATATGTGGATTGAATTATACCTTGACACATCATGATGTCTGAAATTGACTAAGTGGCGTCTTTTGAGAGTAAGCATATCTGCCAGGAAGCCATCTGTATGTCATCAACGGCTTAATAGGGGCCACATCCAGGCGCTAGACCAAGTGAGGTTCCCCCTGCCCTGAACGTCATATCGACCCACTGAACGTACGACCAGATTTACAGGCCTGCCAGAGTGTCTTTACATCTAGCTCTTGGAAACGCATTATAAGGCTACACAAGGATGCAAATATGTTCGTCATTTATGACAACGCCTTATGGCTTACAGATACACTGTCAATTAACCTAAACCGGACCAATCGTTATCTTTTAATAACACAAAACGTAAGCGAGAAAAGTTCCGTTTTACCTGAGCATATTGGTAAACCCCTCGGCATGTTTGTTGAATTTATGACCGCATGAACACAATCTTGGCTCGCAGGGTGACATGATGCAGGCAGCTTGCAGGCGATACAGGAAATGACTCGTTACCAAAGAGACGGGGTTTTAGTTTGAGTTGTAAGTTTACATGTATTCTATTGTGTTAAATAATCAGCTGTAGCACAATGTTAGGATTATGAGGATTTACCACAATAGGAATGCAACATGATGGAAACCACTGCAATGCATCTCTCGATATGTTTCTGTAAAATCAAAGACACTTCCAGCATCCCATCTATGATACAAGTGTCAACTAAACAGAAGGAATTCGTTGAGACAATACCAATCAGGTCAGCTTTTTTTTGCTAATCTTGGATGTAACACAGAAAATAAAACGAATTCTCTGATATAGTTTAATGTCCTCCCTCTCACAGGATTTCCAGAGACGGATAAAAGATCTGGAAAAGGGGATTCCAATAGCCGCCAAAAATGAAGATGAAACATTTTTTTTTAAATTGAGGGGAAGAAAATGGTCTCTGTACTCAGGTCAGCTAGGGTATTTAAGGCTAGCTACATGGTTTTATCCTGTTAAATATTTATTAAGGCCCGCTTGATTAAGCGGTGCCCTATTGTAATCACCCTGTCCGTCCGCGTGTCCGTCCACAAATTCGTTTCTGGATTATAACGCCAGTTTGGATTGACATATGTATTTCAAACTAAACATATATATGGCTCACCACTAAAGCAAAAACTCTATTAATTTTAGGGTCATGAGGCCAAAGTTCATGGTCACAGGACCTATATTTTTAAAAACAGTTTTGGTGCATTTTAAGCCAAACTTTTCATTCTAGACCTTCAATCTTGTATATACAGGACACCTGCTATGAGGGGAAGATATCTGTCGATCTTTGGGTCACAAGTTCAAAGGTCAAGATCACAGGAGCCATCTGTTCAAAGATTCGTTTACGGATGATACCTCCATTTGGGATTGACATAGGGATTTTAAATTTGTCTTATGTATGACCCATCACAAAAGCAAGAATTCTCTAGATTTAATTTGGTCATGAGGTCAAAGGTCATGGTCACAGGAAGGGTCTGTCCACAAATTAGTTTCCAGATGATAACTCCAGTTTGAATTGACATACAAAGTTTAAACTTGACTTATAATATTTATAGCCCACCAAAATGTAAGAACTTTTTAGATTTTGGGGTCATAAGATTTAAGGTCAAGGTCACTGGACCCACATACTAAAAAAAAATTGTTGATGATTTTAAGCCTTACTTGTCATCCCTGATCTTCCATTTTGCACGTCAAAGGTTAAGGTCAAATCTGTCCTCAAATTTTTATCTGGATGATAACTCCTGTTTGAATTGATATATGGAATTCAAACCTGATTTATTACCGACCCGCTATTTATTAAGAACTCTATATATTTCGGGGTCAAGAGGTAAAAAGTCAAGGTCACCACACTCAAATCTCTAAAAAAAATTGTGGAGTTTTTGGAAATGTTTCATCCAAATTCTTTCACTTTGAACTACCTAGCAATATTGGAAGAACCATATTGATTTCAACATCACAAGTCAAAGGTTAAAGTCACAGGACCATCCTACTGATTAATGTGCTTTAGCAGGCTTACAGTTTAATACAACAGAAGTAATTATGCCTCTATTGCTTGGAATGCACCACTCCTACACCTTCATATACGACCATCACTTATTCATGTTTAAATATTGTTTTGGGTCAGTTTCCTTCGTCTCTTCATGTAATCAGGTCTTTTAATATATAAATAGATTTCAAGCATCACTCGGCCCGCACTAGAAGTCTGTTGGCCTTTTGCGGGGCCCTTATAGACCTGTCCGTATTCTAGTTGGATGGTAGACAGGCATGTAGGTATTTCTAAAACGAGCGAAGATAATGTGACTTGGTCCAAAAGGGAGAGCGTTTCCGAGAGAGGTAACCACCCACACCTGAGCTAGCCAATAAAGAATAATTCTTTGAACTAGAGTATCTGCAGGTAATTCTGCCCTTAAAACTAACATGATATCATTTCAGAGAACCTTATCCCACATGTTGGAAGGTCATCCACAGAGTCAGATTTGGGAGCACGATGCTTGGCAGGGGGGATATTTTCATTTATATGAGAACTCATCGATAAATGTTCAATAAAGATGACACCCAAATTACGAACAGAAGTACCGGGTACCATTTCGCTGTAACCAATCTGGACATACAGCAAATGCACTTTTGTCGTTGAATTTTTTTACTAAATTAGTAATTGAGCAATACCTTAGTTTTATCCTAGTTTTAATGTTTTGACACAGCCCTCATCATGAGTCCCCTTCCCTTACACAAAAAAATACACACGCGCGCATGCGCCAACCTAAGCTCTTTACCACGCGCGCATGCGCCAACCTAAGTTCTTTACCCATCCGTGTACGCTACGGGTTAATCTTCAATCTTCGTCTTAATCTGGCCACAACACGACTAATGGCATACATATCCAGTGCGAGTGTAGGATTTTAGCATGGGGGCGGGGGGGGGGGGGGGGGTGGGCTCAAGACCGCTAAAAAAAGGGGACACTGGACAATCTATATACGTGCTCCCCCCCCCCCCTCCCCCCAACTGCATCAGTTAATTGGGACCCTGCTACTATGTATCAATTTTGCCTATGAACCAGGTAAACAAACTAACACTCTCTGAGATTGTGTGAAGAATTCTGTATTTTTTGGGACATCCTATTCTTCTCAATCAATATATATATATATATATATATATATATATATATATATTGTTGCATGGACGTCACCCGGACATCGGAAGATGGCGCCACGAAGTGGTGTGGCCGCCCCCCTTTCCACGCTTATGGATCCACCCCGCTATCAGTGACTACTGACGCGCTTTTAGAAACATAAAAACTATTCTTGGACCATTCAGTACTGGTTTTGCAGTTCTGCCGGCGCTATCGTTTCTCTCAAGCAAAACCACAAACTTCTGCGGTTTCCACCCATTGTTGAAAACCTATAAAACGAACTCGCCTGCAGTTCGAGGCGGGACTATTGACTTTGAAACGCCACATTGCTGTTATCCCCGGGGACCGTGACCGTGGGCTCTTGGTCCCCAGGCCCACGGAATGCCATGAACCACGCCATGAACTTTATTATTTAGGAAGAGGAGAGACTTTGAGAGACTTTATGTTTGTTTGGTGCCACATGGATTAATACAGGACTTCAGTTTTGTGTGTGCCCGAATTATGTGTTGATGATGGACTTCAGTTTCTCGTTTACCGGATTCAGTTAAGTATTTCGTTACAGTTCGTTATTTAGAGACTCAGTTTTCGTCAGAGACTTGGTTATAAATTACGTTATGTATTGACTATTATATTATTTGTGTATGAATGTAAATATTGTAATATAGTAATATAGTACTGTTTTTGCACCCATATTTTGGTTACGTTTTCATTTGAAGAGAACGTGTCTGAGCATATGTGTTACGGTTCGGCCTGAGTTGTATGGGTGTGAAAAGGGACCGTAACATAATGGCGACCGCGACGAGACCCTGTATTTCGTAATAACGGCTACATTTGGATGTAAAATTTCACAGTGGTCTCTATAACTTCTAGTTATTGAACTAGTATTTAACTACAATTGAACTCGGATATTTCTCAGACACGTTATCTTGATACTTTGCAAATATGGGTACGGAATTTAAACCAAATGAAATTATACCACAATAAAGAGAAAATAGGAGCTTATTGTATACGTTAAAGAAAAATGAACTTGAAATTGTTGCTCTACATTTAAATATTGACATCATGGAGGTATACACTGTAGAGGGTTTAAGAAACGTACTTAAGAAATCATTATATGGTGATATAGATAGTAAAGAGGAATCTGATTTGGAGGAAAAACCTATTAAGGAACCTCTTGGGGCAACAGCTATTGACCCGATAGAACTAGAATTGAGAAAGTATGAACTTAAATTGAAATATGAAGCTCAAGTTGAAACAGAAATCCGTAGATGTGAAATCGAAAGAGAAACGCAAATTAAGTTGAAAGAGTTAGAGTTACAAAATCCTCAAAATCGTAAAGCACATGAGCCGTCTGAATTCCTATTCAGAAATTCGACAAAAGTACCTCCCTTCAATGAAAACTAAGTGGAGCGTTATATCAGTTATTTTGAACGGGTGGCCACTTTAATGGCTTGGCCTAAAGGCCAGTGGACCCTGTTGTTACAAAGCGTTCTGGTTGGTCGCGCACAGGACGTTTACACTGCGCTCACAGACGAACAATGCAGGGATTACGACACTGTAAAAGAGGTCATTCTGAGAGCCTATGAATTAGTCCCCGAAGCGTACCGCTTAAAATTTAGGAATGCCACCAAAAGAGAAAATCAATCTCATGTTGAATATGCTAGAGACAAAGAAAGTGCATTTAATAGATGGTGTCAGTCTATGAAAATTGATCAGGATTTTGAAAAACTCAAACTAATTTTGATAGAAGAGTTCAAAAGGCATATCCGTAGTGACATTAAAATATTTTTGGATGAACATAAAGTAAGGAATGTAAACGAGGCTGGTGTCCTGGCAGATGAATTTGCCTTGACGCACCGCCCCAGTTATACCAGTCACAGGAGGAGGTATGGTGAGAAAAGAGAAGGTAGCAAAAGCCCAAAACTGGGTCGGAGAAAGGGTAGTCCCTACTATCGGGGTCACTCCGGCTCAGGTAAACCACAGTCCGATCATGGTAAACCCCAGTGTAAAAGTCAATCTGACTCTCCTGCTCAACATAAAGAGGGACAACCTAGGACTGGACCCAAATATTGTACATTCTGTGAGCTCAAGGGGCATACAGAATCTGAGTGTTACAGAAAAAGATACGGTCAAAGTAAGCCTAAACCTAATGCATTGACTGTTACGCAGAGCATGAAACCGGTAACAATGCCCAGTAAACTAGAGACTAAAGGTGAAACACAAAGCCCTGTCCACGAGAGCTTTCAGCCCTTTGTGTCAGATGGCTTTGTTCAGTTAGAGGGTAACCATGCAAGAAAGGCCCGTGTTAAAATCTTAAGGGATACCGGGGCAACCCAAAGCCTCGTTTTGAAATCTGTTCTTCCCTTCTCTCAAGAGTTACGCGGGGTGTTCAGTTCTAGTCCAGGGCGTTAATTCGGAATTTTTAGAAGTTCCATTACACAGAGTGAAACTAGAATCTGATTTAGTCTCTGAATTTGTAACTGTAGGAGTTTGTTCAAAGTTGCCAGTAGAGGGCGTTTCGCTCCTCCTAGGCAACGATTTAGCTGGTGACAGAGTGAAAATTGATCCCAGAATGACAAAATTGCCGAGCACTGATAGGGACACAGACCTGCTCCAGCAGGAGTTTCCGGGCGTATTTCCAGGCTGTGTAGTGACTCGAGCGATGAGTAAAAAGGCAAGTCTGAAACCAGAGAGTTCTGTACTTGACCTCTCGCAAACCTTTATGGCGCATTCAAACGATGACGTCAGTGGCTTAAAGCCCGTTACGCGAGTAAATATTAAATCGCCCGCATGTGACCCAAGTGGCACACCCAGTCCAAAGGACTCTACTACAAATGTAGTACAGGGCAAACAGACCCTGAATAGAAATCTCCAAAGGAGTACAAACGGCGTGAAATCGCCTGATCAAAATGGGCATGAACAGTTAAAGAAGGATAGGAGTGTAAAGAATGTAGAAGTTAGCATGAAAACTGATGATTTGATAGAAATGCAAAAGAAAGGTCCTGATATTGCCTCCCTTAGAGAAAATGCCTTGACTAAAGAGGAAGCAGATAAAGTTCCAACTTGTTTCACCTTACAGAATGATGTACTAGTCAGAAAATATAGACCTCCCACCGTACCAGCGGACGAAACGTGGAATACTCTTTATCAAATTGTAGTTCCCCCCGAGTATCGCCCAGAAATCTTAAAACTTTCACATGATCATCCTATGGCAGGACATTTGGGTGTCAGGAAAACCAAACACAAAATTCTCCAACACTTCTATTGGCCCAAGTTAAAACGTGACGTGGCGAAATACTGTAAAACTTGTCATGTGTGTCAAATGATTGGAAAACCAACCCACCAAATTAGTCCTGCGCCACTCTCGCCCATACCAACAACACATGATGCGTTTGAATCAGTAATACTTGACTGTGTAGGACCGCTAAGAAAAACTAAACATGGCAATGAATATGTTCTAACTATCATGTGTACTGCAACTGTAACATATTTAGGGCACGAAGTAGGTCAAGGTTGTGTAAAACCAATTGCCAGTAAAGTATCTGCTATCGTAGAATTTCCAGTTCCTACTAATCGCAAGGAACTAATGCGATTCTTAGGAATGACTGGGTATTACAGGAAATTTTGTCAAAACTTTGCAGAAGTTGTAAATCCGTTAACGGACCTATTGAAAAAGGACAGAAAATTCCATTGGAATAAAAACTGTCAAAATGCTTTTGAAAGAGCCAAAGCTATATTACAAAGTGCACCTGTGTTACAGGCTCCAAATTTTGATAAACCGTTTTCTCTCATGACGGATGCCAGCGATTGCGGTGTAGGCGCTGTGCTCATCCAAGACGATGACTTTAACATAAGTCATCCGGTTTGCTACTATTCAAAGAAATTTTTACCTCATCAAAAGAATTATTCTACTATTGAAAAGGAAACCCTGTCACTATTGATGGCGTTACAGCACTTTGAAGTATATTTGGGCTCTACGCCGTATGATATAACTGTTTATACAGATCATAATCCCATAACATTTCTTCATAAGATGAAGAATAATAATCAGAGATTAATGAGATGGAGTCTAGCCCTGTCAGAGTTTAACCTAGTTATCAAACACATCAAGGGCTCCGATAACATAATCGCTGATACGTTATCAAGACGTCATTAATTTTGATCTGATGATTGCCTCTTGTTATAGCCTCGGACATGTTTTGTCCTTTGGCAGAGTTGTATTACATATATTACATGTATTAAGATATTGCTGATTATACTATTTGTGATGATGATAATTAATTAGCTGTAAGAAGCATAAACTAATGCTTAAGATGTCAAACTACTCATACTCGTCATACAGTGCTAATGCTTTGCTCTCCTTACCTTCTTTCTTTTAAGGGTGGGGGTGTTGCATGGACGTCACCCGGACATCGGAAGATGGCGCCACGAAGTGGTGTGGCCGCCCCCCTTTCCACGCTTATGGATCCACCCCGCTATCAGTGACTACTGACGCGCTTTTAGAAACATAAAAACTATTCTTGGACCATTCAGTACTGGTTTTGCAGTTCTGCCGGCGCTATCGTTTCTCTCAAGCAAAACCACAAACTTCTGCGGTTTCCACCCATTGTTGAAAACCTATAAAACGAACTCGCCTGCAGTTCGAGGCGGGACTATTGACTTTGAAACGCCACATTGCTGTTATCCCCGGGGACCGTGACCGTGGGCTCTTGGTCCCCAGGCCCACGGAATGCCATGAACCACGCCATGAACTTTATTATTTAGGAAGAGGAGAGACTTTGAGAGACTTTATGTTTGTTTGGTGCCACATGGATTAATACAGGACTTCAGTTTTGTGTGTGCCCGAATTATGTGTTGATGATGGACTTCAGTTTCTCGTTTACCGGATTCAGTTAAGTATTTCGTTACAGTTCGTTATTTAGAGACTCAGTTTTCGTCAGAGACTTGGTTATAAATTACGTTATGTATTGACTATTATATTATTTGTGTATGAATGTAAATATTGTAATATAGTAATATAGTACTGTTTTTGCACCCATATTTTGGTTACGTTTTCATTTGAAGAGAACGTGTCTGAGCATATGTGTTACGGTTCGGCCTGAGTTGTATGGGTGTGAAAAGGGACCGTAACAATATATATATATATTTATATATATATAATATATATATATATATATATATATATATATATATATATATATATATATATATATATATACATATATATATATATACAGGCTCAAAAAATAGGTAAGCTAATTTTGACAAATGTTTTGCTCAGGCTGATCTTATGCTGTTCTGCATTGTATTTTGCATGAGAAGTGGCCTAACAATCTCTATTCATGCCCCCCCCCCCCATATCATCAGTTAATTGCGCCTCTGCTACTATGCATCAATTTTGCCTATGAACCAAGTTAACAAACTATCACTCACTGAGATTGAGTGAAGAAGTCTTTTTTTTCTGGACATTCTGTTCTCCTCAATCAATATATATATATATATATATATATATCTATATATATATATATATATATATATATATATAAGGTATATAGATAGGTATATAGATATAAGGTGATCATAAGGACACATGCACGAAAACTACGAAAGACCCCTCAAACTGAAAAAAAACTCGGCATGTTGAGGAATGGTTGGCAAGATAAGTGCACTGTACTTTTCACCTCTTAATTATTTACTGTGCATGTGTACACAGTTGCGTCAATATGGGGATGGGGGTATATTTACCCCCCCCCCCCCCGGACACACACAAACACTCTAGGGGCATCCCCCTGAGAATAGTAATAAATATATTTGAAATTAAATATATTAATAATTAGGATTATAGACTTAATTTGGTATACTATAAAATGTTCTATATCTTAAACTGGTTTAGAATTACAATATATTTTTAACATACTAACTATTTAAATCCGTACAGTTAATTGTGATAATTTTTAAATATGTCACACAATACAATAAAAGGTGCATATATAAATATATATGTGTGTGTGTGTACGTATGTGTGTTTATAAAAAAGGTCCCAATTTTCAATATATACATAACCCCCCCCCCCCCCCCCCCGGGCCTGCGAGTCATCCCCCCATCCCAATTTGAAGGTAAATTGACGCCACTGTACATGCAAGTGGTAGCATATATTGTACTGATAAACGAATGTGAGGTTAGGCACGTGTGCTTTTTTCCATTGGTAACTTTGTACCTGGTACGTAACTAGGACAACTAGGCCTGTGGAACCCATCAGCTGTTTATCTCCCAAAGGACATGCGCCAAATATAATATACAGCTAAGTTCTCTGAACAGAAGAAAGATTTCCTTAACCGCACGTTTCTTCATCGGACTCATTATGCTACAGGTTTGTTCTTTTTTAGCATTGTGTTCTCTCGCCGGGGCGCAGTGGTCATTGTTAGGAGAGCTAACAGTTGAGCAACCTGGTTTTACCAATGTTTATGAACATGACAACCCGACGAATCCTAACAGGCGTTACAGCCTCCTCCTGGCGGCATTCGACCCCGTGCCGTTTACAATAGACCACTTGTACATGTACAGATTCATCGGAGAAAACCTGGGAACACTGAATACAACAACGCCTACTGTTCTGTCAAACCAGCTGACGTGGCCAAGAGAACCAAGTCAGATACCCGGTGAGTTTAAGTCCTCTATATTAAAATGTGCTCAGGGGCTGATACAGGAAGTTCATACAGGGATGAACCAAGCATGGAAGAATGATGAGCTAACCTTAATTAGGCTTTAAAAAGTCCTCAGCAAAAGGGGCTGTTCAAGCCATCAGATTTGATTGAAACTCTTGAAAAAGTTGCTGCGGCTGAAAAGACCCCTTAGATTTCCGCCTCTGGATATGCTGCTGTAGCTTCTGAATTACCCAAGAAGGGATATTGTATCTGGTCTGTTGGCCTGTCTGTATTTCCGGATCTAACCGAAAATCTGGATAGCACATTTCCATTTGAAAAGATTTTAGGAATGTCTCTACAAAGCTTATCTCGATTCCCCTAAGTGTGGTCAGGATCCGAAATCCACTATTTAGAATTCATAACAATCCTAAACATATTACACTACAGTTCACTCTTTAGCGAAAATGGCAGCAAAGCCGTTTTCTTTCAACTGGATTTTTTCGAGCCTTGTATATTAATTGTCTAAGAGTTCTAAAAGTATGCCATGGTCTTTATTCTCGTGAATAATGCCAGATAGCTCTCTTGATATCGACCTGAAAGAAAAATTGTCTTCATCTATCATACAGTTTAAACAAAACTAAGAACATTGACTCGCATGTTTAAAGGCATTGCCGTCAGAGGCGGCGGAGGTCTGTCGATACAGTGTACCGCTTGCCTATGTTCTCAGCCAGTAGGGTCTTTAATACAGATAAAAACAACACATCAATTTAAGCTTCAAAACACCGAATGGCCAGAGGGTCTGTCCGAGTTTGAAATTAATATAAATAGCTTACTATGCCAAAACACATACTGCCAGTCTTTAAGTTAAACGTGATGGTCAAAGAGCAACAACAAAACATTTCCCCTTATGTCGATTACCGGTTTTCTAGTAAACACGTCATATATAATTGCCTGACTAGATGTCGACATATGAGAAGCAAGCATTTCCTCCAGGTTTCTACCTTTTCCACCAAAGGTCGGGGAGCGGACACTCTCGTCTAATTCAGACACCAGAGACTAAGTGAAGGGCTCTTCCTGGCCCTGACCATGCACCCAGGACAGCCTATTTTACCAAAAGGGTGGCCAGTTAATGGTGTTGAGAGTTTTGCGTAGATAGTAGATTTTTAGAGTGGGTCTATTGTTCTAAGAGCAAGCGACAGTCTAGTGAAAACGTCGAGGCAACGTCAGGACGAGATCGAGGCTGGAGAACTGAGCAAGAATGATTTGACGAACGCTGGTCTTTCAGAGCTCCAGACGAGGTTTGTAGCTGTTTACCAAGTTAATGACTGCCGAGAAGCAGCTTGCAAAGAGATTGAGAACCAACTGTAAGTTTTGTATTAAAGTAATTATTACCATTTACATTCTCAGTTGTTCCTTCCTCTCGGATGAGCAGAGACCCCCCCCCCCCCCCCCCCCCCCATTTGTGACCTTCGGGTTATATCGCCCAGCCAGGGAATTTCGGGCCTGTGTTATGAAGAGAACTCAGCACGGCGTGTAGCGATGAAAGTTTATTCAATGTTGTACATCAGTATAAAATGATACATTCTGCCGACACGACTAAATGTGCCCCTATATATACGTAATCAGCGGATCCAATCTGCACCTGGTGGTCACTCTAAGTTTATGCCACGGGCCACTGGACCAATCAGCTATTTGCCTAATTAACTAAACAAGGCGCACCTTGCTCGTGACCTCCGCGACCTGACCTGCTAATAATGTTGACCTACATTACCTGACCCGATGCTGGTGTTACCCTCACGGTTTGTCATTACCTGTGCAAACTTTAAGCTCTTCTAAATGACAGGCCGTCTGTCGTAATAACCATTTAAAACAATTATCAAATACATGCAAACTTACTCTGAACTACTCACAATATTAATTAAACAACAACTCTATGACAATATTAATTAAACAATAACGCTATGAAAATATTAATTAAACAATAACTCTATGACACCTGTATCCCCGAGAAATCGTTAATTACCGGTTTCCCAAGCATGGTACAAATTGGGCAGTCAAATTATAGTTAAGAGGGCTGGTAGGTAGCTCTGATGTCTTACAAGCCCTGTGGTTAAGGGTATATTTGTAGCTTTGGGGACTCTCTAGACAATGAGGGACTAGCAAGAGGACATGGCCAAGTTATCATCAGCATTTCATCTTAGAGTGAACGGTCCCTGTTAAATTTAGCCTATAAAGTGCAATGGTAAAACATTGATGAAACTTCAAAGGTTCGCTCTTTTATCTAATCAACAGCTTATGTTTCCCGTGGTATTCGTAGCTCCGCACATGTATACAAAACCTTAAAACCTGAAAGCTTCCATTTGGCATACTTCTGCCTGGGTAACAATTTTGGAGAGTGTATGTGTATGAATGTATGTGACATAGGGTAAATGATACCGATTATACACAGTAAGATTGTAACCTAAGCTGAGAGATAAATGCAGATTTTTTAAAAGTGTTTCCAGACCTAATTTATACAGTCCTGTGTACGTATGAAACCCAGATCTGGTCCCACGCATGGGAAAGGAAAAAACCAAAGTATACTTATGTACCTTTCTGGGAGAAAAGGAGAGGCGTTTGCTTTTCATGACAGTGCAACGTGAATAGACGTGAACCCGTTTGAAATAAACGAGCTTAACACTTTAGGACCCACAAAAGACGGCCAGTTTTCAGGTCAATCGCCTCCACAATATATTATTTGCTGGTGTTCCGGCAGAGCAGAGGAAAATGCTCAGTGATTGAAACATCAATGATCATATCTCGGCTGATGATGCCCATGGAATATTAATGGCTTCCACGTGTAAAGAATCCGGGCTCGAACATCATGCCCACTCCAGATGGGAAGGGGGTTATGGGGTCATGGGGTGGCAAGAAACTTTGAAAATATCCATTTACCTATGTTTGTAAAAAGCTCAAAATATTTTTGAATATATTCAGCTCATTTGTCAAATTATATAGTAAAATCACCAGAAATAAGATTATCTAGAGCGGTTTTGGCCGATATCAAAGCTCTCGTTCTCTCCCCAATTATATTTTCATGAAAAACTTAAAAAAATTCTTTTGATATCGGTGTATATGAATGAGCTCTATGACTGTGTTTAGTTTGCCTTCCAACTTTATAGGGGACGTTTTTGGGTACGAGGCTGTTTGCCAGCCAGACGGGTTCATCGTCCCCGGAAAGAACGACGGAGCTGTTAACGTGATAGATATCCGGGACCTCTCCTCCCCAGTCCGCCATGACATCTCAACAGACCCGGACGGCGACGGCAAGGACTGGTTCTACCACAGGGCCCTTTGGAAAGACATGAACGGAGACGCTCTGAAGGATGCCTTTATCTGTCGTGCCCGCCGGGATATGGAAACAGGTTATCGGTTTTTTATTTTATTCTATTTTTTACTTGGATAAGGTTGCATGCAGATAATAAATTTCATGCGGCAAACGCAATTTAGGTCATACGCTCCTCGTGCAGTGGTTATACACTACAGACACTCAGCTATTTTTTATTTAAATCTTTTTTATTTCAATCAGAAACGGAGATGGTTTGGTTCCGTCATCCTGACGGTCCCGACAAGTTTGCAAGCCCCTGGTCCGTGACGTTGATGAATCAAGGTCTCTGTGACACGTTCAGTGTACCAGCCACGCTGACCGCCGCTGGTCGCTCATACAACGTCATCTTTACTGTGGGTTACTTCAGTCAAAAGTTGGTCGTACATTGGACCATGGATCCAAATGACCGGTGGGATGACCTCAGCATGGTAAAATTGCATCGCTTTGTTAATGTTATTTAAAAATTAGATATGTGTTTAAAATATTACGTTAATGTTGGCAAAAGAAAAATTAAAAAGAAAAATAAATAGACTGATTTTTCAGGCAGACCATCGACCATACTTAATTAGACTTTGTCCATTTAGATATTTTTTAAAGCGTGTGAGGGTGGCGGACAGGGAAATATATAGGAACAATATCATTATACGACGCATATGCAGGATAGCAAATCCAGGGGTTGGGGTCCAGGTTGGTCTGCCCGTCCATTCTCTTTTTCAGCTGCCCAGCAAATATTTTTTTTTAAAATCATGGTTTCAAACTCTTTTGCGACCAAGACCCATACCACTTTTACCAGACCTAAGGAAATTTTTTACCCACTTTTGCCGGACCTGAGGACTATTTTATCATAAGATTTGTTTATTATTCCTCCCCCGTTGAACCCCTTTCCTAAAAAAAACTTGATCTGCTCCAGGGGTTTGCCGAAAATGCCTTTTTTTTTCGAGCCTAGCGTACAGAGTTCAGTTACAAAATTTGAATACAGTACGATTTGGTAATTTACTTTTGCAACTTCATATCTTAAATACCCAAGACCCGTATCGTATTTTCCCGTACATTATACGAATTTTAGTGCAAAAGGGGGTGGGATAATTTAGCATAAAACATCAAATATATGGATCAGCAACATGGCTGCCAATGAAACAGTTGGAACTGTTTATCGCAGAAAATTGGCTTTATGCGCTTGGTAGCCGAATTGTTAGAAGGCGACAAAGAGGATCCACTGGACGGAAGAAGAGGACATTCTGGGTAGGCGTTAAACTCATGAGGAGGAATTAAGATTGCAAATTACGGTACGAAAAGTTGGACATGCTAAAAAAAAGATTCGATAGGAAGCCAATATCTTAGGAAAGAATAAAATTAAGATCATGAGATAATATCTCGAGAACTCAACTTAATATTTCGAGATCAAAGAAAGAACCCATCAAACGGAGAACAGGTTGTCCCTTTTGTTTACATATACGTGTTTAAATAACATGGACCGTGGGGCGCTAAAAAAGGGCCGCTGGTCCTTATCGAACTCTTCCACAAGGACATCTGGCTTCAATATACAGAGTTTTGTAAATGACAAATATTCCATTCCTTCATATGCTCTCACCAACAACAACTAGGAATTTTTCAACATTCCCCCCCCCCCCCCCCCATATTGCATGTTTTCTGTACATTATCATGGGCTCAAGTACCTTATGTACCAATGGCCTGTAGATAAAAAAAAACCTTTTACATTAGTCACAGTGGCGTTATACGAACTTTTTTTAGCAGGGATTACCTTCAGTTCTTTAATGTTTATGCAAGGTAAGTCGGTGTCACATAAATTCTATAAATAAGACATGCAGGTGATTAATTGCTTTAAGAACAAACCAGAGTATTTTGCAGAAAGAAAAATCAGAATGAAAGATGATCGAGATTATTCAAACCATTTATTCATTGATTTAATTCATTTATGTTTTTGATAGGTTGACAAAAGGTAATCTGAACTAGAGTTATAGACCATAACTATAGCTCAGATTATCTTTAGTCAACTTATCTATTTATAATATATAGTAATTACCCTGCTCGTTTGTCTGTCCGTCCGTCCACAAATTCGTTTCAGGAAGATAACTCCAGTTTGGATTGACAAAGGGATTTCAAACTTCAGTTTTATATGGCCAACCTCTAAAGCAAGAACATCTTTAAAAACATCATGGATCCATTTTAAGCCAAACTTTTCATCCCTAACCTTCCATCTTAACCATATAGCTCACCTGCCAAAAGGGGAAGATTCCTGTGGATTTTAGTATCACGAGGTCAAAGGTCAAGGTCACAGGAGCCGTCTGCCCTTAGATTTGTTTCCGACTGATTATTCCAGTTTGAATTGACATATGGATTTCATACTTGATTTATTAATGGCTCATCACGAATTTTATAACCTTTTTGATTTCGGGGTCATTAGGTCACAGATGAAGGTGCACAGAACCTACTCCTTTAAAAAGATCATGCAGGCATTGTAAATGTTTCATTCAAAAACTTCATTTTTGGATTACCTGACAATACGGGAAGAACCAAATTTCTGTTGACATCACAAGTTCAAAGGTCAAGGTCACAGGACCGTCCAACTGGTTTTTATGCTTACCGGGCTCACAGTTTAATATATTACATGTGAAATTATAGCCTACCTCTGTTGCTTAACTGGGATGCTCAACTCAAACACCATCATATACTACTATCACTGATTCAAACCTCAACATCCTGGTTCAGTTTTTAGAATACTGTAATGGGTCAGTTCCCTCTGTCTCTTCATGTAATCAGGTCAAGCATCGGTTAGTCCGCACTGGAAGTCTATTGCCATTTTGCGGAGCCCTTCCTGAACTGTCAAGTATTCTAGTCATGGACTATAACTATAGTCAGCCTATTTCGGCGCCCCCCCCCCAACCCTCTCCCATGTGATAAACACGTGGATATAATTAATACGGACAACTTGTAACTCTTGGGTTTGGTTCAAGGGATTATGTGAATTTGACAGACGCCAGATATATGAAAGGGCCCATATAACTTTAAAATACGTCACTTATTAAGCATTCGATGGTTCGTACAACGCAAAAGGCAGTGGCGGATCCAGGATTTAGGAAATGGGCGGGGGGTCCAATCCAGGAGGACTAATGACAGAGCCTAAAAATGATCCCCAAGTCCGGAAATGGGGGGTTCCAGACCGCAAAAAGTGGTCGGAAACCCATGAGAAAAGTTTGCGGCGGGTGAAAAAGAGGGGGGGGGGGGGGGGGGAATTAACCTCCTTGACCCCCCCCCCGGCCCGCTTTTGAACGGGGACTTAAATATTTTTCCCGTGAAATTTAATCTCGAGAATGAAGTCGACAGTTTGAGATATTAAGTCGAGATAATTTTTTTTTCTCTGTGTCCTAATATGCTTCGTATAATATCGTATCCATATTTCGTAACATGTACACTGAAATCTTTAAAATATGGGGAAAACCCCTGGAGCAGATGGTCTAACAGTTGAATTTAGATATTTCTGGGAATATATTAAACATGATTTGATTACTGCTTATCAATATTCATATAGAGAAGGAAAACTTAATATCTCACGTCGAGGTATTATTACATTGTTTAAAAAATAAAAAGATCCACTCACACTGAAGAATTGGAAACCAATATATTTAATGAAAATTGGTTACAAGCTACTCACTAAATGTATAGCACGAAGGTCACCGTTAGTCCTCAAAAGAATGATTCTTCAAGATCAAACTGGATTTTTAAATAAATCGTAATATAGGAGAAAGCCTTAATAGAATTTCTAACTTAAATAACTATTGCAGTAAAAATAAGATTAAAGCTAACTTTATAATGATAGATTTTGAAAAAGCTTATGATCTATTAGTATGGTCTTTCATTGATATAATTTTGGGACTACATTTTGGAATTGGGCTGATATTTTCTATACAGACATATCATCTTGTGTCATAAATAATGGATGGGGCTCCATCTCCTTCCCAATAAGCAGAGGAGTACGGCAAAGCTGCCCCATGTTACCTTATTTATTTAAAATTTGTGCAGAAGTTTTAGCATCTAGAATTAGAAAAAAAAAATAGAATGGTATTGTATAACACTAAATGACATACAACAGTATTATACACTCAATCCCTATAAAATGGAAAAAGAACTAAAAGATTTTCACAGTGACTCTACATATACACAAAAATTTTAAAATAATATTGATAAGTTATTAAAAAAGTCGATTCATAGCATAATGATTAGAAAAAATATATAACCGGTTTCTGTGACTCAGGGATAGAGCACAGGGCTCAAAGCCGGGAGATCGTTAGTTTGAATCATGGTCGGTCCTATATCAGGGAGAGCCCTCTGCAGGTTTAATGGAGAGGCCGTGCCCAACGGCCGTGTTTCGCTCACAAACGAGTGGGCCTTTCGGGGGTTTCCCAATGGTATGACCCTGCAATGGGAACGATTACGCACCCAGGGCCCGCAGGTGCAGTAGTCCGCGGGCCTGGTTGACGCCATGGTATATACTGAGAGGAAGCGTGTGATACTACCCTGTCACGTAGTCCGAAACCGGAAAAGGTACATCTGCATTAACAGATGGAGGCGGTTACCTTCACAGAAATAAAAAGATGAAAATATAGATCTTCAGTTCAAAGTTTTTTGAAATGGCAAAAAGATTTGGAGGAATGTAACCACAATAATTTACTCGAAGCTTTTAGAAAAATAGGTCTGAAAACTATATCAACGAAACTAAGATATTTTCAATTCAAATTATTGCATAGCATTTTAACTTTAAACCCTTTCCTTGTAAAAGCTTGAATATAAGGTCAGGATAGTTGTACTTTTTGTTTTTGTTTAAAAAAAGAAACCTTTTTACATACTTTTGCTGATTGTGCAATTGTAATAGATTTGTGAACAAAGGCGACATTATGGTTGAGTTTTTTTTTTATAATCATACGAGTTTTGATAGAGAACATATCATTTTGAATAACAGCACAGATAAATTGTTAAAAGAATTTATTTTGTAAATGAAATATTATATACATGTATATTCTACAGAATGTAAAAACAGTCTTTAACTATAAACGGTTCCGTACACTTTATTTCCATATATAACTGTGTGGAAAAAGAGTCAGCTTTATCAAAAAAAAAAAGTTAACTGTATATAAAACTCTGTGGACTAAGTTATATATTATTATCGGAGAAACAAATTCAATGTTCACTTCATGATGTTGGATGTTTTTATCTGTTTTGTAAAATATGTTATTTGATACAATGTTAACGTGAATAATTTTAAAGCCATGAATTATCTGTCATGCATGTTTTACTTTTTGTACTATTTGTACAGTACTGTTAAATTGTTTTTTCGTGAAAAAAAAGTACGATGGGCTTTATCGGGTGGTTGCAACTGTAGCAAGAAGGAGACAAACAGGCACACACCACAAGAGAGCAATTTAAAAATACATTTGAACGTTAAGACAATGCATAAAAATATGTAGACAAAAAGTTGAGTTACCTTGTTTTATGAAAGGATGCTGAATCTGTTTATTTAACAGGTGCAGAGCAGGGTGATCGCAACCGGTCACAGATTCTTTGATGTACGTGTCGCTGATCTAAACTTTGATGGCAAGCTCGATCTTCTTGTCCCAAAGAACGCTGAAACAAACGGGTCACTGGTGGCCTATCAGATCCCAAATGACTTCAGGTAACGCCATCTCTTTTCTTTGTTTTCTAATGATGCATAGATGCATGGGCTGCTGCCAAAATATTTTAATACTATAGAATCGGGGCCAGTCCGGTATATATTCTCCTATCAACTATACCTGTGTTCCCTAAAACCTATATGTGTCCTCCAGATCTAAACGTTTTAATTTTATTACAGAAATTGGTGCGAACTATACAAATAACGAAAGTAATTTATAAGCTAGTTGTTTGTAAGACATTAAGAACACTTGAGCACCATATGGAGTTTAATCACAAAGACGCAGAATAAGAATAAAGCCATGAAGACTATAGCAAAAACTGTTAAGTTTTGGACGTTTGGGTAAATACATTTCTTAAAAATACATTTCAAACTGTTCAGTGAGCATCAGATAAAACAATATTCTCTACTTTCACAAATATTATTTACCCAGCTTAAAATGTTAAAATGGCTTGCCATGTCACTATCAGACAATTAACCCTCTGGTACACATAGGTACAGGATACAGGGGATATAGATACAGGGGAGCATGGGCCAAGGTAAGCTCCCCTGAGAGCAGTACCGTAGCCTCCTGAGCCTCCCCCAACACACACGAGATCTGAGCATTCTAAAGTAAAATTTAAAAAAAAATGGCAGTACTTGCAGGAAAGTTCAAATAACTGGTGGATATCACTCAGTTACCCTTTAGCCACGTAAATAAAAGCAAGCAATTACGTTTGAAATGCCAATTGATAGCATGTATTTAAAAAAATCAATACACCCCATAATTATGCAATGCTCTGACAAAACATTAACTGCCCCCCCCCCCCCCCCCCCGGAATATGCTCAGGATACAGCCCTGGGGAATGAAGACCTTTATTTTTAGGACCGGTTACTACACTGAACACCTGCTGACATCAGGCTTTATGGCCAGCTCTGGAGTGCCGAACGCAGGAAGCCCAGGGATCGCCCTGCCGTTCTACCCAAACACCGCACAGTAAGTTTAATCGTTACCCTGGTAATTACGTTAGACTTCTAATATACTTATGTACTATACAAGTCGTCTTACTTATCCGGTGATCATGAAGAGAAATATCTTGTTATGTCATGTTTGTAGATCTGGGTTATCCAATGTGTTTTCACAAATTTCAAAGACAGCATCTAAACTGAATTTGAAATCTATCTCAAATTATATCAAATTTGAGCATTTTACAGAGTATATATTGTAGGCACATAACACTGACGCCATACGGTACAGTTTTAGGTTTGTTGCACTCGGAGATATGATTCTTCTCTCTCCTGTGGGTTCCTGTTCCTTCCACGAATAACAAGAACGTAAGATTTGGTTCGCAAATATTATTTACTAATTACTAGCGCGGAATATTGCATTTGAATGGTTGTTTCATCTTCTACCAGAACAAACCAGAAACCGTGGATTGTCCTGTCAGGGGATGACGACGGAAACGTCTACTTGTTACGACCGGAAGTGGAAGACTGGAAGTACACACGGGTAACGATGTATGAAGCTGGCGTCGGTAATATCATCGGGGGCCAGTCTACCTTTGACGCTGACGGTGATGGCTACACTGAACTCTTTGTTCCTTCGTACTACGAGGACAAGATTTTAGTGTACACCTTCCGGCCGAATTAAAGAAATTTATGATACTGTATGTATTTATTTCAATTGCTGAATAACCGTCAGTAATATTCTTGCAGGTAACTACATGAGTGTAACGATTAAATGACTTTGCAGAGAAGCAGTAGCATCGAAAAGGGGAGGGGAAAGGTGGCCCAGTGTCTTATAGGCCCAGACCTGGTCAGTAGTGATGTTTACATTATTTTGTGAACCGGAATAGGACGCGGGGGCACTCCGGTTTTCGATGATCTTTGACTGGTTACTATTTTTTTACGTTTAAAGTACAGGTTAATGTGAGGAAGACATTAATTCAACATAGCTTTACTTAACCTCTAATTTAATTGGAGTAGAAAGACATAAAAGATGAATTAAGTGTACGTTTTAAGGCAAGGAAACTGTCCCTGAAGAAAGAAACGGAAATATGCATACCTCGTCGGTAGCGGAAGCGGACCCAAGGGGAGTCCAGGGGGTCGGTCCCCCTTTTCAGTTGCAACTTTTTTTTAATCGTAAGAGATCAATTTCCTGGAACGTTCGCCCTCCCAAAACCCAAACCTTTTCCAGAAATGGGGACCTTGTTTAGTCTTTAATCCTCCTGGGTTGAACCCCTCCTTTTCGTAAAGCGAGCCAGAGTCATGTTTTTTTCACACTGACTGACCACACACGTGGGTCAGAGCCTTTGTCAAATGTCAGCCCAAACATGCATAAATCCGTCACTGAAAGCAAGGTTATTCATATGCATGGAATTAAAGCGGCTTAATTCTGGGCTTGAGGCGACCACAAAGAAAATCCGGTCTTTGCCGAAGGCAGCTCAGCTGTTTTCGGTGATAGCCTCTGCTCATACCAGAAAACACGCAAAAAATCACTCAAAATGATGTGTAAATTAAAAATTATTTATTCTAATATCGGCCATGTCATTTAGGGAACAATAACCTTCAAAATGAGGTATAGCACAGCATCATACGCAACGCGGTTTTAGAGAACATTGCGAACACAGGTGGACCGAATTCCTTTTATAAGCAAGTATTAGATTTTATAAAATCTCTTTGTCATTATATTTCGCAGAGCTAGTCGCGATTGCATCTTCACGTTACCAATCTGAAAAGGCGAGTTATACTGTTTTTCATAAATAAATGTTTCAAAGAAATATATCTTTTTAGAGTTATAAACAGTTATTATTTCCAGTCAGCGGTACGATCAGAAAACTTTTAATGAAAGAAATGGATCAGAACCGTTTAATAAGTGAAAGAACCTTTAGCAATTGCGAACCATTCATGTCTCTCAAGATGTTGCGCCATGCACGTTACAATGTGTATGTATATGCTAGAACGGAAATACACGCAAAAGGGTATCACTTAGGAAGTTTTGCGAATTTGTTTAAATAGCAACAATTCCAGGAACGATGCAGATCACGGCACAGAAAACTACAACCCAAGACGCATACGTAAATTTGTCGACAATGTTTAAATGATATTTTTTATAATGAAATATTAAATACAATTTTTAAATAAATATGTTGATGATGCTGAGGCTGTCGGGTATGGGAACTCGTCGGCTGGAGCAGCTTTTGAAGGCAATTATATTTTAGTTGTATAAATAGCCCGGTTCATTAGACCTCCTTTTATTACTCACTATATAGAACGAAATCCTCGCGACTCTCCCCATACGGGGTTCTATAACGCTAATGAAGAAAAAACTTGCTAAAACTTGCTGAAAAGGTCTAAATGGCCGAAACTGTAAGTATAAAATGACATTCTGTCTCGAAATACTGTCGTTCACAAAATCGGGTTCGGCTCTCGATTGGCATGGCTGGGTCTCCTCTGCTGGGATCGGTAGAGGGAATGTAGGTTGCTTCTGCCTGCGGCTGTGGATGCTGTAGCTTTCCTACAAGGTCACCGGTTCGGGATGTACGGTGGCGGTCTCTCGCGGCTCTCTGCTTGGTGTGGCATCGCGTCTGTTGGCTCGGAAAACATGCTTAAGGAGCGCGGAGGGCTGCGGTCTTGACCACAGCAACCTGTAGCTGCTCGATGAGCGAAAACTTCTGCTGCTGGGGTTCTATAACGGAGTTCCTGTCCTCACAGACAGCGTCAGCACCGCTCTGGCTCTCAGGGACAATCGGTCAGGGATGTGATAGGTGATGCGGTTGGATATAACACGACCAAAGATATAAGTGCCATCCACAGGTGCTCCGACTGTTGTCGCAGCAGCATCCGTTCCCTTTCTGCTTGTATAGATGAATTAGTTTCGTCTCGGAACTCCTTATAACCTACATATGCTTTGTTTTGTGGCTTTTGTGACAACATAGATAGTCCGGTGGATGGTTCAGATCCTCGGTGATGGGAAAGTTCGACTCTACCGGAGTTGGGGAAATGGTTTTTATGGGTACATATGGTTGTTATGGGTTCATATGGTTGTTATGGGTTCATGACTGAGAGTATGGCCCGGGTCCCCTGGTGTGTAATTCTCAGCCTTGCACCAAGGCAAGCGAAGTGGCAACTTTTGAAATTGTGGCTTCCAGGCTCAAAATACATTCCGAGTGTGCTTGTTTAATATTTCTTTTTGGTCGATGTAACCGCACCCAATTTTTAATGCTGGCTTAACTAAGTATCGTGTATTTCAATCCGGTTTCGTACAACGTGGCAGGGCGGAAACACGATTGTCCTGGCGTCAACCAGTTATGCCCGCTCTGTTGTGGTCTGCAGGACACAATAACACCGGCTAGTAAAGTCCATTCTTTTAATACCGCTCACGTACGGATTTTGACAGGTCCCCGGATGTCTAAACTCTTGCTCCTCACGGGATCGTACACTACATTAATTCTGGGGATCATTCAGAGCATTATCTGGCAGCTTGCAACACACGCTCCTGATCCATGAACAACTAACACTTGTCCTGTACCATGACTGAGACGGGCTGAATGTAACTTGTTACGCCCAGGAGGCAGCTGTAACGCCATGCTCAACTGACCGCTTAACTAACAGCTGCAAGAAACCACGGTTGCCCGTCAGCTTTGGCCACCAGGCGGTGTTTTCTCTGTGGAATTCCCCCTGTGTAATATTTAACCAATCACACTGAAGGTATCACCAGTACAATCGAATTTTCTTCAAAGTGACGGTCGCTTTGCACTGCGGTCGAAAGTGCTAGGAAGCACAGACTTTTTCCGCCCCTCGTTGGCATACACACGATGCAATTATCATTTTTCAAGACTTTTCTGTACTAACTTGCAGGTGTAGCCCAAGGTCAGATATCCCCCACTGTTTGCATATTTCCTCTCTTGCAGTGCCGCACGAGCTTGGCATGGGCGCAGCCATGTTTGTTTACACGCTGAGCCAATCAAATATTACCTTTCCCAGCGCAAACTGACTGGATGTTTGGCTGCTTGCCAAACCTGAAGAATCCTTCCATTTGTCATAGTGTATGAGTGGAAGATCACCGGGAGGTCACGCGCCGTGTTCAGAGCGTAGTAACTTGTGTAATGAATGTCAACTTGTGATCACGACAAAACTATCACGTAATTCCGAGCTTAGTGTAAATCTGAACATTTAGAGAGACATAAATTATCTTTGATCTTCAAACTATGTAAAAGGCCATACAAATAAATCAACAGGCAGATGTGTTAATATTTTATTGTAATCTACACCGTACGGTGCAGCAAGGTATGGTATATTTACAGATGATGGCAATATCACATCACCACGAGAATACTGCAACAGTATACACAACCTACCACTAACTTATCTACAAGCAGTTATCATGGCATCTTGGACAGCTCAGGTTCAACTCCAATCTCAAGCAACTGTATTCATATAAACCATAAGTTTGTGTTCCATATGATTCCTCATACCACCTTTGTAAACATTGGCATATCCAGGATTTTGGAAAGGGGAGGGTCCAACCCAGGAAGACTAAAAGAAAAACTAAAAAACATTCCTCTCGTCCAGAAAGTATGGGTCCAGGTCGCAAAATTTGATTTGAAACCCTTTAAAAAGGTTGTTTAAACTCAAAAGGGGGGGGGGGGGAGTCCAGACCCCCGGATTGCCCCACCCACCCCCTCTGGATCCGCCATTGGTATATCACCCAATAACCTCCAAATATAAAACCTCATGGGGTGTCAATATCTATTATATTTTAACATAATTAGGTCAAAGGATATTTGAGCACATACAATGAACATTATCAACTTCTTTTGTAGTTCCTGTATATGCATGCCTAATACATAATCAGTTTCATCTTTCATGTCTTTGTTGGTCTCAAATGTACTTATATCTTTTGTAATTCATTCTCTTATTACAAACACTTTAAGGTTAAAGAATTCTTATTCACAAATAGATCTTGAATGTGACACTAATTTACTTAGTGTTTACCCCAAGGAGGCACACCATAGTCTATCACCTGCAATACCCTGTTAATCTGTAAAAAGCAATAAAGAAGACCATGATAATTATGGACTTATGCAAGAGAAGGGCAAACTACTCTGCTATGACACAGATACTAGAGGGGAGGTAAGTTCCTTCAATAAATTTCCTCACACCGTCATCCTTAAAGAGGCCAGCGAGGATTGTGAAATTGGGTTTGTCAATGTATATGTGTGTATATATGACTGATGAGAGTCCAGCCATGTAACTCCAAAACTAAAGCAAATTTCCAGATGAGAATTTTACACCACCAGTGCCACCAGTGATGGCTCTACTATGTGTGAGTGTGTGTTTAAATGTCTTTATGTGGCTAACTTTGAGTCTGTATGTGGCATAATATGACATCTTTTCCTTCATGATGATGTATACCAAACCAGAATTAAAGAGGTGGTGAAAATGAATCCTTCCTGTGGTCACTTCATAAGAACCGCATTTCTTACTGTTGTGTTACACCTGAGGGTATGCCAAATTCAAGCTGGATCCCTAAACCAGTTGTGTTTCAACTCACACTACAGCCCATACAGAATTCATGGCCTAATTGTTAAGTGTTGAACCTACTGGTGCTTCACAAAAGGGACCGATGTTTGTTATAAATAGAAGCAAGTTGCATAAGGAAATACCTTTGTGTGCAAATGCGTATACATGACTCTTTGTGTAAGGGGTTATAATCTCTCTGTAAATGGCAATTATCATGCACACAAAGGCCTTTTTCTCATTGAGCATTATTCCAATAAACATCTGCTTTAAATTTCCCCCAAACATTTAAAAAAACAATGGACAATATCCTGATATATTCATCCATGGGCATCAAGGCCTTCACATTTCATGGCATACAACAAGCAACCTGGCATCATAATGCACATCACAGGTACACTGGTATCATAATTCAGACTTCAGGCGAACTGGCATCATAATGCACACTACAGGTGACCTGGCATCAAAATGCACACTACAGGTGACCTGATATCATAATGCACACTACAGATGACCTGACCTGGTTATATAATGCACACTACAGGTGACCTGACCTAACATCATAATGCACACTACGTGATCTTACATCATAATGCACACTACAGGTGATCTGGCTTCAAAATGCACATTACAGATTACCTGGATCCATAATGCATACTACAAGTGACCATGCATCATAATGCACATCACAGGTGACCTGGCTTCATAATGAACACTTCAGGTGACCTGGCATCATAATGCACACTTCAGGTGACCTGGCATCATAATGCACATCACAGGTTACCTAGCATCATTATGTATACCACAGGTTACCTGGTATTTGAACAAGGGCCTAATTAATTGAACATGGGCAAACAAATATAATTTTTTTCAAAGACCTTCTCAAACATATCTTTAATACTAATTGATATTTACATGGTAAAGATACAAATGATGGTGACATGTCAATGATGGTGATAGTAACTGCTGATTATTACAGCTGCCATGGTGATGGATGCAAATATTCATTTAAAATCTTATGGAAATGTTCAATAGGTAATGATGGCCTATGGAAACAGACCTAGTTTGAAAATGAAAGGAGCTAGCATCATGGCTGCAATGTTACAGACCACACTCTTAATACATTCAATTATACCTACCTGGAGCATTCACACATTTAAACACTAAGAAACCATCTGTATACCACATTTACCTGGCCGAAGAGTTATGTATCATTTCAGTTCTTGAGGCTGCATGACCACAGCTATGCAACATGAAACATATACACATGATATATACATCATTATATTACACCTGCATTATGCCATCATCACGTCATACCAACCATAATTAAATATAAAGGGGGAATCATAACAAAGGTAAGTACTTCATAAAAATCATCTTTAAATATACTGTGCATAAAAGAAATGCTCAAAATAAATCAATACCGTGATTTGTCCAACAGTCTGATATATATCAATCATACTTGAATGTCAACTACTGTGTGTGGGAGCATATAAATATTGTAACAGATGCCTTGCTTCAGGAAAATGATGACCACCATTGGTTAGGAATATGGTAGCTGCACAGTCACAGTGGTTGGACCAAAGACTTAAGCTGGTACTGTGCCCTCATGAAACATGATCAACATAATGGCCTTCATTAGAGCACATACCTTCACAAAATCAGAGCAATCCTCCTGGATACAGATCAATGCCAGAATATGTTTCAAACAGACAAAGGTAAATACATAACCTCCTTGGCTGAGGTGACCCTTTTTGTGTATACCAATATTCTATAGCTGAACTAATTACAACATAGTGTACCCAAGCATAATACCATAAATCAGTCTAATTATAGCACCATGTAATAATCTTTTTTGTTTCAAACATATCTCTTTAAATAATACCAATATTTCAACTTACCATACACAGTACCAAGCCTAAATTTTTATTTTGCATTTTGTGAAAAAGAAGTTGAAGAAAAACACAAGCCAGCAACCTAATGACAGTGACAGAAATCATATATGATGACAGCAATTGCTGGGGCTGGTCTGGAGAGACCCAGTTTTCACAGGATTGCTGTGACTGCATGAAGTACAACCAGTATAACATAATCTAGATAGAACTTCAAAGACACATCCAGGAGAGGAGTCTTACAGTGTTGTTGGTAACAGATTCATTAATGTTAAAAATAACACGACAATAAGGCACAGAAGACACTTATGTTTAACAAAACTTTTGATTCTCACAAATGGCACTCTATACTGTAAAACGTAATGCCTACAAACATCATTACACTAAATGAAAATAAACAACTAAACTACTTCCATACAAGTGCAGTAACAATCATTGTAAACCATCATCTGCTAAGGACAACAGTTATCAGCTGTTAACGCCTACCATGTTACACCTGGTTTCAAAGAATACTTTTTCCAATTCCAAGATCTTCAATGACTAATTCATGAATCAAGCTCCAAGCTCAAGAATTAAGCTGAACAGATTTTTACCACTTTAATGCACAGGTGGTAGCTGTAAACTCATTTAAATAAGAATTAACTTCTTCACTTGCCCAGTTCTTATAAAAAGATATGTATATAAATATAGATATATATATATATTTACATATGTATATATTTAGCTTCATATTTGACAGGTTAAAATTTTGTGAATTTCACCTTTTCTCTGTTTTGCAAGGGTTTCAATTTTGCGACCCCACCTTACTAAAGACCTTAATGGAGGATAACAAAAATTATTAGTATTTATAATTAGTGTGCGAAATATTAATAATCACACAGGCACCCAAATAAATATAGACTGAGTGAAATTATAATTCATTAATGGAAGATAATGTGAAAGATCTGATATAATTTATAACAGCATTTTTGCACATACAAGAAATATTATTATTATTCATTATCTCAAACTAGCTTTCATCAATGGGACCTCTTATTTACAACTGCATTATTTTTGTTACGCTCCCGAGGCAGCTGAAATCTTGCGCTTATAAAGAAGCTACTGACTTTCCCGCTGACTGCTTTTACACCAGGTGATGCACATGGGCCTGTCTGCTGAAAAAAACTGCTGATGTGACAAGCAGCAAACCAAATGCAAGTCAACAAACACTCAACAGGCATCAGGCTCTGCCCAGAAACCACTTGTGGGGCCATTCTCTCTGAGCCTGTGGCCTGTTCAAACGGTCGCCAGGGTGATGAGCTGTCACTCAAAACAAAATGAACAACAATGGCTTTGTGTATTCCTTCTTCAGCACAGGGTCTCATCTGATTAGACCAAAATACAGTGCTCCCCTCTGGTGTAGAGATTCAGGATACAAGGTCATAACAAACAGCGCAAGGTAGCTGGCCTATGGGTAAAGTGCTGTGTAAAGAGCGTATATTTTTGAAAAAGTTCCCCTTTTGTGAATTTCACAAATTTGAAACCCACACAAACAAAAAGGCAACAACAGTACTCCTTTTAATTACTATAATGCCCAGTCCTGTCCTGTTTAATCGATATATATACATAACTATAAATTATGATATTCTAAATGAAAGAAAAATAGGAAACTATCTAGAAAAAAATCAGAAGGCAATGAAATGTTATATCTGCTTCAAGCAAACCAAAGATAATTACCCTGTGTTAGTTCAACATCCAGGTTGGCAGCTGAATATATCCAGGACTGTGAGTACATGTATATCAAGGAAATGTGAGAGGATAAGAAATGTATTACAACTTACACAAGGTTATGCATGTTAAGAAATTAACACCAGAACAGGTTACCTTCCTTTAAGCCAAGAAAATAAGATTCCGTTTACTAAGACTCTGTTGAAAATAACTGCAAAAGCTGAGGTATTCTTTTTTTAATGGGTTTTCTCAATTCTTTTAACTCAGTGATATCACAATTTAGTCACAGATGTTTTTCTAATGTTCTGGGATTGGAGGTGTCTTGGAGTTGTTTTTATTTTTATTAATTAATTTGTATTAGGTAGATTATATCAATATTTTGAATTTATATGAGCAACTGCATATTTGCCTCTCTGTCTAATCATACATATTTTATCAGTGGTAGACCCATTTTTTGCATCAGCTTTGAGAAATCTTGTCTGAAGAAAAAAGTCAATATGATAAATGATTAATAAAAACATTCATTTATCAATAAAAAAAACAAATAACCTTTTGCTACAGACAGTATTCCTGCTCAGGATACATTCTTTATGAACTGTGTGGAAATTGAGTAAATTACTTAACTTTAGTTATGAAATTGCACAAACAGAATCAGGGTTTCATTTAGAGTATTCACAGAGGAGCTATAGTAATTTAGTGTATTTTGCATTGCACATCATATAATCCCTGCTTTAAGGAAAAACAAAATATCTCATAAAAAAAATAATATTCAACAGACATTTCCCACATGTAGGAGCACTGGGCATGACATCTGTATGGTGTTAGGGTTAATGTAAGCCAGAATTGTGGATGTTGTCCAGTGAAGCTGAAACCAGAGACGGACAGAAACTCACAGCTGATGATAAATCAGGTGTTATAATTTTAACATTTGAGATAGAACCAAATGTTTTCTTTGTCAATATACCAGAGCAGAACACTCAGTAATAGTTATCACCAACAGGTGTCACTAGTGTAAGTGGAAAGGTTTTTATCTAAGTGTTTTTGTAAGCAGCAGAACCAGGAGCGAGTTCCTTTTATAGATTCCATGGATGGGAAGAGTGACCAGACGATGATGAAGTTGTTTGTGCATGTAGCTGAGGGCAGTGCGGAGCTGATGTCATACGAGCGTGATCAGGTCCACCAGGTTACCTTTGGGCTGCGTCATATCATCAGGAAAGTAGCTGACCAAGCAGTCAAAAAGCTGTGTACGACTCAAATAATGCTCACCAGCTTTTGTATCTGAAACACAAAGGAAACATGTACTGATTTGGAATTGTTACGCAAACAAGGCAAAAGTATAAGAGTGTCTTTTAGCCTTTTTGTCATAACTCAAAAAAGTTTCATCCAGCAAATGGTGGGTAATATGCTCTACTGTAGCTAGAAACTGAGCCCCTGAGGTGAACAAAATGAAGGTGTTAAACTCTACCATGGAATGATCTGTCAGGGCTGACCTGTACAAGTTACTTAAACAAATGATGAGTGACATGACTCTGCTGACTGTGTATGTAATCTTTCTATATATTAATTGATGGTAGTATCACTGGGCCTTTGTCAAGGAACAAACTCTGACTCACCAGCTGATGTTGTTTCTTCATCGTCTCCTTCACTTCTGAACAGTGTCGTGGCCAGCAGCTGGAACTGAAAGGAAACACAGCAAATGTTTAAATACCATGTTATTCTGTATGTTATGCTACACCTGCAAAAACATTAATAAAATAAAATTAAATGTGCCAGTAAAATCTGTAGTCTTCCAGGTTTAAAACTTGGTATGATTACAATTCTTGGCCCTGTGCCAGTACCTGGGGATGAAACCTAGCAAAGCAGGCTAAAACAAGCAGTGGTTAAAAAGACTGAGATGTGGTATGATTGCAGAGTACAACCACTGCATAAGGAGGGCACTAAATGTGATCATGACAAATGATGATGAGCTAATAGGACTGATTAAATAAGTTTATTTTCTTATTACAATTCAACAGTGGTATCATGCAAAGAATAAGTGGTGATATTTGGGATTGATTTTGTCACCTCTTTTGTCTCTTCTGTGTCTGAGTGATTGACAGTTTCAGCTAAAGATGTCTGCAGATATGTCAACGCTGTCACTGGATCACTTGCAGCTATCTCTTGGAAGCGATGTTTCCTTATTAGATACCTGCACCTCCTCAATAAGTGTTGAGTTGATGGACGACAAAGCTGAAACAGAAACACCACTCATGTCACAATTCATAAAACTAAATAAATAACAATAGCAAACAAACATGACTGACTAAAAAAAAAATTTTATTAAAGAGAGAGCTTGACTGAGAGCTTTATAAATATAAAAGTTAAATAATTATACAAATTGCTCTACCAGAAACAAGGAGAGTTTAATTTCTTTACCTTGTACAGATCTGAGAAAATAAATGAATTTAACTTGACAGTATTCTGATCTGATGGAAATTTGATTGGGTTGCAAAGAATCACTTCTTTTATAATTTAATTTCCTGGAAGCATACCTTTAAAGACCAGAAATCATCCAATCTCATTTTGGGCAAACTGTCTTTACCTGGATTCCCACCAAACAGGTAGTGAACCTAAAATAAAGAAAATTATGAATTAAAATTTACTCCTATACTTAATACATTAAACAGACCTTTCCCATCACACTTGTGACACCTGTTGGCAAGAATTGACGACAAATTTTCAGGTGCTTTATATTGACAAAAAGACTGTTTTTTGTTATATTTTAGATGATCTATAGTAACAAACATATCTTATCTTTACCAGTGATGCCCCTTCCACCGTTTCATGTTTGTATTTTATTTCATTTGACAAAATTTGTGATGACCGTTATGGGAGGTGTGCATGCTTGTGGAAAAAGTCTATTAAATTATGAAAAGTTTCTGGAGGGTATGAATGCAGATTTTTATTACAGTGGTTCCATGAAAAGTAATCTCAGGCAGGCAATTACCTTATCAATTATCTATGATAGGGGCCTAACTATTATGGAACAAATCTTGCCTGTACATGTCCATAATCAGGTTTCTTTGTACATAGATAAATAGTCATAGACGGCTTGGTTGTGTTTATGAAAAGCTATGAAACTGTTATCTGCTATGAAACTGTTATCTGTGAAACTGCTATCAGAATAAACAGGTTCATTCCAAGATTCCATACAAGTCTGCAGGAAATGCTTGATCATTCTGCCTACTTTAAGAGAGCCTTTGGTCTCTTTGTACCACTCCTTCTTTAATGACTATAAAGGCCTCATTTCCTGAGAAGCAAGATTCTGATCATCATTTCTATAAATAAACATTTGGAAAAAATTGTAATACATGTGATCCCTATATTTTGGAGAAATCCATTATTTTGTTAATTGTCCTCACAGCATGCACCTGCCTTCCAACTGGGGTCACTGGCACTTGACGTCTGAACATGGCTAAATTTTTTAAGATACCTGCTTCAGCATCTATCGTTCCTTTTTAACTTTTTTTGAAAGAACACACTGGGCATGTCTCCAAGAGGCGAAAAATGAGGGCAGGCAGGGAAGGTTCCTGGTCATAGGTCACTTATACTGCACTATTACTGATATTGATGCCCATTGGACTGACCTTTCTGACATGATCATACACCAGTTGATGGGCAAACCTGGGAACAGGTTCTACATGCTGCATCTTGCTCCAGTACTGCTGACCACTGTTCTCATTTTTATATATACACGACCTGGAAAGACAGACCAGAACACCTTGCTGTGAGGGTAGTATCATGCGCTAAAGGCATGGCAAACCACACTGGAGACCTCATAGACCAGCCTGGATCCTACATGGCAGCTGACAGAAAATTCAGATTTAACTCTGAACAGATTTTAATACAAAAAAATTCAGATTTAACTCTGAACAGATTTTAATACAAAATAGTTTTTTCAATGAACTTGAATATTTTAATATTTGAATTTCTGTTCATATTCTATTTTTCACATGAATTTTTGTATGTGTCTTGCATTCAAACACTGCCCTGATATAAAGAAATAATGAAAATTCAGTGCAGATATTTTAATGAAGTGTTTTGTAATTAATAATCTTTTGTTAATTTTTTTTTTAAGATAATTATGGTAATGTGTTATAATGTGGAGTAGATGTTGTACATAGAAGGTCATACTTACCATTTATTTTTCTTAATTTCATAAACCCAAAAAGAATTCTTCACATTGTCTCTTTTGTCCTTGTCTTTGCTAAGACCCTGAAAACACAAAGTATTATTGTATTTAGTTATTTTTAGGACCAATAGAGGATGATGGCAAAGTCCGTGACATGAATGGGGAACATTTTCAGCCTTAATTTTGTGGTTTATTTCCTCCAAGAGCATTTTGTAGGGGTGTCAATTTGTGGTTTCCATTTGTGTGATTAAAAAAAGTAGCATTTTGTTTGCAAGATTCTGATTTGATTTCCGGTATACATTTAAATTTGGATTAAATATAGTTAAATCCTTGCATAAAAAGTCTCCAGCTTTAACATTTATTGTATTAAGTGAGTACATATTTTTCCGGATTTTTTACACAGTGCATTATGTTTGAGCCCATTACGTTATACTGACCTAATTTCTGGCTTGAACATAGATAATATATATATGAGAATATTTCTGGTAAGTATGAAGAAAAAACAGAGAAGTGGTTTTGATCTTAGGCAGTCCTGAAAAGTGATAATAGGTTTTTAATGGAAAATTGAGGTTTTTCCTTAATATCTCAAAAGATTGAAGTTGCAGTGACCAAGATTTTGGTTTGGTGGGAGATATTGGGGACATCTTAAAGTATGCCAGCTTTCAGATTTGTAAGTCTAACAGTTTCAAAACGTTCTGAGGAAGTGGAGGTCAATAAGGACAAAAAATATTAAGATATACTCACTGATAAAACATGGATCTCATTGAGTTCAGGGTCTATAGTTGCCCTCTGAGTGAATCCTGCTGCTGGTACTGAAATTACATGCAGAATTATCAATATCCTAATATAAAGAAACATTAGATAATAAAAAGGTGCAAGGAAACACAAATATCATATTGAATACCGAAGTTTCAGTTAACAGCAATTTTTTCCTATGCATATAATGTTTCAGAATTTTGTTTAACTTAATTAGATTTGTTTTAACACAAAACTTTTCATCACACATTGCAATGTCATTTCATATGGTCATATTAACAACGACCCTTTATTTACAGATGTATCTCCATAATGACGTCTCTCTTAATCAGTGAATATCTGACAATAATGTACATTCAGGCTCAGCTAAAACATAAGCAATAATAACAATCCTTAACCCACTTAAAAAGTGATGCTCATCTGGCTTGTATTTTGGATTTACCAAATTTGTTGTGCAGATACTTATACTTAAGACAATGCAATTGTTAGAAATTATGTGCTATCAATGTGAAAAAGTTATGAATAATAGTAAACCTTATAACAAGTATAATGAGATGAGTACCTGCAGCGGCATCTTTCTTGGTGCCATCTGAAATAACCTGAACTTTGCCTGTATCCACATTGTATGCCAAGAAATCATTCAAGTACTCCTTAGATCTCTGGCCAGCAAACAGGTACAGGAGGCGTGCTTCCTGCAAATCATTAACCCATCATGTAAAATCATTCAAACAAATGCATACTTAGTTCATTTTAAATTCTTTTTCACTGTATATGGCAGATTTTAATACCTTTGTCATTTTAAATTGATGTTAAACCATCTTTGGTTAAAGTTATACTGTTATAACCATAAATGTTTGACAAATTTTTAAGATGAAATTCTTCTGTAAATGACATAAAAAAGAAACAAATACTTAATTCGAATAACAAGGCTGAGGGATGATAAAGCTGCCGGAAGGTCAATACAAAAGCCATACCTAACAAGCCAGTTCATAGGGTTTATATTAAATGGACCTGCATGTTATCAACACAACCAATCATGTACAGTCACTCTGTATTTAAAGTATTCAAGTAAAACACTTCAAAAGTGTACACAGGCCAGCACCTTCACACATTCAGGGTCCTACTTGGTTGTTAGTTTAATTCCAGAGTGCTGAGCCACTGAGCATAGTGACGTCAGATGCCCCGTGATGCTTGCCGATTTCATTCAGAGTGATGAGTCACTGAGTACAGTGATGTCACATGAATCATCATGCTTGTTGATTTCATAAAGGGTATTGCATCACTGAGTACAGTAGGTGCAGGGCTTATATAAGTCCACTATATTAAATAAGTGTAAAAGCCATATCACACATGGGCCATAAGCCATATCACCCATTGACATGAACTATGAATGACATGTGGTATCACATAAGCCAAGGGCTTTGTATCTTGATGATCAGATGTGTGACCGGTTAATAAAAAATGTGTCACTCACATTATGGAAGAGCATGGAGTGACCAATCCTGGACCTGATCTCTGTACAGTCTTCTTTCAGTTTCATCCAGGTATTTGTTGGAACATGGTAAGAAAACAGACCGCTAAATGTTGGTTCTGGTGCCCTCTCTGTGTCTGTCTGAGTACTGTCATGAACAGAAGAAGATCATTAGATTATGTAAAATTTTCAATTTTGTATATTATTTGGGCAGGATTATATCTATTTTTTTTTAGATTAACAATTTTGTCTAGTATGAAAGGGGAAGACACATGGTAAAGTGAAATGCTGTTACTTTTATCCCAAACCTCTAGTCTTATTGTGTGAAGTAAATATCAGAAATGAAATGTTTGCTCTTACTTAACATGTATCTCAGCAGATCATATTTCATACAGTTTCCAAAAAAAGAACATAATGCAAAATTTCTAGTTATCTTACTGTTGTGGTGATGACTCAAGCAGGGAAAGGTGAAACTAGATGTGTCGGAACAACACGAATGCCCCCGCCTGGGGCAAATTTGAAACATTTGTTAAATTTTTAAGTTCAGGAGGTGTTGTATGGTCAAAAGTAGGTCAACAAGGGCAAAATGCAAACTCGATCTGTAAAGGGTCATTATCAAGCAACACAAAAAATCAGGCCAGTATCTGCAGGCATTGTGAAAAAAAGTCCATATATGTGCATTTTTCATGAAAATTTCTGTCTTTCATGAAATTTTCTATGTTCAGGATCTGTCATATGGTGAAAAATAGGTTAACTGGGACAAAACGCGAACTCAATCTGTAAGTGGTCATTATGCGCCCACATACCAAACATTAGGCCAGTATCTGTAAGCATTGCATTGCGAAACTAGAATATTAGCAAAAGTTGATAATCATTTATAAATTTAAATTGGAGAGGTATATACCATGTTTCATAACAATCCACCAAATGCTTCCTGAGAAATTAGCTCCTAATTTTTTTTCTATACTAAGCTCTGTGACCTTGAAAAGTAGGTCAAGATCACCCATCTTTGAACTTGACCAAGATTTTGTAAATATAATGCAATAGCACTGAAGAAATGAAGTTCCTGTGTTGAATACCTTTGGAGATATCCTGCACAAAAGGCCAAAATTGAAAAAATCCTATAAAACTTCATTAAAATATCAGAAATTGCAGGTGGCGCCACCAAAATTGTGCAGCACATACAGACCATCAGTCTCAATGATCATAGTAAGTTTTGTGAAAATCCACACAATGGTTCCTGAGATATAAACTTCTGAGTGTTTTTCTATAATCAGCTCTAAAATGTAGAACAAGTGACCCATGGGTCATGACGCTCAGCTGACTGGGAAGAGATTCGCAAAAGGAAATTTTATCATCAGAATGGTAGTATATACCCATTCAACTGAAGCATCAAACAGATTAACCAACAGGCCAAGATTTAGTCTGTATTTATATATCTCAAAAATAGAGAAAAATGTGTAAACTTTTAAAACTAGAATACGGGTAACCGACAAGTGACTACATGTATCTGCCAAAATCGGATAGTGAGGCATGGATTGAGTGGCAAGGGGAAATAGAGTGAGGTATGTTGCATATTAGCATGGATGTCTGCAGCCTAAATGTGTATGTAGGTTGTGCCACCTACCACAAATCCAGAAAGCTGTCCAAGTTGTATACACCTGCAAAATTTTAGGCAGAAAAGTCAAACCACTACATGTATATGAGCGATTTTTGCCCATGGCAGACAAACAGACAAACACTGTGCAAAAATCTTTGCAGGTAACCCCTCCAGTTTTGTGTATGATAAAGACCTATGTGAGATCTAAACACATGCACAATTTTGGCCCAATCGGTCAAATGGTTCCTGAGATATGAGCTTGGATGTGTCCAGCGTTAACTAGAATGTAGGTGGTGCCACCTGTCATAGAATCAAGAAAGCTGTCCACGATGTATAAACCTGCAAAATTTTAGGCAGTTATGTCGAACCACTACAGAGAAATGAGTAATTTTAGGCCACGGCAGACTAACAGACAGACGCTGTGCAAACATTGTTACAGGTGGCGCCACCATTTTCTGTGTATGTTACAGAGCTATCAAAGGGCTACATTTGTATAAATTTTATTTCCTGATCGGTCAAACGGTTCCCGAGATATAAGCTTGGATGTCATCAGCGTGAACGTAGGTGGCGCCACCTGTCATAAAATCAAGAAAGCTATCCTGGATGTATACACATGACGAATTTCAGGTGAATTAGTCAATTCACTGCAGAGATATGAGTGATTTTAACCCAAGGCAGATGAACAGATGGACACTGTGCAAACATGGTTACAGGTGGCGCCACCATTTTTTGTGTATGTTATAAAGCAATCCAAGGGCTAAATTTGTATCAATTTTTATTTCCTGATCGGTCAAACGGTTCCCGAGATATGAGGGTTTATGAGTGGAAACAGACCCACAAATGGACACTGGATAGAGAGGAAAGGTCAGAGGTCAATGCAAATTGGTTAGGCACCAGTTCACATGTGACCCGATAATAGGTGTAAGTTTGGGAATAATCGGTCCATTAGTCTCCGAGGAGCTCTCTGGAAACGAACGCCGCCGCGGCGGAGGAACTCGGTCAAAAACATAGTATCCGCAAAACTTCGTTTTGGCGGATACAAAAATACAGGTGGCTCCACCAGTCTGCAGAAACTAATAAAAACACTTAATGGTCAATATCCATGCAAAAAATCATGGTGATCTCTGCATTTGTTGTTCAGATACTTCAGTTTTTGTATCAAATTGTCCATTATTCTGAGGGATACTTCGGAGTCCTATAGCTTGAAGGATATGGGTAACAGAGACCTAATTTCAAGTTTCCACAGGCACCTTTCATGGGCCTCCTTGCAAGACAAGAATGAAGATTCTAGGTCCAGTTGTTGCGATTTGTACCCTGTTGACAGATAACCACATCTTTAAAGGTCTCAAAAAAAAGAAAAAAATTCGTAAAAATCTGAAAAAAAATAGAGGTGGCACACCCAGTCTGCAGAAATTGATGGAACAGCTCATGATCAATATGTATGCCGAAAATCATGACCATCAGTGTTGTAGTTATTGAAATACTGCAGTTTTTGTATCAAATTTTCCATTATTCTGGGGGGGGGGGGGTATTTTGGACCCATACAGCTTAAAGAATATGGGTAACAGAGACCTAATTTCAAGTTTCCATGGAGACTTTTCATGGGTCTCCCTGTGTGTCAAGAATGAAGATTCTTGGTCCAGTTTTTATGATTTGTGCCCTGTTAACAGATGTTCATATCTTTAAAGGTCTCAAAAATACAGAAAAATTTCGTAAAAAAAACCGAACAAATACAGGTGGTGCCACCAGTCTGCAGAAACTTATGAAACACTCCATGATCAATATCCATGCAAACAATTATGGTTATCTCTGCATTAGTTGTTCAGATACTTTAGCTTTTGTATCAAATTTTCCATTATTCTGAGCTGTACTTTGGAGTGCCATAGCTCAAAGGATATGGGTAACAGAGACCAAATTTCAGGTTTACATGGAGACTTATCATGGGTCTCCCTGTGTGTCAAGAACGAAGATTCTAGGTCCAGTCGTTACGATTTGTACCCTGTTGACAGATAACTACATCCTTAAAGGTCTCAAAAATGGAGAAAACAATTCGTGAACATTGAAAAATACAGGTGGCGCCACCAGTCTGCACAAACTGATGAAACATCTCATGATCAATATGTATGTCGAAAATCATGACCATCAGTGATGTAGTTAATGAGATATTGAAGTTTTTGTATGAAATTTTTGACTATTCTGGGGGGTAATTTTGGGCCCCATAGCTCGAAGGATATGGGTAACAGAGACCTAATTTCTGGTTTCCATGGAGACTTTTCATAGGTCTCTCAGTGTGTCGAAAATGAAGATTCTAGGTCCAGTTGTTACGATTTGTGCCACGCTAACAGATGACAGCATCCTCAAAGGTCTCAAAAATAGAGGAAAAAATCGTAAAAAATCAAACAGTACAGGTGGCGCCACCAGTCTGCAGGAACTGATCGAACATCTCATGATCAATATGTATGCCAAAAATGAAGACCATCAGTGATGTAGTTATTGAGATATTGAAGTTTTTGTATGAAATTTTTTACTATTCTGGGGGGTATTTTGGGGCCCCATAGCTCAAAGGATATGGGTAACAGAGACCTAATTTCTGGTTTCCAAGGAGATTTTTCATGGACCTCTCAGTGTGTCAAGAATTAAGATTCTAAGTCCAGTCTTTATGATTTGTGCCTTGTTAACAGATGTTCACATTTTTAAAGGTCTCAAAAATAGAGAAAAAAATTCGTAAAAAATCGAAAAATACAGGTGGCACCACCAGTCTGCAGGAAATGATGTAACATCTCATGATCAATATGTATGCCAAAAATCATGACCATCAGTCAAGTAGTTAATGAGATATTGAAGTTTTTGTATGAAATTTTTTACTTTTCTGGGGGGTACTTTGGGGCCACATAGCTCGAAGGATATGGGTAACAGAGACCTAATTTCTGGTTTCCAAGGAGATTTTTTATGGACCTCTCAGAATCCCAAGTTACAAGGTTCTAGGTCCAGCGGTTACGATTTGTGCCTGGTTAACGGACGGACAGACGGACGACGGACAAAGAGTGATCGCTATAGCTCAGATGACTTTCAGTCAGCTGAGCTAAAAATGGGTCAAGGTCACCCATCTTCGAACTTGACCGAGATTTTATCGATATACATCTTCACTGATGAAATAAAATTCCAACGGTGAATCCTTTTGGAGATATCCCGCTCACAAGGTAAAAGTTAACAGACGCGGAACGGACGGACGGACAGAAACTGGACAGACAGATGGACGGACGGACAGACGGACAGCTTGGGTTAAGACAATAGCCCATCAGCCTATGAGCTGAGGGCTAAAAACGGCTGTACATGTGTATTTGTCATGAAAATTTCTATTTTTCATGAATTTGTCTAAGTTTAGGAGCCTTAAAACGGTCAAAAGTAGGTCAACCAGGACAAAACGCGAACTCGATCTGTAACTGGTCATTATCTGCCAACACACCAAAAATCAGGCCAATATCTGCAGGCATTGCGAAAAAAAATCCATACATGTGTATTTGTCATGAAAATTTCTATTTTTCTTTAAATTTTCTAAGTTTAGGAGCCGTAGTACCGTCAAAAGTAGGTCAACCAGGATGAAAAGCGAACTCGATCTGTAACTGGTCATTATCTGCCGACACACCAGAAATCAGGCCAATATCTGCAGGCATTGCGAAAAAAAGTCCGTACATGTGTATTTGTCATGAATATTTCTATTTTTCATGAAATTTCTAAGTTTAGGAGCCGTAAAAAGGTCAAAAGTAGGTCAACCAGGACGAAACGCGAACTCGATCTGTAACTGGTCATTATCTGGCCACACACCGAAAATCAGGCCAATTTCTGCAGGCATTGCGAAAAAAAGTCCGTACAACTGTTTGATTTCGGAATGACGGAATGACAGAATGACGGAATGACGGACATGGGTAAAACTATATGCCCCGGCCACTTTGTGGCGGGGGCATAAAAAAGCCAATTCTATATACATAACATATATGGAAGACCATTCACATAATATTTCTTTAATTTATGATACTGCTTTTGGTCACCTGCATAGCACAAATAAACTGAATTTTAACTAACCAAAAAACTTATTTATCCTGCTCATCCTTTTATCATGGTTCAACACCCCTGCTCACCTGACTAGAATTCTGCCACCAAAGACATACAAGGTCTGTTTCTCAACATCCATCGCCATCTGGTGGTCAAATATTAACTTAGGTCCTCCCATTGCTCCAGTGTCTTCTGTAATGAGCGTCCACTTCCCCCTGATTATGTCATACATGTAGAAGTCACTCTGGAATAACATATAAATATGTACAGTGGAACCTCACAGTTAAGGCCCGGTCACATCTGAGGGTATGACAAGTCAATACTAGATACAAATTATAATCATGGGAAGTCACAGACAATTGCAAGACAGTTGTGATAGGTCACTAGTGATCTCAATCAATCACAGGAGAAAAATCTGTTGTAGGATGGTATTATATCCTACAAAAAAATGTCTTGTTTCTTAAAATTCTTATTCAGGAAATTTTGTACAATCAGACTTTCAAGTGCAGAGCAAGACTGACTGAGGCTGGAATAGAAATGCGACATTTAATTGAATAACTCCAATAACAGTATGCAGACGTAGATCAGGTAAAGGTAAAGTCTGCTGGGCTTTTACACCTGAGCCTAATGGCTCCACCGTGCCAAGACCCTTAGGCAAGGTCCCAACCGCAAGTGTGACTCTGTCCACCCAGCAGTAGAAATGGGTACCAGTAAATACTGGGAAGGTAACCTGCGATGGACTAGCATCCCATCCAGGAGGAGTTTAACTCCTAAGTCACTTCACACTATCGAAACCAGGATAAGCTCCGGCCTGATGAGTATGCAGACGTAATGTACTTATAATTGCTTTCAAATTACTCACTTTGAGGTTATCCTGTGTCCTCATTTGTGAATCCAGGTATCTGCCTAATGTAAACAACTGTTTCCTCTCCTGGTCAAGACACATCTTATGGCAGGATCTGGCACTGGGACCTCCCTGAAAAGTTTATAGGAAACACACCTCTCACATAAATGTAATACATCCCTGTCTCTACAGGTCACAGAGTCCTATTTACTTGCAGAGAGGTTTTCAGCTGTGAATATATGCCTCCCTAAAATAAAAGTGTCCTCTTATTGACTAGGAAAAAGCAAGACAAACTCACAGTGGGAAAAGATTAACATTTGAGTTGTGATGTCATAACAGGTTTTCATTCCAAGGGCAGTTGCTGTATAAGAATTGTCAAAAGGGACATCCTTATACTATTTGAGATTTTTAAAGAATTACTCATATTTTGATTTACCCTAAAAAAACTGAAGATAAATAACATAAATATTGGAAAATAACTCTGAGCCAGGGATCAATTACATATTAAATAAATTTAAATAATTACATGACCAGGACTGACTTTTAAAGTTCCAAATAAAAATTCTTTGAACGCACAAATTTCCAGTGTATTTCTCACCTCCAGTTCTGTATTTTTACATAGGCATGTCCATGAGCGTGAGGGAACATGGTACGCCCACAAGTCTGCCAGGTCAACATTACCATCCCAGCCTCCAAACAGGTACAGAGTTTCTACAAAACATCCATCCATGTCACAATGAGCCAAAGTGTGTTAAAGGGGCCTATTCACATACCAGTTATGTTTAATACACATGACAAATTGTGTGTTCTCCTTAAAATATTATGGTATCTGCCAATATTTTGTCCTAAAACTGTTTGCTTACTTCTGTACAAAAGTGGAAAAATCTTGCACTGGGCACCATCAGTGGAGCAAAATATACACACAGCATGCATGCCACCTGGTGGCTGTACCACTGGACTAATGAACTCACAGTTGAAATTATCAACATATTACTGCAAATGTTTATGCACCTTTAAGCATTCAAAGAAATAAAATGAATGAGTGAATCCTGGTCCTGTAAAATGACTGATTAATAAAATCATATATTATTAGTAAACTTAACACTCACCTGATAACATATCTATGCACATCTGATGTCCTCCCCTCATACCTGGTCGACTTTCACTCGTTCCATCTGGAGTGGTCAAAAACATAACAACACAAATACATGGCAGGCCCAGGTCATAATTGTGACAGATTTGGTCCTTTGAATTATTTAAAGTTAATTTAAGAAATGTATTTAAAGTTGTTCTCAAGCTTGTGATATACATTTTTGTGTTTATTTGGTCATAACTGGCTATGACAAAGGACCATATTATTTGATAAAACTACATATATGCATTTTGAATTGAAATAAGGTAAAATTCAAAAATATTCTAAAACTTGTTTTCAAGCTTGTGATATATTATTTTCAACTGGGTCAGATTTATCTGTTCAAATGTAGCTAAATAAAGTTAATTATGTATTTATGATAAAACAAATCTGATTCAACTTCATGGTAACCTTCAACTTTGTGAGCTCTAATGAAGTTCAAACATAACAAAACCTACTAAATAAAACATACTGTACTTTACCACTAATATATCTATATTGTGAACTCCATAAAATATATAGATGCAGGTATAATATGGAATATCAAAAGTGCATACTACCTCTATCTATAACTTCAATTGGTGTCCATTTTGGTTTATAATCTTGCTGGCTTATAAAAAAATTGAAAAGTCCCTCTGTAAAAGAAATTAAATAAATTCTGTCAATGTGAACATACACTTTAATGAGACCTTTGATGTCTTAGCAAAGTATAAACTGGCCGCCTTTAGGTGATGTCTTGGCACAATTTATACTGGTTGAATCCAATGAAGGTTGTTCTATGCAAACCACATAATTTAACCATTCTATTGTTTATTAGCTGACAACATTAATATGTGGCATTTAAGAAAATGACATCATCAAAATCATGTGATACATCCCAAATTAATACATAGCAAAAATATTAACCATTGTTGATGGAAATCACAAGGGAACCCTCGACACATATATATACTGATTTCACAATAAATTATAAATACAAACAGGCCATTTAAAGAAAATAGTATTCCACAGGTATACAGTAAAAGGAGAGCCAAATGCAACATGTAAGAAGTCTTTACTGTAGCAGTTACTATGTAAAATTCTGTCATTACCTGAGCATGCATCTTCTACTAATCTTTCACATGCATCAAAGTTACCATTGAGCACCTGAAAAGATAACAAAATAATTTACTATTAGCTTTGGTAAACACAACTAAACTGATGAGCTGATTAATAATCTACTTGACCTTCATGGAAAGGGGAAAAAAAGAAATGTTTCCTTTTATTAACTGATTTTATTACAAGATTTTTGTATATCCTTAATCACTAGCATATGTTAACACTCCTCTAAAGTTCAAGTATTTAATAACAGTAATGCAGGACTTGAGCCAAGACTTGAACTCAGGAAAAATGTACAAATTCCAACTTAATGGTCCAATGTTTGATAAAATTTTCAGCTTCAGCTGAATATTCAGGGAATGTGTATGAATGTGTATGACAGACGGAAAACTGCTTTTTCGAACAAAATGAAATAACTTACTTCACAATAAAAGTAAACTTAACTTTTACATTCAAGAACCCAGGCATTTCCATAAACTTTACTTCACTATCATTATTCTCCCTTGCTCTTTACATATTTTTCTCTATATAAAACTGCTTTATATATCTGTGAATTATTTGAATCTCCCAAACCAAAAGAACAATATTTTGCAGACCTTTATCTGATTTTGTTTATTATTTACTGACCAGGTCATCATGAAGCTGTGTAAGTCTTGGGTGCTCTAATGCCACCTTTGTTTTCTTCTGTAATGCCTCGTATGCTTCTGTGTAATGATGCTGCCGAAAGTGTTTCAAACACAAGCGAATGGCCTCACGTTCCCGATACTGCCATTGACAAGAAATTCCAATTAGACAAAGGAAACCTAATACAGCACAACCTCGTTTATTAGTACATCAGTTTTTTATAAATTAAAGCACAAATTACACTGAACGTTTTCTTTCTTTTCACTGAAATATTGATAATCTGCCAATACTGTAGATTCAGAAATATTAGTTGGGATTTTATTTTCGTGGTTTTCGTGGATCAAGATAATCCACGAATTCATGATTCCAATGATCAAAAAATCACATGGTCAGAGGATATACGGTATCTCAACGGCAGCTTGTGGTCGACTTTATTTTATAATTGTTACCGCTGGCTGAATTTTCAATAAAGATACAAAAATTGTTTATTACTTTTTTATGATTGTTTTTGATACAATCTGGGTACATCGGGCTCGTCTTCCTTGCGCATATGGAGGTATTAATAACCATAATTTTCTAAAGTTTTCTTTGTCTTTCCACGAATTCAAATACCCCACGATATGCGTTTCGTACAAAAACCACGAAATTTTAAGCCCACGATATTATCTGAATCTACAGTATATGACATAGAAAACAATAGGCTAGAAATTATAAATTGTTGACAATTTTACCTTTATTTGTAATCACTGCTTTTTACATATTTATGTTCTACAATCCAAATTGGTTTGAATGATCAAACCTTGTTTATCCAACTCTTCATTTGATTCATTAAACAAGGCTGAATGCGAACCTGTGCAATGGGATATACATCAGGTATAATGCTTCTATGCTGGACCATTACTTTTCAAATACACATGTGACATGTATATCAACAATGCAAGTACTAAACATTTTGTACCCAAGTATAAGTACCAATTACACAAACATAATTCCTGAAATGCTGGCATGGATGTACACAACACAAAATTATTGTAGGTGGTGCCACCAGCTTATGTACAAGAAAGCCACCGATGATGTATGGACATGCCAAATTTCAGGCAGGTACTTCAAACCAGTCTTGGGCTTTGTGCACAGATGCATGAAACCCAAAAACAGTTGCAGGTGTGCCCACAAGTCTTGTATTCAACAAAACTATCCTAGATGTATGGTCATGCATAATTTCAGGCTGATATGTCAAATCACTCCTGAGAAATAAGGCGCATACACTGTGCAAAAACAATTGTAGGTGGCACCACCAGTCTTGTATGCGACAAAACTATCCAAGATGTATACATATGCACAATTTCAGGCTGATACATCGAATCCCTCCCGAGAAATAAGCAGGTACATACACTGTGTAAAAATCAGTGTTGGTGTCAACACCAATCTTGTGTATGATAAAGCCATCAAAGATGCATGTATAGGCCAAAATTTCGGGCAGATACATCAAATTTCTCTTGAGTCAGGTGCACCAAGCTCAGCTGATGCAGGCAGTTGCCCTAAGTCAAGCAAAGTTAAACTACCAGCTGCAGCTACTGCACTGAGTGAACTCTTGACCTGTTGCAAATTTGAAACAGTAGGCAGTTTGCCAAGCTATTTATAGATACAGATTTTATACAAACTGAAGGACTTTGGCTGCAATGCTTTTTTCAAGCTGCATATTCATAAGTTTTTTTTATCAAAATGTTTTGAACAATGACAGATGCCTATGAGAAGCAAAATCAGAATAAAAATATATTTTATTCATGGATTTATCTTACGCATAAGCTGGATATGAAACAAATTATTCATGTTGCCTGTACAGCTCTGCTTATATACCCAAAGAGCTCAGTTTGTTAATACAATAAATCTACTAGCTTTGTTTACCAAGGCATCTCAAAGTCCTTTCAACTATTTAAGGTCTAATAGTTCTGCCAAAAATCATCTGAGTAAACTTGAACAAAGGCCACCTAAGAATCCTTTTCATGCAATGTTACAGAAGTTGAAACAACAGTTTTGCAGCAGAAGACTATTGCAGCCCTCAATGTGGAACAGGCTTATTAATGGCCACAAGAACAACTTCAGCTTTCTATGACTCTACCAAAAATTAAAAAGAAACCCAATATATACTTAAACAATTGAAAGAACTGTACCCTAGTATAATTCTTGTGAAAATTTAAACCGTTCAACTTGACAGTTTCATCATAAAAAAATTTTCAAGCTGAAACTCAGCCTGAAAGAGGCAAAAATTATGAGGTTTTTGCCCATAAAAAAAAACCCAGTTAGATGTAGGTGGCACCACAAAAAAGTCAATATCAAATATGAGTCATGTGACCAACATTTGCACAAAACTTGGTGATGCTAGCTCCTGTCGTTTCTGAGATTGTGATGTTATGTGCTTACTTGACCAAATGACTAAGTGTATGCTTACTTGACCAAATGACTAAGTTCAAATTCCTGTAACTTGGCCAAAATTTATTAAACCCAAACCATTTGAACAAACTTCAGAGAGCACATCTCTGGGATCAATCCTGTAAAATGTAAGCTGATGCAGGTGGGGCAACAAAAAACTCAATCCCACAACATTTGGTTTGTGACTGATTTTTGTGTAAAATTTGGCAATGATAGCTCCAGTGGTTTCTGATACTGAAATTTTAGTATGCTTTTTTTGCCAAATGACTAAGTTCAGCTTTCTGTAACTCGACAAAAAATCACTAAACTCAAACCATTCGAACAAACCTGAGAAAGATTGTTCCTGGGATCATTTCTGTGAAATATTGGGCAACTTGACTGAACAGTTTCAAAGAAGATTTTTTTTAAGGTTTTTTTTAACTTTTTCCTTATAAAATCTAAGTGAATGCAGATAGCAAAAATATTGGCAAAATCCGAAAAAGTTTTTTTTAAATGACTGATACTTTGCATAAATTTGGTGATGCTAGCTTCTGCCATTTTTGAGATAGTATGGGTTTTACGTACAGATGATACCACACCAACAAATAAGCTCACAGGTTCGCTACAAAGTACTTCTTATCAAAAGTCTTCTTATCAATGCTCACTAAAATTATTAGATGGACAGTTTATAAAACAAGAGACCTGTGAGTACTGATGATCATCTTACATCATTATGGCCTTATAATCACAAAAGTGAGTCAAACTTTTAAGAACTGCTTGCCTTATTTTGTTGACTTACAATGATGACAAGGGAATTGGTCTGATGGACGTCTTTTATCTAAATTATCATCCAAAGTCGTGAGTGCAGAGTTAGACTTTCACCTGAATGTAAGTTGAAAGTCTCAAATTTAATCTTGTATATTTTAATAAAACAGTAAACAGCCTTGGGTAATCAGAGAATCTCACTTTCAAAGTGCTCAAATCAGCTCACAGAATACAGGTCACATTGACCTAATTTTGGCTTTCCACAGAGATTTCCAAGGACTTTCCTGAATTTAAAATTTAGAAGTTTCAATGGTTACAATTTGTGCGCTGCTAACAGCTGGTCAGTCAGCTGAAAAAGACCCATCATTTTGGCTAAGAATGATCGAAAATCAGCTGTACTATAAATTACTGTGCTGTGTAACTCAATTCATTGATTTATTTCAGTGAGCATTAAAACACTTTTTCAAACAAGATTTTTACTGTGCACAGAAATATGACAATTAACACCAACTTACAGTACTATACCAGTTCATACAGGGCTTGACAGCTTCTTGATCATCTACACCCCTCAGCTCTACATACCAGATGCTGAAGTTAAAACTGGGGCCCCAGGACTGGATAGGAACTGTCAGAACAAAAACATCTGAATGACATACATTTGCAATTTAATAAAAATATATTTGATAAATTACATATATTTTAACTCAAAATATTAAATCTTAAAAAAGCATACAAACATGTAAATACAAATTCATAATAACAAGTTGTCAGATGAGTAGTTTACAGAACTTACCTATTTTTACATATCTGCATGGGAAGTTGTTGCCATCAATCTGATGTTTTACAAAAAATGTTTCTGCCTGATGGTCATTCTTGAGCCCACTGACAAAAAATAGATTAATAAATTTATCACACACATTATAAAATTAAAATATTACATTTAAATCAAACAAGATCCACAAACAGTACCTCTAAATCAAGTAATGGCAAGAATCAACATCCTACCTGTTAATGTGAGTTATTTTGACCAAACTGTTGTGTATCTCACATGATAAGTATTAACACCACATAGACTGGTTAACAATAAAGATAGCATCTGAAAATACTGAGAGTTATTCCGACAAACATATTTTAAAACTAATGTGAAATCCCTGAAATATTTCCTGGAAATTTCCAGCAGTTCAACATTTTTAACATAATTACTATTGACTACATATCAACAAGCCTGATAACAGCTGTATCTACATTTGTGAATATCATTATACTTGCCTTTCAAGGAGTTCTATCATACTTTCATCACTAAGTCCTCCATACACCTTGAACTTTTTCAGATTACAAACATGAGTCTTTTCATACTTTCCAAATGATATGGTCTCCACAATAGATGCCTTCTCCAATTTCAGAGTTAAAAACTGAAATTAGACAAGCCATTTGTATACACAAAAAGGATCACATTTTAAAAACATGAATAAATATATTAATATAATATCTAAAATATACACTTTTGATAATTAAATAAATTATTATTCATTCTTGAAGAATTCAAATTTAGATTCATTTTTTTATACTTTCATCATTCAATTGTGCTTTATCAACAAGATGTACAGGAATATATGTTCAAAAAAAGCTTATCTGAACCTTAACCAAAAGATGAAAATTTTACAGATGTTACTAATGGAAAAAGGTAAACACTACCATCAAATCAAAACCCCAAATAAATCTTTCCTGTGTTCAAGAAAATTGCATTTATTAGCAACAGGTACATCACTAAACATGATGCTTATTCAGATGATTTAGTCATTAAAAAATATGAATGATGCTTTTTTATAACAACTCATTTCTGTATGGTCTAATTCTAGAAAATAATGAGAATATCAACTGTAGTCTGTTTCAGCCCCACATGTCCACCTGTTTTTCTGCTATGAAACATTTTATTAGATTCATTTTCAGGGAAAACCTGATAGTGCAGGGTGGAGGATTAAAGGCCTAATTTTCAACAAGGTAAATAAATACCATACCTTACTTTATTTAAGAAACAGAATTATATGAAAACATGAGGTGTCAGTCTACATTTTACAAAAGATCAGACGCACTTATGGCAGTTAAGGTCAATAGTCACATGCAAAAACAGCTTCAACTAAAAGCTGCTGATTGGATGATGTCATGTAAACACTCTAAAAAATATAAGCAGCTAAAACAAAGATTGCTACTCATGCAGGAACACCTCTAATCTGACAGATCATTGGGAAAAGATCAAACAGTTGTGAAACATAAACTGGAGCTTTATTGTAAAATGCTTAATTGCCATATTAGGTTGTCACTTCCATGTGTAGTTTTCTAGGAAATTACTGAAAAATATAAATTTTAAGAAAACTATCTGAAAAAAAAACAGGTGGACACAGGTTGATGACACAGAGTATAATTAACAGCATACCTGTGGAGGATTATTAGAATCTGAGGACCAGCGAGATGACTGATCACTGGCCTTGTCAATCATAATATTCCTGTAAAGATGAAACACTATTTAAGGACAAGCATTACTACATGGATGGTTAAAAACAAGCCACAATGATAATGTACATTTAAATATGACATTGCTGATCCACCCACATGGCTACTTTCTGTTTGATTAACTTTTTACTTGGTCTATGGCAAGATCTTGTGTACCAGGGGAATAATTATATGCCATAGATGCATCTCTGAACATGTTTATGAACACCATGAAAATAAAAATACCTCTCACTGAACAAATAGGGCACTCTCTGCAAATATTTAAAAGTAAATCATCACCAAACTTTGCAAAAAAACTTTGAGTAAAACAAATTTTATATGACTTAAATATCTGACAGAACTGAGAAATCAGTTCATCTGTTACAACAAAGGTGAAGGGATCAAGGGCAGTTTGTGACAGACGTTTTTTTATTTTTGTACACTTTGTAGTATAAATATGATGAAATATGTCATCAACTGAAAGATGCCATCAGCACCATCACTCAATTGAGACGATTACACTAATCACTAATATTCAGCAGGACATACTATATGACTTCCTCATCTGTGATTCCATCTTGTGACTGCCAACATTTGAACCCTATGCTCTCTAATCAGAGCCACAGAAAACATGTTGTAGTTGGGGCACCAGGGGGTATTTTTGTTTACTTCTAACAAAGCAAACAATAAACCTCAGGGCCTCATGTAAAGATCCCTGCATTTATAGGACAGATATTGATTATTGGAATACAGTAGTACATGTAATGAGGGGACACCTGTGGGCAGACATGGGGTAATAGTAATAAGTAATAGTAATAGTAATAGACTATTACAGCTTTTTCCATGTAATAGTAATAGACTCAATAATTTGAGCTGTAATAGTAATAGAAACAGAAGACAAAGTAATAGAGTAATACATATTACTTTCTATTACTTCCTGTGAGCCCCTTGATCATGAAGCATATCAGCAAATAATGCTGAACAGACTCAGTTCTTGTCCAGTGATTGCCCAGGATGTGCCTATTGTTAGGGCAAGCATGGGCCAGCTGCCACATTGCTGATGACCACAGATGCCAATTACATAAGAGTACTGGACAAAGCAGGTCTCAGCCAAATAAGTTACCACAATCTGACCTTTGATTACTAAACCATGGATAAACAAAGGCATGTTTGATGTTAAGAGAGAGATAAATAGTTTATTATTATTGTGACATGTACATCTTATCTCACATCCATCAATCCATATGCATATTCTGAAATGTACCTTGATTTGTTTTTACCAGCCACTTTGCATTTAAATAATACAGATTGCAATAACACACATTCAAGAGAAAAATAATATGGAACCAGATAGAGTGCAGACCCAAAATGTTACGATAGGCTTATGGTGTTTTCACTACCCATAAAGTCTTGAAGCCTTCAATGCTGTAAACTCATACCAGTACTACAATCACTTGGATACTTAAAGTAATACTGCAGGCACATGTATTATATAGTTAATTTATATACATATTCTTTTAAAACTATTCTTTTAATATGTGTCTGTTATTTCATAGTACCAATTTTGCATACCTTCATTCAGTATCTAAAATTATTTTGATTTATATTTTGAAAATTAAATGAACCATTTTTTCATTATATAAACTGATTATATAATATGAGAATATATGTTACTGTTAATATTTTATTATTTAATAACTGAAATTCTGATATAAGATAATTAGATCCTATTATGCACAAAATTTAAAGTACAAGATTGTTTAATACCAAATTTATTATGAAAGTTATTTAAATAACATTTTATTTGAATTGTAAAATTGATTTAAAAGTTTTAATACCTTTCCACATTCCTAAGTTATTCTTTGCTGGTTTTGCTGCAATGAAGTAGGGCATGCCAGAAGAATAAAGGCCATGCATGCTACCAATATTGTAAAGTCTACCACCTCTCTGTTCACTCTCAAGATGTACTATGCAATGGCATAAAACATGGCATCAGTTCCAAATGAACATATACACCTGAGAAGATGCGTTCATTTGTCTCCAGTTTGGTTCTGTCCAGAATATTGATGTAAACAGTATTTTTATTGGATATATTAATAAGGATTGGGAACCAGGACACAGCCCTACATAAATTCCTATCCTGATACATACATAAAGGAGTGATTTGTCAGCTTTGATACTAAATAATAATATGCAAAAATCATGAATAATTTAAGTTACACTGAAATTCTTTATTTATTAATTACAAGAAAGAAGATTGAATCTAAATGGAAGTATGTACTATAAAATAATTTTATGTGAAATATATATGAAGAAAAAATGTACAAGTATGCATATAATTATAGATCAATATTTTACATATGCCAGGGCCTTTACAATGGGTTTGCTTTCAATTAACATGTATTTAAGAGTTCGTACAACTTTCTTATATTTTCTACTTGAAATGCCCCAATAACGGGCATTGAGGTTTCAAAATATAAAAAAAAAAAGAAATAATTAAGATCTCCATCATCATTAGGCTTTCTGTAAATGACGGACATAGTATAAGAAAATTGTGTAGGTAAATGGATGATATAGGCGCTTGTAATATTATTTAAATTTGTGATTGTAGTGCTAGTTTATAGCACACTTGGCTGCACAAGGTCTAGAATCCTCCCATAAGTTTAAGTAATAGTAATAGTAATAGATACCCCAGTAATAGTAATAGTAATAGAAGATAAAATGTGGTAATAGTAATAGTAATAGTAATATCAGAAATTGAAAGTAATAGTAATAGTAATAGTAATAGAACACCTGTAATAGACCCCATGTCTGCCTGTGGGATATTGCCAAAGTATCCCTACATTACAGGTGTCCCTTCATGAAAGGAAGGGACAGATGAGGGTGGGGATAATGATTACTGTTTGGAGATACATTCAACATTTAAAACAAAAGAATCAAATACCTAAAAGTATATAAAATCAAATGTTTTTTATATCATTAATATATGAAATATATATATATATATGAGCTGGTTTTTTAATAAATACAAAAATTAATAAATAAATGGTGGATCATGAGTATAATTTCATAGAAATAATTACTATTTACTTTAAAAAAAATTTAAAACAAATTTTTATTAAATAAAATATGATATTTATAATAATTCTTAATTATACATTGTTTCTGAATAAATAAATGAATGTGAATAAAAGTCATCCGCAACCCTCTGGTTTGGCCAAACTGACATGACAAGAGAATATTTGGAATAAAGATAAGGGTATCATTAAGAAATTCCATTAATTTCAATCTGAACAAATAAACTTATGCCATGCTCTTTCCACAGAACATTTTTAAATTCCGCTGCCGCTGAAGAGTACATTTACATCTGTCAAAAGAGTAGGGTCTCTGAATGTCCCTTAAGTACGGTCCACAGAGAATCATTCAAATACATACACCTCAAACTATATGTTAGAACGATATAAATTGTCAACACAAGAATTTTATCCTATTCTAACAATGGAATTATGACCAGATGTATCAAATTCAGCAACAATTTTGTCAGATTGACATTGCCCTGACTAGGCTTCACATCAGGCAGACATTCAATATGGTGGAAACACTGGGGCTGATGCTCATTGGTTGAGTCAGTCATGTCACATTTGATACAGAATTCTCACAATTTACATATGATATGTATAAGATATGATATAAGATATGAATGAATCGAAATAGGTGCCGTTCTAATCACAGTGTGCACAAAGTGTTCCACGGTGCTGCTCAGCTGGTACACTCATGCAGCACAACTGTCGGCCGCTAATATATCGGATTTGGGTGTCCATTTATAACAGGAATTTGGGCCAAACATGACTGCCCCTGTCTGCGTTCACGAGGTTTCCACTCATAAAAGGTCAATTTCAAACAGAAATGGTTCGGGACAATGGATTAGTGTCTGTACATTGAAGATGTTTGCTCATCCCAGTATGGCTCACACCAAAGTCCTGCTGTGTATGTAATAATGAAAATTAGGAGCAGAAAACAAAATAAAAAGATTATCTAGATAGAAGCAGCTGAAAACCACCTTTTTTGTTACTACAAGTGGCACACCTTTTCTATAACTGTATCCCAATTGGCATCTCTTAACTAAACAAGTTTGATATATGGTTTAACTCTTAGACACAGTTAGAAGAGTAAAGGTATTAAACTGTGGCTTTGTCCTTGTGACTATCCCTCTGAAAACCAGTGAGTTTTTGGCACCTCTGATGAAACACCCACTAAGCTTCACATTTGAAGCAAGAAAGTTATACTACAGTCACTACACTCAATAAATAATCATCTCCTGAATATATTTATGAAATATTGTAACATAATAATATGAAAATATTCAAATACAATTTAATGAGTGTTTAGCTTAGCAGGGGGTTCACTGGCAGTGCAGCAATTTATGCCGGCTATGACACTGCCCCCTGGTAGTGTAGGCACCTGAAGTGTTATGTCCGGTGTACAAAATACTTGTTTACCTATATTTAACAAAGTATTTGCACAATACTGTATAGACCCAGTTGTGGCTCTGTTGTAAACACAGATCCACAGGTCACTGCCTTCATGTATCTAGCAGAGGGGAATGCATGCACTGTTAGACGATGGTGAGCCCGCGGGGGGGGGGGGGGGGGGGGGGGGGGGTGATTGTTTAAGCCAGTGGTGTGCAGTGTAGGTTACATCATCACTGCCAACTTCCTAACCCACCCAGCTGAAATGTGATACATGCACCTGGCCTGTTGAAACAATCCAGTGGGTAACCCTGGCAACAACCTGTGTAGCCAGTGGTCTTGTATAGCCAGTGGTTAAGTTAAAACAACACTCACAGCAGTGATGATGTAATATGTGCACTGCACAGAACACCCCAGTGCACCAGACTCAGATAAGATCCATGTACTTCCTGCATCATCATCAGATGCTTGCCTTCCTGTCCTCTAGATAAATGAATGCTGGGGCGGGCTCAACTTTTTACAGGAACTGACCGGAAAGAAACTGAGTTCATATTACCGGAACTGACCAAAACTGACTGCATGTTATCAGAACTTATAAGAAAATAAAGTATTTGTTAAGTAACTTCAAAACATATTTTTAAATAAATAACTTGATGAGTTATAACTAAATGTGACTACCAATAACTTGCAGGATCTGCTTAAAATGGTACTAGAACTGACTTGAAGAACATACATTTGATCTTACTATAAACTGTTTTCTCAAATATTAAGTCAATTGTTTCACTCAAAGTTTTGCAAAGTACAGAGGGGTTTTCCTTGTATAGTGCTGCAGAAAAGCTGTCTTCTTTATATTCACTCAGAACTACTGACAACCAGTAAAAGAGCATCAATGAACAAACTCATTAAAGCCTCAACAGCTCAGAGTTAGTCCTAGGGGTGAGGGCAGCCAGCCATTCATTAGCACCCCTAATCAGCTCACACACTGCAGTTGCTCCAAGAGAACGAAACAGATCAATCAGAGGATGATGGACTAATGAGCAGTTTCTGTAATTCTTAAATTCTGTCATTCTGCTTGTTTATACAGATTTTATCCAAAATTGTTTTGGAAAAATATAATTTTACTGAGGAAATAATACTTGTCCAAATGTTAATTAAATTGAAAATTACATAAAATTGCACGCTTTAAATTAAAATTAAAACAACATGTTAAAATGAGCAAATACTTACAATGAACATAATAGGAAAATCAGGTACTTATTTTGTACAATCTTTTAACAAAACCTTGCATTTTATCGTGTTTGTTTTGTGTGTTGCTACTGTTAGTGTATTACAATATGTTCACATTGTCTGAGAATATAAAAATAAAAAAAAAATGTACTTTAAATGTAATTTAATATATTTTAATGCCAGATCCAGTGAGTTCCTGTCAGTTCCGGTAAGAGGTCAGTTTCGGTAAAAAGTCGAACCGGGCTTGGGCCTGTTGCTCTGTGTTTACAACAGAGCCACAACTGTATGGGTTTTAATCAGTGTGAATTCTGTATTGACAAAAATTGAACAGATCATAATTTATCAATCAACGTCATGTTTTGGCTTCAAATTTAAATTTAGGTTTGTGTGATCGATAGAATATTCCGTAGTTATTCGTGTTAAAGAAAATGTTCGCATGTGAAGACTGAACTGTCATTCATTGTGGCAGTGACAGATAAAGGATGTAAACAAACGCGTAATTTCCATGTTTCTCCCTTATAACGATGTCTTGGTGTTGATATAAACATGTAGATTTAAAGGAATGTTTGCTCTTAAAAGTTGAAATATAGGTCTACTCACTCCGGGACATAATTTGATGAGAAACTAGAAAAGTTATGGATGGTGTATTTCAGAGTTTTCGTTTGCAGCTCTTCTGCGGCCATGTTCACGCGTTTACTGATCTCGGCCTGAATAAAACAAGGCTTGTGATTGGAGGAAATTTACTGCCTCAAGAGGCCATTCAGTTTCGTTTTTATAATAAGTAATTTTCTTATCATTTATTTATCCAGTATAAATTGAATTTATATAATTACTATTTTTGAAAGTTCAAAATTGTTATATTTTATACGTTAAGCTCGATATTTTATACGCAAATAAAGTATATAACGCGGGCTTTATAAATATTAGTACCGTAGGTACCCCAAACACATCAGTTATCAGGAAAGGCTTGCTGCAATATTTACAGATAGTGTTTGGCTGCCAGGAAGTAATTTGTACAGTCCATTGCGTAACTTCACTTGGCTGTCTGCCATTTTCAGTCATGGATGAGGTAACGATCCTTAAACTGTATCCTGGAGTGGACATAGTTGCTTTATTTCATGGTTTATTATATAATGATTACAATAATATACATTATATGATTTTGATTGTATCTAATATTTTTTTTTATAAATTTATATCATAAAAATAATTACCTTCATGTATTGTATGAATTGTTGCATTGCTGTATTTTTAGCTCAGGTGACTCTAAGCCATCTGAGCTATGTAGCGATGGTGCCTTGCCCATCGTCCATCTGGCTGGCATCCAAGATTATAACAGGACATGTTTGGAAAATGTTTTACCTGTGAATCTGAAATACAGCATACAGTGAGATGTTGTAAGTTCTACCAAACCAAAAACTTAGTCACTGCTATTCCTTTGAAATATTATGGGAAAACCTCCTACATTTTCCTTTAAAACTTAATACCAAAAGGTGTGTGGTTGTTGTGTTAAAATGTGGCACTAATATTGTTCTAGATATTATCCATGTACATAAATACCAGAAATTAGGTCAATATTGCATAATATGCAGAAGTTATGGAAATTCTAAGCATATATGAAATACCTGAAATTTGGCCTAACTTTTACCATGTACTCTACAAACTAAGGCGCATTTCCAAAGTCAAAGTTCATCCTTCGCAAGAAGCTCCTGTCAAGGCCATCAATTCTGCTGTTCTATCTCGTCTGGACTACCATAATGGCCTCCTACTTAGAGCATCAGTGTACTATACATAAGTTGCAGGTAACCCAGAACAGTGCTACAAGGCTTTTAATTAACAGGAACATCGCATAGAGAGCACAAAACACCAGTGCTCAATTAACTGCACTGGCTACCTGTAAAGCAGAGAAATGCATGACCCTCTAAGATCTCTTCCCTCTTCATCTGATCACTGGAGACCATTAGTGTCACACCACTCCAACAAGTATGGTGAAAGGTCACTAAGCTAGGACATTAGAGGCTAAACTGTGGAATGAGTTGCCATCAGATATTACTATATTAGGGGTTTTGCCAGTCACATTTAGAAAGCACCTTAAGACTGTGTTGTTTATATAAAGATACGGTGCTGCCTAGACTGCGATATAACTGGTGGATATGTGCCATACTGTGTAGTGGTTTTGTTAGCGGTGTTTTAATTTTCGCGCTTTTAGCGGGAGCTAGATTTTGGCTAAAATAATTACCCGCGTAAAGTCAATGTGATAGTTAAGAAGATTGCAGCATTCTCGCCTGACATATATAGTCATGTGGGCCTGGTAATCCCTCCATGCATGGTTGCTTGAGTTGAGGCTTGTTCAACCAGAATGTTAGAGAAGTCATGTTGTCACAAGAGTTCATAGCAAGTGATTTCTTGAGAAAGACCTCGCCTCATTTATAATGATTTGTAGAAACAACTGTGAAACAATAAGTAGCCTTTCAAGACACCCCTAGCCCTTATAGCTTTGAAACGACTACATGAGCTGAGAGCGACCTGCGACTGTTGTCAATTCTGTTTGTTGTTTGTACATATTTGGCTGCTTCTGGTTAGTATAATCACAGTTGTTGTAGAGAAATTCTACAACTTACTCAGATGTCAAACAATGTAGCTGGTTGCAGTAACTTTGCATCATCAAACGTGATTAGTCCTAAAGTAATTATGTATTGTTCACACCTTGTGGTCACGGTACTCGACCAGTTGGCCTTGGCATGTAAGCTGTCACTCAAAGGTTGTTAGGTGGGATGAAGGTTACATTACAAACTTGAATTTTAAAAATATGTTCATAATTTGATACACAATTAATTACCATTCACATTGATGTGCGCAAAAATTTTGAACTGCGCTAATACTATAAAATGAAAAATGTGCGAAATTTGAGACACGCCATATTAATCATTTCCACAGTATGTGTGACACAGTGACTCCTAACAGTGCAATAATTTTTATTTTAGTTTGATCCCTGCATTGTAGAGACTTAAATAAATTATCATGTTTTTATAATCTGTAAATGTGTGTATAACTTTTTTAAAACCAACTTTAGTACGTATTGTTTTTATGTTCTATAACTTATTGTATTTTATTACTGTTTAGTGCATAGAAACTTCATGTAATAATGCACATCTAAGTGAATAAAATAATAATAATAATAATAATTATGGTTCATTTTTTCCCTGTAAGCACTGCTGATTTAATTTTAGTATTATGCATTTTTTTTAGTTGAAAGATATTAGGCATGTATTTTAAATTAAAAATATCTTTCCACTTCAGTGCATTAAACTTTTTTTTTTTTTATTAATGATCCAAGGAATGATCCAGAGGATGCATATTGTTGCATTATGAAATTTTTAGTGACTTCTTTTTAAAATTTAATTTCCTTTTAAATTCAGTTTAAAAATTCAGCCATAAAAAAATAAATATATATGTATAATTTGACATTATATGAGCCAGATTAAGGATGAATAATGATGCAACTTATAATTCTGAATCGGCTCATATATTCAAATAAATGATAAACATAGTTATTTTAACTGGGATATTGTTGTTTATATTTGTAGGAAGTGAAGATCTGCATGAGGGACATTAATCCCCATATTGTTTGTTCACTGTGTGCTGGTTACTTCATAGAGGCCACCACAGTCACAGAATGCCTGCACACTTGTAAGTGGACTATAGTCAGTTCACACACTGACTGTAATCAGTCCACACAGGGTTGCCCATTGAAATTTTGGCATGGTTTGTAAATGTGTGGAACAATTCTAAAAAAAAATTAAGCTTCAACTAGATGTATGCAATCTCCAAGTAATCACTGAGTGGCATTATAAAAACAGAGACATTAAAGGATCAGAGACATTATAAGAAGAGACATATTATAAGAACTTTTCTGGAAAGGAATTACCTAGAGTTCCTTAATATGTATGCAGAGTAAAACATAAATCACTTTAAGGGTAAAATGCAGTAATCTGATGTGTTTTAGTAACTCTTTATAGTTTTATACTTATTTTCCTTTCAGTCTGCAAGAGCTGCATAGTGAAATACCTTCAGAGCAGTAAGCACTGTCCACAGTGCAACATCAAAATCCACGAAACACAGCCCCTGATGAACCTGCGGGCAGATAGAACTATGCAAGACATAGTTTATAAAATAGTACCAGGACTCTATGACAGTAAGTTACTGACAGGTGTATTGATTAACTGGATTTTTTACATTCTATGTATTTGTGTAACTGTCCTTCTAGTGTAAGTGCAAACTGATATTAGGGGATACAGTGTGGTTTAAATCACTGGAATAGTGATTGGAAACAGGTTGCTTTTTCTTCATGTGGTGTTCTCTGTTTTAAGAATAGGGGGCAGGAGCACATTTTTAAAACAAAGTTGAGACTTGACATTAAATAGCAGTTAGTAGGCATTAATACTGGACTGGTAAGCTCACTTGAATTATCACCGAAGCCACTTGGCAAAATCCATTGCAATGGCCATCCATCCTGATGCATTGATATTGTTGTAAACTGCTGATAATCTTAACATTAGCCTATGAGTGATGAATTAACAATTAAGAATTTATGTGAACTCACAAACTAAAGTGAAAATCTGTCTCTGTGGCAACCAGTCATCCTCTGTATCTTGTAAAAGGTTGCTATTCTCCAACAACTGGTGTAAGTCATGCTTGTATTTGTGTGCTCAGAAATTCAAAATACATGCAGGGAGATTAAAAATATGTTGGGGTACAAAGAAATTTGTGGTAAAAGATGTCAGAAAGTATAATAAAAGAGCTAACGATTAGTCTGGTTTATACCAAGTAATAGCATACTTGCAGGCCATGAGGTGCTGTCAAAAATGACACCCAAAAACATTTGGCATCCCCATCACATGTTACAGTGTGGTCCTCGGTATAAGATGTCATGGCGCTCTGACACTATCATGGACTCCCTAATGTCAGAGGGCCAAATGGCACCAGCCATTCACAAAAAGCAAACTGCTAAGAAATGAGCAAGCCAAATATCAGTGTATTATGTGGAATAAAACCATCCACTGAAACAGTGTGACATGTCAGATTATAAAAGAATTAGATGAATTCCTAGACAAAGTTTGGTGATTTTTACCAATAGTTTTACTGGGGTGAGTCTTATTGTTTAGCTGTAATAGTGTTTATTTAGATATATTATTTTAAGATGGATTATTTTGTGGCACATACTGATCACACTGGGTCATTAATCTGTTGTAAAACTGATGGGAAACAGTGGGCAGTCAGTTGTCTATACCATATTTTTTCATGCCGTTTAAGATGAAGAATCCAGAAGACAGCAATTCTCCAGATCAAGGGGACTCATTAAAGAGGAGGCTCAAGGTAATTACATGTTACTCAGGTTGATCAGCTTTTCACCATAATTAGTGGTATACTTTATACATAAATAGAAAAACAATGTTATAAATATCAATATATAGTTGCTAGAAAAAAAATAAAAGGTATTTTATTTTGAAAATATTTTATAATAATGTGTGTCCAAGGATCAGTAGATAATTTTACTGCTTTGATCATTATGAAGGTAGTTTTTAAATACTTTTGGTCACAATTATTGTAAGATAATTTGTGTGATGGAGTATATACTGTACACAATATAATCAGTAACACTAGGATATTCTCAGAGTAGTATGGGGTAACATAATTATGTAAGTATCATGTTATTTGTGTATTTTGTGACACATTTATGATCAATATAAGTTGGGACACACTGAATATATTTACTTATGTATATATAAACTAAATGTACTACATCAAGAGGGAGCTGAACTCTGCTTTAAAGCAGTGAAATATTAAGGAAAATATCCATGATGTTTATATTATTGTTTTCATGGTTTATAATATGTTTCATTTCAGAAAGTAAGAAAGGTATCGTCAGTCTGCAGAGCTTGTATGACAATCCTACAGCAAACTACTACAGTAATGATGAGCAGATCACACTGTGTCTGGAGAGGTTCTTGTAAGAGAAATTATCACTTTATAAAAATAAAGATAAACTAGAAATCTGCATTTTAAGGAATGCAAGCCTCCCCCATGTTGGGGATATTTAATTCAGAGGTCACCAAGCTACTTGCTGCAATAACTTAACAGGAATATGATGCGTTTTGATAATACTCAGTAGAAATAATTACTGATATAATCACAAAGAAGTTAAATTCCCTGCAAAGTCCATGCATATTTAATTTAATTTATTCATATTTAATGAGGTCAGCAAGACCCTGGTGGCATTGTATTGGCTTACCAAAATCTGATGGATTTTCATGAAACTCATTGTAAATATTAACCAATTAAGTTTCTCATTTGAATTAAGTTATCAGCACAATTCACACATATTTAATGAGGTAAAAAGACATGATCAGCATAAATTATGCACTTTGTGGAAATTATAAAATATTATATAGTGCTGGTTAATGTGTGAAAGAAGTACTATTTTAGCACACCTTGGTAATTGTATTTATTATTGTTAATCTTTCAAATTGTTTTTCTTAAGGGTTTTTGTACAATATCATTTTCAAAACCATTTTATCATGTAAAGTTGTGGAGTTTAAGGGGTAGATATGTTTTTATCGGCTTTTATTATCCCCTTGCAACAAAGTTCCATTTGTGCGTTTGTCTGTCTGTCCGACTGTCTGTCCACAATTGGCTTGTGGATCCATTTCAAGCCTAACTATTTGACCAAAACCTTTCATCTTGCACATATGGCTCACCCACCCATGGATGAAGACCCCTATCTATTTTGAGGTTACGGGGTCAAAGGTCACAGCCACAGGGCCCACTTCTTGAAAAAGCTTGTGGACCCTTTTAAAGCCAAACTGTTTGACCAAAACCTTTCATCTTGCAAATATGGCTCATCCACCCATGGACGAAGACCCATATTGAATTGAGGTCATGGGGTCACAGCCACAGCACCCACTTCTTGACAAAGCTTGTGGACCCATTTTAGGCCAAATCGTTAGACCAACAACTGTCAGTGTCATCTTGCTCATATGGCTCACCCACCTATGGATGAAGAAGCCTATTAGGTTTGAGGTTACAGGAGCAAAGGTCAAGGCCAGAGAGCTGCCCTCCTCATTTTCACACTATGTAATACACCCATTCTAATTATGCATTATGCAAGGGGATGCTCCGCTCAGCGGTGCCCTTGTTATTTTATTGTTTCATACCATATGATATTAGATTATAAATTGTAAAGAAAATAACTGTATACCTAGAGATTTGGTCTATAGTCAAATTAGTACAGTGTTGATGCGTCTGCTTGGATTTTTTTCCAGCTTGGAATGTGATGGTTTCCACCTTGAATGCCTGCCAAAGAAGTTTCTACGATGTTCCATCAGAGTTTGTATATATCACCTGCAACAGTTATTGAGGAAAAAACTACAAATCCCAGCCGTATATGATGTAGGTATTGTGATATTTTAATAAAAAAAAAGTACATTACACCCTTAAAGGCTCAAAACATTTTGTCTTTGTGAAAAGTAAGCCAGTACAAAATTTGTGATAATAAAATTGTGATTCCTGGATACCCCTAGAATTGATTTATAGCTAAAAGCTTATTGACTCTCTAACAATTCAGTGGTTAGTTATTGATTGAGTTGAAGTCAGAGAGACCAACATACCAGGTAAATTTTCTTTAACTGCCTTTTTGACATTAAGATCTGCGTACTCAAGGTGTATCTGTATTCACTTTTTAGACTGTAATTTTATTCCCTCAATTTCTGATATTTTACCTCAAAAGTAATTTAAATAAGAGCAAGTAAAAGGTGAAAAAAAGTTTGTAAAAATAATAATTTCTGTAATCACAAAGTTGCAGTTATTCTTAAAACTTCCCTTAAGTGATAGAAGTTTTCATATAGGTTGTGCTCCTGGCTATATGAATTGATTATTTCCAGTCTTTAACCATAATCTCTCATACTGTGCCTCCATTAAATGTACTAAAGTCATGTGACTTATTTTTTAATTTCAGGTAGAAGTTTTATGCAGCAATAACATTCTCCCCAAAGACATGACAATGAAGCATGTATATTTAGCAAATTGGAAAGGAAAGGTAGGTAGCTGGCATGTGAATAACTATGAATAATTGTATCCGCCAAAACAAAGTTTAGTGGAAACTATGTTTTTGACTGGGTTCCGCCGCCGCCACCACTGTATTCATTTCCGGAGAACTCCTCTGAGACTACTGGACTGATTTTTCCAAAACTTACACCAATTATCGGGTCACATGTGAATTAATCTAACCAATTGGCGTTGACCTCTGACCTTTCCTCTCTGCCCAGCGTCCATTTGTGCATCTGTTTCCACACATAAACCCATATATCTTAGGAACCGTGTGACTGATCAGGAAAAGAATTTTGTACAAATGTAGCCCTTGGATAGCTTTATAACATACACAAAAAATGGTGGCGCCAACTGCAACCGTGTTTGCACAGTGTCCATCTGTTCGTCTGCCTTGGGTGATAATCACTCATATCTCTGCATTGATTTGACTAATTCATCCGAAATTCGGCATGCGTATACATCCTGGATAGCTTTTTAGCAAACCTGTGAGCTTATGCGATGGTGTGGCGTTGTGCGTCATCTGTCGTGCGTGGTCTGTATGTTAACCATAGCTATCTCAAAAACGGCGGAAGCTAGCTTCACCAAATTTTTGGCAAATAATCAGTCATCTGAAAAACTCTATCAGATTTTGTTTATTTTTTTCTAACTGCATTTTCTTAGATTTTATAGGGAAAAAGCTTTAAAAATCTTCTTCTCCGAAACTGTCCAGGCAAATTGTCCAATATTTCTCAGAAATGATCCCTGGAACAATCTCAAGTTTGTTCGAATGGTTCCATTTCGGAGATTTTTGGCTGAGTTACAGGAGGTTGAACTTAGTCATCTGTCCAAAAAAACACACTAAATTTTAAATCTCAGAAACGGCTAGAGCTATAATCACCAAATTTTATACCAATGTTTGTCACATATGTCATATCTGAAATTGAGGTAATGGTGGCGCCACCTACATTGATGTGTTTTTTACAAGCTAAAATGTTATTTTAAACTCTTCTAGTTTATACACTGATTTATGATGAAACTGTTTAGCTGATTGGTTTAAACTTTACAAGAATTATTCTATTGTTGGGTTCTGCCAGTTTTATAAGAAAAGATTGGGTAAATACAGCTTTAAGCATTGTAGCCAATTGAAAAAGGCTTTCTGTGTTTGAAAACAGATATGACAACATGCTGAGTTTCAGCAGCCAAGTCAAGAGGTCACTCAGTACAAACAGGTGGGGTCAAGACATTACTATGGCAACTGACCTGGCTCTGCCGGGTGTCAAGACAATGTGTCTAGACACAGCGTCGAGACATCTAGACACAATGTCTAGATGCAGAATTCCCAAATTATTGTTGCTATATCTTTCAACTGTTTGAAACAACTGTTTCCCTTGCCACTTAAAAACTTGGTTTGCATTTTTAGCGAAACAGGTTTATCATCAGGTCACATGTAAACTGCTGCGCCCTCATTTTTGGTTGACCTCTGACCTTTACTCACTGCCCAGCGTCCATTTGTGCGTCTGTTTCCACACATAAACCCATATATCTCGGGAACCGTTTGACCAATCAGGCTAAAAATTTTGCACAAATGTAGCCATTTGATAGCTTTATAACATACACAAAAAATGGTGGCACCACCTGCAACCATTTTTTTTGCACAGCGTCCATCTGTTCATCTGCCTTGGGATAATATCACTCATATCTCAGCAGTGGTTTGACTTATCTGCCTAAAATTTTGCTTGTTTATATATCCTGGACAGCTTTCTTGATTTTATGACAGGTGGCGCCACCTACATTCAGGTTTACTCTGCAGACATCCAAGCTCATATCTCGGGAACTGTTTGACCAATTGGGCCAAAATTTTGCATGTGTATAGATCTCACATAGCTTTTTATCATACACAAAACTGGAGGGACCACCTGCAACCATTTTTGCACAGTCTGTTCATCTGCCTTGGGATAAAATCACTCATATCTCAGCAGCGGTTTGACTTTTCTACCTGAAATTTAGCAGGTTTATACATCCTGGACAACCCTCTTGATTTTATGACAGGTGGCGCCACCTACATTCAGGTTCACCTGCAGACATCCATACTTTATATCTCTGGACTGGTTTGAGGTATCTTCCTGAAATTTTGCATGTGTATAGATTTCACATATCTCTTAATCATACACAAAATTAGTGGCGCCACCTGCCACCATTACTGCACAGGTCCTTTTGTTTGTCTGCTGTGGGATAAAATCACTCATATACATATAGTGGTTTGACTTATCTGCTTAAAATTTTGCATATGTATACAACTTGGACAGCTTTCTGGATTTTGTGGTAGGTGGCGCAACATACATACACATTTCTGCTGCAGACATCCATGCTAATATGCAACACACCTCACTCTTTCCCTTGCCACTTAATCCATGCCTCACTTCACCCATTCCACTCTGATTTTGGTGGATACACATAGTCACTTTTCGACTACCCGTATTCTAGTTAAATTATTTCTTCCTGCCATTTTTCCCAAACCTCTCATCCTGTAGCTTATTACAAGTACTGTTACCATGCTCAAGCCTTCTACCTCTCCGTGTAACAACAAATGAGGTATGATAATGGTTGACACTAAATGTTACAATGGTTAGAAATACCATATAGAGAACACCATGCTTAGGCCATTCCCACTTAAACTGAGGTTAATAATTAATAATAATTTCTAATTTATGCAGAGATTGAAATTCAAACCATATTCTTATAAAAAGACCTTTTTTATTGAGTAATATACAGAAATGATATGCTTTGATATTAATTTGTTGAAGAAATATTAATCCTTGAAATATATCTCATGTGAACAAAATATTGAGCCAGTGTCTTTTATAATTTTTAAACATGATAATAAATTTGCTTGATGTAACTAACAACTGTATTTTATAATTTTCAGGCACCAGTTTATGTATAATTATACCCTTAAAGAAGAACAAATGAGTTGCTTGAAAGTTGTACATTTTTTTAGAAATTTAATTATTTTGTTGAATGGATATTGTTTCCAGACTTTTAATTTTATTAAGAATAAATAGACTGTGATAGAAGAAGTGAGTTTATTTCATTTATTGTGTTTTGTTTGCTCCAGGGGACACCGCTCCTGTTATTTTACAGAGTGACTCAAGATGTTCTGAGTTAGGGGCGAGTCAGGATCGTTCAAGCTCCATCAGATCCTGCTAGTTAACCTCGGTGAAAATCAACACTAGTTTGTCCAGATGCTGAACCTTTGTATCAACATGTTATCAGCTTTTCCATTAGCTGCCACAAACATATCATCAGATTATATTTTGCTACATTTCATATTATAAACATGAAAATGAGTTGAGCCTGCCATCCACTGGTGATGCACCTAAAATTGCAAGGGCTCTGCGAATGGTTGACAGTTTTAAGTACATGTGAATTGCTATAGTCCGTTTCATCCCCTCATGTCCACCTGATTTTTGCTATGAAAATTTTTATTAGGTACATTTCAAGGGAAACAATTATAGTGTAGAGGAGAGGATTACAGAACCTAATTTTCAACTAGGTAACTAAATTCCTACCTTATGCCATATTTCAGTAACAGAATTTTCTGAAAATATGAGAAATCAGTCTACATTTTACAACATATCAGACCCATTTATGGTAGTCAAGGTCATTGGTCACATGCAAAAACAGCCTCAACTGACAGCTGCTGATTGGATGATCTCATGTAAACACTCTAAAAAATATAACCAGCTAAAACGAAGATGGCTACTTATGGAAGGACACACCATATCTGCCAGATCATGATAAAGAGACTAAAATGTTGTGAAACATTAACGGGGTATTTATTGTAAAATTCTTAACTGCCATATTAGGTTGTCACTTCCATATGTTGTTTACTTTGAAAATATTGAAAAACATAAACTTTTAAGTATATCATCTACAAAAAACAGGTGGACAGCAGGTGGTGAAATGGACTATATTGAGCTGGACTTGCGATGGGACTCTTAGATGATTGTAAGGTTTCTGACATCACTCTTGGGACTGTTCCAATTATTAGTGATTGTATGGGTGATGCTTGCGATGTGATTATTATCAAACTGATTGCTCATGTCTGACCATATATGACTCCCTTATACCACAAAAGGAAAAGTAAATTCCAAATATGTGAAAAAATAAGCAAGAACTGAGACGGATAGGTACTGTGATAGTGTTCCACAATAGTTCCACAAGGATTATGTTGAGTAGGGTATGTGTTTGCTCTTGAAGTCCATTACATATGCAGACGCAGTCTTTTTCAGTTTATCAGCTATAAAAATCAAAGGAAAACCCTTGAACTGGTTGTTGATCCACAGTCACAAACAGTTGCAGGTGATCACAAACTGTCATGTACAGTCCCAGACAAAAATCACATCAAAATCAAGAGCATGTAAATATGAATCAGTCATGAAGAAATCCTTATTATGCAGCTGTATCATGTAATTTAAATGGTTGACACCTTTTGAAAAAGACTAGCTGTGTGTGGGTTCTTGTACACAAGCTTTCGGGTGCTCGGCCCCCTTCCTCAGGTGTAAATGGAGCTGTTAACACACAGCTAGTCTTTTTCAAAAGGTGTCAACCATTTACATTACTTTTGTAAGTAACAGACTAGCACGGCATTTCAAAGCTGTATCATGTGGTATGTTATAACTAACTGGAATAAGTATAATGCAGATACCCCATATTAAGCCAAACATTCAGTTCCAGTGGAAACACTTTCAGTGTTATAGGTAGCCTGTCATGGGAATCAAACTTGTCTGCTGTCTCAGTGAGCAATGCACAGTTCCACTGGTTTCAGCCATGCAAGTCTGTATAGGGATCAAGAGGTACACAGAAAAAATGTTGGTCTGCATTATTTTCTGGATCAGTGCAGAAATGTTAAAAAAAAATTTCATATATTCAGTGTTTCAGCAGGTCCATGAAAACTTGGAAAGTCATGAACTTTTTAAAAACTATTTGAGGCTTTGAAAGCCATTGAAATCTTGTTTTTTGCCCTTCAGGTCCTTGTAAGTGATGGAAAAGTTACCTTAATGATTTGGGGAGGACATATCTACTAATTTCCAGTATGCTTAACAGACCTTACATAATGCAAAATGTTACAACCCTTGTACAAGTCCTTTCATTAACACAGTAAACTTTTGACGCATGTTTTTTGCATATCCAAAATGCCAGAATATAAACTTAATGGTATGAGACATTTAATATATAAGTTATTCAATTAATCTAAAACGAAATGTGATAGGACACTTAGGACCTAGAAAATTGTTGAAAAGGGCCTTCAGTGTCCTGGAATGTCTCTTGGCATGAGGTGCAAATACCCGGTATAGAACTAAACATCCTGTTTAAAATTTGTGTACCTTTTAAGATGACTGCTGCTTATCTGTAGTCCATCATACTTGATTTGTTTAAATAAGTATTGTGTGTCTGCATCCTGTTTAAAATTTGTTTAAAGTATTGTGTGTGTCTGATCATATCATGTACATGGACAAAACTGATGCTGTGTGGTTGTGTTGAATGATGTATGGTTGTTTGTTATGTCTTGGTTTGCAAACCTGTCACTGCCATTCCTTGTATTTGTGAATTTGTAAAATATGTATATATGTAATACAACTCTGTTACACTTTTATAAAGTGTAGTATAAATAAGGTTCTGTGTTCTTGATGTTTGCATGTGAAATCAATGGATGAATGTCAGTCTTGAAAAATTGCATCATAAAATCAGGTGCATCTTAAAAGCAGGTCTGGCCAAATTTGCAGTGACAATGGAAAGTGGAAGATCTTAATGTGTACCGTTACTAAGACACACAATAATTGGACCGGTTGTTCTATATTCAACAATTAGAGCACAAAAGGACTGGCCACATTACAATTACAATATGTGAAAAAAATGTCACAAATTAGCAAATTGTCTCATAACCCTATTATACAAGATCACAGGCTCACTGCCAAGACTATCTAATAGGTGTTCTGATACTGTTTTGCTTAACTAATTGACAAGAATTTTATCCAGTGTTGGCATTCAGTGTCCAGTAATTTCTTAACATTAGTGAAGCCATAACTTTAAACCCTTAATTGACTGTCATGCAATATATGCACAACCCTGATGGTGCCTATTAAACAGGCTTCCACAAATGTGGTTTATTAGCTCAGCTGACTATAAGTCATCTGAGCTATAGTCGTGGTCCTTTGTCAGCTGCCGGTCCGTCCGTTAAACCGGCACGTTTTGAAACCATTAGACCTACGAATCCCAAATTCGGCACACAGTTAGATGTCTCCAAAATCTCTTACCATACTGAAAATTGGGTCATTAGGACTTCGTTCCTTCGAGATATTAAGAAAAACCTCCGTTTTCCATAAAAAAACCATTGTTACACTATAAGACTGCCTAATATCAAAACCACTAATCTGATTTTGATCATAGTGAATATGCATATTCTTGCATACATTTTCTATGTACATACCAAAAATTAGGTCAGTATTGCGTAATATGTTGAAGTTATGGGCAGGAACATAATGCACCTCATAAAAAATCAGGAAATATATTTACTCACTTAACATAAGAATGGCTAAAGCTAGAGACTTCTTTTCAGGGATATAACTCCATTTAATCAAGATTCAATTGTATACCGAAAATTAGATCTGATTTTTTCAAATTTTATAAGTTATATGCATAAATATGAAATCAGTACCTAAAATTTTGCCCTAATTTGGGCATGGCATGTTTTTTCCCTGTAAGTACTGTTCGTTTAAATTTCATATCATGCACACGTAAGGATTTCAGCTTCTAAATTCTGAAATTTGAAAGGAATTGACTAAAAACTAGCTTTTATTACATTTTTTATGAGACCATGTCACACCTAGGCTGTACTGAAGCCCCTCTATATGTCCCCATATTGACCTTTCATGCTTGAAGGGAGGCATATATTGCAGCCAGCCAGCTCTTGGGTGGCCTCAGCTGGATATAGCTATTCAACCCCCCCCCCCCCCCCCTCTTGTAATTGTTTGGCCAAAAACATAACAATAAACAATAATTTTAAGAATTTATTGGTTTGAGTGCAAATACTTTCAAAGTTTATTCATTAATGCATTCATGAATATATTTTATAATTTATTTTAACCATTTATTTCAATTATATTATTAAAAGAAATCTTTTCAAATGTTACTGTTAATATTTTTCAATTAAAATTATATTTTGCCAAATAATTCCAATTAATTTTTAATTAATAGTTTAACTCTCATATCATTTGTGCTAGTGGTACTTTTGGCAATGGGCAACGTGAAATTATTGAATAACAGTTAACTCATTTGTAAAAAGCATGCATGATAATTAACATGACTTACAGTGGACATTTATTTCCTGTTACTAGTGTTAGTGCTGTGGATTTAATTTTCACAGCATGTACACATAAGCATTTCATCTGTTAAAATCTGAAATTTGAAACCAATTGATCAAAAACTGTAGATGTCATTCAAGTTTTCAAGCACCATGCTTTGATTGTTATCATCAAGTCAGTGAAATGTGTGCTTGGGCAGTATTACATAACCAGTTCAACTTCTGACCTAGCAACTGCCTCTGTGATTGTCTGGGTCAGGCTGGGTCAGGCAGTAAATACCAGAGCCTCCCTCTCTTATCTCGCTCTCTCTCTCTCTCTCTCCATGACAGTCTAGCTCATTCTCTCTTTCTCTCTCTCTCTCTCCCATTCTCTCTCACCCCTAAGCCTCCCATTCTCCCTGCACCCCATTCTGTTGACAGGTACTATAAACCAGATTAATTAGCTATGAATGTTGAAGCAATTTAGAAATGTGAATCAACTGAAATATATATATATATATATATATATATATATATATATATATATATATTATACTGTAAATATGTAGTTACATTTTTAAACCTGGAAAAAATGATGTATGGCTCAGTAGAATGGGAATAAAAATGATTTGCTTTGTTTCTCCACCTTTCTGCCTGCTTAAATATTTAATAATTATGAATAAACATTTTTCTCTGTAAGCACTTGAATTCAATTTAATATCCTGTATGAATATGCAAGGGTGCTGTAACTCCCACCATCCCCTTCCCCCACCCCATAGAGTCCTTGCTCTTTGGCACTGTGAACAATAGTTCTATTGCTTTTCCATAAAATTTAATAATTAAAGATAATATATACAGAAAGACTGAGGCGTTTTAACTCCCATCATTACCCCCTCCCCCCGTCAATCCTTCCACCTGTCAAGTGGGGACTTTATTGCTACTGTATACATATGATTAAATAAAAAATAGGTTGATTAAAATAATTGGATCTCATTAAACAAATCTGTAAACTGTTGAACTGTCAACAGCTTATCAAAAAGGTAACCGATGGAAACACATGGTCAGATCTCAAAATATTATTTGCAACAATTTCTTTAATCATATAAACCAACCATGGCCAAGATTACCTTTTCCGATCAGACTTTATCTGCTTTTCATAATATTTTAGATTTTAACCTTCCAGGTGTTTAAGTACTGTTGAATCCTCCATCCCCTCTGTCTGTCTCTCTCTCTGTCTCTCTCTCTGTCTCTGTCTCTCTCTCTCTCTCTACATCCACCTCATAGCTGCCCTCACTGTTCCCTTCTCTGAGCCCCATCCCAATGTCAGCCTCAGTAAAAAAGAACAAGTTGAATCAGATATATTCATACTTTAATATTTTGTATAATATTCGTCCATAGGTACCAATGTACATGCCAGAAATCATATCAATATTGTGTAATATGTAGACATAGTGGGCATCAAAATAATGTACATTGTCAAGACTGAAGAGATTTGTCATGCCGTAACAAATTCATAAATCCCCTCATCAGCATAGTAAATCATAACATCATATCTGTCAAATTGAAATCTTGCAGACTTCCATACACTATAGATCCTTCAACAAATAGCCTATTCATCATTCTACTACTGCTTATTACTGCTGTCATTGCATTCATATTTGCTCAGATATATCGCAATTTTCAACCCCTCCTAAATAAATAAAAAATAAACCACTATATTTTACTCTGTTAATCCATCAGGTTATTTCATTTATTATTTACTCACATATTACATTACATTCCTTTATAATAGCCCAACATGTCCATAATATTCATAAGCTTTATCGATTCGATATAGTATCACAATGGAGAATCATTTATGGTCCAATCACAATCAGCTGAGCGCCGTGACCCATGGGTCCCTTGTCTTTCTAGCTGGTAGAAAATATGGGGGTAGGATATTAGCAAAAATGTGTTCCTGCCTTTTCTTTCAATTTATGGAGGGACCTATTCTGTAATGTAAATCACATGGTCAGCAGTAACTATAGTTACCTGTATTTTTTAATTGTATCCCGAGACAAAGTCAGGGGATACTATGTTTTCATACCAGTCCCACCGCTGCCACCGCCGCCGCCACCGCCGCCGCCGCATATAAATCTTGTTGGCGCGATAACTCCAAAAATATTTCACGGATCTTTACCTAACTTGGTATATGTATAGATATGGTTGAGAGGACGACGCCTATTTAGAATGTGGTCATGACCTTCACTAGGAGAGTGTCCTTGACCTTGAATAGGTCCAAATTTGGGGAAAATCACACAAATTCTTAAATATCTCAAGAAATCTTGCATGGATTGATCCCAAAATCAAGTTGATCGAAGATCATGGATGGGGTTGTCATGTTCCAGAAACTGGTGGCGCCATTATTCATTACTTGTTTTTGTGCCTTTTAATACCCCCTAAATTGCCACTTGACAGTACTGTGAGCATTATAAGTCAAAAACTAATGGACAGATTTCTTTTATATCATGCATATACATAGATATGGTGTATGGGATAATGTTTATTTAAATTGGGGTCATGACCTTTCCTATGAGTGGCCTTGACTTTGAATATTCCCATATTTGTTGAAATTCACACAAAATCTTTAATATCTCAGTAAGCTAGGGATACACGGAATGATCCAAAAATCAAATTGACCGAAGATCTCGGATAGCTTTGTATTTTGCAGAAGACAGGTGGCGCCACCTTGTGTCGTTTTCTTGTTAAAATGATGTTAACGCAATAACTTTGTAAGAATTTGAGGTACAGTCACCAAACCCACAGGTTTGATGCATCTTATCAACGGCTAGCTCAAGTTCGAACATGGATGACCTTGATGAATTTTTTCAAGGTCATAGCAGCGATTATGCTAATACAGATGGCGCCACCTTGTGTCGTTTTCTTGCTTTTGTTAATGTGCCTGTTCATACCCCACCATTGCCACTTGACAGCACTGTTAGCATGATAAATTGAAAACTAAAGGATAGATTTCTTTCATATCATGCATATATATATTTGTAAGTTAAAAACAATTTTTTTTTTTTAATTTAATTTAAAAATTTTTTTTTTAAATCTTGGATGTTTTTTCTCTTCTGCAAAATACAGGTGGTGCCACCGTGTGTCGTTTTCTTGCTTTTGCACCTTGTAATACCCCACCATTGCCACTTCACAGCACTGTGAGCATGAGAAGTTTAAAAACTAATGGACAGATTTCTTTCATATCATGTATATAGATATGGGTTATTGAATGATATATTTTTTTAATTTGGATCATGACCTCTCCTATGAGAGTGACCTTTACCTTAAATATGCCCATACTTATAAGAAACCATGGTGGCTTGCCAAGTGTCAGTCTCTGCATCTGAATTCAACATGGGATCCTATTCTTTGAGGCTGGGAGGAGAGGGTTAATTGTCTGGGGATACTATGGCACCTGCGGTGCCAAGAAATATCTAGTTTATAATCACTGGGTCTACAGATTCAGACTGTTTGAACTATGAACACCATAACAGTTAAGAAAATGAGGCCATGGTGACCTAATTAACATCATGGAGGTATGTCTTTTGCCCAGGTGCCAGAATGCCTTGGTGGATGGATTCAGAACATTTATTAGATGGTTATTAAGAATGACAACTGACTGAAGGTTTAGGTATGCATATCTTTAATGAAATCCTTTAACATTACAGCAACCACAAGATCTTGCTTTGCAAAACTCTGTAATGATGCCCTCATTTATATGACCCTATATATATATACATAAATGTATATATTTTTTCAGGTGCAAAATAGAACCATCTGTTACCTTTTATCTGACCTTTCTCTCACACAATCTTAAACCTATGGCAAAAATCTCACCAGACCACCTCGTTTAACCAATATGGTCAATGAATGTATACCATAATACATAAAACTGACAAAATTACCATAAAGAAAAATTAAACCTTCTTGCCTGTCTAAAAAAAACTATTTGGTTTTAAAGGTGAAACCTTTCTTTGGTTACACCTTGAACTTTAGGTAATGATTCCTAAACATGAAGATATGCCAAAGCAAACTTTTCTGTTACACCAATAACTATAAGTTTTACCCATTATGTGTTGTACAACTGGTAAAATGGCAAATAAGTATGTCACAGATATTAAAGTTATCCAACACAATACCTATGAAGTGATGCAGGAATAACAAAATTATTGAAAAATATACTAAAGAAAAGAGTTTTGAGAAAACCTGAAAGAACTTCGAGATTTTTTCCAATGTTTTCAGTGTTGATATTATAAAGGTCACAGCAGTAAGTTTTCTATTACTCAATATACATGACTGGTGTCACAATAAGTTGCATAAAGGATCAAGTCCTAACAGTCTATGACGGTACTGACCATTTCAGAAATTCATCAAGTTTATTCAGGTCCAGCAGGGCTGTACAATGTAAAACACAAAGGACAGGGTGGGGGTGGGGGGACAAACCAGACTGGGGGGGGGGGGGGGGTTGGAGTCTACAGTGTGTCTACAAACTTTTAAAATGTATGTTGTTGACAGACACATTTCCCCCAAGGTTGAGACTTATGAAATAATGGGTATTACTGACATTAAAAAAACAAAACCACCTGTCAAAACAAACCAACATAAGGGCCATGGGGTAAAACCAAATTTAATAACGTGAGCAAATTGGTTTTGCACAACTTCACATTATGCAAGAACCTGTGCCATCTTTATTGCCTTTTACCCAGATTTCATGGGGGGTGGGGGTGGGGGGAGCAGTTGCAAACAGCCCTGCTAGAGGATTGCAAGAGCAGCAGATCTGGAAACCAGTCTGTTTGACTGTTTGTCAGTTGAACATTAAATTTTACTGTGCCTGTCCAGCAAGTCCCAGGGCTTCCCTTAGTTTTCCCATAATTGTTGGTAATTTTTCAGCATCAATAATCATAACAGTCCTAAAAGGTTGCAGTCCATCCTCTTCATCATCATCCCAGTTGTCTACACCTGTGTCCCTCTCTGATGCCACTGAGTACTGAAAGCTGAATGAAGACTCCTGAAAATGAAAATAAAGAGACAAGTTTATCTTCAATAATAGGAGGAGAATATTATATAATAAAAAAGGGCACCGCAAACATGCATAATACGCCCGTCATGTATCTGGTGACCTCTGACCTCATTAAATAGGCGTGAATTTTGACGAAAAGGTAATTTAGGTGAAAAACACTACTGGTAAATATGTATTAATGAGTTTCATGAAAATCCATAGGATATTTGGTAATTTACTATGGTGCCTCAAAGTGCAGGTGACCTCTGACCTCATTAAATATGCATGGATTTTGCTGGAAATCAAACTTAGGGGAGTTATTTTATTGATATTCATTTCTGTTGAGTTTGATCAAAATTCTTCATTAAAGTTATTGCAGCAACACCACAAATTAGCCTTGTGACCAGTGACCTTATTAAATATTTGTGGATGTTGCCGATAATCGAACTCGGGTGAGATAACCATTTGGCTAGTAGTTATGGTGAGTTTCGTGAAAATCCGTCTAAGTCCCGGTAAATAATTGCAGTGACACTAAAAGTATACCATTATACTCCAGACATATGATGGGCGTATAAAAAGCTAAAGCTGCACAGTGCATAAGTGCATACACTGCATAGTGCATACACCATTAAAAGTAAGCATCAACATAGAATATTAGGGATCTGAGAAGCAATAGTGATAAAAATGTTTGATACAGGGAAGCATTCATTCCTGTCCTGGTATATAATTATCCATGAACACGCTTGATCTATGCCCTGTACATGTTTGATATGCAGCCCTTAACTAATAAGTGATATAATGGATTGGTTTGCACCCATCCTTGGCTATGCCTGGCCTGCAATGTTTATTCTGTACTCTGTGGTCACATAATCAGTGAGGTCGAGGTCACCTGTTGGGACCAAAATATGTGCCGGCCATTCCTAGGTAAAAATATATGATATTAAGAATAAAAATATTCAGGACCATGACAAAGTGGTTGTCACTGAGAGGTGGTCACCAAACTGAGGTGGTATTAAAGCAAGGTTTCACTGTATATTGTGGAAATATTTCTGTTGGTGTATGTTAAACTTTGGAGGTCATTTGAAAGTCAAAAATTTACTTTTAAAATAACTATGACCAATGTTAGTTTTCAAAAGAAAAATGGTTTTTCAGTTAGACATCATGACCAGTAAAGTTTACCTTGAAGAACATTTCTTCTTCTGTATTCACAAAAGTGCGGTCACCGAACTGTGCTGGTGGTGCCCCCTGTGGAAATTTATAGGTTTTACTGATCATAAGTAGATGGCTGAACTGGTAATTCATCTTCTTCTTGTTAGCTCGTTCTACTTCTTTCCTGTAATACATAAGGCATTTTGACACCTGTCCTGAGCATCAAACTCTGTTTTAATGTAACACAAAATACAAACAGGCACTGAATAAATTTAATCACAGAATGATTTTGATATGTATTTTAAAGACTAATTCAACTGATGGGATTTTCTGCATATAATACACATGCATATTTGTGCTAACTGGTACACAGTTTTATATAGATTTTCTTGAAATTTATTTACAGGTCTATATCAGGATGTCAAGTATTTTTATAACTTCAAAATTATTTTTAGCTTCAAAATATAAATTTAAGTATTCATTTATTTATTTTTTTCATAAATGTGTTCTATTACAGAACTCACCCAAGAACAATTTGTGTACCAAATTTGAGGACAAAATGTGAAATACTTAAAAAATTATGGGGTTCACAAAAATTTTACATTTTGGCAGACTTGACCTTAAAGATGAAGGTCAAGGTTACTGGGTCAAACTCGTCCAAAATTTTGGTAGGAACAATGAGTGTTTCAAATTTTGTAGGAAAATATGCAGCCCTTCAATAATTATCGCGTTCACAAGATACTAGTATCCTACATGACAACAGACGAGGGCTCTGGAAACATGTCTCTCCTGGAGGGTGGGGGGGGGGACATAATAAACTATATTTATGACTCACCATAAACTTTCAAAAGCTGGCAGGGCTATCTGTGGAGGAATGTTGATAAACCTTTCATTTAAAACAAGACCAATCTGATGTGAAGCATTGTGAAGCAATCCAGCCAGCTTTTCATGTTTGGATGCCTCACACTCCTTACATTGCTCCAGAAGCCGTGCTTTCAGCTGTTGGACACAATCTAGGTTCTGCAAAGCATATATAATCAATAAATAGAATATGTATAGATTAAAACCAGCTGTCTTTCACCTGTCTTAATTGTAGAATGCAAGTGCTTTTTTGGCTTACTCTTCATACATATTAACGAACTTAGGTAATTCCCACTGAGAAAGCTTTTATAATGCATGTGATGGTCCTGATGGATATATATGCTTGTTTATCTATAAGCTACATGCGCCCATGTTTTTAAATTGATAAATTATGTAACGGAAGGTGGCTGGCTGCTTTTGGGCAAAAGCTGAAAGGTAACTAGTTGCAACACACCATTTGCTCTCTCTGGTTTATCAGACTTGCTGTCAGATGTCCTTGTTAAATGTGTTTGGTTATAAACATGTGAATATAAACAAAATGAAAAGCCTGTGTATCCTGGGATCGACATCACCCTTCCATTTTTTATTAGTTAACAGACATCAGATATGGGAATAGGCCCCTTTAACTCTTCCCATCAATGTATGGCAAGTACAGTAAAGCCCACAAACTGACCAGCATTTGTATAAGACTGGTTGTAGTTTAACAATTATTTCAGGTGAAAACGTTTAAATATCATGGAGGGTTGATTGTGTTCTATGGTTTGCTATCAGGCAGTTTCCTGAATTCTTCAGTATGAATGTACCTGATAATGATAACCATGCAGAATATTAACTTGATGGATCCTGCCTTCACCAAAAAATAAAACTCTTTTGTATACAAGTATTTTAGCATAATTCAGAATGATGATTACTTCCCTAAAAGAAAATGCATGACTGAAGATAACAGTAAAGGTAAAACTACAGCAGACTTTTTAATTATATTTTCTGAAATTATGGGTTGCTTTCTCTAATCTACTTATACCACATGGTATCTTCTGATAAGAAAAATTCAAAATTTCTAATGAGAAAAAGTACATTTTGTATTGCTATTTCAATATTTAATATGAGTGTGTAAACACTGCATATATAGAAATCAAATTGTATTTACCATACCTGTCTTTCTGTTATGTTCACAACAGTCACCAGCCCAAAAACGTCATCATCATCGTCTTCATCATCATCATTGTCATCATCCATTGGTTCATATGCTTGCTAATAACAAAAATATTTAAGCAAGTAATTATTCTTACCCATACATTCAGTTATTAAGAACATTTAATCAAGACCAAAAATTTCTCCACCAGAATTGTCTAGGAATTTTCTAGAAGAAAATGTTATCCAATTTTATATTTTTTAATTTATATATATCTGCTTGGTATGGGATAAACATGCCATAAAGGTAAAGTCTGTTGGTAATTTACACTTGAGCGTACTGGCTCATCAGGCCCAAGCTTATCCCGGTTTCTGTAGCTTGAAGCGACTTAGGAGAGGAATTCCTGCTAGATGGGATGCTAGTCCATCACAGGTTACCTTCCTAGAATTTACTGGTACCCATTTCTACTGCTGGGTTGACAGAGGGTCTTTGCACGGTGGAGTCTGAATGGGATTTGAACTCACAACCTTTTGATCATGAGCTCTGCACCTTAACCATTACACCACCACCCCTACTGCAAATATGGAATGCCAAAATACCATATAAAATTTGCATCTGTTGTCAGCAGGCTTGGGTCAAGTACATGTACTTGGTACTTGTACTCAAGAACAAAATTTTCAGTACTTGGCCTGTTCTTGTACTTGGTACCTTTTACCAAGTACAGTACTTGTACTGTACTTGTACTTGCTAAAAATGTACTTAAAAAATCAAGTACATTTCAAGTACTAGTCAAGTACATGTATTTTTTTTAATTTTTTAATACAGAGCATATGGATTGATGGATGTAAGACAAGATGTACATGTCACAATAATAATAGCCTACACTATTTAACATCAAACATGCGTCTGTTCATCCATGGTTTACTAATCTACTAATCAAAGGTCAGATTGTGCCAGGTAACTTATTTGGCTGTGACCTACTCTGCCCAGTACTCTTATGTAATTAGCACCAGTGGTCACCAGCAATGTGGCAGCTGCCCCTTGCTTGCCTCCACAATAGGCACATCCTGGGCAATTACTGGACAAGAAATGAGTCTGTTCAGCATTATTTGCTGATATGCTTCATGATCAAGGGGCTCACAGGAAGTAATAGAAAGTAATATGTATTACTCTATTACTTTACCTTCTGTTTCTATAACTATTACTATTACAGCTCAAATTTTTGAGTCTATTACTGTTACTATTACTGTTATATGGAAAAAGCTGTAATAGTCTATCCTCAGACCTGATTATATGAACAGCTTGTGGAAACACCACCCACTTAATAGTTCTTCTGAGTAAGTTTGTCCCAGGTTACATCTGCTCATGCACCAGGCTAATTAGCCGTGGTAACTGAGAAGGTCAGGTTGGTATTAGTGGTGGGAGTCTGCTCCTTTTTCATAATCGATCATTGGTTTAAGCAAACCGATCGATGATCAATTAGTAATCGGTTCAGGCAAATATAAAGAAATTTGCAATTATCTGTGAAACTGTAATTCTACCTAAAGAAAAGAAGTTTTGCCTTTTTTATATTTTCCTATTATCAGTAAGATATTCTTTTCAGAGTTTCATTTTAATTATTTATAATAAACAAGAATTGAACCACTATCCAGGACATCTACTTGATGCATAGACCTAGAGAATTTATGGAGCATTTTAACGCCATACCGCCCATACTGTGCAATGTACATCTTGTTACAAAACTCCCCCCTAATTCTGCAGCTCCCTGCCAGTTCACAGAGGTTTATTAAGTCCTCTGTTCTCGCCTCTACCGTGTTATACTCAGTTACATACGGAAGTTAATATGGGTACAAAGACTAATTATTTAAAGCGCAGAATGTTGTAAAAAATGGAAGAATAATTTTAGCCTATAAGATAATAGGCATTCTGGGAAAAAAGTCATGATTATGATGTAATCGATAGTTGCCTTTGTTAATCAAGTGCTTGAAAGGAAACTGACTGACTTTCGATAAAACTCGATCCGCCCACCACTAGTTGGTAATGAGTAAATCTGGAATTGAGTTGTCACAGCTGAACTATACACAGCCCTCAGGTGGACTGTTTAGCTGATCAGCTGTGAGTTTTACACACCTGACAGACTAGTACAGAGACTCTAAAGCCACTATATAATAAGTGACAGAATTGGCAGATTCAGAATAGTCATTCAGAATAGGCATCAAAGCACCATTTCTTGTGTACTGATATACGACTGTGTAATAGTGTATATAAATACTGAAGGGCCATCAAGACTGTCACCCTGGATTACCTAGAATAACAAAAAAAATTTTCAGCAATTGGAGCATCAACCCACTTTTTTGTGTACCAGTACTGATAGTTGACTGTGTAACAGTGTGTATAATATAGGTAATTGTTTTATCAATAAATATTCAGAAAAATTGCTTTTTTATTTCAAAGTACTTGTACTTGTACTCAAGTACAGACCCCTATACTTTAACTTGTATTCAAGTACATTGAAAAATTGTGTACTTGTACTTTTACTTGTACTTGACAAGTTCTGAAGTACTTGTACTTGTACTCAAGTACTGACCCCCTGTACTTGACCCAAGCCTGGTTGTCAGTGGATAATGTTCCATGCCAGCCCATGCATTTCATAAGGCTGTAACTATCCTTTGGGATACTTGTAAAATCACCATCCTGTCTAAACATTTATGTCTGTATTTTATATTTATGTTTATAATTATGTAAACAGCACTGTCAATAAATATAAAAATAAGTATAGGTTTGATCAAAAAGAATGTCACAGAAAGTGATTATCACAGAAATCTGTACTTGTACAGGCTTTGATAAAATATTATGCAAATTGCTGCTTTTGGGATAATTTAACTAGAGAGACAGCAATTCTTTTGGCAAATACTTGCTATATATAATCCAAATAGAGCACTGCTGGCTGATCCACACATAAATTAAACAATATGATAACACCTTTATTTTCTGGAAGGAACTAACTGATATTATACTTCATTGCCATCACACAGAACACATGGATTCGCTCCACCTACCTTTATAATACTCCCTACATAGTTCTGTGAAATTATGGTGTCAGTCAACTGTGACAGGTTTATATTGGCCTTCAGGAACAGCTGTTATAATCAAATATAAAATAATATCAAAATCAAATAAAGACTCTTGAAAATTATTCTGAGTTAAAAACATGAAATTCAGTTTTAGATAAAGATTTATTACCTGAAAAAGGATGGATGTACCTTATTATGGTTGTTTTTTCTATATCTATGAACTATCTATTGTATAAATTTTCATGTAATGTGCAACCAAAAATTGATGAAGTCTCATACAGAACCATTTATATATTTCTTTAAATAAAACATTCGCTGTCATTGAAAGATCACAGCTAAGATGCAAAATATTAAAAATAAACAACACATCGGCAGTCATAAAGATGTAAATATAAGAATATTGGGTCCGAGGATGTTTTAAAATTAAATATTTTCCACTCTGCACACAGATAACAAAACCTGTATTCTGTCAGAGATTACCTGCTGCAAAAGTTTTCTGATCCCGTGGAAATCATGGTCTTCTGGTGACCTGGCCTCAAATTCAACTTGTACTGTCTGAAACAAACAGTTACCATGATATTAGCTGCCCGAGTAGACGATGGTACTATATATATTGTACTGGTCCCAGATTCTAGATAATAGTGGATCTACTTCCTCACTAAGAAACTGGTCATACATCATACAAGCCACTTTCTGGTGAGGGGAAGCTTATGTGTTAACAACAGTTCAACTTCTTAACATTTTGTAAATCATTTACTTTTTTTTATTAAACTGTGATACCATCTTTGGAGCAGGTTCACTTAATTTCAAGTTCTTCCTAAATCATCCATTTGATAACTAGAATGGCATTTAGCTGAATGCACACATCAAGGCTTGACATTAACAGGTAACTGTTTGCCCTGGGAGGGTAAAAGTTAAAGAAAATGTTAGCACGGCAACTAAAACTGGGTTCCTACTTGCTGGAATGGGTTGGTGGATACAACATAAATTTTTATATAGACCTGAACCTTGACTTATCTTATGCGAGCCACTTTCTTTTTCAGGAAAAGTTCAATCATTTTGTAATACCTCTTCCTTAAATTACCTGCATTTGTATCTGTGAAAATGCTAATGAAAAAAATATTTTACAAACAAGAATTTGAACAAGTATATTGTTGCAAAATAATAATGTGGAACACATTTTTGGTGGATGTGGTTGTGAACACTTATTTTTGTGGGACAAGTAAAAATTCATGTAGGTCAAGTAAAAGCGAGTTGTCAGTTGCCCTACTGGGCAAGCATTTTCAAAGGGTAATAATGTCAAGACCTGCACATGTATCTCTGATAAAAGAAGATAATCCTTCTGGATCTGGGATTCTATCCAGACCTACACCAAAATTTAACGTGGTCTCCCTATCTCACATCCTACCCCTGAAATTTTAGTGTCAGAACCTGCTGATAGAGGGCAGTAGAGGGTGGCCTCCAAAAATTTTAGTGTGGAAATTTGTTCAGTGGTTTCGGTCCAATCCTGCTAACAAACATACAAGCAAACAGGGATGAAAAAATAAGCTTCTTTAATTAAGGATATAATTGATATACACAGGCAAAAATGGTGACATGAATTAAGGGCATTAATATTATATTTCATTTCTGTCATTTTAAATGACTGTAGTCTGTACATGTGTTGATGTTGTATTGATATTTGACACTGCAAACAAAAAAAAAACTCTAGGCTTGTTGTCAAATACCCATTATACTAATCTTAGTAAATTAGTTTCATAAATTTATAATGATACAAAAATTACCACATGCACAATTATTGTATATAATTTCTCACCAAATATCAAGGTGATTCAAATATTGAATATGGATTCCTGCTTATATATTTTTAATTGTATGATATAAGTATTATTTTGTATTTGTATTTATCTATTTTTACCCAAGATATATCATTTAATTTATAAAATATATTCATATTTGTAATTTTATTTATGAATTGTTAATACTGTTCCCTTACACAGACATGTATTCAAAAGGCCTGAGGAAAGGCGTATCCTGTTACTGAAAGGTCAATTATTGTGAACTTTTTGTAGGGAAGACCACGAAATAAAAATACCAACGAAAAACTTTCACGTTTCTGGTAACACATGTCACTAGTTTCTTGTAGATATTTCAGGTATTAGATTGTACTTTCTGTGCCGTGGATACCTGATGTAATGCTTCGTCCTCCATTTCTTCTTCCTCGTCTTCCACTTCATCAACCCATTCTTCCTCAGAACCGACACCGTCATCCTCCACTTTCCCGTCCCCCATCTTTTGCTCAAGCTCACGTTTTTTACTGGGCGCTGCCATCATGGATTGCACAAGGGTAGGGACTAAAACCGGGATGTCGGATGTCATGTCGGATACCAGGTCGGATACCAAGGCGGACGTCATGCACGGATGTGATACTTGAAAATAATTTTATGTCTGTAAACGGTAATTCATAACATATATTTGTGTTTAATGCGAAACTGTTATATTAATGTGTAAAAACACACACACGTATATTAAATTTAGTTCACATAAAACTTCTATCTGCTATTTATTTACACCAAAATAAAATAAGTCTTCGTTTCTCTATTTACTCGAAAATAAAATAAGTCTTCATGTCTTTATTTACAACAAAACAAAATAAGTCTTCATTTTTTTTAAGAATCAGTCTTTGTGACATATTGTATAGAAATATATATTAAGTTGTAGATAATCAAATGTTTAATTGTTCGACTTTATTGTTTATACTTATAACAGATGCGTGATATTTCATAGTTACAATACATTCAATTTTCATATTTTTAATTTGTTTGAAGGACATATATATATATATATATATTAAATAGAATTATCATCCTTCCCTCCCTCCCGGTCATTTAATGCTGTATGAAAGCCAGATATCGTTGATTATAATAAATCAACTTTCTTCAATATTCTGTTATTTTATTTTCTGCGGTTATATCTAAAAAAATTAAGTCTCCACGTTACTAGTACAATGGATTATTAAAAAAATAAATTATGTATATTACTTTTACGTGTAATATATTTGGAAGAAATTAAATAAAGAAAAGCTTATTCCACATTTTGTAAATACACTGGTGTTTTATTAGTTATATAATAGCAATGCCAAGCATAAAGTATGGCATCCGAGCTTGACAAGCAGCTAGTCTCTCGAACAGACGCCAGGTGCCGCTAGCGCTCTGCACCAGTACGTCTGTTATTGGACGCCATTTTCAAGAATCTTGAAAACGGAAGTGTTGTTTGGCATGCGCAAAGAATCCCCCTATTATCCCACCCTTGTAAAAGACCAGCAAAAATGGATAATTTTTGCCACACAAGCAACAATATTGTTTACTTGTCTTAATTGGGGGCTGCCGGGTCTGTGCAAGTACGACATCCATTCTGGATTCACCTCCGGATGCTAGGGGCAATGACGTAGATAGAAAAGCGTCATTGCCCCTAGCACTATCTACGTCATTGGCTAGGGGGGGTTTCCTTGCGCATACCAAACAGCATGTCCGTTTTTCAAGATTCTGGGAAAAATTGGCGTACAATAACAGACGTACCGGTGCAGAGCGGTAGCGGCACCTGGCGTCTGTTGGCGAGACTAGACAAGCAGCTTGGCATCCAGGATCTAACTTTTGACATCCATGTTGTAATACGACCTCATGCAAGCATAATATACAGAATATCCGAAAATTAATTAAATGTGAAAATCAAATAGAGCTCAAATTGTCGAAAATTAATATAATCCAAGACACAAATATTATCATTCTAATGTCTTTATGACTTTATTCTGGAATAAGGAGTTCGAACACGGGGTTTGTAATAAGTTTAATTAAAATTCGTTTCCAGTAGCAACTAAAATTTATATATTGTTTGTTATCATTTTCATTTTGTACGCGGGTGCTACTGCAGACGATTCGGGAGTGAAGTTTATTTGAAGAAAGTATAACTCATAGTTTAGGTACTATACCAAGGTTTGTATGTTTAAAATCTACATGTTTTGTCCTTATTATCGAAGAACTTCAGGGTGCTTCAGGTGTCAAAATGAAATGTTGGGGAATGATGAGCGATAATGTATGAAAATAACATTTCCCGGCGTTCATGTCAACGGTGAAATTTTGCAGTTTAACAAAATAAAGATTTAAAGAAATGGGTTATGTGTTCATTTGGTACTTATTTTCCCTTGCCCCATCAAATGTGTCTCGAATATAGACACTAAAAAGACAGATTATCGAAATATTGTCACACCAAGTGTAAAATCGCTCCGAATTGGGCCTTCAATGATATATGCCAAAGGGATGTGGCATAGAATGTTGTTTCTTGTTCGATCTAGACTGTAAAAAAAATGAGGAGCCACTATAGAACGCGGGCTTCGCTTCTTTTTAGGAACATATAAATAAAATTGTCTCCTCTCATTCCCTAATTTAAGTCCTACTTTTCCCTAAAGATGTCCCTACACTTAACTCTTCTAACATAAACTATTCTAAGCATCAGAAGTCGCCTGAATCGGAATCGAACCTAGGATCTCTAGACTAGGAGCCCTACATGCTACTAAGTAAGCTGTGAAGACGAGATACCAACAGGAGCAAGCTTTGTTCATTTATATCTGCGATTGAAGAGGCATCTATTGCGAAAATGGGAAACCATTTACTATTTTAAAAGGAAAATTAAGCTTTAGGTGGGGGCTCCGCCCCCACACCCCCGTTCAGACAGGGAACCCAGGTTCCCCGGACCCCTCCTCCTCTAATATAATAAACTCCAGCTATGAGCAAAATTAAATACGGGAATTCTGAGGAAAATGATATGTATCGGCCTTTTCCAGGAAACAATTTATTATGCGACACCCATTGTACCGGCGGCAGGCTGAAGCCCGGTTTCTATAGTTCTGCCAAAAATGAATAGATTCACCAGTTGGTCTTTATGCCCTGCTCTAGGACTTATGGCATTTTCAAAGAATGACTTGCACACCTCTCTGAGTCGTGACACTTGACAGTTGTTTGAATAGAAAAATAGTTTTTATATCCAGCTTCTTTTGATTTGATTTGGCCATTATTTTAACCTGCCTCTTACCTCTTCATTACATATAATTTTATGAATTCTAATAATCTTATTGTCCGTTTGTATACATACATACCTCGTGAAGACTGCGTGTATGATTCTTTAGTCGCTCCAGATTTTTTACCGAAACCAACCCTGGTTTGACAGCTGTCAGTACTATGACTATGCATGACAACCTGAGTCAGTAGGCAGTGATAATTGGACTGGTAAGTCTTGAGTCGTGATAAAAGCAATATCCAGGATTGCATCGCAGTCGTCTTCCATCAAGTTGCATTCATATTGTGGTGAACTGCCCATAATCTTAACATTAGGCTACAAATGATGAATTAACAGGAGAATACATATGAACTCACAACCCAAAAGACATGGGTAATAGTAATAAGTAATAGTAATAGACTATTACAGCTTTTCCCATGTAATTGTAAAAGTAATAGTAATAGACTCAAACATTTGAGCTGTAATAGTAATAGAAACAGAAGGCAAAGTATTAGAGTAATACATATTACTTTCTATTACTTCCTGTGAGCCCCTTGATCATGAAGCATATCAGGCAATAACTCTGAGCAGACTCAGTTCTTGTCCAGTGATTGTCCAGGATGTGCCTATTGTTAAGGCAAGCATAAGCACCTCATGGGCAGCTGCCACATTGCTGGTGACAGACATGGGGTAATAGTAATAAGTAATAGTAAAAGTAATAGACTATTACAGCTTTTTCCATGTAATAGTAATAGTAATAGTAAGTAACGACTCAAAAATTTGAGCTGTAATAGTAATAGTAATAGAAACAGGAGGCATATTAATAGAGTAATACATATTACTTTCTATTACTTCCTGTGAGCCCCTTGATCATTAAGCATATCAGCAAATAATCCTGAACAGACTCAGCTCTTGTCCAGTAACTGCCTAGGATGTGCCTATTGTTGAGGCAAGCATGGGCCAGCTGCCACATTGCAGGTGACCACTGGTGCTAATTACATAAGAGTACTGGACAGAGTAGGTCACAGCCAAATAAGTTACCTGGCACAATCTGACCTTTGATTAGTAAACCATGGATAAACAGAGGCATGTTTAATGTTAAGAGACAGATAAATGTAGTGTTTTATTATTGTGACATGTACATCTTATCTCACATCCATCAATCCATATGCATATTCTGAAATCTACCTAGATTTGTTTTCACAAGCCAGTTTGCATTTTAATCATACAAATTGCAATAGCACATATTCAAGAAAAATATAATATGGAACCAGATACAGTGCAGACCCAAAATGTTCATGATAAGCTTATGGTGTTTTCACTACCCATAATGTACTGAAGCCTACGATGCTATAAACTCAGACCAGTACTACAATCACTTGGATAAAGTCATACTACAGGCACATGTATTATCTAGTTAATTTATATACATATTCTTTTAAAACTATTCTTTTAATACTTGTCTGTTATTTCATAGTACCAATTTTGCAGACCTTCATTCAGTATATAAAATTATGTTAATTTATATTTTGAAAATTAAATGAACCATTTTTTCATGATATTAATTTATTTGATTATATAATATGAGAATATAAGTAACTGTTCATATTTAATTATTTAATATCTGAAATTTTGATATCAAATAATTAGATCCTGTTATGTACAAAATTTAAAGTACAAGATTGTTAAATACCAAATTTATTGTGAAAGTGATTTAAATAATATTTTATTTGTTTTGTAAAATCGATGTAAGTTTAAATCACTCTCCATATTCCTAAATTATCCTACGCTTGTTTTGCTGCAATGAAGAAGGGCATGCCTGAAGAATAAAAGCCATGCTTGCTTCCATTATTGTAAAGTTTACCACCTCTCTGTTAACTCTCGAGATGTATTATGTGATGGAAGAAAAAAACATGGCATCACATCCAAATGAACATATACACCCGAGAAGATGGGGTACTTTTGTCTCCAGTTTGGTTATGTCAAGAATCTTGACGTAAACAGTATTTTTATTGGATATATTTATAAGGATTTGGAAACAGGACACAGCCCCACATAAACTGATACATAAAGGATTGAATTGTCAGCTTTGATACTAAATAATATAAATGCAATAATCATGAATAATTCCTCTGGAGACAATTTTTAGTTACACTGAAAATCTTTATTTATTGACTATGAGAACGAAGATTAAATCTAAATGGAAGTATGTACTATAAAATAAATTTATGTGAAATATATATGAAAATAATATAAAATGTACAAGTATGCATATAATTATAAATCAATATTTTACATATGCCAAGGCCTTTACAATGGGTTGCTTTAAATTACGTATTCATGAGTTCATACAATTATCTTATAATATCAACTTGAAACACCCCAATAACGATAAGTGAGGTTTCAAAATATTAAAAAAAATACAGAATTAAAGAAGCTGAAATAATTAAGATCTCCAGTATTATTAGGCTTCTTGTAAATGACAAACACTGTATATGAAAATTGTGTAGGTAAATGGATGATATAGTTGCTTTTAATATTATTTAAACATGTGATTGTAGTGCTAGTTTATAGCACTCATGGCTGCGTTAGGTCTAGAATCCTACCATCAGTTTAAGTACATGTAATAGTAATAGTAATAGTAATAGATACCCCAGTAATAGTAATAGTAATAGAAGATAAAATGTGGTAATAGTAATAGTAATATCAGAAATTGAAAGTAATAGTAATAGTAATAGTAATAGAACAACTGTAATAGACCCCATGTCTGGCTGGTGACCATTGGTGCTAATTACATAAGAGTACTGGACAGAGTAAGTCACAGCCAAAGAAGTTACTTGGCACAATCCGACCTTTGATTAGTAAACCAAGGATAAACAGAGGCATGTTTGATGTTAAGAGACAGATAAATAGAGTATTATTATTGTGACATGTACATCTTATCTCACATCCATCAATCCATATGCATATTCTGAAATGTACCTAGATTTGTTTTCACAAGCCAGTTTGCATTTTAATCATACAGATTGCAATAACTAGCATTCAAGAAAAAATATAATATGGAACCAGATACAGTGCAGACCCAAAATGTTCATGATAAGCTTACTACCCATGACGTATTGAAGCCTACAATGCTATAAACTCACACCAGTACTACAGTCACTTTGATAAAGTCATACTGCAGGCACATGTATTATCTAGTTGGTATAAGGACACATCGGCCGCCGTTATACATATTCTTTTAAAACTATTCTTTTAATACTTGTCTGTTATTTCATTATAAGTACCAATTTTGCAGTCCTTTATTTGTATCTAAAATTATGTTAATTAATATTTTGAAAATTAAGTGAACCATTTTCATCACAATATTAATTTATTTGATTATATAATATGAAAATATAAGTAATTTTTAATATTTTATTATTTAATATCTGAAATTTTGATACCAAATAAAATTAGATCCTGTTATTTACAAAATTTAAAGTACAAGATTGTTTAATACCAAATTTATTGTGAAAGTGATTGAAGTAATATTTTATTTGTTTTGTAAAACTGATGTAATTTTAAATCACTCTCCATATTCCAAAATTATCCTATGCTTGTTTTGCTGCAATGTAGAAGGATGCTTGAAGAATAAAAGCCATGCATGCTACCATTATTGCAAAGTTTACCAACTCTCTGTTCACTCTCAAGATGTACTATGTGATGGAATAAAACATGGTATCACATCCATTTGTCTCCAGTTTGGTTCTCTCCAGAATCTTGATGTAAACAGTTTTTTTATTGGATATTTTTATAAGGATTTGGAAACAGGACACAGCCCTACATAACTTCCTCTCTTGGCACATACATAAAGGATTGAATTGTCAGCTTTAATATACTAAATAATAACATGCAGTAATCATGAATTATTCCTCTGGAGACAATTTTTAGTTACATTGAAAATCTTTATTTATTAACTATGAGAAAGAAGATTAAATCTAAATGGAAGTATGTACTATTAAACAAATTTATGTGAAATATATATGAAAATAATATAAAATGTACAAGTATGCATATAATTATAAATCACTATTATACATATGCCAGGGCCTTTACAATGGGTTGCTTTTAAATTACATGTATTCAGGAGTTCATACAATTATCTTATAATTTCAACTTGAAACACCCCAATAACGTTCATTGAGGTTTCAAAATATTAAAAAAAAAACAGAATTAAAGAAGCTGAAATATCTAAAATCTCCAGTATCATTAGGCTTCTTGTAAATTACAGACACAGTATAAGAAAATTGTGTAGGTAACTGGATCATATAGTTGCTTGTAATATTATTTAATCATGTGATTGTAGTGCCAGTTTATAGCACTCATGGCTGCGCAAGGTCTAGAATCCTCCCATCAGATTAAGTAATAGTAATAGATACCCAAGTAATAGTTATAAAAATAAAAGATAAAATGTGGTAATAGTAATATTAATATCAGAAATTGAAAGTAATAGTAATAGAACAACTGTAATAGACCCCATGTCTGCAACCCAAATGAAAACTCAGTCTCTATGGTAACAAGTCATTTCCTGAATCACATTCAAGTTGGCTGCTAGCCCAAAATTTCAGCAACCATTCAGGAACAGAGTCTGAACACGTGGGGGAGAGTTTCCCCTCTAATTCAACATTATCCCAAATGATAATCTCATGCAAATTAGCAGGGGTTCTATGAAAATTACCTAAAAACACACGATAGACAGCCTTCCCAGCATGTCTTGCCAGGCTGTAAACAATAGCCTGTGGTGGTAGCAATAATCTGATCTTCTGGAGCTCGATTGATAATCCCAATTGATTTATTGAGGTTGATTAATGTCCCAACTGAGTTAACAGAGCTGTTTATGTGTAATTTGTAGGGGTTGTAACATGTCCTTATGCTAAATGCCAAACATCATGATCAGAACCACTGATGTCAGATCTGACCAAACTTTACAGGGTAAACTCTCCATCTTAGGGACTGTAAAGTCTGTAACTAGTTGGCTGCATCCAGTAACCTGAGTGAGCCATGCCTATGTTCATGCGAGCAGAAATTCAACAAACATGCGGAGGGATTTATCAATATGCTGAGATGAAACTAATCTTTTCTTGCTCATTTTTGGTGTTGATAGAAAGTATACTTACTAAAATGATGATGATGATTAGTCTTGTCTATGTCAATTGACAGTGTACCTGTACCATATGAGGAATTGTTAGAATGACATAAATTTTTGCATCCCCCGACAGCCTTACAGTGTGTTCCTCTCTGAAGGATGTAATGACACTCTGACAGCCAGTGAGCCTCAAATGCTAGAGAATCGAAATGTAGCCGTGACAACCCGACTCAGTAGGCAATCAGATAATTGGGCTGGTAAGCCTACTCGAGTCGTGATACTAGTAATATGGAGGAATTTATTGCAGTGGTCTTGCATCTGGTTGCATTCATAATGTGGTAAACGGCCCATAATCTCAATATTATGCTTAAAATGGTGAATAAACACAATAGTATATATGTGAGCTCACAACCCAAACTAAAACACAGTCTCCATGGACACTGGTCATTTCCTGTGTCGCCTGCAAGTTGCCTGCGTCCTGAACCCGTGTGAGCCATGCTTGTGTTCATGCGGTCATAAATTCTGGCTTAAACAAGAACTTTTTTTGCTCATATGTGGTATTATTAGAAAGTACACAAAAAATGCTAATGAATGGTCAGGTTTATGTTGATTGACAGTGTACCTGTAGCCCATGAAGCGTTGTCAGAAATGACGAAAATATTTGCATCTTCATAAGGCCTTATAATGCGATCCTCGGACCTAGATGTCATGACACTCTGGTGCCAGTAATCTCGTCGTAATGCCAGAGGGTCAGCATGACGCTGGTCGGAATGGGGCTATACTATGACGCAAGTGGGGCTACGGAGTGCTAGAACTCCTGGCTGACACTTTCCCCCTTTGACAGCTGTCTAGTGTTCGGTCTAATCAGCTAATTTGGGGCTACCTTGTGCAAGGGGTTTTTTGCTAAGCCCTACCACTCGAGGTTTTGAGTTTTGACAGATGTCATCATTTTACATGATCATTACAATAACTTAACTAGAATACGGGTAGTCGACAAGCGACTACGTGTATCCGCCAAAATCAGAGAAGGACGGGTGAAGTGAGGCATTGATTGAGTGGCAAGGGGATATAGAGTTACATGCGTTAAATATTAGAATGGATCTCTGCCACATAAACATGATTGTAGGTGGCGCCACCTGTTATTTGAACGAGAAACTATCCAAGATATATACACATGCAAAATTTCATGTGGAAAAGTCAAACCACTGCAGAGATATGAGTAATTTTATCCCACAGCAGACAAACAGATGGACGCTGTGCAAAAATTGCTGCAGGTGGCGCCACCATTTTTGTTCATGTTATAAAGCTATCCAAGGGCTACATTTGTGTAAAGTTTTTTTTCCTGATTGGTCAAACGGTTCCTGAGATATGAGCTTGGATGTCTGCAGCATAAACGTGAATGTAGGTGGCGCCACCTGTCATAAAATCAAGAAAGCTATCTAGGATGTATACACATGCCGAATTTTAGGTGAATGAGTCAAACCACTGCAGAGATATGAGTGATTTTAACCCCAGGCAGATTAACAAATGGACACTGTGCAAACATGGTTGCAGGTGGCGCCACCTTTTGTTGTGTATGTTATAAAGCTATCCAAGGGCTACATTTGTGTAAAAAAATTTTTCCGGATCGGTCAAACGGTTCCCGAGATATATGGGATTATGTGTGGAGCGTTAACGTGAATGTAGGTGGCGCCACCTGTCACAAAATCGAGAAAGCTATCTAGGATGTATATGCATGCCGAATTTTAGGTGAATTAGTCAAACCACTGCAGAGATATGAGTGATTTTAACCCCAGGCAGATGAACAGATGGACACTGTGCAAACATGGTTGCAGGTGGTGCCACCTTTTGTTGTGTATGTTATAAAGCTATCCCAGGGCTACATTAGTGTAAAATTTTTTTCCGGATTGGTCAAACGGTTCCCGAGATATATGGGATTATGTGTGGAGCGTTAACGTGAATGTAGGTGGCGCCACCTGTCACAAAATCGAGAAAGCTATCTAGGATGTATATGCATGCCGAATTTTAGGTGAATTAGTCAAATCACTGCAGAGATATGAGTGATTTTAACCCCAGGCAGATGAACAGATGGACACTGTGCAAACATGGTTGCAGGTGGCGCCACCTTTTGTTGTGTATGTTATAAAGCTTTCCCAGGGCTACATTTGTGTAAAATTTTTTTCCGGATCGGTCAAACGGTTCCCGAGATATATGGGTTTATGTGTGGAAACAGACGCACAAACGGACGCTGGGCAGAGACGAAAGGTCAGAGGTCAAGGTCACTTGGTTAGGCACCAGTTCACATGTGACCCGATAATTTGTGTAAGTTTCGGAAAAATCTGTCCAGTAGTCTCAGAGGAGTTCTCCGGAAACGAACGCGGCGGCGGCGGCGGCGGAACCCGGTCAAAAACATAGTATCCGCAAAACTTCGTTTTGGCGGATACAATTAATTATTTGTTTGGTGAACCAATACAACAGTTTTAATGTAAAAAATACAGGTGTACAGATCGATCCAGCCACCCATCAAAATATTATTTACTAAGCAGAATGGGCCCCCTCCCATGATGAACAGGCCTTTGTTTGGGCCTAGCCTTAAGAGCTTTGTCAATATGTCTTTTTAAAATTACAGATAATATGTTTTTAGCGAACCTGTGAGCTTATGCGATGGTGTGGGGTTGTCCGGGGTCTGTACGTTAACCAATACTATCTTGAAAACGGCAAGAATTAGCATCACAAAATCTTATGCATAAAATTTGTCATCTAAAAAACTCTGTCGGATTTTGCTTATTTTTGGCTAACTGCATTTTCTTAGATTTTATAGGGAAAAAGCTAAAAAAGCTTAAAAAATCTTCTTCTCTGAATCTGTTCAGCCAAATTGTCCAATATTTTACAGAAATGATTCCTGGAACAATCTCTCTCAAGTTTGTTCGAATGGTGTAAGTTCTGTGATTTTTGGCCGAGTTACAGGAAGTTGAACTTAGTCATCTGTCCAAAAAAGCATTCTAAAATTACAATCTCAGAAATGGCTTGACCTATCATCACCAAATTTTATGCCAATGTTGGTCACATGAGTCATATCTGAAATTGAGGTATTGGTGGTGCCACCTGCATCGGCTTTTTTTGTACGTGGGTCATCAGTGCCCATATCATACTGACAGCTACAAATAACTTCTTCTCTGAAACGAAATGGCCAAATTGTTTAATATCGCACAGAAATGATCCTAGGGTAGTGCTTTCTGAAGTTTGTTCAAATGGTCTCAGTTCAGTGACTTTGGGCTAAGTTATGGGAAGCTGAATTAAGTCATATGCCATAACAGCCCATTTTAGCTAAGTGGCTACAAAAATCTTCTCAAAAACCACTGGGCCAAATTCTTAAATCTCACACATTAATTATGGGAAGCTGAATTTAGTCATATGCCATGACAGCCCATGTTAGCTAAGTGGATACAAAAATCTTCTCAAAAACCACTGGGCCAAATTCTTAAATCTCACACATTAATTATCCTTAGAAGTTGATAATTCAAGTTTGTTCAAATGGTTTTGGTTCAATGATTTTTGGCTGAGTTACAGGAAGCTGAACTTTGCCATTTTGTTGTATTTTCCCATATGAGTTATAAACCTACAAAACGTTTTTCGACTGATGATACTGAGGCCAGTTTGTTTAATATTTTGCAAGAATAATTCCCTGAATCATTCTAATAATAATTGTCTTTTATGGTTCCAAAAAATTGACAAAAAGCTTTTAAAAAATGTAGATTTATGATATTACATATCATCTGTACACTATTCATAATTTCTCAGGAATAGCAGGAGCTACCAACCCCAATTTTTATGCAATTATCCGTCACATATCAAATGTTTATGGATTCAGCTTATTTTTGCTATCTGCATATACTTAGATTTTACAGGGAAAAAGCTGATAAAAACTTCTTCTTGTAAAGAGTCCAGCAAAATTGTTCAATATTTTACAGAAATGATCCCAGAGGCGAGCCTTCTCAAGTTTGTTCAAATGGTTTGTGTTGGAAAAATTTTAGCAGAGTTACATAACAGGCCAAGATTGTGTATGTTTCTTGAATAGGTTGAGAAACTGCCAACTGTTTCAGATTTGGCAACAGATCAAGAGTTCATTCAGTGCAGCCAGATTTAGACCAAGAGTTCAATCAGTGCAGCATAGCACAAGGCATGTGATCACCTCATGGGCAGCATGTGATCATTTCATGGGTAGCATGTGATCACCTCATGAGTATCATATGATCACCTCATGTTCATTCAGTGCAGCCAAGTACAGGTCAAAAGTTCACTCAGTCTAGCCAGGTGCAGGTCAAGAGTTCACTCAGTGCAGTAGCCTGAGCCAGTAATTTGTCACAGTACACTTGGGGCAACAGCCTTTCTCACCTAAGCCTGGTCAGCCCGGTGCATCAGACTCGAGGCCTGATATTCTGACCTGTCTATGTGTCTTTAATGGCTTTCTCGTTCACAAGACAGGTGTCGCCATCTACAATGACTTTTGCAAAGTGTATGTGCCTGCTTAATTCTACGGAGGAATTTGATATATCAGCCTGAAATTGGGCATATTTATACATGTCAAATAGCTTTGTCGTATACAAGACTGGTGGTGCCACCTACAATAATTTTTGTGTTGTGTGCACCCATGCCAGAATTTCAGGAGTGATGTTTGTGTATTGTTTCTTGTTCAAAATGTTTAGTACTTGCATTGTTCATATATATGAAAAGTATTGGTTCAGCACTGAAGTGTTATACCTGGTGTATATCCATATGCACAGGTTCGCATTAGGCCTGTAGGCCTTGTTAGTTATTTAGTTATTGGATAATTTCAGTTGCTGTCACATGTACATTTTTTATTGCACATTGCAAGTTCAACATTAGATCTTTCAAATTTTGTTTAACTTTGGTAAAGCCTGATATAATTTTATGACAGACATTTTTATATGATAGATAATATCATCAGCTAAGTGAATGTTACTTTTCAGTGCTACACAGGACACAAGTCATGGCAGGCACTCCAGGTCGACATGGTACACACATCAACCTTGACAAATGTATCCTTTAAACAGGGTTTCCCATTTTATCTAGTGGATTTTAATGCAGATAATATTTAGCTCCTACTTTCAAAGTATACATTTTAAGATTGAATTTGGCAAAAGTAAAGACTGTTTTTGATCCAGATATATGCTAATGTCTTTTTGATGCCCAATTAATAATAATATACCTACCATTATAGTATCAAGAAAAGATGATGGACAAGAAATTTACCCATACTTGTAGATTAATTTGAGTTTGACATAGAACTTAAGGGTATTACAGTCACATATTCTTTGTTTTGATTCAGATACTACTGACAAGTTACAAGTTTGTGTCTTATTCTCTGTTGCCTAAAGAATCTTTTCAATGGATATGTTATAGAATTACAAATAAAGAATAGTTTTCGATACATAAATATTTTGTGTTCCATTGCAGTTTTTAGTGTCTTCTTTTATAAAATTCCTTTTCAAATATCTTCTTTGGTTGATCTCTTTGCAAAGTTGCATTCATAGCTATATCCTTTGTTTTGTATGACTGTTATCAGACATCTTCTGGATCAGTGACTCACCAATAGATGGTTAGTAATATATGAGTAGTTATTTCCCAAAATGTGTCAGATTCATGTTTTGACCAAATCCTGTTTCCTGTCAAGGATGGAAGCATGTCTCTGTGTAGCTGTCTTCAACAACTGTAACTAAGCCTTACTAAGGTATCATTTACTACTTTAGAATGATCTGACTACAATCATACACACTACACCTCTAGACAAACTATTCATTCATCATTCTACAGTTATCATCATTTAGTGATCATTAGCAGTCAATAACATTTTAAAAAAGTCAGATGAAGTGGTCTGTTTATTTTACCATTTGTTAGATTGAATAAAATCTGATGAAATGAGGTCTGTTGACATGAACGTCACTTCAAGTATCTGTGTGAACAGAATTATACTATAGATATTGAATAGATCATGTCCTTATTTCAGTAGTACCGCAGTCTTTCATAATCATATCACATTCAGAGGGGAACACAATATATTGACACTAACATCACAATGAAACCTTGACTCTGTAAAATCAGACCATAACAAAATCATATGCTTGTGAGCAATTATGATGTACATTTATTTCTGTATGAAAGAATCAGTTGCCCTGCAGTTCCTAGTACACTACATTGATCATGAAAACATTGTCCTTAACATGATCAGCCATTCAGCTGTTAGGAGAAGCTGTAGGTTCTCCTGGACATGTATTACGATCAGCCAGGAAGACGCCAGGGCTGTTCAAAGCTGATGCCTGTGAGTATAGTTTTTGACATTGAGGAAAAGCTAGTTGAATAAAAGGTGTGAAATAATAAACACTTTAAATGTAATAATTTAAATCCTTATGAAATCCAGAAATGTTGTATTTAAGCTTTTTAAATGTCTTAAATTCAGGTATATAATTGAATCCATAATGAATAACATACTATGACATGTTCATGTGATATACCTGGTTCTATTATTGTATCTTTTCTCCCAGTAATAAATGACAAACTTTATTTAAGCCATATCTGTCTGTTAGCTGTTAACATTAGATGAATTAGTAATATGATTGTCAGATTTCAAACCTGATGGAGAAGTACCATGATATATATGTGTAATGCGTTTATTCTGTCAGAGTATAAGTAGGTTTCAAATGTTATATAGTCTCGTGTAAATATAAGGATCTATCTTTGACTTTCTATTAAAGTCATTCAACAACAAAGAACTTCTTGCAACATACTTGGTAAGGATGAGCATTTAATGGACCTGTAGTTTGATTCATTACCAGTATTACTTTTTCTTTGCAGTCAAGTCAAGAGGAGATGATGCCATGCAGTCGTTGAACTTCAGTGCCCCCAGTGATTCAATGATGGCCACATTTGGTTCATCAGTTATGGTATGATTATTATTGAAATCCTAAACAAGACTGTAATAGCTCATATTTTCTCAATCTTGCTCAACATCAGATTCATATTTTTAAGGTTTTGTGACGGTATCTACAATTCTAGGAATATGTTTATATGTATGTACAGACAAGCCAACTTTGTGTCATATTGATTAATAGATAATCCTGTTTATTGTCTTATAAATCTGAAATCCCAAACCATTTCCTGTATTTGCAATGGTAAATCTGGCTGTTTAATATTGTGAATTATTTTCATGCTTGGAACCCTTGGCCGAGATATCAATTTGCAATTAATCAAATTCAGACAAGGCAATCAGTGAGGCCAAGAGTGTGTAATTGGTCTGGCATATCAAATGATCTCATCTCCCCTCCAGTGTGCAGCAATCCTAGGGCAGTGATGCGTTTTGGTCACTCACTGCCAATCAACCAATTAACAGGCTTAGAAACAATGTTTATCCAAATCATTGTGTTTCTTTGTATGTTCACAAGGGCAATTTTGCGATCACATGTCATATATAATGAGCTCCTGATCTTTGCAAGGCCACGGTTTACACCTCGGTGATGCTGTTGACAGTTTACTGCTTGAAATTTCCTTCAAGTGTCTACTTCAAGTGTCTACATAAAACTGGAAGTTTTTAGGGCACCTATGGAGAAACCTGATCCAAAACCCCAGTCCCTGTGAAACTTCATTTGACAAGCAGTTGACAAAGGTTTAATGTTGGCCGGAACAGTTCTACCATAATAACGGTCATCAAAGTTTCAGTCATGAATAACACGCCCAGAAGATAACCAGACAAAACAAATCTTCTGATAGTTTGGGAAAGGCGAAAGAATTATCTAGTAAAAATAGTTTGCCTGAGATCGAATAACATTATGACCCAGATCAAGAAGCTATGTCAACTTCTGTTGGCAAGTAAGCTTTTGGTCAGTTATTGTGACATGCGGCACAAAAATTACAGGAAATAAATTGTCAGGTGTGCATACATGTTATTTGTTATGCTGTTGTGCAATGAAAAATAGGCATCTGTTCCTTTTTATTGATGATTGATTTAATAGCACGTAAGACAAAACACTTCTTCTGTGAATCAAAAGGACATTAATGCTAAAGCCCATATAATATCACTTCCCAGGTACTGACATAACATAAGTACACACAGGAGACTTGACAATAAGTGGGATTGGTGTGTGTGTGAGGGTGTGTGTTCGATCACATCATTTAACTTGGTAAAATGTCTGTATTTTTTTGCAATGTAAACATGCAATATCAACACTTTTCTTCAACATGCACAGTTTAAAAATAAACCATAGTTATCTCATCACTGCAATACTACTAGTACAAGGGTTTCATTCTTTTTTTTTTTGTCATATATATCCTTGTCATGTTTAACTTGTTTTTTGCAGCATGGACTTGGGGATAGCACAATGAACAGCTCAGTACCGGTAAATCAGGTTAGTTTATAGTGTAAAGTTATGTAGATATCTTGTTTTCACTGTGGGTTCTAAGCAATCATTTTACTATGAAATTATATATTTATGTTTATCTCTGTCTGGGATCTATTAGTGATACAAGTGAATCTATTTATGTTATAATGAGAAACTTTAAGAAAAAGGAGAAAATCAGTCATTAAATTATGAGTCAACAACCGTTACCCATTGACATAGGTTCTGAAAAAAAAACACTAAAAAAAGTGCCCCTCTTTCTTGTCTTATTACTTTTAGAGACATTGGGATTGATATGGGATTGATATTGCATTTTTATGGGTTTAATGGATCAGCCTTGGAATAGGATGTGAGGCTGAGAATTAAGCATTTCAACTTTTATTAGTTTCCTGTATGATGTATCTACAGCTTGGAGTGTCCAGAATTCCTGAAAACATCACAACAACTAACGTGGGGTTGATATTGGATGAGGAGCCTAATCTGGCAGGTGAGGGTTTGTTGTGTGATGATGTATAAATGTACTGCTTCCGTTCTAATGTAAAACATGAAATTGGTCAGCATTTGATTCTTAAATGGCAAAAGTCTGACTGTTTTATCAAGTCTGGTCTTACAGTTCAGTTTAATTTTCTTCACTCAGTTGTATAATTCACCATTTATAATTGAATAAAATTATGACATCAAAACTAAAATTATTATTAAAAACCCAAAATAAAAATCAATTTTAGATTCCCAGTAGTTGTGCAGCTTCTGTGTAAGCTCTGCTTATTAATAAAAATAAATTTCATGTTTATGTAATGTAATATATATTGACTTGTGCTGACTGTTCTGTTGTTTTTGCCACAGCATGCAGTGCCCTCTATGGAGAATTCCTTGAAGCGTGGCAGATGAATTCTTCTGAGCATCAGATCTTTCAGCTCCTTGACAAGTATGATGAAATGTGTACAGAGCAATTTTCTCTACTAAAAAACCTCATAACTAAAACAACCAGGGGCAACTACCAAAACAGGTGAGAGTATATTTGTCATATGTTTTTTTTGGGAGCTGTCTGGGGAGCGCTTTTAATACAGGGCAAGGTTTTGTGTTTAAATTGCAACTTTAGCTGTGATGTCATTCTTTAAAACATTACAATTCTTCATCCAACCTTTTTTTTAACTTTCCTCTTTTAGGCAATAAAAAAAAGGTATGGTTCTCAGGCACCGCCCACATCAATTTGAACCCTGCATCAATTTTTTTTATTGTGATGTGTAACAATCAACACAACTTTATTCTCCATTCCACATCCCTTTTCATCTGCGAGTCACTAAAATGTTTACAAAATGCATAAAAGATAATATTTTCTTGCCCAAAAGTCAATGCAAATAAACATGGAGGTTATCTGACAGCAAAGTAAAACTCCCCTTTGTTTTAATTCAATATAAGTTAATATAAAATGGAAAGAAAATATATTTTTGTAGTATCAGTTTAAATGGTCATGAATCGGCACACTATTTTCTTTGGTATAAGCAGGATTTTGTATGTTAATGAAATAAATATCTATAAATATGGACAATAGTTCTTTTATAGTGGAGGTCTGAAGGCTGTGATTATTTTATTGAAGTATTAATTGTCACCATCTCCAAAACATACATTGATTTGGGTTTGTCAGTCTGTCCTTCTGTCTGTCCTTCCATCAGGTTTTTGTTTTTGTGCGATAACATTTCTAAATATTCAAATTTTTTGTCAGTGACTTTTATTATCACCAGCTCCAAAACAAACAAAAATGTTCCCTTTTGTTCCCAATTCATTACAATAATTATGACATGTAGAGACATCTTCATCGGATAGTGAAAACTAAAACTCAGGCACTATGACATGAGACATCTTCAGAGGAAAATAAAAACTAAAACATATTGAGAAGGCAAGCATGAAGATCACGGGAAGCCAAATTAACAAAAAGGGGAAGCAGGGGACATAAATTCCACAAATTTGCTTGTTTGAGAAAATATTTCTGTTAAACTGTCTGTAGATACAGTGAAGTTGTGAATGTGATGGGCAGCTTAGACAAGGAGAGACATACATGGAGGTTGGTCTCGTCTCTGTACAAGGACCGGCTGGAAACAGAAGTACGAGGGGGAGAGGAAGCCATGTTAATTGATCAACTGGTATGTATTTTGATATAATGGAAATATTATGCAGATAGGCACTAAAATGTTAGATTATAGGAAACCTTGTTATATCCAGATATTTTTGTTTATTTTAGGGTTAAACATTTTAGTTTGCTCCCTTTTTGATTTATTTGAATGTCTGAGAAATAGAATACTGTAGATTCAGAAATATTAGTTGGGATTTTATTTTCGTGGTTTTCGTGGATCAAGATAATCCACGAATTCATGATTCCAACGATCAAAAAATCACACGGTCAGAGGATATACGGTATCTCAACGGCAGCTGGTGGTCGACTTTATATTTATAATTGTTACCGCTGGCTGAATTTTCAATAAAGATACAAAAATTGTTTATTACTTTTTTATGATTGTTTTTGATACAATCATTAAATGCACTGAATTGCTTTTCGTAAATTACTATAAAAATACGGGATTTATAAATATTCTTTTGTCAATTAAATTATTTCCCCTAATATCGTACGAACACGGCCCCCTGATATCTTTACAATAAAACAATATCAAAGTATAATTTAAACTGAAAACGTATTTTCCTCTTATCAGCATTTCGGATGAAAAATTCAAGAACAATACCACATTTCTGTCGAGCAAAGCGGTAGTTCTGACACGCCAAGAACGGTACACAAGTTCCAATGTTCGTAACCATAGCTACCGAGGCACGGCTTTTTCGGAACCGGCCTTTTCAACCTTCTTTCAATAGATATTAAACGAGACTTACGCTACCTATTGGTCCAAAAGACAAGGGCCGTGTAAACTCATTTGCATTACCGCGATTACCGCGGGACGCGAAAGAGCACTTATTCCGAATAAGGCGGTACTTTTTCCGAATATTGCCGATAGTGGTACATATATATGTTAGCGTAAGTAAGCGTCACCGAATACTATTAGGCAAATTATTTCTTTATAATCTCCAAATATAGCTTACATGATGAATGACGAACAAACCGTGTCTCGTCTCACCGCCCCGTCAGGGATTTACAGGCGCCACATGTGACTACCGCCTAGATAAAAAAAAAGTTAAAAACCCCATGTGGACGGTCCCATTTATTTTTTTCCTCCGGTCAAGTGATGATTTACGTTTTCTGTTAACGTGGTGTGATCGGGTGTTATAACTGATAGCCGATGTATCGGGTGTTACAACTAACTGCCGATGTATAGCCCAGCACGTGTCGTTCACGGCTGATTAATTCTTTGTTAGGCTCGCGTCGGGCGGAGCATGTTTGTTCAACACTGACCTGATTGACCGCGGTACAGGCGCACCGTGCGATAAGCATCTGAGCCAAACCACCTGGGTACATCGGGCTCGTCTTCCTTGCGCATATGGAGGTATTAATAACCATAATTTTCTAAAGTTTTCTTTGTCTTTCCACGAATTCAAATACCCCACGATATGCGTTTTGTACAAAAACCACGAAATTTTAAGCCCACGATATTATCTGAATCTACAGTATTGTTTGATCTTGCTTACACACAAAGTACTTACTTTAATCAAATTCAAATATTGGAAAAATGTATATAATTTCTGCAGACATTTTCTTTCCACAGATTATTGTGTAATTGTAAATTATCTTTGAACAGGCTTATTAAACTGGTCTAACAATTTGTTAAACTTGAATATTGGAATATTTACTATCCTCATCACTTGCCAAAAAAAATTCTTTTATCTGTAGGTTGTTTATGATTTGACTCTTTAATTGACTGCATGGATTTTACAAAACAAATTGATACCTTTTTCTTACCATGAGTCTTTATTCTTGTGTATTTGGATTTTATTGTCTGTGATAAATTACTGTTAAGAGTGGATTTTGACTTGTTTCCACTCAAAACACAAAATCATTCAGGCATGCATGACACTGTATTTGAGGCAGACTAAGTTGATGATGTCATTTATTCGAAGTAGAACATACAGCAATGTGCAATTGACTGCATGCTGGGCCTGCCTCACCCAACATTCCAGCAACACCATTTTTCTTTCCTAGACAGTGATATCACAAACATTTCAACACCATAATCTTTTCTGATTGGTCACAAATATGATCATATAATTTAATCCTGTCGGCTTGGCTTCACTCATAACATGCTCTGACATCACCCTTATTCTACAGCCTATTTTATGAAAGGTTCAAGGGGTTATCTTAAGTAAATAGATGACAGATTATTTATCATTTAATTTTATCTTAACCTACAGAGCAAGTACCAGAGTGAAAAAGACATCATGGTTGCTTTATTTGAACGAGACACTACAGTAAGACAGGGACAGGTTAGTGCATCTGTTTTTAGTGTTTATATATTTTTAATCACTTCAGATACATTGCAGTTTTCAATTGTTTTTTAACAAGGCTGTATTGCACATTATTGAACTATACACAGTGGAATCTGTGTAATAAGACCATCCTTGGGAGCAAAAGTGGTTTTAAATCACAGGTTGTCTCATTAGACAGGTTGGTCATAACTTATGTGAATGCATCTGGCTTATTCAGAGGTGGTCTTTCCATTATATATTGTGTTTTTATAGACATTCCTATCACTTAAAAAACAGTGATATATGATGCAGTTATAAGATGATTTTGTACTTTTAGTGGTCATAGCTAGATGTCAACTACTTACTAGATTGCAGTACAATAATAATTAGTTTATATGTGTACATGCTCTGATTTCAATATTCATTGGCTTTAATTCATTGACTGTTCATTGATTACAACTTTAAATTATCACTTAATTATCCCCTACATTTTCCTAATAGAATATATTGACAATATAAATTCCATGACACTCCTTATGGTTACTGCAGTGCTGGGAAATGACAGTTGTTTTATTTTTAGGTGATACTGGACTGGTTAGAGAAAGCTGCTTATGAAAAGTTGGATGATCTTTATGAGAAGGTAGAGTTCTTCACAGACAAGGCCGGCCAGTGGTGAGTTGTCAGTTTATTTTGTTCTTATTTATAGCTAGAATCTGTGTATTTCTGATATTAAACAGAGAGTCAGTGGTGCACAAAGGTTATCTAATTTACAGCTGACTGAGTCATTTTTTTTTTTTTTTGACAATACATCAAAATTGGAGAATTTTAATCATCACCTGCATGTAAATTTTAATCATTGATCTGATAGAAATTTGAATTGGTAATAATTCATTTTAATCAGAGTGGTTGAGGAATATTTCATAATTGTTAAACTTGTTTGATTTTGAGCACTCTAGAAATATTTGAATAATAAAATGTGAGAAAATTCCCCTTATGGATAAAAATCTGTATCATAATTTATGTTAAGCAATAGGACATTCAAAAGCTACACATTACCAGAGATGTGGATAAAAAGTTAATGCACTACTTCAGAGGATTATTTTTCACATTTGTTTATCACACATCAGTTCATCATTAAAATGGTTGCATTGTCCATATCAAAATTATCAGGGAGAATACACAGTACATCCTGGAGAAGAAAGGTAATCGAGTATATCACTCAGATCGGCCAATTGTTGATCAGATGGACCCTGATGCTCCCATCAGACAGCAGCGCCCCCTGGCAGACCTGGACAGAGATGATGAACAGAGGTTACTGCAGATCATATTTGCCTACATCAGAGCTGGCCATCTTAAAGAGGTAAAATATTGTCACATGATCTCTAATCTGATGAACTGTACGAAACTAATGCAATCAGTTTTAAAGAAGAATTAAAATATATATATATAAATTTTTGTAATGATATCAGATGGCACCAAAGCTACAATTTCTGTTGCCTCATTCTCTGATTTTGAATATAGCTTTGTGAACAGTGAAGAAGAACAGGTGTCATTGATTTTCTAATGCAGTAATTTCTGAATGAGAGCTTTTTGTCAAGTGGCTTTGTTTCTTTATATTAAAATTGTGATTTTCAACAATTATGTTACAAATTCTGTTGTCTGTGTGTTTTTATTTTCAACTAAGGGTTCATCAAAATCAGTGCAGCAGTTGATGGAACAACTTATTATTTGTGTTCGTCTCACAAATAAGTTGAAATGACACGTGGCTTGATGTTAAAAGCCAAATAACCAAGCTTCTATTTTTTTCTAACAAGCTTATAGATTACATGACCTGAATTAGCATTGAAGACTATGCACTCCTCAAGCAGCGATACATTTTGCCATTAATTTACATCCTTCACTTTAACTGCAGCTTTATTTAGCTACAAGCTTTTAGATTCTCTGAGTTTAACCACCTAGGCACAGAGCAGAGAATTGTTATCAGACCAATGAGAGCATGATTTCACAGTGTGCATCAAACTTAGTTTTAAACCTGCAACAGCCCATTCTCTGGTTCTTGATTCTTGGGACTGTGAAAGTCCCTTTTATTGAGACCAGATGTCAGTATGTGGTTAATAACACGCATGGTCTGTTATTAATACACTGTACATTTTCAGAAGATTCTCTGAGCATTTAGGACCAATGGCCATATATCTGCTTTGGAGTAAAACTGAGCATCTTGATCAGTGGGTCACTTCTACTTGCTGAGCTTCATATTCCTTGTTTTTAAGGCTCAGGACTTGTGTATTAAGTGTGGGCAGGCCTGGAGGGCGGCTACCTTAGAGGGGTGGAGGTTGTATCATGATCCTAACTATAACAGCCTGGGCCCAGGAGGAGAGGTGATAGGGGTAGAGGGGAACCCATACAGAGATGTCTGGAAAAATGTCTGCTGGGCCATGGCAGAGTCAGTGAGTATACTGATTTATCAGCAACAGCATGTTTACACCAGCAATGGACAATTTTTTTCCTCATCACTAGGGCCTTCTGGAATAATTGTAGTCTCTTTTGGGCTGCACTGGACAAAAATGATTACTGAATAATTTCACGTTATTTTCAAACAAATGTACATTTATAAATCATGTTAATGTATTCTTTATAATATTTATATACTTTAACCCCTTATTTAAAATTGGGTGATAATATTTTTGTCTATTTTCATCTTTTGTGAAAAAAATTGAACACAAAATTAAGTAATGCCAGTTTTCCATATGACAATAATTGTTGTCAAATAATTGTATTGTCTCAATATAAGAATGTCTTTTTTCTGACTATTTTGTCTTAAATATATCATATAAATTATAATTTTGTAAATGCAAAGCTTGATTTTTGATCATTAATGATTAGTTCACTTTATTAAAATGCATGTCATCTATTGTAACAAATCTTTAACTAATTTTGCCCAGTTTTGCCAATATATAAGCCATTCAGTTCCATAAATTTTCTTGTGGTGTGTTTTGACAGGAGGATTTTTCTGTGTATGAGCAAGCTATATATGCCACCTACAGTGGTAACCTGAAACACCTATTACCAGTGTGTCAGTCTTGGGACGATTATCTGTGGGCACACTTCAGAGTATTAGTGGACACAAGAGTAGAGCAAGAAATAAGGATGAATGTGAACAGGGAGCGACCCCTGGAGTCGCCACCTACAAACTACTTTGATAAAATGTGAGTTTCTGTTAGCTTACCTGACCAATAGTCAGCTGAGCTTTATTAAGTACCCTCTTGTTGTGCAGCCATCAAGATTACAATAATAACAGCACATTATGTACCAGTTAGAGCTACAAAATAAAGTAGAATAATATGCCATATTTCAGCCACCACAAGGAAATGATGATACCCTGTAGATAACTTTTGTAGGCCAAGGAATTTTAAGTATTTCTTAAAGTGGCCAGTAAATTATGTACAGATAGTAAACACAAACTACTAAACTTCAACTTAATTTCTTGTAGTATATATTCAGACTTAGTGTTGTTTTTATAATTTGCATTATGGCAACATCTTTAGAGTAACCTATGGTTTGTCATATTTTTTGTTATCATCATTATCACTACTTAATTCATTAATAGGATGCACCATCTCTTTGTTTCCAGGTTTACCATGGAGAGTATTTTCTCAGAGATAGAGGCCTGTCCTGTTGAGGTGAGTGCTCATCTGTCATAGTTTAGGTTTTGTAAGTAAACCATGGGTTAACTATAATGTTATTGTTTTATCAGCAAGGAGTGTTATATTTTATACAGTGGGACTTGTCATAAAGACTACTTGTTTAATAGACAAACTGCCTAATAAGACCATCCTTGAGTTAACTGAAAGAATTCATATTAGTTTTTAACATCTGGTCATATAATACCACATATGAATTAAGACCACTTTTGGCCAGTCCCACATGTGGTCTTTTTACACAAGTTTAACTGTATAATGCGTATGTTAGATCACTAAAAAGTTTAAACACATGCTGTAGGTTTGTACTTAATGTATCATATACAGGCGGTGAGGAGAGGTGGTGGTGATTACTTCCATGTGATACAGAAGTACATCATTCTGGGTGACATTGATGGTGAGTCCAGAGTATCATTGGTTCCTGTAACTATCAAGTGTACAATTTTTGCCTCCATTCTTGCAGGTTGATGTAAAAATATTATCTCAGTGTATATATAGGGCATCGTGAAACTGTTTAAACTTTTTACTCTTTGAAAGCTCTGCCTTTGCTACAGTTATTATGTAACTGTACACTTGGATAATTATGTTTTATGATCTTACTTGGACAAGAAAACAAGTAAGCTCTCATAGTTAAAGGTTTGTTTGCTAGTTGTCATGTTGTCAAAGGAAGGACATTTAGTATTTCCTTGGAATTCTGATAGGTTACCTAAAGAAAGCATATAGTGAGATGAATACTGTGTCTAGTTAGCTTGTACCTGCTGTGATTATTGCTGTTAAAAGTTTGGGATGGTTTGGAGCTTCTGTAGCATCTGTATCTGTTGACAGGACTTCTGGAGGAGATCCAAGAATGGCTGATGAATGGCTCAAGTCATATAACCCCACACTTCTTACGATTCCTGGCTCACTTGGTACTTTTCTTCAGAACAGTGGGAGTTGGGACAAAGGTAAAATGAATTCATCCATTAGATTATTATAAAACCCTTCTGAAGATCAGTAAAATTTGTAATATTCAAGACATGCTCTTCATATGTAAAATTGAACTGCAAACATAAATCTGTATACTACTAAAACTGTCACTCTTTTTAAACTTTGCCACATAATCAGCCAAAATAATGCCTGATAGCAGAACATTTTTTACAGCCACGTGCCTCAGATGCAATCACTTACAGAGTGAGTTACAGTTTCAGCCCTTACCACTGACAGAATTTGATTCTTGATGGGATCACCTTGTGGAAGGAACTCATTGAGAGGTTATCTGTAGCAGGTGTTGCTAACCCTCACCTTTGTATGCTTTCTCCACCAGGTGTCTCTGTCTCCACCACTGACAGTGAAGGATCTGGTTAACACTTTGACAACAGCTGATATATAATATTTCTTTAAATTTTATAACAGTACTTAAAATGAAGAATACTTGTAACACATTTATAATATATTTGATTGTATTTTACTCAGGAGGAGTTGAGCCTGTGTGTCCTCGAGGCTTACGTCCACAGTTTGATTGACAGCCAGAACAAGGAGCTAATAGCCATGTATACTGCTACACTGCCTCAAGATCGTCAGCTAGAGTGGTATGCCAGGTTCCTCGAAGGTAAGCACACATACACCCACAAACACATACACACGAAGGTTCAGATGATGCACATGGAATGCCACACAGATATACAGAAGACTGTGACCTATAACAGGATATATCAAATTACTAAAAACAAATACTCTGAGAGAGGGACATGCAGACAGATTATCACATAGTGATACTGGCATGCTTGTACTCAGAGACAACTAAACGCACATATTTACAGAGAAGGGGACAGAGAGAGAGTCTGATAGCATTATACATGCAAAACACTTAATGTGCTTGTTTCATTAAAATGTTCCTTTTATCAGTGTATTTTACTACTGTGTATCAGTAAAATGTTTTAGTACTTCATTTAAAATAAATATATGAGAAAAATCTTTTTTTCACACATCTCTTCTTAATAGGCAAAGGACTTGGTCACTGATCACATCTCAAATACGACATTTTTAAAACTGTTGATGGGTTGTTTAGTGACATGAATATTGTAAAAATGGTAAATAACAGAGATAGGCATGCAATCCATGGCAGATGCCATGTCATTATCCCAAAAGATTCAGAAAAGCCAGAAGGTTGCAAAAATATAAATATTTGATTTTGTCAAGACGTTTAATTACGCCTTTAGCCCCTAGTCAGCTTTATTGTCAGACAGTCTGATAATATTTAAGTTTGAAAGAATAATTGCTCAACTTTATTTTCTTGACTTTTATTATCATTAATTAACAAATTCACTATAATTATACAAAATATGTTACTTCATCAGGTGTTCATGGTACTGATGAGAGGAAGAGATGTCTTGAGCTGGCAGAGGAGGCTGGGTTGGACATTCCCAACATCACAAAACTTGTCGTCGAGAAGATCCGCTCACATGATTCAGCAGAGTTCAGCATGGCCACCGAGGCTCAGCTTGATGCTGCTGTTTCAGAGGTAAAACTGAACTCTAAACACATTTTCAAGACCTGCTAGGCCATCAGTAATAACAATTATAATAATGCATTAATTATAAGAATTTAATTAATACTTTTTTTTATCAAGGATTAAAGTATGTACTGAGCATTTATCTGTGCTTAAACAGTGGTCATGGTCCTCAATCTTTGATCTGATCAGTCCATGAAATGTATTAGATGTTAATAGAACAAAAGATCATTAGATACAGATAGATAGGAACTATGGTTCTCAAGTTTCAGTTTTGTATTTTTATTGAATTACTAGCGGTATACCCTGAATTAATTGTGATATGAGAGTTGTAAACATCTGCATTTTATCTGTAAACAAACTATCAGCTCCAATTCACTGTTTTGATAAAATATGAGAAATAAACCTGTCAAGAGTTTGATAAAGATATGGAGATGTGGGAGAGTTTGGTGTCAAGTTTTAGAGCAGGATAACGCTTTTTTGGACCACATCCAAATCCTGAAATGATAGTGCAATTAAGAAAAAATAATATCCCCTCCTGTAATGTTTAAGGGTTTTGGATGTGTGTTTTTGCAGTCTGTATGATATGATTTATTCATTAACCAGGAGGACCGTCAGAAGATTGAGGCCATTGAATGGTTGGTGTTTGACCAGGCACAAAGAGCTGAAGCAATAAGACAAGCCAACGCAGTCATGAGGGGCTTCCTAGGTGAGAACTGGTTGCTTACATAAGGGGACACAAAAAGGCCTTGAGATAATGTTGTTACTGAGTGGTTTCAAGGTTCAGGGAAGGTTATGATACAGCAAGCCCTTTACAGATCTATAATAGTTAAAAATAAGCAGACGGGTTAAAACATACCTTCCTCGATAAAATTAGAAGTCATGCCACAAACACATTTATTCACGTTAGTGTAGGGCCATGGCTGTGGGTGGCAAATACTAGCAAAAGACCATAAACACAAGGTCCCTGGACTACTCCAGACAAAAGTTTAAGGTGTGTCTAGATTTAAGCCCACTAGACTGCAACTTGAGTGTGCTGAATGATTGTGCCAAACATCTGTAAATATAACTGGAGTGGCTGCTCGCTAGATCATGAGCGATCACTCCAGATCTGGTGTGGTTAATCACTACCCATCACTGCTATATTATATGTGCACAACCAGAGAACCAATTTTTAATTGTGCTCACATTTAAATAAATCTCTGTGCCTCTTAAGGCCAGATTTGGACCTAGTAAAGTACAAATAGCCTAACACAAAAGATTAGGTTGAAATAACTGGTCATTTGGCTTGGTACAGTGTAAATACATTATAAAACATGACATGCTATAATTTGTTAGGTCAAGCCTGATCTTACTGGAATAAAAAGGGCTATTAACTGTAAAATGAAGATGAAAATATCCAAATCACTGTATGATTACTTTGCATGTGGCTGGTAACAGAACTGAATGAAACAGATACATTTTTTTTTTAAACCCAAAACTTTTGAAGTACTGCATCTTTTTTATTTTGATTTGACCCACCAGCTGTTACCACCAAGATCTAGGGCTTGTACGAAAACTGGTGACGATTTTACACCTATCTTTTTCAATTGAAGCTCTGCGGAAGCATCAAGCAGCCAGTGCTGTGTTCAGTAAGATTCCCACAGACTCCATAGATGTCATCTTCAAAACATGGAAGATGAGGGTGAGTTTGGTGATGTCACTTACTGATTTCATATTTAGGATGATGTTATGATGTAATTAATGATGTAACTCAGGATGAGGATGATTATGATGATGAAATAAATTATTGTATTGGTGATAAAAAAAACAGGTGAACAATATATGGAACACATTTTTAATAGAGTTCATTATAAACTGTCCAAATACTATTAAATTTATGAATGTTATGTTAAATTAACCCAACTAAATTGTTACTAGGAATTTTTATCAGTTACACTTTACATATTTACTAAAATTTCTCTGAAATATTTTCATGGATTGTTCTGATATGTGGTGTCCATTTAACTTCAGTGATGTCTCTGTTCAACAAACTCTTGGTGCCACCTATTAAGCACATAAGTAGAAGTGGGTCTGAGGACTGAGCCTATTGTTAAAGAGGATAATGCCATGCTCTTTTAAATTCTACACCATCACCATTAACAGAAATTTCTAGTGATATATATTATGATAAAGTATTATGATATTTTTTGTGTGGCATATTTTGCATGTTTCAATTGTACATTTCAGACAGGGTCAGAGGACTTGCCTGAAGAAGACCAAAATGCTATACATGAATACCTCTGTATAAAGGCCTACTTGGTAAGTCTAATGATTTTTATTTTTAATGACTCATACCCTGTAAGCTGTATTCAACAGATAAGGCACAGGTTGTTCATGCTGGTTGTATTTTACTAATTCATCTAATATAAATAAAAGCTTAAACATTCACCTTTACTTGCAGCTTTTAACATTTATTTACTGTTTACAGGCCACTAAAGAGCACTCAGAATGGGCAACTAGAATGCCATGATATGTATTGATTCTTTCAGGACAAAACTATTGCGTTTTCTTTTTAAGTTTCAATGATTTTCAATAATCCTCAGCAAACCTTCTTAATGGGAACTGTTGAAAATTATACCAAAAAAAAGATACAAAAAAAGCTTAAAAAGATGTTGCTGTTAGTGTAAATTTAAATAGTGTCAGAATTTGTTGAAAATCTAAAATAAATGTAAACAGGAAAGGGTTTAACTGGTGGTGGTTGCACTCAACTGTTGTCACTTTACTTCTCAGTGGCCATGCTACAGAAATGTCTATTTTTGGTTTTGGTCTATGTCAGCAACAATGCCACTTGTGTCCTAAGGTGGTTAATATCCATATCCTGCCATAAATCCTGTGAAATTTTGACATTTTGCAATTGGGACTAGCTATCAGAAATTGTGACAGTGTGTTCAGTTGGTGAACTTGTAGAGCTAGGTCATGTTTTCTGCTCTATTTCCATCAGTTTATTATTATCAATACTTATTCTTCCACTCAAATTCTGATACTTGTCTCATATTTCATATGTGATGCATGCAGTAACCCGAGTTCTGCTATGTAGAACATTTTAATGAACTATTTACACCTGGTTCCCAGGTAGCCTTGACAGCCCGACTCAGTAGGCAGTAATAATGGGGCTGGTAAGCCTACCTGTGTTGTGATACAAGCACTATCTTGGAATGCATCCAATGGTCTTCCATCATGTTGCATTCTTATTGTGGTAAACAGCCAATAATCTTAACATTATGCTACAAATGATACATTAACACAACACAATACATGTGAACTCACAACCCAAACTGAAACACTGTCTCTATTGTAACGAGTCATTTCCTGTATCATGTACAAGTTGGCTGCATCTAGTAACCCCTGTGAGCCATGATTGTATTCATGTGGTCAGAAATTAAACAAACATTCCAAGGATTTTACCAATATGCTGAGTTAAAAGGGATTTTTTCTTGCTCATGTTTGGTGATTTTAGAAAGCACACAAAAAATGCTAACGATTAGGCTGGTTTATATCAATTGACAGTGTACATATAGGCCATGAGGCAAAAATGACAAAAAATATTTGCATCCTCATAATGGATGGGGCCTTATAATAGGTTCCTCAGACCTAAATGTAAAGGCACTCTAGCAGCTAGTAATCTGGTTGTAATGTCAGAGGTCAGATATGGAGCTAGTTCCCAGGGACCAAATATTTCATTGTAATCTCATCTTATCTACTGTAGGGACAGCACTCGTACCATTTCTTTTATTTCAACTCTTCAGGATGCCCAGGATTCATTCAGTGACTGGTTCCAGCACTACCACAATGCCAAACCATCAGAGCCATCATGCAGACCAGGTGCTAACTTCACAGAGCGTGTGGCTTTTGAACATCAACAAAATCAATATGAAGCTGAGCTGAGGCGGTGGCAACATACCCTAAACTTGCAGACAAAGGTACAGCCACTTTTCAGTGTTCAGAGAGTATTTATAATAAGGTATTTTATTTGTTGCCTGCTTATTAGCTGTCTCTACCTGTAGCAGAGACTGTCATGTCAGAGTGAGACAACTCAGTCACCTTAAGCACAGCTGCCATAATGACTGACCTATCACTGAGCTCCAATTGTCTACTGAGACTGAAGCTAGCCTACAAATACTAATTAGCTTTCATTTTCTGTTACTGCTTATTTGAAATGTACTTAATTAAAGAATATATCTGCCAAGTGCTTGATTGGATCGGGCGAGGATCTTCCTCTTAGAAATTCAATACACTTGGCTCTGTGATTATAGCCCCATGTACACTAAAAAGATCTGGCTTGACCTAACCAAGCCTAGCTTACACTACATTTTGTCTTGTATTTACACAGTGCTGGGTTAAGTGATCATTTAAACTGCTCTAAACTATTGCATTAGACCTTTGGTGTTAAACTTAGTCCAGATCTCGCCTTGCATTTACACACTTAAAGGGGCCCAATCACCTATCTGAAATTTATAAACTAAAGGTAGTCCCTTGGAGCTTTCATACAAAAAGGCATGAAACATGGATATCACCGCACACAGGCTGCTTGTTTTGTTTATATCAACATGTTTATAATATGCTGGGACCTGCCAAAATAAAACAAATTCAACAAAAACATCTGGCAGCAAGTCAGATAAGCCAGAGCTTTGCTAATGGCGTTTTGCAACAAGTGACCTTTCTACCTTCGCATATTTTTGCAACCAACCACCATAGGTCAAATGTTTTTCTCATTTGTCAACATTGCTGTGTTTACAAACATGTTGTTGATAAACAAGTTCACACATCCTTCACAAAGGCTTAATAAGAACTTTTCACAACCAAAATTACCCTTAGATCATTTATATAGACACAGAGGAAGCCAGAAGTCACATAAATTCTTTTTCAAAAGGTAGGTGATTTGGCACCTTTCTGGCCTGGTCTCAACTGCACCTATGTAGTAGTAGCAGGAAATGCTTACCTGTGCTCAATCTAATCCAGTTTGCACATGAAATTCAGTGTTCTTCAAAAGCAGTCTATCATGCACTAGAAACTAGACCCAAAATAACAACTGTTTTTAGAAGTAGTAAAAACAAACCATGCAAGTTGTTACAGAACTAATATGCAAATATCAGGTATTCCCCCGTTCACTAGACAGACCTGTAGTATGAATCTATGAACCAGAACACATGTTCTTGACTTTACTATATCTGTTAAGACATGGAATTACATTTTATTTTACATATTTTAGTGGAAAATAAAATTACTAATGACCTTTCATTTCTAATACCTACAATGCATATCTTTCTTTTTCAGATCACTGCTGAGAGACTGTACAATGTGCTGCTGTTTCCAGATGGAGGCTGGATGATAGATCAACATTCAGTGAGTCATATTTATTTCATACATTATGCTTGTCATGACTTGAAATTAGTACAGTGGACCCTGGTATGAGCAACCACTTTATCAAAGGGCCACATTCTGTTAATGATAGCTTTCCCCTGGCACAGTTAGTCCTACATTTTCACTGATGTAATTTAATTACAAAATGCATACATGTAACAAAGTGTCACTGTATATGCATGATTACCCCCTATAAAAACCTTATTAAATGTTGAAAGGTACTCAATTATATTTATAAATAGTATTGTTGCAGTTTACTGTAATTAAGCATACCTTCATGTATTAAGACACATATGAAAAGCTAGCAGTTTTTGATGATTGATAGTCCAGAAAAATAACATTTACCAATGATAAAAGAAATACAAGAATGTACTCTTCATGTAAATTGTAATGAAAATGTCAATCACTTCTCATTAATGTGAAAATGTACCCTAAATCCCTAGTATTTTCATTTGCCATGTGTCACAGTAGGTTTCCCTTATGTCAATCCCATTTCCAGTGTCTGTTTCAGAACCAAATTTTCACAAATTAAATAAATGTATTTTAAGCAGGATTTTAAGCAAGATTTGAGTAATTTGCAAATATGTTTGATTATGTCTCACTTGCACCAGCTATTCAAATAAGGCCGATGTCTAGGATTAAAGCTCAGTTCTTTTGCTAATTAACAGAAAGTGTGTAGGAGCAAGTTTAGCTGACCTTGTTAATTTTGTGATGCTTCAGGAGAGTAGCCCTGATGACAGCCGTGCCCAGCAGATGGCATCACTGAGGAAGCTCTGCCTGCCTGCTATATGTTACTTGTTGTGTACAATACTGAGTGAGACAGAACAACATAAAGAATGTCTACAGCTGGCTGATATCATAGCGTCAGAGGAGCGCAGGCTCTACCAGGTATGTCTCATGTTACAGTCACCTCATTGTGGCCTACAGCTTTTACCACAGGCCATTCAAGTCATCAGAACCACCTATTGTCATCTGTGATATAAAAATAAAGGTGTGAAATGGGGCTCAGGAGGACCTACAGGATTTCGCATTCCATTCCCTACATTCTACTGCTAAACATTCAGGCTAAATGGGAACAACATCAGTTAATTCTCTGCATATAAAAACTGCTGTAGTCAAATCTGTCTGTGTGCGGCAGTTTGGTTCATGCCATTTTAATCCATCCTTTCATTGTATCATCGTAAACCTCTGGTGATCTAAGCATTAGGCTATAAGTGAGGAAGAATACATGAAGAATACATTTCCTCTGCCTCTCATAAGTTGGCTGTCATCAATATAGCCAGTAAGAATGATTGAAAGTAATTTGATGAACATTCAGAGGAATTTTCCTGTATGCCTGTATGAGTAAAAAACAGATTTTTTCACACATATTAGGTGTTGTTAGAAAGTACACAAACATATTAAAGTACGCAAACATATTTAACAACCTGTTTGGTTTCATTTAAGAAACAAGGGAACTGTAGGCAAAGAGGTGTTGTAAACATTGATGAAAATATTTACACTTTCTCAAGATTTACAGTACACTTTTCAATATTGGATACAGGTCACTCTGACAGTCATAGACTCTAATGTAAGAATAACAAAATGCCATTACAACAAAATGCCATTACAGGTTGAGTAGAGTGCTCATGAAGGGTTATGAAAGCTACAAGATTCAGACAAACCAGGAAGTCTGATAATACTAACATTATTGATGTTGATATTCTATAAACTGATTGATGCATTGCCCAATACAGCATTATCTTAGAATTGTGTGTACAAGAAGTCAGTTTACACTTATACCTGCTTACTCATATCAATTTGTAATTTCAGGCCTTTAACAAAGAAGAGCTACAGAAGCTTCTACAAAAGCTGAGTCAGTCATCGATTCCTATGCTCAACAATGGCCAGGATCCACTTGGATATGATTTATTATAGAAAATTGACCAACTGGCTCAGAATATCTCGGTTTAACTGTCTGCTGTGAATGTCATATTGTTGGGAACTAAAGTTTGCTGGTCAATGAGAAATACTGGTAACCTCTAAAATTTATGGCAGAAAAAAAGGAAAGGTGACATTTTAGAATTATGATGTTATACCAGTGAGCCTGAAATACTCAAATAATCAGATATTTCAGTGAATAATAATGATACATAGGTGAATTGTCCCAGTTGGTTCCAGATTTGTTTCAAGCAACTTTGACGGATATGCTTATCTCATTCTCTTGGTCATTTAAGATGCAGGGATATGGAGCATGAGAAAAAAGACATTGTGCCATGAGCAAGATTGCGGTTGTTGAAAAAATATATATGTAATGCATATTTTCTAAAAAAGTTTGAAATGCGAATAAATATATTTAATTTATACCTCTGTCCTGGTCACATGATTGTTGCACAAAGAGATAATGAATCCTATCATAATTTGAGCATTTAATGTGATCCAAAAACAGCCTCATTCCACTCTAAATTTTGCTAACAGGTCCTGTAGCCACAAAACTCTGTTGATAGATTCTCTCCTGGATGCTGTGTGGGGAGAATTGTCTTGCCACATTCCTTCACCCCTATAATCAAACCATTCTGGGTTTACTTAACCCAATTTCTCAAAACCATTTACATGGCTGAAATTTTGCATAGACACTAATAATACCTGGTTTTATTACGTAAACATAATTGTGAGCTGTTTCTGTATTAATGAGAATTTTCTCTGTTAAAGTTTATACGCCAGAGTAAGCCAACTATTATCCCCCATCCTGCCTCGTTCACGTGTATCTAGGTCACACTTCCGTTTCCTGTAATCACATTTTTCTTCTGGCGTCAGCCATGATGGATATGTGATCACGCTCTGCACGATTTGTCCACTGTTTTGGTTTGTACAGTCGGGTTTGCCAACTGAACTGTAAGTTGTGTTTTTTTTTCCCTTCCTGCCATGGAGAAACCCTCTTATTGTGTTACTTGTGGTTCATTAATCCCTGCTTTGGATTCTCACCCCACTTGTTTCCCCTGCCGTTCTCACAATGACTCCTGCCTGGGTCCGGCCGATCCCTGCTTCTATTGTCAGACTTGGTCCTCTGACAAATGGGCCTTGTTTCATGATTGGTCCCATTCACATGATTGGTAGTTGGGGTTTCCCCGTCCACTCTCCCATTATCTGGTCCCGTGGTTACCTCGGGGGGGGGGGGGGGGGGGGGGGGGGGGAGCCTACCATGGGTGAACGCAACACGGCCGTGTTACGTTCCCCATCCATTACCACCTGTGCCGTTACCTCCCCGGTAGTATCTACAGCAAAATCATTACTCTCCTTTACACGTCTAGACCCGAGTCTGTTCGTCCGGAGGCCTCCCTGTTCCCCGGTGCTTTCCCCGCAGCCGTTGTCCTCACCCCCGGCCCCTTGCCGGCTTTCTTCCTTATCCCCTGAGCCGGCCGGGGCTGTTCCGCTGGCTCACCCAGGCCTTACTGGTGCGGAGGTAGGTATTTCACGCCCTCCTGCATCCCATTCTTTTCTGCCGCCCACCCTTCCGGTGACTCCGGCTGCTGCAGTGGACCGTTCGGCATACCCTGGCAGGCTGGCTCTTTCTTTCAGTCTCCGTCTGCGGCCCGGTTCTGGTGACTTCTCGGGTGGTTCCTGCTGCTAGCCAACCCTCAGCTTCATTTTTTCAGCCTCCAGTCGTTCTGGCTCCACAGGTTTTCCTGGATCCCCCTTCCCGGGGGGTTCTCTGGCGTCCCTGTCATCTCACGCTGCCGATCCCACCCTAGCATACGACCAGTGGTCGGAGGTCGCCCTGCAACGCCAGGCTTGGCGTAAGTGCAAATCTGCGCTGCTGGACCTCGTTGCTACCTCCACTCAGGAGGCGCATCCTGAAGGTCCGAAGTTCCGTCGTTTACAACCTTCCACGGCGTCAGCGGCCGGTTCTTATTTGAATCCGGCCGCCCTTCAGTCGCCTTCCTCCACACCAGCCGTGTGTATGGAGTTCTTCGATCACATGGTTGATCTGTTACAAGAGCAGCACGCTGTAGTCTCGGGGTCGCGCTTAACCACTACTGGGGCCACACTGCCGTTAGGGTCCGATAAGCCGTGGTCCCCGGTACCCTTTGGAATTCCAAAGGGTACCGCGCTACCTGTTTTAATCGTTTGATCCCTTTTCTGGATCATCCGGCTATTCCTTTGGCGCCGATGCTTCTTGAGTCCGGCCTCGAACAGCTGTTCTCGGACAGTAAAACCTCATTTTTCATCCTCAGCCCCGATCTCTGACCGTCAACTGTCGGATTTGGAGGGGTTTGGCCATCAGGGGACCTGGATAGTGAATGACTTGCAGGCTGTTACTAGCCTGCTCGCTGTCTCTCCCGACCCGCCCACGCTGAATGATATATGGCAAGCTTCTTCCCATGCCTGTGCTGAGCTGCAACAGGTTGTTTGGCATCTTGTTGAAAATTGTATTTTATTGCGCTGCTCGGCCTGTATTCATTCTTTACGTCACTTGAAACCAGAACTCACCCAAGTGGAATTGACTGAGCTTTACTCTCAGCCTTAAACCGGGTCCTTTCTGTTTGGCGGCAATCTGCGGTCCCTTTTTGACCTTGCATTGGAGCGTTCTGATCGACAGGCCCACCTCCACTCGGCCTCTCTTGCTCCATGGCCGTCCTTCCGCATCCTTCTACTCGTCGTGCCCCAGCTCTGTCTACCCGCCCTTCCGGCCGTACCACCCGGTCCCAGCCTATTTGTGGTCGTTCCTCAAGATGAGGTTCGACCAAGAAATGACTAGTTCAGTCCGGTTAATGCTCATCTCAGTGCCCATTTTCCCGCTTGGGCGGACATCACGTCACATCGTTTTGTTCTCAGCACCATCAAGTTCGGTTTCCGTCTTACGTTTTTGCACGCTCCTCCCGTCACCCTGCACCCGTTCTACACTCCGCCTCCGTCCAATCCAGTCAAACTTCTCGCTCTGGAGGAGGCGATTCAATCTATGCTCGACAAGAGGGCGATTTTTGAGGTTTCCCCGTCAACTGTGGGGTTTTACTCTCGCCTATTTCTTGTTCCCAAGCCGCACGGGAAATGGCGCCCCATTATAGATCTAAAGCGCCTAAATTGGTTCATCGCCCCACTGCCGTTTCGGATGTTCAATATTCATGCGATTCTCTGCATTATCGGTCAGTTGAATCGGGCTTTCAAAATAGACCTTACGGATGCCTATTTTCACGTCCCAATCCATCCATCGTCTCAACCGTTTCTTCGGTTAACCTATCAGAACCGCATTTATCAATTCCGGGCCCTCCCGTTCGGGATCAATGTGGCCCCCTGAATATTTACTATGCTCGTTCACATGGTCACGCGTTACCTCGGCTCCCAGGGCATTTCTGTGCTCTCTTATCTGGATGATTGGCTTGTCCATGCGGCCGATCGCTCTCTCTTACTGAATCATCGCTCCCGGGTTCTAGATTTACTCCAGAACCTTGGGTATTGTCAATGCGGAGAAATCCCTGCTCACTCCCACCCAGTCCCTGCAGTTTCTGGGTGTGACACTCGATTTTGCGTCCGGCACTGCATCATTCCCGCGCGACTTTGCTCTCAAACTCCGCCAGCAGATTCGTTCATTTCTCGCGTCTCGCCGTATAGATTCTCGGGCCGCTGCTTCCCTGCATGGCACTCTCCTTTTTATCCCGTTCGGATATAGATCTAAAGCGCCTAAATTGGTTCATCGCCCCACTGCCGTTTCGGATGTTCAATATTCATGTGATTCTCTGCATTATCGGTCGGTTGAATCGGGCTTTCAAAATAGACCTTACGGATGCCTATTTTCACGTCCCAATCCATCCATCGTCTCAACGGTTTCTTCGGTTAACCTATCAGAACCGCATTTATCAATTCCGGGCCCTCCCGTTCGGGATCAATGTGGCCCCCTGAATATTTACTATGCTCGTTCACATGGTCACGCGTTACCTCGGCTCCCAGGGCATTTCTGTGCTCCCTTATCTGGATGATTGGCTTGTCCATGCGGCCGATCGCTCTCTCTTACTGAATCATCGCTCCCGGGTTCTAGATTTACTCCAGAACCTTGGGTATTGTCAATGCGGAGAAATCCCTGCTCACTCCCACCCAGTCCCTGCAGTTTCTGGGTGTGACACTCGATTTTGCGTCTGGCACTGCATCTCTCCCGCGCGACTTTGCTCTCAAACTCCGCCAGCAGATTCGTTCATTTCTCGCGTCTCGCCGTATAGATTCTCGGGCCGCTGCTTCCCTGCATGGCACTCTCCTTTTTATCCCGTTCGGATATAGATCTAAAGCGCCTAAATTGGTTCATCGCCCCACTGCCGTTTCGGATGTTCAATATTCATGTGATTCTCTGCATTATCGGTCGGTTGAATCGGGCTTTCAAAATAGACCTTACGGATGCCTATTTTCACGTCCCAATCCATCCATCGTCTCAACGGTTTCTTCGGTTAACCTATCAGAACCGCATTTATCAATTCCGGGCCCTCCCGTTCGGGATCAATGTGGCCCCCTGAATATTTACTATGCTCGTTCACATGGTCACGCGTTACCTCGGCTCCCAGGGCATTTCTGTGCTCCCTTATCTGGATGATTGGCTTGTCCATGCGGCCGATCGCTCTCTCTTACTGAATCATCGCTCCCGGGTTCTAGATTTACTCCAGAACCTTGGGTATTGTCAATGCGGAGAAATCCCTGCTCACTCCCACCCAGTCCCTGCAGTTTCTGGGTGTGACACTCGATTTTGCGTCCGGCACTGCATCTCTCCCGCGCGACTTTGCTCTCAAACTCCGCCAGCAGATTCGTTCATTTCTCGCGTCTCGCCGTATAGATTCTCGGGCCGCTGCTTCCCTGCATGGCACTCTCCTTTTTATCCCGTTCGGTCGGCTATATCTCCGTCCGGTTCAGTCTCTTCTGCGCCGTTACGGCCTTCTCTGTTTAAACTCAGTTCGTCCCACGGTCCTCCCGTTTCAGCTCACGTTGCGGACCCTTCGTCCCTGGCTGGACCTTCCCTTTCTCCTTCAGGGAGTTCCTTTTTCTCGGGAGATTGATTGCACAGTATACACCGACGCGTCACTCCTCAGTTGGGGTGCACATATGGCCGATCTTCGCGCCTCCGGGGTCTGGTCCCTGTCGGAACGCCTCCTGCATATCATTGTCCTAGAACTTCAAGCCGTCCGTCGCGCAATCTCCTGCTGGTCCCCCCGCTTGTTAGGCCGTCACATTCTCGTCCGGACTGACAACACCATATATAAACAGGCAGGGCGGTACTCGGTCTCACTCACTGATGCAGGAGACCTACCTATTGTTCGATCTGTGTATCTCACTCTGTGCCTACCGTGCGTCTCATCTTCCGGGCGTATCAAACATTCTCGCCGACGCGCTTTCCCGTCACCTGCATCTCCACCTCCGCCGGTGGTCCTTCCGCTCCCTGTCATTCGGGGTCTCTTCACTCGACTGGGTTACCCGGAATTCGATCTGTTCGATTTTCCCTCCCCCCCCCCCCCCAGTTTTGTGCCTACCGTGACGCGTCTACGTCACCCTTGCAACCATCTCCCCGACACCTCAACGTCCGTGTGGTCTCAGTTTTCTCTACACATTTCAGGTTCACCATCTCATCCGCCATATCCTCCTCCGCCTGTCCCGAGTGGACCAGAAAGATCTCCTCCCGTTTAATCCTTCGGCTCCCTGGTTTCCTCTGTGGCGCTCGCTTCTCTCCCAACCACTGCTTCTTCTCCCGCTCAGGATTGATCTCCCATCGTTCCCCCGTGCACGTCGTCCATTTCGGTCGTGCCCTCTGTGCCCATGCATACTCTCATCGGACACCTCAGAATCAGGGCATTTCAAGTCCAGCTGCTCTCCTTGCCTCGGCTCCCCGTCGCCGTTCTTCAGACCGCATTTATGACTCCCAGTGGTGTCTCTTCACCGGTTGGGCGTCTGTTGCGTCTGAGTCTCTCCTTTAGATACGTCGCTTGCAGCGGTTTTGGATTTTTTCGTGTTTTTACTGCAGGATAAACATTTATCCTATCAGTCTCTTCGTGGCTATCGTGCTGCCATGCTGTCTGTGCTCCGTCCGCTAGGCCACGATTGTGTCCTTCATCATCTGTTGGTGACGGATTTTCTCAAGGGGGTACATGCCTGCGCGTCTCGTCCTCGCTATGTCGCGCCTTCCTGGCGCCTGGACGTAGTCTTATGTCACCTCCGCGGACCCCCTTATGAGCCTCTGTGTTTGGCACATCTTCTGCATTTGTCTCGAAAAACGGTTTTCCTCCTTGCTTTTGCATCTGCTGGTCACCGCTCTGAGTTTCATGCCCTAGTGGCTGATTCGAAATTTACGCAAATTGTGGCCGATGGTTCGTCGGCCACCCTACATTTCCCTCCTGACTTTTATAGAAAGAACCAAAATTTCGATGATCCTCTGTCACCTTGGAATGTTCCGGCCCTTTATAACGGTCAGTACCATTACGGGGCTACAAATTGCCCTGTTCGTGCTTTACGTTACTATCTTAAAGCTACTTATTCTTTACCGGGGGGGGGGGGCGCAAGAACTTTCAACGAAAGTCACCACTTCAAACAAAGAAATTAGCCCTATCACCATTAGTGCGTGGTTAAGAGCTACTATTGTCGCCGCCTATGATTCGGCTTCTCCATCAACCTTAGAGTAGCTTCACATCAAGGCTCATGACATTCGAGCCCTTTCTACATCGTTGGGCCATTTATCAGGGATTTCCCCAAATCAACTGGGCAAGAAAGGCTACTGGAAGTCGCCTTCAACCTTCACCCGCTTTCATCTCAAGGATGTCCAGTTACAAGCTTCCGGTCTTTATTCCTTGGGTCCTGTTATTGCGGCGGGTGAGGTACTACAGTTTTCCAGACCGTCCTCGCCTTCCAAGTCTGTTCTGGAGGCGACGTCTTCGTCTGCTCCATCCCAACAATGATGTTCTCCTCGTTCCGTCGTTTCAGGTAGTATCCCCTCCCCAAGGTTTATCTGTTATATTCTCATTAATACAGAAACAGCTCACAATTATGTTTACGTAATAAAACCCCCCATTCTCTCCTTGTGAATGGTGGTTTTGTTAGTAAACTGTTGTGAGCTTTTCTGTATTACAAACAATGCTGCCTCCCAGTCCACTTCATTCCGCCATCGAAAAATGTGATTACAGGAAACGGAAGTGTGACCTAGATACACGTGAACGAGGCGGGATGGGCGATAATAGGCCCAATAAGGGAAAATTTTCGGTTGGCTTACTCTGGCGTATAAACTTTAACAGAGAAAATTCTCATTAATACAGAAAAGCTCACAACAGTTTACTAACAAAACCACCATTCACAGGGAGGGAATGGGGGGGGGGGATGTCACAGGTCACATGTCAAATAATGGGTATACCACCTTTTGCAGTACATTTGATGGGGGAAAAAACACTTTTGTTATTAGTTCTAGTAAATCAATAAATTTCCTCTTGAAACTGTAATTTGATTGAGGGTGAATAAGTAGATTCTATTGTGATTTAAAGATATCAGTTTTTCCATTGGTTCCTTACTGGTAAGAGTAGGGGAAATGTAGAGATACAGAAACATGGTTACTGTTACCCAAAACCTGTGAGCTATGGGGCTTCCCAGAACCCCCCCCCCCCCCCCCGAATAATAAAAAAATTGATACAAAAGCTCAAGTATCTGAACAACTTATACATTCATCACCATGATTCTTTGCATGGTTTTTGATCGTGGAGTGTTTCATCAGTTTCTGCAGACTTGTGGCACCACCTGTATTTTTTCGATATTTTACTATTTTATTTATCTATTTTTGAGACCTTAAAAGATGCTGTCATCTGTTAACACGGCACAAATCGTAACAACTAGACCTAGAATCTTCTTTCTTGACATGCTTGGAGGTCCATGAAAAGTCTCCATGGAAACCTGAAATTAGATCTCTGTCAACCATATTGTCCGAGCTATGGGGCTCAGAAGTACCCCCCAGAATAACTAAAAATTTGATACAAAAGCTAAGTATCTGAACAACTAGTGCATTGATCGGCATTATTCTTTGCATGCATGTGCAACATGGAGTGTTTTTCATCAGTTTCTGTTGACTGGTGGCCCCACTTGTATTTTTTCGATTTTTTACGATTTTTTTCTCTATTTTGAGACCTTAAAAGATGCGGTCGTCCCTCAACAAGGCTTAAATTGTAACCATTGGTCCTAGAATCTTCAAACCTGACATCCAGGGAGATCTGTAAAAGTCTCCTTGGAAACGTGAATTAAGGTCTCTGTTACTCATATTTTCTGAGCTATGGGGCTTATAAGCACCCCTCAGAATAACTTAAAATTAGATACCAAGTAAGGCACAAATCATAACCATGGGGCCCAGAATCTTCTAACTTGACATCCTGAGAGTTCCTTAAAAGTTCCCCTAGAAACCTGAAATTTGGTCACAGTTAACCTATATTCTCAGAGTTTTGGGGTATGTTTGAGCACCCAAGAAATAATGCAAAATACACACAAATTGCCAAATTCCTCATGAAAGGCTGGTTGGATTGTCATCAAATTTGTTGTGCTTATGAGTCTACATGAACTTAAGCTAATATGCATCAACAATAGCCACCTATCTTAATTAGTTGTCTGTGTAAGGACATATTATCAACATGTCAGTCGGCTGAGCGTCATGACACATGGGTCACTCGTTGACAACAGCCCCCCCCCCCCCCCCCCCCCCATGGGCTACAGGTACACTGTCAATTGACATAAACCAGACTAATTGTTAGCATTTTTAGTATACTTTCTAAGAACATGAGCGAGAAATGTTCCGTTTTGACTCGGCATATTGGTGAACCTCGCGGCATGTTTGTTGAATTTCTGACTGCTTGAATACAGGCATGGCTCACACTAGTTACTGGACGCAGCCAAGTTGTACAGGATACAGGAAATGACCATAAAGACGGGTTTCAGTTTGGGTTGTGAGTTCAAATGTATTTTCGTGTTAATTCATCATTTGTAGCATAATGTTAAGATTTTGGGCTGTTTACCACAATATGAATGCAATATGATGGAAGATGATGCATTCCTTGATATTACTTGTATCACAACTCAAGTAGGCTTACAAGCCCAATTATCATTTCCTATTGAGTCGGGGTGTCTCGGCTAATATCCATGAGGAAGGGAAGGGAAACACTGTGTCCAACACAAGGCAGAATCTGTGTACTGTAATTTATGGCCTTTCTTGACTGAGCATTAAAAAGGTGCAGACAAAGTGAGCAATATTGTAACAGATAGGTCGCAGAAATCGAACTTGAGCATTTTCTCCAGATATAAATGTCCAAGTGACAAATAGAGTGTTAGTTATAATTACCCTCGCCTTGTTCACCAAAAGTATGACACCTGGGATAATGGACATATTTACCTCGTACAGATAACGCTTCCAGGAAGGGGAGATGCAATGGGGTTCATAAAAATAATATATATATATATATATAACTTCATATATATATCATATTTCAAATAATTATAACGTTTAAGAAAATATTTTTAATTGTTTAGGGTTTCACGGAATAAGTAATATTTCTTAAGCATGCGCATGTGAAATCTAAACAAAAAGTGTTTCCTTGAAATGTGACGACTTTTTTATTTCAAAGTTTGACATTTGAGACAAGTATCCTGGCCGTCCCATCCTGCCAAACCGGAAGGTTCGTTTTTCAGAAGAAACGACCTCTGGTGGAAGGTTACAGACCAACCTCTTTGACCCATTTGTAAAATTTCCATATGACAGTGATAGCAGCCCACCAAAATTGCAACATTTTCGGATAACCGGAGAATCCCTTAAGCCTTTTTTTATAAGAATTCTCTACAGGGATTTGTAATAATTTTACTGAAATATTTCTTGTTCTTTCCTCAGTTTTTTCATATGTACAAAATGTTCGGAGATGAGCTTTCGGTCCTTTGATCACACTTCAATTATCTTAATACTACCGGTCTGTGGCATTCACGGTTTCTAAGACCTTAGTACAGTGTGACGCTCTGGAGTCTACTTTCTATGAATAATGAATAATAAAAAGGCAATTGAACCAATCATTTGCTTAGCGTATACTTGTTGAGCATTGCCTGGAGGGCAACGAGGATTTGACAAATCAAATAATTTAAGCCATATAAACCAGTCCTTTTCCTGGTGCACTTGACAAGCTTTCTTGTTCACACGGCATGTTAACTATGTATTGTTTACATTTTGTTCTTAGAATTTGATTTGCTGTTTTGATTTCGGTCGGAACACTTGGAGGCTTCATTATTAATGGAATAATTCATTATTCATAGAATAGACACCGAATAGGCTCCCCGAATCAAGTTCTGTGAAAGCATGGCTGCCACAGACTTTGTGGTATGAAACTGATCAGCGTCTGTGTGAACGACGTGTTGAGATACTCTCTGTTTACAGACCAGGCCACTTTTCTTTTGGAAGCAGAATGATGGGTCTTTAGTTTGATCTACTTGCACTGGTTCTGGACCAAAACGATTATCAGTGACAATTAATCCTGGCAAGCCTGCTGTTGGTATTTCCCTATGATAAATAACCGTAATACAAACCATGTTTTTTATGTAAGATCCTTCTGGCTTCTTCACATGAACAGAAAGAGGTTGCAGCTTTGACGGTCACCTTCGAATTTCAAACCATATAAGCCATCTGCTAATATGACACGCAATTGACAAGATACGCTGTCATGGGAACGCGGTGTTAGATCTCCCTCAGTCGCCCTTATTGATACAACAGTATCATTTATTCTGATTTGAGTTTGAGAAGCGCAGTGCTAATATTCTACTACAACATTTGACTTTGGGCGGTATACTCAAAGCTTGACCAAAGGTTCCATTTGAGCAATAACTCGAGAAAATCATTGTGATTTCAGTTCAAATTTTACAAGATCGGGATAATTTTAAACACTTTAAACCTCTGCCAGGAATATAATACGAGAATATATGTGAGAAATGTCTGCATCGATTGTCTTAAATTTTTTTAAAATAAACTTTTTGGTGGTAGGAAGAGGCAAAGACTAGAAGTCGTCAAAGGGAACAACGATGGTCCTTTATCATTAATGTACGGTAACAGGGCAGACCTAAAATTTTGCATACCGTACGGTTCAAATGGGATCAGTTCTCTTACCATATACCCAAAACTAAGTCAGTATTTAGAATTAATATATTGCCTTACAACTTGCTTTATATTATGGAGCACCAGAGACGACATGACAAAAAAATTGCTGAACTTTGAAAAAAAAATACTAACTCTGTTCCCACGAATTACTATCTCGTGCGCACGGCTCACTAACTCGTTCCATTGACATACTTTCTTGGGCGTACGACATATATATTAAGTCGATGGAACGAGTTAGTAAGTCGTGGAAACGAGTTAGTAAATAGTGGGAAAGAGCGAGCAAGTCGTGGGAACGAGTTAGAGATTCGTGCGCACGAGTTAGTAAGTCGTACGCACGAGACAGTAGTAGGTTGTGGGAACGAATTACTAATTTTTGTTCAATGCTTATTAATTTCTTTACCCATGGCGTCTCCGGGGCTTCATAGTATAAACTTATTGACCATGGTGATAGGTGTGATGTTATTATGAGACCAGTGGTGTTGCCTATTTTTTTATTTGCAGTTTTACTTTTATTCCTTGTGGTTCAGCAATTTTTGTCATTTTTTAGATTTGGGTTCATATATTGGCTTAAAATTTTATATGTATATTGATCAGGCGTTGATTATATTTGGACAGTAAGAACAACAAAAATACTTACAGCATTTCTTAATTTTTATTGGTATTTTGAGTGCTAAATTACAGCAAAAAGTTGTGAATGGGTATGTTATACGTCATGCTTCTCAGCTGAGCGTCATGACCAATGGGTCCCTTGATATACAGTCCTCAGCCAAGTTTGAATTAGGATTTCCCAAGTTAATACAAAGGATTCCTCCCCCCCCCCCCCTACAAGTATCATGTCACAGTATCAACTCCTGTAAGCTCAACAGTCATACAATTTTCCTTCGACCGTCGGGTAATTGTGTTTTAACCAGATATATACTTTTCTTTCTTTCTTCAACGTTTGGGCAAACGTTCATAAAAAAACGTGACAAAAAGTTGTGAATTGGTATGTTATACGTCATGCTTCTCAGCTGAGCGTCATGACCAGTGGGTCCCTTGTTATACTGTGTCCTCAGCCCATGTTGAATTAGGATTTCCCCAGATAATACAAAGGACCCCCCCCCCCCCCCCCCCCCCCCCCCATTAAAATGTGCGTGAACAGGGCACACTACGGTTTCGCAGCAAGGGCATATGAAGTAAAAAATTACTTGAGCGTTAGTACTTGAGACTATAAGAGCCTTAAAGGTCCCTTAAGTAACTTTTGTTGTCCTCGCTAATTTGACCAAGCAATAAGCCGTGCCGGTATGAATCATCTTTTGACGCCCTCACGGTGAGACAGGTTCGGTTGGCATGGTTACCTGACAAACCACCAGGGCGGTCATGGCATGTGGGCCCAAATGTGGAAGCATCCTCTTGTGTTCTACGGTGTCGTACAGAGTCCAATATCTATGTGCGTGGATACAACACACCCGGGCGATTCTCCCTGCAAGATTAATAGGGTACCCCGTCCCCTGTATTGGCCGTGCGATAATAAAGATGCCCAGCGGGAGTTTATTACGAGGACGGGATTAGTGCGTCTCAGATAGGTTGACGCTGAACCATCTCTCGTCTGGTCGCGGCTATTAACTCGCATTCAGTCACCTGATTGTTGTCATGTAAACACTTCACCTGATTTCGCGTGGAGTGCTGGCCTCATGTATCCATCCCGGAGATTGGATGTCACATCACTCGGTGATGAACTACCTTTTTTGGAGTAGCGAGACGGTCCCAGGGATTGTAGCTCTCCAATGTTGCTCCGGTCGCGAACATTCAGTTTTAAATCAGGGCCTTTTACACTCTCTGGCTCTCATGTTGGAGTGTTGTAAATAATGAACGTGGAAGACGTGGTCAGGAGCCCTATCTCTGTCGGCTTCGACCGTTTATTTTCCCAGGCTTCAGTTCGTTTTGTGACAGCAGCCAATATGCGTCAAGAACAAAGCCTAGTCCGGATTGGGAAAATCCTCGATATTGACAGACAAAATGCGCGGATACAGTACAAAGCTAAAAAGAATAATCTGCTCAAGAGATTTTTACCTGACAGGGCACGTGGGCGGTTAAAGGCTATAAAGGAGCCTTGTGGACGATTCAGTGATTTAGGAGTCAGGAGAAAATGTAGAAGTGAAAGTGACGCACATTCTGGTAAAGAAACTGGTTTTCCCAGTTTACGCGGGAAAGTAGGACTGAATTCATCGCTTCCGAGAAAATCGTCTGCTCTACCGGTACCCATGGACAATATAAAGAACCTCCCTGGCCCAGAAGATCTGCCTGTTATTAATTGTATCAAGGTTCAGCCAATGGCTATCCGGGGCAGCAGACAACAGCGGCGACGTAACAGACTCTCTGTCAGTATTGACACCGCTATGACACCCATACCGGAAGACAAACATTGCGCAGGCGCATTGATATCACCAAAAGAAGTTACAGAGAGATTGTGTTTGACACCGCGTGACGCTTTACGTCACAGTCTGTGTTACGATGTGCAGCCAGACGCTGAGATAGTAGAAACAAAGAAAATCACGGAAACCAGTGATTTGCATACGCTTGTATTGCGTCTTCACCGCCAGGACCGTTCCATCACTGATCCAGCGTTAATGACGGAAGAGGAAAAGAAGATTTACGACTTCTTACAGCGGGCGACCGGTCCAAGTAGCAGTCCAAAGAAAAAAGACAAACGTCGTGTGAGCCGCGTGTATCCTGGTGATCCACTGCTGACACTGAGCCAGGCACTGGGGGAGGACCCAATGTCTGTATCGTCGATGGCGTCACTTCATAAACAGCACCAGTTAGCGTCCGAGATGAAACATCCAGGATTCCGCCCACCGCCTACACTGCCGCCCATCTACTGTACAAAACCAACCATGCTTCGCCTCCGCCCAGGATACAGCAAACCCGCAGACACAACAAGCAAGAATGTCAACTGGGAGGAACTACGTGAGTGTCGGTATCTGAGGGACAGGAAAGATCATAATAGTAACCGCACTAAATAAGGAAGGAATTACATATACTGTTAAATCTTGTGAACTGTACAAGCTTTGAACATGATATAGTGACCATAATATACATTTTATATTTATATTTTACCTTAGCTCAGAGCCATGGAGGGGTCGAACCGTTCGGAACGTTTCGTGTTACATTCACGCATTTTCTTCCGGTTATTAAACATGAGGGTGAAACTTATCATCTTCCACCTCGTTACTTCATTTTCAGACCAGGGTGGATTTAAAGGGGCCCAGGGGGCGCCTCCTCTTTTTTCCGCTAAGATATATCTGGTAAATATATAATGCACGCTTAATACCGAAAATCAATAGTGTTGTTAGCCCGCACTTCTGCATTTGGGAGTTCACTCGAATTTCTTCAAGCACTTCCGGTGCACTTGTTCAACTGTGCTAGGTTGCTGACCCCCTCCCCAATGCCTTTCAAGATGTTGCTTTCGCCCGTGAAGATGATATGAAAAGGAATTGTAAGTATATCCAGGGGCGAAAACAAAGCTTTACACATATCTGACGCAAGAAGAAACTTTTTTAAGGGAGAACATGGCGGGAAGCGCTTTCAGGTATTAAGATTATATATAATAAAATTTCCCATATTTGCAGGTCGAAATGTATAACCTCCCGTTTTACCCGAAGGAAGAACATACAGCACAACGGCAGAAAATGAGAAATTACCGTAAATATCGCATTTTAATTATCCCTGTTCCCAACACTGGTTCCACGATAACGCAAAGTTGGACATGCATCTTCGGGCTCTCCCGCTTTAAAAACCTTAAAAAAGTGTCTGGGATAGAAAAAAAATAGAGCAAGTTGTCTGAGGACAACTTAGCTCGCCAGTACGGGGCATTCAGAATATCCTTGACCTTTAACTCCCAAATTATGTGTTATTCCTAATCCCCTACAATATATAAATTGAAATATGAAAGCTATATGGTGAGTGGTCGTTGATTTATAAAGAGTTATCCGTGAACTTTAACCTGAGCTGGCTTGGGATCTGTACAAAGTTTGTTCCTGAAGTGGCAATGACTGGTCAAGGAATTAAAATATGTATAGGAAAAGTTTTAATAGCTGTGCTGGGTATTGTCGCTGTACATCAGTCTACTTGTAGTGTAATTGAAATATCTTCATCAGCAAATGGAGCAATGAGCCTAGCACAAATACTTAAACCAGGGCCTGTAACCTTGACCCTTCGATCCCTAAATCATACAGGGGATTGATGACAACCAGGATCTGTGACCTTGACCCTTTGATCCCTAAATCATACAGTGGATTCAAAATCCCCTATACAATACATATGTGAACTATAAATGCGATAGGGCAAGAGTATGGTTGCCGCGAGTTATAAAGAGTAAACAAAAACTTTAACCTGAGCTGGGATGGGATATGTAATTTTTTTTCTAATTACTGGCCCTAAAATCAAAATATTGTAAAACGTTTAATAGCTATGCTAGGTCTTGTCACTGTACATCAGTGTATTAAGTTTAACTGAAATTTCTTCATTAACAATGGAGAAATGAGCCTAACAAAAAAACTTTAACCTGACTTATTCATGAACAACTGAGGTCTGTGAGCATGGACTTTGACCGCTTGATCCGCATATTTCATATAGGGGGGTTAATAAGGACCTACATGATACATATGTGTAATAAAAATGCAATCGGGTCTGTGGCTGCCGAGTTACAGGCGTAACAAAATACTTTAACTTAGGTGTCTACGGACGCCGCCGACGCCGGGGGTACGGTATAAGCTCATGAACTTCGTTCCGGCGAGCTTAAAAGCGCTTATATAAAAATAAACCGAGGTTTTATACCTTGGTGCTTCTAAATATACCCGATTTGAACCATTACAACGTAATTTTTCAAAATGTTTCTACAGTGGGGGAAAGGTTTGCCCACTCAAACCCCCTCATGCCCTCTCCTTTTTCTAAATACTGTATCCGCCCCTGGATTATTTTAATTTAGACAGTTGGTCAGTATTTTGCCGGAAATCGAACCTGGGCGAGATATTTTATTGATTAACATTTCTTACGAGTTTTTGTTTTTCAAAATCATTCATATTCTTCATAAGTCATCGCGGCGACACCACAAAGTAGCCTAGCTAGATCTTGCTTTTAAAGTCACTAGACAGACAAGGTTGAGGTGATCTGGGAACACCGCCCCGGTTGTCTCTTTAGACTATTAATTTTGCTGAGCTGATAGACGAGACGCCACCGACAAGCCAAGCCCCCAGAAGCCAGGAGAGGCCGCCACCTACCCGCACCGGGGACCAGGAAGACCGGGAGGAGTCTAAGAGGAGAGAGACACAGCGCCATACCCTCACAAAGTAATGTCATCATAAGCAGGTGCATTGTAATGTTGTGTGTTTTTCTTTTATTTTAACCTTACTAGATTTACTTAATAAACTGCAAGGGTGTATGCTCAAACTTTGTGTTCTGAGGCTTAAAGAGGAGTATTCTTGCAATAAGATTAAATTGTTATGTTGTTGGTGCCTCGTGTGAGTGTGTGTGTTGGTTTGTTATATTGTGTGGGAATTCAACTTATGCTGGTAAGGATAGTCTGTCATCGAAATATGCTAATGCCTTATGACAGACTTTCCTTACCAGCATAAGTTGAGCGCCCGTGACCTTTTTAAATATGCATGGATGTTGGCCATAATCGAACTCTTGCGAGATCACCTAATAGTTATGATGAGTTTCATGAAAATCCACCAAAGCCCCGGCCAGTAAGTTATCGCGGCAACACTAAAAGTTAATGGACAACGGACGGACGGACGGTGGGTATAGCATAATATAACGGGCGTATAAAAAGAAAGCAATCATATTGATTCATGCAATAATTGTATTAAAACAGAACATATAATTTATAGCAATAACATTCTATCATAATTGCAGCACATAATGAATGATCGTCACCTTTAAAGTGAAAAACTAGGTATACATATAATGTGAATATCTAACAGATAATCAGATTTTATACATTAAATTTACCAAAGATAACAAGTGTTAAAAGAATAATATCATATTTAATAATAAACACACGTTCATGTAACAATGACGTAATGAAAAAAGTTGAGGCCGACACAATATTTGTTTCAATATATAACCCATTTTTATATTTGTAGAAACTTATATTATACCGAACATTTTTTTAAAATGTGTAGAGTTCTTTGGAAAAAGCCACCAAATAAAACCAACTTTTTTAATGTAATTATGCAATAAAGACTACAAATCGCATGTCACTTCGCGTGCATGTACGGAAAAACACACCAAAAAACTATTCGCGCCGACTTCTTAGCTTATATATATGGGAAAAAAAGCATAGCTTAATAGTTCTAGAAACCAAGAAATAGTCCATGTTAAAGTAATATAATGTAAATTGTGCATTTTAATCAAATAGTGACAGGGCATATAAAGTATTTTAAAAGTAACAGCACAAACGTAAAAGGACTCATCCCAGCTGAACACTCTCCAATGTAATTCTGGTATTCCAATGAATTTTATGTAAATTATATTAATCCGATTGGAACTGATATCTTCTCCAAGCCAATGAGATTGAATTCAAATGGAATAGAAGATTCTTAAATATTATGGAATTAAATAATCTGAATATATATATATATATATATAATTTTGAAGGATATTTAAACTTTGGAACGATACTCTTCCACAACAGTTGGCATAATATTTTCAAGAAGATTGAGTAACTTCGTCATCGGTGCAGTGACACTACGGGGACACTCCTGGCCAGCTGACGCCAGCCCATAATAATGGTGTCCTAGATGGTAGGACAAATGAGGGATACTCAAATAGGTTTTTGGAGTCTCACAAAATATTTCTATCACAAAAACACCTGGATGGCAATAAAGTAGGTTAGTGAAGCCAGCGCCATGAGCCCCTATTACCATCACTGCCCGTCGAAACAATTTAAGAGTTTCAACGTACGACCAAACGGGTTGGTCTGAAAATTCCACAAAACGTAGTCCATGTACTTGCGCCATATTCATTATAACGTCACGCAGGTGCTCGTTGTTTGCCATGATTCTTTTTCGTGTCCTTTTAATTAAAACAACAGTATCTGGAGTCTGCTCTCCGAACATTTTCGTCATGACTTGCGTGTAATGCGCCGATAGCATCTGAATTCCAAGAGGTATAGGGGAATGTATATAACTTGGTTCAGGAAAATATAATAATTCAGCCTCCACGTGACCACGGATAAACCTATCCTTGGGCAAGCCGATTATCTCAAAGAACAATTCTGGGTAGGTCGTAGAAGGCCCAATGTGGATGTATATATGTTTATTTCTTCTCAGAAGCGGCAAATACGGAACTAAACGCGGCACCATATCAACATTCTTGTGGTAATAATGCGCAGGAAACCGTTGAGTGATAACAAACACTTCCTTGAAGGTCTTTATCTTTGTTTTGTTCTTCGGATCATTCTCTATGTCAAAGGCGGCGAAAGGTCGGATTACGTGGCCGGTTGCCATGACTATACCGATCGGTGTAACGCGGGCGTTTTCCATTAGAGATATAAAGGTATTATATTCAGTACATGTATCATCTCGCATTGGTTTGCTGTTCGGTATTTTGAAATCCCAAGGTCGCAGACTTAATGCTGCTTCACTAAAAGGACCCGCGCTGGTCGTCTGGTTTAGCGGGGTATGGCTGGATATCCAGTAAGATCCCGGTGGTCCAAAAAACTTTTGGACAACTGAGAAAACCTCATGGTCTGCCATCCATTTGTAATAGTTTACAATCGGCAGGTTACTCTTCGATGCATTTTTCCATGGAAGGACGATGGTTGTCACTGTTGGCAAGGCCATTAGTTCATTTATAAAATGTGTATTAAACCCCACAATTATTTTTTTGGAAATTAATGGGTTGGATTTTTTACCGCTTGCCGTACTCAAAATTTTATCACGTGACTTTTCTATATAAGAGTTATACAGGCGAAGCTTAGATTCAATGGGTCCATCATGGTGTATACAGAAAATCTTCCCCGGGTTTAAAGTGGTGTTGTTTGTTTTTTCTTGAAGATGTTCCACTGATGTAAGCAAAACTGTTTTCTTTTTGTCTTGGAGCTTATCAGTGAAGTGCGCGGGTTTCAGCATCATGGCTGACAAGTGCTGCCACTCTCGGTTATCCAGAGCGGCAATGTTGTATAGTGTATCTAGCGGAGACGTATAAGATTGTTTCATTGCAGTCTTCATATTCTCGCTATATATATGTTTCTCACTCAAAAAGTATTTTATTGCGATTGTTATTATGGTGACGATAATAATCCAAGCAACGTAGCGACGAAACAAAGACATCATCTGAAAAAGAAAGGTGAATAACACATATCATTTTGTAGGAAAAAAAACAAGTAAGGCCAACAAAATTAAAGATATGGGTCTCAGGCACCACCCGCGTCAATTTTAACCCCTCCCCGACCCCCATCAAAACTTTTGCTTTTGATTTTGATCTTCAGATTTGATAAGTCTTCCTTTGTTATGTAGTACTGTTTAGAAAAAAAATATGTTATTATGCTGTGTCCTGATCATATGACATTTTATCGAAACATACAAAAAAGGTAATAAGAAAACCTCGCCCGTCCGCACCGATTTTTGAAAAAAAATGCATGAGAACCATACCCTTTTTTGCCTAAGTGATCAACGGGGCATGATACACAGGGGACGAGTGAGCGCATGCAAAGCTACACAGGGAGAGCCATTCAGGATAAATGCGTTATCCGCACACTGCTGGTTTCGCTGGTATCCTCACACTGAATCGTATTATTCAGAGAATTAATAAATCGGTGTGATGATGGTCGTTGTTATATTATGGAGGCCTTTTTTGAGGATGCCACATCATAATTCCTGTGGAATCTCGCATATGCACCCATTAGGGCCCTGCGCGGGCCGAAAAATTGAACCCGCACCCGCCCCGCATCATGCCCTGTCAGCCCGCAGCCCGCCCCGCACTCAAAGAAAAAAATTCAGCCCGCCCCGCCCCGCAGTTACTATAATTCTTTGAGCCCGCACCCGCCCCGCAAAATTTTCTTTCAGACCGCACCCGCCCCGCATTTTTCAAGTTTCCCGCCCGCAGTCCAGCCCGCAAAATAATTATAAAAAAGTTTTCGGATTCACAGGTTAACATATGAAGATTATTTTACAGCACATACATAAGCCACACTTATTATTAATATATATGGAATGTTAGATTATTGGGATGAAAAATTAATTTTAGTACGTTTTTGCAATCATTCCAACCATAATTCATGAAATATTTTTAAAGACATGTTTGATTGGTTAAATGGATTTGATATATACATAATAATTTAACACACCTTAAATATGTTTTCATATTTTCCGGGGGAAATAAACAAACGTTTGGTTTATTGTGTCTGTTTCTACTTTAATATATTAAAAAAGTAAAGAAAAAATTAGATTTCTTCTGAGTATGTTTACCCAAAGTTACCCTTTAGAATAGTATTGGCTAATCACAAACCATCAAACTACTGAGATGTGTTGCTGGTTAAAATCGTTTCAGTTATAATCTGCTAATTAGCTGATTCTGAGACTAATCATGTCAAGGGAGTAAAGGGGTAATCTGACCAATGTGGTTTTAGGTTCAGGATGTTCATTGAGATAGACATGACCAGAGCCTTGTTTTTTATAGCAATCATCACCAAATTATATGCTGTGCCCAAACAGGGACTGGACCAGCCAGTGTTCAATGTCAGTTACAATTAGACAGCACATGGAGTTACAATCAGATAAGGAGTCAACCTTAGGCTTTGAGGAGTTCTAGTCACCTACAGAGCCAGCTGTAGCCACACACTTTCTGTCACAAGATCAAAGGTAATCAAGTCCTTGTCACTCCTAGCCATATTATGTAATATGTGAGACCTGACACAAGTACAGGGTTACAGTCCATATATACAACATCAGGCCAGGTATCTTTAAACAAAGTTTTGACCAGCTTCAATTGCAAGGACAATTGTTTAAAATCAAATAAATGATGCATCATCTATTTTGCATAACAATTTGATGTTATACCTAGGAAAGACACATTTGCAAAGTGTTGTTACAACTGTTAGTCAGTGAAAGGGGTTAACAGGAACAAATTGAAATTCATTCAAATTTATTTTTTCACATAACTTATTTTACGACACCTGAAGACATTGTATACAAAATTTATATGTCTTCAAATGATAGTATAATTTTATATTCATGTTCTACTGAACTGCCAGATCATCAACCCGCAGCCCGCCCCGCCCTGCATAGACTTCATCACGGCCCGCCCCGCCCCGCACTTTCTTAGCTCTAGCCCGCCCCGCCCCGCAAAGAATACTGTGCGGGGGCCCGCTGGGGACCGCGGGCTGCGGGCCCCCGCGGGCTGCGGATCAAAACCCGCCCCGCGCAGGGCCCTAGCACCCATACATTAACAAACACAAACCAACACCATTCAGTCACCTGATGAGTGCCGCGCAGTGCGCACTTAACCTGCGGGTAGTCACATTAATGCACAGACGCATTTTAATGAATTTATCGTGCAGTGTTCTAAACTGGAACTGACGTATATACGTATCGGAAGTAACGTTGTGTACGTTAAGAGCTGCATCTCTCCAATCAAACTCTGGATTAAACCATTTTAGTTTTTCTTTATTCACTGGCTCATCAGTCTTTTTTTGTATAATATATTTATAAATCAATCTGAAATCTATTTTGACAAGTCAATTATAGTACACTGTTATAAACTTATGTATTTCTGCACAACCTTGCGTGTTTTTATATACACAACAGTGTTGTAAGATTACCCCTGTACAGAACATTGATTTAACACCCGTCTGTTTAAATTACGTGCCCTGTGGACTTCACATATCATTATGTGCATGTAAAGTGCACCAGCGACCCGACATGTCGCCACAGGTAGTCGGAGGATGTCCGGCCTTGGCTACTCTGGAGTGCTGGTGTATCAGCTGCTAATGACCCAGCGAAAGCCATGCAGATGTAAATGATCAGGGTATTTGCATCATTGAAGTCTTTGTGGGTATCGCTGGGCCAGCAAGTGGGTCGTATGGATGCGGCATCTGGCGCGATTTCATTTACGTGTGCTGTTGTATAAAACTACATCTACAGCCAAGGGTTCCAAGAGACACAGGCGTCAAACAGAGGAAACAGCAGCTCTAGCTAACAACGTTTTTGACTCAGGCTAAATCCGGCAGTATTTATGGTAAAATAATTTCCTTATTTTATTATAACAGTTTCTGAAATGTACAAATCAAATTGTTGTTATTTGTATTTACTTATTATTCCCTACCTGTTGAAGCAAAGTAGCCTCTATTTTAGTTGGCTCATTTGAGCTAAACTTTGTCCATACTTTGAAACAATTATCATTTAATTTAGGATTTTTTCTCTGTATAATGCTACCATTAAAATACGAACCCATATTTTTCATGCCACCTATTCTGTAGGAATAGTGATCACGGATTGCTTTAATTTTTGTATTTTTCAACTTTTTCATTCTGGTTAAACAAGTAACTGTCTGACTTTCTCAAACACTTTAAATTTATGATAAATAAATGCCGCCGTTTTCCTGCTCACTGATAAGTACCTCATATTTAAGTTTTGGTTTCCTTCCATACCATATGAAATCCACGATACAACTGTATATCTTCTTCATAAAACCGAAAGGTGGATCCACTTATACATAATACATAGTCCCTTAGACACTCCGAACGTTTTCACAATTACATTCCTGCAAAAAATTGCCAAGGCTCTTGGTTTCCATATTTTGAATTCAGGGGCGCAGCCAGAGGGGGGCCGCAGGGCCCCCCCCCCCCCCCCCCCACCGGTCGCATCCAGTACTCGCCGTCCTTTCGGAATTTCACTTAGTCTAATATATATATATATATATATATATATATATATATATATATATATATATATATATATATATATATATATATACAACACCAAGAAACAGGCTTTCTTTGGACATAACTATAAAAGATAATACTGATAACTTGGTGTTAGAATAACCAGCCCGTATAGTCTCAAGAGCAATCTCTTCAATATATATACATAATAATATGCGAAATACTGTTACATGTTTTGTTGGCATGGCCATTCCTAATTTAAAAGTGTAAACGGAATATAAAACACAAAGATAAGGTTATTTAGCTAATGGATAAAGTTCGATGCCCCTTTATATTCAACGAGTCATTTGACATGTTATTCCTATGTCATATACAGTGAAACCTCGTTGTGTCGAACTCGCTTAAGTCGAATAGCCTGCTTATTTCGAAGTTACAGACACGATGTTCCGGACAACTCTAGTTAAGATATAACCAAATTAAACCCGCTTGTGTCGAACCTCGGATGTGTCGAAGTTTTCTGAGGGTCCCTTCGACTTCGACACAACGAGGTTTCACTGTACATAGTTATAGAAGACTCAATGCATGGATCCCTGATATATGTAGGCTTCGATTTAGGAATTGTATGTACTTTTTATTTAAATTTTAGAATGATGTATCCACCTCCGTTATTCAAGCAATCGTTTACCTACAGAATTCTATTTCAGTATTAGACAGTTCAAGACGTAACAGGGCGGTTGCTCATGCAAGCGTCCTCTCGTTTTATCCATGTGCTAAGCAGATCCGGTAACAACCCCACCTGTGGGTCTTGGGTGGGTGACATCTATATTCTTAGGTTATATTACCCCCAAATACGTACTCGTTTGCAAGTAATGGGAGGGCACAGCTTTCCTATTAAGACTTCAGAGCACTCACCCTGGGTCACACCGATGGTTAAAAATCCACCGCTTCTCGACTGGATTTCGAATTCACCATCTACGGTGGTTGAGTCCTGTGCTCTATCCCCCTGACCACAGTAGCCGTATATTATTTTTTTTTTTTTTTTATTTTTGTTGTTGCAGATAAAGGCATGGAACTATGGTCAGATAAAACGCGTGGATTGATGGAGATCACTTACTGTTGTTTATGATTTACAAAGAAGTCTAGTTAACTTTCGAAGTTACGTTGCCATGATAAATCCAGACGCGAGAGCGAACCCTAGCGGGTATATGAGTGGCGAACCATTCGGGGGGTGTGTTTCAATATAAGCGTCTCGATACGCGATTTATAGTCTCTTCGTCACAATTACATTACAGAAAGAACTTACTCTAAAGATTATTCTATAACAAAAGGTATGTTCAAATCGGTATTTATCTTAAGATAAAGAACATGCCTCTATTTAATATAAACTTTATTTATTTTACATGGATTGTACAACATGGATTGTAAGAGTATACATGAGACTTTGCTACCTCTGATGAAAGTAGACCTGCCATATTCCACAACATCTTGATCATATGCATACATATATGTATATGATAAGTTATGCTAAACATGCAAGTATTTCCGACGGGGTCATGTTCTCGAGGTTGCTGTCAAGTGGTCCATTGGGTTTGTTTAATTAACAATTTAATATACAAATCTCATGTCTTGTGAGGTTTAAGCAAATGCTATATACAAAAACGTTCTAATTAAATAAAAAAAATACATGTATATAATGTGGATTCGAAACAGAAAACGCAGAACATTACCTACTGCAGTGTCACCTCCATGTCAACTCTAGAAGTAAACATCTCCCCCTAAATATACCTGTAGAAGAACTTCTTTATGGAAATCCCTATGCAAGCCACATCAGAAATGAAGAAATTTTGAAGCAGTATCTTCATACATAGAAGACACAAAAAGGTTCAAATATAATAATACCCCACCATATTTTCCCCTAAAAGTGATATTCATAATTCAGTCATAAAATTAGTCCTAATATACTAGGACCTGAAACAAAAATGAAACAAAAACAATTTTAAATACTTGTCTTCCAAATAATTAATTTAATTAAAAAAAAAAAGAACAAATGAACAATTTCTTCCATTCTTACTAAGAAAATTTACAACTTGCCTTCACTTACCCAACATCAATACCACCCTACCTCACCTAAACTCACTCACATCCAAACACTCTGAATACTGCCATCGTATATTGTTAATGGAAACATTCGGGAGAGAGTCGAGGTAAGCTTTAAGTAGCTTGCACTTAACCCCACTGATGCTTGTATTATGTGATTTATATGTGCATATTCAGTATCAATAAAATATCTAAAACAAATGTATATAATATAAACCATAATATGCCTTTTAGAATGTTTCGAAAGGGTTTCAAACTAATTTGTGCCTTAATTACCAAAATAATTATGTTCACAAGAAACATTTATAATTTCTTTAAATAACATTTAGCAAAAGAATTATATGTTCAAATTTATATTTTTATGTACTGAAATAATGTAACCAGAATTTTTTTTATTTATCTCTCTCTCTCTCTCTCTCTCTCTCTCTATATATATATATATATATATATATATATATATATATATATATATATATAATATATAATATATAATATATAATCCGCTCTTTTATATTTCTCCTAGAAAAATAATTTTATTTCCTTCAAATTGGAACCTGGATCAGTGATTTCCTTATCATATACTACCAGTTTTCTAATATTTAATTTTTTTTTGTTTATTCCTTCTATCAAGATTAAAAAATATTTTGTACTGCGTTCTCCCTTCTCAAACCACTTTACCCTGGATCTGATTATTACGCCTCGGGTAATTTTCTGATAATAAGCCTCTATTTCCGAATGGTCGGTCGAAATTGCGGGTATTATTTCAACATCATGTTTAGCAGCATTTAAATCAGATGAAACAAAAATGTAATCTAACCTACGTTGCCGTAGAGGATTAATGGATCTCCACATATATTGTCGGCTATCCGGATTCTTCGTTCTGCATAGGTCTAAAATTTCATATCGAGAATTTATATAATCAATAAGTTGGTTTGAATTAGGCTTAGGAGTAAAGTTTGTATCTGCTTCAGCTTTTGTTTGACACATATCGAACTCTCAACCCCATATCTTCTGAGATCGTGCCTCCGAGCCAATACCCAATATTTCAACATTATCTGTTGCTTTTCCGTGTTTGGTGCGTTAGTATTTATCAGGATTAATCTTGAGCCTTGCACTTGACTTTTAAAAATATAAATCGTCCAGCAGTAACTATTATGCGACTTATTTCTTTAAATTCGAGATTATTCCCAATTAATGTAATTACACCTCGTGCAAGCTTGGTTCCGTGGGAAAAATACGAAATCCCAGGCCAGTCTCATCTAAATTCTTCTTGATAATCGTCGGTGCTTGGGCTTCTTGTAAAACAAATAATACTGTCAGCTCCTTTTTTATTAAGCATACGATTTTATATTTCTCTCCTTTTAATCTGCAGAATGATACCTCCAACAATTAACGTGATAATCGAAAATTTGTTCATAAATATTGTGTAATGATATAATTAAAATGAAACTAAGTATTTTTATATTTTCCCATTGTTTTTCCGTCTACCAATTGCATGTATTGGCGTTTTAATGTTTCATAAAGCCTATTTACATATTTAATGTGAAAGGGATTCATTGTCATTATATTATTAAAACTCTGCTTTTGTTGTGTAGTACTGTCTGTGTACTCAAAATCACTGAGTATTTATCATGGAACAGCAAGATATGGAGTATGTAATGAACTTTGAAACGATATCAAACATGAACTTTGAAATGATTTCAAACATCAAACAAACAATACAATAAATAGGAACATCACCGCAAACGTGCATCATACGCCCTTCTTGTATCTGGTGACCTCTGACCTCATTTACTATGCGTGAATTTGGATAAGAATGTAATTCAGGTGAGAACTATTGGTAAATATGTATAATGAGTTACTTGTAAATCCATAGGATTTTTGTATGACATCAAGGTACCTCCAAAGTGCGGTGACCTCTGAGCTAGATAAACGTTAATTTTGATGAGAATTTTATTCAGGTGAGAAAGTCTATTGGAAAAAAAATTTATAATGAGTTTTATGAAAATCCAAAGGGAATTTGGAAAGTGCGGTGACCTCTGACCTCATTCAATATTCATGGATACCGCTGGAATTCGAACTTAGGCAAGATATTTTATTGATTAACATTTCTGATGAGTTTCATCAAATTCCTTCATATTCTTAGTTAGTTACCGCGGCGACACCACAAAGTAGCCGAGTGACCCGTGACCTTATCAAATATGCCTGAACGTTGCCCATGAACGAACTTGGGCGAGATAATCTATTGGTCAGTACTTAAGGTGGGATTCGCGAAAATCCATCAAAGCCCTGGTAAGTTATCGCGGCGACACTAAAAATTAACGGACGGACGGACGGTGGGTGTACCATTATACTCCTGTCATAAGACGGGCGTATAAAAATTCCAATTATGGCGCCTTCGGACTAATTAAATCGATTACCTTTTGATGTAGGGTCTATTATATTCAAAGTAAATAATGGATGTGAGGTTTCAGCTCAGAATGAGTATATGTGTATGAAAGATCAAAAATATGGATTAATTTAGAAAACTGTAATTATACGGGTAGTTTTGGAAAGACCGGTTACAAATCGGTACATTTGCTACCTATTATTCAATGGCAGAGTCGTAAACAAGAGTTACATATAATTAATTCATACAGTTGACAAGTGTTTCACAATATTTTGTTGGCACGAATGTAGAAAAACTCACGCACCTCTCAGAAGCACGACACTTGTATAAACAGAAAACGTTTTTATAAACATCATCTTATGCCTTAATTTCGTCAGTTATTTTCAACTGTCTCTAACCTCGTTATTACATTAATTCTAATCACAATACCGTCCTTATACGCATATAGTTAGTCAAGACAGTGTGTGAGTAATTCTACATTCGCTCCAATTTGTTTTATGTTATTCCAATTTATCATAGAGGAAACACTGCTGTAGAGGAACCAAGTAATAAAATGAACTTTCCATTATGTATTAGAGTCGAGGTCATTTGTAGGCCGCTCGCCGCCTCTGAAAACATTCACGGCGGGATTTGTTTGAGTGTATTCAACCACAGATAGGTTTTTCTCCGCGAGCAAAGCTTGGTACCTTGCCAATACAGGTTCTTATTGACATAAAGACCTTTTGTCCTATCCCCGGCTTTTTTTTTGCCGTGGTTTGCCTTTCATACACGTGGTCCTTGTTCGGTGAGACAAAAACTCGACCTGGTATTTTTTCCTCGGCTCACCGAGCAGGACTCCACCTGTACCCTGTGAGACCGCTCCATATCTTCTTTGAAAATTTCAGTCCCCAGCATATTCTGCGCCATATCTATCACTGGTCCATCAGTGTCCTCTCCGCTGTTTTCCTGCCATGGATTTGATATTCTAACACTGTTTCACCGTGAATATTGCTGTTGATTATCTAATTCCTCCCTTAAACCACCCACTGTTTTTTTTTAAGTTTATATACACGCCTTGTCAAACTCTCAACCTGTTTTTCTTATTCGTTTAATTTCTACTGTAGTTTTAGTCTTTAGTGTTTTAGTGAAGATTCACCTGATTCGAAACACAGGGCTGCTACTAGGTATTGAGTGAATCTTTCAGAATCCTCAATCATCACAACAGACAGACCTCCAGAATGCATTGATTTCATAATTAAACTGGACAATGGGCATTCCTCGGAGGATTCCTCCACGCTTCTCATTTTTTATTGCTTCGTTTTCTGTCTGGACAAAAGGAAGATTCTGCTCCAGACGAGTGACTCAAAGTCCTTTGCTTCCCTAATTTCTGGTGATTCTAATCTATTTCAATTAAGTTTCTACCCCTGGATGCCTCACTGACAGCGGGTCTGCACAACCTTGACCTGAATCTAAACTGATTGTTTAAGAGAGATTTCAAACGAACTCAAAATAATGCTGCTCTAAATTCTGTTTTCCAGTTACACTGATACAGATACAATTTTTTATTACTACAAAGCATGTGAAGCATAAAATTTCTACGAGATATTCTCACGCATTATTAAAAAAAAAAAAAATTAATTAGAGGAGCCGGTCTTATATATATAAATTACCTCCGCCCAAAAGCGCATTCTATGGAGTCCCAAGTTCACAAGTGCGTATGGGATCAGACATACATCAAATCTAGGGCGTTTACCATCTGACGGACGAACAGGAATATTAAACTGTAAAACAATCTCAAGACAAAGGCAAAACTAGACAAAAAATCCTTAGTTTCCTCTCTAGGTAGGAGAAACACGCCCACGGTACTGAACGGTCTCCAGCTCTGTAGGTACTCAGTTGACGAACTGAAATACTCTCAAGCCCCTTTCACACATTCACGGATAGCAACACGGATCATCCCGGACTTTGATCCGTGGAGTTCCGGGGATAACGGCGCGGTTTCGTTTGACCTACCAGCATTCCTCAGTAAAAAAAAAAAAACAAACACAGGTGCACACGCATGCACGTCATGAGATGTTGGTTTTACACCGTCACGTGAAGCCGCAATGCCAAACACTTGCCACCACTAAAACTAATGATTATGGTTGCATTCAGCCTATATGCAAATTTGACAGTAAAATCAAATCAGTCAGAGCCAAAGCCAATGTTAAACAAGAAATATGCATTCTCAGGAATGCAGGCCTCCGCGATGTGGGCGATCCCTAATGTGAGATGCTCCACAAAACCTCCTTGTTTATCTTCTCTTATTCAGAAGTTGCCCCAACCCGTGTTTGCATTTAATTTCTCACGTACAAGAACACAGGCAAATGATATATATATATATATATATATATTTTTGTAATTCAAGAAGCGCAATCACAAGAGACTGCGAAGGCTTTCTCATTACAATTTATATATTTGTTATTCCAAAAGAAAGGTATAAAAGCAACAGGAAACAAATTTGATAACATGTATTCGACAGAGAATTAGTTAAGCATGTGAGTATACTTCAGACATGAATTACATGTTGAATATTTTATAGATTTGAAATTCCTGCTATTCCCTATACTTTTGAACGCTTCATGGATCGCCATGGCTGCTATGATTGCTACGCTGAGGATAAACAATTTTACCCTGGACTGATGTGAACAAAATGACAAATTCAAGAGATATTTTCACTTATCCGACAGAACGCTGAACCCACTTTAATGATTATCATGAGCCAAAATAAGCATAATTCCTCCGAAAATCATTTAGAAACAATCTGTCCACTAAACTGACCATGCATGCAACTTACTATTTCCCAGAAATGAATATGTGTGCTTAATTAACTGAAAAAGTGGATGCAACTTAAAAATTTTTGTAATTTTTGTAAGGATTTTCCCCTCGATCGACCACTGATTTAAAGTGATTTTTTTTTTATATTTTCAATGAGCGAGCATATGAATTCCAATTTTGATCTATATATTTAGGTGACTAGATTTCTTGTTAAATCAATAAATATGTAATTTAGGGTTGTAAAAATCATGATTTTGTTTAAATAAATCAAATAAATCAATTTATTTTTTTGTTATTTAAATCAGATTCATTTGATTTTACTCGATTTATAATTATTTTTTAGACTGACTTAAATATGCCCCTTTGAATCAGTTATATAAATTGTATCAAATGCTGATTAGCCAAAAATGAATAAGTATATTTAAATAAAAATAAAATACTATAATTAAAGGTATAAATAGTTTTTAAAAACTTATATACATCCACATCATATTCTTAATATCCAGCACACCCATATTACCTTTTATCTTCACCTGACTTACAAAGTTAATGAATTAGATTTAAAGTCATTTATTTTCACACATCCAAAGTTCTTAGATGAACGTCAAATATAGAAAAACCAAACATTATAAGTTGTTCCACTGACTCTAGGACCAAAAAAAGAAGCGAATTATCTTGTAATGTACAGGTGTAGACAAAATATTGAAATATTTATCAACTATGGATTGTGACAATGAGCAACATTATTAAGCACTTTGTGCTTATTTCCCATTACATATCAATATAAAACGGGCCCTCCACTCTACGTTGATTATATCATGTTTGGATTACATAAAAGAAACATCGTTCCATGGAAATAACAAGTTGGTTACGGAAGGGGCCAATATCCCTGAAGCATGAAGCGGCCGCGCACGGAAGGTCTGCCTGATCCCTGTGAGTGCATGTGAATGTGGTGAAAGAGCAGAGTAATCTAAGCGGTGAATGATCAGATCGACCGACAAAACGTAAGCGGGGAGAGTTCAAGCAGTTCGACCAGCAGAAAAACGGGTTACTATCGCAATTTGCCTAATAAAATCAGACATGCAGAACAGCAGGTGAGAACCAAGCATTTTTTTTAATAAAACTAGATCGTGGACACGTCGCACGCTGCGATCAACATGATCGTCATTTGGATTATATTTATTTCCCATAAATGTTCATTATTGCCACGTGGTGTCAACTACAAAGACTATTTTCCAATGACAGCAAGGTTTCATCATAATATCTGCGTGGTTTCAATTTCGCGGCTTTTCCCCTACCACGAATATCGATTATTTGAAACCACCGCGAATTACAAGCCTACCACAGAATATAAGGAGATCAGCGAACGTTTGGAATTTTCAATGATTAGTCCTTCAAATAATTTGTTAGTTAGTCTCGATCAAAATGACCACTCTACAAAGTTAACATTAGGTATTCGTCATTTTACATTAATTCGCAAGTTCACTCAATGTCAGCGAGAAAATTTATTACTTTGCTACGAAAAATATAAACGCGCTATGTAATACTGTAATATTTATATTTATGAGTGGTGGCACTTATTGGATATCATACAAGCTAATGATGACGATGAAAGTCAATAATATTACAATTCAGCACAGTACATTTTTTTAATACACATTATAAATTTGAAGAAAGGGCAAATGATTGAAGTACAGCCAGGGGCCCCATGCAACCTTAATCCGCCCCTGCATATTTCATATCTTAGATTCTAGTTAAAATTAATGTCTCAACTAAATTTGTTATATACGTTATCAGTAGGGGTTGTGGCAATTCCTCATGCTGAAGGCCGAATATCGTAATCTAACACTTATTTTGGTCATATCTGACCAAGCTTTACCAGGTAAACTCTCATCCATGAACCTGTCACGCTAAACACGTTAAAATAGTTAGTGGGCTGTAGCTATGATTAACCTTTAATTGTCGGTTATCCTATATTCTAGTCTAGTGTAGACCCTGTTGTATCTCTGCAGTATATACTACAGAGCCAAACCTGAGTCTTAGTGAAGTCAAGCGAATAAATAACGTGTAGCATGAAGACGCCTTGGAAGATATTGATTAAACATCCTATTAAAGCTAGCTATACACCCGACTAATTTGTAGGATTTATTAGGTTAATTCTGGTTTAGTCTGGGTACATATTAATGAACTATACATATTTATTGCTGAGAGAAGTTCTTATAATACCTGGTTGTGCTGGTTGTATGAGCTTGTTTATTCAAAAGCTGTTAGTAAACACTGTACCAATGCCCATATTGACAAACTGGAAATCTCAGTGTGAATGGAGATTGTTAATGTGCATTTACAGAAGTTGAAAGGTCTCTAGATGTTGCTGGTCAGGGCCTGTGGAATTTCTGTCATTTGCAAAACTCTGAATCGTCTGTTTGGCCGCCAAAAATCTTAGCTGTCTATGTTTTTATTGCGATCGGGGACACATATGGTTGTTAACAGGTATATAAAGTGAAAAACGTTTTACCATCATCCCTGTGTTACCGGCCACGACGGAAATGTTAACAATTAAAGAAAAAGTCGGGAAGGTGCCACTTCTGTAAAAATGTTGTAACCAATGTCGAATGAAATGTGTTCTGTAAACTGGAGCCGCAAGTTTTACAATCACGAAGCAATCGTTTACCTCACGTATTGCGCAAATAAATAGTGGAATAACGTTCTGATTAATATTCATGAGCAGTGTTCCCCGCTTTCTGCATGTATGAAAATGACGTTCTGCATGCATGCTCATTCAATTAATTGGTTTTATCAGATATAGTTGTTTCTTGATATATGTCTTCTAATTTATAATTAGTCATTTATTGTCAATGGGAACCTTTATTACATGTATGTTAAGATACCTTTGTACCACATCACATTTTTAAACTAACTACATTGTACATGAAGGAATAAAAAATGCACATTTTGTCATATTTCTGGCAAATTATGTGTTTACCTCAACAAGCGGTATACCCACAATTTCGAGATGCGACTAGTGACAACCGGGTTTTAGTGTTTACGCAAAATTGCAGCCCCAATATGCAATTTCGAGAAACTGGGAGAAATAAACATACCAGGGCTCGATAAGGGTAAGACGAGATGCGAATCAATCTACAGATTTTGATGGCAAGGTGACGTGTATGGGCGACGTTTAGGGAGGAACAGTTTAGAGCTTTTCTTTTAAACGCCCAAATCACTGATTATCATCATATTTAAATACGATTTATCTTTTCAACGAGCATGCGCACTGCGGTTAAGCGTAACTGTCGTCTGCTGTGGCGGGGGTCTAGTGAGTTATCGTTATGGGAGCCTTGCGAGTTTCGTTAAATATAACTAGATACATGCATATGCGACACCGACCTGAACCTCAGATTTAATAACGGTTTTCGTTTTTACCATTTGAGTTGTAATAAATTCGATCTTTTTGTGGATATACCGGACCCAAGCACTGTCAGTCGTCGTGAACAGATGTCGCTAGTTTGGTGGAAAGGTGTCATTAACATTACATTCATTGACACCCCCCCCCCACCCCACCCGTGGTATAAACGAGAGAGGGGAGAAGACTGGTTCTCTGCCAGAATGACTGTATTTGTTCCATTTGTTTCCAATTATTGATGTTATATGTATAATGGATCACTTTGAGAGACTACATCTTTTTAAATATACAGTAATGATATGGAGTATAAATTCGAGTATTCACAAAGTGCAATATATGCAAGGAAACCCTTCAATTTAGAAAATAATACCTGCTACATCAAGTAAAGAGAAAGAAACAGCCATGTCGGCATACACATCAGCCAAACTTTACGTGTATATATATATATATATATATATATATATATATATATATATATATTATATGTGATTCTAACCACATTCACCTGATGATCGGGTCGCATCCCGTGAAACAGACTGTTTTGAATTTACAGTGTTGTTTTTCTTTAGAGTTATATTTATTAATAATATATATATATATATATATATATATATATATAATAATATATTTATTATATATTATATGTGGTATAGCCTTGTTAAACTGTAGTAGAAGTGTAGGTAAAGATAAAGACTGACGCCTTTTTTTTTTTGTGTGTGTGTGTGTGTGTGTGTGTGTGTGTGTGTGTGGGTGTCTGTGTAAAAATCTTGAAAAGATGAATATGATATAATAATATCCTATATATAGGATAGGCCTAATTCTACTGAGGAATTTGTGGCCTTGGTACAAATTAGCAATTTTAAAGAGGACCTGGTTTTCATAAAAAATAATTCCAAGAACAATGAAACGGCGAGTCCGTAGAACAAATATTTTTTCTATGGCCTAATGAAACAATATGGATGAATAATGACTAGAGTTCACCAATTTTCTGTAAAAAATGATTTTACCTGGTTTCAGGCCAGTTGTTTCTTTCAGTGTTGTGATTTTCTTCAGACTGATAACTTTTCAGACAAGTGCAGTACAGGCATTACGTTGTGTATTCCACGAAACGCTGAACAGAACTGCCCTGCATGCAAATCTGCATATCTCGATTGTAAAATATTATACAGTCTATGTATCATGAATGCACCGCAGTCTCATAGCTGGCCTCATCCAGATACAATCTCTGCCAATAAACAGTCTATCGGCTTGGCAGAACGGACACATGTATATTAATGTACACTACATTTTCCGCTGTTTTGCTAATATTATTCGGTCACAAATTAAATGCAGCCGTGATATATAAGCCTCAACAGGCATTACTGAGTCGGAACCTTTCAGCAACAGGCTGGGCTGCATGAAGTCGCAGGTGCTGCCATCTGTCGGCAAAAAAGTTTATGTATGTATTTAAATTAAGTTTTCAGTGCAGTTTTATACTTTAGGAATTAATATATACATTCATATATATCATAAACATACATTTATATAAATTATTAAAATATAACGTTAAACCTGCACTAAAAACAGGGATATCAAATCGACAACTTTGAGCTGTCAGATGGGTGTACCAAAAAAACCCTGGTCGTCATAGGGCTCGCTTATTAAATACAGTCCATTGTTTTGTATGTTTATTTGCACTATTACTATTTATTATAAAAAATAATTAAATGAATATATTATACTCTTGTGGTCTCTCTTTCTCTCATTTTCTCTCTGCCTCTCACTATATTAGTATATAATATATATATATACATGAATATACTTTTATTTATTTATTTATTTATTTTTTTTTACTTCAGTCTTTCTCTCTTTCTCTGTCTCTCTGTCTCTCTTTCTCTCATAACATATTTATTTACTTATTTAAATCGGGTGATAGTGTGTCTTGTGATACGTGTATTTATCAGGAACAGTTTTTACGACTGATTACTTCCAGCAATGTGGACAAGTGTGGTTCAGTGATCACCTTAATAGTGCGTGTCTGCCTTTTACCGTATCGTTATCTCTGGCTGGCAGTTTACCACTCCAGTGACATGATAAGAAGACATTTATACTCCAACGAGTACAGATGAGTAATTTCTTTTAAGTCGTCTTTTGTACACTTTACAAGATATATCTTGGCAAACGTGATATCTGCTCTTCCTTAGTAAATAGTTAAAATAGATAGAAATAGATAATTTCATGTACAAATTCTATCGGAGAAATATTGAAAGGCGGTGAGGAGTATCATTTTACACGGGTTAACATAGGTGTTTGATACAGATAACTGTGTAAATCCACGAACAATGGTTCTAAGGCAGCGATAGGCTGGCTTATTTATAAAAATGGAAATCCAAAAATAAACCAGAAAGTTAATGACACAGCAAGCAACCCCCGCAATATAAAATTATGCAATTTTCGCGGCTCCAAGCTCAATCATATAACAAGCAGACTCCAATTCAGGAATAAAGTATCTAGAAGTAGCATTTTTTTTCAGATTTTGAAATGTTTGCATAAATTTACATAATTAATAAGTTTCAAAATTCTGTGTAGGAGCAATGCGTATTCCTATCAGATAAAAACAAACAAAACGTAAGTCAGTCAAGAAACAAAGGAGATGGTGAAGTTTTGTTATTATGAAAGTTTGCATAAACTTCAAAATTCTGTGTTGAAGTTTTAATACCCTACATGGACTATAGCCGGATGAACTTATATATAAATGGGCCGTATTGAAACTGTAAATTAGTAGACGAATTAAACATAATTGTCATGGTCGTATTCCCAAATGATGATCTATAGAGAAAACGAGATAATACAAATAAAGTTGTATGTCTTTTTTTTTAATTTAGACATGTAAAATAGAGAAAGAACAGTTAAGCATGCATTTCACATACGATTTGTGTCAAACCATTTAGCTCATAATGATAAACAATGAAAGACTTGATAAACGATGTGTCGAACTCGATGTGAAATGTGATTCCCTGAGTTCATGCGTGATCTTCATGAGGTTTGTATTCAGAACGGCAGCACATTGAATCCATCCTTCAGGACGTTAGAGGGCGCTTTAGTAACCTGGCCGGGTTGTTGGCCGCCTGCATACACAGTGTACATACCTACAAAAATATATTGTTTTAAATTCACAAGATACCCGAGGTATAAAATCGAAACATTCAATATTGTTTCTATTTATAAAAAGAATCCTACTAATCATGTAAAATACATGTAAATTATGCAAATATTATACAAAGTATTATATTCTATAATATCCAGGTTCGAAATTAAAGGCGAATGTAAAGTTTTATTTTAAAACCCTTAGTTATAAAAAAGGCTTTCTCGTTAAATAATCGTTTGTCGACGAGGGAAGATTAATAGAAAAGTCATGTTGGACAAATATAGCGAAAAAAGTCATATAATTATTACTTTTATCAATAAGATGTGAAAATTTATCAAAGACTGGCGAAAACAGCGGACACTTTATAATTGAACGTTTGTCAATTGTCAATCATAGTCTATGCCGGTCTGTATGATAAGCGGCTCCCGTTTCACGCAGGGGTTCGACCATCTGATGAGATTAATAGTCTTCTTTTCCCAAACGTTACATTCACTAGAATGTATTTGTTTCATTCGCTTAACTAACTGCTCTAAATGGCGGTTGGTATTTAGGTTATTTCTTTTATATTATGCACTCACCGGGTGGCACCACATAGCCCCGCTTGTCGTCCCATACAGCAAGCTGATCGAGCTTGACCATGAAGGTGGCGATCACGCCTTGTCCCACGGGAACGAAGTAACGTCCAAAGCCGACGAGCTGTAATCGGGGTGCAAGAGAGGTGGCAGAGGTAGGCCACGACACGTACGCCTGAACTACCTGAAAGTGAGGCAACGTAACACTTGCGATAAAGGTAATGTATACGCCGAGATGCTGCTCACAAGCTATTTTTAGATTGTACGTCTTATCTACTGTGATAAAAATGGAGGTTGCGAATATAAACGCGACGTTTGCGTATTGAGAAGAATGTACAAGATAAGGAACGTCTGACATTAGTATTTTGCTTCTACAAAACCACAATGAGTTAAATATTTAAATCATCTATTTGTCGGTCACGGTGATTTATTTAACCTTATCGTGATTACTTATGTGTGGCCCCACCGGCATGTAGTATTGCAGATCCTCCAGCGCTTTATCTGTAACCGTTCTGATAAATGAATTATAATTCAACTTGCTCTGTTTCATGCTCCGTATTTGATAAATGAGGAATGTTTGCGAGCTGAGATGCGCAAGGGGGGGGGGGGGGGGGGCTTTTTTAACTCGGAGACATTGGCAACCAAGGCTACCACGGGTGAGCTAAATGCATCCTCAGTGACAAATAAAATTACTCCCACCCAGTTTATTAATTTTTATATCATCCATTTAATGTTTTAGCAAAAATGAAAATAAAAGAAACAAAACAGAACTTCAATGACGTAGTGCTTATCCGGCACCCCGCAAAATAAATTTATGCAAATCTGACTATATATAGTTGAATGGAATCATCTTTTCATCACAGAAAGTTTGTATCTCAGGAGGCCCAACCTTCAGGTTCAAAGTTATGTGTAAAAGATTAAAAGCTTCCTCAAAGTCCAACAGATAAAACAAACAGACTCAAAATCAGCCAAGAATTGAAGGAGAAGAAGCATTTTTTTTTTGTTGTTTTGAAAAAATATTTGCATAATTAATTAATCAAATTCCATGAAGAAGTTTAAAAGTCAACTCCTAGCCCTATTATTTATTTAAAACTAACAAAATAAATATCGATCGAGAAATAGAGGCGAAGAAGCATTTTTTTGTTATTTTAAAAATGTTTGCAAAAACTGTGCACAGTTAATGGATTTAAAAAAAAATATGTGTAACAGGGTAAAAGTCCATATCAAACACTATAAGATAAAATAAACAAAATCAAACCCGTCTAGACACAAAGAAGAAGCATTCTCTTCTTGCGAATTATGGACTAACGGCGGACGGACAGACAGAGGGACGCCGCGTCGAAATGCTCAGCGGGCTTTGGCCGGATGAGCTAAAATGAACCTGCCGTGACAGCCGTGTTGACTGTCACGTAATCAACTTACCTCCTCGCCATCAACTGACCCTGTATTTTCAACATAGACGTCAATAAAGATGGGGTTTGGGTAGGTGACGTTCAGTGGTCTGACGGTCAGGGAACGGTACATGAAACTGCTGTACGACAAGCCAAAACCAAACGGATACAGAGGAGTGTCACGGGCGTACCGGTATGTCCGGCCCTCCATCGTGTAGTTTGTGATGTCGGGCATCTAATGGCAGCAAGATCATATATTTAATTTATTGTTTATCATAACCAAGGTCTATTTTTACTTTAAAAGTTCGCAGTATTAAAATGAATTAATTTAAATAAATTATTGTCTGTTAATTTAATTCTATTACCTATTTTGTCAATTATAGAATTAAAATACCAATTATAATTATACAAGGTAAACATGCTGCATTAACTAAAAGTGCGCAGTCTCATGATAAAAATGAAATAAAATGTATCAAGACATCATTAGTAATAGAGCATGATGTTGTTCAAAATCTTTGGCGATCCAATGAAATACAGTCATTTGATTGATACATTGTTTATGTGAAAGTTGATAGTAACAGCCGTAAAAGTAAAAAGAATAAGAAGAATAAGAATAGTTATTCTACGTTTGAAAGCGAGGCAGGCCACGTGTTTGGCAATCGTCCTGCGGGATTGGCTCCAGGACCGTCGTTAAACAAAACTCGTCGAATGGCCTCGCCTGTGGCTTGGGCAGGGAAGAAACATTCGATAATCGCATGGACATTCGGTGACGTCTGAGCCCACGTGACATCCAGTGGTCCACCATTAAAAAGTAACACAACAACGGGAGCACCATTTGCTACAAACGCGAAAAAAACTCATAATCACCAGAGAAGGAAAGATGATTATTCAACATATATTTAAGTTTCCTTTGCTTTAAACTGATTTGTAAAGGTAAGGTCCATGGTATGTTGGTGGCACTTTTATTGAATGATGATAAAACTGACTATTCCATAAGAATGATATGTTCAATTTCATGTCTTCTGAATAATAGGTTTTATATATACAGGGCTAGGAACAACAAAGAAGACACAACCTGTCCTAACTGCATTGGGGCAAATCTCTGAAGTTCTATCGAGAGTTCACCTATTACCTTTGAAGAACCAAGGACTCTTTATTCCGAAGACCTACGTATTATCCATTTTCCTTTTCTTGTAAATGTAATCGTACACAAGCGTTTACATCGAGGTTTAATAGTAGAAGGTAAGATATTGATCCGTGACTTAGGAGATTTTTTCAGGGACCAGGACTTCCAATCGGGTTCCTAGACTTAGGACTTTCATACACTGACTCGCCTAATCAGGCCGAGTCCATTTTAAGTCCAGTTAAAATAACCTCTGTCATATACTATGTACAAGAAGATATTGCATGTACATAATCAAGTAATATATATTTTCACTAACATTAACAAAACCAATAAACATATCAAATTTCCATTTTCGTTTAATAATATCTTTGTCCAATTGTTTTGTGTAAACTCGACTACATCAGTGATATTGATCAAGAATTACTTTTTCCTATAATTTACTACCACTGAACATTCCCTGAATAAAAATTTTTGTATAATTGAAAATCCACTGTATTTGTATGTAATCTCCCACCTTTTGAGACGACATCCTGTAGTAACCGTAGTTGGTTTCCAGGGAGACTGATATCTGTGCGGTCATTGCTCTCCTTTTCCACACCTACACCTGTACACAAAGGAAATATATCTGATCGACATCTATCCATTATACAGTCTGTATCACGATGTCATAGAAGAAACCTGCATTTGCTTGGCGGTTTAGCATTGGATTGATTCCGTTTGAAATATTACGACGGTAACTGCTTATATTATGAATGATACGTAAATTGAATGCATATATATCAATGGCTATGCTTGGAATTGGTATCAAAACAAAAGCTTCTTTCTTGTATATGTTAAGATTAGGACCATTGCCCATAGAGAGCGCTGTTATGACCCCGAGCAAGAAGTTAATTGAACGATGAGATATATTATTAGATTAGGTTTCTCATATTAGGCAGCAGTAAAATGTATAAACAATTTGGCAATCAGCGTATATTCCGGGTAATTAATTCATATTTCAACTATAAAAATGTCGGCTTTAGTTACATTCACTCATGGAGCGTAGGCGCCTGAGCGGGGAAAGTCAACCATATTTTATCCCGGGTAAGATCCAGCCTCATTTTTGTTCTCAAATAAGCTCTCCAGCAGTTCATGCAGGTTGTAAATTTAATTTGGCCCTTAGCAATCATACGGGACAAAAATGTCAACATAGTTAAAGGTACTACTATATAGCGGAAATGGCGACACTGTAAAATTGTTGTAAAGCCTTGAAATCAAATCAGGTTTAAGAAACCATATAACATCTACATTATACCTCCATGGATCAGCGATCTGCCTCACACCCCCAGAATTGTACATGAACAACACCGTAAAATTGAAGAGATAAGCGGCCATGCAAACATTGCTTCCATACACACACAGCGATTATTGGATATTTTTTTGGAGGGGCAATCATAATATTGCTGCCAAAAGGTTAAGCATGTTATCTTTCTAAATTCTGACGTAAAATTTACCGTTTTTGGGACTGGGATTTGAGAATTTAACCTGATCCGAAGGACGGAATGTATCACTTTCGTGCTGGCAGTGTGGGCCTTGTGAGGTGGGGTTTGGGGGGGGGGGGGGGGGGGGGGGGTTATGTCTTACTTTTACCAACCTATGGTATTCGTTTACTAATATACACAGTTTCCCTGTGACGTTGTGTTATTTTCTTTTTATATACCTGTTCCAAGACACACGACGATGATACCAGCCCCCGATACAGCTTTGACGATGCTGTCGCCATCGTAATCCTTGCATTTGGGGTCAGAGTTCACACATCCGGGAGCGTAGTTGAAGGTCTTCCCGAGTCCCTGCAGAGCCTGCCTCGGCGTTGTGGTGTACTTGGGGTCTGGGTCGGCACTATACTCCCCGAATATTGCAGTAAGGTTATCGGCAAAGGGCCCCACCAGCTGAAATAATATCATGTATATACATTTTGAAATATGTCCATCTAGAACAAAAAAAAGTTATCTTTATTTTGATGAAAGCATGGGTTGTAAAAAAATTGTATTACCTTAAATAAAATGTTCCTTAAAATGTTATATTTGAGCTTTAATCACAGATTAAATTCAATATTAAAAAAGTTGGGACCTTTAATAGATTGGGTTTCTAAGTTGGGTTTCTTTACCAAAATAAACATGTGTTCCAGCATATAAGATAATATAAGATAAGATAACATTTATTAGCCTTCATTTCCAGGATTTTGTCGTTGACTTGCAATTCATTACATTATTCATTACATTAAAAATGAATAAATACATAATTAGACACATGTAATACATATTTGACTCTGCATGTAAAAATAAGCATGTAAAAATGATAAAACAGATAATTCTGCAGGTACAACGCATAATTCAAAACATTAAATATCTAGTGGGTTGTGAGTTAAAAAGTTTAATATTGTATGGCAAAGTGAGTAGTTTTAAAGCGAGTAGTTCTGCATAATGTTACATCTAAGCGTTTACCTGAAGGTAAAAAAATGAACTCTGAATGTAGGGGATGTAGTGTATCGTTCATGACCTTTGATATGAAGGCCATTGATTTGGTTTCACTGATTTCCTGGTGTGTGGCAAGAGAAATACTAGTTATTCTACAACTTCTCTTCCTGGTATTATTTATCTGTTTCTTAAACTTATAAAATATGTTTGTAAACCAGCAGCCCAGTGAATAAGTTAGGACACTGGTCATTCTGTAAATAGTTTTTGTTTTTTGTAACCGTGCGCTCTTTCATGCGTTCATTATAGAAAAAAAATTTGCTGAGTCGGTCTTAGCTAAAACAAAAACGGCCATTTGCATATTTGTAGTTTTTAAGCATAACTGGTGATATTTACAGAATCTGACGAATTAAACAAGAAAATATATCCATTATTAAAGGCTGAATTTAGGAGGCTATCTTGATAGATATGTAATAAATAAAGTTATAATAGCTGTACCGCTGCAGTGTCAAACATCATCCCCGGTTTCAGTGGCAGGACGTTGTTCTGGTTCTTTAGGAGGACAAAAGTGCTCATGGCTGCTCGGAGACTCAGGTCTCGGTGACCCTGACTTTGGACGTACGTCTCAGGCCGCAGGGCCGCGTAAGGATTAATCTCGGCCGGGTCAAAGTCACCAAGGCGCATGCGCGTGTAGAAGAGAGGCTTTACAGCCTCACGGATGGTGGCTTCGGACAGGAGACCTTGTTTGACTGCATCAGAGATCGCGAAGAAATAAGGATTGGGATCACCTCCATCTTCAATGTTCGTACCTTTAAAAAACGACAAGAAAAAATACATAAGTATACATTAACAATGCATTATCAGTGTTTGGAGGTTCCATATGGTAAAGAATGACCAATATCGGTAAAATACATCATAATATATCGAAAGCCAAGGAAAGCCATTTCATATCGTTTGAATGATAAAGGATCTATAGGTTGGACTGGTATAATAATGTAAACAGTGCAGCTTATTTGATGTTTCAGTTTTTGTGTTTATTATTTTTTTTTCGGAACTAACCGCCTCCATTTTTTAATGCTAGCTTAACAATATATATATACATCTGCAGAATTCCATTCCGGTTTCGGACTACTTGACGGGGCAGTATCACACGCTTCCTCTCATTTTAAATCCTGGCGTTTACCAGGCCCGGTGACTACTGCACCTGCGGGCCCTCGGAGCGTAATTGTCCCTATCACAGGGCCATACCACCGTGGAACCCCGGAAAGGTGCACTCGTATGTAAGTGAAACACGGAAGTTGGGCTTGATCTTCCCATTAAGCCTGCTGTGCGCTCACCCTGGGTGAGGGCTGACCGTGAAAAAGCTCACCGCCTCGGCTAAAATTCGAACTCACGATCTCCCGGCTTTGAGTTCTGTGCTCTACCCCTGAGCCACAGAAGCTGGTTTGTTTTCGGGTTTCTTTGTATTTCTTGTCTGAGATAGAATACAAGACAAGAATACATTGTATATACATTTAACAAGTACCCCTCATGATCATATCAAAACCTTGACCTTTTGCTTTCCTTGTCGTTCCCATTTTAAACAAACCAGTGGGTGTGGAATAACCCATCTTGGAACAGTCAAGGTGATGTCATACATCCAATATACCAACAAACCATTATTACATTCAGTTTCTCCACATAAACTGGAGGTTGTGGGATTTATTGAAAATCCTAAAATAAAAGTATTTCTGCCAGTTTAACACAATACCGGATTTAAGGAACCCCTACATATACATGCATGAATGCCTATGTGACTAGATTATATAGTTTTTAAGAGGAACATAGAATTTCTGCACAACATTTTAAGGGACAGATTAAAGGAAAATTTCATGGTTTTTATGTTACGGAACCTAATATAAACAGATCACGTATGCGTGATGAACACAAATGTTGTAAAGGAGATACAAAAATCAGATTCTGTAACACTAGGCAGCGTGAAATGTCTAGGGGAATGAATAAAGAAGTCAGTGGCTTTTTGGTAACAAATAACCATAATTTATTCTTAAAACAACCCTAACATTACAATACACTAAATCAATACAATTATACAGTAAAACAGCGGTATAACAACAAATCAATACAATCACACAGTAAAATACACAAAGTGCACAGTACCTGGATACCACCACCGTCACAACGATAAGTTCTTTAAATGTATACTCTCGGAGAATGACAGTCCAGTGTAAAGCTCTTGCTACAATCCAGAAAGTAAAAAGTCCAAATGCACAAAATCCAGGATTTCAAGTCTGACAAAAATCTATAATTGCCGCACTCGTCGGATAAGGTCCCAGAAACTGGCACACGCTTTCGCGTCCACTGGAAATCTTCTCTGCTGCTCTCTCTCGGCTCTAAAACACAGCCCCTTTATATACTCTTCCCCACAAGCCGAGAATTTTCCACTTCTCGAACAGTCTAAAAGATCTTACACAACACAGTAAACACGCGTTACAGGGATCATCTAGAAGAACACCGCTGTGTATCTCTACATACCAGGGTCCACACGTGACTCACGACCAGGCGAGAAAGCCCAAGGCCAGCATGACAATTCGAGTTCAACCAGTACGGATTAAACTGCGAATGTAACAAACGGCCCGGCGAGGGTGTCACAGCACGAGTTACGCCCGTGTCGCACAATAAAAATACCTGTAACAATATATTAACGTTCGTTAATCCCCATTTGTGCAGTTATGATGGAAAATGTGTAGTTATAATTTTAAGTTTTTTTTGGTATGCGCAATGTAAATAATTGAGTTTAAACGATCAGTCATATATGAGTATGGTTATGACTTATGGTTAAGAGTTAGGGCTATGAGTATGGTTATGAGTTTGAGTATGATTTTGCAAACATTCTGTTATATTTCTGGAATAATTATGTATAATGTGTGATATTTTCATTCATAATGCAGTGACAATATTTATATAGCTGTCAAAAGCTTAATGCTTGAGTCCTATAATTTCCTTTTTTGCTGTCTGGAGAAAAAGTTTGTGCAGTCAAAAATGACATTGTTCTTTCATGACGTCATGTTTACACAAACCACTCACATGAGGGCTTGCACGTTCAAACAAAAGGCCCATGTTTATCTGATACACTTTACCTGCGTTTACTGCGGCCGCTGCTGTTTCAGCCTTGGTTTTGGTGTAGTTATGGTTGTCCTGTATCGCCTCGATCGCCAATTCATCACTGATGACGTAACCACGAAACCCCCATTCTCCGCGTAAAATGTCGGTTAATAATTTCTTGTTGGCACACGCTGGTATGCCATTAATGCTGAAAATATATTTTTATCTGTTTATCCCCTGTGCAGCATACTATATGGCTATGCAGGATATTTTAAAGTCCAATAACTTAGTATTCTTATATTGTCTTTATAACCTCACGTACACAGGAGGTAACATTATCAGGACTTAACATAAGAAAATAACGAATTAGGTGTTTTAAACCTTGTACTTAAACTTTGAATGTCTAAAATATTTTTCTACAATGCTCAAATCCTGATGGACACATTACAGTATATAAAAATTATATTCATTAGGGGCACGACATTGAGTTCATTGAGTAAATATTCGTTAATGTTGACTTGCCTGTTGTAACTACACATCATACTATAGGTGCCAGCCTCAACGCATGCGCGGAACTGAGGAAGGAAAGTCATTCGCCAGTCCCGCTCAGATACCTATAGGAACATCATATAAATACAACTCTGACCAGAGGCTACCTGATAAACATAAAAACGAATACAATCTGGCCAAAAAGGCTCTCCCTGGTGAACATTAATAATATAGTCAAATACCTAAGTCATATGGAAAACTGTACTGCCACAGCTATCTGTTATAATGTACTGATAAGCTGTGAATACTCGGTAATCTTAAGATCAGGCTATGAGTGAAGAACATGAGCAAACATAGATAACTGGATGAATTTTAATAATCTTGTCAAACACTATACTCTGACTGGAGGATACCTAATGGACATGATTAATCTGATCAATTATACCTCTGACGGGCGGCTATTATAATGAACCTGTATGATCTGGTCAAATACAGCTGTTACTCGAGGTTACCTCAATACACGACTAGGTAATCACCCATGTAAGGCTGACTGGCATATACTGAGTCGTGACACAAGTCATATGGAAATTTGCACTGCCACACCTATCTATCATATTGTATTGATATGCTGTGAATACCCGGTATTCTTAAATTTAGACTACGAGTGAAGAAAATGAGCACCCATGTGAACGTACAAATGTAAATAAAATCTATAGAAACTAGCAAAATTGTTTCACGTGCCTTGCCCAACTAGGCTATTATAGATGCTTGTATGCGGTCAGAAACTGGACAAACAGATAGGGGCAATAATAATATATTATAACGGAATCTTCTCGTACATGCATGGTAGGTGTTGTTAGAAAGTACAAAATCGAACGGCGGGTCTGACTGATATGTCAGATGGGCAAACTGCCTCTACTCCTTAGTGAATTCGAGAACCGGAAGCGGATCCATAAGAAGGGGGTGGAGGCTCCAGGGGTCCGGAACCCCAACCCCCACCCCCATTTCCCGACCTGGGACTGTCTCTTCTTGCTGCAATGTTCTCCGTGTTTTTGTTTTTTTTTTTCGAGGATATAATACTACTTTTGGTTCTGAATGATCGGCATTGATACATGTAAATAAGGATTTACCGTACATGCCTGTACATGCATGGTAATGTTAGCATGTTTAACGTTAACTTTTAAAAAATATTTCATACTTTCGCATTAAAATCCATTCTGTTGATGGGGATGTTCTCCGGACCGGCGTAAGCAGCAAAATGTTTGCATCCAGCGTTTGTTCGGATGTATCGTGGGTGGTCGCCCTGGAGACCCGTAACGTAAGCACGTGCAAGTTCACCACTCATGTAAGGACATTCACCGTAAGTTTCCTAAAAATACATAGATTAACAATTATAACAATGCAAATATGAAATCCAATAAATAAGGATAAAAATGCTCATGGTATTACGCACATAATAACATCATCTGTCGTTTAGTTAATCTAGTATACTATGTAGAGGCCACTTTTTCGCTCCATTGTATACGCTTCCTGATATCTAATGAATTAAATGAACGACAGCCATTTGTGGCCATGATTTCAAGTTATCAAGAATGTCCAGCACTACGCAGAATCGGACTCGCAGGATTTAGAGTTTGTGGGCTTTGGAATCTTAGGCCCGCAATGCACCGATGTCTCTACATACACAGATTGCGTATAGATATAAAATTTGTGAACAGGATAATGTGGTTCGTTCATACACGGATAGGAATTGTTTCAAGGCAAATTACATAAACAAGGGTACTTCTGTGCTAAAGACTTAATGAAATGAGTAATATTTTGTAAGCTTGCACATGTGAATTTAAAAAGAAGTGTTTTCTTTAAATGTAACAAAGTTTGATTTTAAAGGCCCGGCCGTCCCACATTGGAGGAGGTTTGTTTTGAGTGGAATGTTCAGCTGCGTATGCGTATTGAACTGAAGAGTATCTAAAATATATGCTGGTGCCCTTATCCCCTTCCTGTCCTTGTTGTAGCCTCCCTTTCATATACAAATGTGTTATTGGACACGGGTACTGGTCTAGGAGTTACGTGTTGTATATATTTACGCATATCATTCAGAAACTAAAAATGCTTAAAAACACACCTGAACGCGGGAGTAGCCATCCATTTTTATTGTAAAAGTACTTTAAAGGGCTGACATGCAGCACATGTGGCATTGCACCTGTGGATAAACATACTAACATACAGGACCCCTGATTTTGCAAGAAATAAGGCTACAATGAATCGCCCGTTATGTCATAGGTCGACAGAGCGGGAACACTTCGTAGAAATGAAATAGACCTATTATTTTAAAGTATTAAAGGCGTTCAATTTAAAAACAAAAGTTATTCCATGCATCTTCATAGTTCTAGGTCTGTGGCCCTCTTTCACAGACCTTGATTCCGCAGCCCTGTTTGGTGTCAATTTCATGAAAAATAATAAATAACATATCTTTTACAGACCTGATTTCGGCCCCATCTCGGATCCCTGACAATGTTAATGACGGGGCTCCAGCAGGAGGCGCCCTTGTGCTGGCCGTATTGGCCTTCGGCCGTATAGTTGTTAAATTTTGCCCTCACTTCCAATGACGTTGCAAGTGTGACATTATAAATCACTTCACGGCTAAAATAAACCAGAAAAAAATGAGTTTTTAATAAAACGTTAAGAATGATTAACATAAACTGTTAAAATAATTGACAATAGTTATAAGTCTGTTAGTAAGGTTTGAATATTCGAGTTGGTGTTATAGTGCATAATAATTAATTAATTGGCTGACATATTTATGCATATTTACCCTGTGCTTAGTCCCCTGATTTTCTCAGAATCTATATTATTAAATTGCATTTATCATAATACATATGATTATTATGTGCGATTATATATATGTTAGAGATATATACTACTTGATTGTAAACACACAAAAACAGGTTAGTTATGTTTATGGTCACACCGCTTATTCTTGTATCCCTCAATGTGATTATAGCAATTAAACGTACAATGACATCTCTCTCTCCCTCTCTCTCTCTCTCTCTCTCTCTCTCTCTCTCTCTCTCTCTCTCCTTGCAAAGCCATTGACTAAATAATAATAATAATGATAATAAAATGGATCACGTCCACGCTGAGCCTTGTTTACTCAAAAACTGTTAAGAGAATATTTCTAAATTTGTTTATATGCGTGGGAATAAGGCTTTACCGTAAATTCCATATACATGTCCTACCAATTAGGCAAAACTGCCATACAATTTTCTATGAGCGTTCGCGAAAACATTAAAAATTTTTACACTAACATTTTTGCATTTTTTTAAATTAAGGTAGTATTGGCAGCTTTATCCTACAATAGTCTCATTCTCTCTCTCTCTCTCTCTCTCTCTCTCTCTCTCTCTCTATATATATATATATATATATATATATATATATATATATATATATATATATATACATATATACATATATATGGCACTTTGCATAAATATGGCATGCACTGTTAATTTAGTTTCAATGCTTGAAACACGTTTTTACCAATATTATTGCTAATCATGCAGAACTACACCGACAATTGTGGGAGGATATTGGTGAGAAAGATAAAGGAGACGCCCACTAATTTATCAGGTCAGGTATCGATCGTCAACAGAAGTGACCAAGTGCAGATGAGATAATGGTCATTCAGACAACAGGTCGATGCTCAGTCAAACATCAATATTTCTTGCATGTGCTTTGTTGTCTCAGAAAAAGTTTGGGTGACAATAAACAGGATTAGAAGGAAGTGGAGGCTTATCGGAGTTAATGAGTCAATGCCTATATCCATGTTTGGGTAATTTTATTTAAGTGGATGTACTTTTGTCCCCCTTCCCCCGATGCAAAACCATCGATTTCAAGATTTTTGCTTTTCTTCTTTTTTTATATTTAACTGCCATGATTTTCTGTCCGCGCTAGATCATCAATATGGCTGATTTTCAATAACTGAAATTTTGGGACAATATCAGTCTTGGGTACCAGATATTTATTTTTTATCTTGACCTTATTACGTAGGGCCGTACACTCGGATTCTCCATTATCGCTCAGTTGCTGCATGGGCGCGGGGATTGGAGGGGGTGGGGCGCTACCAGTGATCCATCGGCGCTTGAATATATCCTGTTTCAATTATGTTAAATTATATTAATTATTAAAAACATCTTACACTGTAAATTCACAATTTCTCTAAAGGGATTGTAAGGTTCTGTTTAAATGGATTTGGTCAGGAGCTGAACTTAGCAATAATAATAGTTAATAGAAAGGACTTGGTTGTCATCCAAACTCATCCCCCCTCCCCCAAACACGCATACACACCTCTAAAACTGTAGAACTATTATTTTCTCCAGAGTGCATGTAGACCCTAACAGTAGTTCTAGAGAGAGAAAAAAGTGCGTACCTGAATGAAGCAGCCAGACCTAGGGCCTGAGGAAACGACGTGGCCGGCCCCGCCTGCACATCCCCACGGAGACATTCCGTGCCCCAGGAGTAGGGTTTAACCCCGAGGCGGGGGATGGCGGGAGCGAAGGTGGTGCGGCCCCCACGCGCCATCTGCTGGGTGATCTCATCAACAGTAAGCCTGTTCACCAGATCGTCCACTCGTTCATTCCAGGAGAGTGATGGGTCCTGAAACGGATATTGGTATAAGCTGACACCTTGGACCGTCAGCGCCAAGAGCGCTAAGACCCCCAATGAATATTTCTTCATTTTGTTCTCAATCTGTGGCTGCTCCGTGAAATATGCAACTGGCGCCCTATATGTATATATATATATATATATATACCTACAGTCGAAATCACATGATGTCAGGTCATACCCCGTGTGATCGACACATTTAAGATATGACGCCTGACATAATCATGAAAGGGTCACGTGATTCATGTTTCTCTCCCTCCCATAGCCATCATTAATACGACACGCTATGGTCACGCACTGTATAGCTTTCTTCATACGGTATTGGTATTGATCTTACAGTTATGTCATGCGGCTTTGGTAATTTTTTGATTAGACTAGAATCTCGCCATAACAGCTGAGCGGGTTGATATTAACGGAAAGAGCATGATGGTTTGACGACTGATACGTTATCAGATTCAAAGTATCAAGTGGAACCAGTATAGTTATATAAATTGTGACTGAAGATATCGAATATAGAAAAAGAAACGTAAAAATAGCCTGTGTCTGTTTCATTTATAGCTTCGTGCATGATAGCAACGCACCTGGAAGCGTCCAATCAGAAATAACAAGCAAATTATATAAATGCTCAAATTACTGTACCGCCTACATATACCGCTTTATGAACAATATCGTTTATCACAACCTTTCTTGCTCTCTGTTACATGTATCTATGCCCAGGATTTACCAAATCCGTTAAATACTTGTCAAGTACATGATGGCCGGTCTTATTCTGAAGCATAAACACAAATTTAACAAAATTCCATTCACATTTTCATTTATTGTCCTCTTATTTGGCAGATTGGGAATCTGTGATGCAATTCATAATTTAGCATTTATCACTGGTGTTTACCAACGTCCATTTAATGTACTTAAACACCAACCAATGTCTAAACCAAGGATAACTGGAGTATATATGTGTCACAAATAACAGATGGTGGGATAAGCATGCATCCGCCACCGTATTTTGATGATACAGAACAGACGGGAAGTTATTTAAGTTACATATCTGTGAATAACTCTAAAGCAAAAAAATCCTGGTCAGAACACGTAAATCAGTTAATGTGCTTACCATTTTGTTCGTGAGTGTCTTAAATTCGTGATATCACGAACGGGAAATAATATGGAATATGAAAACTCAGGACTAAAAAACCCCAGTAACGTATAGATTAATATAATGATGCATCTGCGATTACGGATTAGTTATTACACCTCTAGCAGAAACAAGGAGTCACTGATCAACTAAAGCTGTGCATTATGTCGCAACCGGCCCATGAAAACATGCATTTATTATTGTAAAACATGCGGTAGTCATCGGGGTTATATCGACTGTGACACCTGTTCATAATATATAATGAATGTATCAGAAATGAATGAGGTATAATGGGAATTATTCTTTATTTTGTAATCAATACAAATAGCGCTGCACTTATATTTTAAAGGTTCGGGTGCGATCTCAAAAATAATACCTTCTCGAAACGTTAAAAAATGAAGCAATTTTCGAAATTTCAGCCCAGCAAATATGAAGCACTCCATGCACATTAAATCTCAGAGCTTCACAAAGATTTGGAACTCTTTGATTTTGCTTAAATATAGTCTGTCCAAGAAAGTATTTGGAAGACTTAATTAATCTATGATTGGCTAAAACTTGAGTACCGGTCAGAGCTTTATAAGAACTACATGGTCCAACTGAGTTACTTGATAGAACATACAAAACATCCAAAGGAAAGAGTGTCTCATAATATGTACTGTTGCTCTCGTAACAACTGGTAAACGTTGAAATTGCAGGCTGAATAACACTTGTCTACACGAAGAAAGTTAACCAGATTAGTTGCCTCCAATAAAATGGTAAATGGATTGGCTCCTGCTTACTTGCTGATAACAATACACCCGCTGAGCCCTGAGCATATATCACCTGCGTTAACTAGGGTATGTCAAACAAGACACGTACCGCTGTTCATAAAAGGCCAGTGAAAAAGATCTAATATTTCTTGTCACTTGCAAAATAGAGAACGGAACGGGCTCTCTGTGTCTGTTCACAGATAGAAAATTCACTCTAGTATATAAAAATGTTTCCACATATCATTAAGGACGCAACATACTTTTCACTTATACGACATATTAAGAAATTATTTTTTAACAGTATAAAGCTTGGAGAATGTCATTAAAATCAGTATATTTTTCAAATAGTCCATAATTTTGATATTATAAGGTGGAGAAGAACGTGGAACACTATCTTTTAAAATGTTACCAGTATAAGTATGGTCATCAGATCAGTCCCTGGGTTGTGAAAATTTAGCAATGAATTCTTATGTAACATTTGGTGCCAAAGATTTACGGAAGACAAGCCTATTGTAGTAGATGTTCTTATCTACTGCTCAGCCATATACCTAGGAACCTATTATGAAACACGATGAGGTGTTTGATTCTCAAATTTAAAATGAGACAAAACGGTTTACATGATTGAAGAAAGACAAGGTATTGCATAGATGTATAATATTAATAATTCCAGCCAGAGTAATTGTATGTTTAAGTATTGTGTAAATGCCCTTATTGAATCAAGATCATAACATAATTACATCTGCATTTAATGACTGATTTATTGCCACTTGTTATAAAGGGGCCAAATTCGCCATTTGCCTATTATAAACTGCTGATAATCCCTTGACCTTTCATAAAAAAAGACCAGAAAATGCCAGTCCCACGGTACAGTTTGAGGAAAATTATGCGTTTTTCTTAATATAACCATTTCTGACATTCCGTCCTCTCTCTCTCTCTCTCTCTCTCTCTCTCTCTCTCTCTCCTATTACTTTCAATATATATTTTGGGATACGTGATGCAGATAGGTATATTTACACACAGACAAACTGATAAGCACATATATATGAGAGCACATGAACCGTCATATCAATTATAATCCGAGTGATAAACACGACCAAAGTGCAAGGGACTCGGTGTGTTTTCATAGTGACTGGCGAGCAGGCGTCCTCTGTTTAATACACAGGAAACACTAAATCATAATCCATAGAACGAACAAGAGTTTTTACAGACAGTACCAAAGACCTGTTTTGAAAGCTGAACATATGCTGAATTCAAGGTCAGGCGAACATATGGCGTTGCCGACAAGTTGGAGCTCTAGCCGGTCAGCACAAGCACGGACTGTGAATGAAACGTCATCATCTGACGTCACAGACTCTGGCTTATCAATATTGTTGGAAAATTCGCAATATTCTCGCATAGCGTGTGGCGTTGTAATATTTATATTAGCAGTGGTCGGAAACGCCCGATGGCCCGGTGACTACAGCCACTACGTGAATGCCATGACAACGGCGTTATGGGTATGTGTGTATTAGCGACGGTGCGAATGGTTTATCTAAGTTATCTGTGAGACCAATGGTCAAGTATAAATTAAGATATACATGCATATCTGTAATTGTTGTTGTTATTATTATTATAAGTAGTAGTAGTAGTATTATTAGTATTATTATTTTTTATTATTAATGTTATTATTATTATCATTAATATTAATATTATTATTAATATTATTATTATTATTTTTATTATTATTATCATTATTATTATTATTATTATTATTATTATTTTGGTTATTTTTGTTGCCTGATCAGTCGATATTAGGCCTACTATTATTTATTGTTTTTATTATAAGAATTAGTACTGTCAGTTCGGTTATAATAGATACGGCTGAAGAGTTATATATATACACAGATATAGGAAGATATATGTAGAAACTGTGTCCAAATGGAAAGGAATGACAGAACAATTTCAAGAACATTAAACTGAACTGAAAAAAAACTGGGTTTTGATAATAATTTCACTAAAGGTTACTAAAACTAATTATTTATGATTTCGAGACAAGCGAGGTATAAACTAAACATGAGTGAGTTCTGCACGAAGTTTGTTCTGCACACGAATCTATTATTTTCTTCCGAGCAGACGATTACGGCCGGTTCCTTGGTGGTTCCCTTCAGCAAGAACAAGTTTAAAAAGGTCAGAAGATTTTAAAACGCATAAAATTTGCAGGTCACATTTTTGTACGGTCTTCTTGCTTTCGTATAAAATTTAGATAAAAGGTCCTCTTTGAATTTTTAACTGCCTGAGTGCTTTTTTAGATTACACCACTAATGCTTTTATAAATGAAGAGATAAATGAAAGAAATGCAGTCATGGATATTTAAAAAATCATTTTTAAATGCATGATAGCTGAAAGGTATATTTTTTATCGTGTTTAGTCAGGTTAATTTGCATGTGTATGGGACTGTCATATATATATATATATATATATATATATATATATATATATATATATATATATACATATATATATATATATATATATATATATATATAGGTCTGTGACGCCACTTTAATGATACGATACGATATGTATATATGTGTATATATATATAAATATTATATATATATATATATATATATATATATATATATATATATATATATATATATATATACTTCTGAAGTTATTCAATTGCACGAAGCGTAAAAAATCTTTTTTACATCGATTTAACCTTGAATTTAGCCTTTTCTTCAATTTACTAAGGAGAAAGCATTTTTTCTCGTACTTATCCAAACATTTTACTTTTATCTGAAATTTCTTGGGGGCAGCTGCCCCCTAGCGCCCCGCGGGAGCGTACGGTCCTGTATATATATTGTTATTCATATTCCTAGCTAGTATTCTTCCTTATTCATAGAAAGATAACCAGACACATATCATCGACGTATTCTCAAAAGAACATCAGAAATCCCAAATACATTTATGATTTTGTATATATATATATATATATATATATATATATATATATATATATATATATATATATATATATAGGCGCACTTGAACATTTTGGAGTCCTTTTTATACATTATCATGAAAGTTGCATCCTTAGTTAAGGTATGTAAGTATATTATTCCTTTGGCACGATGTAGATGCAGTGTGTAACTTTATGTGCACGGTAAGAATACCACGATATACTGTGTACTCCGTACGCGTCGCTTCATCGGGAATTCCTGTCTATGGTGATGAACAAAGAATTCAGACGCTTCTTCCCTTGAACATATCATTATATAAGAAATTCTTTCATATTTTTCAGGGTTGGTCTGTATTGGTCATGATAAATGTCATGGCGGCGGCCAGCACTGTAAATTTGCTGATTCATGCCATCAATCACGTGGCATATTGTTCCGGTCACCCGTGTTACCCAGAGAATGACAGAGTAAGTGACCACACCAGCTCATTGTCAAACCGACCAAGTATAAAATCTCTCAAGCTACTGTTACTCATTTTTGTTAAATATATAGCTCTCAAACATTAAATATACAATATCATTAAACCAATATTAAAAGAAATGATCCCATGGATAATGAAAGGCAGCTATAAAATACTGATCGTTAAATACGATAATATAAAACGTCGGTGTGTTATAAAAAAATTGAATATCTGTCCCATAGGTACTGGATGCTGCGATTTGGAAAAGCGTCTAACATTAACTTAACCTTTACTCGGACTGGTTTCAAGTTACAGATTTGTCTTAGTTGAACATTTATGATACATGTTGATACAACTATGATACAAATTTTTACAAAGATTTTAACATCAGTTCTTACATCATCTTAAATTAGAAATTTCGGAAGACAAAACAAATACAGTAAAACCTGTGTTATAAGACCATCCCTGGAACTCGGGGAAAAGTGCTCTCAATGGACAGGTGGTCTAACTAGACAGATTAGTCATAGCCGATGTAAATGCTCTCGGTTGAATCAAGGGCGGTCTTAATATACAGGTTGTCGGATTATACAGGTGGTCCGGTGTCACGCTCTATAATATTTTTTGTTCCTGCAGTACTTCTCCCGGTCGGTAGATGGCGTGTTTGCAGCCCTTAGCATCTATCTCTTGTGCTCCTCGCTAGTGACCACATCCAATCTGTGGCGAGGTGCTGAGATCAGAGCACGGGTAGGTACACGTGACACTTTATATACTATTATATATATAAAATATATTCATAAAACAAAACCATGCCTTGATAAATTATCAAAGAAACCAACCTAATGATAATTTGAAATCGTACTGTTCTCATCAGAATCGTGATACAAGAAACCGCCAGAGGGCGACAGAAGATCCTGAACCACTCAGGGTCCCGCGAGCCCCCGAGTACACAAACCAGGCGTACACCTCATCCTCGTTCAGGATAGACCAAGGTCAGTTGCTCGTTAATTATTATACCTCCGCCAGGGGGCGAGAGATTTCTTTGAGGTTTTGTGGAAAGTGAACACCCAATTACACAACCTACTAAATATTTTAGGTGATCGGAATATTAATCATAAATCTTTAATTCAAAGGAATCTATTCATATGTGGTGTCCCTTTGTTACATAGCTATTCAGTGGTATGAGAGGGGCTATTTTCTCGTGCTGAACTGTGAAAGAGTTGTTGAAAATAACAAACATTTCTGTGTTGCTCTGTACTTTGATTATAATAGAGGCGGAGGTTGTGATCTCTGAATACTTACTTGTTTATTTAAATATTATTATTAATTATATGTATTGTTCAGGATGTCTGTTATACATTTATAAGTTCAGCACATGACAAGTCTCTTATACCTATTTATTATCTCACAAGCTATCGAAGCGCACAGGCTTTTTTATCACTGACACCTTTTTTAAAACACTATACAGACCAACACGGTTATACTATTAAATACACAAGTAAAATTGAGTATTCAAATTGGTATTTAAAAAAAGTTTATAAAATGTCAAATGTATTCGTATTCGCATTTGAATACATAGAAAATGTATTCTTATTCAGTGAATGCATAGTAAATAGTTAATTTTATAAATTGATCAATTAATTTTTATTTAATTTGGGTACTGTAATAAAATGTATAACAATAAGCAATATTCTCTTTCATTGTCTTATCTGAGGAATATTTATTAAAATATATATATATATATAACTATGCATAATGGGAATCTTGATGTCTGTGGTATATAAAAAACATTCGGGGAAACTGTAGTTGCAGCCATGTAACCCAGTCAATAATCCAGTCCAACTATTTGATAAAGCTATAATTGTACTATTTAGCTTGCAAACCCATTGCTTTATAATAGCAACACCTCGCAAGCCTATAGTTAAATTAGGATTGGGACCAACAACATAAATCATTTCAATTACATTTACTTCCATAAAAACAATTACAGTTACAAATTACTCAACTTTCATGGTTAAATTAATTACTTTTGAAAGGTCACTTATTACTTTTCAACAACTCTATACAAAATTTACAAAGGCACTGTTCATCAAAGCATTTTTCATACTTGAAGGGCATTTTTTTAAATAAAGGATAAACAAGAAACTATAACATGCCATTCGGCGTTATGTATAATATATATAATATATGATGTTATGTATTATGTGAATGATAGCTTTACCATGGAACCTCTAAGATTGCTTATATATATCATGCACTTGTATAGTATCAGGAGCTGAATGATTTGTTAAATTAGTGTTTTGGCAGAAGGTATACAGTTTCTGAAGGCATATTTACCATGATTGGCTTCTCTATGTTTGACAGGTAGTATATTTTGACCAAAAACCCAAGTCCCCGTCAAGAGGCGCAGGACACAAGAGACTGGAGACTGTTAATTTGTTACAGTAACAAGCTTATAGCCCTGCTATCTTTACATCTGTCTCTGTTTACCTCATCGGCCATGTGCTGGAGGTGATTCTGATATATATCAGTCTCTTTTGTTCCTGTGGCTCTCTCAGTGTCAGCTTATTAGCAGATGTACACTTATATAAACTGTAATAAGATCAGTATGTTCCAGCCAATTAATTCTTCCTTTTATTCCAAGTGTGATATGTGGTAAGCTGCAACCAGAGTTGTCCTAGGGAAGCTTTTCATCAATTCAGAAATGCGTGCTTTGTGTCTGCATTGCAGCAGAAGCATTTAAATTGTATGTCCATTTTAAGTCATGCTAATTATAATGCATTTTACATATAAGTTAGTACATACATTATATATATATATATATATATATATATATATATATATATATATATATATATATAGAATGCAGGCATAATCCTGATCCCCGAACATTCCCACCTGACCATGGCTGAGTGCATCAACACATGATTACATAACCGCACCAACCGTTCACATCTGAAGATTGCAAATGCATGAAAACACGTGTTTATGTGTAACTGAATATTTTCGTAAATTATCGCTATATGTACCAGCTCTTAGCATCCCACTAATAGAGCACTATTGGATTCGTTCTGCAAACATATAAACTATTGATGTATATATATATATATATATATATATATATATATATATATATATATATATACGTGTGTGAATCATAATAATGATTTAGATTTACCGATCATCCTGAAACTGTCTTAGGGTTGATTTCTCAGGCACTTTTTTCATAAATCGGTGCGAATAAATTTTTCACCTTTTTATTATATTTTTAATTAAAAACACGAAAATAACTTAATTGTTTTGCTAAACAGGTAAAACACATCATGAAAAATAAAATTTTATCGAAATTTTATCATTACATTTTTAAAGAAATGTCCGAGTGGCTAGAGCTCAAGGTAATTTCTACTGAAAATCAATAGAACAATTGGTTGGGGGGGGGGTTCACATTTAACGCGCGAGGGGCCAGAGGCTACAAATCTATTGTTATCTATTGAATAAAATCGCATATGTTTCAGTTACCTTCGATCCGCCACCCTCGTATGAAATGTCACAACAGTCTGAAAGTTCAGCAGAGGACAGAAACATGAATGATCACGTGACCCGACCAACTCCAGCTCCGAGGGCGGCCCGCTCTCTGGTTGGGGAGGGAGAAATGGGTAGGAGTACCGGCGGAAATGATAGATCACAACCTGTATAAAAATAGTGTTCATATACTAAGTAATCAACGAATCCTTGGTTGATAAACAGCCGGGGTTTTTCTTACTTTGGCAAATAGCTGCCAATATAAGATATGATCTCAGTTATTAACAAATGGAAACATTCAGTAGACTGGTACCCCGCTCTATTATGGCACCGCTGCTCTAGGCCAATCATAGAGACGGGCGTACAACGCCATCTTCAGGACTCCCGGCAGACTGGTTCCAACTCAAGTGTGAATCATATATGATAAAAATAAGCATTTCGTTTGCTCAGAGAAGTTGTTAAAAGTTGGCTGTACATTTCGTGTGACATTTATGATTAGGTTAATAGATATTGATAATAAACCAATGCCACGTACAGTGGAATATCAAGTATTCAGTATATCGTATGATTCGTGTCATCTATACATCCATCAGTCAATTTTTGTGCAAAAACTAATTTTTCAATATTTGGAAACTTTAAAAAACTAAAAAAAGTAATTTTATAAGTAATCTTCACGGATAACCAGCCAGGATTCCGAGAACGTCCATGACAATCGGTGTGAGCGTACAGACTGGAGTTGGAACCAGTCTACAGGTAGGTCAGGAGTTGCAACTGGGAGTACTGAAGATGGCGTTGTACGCCTGTCTCTATGCTTGGCTTGAGGGCCATAATAGAGCAGGGTACCAGTCTAAACATTCAGTTGCGTTTAAACTGTTGTGTAACAAGAGAGTAATAATGATAGGACGTTTTACAAGTTGGGCGGATCGAATATGAATGAATGTTAACATACGAACTCAAATATTTTCATGTACTACTGCATGGTCAAATTTAGTGCAACGTAATGTTAAACTTATTATGCACACCTTCGTGTACACCTACACGCTGGTGTATTTATAACTGCTACATCTATGAGGTGTATCCTTCACTTATTTATATTTTGATTTGTTTTTTTTAGTGTATTTTAAACATCCCAATCTTTAGTCCTTGAGATGTAATTAATTTATTGGATTTTGATGTATATGTTTTATATGTGTGCTTATTATTTATGAGAAATTATATATATATATATATATATAATATATATATATACATATATATATATATATATATATATATATATATATATATACAATTTAAAGGATTGACATGTATTTTATTGGCAAACGAAACAGAAATGAATTGTATGTAAATTCTAAACAGAAAACATCACTTTTTAAAGAAAATGTTTATATTGTACATATTCTGCATGGTATATTTTTATGTATGTTTGCATGTGTAGGCCAATAAAGTTATCAATGTCAGATTTCCCTGGAATTAAATAATAACAAATTTGGGGGGGGGTATGTTTTAGACTAATACAGGATATACGTATTTTGGGAAAGAGTGCAATGAAAGTTAATTTTACCCGTGGGGGTCGCAGTCAGTGTGAATATGTTTATATTTTAAAGATAGGTGGACAGGTAGATATTCATTTTGAAATTTTAAGACATCAGTGGTGGATTTATTTTCATCATTAATTAGTGCTTGGAAAGCCTCCAGCGTCTACCATATATATTTTCTTGTGCATGTGTGTGTTAGACAATGTAAGATTTGTACTTTTTTACAGTGGCAAGGAAATGGGATATTTTAATACAACACAAACATTATAATCACTCTCAATACAGTGGAAATATCTTCAAAATCAAAACAGTCCTATAATGGACCCGCTTTCTCACATGGATCCGCGTACAAATTTAATGGCTGTTTTCCTGGCTAATGCCCCATCACTTTACAGTGATCGTAAAATTCTTTGTGTAAACCTGCTGCCGTAAACAAACAAAAAATAAAACAACAGACACGGGGGGTGGGGGGACCTTATCTTCTCGGGAGAAGCAATATATCTACGTATATATACATGGGTCAGTGAGATATCATATCAACTTGCGGTTGACTTGGCAAAATAATAAAATCATTGTCTTTAAATCAAGGTATTTATTATATAAAACACTGGATTGCTTCCGGGTTGTCTCGCAGTGAGAACCCGAGGCACTGGTGATCACGTGATTAATTTTGCATATCACGAACTGCAGTGGGTCATTGAGGTCAAGTATAAGATTATAACGTCCAGTATATACGCACGTTATAATGTGACCTTCGCCTTTGGATTATCGTAACCTTGACTCTCACATTTTCTGGTTAATGTTTCGTAAGAGATTCTTGCTCTGTTCCTTTGTTAATTGGTTTAACTTGTAAATCCGCCTGGTTGACCGTACATCACGTACGTAACATTAGCTAACTGCATGTGCTGAGTCATAGGGTCATACAAGGATTGGCGATTTCAAACATGCACTTGATGTTGTAGATATGCATTAGTGTATATATGGTATATTAGACGTACTGACACCATGCACTCCCAGCGTCGGGAATACACACCTGGCTATACACCTACACTTACCCGCGATTGCCCTATATATATATATATATATATATATATATATATATATATATATATATATATATATATATATATTTATATAACACCTCACAAGTTTTAACTCCAATTAGAAATATCAGTTGTACAAAATAAATAGATAATTATTTTTTATATGTAGAATTATTACTAAACAACACATTATTTACTACATGTGCAATGCTTTTTATTGAAAGAAGTCCAAAATCTGTGGATACTAGCTAAAGGAATTTGACGGTTGTGTTTTAGAAAATTTAATCATTATTAGTTTGAGTGAAATTATGGGAAGACTGGGGGTTACTAGATGCGGCCCCATTGGCCACGCCTCTAATTTTGATTGAATCAAAGTGTTCCGAGTTAACTGAAATTCCTACTTCTTCATATTGACATGTAATAGTTTAAAGAAAACAAATTATTTATTTATAGAATACTTTTCTCAGCAACCTGACATACTCATTGTTTTTTACGATTTGCTCTATATATCTTTTATGTACATACGGTTATTCATCCAGGCCGATCGCCGGTCTCATGGGGGTGGAGGGGGCGGGGGGGGGGTAAATGGTTTAAATTTCCAAATAACAAAGTGGTTTTATATAAAGGTGTCACATATACATAATACAGATCTCTCCATCACCTGATATAAAGTTGAACGTTGTATCTTCAAATATTATATCATGCAGTTTAAATGCAAGGTTTTTGTTTGACCTCATACTTTCTTGTGGATGAACAATTATGTGTAATATTCGGAATGTTTCATTTTGAGGAAATAGCAAAAGTTACTTGAATTCCCTTTATTGTATACCTGATTTATGTTCATTCAAAATGCATGATTGCTAGGATAACCTATTCAGCTCAAAATTATTTTTCCATAGACTCTGCAAATCCTGTCAGGGCTGCATATACTGAGATAAAATCCAAATTGATTTCTTAAAACTTTCAATTATTTTATTTCAAATTCATATATAAACATATATGTGGTTTGTCGATTAATTGATTAAATTGATGATTGGTCATTTTCTTTCCAGATCCATTGAATCGATCGCAATTTTGCATAATCGATTACAACCGATCATGTACGCACATGCAAAGATTCTAATCCTGCCAGAGATATACGAACACCAAGTCACAAACAGCATCAACATATATATTAATATATGTGTATAGTTCATTCAGGAAATAAAATATTCATAGGTTTTCCATAGAATCCTTGGTATAAGTACTTTCTTAAAATAAATTATAACAGAGAAATACCAAAGCTGGTGTTCTCATCCGTTTTAATTCTCGGTCGACTTATTATTTATTATTTAGGAATTTACATTCTTTAGAAAGGACAAAACCATAGCATAAGAAAATTCCTCTTCGGGATTATACCATCGCCTCGAAATGCTAGTCAAAGAAGGACACATTCAAACATATTCATATATAGTACATACACGCATTCATACATATAAGGTTAAAACTTGAAGCCTATAGGGTTAGAACTAAGAAGCATCAATGTATATAGAATAACTCACGTCGGTTATAACACATTTCTTGTAATTTAAAAAAGCGTAGGAGACATTTATCACCAATATAACTCATATTATATTCTTTAATAAAGTATATATGTGGTCCTTAGTTTGATTTAAAAAGAATATCTCCTTCAAATAAATCCTATTTTCATTTTAGAGACCAATCCATTTAACGTTATAACTGTAACACATGCACGTGCAACTATTTTAACGGACGCGTACCCGTCATTGATACTACAGTGTCGACTTAATGCCTCCTTAAATAAACAGTTATTAACAGGCACTGATGAACCTTGTTGACGTCAGTGACCGGAAAGGCAAGGGTCAGGGAGAGGTCCTCACCCAAGCACCCAGGCGACCTGGTCGTTACCTCAAATGACGTAATCTGACAGGCACCGGCTGGAACTGGGCCACACTGACCTATTTAGGGCCACACATGGCACTGCATGCATGTTTCGCATTTCGATGCACAGTGCGTACCCTTTGATTATTGCAGTATCTGTTTTTATTCATAGAGTTCGTCACCCACGTGTTTAATGTTATTTTGCCGTTAAAAGAGCCGAGGCCATTGATAAAGCACTTCATAAAATACAACAAATCAGCTAGGAAGTGACTTTCGGTATTTCGCTTTGACATGTCTACTAAATGTGGTAGTCGGCTGCTTGCAAGTTTTGATACTTCGTGGTGGAAAAGTACCCCGCGGTAAATGCGAGTAATACTGGTTACATGAAACAAAAGGGTTGCCAAGTATTAATATATAAATTACTTTTATTATTTCAAATATAACATGGACTTCCTGATCAAGTGTGGGGTCACAAAAATACTAAAATTGATTACACGCGCACACACGTATGTACAAATGAATGTGTGTAATCAATTATGATATAATTCAGGCTATTAGTAGCATCATATAGTAAACTTGAACAAATTTTAGTAGCAAATTAGAATTATGCAGAGCGAGTCTTATACGATGTGTTTGGATCACCAGGTCATACTTACAGGATCAAACTACGAAATACGATTCTCCTTAAGCGTACGTACGGAGGGGGGGGGGGGGGGTAAGAAGATAGAAACTACTTTTTAAAAATTCAGGCAACGCTTTGTCGAATTTTCGCAGAATAAATATAAAAAACAACAATGAATCCCTTTTTGTCTACCGAAATTTTTTGTACGTATATAAACTCCAAATCCATTTTTAAGGAGTACAGGGATAAACCAAAGGCTTCACTTATAATACTACGGGGGAATATCCATGGATTCTCTTCCTTTTGAGCTTGTCCAGTCTTGGTTATTTGCATCTACAACTATCCGCGGCCCTTAAAGTCAAGATCTTAATTATAAGTTGTCAGGTTCTTTCTTATTTTTCCATGTTGCTGTCCATTGATAAAAATATGTTCAATTGAAAATTTAGTTTTTCTGTTGGTCATTTTTTTTTTAATCTGGGTAAAAACAGACCCCTTTATCATCCACAATTAAGCTTGATATTTCCATATATACTCCTATGTAGGGTCACAATGCATTTTGTTCATACTCCACAAAACTTCCTCATACTTTATTTTTAGATCATCAAATGAGCAGTTAGGAGGAAGCGTAATTTTTTTTTAAATCCAAAGGGATTTGACCGGTATTTCTTATAAAAAAATATAATTTCTTCTGATAAAAAATACGAATATCTTTTTTAACATCCAATATTATATTCTACAAATGTGTGTCTCTACTTGAAAAAAAATATTAAGTGCGTATATTATATTAAGAGAATATCATACACGTACCGACAATCAACTAAGGATTGAAGACTAGAAAACCGTTTGGACAAAGAGGTTCTAGACGATGTCATCCACTAGGAAATTCCACAGATTCATTAAAGTATGCTCGGGACGGCCTGATGAAAGGTCAGGGCACGGGGGCGACCCCGGCGTTACCCCACGCGCTCACGTCAGCGCGCGAGCGGCTTGTTTCCCCGTGCACCAACCCATCAGAGGGGTCATGCAGCGGTGAACATATGTATTACACCATTTTTTATGACATCCCTACTTTTTCCGCCCATATTATACAGATAAGAAAAATTGCTAATTCTCTCGAATATTTAATGTATTTAATTTTCATAAATGATCATCCTTCCTGAAATTCATGTTCACAAGAATTAGCCTAAAAACAAGTTACATGAGGAGCATGCAGCTAAATTGATATAAAACTGTCAACAAAATATATATATATATATATATATATATATATATATATATATATATATATAAACATACATATATATATAATCCTAAATATTACATAAATTTATATTTCACTAATTATCATTTGTTTTATCAGTAATACAACTGTAAACTACATATACTATATAAATATATTATATATTATATATTATATATATATATATATATAATACAGATTTCATAAAATGTCTCAAATCGTATAATGATATACATTTAAAGCTAGTGAATGGTTCAAAATATATTAACGCGTCTGTTGAATTTCAAGTTGTTAAAATAAAACCTGAAATATCTGTTAACCATTTTCTTTAATTTTGTCTTCTAAAAGACTGTGTTTCAATGTGTGTGTGCATGTATATGTTTACATGAGAGAGAGACAGAGAGAGATGGGAAAAAAATGAGGAACAGAGAGATGGAGCGAGATTTTTTTCTCATATGTGATAAATTTGAACTTTATAAAATATCGCTTTGCCCCTTTCCACATATGTCAGTCAACTGCAAGTAGAGCATATATTCACCATTAACATCAAATTTTCCGTGATTTCTTAAAGCAATCCGTGGTGGTCAAGCGATTGTTACTTACTTTATCAGTTAACTTTACCCTGTACCCCCCGCTCTCATGCACGTGTGTCCTGGCGTCCCGGTTTGAGCCGGTCCCCTCTTGCCTTTTCAGGGTTTGAGTGGTTGAGTTCGGGTTACGTAAGATTACCCGACAATCTTTAATAGCTTGCCATCCGTTCTTTAGAAATTTGTGCAGAGTTCATGGGGTCAGGGGTGTTTGTAACCCCTTCAAGAACTGACACGGGGAAAACTCCCGAAGCCGGAGGGGTAAAAGGGTAACTTAGTGACCCTGCCTGACCTCGAACGCTCGCGATTTCGGGGTATAAGAAGGACACCGGACTGGTCGTGGGCATTCTAACATTTTACAGATGCGCCATGGAGACCGTCGCGACACAACACCTATGTTCCTGGAACATGAATATAACAACAACAGACCACACAGTACTCAGGTGGGTTAAACTTTTCTATTTTGTATATCTTCAGGTACGCTAATCTTAATATAACATTATAAGCATTTCCTGGAAGTATTATTTCTTCACTCAGGTAAGGTTTACAGTTCTTGGTTTGCATAAGGTAAATAAATCTGTATAATTTATATATATATATATATAGAGAGAGAGAGAGAGAGAGAGGGGGGGGGGGAGAGAGAGAGAGAGAGAGAGAGAGAGAGAGAGAGAGAGAGAGAGAGGTAGGAGCTGACTAGTCACGTCTCCATTTTTAAAGCAAAAATATAAACTCATCCATGATCGTGAATACAAAACTTGAAACCGCTAGACCTGATTGATGTTGATTATCATTAGCATATACTACTAGTATTTATTTCATAGATGTATATTCTGATACTGTTAAGCGGTCTCCTTATCCCCTTATCTTTAGTATATAAGAATATTTGATATCTATCTTCTTAGATGAAGAATTTAAATAGTACGATCACCCTTTTCATTAGAAATATAGTCATCTTACGTTGCTATCATAATTAGTTACATAGTCGGGGATCTCGGTCAGGAGGAAGCCGGAAAGCACATCAGTCACTAATAATTTGGAGTTTTCTCAAAACTTTGACAAAATGCAGAATATCTTGCACCTCAGCCTTTGCAGATTTTATGCGCACAAATTTGAATGTATGTTAAACTAATTCTTTCTATGATACGCTGAAACCGGAAGAAAATTGTAGGCCTATACGAAAATAAAACGACTTCTATATGAGGTCACGTGACAAAAAAATATGTAAGTAGATAAAAGTCACGAGAGGCTGTGATGTAAGAACCTTTTACATTAATTAATATAACATGCATAATGAAGATAACATTTTGTCCTGTTGACCTGTTCATACATTTTTCATGGTAGGGGTTTCCAGTGATCGCTTGCGATTGGATACAACTACTTTTTTTTTAATTCATGCAATCGGCGGTATGCTTCCTGCCACAGTTATAAATTTATATACTACCCACCTTACTCAAAGATTAATCCTTGTGAAACCTGGAACGGGTACTAATATACAAATAATGATAAATCAACAGGTGAGTCGATTGTTCGAAAAGTATGAACATATGCCGCGTTATTAGAAGAAAAAAACGGGGTCCAACAACATGATCTTTACAATTATGATTCGAATGAAAAATGCGTTGAAACATGAATTTCATGTTCTTAACATTTTCAGTACATTTTTTTGTCTGTTAATGAAGTATAATCTATAGTGCCTCGGTATCTAATTTTCAGCTACTTCCTCGCCAGCATACTGCCGTGGTCATTGCTTTCACTCTTACGCCTCTTGGTGGCGCCACTGTGCCTTATCTGGCTGTGCGAATCGTTATGGGAACTTCACAATAGATCTCTGGCCGACACTACCTCTGATAAACCACTGCCACCAGGAAACTTCGGCTTACCGTTTGTTGGCGAAACTCTTCATTTTCTGTGCAAGGTGATAATCTTTTCTCTCTTCTGTTGAACATAAAATGTCTTACAGATGAATAAAAAGAATTGCAACGTTTGCAATAAAATTATTATGCTTTATGGTAACCTCATAACAAAGAAATTCTTTGTATCTAATGTAAAAACATTACATTTTAGTTTCTTGTTTTAAGTATAATAATCAATGTAAGTTATCGCTACTCCATCCATGATTAATATGTGCAGCAGTAAAAATATCGTGTGCAATCGTTTATGATTCACTGATTTGTGCTTTGTGGTTGCAAACGGGGAAAGCACAAGTTTGAACTAAGTATAAAATAAATACAATTAACTTTTCTCAGTAAGCCAGTGGTTTTTATGACAGAATATGACAATTTTGTTTTAACTTTCCAGGAAACTTTCCTGAAGAAGAAGCGACAGAGACTGGGCTCCGTTTTTAAGACCCACCTGTTTGGTCGTCCGACAATCCGGGTATCCGGGGCCAACAACATCCGACGGGTGTTAATGGGGGAGCATCGGCTGGTCACCACCCAGTGGCCGACCAGTACCAAACTAATGCTCGGAGAAGGAGGCCTCGCTCAGTCACTTGGCACAATCCACGCCACAAGAAAGAGAGCCATCGCCAAAGCCTTGCGTCACGACGCACTGATGAACTATCTTCCCATCATGCAAGATATCATCAGACGACACCTCTCTGATTGGTGTTCACGTGGTCACGTGCTCGCTTACAACGAGTGCAAAAAATTGACTATTTCTCTGACTGGGAAACTGCTGCTTGGTTTAGACCTGGGTGGACTGGACTGCGCCAAATTTTTGCTTGCTTATGATGAATTCACGAGGAACATATTCTCATTTCCAGTCAATTTGCCAGGCTTTGGACTCAATAAGGTGAGCTTTAGCAGTTTTATAATTTATTAAGTTATATATTTCATTTGCCAAAGCTTATCATTTGGCACAAAATTTGGCACCTTTTGTGAATGACAGCTAGACCTATAGAGAGCGGAGCAGCCATTCATGGAGTATTTTAGTTGAGATTTTTTTATAAGTAGTAACCATTTTATGGTTCCTTTAATCATAATAAATCGAATATGAATATGCATAGAACAAGGTAAGTGGAAAGATTGTAGTGGTCCGTCCAACGTCGGAGGATATCTCCGGGTCCTCCGGGTTTCCCATTTCTAAACGCTACCCCATCACCTAAGCCATGAAGGATGCCTTGTATTAGTTAGTATAACAAGCTGTAGAATCCATGTTAAATAAGTAAAATTTATATTTATATGCTCTTTTACAGGGTATGAAAGCTCGAGAACTATTGCTGTCCATGTTACGAGACTTGCTGCTCCAAAAACAAACACAGGAATCCACGGATGTCCTGTCCTGTCTGCTTAAAGACCAAACGATGTCGGAGGCTGAAATTCAAGAGGCTGCTCTGGAGCTGCTGTTTGCAGGTCACGAAACTACAGCTAGCGCCGCCTGTTCCATGTTAATGCACCTGGCCCAAAATCCCCTGGTGGCGGAGAAAGTTACTACAGAACTGGCCAATCACAATTTGTCCGGATCACCTGATACCCAGCTGACCTATCAGGATGTCGGCAAACTCAAGTACACCAACAGCGTCATAAAAGAGGTTTTGAGGCTAGCTCCTCCGGTAGGGGGTGGCTTCAGGAGAGCTCTACAGACCTTCGAAATAGAGGTTAGTTAAGATCTACTCGTATCTGAGTAGACACTCCTGGGCCTTTCAAGAATAAATACACATTACCTTCATAATTAAGTTCATTGATTAACGTTTGATGTCGCTGATAAATCACTTAGATAGTATTGCAGTTTTTAAGAAACCACTTGGCATGATATTTTCCATGGAGCCTCGAACACGTTATAAAGAAAACAATTTTCTCTTTCTCACTAATTACTAACTAGTGCACACGACTTACTTAAGACGTGCGCACGAAGTGGTTTGTCGGAAGCAAGATATAACATTTTTTTCATGTATGTTCAGCAATTTCCCCCAACAGTGTCGTCTGCCCGGTTCCATACAGTTCCAATAAATTCTTAATCATACTATTTATCAGTTATATTAAATGTCAAATAATTATCATTTAAAGGGTTACCAGATTCCCAAGGGTTGGACCATAATTTACGGCATTCGGGACACACACGAGGCGGCGGAGAGCGTTGGAGATGGCGCCACCTTCCGGCCTGATCGGTGGTTAGATGGCCAGGGTGATGCCGAGATCACCAACTCATACTTGCCATTTGGGAGCGGCCAAAGAGCCTGTGTAGGAAAGGAGTTTGCAAAGATGTTTTTGAGAATATTCCTGGTACAACTCTGTCGCACTTGTTCTTGGAAACTGACCGGAAAACCAACAACTATTCGAAGGTTTCCGGTTTGTTACCCAAAGGATAAACTTCCGCTCTTGTTCAAAGACATCTCAGCGTTCCGTCGTAGGGCATGCACTTTTTAAGGGACACCAATGTACTACAGATAAGCTTGAAATAATGTCTATAACTTTTTGCTATAGTTATTATCTGACGTTATTTAGTATTATTTGTAGTGCTACCAAGGTAACATAACATTCAGTATACGCAAAATATTTTTATTATTATTTTCAGTTAATTTATGTTACAGTATTTATAGGATTTACTTTATGTTCTATAGAAATTCGATTTCTTCTTATGTTCCAATGTTGATGGTATTTCTATATTCCAGTATATGGACGGGTTTCTATTTATGTTCAAGTGTTGATTGGATTTCCATTTATGTTCCAAACTTGAAGGACTTTCTATTTATGTTACACTATGGATGGGATTTTTAGTTATGTTCCAAAATGTTTTGGCTTCTATTATTGTTCAAATGTGGATGGGATTACTAGTTATGTTCTAAAATTGAATGGGTTTTTATTTATGCTCAAATGTGGATGGGATTTCTAGTGATGATCCAAAATGGATTTGACTTCTGTTTATGTTCAAATGTGGATGGGATTTCTATTTGTATATCAATATGGATGGGAGTTTTGTTTATTATCCAATATGGTGAAAATTCTATTTACACTCCATCATGCTTTGAATTTTCATTAATGTTCCAGTATATGAAGGGGTTCAGCTGTCATGCTTACTTGTACAGTGTCGGCACTGTATTATCGCTCAAGTTATGTGATGATACTGAATTAAAATGAATATTTTTGTATTTTGTATTTACAATCCTATATTTACCATAAGATATTTGTATTATGTGATTAAGCAATTTTTTAATATATTTTTCTTTGTATATAATATATATTATATAAATATTATATATATATATATGTGTATATATATATATATATTAAATTAAAGGAGCATGCTTTATTTATAACTACTGTTTATGAAATCGATGAAAAAGAAAGTAAATGTATTAAGATAAATTCTTTATGCTTTTCACAGTAGGTAAATACATCATTGTGTCATATTTAGTAATCTATTACCAAATAACTTACGTTATATTTTCTTGGTATGAATGTATAGGAAATTTATAGGATATATAGGAAATTTATACATACTGATATTTCAAAGTCGAACTTTGAAAACAAATCTAGTTCTTTAAATATTCGAAGCATTGTTTTGCATTTATGTTGTTTTATGAAAGCAAACATAAGCTGAAAAGAAACTTATCTTTTTGATATCGCAAAAACTTATGTCGGTGTAGGAAAATTTATTCTAAAAAGGATATCTAAAGATATCGAGGAGAAATATATTTATTTTTATTTATTAAGTATCCCTGTGCAGAAATCGTGAATGCCTAGCATTTTGATTTGTAACATACGTTTTCCATCAGGAATAAATAAATGTTGTATTCTGTAATTCTTTTTTCTGTTTTGATAATGCATGATATATGTTTACTTCTGTTCATTTTGCAATATGGCTAAGTGCATTTAAATCAGACTCGCACTTAAATGTACAGATCACTTATTTTTACTTGATTATCCTACCCGTTCATAATTTTGCACTTGAAATCCAGTCAAGTTAACCCGAAATAAGACAGATGGCGCTATCATATGACGAAGACTGGTTAACTTCTTTTGATAATAGATAACACAACACACCCGTGATAACACAACACACCCGTGATAACACAACACACCCGTGATAAGTGCACGTTTTGTTTCACATGCCATAGAAATACCATGCCCAAGAAAGTAGTCGGCAACACATAAGACAAAAGTTTATTTCAAACCCTACTTATCACAAATCTTATTAACAGAGTTAAATTGTTCCTGGATGCTCTAGGAAAAAGGCTCCCGAGGCAGCGGGAAATCTTAACGCTTCCAAACAAGCTATGACTTTACAGGTATAGTAGGCCTGTTGGTAAAGCACCTCGTACTCTGGGAACAACTGACCATTTTGTAATCTGACTCTTGGGTCTCAGAAAATGTAATGATATAACCAAAAAAGTGCGAAAGTTCATCTAAGAAAGGTAATTAGCCATTACGCAGCAATAACTGTGTATATATTTGGATACGGGATTAAAATTTGCGTTATCTTCACATGGCTTTTGATAAATACGGAAATGCATCTAGGCCAGTTTATCCTATTTTTGCAACAACAAAAATGGCCGCATCCCATACCTGGCGGAACGTGGGGCGGAGGGCTTTCATCCTTGCAACACAATCGTAGTAACCGGCAGACGGCGCTGGGATAGCCCCTTCGAAAAATAATTTGAAATTTGTCTGGATGTATTGAGAAATAAGGGAAATGGTCCCCCCCCCCCCCGGTAGTACACACTTTCTGTCATTCCGACAGTTAAAGACCAAAAGCATGCACATAACAATCATGTCCCCGGGGGAGTTCCATGACAAAAGGGCAGTGGGACCAACGTCAGTTATAACATAGATACGCCCTGATACGCCTTGGCGATCATCAGGCCCGGATCCAGGCTTACTTGAGAGAGTTGGGGGGGGGGGGGGGCGGGGGTATGGGGGCGGGGGGAGGAGCGGCGGAGGTGGATGCAAACACTCAAAATAAATCCCAATGGATAAATCCCAATGAACAACTTTTTGAACAAATCGCTGTGATGACTAAAAAATTGTCTGCTGAAAGAAACGTTGGTATTTGTTCGACCTTCACATTATTGGTGTGCCAATTAATCGATTATATCGAAGTTTTGTCGTTTTCTTTCATAATCGATTAAACTGGTGGCATTTTTCTGTGAACGATCACACACGATTATATATGTACATGCAAAGAAGTCATTAAATAGAGAAGTGTTCTAATCCAGTCAGAGATATAAGTAACACAAAGTAGGGAACAGCATTAAAACTGAATCTTTGCAGCGACTTAACGTCAACAACACGACCATTATCTAGATCTGTCAGTATGTCAGTCATGTCAGACTGAATTAACTGTTTCGAAGGTTAAAGTATAATTCTATATAAAGCAAATTTCAAAGTAAAAAATTAAAAAAACTTTAAAATATTCGAATGATAATTGATCATCGGTCGTTTTTTTTTCTTTCAGTCATCAAACATGAGTTTACAACAAATTCCGACCACAAACTACATGTGTTAAAAGAAAAGCTGTTATCTTGGATTTGATTCCGTTTGCAACCAACAGATGGCAGTTTTGGCAGCCATGTTCGCCGGGGTGAGAGATTTTGTGAGTAAATCTAATTTCACTTCCCTTTTCATAGCTTAATGCCCTCAAATCATGTGAACAGACAAAAAAATCATATCAAGATTACACAGGTTTAACAAAACAGGATATGACGTCAAAATTCCAGTATAGAATTACGCCATGGCCATATCATACAGTTTAGTTTCGCAAAAAGGTCACTGCTGCATTGCCGTTGGACTAATAGGGCGTGGTTTGAGGTTCTTGATGGATTCTCTTATTTCGGAGGAGCAAAACTGTTGCTTAATTCAGCATACACGGCTCTGGCGCAATATAATTCGGTTAATGTGGCGTAAAAGCACGTTGTCACTTTTTTTCGGTTAGCACTCACATCGCCAGGAGTTATGTATTGTCGTTGTAAGTTGGTTGGTTGGTATTGTAGTAACTTTACTAAATTTTGATAAAATTATATGAATTAAATGTTTTGGTTAGGGTAACACCTAAAGAACAGTCCATAAAATTATTATATATTGCACTCATTTGGATGATATATGGACTGCATGTGTGTTTGTGTGTAGTTTCATTTGAAATGTCCATATATCAGTGTCTGTGGAAGGGCGAGGCCAAGCAAAATTGTAATGGAATTTCATGTCATTTATTAATATATTTAATTGATCGTTTGATGGGACGGACTATTAAACCTGCCTAGTACCATGCGATAAACATGTTTAGCGGCCTGGATTTAGCCATGAAAATACATTACTGTATAAGTTTCAATTAAAATGTCTATCCGGGCTTCAATGAAAATAATCCCCAAATGCCAGACCAAGTTTTGTCTCTTTCATATTTAAATGATAATAATAGTAATTGTTTTTTTTTATCGATTTTAAATTTAAATATTTAGAAGCAACTATAGTCGATTTAGTCCGCTTGCAACAGTTGATACAGTATCAACGATTACGGTTGAGCTATTTGCTCAGTGTCATTTCACAATGTCTACCAGCTAGGTGTTACCTCCGAAATTACAGTAGTGTATGTAGAGAGAGGCCTGGTGGATGAATATTGAAATCTGACGCTGTCATACTCGTAACATTTTCCACTTAATTCGTTTTCGCTATTCCTCGAGGAATTTTCGTCTGTTGATATCAAAGGCCCAAAATCGTTTGCATTCTTGAAGTTAGCACCATTCAGGTATAATTACTGAAACATATTCCGCTGTTATGAACTGTTTCTGCTGATTAGAGGGCAGGAACAAAGAAACAGAGACTTTAAATAGTACATTTATAAATCGTATCAGGCTTAGTTATTGATAATAGGTAATACAGGTAATATCTAATCCATACACACTAAATCAACACCCGTTCCATTGTTTCATTGCATGAAGAAATACTAAAATGACATCTAATGATGCTGGCATGTATTATGCTTAACATCAGTCAACGCTATTGAATTATTTGATAATATTTTACTGTTCACATTTTTGTCCCCCGCTTCCTCGGAATGGGGGACATTGATATGGGTTTGTTTGTCCGCCCCTCTGTCTGTCCGTCTGTCCGTCCGTCAGGTTTTTGTTTCCGTGGGATAACTTTCCTAAATATTATCCGATTTCATTCAAATTCAGGTTAGTAATTGCTCTCATGCTTACCTTGGTTGGGATTGGATTTGGAGTGTCTGGCCCTCTGTCTGTCTGTCTGTAGCTCTGTCCCTCACTTCGTCTGTCTTTCAGGTTTTCTGTTCTGTACAATAACTTTTCTAAATACAATCAAAATTCATTCAGATTTGGGTAAGGATTGCTCTCATCCTTACCGCGTTAGCATCATTGGTTTTGGAGTGTCTGTCCTTCTGTCTCTTTGTCTGTCTGTCATTCTGTCAGGTTTTTGTTTCCGTGCGATAACTTTCCTAAATATTATCCGATTTCATTCAAATTCAGGTTAGTGATTGCTCTCATGCTTACCTTGGTTGGGATTGGGTTTGGAGTGTCTGGCCCTCTGTCTGTCTGTCTGTATAGCTCTGTCCCTCACTTCGTCTGTCTTTCAGGTTTTCTGTTCTGTGCAATAACTTTTCTAAATACAATCAAATTTCATTCAGATTTGGGTAAGGATTGCTCTCATCCTTGCCGCGTTAGCATCATTGGTTTTGGAGTGTCTGTCCTTCTGTCTCTTTGTCTGTCTGTCATTCTGTCAGGTTTTTGTTTCCGTGCGATAACTTTCCTAAATATTATCCGATTTCATTCAAATTCAGGTTAGTGATTGCTCTCATGCTTACCTTGGTTGGGATTGGGTTTGGAGTGTCTGGCCCTCTGTCTGTCTGTCTGTATAGCTCTGTCCCTCACTTCGTCTGTCTTTCAGGTTTTCTGTTCTGTGCAATAACTTTTCTAAATACAATCAAATTTCATTCAGATTTGGGTAAGGATTGCTCTCATCCTTGCCGCGTTAGCATCATTGGTTTTGGAGTGTCTGTCCTTCTGTCTCTTTGTCTGTCTGTCATTCTGTCAGGTTTTTGTTTCCGTGCGATAACTTTCCTAAATATTATCCGATTTCATTCAAATTCAGGTTAGTGATTGCTCTCATGCTTACCTTGGTTGAGATTGGGTTTGGAGTGTCTGGCCCTCTGTCTGTCTGTCTGTAGCTCTGATCCTCACTCTGTCTGTCTTTCAGGGTTTCTGTTCTGTGCAATAACTTTTCTAAATACAATCAAATTACATTCAGATTTGGGTAAGAATTGCTCTCATCCTTACCGCGTTAGCATCATTGGTTTTGGAGTGTCTGTCCTTCTGTCTCTTTGTCTGTCTGTCAGGTTTTTGTTTCCGTGCGATAACTTTCCTAAATATTATCCAATTTCATTCAAATTTGCTACTCTGAAAGGCATGATTAATACTTGAAATTAGTGCGATATGTTTGTCCATCTTGTCTGTTCACCTGACTGTACCTTTACCATTCAATTACCTTAAATGTAATTATTTTTTTCTCACAACAAGCATAAGCAGGGTACATCTTCAGCAACTAGGCCAGGTATGTCATAAATGTCTGGCATTTGAAATTGGTATGCAAATTTAGCTGAAGTCGGGTGATTTACTTTGAAATGTGAGACATTGAGAAAGCCCTAGTGGTCAAGTGGTCTGCTTGTGACCAACAGGTCCAGCATAATGCTGATATAACCTTAGCTTAAAAATACAGGGTTACATGTATCATTTCAGGATGTAATTGTATATTCTAGGTATAGCAGGTTTTGTAATTATCATAAGGGAATGAAATTGGGTTTGAGTTCGACCTGTAACTTGTGTTCCTCCAAGATTCTTTCCAATAAATGTGCCATTTAGCTTGGGTGAGAATGTTAGGCATTGAGTTCTATATAGCATACGTCTTATGTGCAGAACCGTGATCAGAAGCGGACCGGGTGGGGGAAGGGGGGAAGGGGGGGGGGGGGGTCCAGACCCCCACTTTTTTTTATCTGAAACAACGTTTTTTAAGGGCTTCAGACAAAGTTGTGCCGCCTGCGCCCCCCTCCCCTTTTTCAATCCTGGGGACCTTTTTTCAGGGTTTTCATTTGTCCTCCTGTGTTGGACCCCCCCCCCCTTTTCCTAAATCCTGGATCCGCCCCTGGTGACGCTTCATTTTTGTTGATATGTCCCATGAATACGTAATTCTGTCATCGGAACGTAACCATTGTTATTCTCATCATTAACGTATGATGCATTTTCTTTTACACGTTACGATTTTATCGATATAAATAGCACTGTAACGTAACAAATATTTCATAAAACAGTTATTACATGTATACTGCACATATTACATTACCTAACAATTATAAACAAAATAAGTTATAACTGGGGTTTTGAATTAAAATTTTATTGGGGTCTTGTTTTAGAAACACAAGGTAGAAAAGTATTCTTAAGTTAAAAAAATGGTATTTCTTAATAAAAAAAAACTTTTATTTTCATTGTAAACTTTAATAGATAAAATAGTTAAGCGTGTCGGTTTATCAGGGTATCTGTACCGTGTAACTGTATGAGTAAAGGTAACGCAGGGCTTTCAATAGGATTAAAAATTGAGAGTTCGGGACGATCGGGCCAAAAGTTGGGAGAGTCACATTGGATATTTGGGCGTCCCAACAGACGGAGATCTATCTCATATATTTAATGGGTAATGTAAATTTAATTTATTTTCGGATATTTAGCTCATTATAGTATCATTAGTACACTCTGTGAACTTTTGCCATGGCGCAGCGTCCGCTGTCCACTGTCCACTGTCAAGTGTCCACCGTCCACCGTCTGTTACCAAATATCTCAACAGCTGCCTTCATGAAACTTTGCAGAAAACTGACCATGGGATGAAAAATTCAAAAATAAGCTTTTGGTGGCGCCACCTTTTATGACCTAGTTTCTGAGGGCCGAAATGTTCTTTTTCACTTCGTCCAAGAAAAGTCATAAAGTATAAATATTTTGGCCTTCATATCATAGGCAAAAGTTCCTTAGAGGAAGGGAAATAAGTTGAGAATAAATTCAGTCAAGTCATTTTCAAGATGCCTTCCATACGGAACTTCAAATTGTGTCGATCACAAAATTTGGCAGCTTGATGTGTTTCCATACATGTATTGTCTGTTACTAAATATCTTAGGAACCGCTGCAGACTTCAGTTTAAATTTTATAGGAAAATTGTTCATGTGACTGATAAATGATTTTGACCTGCACTTACAGGCTGTAATGGTCTTTTCTGTTTTTTCCAAGATATGTCATAAAGTATTATAATTTTGGCTTTCATTTCAAAGTAAATATTTGCTTAAAGAAAGCGGAATTAAATTAGTATAGATTCAGTCAAACTTTTTTCAAGATGGCGTCTCTACAGAAATTCAAATTGTGTTGATGGCAAAATTTGACAACTTGATGTGTTCCCATACATGTATTGTCTGTTACCAAATATCTTAGGAACTGCTGCATCCTTCAGTATCAAATTTCACAGGAATATTGATAATGGGACTGCTTATTTTATTTTGACCTGCAGGTGGCGCCACCTGTATTGAGTTAATTTCAGCAGGCTGTAATGGTCTTTTCTGCTTTTTCCAAGATATGTCATTAGGTATTTATTTTATTATTATCCGCCATAACAGAGCCTCCTCTTAGACCCTTTGACTGATCTTTTCCGAAACCCGACATACTTGTTCCCTCACCTAAGTGGTTGTGCGTTACAATGACGTGTGGCGCCACCTGCAATCCTTTCTGTGCGGTACAAACCTGGGTGTCTTTTAGACAGCCCTTATCTCAGGAGTGGTTCAACGTACTAAAGACTGGTGGCGCCATCTGCAATCGTTTTCCCATGGCGTCCATTGGTACATTTTCTTTGGGTGTATGCTCATATCTCAGAAGTTGTTGAAGGAATTGGTCGGAAGTTCGGCATGTCCATCCATCTTAATAAGTTTTCTCGTACACCAGACAGGTGGCGCCACCTAGCTTCCTGTTTTCGTTGAATAATTTAATGCCTTTTTACTGAGGAGTGATTTGCAGTATTAGCCTGAAATTGCGCATATCTATAGTTCTTTGGACTTCTCCATCTTGTACTCAAGACTGGTGGCGCCATCTGCATCCAATCGTTTTCCTGTGGCATCCATCTGTACATTTGCTTTGGGTGAAAATTGCTCATATCTCAGGAGCATTGGTCTGAAATTGGAAATTGCATCCATCTTGGAAAATTTTCTCGTAAACCAAACAGGTGGCGCGACCTACCTTGTGCAATAGAACAGTGTCCATTTGAAAAGGAATGAATGGTATTTTCACATTCACTTTTTTTTCTTGTTTTATCACCCACCATCATGCACAGTAATTCACAGAATGAACATTAGACCCCTGGGTCTCTTGTTTAAATTATTCGATTTCGTGTCCTTATAGGATTATTTGAATGTTATCAAATGAAAGATTCCGTTCTATTTGGCTCTTCAATGCTCATCACTGGTGCTCTCGTTCCAGCGGACTGTCATTGGCGCGTCCGATTGTATGCTTAGATCCCTAGAAACCGAGCGTCCGAAAGAGATTTCAGGCGTCACAGACGCTTACGCTCGCAATCCTGAAAGCCCTGCTATCGCAATGGTTATTCAATAATGATTCATTAATCAGTATACAATAAGCTGTTGTAATACGCTAGCAGCTATTATGTTAGTAAAAATATTATCATCCAGGCCATTCAAAAAAATTTATGGAATCGAACGGAATCTCATTAATATTAATATCCCATTGATTAACGCAAACTGTTCGGATGGAGAAATGAGTGGTTATCTTGTCATTATCTCCTCTTAAACATGCAGTGATACATTAATATACGTACCAGACTTTCAAGTTAATTAGTAATTCCCAAACAGTTCTAACAAACATCTGGTAACAAATTTCAAATGTGTTTTGAATTATGTTTCAATCTTGATTCTGAAAAATGTTTCATTTGTTGGTCGCTAAAGGTACATCCAGGATATTATACCAGATTACCCCTTGCTAAAAACATGAAGGTATAGCTCATACTATGAGTTATTTAGGTGCAAGAGCGGGACCACGAGAATAGCTCAGTGAGGTTCCTTTCACTGCACGTGTGCCCATTTATCTATCAACACATGTATAATAGTACTGGAATAGTGTAGCTTTGTCAATTTCAAGGTCCACTCCAACATAAAGGGACCAGATAAAAAATTCCGTATTTGCATGTATGTAAGAATACAAATATCCGATTTGTTTGTTTCAGTACCTAAATTATACGTTTCTGGTAACTAGTATATGTAACTTCTTATATATTGGTAATAATATTGTCATTGTAAACATTTTCTAGGATCAAAAGAAATGTCAGTTATTTAATTAAAACGTTCATTAATACCTTTCAATAAATTGAAATAGTCTATGGAATGTGAGGCCAGTTTTTTACAGGAAGTGTAAATATAACACTACCTTTTAATGAATAAGGTGATGATAGCCAGGGGATATCAGAATGATACATTATTATTAAACCTATTTTTACGGCAATGAATAAACGGTTTGCCAAAGAATGTAAAATTCGCAATTAGAGAAAAATACCTTATTCCTCTTGGTATTTTCAAACTATCAAGAAGACCTACAGCTCTCAAGCCTAATATGTCCAAAACCAGACTTCGTCCTAGTCCAAAGACTGTACAACAGTAGAAATAATTAACTGAACGGAATGTCGAACGCATGAAAGTGATATTTAAATAGTGAACGGCGGGCGTCAGAGCTCTTAGATATGGTGCGTTTAGACGGGGAGGGGGTGGGTGCCGGGTATTAACACAGTCATGAGGCGTGTAATAACTACCTGTGGCAGCTTCCGGTCGCCGGGTGACCTCGGCTCTGATAACTGCCTTCACCCAGATCGATATTTTAACTAACAGGTTGACCCAGCTCGTTAAGATGCAAGGCTATCGCTATCTACGCCAGCTGTCACAAGGGTCTGCACACAGACCACCCTCCCTTGTAATCGACCCTTGTACGCTATAAATGTTTAATCAACAGAGAGAAATAGTCCTGCCACTCACACTGCGGCAGTTAATACCACCTGCATACTGCAGCAACACGGCAACTCCTATAACAACACTTTCTACATGTATGATAGAAATCAGTTTGGCGTCTTTGTTACATACCAATAAGGATTCAGACTAACGGTAATAGAAGATTGAAGATTTTTGCATGATATATCTAGAGGCTAAGATATGTTCACCTCCTAACAGAGGTGTGTCTGTCAAATCAACACAAAGTTAAGGTTTAAACGATGTTGGTTAAAAACCATCTAATTATCACACTGATTTGGATCCAAGGTTAATGATCACGTGACCAGGGATACACAGAGACCGGAAGTCAGTGATTGCAATGACCGGATTTAAACTAACAAGAACCGGACGTTAAGAAGGTCGATATCTTCAAAATGTCGCTTTAACTGTGAGCATTTCCGGTCAACATGGCTTCAGACGGTATTCGTAATATGGCAGTTGATAGAAGTCAGTAACAGCATGGGCTTTCCCAGAGATTATTTATGGCTCTGTGACGCAGGGACAATCCATACATTAACTAAAGAGACAGCAAGTGCGTGAGATGTAGCCTGGTGTCGAGATAAGCAATACAAACCACGTGCAAAAGACCGATTGGATCAAAATAACACAAATATATCTGTGAATTAAATTTCCGCTCAGTGATGCAGGCAGATGAAAACCAAACGCGGGTAAAACCATTTAAGTCAAACTGAATGACATATCTTCAGTAATTATATTCACTGGATATAAGGAAGACCGTCTAAGTCATGACTATGTCCGTTTCTGAGAGTGTTGTTGTTGGAATGATCGAGGTTTCTATAAGCTGGGAACAAACTCTTTGGAACGAGGGCTTGACAGCCGACGCGGGACTAACCACGCAAAGGACCATGGGTAATATCATAAACCAAACACACATTAGCCCACAAGTACATGACGTCATTCCTCGGTCAGGTATGGTTACCGGCACAGTGAGGGATCTACGCACGCCCCCTACTGGTGGAATGGCCGCATTTCCGGTTTTACTTAAGGAGTCACTTCCACTAGCTCTACGTCTGACCCTTTTATGTATACTAGCGGGTATAATGGTAGTGGGTATGCTAGGAAACAGCGTTGTGTGTATTATTGTTTACCAAAAACCCGCAATGCGTTCTGCTATAAATTTACTTCTAGCCAACATGGCGCTCAGCAATATCCTGCTTTCCATACTGTGTATGCCGCTTATGATAGCCACTCTGGCAGTGGGCCATTGGCCACTTGGTGATGTCATGTGTCGCATTTCGGCGTTCTTACAGGCCGTTTTGGTCTGCGAGGCTGTGTATACCTTATTAACTATAAGCTTAGACCGATACCTTATAATCGTACGTCGGAAGGACAAGCTAAACCCCCGTCGGGCTCGAGGGCTGCTCGTGTTTTCCTGGTGCACATCGGCTGGTATAAGTCTTCCTCCAACCATTGGCTGGTCGTTATACAGGGCCTTACCAGGGTGGGCCCAGTGTATACTGCACTCCCAGCCTGAACTCAAGGACAGGCTGTATGCTATTTTATGGTCGTCTGTGGTGCACTTTCTTCCAATGGTTCTGATGGGATACGCATATGTGTGCATTCTTATCACTGTCCGTAAGAACGCTCGCCGGATCCACAACCACCCAGAGAGCTTGAGTGTTAGTCAAGCTAATCGTCTGGGTCTGGTCGGCTTGGCCCGGTTACCTCGCATGAACGTAGATATGAGTTTCAAAACACGTGCCTTTAAAACCATTTTAATATTGTACCTGGTTTATGTCGTGTGCTGGGCACCATACGCGATCTGCAGTTTGGTGTGGAATTTACAAGGTCACTTGCGATACAGAGCCATCCCTGGAAATTTGTTACTCTGGCTGGGTTATATGAATTCCGCCATTAATCCAGCAATATATTGTTGTAGGATTAAAAAGTTCAGGGAGGCGTGTTTAGAAATTATGCCCCGCACTTTCAAATTCGTCGGTGGAATACCTGGCTGGACCCGCCGAAGAATCAATCCCGGAGCTATGTATGAATGCAGTGAACAACAGCGGCCCGGCCAGCAACAGACGACATTGTGAACTCAGCAGACGACAAAGTGAACCTGGCATACGACACTGTAAGCTTTGAAGAAAACAGCGTGAACAGAGCAGGCGACATTGTGAACTCATTGTGAAGGTAACAGAAGACAGTGTGAACTCAGTAGACGACATTGTGAACTAAGCAGACGATAGTGTGAACTCCTTGTGAACCTAGTGGACGGCAGTATGAACTCAGTAAACGACCATGTGAACCTAGCACCCATCAGTGTGAACTCAGTAGGCGACCAAGTGAACCTAACAAAGGATAGTGTTACCTAAGCATACGGCAATATGAACCTATAGCAAAGGATGTTGTGAACTCAGTGTGAACGTAGCAGAAGACAGTTTGAACTCAGAAGATGGATGTGTTAACAGCCAGCGAGAGTGTGAGCCTGTGAAACTAGCAGAAGACAGAATGCAATGAAATAGGCAGACGCCATCGTGAACGTGAAGAACCAGAAAACAGCATGGATTTGCCAAACGGCAAAATGAACTTAATCAATTACATTATGTTTAAGCGAAATTCACAGAGGCAGCTTTTTAGTTTTCCAAATGATGTACTGGTGGTTGAACAATAATGCATCCCACAACTTATTTGGTACCTCATATAGTTGTACACCTGTCTGGATATGTAACATAATTATTGTATGTAAACACTTTTGTGAAGCAACTTAAACGGGTGTTTTATTTTTTTTTTTGTAGACACTGAATTTTTATTTGATGAAGTTTTTTTATTTACATTATAACATATGTTTCTAAGAAGCTCGAAAACAGAGCATACAGACCAACTCAGTTAAACATGGCAAGATAGGAAAAAATATACGAGAAATGTCATTAAGACTTTAACGCCATTTATACATTCGACACAAAGTATACAGCAGACAATCTTGCAGATACATGAAAAGGTATGACATTACTGGTTTTAAGCCCTCGGCCCATATTGGCTCATGTGCTATTGTCATCTTCATGCCTTCCATCCGTCCGGTGTCTGGCCGTTAACTTTTAGCATGTGAGCGGGATTTCTCTAAAAACTATCGGTTAATTGTAAGGGCCGCAATTGCCTAATGGCGTCATCAAAAATATCTTGATCTGTATGAATTTTTATCGAGTTTTGTCATTTTTTGTGGGCGTGATATCCATAAAAAATAAACATAGGAACTTAAATCATTCAGGGCAGATGTACAAAATCCCATGCAAGTTCGAATATCGTTGACCGTCACCTACTTTTTGAGGTCGCACAGTCATACTAGAAAAAAAATCTTATGAGCAAATTTCACAGGAAAAACAGGATGCATGGTAATATATTGTACCAGTAGCATTTTATTGACTGTAACTGCTGTAACTGCTGTTCTAGGCTCGTGGCGCCACCAACAGTATCTGAATTTTCACGGATTTTATGGCCTTCTTTATGTTTTAGCATATATCCCCAAAAGATCTCAACATAGGTATTTAATTTCTTCAGGGCACATGTTAAGCAACAAAATCTCAGTAAAGTTCCAAGATGGTTCATTTGTGCCCTGAAGCTTTGCTGAAGTCACCTAGTTTTTTAGATAATACCCTACAGAGCCTTTTTTATCATACAAATATGTTCCAATTCTGTTGCAAGACAAGCACAAGTACAACATGCTTTAGTCATTCAAGTATACGACTTAAACTAGAGATATTTTTTCAGGTATCCATAAATGTGAGAACAGATATTTCAAACTTGTTACTGTTATCACCCATGTATTACACAATTGTCAGCGTTCTGATCGCAATGAACAGTTACTTTGAACAGTATTTGAAATTTATACATTGATTCGTTCATTTTGTTGCAGTCTTATGAGAATCTTTGTATGCGATTGCACTAGAGTAAACAAAATGTTTATTTTGGAATGCAGATGCAACCAAAAGGGTTTTAATTAAAAGAATAAAGTAACATATTGTGAAATGATAACTACGTACAAGCTTTAAAACATTCAATATTTCATATAATAAACAGATTATCGATAATAATGTAATATATTTATAAGTATGATAAAAGAAAAATGGATGTGCGGCCAGCGTCACACGACCCCTCATGCACGTGCAAGCATACTTAAATGACGCAATAATCACACAATATTTCCTGTCTGTTATTTCTTGCACAGTATTTCTTGAGTTTCTTTTAAGAAATTCCAGATAAAATAGGTCTAAACCAGACTTTCATAAAATGTTAACATAAAAGGTCCAATCAACTATAAAGCATGTTGAATTAACACGAAAAAACAATGTCTTCTCTTTGAAATAAATTAGTAACTGCCAAAATATTTCCCTGAAACCATTGGCTTACCCCTGTAGTCTGGAGCCCTGCGCGGACCGGAATTTAGAGCCCGCCCCCGCCCCGCACCATAAAACTTAGGCCCGCAACCGCACCGCCCCGCACCCGCATTTTTACCAAAAGTCAATCCGCATTAAACCCGAAAATAAACATAAGACATGATAAGAGACAACCAAAAAGGTAGCCAACTAAAAATATATTTTTTATTTTCATATATCTTTCAAATGAATGACCACCTTTTGTGAGTAGATAGCGTTTTCATGTTTTGCCGATGGTATGATGTTTCCAGTTTTTCCATGGTATTTCATTTTTATTTTAAATATTACCACTTACAAAAATACAGTTATTTACTGGCATATAAGTGGAAATGTCAGTAACTGGGACACACTTATCAAATATTGCCTTTGTGTCCCCTTAAAATATTTAAAGTAAATAAATTCAACATATTCAGATATTCAGCTAACAACATATAATTAACGTTAAAACAATTTTCTGCTTTACGGAAGCATAAAATAAAAGTCAAGCATAAAGCTATCAATTTCTATTAAGTTTCTATGCCTAGAGTTACACTACTCGTCACTAGCTGCACTAGCTGGAGGACAGTACTTACCACAGTTAACACCTTTTTAAGAGGTCAATCCTGTTCAGCGATGATCAGCTAATTAGCTGAAAGGGGGAGTCTGTGGAACGACAGAGTGAGTCAGCTCCAAATAAATGGTTGTGTACACAAGAGTAGATATCAAATGAGCGCCATGCTCTTAATCTCATTCTGCTTTGCCCATGCAGTCCTCAAAACTGGCCAGTTCTCTTTGGGTCATGCATGATTAGCACACCTCAGCCATGTTATGTTATATCTGAGATATCTAATAGACACAAGTATAAGCCTACAGAACTGAAAAGTCTAAATATACAACACTATTCCCAGTTACATTTGTACAATATTCTGACCAGTGGTACCTGCAAAGATGAATCTGTCTAAAACATCAGGAGATTTATATTTCACAAGTGCAATATAGTAATTCAGAAAATGGAAAAATAAAAGGAACACAAAAAGACCTGCAGTACTTTACATTAAAGTAAATGTAATCACCCCCTCGCTATATCCATATGTTTTCGGCCCGCAGAAACCCGCGCTAAAGTATCATGTAACCCGCCCCGCCCCGCATATCCCAGCTTTTGGCCCGCACCCGACCGGCCCCGTAGGTATTTTTTTTTTGCCCGCCCCACCCCGCAAAATCCTAAAAAAAAATCCTAAAAAAAGTCGGGTTGGGGTCCGTGCAGGACTAGAGCCCTGTACACGAGTGTTAAAAACAGTGAACCGGGGCGATCACAGGAGTCAACATAAACACAGCACGTAGAACCCTGTGCATTGTATGGGCCACAACACCAGCAGAGATGTATCAGAGGACATGAAGGTCCATGTAAGGACTAGTTTGGACTACCATTTGTTTGGAATCTGCAGCGCATGCGAAAAATCGGAACTCTTGTAACACGGCCTTATTATTGTAAACGGACACGTGGAGTGTGTTTACTAACATGTATAACCATAACATTGCGTTATACAGCTTCCGGTTAGGTACTGAGACCGCGTGCTGGAATGGTTTGATCGGAAACTTGTGAACTTATATTTTGAAAAAAAAGGCACAATATTGATCCTGGTTATGTTCCTTTAAGGCGCAAGTTTAACCAACGTCATACCGGTTAGAACAAATCTTGTATATACTGAGAGCATGTAGAAGCTTTTGTTCTCATTGTTTCAGGTAAATGGTTTGTTATTTAGATTATTCATGTGATTATAAACATTTGGATGAAAATTTAATTGAAGTAAAGCGTTGAGAAGCGTTCATTGAGACCTACACATGGTTTTTTTTCGGGGGGGGGGGGGGGAGGTCTTTTAAGGAATAATACACAATTTTTTTTAATCTGAAGAGAATTTCGGCAATCATTTTGTTGTTTCGTCATATTTTTCTCAATGTTTTTTTATTGATGCATTTGATACTAAGAAATTTGAGAAAGGGGGGCAGATGTTATGGGAGAGGGATGTTGCACTTTTATCATATTCCGAAGAATTTGAGCAGGTGTTTTGATTCTTGGTTGAGGACTCTTGTCTGTATATAGTCCTTTATATTGTCTCGCTCACATTCTCTCGGCAAACAAGGCCATGGACCTACATGATGACGAGGCAGAGCCAAACTCCCCGGCCTAAACGCCGTGCCACATTAAAAAACAGGACTTGATTGATATTGTTTGTTAGGCTTTTGTAATGATCACATTTATCTCCTTAAATATTTATAATGAACGAGTTCTTGTTGTCTAATGCGGCTTCTGTTTTTGGTATTTTAAAGTGGCACAAGGTGTGCCATTGCCTACCCACTCCACACTCATGAAACATTCATATATTCAAGAGCACGGGAGTGACGCATCGCGGGCGGATGCTTTAAAGCAACAAGCTTCTTGACACTTCTCCTGGTACCTATAAATGTACTCACCTGCACGGATTCACCTGCCATCTGAATCCGATAATAAACGTCTATTTTATCAATGTTAAACACTAAAGGTTCGCAATATTTGTAATATGATATTTAGTTTGAGAACCATTTTCAATTCAATTAATTACCAACAAGATATTCATTGTCCACCTATACACACCCACACGCGCATATATATATATATATATATATATATATATATATATATATATATATATATATATATATATATGTATGAGCGCCAAACTGAACTCTCTTGTTATATTCCGCTGTGATTAGCCCGCCCCCCCCCCCCCCCCCCCCACTTCAACATTTCGATCTCACGTCAAAAATTTGCTCTCACGTAAGGACATGTGTTATTGAACACACCCTTTCTTAGGCGGGTATTATTCAGTAAAGAATCGACGGATATTGATTCTGACAGCAGACGATACTCAAGAGTCCTCGTTAACCATTTAGCATGGCTGATTGCTTGAATCCATTATATCGTAATTTAAAGAAAAGGCATTTTCTCAATACTACGTAAGGCTCACATATGTCTGAAAGACAACTATGAAACAAAATATGTGAAAAAGGCCACTTTTGTTACAAGCATATTTGGTTTGAGTGATAATTAAGGTGAACAAGGCCCAGGCTCAAAAACTGTAATCTTAACACCTCTTTATTATTCGGTCTGAAGAAGACAGGTGACCCATGGGTAATGACACCCAGCTGAATTTGAGATGTATACAGATGTTGCATGTATTAATTATTGTTCTTATGATCAAGTGAAAAATGTTGTTAAGGAACCTTGAAATTTGTTTAGAATGACTTCCAGAGTGCTCAAAACCAAGTTTCTTCTGTGTCCATAGTACTTAGAATAGGTATGGGTGAGGTAGACGATTTTACTAGGAACTCCCCAAATGCTAAGTTTCAACGTCAAACTGCAATGACCTGTGTCCATCTGTCCTATAGGGTACTCAAATCATGTTGTTTCACACAGCTCACAGAATACAGGTCACAGTGACCTTGGATATCAAAGGAGACATTACAATGGCCTCCCTTTATATTAAGAAAGACATATCTAGAGCCAACAGTTAAGATTTGTGACTTGTCTAACTTCAAAATTAGATTTTTCTGCTCATAGCTCAGATAATTTAGGTCACAGTGACCTAATATTAGGATTCAAATGATACCTGCCATGGACCTCCCTGGGTGTCATATAAGAAGGTTTTAAGTCCAACAGTAAAGTCTGGTGCCATACCTGACTGTGTAGGAGCTCATAAGCATATCTTTGGCCAGCTGCGCGCAGAATATAGGTCATAATGACCTAATTTCAGGTTTCCAAAAAATTGCCCAAGACATGGATATTACATTAGAAGATTCTAGGACTAACGAATTCAGTTTGTGCACATATGACTTCCAGGGTGTTCAAATCATGTTTTTCCCTATAGCTCACAGAATAAGGTTACCATGACCTAATTTCATGTTTCCAAAGACGTTTACCAAGGACCTCCCTGAATGTCAAATTAGAAGATTCTAGGCCAAATGGATACAATTTGTGTCCGTCTGACTCTCTGGGTGCTCAAAGTCATGTTTTCGGCCAGTAGCTCACAGAATATAGGTCACTATGACCTAATTTCATGTTTCTGTTGAGATTTGCTTAAGACCTCCCTGGATGTACAAGTAAAATTTTCTTGGTCCAACGGTTTTGGTTTGTACCCTGTTATCGTCCGGACTGCTTCATTTGGAGGTCTAAAAAAGTTGAAAAAATGGGTAAAAATTAGAAAAAGGATAGATGGCGAACCATGTCAGAGTATTGAAAACCTAATCATATTTTGGATTTGACTATCAAATTATATCCTGCAAAGTTTGATGCTGACAAAAGAATGATCAGCTATATATTTCCACAATTGATTTTAATTACTAATGAAAAGTAATCGACAGTTGTATCATATTAACTATACGTCTCCTTGTAAAGATGAGGGGGAATGTTGAACGTGTTTATAGAAGGTAAGTTGCCAAGACTCGGTGACTCTACAAAGCATGCTAATTTTTACAATCAGAGTAAGCAACTAGATATCTAGAGTCCTTCAACTATGTTTATCTGTAATAATAACATTCGAAGACTGCAATGTAGACTATTTGACACCCTGACCTTGTGTTACTGTGCGTGTTTAAAGGGCTTATTCCGTATTCCGATATCTGACGTCTATTAACTATAGATAACATCTTAAACCTTTAAAAAATAGGCCAGAAAACGCTGATCCAACCGAACACATGCTTTTCTTGTTGTTTATATCCTCGTGTTTATAACATTTTGGCCCGCAAAAATAATCAAGACACATTCAACACCGACATCTGGTTGCAAGTGAGACAAAACCCGAGTTTTGCAAATGGCGTTTTTGCAAATATAGTTACCTTTCAACTTTCTCCGTATGTAGCCAACATATCCTTAGTTTACATGTTTTTCTGTTTGTCACCAATGACGCATGTTCTGTGTTTACTAACAACCTCGTACATCCGTCACAGAGCGGTTGTTTAACCTTTTCTTAAGAAGTCATTTATATGAATACAGAGTAAGCCAGAAATCACATATTTTCTACAGAAAAGGAATTTAAATGGCTGGCTTTTAAACCGATGCCTTCTCTAATTAATCTCAGTAATTTAAAATTATGGCTGCTATAATTACAACTTAAGTTACTTATATGCAAGTTTGCTATTCTGTCTGTTCTGCACATTCTGTATACAGATGGGAGCTGTATACAGATGGAGAGTTGTAAAATGTAAAAGCAGAATAGTCGTAACGGTCGTAACATGAGCAGTGGTACTACAAATCAAGTAACATGCCATTGGTACATAATGAGGAAATTAGCAGTGGTACTACAAATCAAGTAACATGCCATTGGTACATTATGAGAAAAATAATTTCCTGAAAAATGCAGCTTAATCAAACGTCATTACTTATAAAAAGTAAAATATATAGCAAAGCAGATGTAATTAATTAAAGAAGATTATATATATAATTAATATGCAAAAAAAAAATAAATGGATATTGCTCAGAAACCAGCAAGTCATCGGCGATCATGGCGACCTTAATTAGTCCTGTCTATATTTCAGTCATTTCAGCTTAGTTATAACTGATTAAAGGAATCCCTCATTTGTCTAGTTATTTCGGACTGATTAATGAAATCCCGAATTTGCTTGGTTGTTTCGAACTATTTAATGGAATCCCTCATTTGCTTAGTTATAAAGGACTGATTAATGGAATCCCTAATTTGTTTGGATATTTGGGACTGATTAATGGAAACGCTAATTTGCTTAGTTATTTCTCAATGATTGAGGGAATCCCATTAATGGAATCCCTAATTCGCTTAGTTACTTTGGATTGATTAATAGAATCCCTAATTTGCTTAGATATTTCGGATTGATTAATGGAATCCCTAATTTGCTTAGTTATATCTGAATGATTGAGAGAATCCCTAATTTGCTTAGTCATTTCGGATTGATTAATGGAATCCCTAATTTGTTTGGATATTTGGGACTGATAAATGGAATCGCTAATTTGCTTAGTTATTTCTCAATGTTTGAGGGAATCCCATTAATGGAATCCCTAATTCGCTTAGTTACTTTGGATTGATTAATAGAATCCCTAATTTGCTTAGTTATTTCGGATTGATTAATGGAATCCCTAATTTGCTTAGTTATTTTTCAATGATTGAGGGAATCCCAAATTTGCTTAGTCATTTCGGATTGATTAATGGAATCCCTAATTTGCTTGGTAATTCCGGGCTGATTAATGGAATCCATATAATTTGTTTGGATATTTCGGACTGATTAATGGAATCCCTAATTTTCTTAGTTATTTCTGAATGATTGAGGGAATCCCTAATTTGCTTAGTCATTTCGGATTGATTAATGGAATCCCTATTTTGTTTAGTTATTCCGAGCTGATTAATGGAATCCAAAATTTGTTTAGATATTTCAGAATGATTAATGGAATCCCTGATTTGCTTATTTATTTCGGACTGATTAATGGAATCCCTAATTTGCTTAGCTACTTTTGACTGATTAATAGAATCCCTAATTTGCTTAGTTATTTCGGACTGAATAATGGATTCCTAATTTGCTTAGATATTTAGGACTGATTAATGGAATCCCTTATTTGGTTAGTTATTTCTGAATGATTTAGGGAATCCCTAATTTGCTTAGTCATTTCGGATTGAGAAATGGAATAACTAATTTCCTTAGATATTCCGGGCTGATTTATGGAATCCCTAATTTGTTTAGATATTTCAGAAAGATTAATGGAATCCCTAAATTGCTTAGTTACTTTGGACTGATTAATGGAATCCCTAATTTGCTTAGTTATTTCTCAATGATTGAGGGAATCCCTTTAATGAAATCCCTAATTCGCTTAGATACTTTGGACTGATTAATAGAATCCCTAATTTGCTTAGTTATTTCGGATTGATTAATGGAATCCATAATTTGCTTAATTATTTCGGATTGATTAATGGAATCCCTTATTGTCTTAGTTATTTTTGACTGATTAATTGAATCCCCAATTTGCTTAGTTATTCCGGAATTATTAATGGAATCCCTAATTTGCTTAGTTATTTCGGACTGATTAATGGAATCCCTAATTTGCTTAGTAATTCCGGGCTGATTAATGGAATCCCTAATTTGTTTGGATATTTCGGACTGATTAATGGAATCCCTAATTTGCTTAGTTATTTTTCAATGATTGAGGGAATCCCTAATTTGCTTAGTCATTTCGGATTGATTAATGGAATCCCTAATTTGCTTAGTTATTTTTGACTGATTAATTGAATCCCCAATTTGCTTAGTTATTCCGGAATTATTAATGGAATCCCTAATTTGTTTAGTTATTTCGGACTGATTCATGGAATTCCTCATTTGCTTTGTTATTTCGAATTGATTAATTGAATCCAGGGGCGGATCCAGGATTTTTCAACAGGGGGGGGCTAGGATCAGAAACTGGTTTTAATTTGATACAGATAAAGTGCAAATTATAATATATATATATATATATATATATATATATATATATATATATATATACTATTTAGAAGTGTAAAAAAATGGGCAATGTTTGGACGAAACGTAAATGTAGACTCAAAAGTAAAAAAAATTTCATATTATGATTATTGGTAATTTTATTTAAAAATATATTTCGGAAGTAATTGCAAACTGGCTCATCCGCTGTATACTCCTGTACAATGCTTGACAGGCAGGAATACTGAATAAATTACAAAAAGCATAACAGCTAAATAATTTGGCGCAATATATGATAAAGTAGCAACCTTTTCTTGATTAAGATAACCTCCAGTATGTGTTATAAATGCAGGCTTGATGGAATATATTAATCAGTAAAAACACGCATGCATGTATATAACTTATGATAGCTGCTCTTTAGTTGGGTAAAATTACACAAATACCAGTGCATACAAATGAACAAAAAAAAAAGCCTCATCGTGATCCTTATGTATGAAAAGACTTTTTTTTGCAAATTTGCATATAACTTCATACAGTTTTTGCATATTTTGAAAACTTGAGTTGTAAAGAGGGAGCAGTTATATACCCAACCCCATATAACCTTTGCATGCCCTTTCAATTATCATTTGTGTTCATATCAAAGGAGAGAAAAATTAAAACCGAGCACAGGCACGCAAGGACCCATCTATAAGCATTCCTCTATTTTATCAAAACCAAGTTTACCCATTCATAAAATAAATGCAAACGTTAAAATTCAAAAGTAATAAGCAACATTGAATCATGTAAATATTAATGTGACGCAAACCGATTCCCCATCATAATTAATTATATACTCGAACTACAGCTGAATTTCAAGTTGATTTTACTCATTCGAGATTATTTTGAATAACCAGTAGCTTGAATTACTGGTCCCTGTGTGCGGCTACTATATTAAAGAGCTTAATTTTGATCCCTGCGTGTACGTCTTGATGTATTATACAGCATTTGTTATCCAGTATATATTTATGCACCATCGATAACTGCATTGCTGATCGATAAGAAATATTCATAAATTAATGCTGTGGGTATAATAATTTTCCCGTCACATTTTGAAAAGTTGTTCTTTTCACCATAAACGTCCAACAAAGTGTTCGACTACGAAAATTCAAACGGATATATATACAGCCCAATCTTAGTCATTAATCATTTACATGTTATTAATGACAAGCCAGCACTTTTTCAGAGCTTAATTCTGCAACCATAAGAAAAACCATGCATACACATACACTGTTTACTGTGTTTTAACTGAACGAAAATATAATATCATTCAGTTCAAATCGATCAAGAGTGCATGTATTTTCCAAAACAAGGCCACTTGAAAAATGTCGTTCAAGATGTCGAAGCCTTAAGAGCAACATTCTACATAAACGGCGTAGAATTAATTTGGATAGAAATGTTATTGTCTGCATCCATTGTGGGTATTCCAATTTATTCTCCTAAAATATATAAAGAGATATAGGCATTGCACACACACACTTTTAGTTCCATTTTTCCCCAGTTTCTTTGTTGTTGTTGAATGGCCGTTTTTTAATGCTATGTGGCAATTATATATAAAATAATGCAAATGACTTAAGGACATAACGCATAGATATACATATTTCTCTGATAAAAAGCCCTAAAACAGTGGTTTAGTGGGGGGGGGGCTTCAGCCCCCAAAGCTCCCCCTCTGGATCCGCCACTGGAATCCCTCAGTTATTTAATGGAATGAATTAGCTTAATTGTTTCGAACTGATTATTGAAACCCCTGATTTGCTTATTTATTTCAGACAGATTAAAATGGAATCCCTCATTTGCTCCTTAAAACCTCTATTTAAAGTTTAGATTTGGTTATACAGCACATATCAACATATCAAGATACATGTGCCTGGTTGTCTTTAATAAGCAGCACTGCATCAAGGTAATCGTGGCTGGACGGCCGGCGCATGATTGTACATCCATTAAGTAATCAGCCGGAGAATGATGAGAATAAGGGGCTTTTAAGGTTATGCCCTAGGCAAAAGTGACACAATAATAATTTTAAAGGTCTTCAGTTTATATAATTTCTGTATGTGAACTTTGTGATACAGGTTGGCATGTGTCACCATTATATGACAAAGTTGATGAAATGCATGTGAGATGTCCGAATGAAAGCTGATTTTTTTCACAATTTCGAATTAAGACTGACTCCAACACTCTGAACTTGCCTCTAGACAGTTGTTATGTTCACATTTTTACTTTCAACTTTTCACACTTGAGATATGGGTATATCGCCAAATCATGATACATTTATGAGCATATAAGTGAAAAAAAGACATTTTGGCAAAGATGAATCTGATAAATAATAACACAATGGATCATAGGAATGTCATGCAGGGGAATTATTATTTATATTTTTACAATTTGTTTAAGGCAAGACCAGGTTTTAGAAACATATAACATTTAACGATCTTTTTTACAATTTTACATAAGGTTACGGCCATCTATTTTAGCATTTTTTTCCAAAAGTTTAAGTAGCACTCACAAAGATGAAAGAATATGATATTAGTTTGAATGAAATTGCTTTATCAAAGGATAAATATTTTTCCTAAGTTCACGCTGTTACATGTGAACTACGACTGTACCAAGTGTCAATACTTTCATATCGATAGTTTAAAGTTTTGTTGATATATTTCAGTATAATAATTGTTTAAATGTAGATCTGTCTTGTTAAGTACGTTACATTGTCCTCACATGAATTTTAATTTTCTCTCTCACGCACTGCAAACGCCTGCCTAAGAAAACCTATTATGTTTTCAATAGTGTTCATACAACTATGATCTATATGACTCTGTTCTAGGTCTAACTGTTCCTCTCTAGTGCATACTGATATTTACATATTTTTTATTCAACATTTAGAAATGAGTAAACTATATAGTTAATATATATAGACTAGGGGGTAGGACAGATTCACTGATATTTTAACGGGCATGAGTGTTTCTTTACTCAGCGTATATAGCAGGGTATTCATTTCTATTAAATGTTCTTCTAGTACATTTTTAACATGAGGCAGACTTGAAAATACCTTTTACAAGTAACTACAGCTCCTTTGCTAAAGGTCTGTCTAAGTTTTCCCTTTGGATTACCTTTTACTTATTTCAACAGAGCAGTAGTAAGCAAAACACCTTTTTTAAGTAAGTATATCCGCTTGCTATAGTTTTTATAAGTATATAGTGACACGCGCACACACACACACACACACACACACACACATATATATTGAACTCATGAAATAATTAATATACTCTGTGGTCTAGTTTCTAGAGACCTCCTTTCCTCCGATTTATATACAGATTTAGATTATCCATGGCAATTCATTGTGTTTGCTGTTTTGTGGTAGATGTATTCTGAGAACATGATATGCTGCATGTCTCTGATAAAACCAAATGTAGGAATTAATGCCTAATATTTAATTATTCAGGATAAAGAGACATTATTGTCTATTATGACGAATCCGAACCTAATTCAAAGGAAGATATCTTGAGTATTGCCAGATAGTGCGACCAGCACAGTCACATCAATTAATCGTACAATATCCTTAATCGTTATAGGCTGTTGTGAGATTTAACCGGTATGGCAGACTCTGAGTACAGAACTGCTTTTAGTCTGAGACGGCAAAAAAAGCGTCATCTATTTATCCGTATCTATAATGAAGTGGTTTCCCAGGTAATAAATAAGTGGATCACAGCGTCACCACTGGTTCATACATTCCATTGCATGACCGCCATGCAACGGCGCACAAATACGTCTCCTCGAATTATATGCTATTATCAGGGTTTTAATCACGAACTAAAATGAAAGTATAAGGAAATAACATATTTGACATCCTTTTCTATTTAATATAGGTAATACGGGGATGTGAATACTGGGATTTTGATGGGCATTGATATAGTCGAGTCCATTTCATTCTTCCGGTCTTTGAAATTCACCTTCTTCGAGCCAGAGTCATTTAGAACCCGAGGCCAAGTCTGAGTCCTGTGCAGATTGTTTTCTAATGAGCCCGAGATGGACTCGGTCAGGTCTCCCCCAAGTCCTTAACTCCGAGTCCGAGTACAAGTCTGTGTCCAGAATGTAAACCAAGTCCAAGTCCCTGAAAAATGTAGAGTCGAGATCGGACTCGAACCCAAATCCGCACTTGAGTCCTTAATCGCTGCCAGTGGGATTGGTTAATGTTTTCTGAGAATTTATGATGTCATTGGGAGATATACTGGGCTTTCTTTAAAACCTCGGACTTCAAGTCACGTGGGGGTTCCTCGTGTGTTACCATACTGCGGAGTGGGAGGTGCCCATGGCGGTACTGACAGCTCCTTAACAAATCACGCAAGCAATCTGCACAACGCCTTCTCGAGATCTATAATTAGAAAATTTTCTATAACTGTATATTTTATATGAATAACATATGGGGGATTAAATTACTGTAAGTTTTGAGTTTTATTCAATATAATGCTATGAATGGTTGCAAACAAAATTACGCAGTCGTCAGTCAGGACAAGTTCACCGGTTAGCATTAGCAATAAGTTTATATAACGAGAAGGAATGCCGAAAGTACATGTATTAAGGTATCATTACCGTCTAAAACCCCTATATATAAGATCAATCCAAAAGTGGTTTATATTCATAGAAGACCCCATAAAGTATACATTATTTTATACTAGGTACAGTGATCTTTCTTATGATAAACATAATTTGTATTTTTCACTCATTTTCACATGATTTTGTAACATTCTTTTTAAAAAAAATTAAATTTTTTAAAGGTACACTATTTTAAGCCCCCAGTAACAAAAAACCGCTTTTATTGGACTGATATTAATATACGTTATTTAAAACGTTTTTATTTTGTTTTTCATCTATCTTGTTTCTATCTACCCTAAAAATGAAATTTGTTCATTCTATAATTTTTTTTAATAATTATTAAATAAAGATCAGGGTACCAGGTTTAAAATAATGTTCACTCCATTGGGGTCTATTATTGATTTAAAACACTTTTCCATCGAATTTGGATATAGGTGTTCAAACAATAATGATACGTTCACAAAACCAGACAAACAGCCTATTTTTTTAGGTTTAGGGTTATATTTATCATATTTGGTTGCTACAGTAACTGGTTAATTTGACTTGCTAGAACATTGTTGGAAAGCTTCTCTTATCAATCAGATTTAATCAATATCAGCATTAAAAGTCCTAAATATAAGGGTTAGTTTTAATTCCTTTAATTGAAGAAGTTAGTTCACCTACCTTTTGAAAAGAATGTTTGTGATTTCTGGCTTCCTCTGTGTATATTAATAATCTAAAGGTCATTCTTGTTATGAAAAGTGCTAATAACGCCTCCTTGAAGGATGTGTGAACTTATTTATCAACAACGTGTTTGTAAGCACAGCAATGTTGACAAACGGTAAAAACATGTAACCTAAGGTGGCAGGTTGCATATGTGCGGTGATAGAAAAGTCCACAGGCACTCGTTTCCAGCACTACAATGGCCTAGAAACCGTAAACACATTGAGTATGGGTGATATACCAGTTATAAAAGAACAAGGTAATGAACTCCACCGCTACGCGGGCAAGACAACTTTTTTTTCACAAGTCCGAATTCCGGAGAATTATCCGCTTCTCAAGCATGATCACGCGCCTTTTTGTTGAAAACATCTTTAGTTACAAGATTAAACTTCCAAATATAAAAGTTCCCCACACTAACCGCGAATTCCAGCACGTTTTTCCAAGCTGCGACACCGTCATTTGTCATGTATACATTTACTAGTTGCGGAAGTTGACGTCACCCCGGGCTGAATGGATTTCCCCTTGAGCTGGCGTCTGTGATTGGCTGCATGGTACCAGTCGTTTTCTACATCTCTTTTAGGCGCACAATTCAAACAGCTGTCAAATCGTCAATGAAGTTGAAAATCAGTGGGCATGGCATGCAAACACAACTAGGACCATTATATCACTTGTTTTGTATACATTAACGTCTGTTCTTTAACCATAACATACATTAAGCCCGGGATGACGTCAACTTCCGCAACTAGGAAATGTATACATGACAAATGACGGTGTCGCAGCTGAAATAAACGTGCTGGAATTCGCGGTTAGTGTGGGGAACTTTTATATTTGGAAGTTTAATCTTGTAACTAAAGATGTTTTCAACAAAAAGGCGCGTGATCATGCTTGAGAAGAGGATAATTCTCCGGAATTCGGACTTGTGAAAAAAAGTTGTCTTGCCCGCGTAGCGGTGGAGTTCATTACCTTGTTCTTTTATAACTGGTATATCGCCCATACTCAATGTGTTTACGGTTTCTAGGCCATTGTAGTGCTGGAAACGAGTGCCTGTGGAAAAGTCACTTGTTGCAACACGCCTTATGCAAACTCTGGCTTGCCACAAGATGCCCTTGTTGAATTTGTTTTGATTATTTTTGCGGGCCCCCGCATATTATAAATACGTTGATGCAAACAAAACAAGCAGCCTGTGTCTGTTGATATCCACATTTCTGACCTATTTTTTTTATAAAAGCTCAATTTGTTGCGGTTCGAAAGGTCTTGACCTCTTCTTCCTAAATCAAAATGTATATATATATATATATATATATATATATATATATATATAAAGAGAGAGAGAGAGAGAGAGAGAGAGAGAGAGAGGGTCCAAGTCATCATGCAGTTAAGTGAACATACTGTTTGGCATATTTGAAATAACAAGACATCGTTTACGTCCGCACACGCCAGGTATCAGGAGACATCAGGGGGAGTTAAATCATTCAGACCCTTCTTCGTTAGAAAAAAATCACAAGGGCGTAACAAATCCTGTTTCCTTACTTGTTCACAGTTTTCATTTTATACCTGTGGAATACCGTCCTGAGGAGAGAGAATTTTTATATTGTGGCAGATGTAACTGTGAATAATTAATCATAAAGAGAACTGAGGTTAATGCAATATTTCGAGTGTGAGTTCCATAATAACTCGGGATGTGCAGCTCAGACCATTTTATCCCCAGTGGACCGTCTGGTAGGACTTATCTGCGAGACAATCCAGCGGGAATCCACGGAATTTAAAAGCAAGGTTGTCAGAGTAAGCCTTTATGAGTAAGTAACTTGCTCGCATTAATGTTTTAGCATAGTCTCCGTAAAATGTAAAGAACAATACAAACGCCTTATGGCCAAGAGCTTTTTCACTGTCGTTAACTGTCGCAAATTGACAAAGCCCCAGGGAAAACCTTTCGAGGCTGCTTTTATTACTTCAACAATGCACCCAGTATACTATCTTTTTTTTTTGTACTTAGACCCGCTCACTGAATTAAAAGCCTGGAAGTATTCGAGGAATCTTTTAAAACAGATCCATTGTATCCAATGTCCATTACCATCCAAAATAAAATCCATATTTATGTCCCTTTTTATAAATGATGAACTCATGTTTTTAATGGCTGTTCACATTCACTGACCTAATTTTGATGACCCGGGCTATTGGTTTGTCGCCTCCGCAAGGAGGGTGTGTGATCATTCTTGTTACTGACTTCATTAAATTAAATGTGGATGACACTGAATGTCAGTTTGTAACACAGGAATTATTATGTTTTTTTTTATTTATTTATTTATTATTTTTTTTTTTTTTGCTTTTCGTATAGGACTTAACTGTAGATCGCCAAAGATAAGCCCTGTTTAACATAAGTGGTATCTTCTTTAATGCCATACTTTCGACATAATTTGAACTGTTTCTTTTTTTTTTTTTCCTTATTTAAATATCTTTACCTAATGGCCAGCTTGGGTCCGAATACGTTTTTTTTTAAACTATCAGAATCATGTTTAACCTGGAGACACAATTATTTCTGTATATTTCCATTTCTGTCGTTATTGTGTGGTGGCGTAATATCTAGGGCGCTGGACTTGTGACCGTTTCGTACTAACCGCCTTTTGCGCTAACACCCACAGTATTTACCACAAGGATGTGCTCTCTCCTTCCGGGGATGCATGAGCACTGCAAGGTCACGCACGGTAGGCAAATGTAGAAATAATAACCTAGCTTGTTCACTCTTAGAAAAAAGTGTTACATGAAGAACACTTATAGGTTCTATAGGTAGAACCCTCTATTCAGGGTTCTTCTTTGGGGAACCCTAAGGGTTCTATATGTTTCGGTGATAATGGGTGCTTCTGAGAACCCTACAGAGGGGTTCTTCCTGGAACCACTTGTTAATGAAAGTTATATATATATATATATATATATATATATATATATATATATATATATGAAAGTAGTCTGGGATGTCATATCATATCATTAATATTAACTAATCATACGTCATATGTCGTATGATAGATATATATTTTATCTGAGATTTTTCAACATAAAAATACAATATTGGTGGGACAGATGCTCACTGGTTAAGGAATATCTTACTGACCGTAACTAGCGAGTACTTTTAGATGGCATTTTATCACGCAAATTTACGAAACTTACAGTAAGCGTGCTTTTACGTATTCAGCGCCTACTGTTTGGAATGGACTACCCGAAGACATTAAGACAGCTGGCTTTCTTTGTCATTTTTTTTAAAAAGAGTTTAAAAACCTAGTATTTTAGACAGTGTTTTGCTAGTGTAAAAACACTTCATTTTTGAATGTGTGCTTTCAATGCATTCCAAACAGTTCTATTTAATAAAGCATCTTGCAATTACGCACAATTACCTCTTCTTGATAAAACAGATCGATTGGTTTATTTTAATGAATGGTGATTGCAAGATTTTGGCAGAATACTTTGTCCGCTCTTGGAACAAGAGAAAATATTAACTTTTCTCTTAATCTGTTAGAAAATGCAAAGCCCTTACATTCTAACGATGTTTATTGTTGTTAAAGTGTACCACTATGTATTTACTGTCTTTATACGAGAGGTGACATATAAGCCAAGCAGGGCTGGGTAACTGATTGATGTATCTGCGATAAAGTTTATATCATGTATATTACATGTCACCATAACAATAAACTGTTTGTCTAAACTGTCTGTCTTTGTCCTTTAGGTCCATATGTTGAAACTCCAAGTTAAATTATTTTCAAATCAACGCTCGAAACTGTCCTACTGACTGGCTAGGTTCAAAATAGGCTTCGTCAAAGATGTGTTTTTACGTCTTTTGTATGATAAATGATTTCTCGGACAATTTCAAGGAGAGAGTAATAATGTTAATACAATACAGGAGGTTATGAATGTATTCCATGTGTAGTTTTCTGTCTTGTTTACTTTAAATCTCTAAAGCTGAATTATGACTTTGTTCGGTGACTGTTGTTTAAAAGCGGTCATTTTCCTTTTACAATGCTTTCAAGTTCTACATGACTGGTATAACTATTGACAATGTAATTAACCTCCCCCCCCCCCCCCCCGATATTCAGATACTAAAAGTTATATACTGAAATGAAATATAATACATTGGTTCCATTTCTTAGATTACTATGAGATATTATACATGTATTTAAAGCCGGTTTTGTGTTAATCTCTACTGAAAACATACCCTTTTTAAAAACCCTATACTAAATTGTAATATATCTGACATGTGTTCCATAGGCAATGAAAAGGTAAATAAATATACTTTATACTATAATATATAAATATATAATATACTCTCATGCACACGCCTGTGAATCACCACCCCCCTTTGAAGTTAAATTGACACCACTGACATCAAGGTTTCCATCTTGAACCTTATTATAAGTTATGATCAGGGCAAGAACCTCCAGAGAGGTGCCAGATGGAACCTTTTCACTGAGAAAAAGGTTCCCTCTGGAACCATAGTTCTAGACAGAACCATGTGGGTTCTAGGAAGAACCAACCAACAAGAACCCTTTTTTCTTAGAGTGTTTGCTCTCCATGGAGCAGAGAAAAGTTACAAGAATGAACTGGCCGAACTACCAGGAGGTCTAAAGTAGAGAGGTAGAGCAACTCTCTCCAAAGCCCAAGTTCAAAGTGTAATGGAATACCCGTCACTTTCATGGTTGAGTGCTAGCCCAACAACACTTGGATTGCTGGATTCGATTCAGAGGAACGCGCTTCGAGTTATTGGCGTGGATGTGGATGAAGCCAGATCAAAACTAAAAATCGCAATTCTCCATCAAAGGCGTCAGGTGGCAGCAGCTTCAGTCTTCTACAAAATGCACACCAGCATATACCCAACAGACCTTCGTGCTCTACTGCCTTAACAATATGTTGTCAGGAGAGCCACTCGTTCCAGCCTGTCAATGCCTTGCCATGCCCTTGCATTACCTGTATCAAGAACCATTTCCACCGGTCGGACTTTCATCCACACTGCAGTACCCGTCTGGAACAGCCTGCAAGATAACGTAGTTGGTGACATCACTGAAAATGGTGTTACGCCCTTTAAGAGCAGAGTGCATGAGCATCTTATGTCATGTGTCTGAGGCTACGCCCCTGCACTCCAGTTTACTTTTTGCTGTGAACAACCGATTAGGCCATTGGTATGACTATCATAGTGGAATGATGCCTACGCTAGTTCATTAAATGTTTCATTCCTCATGGGCTATTGTTCACCCGAGCATTTTATGAAAAAAAAGTCTGATGAGACTGCCACATTCAGGGATACCAGACTATAAAAAATACTTTTTTTTCCTTTTATATGTCTTATTAATATGGCACTGTAAATCGGGGGCCCATGGCTGATGCTTCCATGACGTGGTCCATTAATCCTCAAAACTGAATGTCAAGGACTTGGAGAGGTTACTATCAGCTTTGCGTTCAGGGTTGTGCTCCTTTTGCGTATTTTCTTCTCTGTGAAGCACAATAATTTCTCCTGAATCATCTTCCTGCCTTTCAAGTTCTGTAGCCGTGGAACCTTATGATCAAGTATTTTTTCTACCCCCTCACGCTGCCCTCTTATGGTAATGTTACATTTGCCAGTTTTTTTTTCTCCTCTAGAGAAAACGTAGACATTAAGCGTAATACAAGATCCCTAAGATGATAATGGCTAATGTACCGAAAATTGTCCAAGAATCCGTAAGGAATTTGAGTAAAGTATTGAGTAATGATCCAAAAGACTCTATGCGCCTATGTAACATTCACATATTTATTTCAAAGTACTCTCCTTAAACTTATTTTAATCTTGAGGTCTCTCATCGTGTAATTAAAGCCCTTTTGTATTTGAGAAGCAGTGTTTATGGTATTACATTCCTGTTTTGGCTCGCTCAGCCTTGTAATAAAAAAGTATAAAACGTAGGATTAGTTACCTGCTCTGCGAGTGGGTTTTTGCCAGTAAATCTCGTTCTGAGAATTGGACTAACTTTTAGGAAACATCTTTTTGCTGGAAAGTGGAAATCTTTGATTCTCTTAGACTTTCAACAAGGCTACCCGTGTATCCTTTTCGGTAATTCGTGTTCTGAAAATGTTCATGTGTTATCTGTGTGTATTTTGATGTGTGCGTGTGTGAATGTGTTAGAAAGAGAGAGAGAGAGAGAACGTCTATATCAATTGTTGCCATGGGGAAAAAAGGAGTCCTGTCTTTGGTGTATAAGCAGACATTTTGTAGCGCACGCCATTTTTATGATGTCTTTGGTTCGTTTTGGACCGAAACCATTTTGAAACCATCTACTCGACAGGATTCAAACCGGCCTGGCTGATTCGGATTCGTTAGATGCAATGTGAACTCTCAGAATGTAAATTGGCTGCATGTCATTTTCATCTGCCATGTGGAAGGGGTGTAACAAAAGGTTGGGGGAAAGGATAGAAACTCCCGAGTGATTTCAGTACATACTTGTTGTAAACAAGGACAGGGGGGAGTTTGAAGTGGGTGTTATTGCAAGTAAGAGACAACATTACGGTTGACATTATCGAACCTTTCCGCTGTCACCTTTTGATATTTGTGACAGTACGTTCGGGAATACACACGGGAAAGGGCTGACTTCCCATTTTTGTTTTGCTAGTAGCCTGAAAGGAACACGCAGCAGACGAATTCCATTAGCTCTAGTCAGGTTCACAAGGGCCACAACTATTCACTCATGTGAACGTATCATTTTAAGGATGGCATAGTAACCCGTTAGATTCATACAGGTATAATAACATTAATCCTGTACTTAATAGCCCAAACATCCACACTACTAGTCTTAGATCAGGGATCCACATTGAACATATCATCCATATCATTTGCTCCTTACACCTATGTGCTCAACAAGGTACAAGTGCATTCAACGAAGCAAATTATTAGTCGATGTATTATTAAGTGCCATAATTCCATCAGCGGAAACGGATGCCAAGAAGATGTGTTATTAGACTGTGTTCTTTTTATGAGATAAGTGCAGATAAACCAGAAGAAAAGCAACTCAAATGAAAAACAAATTTGATTGGTGCTAAGAAATGTTTGGACAGCAGGGACGGGAGGGACTCTGTTATCCTTCTATTATCGTCCACAGGCTATGTTCATGTACCCGTGCTTTTGCCTCAACGAAGACCATTTGTACTGTTTTGCTAGTATTATAATCATTCATATCATACCATGTGTAAATCTCAGTCAGTGTTACTCAGGGCCGGATTTAGACAAAGCGGGGCATGTATCATATTTTTAGGGGGGCCTTAATTTAAAAAATGTCCATAAATATTAAATCGAGTTGTAACGTAGTTTATATCCTTTTTCCTTTCACATTTTTCAAAAGTTTCACATTTAAGATTGTAACAAACCAAAAGTTACATGATATAGTTTTTCCGAGAATAAATTCAATAATAATTTGGGAAATGCGCCTTCTTCATTACAGTTCAGAATGTAATTTAATAGAATCAATTTGGATTACACGGTTCCAATGGATTAACATTTAGTGACGGGCCCTCGAAAACAAAGCGCTTGTGGCATATGCGTTTTGCTACCAGGCAGGTCTGGCACTATTAATTATTACTAACAGACACCAGCTTTATTGATCTACTGCTGCAGAAGTCGTCTTAACAGTACTGCAGTCTTTAACCAGGACCATTTTAACCGTTCATCTTGTGTTACTGTTTGCTCAACCGTGCGCATATGCACTGTTCAAACACGTACATTCACATAACAAAGGTCCTTTGCAATATGTTACTTATATATACATCTTATCTATGACCATATGATCTGTTCACTTAAGGAAGACCATCAGCAGTGTTTCGTTGGTATTACAAGATCTTGAACCATGACAATTTTGACTGCTAATTAAGCTGTTATTAGATTCATTTAACAAAGGAAATATATAACGTTAATCTTGTGTTACAGAAACTTGAAAAGATTGTCTGCATTGTTCAGCTAGTGTTATACCCACTTAACAAAGACCATCCGTATGGTTCATTTGGTGTTTAACTTACTTAACAAAACTCTCTGCACTGTTCAGCTGATACATGTTTAAGATTCACTTCTCAAAGGCAATATGGACTTAATCTTATCTTACAGTCACTAAAAAAGAGCGTCTACAGTTGGTGTTACACCCACATAACATAGGTCGTTTGCACTGTTCCACTGGTATTAAACCCACTCAACAATGGCCGTTTGTACTGTTGGTACATATTTGGAAACCTCAGAACACCCTGTATTAGATCTTATATATATATATATATATATATATATTTTTATCTTGTATCTTGCCGTAAGTATGCATTTAAGAATAAAATCATCTTAAAATATACATATATAATAAAATATCTTCCGGCATTTTTATTGTCACCTACTATTTATCATCACCTACATTTTCTTAAAATATAATTGTCAAGAAAGTCTTAGCTCCAATTGACCAGCCAATCAGTGATTGAAGAATGTGTTGTTTTGCTCAGGTTATACATATGATTCTGTTTACAATCCCACGTATTGTTGACAGGTCAGTTTAAATGCTACTCTATCTTTTAAGTGCCGCCCTATTCATGTAACCATGTTCCGCTGTTATTGTTAAGAGAAAGCCCATCGTACAGGTTACAGAATTTGGATATGACACAATATATGCAAAGACAGTTTTATATACAAACTTTATCACCTGTTACTGGGTGTTCAATCTAAAATCATTATATTTACGATCGCTTAGCCGGACTGGAGTTCCAAGTTTCTTAAGCATTCACCATGTTGGGAGCAAATAATATGAAAAGGGTCCATTACGTCCATTATGTCTAACTAACGATTATGGACGAAGATTATTGTCTTGCGACCATCGTGAGTAGAGCTGCTCTGAAGTGGTTACCGGGCAACCGGAACCAGCTTGACCAGGATAAGAGGTCACAAATGGTAATGGATGCGCCTGACTCATAATACACCAAGCAAACCGGAAGTAACCAGGTCAGGTGATTCATTACACGAAACAACAAGACAAATCTCCCATAGAACTCCAGTTAAGCCTTCACTCAACTATTGAGTAAATTAGATGATCCATAGACACTATGGACGAAAATCACAGTCTAAATACTAAAATTTATCAATGATTATCTTGGTAACCTCTAAAATGTTTTGAGTGTTTGTTTGATAGACATAAAAATGTGATAATTTGTACAGTGAACGTCAAGCTATCATTATATAGAATAACACTTAGAAAGTAATGACCATATTATTATTATAGCTGTAAAATATCGATGCCTGTATCATGTTACATTTCAGCTCTAGCCAGTACTAATATTGAAATAGTTGTCTTCATTTTCACTTTCACTCTTTCCTTTACATGTATAATTTGATGTTATATATATTGCATATAGTTGTGAATATTTCATATACAGGTGAAGTATTAATAAAGGGGTTAACCCTGTTTTCCCAATCAAACTTTGTTTACATCAAAAATGCAATATATTAAAAAGTTCAAATATTTTAACGAACGTTTCTAGACCAGTACATTTTTCTTGAAGTTTCTAAACAGACTTAAGAGCTTAACATCTCTTCAATGCTGGTCATACTTAGATGTGCTGTATACAGGGGAAATACACAAATTCAGAAGCGGACGAACAAACAATCAAATAGACAAACAACACACTGGGGTTGAAAATGTAAAAGTACCAGAGTCCTCGTGGGAGTTAAGAAAACAGCCTGTATACTTGTTTTGTTGAATGTTAACGCATGTTTAGTTAATTCAAATGTTCGTTTTTATTCTTGCTACAGAAGCGTGAATCGACCGAGATGATCATGGACTGTCCATGCATTGGCAGATCCAGATCTTCGAGAACAGGGGGGCGCTCATATTTGGTGCATGGCTATTATGGGTATTATTAAATCTAAGTTCTTGAAATTTTGTTTTGTAAATTTAATGTATATACATTTTTTTATTCCATCTCTTCCACCATGCTTTCCTTAAAATTAATTAATTCGTGTCCCCCTCCAATATTGGGAATTTTGTTAATTATGCAGTATGAAGAGGGCATTTTGAGGCACCTGTTAAAAAGATATGAGGATTTTCAGTTGAGGTTGGAGGGGCATATTAATGTGTGACCGGCTTTAATATTTATAGTTCTTAAAAATAGGGATATAAACTGTAAAGTAAAATGTTGATGTCAATGGGGAAATGTGCATTTCTGTTTATAACTTACAAAAATATAAACTTATGCAGAATATCACCAGCTTTTAAAAGTAATTCTCGTGGTAAAATAATTGTTAAAATGTTAAAGTCGTCTGTCAAACTTTTAACCAGCCTCTCTACAGGCTAATGGGAAGGCCGTGCCTCACGGGCGAATTCAATTTGTGGGGTTCCTCGGTGTTATGACCCAGCAGAGTGAAATAACAGAAAGACTCGTTATAGAAATATTTAAATGCTATCTTAATATAGACTCAAAGCTGTTCATTAATATCCTCAGCTTATGAATTGGAAAGTGATGAACTGTGCATAATCTAATAATCTGATTGCTAGGGAATAAACAAGAAATTGTCGTAAGAAAATTGATTACCAATAAATGGGAAAAGAAATATAAATTGAAAGATGTTTCAGCTCAACGGGGGGGGGGGGGGGGGGGGGGGGGGGCGCTCGAGGCCCTCTCTGAATCAGCTCCAATTAGTCGATTTTTACTGACAGGGGTGGAGAGACGAATGGCTAGGTATTAGTCTGTGACCTTACCTTTATAATAAACCGTGTACAAAGGACGCCTGTTTTATCAATAGCATATGAACTATACACTTGAACAGCAGTAACAGGAGCGGGGGCGTCTTTTATTAACATTTCATATACCCGAGAATCCTTTGAACGCTGAGTATAACCTTGATCTCGCATCAACTGTAGATGAAAGGCTTTCATTATACTGCATGTACTGCATACAGTATTTGACGACCCGGTTGAGCTTGTTGGTAATTGTAGGGTATCGTTAGGAATCATTTGTGGAACCTGATGTTTCCAAATATATTTGAGCCATATATAACAGTATTGATTATTAAAAAAATACAGTAAGGATTCGCTACTTGACAGATTCACGAAGCCACAGTGAATGCATCCGGTTTACGAGAGCAAGAAGCCAACAAATGAATAATTCTAGGCTTCAGGGCAGGTTTGTTGGTTTATATTATATATATTATTTATAGTATATATATATATATATATATATATATATATATATATATATATGAAACATTGAAATATAAATTTTTGCAGTGATTAACATTTTGAAAAGTAAAGCCGTACTTGGACTATATATAAATGAATAAATAAATAAATATATATATATATATATATTTATATATACATTTATATATATATATATATATATATATATATATATATATTTATATGTATACATATATATGGCATACATTAGGGCACTACTTATCATCTGATTTTTGTTTATACGGTATGAGAACAATATACGTTATCAATTTATCTATAAAGATGCCCTTATCAGAATTTGTATTAAGACCACGCAGTCAAACAGACACGGCTAAGGAGATCGATTCGAGACATGATAATTAGCCAACAATAAACTCTTTCTTCCTGGACGTCGGAGGTCGCAGTAGCATCGACAAGATCTATTACTTACTGTTTCTTTACGTTATCAAAATAGAAAACCGTGAGCAATTGTTATTAAAATGTATTATCTGTGATATGTAGACCCGGCCTTCATGACTAGCTAAGCTTTTGACTGAACTTGTCTGGGCAAACATGACTGAAAGGCTAAATAAACGTCTGAGGCTTAGACAAGGCAGGTTTCTGCAGATCCAAAGGTGACTATTAATTTTTTTAAGATGTTGAAACACATTGGCAGAAATGCGGGTACCTTGAAGTATTAGTGTATGGAGTGCGTGTGAAAGACTTTATATTTTTAATTTATGTGCCGATATTTTTTTGATGTCATGTTCTTAAATACAATATAAAACATTTAATTTTAACCAGTGATGTCCAACGCACATTAACTCATGCCTTTTGTTTAGGGCAACAGCCACAAATGACACCTTTAACGCGAAAATAACTTTAACTATAACGATGACGCGAGCCACTGTATGATGACTGGTGTCATTTCAGCATACAGTGATCTCACCGCTGATACCAAGACGCAGTTGGCCACTCCGGGATAACAGCACTCACGCTTGATTCAGACTCTGTCAGTGCAGAAGAAGACCGTCCAGTGCATCAGGACTCTATAAAGTTGACACAGCTGGAAACTGGCAGCGCGTTGACATCTGTTGTTATTGGCCCGGTCAGCTATAAAAATATATGAAATTAATCACAGGACAAGGTATACCTTGGGTCTCCATAACTTCCTATTTAGAAACCCCGGACATGAAACCACAAAGGGGTAGCCGGGGAACATTGTGTTTAAGTAACATGTATTGAGTGTTTATGATAATTTAGTTTGACAGCATAAAGGATGACATTTTTGTAACTTTTCCTGAATTGTATGCTTTTCCAAAGAAACACTTCTGTCAGATTATTACATGTGTATTTAGTGGTTCAAGATAGCAGAACCAGACAATGAGACTAGAGGCGGTTATTATGACCCTGAGGCATATACTGTGATTAATAATTTGATCAGTAATTGAGTCAGTGTGTGTGTAGTTATATAAACAGAAATAATTTTCTATTTATAACACCATTAGTACATTCCAAAAGGCCTAAAGAAAACATTGAGTTTAAATGCTTCTTTGAGTATTATAAACAACAGTACATCAAAGCTAGTAATGTTGCTGTATTTCGTGTTTGAAATAAACTGATCTACATAAACGTCTATTGTGGCATTACATTTAGGAGTATAAAGAAATATTTATAATAATATTAATGATATATATATATATATATATATAATACAAAAACACACTCATTTACTGATTTTATACAATGAAAATATCGCAATACGTATGGCAGTACGCTACCAAATATCGCTATATATTGCAATACGAAATTTGTAGTCGATACCCAGCCATAATAATAAAAATCATAATAACAATTTTAATAATAATAATAATAATAATAATAATAATAATAATAATAAATATAAAAACGGAGAGTATATTGACCTAAACCCTTCGCGATGTCAGTGAAGATGTTGCTCTGGAATGTTAACCTATATAACCTAGCCCTTTTATCAATGAAAACGTGTCTTGAAAAAATTGTTCTGTGCTGATTAACTGCCACCTTTCCAGGAAAACTGCCTTTGACATCAATGTACTCAGTGAAATAATCGCGTTTCAGAGATGGCCGTTTATGATCGCATGATATAATCACCGGTGGTTAACAATATACTACCAAGCCCTTAAAAAAACAGCTCATCCCAGCAAAATTATGATCACTATGAGATGTTCATACTTCCACACTTTATGTCAAATTTCCATCAATTCCACTAAATCGTTCTTCATATATTTTGCAGACACGCACACACAAACATAGACAAACAGTAACCCTCCGTTTCTCACAAGGTAAATAATAATAATAATAATAATAATAATAATAATAATAATAATCATAATAATAATAATAATAATGAAAAGGTGGTAATTAGTCACCTCCGTTACAGACAGTGTTCGGGAGGCTCGGCCTGTACTAACTTGTAACTAACTCTCTGTATTGTTGAAATATGTTGACAGTGTAGTGAATGCTAGCAATCTGTGAGAAGTGGTTGAAAAAGTCTAGGAAATGTGTTTTTACATTTTACAGTCAGCTTTCTAGTGCAACTCATACAAAGAAAGTTTTACAATATTAAACATTTTGAATAAAGCCCTTGTGGCCCCATTTAAAAGAAAAACCGTACGACAGGGCTTTTTTTCAGTATATAAATAATAGAACATGGGCTTTGACCGCTTCGTTGTCCGCAGAGCTTATTTGTATTCTCGCAAATGGTCTTAATGTTTTGGCAAGCCAAATGTGTCTGGAATGAATTATTCATTAAAATTTAAAGCTGAAATCCTATGGCGACAGTGATTTTTTTTTCTCGTCCATATTTCACTTGAAATGTGAAAGTAAACAAAGATTTAAACTCCGGTACACGCATTCGGTATTCAATTGTTGTAATGCCCATTTTATTCAAGTTAACCGTCATTCTTATTTTTATGTAACTGAAAATAAACGAAATTGCAGCAGCTAGTCAGAATAAAACGTACTTCACTTTAACAAACATTAATGATTAATTATTTAAATGTATGGACTGCTGGAGCTGGAGTATCTAGAGATAGCGAAGCAAATGTCTGACGGGGGAAATCGTTAAACCCAACGATTGAAAACTTTCGACTTTCTCTTTTTTTTCCGTTCATTTACCTTTGGCAGGTGTGTTATGTATTCAACCAGAGCCATCAGGAACTACTCCCCTGGTAGAGTGGTCAGCGTGTCTGAATACAGAGCCGATATAAATCAAGAGGTATTGGTTCGAATCCGCCAATCCTCAATGTGGCTGGACAAGGGTGCCATCTTGGATACTTGCAGTGTGAGAAACCTGAGGCAACAGCGGTAGACTTAGATATCCTGCAATGTTTGTGAAGGTGTATTAAGAACTCAGCTTGAGGGATCTTATATACTGGATATTTTTATATTTGGCTCAAAGATATTTGCTAACATCAGGTTTCACAAATGATTTCCAACGATTCCCAACAATATTCAACAAGCTCAGCCGGTTCGTCGACCTTTCTTATAATGAAAGCGTTTTTCCTACAGTTATGTGTATGTGTGTGTGTGTGGATGTGGGTGTCTGTCTTTATAGCTTGTGACAGTTTTTTTCTCCTGGACTAGAGCTGGACTCACCCTGATTTCTCGAGTCCTTATTTCCGAGTACAAGTCCGAGTCTAGGACCCTCGAGTCCAAATCTGAGTCCGAATTCTTAGAAAAGTGAACTCAAGTCCGGACTCTAGTCCAAGTCCTACAATACTGCTAGGCAAGGTGCCCTGTCATCTACCCGTATTTGATCCCCATATTTTAACCAAATTTACAATGTACGCTTATATTCTTGCAATGACAATCTGGGGAATACAAAGGATGTAAGGCCAAGTGAACGCGGTAAAAACAATTTTTTTTACAGTGGACATGCTGTTGCCTTTTCATACACAAATTTTTGTGGAACATCATTGCCTGAACTATGTTTGTCTTTTCACGTTTGGTATTTAGTATCTAGTAAGTACGTGAGAAAATATATACGTGGGCAATATCGAACTGTACCAGAATAAATTTTTAAACCATTTAAACATATGACAATCTTAACGACGCCATGAACGTAGACTCTATCTTATTAGGAGTCGTGATATCAACCAAGTCTTTATTCTGTTTCTATCGTCCTGGTGGTGCCGAGACCGACGCATGAATACTTAATATATGACTTTGTTTTACGACTGCCCCAAAGTCATTAAATGAGGCCTTTTATCATTAATCATTATTTTTTTCTTTTCTTCCTCTCGTGAGAATCCATTAAAGACCGACACATCACTCGTAAGACTGTTTCATAAGGAGCCGAGGTGACACTGATATAAACAAGGATTCGTAAAGGGAGGGATATTATTGTTACCAAGTGGGATAGGTGAAGGGCCAGACCTCGAATGGAGAATGTTAAAGGCTGTAACGTTCCTGATAGCATTGATTCTAGTTTACTTGATATGTAAAGGTAAGAAAATATAAAGGATGGGGGTTTACAGTTTGATATAACTAACGATGTCAGTCTCGTCCCACTTCCTGCATGGTCTTTTGGGCCTTTTTTTCTTGTAGTCTTTCTCAGCACTCTGGGGAGTAAGCTGTTGTAATATAAGCGCAAGAAGATTTTTTTCCCATGAGGAGTACCAATTAAAACTGCTGAAAAACTGCAATAATTGTAATCAAATTTTAGAAGCTTGATAGGAATTTTACATTGATTATTTTTAGCAAATTAATGGGACTGACTTTCATATTTTACAACTTTCTGAACTCCAACTAATTGTTTATAAACCAGGGAGAGCAGAAAAAATAAGAAAGTACATTGAAACTTCTTAGTTATCTTCTCTTTTCTTGTTGTTAAAATGAAGAATGAAACTATTCATATAATCTCACGAATTGTCAAATGACCATGCATGGTTTAATGGAACTATAAATTAAAGAAAGTTTCGAATCGTTCCCATGATCAAGAATACTATTTTGACATTTCTCAGGTTGTTTGTCAGTCACATGTCACACAATTCGGGGATTAGCCAATCAGTTAATTAGCATTTTCTTAGATCTCTACTTTTTCTACTTTTTTCACTCTCTACTTTACTTTGTACACATGCTACACAAAGCGCAACGAATATCGCGGGTCCATTACGGGCAGATCTACTTCTCTCTGATATATCTATATATTGAGTCGCATAGCGTGCTGTGTTTGACGAAAAGTGACTTGAAAAGCTTATACGGCATAATATATGTTTTAACTCAAAACAAATAAAAATGGCTTCTATTTTTAGCATACTTAATAAGAGGTTTTAACGACAGAACAATATATAGCTCGTTGAAATATACGCGTGTTGCACCCCCACCCCCACCCCGCCAAAACAAATATGTTTCTCTGATTAAACTTATCCAGAAATGACGTATACACAGAATTATGGAACTAAATGGAGAACCTATACATGGCAACAATACTGTGGTTGGCTTTATATTCGCGAGGCTGAAATTTCGCGATTTCTCCATTTTTAATGTTTCGCGAGGGTTTCATTTTCGCGATCTCACCAGAACCTATATCAAATCTTTGGCAAAGCAATAGCTGTGTGTATCATAAAATGAGAGAAGTGATGAGTTTGTAATATTCTTCTCATATAACGATGGGCCCGTACACACAGCACATACAGAGTAAATCAAATCTAAGGGAACGTTTTCCCTATACCTCCATGGATGAATTTTATCATTAAATTTCTCACTGTTCTTACCTATTCACATACAAGTATTTAATTGGCTACACTATATATATATATAGTGTATATATATATATATATAAGAAGGACATACTCAATTGGCCTATTATTCCCGAGGGTTTCATTTTCGCGATTATTTCCCAATCGCGAATATCGCGAAATTAAAACCCTCGCGAACAAAAAGGCAACCACAGTATTCATTGAACCAGATACACTTTTCTTTTCGTTGCGTGTTATATATAACAAGGTACAATGTTCTATGCGATATAATACACAGTAGTATATAAGTGGACTGTAGACCTACACGTGTATTCTTTGAAATAATAACCAAATATTAACGTATATAAATTAAAAAAATATTTCAGTGCTACGTGTGAACATTTAAGTTCAAGTTGATATCAACATTGATGACTGAAAAATAAGGACAATGAAAACATGCTTACTTGAACCCAAAGACCCTGATTCTTTCTGGTTGACGAACAAAACTCTGTCGTCACGTACTTATTGTTGAGACACTGCATATTTCATATTATTGATTTGGAATCAGAGGGATATGAATATTACACGAGATTGCTAAGTTCATGTCTCCGCAGTAAACAATACATAAATTTAAGCAACCGCAGGAACGGCGGCCCAAAAACCGAGTCCGGGATTTATGTGTCATATTATAGTAGCCTGTTTATTGCTTCAATAGCAGTTACAAAAGAAACCGAATTACAAAGGACTGAGAAGGTACATAGTTTTACCTTTCGCGATATATATATATAAATAAATAAATAAATAAATATATATATATATATATATAAAACATTGCAGAAAAATAACACTATAAATTCACTACAGACTGTTTCACGGGATGCAACCCGATCCTCAGGTAAATGTTGTTAGACTGAAGCTAACGGAATGGTTTGAAAAGTCAAGACCTAACGAGATTCTACGAGATTACGAGATTCTTAAATTCTAAAAACATTCACCTGAGGATCGGGTGGCATCCCGTAAAATACGCTCCCGAGGAAGCGGAAATCTCGCGCTTCTACAGAAGCTACTGATTTTTCCTCCGTCTTGTTTGACCATTTCTGCCATCGAGGCGTGCACGGAGCTAATGTTGTTATATTTTGTTTACAGCTCACCGGCCGGGTATCCTATGTGCACAAGGACCTGTGCCAACCACGTGTAGAGCCATTCTCTCTGCGCCTGTGCCACAGATTGTGGCCAATTCAAACGGTTGCCGGGGCGATGAGCTGTCACTCAAAACAAATGTAACAACAGTTGCTCCGTGTATTCCTCGCTTGGCTGGTAAACCGTCATGCTGGCAACACGGCCTGATAATTATGTAGATTCCTAGTCACATCAGTTATGTGTCGCATATCGGGCATTATTTACACGCAGTCAAGAGGACCACAACTATTTATGGAATTATTTTGTGGTCTAACTCATACACAATGGCCTCTAAAACTCCTAAAAATTTGCCAATAGCATTTATATTTGCCATCAATTAATCATGTGACCATTTCAGCCAACCAAAGAGGTCGTGTCTTCCAGAACGGGGTTTCATCTGATTGGACCAAAATACAGTGCTCCCCTCTGGTGTAGATACTCAGGAAACGAGGTCAAAACAAACAGCGCTTACGATATAGGTAGTAGGCCTATATATAGGTAAAGCGCTGTGTAGAGAGCGTACCCGTGAAACAGTTTGTAGTGAATTTACAGTGTTGTTTTTCTGTATGTGTTATATCGCTCGATCTGACCTTGTCTGAAGGCCATTGAGCACTTTTCACCGGAGGCTAACCCCATATAAATATATATATGTGTGTGCGTGTAATACAGCACCAGATATGTCTTTAATTAAGAGCGCATGCAGACTATGTGAGTGAAGTTTGTCATCAAAGCTATTAACGTCTGATGTCCATTATACGGTCCTGTCGGATCACAATAAGCTGCCGTTGTGCTGCGTCATTACTGAGACATATTAGCCGAACGATCGATATTCTGAAGTAAACATGAAGGATCCTACTGGAAACAGCTGAGTGTATATGTGTGTGTTTGTGTTGATCTGACCCTCAGTGTGTCTTCGTATAAAATGAAATTGGTCAGACCTTGATTTTGAAGACATAATTGTTCTTGTGTGTCATATAGTATGGATACTCATCAAATCCCCATTTAAGCCTATTCAAGATAAAAGGGCTCTTTCCTTACAAATAGGTATACAGATTTAGGTGTATGATATATGTATTAAACTTTAATGTTTGTTTCTTTTACATGGATTGTCCTAATTGTTATAATAACTAATACAAGATGTTTTACATGGATTGAGAGGTGGAGGAACATGAGAACCCACAGAAAACAATCGACCTTGGACGGGCAAACCACTATTATACAGCCCCGTTGGAAATCGAAGCCGGGTCGCCAACAAATACAGCTGAGCGTGTTACCACTCGACTGTCCAGACTTCAAGTCATGTACAATAACATCACCTTCCTGACAAAAAATGTCAGACCTGATATTGAAAATAGGGCTTTAGTTGTAAAAAGGGGCCCCCGTTGCGTGTATGTTAAAAATATCACCATACTAATCCGAAAAATTCACAATGCTAGTTATTTTCACGTGTGTGTGTGTGTGGGGGGGGGGGGGTTGGTGATGGTTTGGGTATGAAAATGTATGTTTGTGTACCAGACTACCAGTATTATAGAAACGTTATAAAGCCTTGTCGATGTCAATGCAGCGGGATTCATCATTCCCGCCAGCATATTTTGGATATCTGGTTGAATTTTAAATTCTTCCAAATAAATCATACATAGCCAACCTACAATTACAAATATTAAAATAACTCTGCTTTTACTTGATAAAATTGCTTCTGTTGTTACATTTAGATTCATGAAAATAATGATTGATAAATAAATCAATTGAAAAATCATACATTTAATTGTACAAAATACACTTCGTGAATGTTGTATCAGCGTTTATCTCTGAGATAAAAAGGAGACAATCAAGAAATGTAATAGTCACATGATCTTTATAGTAAATTTTGGCCCACAAACAATTCTGCCGCGAAAATTTGGCCCAAGAGTAATCGTAAATGAAATGTCTTGACCCCCCCCCCCCCCTCCAATAACAACAACAAAAACTGTACCAGAAAGAAATATCTTTCCTGAAAATAAAATTTTAAGCCGGAAAAAAATATTTGGATATTGCATGAATGTGTCAATTGCCACACTGGATTGTCATAAATGTTTGCTCGTATTTTTGCGTGTTTAAATATAATGTTAATAATGAATAATATAGTCCTAAAAAATGAAAACATTTCTTTCCTAATATGTGGTGGACGAGTGGGAGTGTGGGACAAGCACCCCCCCCCCCCTTATCCGTATTAAGAGGGGTGCTTGTCTGGAGATATTGAGCGAGACTCAGTTCGGTACTGTGGGGGAGGGGAGGGGGGTCTCTCTGACCTCAAGGTCATTGTATAATTCTCGGTCATGCTACTGGTTCGCAAAACTTGGATACGTTTAATATCCTTAGCGAACATAAAATTATACATATATAAATAACAGGCTTTTTTATATATAGGCTTTTGCCCATATCCCTTTAAAATGCATGTGTGTGTGTGTGTTGGGGGGGGGGGGGGTAGGACTAACTCCTCCGTAGGATTGCTAATTGGTGGTTTTGCCTATATCCCTCCAATGGTATTCAGGGAGGGGGGGGGGGGGGGGCACTAACTCCTCGGTAGGATTGCTAATTGGTGCTTTAGCCAACCGTATATCCCTCCAAATGGTATTCGGGGGGCATCAACTCCTCGGTAGGATTGCTAATTGGTGCTTTTGTCTATATCCCTCCAAATGGTCTTCGGGGGAGGGGGGGAGGGGATAAGCACCAACTCCTCTGTAGGATTGCTAATTGGTGCTTTTGCCTATATCCCTCCAAATGGTCTTGGGGGGGGGGGGGGGGATAAGCACCAGCTCCTCTGTAGGATTGCTGCTTTGGTGCTCTTGCTTATATACCCGGAGCGGTATAAGATTAAGTACCCCACGTCCGGCAACTAAACAAAAATATATTGGAATGTATTTATAGGTAACAGGGCACGGTCACGAAATTTTTAGTTATTACAGATAATAAAGTTGAAGTATGGCCAATGAAAGTGGGGCCTTGTGAAGAGTTGACCTTTTTGGTAAGTGTATGCAGGTGTGTCCAGGCATCAAGAAATTAACAAATCATGTCTTGTAAGTTTCAGTGTCACAGCTGGTGTTGATCATGTCCCAAGTAAAACTTCTACAGGTCTCAATGCAAAGCTCTCCGTGTTACACCCTTTTGCTTTTCATTTCTTCATTCATGTATACAAAGGCCAAAGTTATTTTAAGTCATTTTATCTATTTTTTTTTAAACTTTGAATTATATCGATAAATTTGTAACCAATGAGTCACCGTGTGAGTTGCAGCTTGAAATAAATCCCCAGCCATGTTTCCTGAGCCATGAGAAAAAATTTAGTACCTTACTAGTATTATTGTTTGATCACAGTAACATTGTCATTGACACAGAAACATACGTGTACATTTCCTAGGTACTAAGTTATTTTGTGATGTAATAGTGACTCTCTTGTGCGTCACTCAAGGTCACGCAAACATTTACTTAATCCACATATGATAAAACAAATTTGCTTATAAAATATATATATACAGATCTTGCATAAACTTAACTTACTTCTTGACAGAAATTATTTTTTTATCTCTTTAGTTTTTCTTGCATTGTGTTTTTTATAACAAGCCCCAAATTTGTCATGATAGCAAGGTTCCAGTAGAGCTAATATTCACTAGTGACCGCATTTATGTTATAAGTGACGATGACACTAACCCACTGTCACGCAACCATACTGACACAGGATGTATCAGCTGTTTGCCCCCAATAACACTGCTCAACATTTACTTAAAGAAGCAAAGTTTAAGACAGGTGATGGTTTACTCGAATCTTAACATGGTCAACGCAAAATGAACTGTAGCGCAGAAGTATTACACATGCACTCATCTTAGTTTAACAGTTCTTGTGACAGGATATATAGTCTCTTAAGAAATTTATGGAACTGCTCAGACTTCTGAACAGTAATAATTTATACCGTGTTTAACTTATAGGCGACCCGCCAGGACCCTTAAAAGGCTGGCAACCCAGCTAGAAAGTATGATCGTGATCCAAGGTTTCAAGGTTGCAAGGTTTCAAGGAGGCATTTAACCTTCAAGGTCACAGTTCAAGGTCAAATGTGATCGATTTTTATTTTATTAATTATTATAAATAAGGATATTCACCGGTCACCTGTTACACCCATATTCTATATTCACTAAATATGGTATCGAATCCGTTTTATTACAACCAAATACTATTTCTGTTCACACCGCACCCACATTCATCCTTGATTTGTGTTTCGATCCTTACCGGTGAAACCACATCGATAGGTGTATTGAAACTCAATTCATTAATACGTAATTCGCACCAACGCAATGTGAACGTTAAAGGTATGCCTGCTAAATCCCGTTTCCGCAATGTGTACAAAATAGGATCTTAATCTATACACGCATACGTGTGCTTAGAACAACAAACAGAACTGACATCAGTCGCAGGTCGCTCTCAGCTCAGTCGTACTTCTAAGATATGGGAAGGGCTAGGGGTTTCTTAAAATGTTACTTATTATTTCACAGTTGTTTAAAAAAATCATTAAGAGGGGTCTTTCTCGAGGAATCGCTATGAACTCTTATAACAACATGACTACTCTAACATTCTGGTTCAAGAAGCTTCAATTCAAGAGACAATGCGTGGAGGGATTACCAGGCCCACATGACTGTGTGTCAGGCGAGAACCTGTAATCTTCCGAACGATCTCATCGAATTTACGCGTGTTCTTATTTTAGTGCAAATCTAGCTCCCGCTTAAAGCGCAAAAATAAAACCCCGCTAACAAAACCACTTCCTCAGTATAAAGTAGTCCAAGCTTGATTAGCCTAGTCCCTGGAACACTGTGGAGTTTATGTTATGATAAACAGGTTCTGAGTATATTTAATTCTATTGAATTTTGGCAAACCTTTGCTTTTTTATTTTGGGATCTTTCAATAATTAGAATTTTTCTGTTAAAATATAACTCAGTATGAATTTGCTGATTTCATGTTTTATTGAACACTATGTTGTACCTATCTTACTGGAAATATGTAATACTGTACACATGGATTGCATGGATGTATTAATAATAAAATAGTTCAATTTATATTTTATATAAAATAAAAGTAATAGTATTAATAATAGAAGCCAAGTAATAGTAATAGTGGTAGTAATCCATGCAAAAATGTTGTGATAAGTTCAATTATAGTAACAGAAAATTACCTTAAGTTCTATTATATATGATATTATATATATTATACATTATTTTTAATATCTTACTTTAATATATTATAATAAACTATTACTAATATTATCAATTGAAAGTAAAGTTTATTTAGAAATTTTAATACCCAAAAGTACTCATGAATTACTCATATAAGTACCGAATACTTTCAATGTATTCGAGTACAAGTACTTTTGTGATTTTTAAAAAGTACTCGAGTACGAGTACGAAGTACTCAAAAAAAGTACTCACGAGTACGAGTACTATGAGTACGAGTAATTTTGGACCGAACTCTGGTGTGCTAATGACGCAGTATATGGAGCGTGGTGGCGTAATGGATGGGCGCTGGACTTGTGACCGCAGGGTCGTTGGTTCGCGTCCCGTTCTGACCTCCGTCTGCGCTAATACTCCAAGGCAAAGTCTTTACCACAAGGGTGCGCTCTCCCGACCCAGGAGTGAATGGGTACTAGTCATGGGAGGAAGGCAAATATGGGACGAATAACCTTCTAACGCCTAATATGGCAGCTTGGGTTGTAAGCTCCCCAGGGAGCCGAGAAAAGCTACAAAAATGAACAGGCCAGGAAGGCAAAGTGTAAAGTCGGATGAGACTGACATCGTCGGTGATATCAGACTATAAAGCCCCACCTTTTTTACCTTTTATAATTGCGAACAGAACCTATAACAAAAGTGAATCGAATATTTTATCGAATATGGCACTGAATACCACTTGTTATCTGACGCAGTATGAACGCGCGCGAAGTGTATCGAATACTGCATGTTGAATTCGATATTTGGGAAGCCGTATTCGACACGTTTTTATGGACATCTGAGTTAAGGGCAACGGCCACAAATAACCTTTGCTGCTTTGATTTTTTTTTGTGTGGACAGAAACGACATACTCTCATGGAAAAGCTGATAGAACGGCTCTTCCTGAGCTGTTATTGGCCTTCGGGAATCGTTGTCCATGACAACGTGATCCCCATGCAGAATTACGGGAAATGATTTATGAAGTTAATTTTCGATCTGCACTTTATAAAGAATAAATGTAGCTTTTTGTCTCCTATCCATACTTTTTATCATTATCCCCCAAAGAACATATTTTGTTGGTCTCTCTTTTTTATGTTGCACATACCGGAATAGAAAGCCTAGTCTGGTATATCACTTCAAATACGTTCTTAAATGCAAATCCGGTCTCGTCCATGTTACCGGGCTTGTGATATTGGAAGTGTGGCTCAGGAATCAGGGTGACCGAAATTGTGACAGGAAGTTCATTTCAAGGAAACTCCGGCTCAATACAACAAGTGTTAGCATCACAACCTTTCAATCTTTCTTCAAATGTGTAGTGAAGTTGCATTCAGATTTCGGACACGCTTTTCTATTATAAGACCGGGAAAAAGATCATATCGCTTTTCTGAGGAGTGGAACTATTGGATGTACAGCGCTATGTGTGATAGTTGTTTCTCTTTATGTACCATTATATTTCGTAAACGGTGTCCCCTGTTAAATGGTTTCGAACAACATAAACGATGACAGCTGACAGGTGCTACGTCAGACAAGTGCCACAGAAAGGTTGTGATTAACAAATAAAAGGGCTAGTGGGCATGGAGAGGTTGCCAAATACAAAAAAAAGGTATCTGTCATAATATGTAGTTATAGTTGTATTCGAATTTCTAATCAAGAACAGTTCATAAAATATAAAGAAATGCGTCAACATAAAAAGCTTGAAGAAAACAACCTGTCTATAATGATATATCATTAGAGAAACAAAGTAAGAGAAAGTTAAAAATGCATTCAATTACATCTTGTACTAGATATCAAAACTGACGACTTATTTCGGACATGCAAGAATGAGAAAATGCGAAATTCCTGGTCCAAATGTCGTTAGGCAAGACATGAATAAAGACATAAATACAGTAATACCCAAAAGAAAGCTTTATTTACTGATGTAGACAATAAATGATAAATTTAACTTCTCACTGATATATTGCATTTGCCGAGTATGACACACATAGCATGTTTGTTTTATACACCGCAGATACAAAGATTATTTATATTTTTTTATATAAAAATAGTAATAGTAAAAATATTTGAATATTAACACTACCCATTAACATGAGTATATATTAAAGGTATTAAATCAGTGTAAAATATCACATGCAGTTTTTATCGAAATCACTTTATGTAAAGTAGTTTAAGGAAAGTAAAAGTTTAATCAGTCTTATTTGTTGCCTTAGATGACACAACATATTACTTATCTTGAATAAAGTATTACTTTCTCTTTATCTGATACTGTATGTATAATGAGGAAGCCCATCGAACTGTTTCATCGAAATATGTTGAACAAAGCCCATCGCAACACGTTGCCAATAAATATAAATCCATCAGCAGCTCAGTCTACTTCATCCATACAGCTGTGTGAAGGACTGTCAACTTGTTCATTTTCTCCAACATGGGAAACCCCTAAGTTTCTGTTTAAAATGTCAGAGGTTTTAAGCAAGCCCAAAAAGTTACTGAGTGATTTTCTGTATGCCTCGTTCTCGCTCACCTTTTCTTGTAAGTTTTTTATTTCGTCATCCTTTTCCTTGAGGGTTAATTTCAGATTGAGATTCTCTGTCAACAGCTGGTTAACACGGTTGTGAAGCTGTTCTTTTTCGGTCCATTTTTCGGTGGTCGTGGGTATTATCAGAGACTCCCGCTCATCCCAAAGACCCGTTAAGGGTAGAAGTGGTCCAAATATAGGTTTCATGTTTTGACCGTTTGATGCCGATGATGATGCTGATGCAGTTTTATTCGACATCTTGATAAATCTGTACAGCAGGATTAACCGCAAAATCGATGACGTAATGAAGACCTCTGTGACGTCACACCTGTACGGAAGCACGAAGAAACATGGCAACTGTTACAATCTTTTTACCAAGACAATCTTTTATATAGCAGCTGAACAAATATCCATATGGTATTTCTATATGAGAGAAGTTGACTATTCTTGAAGTGTGCTAAATTTTTTGAAAGACAAGAAAAAAAGAGTGACAACCTTTTTTATGTTAATAGATGTATATGCCCTTAAGCCGTCCTCCCATCTTCCGATTTATCCGACCGATTTTCCGGAGAAATCGGTAGATGTTAGGGTGCTGTCGGTCGCATTTTTTAACTCAGCTGACTGTAAGTCATATGAGCTATAGCGATCACTCTTTGTCCATCGTCCGTCCGGCCGTCTGTCCTTTAACAAGGCACAAATCGTAACCACTGGACCTGGAATCTTGTAACTTGACATTCTGAGAGGTCCTTGGAATCCTGGAAATATGTCTCTGTTACCCATATTTTTCCAGCTTTGGGGCTCCGAAGTACCCCCTAGAAAAATGAAAAATTTGATACAAAAGCTTAAATATCTGAACACCTAATGCATTGATCACCATGATTCTTTGCATGGATATTGATCATGGAGTGCTCATTAGTTTTTGCAGACTGGTGGCGCCATCTGTATTTTTCGATTTTTTACGATTTTTTTTTTCTCTCTATTTTTGAGACCTCAGAAGATGCCGTCATCTGTTAGCAGAGCACAAATCTTAACCGCTGGACCTGAAATCTTCTCACTTTACATCCAGAGAGGTCCATGAAAAGTCTTCTTTGAAACCTGGAATTAGGTCTCTGTTACCCATATTCTTCCAGCTTTGGGGCTCCGAAGTACCCCCTAGAAAAATGAAGAATTCGATATTAAAGCTTAAATATCTGAACACCTAATGCATTGATCACCATGATTCTTTGCATGAATATTGATCATGGAGTGTTTAATCAGTTTTTGCAGAAAAGTGGCACCACCTGTATTTTTCGATTTTTTTTCTCTATTTTTGAGACCTTAAAAGATGCCGTCATCTGTTAACAGGGCACGAATGGTAATCACTGGACTTAGAATCTTCTGTCTCGACATGCAGGGAGACTCATAAAAGTCTCCTTGGAAACCTGGAATTAGGTCTTTGTTACCCAAAACCTGTGAGCTATGACGCTTCCAAGTACCCCCCCCCCCCCCCCAGAATTATAGAAAATTTGATACAAAAGCTCAAGTATCTAAACAACTAACGCATTGATCACCATGATTCTATGCATGGATATTGATCATAGAGTGATTCATCAGTTTCTGCATACTGGTATTTTTTTCGATTTTTACTATTTTTTACTGTATTTTTTCGATTTTTACTATTTTTTTATCTATTTTTGAGACCTAAAAAGATGCGGTCATCTGTTAACAGGGCACAAATCGTAACGACTTGACCTAGATTCTTCTTTTTTGACATGTTGGGAGGCCCATAAATAGTCTCTTTGGAAACCTGAAATTTGGTCTCTGTCACCCATATGGTTCGAGCAATGGGTTGCTCAGAAGTATCCCCCAGAATAACTGAAAATTTGACACAAAAGCTCCGGTATCTGAACAACTAGTGCATTGATCAGCATTATTCTTTCCATTCATATGAATCATGGAGTGTTTCATCAGTTCCTGCAGACTGGTGGTGCCACCTGGATTTCTTTTAATTTTTACGCATTTTTATCTTTATTTTTGAGACCTTCAAAGATGTGGTCGTCTGTTAACAGGGCCCAAATCATATATAAGCACCCCTCAGAATAATTGAAAAAATTGATACCAAAGTAGGGCGCAAATCATAACCATGGGGGCACCCCAAAAATAATGCAAAATACACACAAATTGCCAGATTCTTCATGAAAGGCTGGTTGGATTGTCATCAAATTTGTTGTGCTTATGGATCTCGATGAACTTAAGCTAATATGCATTAACAATGATGCCACCTATCTTAATTAGTTGTCTTTGCAAGGACATATTATCAACATGTCAGTCGGCTGTGCGTCACGACCCATTGGGGCACTTCTTTTAAAATCCGGCAAGAATAATCGGCTGCAAAAATCCTTGACAATGTCAAGAATTTTCTGGACAGATAAAAAATCGGCCGGAAATTTCGGAAAGATGTGATGACGCAACCGAAAAAAAATCGGATGTTTTACAACCAACCTTGCCTTCTTTTTATTATTCTGACCCCATTAATAATCCTCGAGACAAAATTAGAAGTGACCAAAATGACAGGAGAAATTTGTTGATCTGCAGGAAAAATCGGTAGGTGTGCGGCCATTCAAGGGCCGGGGAAACTTGTAGATTTATCCGGCCGGTAAAAAAATATCGGGTGACAATAAAAAAAAAAATATTCTTCTTACAAAGAAGAATAATGAACAAGCATTCGTAATCTTCAGGCCTGTGTCATTTTACAAAAAAAAAACTTTGATATACAAGTGTGTGTGTGTGTGTGTCTGTGTGTTGCGCGACGATGTTGGCGATGAATTTTCGCCAGCGGTCGATCGAATGAACTGTCACGATCCAGCCAATCCGTTAATCCCACAGCTGATGGCGCAAAATCATCGGCCGATGTGACTTAACTTTCGATCGATATTAAAATGCGCAATGAACATAAACATCTATGTCATACCATGTATTATTTTATTTTAAATAATTAAAAAAACTAGACCATGAATAATCACAGTTAATGATAAATGATAATAAAATACCATGGGTGTAGGCTGCTGTCAACGCGAAAATTAAAAAATAAACGTAAAAGATGGGGAAAAAATATGGCGCCACCAGCCTTCTATATTAGTTAAAGCTTTTCAAGATCATCGTGTAGTCCGATATTAATCACATTCCATTAAGTTGTACGTTACAAATCTGGATTTAACTGATAGGACTTTAATCTGATCTGCGGAGGTGCTCAAACGCGCGTTTTCGCTTCTTAATTCTTAGAATATGTAGGTCACAGGACCTAATTTTGAATTTCCACAGAGGATTATTATTTTCCTTGTACTTGTGATGTGTGCCCTGTTAAAAGATCGACTGTCAAAGAGATATATAGTTATATACTTATCCCTACAGCTCAGATAACTTTCAGTTAGCTTGGCCAAAAATTATTCTGCTATAGGAAAAGATAAAATGAAGGGAACAAGATGAAATGTTTAATGTCTTGACACAAGCAATAATTTGGTATGGTGGTGGCATCAGTTCTTTTTTAAGATTCAGCTAAAAGCGCATTACCTGGTATCAAATCTTGGGACACTTATAATGCTTTTTGAACATTGTGAATCTGAGTTATTCAAGAAAATGCTTTAGCATTAACCTACATTGAGGAAACAACAGGGCATATAACCGGCATGTACCATTTATGAATGTTAAAAACATTTCATGAAATTAAAATTTTTATGAAAAAAGACCCTTTTATTATAATATAAAAATATATTTTTTCTGACTTGTCGTTTTCAACATGTGCAAATATCAGACATGTTACTTTTACTTGGAATTAAAAATAAAGTTAAAAACTATTAAAGCATTATAAGCAAGAAAAACTAAATCGCAGATATATTTTTAATTTTTTATAACAGGTTTTTAGTCCCGGCCAATTTAAATATTGTAATTGGAAGAGACTCCGAGAACGGTTTCATATTGTAGCTCTAAGCTTGGAAGCTCTAACTTGGTGTTAAAAACACTTCCTTGAGGAAGTTCTGTTTTACATTATTCTATATCCGATAGGAATTTGCCCTTTCTGTGATTAGGTAATAGTAACCCAGTTGTGATCGTGGCTATCAATAAACTTGTCTGAATACCTGGAGCAAATCCGGGACCGATCATAAGACGTAAACACACCTCCATAGATTGTAAATTGTTCTGCAGTCAGACCCTGTAGTAGATATTATGTATATTAGTGGTGGGCCGATCATCGAGTTTTTTTTTAAAATCAGTCGGCTTGCTGCCACTTTCAAGCGCTATATTACCAAAGGCAACTATCGATTACATCATACTCATGATTGTTTTTTCCAGAATGTCTTTATATTATAGGCAAAAATTATTCCTTCATTTTTTACAACATTCCGCGCTTCATATAATGAGTCTGTGTTCCAAAATAACCTCCGTATATAATTGAGTATGACACGGTAGATGAGAGAATGGAGGACTTATTTAACCTCTGTGAACTGGCAGGGAGCTGCAGAAGTAGCGGAGATTTTTCTAACGAAATGTTCATTGCAAAATTTGGGCGATATGGCGTTAAAATGCTCCAAAATTCTCCAGGTCTATGCCAATTTTGCGAGATTCTCTTAGAAATAATCTCTTCAACTGATGCCAGGTACCGCTGCCGCATGAGTAATAATATAATTAGCTTTCAATTACTTTTTTTTTAATTTTTACCAAAACTTATATAGGTCTGTAATTTTCCTGGCGGGCCTGTGAAACCAGTATGCGTGTCGGCAGTCGTCATAATTGTTATAAAATGAAAGTCCTTGCTGGTGGTGAAGTTAAAATGATACGCGGGAGTTTTCATGAGGGCCAGCAAGTAGATGTCCTGGAATGTGGTTTAATTCTTGATTATTATAATTAATTAAATGAAACTTTGAATAGCGTAGCTTAGTTATAACAGGAAAATAAAAAAAAGACTTATTTTCATTAGGTGGAATTACTTAGACATACGGGCTCTGTTAAGAGAGTACAGTTTGACAGATAATTGCATATTTGTTTATATTTGTCTGAACCGATTAATAATCGATCATCGATCGGTTTGCCCAAACCGATGATCGAATATGAAAAAGGAACCGAAACCCACCACTAATGTATATATATATATATATATATATATATATATATATATATATATATATATATATATATTGTTACTTAGGTAATAATCACTCAAATCTGTCACAATCTGCTTTTAAGAGGTTTCCGAGGGACGTTGTTCACATTGCCTTGTTTTCAAGGTAAACATTTACAATCTTTTACTAGGGTAGTGTTACCTGTTATTACGCAAATGTCAGGGAATCATCGGTTATCATCCTGTTCACTGGTTAGGTGCGTCTTGCAAGTGGTATCCATTCTTCTGCCTTAATATAGTTATTCTATTTTACAGGGTTAAATGCATACCCGTGTTATTGATATAACTGCTCCAAGGCAGCGGCGTACCTAGCCTCATTGCCGCCCGGGGCGGTCTTAGAAATAGCCGCCCCTCTAACAAAACATTATACAAAACTGGATAACATATTGAAACAAATCATGTCCAATATCCTTGTTACAGGTTTGTATTTGACAGCAACGCAATTATATGGATGGATTCACTGGCAGGGAATTCTTCCTCCACATATTAAAGAGCAAACATCTCTTAGCTTCTGTAAATCAACAGATCGCTCGAAGTTCAAACAAGTATATTTCATTATGAAGTGAACAAAAAGGAATAAAACGAATATATTGTAACCAAAACAGATTAAACTGCAGGATACACATATAATGTGATCATTCATCATTCATGTAAACACAATTCATGATTACTTTATACTCAACTTGGGGGAAAAAAAACTTTATTTGGTATTATTCCATTCTCAACGCATATACATATATACCTTGTCACATCTATAATTCCACCTCTTGTTATCGCATATGACAGCCGGTACACCTAATAGAGCTACTGAGATATGCATGGTATTGCTGTTTGCAAGGCACTTTATAGTCTTTACTAAAAACGCGTTTCATGAGTTAGGCTTATATATATATATATATATATATATATATATATATATATATATATATATATATATATATATATATATAGGCAGGGCATGTTTAATATTTTCACATAAAAAATCAAATGTTTGGAAAAACTGACTTGGTTTAACAAAATTTCCTCAAAGTTAAAAGCATACCTTAATTCAAGGCTAAATCAAAATCATTTTAGAATTATAGTGATTATGCACACTTTAACTCGAGGTTTTATTTGTTAACTTATGACTATTTGTTATTCAATAAAGTATTTAAATAAATTTCAAGTAATTATATCATTTAAATACATACTATATTTTAATTTTAAATAATTTGTCACAATATACGACAATTGTCTTTAATTTAAGTTTTGAACTCTAAAAATAAAACTGATGCTTGATACGTATATTGAACATGTAGCTATAAGCGGCAAGGGGAATTCATCCCGTCGGACAGTTATAATAGAATTATATCTTACAGTTAAAATAATTCCTACATAGGTCTGGGTGTTCGTTGTGTTTTTTCACGTTACATAAAAGATCATGCAGGTCATGTTGGGTAATCAAAAGACAGGCATTTAGGTAGTATTCATTATAAACATGATAGTGTAAATGTCTGTATTTTAACGAGACTTGTGTGAGTGTAGGGAGAATCATTGAAAAGGGGACTTCAGGTTGTTTCAGACCGTTTAAATATCATGGAATTTCGGAAATTCTAGGGTCCAAGAATGGAAATTCTTTATACTTTCCAAGGAAAGAGCAACAAAATTCGTCAAAATATTGTTCGCACAATGTGGACGACAGACACCCCACCCCCACCACAGGGGGCCATTGGTCTTCAGGCAGGGTTTTTCCCTGGTGATTACCAGCTGCTGCCAGGGATTTCTGTAAACGACGACCGTCCTGAAATGCTGGCCTTTGCATGATTGGTCAGTTTATTGATGGCGTTCCGACATTGCAAGACCACAGATCTAACAAAGAATAACTACAGATATGTTCATTTTTTGCGTATATCTTGCCTCTATAGAGACCTTCCAGAAATAATTTGGTTGGTTCCAGAGCCCAGTTTTTAATCCTGAAATTCTTGAAAATGGGACAAAAAGGGCAAATTTGTACTTTTTGAGGAACTCCTTATGCCACTGATTATGTACTAAATCCAATAAATGCCGCCCCCCAAAATGTGCAAATCGTTCGCTGATCATTTTTTAGATTCCATTACCTAGTTTATAATCCCTGGAATACTTGAAAAATGGGACAAAAAGGCCAAATTTTAACTTTTTGAGGAACTCCTCATGCCACTGATTATACTAAATCCCAGAAATGCTACCCCCCCCCCCCCCAACCTACACACACACCAAATGTACAAATCGTTCGCTGATCATTTTGTAGGTCCAACTCCCCAGTTTATAATCTATAAAATACTTGAAATGGGACAAAAAGGGCAAATTTGTACTTTTGAGGAACTCCTTATGCCACTGATTATGTACTTAATCCAATAAATGCCGCCCTCAAAAATGTGCAAATCGTTCGCTGATAATTTTGTAGATTCCACTGCCCAGTTTATAATCCCTAGAATACTTGAAAATGGGACAAAAAGGCAAAATTTGAACTTTTTGAGGAACTCCTCATGCCACTGATTATACTAAATCTCAGAAATGCCCCCCCCCCCCCCCCTACACACCAAATGTACAAATCGTTCGCTGATCATTTTGTAGGTCCAACTCCCCAGTTTATAATCTCTAAAATACTTATAATGGGACAAAAAGGGCCAAATTTGTACTTTTTGAGGAATTTATGCTACTGGTTATGTACTAAATCCCAGAAATGCCGCCCCCTAAAATGAACAAATCGTTCGCTGCTCATTTTGTAGGTTCCACTGCCCAGTTTATAATCTCTAAAATACTTGAAATGGGACAAAAAAGCCAAATTTGTATTTTTTAGAAATTCCATATGCCACTCATTATACTAATTCCCCGAAATGCCGCCCCCTCCCCTATATGTGCAAATTGTTCGCTAATCATTTGGTAGGTTCCGCTGCCCAGTTTATAATTCCTGAAATACTTCAAATTGGACAAAATAAGCCAAATTTGTACTTTTTGAGCAACTCCTTATGCCACTCATTATACTAATTCCCCGAAATGCCGCCCCCCAAAATGTGCCGCCCGGGGCGGACCGCCCCTGCCGCCCCCCCCCCCCCCCCTTAGGTACGCCACTGCTCCAAGGTAACCCTGTTTGCCCAAAGTTACTTCTCATAAGCTGTTTATAGTTCAGCTGACCATAGGTCATCTCCCTTTGTCCGACCGGTCGTCCCTCTGTCCGTTGTAACCGTTAGACCTAGGCATTTCTTACTTGACATCAATATTAGTCCTTGGTAAATCTATTTGCATTCTAAAGAATAGTTTAAGGTGACCTATATTTTGTTAGTTATACACATTTTTGTGTGTATTAAGCACTTAGAAAATCTGACTTTTATTAGTGTTCTGGCCTACAAAACAAAAAAATTCGGGTCAGCCCTACAGGTAAAACATTGTGCCTTACCTGCACCTATAACATTGTTACCATGCAAAAAAAGAAGAAGCGCCCTAGCCAGTTCAGTATAGAACTGTTGCGAACACAATCGAAAAAAATCAACAATTTCAGCTGTTGATGTATGAAATTAATACTTAAGATAATATATCTCAGTAACGACTGCATGGATCTTTCTGAAATTTGGCTAGCTTATTGATCATTAAAAGCCCTTTCAGCTGTGGAAGACTGGTGGTGCCTTCTACGAATTCGTTATTTTTACGCTTTATTGTATTTTTTGTACTCAGAAAGTACTGTTTGCTAGATGTTATCAAGGTACAAATCATGACCACTTGACCTGGATATTTTTTACGTAAAATCCTGGTAGATAATTGGTAAATCCCCTAGCTTACCAAAAATTAAGTCACTGAGACCCATATTTTGCGAGTTACACAGGTTTTTGTGCGTTTTAGCACTTACAGAATCAGCCTCGTGTCCTGGTCTGCAAAAAAAGAAGATAATACTTAACCCTTAAACTAAAACAATGTGCATCAACTGCACATATTGCGTTGTTACCACAAAAAAGGGAAGAAAATCGGCCCAGCCAGTTATTCAGAACTGTTGCGGAAACAACTGAACAAGACGACCAGAGGTCACGCGCTCGCCGGAAAAACTCTGATATTATTCAAGTCTCCTGGATGTTCCATCGGACAACCTGTGCCTCTCCAAGAAAGAGCAACCATTTAAACGCAAAAGCAGAAACACTCCTGGGGCACTTCAATCGTCTTGAGGCCACAGAAGAAGGTACCCATTTAGTACACCTCATCTAGCCATGTATTCTCTCATATGCCCTGAGGCGGTTTCCGAATGGTGGCAGTGAGTAAGTACAATGGTTAAATTGAACGTTTCGGGAAACTTACTGCCTACACATAAATACATTTACACACCTACACAGCTGCTTATTCTTTAAGCATATTCTAGTTTTGACCGCCGTCTGCAAGGTTGGTATCACAGTCAAGTACTTTATATACAGGCAGCCAAACATACATCAAGCTCAGAATTTTACGTTAAGGGCGGCAAACGTGACAAGATGGATTTAACGTTGCAGCAAACGTGGCATGAATGATTTTACGTTACGGACTGCAAACGTCATAGGAAGGATTTAGCGTTATGGAGGAAAACGTCATAGGCAGGATTTTTCTTTAAATGCAGTGTACATTGCAGGCAGAATCGTTCATTGACGTACATAACAATACAGAGAAACAGTTGAAGTTTGTGAGTACAGAACTTTTGATACAAAACGGTATTTACCAGAGGGAGTAATTTGCTGAAAGATTGTCAACAGCAGATATAGTGGCAACCGCAGGGAGGAGGAGGTCCAAGGTAATCCGGATATGCCCTCCTTTTGAGCCGCAACAATCTTTTTTAGGGGTTTAAACCAATTTTCTTGCCTTGGCCCCTTCCTTTCTTGATCAGATTACCTTTTTTGTTTCTTATTAGTTTTCCCTTGTTTGAGCCTCCCGTGTCTAATATCCGGGATCCGCCCCTAATTCAGCCTATGGGAAAGGGACAGCAGTTTTAAGAGGCGAAAATGCAATATAGCGTAGTCACTCATGTAGCAAAATCCCGATCCCGTAGGAATTGAATGCCCAAATTGAGATAGAACTTGTTTTCACTTCATTTATGTGTAAGCTGATGAAAAAACGTAGGTAACAAATTTTATCAACCCCCTGACCCCCTAAAATCCAAGATGGCCGCCATCATAATACTAAAGCCTAGATATTGCTTTGATAATGTAACTATCGTATCAAAATGAATAATATTGGGTCGATTTATAAGATTTTTAATGTGTATTGATAATACCAACCACTCCAGGGGCTGTCCAAAGGTGAGGGAGGGTATTCAAGGTCACGGTCAAACTTATTTACCAACCACCGATCTTAAAAATAACATTACACATCTTGGGTACAACGCTGTCCTATATATGTAATAATGTTTTCAAAAAGTCAACAGTATAAATAAATGTCTTGGCAGACAAACATATCATAGGAACGATATTAAAATACATTGCACTAAGATACTGTCACATGATTTTCAAATGGAGCATAAAGGTGGCCATTCACCTACCTTTTTGAGAGTGAATTTGTGATTTCTGGTCCTCTCTGTGTATATATTAATGATCTAACCATAATTCTGGTTTTGGAAAGTTCTATTAATACCTACATCAAGGATGTATGAACTTGTTGATCAACCACATGTTTGTAAACACAGCAATGTTGACAAAAGCGGAAAAATGTAACCTAACATGGTATGTGGCATATATGCGGAGGCAGAAAGGTTATTTTGCCAAACGCCATTTGCAAAACTCTCGCCTATCCGACTTGCTGACCGATTCCATTGTTGAATTTGTTTTATTTTGGCGGGCCCCCACATATTATAAACACGTTGATATATACAAAACAAGCAGCCTGTGTGCGAGATATCAACATTTTTTCTGACCTATTTTGTATAAAATTTCCAAGGGATTACCTTTAGTTTATAAAGGTCAGATAGGTGATTGGACCAATTTAAAACATAAAATTAATGTAAATGTTATATATTTCACATATTGCTGGTTCTCTGCTTATTTATTGCTTAGTACTAATCGTCAACAGTATCAATGCAAAATAACCATTTTGACATCAATTTGTGTGGATAATAAAAAAAAATTACAACGGCCTTGATGATCCTGATACAGGAAAAATCTATGGAATTATAACTATTCCAGACGCCTATAACATTTCGAGGAGCTTCAGTAGAAACCTCTGTCTGGATATCTTTGGAGTTTACCTTTACCTGAATATCGGCGGAAATAGGTCAGCTACTATTGTAACTGTCACAAAAAGATTGAAAAAGTAAAACAGAAAAGATGCTGCCCTGAAATAGAAAGGCGGCAAACCAAAGGAGACCACACATCTGCACGTGCACAGGGTCATACTAGTACGGTCCGTAAAAAAATGATAAGTGTGTACATGTAAATGGCATCTGGCGAATTCAAATACATGTACCTTTAAGGACCAATGAAAGAAACAATGAAAGATCTCTGGTGATGGTTCCCTCCTTAATTTGGAAACACTCTACCGCATGATCATACTCTTAGATACCTGTAATATATGTTGGTAATATCGTTGTTAATCTCGGGGGATTAAAGACAATGAAATTAAAAAATCAATTGTGTTGAAATCAATTGTCTTTTCATTAATCAAAACACCGGTAATAACACAGCAGTATAATTGTATGATGAAAACCTCAAACGTTTTCTTCCCAACGTTTCTCTGTGCACACGATATGAAAACCTTGATAAAAAATAATGCCTCCTGTATAGTGAGGAGTTTTAAATATGCAATTTAAAGAGGAAAATTTTGAGGCATTATACACATAAGAAATATGAAGATTTTCTGCTCCACAACAATTATTCCATTAAATTTCTTTGGATAATGTGGTTAAACCTTGGTGGGACTTAGGCCTATTTCCTTTTGTTCACCATATCACATAACATATGACAGTGTAGTGACCAAGATATTTTTATGCTTCAAAATTTTAGTATACATACATCTGACTTTGACCTTGCGTACCCTCTGTGAGCTTCCGACAACTCCTGGTTAGTTGCATTAACAGAATAAACAGTGCATTCAAAAAGTATAAATCGATCCAGTTATCTAATATCATCAAGTTTTATGCGACAGTTACACTATTTTATCATTATGTTATTTTATTTTATCTCTATGTTAAGATTGCCATGGCCGCCCTTTTGGATTCCCTGGGGTCACAGAACTTATAAAACTCTTTTTTGGTTGCAATCGACAGAACACAAAAACGTATAACTCGATCCAATATCATTAAGTTTTAAGCGACAATTACAGTATAATAGCATTATCTCTATATTATGACTGCAGTGGTGGCCATATTGGATTCCTTGGAGTCACAGGTTTCATAAAAAAATTATAACCTGCATTCATTCATCAGCTTAAGTGAACATAAATTGAAAGCAAGCGCTAGCTTCTTCAGTTCCCGAGAAAACGCCGTTCTGTTACACGTGCTAGTACACTCTATCCCCAACACTCAATATTTCCCCTGGGTGAAGACGGCCATCTTGGATTTTCGGTGTTAGAGGGATCTGAAAATGTGTTACCTAACATTTTTCATTAGTTCCTATTTTGTTAAATATATATTTATATATTATGTTAAATCAGTCATTTTCGCAATTTGAGCATCAAATTCCTACGGAAATACATCCCCGTCTACACTATTATACGTCAAACGTGGGATCTACAGCGCAAAGACGAGAATAAACGGTCCAAGACGGTAATCCGGGCGATGATCAGGAAACATCCAAGTCAGTTCCGACCAGATTATAAAAACCAAGGCTCAGCTGAAAATTTAAACAAACCTTAGTATTATTACGTGGAGATATATATATATATATATATATATATATATATATATATATATATATATATATACATATGTGTGTGTGTGTGAGCAATCACATTTTAAAAATCAGTTAATCTTGTATTACATGATAAAATATATTTGCGAAGAAAGGAAATCGATTCTTATGTGGAATATTGAATTGACAAGAGCGCCAATGCATTGAATTAGGTTGTTTAATAGTAGATTGTTTCCCTGCAACCACGGGAATATGAACTCGTATGCAGTGACTCGGTCACCAGCTAAATTGATTGTGCCTTAGATCTGCGGTTGTAATATACAGTTGCTTTGTAAAGAAATCAAGACTTTTTAGAGGGCGAATGTCATCTAGATTTAAAATGAAAAGAACGGCTTTTTTCAACTAGGCGAACGACAGCGACTCGTACATCTGAACAACTTATCAATCTGAGTCTTTCAATAGACTTCAGATACTTAAACGGAAATCTGGCATTGGCTTTAATTATATTTTCACCTTGTGCTTTATTGATAGATCCACCAATAAAACTGTGGGCACAGACCGGCTTCCTGCCTATCTCACCCACAGAAATATCAACGGCGATCTTATAATCGTTACGTTGAAGGCTCGCTGGCCGGCACTGACCCGCACACCTACCGATTTAGCGTGCCCTTCACTTCATGTTTTTCCGACCATTCGTGTCCTAGATTAGTTGTCATTGTCCTCATGAAAGATGAAAGGAGGAAAGGAAAGAGCGAAAATCGGCCGACTTTTTTCCGTCATCACATGCATGGATTTTTCGGGTCGGATAAAGACCGGCCGGAAAATTCTTGACATTGCCTCCCATCTACCGATTTTTACTGTTGATTCTTAGCCGAAAAGTCCCATTCTCGTTCTAACTGGACTGTTAAAGCAGGGGAGAAATAGTATTGTCGGAATTCTTTCACTGATAAGAGAGGGAAAAAGAGTGCTGCTGAAATTAGAAAACGGGAAGTCTACAGCCGACTACAGGAATCCCCCAAATCACAGTCATTGCATGTTCCTGACATGACATGACTCCAAATTTGTGGCAAATTTGTGATGCTAATTAAACTCCTCATATATGTGCAATTTACACCAAAAACAGATATACAGATGGATACGAGATAAATTGATTGTAGGTGGCCAAAGCAGTCTCGTAAACAAGATAAACCATTTCAAGATCTATGGATGTGCAAATTTTCAGGTGAATACATCAACTCACTCCTGAGAAAATTGCAATATATTCTACGAAAGAAAAGGTAATTGTCCCCTGCTGTCTTGTCTATGATGGATCAAAGCTATGTGAAAACGATTGTAGGTGCCGTCACCATGCTTTTTTACAAGATGGAAGTATCCAAACTCTGTGGACATGTGGAATTTCAGGCTGATAAATCCATCCACTCCTGAGATATGAACAATTTTCTAACAAAAAAAACGCACGGATGGATACCATGCGTAGACAATTGCAGATAGGGGCCACCAGTCTTGAGTACAAGATGTAGGTGTCTAAGATCTATGGACATGTACAATTTCAGGCCAATACGGCAAACTACTCATGAGAAAAGGGAATCAATGTATTCTGAACAAAATGGAAAGGTAGGTGACACCACATGTCTTTTCTATGAGAAAACTCAATGATGGATAGACATGCCAAATTTAAGACCAATACATTGAAACATTCCTGAGATATGAGTGACTTTTACCCAAAGCAAATGCATGTATGGATTCCACGCAAATACTATTAGAGATGGCGCCACCAGTCTTGAGTGCGAGGTGGAGGTATCCAAGCTCTATATACACTTAACCACTCCTGAGATACGGGCTGTTATTACAAAGACGAATATCTGTGCTGGGTTTCGGAAAGATCGGTCCAAGGGTCTCAGAGGAGGTCTCCGGAAACGAACGCATCGGCGGCGGAACCCACGTAAATACTTAGTATCCACAAAACTTTGTTTTGGAGGATACAATTGAGAATGCAAAAGAGTATCAGCTATTCCAGTAAATCCTAAAAAAAAGTGATTTGGCAGGCATGAACTATAAGATTTTTTATTCCTTTAACCCAACGTATGATCCATCAAGACCAAGCTTTCTGCCACAGTGTTAAGAGAAGAGCGCCATCAGTGACAGTTGGAAGGAATATTTCATCCCTCTTATAAATGGACCCTCTACAGTACATGCAGATACTCTGGAACAGTTCCAGCAGAGACATACAATCATCAGCTTCTCCCAAATCATAAGTAATCAAGAACTCTGCCAACTGAAAGAGATGGAAGAAAGACCTTACAGTGAGTAGAATTTCTGGATAAATCTTCATTAGGACTAGCAGCAAAAGGGAACAGTCCATAACATTCTTTGTCGGAAGAGGGTATGCCACAAATATTCAAAGATACCACAATTAAATACCTGTGTTAAATAACAAGGGCAAAAAAAACAGCTTTTTTCTATCGCTGGCAAGATCTGAGTGCGAATTTCCACAGTCTCAGAGGAAAGCCTGTCAGAGACTGTAGGTTCCGCCTAGTCCATAGCACTACTGACATGATATGATATTTGCAGTCCGGATTGTGAAAGAGAAGTAAAGGTGACAGAACATGTATGCCGGTTTCCCCAACCTGAATTAGGCGTAAGATGCGTTCAACAGAGAGGTCCTGTGGATGATCAGTAGGACATTCGGCTGCCCCTGGATATTTTTATACACTTAATTCGCCACTATAATAAAGTATACAAGGCAATTGTCCGTGTAAGCCTTTTTTATTATTGTCAGAATTGGACATAGTACAGAACACACGTAATGTGGCTGCAACGTTTCCGCAATCGCTGCCTGAGATCCCTCCCCAAATAATTTGCGAAATGGATTTTGAACCTGGACGTTTTGGACAAGACTGAAACCAGAAGCATCATGACAATGACTATAACAGGTCACCTTCAATAGTACGGACGTGGCACCTGACTGGATGATGCCAGTATTCCCAGGTAGCCCCTTTATGGTAAACTCAACTGAAAGAAAAGAAGGAAGGCGCCACAAATGTTCTAAAGTACTGTGAAGGCATACACCATCCACACTGATTTCGGAAAAAAAGCGTTTTGTGTTCACACGCCTGACCGGGAACAACAGAAACCGCATTGGGGAGAAAGGCAAAATATTTGGCCATAAACATAACATTCACAGGACGAACAGAAAATGATCGTCGGACATCTCGGGCTACCATGATGCCGGTGATGTACAACACATGGTCGGACAACAAACAACACGAGAAACAAGGAGAATAAGGACAAAACCAAAGAAATATCTAAAACAGTAGCATAAATAATCATTTAATTATAATTTTCCAGCAATATTTACATGTTATACTCCGTTTCAAATTGTTATTAGTTACATTTCGAGGGGGAAAATGATAATAAAGAATAGACAATTTATGGGCCTTATTTACAACAAGGGAAATGAACACCTACTTCACACAGTATTTATATAATGGCATCATTTTTAAATAAGAGATATCAGTCTACATTTTACAATGTAACAGCCGTGTTTTTGGCGGGCATATTCGTTGGTCACACGCAAAAAACAGCTGACAACTGCTGATTGGATTATGTCTTGTAAACACTAAAAAATAATGACCAGCAAAAACAAAGATGGCCACTAATGCAGCGACACATCTGATCAGTGAGATCACTGGAAAGAGTAAAAAAAATTGTAAAACATAAATTTTTTCGTTATATCTGTTTAACTGTTTATGAATCTGCGAATTTGAATTAATAAGATAATTGTTAATTATAGTGGTGTAACTCACAATATCTCTTAATGGGGAGGCCATAAGTACATATAAAGTATAATATTAGCCAATTTAAGAACAGATTTATGGCGTAATGAGGGCTCCACTGAATGGGAATGCAGGCCTGGACAAACTGCGCGTTTGGGTTTCGCAAGAACGGATATTCGTTCGCGCAAACCAGATGACAGTAAAAATTATAATACAATTTAGATCCAACAACAGAGTCACTGTGTACCAATTCCCCTCTTTTATTTTGATCACTTTCATCCTAAAATGGACCCTCGCAACCGTGTCCAGTATGAATAATATGGCCTTCAGTTGATAGTTATAGTGGTGTGTCTCGGTGTTTTTAATGATGAGGCCATAAGTACATGTAAAAACAATGTTAGCTAATTGGAGGTTAGATTTATCGCGTAATGAGGGCTTCAGTGAATGGGGATCCCGGATAAGGGTAATCCTTCGATATGAATGATATCTGCATGGTAAACATTTATTCTTAATGTTAGGTTTTTACGTAGATTGTCATGAGTAAACTAGGAATACTAACCTTTCACCAAGACAATGGAACAAATCTCCCAGGTTTTATTGAGATTTACCTATTCTGCTTTCGAACCACTGACAGGTTCCAACAGGGAGACCTTCATTTCCCACGTCCAGTGCCCTAAATACTAGATCTTATCGTTTGTATTGTCCGTTTCACCACCTGCTGTAGAACTGTTTTTCGTAGATAATTTTCTTAAAAGTTTATATTTTTCAATAAAACCCCAGAAAACTACATATGGAAGTGACAACCTAGTATGGCAATTTAAAATTTTACAATCATTCCCCAGTTTATATTTCAAAATTTTTTAGCCTCTTTACAATGATCTGGCAGATATGATTTGTCCCTGCATGAGCAGCCATCTTTATTTAAACTGGTGATTTTTTTAGACTATTAACATGACATCATCCAATCAGCAGCTGTTAATTGAATTTGTTTTTGCATATGACCAATGACCCTGACCGCCATAAATAGATCAATACAAGATTTCCTTTTATTATTTAGTATTTATGAAAGTACCCATAATAAATTCCGGTTCAATACGTTGAGATCTTGACTTTACTTACAGAAGTGCTTATATTTCTTCTACAAAAATATGTTTTTGTATTGTGGAAAAATAAATAAAAAATTATATTTTATGTAAATGGGCTCTGTTTATTAAAAATCAATCGGGGGGATTATCTTTGGGGACGCATTGGATTAGGAATGCGTTTGCTATTTACATTAAAGCTGTTGAAAACTGTCACTACCCTGCTGTTAAGAATATTATCCCTTTGTTCTGCATAAAAAGTTAAATATTGTCCTGTCATCAATCCGCGGCTCCAATTAACTCAGAATTCCCATTAACTAACCAGATGTTCCTTGTTAGTCATCCAGTATCCCTGCATGCATAAGTAAACAATTACACATTTTCATGGTTAAGTTCAATCTTCTCAACCAATGGTAGATAGGTTAAGTTTTATCCAGAAATACTAATTAAATCCTACATCAGTATAGCTAGATTAGACAGTATATCAGGGATACGTCATGGTTTACAAATAGGGTATTTTTGCCCACAAAAACCTTACCTGACATACCTGGATAAATCAAATCTCATTCAGTATCAAGATATGTAAATTTTCTTACACTCAATATTCCTGCATAATCTATAACGGCATAACCTAAGTCCAATATAGATGATCCAAGGGTGACGCATGAACAACATCCCATATTAATGGATGACACATATCTTACATCCAATATCCAGGGATGACGCATATTCGACATCCATTATCTAAGAACGGCCGCATATCGTACATCCAGGAATGACGCATATTCCGCATCCATTATTCAAGAACGGCCGCCTATTGTACATCAAGGGATGACGCATATTCCACATCCATTATTCAAGGCTGACGGATATCCTTCATCAAGTACCAACGGATGACGCATGTCCTGCATCCAGTATCCAAGGATGACGCATATCCAGCATCCCAGATGACATCCAGATTCTAAGTGTTCCAACCCTTGTCCATGGATGACGCATATCCTACATCCCGTATTTACTGATAACGCACCCAGTTTTTAAGGATGGCGCATACGCTGCATCCCCCTTTTTTCCCACGGCTGGTCTTGCCTTGCACCCAGTTATCCAGATAAGGCAGATCTTAAATCAAGCATTTTCTAAGTAAGTGTAATCCACTTATTTATTTGCTTATTTAAATTTATATTTTCATCCGACATGTCAACTCATTTATCCGGTATTCCTTGACAAATCAAATATATATGACTTATATAACAACTAACTGATATAACAAAAGTCACATCCTGTATTCCTGCGTAGACCACGCCCTAATATACATTATACACGCAAAAGTCCATTTTTGTTTACATATATCATGTTTATCCAGTATTCCTGAATAAGCAAAATCTCTCCTCCGCCCGGAGTATATGTTAACATCCATTTTTCCGTATGGTCCATTTTACCCCAGTATATGTTGACAAGTGAGATCTTATGTCCAATGGGAAGGTCAATACAGACATCATTCAAGTATTCCGAAATAAGCAAAAACTTACATTATATATAACCCTGGTTATACCGCCTTAATTTCTGTATTTTCTGATAAGGCAATCATAAGCTATTTGTTAAATCCTCTATATGTCATATAGATATATATTAATCCAGTATATCTGCAGTGAACTGCAACTGAACACCAACTGTTCAAGCTAACACCACTTAAACTGCTGAACGTAGAAAGATCATACATCAATTACATTATTTGAATAAAGCAAAAATCACTGAGTGAGTCTGAACATACTTGTACTTCGGTACAATAAAATATTTCAGCGCATGCATGTAGATATGCCAATGTCGCCCTCCTTAATATCACAGCCGAGAGCTGATATTCTCTCTTGATTCTTCAAAGCTTTCCCCAATAAATGCTTTTTTGAATCACTAATTAGTGGCCGTTTCGCTTGGTGACGTCATCATAGCTGTCTTGGTTTCCCGAAGGTGTAAGGCAATCCTGAGTGAGAGAGACATTAAATTGCATTGTACGCCGGCACATACACTGAATATCAGTAGATTTAACATTTTAATATTCAGATTACCGGATATATATGCTAGAGTAAGCATTGTTTAGTGCAAGTAATGTTCCTGTAAATAATACGTTCATGCACATGCAGTTTTGTATTTACCTTTACAGTGAAAATTTCAGTTGAGAAAAAATTCAAGGTTCATTCTGTTACATATTCTCTTTCTTTTACATTGCTTTCTCTCTCTCTCTCTCTTTCTCTCTCTCTCTCTCTCTCTCTCTCTCTCTCTCTCTTGTATAATTAGGACCAAAAAGTTGGTTCAAGCGATATAGGCGGATCCAGAGGGGACACGAGGGGCACGTGCCTCCCCCCACCCTTTACCGTTAGTAATTTTATTAATTTTTATATTTAAGTTTTTTGTTGCCCTTTTCCATATTTCATACACTCTTTCATCTAAATTCACCAGAGAAAATGTTTATCCCGAGCTGGCCCCCTTACTTATTTTCTCACAGTAACCCCATCTTTTTTCAAGAGGACCCCGGCAATACCAATGACTGGAAACGCCCTTTGGTCACTGGACTACATTGCCCAATATCTTTCCAAATAGAAATGCTCCCTATCCAATACTTTTGATATTACCTATTGCATGTAATTAAATGACTAAATATTAAAGGTAAATCACCTCTATGGCCAGAAATAAGCCATACTTTATGGTGTAGTTAAAGGAATTCTGTAATATTTTATGTAATTTGGGTAGTTCTACATATTTCGCAAGGCAAAGTTTCTACTTTAAATATCTGACATATAGTACGGACAGTTCAAGTTGTATACAGAAACAGCTAAATGTAGGGGTTGGGACGAATAATTACATGAAAAAAAAAAAAAAATTTGCCGCATATTTTCAGCATCGGCATTATACCAAGTATGTGGTAGCTGTGAAAAGCAGCTGTCACAGACTTGGTAGTATGAATATGATTTCAGGATTTTTTTCTCAGTTTGTTGTGTCCGTATACAAGGTGTGCTTTATGGAATGATAATGATATAATTTTATAAATCTGCGATTCCAGGCAATTATAGATTCGGATGTGGTGGAAAAGTATCGAAATAGGGCAGTATACTGAAAGAATGAATTTCTGAGGGTTGGGGGTGGGGTGAAACCCACCAAAGAAATTATTATATATTTAGTCATGTTAATAAAAATGCTTCAATTTCATTTCAGGGTTGAGTTTCTCTATTTTCCAATCTCAGTGTTCTTTATTCTATACAAAACCAGCTTTCCCTGCCGCTTTGCTCAAATAATATAGAAGTGTTTAAATGTTAAATTTATATTTGTCGTATGTGTGAAGATTCAGTAACTTTGATTTAAATTGTTTGGTATTAATATTTCTGAAACGTATTCATCGTTAGATCAATATGAGATGGGTGGAACTTCATGTAAATTCAGTTGTGATTAGGTTTAACATTTATTTAAATGAAGAACTGTTTACAATTAAAATGTTTCAGGGATTCATATCTATTGCCACTGCCGCTCAATATTTATGGATACAATGCTGTCGAATTGAAAAGAATTTTTATTTTTGCAGGATCTCAAAATCATTACATGCCATGTATTAAATTTTAATTATGCTGTTTAATGAGATATATTGATTTTTATAAAGTTATTTCGACATTATTAATTTAAGATTTTAAATTTTTTTCATATTTAAATACCCATTTATCGCAGATTTACTTTCACAAATGTCACTTAATAAGGTCACAAATCAGACTGAACGAAGGGCCTGATTAATTTTGTATGAATCATTCGACGTTCCATTTGTAGGGCGATGCTGAGCGAAATACTTAAACAAATCATATCCTTCTGGCAGTTGTGTACCCTCAAAAGTAAAATCCTGGATCCGCCACTTGGGTAGGTTCCTGTACAAATTCCCTGGAAACCTTAAACAATGTCAGTGTGACTTACATTATGTGAGCTATGCGAAAGAACATAATTTTAGAACTCTTTTAGTCAGATGGGCAAAAATTATTGCAGTTGGACGTAGAAACTTAGCATCCAGGGGGGAGTTATTGGTAAAATCTTGTTGGAAAGCCTAAATATGGTCACTGAAACATCTTTTCTGAGGACCAATGGCAAAAAGCATGATTTTGAGCACTTTAGTCATGCTGTAGTCCTTGTTCAAGGTTCCTTATCCAATATTTTCAAGAGATTTTACGTTTACATCAATAATGAATGCATGTGTCAACTGTATGTCACATTCAGCTGAGCCTCATTGCCCATCATCGGGAACTTGTTCTACTTTGTTTTTCCAGCAGAATTTTTAGGCGCTGCCGCTCCTACATTTCTTTCAATAAAAATTAAAAACAAATTCCAATTAAATTTTGGTTTGTTAACCCGTTTTAGTAAATTTATTTTATAATCAAATAAATCCTCCTGCAAGAATTTCGGGGGGGGGGGGGAAGTGCCCGAGAACAAAATATCTTTTAGCCTAAAAAAGGGTGTTTGTCAATAAAGAGGCGATTTGTACATAGATCACTTTATGAATTAAATATGCAATAATGATCATAATTTGGAAAAATATAAAAATACACATCTGCGTGATAACATATCACTCTCTCTCTCTCTCTCTCTCTCTCTCTCTCTCTCTCTCTCTCTCTCTCAGTACAAACAGACTGTAGATGTCAGTCACTATATTCACTTACCCCAGGTGCAAGTTTATTGCTTTTTGCGCCCATTGACTGTTTCTTGCCTGGCACTTCCAATAAAGGGCCAGAAACGGTTTGTTGCCCGGCAACACATATGGGAGGACCCCCATTTTGACCTATTGAAGGCATGCTATTGCCAGTGTCAACACATGTTAGATCGGTGTAAGAGGAATTTGTCCGGAAGTTCGAGTCCGTTTCAGTGGATTCCCACGCGAACTGCAATTGCCACTCAAACCTCTCCGCTTCATTCTCTCCAGCGTTGGCTCCGTCTGGACTGCTATTGCGACTAGATGTACATCCCATGGTGCTGATAAATAGAAAATTATATACCCTAAGCCGTGCACAGTTTTGTAATCATCTTGTGTACACGGTTACCCTGGTAGCTGGAAGCTAGACGCTGAGCACTGGATAGTCGGGGCCATCGCTTTCCATAAAATGACATCGTAACGAAACCACACGCCTTTTCCGGGCCCTTCATACAACACATGGGTTTTTTAGGCCACTGTGGAAACTTGATTTGTTAATTGGAAGCCTCGGCGAACTTCTTGTCAGAAAGTACTTTAGTTAACCGTTTAATATCCAAGATGCTGCAACGCAATTTTCAAAACAAGTAATTCATTTGTGTGCGCTCCGTAGAATACCTGCCAGTGCCACTCAACGATGACCCTAACAAGTCGGTAATCCTGGGGCGCGGGTTTTGTCACGCTGTCTCCTTCAAAGGACTGCCTTTGTTTCCATTAGGTAGATTCTATGAACGAACTCTCAGTCCCTGGGATGCCCGCATATAACAGCCTGGCTGTTGTGATACCTGATTATATCAACAATCTCGTCAGGGTTACTAAGTTGTAATGCATTTGGCAGTGTCGTCTGGGAACATCGGCTAATGGGCAGGGGACCTCGCCGTGACGTGAGAAGGATTTCATAAAGAACCCAGCGTGAGCCTTTCCCCCGCTGTCTCCACACCGCTGAGCCGAGCTTCTGCTGTTAAAACAGCTCTCTTTGAATAACCAACCATAATGGTAGTTGGATGATGCTTGAAAGCGTTGGGTGATAATCTGTTAACAGCGCCCATGTTTACGGAATCTGGCCACAAACAGGTACTTGTTTGTCGTAACCCTGTTAATACCACAAGGAAATTGTAACAAATGTAAACGTTGATAAAAACACCTAAAAACTAACTGAAACATCAGTGCCTCACAAAATTATAATATGAATAGTCCTTCTTTATCTCTTATTATTGATTATACGTTACTGTTTTCATCATGTATTTAATAGTATCTTTATTTCTGTACCAATACCAACATTTTATCAGCAATCGATCGCTTAATACGGATATTTTTTTTCAGTAGGGCATTATGCGCCGATTTGCAGCCCTATGTTGTTTACACTTAAATCTATATATCCACAAACATATATTGGCTTTTAAAATAAATGAATGGGTAAGGACCGAAACCTCCTGAAGTTTGATTACTTAGAGAAAAAAATGTAATATTTAATCCGTACTTATCTATAATTCTTATTTTCTTATCCTGTGAAATATATTGCACTAATCAAACACAATGGTGTGGGTACAGTGACTTCAATATTTCTTCGGGGGGGGGGGGGGGGGGGGAGGACGATTCGCAGACACACACACACACACACACACACGCATATATATATACGCAAAAATTGTTTGACTTTGTACAGCTATATACATGTACCTGTTTAGCGTCTGTATGACACATTTCAAATTATTAGGGTCTGTATGGCATATTTCAAATATATTACAACTAGCTGATATACCCGTTTAAAGTCATGGAGGGGGGGGGCAGTGTAGGGTTAAAGTAAGGAATGTTGTGTGTGTATTGAAAAGAGATTTCAGTTACGTTGTATGAAGAGAAGTATTGTGAACGGTTGGTGTGTAAATCATCAATATCAGATCAAGAGGGATGCAGATGTCCAGATTCTGGTTGATAGTAACGTTTGAATTGCAGTATTGAAAATATCTGGATGTAGTGGCGTAAGCTGAAAAATATCTGGATGTAGTGGCGTAAGCTGAAAAAAATTAGTGAAGGTAGAGGAAAGGAAAGCCATCGTTTGTGTTTTTTTAGGGATTTACGTAAACACGCGGCCGTTATTATGTGTTCAAGCCGCATATTAAATCTGCGGGCAACTTTCCGGCTTCTGCATGTTCTGCATATTTAACTTATAAACATAATGAAAATGTATCTGTTGTATTGTTTTTACGCATTTTTATTTGCACTTATTTCATTTTGTTTCTGAAAATCGCAATTTCAGTATTGCTTTACAATGATTAAAACGAATGAAGGAAATATTTGAAAATAACTTTTGAAAAATCATACAAAATCCCACTTGACAGCGTTCTATACCTTTAATTCTTTCTTTATGTAATTAAAGTACAAAACTCCATATGAAGATATAAAACACAAAGACTGTCTGACATTCACACACCTTTTATTGCACTGATGCCAATACAGATAAATCCATTCATACAAACGCCCACGTGTTAAATATCTCTAGCAAATGTATTTAAAATACCACAAAAAGCCAGCTCTAAATGCGGTGCAAATATAGATTTACAAAGACCGATATGGAAGAGCAGGAACTTGTACCAAATAGATATAAAATAGTGTCTTAGAATAAAATACGCCCTACCTACCTACATATGAATGCTAATTTAACTTCCAGTATAGTGATCTAAAATGTACAGGACTACATCAGTATTACGTACAAGATAAACAGTTATATATACACAGCTTTCGACATGCAGCGCATATAGTAGTGGTAATTTTTATGTCTAGGGCAAAACTACCGTATATTGTATTATCAGCTAAAAAGTTTGAAGCCTGCATTTAGAATAAACGTATTTTATACTATCCAGCAAAATTACATCCGGGACAGTAGAACCACTTGACCTCTATTGATTCTACTAGTATATTAGGCGGGAAGGGACGGTAAATGACGATAGCATTTAGAGGGGTGGACGGCTGTTCAATCTGCATATCATTATTCTTATCATTATATCCCATTCCTTTAATATATACTGAACGCATCTTATTATTTTTTAGATATGAAACCAATATTGACACATTCGTCTAACGTTTCCATGAATCCTTCTACAGCTGCCTAGAATGTAATAACTGAAATCACACGGTTGCCAGTCAGTACGAAAAAAAAACAGCGGGAATTGTTTCTAGTTATATCCTATACAGCATATTGTCTAGGCATTTCTATAGCATCAAATCATAAATCAAGGTTTCTGCTTTTGTTACATAAGAGCCATTATATTGAATAGGGATTGGTTCAGCGTCTTACTTCACTTTTCTTTGGTGTATTGGTATTTAAGTCAAATGTGCCGTTAATTATTGTAATTGATAGAAAAACATGCATTTACCAATTAACAGTTCTGGCTGTGTGATCTTTATTCTTGCCGAAATATGCGCAAGTAAACTACGATTTATCCAGGACATAAATCAACAATCATTATTTCTTTTCTCTTAAATGTGCTTGCAACAGAAACAGGGTCAAGTATACCTTGTATAATCATTTTTTAATACCTATAAATATAATAATAAACTCTGTGTCAAGAAGGACTATGTTTACTATGTATCAAGGGGGTGAGGGGGGTATGTCGCTATTTTCAATCAATTATGGTGTAAGAGTCGGCATCAGTTTTCTCGGGCTAAGCTTGGTATTGGAATTTTTTTCTGAATATTTCAGTCAACCAAAGTTTTAAAAATATTTAAAGCGTTTCAAAATATCTATACATGTGCATCATTAAAGAAATTCACAACTTCTCTCGCCCGCCATTGGGCTTAGGTAATTTATCTAAACTACTTGACCACTCCCATAGTGTTAGAGGTCATTAAAAATCTAGTGATACCTTATATTCATATATAGACACCGCCTGAATTTTTCAGCTCTGTCCAACAATTGTGCAACTGAAGCCGTAGTATCCAACACAATGACACCAATTGCCTATATGTGAACTGACTATATATATATATATATATATTATATATATATATATATATATATATATACTTACATTAAATACACAACCGACCTTCACGGGGCTTGCATCACGAACAAAGTACCTTTCATCACATAGAGAAGTCGTTGTGTTTTAATGTATATCTAACGCATAATTTCGTAACTATGCCCATAAACCAGCTCAATGATACATTAAGCGTGCACAGGCTTTTTTTTGTGTACTTCAAGCGAGTTATCTAGCTAATCTTTAGATTATATGTCGTTAATCAATATATTCTGACAAATTAATATGTAAAAATCATATCTTTTGTCATTTAATGTACGCCACTGAGCAAAAAGGATAGTACCGCCCCCTGATGTTCATAATATACTGCCAGTATTAGTGGTAATAGTGGCTTTACTGACAACACAAAGTATCAATATGTTATAAATAATTGCATAAGCCCACAAGCACCATATCTGCATGGAGAACAAGTGGAAAGTAATATAAATTTGTTTCCAGCGCCAAATAAAAACAGATTATTATTTACGCCACCCACTTCATTCACGCCACCCACTACATATATGTATACATACACCACTTATCATGAACATTGTATTGAACATTGTGAATAACATGCATAAAAAAATGCTGCTTTTGTGGATAACCCAACAAAAATTCCCTTGCAACATAATCGGGAGAATGGCTGATGAAGGCGTGATAAAACATGACTTTACTGAAAGAAATACCACCGCCATATTGTCACGAATTCTCGCACAATCATATAATTCTCTACGGGTTATTCAAAATATCGCTAAACAGTTATTAATCCATGGACAAATACAATACTAGAATGTTTGTTCACCACAGTGAAAGGAATTAATCCCATACCTTTTCTAGTGGAAAACACGTCTATCAGCTCTCTTTTTTAATTGTTATTTAGTCCATTTACACCTCCCATGAACACAAGGCGGCTGGTTAAAGTATTTTGGTTACTTGTTATGAAGCGCCATCTGATGGCCAATGCGGTCTCCAGTCATATCTCCTCACACCCAAAAATAATAACCCCCTCCCCCGCCGCCCATCCATGTGACTTCTTTATAATTCTACATAAGCACCTGATGTCATAAGGGATTAACAATATGCCAGATTACCATTACCTGATGGTATTTTATATACACCTTTATGCCTTATATAACAACTGATCCATCAATTTAACTGTAAGGAATATGGGTGACTGATGGAGCCAAGAATTGGTGTAAGGGTAAGGCAGTCGGTCAGATTCTTTGCAAATCTGTTTCAATCGTTGCGGTGACCCATTATAAAAACACCGCATACCTAGACAAACGGTGCTTGTGGAAACACTTAAATTGCCTTTTAGCCTTATTTTATAAGGTTGCCTCTGAAACTAGACGTTAATACTAAATAAACATCTGATATACTTCTTTAGTTAATACACTTCATTTAAATATATATTTCTCTTAGGCCATATTAAATCAAACATTTTCTTCGGACTCCCAGAGCAAACATTTTGGAGCGAGAGGGCGATCATTTCTGGTCTGGTCCATCGTACCTTCACGATTCCTCGAAGGGGTCGAGGATGGAGCACAAAATAATCAATATCACTGACCTGGTGCTCATCCGTAGAAAAAAAAAATATGACCCAGAAAAATAGAAGGACGATTAAAATGATCCTGATAGATTTTCATAATGTTTCACGTCGTAACTACATCGTGTAATACCAAGAATCAAGATATGACGACCTTTTCTACTCAGTACACTGATTCTGTAGGTCTTACTCATCTCCTGGAATCATTTTATAATAAAGTATTGATTATACGATGATCATATTCTGATATATGATACTATATCATGCTTAATATGATTCCTCTAGTTCTCTAGATGTGATTCCTCTAGGTCTCCCTGTATTAGGGTCTGTCTACCTCTGTATAATATACAGATTATTAATTTATCAGTAATTTATTTCATTAAACTGCACTTATTCTATTGTGCCAGACACTACAGAAATGAACTGTATCTTCTTGAAATCTTTTTTTCTACATTGTTCATTTAACGACAATAAATTAATATTGTGGTATGGCATACACCAACAGATTTTTCATTAATCTTGTTTGTTCATTATATTACAGTAATTCAATAATCATTAAATATATCTAAATTATCTTCCTAGGACAACTTCCTGGAATCCCACAGTAAATAGACACTGTTCCTATCTCCCTCTACAGGCGGCTTATGTGTCTCTTTCTAGAAGTCTATACTGATTTCATCTTTCTCCGGAACTTTCTGGCCGAGTTCTTCCTTCTCGTCCTCCACGGGGACTTTAGTGATGGGTGGTCCTGCTGCTACGGTCATATTAGTCACGGGAGGGGGATCCCGGGGCTTGACACAGCAGTCTGGCAGGACGACCTTCACTGCAAGTATGACCACCAGCAGGAACAGGACTAGGCAGGCTCCTGAAATTACGAAATAAGATTGATCAATAGGGGTTATATGAATGGCACGTTGTCGGCCCTAGAAAGGCTCCTCAAAATTACTAAATAAGAATGATAATGATCAACAGGTGTAATATGAGGGGTACATTTTTGGACTAGAATGGCTCCTCAAATTTACTAAATAAGAATGATCAGTATGTGGTATATGAGGGGTACTTTATAGGACTAGGCAGGCTCCTGAAATTACGAAATAAGAATGATCAATAGGGGTTATATGAATGGCACGTTGTCGGCCCTAGAAAGGCTCCTCAAAATTACTAAATAAGAATGATCAACAGGTGTAATATGAGGGGTACATTTTTGGACTAGAATGGCTCCTCAAATTTACTAAATAAGAATGATCAGTATGTGGTATATGAGGGGTACTTTAGAGGACTAGGCAGGCTCCTGAATTTACGAAATAAGAATTATCAATAGGGGGTATATGAGGGGTACGTTGTCAGACTAGAAAGGCTCCTCAAAATAACTAAATAAGAATGATCAATAGGTGGTATATTCCATTCCATGTCTATAAATCTTAATTTATGAAGAATTACATTCAATATTTAAATGACTTCTATCATGTTGTTATCGGGGAAGGAACAATAAACCTTTTACTGGTCAATACTGAAGCAAATTAGATATTTCTAACCATTTATCCAATATCACTTAGCCAGAAAAGATGTTACAATAATTATTGTCAAAAGAGTTAAAGTGCATTAGTTTAAATATTTATTACAATGTGCAACACCATGAAACATCGGCACGCATTAGACGGGGAAATTTTGAATTAAAAGGCTAAAATATTAGTAGCATTACATCCCAAAGCTGGCTCATGAACCTTTCACTCGTGCCCAGATCAGTTTGCTACAAAAAAAACTGTAGTCGGTTTCAAAAGTTTTATCACAAGCTAGCAACAAATATAAAGGAAGTAATGGACTCATTAATGAAAATTTATTAGACAACACGTTATCATAATCACACGACACATGTGAAAATGAATAAAGCTACAGCGAAGGGTATTACGGGTCTAGGTTGAACCACGCCTGTGTAAGCTAAAATATTAGGGTGGATTTTGTAATTAATCGGACTATTGAGCTTACCTCGGTTTTTGTAGCTGCACAGGTGATCCGATTGAAGTTGGCAAATTAATCAAAATGGCCCTTTCGGTGGGGAAGTAAGATATTATTTTAAGCTGCTTTGAATATTTGTCAGATTAAATCACCTTTACTAGACAGCGAGTGTCACACTGAACACTTATATCTACACGTTTGATGGCCATTGTGTCAACGATCGTGTAAGTTTATGTTCCGAGTGACGTCTTAGAAGTTCCCTGAGAGTCCAACGTGTTAAGTAATCTGATTACACCGCAGACGGTTCTTCCTTCTTTCTATGTAAATCAATGGGCGTCAATACAGGAAGAGTAGGGGTGGGGTATACGTATACACCCCCTTTTTAGCAAGTGGAAAGTTTATAAAAAAAAAGTTGACCCACTTTTGATTAACTCCAAGCCTGCAATTCAACCTCAACCCCCTTTGCTGAAACATTGACGCCATTACATTAAGGTACTAGGATGGCCAACCTACAAAGATCCTCTACTTACCGCCACAGCCGTAAGCGATCCATTGGAAGTTGAGTGACCTGGTAGCGTATGGTCGACAGTATTCTGAAAAGTAATAGACAGAGTGTCAGTGACAGGCCAGAACATCAATGTATTTAATAGACCAAAATAAAATATAAAAATACACACATATACACACAAAAATATAGTTCCAGTCCATCGTGGTATAAAGTCATCAAGCGGTGCCCTACAAAATTTATTTTCATCATCCGTTTGCTCAGGGAGACACCACACTAGGCGTCTCAATTTGGCCTTAACTATGCATCACGGCTGCTACATAACCCAATGCCGTAGCTAAAATGTAGTGAAGCGTAATGTAATCCTTAATGATATGTTGGATCACTGTTGTTTCAAGGCATATTACATACCCATGGGTATTTTCGTGGTGAGGACACTGAATAAATATTTTTTTAAGAAGATGTTTCCTTGAAATGTAACAAATTTTGATTTTGAAGTTTGACAGTTGAGACAAGTTGTCCCTCCCGCCCACAGTGCCTGTCAGGAAGAGGTTTGTTTCGAGTAGAACCGACACCTGGCGGAAGGGTGGTGAGACACTTTCATTCCTACAAGGTGAACATGGTCGCAGCACGGCAAAAGCATTAGTGAAGTATTTTGCAATGGCAAACAATATAATTTTTTTTAGCTCCAGGCAGGTTTTTTAGGCCTCGAAATTTGTTGTAGCCAAGAGAGAAACTCTCATCAGGAATCAAATGTATTAATTTCCTTCAAGATATAGACCTGGCATCGCAAATCTTAAACCATACACAAGCTTAATGTGTAAAAAAGCGTTACTCACCATCAAGGTTAAACAGAACTTATTTCGAATCCGAATGAACTTTAATTATCGCTCAAAAATCGTAACAAAACGTTGTGAACAGCTATATAGGCCACTGTATCATCCACCATGGCATATATATGTGTGGTCAACAAAGTAAATCATCATCATTAAGTTATATTGGTATTTTAACCGACTTGTCAGCCTCAAGCTGGGAGTATACTAAACCATATATGTCCCCACAGAAACAACACGTTCGGAATTAGCATTTTGACTGGCAAATGTAGGTTGGACATGACTGGGACTGTAAACTGCAGTTTAACAGGTTTTTACAGCTTAAGCATTGCTGATCATGATATGACAGGCCATTTTATCGACAATTATTGCTGCAGCCAGTTTAAAAATGTGACATGCTAAGGATAGGCCCTGGGATCATTAGCTTCTTATCTTATTTTTGCCATTTTTAGTTTCTTTTTATCCATTTGAAAACCAGCATTCACATTCCAGTTAGCCAATCAGGATAAATTACTCTTTCAAAATAGATGTTGGTCATTTTCTCAAACAGTATTTCAGTCATTGACACCATATCTTCAGAGTGATTTTCTCACCATCAAGGAATAATGTTTTCCATTTTTCACATACGTTTTAAATCATGTAATCTAGCACGTGTTATTTTTCTCTTTTCGATATCTTACTTTATTATGGAAGGTCATTCTTATTATCATTTGTTAATTTGTCCAAATTAAAAAAAAATAATCAATAAGTTAAAATTTAAGAAGAAAGGAAGAATATAAATATACAATCGAAACCCTTGAGGTATATTTGTATGTATATTAAGATGATGCTATTGATGAAATACGCTAATTGCAAAATGTTAGCTAAATCGCGTATTAAAGTAAAATGAAATTATTGCTTTATGATGTAAATCTTTAAACTACTAACAGAAACTTAATATATATATATATATATATATATATATATATATATATATATATATATATATATATGTATAATATATAGCAGATCTAAAAGACGATATTCAGAAGATTATGAAGATTCTGAATGTATATATCATTTGGGCTTTATTTTATTTTAATTAAGTTTGTAAAGCTAAATAGTACCAAGGTATTTGACGATAGGACATTACGTGCCAAGAATATAACCATAGACCCTGCATAAACATTTAATTAAATTCTTGATGGCAAAATGAATGATAGTTTAAGCTGAGAGATGAGAAATGTTGAGACATTTTCTATTATATAGAAATTTCCTAACTTATTGTCATCAAAGTTTCGGTATGATACCACGAGTTTTATAAGACCTGAACTTAAACATCATGTATATCCCTGAGTACAGAAGCGGATCCGGGGGGGGGGGGGGGGGGGGCTGGGGGTTTCCGGACTACCCCCCCCCCCCCTTTTTTTTTTAGCCACAGCAACCTTTTTAGAGGGTTTCAGATAAAAGTTTGCGATCTGGACCCCCCCCCCCCCCATTTCGGGACCTGGTGATTTTTTTTAGGTTTTATCATTAGTCCTCCTGGGTCGGAGCCCACCTTTTCCTCAATCCTGGATCCGCCTATGGAGTAGGATTTAATCCTTAATTTTCACTCATAATGTAAAAAATATGCACGTTGATCTCAACAGATATAATAACTGAGCCAAATTATTCAGTTCAGAGGTAAATTATTCACACTGAGAAAACCGTCTTCCAGGTATTAGATGAAGTTTTCTGGTTTGGATATCTATCGGGAGATGGCGCTTCGTAGCCAGACCACAGTGCTTGGCATTCGCTCAAAGCCATTATGGCATACAATATTGGGTTGCTCACTCTGTGTGCATTACGAGGAAGAATCGAAAACCAAATCTATCAGGCCAAGAACGATTGAGAGATTTTTCCTTGTAATAGAGGAGGTTCTTGAAAATAGCTCGGTGACATTTACCGCAAAGACGGTAAAGGTCAAACTTCAAATGATGGGACCTGGCGGCAGTTGTGTCCGGGTTGGTGCTCTCGGATGATTTCCCTTGTGAGAGCCAGACAGAAAGCCACCAGAAAGTTGAGGTCCACACGTATTGTTCGATGGCCTTTTGGTGTTTTATCGCCGGCATTATCTGTGGGTCGGGAAATCTGAGGATGTTTTGAATGCCAAGCCAAGATTCCTGACTACTGAGCGGCACGTTCTACAGGGGTTCAGTGACGCAGTTCGTTTAATGTGTCTTGATGTGGTCGGCCACTGGCTCGTTGAAGCGAGAGATTTACAGGGAGTTTTTTTCTGCCTCTACTGCCATCATGTGATCTGCTGAAGCAAACAGTTTGCATGACCATCGTTAAGTAGGTTTGGGAGGCTTATCTTCCATTTTTGGCGCCAATAGGGGTAACATCATAACACTTACGCCCTTTTAAGTGGGTTGAACAGAGGGGAACTTTGGCCAGCACCCACCAATTAAGCTGGTCTGCAGGGGGCATGTAGCGAAGGTGCTCCAAGATCTTTTCCAGGCATTATGATTCATGAAAGGCCATAAAAGTGAAATATCTAGTAATCAATATATGAGACGATTTATAGAGACACCGGCCTGTCCCGAATAGCTTTCTCTGACCACCAATCTACAGCCCCTGGCACTTAGATATCTCTTAAATAATCCCTTGGCAATAGAACGATACCCGATGGATCGTCGCCTGGCCACGGCGTGAAGCAAACTACAGCAGACGATCAATTTCGACATGAGAAAAAGGCGCGAGAAACTGTAAAGGCAGTGGACCTGGGACGGCCACATAGAAGGGCTCCACAAAAAATAAGTTAACCACTCCTGTCACTTAAGGAGATTTCTGTTAAAACTGAAATATTTGTCACTGATTTCTGTGAATTGCAACTTTATTTTCTGTAAAGATCTCCAATGGAGTGATCATTGTTTTGCACGAAATGGTTGATGGAAATCGTTTTCTGAAACTTGTATTTGAGAAGAACTATGACTAGTAAGGGTGGTACATAGACACATAGACAGACATATTGATATATTGGTAAATTGGTTGATAGATAACTACAAGTTGTGAATGTAAGATTATTCCAAGCGCCATACATTTAAAACCTGAAATCTAGAAGGCTGAATGATAACAAAACATCCATATCATATGGGGATCTAAGTACTCGTTCAATAGACTATAAGTAATCAGAATCAATATTATATTTAATGGAACATCTACTACAAAAATTAAAATGTAAACGAGTGATTTTATTTGCCCTTGCTCTTATTTTCAAAACATAATTTTACTAACAAAATGCAGAGAAAAAACCCAAAGTACCATAATGCATAATGATGACTTGTGATCATGTTAACAATATATGGCATTTCATGTTTTTAGCCTTTTCCTTTAGGTATTTCAAGTGAATTTGTGATATAAAACACCATGTTATTTTTTCAAATGAACGAAATACAAAAATACCTTTAATTCAAAATGTATTATTAGGTCTGCATGCTTGGATCGACAGACTTGATACAGCTAGAAAACAACTTTGGATAAAAATATAATTTTCCATCAATTTTTTTCCGAAGTCCGTATGTGACAATAAAAATGTTTCACTCGAAGCTATCATATATTTTTTTTTAACATTACCCAATATTTTTCACACGAAAAGCCGATTCAGGTACCTACCGAACGATGTTAAGTTTTCATAATACTGTTTAATTATGAAATGAATGTAATTCCAGTCCAGTCTACTTGGATAGCCCTCATTCTTCATGATCGGCTTCAAATGACAAATATAAGAGAAAATCACGACAATTCATCACGTTATCCCTGTGGCCGTTTGATTTCTTACCAGTCTTATTGCAAACATTCGATTGCGAGTGCCGGTGGTTTCAGATTTACAAGAAGCATTATATTTCATTAACTGTGAGCTAGGCCTAATCCTGCGTTGACGTTGGCGTTATCATTTTCAGCTGATTATTCTAAGCTGACACATATTACACAAGAAAACAAGATAATCTATCATTTGAGCAATATTATGATAAAAACAAGAGGAGCAGGTTTAGAGGTTATTTTTTATAACGGTTAATGTACCAATAGTTTTAATATGTCTTATAATCAAATGTAATAAGAGTATACAAAAGATAATTGGAGATGATGGTCATGAGGTCAAACTATTATTACTTTGCTGTCTATTTAATTATCGCTCAGTATTGAGTATTGCTCAGGCCGAGACACCGAGGGGCTTGCATTTTAAAAACGAAAAATATCTGAATGAGATGATATATATATATATATATATATATATATATATATATATCATAAATGAATATATTGTATATATAAATAATATTATGTATTATATGTTCTCAACGAGATCTGTATTCGCACCCTATGATTTAAATGTTATTTTTAAATACACACATGTATATATCAGGGTTGGGGCCAGGTACTTGTACCTGTACCTGTACCTGTACCTAGGTACACATTTCAGAGTACCTGTACCTGTACCTGTACTTGCCAGTCATGAGTAGGAAGTACCTTGTACCTGTACCTGGAACTAAAGTACCTGTACCTGGTACAAGGTACTCCAGGTACATTTTCATATTTTCATTGTTTTTAGTTTTTTTTCTCTTTGAGTATTAAATTTGGTTACCTGTAGTGTAAAATAATCAGCAAACCATTAGTGTGATAAACTGCTCATGAATTGAATTGTTGTCACACCTCCAGAATGGTCACAAGTGTGAAATCAGCTGTAACCACTTATTAATCAAATCATTTGATTATACTATACTTCGTGCACTTAATGAACATTTAGTACACAAATATCCTGTTTGTGAAGTATGGTTTCAGAATAATCCCTGTCTTACTGTACTTGGTATACTTAAAGGACTTTCTTTAGACTTGCATTTCATGTTTGTGAATGTATGGTGTCATACACTACTTGGTGCACTCAATGGACTTCTAATACACTTACATATAATTTTTGTGAACGTATGGTGCCATACAGTTAATATGTTCTAAAAAAAATATACTTTAGTAAATGACTTCGGTAGTGTTTGACAGAAAAAAAGGCATGTTAACTTGCATATACGTGAATTTATGCCGTAAAAACGTCTTTGAAGTACTTGATCCTCAAATAAATGTACCTGTACCTGTACCTAGGTACTTCCACTTGTACCTGGCCCAAACCCTGATATATATACTTTTAAAATACGAAGTCTCTGGTTCGTGACAATAGAAAAAGTATACCTCTATATTATCATGAGAAAATGACGACGACTCTGGAAGACCATGTCAAAGCTGCATGTGCGTGCGGCACTGGACTGTACATGGCAATAATATAAAGCTTTGATAAATGTCATATAACAGATAAAAGGTAATAATGACAGAAAGTCTCTTAACAAAGAGCTGTAAGGCGGCTGTTATGCAAACAAGGTAGATAATACTAGATCAATATTTGCTGAGAAGAAGAGAGTCCAATGTGGCAAGAAAAGAACATCCGTGTTATGAATACGGTGTCAAAATAACCAGGCTAGTGGTGCAGTAAATATTTCTTGCCGAGTTGGGCTCCGATCAGCGAGTAGGCGAGGGAGTGTTGATGAAGGGGAAGGTTTATTACCAAGATCAAATCGATAACACGGAATAAACGGGCTCTCTGTGCGCGAACCTCATCCGCTTAGCCGGACATATGCCACAACAGAACGATGCAACTCCAGCGGGAAGGTAATTTTCATAAAACAGGACACCGGGACTGGATATTAGAAGAGCGGTTTCCCAGGGACGCAAAGCGCTTCGGCGACAGACCCTCTAGAGGCGCTCAGCTGGCGGTCCTGTGCAATAATTACGGGGAAATTATCACCAAAGGAAATACATGTTAGTTGTTCTTCCGTCAATTCGCTGTCCATAATGGGTCGATGTAACATGACTGTACTTTTAAGAATTTATCTTATTGGCTAATAAACACCTGCCCAGTTACCATATATATATCCAGACCATATACATATATCACTCTAAGGAAAGCAATCGCTACTATTTTATTCACTTGGGGAATTTAATTTCCTATCCTTAATGCTTAAATATGTACCTTTACAGGGTCTCAAATTATTTATATATATATATATATATATATATATATATATATATATATATATATATATATAAACACAAGTGGGTTATGAACAAAGTGAATGTTTTGGGTTCACTCAAACGTGGTGTTGATTGACAGGTAGTCATATTAAACAGGTGGTCTTTTAGTCAGGTTGACTATATATATTTATATATTGACTTGCACAGAACCGAGGGAAACAGCCAAATAGCTGCAATGGTGAAGTTTCCATTACGCTGAGTAGATGGCATCCAGCAGTCCCACAAATTATTTATTTCCCAGGATAATTCTCTTAATATATGGCGCTTTGTTCGCATCACGTTTAAAAGGAACCAGTTGATGAAAATGTATGTAAACACCAAATATGCTGCTAAGGATGAAACACATGATTGATTTATGTTTTGATGAAGTTAAAAGTTAACTAAACAAGTTTCATCAGCCATTCCTAATTGTTTAATAGTGCAAACTTAGCGGCATATCACGGCCGTTGCCATGACATCCTGAATCTCCTCAGGATCCCAGCGTATCGTTTGGTACGGTGTAATAGAATAAAAACACCTTTGGGCAGAGTATTACTTAATCAGCAGTTAATAATATTTTTATGCTCAATGTTCTTGGCAGTTGACTGTTTTATTATGGGCCATGCATAGCTGAGTAACCTAGGGGAACTCCTACTAATTGCGGAACAGCGCCCGTTATTGGCAAAACACTAAAAGGGACACGTTTTAGCTCAAAAGAAACGCCAGTGACGTCTGTCATGGTGTCAGAGCAAGTAATGAAATTATTTCTGCATGGCTCTCTATGTATCTGTATTGGTTTATAATTGATTTGTCTATAAGCGTTCAAGCGCTTCCTTCACTGATCGATACACGACTTGCACAGGACCAGAATCCTTTACATGCGAAAATTTTGCTATATGCCAATTTTAAATAGTTAATATTTAATTAATTTATTATTTCAAATTGAAGGAAATTATATATATATATATATATATATATATATATATATAATGTTTTAATATACAGTATTAACTGGTTCATCCGAATATATATAAAACGATGTGCAAACACTGGATACACAAACATAAGGAATAACATTAAAAAAAAATGAAAACAACTTACACATTTTATATAATAATACATGCTGTCTTTTCTGATCTATGATATCTTGGCTATTACCGGACAAACAAAAAATACATATAAAATTGGCAACATGCGAAGGCTTACAAGGGTTTTAGTTATATATTTGATCAAGGTAATTGTGAGGTGCGTCCATATATATATATAAATATAGTTTTGAAAGTTTTGATTTTTTTAAATGTAGAGGTAACCGTCTGTCATTTACGTTTCGCGAGCTGTATCATGTCAGGTTTAATCCTTCTGGTTTATGTCGAACCTTATGAAAACAAGCTGGTCTGTCACCAGCCAAAAAGCACGCTTTAGATTTCCTACTCTTTTCATCTTTTCACAACATCACCGCCTCTTGTGCTTTGATTTCTTAGCCACTGCACTTAACCTACATTTGCCATTTCCGTGTGGCGTTAATTTACGAGAGCGAGGTTAAGTTTTAAACTGTTCTCTTTGTTAAAAGTTCCTTTCACGGACATCTCATGTGACCCACCGGAAACCGCGACTGGCGAGTTCATGTTCACAGGAACATTAACACTTCCACCAGAGGTCGTTTCCACTCAAAACCAACTTCTTCTAGTTGGGAATCAATGGGATCGCCGGGACTACTTGTTGCAGACTCGTATTAAAGAAATATATAAAAGACATAGTTGTTTCCTTTTGGACCTTACAAAATAACCCAATGTATTCTCTTTGAATTCTTATTGCACATCGTCATCACGGATCAACAATGGGTTATTTTGGAAGATCTAAAGGAACAACCATTGTCTTTTATATTTTCTATAATACGTGTCTTTGTGTTAGACTCTTCGTTATCTGATACCGACGGCTGCAGGAATGTGATGCAACTAATCTATTATTGAACGTAAATATGAAATTACCAAGCTTGCAGCATCAGTAAAGAGAAAAAGGTATACAAATTTCGTTCTTGTCCGGTATGATAAACATAATGAGAAGAATCATTCCGAAAGTTTTTTATAAATTTATCCTAATAAAGATAATGGCAAAGATAAATTTTTGTATTGAGACAACGATATTAGATGCTGTAAATTCTCCCTGTAAACCATGCAGCAGTAAGACTTCTACATAAATAGCATAGCTTCATGATATTAATAAAATTTTCTTTGAAATATCTAGTGCCCTGCAGGCAATAAAATATTCTAAATATATGCATGTTTTTATATAAATTTTACTCCCCTAACTGAACTTATTTTACCCATTGAGTTGGAACCATTCTGCACAATAAAATAGATTAGAATAAAAAGCCTCAAGTCGTTATATTTTTTTTTTTAATTTTCGTTTAATGCTCCATTTGAGACCTTTCCTGCACTATGAAAAAGCAGCGTCTAAATATCGCTAGATGAATCCATATTGTCTTAAGAGCAAATTCAGCATTTGTTAAGAAGACCCAGAAGAGAACACCTGTATGTTGGATGAGTAAAGTGTTTAATATTAGTAGAATTTCCATACACGAAATGTCCTTATTGGTAGTATGAGCCCAAATTTTTCAGGTCCTACTTTGGTGATGTAAATTGCGTTGGGCAGCCAGGGCCAGGAGAACACTGTACAAACCGAGGGTCATATTGAAACAAGGCACGCTAGTGTTGCTAAACGTTATGGCTTCCTGCAGAGATTAGTTCTCAGGGGGACCACTCACGACAAGCATTGTTTGAAGCGTTTGTCCAAGGGAAGCTTGTTGAGTCTGCTGGGTTACTTAATCTTCCTGTCCTGAAATGTTTACAAGTACTTCATGAATGTTTCACTACAAACCTCAAATACCAAGGGATACATATATACAACAAGCCGTGTTGAGCTGACTTAAATATTCTATAATGTAACGTATTGCTGCATCCCTTCTAATGTGCTCGCGCTTCTGTTATGGACAATTTTGTTCTAGTGGGATTTTAAAGGGGGCGGATCAAATAGAACTGATATCACTCATGTCAAGAAATCACATTTTCCCATTTGTTTTCTACGTAAGGTACCGCCAAAATCAATACGCCAAGCCGTGTGGCTGAAGCAGTTACTCTATTTCAAAGCCAAACTGGGCTCCTTTTGGATGTTGCTATAGCTAGAGGTGCATCAGTATTATTCTGTATTTGATCCTCCTACATTAGGAAGATGAGGCTTGTAGGGGTTGACGACTTTATTTCTTTATCCATATTTGGGTTAAAAACATGTTTATGGGTGGTCCTTTACTTATGTCCCTCGAGTGCAAAACCATCGATTTCAAGAAAAAGGGTTTTTTCAAGATGAACGGAATGTATGTTTTTATATTTCTTCTTGTGACTTTTCAAACAAAGAGAGCATATATAGGGATTTGCTCTCTGTGTAAAATTTTCTTTATATATATTTCCATACTGTTTGATTCTGTTGTAGGATCATTAGGAGTATTCGACTGGAAATTTTTTTGTAAAGATAATTTAAGCTCCGTCCAAATGTACAGTGACCAAAAAGTGTTTCACGGAAAATTGCCAATCGAATGACTTTGTGTTGCACGGAAATATAGAACGTTACAGACTTACAGCTCTGGTAAATGAAAGTGTATGAAGGTATAATTGGTGTATAAAATCGTTTATTTTAGATTACAAAAGCATTAAGGATCTCATTTTATTTAACAGACTTTAAACAAATATAAACATATTAGTGGTGAACGTTCACTTAAAAAAAGTTTCGCGCCTGTGTGTGCTGTTGACCACGCTAGCGTTCCCTGGGCCTGGCGGTTATCTTGACCAGAAAGTTTAAATTTTATAAATGCTGTGTTGAATGGTGAAGTTTGTTTAATACATGATTAAATTGCGACGATTTCCGTAAAGTTCACGTCATAAAATAATAAAGAAAGAATGGTACTTAAACGGTTAAGTGTACTTCATTCAGCGCTATTGCGTAGTTGCTTATTGGGAGGCCTGAGTTGGGTCACGCGATAATTTCACATGAATTATGAAACCGGAAAGCTTCACGGAGACGCTTCAACATGCAAATCGAATACAACATGTGCTACAAGGGCTAACCGTGCCCAAAAAAACGCCCAATCGAATACGCCTATAAACTTTGATATAAGGGATTAGATGACAGTCGGGTGAAAACATTCGGTGTCCAGGTCTCTTTCCCCGATCCCATGGTCCCTAGTCTGTGTTCGTTGTGGGTTTACAGTTTATAACATTAGTAAGAAAAATACGATGTTTATAATTATGGGTTTTCTGCTTACAGATGCCTAAATCTTTTTTAATTTTTAAGGTTAAAATGATATACAGAACTTGACACCTTATGACCAAGATTCGATTTCTCTGTGCCTGACTTAATACTAAGAAGATGCGATACTGTTTATTCAGATACATTTTCCTCATACATCTATGGTTTTACAACATGGGAACTACTTTCCATCAGTAATATGTTGTAACAACGAAATGTGAAATCTCTGTACCTTGGTATGAAATCCTAGGTATCACATTTTTATAACAAACACACGTTATTTCTTTCCAATATACAAATTTAGATTTTCGTAGACTCTGAACACTGCACGGGCTCTTGTGGTTGTTGTTTTGTGACATTTTAGTGTTACATTGGAAGCTGACTGACTGACAGTGAATTAAGTCGGCGCTCGAGCCAGTCACAGGCCTCCGGAAAATCCGGCCCGCACTTGCTTCCTCAGCAGCAACAAAGTATGACAGATCGAGTCGGTATGCAGTTAGATATTTAAGGCAAAAATAGAAGATACTGATAGAGTTGAAGATTGAGAGAGGTGGAGGAAGCCGGAGAGCACGGAGAGAACCATCGCCTTGGACGAGCCACTTCAACCCACTCTTGCGGCAGCACCTGGGATCGTACTGTGGTCGCCAGCGGAGAAGGACGAGCGTTTTACCGCTCAGCTGTCCAGGCCCCAGGCAGAAGAAGCTATTTCCTTCGAAATCCTTTTAACACCGGCTATTCACCTATCTATTCTGCAGAACGTTCTGGCTTTCCTTCTGCCTAGTGATTTTTGGCTTTCTCTGCATACATATTAATGAGTTAGGTATTGCTATGAGACAATGTATATAAAATATATATAAAAAATTATATAAAAGTCATTAGTTCCCGATGTATGAGCTTTTTTGTACATACAAACTATTAACAAACGCGGAACAAGCGTCAATGTTGACAAACAGAAAAAAAACATGTCAGCTAGGGCGAATCTGTGCGTGAGCTTAAATGTGTATAGTTGCAAAACACCCGTTTCAAAACTCTGGTTAATTTGACCACAGGCGCTTGAATCCCTATTTATAATAAAGTCTTCATTTCTCAAATGTTCTAAAAAATTCTACGACGGAATCAGGTCAAACGACCCAATAATAAAAGGGTAATACCGTGCTCTCTCTTGTATTATGACACAAGGTAGGTAACTGGGCAAAAAACCTTTCGAGCGATAATAAGGGAAGTTACGTTTTCGACCCGCTTATATTTGCTTTATTTTCCTTTTATGCATAATCCAAATGATTTTTCAATACTACGGGAGTTACAGAATCATACCCATCCTATTTCCATTGTTTTCAACCACTAATACAAGCTGCCTGAATAACCTTTTTTTAGTGATGTCTGAATTTCGACGTTGTCCATTCCAAACGGTGGCGGAAGTGGCTTTCGTTGACAGGCAAGTGATGCGCAGTGGCATGACCTTACGTGACGAATTTGGAATGGCCGGCGTCGAAAGGTTTTGGCTGAGCTGCTGCCTTGTCATATAACAAGTGATAAATCGGTGTAACCGTTTTTTATTGGATCGTTTAACCTGATTCCGTGGTAGTATGTCTAAGAACATTGGAGGAATGAAGAAAATCCAACGGCCTCCGGCCGAATTAGTGAATCGCTAGAAAATGGCCGCATTCCAAGCCCGCCAGGAAGTCGAGCATATTTAACGCTTCAAACCTGTCACATATCGGACGGGGAGGAAGGCGACATTTAACAAAAGGTAGTCGGGCGAAGGTCGCCCGGAATAATGGCAGGTGCCGTCCGAGTTGCGGTCGATGGTCATTTGGTTTGTCGATGACCGCAAGACACCCGGGCGGGCTCTGCCCGACGTCCTGCCTAACGTTGTCCGACGTCCGCGCCTCGGGTATATAAATGGCATGTTAGAAGTTTGTCACATCATATTTCTTGATTCTGACAGAGTAAAGAGTACTGCACAGCTACTAAGTAATAGTGGCTAACTAAGAGGCCGCCAAAGACAAGGGAGCAAAGAAACCCGTTCCTAAGAAGAAGGTGGCACGAGTGCCTGAGTCCGCTTCATCGGAGCATGAACTGAAAGCTGAGCGGAGCGCGCTCGCAGCACGTTCGACTTTGTACAAGTCGGGCGGAATACGGGAGGGGGTCGTTCGAGTATCGTGTAGGGAGCCCATGCGGCGGCCGCGCAGCTCTGTCGTACTCCGTCAAAATTTGAAAGCAAAATTTCGTCTAAAATCGTCGGATTGCTGCCCGAATATCGATCGCATGTTGGCCGCTGCCCGTGCGATATACGGGCGACCTGATTACAAGCTCTGCGACCTCAAAAATCGCCATTGGAAAATCGATGAATTAAGAACAGGTTTCGGTGCCCTGTGATCGTCGGTCGACCTCTAAAAGTTGCGGCAGTGCCCGCAGTGATCGTGCAAACAACGGCCGTATTCCTGCCGAAAATGCCCTTTTCACCTCGCAGAGAAGTCAGACGGGCTCCGTTTGGATATTTGACGGCCCTTTAAACAAAACGAATAGCCTGTGTGAGATTGGCGTTCTTAGGTCTTCTCTTATAAAAGATTAATGGGTTATCTTTATTTAACAAACGTCATGTATCGGATAAGGTCCCTTTAAATCTATTAATCTAGAGTACCTCACAAGTGCAAAATATACCTATAAACACAGTGAAGAATGGCGCACTAAATGACCCTCGAGCTTCTCTTGTGCATGTTCACGCATTGCTGTCAAGTACTGAAAGACTGGTCATTAGTTTTACAATCTTAGCAGCTGCCTTCCCGGAAAATTCACAGATAATGACCCCATAGTAACATTTGTAGCACACATTCATGCCAGCCAGCGTATCTCACACGGTCGAGTGCTAATCCACTGCGTCAGCGCGGCCGCCCCAGCTGAACGCCGAACGCTGTAAGAGTAAAAAGCGGGTAAGGTAAAAACAAGAGCTTTACCTGTAGCAAATGAACACGGCCTCTGCTGCACAACGAGAGGAATGTAACTGTTCCAGAACATCATCCGACGAGGCCGAAAATCCTGCTGAAGGCTCTTCTCTGATAGTTCCGACTCAATATGAAGATAGTTCTGGTTTTTCTCACTGTATGGTTTCCACTCGAATGACAAACTAGTGCCGCCCCTGTGATAGGAAAAACATGTTATATACACATATTGGATTAAGCTTTATTGCGCCTTTCTGACGATAAAGTAGAATAAAATATAAGGTTGATTCTACTTAACTGCAATTAAGTAACGGAAAATGGAATGACATATACCGGTATAGTGCATTCTGTCCAACTTCTTGCAGCTTAAATTGCATGTTAATCATTAATAGATAAAATATTAAAGCTAACATCACCAGTGACAACAATATGAGTTTAATGAATGGATAAGCTATTATATACTGATTATATTAATTATTTATTAAATCGGAATATGATTTTAGTGAGTATGATCATTGTTGAATTTCACACGTCATGCAGCTCAGTAGATCTCGCTCAAAGCGAAACGGTTTAAATAAGACACTAAGAAAGGTGGACCCTATAGTCATTGTAGTTTACCTTTATCGTTAGCTGGCTCATTAATATCGTTGAACAATTCTACACAATATATATATATATATATATATATATATATATATATATATATATATACAAGTCTCTTGCATACTATTTGGGTAAATTAGTTGGGCAATGATTATTTTTGTATACTGCTGTTGGCGCGTGTCTAATAGTAACAGTAACAGTGCTACTTTTAGACAAGCGCCAAAAGCATCCCCTAAAAGGGACAACACAGATAAGAACTGTTTAAGTTGTTGTAGAGATAAAGCCAGTGATATTTGGTGATTATCATAATGATGATATTGGCAGCTGTGCTTACGGAGATAAGAATAACGATGATGATAGTGATGATGACAGAGACAAGGATAAAAATGGTGACAGTAAACTATATTTAGTAACAATATTTGAATAATAAATATTTTAATGCTTGAACTACGCGTGAGACATTCACAGTACCTGTGGCTTTAACTGTTGTGTCAGTTTCATACATGACAACCATGTGGGGACGAATTTATCATATAACATAGACATTCTTTGGCCATTTTCATCATACCTTGCACACTGAAATTAAATGATAGTAGACTCTAAGGTACGTCATTTTGCAATGTCTTAATTAGAGTGAGGAGCCGTGACCTAATTTGAAAAAGAGATATTGTCCTTTGGTTTTAAAAATATTTATTTTGATTCAATATAACAATATCACCAAATGTCCGATGTATTTCTTCATACAGTGCAAAATTATACATTTTCTTTATTGAAAGAGCCATGACTTAGTAAATGATAAAACATACTATCATCTACTATCTAGCTTTACGGTCCATCGGATCCCTCGACATGCTTTATTGTCAACCCGGAAGACATGGAGTCCTTATGAGATGCAAACCTTGTTTTTATTTGTTAGTTTTGAGATATATATATATATATATATATATATATATATATATATATATATATGCCATTAACTGTACTTTGCTTTCTTTCAACTTATAAATGCACGAGAGCATGGAAACCCACATTGTCGCAACCATGTCCTGAAATGACTGACCGTTTTTTCCCAAATGTATGACTTAATATGTGACTGGGACATTAAATGAACTTTTGGTTTCTTTCGAGGCCTAAATTTATATAGCAGCATCCATTTTCTGTATCAACAACAGCGTCAATCTCAATTGGCTTGGGGGTTGGGGGATATGTGGGGGTGTGCAGCATAACACTATTGTGGTAAGAAAGATCGGCTTAATAGTTATATATTATACTTTATATTGCAATTCAGTTTTTTAACTTTACAAGTAAAATTAAATATACAGTGTTAGGAAATGGACAGTTCATCAAAACTTTCCATGCATGGACAGTTTATATACTAATCAATGAATGGACAGTTATTCAATACTACCCATGCATGAACAGTTCATCAATACAAAACCAACACTCTAAAAGAAACACGTTTCATAGTTCAAATTAAAACGCCATTTTGTCCCATTTTTAACACGTCTTAAGGTTTCAAAACAAAGTGTATTTTAAATCTATGCTTTCACGTTTCAATTTGAAACATATTTCAGGGACGGATAATGTTAACATATTTTGCAACATGTTTCAAGTGAATTCATGATTCAGTATTAACATGCCTTAACCTGAAACACGTGTCTTATGGACATGAATCCTGGCATGTCTCAAATAAACGGTCACCAGTTTCAGCGTGTAATTTGTAAAAAGTATTAAATGTTTTTGTCCCATTTTTTAAAATGTGTTTCGTATTTCTAAGCACGTTTCAGCTTCCACATGTTTCAAATATTCAAAAGTGTGTTTAAGAATCTTACACTTTTAGCGTGCTTAACGTTTGTCTCTATAATGTAACAATTTCACAACTTACATATAACAACCATTACAGAATGACACATTAACCTATTTGCATATAGGCCTACCTTGAGTATTTAAAACATGAAACTGAAACATTAAGAAGATAATAAATGCATATTATGATTTTTAACTAGTAAAACCATTTTTTTTTATTTTGAACAACAAAAACTGAAGAACACAGAATTCTTCCTTTTAACCTGAATGTTATATGAAGCTTATTTTGCAACAAAGTTGAATATATTAAAAATGATGGAAGCCAGTGATTGAAAAACTACTATATATATAATATATATAAATAACATTGTTATAAAATTGTAACTCACAAGTAAACATTTTATTAAGCATATCAATAGTGTAAATGTTATTCTTTCTATTACATGTATTTCAACTAATAGCCAGGCTGGAGCCGAGTACAGATGACAATCCTATGTTCTTACTCTCAAATATCTCATAATGTTAGAAATTCTATCCATTATTTTATATTATTAGAAGAAGAAAAATGACAATATTAACTTAACTTCTAATTTTACCATTCATAAATTGAAATAAATTCAATGTATTCTACAATAGGTGAAATATACACATAAATACATATAGATATATATATGTGCGTGTGTGTGTATGTGTGCCCAGTGGGTGTGCCAAATAATCATATTACTTTATTTTATGAGTGGCCTTTATGTCTCTTCCGTACTTAACATTACACAGAGAAAACAATACAGAGACAGTGAAGCTAGTTATCAATAAGACTTAAGGGCTTTCAGATAATATACCTTTCCGTTCTAGACATTTATCGGCGTTGTTTGTTTCACAAATCATTAAGCCAACTGTTGCAATTTGTACTGCCATTCTGATCAGATGACCTGCTGTGCTTATCTTTATTATACTCCATTTTAACCGCCAGTTTAAAAGTAAAAGGTCTCGAAATATTAAGCAGAAAAGAGAAAATATCACGCCTTCAAACAAAGTAAAAATGAACAAAATGTTAAACACGTCTCAGACATGTTCAGGTGGTTCAACTGCTGTTCATTAATGACTTTGCAATGACACATGTTTAACACATATGTGACTCACAAACCATGATTGTTCACTTGATGCGTGTAATAGTTAATTTGAAACATGAGCGAACGGGCACTTTTTGCAGTGCATGCATAGACAGTTCTTCAGTATTATCCGTGAATGATCATTAATTCAAATTGATATAGGTAGCGAGTCCAGGTCCTAGTGTTCCGTTAGAAAAATCAAACCAGTTTTATTTATTGATATTAATATATTTTTATGCAGGCATACATGAATGTGTGTGTACGTGCATGTACATGTGCTACAAACTTGTGTGTGTGTGTTCGTGTGCCTTAGCTTCATCGTTAAATTGTGGACAATTTTCGGTTTCCTTTCTTTCAACTTACACACGACGAGCCACGGAATCCAAGTCCGGCCTGTAAACATGTAGAACGAATTGTTTGTTTTATGACCCCCACGGGGCGGTTGCTCCGCAGCAAAGCCGGGACTGTAATGGCCCTGGTCGACTTTGTCTGTATTTCTGGCAGCAGGCCCGAAGCACAAGGGTCAGAAAACTATCCAAGAATCAGTCCGACTCAACGTTCCGATTTGTCACATGCCATCTTATGTGACGACCCTTGCAGGCTTCCATGGTAACGGCGACTTGAAGCGTAATGCGGTGCGACCGGGCGCATTATTGGGGAATCAACCTTAGAAACCTTTATCTGGACCAGTATATGGCGTTATAAGTCTAGGGAGCAAATCGATTGTGTTTGAAGTGAACTCATGCTTGCCCTCAAAGTTCAAAATATCGACCTTGTTTCGGCTTCTACCGGCTGATGGTTCACTCTGGCTTTAGATAAAACTTTCCTGACATTGGCGTCATCATTAAAAACGCGATCGGGTCGCATGAACAGCTGAGTACTTGTCACGTAAATAATATTTGTTGATTATATCATCGTTAATGCTCCGAGGGTCAGTGGAACACAGAGTTAATGCTTGTTTGATTGACAGAGTGTTAATAATCTAATATTTCAAAATCAAAATTCCACAATTTATTACATTTGCTTTCTGTTACATATTTTGTTTTGCATGAAGCCCCAACAGGACAATTATTTCGTAGGCAATTTTTTCATTGTTAATGTAAGAATACCCCGTATATAATTATTTTTTATTGGAAAAAAATTGCGCAAATCATGGTTGAAAGTGAAATATTGCCTTTTTGTTGTTGTTATTATTACTGCAATTTAAACAATAAACCCTGAACCTTCACCTGGACCATGCCTATTCGCCAGTGTCCGGACCGCAGGAAATATTTTACATATGTCAGAGTGGCCGATATATGGGATTAATTAAATGTTTAAGTGGGAAAATAAGGTGTCTGCGGTTTTGGAAGTCATTGCAGATATTTTAGCCACATAAACAGGAATGCTCAGGAAAAAGTCCCAATTTAGAATCTCAACAACACCACATGGTTTTAAGTGGATGGTGAACCGGCACACGACTCAGAAAAATATTAAATAAATAGTTTATTCCGGTCGATGACGACCTTTAGTGTCACCTATAGCAGTACCCTCTGACAACCTAAAACGGGTATTTATATATATTCTCATATAGAAAAGACTTTATAATAAACATTCTTTCACGGATTTTGAGCATTGTATTGACTGACTGAAATGTAGTGTTTAACCACGGTAGGTTAATTTAATAAAACGTACGAAACTGTGCACGTAACCGGAGACTAAACACAAAACTAACCTTATGCATTGAACTTAACAGTAAAACTCGAAGCACCAGGTTCAGTTGGGGTCAAGTCATTAGAATGTTTTGTCTCGGCTTCAGGCTGGTTGACCACCAGTTCCATGATGCCCGCGCGGGACCTGAAGCAACCAGCCTGGCTAGTCTTTGGATGTAATGGAACGTTATCCTACTGGGATGGGTAGCCGAAGATCTAATACAAATGGACGAATGCTGTATATTGTAACAGCCATAGCATATCCAATGAAAAAAAAGGAAAAATAATTTGATGATATATATGTTAACGGATTCGTTATTTAGAGTTCCTAACAAAGTATTCTTTTTAGGAATTTTATATCGGTTATTACTTTTGCATTTTGTTATGACGAGAAACAAGTATTATGAAATATAAATTTCAATAATTTTTTTTCCTTTCAGTTATTTTAAATATATTATATTATAATATATTATAACTGAGAATTAGCTTACATTTATATGTCCGTCACATACACAAAAATTTTTTGTGAATCGAAAATGCGGATGCACAAAAATCTTCCTTAACTCTCTTTACACTCGTACAAAATATTTCGATTTTCACTTAATGTATAATTTTAAAGCGCGGATAAGGATAACAGTACTACTGGTGGAATTTATTGTGATTTATAGGCATACCAATCTTTCCTAATCATTCTGTGGAGTGAGTCGAATAGAGAACATCATTTTCTGGCCTCAATATACACCAAAGCAACATTGGAGATCTGGCATTACCATTTGTAGGTCATAAGGGCATCATACGTATGTATGGAACAAAAAGATAACAAAAAGCCGCGTAGCAATGTACGTCATCCCGGGGGCCAGGTACAAAGAAGGTTAGTTCGTAGGTAAGCACTGTGTTGTGTACGTGTTGACAGTATTTGATGTCTGACATTTGTTTTATCACTCACAACCACAAAGGCCACTGTCTTCAGACTGTTCTTCTAATGCCAGGATGCTTATCACCTGAAGCCAGCTGGCAGCCATAAGAAACCCCGACCAGTACTAAGTCAGGCTGAAGGTATCTCTACTTCTGCTTGATGCTGCGAGCTACAAGCAGCCTGTTTGGCACGGACCGAGTTCCCTTAATTTGTTTTCAAAGAAATTCTTTCTAGACCTGCTTTCCTGATTGTATTAACAACAATGTATTAAGAACAAATATCGATAGTGTTGATGTTACAAGCAACTGTAAAAATAAAACTGCTGAAAAAAAAATATCATTGAACATTAATATTTTATTCGAGTTTGAATTTTACATACTTTGACGATTCAATTCGAATAAGAATCAGAGATATCACTGTCATGAAAGTTTATCTTTAAATTTATAACGGTCTGTCTGTCTGTCTGTCTGTCTGTCTTTCCGTTGTTGGTCTTCTTTTTCATTATTGTTGCTTAATGCCTGCTGTCTTGTTTCATCTGATATATAGCATACTGTGTTTTATATATATATATATATATATATATATATATATATATATATATATATATATATATAAAACCATGACTAAGAGACTTTGACTTTGTAAATTTCAAATACTGGGTCATCACCAGGATTCCTCTGACCAAATTCAATAAACAAAATGTGACATCATCCGGTCAATGTTTATTAAACCAGCGATAGTAGACTTGATTCAGTTGATTGCAATAGAAACTAACAGATAAAAGGGCGTTTCCGTTTCCACAAATTGATCTCCCGATGCGCTACACACAGAAAAGTTATCGGAGGTCACGAGAATCCGCGCGATTTGGCCCTGATGACATGACTTGGAATTAGCCACTAATATAAGAAATCCGACGATGTTGCTTCGAATCAGTTATGAAACATTACACAGCTATTACGATTTAGTCACAATAAATCTGCAGTTTTTGTCGTAGGAGCTGCTAGTTACAACGAATTACAAGGAACCACCGAACTTCTGCTACGAACAACATGGAGCATTCGGCCGAACGCATACGACTAGCTACGCCTCAGTAAGCATTCTTGCGATTTTTTCAAATTAAACTGCTACGCTTCATAACGCTTTAAACAGCACTATATTTTGGGACAAACTATATAAATGAGGAGTGAAAGAGGTTTTCACCACTTGGAGTTAAACTCTAATACATTTTATGTTGTTTCACTGGCAAAATATTGACGAGCTTATACAATAGGATATTAACTGCCCACAGGATATTTACGCCTGCTCATATGACGTTCACATGCTGGTCATGGGACATTCACATTTTGCCCGTCATAGTAGAATATTAAAATATGATATACCGAGTGTAGGTGTGAATGTCCTATGCTGAGTGTGTTAAGGTGGCATACTGAGTGTGTAAGTGCCAGACGAGCCCATGTTTTCATGGATGTACCAGAGATCATGGTTCTGTAAACCCAGAGTATAATTTTATCTATTTTTAAAAAATTTCCTTTTCAATACCAATTCTATACCAATACTTTAATTTTCATACTACCACAGACAATGCTCATATGCTTCCACATATACAAATGTTGGGTCACATTTACATGCATGCATTTTTAAAATATATACTGACCGGCGAGTTAAAGTCCGGAGTGATTGTGTGTGAATGCCCCATCATCTGTGCGCGAGTCCCGTGAGGTGTGTGTGTGTTCGAGTGCAGGGCCGTATCAGCACACCGGGCACTTGGCCAAGGGCCCAAATGTTGATTTAGAAATTACTCTTTAATCATCAGGGGATGGGCTGGTGTATTATACCTGCTATTAAATTGGTTAACATTTTATATAAAAATTTTTGATCGGTATATTAAAGTGTAATTTCTACCAGACTAAATTATGTGAGGACTGCGGACTCACGGTGTCACCGTGTACGGTGTACCTATACCAGCCATAAAAATTGTACTACTAACTGAATATTCCTCTTTGTGCTTCAAATGTGATATGTATTGAGAACTTTAAGGTATTTTTCAGCCTGAACTGGTCTTTAAATTTTTGAAACAGTCGCACAAAAGTGCCTAGAATGGGGGTATAATATTGGTTGGGATCATGAGTTCACCTGTATACTTTGAGCAGTGTCCGATTAGTTGTTTGTGGGGGGGGGGGGGGGGGGGGGGGCAGCCTATGTTTTTTTGCCAAGGGGCTCGTGATGGTATTAAGACGGCCCTGTGAAAGCAAGGGTGTGTGTTGGTGTTTGTGTTGCGTGTGTGCTTCTGTGCGTGTTTGTCCACAAAGACGAAATCTCATGAAATGTTCAGGGCATTTTGGGAATAGGCATTTCGGGTGTGCACCCATGCAGCATGTTTTCTCGTTTCAGGAGCTTCATCAAGGAGTATTGACAAATGCACGTATGAACCTAAGAATATAGGCCAAATATAAGTGAATGCAGATAAAGTCCAACCTCATGCCCTCGTGTGGCCTGACCATTTATTCAGGCCACCGTCGAGCGCCAAGCACCTCTAAGTGACGGTGTCCAGTGGTTATCTGCAAAATGGCTTGTGCACACCAGAAATTTAATTCAAACTTTAAACTAAAAGCACCGGGTTTTCAATGTTCGCAAAGCGTTTCTGAAACGTGTGCTCTTATTTGTTATTAAAGTTTTTATTTCTTTACACTTGGTAGAAGTTTTGTAGCTGTAACGTAGAACCTTCGCAATACATCATTACTGAATCGTATGTACTTCTTGTTTGAGCGTTGGTACTTTGCGTTAATTTGCAGTGCCTTTTAATGAGCTATTCCGGAATTATTCTAAGGTAGTGACTAGGTCTCTCTTTGCTGTATAGTAGCCAGTTCTTAAAAATTCATAGTACATCTAGTTCGTGGCGTTTACGTAGCGATACTTATTGGTTTATTGCCGACACGGTGTCACAATTTGTCCAGACGTATAATGAATAGTTTACGAAAAGATTACAATCTGCCACGAAGTATCTACCACGGGCTACGAAAATTTACATATGACCTATGAAATTTGACAATTCGTATCAGAAAATTTTTGTGTCGGTTCAAAAATAAAAATCGATGGCCACGTTCACTCACGCTACGCCAATAGTGGTACGAATGACACAGAAGCGCTTCACGAACTCCGACAAAGATCCCAGAAGCCAAACAAATGTCCAATTCGTAACGCAGCGGAGATCTAATTCTTGGAAGTGGGAACGCCCCTATAGTCAGGAAAAACTTTGAGAGTTGAATGACAATCAATATAAGAACAAAATACAAGCGTGGAAATCAGTTGATGTTTCTTAGATCAAAGCAATTATTTTAAATATTTGTATTTCTTATTATTCTGTTTGGTCTGTAACAGATGGATGACCAGTTTTCATAATTACAACAACTAAATATCCAGGAGGTTCCGATATATCCCTGGGTACTTGTAAATTGACAGCCAAGTAACCGTAGCAGACAGGCAAAGCTTTTGCAAACTTGTTGCTTTCAGATTATATGTGGACAATATTTAAGTTCGGGGGTGTCCATTTACCTAAACCCTATAACCTATTTCCCGGGTTCTGATCACTATATAGATGAGCAGTTGGTAATGTTAAGGGACATACAATTTTTGTCAATCTGCATCCCAACCTAACACGTCAGTCATAAAATATAGATCTGAGCTGTGATGCAGGAATACCTTACCCCTTGAAAGGCGACAAATGCATGTGATACTAGCATAATGTAATATTTCAATCGAACAAACCCTAAATACTATTTCTCTCCGATTCTCATTTCTCAAAGATAAACATGTTTTCAGGAAGAAAAATTGGAATGACAGTCTAAATAAATGAAAAGTTATTGTATATTTTTCTCCTTTTTGGTTAAAAATGAATGAAAAGGATAGTTTATTCCCAATAGAACAGCTTAGAATGTCTGTTATAACAATCTTTCACCCAAACCTATGTAGAAGTTATTTTATCCTTAAGGTCGCATTTCAAATATAAATCTATTATAAATGTATGGCGGGATGAATTCCCCGGGAGCTACGTCACATTCATAATACGTATCAAGTGTCATTATCACTCTTAGCGTTCCAAACTGAAATAAAGATATTTTCGTCTTGCTGTTATGAACTATTTAATGATCTTCTACCTTCAGACAATTGTTGTATGTTGTGACAAATCATTTCAAGTTAATATATAAGATATATATTTCATTGATATAATAACGGGAAATTTATTCAAATACTTTATTGAACAAATAATAATAAGTTCACAAATAAAACCTCGCAAAGTGCAGAAACATAATCTTTTTATTCTAAAATGAAAATTAACTTTGAGAATATTGCAATTGAAAATGAAAAGTCCAAACATTGGATTTTTTTATCTGAAAACATTAAACATGCACTGCCCACATATAAATCATGAAATTACGCGTTTTTGCAACAAAAGCAAAATCACCTGATTTTGATTCCTAAATATGGCCTTAATATCAGAAAAAAGTCCTAAGCAATTGTGTGTGTGGGGGGGGGGGGGAGTTTAAAAATCATCAAATTTGACAAGGCAGAAAATACCTTTTATTTTGCCATACATCAGAGTTCAAACGCTGGTTCAAAAATCCAAAATTGACATACAGTTACATGTCCATAAGTACTCTTACTTCGCCTACCAAGCCCCAAATTGGGCTAATGCCACTTCGGTCCTTCGAAAATTAAGGAAAAACCTGTTTTTACACTTAATGACTGCTTAATATCGAAACCACTCATCTGTGTTTGTTCATATTTATAAACATTCATAAATTTCCGTTATATATTTCCTATGAACGGGCCAAAATTAGGTCAATATTACATTTTTTGTAAAAGCTATGTACCGAAACATTAATTAGGTACCATAGCAAGAAAAACATTTTCTGTCCTAACATGGTAACTGTAAAGTTGATGATTTTTTCAAGGATAAAACTATTTAATAAAAATCTAATTATATGAAATAAATTAGATCAAAATTTTGTAATCCAGCCCCAGAGCAATATACATCAAGTGTAATGGAATAGTTGTTATTGTTTGACTTGTATTTCCAAAACTGTTTTATCCCCAATGTAATCTACAAGATGCCATGTTGTGGTATTGGGGCACTTTTAAAGAAACTAATTTCCTTTTGAATAATTTAAATCAAGTTATGATTCGAAATAAGATTAAATCCTTCAGTGAGCATAATGTGATGTTATATGAGCAAAATTGGTGATAAATGATGATGATATTTATTATTTTGAATTGACTTTAACATATATACACCAGATATAAACGTTATATTGCAAATGTATGAATATCATAAACTTAAATAAATGATAAATAAAAAGTGAGCATCTTAATAATGCAAACTTTTGTTACTTTATTTTCCTGCCTAAATAGAATGGAAAATAAAGTGATCAGCCTTGTTTGTCTAACTGTCCGTCTGTCCATTTCTAAATATTCAGTAATTATGCCTTACTGTTTTTTCTGTACGAAATGTTTAATTAAATTTCATATCCTATATGTATATGCAGAGATGTTGAAACTCCCAATATTCAGCGCCACCAAACCCCTCCTCCCCTACCAAAAAGTCCTTGCATCTGAGGACTGGGGACGTAAGTTAAATTCCAACTCTATACAACTAATATATAATTTAAAAAAATCGTATGAACATCGTATTTGGATTTAATTTAACAAAGGTTTTAGAATTTTACCTTCAAGATCAACTTCAGCTGAGCACTATGACCCACGGTTCCCTTGTTTTAATCACCATATCAATAAAATCATGTAGATATGCAATGATTACACGTTAAATAAGACGTAATCTTGTATTTTTTTATCAAACAGTGTGTGTTTTGAGTTACGCACAGGGTTGCTAGCAGTCAACTCAGAAAAAAAATCTCTGACTTTTAAACTTAAACTTTATACCTTTAATATTGCGCCTGCTATCATATATATATATATATATATATATATATATATATATATATATTGTTAAAGAACCTAATAGAAACAGATCACGTATGCGTGATGAACACAAATTTTGTAATGGAGATAAAAAAAATCAGATTCTGTAACACTAGGCAGCGTGAAATTTCTAGGAGAATGAATAAAGAAGTCAGTGTTTTTTTGTTAAAAAATAACTATAATTTATTCTTAAAACAACCCTAACATTAGAGTACACTAAATCAATACAATTACACAGTACAATAACAGTATAACATCAAATCAATATAATCACACAGCCTAATAAACAAAGTGCACAATACCTGGATACCACCACCGCCACAGCGACAAGTTCTATAACATGTATACTCTCGAAGAATAACAGTCCAATGTAAAGCTCTTGTAACAATCCAGAAAGCAAACTGAAGACCAAACAAGACCCGTCACAAAATCCAGGAGAAAATCTGAAGAAAATCTAAACACGCTTCCTCTCTCCTCTCTCCCGGCTCTAAAACACAGCCCCTTTATATAACTTTTCACCTCAAGCCGAGAATTTTCAACTTCTCGAACATTCGAAAGAATCTAACACAGTACATATGTTCATAGAACATACCAGAACAACAAATGCCGTGTCTCCATATATTAGGATTCACACGTGAGCTCGCCCCGGCTCTGCCAGGCGAGAAATCCCCAAGCTAGCATGACAACGAGAGTTCACCCAGTATGGATTAAACTGAGAGTGCAGCACGCGGCCAGGCAAGAGCGCTACAACACGAGTTACGCCCGTGTCGCACAATAAAAAGGCACCTGTAAGATATATATATATATATATATATATATATATATATATATATATATATATATATAATCAGTGGCGCTTTAAAACAGTTCTAATATATATAATATTACACAAGAGTTAAAATTTAATAAAAACTTAGTCAAGAAATATACTTTTTCAATTTTCTTTAAATTCGTCAATATTTTCGCTGAATTTAACATCATTAGGAAGTTTATTCCAAAGAGAAGGTCCACATGTTGAAAATGCCCGATCAGCAAACGTTTTGTTAGCATTACTTTCCCTGACTTTTCCGGACTTTCAGCTGGTTTTCTAAAAAAAAAAACTAACCCACCAAATTCAATTTCTTCTCAAAAATGTCATTCTTCTGCAAACCAAATTTTTATTTGAAAAAAAAATGTAACTGAAAAGCAAAATGAAACTAGAAATTTGGAATTTATATGCGTTGAGAATTGAATAGCTATCACCAAATGAAGTTTTTCCATGCTGAGTTTAAAATAATGATAAATCTAGTTTACATGAAAAAATAAGTTACCACATTGCATGTGTATCATACAGTATAAGTTTTGTTCTAGTTACAATTTATTCTTTTCTGTGCACTAAACAATGAAATATACTTGATTGAAATTAGAGAGATCTTTTGATATACATTAGCAAAGAGATGACTCCTCTTTAATGGGTAGCGAAGGAATTCCCTGCTAATTAATTCATTAATTTAATGGCGTTGTTACGAACTTAAAGCCTATAACAAGGAAATTTGACGTGACATGTTTCTATATGTTTACCAGTTTTGTGATGCTTTGTAAGAGGGGAGGCAATTTCTATGACCGCCCAGGGCGGCAATGAGTCTAGATACGCCGCTGATTACATATAAGTATCGCTGTTTCTCACAGGTCTAACAAGAGACGGACAAGACGGTATTGTACATTATAATCTTGTACGCATGGGCAGTGTCCAAATTCAACGGAAGACACGTCATATTAAGTATGTAAAGTATTTAAAGTATAGAAACTGATAAAATGGACAAAGAAATAACCTTAAAACAATTTAGGTAATGTTGCATCAGGAAATTATAAATCATGATAGAGGACTTTTTAATTTACCGCAGAAGTTCTGTGTCCAGTCACATGACATTCTTATTTATTCTGGCCAAGTATTAAATCTAATGACTGACCATAAGACACGTACTCAGACTGTTTAAGGCCATGTTTTATTTATGCTATACCGGGTTTGCAAGAACAACCTTGATAATTTAGCCACATATATGATGTGGTCCCCAGAGATACAATGCTATTTATCTCGCCAAATTTTATTAGAAGGGGCGCCTAGCCCAGCCCCCGTACATGAATTTTGCAGTAACTGCTGTATGCATTTGAACCATACGTAAACACTTACTTATACATTGACCTTTACGTTCTGTCTATATCGACCTGTCTGCTATTATGACCGTCCATCCGCACAAAAACAAACAATTAATTATCGGATGACTTCAAAAGAGCACAGTAATTTTTGGCTGGTCTATAGGTGATTTAATTTTATTATTTTACCTATATGCATTTGCCTTTTTTCCTTCATACATTGATAAGCAATAAATTCTCCATAGGGAACCCCCAAAAAAATAATCACAGTACACAAATTAAGAAATACCAAATCGAGAGAGAATTTGTATTGCAACCATTCTACAGCAAGCATTCTTCAGCAACTCGTCATCTCAGTTTATTTATTAATTAAATTTGTTTTTGGAAATATTACAATTTTGTTTATTTGTAATGTTTTACAACTGTGCTGCGCATCTATATACATATTATATGAATCCTGGCATTTTTTTATTTTTACACTTATGTCGTCAAATTTCTTAGAGTGCCATGCTGGTGATTCATATCAACAATAGCTAAATTGTAATATGATGCAAAAAGAAGATGTTTTCAAGTGATTCAACTAATGGAAATATCTTTATGGCTCATAATAATATATTTTAATCAGAAATAAAGCTACCAGAATTCTGGGGTGCAACATTTCTCTGACTTAGTCTTAGTTCGGTTGTTCAATTTGAAATTTGCCACCTACATTTATAGTATAGTTAGGTGATTTGTATAATTTTAGCTTTTAAAATATCCATAGCTGAAGGGGTCCATATTCTAATTAATTTAGTAGATGTTTCCGAGCTCCAACGGCTCCCATAACAAATAGAGGGAGTTCGGCTGTCAGGGCTTCAGAGGCTGGTTTCCATGGTAACAGTTTATATGAATGGCCATTGATGGGGACCAGGATAAGCGGATTGACGCCGACAGAGATACTTGCTTATTTGCAGATTTCCACTATGATATCTGTGATTTACTGCCTGACAGTCACAAGTGTGATGTATTTTTATATCGTCAAGGACATTGGCTGCTACGTTAAGTCACTTGAGGATCTGGAGTAAAATACACTCAAAACACGAGTATTTGCTTTTCCAAGAATCAACATAGGCCAAAATTAGCCTCCAGATCACATTAGCTGAAAATAAATCTCTGACCTGGATCTCGTATTTGTTTTGAGACACTTGAAGCATTTGCATTTAGATCTTTGACAGCCAATGGTGGAGTGCGTGATAATTTATTTTCAATTATACATTTCCATGGCAACACTCTGATTGTCCAGATAGTCTTCTGCAGAGACTGCTGTTTGTATTATCAAGACACGACACACCATATATTGCATCATCGACTGCAAGCTTTTGAAATTCTAATGTAAAGCGAACGTGTATGATGGTTTATATGTGACAGAGAAAGACATATTTCAAACCTTTTGTTTATTCAATATCAGTGTTTTTTCATTGCTCCAATCACACATGAGGATGAAAGTGCATTAACTTAATTTTATTAGTTATTAGTCAAATGGATATATAAATGATAAGAATATTTTCCCTGTAAAACAGATGTATAATTAAATTTTCTTTTTTTTTTCTTACCAGCAATACAATACGTTTGAAATATATACATAAACAACGTAAGCAATGTAAATGTAATCAGTGATATTTAATATGAGAGTTTGACTTAAAATTACACAAAATAGGTGTAATGTACAAATATATAAAAAAATAAGTAAAAAAAATAAAATAAAATATAAAAATAAGATAAAAAAAATTTAAAATACGCACTCTTAATTGTTGGTGAAAAATTCGAATGAGGGTTAGGTCCTAAAAATTTAAGATATCTTACCTAAAACCAGTTACTGCGAAATTGGTCAAGAGCTTCATGGTGTAACTGCTGAGGTCACGCTCGCCGGAACTGACGTCACTATCCGGCAAGACGTACTTCACATTCCCAAACAGGAAGTCCCAGTCTGTCCCATGAGCTGTTTTTACAAATGATGGAACTCCTTGCGCTGTATACTTTGGACGATGTGCGAATTCAAATACGTAAACTGAAGCCTTTTTGCTTAATTTTGAATATAATTCTGCAAATTTGATTGCAGGAGCAATGACGTAATATTCCCCAAACAGGTCAACGAGGCCTTCACTTCGGTTCAACGGATTATTGCAAAAATCATACTCTACTTTAAGGAGTTCTACAACTTGTTCATAGTTAATAGCAAAAGGTTCTCTGTTTTGGAAATAATCTTTAACAGTACTATCAAATTGTTTTCTTGTTGTCCCTGAACTTAAATTATGCAAGATTTCATTTCTCTGAAAAGAGTACCCTTCGTGACTCATAAATCCGACGATATAATCGACTTCATTAAATTCTTTATTCTGAATTAACTCCTCCGGGTTTCCAGGAATGAACTTTTCATCTATGATCGGCATAAATTTCTGATCGCTGCTTTTCTCGACTTCGTGCGCAGCCTTGGTTATCTTATCATGTGGGAATCCCCGAAGACATTTCATCATTTGTGCCGTTCGTGTTTCATTATCATTACATCCCAATTTATGACCAACCATGCGAGACAGCTCTGTCATTTTTTCTGCACTACCCAGAATGGGAGAAAATGCACTTCCGCTGACAGATATAGCCCGTTTAAACAGAGTTCTGCTTGCAGGAGAGAGCACATGGAAGCCGACACTGGCGCCACCTGCCTCGATGCCATATATAGTTACTTTATTGGGATCGCCTCCAAATTCCTGTATGTGTTTCTGCACCCACCGTAGGGCCATTCTTTGGTCGTATAAACCAACGTTTCCTGACAGTTCATCTTCGTCTGCTCTGAAAAAGCCGAACACATTTAGGCGGTACTGCACGGTAACAACTACTACACTGCCGTGTTGAGAGAGAATAGAGGAAGGGAAATGATTCGGGTTTCCACTCTGGAAGCCGCCATCATGGAAAAAGACGACGACGGAATGATTATATTCTGATAACTCCCTTATATCTTTAAATTTCTGAATGGGCAGGTACAAATTGAGGTACAGACAGTCTTCGTCCATATCATTATTAATTTCTTGATTTTCTTTCACCTTGGGATGAAAGGGAACCGCCGGACGTGACACGTCTTGAAGGCACATGGGCTTGTAAAGTGTGAGGTCTTTAACTCCACTCCAGTTCCCATATTCTACAGGCTTTTTAAATCGGAGTTCATTCACCGGAGCTTTAGCGTAAGGAATGCCACGAAACTGCGTGGTGACGCGTCCGTCAACCTTTCCAACCACCTGTCTCCCTATCGCTTTACCCAGGCTCATGGTGTACGTAAATTTGCCGTCTCCGAGCGGGTGTTCGCGCGGGCGGGCATGGACTACCAGTCCCAGGTAGAAGACGCAGCCCCACAGAAGCATGTTTAGACTTGACACACTACGTATCCTCTCCACAGCTAATCCTGTTAACCTGCCCAAACTGCCGGCAACATGAGCAACAGCAAGCAGGATCATGCATCTCCGTGCTGGCCGGGACAGCCCGCTGATGTATCAAGCTCCGACCAGGCTTGACGCGCGACCACCGATTTCGTGCCTCTATACCACGGCATCGATTTCCCCTAGGACCCGCCGCGAAATTTGTCAGGCACTCGCTGTGCGATTCTTCCGCAGGGCCCCATCACTGTTTTTCGTGCAGACGCGCAAGACCAAAGGGGCTAGCCGTGCACCCATCAGTACCCGCTGTGGCCCGCTTCTCGAAAGCCCAGCATCAGTCAGTGAGCCCCGCGCACTTATTCCCCCCAAAATTATAATCAATACGAGCACTAGGATCTGTGCCAGGTTTAAAGAAGCCACGTTCGCGGGTCTTCTGCAGCATAGTGGTGTCATCACTATGAATTTTAAAGAGCGGCAGTTATTTGTCACTCGTGTTTTGCAGTGTGTGCGGGGCAAACGTAAGGTGCTTTCAGTATTGTTTGTACTCCTTATATTTAGTTTTAATAACGCCTTTACAAGACGACCACTGGGGCCGTCAAGATGGAAGTACCGGGGGCAAATACCTGTTTTATGGTAGCTTGAAATGCTAAAGCAGGCTCTGGGCCATTATCCCAGCGCCCGCAGACGGAAAATTGAGGACCGCAATGGACCCTTAAGTACCGCTCTGGACCTCCTCGCATGAAGACTCATTGAAAACCCGACGTAATTATTGAGACATAAGGGTCTCATTGTGGACACAAGAATATTAGGCTGATATTACCTATCTGGGATATTTACATGAAGTCGTTTGCATGCATGACTCATTAAGTATGTCCTGCGTACATCTAAATAACATCTAAATATCTCCTTCAGGATTCTAAATTTTAGACAATTCGAGCAAAAATGTAAAAAGCATGCTATAAATATTGAATCGTTCACAAATATAGCTTTATCCTGTTGTCGACTCATATGTCATATTAATAAATCCAAATATTGCTTATAACATTCTAATATCAGTCTAAATATTGCTTGTAACATTCTAACATTAGCTTTCAATAGTTCAATATAACCACCTGTTGACATTTCTGTGCCATATTATATAGAATATGTCACTGTACAAATTTGTGATTTTCCCAAAATTTTAATAACAGTATAGCCTACATCTATTTTAATAGCTGAAATTATTCAACAAATATATTTACAACTTAGAAATTATCCCATTCCCTGCCCAAGCCAAATATGAACACAATAATCATATTGAATCTATAATAAATCGTGCATTCGATAAAATAAAATTAAAGAATTTAGCTCAATTTCTGCATGTTTAAGAGTCATATAACATTTTCACTGCAAGCCGTTTCCATGTGCGTTTTTAATGACAGCATTGGGTTGTTTAATCAGATTACAAAGTGATTTTCACGAGTACAGGTCGGCCTCAGTGACTTTTAGCCCGAATGATTTCGTCAACATGAGGACGGAAGGACAGATAATGGTGCCGGCCGGTGCCATATATCTCTGACAGAAACCATAGGAATTCAGCTCATGAAGAAGAAATGATCCATTTTCTCTATGGCTAGAGATTTCACAACGTAACAATACAGGAATCCGTGATAAAAAATGGCACATAACTTAAAGGGAGCTTGATTTACTTACATAAAGGAGGATACAAATAGGCAATATAAGTCAAATCGACTGCTGCGTTCTGTAAAAGCAATCTAACAGATTATTTGGCGGTTCTCCCAAGTCCCCGGCTCCTATCGTAAATCACCGGCATAGGAAATTGGTTTCGATAGCAATCGACTGTACTCAACCACGGATAAGATGCAAAAATTGGCAAGAGGAGGCTATTTTTGACTCGGGGTATTCATGGTGCCACGGGCTGAACTAGCACACATGCTCTTTTCTGTTTAATCTGACGCCTTAGCGGTTTGTTTAATAAAGCAAACCCTGCTTTTAAGGGATTGATCCCAGGATATACAGCAGCAGCATTGCTTGATTCTATAAAATTAAACCGCAGGGACGTCATTAGTGGCAACCTAGCAACCGATTTAGTTTAAATTGGTTCTTCTTATATTGCAAAGACTGAATTACATTCTTTAAGTGGTTATATTTTTTAGGTCATAAAACTGGAATCTGAGATGATACAGTTCTTGGATGGAAATTTCACGTTATTAATGAAAACATATCTCCTTAGCCTCCAGCTTCATAAGGACTCTGTAATACCCATATCTTTAGGCGATAATAACACCACAGACTTCAAGTAAATAACAATATTACATAAAGGAAAGGGATTTAAGAGTATACATGTATCGCTTAATTATGCTGTATTCGAGTATAGTCATTATAACCATTTTCCTGTTGAATAATTAAAAAAGATAATTCACTATAAAGTAAACCAAGTTATGGGTATAGCGATAATGAACATAATATAGCATTATCGTCTGTTAGATTATTTGATCATTATTTGCCGTATTTAAAAGGATTTTTCTGCATGAGTCAAGGCTATATCGCATCATTTTAGGTCAACTGATTGAAAGTCATCTGAGATATAGCGATCACCCTTTGCCCGGCGTCCGTCTGTCCGTGCGTCTGTCCGTCAACAAGGCACACATCGTAACCGCTTGTCCTGGAATCTTCTTACATGACATCTAGAGGGGTTCATGCAAAATCTCCTTGGAACCATTAAATTAAGTCTCTGTTTCTCATATTCTTCGAGCTACGGGGCTCCGAAGTACTACCCCCCTCCCCCCGAAGAAAAAAAATAATGGAAAATCTTATACAAAAGATCAAGTATCTGAACAACTAATGCATTGATCACCATGATTCTTTGCATGAATATTGGTCAAGGAATTTTTCATCCGTTTTTGTAGACTGGTTGCGCCACTTGTAATTTATGATTTTTTCTCTGTTTTTGAGACCTTTAGAGATGGGGTCATCTGTTAACAGGGCACAAATCGTTATCACTGGACCTCGAGTCTTCTAACTTGACATCAAGGGAGGTCCATGAAAAGTCTTCAAAGAAACCAGAAAATAGGTCTCTGTTACCCATATCCTCGAAGCTATGGGGCTCAGAATCAGCGACCAAAAATTAAGAATTGGATACAAAAGCTCATTTATCTGAACAACTAATGCATTGATCCTCATGATTATTTGCATGCATATTGATCATGAGGTGTTTTAATTAGTTCCTGCAGACTGGTGGCGCCACCTTGATTTTTCTTAATTTTTTACAGATTTTTTCCTCTTTTCTTGAGAACTTTAAAGATGTGTTTTCTGTTAACAGAGCACAAATCAAAATCTGAAATAAGTTCTCTGTATTCCATATTCTCCATGCTATCGGGCTAATAAGCACCCCAAGAATAATTGAAAATTCTATACCAAAGCAAGGCACAAATCATTACCATTGGACCTAAAAGCTTTTTACTTGACATTCTGAGAGTTTCTTAAAAGTTCTTCTCAGAGACCTGAACTTAAGTCACTGTGACCTAAATTCTCTGCATACAGTCCATTTTTGAGCACCCCAGAAAAATGCAAAATACACACAAATTGCCAGATTCCTCAGGAACGGCTGAATGGATTGTTATCAAATTTGGTGTGCTTATGTGTTTTGATGAATTTGAGCTAATGTGCATGAATTATGATACAATCTACATTATCTTAATTAGTTGCCTGTGCAAGGACATATTGTCAACATGTCAGTCGGCTGAGCGTCATGACCCATGGGTCACTTGTAACACATTAAATATTGAATTGCGGGGGAGGATGGGGTTAGACGGTCCGACCCAACAAGAGTCTCAAGGAAGCAAAACGAAACCGCTATAGAAGCTCAGATGATAATTCGATGGAAGGTGCCATCAAGGCCTTAGAAACCTATCAAAAATAGAAAATCAAAACAGATAAATTCTGTAAAAATTGTGTTTCATATGTTACGGAACCTAATATAAACAGATCACGTATGCGTGATGAACACAAATTTTGTAATGGAGATAAAAAAATCAGATTCTGTGACACTAGGCAGCGTGAAATGTCTAGGGGAATGAATAAAGAAGTCAGTGTTTTTTTGTTAACAAATAGCTATAATTTATTCTGAAAACAACCTTAACAATACAATACACTAAATCAATACAATTATACAGATAAACAGCGTAATAGCAAGAAGTCAATACAATCATACAGTACCTCGATACCAACACCATCACAACGATAAGTCCTTTGAATGTAAACTCTCGGAGAATCACAGTCCAGTGGAAAGTTCTTGCAACAACACAGAAAGTAAACTGAAGTCCAAATGTATAACATCCCGGAAAAAATGTTTTAAAATGTATAATTGCCGCATTCGTCGGATAAGGTCTTAGAATCTGACACACGCTTCTGCGTCCGCTGGTATCTGCTCTGCTGTCTGCCCTCTGGTTGTAAAAAAAAAACAGCCCCTTTATATACCTTCTCACCCCAAGCCGGGAATTTTCCACTTCATGAACAGTCTATAAGGACCCTACTCATCAATAAACCCGCGTTTCAGGAATTCTCTAGAAAGAACAGCGCTGTGTATCTCCACACACCAGGCTCATCACGTGACCCACGACCAGGCGTGAAAACTCAAGGCTCACATGACAACGAGAGTTCAACCAGTACGGATTAAACATAAAATGTAACAACAACACGAGTTACGCCCGTGTCACACAATAAAAACAGCACCTGTAACACTCCCCCTCCTGTAAGAAAAAAAGAAAGTTTTCTCGGAAAACTTTCTTTTTGCGATCACAATCACTAAAATTTTACAACATCTCAAAAATCATCTTATTTACAACATTACATAAACATCTTGTTCACAACATTTCATAAACATCTCGATAAGCAATCAGCAAGTACATTGTCTTTCCTTTTAATGTGTATGATATCAAAATTGTAATCCTGTAAGAACAAACTCCATTTTAACAATCTTTGATTTTTACACTTCAACTTGTTCATGAACGTAAGGGGATTGTGACCGCTAAAGACAATGATAGGCCTGACTGATGAAGTAACATTAACTTCAAAATGTTGCAACGCCAAAGTCAAAGCCAACCACTCTTTTTCAATAGTGGAGTAATAGTGACCCCAAAATGTTACGTGTGCATGACAAAACTCAGATTTTACTAAGTTGACGGTCAGACGTACTTCACTGAGTCTTTCGAATAGGTCGCGAAGAATTTGCAGATGTATCTCCCAGGTGTCGCTGTACACGATAAGGTCATCAATATATGCGTCGCAGCCCTGAATGTCCTTAACAACCATATGGATGAGGCGCTGGAACGTGGCTGGCGAGTTCTTCATGCCAAACGGCATAACTTTATACTGGTACAGTCCTTGCGGCGTCACAAATGCGGACAATTCATTCGCTCGTTCTGTCAGCGGAACTTGCCAGAATCCTTTTAGCAAGTCAAACTTGGAGACATCTGGAGCTACCGACTCTATCAATACAATCATCGATCCTCGGAATCGGGAACATGTCAGTCTTGGTGACAGAGTTCAGTTTTCGATAATCTGTGCACATACGGTAACTTCCATCAGGTTTTGGGACAAGAATACATGCATGGTGAACTCCAGTTACTGTTACTAGGTTCAATAAAATCATTGTCCAGCAAATATCGAATCTCATCCTGTAGATACTTTTGCTTTTTTGGATTCAGTCTAAATGGATGTTGCTTGACTGCGCTTGCCTCGCCAACATCGACGTCATTGCACAACATGTTAGTTCGCGTTGGGATGTCACTAAACAAATGTTCATAATTCCACAGCAGGTTCTTGAGGTCTTGTTGTTCTTGTGCGGTAAGGTGTGACAATTTGGCATCCAGGTTTTTAAGCACGTCTGAGTTTTTTAATGGTACTGTACTACACTGAATGTCTACATCACACTTACAATCAGTATCTACTTTATCTGGGTCAGGGTCAGTGTTTACACAATTTACAGCAGTAACATTATGTACAACATCTGTCATAATATGGTTTCAACATGTTAATATGGCACAGTTGTTTCTTCTTACGTCTATCTGGTGTCAACAGCATGTAATTTAAATCACTGACTTTCTTGTCAACAATGTAAGGACCAAAATACCTAGCTTGCAGAGGTCTGCCAGGGATGGGAAGTAAGGCAAGGACCTTTTCAACAGGCTCAAACGTCCTACTTACAATGTGCTTGTCATACTCTGTTTCATTTTACTTTGTGCAGATTTTAGATTTGACTTCGCAATCTCACAAGCATTGTGTAGTTTAGTGCGAAAGTCTGAGACATACTGCAGTAAACTAAGAGAATCAGGATTTTCACACAAGAGTTTTTCTTTAAGCAGTTTCAATGGTCCGCGAACGGAGTGTCCAAAAACTAGTTCAAAAGGGACTGAAACCCAACGACTCTTGAAAGAATCTCTGACAGCAAATAGCAAAAGGTGGATTCCTTCATCCTAGTCTCTCTGTGTGTCATAGCAATAAGTCCTGATCATGTTTTTTTAATGTCTGGTGAAAACGCTCGAGGGATTTTCAGAATGGTATGGCGAAGAGCTGTACTGTTTTATACCTAGCTCAAGCATAACTTTTTGGAATAAGCCAAACATAAAATTACACCCTTGGTCAGACTGGACGGATTTTGGTAATCCAAAAGTTGTAAAAAAACGTGGTCAGAGCTTTGACAACACTTTTGGCATTAATTTTGCGCAATGGTATTGCCTCAGGGAACCTGGTAGATGCGCACATGATTGTCAGCAAGTATTCATGTCCAGATTTTGTTTTGGGCAGTGGTTCAACACAATCAACAATAATCCTACTGCATGATTCATCAAAAGCAGGAATAGGCCTAAGTGGGGCCTTAGGAGGATTCTGATTGGGCTTGCCTACCATCTGGCATGTATGGCATGATTTACAATATTGTACAACATCTTTCCTGAGGTTAGGCCAATAGAAGTGTGTACTAACTTTCTGATAAGTTTTATTTATACCTAAATGGCCAGACAAAGGAGCCTCATGTACCATGCTTAGAACTTCACTGTGAAAGCTTTTGGGCAATACTGTTTGATGTTTGATGGCCCACTCTTCATCAGCGCATACATCAGGTGGTCGCCATTTACGCATAAGCACTCCATTTTTGACATAGAAACAAACTGGGTTCTGTGACAGCTCATTTTAGAAACTGCCCTGGGAAACAAACATGTAATATTAGGGTCCTTATGCTGTTCCGCGATAAGTTCTGACCTTGAGAATGCTGCATCCTGTACGGGCGAGTCGTTAGAGGAGTCACTAGTGACTCCCATTGTGTTATTATCTGTACCATTTTCCTCATGTGTGTTTTTCTTGGCCATAGATCTAGTTACAGCACATGAAGAATACAAACCAGGAATTTCCTGACTTTCCGGATCAGTGTCCTGATCTAGTGACGGCTTTTCTGTCACTATTGGTACAGGCTGTACTTTATCACCTGCAACATCATTGCCTAGTAGCAACTGAATTCCCTTAAAGGGTAAAGTAGTTCTTATGCCCACAGTAATATTCCCAGAAATCAAATCTGACTTTAAATGGATACTGTGAAGCGGAACTGAAGTGTGCCTGTCTGAAAACACACCATTAACACATGGTGCACCAGTAAAGGACCTATTAGAAAATGGCAAAGTGTTTGCTAACATAAGAGTCTGGCCTGAACCAGTGTCCCTCAAAATTCTAATAGGGTTAGAATCTGGAAAATCACTTGAAAGTAATACAAAACCATCATGTATGAATTGCTCAAATAACTCCATTTCAGAGTCAAGAGAGGAATCTACTTCCTCAACCTCATCAAACAAAAAACTGACATTGACAGTGTCAGTCATAAACTCTGTTTTAGAGTCATCTAAGGAATCTACATCCTTACCAAACTCCTACAGAGGAATTTTCCTCAGCAGAAACAAACTTTTGTTTGTCATAAGATGACCTAGCCTCATTTGAAATACTCTCGCAAGGTCATAAAAGGACTTAGCCTCATTTAGAGAACACTCCTCGCAGAAGTCTTGAAAGGACCTAGCCTTATTTAATTCATTCCTCGCAGGAATCAACTGAGGTTTTTACCCCGCAAGCTATGGATTCTTCTTTGGATTTAGAAGGCACTTGGGCCTCCGTAGCATCAAACTCTTTATTTGAGTCAACAAAGGAGTTGTACCCCTTATTTACATGAAAAGAGCCTGGCTCTTGTACTATGCTATGCATAGATTTTGAAACAAAACCAGAAGGTTTGCTATTTGGTCTATTCGCAAGTTTCCAAGCAGTCAGATATTAGATGACCTTCCTTCTTGCAGTAATTACAGATTTTCTTTGAAAATGACTGGTCTTTGTTGGACTTAGACACAGTGGAAGTGGACTGAGGTGTAGCTATGGGATTTGCTGAACTATCAGGACTACTAGTAATGGGTGACTGCGCTGTAAACTTCTTTTGACCATACTGAGTTACATTCTTGTTTGTGAATGACTGGTTTGATTTGCTAGTAAAAGACATTTTGTGTGTTAATGAATAATCATCAGCTAATTGAGCAGCAATGTTAAGTGTTTCAGGACTTTTCTCATCGAGAAAAGTTTTAACATCTGCGTTAATGCAGCGCTAAAATTCTTCAAGCAAAATCAACTGGCGCAAATTGTCATAATCTTTCATTCCATTTTTAGAACTACACCAGTGATCAAACAACTGCTCTTTTGTCCTAGCAAATTCGACGTAGGTCTGTTCTTTGCGCTTTTCCCAATTTCTAAATTTTTGGCGGTAAGTTTCTGGAACTAACTCATAACCTTTCAGGATTAACCGTTTTACCAGGTCATAGTAAGCAGCAGCTTCTACTGTAAGCTCTGTATAAATTTCTCTGGCCTTGCCAGTCAATACACTTTGAAACAGCATAGTCCAATTTTCCTAAGGCCATTTTATATGTTCAGCTATCTTCTCAACGTGTAAGAAATAATTATCAACCTCTTTTTCTTGAAAAGGTGGGACAAGTCTAATGTGTTTAGTAACATCAGCACTTAGACTACGTTCTAAATCCAGTCGTTTTAACTCAATTTCTTTTTCTTTTTCTAGTCTTTCTCTTTCTTCTCTCTGTTTTTCTTTTTCTAATTCTAACTATTTTAATGCTAGCTCATGTTGCATTTTCAACTTTTTAAATTCTAACTGCATAGCAAGGCTGTCATTTTTTGATGTTTCAACTTCAGTCTCTTCAATTAAACCTTTGCTAATAAGATCTTGCATGATTTAAGCAATGATATCAGGCTTTCTCAAAGCTTTTTTCACACTTATCCCTAAGTGTTGTCCCAAACGCAACAACTGGTCTTTTCACAACTGTTCAAGTTGATCAGGGTCCGGATCGTCAACAAATTCCCAGGTTTGAAATCTGCAATGCTAAGATGTCAAAACAATAACAAAAAACCACTGCGATAAATCCTGTAAACAATGTACTGTAAACAGTATGTAATCTTGTAAACAATGTATGATAAAACAATGTCCAGGTCAAGGCCTAATAAATTTGAAAACCATTAAGCATCCCGACGAGAGCCCCCAATTTTATGTTACGGAACCTAATATGAACAGATCACGTATGCGTGATGAACACAAATTTTGTAATGGAGTTTAAAAACAAAACAGATTCTGTAACACTAGGTAGCGTGAAATGTCTAGGGGAATGAATAAAGAAGTCAGTGGATTTTTGTTAACAAATAACTTTAATTTATTCTTAAAACAACCCTAACAATACAATACACTAAATCAATACAATTATACAGTAAAACAGCGTTATAGCAACAAGCCAATAAAATCACACAGAAAGATAATGGTACAGTACCTCGATACCAACACCATCACAACGATAAGTCCTTTGAATGTAAACTCTCGGAGAATCATAGTCCAGTGGAAAGTTCTTGCAACAACACAGAAAGTAAACTGAAGTCCAAATTATAAAATCCAGGAAAAATGTGTAATTGCCGCATTCGTCGGATAAGGTCTAGAATATGACACACGCTTCTGCGTCCGCTGGTATCTGCTCTGCTGTCTGCCCTCTGGTTGTAAAAAAAACAGCCCCTTTATATACCTTCACACCCCAAGCCGGGAATTTTCCACTTCTCGAACAGACTATAAGGACCCTACTCAACAGTAAACACGCGTTTCAGGAATTCTCTAGAAAGAACAGCGCTGTGTATCTCCACACACCAGGCTCATTACGTGACCCACGACCAGGCGTGAAAACTCTAAGCTCACATGACAACGAGAGTTCAACCAGTACGGATTAAACATAAAATGTAACAACAACACGAGTTACGCCCGTGTCACACAATAAAAACAGCACCTGTAACAATATGGACAATCCTTAAAGATGACCTAATTTATATATCCTAATTAGTTTTTACTCCATCAAAGTGAATTCCCACCTACGTTTCTTTCAACATTTTACAACCCAGAGGTTCACGATTTTCCTCGATTGTGTGCGTATTTTGCGACCACGCGTGACGGTGTGATTCGAAACCATTGTTTTCGAATTCCGTACGACGCTTCTGTAACATTATATAAAAAGGCCTCACCCTATTTAGTCTCCAAGGATTTTTCTGTGAGTTTTTACGGTATCGTATAAATTGTAGTTACTCTCTATGTGTAAGAGCATCCACATGGGCGGCTCCAGGATTTAGAAAAAGGAGGGGTCCAACACATGAGGACTTGTGACAAAAGCAAAACAAAAAGGTCCCTAGGTCCGGAAAAAGTATGACCGCAAAAATTGGACTGAAATCCGTAGAAAAAGTTTGCGGCGGCTACAAAAAAAGTGGGCGGGGCGGTTGCGTATCCGCCTCTGGATTCGCTTTTGATCCAGAATTTCGTTGCAAATCGTAAGGTTTAGTCATGTTAAAAATGTTGGGGTGCGTTTTGGGATATCGTACAGGAAGAAGTATATGAAACAATAAGCAGTAGAGTCAAATTACAGCGTATATTAAATGGTAGCAGAAAACTGTACACAACAGCAGACAAATGTAACAGAACTTTTATTAACAAGAACACCTTGGTCCTTTCTTTAAATTCGTTAAAATTACGGCAGGCACTCATAGGAAACGATAAAATACTTCAGTGTTAATACTTATTTTTATTCACAGGGGCTCCAGCCACTTCTTTTCATCTGACAAATTTACCCTTTAGCTTCATTCACTTTCCCATTTTTAAGTATTCCTCCATTATTTCATCATATTATTCTTATTGGACTGTTTGGGTTCTTTTTGAGTACAAGTTTACGTGATAATCATTTTTGACCCGGTTATTCGTTAAATTCATGATTGCACTCTGTATGCAAAGGTATCGAGATTTCCAGTTCCAGGCCATAATCCTCTACATATAAACACTTCATTGTGAACTTTTACACATTTAAAAGATACAATACAGCATCAGAACTATATAATCATCATTTTTTTCGCAAACATTTTCTTACCAGGTCATGTGGGAGAATAGCTAATTTAACCTGCCTGGGTGGCATTTTGTGATAATACAAACTAGCGTGCCCTGATGGCATCCTGGTGGTGGGCCGGTTGGCCTGTACTAATGGGGGGGGGCCCACCGAGGACATACCAGGGTTAATTCAGTGGCCTCCTACAGCAATGAGTTCAGTTAACAGCGGCATGTCAGATCACCATGCGTAACCTTTCACCTTTGCCAATATTTATTTTATGGAAATATAAATGCACATCAGGCTGAGGTCATTTTGATATTACTTCAGAGCCAGTCTGCAGAGGTTCAGGTCAGTCAGACATATTCCAAATGCCATAACATTATTATTTAACACATTTGCCTGTAAAATGATTAACATAAATTTATCATAAACCAAAACCATTTCCAGAGAGAGTATAAATCGTATTTATTTCCCACAGGCAAAACACTTGACATGTGTGATTTATTCCAAATTTCAACACCCCTCTGTGAGCACTGTCAACTCTGCGATGACGTCAGCCATATGAAACCCCTTGTACATATATCATGCACGATTTTAGGATTTTTTCAGTTTATATCCCCCATTATTCCCAGCTAAAAAGTCTGGATTATTAAAACGGTTATAATGAATTTCTGCCGTTTAATCCAGCTTTTATTTTGCATGCTTTAATTATAAAGTGGTTCTTTCCTAGGTTTGAGGATATCACGGCATCACCGATGCCTCACCTTTTTAGTTAAAAACATGGCTTGGGGACAATGTGAAATACTAGTCCCTTGAGAAAACAAAATTAGATCTTTTCAGATATCTTATTCTGCAAAAGGATATCGCACCAACTTTTCAAGAAAGAATAAATAATATAGAATAAGATGTACGTCCTTACTAAATTCAGTCCGTGAGGTCACACTTCCGCCAGCTAATTACATCATGTCCCAGTTTGTCCGCCAGAGGTCTTTTCACAATTACATCATGTCCCAGTCTGTCTGCCAGAGGTCTTTTCATAATTACATCATGTCCCAGTCTGTCCGCCAGAGGTCTTTTCTTTACAAAACGAACCTCTTCAAATCAGGATAATTGGACGTCGGGGACTTCTTGTGCCAACTGTCTAACTTCCAAGTTAAAATTTGTCACAATTTAAATAGACACTTTTATCTGGCACATGCGCATGCTTGCAAAATATTGTTTATTTCGTTGAGCTCTTAAAAAAGCACTCATGCAATTTGTTTTGATACAAAATCTTATCCAACATATTCTAACGGTCTACATTTCACTCTGCTCTCTTTAGAAGCCTAAGTGTAGTGTGGTGAAATGATTCCTTTACCAAAATTTCTTAACCTGCAAGTCGTATTAATGTGAGAACGATTATGCGTTGTGGATGTCCTGGTTGAAATACTACCTCACGTGACAAAACCTCAGGTCGTATCTTGACTTTCCTTAGGAATATTAACAAGGTAGCATGCAGGTAGTTGGTGCAAGATTCTCGTATCAGTGTTTGTTTGGAAAAAATTATTCTTCGAAATGAATTAAATCCGATATAAGTGTTATATATAAGAAATATGAGTATTCGGATAATCATGGATTTTCTCTCGGAAAAATAGGCCTAGTTGTTCCTTGAAACCACCAAACATAGTGTATATCACTCGTTTGTCTCATCTGTGTATGGCTATCGATATAACCCCCAAGAGGAAGTGGGCTGCTGCTACAGCTGGTACCCATATACTAGTCTATGTGTGTCAGGATTGGAAAACAGTTTCCATGGATATAGGTTGAAGATTCCATATTCTCTGAAGGGTTCGCTTATATAGAGCGGGACTTGTTTGACCTATCAAACAGGACGAGTTGTTTTGTAACCTAAAATGTAGGAATTAAACCAGAAAATCACCCCTAATTGGGTTTGGCTTGAGAACTTTATATTAACAAGAAATCTGTCATGGTCTCTGCCATGTATTTTAATTCATTACTTTGGCCAATATTCCTTGGTTCATTCGGGCACAAGCGAAAATTTCATGAGATTTCGTTCCTGAGTTATATTGTGAACAAACACATAAAACACACACACGAACGTGGATGAACGCATACCCTCCTGGCGGAGGCAATTATTAGTTCTGGTGAATTAAGAGCCTCTGGGATGACCTTAGTTGTTTCTCCAACCTGACGTACGTTATTCCTCGGGTCTGGTTTTTCCTTGTGTCTATGAAACTTACACCTAGAAGTTATTTCATTACTCCTTCGTGCCTTAATTACTGAAAGCATAAAATGAGACAAGACCTCACGATTGATATATATCACTTACGTGAATTGATCAATAAAGGTATACAAATCCCTTTTTCTTTTATTTTTGACGGTGTGTGAATTATCCTCTCTGATAAGCTGCAATGATGTTTAATATGTATTACCGGTCTTTGAAACTCGCCGATTAATCGCCGCATTTTCTGGTTACTATAAGTCGCAAAATGATCTTTCATAATGTGTGACTGGGGCTCTAAGACCCTTGTCATACATAGCTTAAAGGGGTCTTTACGAAAAAGTTACCGCCGACAACCAGTGGTTGTTGGGAGATTTTAAACGGTTGTTCGAGTCCAAGTCCGAGTGGTTGAGTTTCGCCCAAGTCCACCTTCTTCAGGTTCGAGTCCGAGTGATTTGGAACTCGAGTCCATGTCTTAGTCTAATACAAATTTTATTATTAAGAGAAATTTAAAAAGAATATTTAAGATAATCATGCAGATTTTATGTTAGTTTACAGGTGCTCTTATCTTAAATATTTAATTATGTTTAACCCTTCATGCACAGCTTAAAGTTGGCATATACGTTGTAATAATTCTATTGGTAGTTCACCCATATGTACAATCTGTATATAATTTGTTACAGAATTTTCTTGTCTGTCGGACGAGAAGTTGACTCGTCTGATTTCTCGTGTCCTTACTTCCGAGTCCGAGTACAAGTCCGAGTCCAGGACCCTTGAGTCCAAGTCCGTGTTCGAGTTTTCTAAACATATGGACTCGAATCCAAGTCCGGACTCGAGTACAACATCACTGTCATCTTCTTCGTCTTCTGAGCAGATTGGAGCTGATTTAGAGTTGAATTGGACAGGCTATCTCGAGGTGATGCCTCTGGAACAGTTAGAGGTGGTCCTGACCCTGTTAGAGGTTGCCCATGAGGTTGCCCATTTATCTATATAACCCCCGGGAAATGATCATGAACAGGTCGTTGAGCATCGTACGAACATCGACCACCACTCGCTAATTAAATCTTGATTATCGCCAGTTGATCGCCGACTAACCGAGCAGTCGCCAATCGGTTATCGTACGAACAGTCGGCAATCTGTTAATTAATTATTTATTTATTGATAATGGGGCAACCTTCGTACGATGCTCCCCGTACAACCAATTGCCATTATATGCAATATGCAATTTTTGGGGTTTTCATCGTCAGTGGTTGGTCCCCCTATTTTCGGTGGTAAAATGGTCTCTCAGTATATATGTGACTGGGTCAAAGATTCCTTTAATGGAGTCCTTTAAATACTCTGAAGGAGAGTAAGCCAAAGAGAGGTAACCAGGTACGTCACTGTGCTGGGCTAGCTTCATGGCTGTTGGTCACATGAGGCGTATTCAAGCTGACCTGACTATTTAAATCACAGTCTTGGTTTATTCCAATGTCATTCTTAAAGGTCTTCAATCAGTGTGGGTTGTCTGTTCGATGTAACAGAGAAATGATGACTCTGTATGCGTTCTAATGTGACCGACTGAGCATACATTGACTGACATCTTTGTATCTAGGTACAGACAGTCATATCTCAAAGGAGAAAAGTGCCGCCACGTTTGGCACATGTTTAACCTCCTGGAAAAAATATGTTAAATAACTTTCTCTATCATAGGTATTTAAAAAAAAACCTGTCGTCTTGTCATATTTTCCCTGAACTTGTTAACTTTCTTGTCATATTATCTCAAATACTTAATAAACGCTGCGCAGTGCACGTTCATATGACACTCATATAGTGGTAAATTGGTCAACATAATAAACGAAATATTCCGACTAATACGACATGCTTACTTATGAAAATGGGGATAACCGTTCCGAGGCAACTTGATTATGAAGGACGATATACATAAATAAAATAAGTACTCTTCTAACCTTTGGCGAAAAGTCGATTATGCACTGTTCACACCTAGAAATCTGGTATAAATTCCCTAATTATTTATAACCAAATTTTATTTGCACGCCGCAGATAAACTAATAAACTAACCTGCGAAAGGATTCAGATATAAGAAATCTCGCCTAATGTGCCCTTTCCGGATCAGAATAAAATTAGCGTGGTATACGAAAATGAATTGTCATACCTAATATTTTTGTGTGATTTCGGCACCCGTTTTCTAAGAATATATGCTCTAATTTTGTATGACCCTCAGGTTTCACCAGTTGTTCAACCGTCGAATATCTGACAACTGATCAAAGCATCAATCTTTCTCCACATAAAAAATATATCTGTATATATATTTGAAAGGTACTATATTTTTTTGAAACCAGCCTACTTTATGGACAAAATTGTACAATGTAGTACTTGTAACAGCCATAAAAACTATGTCCTGAAGGTGGTATTAACATTACATCGGCAATTATTATACACTGTTAATGTTATCACCTTTTCTGAAACCGTCAACATTGCATTTTAAGTAGACATGCCCTATAAAGTTTAATCCGTCTACTCTATGTGATGCTTCATTAAGAATCCGAACCATTTCTCACATTATTCATACACACTTCTATATATAGCTTCCTCCTGAGAGCTGCCCGTCCCATTATGACGTCATAAAATCCCAACGGCATCTGCGAGGCATTCCACGCTCAGTCCGCGACCAGCTTAGCGTGGTGTCCTCGACGTTAGGCTCTCCGGTTCATTTATTCATCAAGAATGAACACCAACAGATAACGCCAGAAGAACCACTGAATCAAAGAGCATTTCTAAACATAGTCGGCTCCGTCTCATACTTAGACAAGGAAATGTATTGGCTTTGGCGATTGACATTTCAGATACGCTGAGCCAAGAAGAATTGTGTCATAGGCCAGTCTGCTAAAGATAGTGGTCAAATTAGATTAGTCCGCTTTCCGAGGCGGATTCCAAGTCATCCGCTGCGGCGACTGTACAGACCATCTCGCCTCGACAACGGTCTGTCGTGGTTAACAAGTTCAATTTCTAAGGGTCATAGCGAGTGTACAAGCGTGTAATTGTGTTAAATTATAACCTGATTTGGTTTGATCAGTGCCGTCCTCAGTACATCTGTCATGGTCAACATAAGATTACAAAATTACATTTTTATTGATTCCCTATGATTGATGACACCTGGTTTTATGTTATTTCTATTTGTCTAGATGATACACGGAAGATCAATTATGATGATCGGAGATACCGTGTATATCCAGATAAAAATGCAAACGTGATGATACACTGAGTGATGGCGATGATGTTTTGGATTTTTATCGTTTCCATGGAGATGACTATTTGGTTGTGATGATGCCCGGGTAAGAAGCTGAAGATCTTGTTCAGCAACGAAATGTTGATTTCAGCCACACACAAGATGCCAAAAAGATTTATATTCTGTTTCACTGTACTGTATTCACATGTTTCGCAATAATTTTGGAATAATTATATCCGCCAAAACAGAGTTTTGCGGATACTATCTTTTTCCTCCCACCGCCGCCGCATAGGTTTCCGGAGAACTTCTCCGCAATCACTAGAAGGAATTAAATGAAACTCGGCATTATGATCGGGTCACATGTGAACTGCTGCGCCCTCATTTTGGGTTGACCTCTGACCTTTCCTCATTGCACAGCGTCCATCTGTGCGTTTGTTTTCGCACATAAACCCACATATCTTGGGACTCATTTGACCAGTACGGCTGAAACTTTGCGTGAATGTAGCTCTTGGATAGCTTTATATTTCACACCAAACTGGTGGCGCCACCTACGATCATTTTTGCACAGCGTCCATCTGTTCATCAGCCTTGGGTTCAAATCACTCATCTCTCTGCAGTGGTTGGACTTATCCACCTGAAATGTTGCATGTGTTTACATCTTGGATAGGTTTCTCTTTCATATGACATGTGGCGCCACCGATAATAATGTTACGCTGCAGACATCCATACTAATATCTGCGGACTGGTCTGACGTGTCGGCCTGAAATTTTGTGTATAGATCCCACATAGCTCTTTATTACACACAAACTGGTAGCGCCACCTGCAAATATTTTTGCATGGTGTCAATATGTTTGTCTGTCTGAGGTAAAATCGCTCGTATTTCGGCAGTGGTTTGACTTATCCGCCTGAAATGATGCATCTGTATATGTGTTGGATAAATGTCTCGTTTATTGGACAGGTGGCGCCACCAAAAATCACGTATACGCTGCAGATATACATGCTAATATGCAACACATCTCACTCTATTTCCCCTTTCCACTCATTCCATGCCTCACTTATCCCTACCAATCTGATATCGGCGGATACACGTAGTCGCTTGTCGACTACCCGTATTCTAGTTTATATTTTTTTTAATATCTTCAATTTTTGAAAAAAAAAACCTTTAATGCATGAGTGATAACATGACATGCCATGAATGATTTGAACATAATACATACCAGCATACATACGATTTACATGCGTTCATTCCCGTTTGTGTGCGAGTGGTTTTGTGATGTTCCCATCATACCTCGCGCAATCATGAACGGAATCTCATTTAATTTTCAAGGCATTTCGAGAATGTGCCAATGAAGGATCGATCATATTTTGGTGTAGATGGGGAATATGATCCGGATTCAGGAACGCCTGTAAGGAATATTGCCAAATGTAGAGTCACTTATGTACGAATGAACCTGGGAATATGGAAAGAAAATAAGTTACTTTATACAACTTCATGTCACAAGAGGAGGTTATTTAGTAGGCGTTTCTGGACTTGGTCAAAATGAAAGCTCATAATGTTTCATTCGGTGCATAGAATATGGTCTGGGTGAACGTGGGTCTACAAATTCAGGTCATACTTGAGAAACTTGGGAATTTCTTAATATTTCTTCAAAATCTACACATCGACACTTTCACGTTTCCCCGTGGTCTATTAGCGTATGGTAATTAGCACAAAGTTTCATTTAAATTATCTTCTAGACATTACAACTCGCTTGAGACGTTATAAAGTGAACAAGGTAAGGCGGTTTTCAGGCACGTTAGAATCAGTTACAATCCTTGTATTATATTCAAAAACAGCACAAAAATGAGAAAAGAGCAATTTATTACCATGATTAAGAATAAATGGAAAAACTAACTTTTCATGAAAAGTACATTCAATATCAGTTAATACTCTTAATTCTTAACAGCTGGTTCATTAGATGTACCTAAGAGCCTTAAAACCCGCATGTATATATTGCAAGTTAACAATGACATAAAATTGCCATTAAAAAAATTAAACGTAGACACTATCGACAATTAAGATAAATACATTAACCAGTTTGATTGATATAAACCATTTTACATTTATATTTTAAATTAGATATTACTAGTTAATAACAATTTTTTTTATTTAAGATTATACTGAGTCACTTTCGGTTACTACGTTAACCAGTTTGCATTCAAACGTTTTTTACCAGTCCTCCCTAGACATATATAAGTCGCGGAATATAAATTGTAAAAACATCGAAGTCAAAACATATATGATCCGCATGCATGCTAAAAAATCTTTGTGCACATAAAGCATTTACAGAGCGGCAATTACGTCTGTTTCTATATCTAGTAACAGTCATTCAATGAACACTGATCAATTAACATTTTATTGTACATTTATGTTATGTTCTTTAGTAATTCTTTGTAAAGAGTTAGACCCACCTGTAAATTCTGAATGTCTAGCTTTGCCGATGCTGCAGGTCTCCAACAATAGATATTTTTTTAACACGTCTGTGTAAATTTTACATTACTTTATAATTAAATTAAATACGCCGTGTAATGTATGAATGTTGGTATGAATATACTTATGTGTATGTGTCCGAGCGTGCGTCTGTTAAAGGCTTCCCTTCGGAAACTTCGTATTATGGGAAACTTATCATCTCATTACCGTATTATTAGAAACACAGACTTAAGATCTCAAATATTTGCCCTTCACTATTATATTGTTCATCTGTGAATTCATTAAATGCCAATTCATTTCCTAATAATTTGTTTGTTATAGAAAGATAATTTCTTTAAAAATGTACAATATTCTAACAATTAAATCAATTAACACTGTTATGTGAAATGTGGTGTGCATTTGTTTCAGCAGCACTGATGTAAGTCAACGTGTTCAGTGACTTAAACTAAATATGACTGAGTTAAGCACGACGTGATAGACCTAAATACCATTGTATGGTCACTAAAGCAAGCTAATCCTTATTGGACACCACAGTTTATTATAATGAAAAAATCCTGGAAGATGTTACTTATTATTTCGGATGGTATATGTTCTAGTATGCTCAATTATATATATATATATATATATATATATATATATATATATATTTGTAAGTTTAATAATATCACATGATAATCTCTATTTGACCAGGATGAATTTCATTAAACTTCTTCTTCTTCGGCTTTGGGCACAACAGGCTCCGGTGGCTCAAGTTGTTTGAATTCTAACCTGTATTTAAATGATAGATGACGTCACAATACGGCTCTGTGACTAGAGTTATCATACATGTATATAAAGCGCAGTAAACTATCGATTAACATGGAGACGGTAATAAGAATATTCTTTAGATTAAATAGAATGGCTAGGACAATAATATTATGATTCTAAAGCATATGTACATGCAACGTGTACTACGCCCATTAAACAGCGGCCGCGTTACATACGTTTAAGCTATCATATTTCACTTACCCACTTCTTGCCCCAAAATCAAAAGGGACTTTACCCTATTGGCAGGTGCGCCACGTGGAAGATAGAAGGTTTGGAATGAAAATTTTGGCTTAAAATGCATCCACAATCTTTTTAAAAAGTGGGTCCTTTGACCTTGACATTTGCCCCCTTACTCCAAAATCATGAGAGTTCTTACTTAAGTGGTTGGCTATATATAGGTCAAGGTTGAGACCGATATTTCAGTCCAAACTGGAGTTATCATCTGGAAACTAATATGTGGACAGATTGCCCCCTTGACCTTTGACCTATTGGCCCAAATATCAAAAGGAACCCTGCCCTATTGGCAGGTGCGCCACGTGGAAGATGGAAGGTTTGGGATGTTAAATTCGGCTTAAAATGCATCCACAATCTTTTTAAAAAGTGGGTCCTGTGACCTTGACCTTCGACCACATGACCCAAAAATCAAAAGGGTTCTTACTGTATTGGTGTTTCATATACAAATCAAGTTTGAACCCAATATGTCAATCCAAACCTGAGTTATTATCTGGGAAAAAAGGGGACAGATGGCAACTGTGACCTATACCTTTGAAATTGTGACCCAAAAATCAATTAGGTTCTTCTCCTATTGGCAGGCCAGCTATATGTGCGAGGTGGAAGGTTTTGGATGAAAGGTTCTACTTAAAATGCGTCCACAATCTTTCTAAATAAGTGGGTCCTGTGACCTTGACATTTGACCTCATGACCCCAAAATCAATAGAGTTCTTGCGATAGAGGTGGGCCATATAAAATTCAAGTATAAATCCATATGTCGATCCAAAATCATCATCATCAGGAAACAAATTTGACGGACATACAGAAAGACAAACAGACGCACAGACTTACGGACATGGTGATTAATATAGGGTATCCGCTTATACAGGCAGGGTTCTAATAAACGACATAAGGTTTCAGGACACAGATAAAACCACAGTTGCGAATCTGATAGTATCAATATAATTTGGCAGTCTCAAAATGGAAGAAAAATGCATAAAAAATATAAAAAAATACACCATTCTTCAGGAACTGAAGAAACCAATCATAATCAATAAACACACCAGGTTTCAGGATACTGGTTGGAAGGCAAGATTCATGGCAATCCATACATTAATTATCAAGATACTGGAAGTTTTGAATAAAAAAATTTTAATTATTCTGGGGGATACCGGCAAGCCCCGTAGCTCGAAGGATATAGGTCGAAGTCACCTAATTTCAGGTTTCAAAAGAAATTTTTTATTGACATCCCTGGATGTACACTTTGAAGTTTCTAGGTCCAGCGGTTATGATTTGTACCCTGCTAACGGACGGACGACGGACAATGCGTCATACCAATTCATCAGCAGGTTTTCAGTCCGATTAAAAATGGTCAAAACTAACAATTTCACACTCTCATTTAACGGAACATTCTTTGCTTTAAGCCCGTTCATGCGACAAAACGGCCTTGGAAGCATCGGGTAAATTGAATGCTTAATAACGTTTTTAAGACGACCACTGCGTAAAGAATGCAAATGCTTACTAGCAATACAAATAAATCAAATTTATGACAAATAATATTATTTTTTAAATATCTCTAAATAAATGGGACGACTGCAGTGTATAACCGCTACCGCTAAGGAGGAGCGTGAAATATCTCATGTTACTGTTACCTGTAATTTGTGTCGTAATAGCATGATTCCTTGAAAATTTATGCACGATTTAGGATGGACAAGAATTAATCATTCACAGACAGGTAACAATGTCACGTGAATACATTTACAACATTTTGCTAATTTGTTAACTAAACAGCCTTAATTTGTCGTGAGTATGTTCCTACCTGACGGACAATTTAAGATAAACTTGTGTATTCTGAGTAAAATAAAGAGCTCTTGACACAGATCTATAAGAACTTCTAGGGAGAGAGATTTGTGATGTCATAATGAAGTGTTACATAATTACGTACTGGCTTTTTCGGGGGTTGGCGCTGTTTCTCATAAGGGAATAGGGGATAATAACACAGTTTAATTTTTCAAAGTAAATAAATCCTCTTTGATAATAATTTTTGCAAACATCTAAACAGTTTATAATTTTCCAAAGAGTTCATTGTTATGTGGATATAAAATTAAGAGAGAAGTATATACGTATGTATGGTTCTGTTTAAGATACGATCGTAGAGAGATTGATAAAACTGGCCTTTAAAAAGTAAAAGCAAATGTGTAGGTTATAAAAATAAGTTAATGACCAATCACTTTAGCTCAATTGATTTAAAGTCTCCTGAGATAAACAAAGGCATAAATGATAAAACCACGTTAAATTTGATTAAGATAAAAAAAGAATACTGTAAAAACATACACGTATGGTCACCCAAAAACTCCTGTACATAATAATCATGTTAACATTGGTTCCACAGACATAGAAGTTGAAAATTGAAATATGCCATGTAATTAATAGTGTCCATGGCAACAATGAATTATTATCACCGTGGTTGCGGCGTTGGCCTTTCTAACGTGTTTTTCCGATCTATAGTGTTCCTGCTTGACGTCATCCCGGCGTAGCCGACTCGGATTTCTCTACCATCGTTGGAGTATAAGGCGTCTTTGTTACACTTAGCGTGGAGTCGTCTGCACACCAGGGCAATCTGCGCGCGGGCCATAACGCACAGCAGGATGAAATTCACCACTAAAGAGACAACGAAAAGTCCTGCAACAGAAAAGAGAAACCCAATAATATGAGCGAGTTCATTATTAAAGCATTTGTAAAAGGGGACCTATCACAAACGATAAAGCTATAATGAGTTCTAGCAAAACTTTAACTATATTCAAACACTGACTGTTTAAATTTAAGCCTTTGTAATAATTGTACGTTAATATTCCCTGTGAGTACAAAAAGGAATAAAAAAAATAAGTCAGTGCAGAAACTTACTAGGTTACACAACTTCTTAATAAGGATCTAATAACTGAAGTAACGTAATTCAGAATCTTATCAGACAAGAGTAAATTTCACAAAATACAGTAAAAATTGTTCAGTAAATGCAATGTAAAACTATGACCGATTAAAGACACTGGAGTACCTTTGCTAGCAGACCTCAGTTGGTCCAAATGTAACAGCATCTATCATGTGGAGGGACACCACATCAGGATTGTGCTGTTAAGCTTTGAATGAACTAGAGTTTTATGAAAAGATGTTCCACAGAGGGGCCTTTTCCGATACCTGACGTCTATTAACTAAAGATAATTAATTGAACCTTTTAAACACATTTGGCCAGAAAAATCCGATCCGATCGCTTTTTGTTTATTTTCCAAGTGTTTATAACATGTTAGGGCCCGCCAATATAATCCAAACACATTCAACAATGACTTCTAGATGCATGTCAGAGTAACCAAAGATTTGCAAAGGGCGTTTTGCAAATAGGGAATTTTCAACTTTTTCACATATGCAGCCTAGCACCCTAGGTTACATGGTTTTTCTGTTCGTCAGTAATGGCGCTTGTACAGAGTCCACTAACAGTCAGCGTAAGAGGCGCTATAGAAACTTCTTAAAGCAAGAATTACCTACAGTTCAATAATATATACACTTAGTAAGCCAGATATCACATACATTCTACAGAAAAGGCAGGTAAATAGCTAGCTTTAATGCATAACAGTACATGAATGTAGCAGTTTCTGAACTAATCGCGATTCAGATTATCCGGTCTGTTTATGCTCCAAACAAAACTCTTAAGCGAAGCGTCATAAAACATTTTTTCGAAACCAAACGCCAAATCAAACTATTGTCAGAGCGCAATTACTCGCATATTTAATGGAGTTATCCAACGCATGGATGACGCAACGGCATGGAGTCGCTTTAACGCTGAGAAATGTCGTTATTCTATATCCCGATTATTGGACTGTTTTTAATATATTCAGTGTTTTGCTCACAATTCATGTTAGTCTGCATAAACTTACATGTTTACAAGAACTGTCGGCAAATGGGCAACTCTTGTTGAAGGGATTATATTTACGCTGAATGGGAGACGAGAGCCAGGCGGCACGTGATAACATATATACCACATCGATCCGTGTCGACGTGAGGTGTAAAGGAACAACAAAGAGGTGCCTGAGAAATAACGACGAGGAGCTTACCACAAGAAAGCAAGGTTCCCATCTAGTACCTTCTAATGAATCAACCCCCATTATGCTAATGGATGTAATATGGCTAAATGGCGTCCATAGAGACAATGGATCACGCGATGTTGACATGGCAACAATATCGGGTCATTTTTATGTCCACAAGGAGGATACTGTTACAAAGCTACTATTATGTACTGGCTGATGGAAGTTTCCGTATCATGTCAATACGCTGTCTCTTCCCCAGTCTGTCACTCACCGGTAAGGATTTTCACAGCTCTGGAAGACGCGGAGTCACCTGAAGATGATTCCGACGTACTCGGATCTTTACACTGGCTCTTAGCGCCACCTGTTGAAGAAACAAACAACTATACAAACAACAGATAAAAAGAATGCCTTACTTTCGCATTCCTGTATTACATGTAATCCTATTTCCAAGCTGTTGAGAAACATCAGACATTAAAAGCTTAATAACGACACAGAATTTCGTTAAACTATATCCGAGGATATAAACGATGTTTTTAAATGCACAATGTAAATGTGAGGAATAATATGCCAAGTTTATCTGAATAAATATTTCTAGGAACTATAGAAATGTAGAAATTGTTAGATTCTAACCACATTCACCTGATGATCGGGTCGCATCCCGTGAAACAGTCTGTTGTGAATTAACAGTGTTGTTTTTCTTCAGAGTTATATATATATATATATATATATATATATATATATATATATATATATATATATATATATATATATATAGTCAAAGAGCAAAGGACACACATTGTCCCAGTCAATCGATCTGCTGCGACGTAGCCATGAAATCTACATAAGTCTCACAAAAGTGTATTATTTATTCTAAAATACAGTGGTCGAAGAAACTTAATCCCAGGATAGAACAGACTCTCCCATTGAGAACATTCAATAGATCCTCTTATGTCTAGATCGAAGGTTTCACTGCCATCTAAATATGAGACTCTCATAATGTATGGCTTCGTATGTATGCGCCTACTAAACGCGCCACCTGCGAAGATGCAATAAATATGTTATGTGCAGTGCCATGAAAGTGCTCATAAAACAGCTTAGCACCCATGCTATTGTTAGAGAGGTGTGCTAATCATGTATCTTAGATCGTGATATTGATACAAGGCCTGACCTATACTTTATTTTTAACGACTTATGTGGGGGTGTTAGCATGTATGTAACATTTACGTGTTTAATTATACAAAAATGCAATAATAACAAGCCATACTGTGTCTAGGAAAAGGGATATTTGTATATACTGTGGTCAAACCAAAAATACAATTATAGCAAGCAATCTAGTTGGGGGGGGGGAAGGAACATATTTGTAAATTGTGGTTGCCTTTTTATTCGCCAGGGTTTTAAATTCGCGATATTCGCGAATGTAAAATTATCGCGAATATGAAACGCTCGGGAATAAGATGTCTCATAACTAAGATGACCTTTGAAAACAAACTTATCAGCAATCTTATCTATACCGGTTTTCAAAACTGGCCCATGCAACCGTACTCACAGGCTGTGATACATATCGACTGTGACATAAGTCATATTAATGACTGAACCAGTAATCAGTAAGGTTTTGTATGAATTTTGCTCTAAATTTTACATCAATACAGATTTTGCTTTACTTAGATTTTACAGGTTCTGGTGCAATCGCGGTGCATGGTGCAAAAATGAAACCCTCGTGAAATGTTCAAAATAAAGAAATCGCGAAATTTCAGCCTCGCGAATATAAAGCCAACCACAGTATATAGTGGTCCTGTTTTAAAACACAATAACAGCAAGCAATTCAGTGTGTTAGGGGAAGGGGTATATTGTTGTCAAAGAAAAACACAATAATAACAAGTGATTCAGTGTTGGAGAGGGAGGAGTAATAGTACATATTGTGGTCAAACATAAACCATACCTGGACATGTTGGCTTTAGCCTCATACGATATACGTATTCATTCCAGAATGCCATCGGTGTCCCGCGGTAATCTCTGCCCGGATTCTGACCCCCATCAGGGGCCTCCTGGCCCGCCGTGTAAGGAAGCCAAAAGAAATACTTATTGGCAAGATCATACGGAGGCCACACGGTGTCAGAGGCCTCAGGGGGAGTGGGGTTACTGAAACGTGAAAAAAAAATATTACATGCGCAGCTATATATAAAAAAAATACCTAGATACATGCAACGAAGCAGAATAATTCGACCTTAAAAAGCATCAATTGTTACTTACTTATTTTCCGCACACAAACAACAAATAATTCCGACTTAGCAGACGTACCGTATCTTAACATAGAGGTTAATGGTATACCTTCATCGCCCGTCCTATAATGATATTATTTCTCGGGTAATTTGATTAACAATGTGGATGTTTGTAATACTTGCTGCCACCTAACGGGTCATTTGATAACCAACTCACAGATACCTCAATTTGAAGGAATGGGTGGGGGGGGGGATTTGTTGATCTAGGATGTATTTGATTTTATCAGTGTATCCTCCGTCTTCATTTCTTCGGGTATTTTTCTCATCCCATGTCCACATATAAAAAATTTTATTGAAAATACAGACTTCTTTTGTTGATTCGATTTGCTCACATGCATATGGTTATGAGGCTACACAAGTAATTTCATTTGTTTTTACATTAATACAGTTATTGTATACGATTGTGCACAAATTTCTAAACACAGGGCCCTGTAGTGGGTATCACAAGGAATATTATAAGCAGCTGAAATGTTGATTGATTTCTAAAAAAAATACGATTCCTAAACCTTGTATTGGAATTATACTTGGAAAGAAAATTGGAAAATCTTTATTGACGCATGGTCTACTTAAGATATGCATGGTAGCGCCGACATTTTTTATTAATTTCTCATCCTGATTCCCGGGCCGTACTTCCTGATCACAGGCCAAGGAACAAAGATGAGAACGTTTTTGATCTGAGTATTCTGATCGTCAGCATACTTTTAGTATGTTCATGTGTTTCACACAAAACTTATATTGCCCTTATCCTGTATAAAACAAAAACAAGGAAAATATTTATGAAATGCTTTTCAATAAACCTCAAAAGCAGGATGAAGAACATTCTGCAATATATTATATAGTTTTCCTCAACATTAGTCCGTATATTATAATAATATTCTGTAAAATATCATAATATGTCACTAAATAGTAAAATAATAATGTAAATCCTCATAAATGTATTATTTATCAGTTCTGTTGGTAATGAAAAACACGTTAAAAAAATAATTCCGTGCATTCATTTATATTTAAGCAAATTTCATGTAGGATATAAGGGCAATAACCCTACTATATTTGAACTTTATTTTCTTATATTTATTTTTAGCAATTGATATAATTAGTAATAATATTGACTACATAAAATATATATAATTTACAAAAGGCGTCAAAACAGGAGGGGGGGTTATATACTCCCACTTTTTATCAAGGGGGAGGGTCCATGTAATCATCCCCTTGATTATCGGAGAATATTATTTATATATTGGAAATGAAATATATTAATAATGACAGACTTTAGTTCCATTTTTGAGTTTAATATGAAATATTATAAAACTAAACCTGATTAAGAATAAACATATACTGGAAACATAATACCTTTTTCTTAAAAACCTTATACATAATTGTTATATATTTGAAATGTGTCACACAGAAAATAAAGTGTTTGTGTGTGTGTGTGTGTGTCTGAAAAAAGTTGCGAGTCATCCCCCATTCTTGAAAACAAATTGACGTCACTATAATTTAACATAAGGTAAGTGCTGCATGCAGGAATTTCACCAGAAAAAAAAGTTAAAATCAACTGAATTTTTTTTAAGTTAAAAGAGAAAGAAGATATTTGCAGATCAGGAAATTTACTACGGCCATCATTTCAAAGAGTTGGATTAATTTAAACCGCTGACTGCGTAGAAGGTGGGGAAATGCGCTATTTGATAGTGAGGCCACACAAAAAAAATAGTTGATCTCTTTGGACTTTGTTTTTTGACAGATTTATCAAAGACATTATTATTATGATTGTCATTCTGCTATAGCATGTGTAGAAGCATGCAGGGCATGTGTGTACGTATCAGATTTTATTATGCTCCACAACTTAATTATAAAAGTTATACATGCATGGCTTACCTATTGCCGTCTTTTATGAATTTCATCCAAGTACGAATCACTTGCTCGTTATATCTGCGGCCGCGTCCATTTCGACTGGATCCATCATAAATATAATAATACGTGATGGGGGAAAGCCGGCTTAATCGTCGAGCCAGCAAGTCTGACGGACTGTAGTTCTCCATGTCCAAGAGAAGATCAGCCATAATATCTATCGTATCTGTTGTTTCAGACCTGCAGGATGAATACTCTGTTGCTGCCATTTCGCCGACCTTTATAGCCAGGTTTCCAAAATATTGCTCCGCCAGCTCCTGTAGCTCAGTCACGGTGTCGCCCTCTGTTGAGAAATCCTTCAACATAATGCGGAGCATGTCCGCCATGTTTTTTCTATTGTGCATGGTCATTCCGATCAAAAAGTGGGTTTGGTAACTGACTTGGGTGTTGAGGAGGTTCAGAGGATATACTGGGAAAAACTTTTGGTCCACTACTGGTCTGAATCCATACCCATCACCTAGGGATAGTTGTAAAGATGCGACATGTAACTCTGTGGCCGGAAGACGCCGCAAACAAGCGATTGCTTCCACTTCCGGTTGTAAGGGACATCCTACTGACTGAAGAAGATCAGAGAATTTCTTTGCAGGGTTCGTTTCCATGACGGCGGGATGGAGTGGGGAACCATCGTGCAAGATGACCTTTTTCAAAAGGTTGTTGTTAGTTGAAGACAAGGCCTGTAGACCACCGTAAACCCCTCCACCTACACCAAGACCAACCAGAGTTAACTTATTCGGGTCACCGCCGAAGAATCTGATGTTGTCCTTAATCCAGTTAATGGCGTGCTGCTGGTCTAGTAGACCGTAGTTCCCGGAGCCCTGTTCGCCTCCAGTGCTCATGAAACCAAACACGCCAGATCTGTAGTCAACACTGATAGCGATGATGTCACCTTTAGCAGCCATGTAAGAAACATCCTGATTTAACTTAGTGGAGTCCTCACTTTCATCCAGAACGATTGCTACTGGGTAAAGGGGCACGTTTCCTCCCGTGCTGATATCACGTGGTATAAATATATCGAGATACAAACAATCTTCCAGGGGAAGCGTCTTATTGAGGGGCACGTGACTTCTGTTCGCATGTTTCTCGAAATCTATAAAACTTGTCCACAGAGGCGCTTTGACACACCTGCTTTTGGGTTGGTTAGCTTCGTAAATCTGATCTTTGTTTCTCCTTCCCCATTTCATGGGCGGCCTAAAACGACCGTTGGCAGCCCTTTCTTCAGCATACGGTATTCCTAGAAAGTAAGTCATTGACCTATCGTGCACTTGCTCAACAATTCCCCTAAACTGGGTAGCATTAGTCCGCACGATAGTCTGAGCAGAAACGAACCTGTCTAAACTAAATACATAAATGAGGACAGCAAAAAGGAAGCTTGGACCTAGGCCCATAGCCGCCATGATGATCAATGCAAGTGCAGATGAGTTAGAACAAGGTATAAATAAAATTGCACAAGATTTACACTACATATACACTTGAGCTCACCTTGCCGGTGTGGTTGACATACAAACGGTGCTCTTGTGTAGACTCTTAGTCTAGATACAAATTGTTGTAGCTCACAGTTAGTAGATCAGTCGTCCGAGCAGTTCAGAACCTCGTCCGACCTTTCACTCCCTCTCTGTATTGACGGACACCAATGAAACTTTGCACTGTAATTCCTGGCCGATAAAACCACATATAACCACGATTGCTCAGTCCTTGTACTCAAATTATTTACACGCAGTGATATCCTTGTTACCTTTTGCCCCGTGCACAGATGAAAAAAACACGCGCACAGGTAAACTGTGTAAACATTCAGTTTTTCCGCATGTTTGGATCTCGCCCTGAACTGTCCCGTAACCTCCCAGACAATGAACGCGATGTAAATACTCAGGTTATCTCGCGCACAGGTCACAGGCCTATACATAGGTACACATAGGGTTGATATCAAAACCCCATACCTATGCCACTGATAGTATATTACGCGAACTCTTTGACTTTGTGAGATAACAGACGACCTGTGAGTTTATATATTAATGAGGCCCTTTAAACGCAACTACAGGTACTTGTTGATGTCGAACTTTAAACAATGTTCTAGGTTTACTGATCCTCACTTAAACGACGATGAACTAAATGCAGAATGCATGGTAACTTCATACCCATGCTAGAGGCTGCGATCTATTTACTGGACTGCTAACCTCTCACAGAGAGCACCAGAACTTTTTAAGCGATTCAGCTTTGCATGTTCTAACGCCTGTTCAGGCGTGGATCCAGGGTTTTTTTTCGGGGGGGGGGGGGGGTGTCAACACTAGTGTATATAAACATTTTGTGATTATTCCGAACAATTTACGAGTCATGGTTTAAAATTGTTCTAAACAAATACTGACTAATTTTTTTTATTTTTATTTATATGAATATATTTTTTGAATTTCTGTCGGTCACCCGCTTGTATATTAATAGTGCAATCGGAATGCCATTGGAATCCTCCGATACCCTTCTCTCTCTCTCCCCTTCCCCCCCCCCCCCCCCCCCCCCCCCCCGTTTGAAGGACAACTTACATCATGTGACTGAGTCAAAGAAAAAACCAATATACACTGACGCAATAATAGTAAGCATGGGAAATTCCAGGACAGCACAATATGAAGGCTTGCGGCGCATGCGCGGTCATCAGCTCGGGCAGGCTTGTGCGGTAATTTGTACACTGGCTCGCAAAGAACGGGTGCATAATAATGACCTAATTTGGTGACTGTGTTAGGATTTGTTGTGTGTTTTGTTATAGTGCCTTTCTCACGACTGTCAGCCGGCTTGAGTCCCAGTTTCATATACAAAGAACATTCTTGTCTCATGTGCCCAAGATATTTTGTGGAACTTACAAATATAAAAAACTGGGAAACTGTAAATTGTGTTACCTCAATATTACATCATGATTATAATGGCAAGGAGTGTCAAGCTTAGACAAAGATGTACATCAGTTTATAACCTGTATATAACCTCATATTGTCATATAATATTGGAAATAACGATGGTACAAGATAATAAGTTAGACTAGTATTTTTAGCGATGGGATTCTGTTTACATTAACTGATACCGAAGAATTTAATACTTCCAAATCTTACTATTAAAGTAGGTTCCCTTATGTGTACTCCTAAATAAACATCTTTTTAGGGATTACTTTTTGAAAACAGGTTTTTATAATAATATAGGTATTCTTCTTCTTGTTTTCTGTTCTCATCTTTATTGTCCTGTCTCCTTTTCATGCTCTATATCGTTTAATTTATTAATTGTTTATTTTTTTAAGTGTTTACCCCTTTAACCCCTCGCTGTGTACTGTCATCCCAACGCAGCCGCCTGCGACAGTGACCCTCACGTCCGCCAGCCCCCCCCCCCCCCCCCAAATAGTTACTGGTACATTGTATAGATTATAACAAAGTGCTATAAATAATGGAAAGATGGCAAGATATGTATATATATATATATAATTTAGTATACAACCAAAGACTGTTCTTTCATAACAGAGGCTCAGCAATTAATCTACACTCCACTCTTCCAGCAATACCCATAAGCTTTATCATTTGGGTCGAAAGAGAGGTGAAATAGGGTGTTCAAATGCTGTAGGACACGAACGTATATTTCAGCCTCCCTCCATTTTTGTCTTGATTAACCATAAAAACAGACAGGGTTTATGTCGGTTTCCCCACCTTAACAATAATTGCCATTCCATGGTCTTCATGTCAGTTCCCCCCCCCCCCCCCCCCCTTCACAGTTTTAAGCTTTTAATTAGTTTAATTTAATTTAAAAATTACTTTAGTACAAAGAAACAATCTATAGCTGTGTATTTCTAAAATGTAAATGATAACTACAAATCTATCTGAAATGTACAGACATGTACCATTTCAGGCTTATTTGTCAATTCACTCCTGAGAAATAAGCAGGGACATTCGCTGAGAAAAAATATTGGAGGTGGCGCCACAAGTCTTGTACAAGACAAAGCTACCCGAGATGTATACATATCTCCAATTTCAGGCTGATAAATCAAATCTCACATACATTGTGCAAAAATATTTTAGGTTTGTTAATAGAATTCATATCAGTTTAAAAATATATGGTAATATATTTTCATGTTTCAAAGTCCCTGAAGATTGCAGATGCTAAAAGAAATGTGTGCGGGGGAGCAGGCCGCATTATTGGGCTTAAACCTTTAGAAAAAAAGTTGCGGCGGTTGAAAAAGGGTGGCGGTCTGGACCCTCCTATGGCCCGGCTTCCGAAACCTATAAAGTATCAAACAGACACATTAATGTATAGCAACAGCGACGGGAGGTCGGTTGTTAAAGATAACCCCGGCCAGATATAACTAGATAAACGCTTCCAATAATAGTCAGACACTGACGCGGTAGTACATGAGTGCTAATATAAGCATCGGTCAAGTGAAAAATAGAGCAAGATATGGTACGTTGGCGTTACAAGCCTCTTCGCGTTAACTTACAAGAGATATTAATTGGACTCATGTATGTCGGCATTGTCACATCTAGTGGCGATATTCATAAACTAGAATACGGGTAGTCGACAAGCGACTATACGTGTATCCGCCTAAATCAGAGTGGAACGGGTGAAGTGAGGCATGGATTAAGTGGCAAGGAGAAATAGAGTGAAGTGTTGCATATTAGCATGGATGTCTGCAGCCAAATTGTGTATGAAGGTTGCCCCCCCTACCACAAAATCCAGAGAGCCGTCCCAGTTGTATACATATGAAAAATTTGAGGCAGATAAGTCAAACCACTACATGTATATGAGTGATTTTAGCCCATGACAATCAGATGGACGCTGAGCAAAAATGGTTGCAGGTGACGGCACCAGTTTTGCGTATGATAAAGAGCCATGTGAGAACTATACACATGCAAAACTTTGGCCCAATCGGTCAAACGGTTCCCAAGATATGAGCTTGGAAGTCTGCTGCATAAACTAGAATGCAGATGGCTCCACCTGTCATAAAATCAAGAGAGCTGTCGGGGATGTATAAACCTGCAAAATTTTAGCCAGATATGTCAAACCACTGCCGAGATATGAGTGATTTTATCCCATGGCAGACAAACAGACAGGAGCTGTGCAAAAATGGCTGCAGGTGGCGCTACCAGTTTTGCGTATGTTATAAAGCTCTCCAAGGGCTACATTTGTGCAAAAAATTTTCCTGATCGGTCAAACGGTTCCCGAGATATGAGCTTGGATGTCTGCAGCGTAAACGTGAATGTAGGTGGCGCCACCTGTCATAAAATCAGAAAAGCTATCCAGGATGTGTACGCATGCCGAATTTCAGGTGAATTAGTCAAGTCACTGCAGAGATATGAGTGATTTTAACCCAAGACAGACAAACAGATGGACACTGTGCAAACATGGTTGCAGGTGGCGCCACCATTTTTTGTGTATGTTATAAAGCTCTCCAAGGGCTACATTTGTGCAAAAAAAAATTTCCTGATCGGTCAAACGGTTCCCGAGATATGAGCTTGGATGTCTGCAGCGTAAACGTGAATGTAGGTGGCGCCACCTGTCACAAAATCAGAAAAGCTATCCAGGATGTATACGCATGCCAAATTTCAGGTGAATTAGTCAAGTCACTGCAGAGATATGAGTGATTTTAACCCAAGGCAGACGAACAGATGGACACTGTGCAAACATGGTTGCAGGTGGCGCCACCATTTTTTGTGTATGTTATAAAGCTCTCCAAGGGCTACTTTTGTGCAAAAAAATTTTGCTGATCCGTCAAACGGTTCCCGCGATATGTGGGTTTATGTGTGGAAACAGACGCACAAACGGACGCAGAGCGCAGAGGAAAGGTCAGAGGTCAAAACAAAATCGGGGCGCAGCAGTTCACATGTGACCCGAACATAATCCCGGGTTTCGTAAAATTCCGCCCAGCGGTTACGGAGGAGTTCTCCGGAAACCTACGCGGCGGCGGCGGTGGCGGCGTGCAGCTGAAAACATAGTATCCGCAAAACTCTGTTTTGGCGGATACAATTAGTTTTCGCTTTGATTTAGATTGCAGGGGTGGATCCGGGGGGGGGGGTCAGGGGGTCCATCCCGCCCCCCCCCCCCTTTTTCAGCCGCCGCAATCTTTTTTAAGGGATTCATGCCATTTTTTTTTTGACACCCCCCCCCCCCCTTTTCCGGACCCGGGGAACTTTAAATAAGTTTTGTCATTAGTCTTACAATGTTGGACCCCTCCCTTTCCTTAATCCTGGATCCACCTTGCATTGAAACCTTGTTATGTGATCTTCAAAACCCTCAGAACGTCGATTTCAACACAGGGCTGGTGCGCTTGACCCGGGTGCACCCAACTGGACTGAATCGGACGTTCCGGGCTGTTGTAACTCAACAATATATAAAGCACAGTTGGTTCATTATACGATATTGGTTACTTTAAGGGGATTAAAGCAAATTGAATCTATAGGAGACCTTCGGAATCCCAAATTAAATAGCGTCTGATCATGAGTGACAAAACCTCGAACTCTTCTTTTTCTACTCAATGAAAGTTAAACATCTCTGAAATGTTTTTACATTGTTGAAAATGTCGTTTTATAAATTTGCTGTCCATAGGACCCCTTGTAAATTATTTTTTGGTACATTCATTGTTACAAAAAAATGGCATCTGTTGTAAAATCTCGGACGTGTTTGTTCGGCACGCCCATCGATGTGGACCTGCACGAATTTTGACTTTGACAGAATAATAAAATAATTTGTTATTTTGTCCAAAAACAGATGTTTCCATAGCCTCACTAATAATATATGTGTACATGCGTGCGTGTGTGTGATATAAACATTTTAGTGGTGGTTGAATATTTCGGAGAATATACCTATTATTAATTAATCAAATTAGGCCACATAAAACAGTACATAACGCATACCATTTTTATTCAGTAGATTAAAAAAACACAAAACACTGTATATATGTATAAATAAAATTAGTTTATAAAGTTACCTTTTTTAATGAAACAGTGAACAGCAGCATGCATGGGATACAAACTGTCGGCATACGACTTTTATAAGCGTTAAAATGTTATTATTCATTGCTGTTATTCAATAGTTTTTGCAAGGTAGCACGTTTAGACGTCCCAGTCCAGAAGACAAGGTAGACAAACACCTAAGTCCGTGTAAGTTCCTGCCAAATTAATATACCGGTATATGTGTGTGTGCTGTGAGGGTGTGTGTGCGTGTGATGGTGTGTGTCTGTGTGAAAGTAATATTTATTAAAATATATACGACAAAACTAGTTCATTCACTTTCACGGCTAAAGCTATTGTGCTATAAAAAAAGTTTCCTCGTGTTCCTCATATTTGTGCTGTTCCTCCATACTCAATATTTGACAGAAAAACGTCATTATTTATGTATACTGTCCAACATGCGGTGGATTGGGTAGCACATTTTTTTTAATCTTGTTCGCACACGAAAGTATTTCAAGCGCGCTCAAACACTTAAATATATGTAATGCTAGCAAAATGTAATGTTAAGCTAGCATTTGGGAAATAACTTGTATCTCCAAGTTCGTATATATCCAAACCATAAGGCCTGCCAAATTTTAATTTAATTGTGATTAAAGTTTTTGTTTCGTGAATGTGGCTGCGACAAGTTTAAAACTGCTAGAATGCTGGCTATAACAAACCTTAAAAAAATTACCCCTTAGCCTTATGTCTTCTTTAAAACCTAGTGTACATATAGAGTATATAAATAAGCCATGAACCTGCATGCTCAAAATAAGCGACCATAATCCAAATCCAAATCCAATGGACAGATAAAAATGCATGCTTTTTAAGTTCTATCATAAGATTATGTTCCAGCATGCTTTAACTTCTAAGTTTCTAATATATTATCTGACTATTCTAAACCGTGCCAACGAAATGAATATCACAAGTGCTCGTGATAGAAACACGCACAAGACTACAGCATTAGATAAAAGACATTTCTATTACCTATACCAGCCACCATAGACTAACGATATATCACAGCAAATTTTTTCTTTAGTATCCACTTAAGTGGAGCCAGACTAGGGTTCTTTATGGTATAAAACAACCAACCGAGCACATTATGATACACCGCAAAGTAAACACTGGTTTTAATTAGAACTCTTGTCACTTAACCATTGCTTGCAACTGCATGGTTTGCTGGGTTTTGCCACCAGGTGGTTGACACTGGGCCATGAATGTTCATTCAAATGAGAGAGCGTGTTGCAATTTAGATGAAAATGCGTAATACTGCTCTAATAAGCCTGAATATTTTTGGCCCAAGCCAATCGTCTGATGGTGACATACAACAGTGGCTCAGTAGAACATAAAGCAGTGCTAAATAAGTAGATGGAGTTATAAAACGAGTGCAGCGTGAAACCATTGGCAGACATCTACTGTATCAAAGAATGTGTGGAAGGACCGTCTATGCCACACGTTTCCAGGGTAACCAGTACTGAAATGCATCCAGTCATCGTCGTTGTCATCGATCTGAAACCAGAGTGAGGAAGTGAAATTTTAATGAACATAAGTGATCATGTCCAAGCGCAAATGTATTAATTTCTTGCCCTTCTGAATAAATTTATCAGTGTTTCTATGCATGGTGGATGAATCGAACAAACATTAAGTTTTAAATAAAGTTATACTAGACCACCAGTTGGTATTTTAATTAAACAATTTAACATAACGTTATTGTGATCAATGTTTCTGTCAGAACTGCAAGTGTTTCCGAGTCGTTTTAATGCCCTTTGTTAAATATCAACTTGGCTCTGTGCGTGTGTACTACCATTCTAGATTAAGCATGTTCAAAGTCCCGCATGTTTATGATCAGGCAAAACATGTACGACTTGATTTATATATTTGTTCTTCTTATCTGGTAAAAGTCAAGTATTTCTGTAACTACAAAAAAAACTATTCCTTTGGTAAACAAGTTGACACATTCGATTAATATCAGAAACATAATTTTTTTAAACCACCTGACACTTTATAAAGGGTGAGTCAACAGATGCATTAAAATTCCCTAGTTTTATTTAAAATGCTACCTTGAAATATATTATATATCACTCATCTATTATACTGAGTTTGTTTGGTTGTCCAAATAAATGTCGATAATGGTCATTTTACAGTATCTTAATATTTCCTAAATTACCTTTCAATTATTTATCTCGTATTGAAAAAAAAAATAAAAATAAAATAAAATAAAGATAAAAATTTTGCACGTATCATTTGACATTCTGCAATTTTCATTAATGATAGCCCATGTTTTTCAATGTTTAAATATAGTCTAAATTATGAATAATATAGTTCTGTAAACTGAACAAACATATTCTCCTTAATTGAAAACATATCACATCTAATAGGTGATGATGAGGAGGGTAAAGAAAATGATGATATATTCTGGGAGGATTTTGTCCATTTTGTCTTTATAATAATGCTGGTCTGGGGATTTTCTCAGCAAGATTGGCCCGTGGATATCCATATGAACTATTAAGGAATTTGTTTTGAATTAAGGGGAAATAAATAATAAATTTCAGGGCAAAGATTATAACAGATGCCTTCAAGGCTGGTAGGAAAGCGCCGGAATTCGGGTATACTTTATTACCTGCACGGTGTTAATGAGAGTGGCCCGTGACGCCTCACTCTATCCACAATTCGGCCAATGCTGTTTTTATTTTCCTACATTTCAAGTTACAGTAAAGAATCAGTATTGTGAAAGACTTAGGAATAATCATAAAATAATCATTAAAGCATCATTTTCTTTGATAAACAGTTTGTTTTTTAAGATATCATGATGCCTCCATGTTCACTTTCGTGAATTACATTTTTCTTGTCCGATTTCACAGGGTTACAATTAATTTACGGCCTGACAATTACACGGTTTATTAATAATAATCAGAAGCGGATCCGGGGGGGGGGGGGGGGTTCAGGGGGTCCGAATAAACTGTTCACTTGTCTCAATGTCAGTTTTGTGTATGTAATCCCAATAATATAACGTTACTTTAAAAAAAAACATAAAAGCTATCCAATAAGTTGTCTCAAGAACTGCATACGGATCAGTTGGGCCACAACTGCTCATATCACCATGGCAGCGAATGATATTGGTATTATGGTGCTAACCTACCGTTTCTCCATAGAAACTTAACCATTCAGTCCATAGTACCATCTGGTCTGGTTCATAACTCAAATTTGCTAATATTCTCTTCATACCATCAGGTTTAGCTCCATTCCATCATGTCACCAGGCTGCAGGAGCAGATCCAGGGATGGGGAGATCTGGCAAACTTTTTTTAAAGAGTTTCAGACCAATTTCTGCAGCGTGGACCCCCCCCCCCCCCCCCCCCCCCCCTCTCTCTTCGAGACTTTCCCACATCCCTCAGTTTACAAGGTCCCCATGGTACCATCCCAAGGTTTTTCTTTTCCCTCACTTTCCCAAAGTCACATGATACCGTCCTTCAATTTCCCAAATTCCCCTTTTCCCTAATCCAAAAGCCCTCAATTTTTCTTGTCCCATATGTTATTGCAGCCCTGTTTTTTTTTTTTTTTTTTCATTTCCCATGGTATCATTCCCTGGATTCCAAAAATCCAATCAACAATTTCTGGATTGGTGAAGCGTGTTTTTGTCTTTTCATCTGACCATCTCAGCTGGTATTTGCCCTTATGTGTGAGCATGTTTGTGTTTCAAATGTGTATCTGATTACCAATGTTATCAATCCCAATTAACCACATGCAGCCTCAAAGCCAGTCACACAAACCTATGAAGCAGAAGCCTCCAGCAGGATTGTGAAGCAAGTATAAGCAGCAGGGTAAACAAAAGCAGCAATAATCAAAAGTTAATTCATCAACAATGTGCCAACAATTGTCTTGTGTATAATTTATTTATTCATTAACATTTCACATCTGAACAGCATGCTGTCACAAGTATGGGGTCGTAAATTTGCTTTTAGCCAATGTCAGACAGATCACATGTATATCATTAGCCCTAATATCATTATCCTCAGGAGTGATTTAAATCATTAATTAATTACCTTGAGGGGGTAGGACAAGGAGGGTAACATGAAAAATATTTCTGTATGTAACATTTGAACCTGGGATCTAACTAATGGACAGTAATGGTAATGTGTGTTAAACATGAAAAGATATGAAACATTGTGCAGTGTAAGAGATCATTGCACTTGACTAACACAAAATGATCAACAACACATCCTTGGTAAATGTACATATTTACATAAGACATAGAACAATGAAATGAAGTAAATAGCTCTCTCAATTCATATAGCCCCACTTACCCTATCCTATCATAACTCTGATGTAAACTTGGATGCTACAGAAGTTCTCCGCCCCGATATATATTTTCATCTTTTTCATTAAACAGTTTATTTTATAATCTTGTTCTGCAATACTACATTATATGTCAGAAACACAAGAATATAAAAAGAATATAGTATATAATTTATCAGGTAATATTTATATTACATGATATGTTAAAATAAAATGCACCAACTCTTTTTTAATATACTGTATACTTTTATTCCTGAGGTAAAAACAACTCCACTCAGATCTGTTTCACATCCTGTCTAATATAAATGAGAATATCACCCTTAATCTCCCTACAAACCCAGGCAGAGTATACCTAGTATGGTGTTGAGAGATCTGGTTTAAGAAACAAGTACCACTTATGATAATACTAGCTCCCAGATCTGAAGTTTAATCTATTTTATCATGTGTCATGAGTCAGCTGCATTTGTGCACTTGCATCCAGCCATCCCCCACCTAATATGGCCACCAGTAATAAACAGGATGTGGTCAACTTTGAAAGGCCACACCAAAAAAATGTTCTATGGAATTGTCCCTCCTATTTCTTCTATTTTTAAAGGAGTTATTAGAAAGTAAACTTTGTACTTTTTTCAAGAATTTAAGCAGATTTTCATATTTTAATGTAAACTGGTAATATTCCACATATTATGTATTGACCTATATATTAAACAAGGCCTACAGGCCTAATGCGAACCTGTGCAAGGTTTGGGAGTATGAATGGAGGTTTATTTTTAAAATATAATATTGATCCTCTTAAGTCCTGCATATCTACCTTAGTCATTATGATTTCAGCAAAATCGACGTTTCGGACCTGCAAGTTTCAGACCAGGACATTTTAAAACTAGAATATGGGTAGTCGACAAACGACTATGTGTATCCGCAGAAATCAGAGTGGGACGGGTGAAGTGAGGCATGGATTAAGTGGCAAGGGGAATAGAGTTAGGTGTGTTGAATATTAGCATGGATGTCTGCAGCGTAAACGTGAATGTAGGTGGTGCCACCTGTCATTAAATCGAGAAAATTGTCCAGGATGTATAAACCTGCAAAATTTCAGGTGGATAAGTCAAACCACTGCTGAGATATGAGTGATTTTATCCCAAGGCAGATCAACAGATGGACGCTGTGCATAAGTGGTTGCAGGTGGCACCATCAGTTTTGCCTATGATGAAGAGCTATGTGAGATCTATACACAAGCACAATTTTGGCCCAACTGGTCAAACGGTACCAGAGATATGAGCTTGGATGTCTGCAGCTTAAACGTGAATGTAGGTGGCGCCACCTGTCATAAAATCAAGAAAGTGTGTCCAGGATGTATACACATGCAAAATTTCAGGTGGATAAGTCCAACCAATGCAGAGATATGAGTGTTTTCATCCCAAGGCAGATGAACAGATAGACGCAGTGCAAAAATGGTTGCAGGTGGAGCCACCATTTTAGTGTATGTTATAAAGCCTTCCAAGGCTACATTTGTGCAAAATCTTTAGCCTTATCGGTCAAACGGTTCCAGAGATATGTGGGTTTATGTGTGGAAACAGATGCACATATGGACGCTGGGAAGAGAAGAAAGGTCAGAGGTCAACCAAAAATGAGGGCGCCGCAGTTCACATGTGATCGATCATAATTCCGAATTTTAAAAAATTCTGCCGTGGTTATGGAGGAGTTCTCCCGAAACCTATGGGGCGATGGCGGCAGCGTCAGCGTTTGACTGAAAACATAGTATACAATGATTGTAGCTGGCACCACCAGTCTTATATACAACAAAGAGATATATACATATGCCCAATGTCAGACTGATATGTCAAACCCCTCCTGTGAAAAAAGCAGGGGCATACACTGTGCAAAAATTATTGTAGGTGGCGCCACCAGTCTTGTACACTATAAAGCTACCCGATATGTATAAACATGCCCAATTTTAGGCTGATGTATCAAATTCCTCTGTAGAAATAAGCAGGTGAACACACTGCAAAAGTGAATGTAGGTGGCACCACCTGTCTTGTAAATGAGAATACCATCAAAGACGCATAGACAGGTCAAAATATCACTCCAATACATCAAACTTCGTCAGAGTTTGATGCACTGGGCTGACAAAGCTCAGGTGAGTAAGGCAGTTGCCCCCGAGTGACCTGTGACAAATTGCTGCCTCAAGCTACTGCACTGAGTGAACTCTTGACCTGCACCTGGCTAGACTGAGTGAACTTTTGACCTGTACCTGGCTGAACTGAGTTAACTTTTGACCTGTTGCATAATCTGACACAGCTGGCCGTCTGCCAAAGCTACAAATAGATTCAGGTTGAACTTTGGTGCCAAATATGATGCAGTGAGCAGTCTGCCAAAGCTATAAATAGAATGCAGCTACTGCACTGATTGAACTCTTGACCTATACCTGGCTGCACTTCTTCCAATCCAGGCACTGTGCCAAAACTATTTATAGAGCTGACATCATCTTGGCCAATGGCCAACATCAAGGCACTGGCAATCTGCCAATGGTAAACCAAGTGCTGCCATCTGTACACAAAAGTGGTCCCTACTTGAAATAACTTTGAAATTTATTTTCCCAATACAAAATGCTTTTCAGCTGACTTTTTATGAAAAAGAAATCAGGAATATTTGTAAAATTATAACAGATGCATACTGAATGCAAAATTAAAATACAGGTATATCTCATTGATGGCAAATTCTTGAATTAAGTTGAGTTGGGATACCAAAAATTTATAATCCACGTACAGTTGTCTTTATATAGCCACAGAGAGCTGAATATCCATGATTGTAACACTGCCTGGTATGATGAATAACTTAAATCATAAATCTGAATTTTTTAAAAGCTTTTAAAAAAACTTTCTTGTCAATATTAACCAAAGATAACCTGAAATCTAAATGTCTAGTGGCATGATGTAATAGATGCTGATAAACTGGTCCCAGGCTTGATGTAACAGCATCACACAGCTAACATATGGTAAAATGACTCAATTCAATCTCCATAATTCAGCCAAAAATCATTCATGTGGAACCATTAATGACAATTATTATAAGAATTATTGTAGGGATTATTCTTGTAAAATATTTAAAAAACTGGCTTCAGTGGCATCAGTTGAAAAACGTTTCGCAGGTTTATAACTAATATAGGAAGATACAGCAAATTGGCTAAGTTCAGCTTCCCATAAATCAGCCAAAAAGCACTGAACCAAAACCATTTGAACAAACTTGAATTATCAACATCTGAGGATAATTAATGTGTGAGATTTAAGAATTTGGCCCAGTGGTTTTTGAGAAGAAGATCTTTGTAGCCACTGAGCTAAAATGGGCTGTTATGGCATATGACTAAATTCAGCTTCCCATAACTTAGCCAAAAGTCACTGAAAAGAGACCATTTGAATAAACTTCAGAAAGCACTCCCCTAGGATCATTTCTGCGCAATATTAAACATTTTGGCTGTATGGTTTCAGAGAGGAAGTTTTTTGCAGTCCTCAGTGTGATACAGGCACTGATGACCCCGTACAAAAAAGGCCGATGCAGGTGGCACCACCAATACCTCAATTTCAGATATGACCTATGTGACCAACATTGGCATAAAATTTGGTGATGATAGCTCCAGCTGTTTTTGAGATAAAAATTTTAATATGCTTTTTTGCACAGTTAACAAAGTTCAACCTCCTGTAACTCGGCCGAAAATCTCCGAACTGGAACCATTCGAACAAACTTGAGAAAGATTGTTCCAGGGATCATTTCTGTAAAATATTGGACAATTTGGCTGGACAGTTTTGGAGAAGAAGATTTTTAAAACTTTTTTAGCTTTTTCCCTATAAAATCTAAGAAAATGCAGTTAGAAAAAAAATAAACAAAATCCGATATAGTTTTTTGGATGACTGATTATTTGCAAAAAAATTGGTGATGCTAGCTCCTGCCGTTTTCGAGATAGCTATGGTTAACGTACAGACGACGCACGACGCACGACACACGGCGGATGCTGCCGCACCATCGCATAAGCTCAAGTTCACTAAAAAAAGATCTGCTCCTCAATAATTTTAGGTCTAAGATTCTGTAGAACAATGCATTTTTCTTCAGTGTGGGCCAATGGCTACCAACACTGAATAATAATAATTGTATGCTAACAGGTCCTATAACTGGAAGCATGAACCTAGAGAATCATGGAGCACAGGAAAAATCTCAATCTACAGGATAAACCTTGTCAATATAAGATAAAAGGTTCATCCTTTTAACAACAGATCTGATAATAAATGTAAAATTTGGCATCAATATAAAGATTTTAAAAGATGAAATCTTTCAATGAGTTAATAGTGCTGATCTTTCAAGTGTTACAACTTGCTTTAAGTCTTCAACTGTGTGACTTTGGCACTTAAGAAGTAAAACTTTCAGTGTTCTTTCAATATTAAAGAAAAAATTAGAAAACACAACTGGTGCTTAATTAATAAGCTTACACATTCTCAAGTACAAGATGTAGAATAAATTAACATAACATAACATAACCTGTTTTTCTTTATATACATAAAGTCTATACATAGAGCTGATAATTCTCTTGATGTGATTGACCTTATCCAGCCTTACATGGGGTCAAATCCTGATAATTAATAGTTTTAATGCAGTCCCTTCCATATCCCTATTTTCTCTTTGTGTTTCCCAATACATACTTTATTTCTGCAGGGCTCAACTTTAACAGTTTAATACTTGCCTGTGGCTAGTAAAAGTTCAGAAAATAGTGGTAGGGCAACCAAAAGTGGGCTCCTACTTGTTCTAGCATGCATTCTGGGTTCATGATGACTTTTATACTTGATCTCTCAAAGTCTTTAGCCAACATGCTGTTAAAACACAATAAACTTCCGAGCGCCTGTGCAAAAACATGTGCTTATGCAAGTCCAGTCAGTTTTTGTTGATTGCAATTTCTGACCACCAAGAACATTTGATTCCTTTTTTATATATAAATATAGATATATATGTATATATAAAACATAATAAATACTTATTACAGTATACAGTATACATAAATGACACAGATGAAATGACACAAGCAAAGAAAGGTATGATCAATACAGGTTAATAAAGAATATTCAAGTAGTCCTGAGATGGTACGATTATTATCAAATCACTAATTGCTATAATGTTTTTGTAAAGTTCATGGAAGATTATTAATGATTGTGGATTGTTGCTGCCATACCAAACTCCGACATAATCGAAATAAAATTAGAAAAAAAGGACAAGCTAATTTTTCACAGCAAATAGAGTAAATCAAAATGAACACAGAAAAACATAAGGCATCACTCTGCCTAACTAGGGCAGATCAATCAAATAAACTAAAAGAAACATTAACATTATTTAAAATATAAACATAATGTAAACTTTAAGTCTTGTTATTTTGAACCAGAAAAATTAGTTGATTCTGTTTAAATATTTTAGTATGAATGAAATAATTTTGACAAAAGACCTGTATGATGATCACATATTTAAGAAGGATCAGTCCTTCAATCATTACCAACAGAGTAATAAATATTTACTTCATATTTCAACATTTATCCAAGTTTGAACTTTTGATGTAGCAAGCTATATCTATATCTTATCAAAACTACATGATCTCTTTTTTTATTTAAAATAGAACATATTTCTCTTTTGAACCATTATGTAACACTAGTTGTACAGTTGGTGTTGTATTCCACTGAACAATAGGCAGTATTGTAACTTGTTGAACAATGGAGATGTGTGCTAACATAGGCAGTGTTAGTGCAAAAAGACTCTAATTCCATTACCAAGGATATCCATTTAAAGCATTACTGATTAATGTTATGTACAGTGAGTCATAGTATGTACAAGTATGATCATATCATTTAATTAAATAAAGCATAAATCAAATCAATGTGACTCGGAAAAGCAAGTTATTTTGCTCATATAGAGGTAAGTGGTTGGCATTAAGGGCAGGGATTTGCAGATCATATGCTTGTGCTTCTAGCAGATCAGAAGGCAGGCAAACCAAGTACCAAGGCACCAGGCACAAGTCAACCCAGGCACCAGGCACACGGAACAAGTCAACCCAGGCACCAGAGACTATGTAAATTAGTACCAGGAAGGCATCTTATCCTGGATGTCATGGATGATCGCTTGTACCACCTCTGCTGTGGTGGCCTGTCCTCCAATGTCTGGGGTGTGTACCTAAAATAAGACATAACTGATCTACAATCTTCAATCAATACTGAATCTATCTCTTACAAATGTTATACGACTTGATAAACTTACAAAATAATGTTAAATAATATATACTCTTCCCAATAAATCTGTCTTGAATAAAATATTCATTTTCCTATTTATTTTTAAATCACTGGCATATAAGTTAAGCAAATAGGCTTTACTAATTTAACCAAGTATTTTTCTTTATATTATTACAAACAGTTGAAAATTATGATATTATAAACTGAGATTCTGCATATCTATGAAAAAAATATTTATTCATAATGTGGCTCTATATTGTCTTTGACAAACCTCTCTAATTACCATTAATTTATCTGTACCAAGCATTGTCTTCTAAAGTCTACAAATGTAAAATATAAAAAAAAGGTTACAGCAGAAATAACACTATTGATAACTTATAGCAGTGCCCTCTACTGGCAGATGTAGGAACTTACATGGCCCTCAGTGAGAACTTTCATGACAGAATTCCTGATGAGTGTTCCTTGGTCGTTTAGCCTGCAGGTATATTTAAAGAAGTATTTGAATGTTTCAAAATTGGGTACATTACTTGCTAATAAGTTATTATATCCCAAGTAGTATTCATGATTGAACAATTAACTGCTTAACATTTTGTTTACCTATAAACCTTACCGTCTGTTGAACTGTTCTTGTATTTTAGTAAGGACTTCACTTAATGAGTAATATAAGGCATTTTAATATTATTACAGCTTCATAATATAATTAAGGGTGATTCTCATTTTTTTCAATATATGTAAATCAGTTAAATAATTTATCCCTCCAGACATATATCATTAACTAATATTTTACTTTACACACAGATCTATGTAGTTTAACATAATAGTAATGCATAACATCAAGTGCCTACCTACATATCATCATTTACAGTATATCAGTTAGCTGTTGAGGACTATCATACCTTAATTATTTAAAATTTAAAACGATTTGTTGTAAGTCAGAAATACATAAGGCACAATATCAATCTTTTACAAGAAAAAGCATATGTATAAGATACTTGATCCACAGTTTACTGCTGTTCTATAATAAACAAATAACAGAAATTATATGGCAAAAAAACTAACAGTAGTATCTCACCCTAAGTGATCAAGCATATCTGCACCAGCCAGCAGAAGACATGTTGGGTTTGCAATATTCTTTCTTGCAATGTTTCTGCCAGTATTTCTGGTTCCCTGGGTAAAAAAACAACATGCACATGTAACGTCAGTAATTTGTGAAAATTAATAAGTACTGTTCATCAATGATTCACATATAAAATGTATAAAAGTATCAGCCAACCATTCATGATTGCTGAAGCTACTTATATTTTTTATAACATACAAATAGGGAACTGAGTGCAAATTACAACTTGTCTTTTACGATATATACTTGTTTATAAAATCCCATAATTGCAGACAAACAAATATAAATTTGGGTAAAACTGTATACATACACATATATTATTTTAAAAAGAGCACAGCAAACATGCATATTACGCCCATTGTCTATCCTGTGACCTTGGACCTCATTAAATATGCATGAATTTTTATGAGAATGTTACTCAGGTGAGAAAGTCTATATGTTAATATGTATGATAAGTTCATATCATATAGGATTTTTGGTAAGTCACCAAGGTGCCTCAAAATTATGGTGACGTCTGACCTCATTAAATATGCAAGGATTTTGCTGGAAATCAAACTTAGGTGAGATATTTACTGATTAACATTTCTGATTTAGTTTTATCAAATCCTTTTTATTCTTCGCAAGTTATCCCAGCAACACCACAAAGTAGCAGAGTGACCTATGACCTTATTTAATATGCCTAGACGTTGCCCAAAATTGAACTCGGGTGAGATAATCTGCTGGTTAGTATTTAAGGTGAGTTTCACGAAAATCCATCAAAGCCCCAGTAAGTTATTGTGGCAACACTAAAAATTAACAGACAGACGGATGGATGGACTAACGGTGGATATACCATAATACTCCGGTCATATGATGGGCATATAAAAATTATTTTTTAGATTTTTAACAAAGTTTTTATACAGCACTCTCTGCCATGAGCTGACCCAGGAAAGGGGACACCTTAAATGTACAGACACAACCAAACCTTTCCCAGACCCATTTCACACTGAAATTAGCCTGTCTTGAATGGACACCTGCAAAATGTGAACAGGGACAGTCATTTATGGTAAAAAATCCTGTCATAACCAAACACGAATACAAAGCCTATGGCTGGAGTGGTGGATCAAGTATTCAGCCCTGACAATTAGGTATGTCCCCTCACCACAGGTTTTGCTGTATAATTACTCACACAAAAAAGTACACATTCACTGCAGAATACTTACCATCTCAAACACAGCATATTCATCGCCAATGTTACAGCCTGAGACAACACCAGGGCCCCCAACCAGACCTGTACCAATATTGGCGATGATGTTACCATACAGGTTAGGCAGAACCATTACATCAAACTGCTGTGGCCTGGAAACCAGCTTGAAACCAAAATTATAAAATTCTAAGATATATATATAAACTTGTCACACTTATGAAATGAACAACTCCTACCTAAGCCCCGGATCACATATTTCATATACTTGATAAATTTCATATAAATATTACTGGTGTATTATACTGTATATTGTATCTACTGCCCAGTTCATCATTGTATTATATCCATTTCAGCTTAAAATTAAAAGAGTCAGGTTCTGAACTCAAATTAAGCTTTGCAAAAAAATCTAGAATCATTCTAGCAATGTTAAGTTTATATTCATTTATCAATGCAGTGTATTGCACTATTGGGTTTGCTCTATCTAATGAATCAAACAGCAGGAAACCACCTCCTGAAGCATGTCCTATGTAAGTTTAATTGTCTGCTGTGATCTGGTTAAATGAGACAGAATAGCCAGTTAAACAAGTGACCCATGGGTTATGACACTCAGCTGACTGGGAAGAGATTCGCAAAAGGAAATTTTATCATCAGAATGGTAGTATATACTCATTCAACTGAAGCATCAAACAAATTAACCAACAGGCTAAGATTTAGTCTGTATTTATATATCTCAAAAATAGAGAAAAAATGTGTAAACTTTAAAAACTAGAATACGAGTAGCCGACAAGTGACTACGTGTATCTACCAAAATCAGAGTGGAATGAGTGAAGTGAGGCATGGATTGAGTGGCAAGGGGATATAGAGTGAGGTATGTTGCATATTAGCATGGATGTCTGCAGCCTAAATGTGTATGTAGGTTGTGCAACCTACCACAAATCCAGAAAGCTGTCCAAGTTGTAAACATATGCAAAATTTTAGGCAGAAAAGTCAAACCACTAGATGTATATGAGTGATTTTAGCCAACGACAGACAAACAGACAAACGCTGTGCAAAAATGGTTGCAAGTGGCCCCTCCAGTTTTGTGTATGATAAAGACCTATGTGAGATCTAAACACATGCACAATTTTGGCCCAATTGGTCAAATAGTTCCTGAGATATCAGCTTGGATGTGTGCAGTGTTAACTAGAATTTAGGTGGCCCCACCTGTCATAGAATCAAGAAAGCTGTCCAGGATGTATAAACCTGCAAAATTTTAGGCAGTTATGTCAAACCACTAAAGAGAAATGAGTGATTTTAGGCCACTGCAGACAAACAGACAGGCGCTGTGCAAAAATGGTTGCAGGTGGCCCCTCCAGTTTTGTGTATGATAAAGACCTATGTGAGATTTAAACACATGCAAAATTTTGGCCCAATTGTTCAAACGGTTCCCGAGATATGAGCTTGGATGTCTGCAGAGTAAACTGGAATGTAGGTGGCGCCACCTGTCATAAAATCAAGAAAGCTATCCAGGATGTATAAACCTGCAAAATTTTAGGCAGTTATGTCAAACCAATACAGAGAAATGAGTGATTTTAGGCCACGGCAGACAGACAGGTTGCAGGTAGCCACACCATTTTTTGGTGTATGTTATAAAGCTATCCAAGGGCTTCATTTGTATAAATTTTATTTCCTGATCGGTCAAACGGTTCCCGAGATATGAGCTTGGATGTCTTCAGTGTGAACGTGAATGTAGGTGGAGCCACCTGTGATAAAATCAAGAAAGCTATCCTGGATGTATACGCATGCCAATTTCAGGTGAATTAGTCAATTCACTGCAGAGATATTAGTGATTTTAACCCAAGGCAGATGAACAGATGGACACTATGCAAACATGGTTACAGGTGGCGCCACCATTTTTTGTGTATGTTATAAAGCTATCCAAGGGCTAAATTTGTATAAATTTAATTTCCTGATCAGTCAAATGGTTCCTGAGATATGAGCTTGGATGTCCTCAGTGTGAACATGAATGTAGGTGGAGCAACCTGTGATAAAATCAAGAAAGCTCTCCAGGATGTATATGCATTCCGAATTTCAGGTGAATTAGTCAATTCACTGCAGAGATATGAGTGATTTTAACCCAAGGCAGCTGAACAGATGGACACTGTGCAAACATGGTTACAGGTGGCACCACCATTTATTGTGTATGTTATAAAGCTATCCAAGGGCTACATTTGTATAAATTTTATTTCCTGATCGGTCAAACGGTTCCCGAGATATGAGGGTTTATGTGTGGAAACAGACGCACAAATGGACGCTGGGCAGACAGGAAAGGTCAGAGGTCAACACAAATTGGTAAGGCACCAGTTCACATGTGACCTGATAATTGGTGTAAGTTTCGGAAAAATCGGTCCATTAGTCTCAGAGGAGTTCTCTGGAAACAAATGCGGCGGCGGCGGAGGAACCCAGTCAAAAACAATAGTATCTGCAAAACTTCGTTTTGGCGGATACAAAAAAACAGGTGGCTCCACCAGTCTGTAGAAACTAATAAAAACAGTTAATGGTCAATATCCATGCAAAGAATCATGGTTATCTCTGCATTAGTTGTTCAGATACTTCAGCTTTGTATCAAATTGTCCATTATTCTGAGGGATACTCAAAGTCCTATAGCTTGAAGGATATGGGTAAAAGAGACCTAATTTCAAGTTTCCAGAGGCACTTTTCATGGGCCTCCTTGCATGACAAGAATGAAGATTCTAGGTCCAGTTGTTGCGATTTGTACCCTGTTGACAGATAACCACATCTTTAAAGGTCTCAAAAAAAAAGAAAAAAAAAAATCATAAAAAATTGAAAAAAGTAGAGGTGGTGCACCCAGTCTGCAGAAACTGATGGAACAGCTCATGATCAATATGTATGCCAAAAATCATGACCATCAGTGTTGTAGTTATTGAGATACTGCAGTTTTTGTATCAAATTTTCCATTATTTTGAGGGGTATTTTGGAGCCAAACAGCTTGAAGAATATGGGTAACAGAGACCTAATTTCAGGTTTCCATGGAGACTTTTCATGGGTCTCCCTGTGTGTCAAGAATGAAGATTCTAGGTCCAATTTTTATGATTTGTGCCCTGTTAACAGATGTTCATTTCTTAAAAGGTCTCAAAGATAGAGAAAAAATTTCTAAAAAAAACCCAAACAAATACCAGTGGTGCCACCAGTCTGCAGAAACTGATGAAACACTCCATGATCAATATCCATGCAAACAATTATGGTGATCTCTGCATTAGTTGTTCAGATACTTCAGCTTTTGTATCAAATTTTCTGAGCTGTACTTTGGAGTGCCATAGCTCAAAGGATATGGGTAACAGAGACCTAATTTCAGGTTTCTATGGAGTCTTTTCATGGGTCTCCCTGTGTGTCAAGAATGAAGATTCTAGGTCCAGTCATTACGATTTGTACCCTGTTGATAGATAACTACATCCTTAAAGGTCTCAAAAATAGAGAAAATAAAAATCGTGAAAATTTAAAAAAATACAGATGGCGCCACCAGTCTGCAGGAACTGATGGAACATCTCATGATCAATATGTATGCTGAAATTCATGACCATCAGTGTTGTAGTTATTAAGATGTTGCAGTTTGTTTTTATCAAATTTTCCATTATTCTGGGGGGTAATCGGGAGCCCCCCACAGCTCAAAGGATATGGGTAACAGAGACCTTATTTCAGGTTTCCGTGGAGACTTTTCATGGACCTCTCAGTGTGTCAAGAATGAAGATTCTAGGTTCAGTCTTTATGATTTGTGCCCTGTTAACAACTGTTCACATTTTTAAAGGATTCAAAAATAGAGAAAACAATTCGTAAAAATTGAATAATACAGGTGGCGCCACCAGTCTGCAGAAACTGATGAAACATCTCATGATCAATATGTATTCCAAAAATCATGACCATCAGTGATGTAGTTAATGAGATATTAAGTTTTTGTATGAAATTTTTTACTATTCTGGTTGGTACTTTGGGGCCCCATAGCTCGAAGGATATGGGTAACAGAGACCTAATTTCTGGTTTCCATGGAGACTTTTCATAGTCCTCTCAGTGTGTCGAGAATGAAGATTCTAGGTCCAGTAGTCATGATTGGGCCACGTCAACAGATGACAGCATCCTTAAAGGTCTCTAAAATAGAGGAAAAAATCGTAAAAAATTGAACAATACAGGTGGCGCCACCAGTCTGCAGGAACTGATGGAACATCTCATGATTAATATGTATGCCAAAAATCATGACCATCAGTGATGTAATTATTGAGATATTGAAGTTTCTGTATGAACTTTTTGACTATTCTGGAGGGTACTCTCGGGCCCCATAGCTCGAAGGATATGGGTAACAGAGACCTGATTTCTAGTTTCCATGGAGATTTTTCATGGACCTCTTAGAATCCCAAGTTACAAGGTTCTAGGTCCAGCGGTTACGATTTGTGCCTGGTTAACGGATGGACAGACGGACGACTGACAAAGAGTGATCGCTATAGCTCAGATGACTTTCAGTCAGCTGAGCTAAAAACCTATCCTTTGAATATATGAGGCGCAGTTTATACTTTTATCATTTAAGATATGCCAGTAAATGTCTTTTTTTGTAGATCATACCAGAACCAAACACTCATTGCGAAATCATACAAATATGATGACCACACATTTCAATATTGATGACTACAGAATTCATTGGTAGTGGTAATTGCCTATATTTTTTAATGCTAGCTTAATTAAGTACTATTTTACTACTTAACTAGCTAAGTACTATTCATTCAGTTTTGGACTGGGTGCCAGGAGCATACACACAATAATCCTGGCATGAACCAGGCTCTTTGTACCCCTATCGCAGGCCCTTGGTGTGTCTCATCCCCACTGCTGGGTCAAAACACTGAGAGACCCCCAAAAGGTGCACTTGTTTGTTCACTCTTGGGCACAGATTCAAACTCATGATCTCCCAGCTTTGGGCTCTGTGCTCTTCCCCAGGACCACAGAAACTGGTCTCTTGCTATTGTTTTAATTACATATATCTCTGTGCTCTTCCCCAGATCCACAGAAACTGCCCTTTTGCTATTTTTTAATAACATATATCACACATTACCTGCATGCTGCAGTTGTCAACAATCATGGACTCAAACTCTATGTCTGGATATTCTTTGGACACCTGTCTGCAGCACTCCAGGAACAAACCATCTCCCAGTTTCCTGAGTCAAATGTTACACAATAACTGGAGGGTTTATTTTTAATTCAAACTAAAAATATTGAACCATGAGGAATAAACAATAAACACATATTAAAAACTAGAAATATGTGTAGAATCCCCTACTAGGTTGAAATGTGAGAAATATATACATCAGCTATAAGAATTATAAAACTTGCTAACTTTAATTATGAATAAAGCAATAGATGTTTTGAATTCATGATAAAAATGAGAAAATTAAGAAATCTGATCTTGACTATAATGACAAAAACCTAATCAGTGTGCAAGAACCATATGGTACAGTTGCCTTTTTAAACAGAAATTGAATTGAGGAATTGAATATTATGTCACATATGAAAAGTTCAATTCAAATTTAAAAAATAAATATTAAATTTAATCATGTTTGATCAAAACCTAACCATGTCAAGAGAGCCCATGAGACACACCTGTCAATTTAAAAGAGAAGTGTGTACTAATATAGGCTTCTGAGATGTGACAATTCAAATCAAAGCTACACCAGCCATAAAATGCATTCCCAAAGGCAAGGACTCTACGAAGTCACAGGCTTTGACCTATCTAAAGGGCCAGAGAGTAAAATCTGCCCCTGTCTTTCTTAGGGTCATAGAGATACTATTTCAGGTGTAATATAACGAAGACAAAACCCCATTTGAAATGTCATGAAGAAAGGACCAGCAGTAGAAAACTTTGCAGCACATTTATGTAAACTAAAAATGAACATAAATTATTTTCCTTGTTACGTTATATGAAAACTAATGGCTTTTATACTTAATACAAAATAAGTTATAACATTAACATTTTCAGGATCAATTTACTTGCATGTATTAACTCACATGATATTAGCTTTGTGGACTGCTGTGACTTTCTGTCTATTATGCTGACGAGCAAATTCAAACGCAAACTTTGCGATTCTTGTTGAGTTCTTGTGTGTAATGATCTTGAGGCTCTCAACAACTCCAGGAACGTTCTACAATCACAAAGTAAAAAAGATTTTTATTTTGTATGTATGAAGTACTTTAAATATCCATGCATGTTATATAAAGATATATTTAGCAGAAAATACACCTGATTTTGTTTACAAGAGACCAAAAACCAAAACTACATATGTATTGATTAGAAGTAATGTGTAATAAACAGTTCACAAAACATCAGAGTTTCCATGGCCAAGGTAGATCTAGAGGCGCTATCCATGTGTACAAGATAAAACTTATTCCAACGGTTTAAATTGCTGTTCAGTGTTGGAAAGTCTTTAATTTGACTGAATCAAAATTTTAAAAATCTTTTCAAGTAAAACCTTATTCAATATTGTTATACCAAGAGTGTTGATGATATTGATGATGCTGGTAAATTAGAAATTGTTATAAAATGACAATTACATTTTTGCACTGGGCCAACCAAATCTGGTACTTTATATCATTACTACATGCTAAAATAATTGTGGGAAGTTTTTATGACACAAGATACAAACAAACATGTTCTGAAGACAAGGTATGATGTATGCCAGTGCACCCACAACCAGCTAAACCAAAGCTGGCAAATGTTGTTGTTGTTTTTTATTTCAATTTATTTTTATTTCAAACTTGTTATAAGTTGGAACTAACCTCATGTTCGAGCTGGCTGTATTCTCCCTCGGTGTTTTCTCTGATCACTACAAAGTCAACATCTTTGTGTCTGGTGGGTACACCAGTGATGCTCTTACACATCACCACATTGGCATACAAGCCAAGCTCTGTCCTGGAAGTGTAACATTGACACAATGTATTACCTTGTAGACAAGTTTAACTTATAAACACAGCCAAAAACAATTTTCTCAAAAAGATTTTATTTTCTTGAACCATTCCCGATAATTTCTTACTATTAGAAAAAAGATATCCTATGGTGAGAAAAAATTTCTAGGGAGGGGAAAAGAAAAATTCTTGTTTTGGTAAAGATTGGTGATAAGATTCTTTTTCCTTCTGACAACTTGAAGATACCTTATGGCTAGGAATAATATCTTAGGATATTATGATGGTGGAAATTTTCTAATGATATCTTAAGAAAATATAGATATATTTTCAAGACTTTAAGCATGTTGCCTACAAATAAAGAAAAAATAACTTGAGTATTTCTTGTCAACAGAAGAATTTACTAGGCATAAGAAATAAAATCTTCACAGGGACATTATTTTGCCAGTGTACCACTATAATTAACCTTCAGTTTTATAGATAACATCTGTTGATTCTATAAATATTATAGCACAAAGAAGTTGCATGACCTACTTTTAAGGCATTGATTTCAAAGACAAAAAAAATCAGAAATAATTTCTTTTACCTGTTTTAAGTGCAATTAACTAGAATCTTAACTTTGGGCATATATGCACTTAAAATAACAGTCATGAAGACAAAGCAGAAATAAAGCATACTGGTAATATTTAAATTCTGTACAAAAGTTTACACAAGTACCTCCTACCTTCTCGTCTCTCGGCAAAAGAAATCAAAACGGTTTTAAAAGTATGGAGGTTACCAATGTTAGGATAACACTCTTTTATCTTTTGTTCTTATCTAACAGCTGCTGGTATACAACATTTATATAATCTATAACTTACCTCAGATGCACATTTCTTGATTTGAAACCAGGTCTATCAAAATCACTCTCAATGTTTCCTGCAACAGGCATAATAAATAAGAAAAAAGAAAATGTTCATTATCGAGAGAAAGTCTTAGTAGTTTAATAATAATATAGAACTGTACATTTCACCAGATGAAATTCAGGTTTAGATAATCCAGCCACGGTCTTTTAGGATAGACATTTTGATGGAGAAAGTATTGTTATGACCTTGGGGCATGTGACTTATTCAATAAATTACAACACTCCACACTGGATGATAAACTTTCATTACATGATCAGGTGTTCTGGTTTATTTATTAATATTAAATCTCAAACAAGTTAATCATATCAAGTAAATAATGTCTTACTATGATTTATATAGTAAAATACGAGTTTAAAATGTTACTACATAAGTTGGTCTGATTTAATATGGACTCACCTTTCATGGCAATGCCGTTACGTTTAATAGAGAGAAGTGCATGTTCCACTACTTCCTCATCAGCCATGCTGCAGAGCGAAACCTCCTCAAAGTCTACTGGCACCCCAGCATACCTACAGGGACAAAAACCATAAGTCAACCATATGTCATGTACTTCTCTTGTCTCAATATACACACATCTTCTTTTGGAATGCAGTCTGTGTAGTTGACTACACAGACTGCAGTAGATATTTATGAACTAGATATTTCTTGGCACCGCAGGTGCCATAGTATCCCCAGACAATTAATCCCCCCCCCCCCTTTAAGAATAGGCCCCCCATCTTAAGCAACAATTAATATCAGACAACACTCATAGAAAAGGTCATTCTCATAGAAAAGTTCATGATCCAAATTTCAATATACATCATCCCCTAACCCATGTCTATGTATATGCAAGAAATCTGTCCATTAGTTTTTGACTTATAATGCTAACAATACTGTTAAGTGGCAATGATGGGGTATTAAACGGCACGAAAACAAATAAAAGAATAACAGGTGGCACCATCTGTTTCCCGTACATGACAACACTATCCAAGATCTTCGGTCAAGTTGATTTTTGGACCAATCAATGCATCCCTTATTGAGAAATTAATGATTTTGTGTGATTTTCACCATATATGGCAATATTCAAGGTCAAAGCCACTCACTGGAAAGGTCATGACGCCTATTCAAATAAACATTATCCTATAACCCATATCCATGTATATGCATAATATGAAAGAAATTTGTCCATTAGTTTTTGACTTATAATGCTCACAGTACTGATAAATGGCAATGATGGGGTATTAAACAGCACAAAACAAGTAAAAGAATAACAGGTGGCGCCACCTGTTTCCGGTACATGACAATACTTTCCAAGATCTTCGAACATTTTGATTTTTGGACCAATGCATGCATCCCTTATTGAGATATTAATGATTTTGTGTAGTTTTCACCATATACGGCAATATTCAAGGTCAAGGCCACTCTAATAGGAAAGGTCATGACCCGAATTTATATACATCATCCCATAACCCATGTCTATGTATATGCATAATATGAAAGAAATCTGTCCATTAGTTTTTGACTTATAATGCTCACAGGTTATAAATGTACTGTTAAGTGGCAATGATGGGGTATTAAACGGCACGAAACAAGTAAAAGAATAACAGGTGGCGCCACCTGTTTCCGGTACATGACATTACTATCCAAGATCTTCGGTTAAGTTGATTTTTGGATCAATGCATGCATCCCTCATTGAGAAATTAATGATTTTGTGTGATTTTCACCATATATGGCAATATTCAAGGTCAAGGCCACTCATTGGAAAGTTCATGACCCCTATTCAAATAAACATTATCCTATAACCCATATCCATGTATATGCATAATATGAAAGAAATTTGTCCATTAGTTTTTGACTTATAATGCTCACAGTACTGATAAATGGCAATGATGGGGTATTAAACGGCACAAAACAAGTAAAAGAATAACAGGTGGCGCCACCTGTTTCCGGTACATGACAATACTTTCCAAGATCTTCGAACATGTTGATTTTTGGACCAATGCATGCATCCCTTATTGAGATATTAATGATTTTGTGTAATTTTCACCATATATGGCAATATTCAAGGTCAAGGCCACTCTAATAGGAAAGGTCATGACCCCAATTTATATATACATCATCCCATAACCCATGTCTATGTATATGCATAATATGAAAGAAATCTGTCCATTAGTTTTTGACTTATAATGCTCGCAGGTTATAAATGTACTGTTAAGTGGCAATGATGGGGTATTAAACGGCACGAAAACAAGTAAAAGAATAACAGGTGGCGCCACCTGTTTCTGGTACATGACATTACTATCCAAGATCTTTGGTCAAGTTGATTTTTGGACCAATGCATGCATCCCTTATTGAGAAATTAATGATTTTGTGTGATTTTCACCATATATGGCAATATTCAAGGTCAAGGCCACTCTCATAGGAAAGGTCATGACCCAATTTAAATAAACATCATCCCATAACCCATATCTATGTATTTGCATAATATGAAAGAAATCTGTCCATTAGTTTTTGACTTATAATGCTCACAGTACTGTCAAGTAGCAATTTTGGGGATATTAAACGGCATGAAAACAAGTAAAGAATAATAGGTGGCGCCACCAGTTTCTGGAACATGACAACCCTATCTATGATCTTCGATCAACTTGATTTTGGGATCAATCCATGCAAGTTTTCTTGAGATATTTAAGAATTTGTGTGATTTTCCCCAAAATTGAACCTATTCAAGGTCAAGGTCACTCTCCTAGTTGAGTTCATGACCTCATTTTAAATAGGCGTCGTCCTCTCACCCATATCTATACATATACCAAGTTTAGTAAAGATCCGTGAAATATTTTTTGAGTTATTGTGTCCAAAAGAAATCTCTGTGGCGGCAGCGGCGCGACCGTGCCTAAACCATATTATCTCCAGACTATGTCTGGCGATACAATTATTACGTATACCAATCTTCTAAGTAGTAATTCTGAACTGCAGTCCACATATCACATCTATCTGTTCTGTAAATATTGCTTGGTAAAGAACCTCTTTTTTTATAAAAACAAGAAAACCATACTTCAAAATTTTCCTGGACATTTGACATTGATATTTTTCTATCCTACATGCTGAAGGGCAATGATCTAACTTTATTTTGAGTATGTTGACTGTTTGTATTGTGAAGATTTAATGACATGAATTATTGTAATTTTTCTTCATATTCAATTTAACTGGTTAACCAATTGTGATAAATCATAAACATATGCAAATTAAAAGCAGTGATTCAGGCTTGGGTCAAGTACAGGGGGTCAGTACTTGAGTACAAGTACAAGTACTTCAGAATTTGACAAGTACAAGTACAAGTTCACAATTTTTCAATGTACTTGAGTACAACTACAAGTAAAGGGGTCTGTACTTGAGTACAAGTACAAGTGCTTTTAATTAAAAAACTAAAAAAGCCATTTTCCTGAATATTTATTGATAAAAAAATACCTATATTATACACACTATTACACACAGTCAGATATCAGTACTGGTACACAAAAAAGGTGGGTTGATGCTCCAATTGCTGAAAGTTTTTTTATTATTCCAGGTAATCCAGGGTGACAGTCTTGATGGCCTTTCAGTATTAATATACACCATTAGGCCCCTTATCCATGCGCGCAGAAACACGCGCGCCGCGCGCTGAAAAAATCGCGCAAGTGTAAATCAGGTATACCTTTTCCATGTAGGTGGGAAACGCGCGCGTGTGAAATGAACATCGCGCGGGTGAGCCTGCTTGTGGAGGTCAAGGACGCGAATGCAGTCTGATTGAGGACGCCCAAGCATAGGCCTCTATCATGCATGGCGACAAGTCATACTTAACTGCTGTTCTGCTTGTCCACTTTAATGCAAGATTATATATATATATATATTATATAAACATATATATGTGCGGCGAGGGTGTTACATATCTTATTACCGACTGCGGTAGTTAATAATCTTCTCATATATAGCCTATATACGACCCCCGCCCTCCTGTCAATAGCATACTACCGTAATAAAAACTATACGTTCCTGCAAATATAATGAAATTTTAAATGTATACATGCATAAACTGAACAGACACATGCTTGACATGATGCCAGGAAGGCTGTGGGACGGTTAATACCTTGTGAAAACAGGTCACGCGAAGGGGGAATTCTGCGAAAACGCGCGCATTTCCGCGCAAATGGAAAAGCTCAATTCAGCGCGATTTTTTTCAGCACGCGGAAACACGCGCATGGAAAAGGGGCCTTACACAGTCATATATCAGTACACAAGAAATGGTGCTTTGTTGCCTGAATTGCTGCTTGACTTTGCTGAATGTTTTTTTTTATTCTAGGTAATCCAGGGTGATAGTTTTTATGGCCTTTCACAGCAGTTGTAATTGGTAATGAAAATAATACTTATACTATAAGAAATATGTATATTATATACACTTTTACACAGTCATATATTAGAATACAAAAAAGTGCAGTTGATGCTTGAATTGCTGAATATTTTTTTTCTTATTCTAGGTAATCCACAAAGATGTCTTGATGGACTTTCAGTCTTTCACAGCGACTGGGAATAGTTGATGAAAATAATATTTAGTTGTCATTTTCATCTACATTTCATTTAATTATGCATACACAAGCTGTCATTGCACTTGATGAGCATGATACTCAGTGGGTAGTGTTTCCACAAGCCATTCATATGATCAGGTCTGAGGATCTGAGCAGTTTAGGACTTAGGTATAGTTTTGGTTCATCAGAACAACTCACAAAACAGGTTGAATTATTCAGTCTAGTGTCAGTTCTGTCTCGAGTCTATCAGTCATACATAGTGCTCAGATTTCTGTCTGACCTGAGGTGTTTATGGCAAGTAGTAAGTAGCTCTGTATTCAAAATAATTTAAAATATACATGTACTTGACTTGTACTTGAAATGTACTTGATTTTTCAAGTATATTTTTAGCAAGTGCAAGTACAGTACAAGTACTGTACTTGGTAAAAAGTACCAAGTACAAGTACAGGCCAAGTACTGAAAATTTTGTGCTTGAGTACAAGTACCAAGTACAAGTACATGTACTTGACCCAAGCCTGAGCAGCATGTAAGTCATATTATCTGGGAAAAATTTATTAATTACAACAGAAACACAAGTAGAAAGAGCTCAAGTAAGCAAGCAATATTTACCCTGAATAGCAGAGAAAAAGTGTCAATAATCTGGCAGTAATCTTGGCTTTTCAATGTAATTAAAAATGAGGCTAGTTTTATTTGATTTATTAAAAGTGTTAACATTAAAACTGAGCACCAGGCCTCATTTGTTGTAATACAAACCAGAGTGACGACCCTAGACAATTAAGATTAGGCTACAGTTCATAATACCATAATATGATTTATGAAGTTATTTCACAATTACTGATGATTATTGCTGGCTGTTCAAGTGTATTGGTAGCAAAACCTGTAATTAAACAAGAGACCAATGGGTCATAATGCTCAGCTGTCTATCAAGAATATATAATTCTAGGATAGATCTCTATTACATGACTCTATTACATCCCTACTATTATGAGACAATTATGAAAAGTTGAGGCAGGGACAAGCATAACAGTTATCAATTACACTCGAAGGAAAACATGTTAGAAAATGTCTGACATAAGACTGATAACAGTCAACAGGGCACAAAACACAACCATTAGACCTAGAAACTTCCAAATGTGCAAGCCCTTAATTGGAAAATATGAAAGTCTGTCACTGCTATTAGAATGACAAAGGAGCTTTCAAATGTGAAAAAAAAACTAAAGGAAATAAACAAAATAATATAACAGTTTATTAACTGTCAATGGTTGCTTTTCTTTATCAATCATCAACAATGACTTGAAACTCAATTTTTAATACAACTGTCTTTTGTGTTCAGTGGAATAATATTAAAACGAGAAACATTCCTACCTGAATACTTCTTTAACCTGAGAGATCAGTTCTGGTCCCACCCCATCTCCAGGCAGTACAGTCACGGTCTGTCTTCCTCCATATTTAGCTCTAGGAGTCTGTGGAACAGGGAGATAAATAGTAATATTGGCACTAAAATACAGATTCAGAATGAGCTCAAGTCAAAATTTATACATGTACCATGAGGATTATAACAGTTCTGAACATTCAGAGAAAATCTTTGGTATTTCTGAAATAACATAAACCTACATTTTATTATCCCAATACATGTATCTTTTCAAAAATACAGCTGCCTAAAAGGATGTCTTGCACAGGGTTGGCAAAATGCCAGCAAATACTCATAAAGTCCATGCCAGCAGTAAACGCTGGGAAATGCCATTTTTTGCTGGCAAATACTGCCATTTGAAGGTAAATACTGGAAAATTGAATTTTATCATCCCAGGTCGTATTAAAATTTCTTTGTCTTGATTATACTTACACTTTTGTTACTAGATTTTTAGACTCAAAGAGAGGTTACAGTGGTTACTACTTAGAATTACACATTAAAATGCAGGTATAAAATTATTGAACAAAATAAGTACAAAAACTCTTTAAAAATGCAAGAAAAAAATTTGAATTTAATTCAAAAGACCCAACATATAACCATGTGTCAACATTTTGTTAAATAGTTACTTATAAGATTAAATATTTTCCATCTTCTATTGATGAGATTGAAGCAAGACCTAAAATTAAAATAAACTTTTAAATAAAAACTAGTTAAGCAATATCCTTCATACTCCACAAATCTTTTAATAGATGTGAGAAAGGTCTAAAATTCACAATTGAAAAATATGATTAATGTATAAAAAGTGATGTTCATTGAAATGCTGAAAGAATGCATTAAAGACAGCATTGTGCATTAAAAAAGTTAAAACTGTATTAAACATAAAAACATAAAAAACAAGTGTAACTCTGTATAACCAGAAGCTATTTATTAATGTAAATGTAGGTGGCCAGACAAACCCTCTGTTGAAATATAAATTGTTGTACCTGAACATACAGGAGGAAAATATTTCAAAATACATCAGAGATGTTCCTCTCTGGTCTGAAAATGATGCATCAACCATAGTCCTGATAGAGCTGGGGAGCCAGTCAATACACAAGAAATCAGAACAGTCCAATATCTTCACAAATTATTTTAAGACTGTGTGAAAGTCCAGCATGGATGGACATCTGCTAAAGTCATGTTCAAATCCAAACCTCTCAGTTTACTGGCTCAGTTGTCTGACAGGTTAAGCACTAGACCAACAAAACTGGTAAACAGGGATACATGAACTTACTTGGATGGTTCCTAATTTATGCAACTGAAACAGTCACTAAACCAAACATGTCAGATATCAACACAAGTATGCAATGTATATAGAAAAAGTCAACCATCTTGCATAGTAACTGACACACTGGTAAATAAATTTTCAAAGTAAACTGTGCACCATTATCCATTCATTACCGTTCTCTTTTACACGACAAAACTGACTGGCTGAACCATAACACAAAACCTCAGACACATATTCTCATATTAACACAACAAGGGTTTAAGTGCAAAAATTGTGCTATATTAATATACAATATTTACAATAACAAATAATCAAAGAATTAATACATAACGAATATTAAACAAAGTCTCTCCAAGTGGCTGCAACTAAATCAATACTTAACTGAAGTCCAAATGTTCAACTGAAGATTCTCTGGTCCATAGTAAATTAAAGTCCTTTCTCTTCACAAACAAAAGTCCATGGTTTCCTGTGGGGGAGGACAACCCAACAATAAAGAAGCTCTGTATCCATGGGGTTGACACGTTGATGTGAAAAGTTCATAATCGAGTCCTCGCTGATGAGCAGTGATGAGTCCTCTTATAGGATTTGTGAAAAGCAGTAAATTGCATCAAAGTGGTTTTACTTCAATGAGGCAACGACTTTACTCAACAGATTCAATTGTTCTGAAGCCTGAGTCCACAATAGAGTCCACAGTAGAGCGAGTCCCGTTGCAGGGACAAAAATAAGTTCATTGTCAATAGGGCGAGTTCTGTGCCAGTGACAAAAATAACAGTTGATTATCTAGTGGACGACATTCTTAACAGTAGGGGGCGATCCAGAAGAAAAGTACAGGTGGGGCTGCAGAGGTTCACAACACCATGGCGTCCACACAGAAGAGGAAAAGTCATGTGATACAAAGGGGTCCACAACAATATTTAAAGAGTAAAGCTAGGACAGTAAGGACACTTTAATTCTTAGAAAAAATGCAAATATCATGTATGACTATTAAAAGTGCACTTACAGCTCTTGGTGTTGACAGCCCCCTTTGCTGGTTAGACTGGGCCAGAGATGCACTGACACTGGAAGCCTAAAATAATCACAGGTAAACAATTTATTGGCAGGACACAACCATGGTTATCCAAGTCTGATCAGTGTATAATCTGGACAAAATTAACTCAATTTTCAAAAAGGAAAGGTGACTTTTGAGACCCTGTCATTACTCGAAGAAAATGTTTTAACTTTGTAGCTCTGTTGGTACACCAAAGAATATATTAGTGCTTGGTTCATACAATCAATATCATATACTTCATGATTCCAGTGTACAATTAAGTGCAGAAAATATATAAAGTTAGGTTACTACATACTGTGGTTGGCTTCATATTTACGAAGTTAAATATTCATAATTTTTAACTTCTTCATTGTTTCACAAGGGTTTCATTTTTTTGCGATTTACCATAAAGTGACTTACACCATTTACATAACCAAAATTATATCAATAATATATAATAAAATATCAATATTACGAAGTTAAATATTCATAATTTTAACTTCTTCAGTGTTTCACAAGGGTTTCATTTTTTCGCGATTTACCTTAAAGTGACTTACACCATTTACAATGTAAACTTTACATAACCAAAATTATATTAATAATATATAATAAAATATTTATATTAGTGAAAACATAACCAGGGACACCATAATGGAGTATCTATTGTACTTATTATGTCACTTGAGTTAAATGTCACTTGCTCATCATTCCACATAGAAGATCGCTCACTGATGTGCATTTTCAAAAGTACAAAGAAAGACTGGGCATATCATCATTACATAACACATTGAAAAGCTCAGTGCCCACTACTTTTGGTTTCATTGGCCGAAGGATGCCCACCAAGTGTGGTATCAATTTAAATCAAATGTAACAACATAAACTCACTGTTGGCTGGGGACCTGTTCCCATTTTGCTACATTGCTATGATGAAATAATCTTTAAGTCATAATATGCTGATGAAGTGGTTGTTATATGGGACCTATTCATATTATTTAAATATGACCAATTACTTAAGCCTTTGATGAGATCTAGAATTTTTAGTCACAGGGGATTTCCCTGTGTGTGACGTCACAGCTGAGTTGACAGTGTTCATAGCTGTGCCAATAGTTTTGAACAATCACACAACCTCACTTTTTTTGTGGAAAAACGAATAGAAAAAAATGTTTTTCCTCAAGGAATTGGGTTAAGCTTATGTGAAATCTTGATATATTTTTTTTATTAATATTTTTTTTAAGTAATTGTGTTATATGATAATATAATGAGATTTGGAATACATGATTGCTTGATCTAAATTTATATACTTTGCGACTCAAATAATTTTGTTCCTGGCCGACACCTAGTCCGATATAATTGGACTCAATATTATTAGGCCCTGCCATATAATGAGTCTGATAGCCATATGGTGAGAATTTCTACAATATAAGTTACAGAATATGCAATGGATCCATTTTATCTTCCATAACTGCCTGTATACTAACTAACAACAAGACACAGGATAACACCATTTTAACACCAATAATTATGTGTTTTATGGTTTCAAAAGCAATTAAAATTAAACTCAGATCATCATTTTTAAACAGTTACTAACCTATATACCAGAGGCATATCAGCCAATTTAGTGGGGACATAGACAAACAGTGGTATGGGCGCACTTGAATACCTCACTTGGAGCCTCGCTTACTCGAAGGTCTGCCAGAATTTAGTTACATTTTGTTTAAAAACAGGCCCACCTTTGAAGTGTGATGCACTGGTACAGGATTATAGACACCTGTTGTCACCGGTTACAAGGGGTTTGGTTGGTATGTAGTTTGAGGCTTATATTGTAGAAAGTCTCACTGTATGGCAATATTGAGTCTGATTAAAATCAGGCTAGCTAATACCCTGACCCATATCCCTGCTGCACTAATATAATAAACTCTTAAGTGTGGGCTCATTCTATATTACTATTATTAGGAATTAGATTTCGAAATTTTAAAGGAAACAACATTTTCTGCTACACCCTTTTTTAAGTTTTACTTGTAAAACATATTCTGAACATCTGCCGTGCCTTTTTCTGCCTTTATCAATCACTAAAACCTCAAGGGGGGCGTAATTTCAGTCACAGGCACTCAATACGGTGTGAAAAAGAAGGGCCACCTGCATGTCGTGGAAACTGACACTTTGCAGCGAATATGCAGTGAAGACGATGGGTAAAATCAAGTCCTACATCGTTTTGTTCATCCGATGAAAGACGGGGCTCCAAAGACGGTTAAGCTTAACAACAAAAGTAATGCATTATCAGGTTATAGAGCTTCCTTACGTTCCTGATTGCCGTGCACTGCGATAATTTTGGAACGACATTGCGGAGTCCTTTCACCATGGAGGCTGCCATCTTGACTACGGTCAAGGTCATACAGTATAATATACCAAACGGATAATACTTAGATCGATGAGACTTTTTTTTCCTCCTCTGGCATATTCATTTGCCCTATATAATTTTAATGTTATTTTGTTACCGAAATGACAATCGTGTAGAATTCTTACGTTTTTAATCGATTATTATTATCTTTATTATTGTAATAACTATTTAATGAAGTCACTCAAAAATATGATTTAATTTAATTTTTTTTAATTTAAAAAATCCTATCAAATGGCACGTAAGGCTAACCTATAATTTTTAAAAATATTCTTAAAATTCAATCTTTATATATACCTTATATATATATGTATATAAAATCTTTAAAAATCAGAAAACATTAAGAGCCACAAATTCTATGTTCTGTCAGTAGAGTGGAAATCATTAAGCATTTTCCATTGAAAATGGTCGCCCATGATGGCCATGGGCTATGACGCTGAGCTGAATTTTACACATTACCGCTCTTTCCTTTAGTATAATGACAACCTGCAATCAGGGATTAGGGACACGACCCCCTGCCACGCCCCTAATTAGCTGACAGGCTGCAAGGTCTGAGACAGGGCTGCTGGGTGGTCACAGCTTTTCCTGGGATAGTCAGAGGGTCAGATACCAAGTACTAAAAAAAATGCAATAACATTGGACTTAAATCTTAAACAAACTTCATTTAAAAACTACTGTGATCCTGAAATTAAAAGCTACCCAGTGATATTTTCTTCTAAAACAATTTTCCATTTTGATTTGTGTGTGTGTGTGTGATATACATGTACCTACTGTTATTAATCCATAGTAACAAAGGTATACTGATAAATGACCTAATTCAAGGACATTTACCACAACATCCTGTCTGTATGTAAATTTTGAATTAACCTAATGCCCAATTCGAATGTAATCGTCTATAAAGCTAGTATATATAAGAATTAATCCTGCGTAAAAAGGGGATATTGCAGTTGGCAACAATGGTCTTCTGCAGCATTAAAATTTTGATTTTTCAAAGTCAACTGGTGTACTGAATTTTGTATGAATGTAATTAATAAGACTCTTACCTTGAGGTTTTCAAACACAATTTTTACATGGAATATATTTATTATATATATATATAGTTACCATATAATTTTTAATTTCAACATCCGGAGGGTCTAATCAAGACCTAAAGCAATTGTGAAGTTTAAACTCCTTATATCTCTCGGTAATTAATTAATTTTACCCTATATATGGGGTTTCACGATGGGCCCCAGATGATAAAAGTCACATATGCTTGGTCAAGCTTGATGTATTAGTATCCAAGATGTCTGCGCCCATGGAAATATTTGAGAGACGCTGATGTAGTCACACTGTCAACCGTATACAGTTTTATTACCTCTATAGTTAAAACATTTTGAATACTACTGGTTTCTGCAGAGCGACCGCAATATGAGTGGAGGCCTTGCACCCAGCAAAAGCACAGTCTACGTGTCAAACATCTCGTTTTCTTTAACGAACAATGATCTTCATAAGATATTTGAGAAATACGGGAAAGTGGTGAAGTAAGTACCAGGATCAGTAGACAGTACACTGCTTACTACATGATATAATAATGATGTCATCCCCATCCCCCCCCCCCCCACCCCCTCGAGGGGAGACGTCGTTTTCAGTGCTATCGTGTGTAGTCAGTCGTCGTCTGTAGGATATCTTGTGATCGCAATAACTTTTGAAGCCTGAAGGGCTGCATATTTTCCTTCAAAATTTTTAAACACTCATTGTTCATCCCAAAATTTCGTCAAATCTGTGGAAATGTGAAATTCTTGTGAACGTCATAACTTTTGAAGTATTTATCATTTTGTCCTCAAATTTGGTACACCAATTGTTCCTACCAAGTTCTCAGAGGAGTTCGAAACCTTGTGACCTTGACCAGGACCTTCAAGGTCAAATTGGCCAAATAATAGTTATTGTCTTGTATACGTGGTAACTTTTGAAGGGAGAGCATTTTTTTCTCCAAAATTTAAAACACTTTAACATCCAAAAATTTTGGACTAGTTGGAAATTTGGTGACCTTGACCTTCATCATCAAGGTCAAATCGGCTGAATTATAGTTATTGTCTTGTGAATGCAATAACCTTTGAAGGTCTGCAAATCATTTTCCTCCGAATTTTAAACACTTTAACATCCCAAAATCTTGGACGAGATGAAAATTTGGTGACCTTGACCTTCATCTTCAAGGTCAAATTGGCTGAATTATAGTTATTGTCTTGTGAATGCAATAACTTTTGAAGGTCTGCATATAATTTTAATCCAAATTTTAAATACTTGAACATCCCAAAATCTTGGACGAGTTGGAAACTGGTGACCCTGACCTTGATCTTTAAGGTCAAATTTATGCAATTCTAGGATTATTGTGACACCCATAATTTTGGAAGTACTAAAGATATTTTATTCAAATTTGACATACCAGTTCTTTCTGATAAAATCTCATTGGAGTTTGAAAAGAGGTGACCTTGACCTTTAAAGTCAAATCTGCTGAATAGAATCATTGTTTTGAGACAGTGCATATTTCACCCCTAATTTTTTGTGATAGCCCCTAGATGGGAGTTATATATCTGTTTTTATGCTGCAAAAGCAAAGCCATTCTTGTTCAGGGTTGTTAAGTTTTTCCCAGTGTGGTATTTACCAGCTGGTAAATACCGATATTTACCGCCTTTGGAAAAACCTCTCAAAGTGGGAAAATGGGAAAAACTGCTAATAATCTTATAAAAGGAGAGACCAACAAATATCTGACTGAATTAAAAGGAAATTTCATCACACACACACACACACACACACACACACACACACACACATATATATATATATATTTAAACAAACATACTCAAATCACAAAACCAAGATATGAAAATTTATATTGTTTTCATTAAAATCAGCTTGTTTGTATGTATATACATACTGATAGGTAAACAGATAATCAGATATATCAGTTACACTGAAAAAAAAAACAAGAATCTATGGCAGACAGGCAGTATTTTCCAGTTTACTTCTCATGAGACTCCCCATTAAAATCAGTGTGGAGTGATTATAGAATTCATGGTGCCATAACAAAAATTAAATGACATATATGGCTTGTTTTTCTTTATTTATCACTCATATGTACCTGTTATGCCCTGTATGCCCTTTCCTTCCTGGGCATGTGTCCTGAAGAACCTAAACATGAAATAACATTAATAAGGTATAACCTCTATGACACCAAGGCTAAGCTGCTTCATTCTACTGGAGCGCCATTTATTGGAGGTAAGGCAAGGTAGTCCTCAAAAGGAACTTGGGGATTTGATGAGACATCAAAAAGTATTTATTTATAGATTGGTTAGCTAGTTTGCTTTGTTAAATGTAATGCCTGTATAAGAATTCTTCTTATTCATGAATTGGAAATCCTGAAATTAATGCACATGAACCTGTTGTTTAGATAGATGTTTAACTGCAGTTGTACAGTAACTTCAGGTAATGCATAACACTGGGCAAATTTATCTCTTCTTTTTAGCGAACCTGTGAGCTTATGCGATGGCGCAGCGTCGTCAGCCGTCCGCCGTCCAGGGCTGGCTTTCCGCCGTCCATGGCTGTAAGTCAGAAACTGTCAGAGCTAGCAGCTCCAAATTACATGTAAGAATTTGTCACATGTGAAACTTGGTGCCCTGGAGCTTATTATTGGGTATCTGCATTAATTTAGATTTTATAGAGAAAAAGCTTAAAAACCTTTGAAAATCTTCTTCTCTGAAACTGTCCAGCCAAATTGTCCAATATTTCACAGAAATGATCTCTGGAACATTCTCTCTCAAGTTTGTTCGAATGGTTCCAGTTCTGAGATTTTTGGCCGAGTTACAGGAGGTTGAACTTAGTCATCTGTCCAAAAAAGGACACTAAAATTAAAATCTCAGAAACGGCTAGAGCTATAATGACCAAATTTTATACCAATTGATGTTTGTCACATATGTCATATCTGATTTTGAGGTATTGGTGGCGCCACCTACATTGATGTGTTTTTTACAAGCGAAAATGTAATTTTAAACTCTTCTAGCTTATACACTGATTTATGATGAAACTGTTCAGCTGATTGGTTTAAACTTTACAAGAATTATTCTATGGTAGGGTTCTGCCAGTTTTATCAGAATAGATTGGATAAATACAGTTTTAAAAAAGCATTGTAGCCAATTCATTGTAGCCAAAGGCTTTCTGTATTTGAAAACAGATTTGACTTCATGCAACCAAGTCAAGAGATCACTCAGTACAAACAGGTGGGGTCCAGACATCACCATGGCAACTGACCTGGCTGGGGGGGGGGGGTGTCTAGACAATGTGTCTAGAAGTCTGGATACAATGTTTAGATGCAGAATTCCCAGATTATTGGAACTATATCTTTCAACTGTTATCATCAGGTCACATGTGAACTGCTGCGCCTTCATTTTTGGTTGACCTCTGACCTTTCCTTGCTGCCCAGTGTCCATTTGTGTGTCTGTTTCCACACATAAACCCACATATCTCGGGAACCGTTTGACCGATCAGGCTATACATTTTGCACAAATATGGCCCTTTGATAGCTTTATAACATACACTAAAAATGGTGGCGCCACCTGCAACCATTTTTGCACAGCGTCCATCTGTTCATCTGCCTTTGGATAATATTACTCATATCTCAGCAGTGGTTTGACTTATCCACCTGAAATTTTGCAGGTTTATACATCCTGGACAGCTTTCTCGATTTATGACATTTGGCGCCACCTACATTCACATTTACTCTGCAGACATCCAAGCTCATATCTCGGGAACTGTTTGACCGATCAGGCTAAAAATTTTGCACAAATATGGCCCTTTGATAGCTTTATAACATACACTAAAAATGGTGGCGCCACCTGCAACCATTTTTGCACAGCGTCCATCTGTTCATCTGCCTTGGGATAATATTACTCATATCTCAGCAGTGGTTTGACTTATCCACCTGAAATTTTGCAGGTTTATACATCCTGGACAGCTTTCTCGATTTATGACATTTGGCGCCACCTACATTCACATTTACTCTGCAGACATCCAAGCTCATATCCCGGGAACCGTTCATCTGCCTTAGGTTAAAATCACTCATATCTCAGCAGTGGTTTGACTTATCCACCTAAAATTTTGCAGGTATTTTACATCCTTGACAGCTTTCTCCATTTTATGACAGGTGTCGCCACCTACATTCACATTTACACTGCAGACATCCAAGCTCATATCTCGGGAACCATTTGACTGATTGGGCAAAAAGTTTGCAGGTGTATAGATCTCACATAGCTCTTCATCATAGGCAAAACTGGTGGCGCCATCTGCAACCACTTATGCACAGTGTCCATCTGTTCATCTGCCTTGGGATAAAATCGCTCATATCTCAGCAGTGGTTTGACTTATCCATCTGAAATTTTGCAGATTAATACATCATGGACAGGTTTCTCGATTTTATGATAGGTGGGGCCACCTACATTCACATTTACTCTGCAGATATCCAAGCTCATATCACGGGAACCGTTTGACCAATTAGGCCAAAATTTTGCATGTGTATAGATCTCACATAGCTCTTCATCATAGGCAAAACTGGTGGTGCCACCTGCAACCATTTATGCACAGCATCCATCTGTTCATCTGCCTTAGGTTAAAATCACTCATATCTCAGCAGTGGTTTGACTTATCCACCTGAAATTTTGCAGGTTTATACATCCTGGACAGCTTTCTCGATTTATGACATTTGGCGCCACCTACATTCACATTTAATCTGCAGACATCCAAGCTCATATCTCGGGAACCGTTTGACCGATCAGGCTAAAAATTTTGCACAAATATGGCCCTTTGATAGCTTTATAACATACACTAAAAATGGTGGCGCCACCTGCAACCATTTTTGCACAGCGTCCATCTGTTCATCTGCCTTGGGATAATATTACTCATATCTCAGCAGTGGTTTGACTTATCCACCTGAAATTTTGCAGGTTTATACATCCTGGACAGCTTTCTCGATTTATGACATTTGGCGCCACCTACATTCACATTTACTCTGCAGACATCCAAGCTCATATCTCGGGAACCGTTTGACCGATTTGGCCACAATTTTGCATGTGTATAGATCTTACATAGCTCTTCATCATAGGCAAAACTGGTGGTGCCACCTGCAACCACTTATGCACAGCGTCCATCTGTTCATCTGCCTTAGGTTAAAATCACTCATATCTCAGCAGTGGTTTGACTTTTCCACTTGAAATTTTGCAGGTATTTTACATCATTGACAGCTTTCTCGATTTTATGACAGGTGGCACCACCTACATTCACGTTTACTCTGCAGACATTCAAGCTCATATCTCAGGAACCGTTTGACCGATTGGGCCAAAATTTTGCTTGTCTATAGCTCTCACATAGCTCTTCATCATAGGCAAAACTGGTGGCGCCACCTGCAACCACTTATGCACAGCATCCATCTGTTCATCTGCCTTAGGTTAAAATCACTCATATCTCAGCAGTGGTTTGACTTATTCACCTAAAATTTTGCAGGTATTTTACATCCTTGACAGCTTTCTCCATTTTATGACAGGTGTCGCCACCTACATTCACATTTACACTGCAGACATCCAAGCTCATATCTCAGGAACCATTTGACTGATTGGGCAAAAAGTTTGCACGTGTATAGATCTCACATAGCTCTTCATCATAGGCAAAACTGGTGGCGCCATCTGCAACCACTTATGCACAGTGTCCATCTGTTCATCTGCCTTGGGATAAAATCGCTCATATCTCAGCAGTGGTTTGACTTATCCATCTGAAATTTTGCAGATTTATACATCATGGACAGGTTTCTCGATTTTATGATAGGTGGGGCCACCTACATTCACATTTACTCTGCAGATATCCAAGCTCATATCACGGGAACCGTTTGACCAATTAGGCCAAAATTTTGCATGTGTATAGATCTCACATAGCTCTTCATCATAGGCAAAACTGGTGGTGCCACCTGCAACCATTTATGCACAGCATCCATCTGTTCATCTGCCTTAGGTTAAAATCACTCATATCTCAGCAGTGGTTTGACTTATCCACCTGAAATTTTGCAGGTATTTTACATCCTTGACAGCTTTCTCCATTTTATGACAGGTGTTGCCACCTACATTCACATTTACTCTGCAGACATCCAAGCTCATATCTTGGGAACCGTTTGACCGATTAGGCCAAAATTTTGCATGTGTATAGATCTCACATAGCTCTTGGCGCCACCTGCAACCACTTATGCACAGCATCCATCTGTTGATCTGCCTTAGGTTAAAATCACTCATATCTCAGCAGTGGTTTGACTTATCCACCTGAAATTTTGCAGGTTTATACATCCTTGACAATTTTCTCGATTTTATGACAGGTGGCACCACCTACATTCACGTTTAAGCTGCAGACATCCATGCTAATATGCAACACACCACGCTCTATTCCCCTTGCCACTTAATCCAATCCTCACTTCACCCGTCCCACTCTGATTTCTGGGGATACACATAGTGGCTTGTCGACTACCCATATTGTGGTTTTAAATTGTCCTAGTCCGAAACTTGCAGGTCAGAAACGTCCATTTTGCTGAAATCATAATGACTAAGGTAGATTTGCAGGACTTAGGAGGATCAATATTAAATTTTAAAAATAAACCTCCATTCATACTCCTAAACTTTGCACAGGTTCGCATTAGGCCTGTAGGCCTTGTTATTAAAAGGATCAGTTACATTCAACCATGTTAAATATACTTTCAGAGTTACTATTGTGAAGGACAAGGTCACACACAGGAGTAAAGGAGTAGCATTTGTTCTGTTCCTGGAAAGGGACTCGGCCCACAAGTGTGTCCGCGCATTAAATAACACACAGGTAATACAGAGTATTTCACAGTTCTGTGGCAGCTTTTATATATACAGTGGAACCCTGCCTTGTGATCACCCCGAAATTGCAAAAACCCCACAATTACGACAATTCTCTTGATCCAAAATATATAATTCAGGTAACTTAGAATTTCATAAATGGAACCACCCCCAAATAACAACCATTTGGTCAGTCCCCAAGGTGGTCGTAATTATGGATTCCACTGTATATATATTTGTTTGTGATTATATATATATATATATATATATATATATATATATATATATATATATATATATTGGCAAAAGATATTTCATCACTGACTGATTATTCTTGTGGTAAATGTGACTTTGAAAAAGTGTGGGTTGCTTCACTTCAGTGTGATTTTGTACATTTTTCAGCATGATGTTATCCCTTTCATTAACAAATATACAAAGTGAAACTCAAAAAAGAAAGCTATTTATTTTTAATAGGGGTTTCATTCAAATCCACATTTGAAATTGAGTAAAACATATAAAGACTTGTTTTTTGTATTTTTACAAGCAGGCCAATTTAGATGAATTCAGCTTTAAGATTTAATTTGAGACATAATTAAGACCTTATTGTCCAAAGAATTCTCATATGTTTTCCATATCATGTTTGTATTAAAACTTCAGAGTTTTTTTTATCATTGACACTTCACAAATTTTGTACAAATGTTTAGTGAAATATAGAATCATAAGGTTGTTTTTTAGATTTATATTTTTTTATCTTAAAGATGACTGACAGGAAGGGTATTAATACTTGTAGATGTTTGGTCGAACAATAAAATGCAGCATCGCAAAAGACAATGGTAGAGCCTCCGAGTTCATCAGAAGAAAAGAATATAAAGATAAATCCAGGTGTTATGAGTGTGGGGTAAGTCCTTCCTTTCATACACAACCATTAATATGACATCAGTTAAATCATTTAAAAGGAACATATCACATATTGAATATAATAAATATATATGAAGTAATAGTGTATTCTCCTTAAAATATTAAGGTATCTGTAAATTTGTTGTTCTAAAGCCATTTGTATTACTCCTCTACAGAAGTAGAAAAGACCTTGCCCTGGGCATGATCAGTGTTACAAAACACAAACAAAGCGCATAATACCTGTACTGTTTACCAACTTCCCAAGTCTGTGTAATTCCCAGGGAGGTACATATTCCCCAAAATCTTTCTGACTGAGCGATAAAGCTGGGCTTTAAGGGGGGGGGGGGGGGATTTTTTTCTTGGAAGAGGCAAAAACAACTAACAAACGTCAATTAACAGAAAAGATGTTAATACAAAACTTAGTACTTATCTCAAAGTAAACACAACCACTTCACAGCGGCTAAACCAGTAATAGAAACTAAAACGACCTGCTTTCCAAATCCATCTTGTCTCCCGGCTTAACTACATTCTCTTGATGTTATGAGTAGAATGACCCCCCTCCCTCCCGGTCTAGACAGGTTCCCTGCCCCAAACATGCTACAGGACATAGTAGCTGTACCACTCAACTTCAGAAATCAACATTTTTGAGGCTTCCAACTGGTGTTACTTCTGTGTTCCTTCTTTTATGTTTCTTCTTCTTGTTTTAGAATTGTTGTAAATTCAGAAGATCAGACCTCTGGTCACTCAGTCTTGTTTTGTAAGCAGACACACAGACTTGTGTTTACTCACACACAGAACCATAACAATATAAAACTAGAATATCAGCAAAAGCTGACAAAAGCCATCAGCCAAAAGAACAGTGTTTAGAGGTGGTAACAGTAACAAGTACTAAATATCTGTTCTCACATGGATGTATATCTGTACATGCCTCAGTTATAAATTTAAAATGGAGAGGTATGTACCATGATTCATAACAATCCACCAAATGCTTCCTGAAAAATAAGCTTCTAAGTTTTATTCTATTATAAGCTCTGTGACCTTGAAAAGTAGGTCAAGGTCACCCATCTTCGAACATGAATGAGATTTTTGTCGATATACATCTTCACCAAAGAAATAAAATTCCTATTGTGAATCCTTTTAGAGATATCCCGCTCACAAGGCCAAAGTTGAAAAATCCAAGAAAAATTCAATAAAAAATCAGAAATTGCAGGTGGCGCCCCCAAACTTGTGCAGCAGTTACAGACCATCAGTCCCTATGATCATAGTAAGTATTGTGAAAATCCATCCAATGGTTCCTGAGAAATAAGCTTCTACATGTTTTTTCTATAATCAGCTCTAAAACGTAGAAAAATAGGTCAAGGTCACCCATCTTCGAATTTGACCGAGATTTTGTCAATATACATCTTCACCGAAAAAATAAAATTCTTACGGTGAATCCTTTTCGAGATATCCCGCTCACAAGCCCAAAGTTGAAAAATCCAATAAAAATTCATTAAAAATCAGAAATTGTAGGTGGCGCCACCAAACCTGTATAGCAGGTACAGACTATCAGTCCCAATTATCATTGTAAGTTTTGTGAAAATCCACCGAATGGTTCCTGAGTAATAAGCATCTTAGTGTTTTTCTATAATCAGCTCTAAAATGTAGAAAAATAGGTCAAGGTCACCCATCTTCAAACTTGACCGAGATTTTGTCGATATACATCTTTACTGAGGAAATAAAATTCTGACGGTGAATCCTTTTCAAGATATCCTGCTCACAAGGTTAAAATTAACGGACGCCGGACGGACGGACGGACAGCTTGGGTGACGACAATAGCCCATCAGCCTAAGGGCTGAGGGCTAAAAACAGGTGAATGGGAGATATTAAGACCAAGAGCTGGAATGGTTTCCTGGGAATCTTTCTGTATTCAGTCAAAATGAGCTAATAATATCAGATATGTGCAAATGAATATGAACCTTTAATGCTGTTGTTTATGTAGGCCTGCTCACTTACATGTTATTTTATTTGCCTATAAAATATTTGAAATATATTGCAATACAGGGATTTGTCTGGCATCACTATAATTATTCATTCCAAATTCACAAAGTGTGGTAAAGATACAGCACCAGGCAAAGCAGTTGATGCCATCTGCTGGTAGATTTCACAACTAAATGAGAGCTGCATACATGGAAACAATCATCCAGTATGGTACAGTCAAAGAATATTGAGCCAATTAATCAGTTAATGTGATATTTGAAAAAGATAGTACTTGTTCTTATCTCAGTATCAACAGTAAATAGTTGTTTTCATATTCTGATAATCAAGACAGTAACATACTGATATACATATACACAAATCTTTTTTATAAATCTTTCAATGCTTTGGTTCATTTATTTCTAAATAAGTCAAATATTTTAGCTACACATGGGTGCTGTTTATCATGAAAGAAATAGAGTCAGCCCTCTCTACATTTATTCATCTGTCAATAGTGTTTCTTTCAAAAAGGTGGTGGAAGGTTAAATCATGTGAATTTAGTCATGTTGTAATGTTTCTGTTTGATTTAAATGAGTGGTTCATTATTTTATTCAGCCATGAAGTCATATTCATGATCAGCTTCGTATGATTATTAATTTAGGAGGAAGGCCACATGAGCTACGCCTGTCCGAAGAATGCCCTCGGAGAAAGAGAACCTCCTCCAAAGAAACAAAGGAAGAGAAAAGGACAAGACCAACATTCTGTGAATCAGTGAGTGGCTGAGAAGTTTCAATTTGTGTCAGATATCTCAAGTAACATGTCATTGTGGTTTGCTTCATATTCATGAGGCAAAATTTTGCCTTTTTCACTGATTTGGTAGGGTTCCATTTTCGCAGTAACCTACACATAGTATATCCATATCACATTGATTATTTAATATGCAAGTTAAATCTTAATAATATTGATATTTAATGATATATAATGATATTTTTTACACTGTCAATCCTTGATTTCCATGTAAAATAAAATGATATTTCAAGAAAGATCAATCTTTTGAGTTTTGACTTCTACAGGCGTGGTCATGTGAATAAAATACATTTTATATATGACCATTCATCTGTGTAGCTGAGGCGGCTTATTAATGAAGATTTAATTTTGCAATAATTTCCTTTTCACAAACATCACAAATTTAAAACCTTTGTGAACAAAAAATGAACCACAGTATATACATCAGTATGTACACTCTATAGTCTTCAGAAAAATTTACAAATATACAATTGCTTTTTCTTACAGCAGTATACAAAAAGCATGATATTCTTTTAATACATCTGGTACTGCTGTGACTGTCTTTATTTATATAACAATATGCCTTGAGCTTTCAGGTTTTACATCAGTATGTACACTCTATAGTCTTCAGAAAAATTTACAAATATACAATTGCTTTTTCTTACAGCAGTATACAAAAAAGCCTGATATTCTTTTAATACATCTGGTACTGCTGTGACTGTCTTTATTTAGATAACATTATGCCTTGAACTTTCAAGTTTTAATGAACTGATGTACCAGTGTTTCATTAAATCTACCAATGCTCTATTGTGATGCTCACTTTTGCTGTAGTTTAATACCCAGTTAAACATCTCTGGTCAATACCCAAACACATCAGTGTCTCCAGTCTCAAGACTTAATTTAATAAAGAACTTGAATATCATTTCCTAAATAATGCAGTGTTTTTACCACCTGGGTTGAATGGCTAGAGGTGTATAGCTGGACATATGAAGCCCACCTATTCATGAGCTGTGTTTATTATATACATTTTATAGGTATGAGGAGGAGGAAGAAGATGAACAGAGTGATGTTGGAGAAGATCCAGCTGAAGAGAGTCTTGCTGCAGCCATCAAGTACCAGGTAACACATTCCTGTTTGTTCTCAAAGTCTAGAAAATATTAAGTGACAATGTGCAGTTGATCAGAACCATAGAGAATTTTCATTAATTTATAAGGTAAAATAGCCTGAAATTCTTGAAATGGAAATTCCAGTTTTTCATGAAATTAGGATAATTCCTAAAATCTTATGCCCACATGTGAAACCACCTGTTTGTATATTCTTTTATCTGCTTGGTAATATTCATTTTATGTTTTTATGACTTTTTAAGGAGAGAATTTGAATTTTACTTTTGTTTTTGGTTGGAAACCAGATGTTCAGCAGACTTTTAGTATAGTAGAAGGATTACCAGGGCCAATTCATGTAGAACTTGAATTTAACCTGAATTCAAAATGGAATTTGTAATCTTTATTTTCAATGACAGTTTGAAAGTAGTATGTTAATTTGTTAGTAAATCCATTTTAACTGTTGGGTAATTTGCAAATGGGATAAATTGCATAGAACATTAACTTAGAACCTGTTGTTAGCCATATTAAGAGTATCACAGCTGACATTAAACTAAGGTCCAATGTTTAACTTAGTTGCCACTTTTGCTTACAGCATGAGAAGATTGAAGAAGATGAATATCGCTACAAAGTGACTGTTGGTGATTACTCTGTTCCGCAATCAGATGAACCCAGGAAAAAGAAATACAAGAAAGATGCTTACTTCAGTGATGAAGAGGAGCTGGATGACTGAGGAACAAGTTCAGTTTTAAACCAGGCGAACTTATCTTGAAAATCCACCCAGTACCATGATTTCTGTTCTACTGTAAATGTAAAGAACAAATGGAGTGGACTGAAACCTTGGAATATAGGATGATGGTGTAACCATGCTGCTTCTTCAATTTAAAGGTTTCTTGGACAGAGACATAGTCTCATCCAGGTGATGTGAATTTTTGGTGGCATACCTGGCAAAAACTATGTTTACAACAAATATTGGACTGGTTTAAATGGAGTTTTTGCCAGTGATGTTACTGAAGCTCCAAATTTAAAACCTGAGGCCATGAGGTGGTTGATATGGTATGGAAGTTCCATAAATAAATGTTATGCCTCAAGGATCATTGCTGTGAATAAGCAAAAGGTTTCACAGGAGGATACATACTTTGGGGATACCCTGGTGGTCAAGATGATATGATGTAGTCAGCCGACAGAATGACCTGAAATGTTATTTGGACCTTAACCCATGCACTTGTATCAGTAATGATTTCAGTATGGTATGCTATTCAGTATTTCAAACCAAGTGCAACAGGGATGCACAATCTATAGAACTAAAATGTTAATTTGATTAAAATTTACAATTTAAAAAGATGTGATGATAGTGCTGAGAGATATGTAGATATATTGTACAGATCTGACACAGAAAATCATCCATTTCATTTTTTGCCTTACGAAAGAATGCATGATTCTTTGTTTAATGAAAAACCTGACTTCACAGCTTATGTCATTATCGGTGTCATGCCAGATGCGCTACTCCTAAATGCGCACCTGTCAGTTACGCTACTGCCAGATGCGCAACTGCCATATGCGCCAAATTCCAGTTGCGCCTCATGCCATATGCGCAACAAAGCTATATTAAGCCATAACGAGTCATATTACGTTGTCCTTATAGTAAGTTTGTATCTGTATCACACGGCCCCTTCATAATTTTATCGAATGCGGTATATTTTTGCAACAAAATACGAGGTAAGAAACCCTTTCCATTTTAAGCGACAATGTGCGGTCACGACACGTGCGGTCGATCATCATGACACAGTCACGTTATCTGTCAATAAAAATTAATGAACATTGAATATTTTTATTTATTCGTCACCGTTACTTAAGAAACACCAACAATGAACTATCATATAGATAAAAGGCATATATTTATATAAAGGGCGATATTTATTGTGTCATATTGTCCGGCCTTCGTGGGGTATAGTACATGTTGACGTACAAACTTAATATGTGTAAATGACCGGTGTTGTTATCGTTACTCATGTGGTTTTATTTGATATTTGATTTTATTTGGCATTTAAAAAAAGAATAATGTCGAATAAAATATAATTGACACTAGTGCATGTATTACTGATAAACAGGAAACCACTCACCACTATGGCTTAATTGACCCGGAAAACCCCGCCGGGTTTGTCTCTGAACATCAAAGGGAAAGTGTCGCAACAGTCCATTGGTTATGAGCACATTAAAAGGATTATGAGCCCTTAATTATATAACCGCACTTGCATATTATAACTGCGATATAATAACATCATCGTCGTTAGATTTTCATTGCTTCTGTCATAGTGTTTTTTTATTTTCATTAATTATATCCCATGTTACGAGAAAGTAAACGTGGAAATATTTATTTTTAATCACATTATTACTATTATAATCAGAAAGAATATACATAATAATATTATTTCTGGACTGCATACCGTCGTTTTCCGAATATTGTTAGGGTTTTTGTTGCTTATAATCCGTTCTACATTTCAGATATTGTTACACACTTTTTTATAATGTATTTATATTGTTTAAAATAAAAATAATATTATTTCAGAACTGCACACTGTCGCTTTCGAATACGGTCAGGATTATCGTTGCTAATAATCCATTCTACATTTCGGATATTTTTTGTACTTATGTCTGGATTTATATTGTTTTAATACGGAAGATATATATTTGTTTTCTGTATTGTATTATATTTTAATCTCATTAACAAAGAAGGTAGTGCTCTATAGTTTTATTTTATACATGTATTATGTTCAGATGAATATCTTTTTGTACACTTTACACAAAAACACTAATATCATGCTATTGTGTCAATGCACCGTCTCACCCACAGATTAACGAATAAAGGCATCATGCAAAAGCAAATACACAATATCATACAATGTTACTAGAGTTTATTATATACAAACAAAACAGTATCTATAATATACAATATGTACAAAAAAAACATGAACACTGTTCCATGTTGTATAGTCTCCAAAGACGGTAAATATTATTGTAGAACTACATACCATCGCTTTCGAATACGGTCAGGATTTCCGTTTCTAATGAGCCATTCTACATTCCAGACAGACGTTGATGCCACACCTGTTCTGTACTTATGCCTGGATTTATATTGTTTTAATATAGAAGACAGAATTATAATACCCTATGGATTCACATGCGGATTTGATGTTTTGCGATATATTTTTTCTGTATTGTATTATATTTTAATCTCATTTACTAAGAAGGTAGTGCTATATAGTTCTATTTTATACATGTATATGTTCAGATGAATAATTGTTTAAACACTGTACACATAAATATCATGCAGTGCTGTCCATGCATCGTAAATGATTTTCTCATTTATTTAAGTTTATCTCTGAGTTAATTCCGCCCTAAAATTTTAATATCCTGCCTTACTGGTATAAAGGCAGGGTTATAAACCCAGGGAAGGGTTGGTTGATTTAAATAATTTGATTTAAATCACTTATTATCGTTAAGATTAAAAAAGCTAAACTAGTTAAATATTTTTTTCTTTTCCAGAAATATCAATTATTTAATTCATGAAATTATTCGTGTTTGAAAAACTATTCCTTTCAGGTATAATTTAAAATTAATGGGACTTGTTAGTTTAGGTACGAGGCTATGGTCATGTTCATAGGTGAAATATTTACTACTGACTGGGCCCAGACTTAACATGCCTTTAAAAATAATAATGCTAAACCTGTTGTTTCAACACAACAGATTCTACAGCTCCTATTGATTAAAAAAAAAATAAAGTTTGAGTTAGCATTTCAGTTTCATTTATATACGACTTCAAATCTATTTGATTTAGACAGTCTGCGCACATGCACCATAGAAACATCTGTTTATATGCATAAAAAATAAGAGAAGGGTTTAATTTTAGAGTGTAATTTGTAACACCTGATATCCCGCGCTGTACTTCTGATAATGGATCTTCTCCATTACCACGGTCCACCAAAGCACTATACCATTCACGATATTCACAACTCATTAGTGGGTTGACAAAGACGGCAATGGACCTTTGGTCCTTAGTAAATTTACAAACTTATGCAATGAGAGAGAGAGAGAGAGAGAGAGAGAGAGAGAGAGAGTAGCATTTTCTTTTGAAGTATATGCGGATGGAATCATATTGTATTCATATAAAATATTTTATATAGTACATGGTATATTTTGCAGATAAATAAAAAGACACGGGTTAAAATTCCTGAAAATCAAACTCATAAAATAATGTCGATCTGGCGTCTTCCTTCTAGAATCGTCGAACCGTGCCGCTATACTCTCAAGCAAGATGCAATGTTCAGTTGTCAATAGGATAACACAAAATAAAAAGATGTCGATTAAATCTGATTATTTACAGTTAATAGTGAATTTCATTCAAAATCCAACAAAACATTACGATGATGTTATTATATCGCAGTTAGAACATGCAAGTGCGGTTATATAAGGGCTCATAATCCTTTTAATGTGCTCATAACCAATGGACTGTCGCGACACTTTCCCTTTGATGTTCGGAGACCAAACCTGGCGGGGTTTTCAGGGTCAATTAAGCCATAGTGGTGAGTGGTTTCCTGTTTATCAGTAATACATGCACTAGTGTCAGTTATATTTTATTCGACATTCTTTTTTTTAATGCAAAATAAAATCAAATATCAAATAAAACCACATTAGTAACGATAACAACACCGGTCATTTACACATATTACGTTCGTACGTCAATATGTATATGTATGTACGAATAAATAAAAATATTCAATGTTCATTAATTTTTATTGACAGATAACGCGACTGTGTCATGATGATCGACCGCACGTGTCGTGACCGCACATTGTCGCTTAAAATGGAAAGGGTTTCTTACCTCGTATTTTGTTGCAAAAATATACCGCATTCGATAAAATTATGAAGGGGCCGTGTGATACAGATACAAACTTACTATAAGGACAACGTAATATGACTCGTTATGGCTTAATATAGCTTTGTTGCGCATATGGCATGAGGCGCAACTGGAATTTGGCGCATATGGCAGTTGCGCATCTGGCAGTAGCGTAACTGACAGGTGCACATTTAGGAGTAGCGCATCTGGCATGGAATCTCATTATCTGTCTCTGTGTGACAAAATTGACCTTAATATGTTAACGTGTGTGTAAATTAAGAGAGGCAGAGCTCAGGCTGAAAAAAATCAGAAAACTACAATATTTATTTCACATGTTTGAACCTGCTGTATAGCAAAGCTAGATCAAATGAATGAATATTTTGTTACAAAACATTTCAAATGTATATTATCACTGCTTATTGTATGTGATATTGATATTAAAATATTTCAAAGGCTCAGTGACTTTTTGATACACAAAACTGTTAACTGTCATTTAACAGGAACTGAAAGACTGGATAATACATCAAGGATACTGACGCACTGTAGTTGTATTGGTAAAATAAAAACTAATGACAAAAGGGCCATATTTTAACATTATTCAAGAATCCCCATGCTCATCATATGTTAATCAACACTTAATGGCCAGACCACTTACACAGGTCACTCAAATAATAAGAGCAATGGATGGTACCAATTTGTGAGGCAGTATTGGCTTTATAAGTCAGTCGTGTATATGGAAGATCCTCACAATATGATGTCATTTGTGCTGTCAGTCATGTGAAGGCCGTATCTTATAAAGCTATCATATGATGCTAAATCAATGTGATTTTATTTGGGGTCTACATGGAGTGGTCACCAGAACCTGTCTGCATACTGTGGTTGACTTTTTTTTGCAAGGGTTTCAAAATTGCAATATTAACAAATGATGAATTATTATAAAATTAAAACCTTTGTGAATAAGAGGTCCCCTCGTCAAAAGCAAATTGAAAGGTAAAAGATTGATATTGTGAATAATAATAGACCTTGTATGTTAAACAACTGCTATAAAAAATTACATAAGATCTTTAAAATTTCTGGTGAGAAATTATCTGGTATGGTAAGATTGCAAAAGGGAACCCTCATGAAACAATGAAAACCACAAAATTTAACCTTGTGAATATGAAGTCAACCATAGTATTTAGTATGAACATCCCATTACTAATTAGCGTCATATCAACCCTTTTGCATTACGACCAGGTTACTAGAGCCAGAGTGTCATTACATATAAGGTTGAGGAACGCATTATTAGGCCTTATGAAGATGCAAATATTTTCATCATTTCCGACAATGCTTTATGGCCTACAGATACACTCACCATCAACATAAACCAGACCTATCGTTAGCATTTTTTGTGTACTTTTTAATAATGCCAAACATGAGCGAGAAAGGTTCCATTTTAACCCAGCATATTGGTAAACTCCTGGGCATGTTTGTTGAATTTATGACCACAAGAAAACAAGCAAGGTTCGCGGGGTTACAGAATGCAGGCAGCTTGCAGGCGATACAGGAAATGACCTATGTCCATGGATACAGTGTTTCAGTTTTGGTTGTGAGCTGACATATACTATTGTGTAAATTCATCATTCTTAGCATAATATTAAGATTATGGGTAGTTTACCACAATATGAATGCAACCTGACGCAAGACCACTGCAATATATTCCTCGATATTACTAGTATCACGACTCAAGTAGGCTTACCAGCCCAATTATCCGATTGCCTACTGAGTCGGGTTGTCACAGCTAATTACTAATGGTTTCAGTTTGTCCTTGCCAAGTGTCAGATGCACTGTCTGTGTCATTTTTAACAGGAGATCATGTTGTATATTCACTCATTAAACACTGAAGTATCCTGCTGCATGCACCAGCACAATGCACTCCATGTAACCAAACTTTCACCAATAAACACAAATTTAAACAATCATGGCTTCACATCAGATAACTTGCTTTATTTCTAGAAATTTCTTACAAACTCTCATCCTTGCTGTACTCGGACCTTTTTCATATTCTGAACAATTTATTGTTTAAAAACATAAAATACACATATTAACATAATGCATCTCCTGGTGACAACCTAGCACAGAGGTTCAGGAGCTCTGCAAGAAAGCATGGCATTCTCAAGATTACCATATATGTCAACAGGCACTTGAATCCCTATAAATTGGATCTTACTGTACATTATTGTGATAATACATGGGTTTTGGCCATAAAAGAACACAATATGGACAAATAACATTGTGATTTAAAATCTTGATGAAAATATGACAATGTCAAGTGTGATTGATAATTTAAGAAATTGCTATAATCCATAAGCAAGGCAGGTTTCATTTTTCTGCTGCTTAAGACCCGTTGAGTGCTCAGTTTTGCATGTCTTTTTTTTCATGATGACATTACTGGCAGACTTTTGTCAGGTTTTACTCATTTCTTTTACTGATCACCAGCAGGCACTGTCATCTCATGGGTGACTGAATGCAGTTAAAAATATTAACAATTAATTCAGCACTTAAACATTAAATCTCCTCTACTAGAGAGTACAATAACCAGAGAAGGCAAGTTTAGCCCTTGTGTCACAAAACGGTAAAGTCAGTGGTTTCTTTATGTTTTTGTATGTCCAGCTATAAATGTTGGATGTGTATTATCCTGAAAATATGGTCCTAGAACAGGATTTCTTCTGTAACAGGCTTGTGTGTGAATGAAGCAACTGGGACTGATAGACTACTGCATAAGGTGAGGCAGTGTGCCCTTAGACCATGCACACTTGCCAATACTATAGTGAGCCAGGATGACTGTGTTAACATATCCTGACATGTTTATTCATAATTCTACTTTTTTTTCTCATTTTAACTGTAATATGCAAGCTTGGAATATTTAAAGAAAGTCCATAATATTGACCATAATATTGTGCCACCATCTTGGATATTTCACATTGTTGCATCAAGCCCTTACAGCCTTCTAAATCTGTATTGCATCAGATCTGAATATTTCACCACCCCAGGCAATGCAAGTAAAGTTAAAAACTATAAAAGCGCCAGGGTTTCAGGGCAGTTGGGGGGAAAAGTGGGCAGTACCTGATGTATGAACTTTATGGTATACTATTATGGCTGAGATGATGCCATTGATAGTGTTACCTCCAGAGAACCTGTTGGCAATTTTTTATTTGGAGGGAGTATTTACGGTAGCCATGTTTTTTGTATCTGTGGCCCCCTAGTTCACGGAATGTCCGTTTTCGTTTTTTTACATCAGTAAGGAAAGATGTAGTGCCGCAGAACCTGGTATATGCAACTGAGTTGGTATAGCGTTGCCACAGCAGTTACCGGTAGTGTGGGACCTAGGGATGGTGCACAGTTATGAGTTTGCTTCAATGCATTTAGTTTCAGTTTATTCTCAAAGAATCCCCAATATATAATGTAGTTTACATTACAGATAAACATGGTATTACCTTTGGAAATGACATGGTTGCGATTATCATATTTGTTAATATATTTCCGGCTGATATTGTCATTTACTGTCATATTGGTGTAGTTATCCCAGGGTCGTTCAGACTAAAGTTATATTACTTTAATTGTCACAGTAACATCATATGCTATGTAATCTTGTTGCCCAAGAGTTAGATATGAAGATTGCTGTTGTGTGTAGTCTGGCTGTTTCTTGCTAGATCTTATAAGTTATTCAGAGTCGAATACACCTGACAACTGGTTGTTTAACATTCTGATGCTCAGTGATTGTGCCAGTTTTCATAGTTGTTACCTTTGTGGGGTATTTGCTTGTGTATGTATGTATTTTCATGTCACTTACTTTGTGTATTTATGTGTATAATGGTTTGTCTGCATTGACTGAGTAGTATTTGTAGCAGGTGTCATACTGTGAACAGCATAACACATTTTTGCCATTTGTCTTTGCAGGCTCACCATAACTTGATCATATTGTTATTCGTGGAGCAAGGCATCACTAATAAACTGTAGAACTACTCCGGTGTTGATTTCGTCCCACATATACTACAGTGAGCAACTTTCCATCATGGCTGACCGTTGTCAGAAGAAAGGGGTTGTCTCCAGGCATTTGAACACATTAGAGCGGCACATCACAGAGGAAGACACTGATGCTGTGACAGCTCGTTAAGGTCAGTTAAAGGTGTCCTTCGACCAGCTTGAGAAGACCCACTATGAGTACCATGATGCCCTGGAGAGTGAGGGGGACATTTCTAGTAGTGAATCATGGTTCAGAGACATTCATTGTGAGTACATTAATGCAGTAAAGGGGGCAAGGTCTTGGCTTAAGGCCCAGTCAACCCCTCCAGTCAGCCCAACTGTAACACAGAGTGAAGGGGATAAAACTTTGTCACAAACAGATATTATTAACCTGCTGAGCATACCTAAAGCAGAACTTGAAGTGTCTGATGGAGACCCGCTTAGGTTTCAGGCCTTTATGTCACTCTTCAAGGAAGCAGTAGACAGTAAACTTTCAGACGGTCAGACTAAGTTAACCAGGCTGCTCCAGTATACTGATGGGGCAGCCAAAGCCGCAATTAGAAATTATGCATTGATTGGGGGAGAAGAGGGATACAAACGGGCCCTGAGGGTTCTCAAAGAGCGTTTTGGGGAACCCCATTTAATCGCCCAGTGCATTATCAGAGACCTAACTGCAGGCAAGAGTGTCTCCAAGGCAAAGGAGGTCCAGCAGCTTGCTGATGTGGTGTCAACTGCTCTGGTAGCACTAGAGCAGTTAGGAATGCTCACAGAGATTAATACCCAGAAGGGTATTTTGGACATTTTGCAGCGTTGTCCTTGGTTTGTGAGAGCCTGGTGGCGTAAGAGAGCCTTAGAGACTAAAAGAGACTCTGGTGATTACCCTTGTTTTAGTGTTTTTTTCTGACTTTGTCAAATTAATTGCTCTAGAAATGAATGATCCTGTGTATGGAGATATGTCTAGGAATCAGTCTAAGGGCGATACCTCTCGTATGCCCTCTCATTCTAGCCAATTTAAGAGTTTTTCTGGGGCACAGGCCATGGTTTCGTCTCAGTTACCCACTGAGTCTGAATCATTGCCTAATTCACTTTGTATATTGTGTAAACAAGGTTCACATAAACTTTTCCGTTGTGAGAAGTTTATAGCGATCCACCCTAGGGTCATGTTTGAGTTTGTCGCAGATAAGGGATTATGCTTTAATTGTTTGTTGAGGGGACACAGAGCACAGTTCTGCAGAAAACCTCAACAGTGTCATGTTTCAGGATGTAGAAGAAAACATTCAGGGTTTTTGCATTTTGATAACAGGATTACCAGTGAGACTGGTAATACTGGTGATGATCCTTCGCAACCGGTAAGTGGTGTTGTTAGCAATGTTAATGAGATTAACAGTAAAGTGCAAAAGCACATCTATTTACCCATGGTGCCTATCATTGTAAATGATAAGGTTCATACTTGGGCGTTACTGGACTCAGGGTCCACTAACACCTTTGTCACACGGAAGGTCGCTTCTGACTTGCAACTCAAGGGTACTAGTGTAAGTTGTCATATGAGTACATTGGGTACCAGTAAGGATGTGGACAGTATGATTGTCTCCATGAACATCACGGCATCATCAGGTGAGGTTTTTCCTTTAAAGAATGTCATGGTGGTGCCCCATATCCTGGCCAGATACCCTAAGAGACATGTGAATCTGAAGCAGTACCCGTATTTAGCTTGACTTACCAGTGTCCTGTCCCACAGGTGAGACCAAAGCCCAGGTGTTGATAGGTATGGACAATGCACATCTCCTCATGCCATCGGATGTTCGGTCTAATGGACACCCCCTCAACCATATGCTACCCTTACCTCACTAGGGTGGTCACTTCAAGGGCCAGTTAGTGAACGGCAGCCAAGCCATGTGGTTCTCTCACATTATGTTGACATAGAGAGGAATTTGAGTAGACTCTGGGATATGGAAGTGAATGATGGGGATTCTCTAGCCATGTCATTTGAGGATAAGGCTGTGTTAAATCTGTGGGAAAGGGAAATTGACCACCAGGAGGGACATTATGTCCTGCCCATCCCCTGGAGTAGGGGAAGCCTAGCTTTCCAGATAATCGTTTTGTAGCAGTTAAGAGACTGGGGAATCTTAATCAGAGATTACAGAAACTAGGGATGGTAAATAAGTATTCTGCAGGTATAAACAAGCTGTTGTCAGTATGTATGCAGAGTCTGTGCCAGATGCTGAACTGTCCGTGTCAGATGGCACTGTATGGTATCTACCACACCACCATGTCGTTAGCCCTTCCAAGCCGGGGAAGGTCAGAGTAGTCTTTGATTGGGCAGCAGAACTTAATTGGATCTCATTAAATAACCAGTGCCTACAGGGCCCAGATATCAACAACAAGTTACTTCATGTCCTTTTGCGCTTTAGGCAGTACGAATGTGCGATCATGGCAGATATTGAGGCCATGTATCACCAGGTTAGAGTCCCCGAGCAAGATAGGAATGCCTTGTGTTTCTTGTGGTCAGTGGATACAAGGGTTTAAGAGTTCTGTATGAAGTCACACTTATTTGGTGGTGTGTGGTGTGCTGCAAGTAGTACTTTTGCGTTGATTCAAACCATAAATGATTTTCCTTGCAGTGATCTAGTGAAGCAAGCAGTCAATCGTGGCATGTATGTCAATGATATTTTGGTTTCATTTCCTAAATCCAAAGAAGCCGTGGAGGTTATTGTAGGTACTAAAGAAGTACTGAGTAAAGGGGGTTTTATCCTCACCAAGTTTGTGGCAAACCGAGAGGGATTGTTACAGTGTATTCCAGAGGATGATAGAGCTAAGGAGGTGAAGGATACTGCGTCAGACGCACAGAGCAAAGCGTTGGGCATTAGATGGGATGTTAAAGCTGATGTGTTTTATTATGTTGCAGTGCAGGATGAAATACAGGGTACTGTCACCAAGAGACTTATGCTGAGCCTTTTATCCAGGATATATGACCCTCTAGGTCTTGTTTCTGTGGTCATACATCAGGGCAAGGTGCTATTTCAACAGGCAACGCGTTTGAAGTTGTCTTGGGATGTTGAAGTCCCAGCCAGTCTAGTTCAGAGGTAGGTTTCCTGGTTAGGTTCACTTAGATATCTTCAAGACTTGCGGTTTGATAGAAATATATGCCCCAGTGAGGTTCTAGGGGGTGTAGCGGAATTGCATGTCTTTTGTGATGCCAGTGAGGTAGGGTATGCTGCTTGCTGTTACCTCAGAACAATTTGCCCTACTGGTAGGATACATGTAGCATTATTGATGAGTAAGTCAAGGCTAGCCCCACTGAAGCAAGTAACAATACCACGGCTGGAGTTGTGTGCAGCTGTATTTGCAGTCAAGATGGACCGCGTGGTCAGGCAAGAGTTGGACATAGAACTCGCGAATTCTACTTTCTGGAGTGACAGCAAGATTGTGCTTGCCTATATTAATAATGATTCCAGAAGATTCAAGGTTTTCGTTGCCAATAGAGTAGCTGCTATCAGACAGTACAGTGAGCCTAGTCAATGGAGACATGTGAAGTCTGCAGATAATCCTGCAGATGTACTTTCTAGGGGGTGTAATGCAAAGTCTGTGCCCTATTTGTGGTTTAACGGGCCCAGATTCCTATCTGACTATTAGTGCACCTGGCCTGAGGAGGCTCCTGTTGATAGGGTCTTGGCTAGTGATGGGGAGGTAAGGAAGGACTCTTCTCACGTAGGAGCAGTTACATGTGACACAGATGCACATCCTTTAGAGAAGCTCTTACATCATTACTCTAGTTTCTACAAACACAAGAAGGCTTTATGCTGGTTGATCAGAGTTAGACAGTACTTGCGAGGTAGTTGTGATAAGTTGAAGTTAGCCAGCCCCATAACAGTCTCAGAGTTAGCACAAGCAGAGGTGCAGATACTCTCGCATGTGCAGAGTAGGATATTTCAGTCTGAGATAGTTGCTCTCAGGAATGAGGCGGGTGTTCCAAGATCTAGTCCTTTAAGGAAACTTGACCCTGTCCTTGATGCCAGAGGCATGTTAGTTGTAGGTAGGAGGTTGAAGCATGCCCAAGTATTTGACAAGTCCAGACACCCAGTTATCTTACCTGCGAAACATTTACTTTCAGAGATGATTATGCGAGAATGACACAATGCTGCGCACTTAGGCACAGAATGGTTGCTTAGTAGTCTCAGGCAGAGATAATGGATTATTAAGGCTAGAGCCCTTAATAAGAAGGTCAATCACTCCTGTGTCACGTGCAGGAAGCTGTATGCACCTGCATTGTGGCAGAAGATGGCTGATCTTCCGCCTGAGCGGACAGAAGTAGGTCGTTCTTGTTTTGCGTATACTGGTGTTGACCTTTTTGGCCCATTTTTTGTTAAACAGGGCCGTAGTGGAGTGAAGCGCTATGGATGTTTATTTACCTGCTTCACTACAAGAGCTATACATATTGAAGTCTTAGATAGCCTAGAGACTGACTCCTTCCTTAAGGGGTTCTTCAGATTTATTTCCTGCAGAGGATGCCCGGAGAAAGTTTATTCAGATAACGGTACAAACTTTGTGGGTGCACATAGTGAGTTGTCCAGAGCTTTACGACAAATGGACAGGGATGAAGTCGTGAGATCGGTTCGTAGACAAGGGGTGGAGTGGCAGTTTAACCCCCCTCTGGCCTCCCACCAAGGGGGCGTGTGGGAGAGGATGATCAGGTCAGTCCGTAGGGTATTGTGTGCTTTGCTAGGGAGAGATGTCAGGCTCACAGATGAAGTTTTGAGTACAGTGATGTGTGAAGCTGAGGCTGTCATTAATAGTAGACCCATCACCAAGGTGAGCGATGATCCAAAGGATGACGGAGAACTTACCCCAAATCATTTGCTGTTACTACACGGTAATTCACCTTTGCAATGGGGGGAGGTTCAGTTGAGGGACCAGTACCGCAAACGTTGGCGCCATGCACAGTATATTAGTAACCAGTGTTGGAGGAGATGGGTTAGGGAGTATCTTCCTCAACTCCAAAATCGTGTAAAGTGGCAGCGAGAGATACAAAACCTCAAAGTAGAGGACTTGGTTCTGGTTAAGGATGAGGGCTCGCCCAGGGGTTCCTGGCCACTAGGGCATGTACAAGAGGTAAAACATGGCAGAGACAACTTGGTCCAAAGTGCTACTGTACTAACTAAATCGAGAATGCTTGTACAGCCAATCACTAAAGTGGTATTGCTTGAGGGGTCATTTGAGGGATAGGATTGGGATGTTTCAGGACAGTAATGTTGGTTCTGGTTTAAATGTTGAAGGAGCTGATATTGTTTGAGTACAGGTGCACTTAAAGTGGGGGGAGTGTTACCTGCAAAGAACCTGTCAGCAATTTTTTATTTGGAGGGAGTATTTACGGTAGCCTTGTTTTTTGTATCTGTGGCCCCCTAGTTCACGAAACGTCCGTTTCCGTTTTTTTACATCAGTGAGGAAAGATGTAGTGCCGCAGAACCTGGTATATGCAACTGAGTTGGTATAGTGTTGCCACAGCAGTGACCGGTAGTGTGGGACCTTGGGATGGTGCACAGTTATGAGTTTGCTTAAATGCATTTAGTTTCAGTTTATTCTCAAAGAATCCCCAATATATAATGTAGTTTACATTACAGATTAACATGGTATTATCTTTGGAAATGACATGGTTGCGATTATCATATTTAATATATTTCTGGCTGATATTGTCATTTACTGTCATATTGGTGTAGTTATCCCGGGGTCGTTCAGACTAAAGGTATATTACTTTAATTGTCACAGTAACATCATATGCTATGTAATCTGGTTGCCCCAGAGTTAGATATGAAGATTACTGTTGTGTGTAGTCTGGCTGTTTCTTGCTAGATCTTATAAGTTATTCAGAGTCGAACACACCTGTCAACTGGTTGTTTAACATTCTGATGTTCAGTGATTATGCCAGTTTTCATAGTTGTTACATTTGCAGGGTATTTGCTTGTGTATGTATGTATTTTCATGGTTTCACTTACTCTGTGTATTTATGTGTATAATGGTTTGTCTGCATTGACTTAGTAGTATTTGTAGCAGGTGTCATACTGTGAATAGCATAACACATTTTTGGCATTTGTCTTTGCAGACTCACCATAACTTGATCATATTGTTGTGCGTGGAGCAAGGTATCACTAATAAACTGTAGAACTACTCCGGTGTTGATTTCGTCCCACATATACTACAGATAGAGTAAGGCAAGAGAGTGATGGGGTGGCTGGAACAGTGTATGGAGTAAGAATAGAGATCAAGAAGGATTTGTACACTGGAAACATTTTTCCTGTTATTGATGTTCATGGTACCACTGGACACATTATTACTGAGCTAACTTTTTTTGGATCAATGTTCTAAAATGGAAATTGAAATGGAATAAAAACAAAATATTTCTCCACATAGGATTTATTCATATTCCAGTCGAGACGTATAGGTAAAAAAAACCACAAGTAACTCAAACGAGCTGCCACAACATTTTGGTGGAATTGCAGGGCCTCCAAGGGAAGTCAGCAGGTGATTTCCTGATTTCATCGTTAGAAGTCCCAGCTAAAAAGGAGGTTTGTTTTGCAGAGGCAGCAATAAGAGAGTCACCAGAGGCTATATTCAAACTTCTTGAGGATGTGGTTAGGGAGTAGGACACTAGTGGAAGACTCCCTTCTACGCTTTTTAGTCGAAAGCAAAGGGATAGGGAATCACTGAGAGATTTCTCCAACGCCCTTATGAAACTATATGACAGATTTTTATTTGTTAATAAAGATGCCCTACCCAACTCTGATAAACTTCTCACGGACCACTACATTGATAGTTTCAGAGATGATAACCTCTATCTAGACACAACTGACTTCTGTGGCTCAGGGGTAGAGCACAGGACTCAAAGCCAGGGGTTGTTGGTTCGAATCTCAGCCAGGATGTCGAGGTTTTTCGCGGTCGGTCGACCCCCACCCAGGGTGAGCGCTATGCAGGCACAATGGGAAGGCTGTGCCCCACAGCCATGTATCACTCACTTTCGAGTGCATCTTTGGGGGGTTCCTCGGTGTTAAGACCCAGCAATGAGGTTGATTACACACCAAGGACCCGCAGGTGTGGTAGACACCGGGCCTGGGTGATACCAGGACACAAAATAAAAAGATAGGAAGCGAGTGCTACCGACTTGTCAAGAAGTCCCAATCCTAAATGGAAACTCTGCAGATGTACATACTAAGGTTAAGAATTAGGTAAGTCAGCATTTAAAATGAGGGTGGTTACCTCCACCAAAAAAAATTTTTCAATAAAAAAACCTCAACCTAGACATGATTAAGTTAGTGGACTGCAAAGATTATGTCACATTTGGAGAAGTGAGGGATGGGGTACTTGCTCGAGAGGGTCACCATCAGCGTGTACATGCTACCACCAGGGAGGTAGAGTGTAGTGAACAGCCTTTCATATCTAACCAACCAGCTGAAGTCTGAGTGTAGGCACTAGTGGATAACAAGCAAGGTAACTTCTGAAACAGTGACACTACTAAGCAAGGAAAGAGAATTTACACTCTTAGATGTTTCAACTGCAATAGTCCAGACCATTTGGTGAAAGACTGCCCTTCAAGGAAGAAACGTAAAACTGGGAAACCCCCAAGAAGGCCAATTCCAATCGGCAAGACCAAGCTGACATGGACACACAGCCAGCTGTTGTGCAGAGTCTGAGTTATTATGAAATACCGTACAGGTGGGTTTAAATATATAGGTTAGAGCCACTTTTGGCAGATATAAGATTAACTGCCTAGTAGATAAGGGGTCAATGGTTACTACTCTCGGCCAGGAAGCATTCCAGGGGATGTGGATATATAATATGCTACATATATGCTACATTTTCAGCCATGTTGAAAAAGTGACACACGGACTGCGCACCCATGAGGAGAGCTGATGGCCTTGGTGGACTTTAAGATGATGCTACTGTGTGAACATTATGTGATGTCATATCTTTGGAATCTGGAAACCCCTTTTATTTGCCCTTTTCCTTGTCAGTGATTCATGTTAGTATATTAGTATAATTCATTGACACCAGATGGCAGAAGCAGGTAAGGGGTACAGACCCTTACCCCACTCTAGTCTATAATATGGTTAATAGGGGTCAGTGCTACGAAATCAGCCTCAGTATGACAGGGAATTCCCTTAACAACAGTTTGTTTTGAAGGTTCATGATGGGGAGTTTCCCTGAGAATTCTTTCCTCGAGGAGTGGCTGACAGGTTAGTTTTAAGTTTTATGTATATGCATTATACTATCCCTCCTCCTATAAACTGTAACTGTAATAATAACATTATGAACATATTGTTGTAGTGTAGTAGAATTAGTATTATTAGTATCAAGACCCGGTGCCGACGCGGAGACTGGACCTCCAGGTTTTGGGCCCGCGACCCCTCAGACTGGCAGCAGATGAAAAAACGAGCTTAGAACCAGAAGAAAGTACTACTAGAAACTCACCAGGAGAAATACCACTGAAAACTCACAATTTCCAGCTGTCTCAGGTGAGATCCAATCATTACCTTGACTAACAATTATATGAGCACCAAAAAGCTCATGGTAGTATCACTTGCAGTGGTAAAGGGCTGAGTATTGTAGACTTTTACCATGGCTGCCCTTTTACCTTATATATGATATATCGAAGTTATTTGCTTCATAAATTTATGTATATGAATGCAGTATTAACTGTATAATTGTATATGCGGTATTTACTGGGCTGTATTTGTGTATAGGCTGGAAACCAAACATCACTAGTATGATTGTTTATTAATATGTAACATAGATATTGATAAAGGCATTCACTTAGTATATATCACATTGTATATTATATTGTTCCTTAAAAGTTATAAACTGACCCAGGGTTTTACAGGGGTATTTTTTTACAGTGCATCTTAATGCGGGCGACCATCTTGATGCACCCCTTAGTCTAGGATGCTAGATCAACTAGATCACAGGATAAAGAGGACATGTTTGTACTGCGTACTGACATGTTCTATTATGTGACTTTATTTATATGAATAACAGTGATGATAATGACACATATTTTCATATGTAGCAATAATAACATTTCTAGTCGGCATAATTCAGTAAGTCAGGTTTACATAAATGTAAATTAACCAGATTCAGTGTTTGTTGCATATTTCACACAGTTGTTTGTTACATGTTTGACACAGTTAATAGTTAGTCTGATGACCCGTTTCTTTTGTTTCAGCATCCACATGTTCACTTCTTGTGTTACCATCACAAAACAGTCGAGTATTAAAACTGTTCTTTTACACCATTTGTCTGTGATTTATTAAGGAGCCCAGATTACAATTAGACAGGAAGAATGAGTTGATATCAGCCACTATCCACCACAATCCATAATAATTCACCTCAACCCGCAGAAGACCACCATAACCCAGTACAAGAGGTTAATAATGTGATGGCAGTAAAGTACATGTTACAAAGTGGTGACCGCTGTGGGGGTATGGGTAGGTGCTGACACCTAGTGGCAAAAGATATTACAAAAGCAGATGTGAATAATGGCATTTCCGGGATACCAATGTGGAGTTGTTGGTCATGTTAAACTGATTGTGAACTGTTTCGGACCCAAAAATATGACAGATATGGCAACGAGTTTTGGTAATTTCTTACAATTCCTGCTAGAAAAAGGGATACAAGGCCCATATTTTTGATACAGAGGTGGGGTTGGGGATGTCCCCACCTGTATCACAAGCAGTTGCTGATGCGCGTGGCAGACAATGTTCCAAGACCAGTTTGATGACAGAAGTCTTTATTCACAGGACAGAGTCTGGGACAATCTCTCTCTCTGAGAGAGCCGCCCAGCCTCTCTGACTCTCTAAATCGCGCACCATGCAAGACTTTTTGTTACAGAGCTGTCATGTGACATATGAGACGTACATATCCATATTTCTGCATTTCGTCATAAAAGCTAAACCTTATTGGATGACTCAAAGTAGGTCACAATTACATCAGAGTTGTAAGTTGACTTTATAAGTTTTGCCAGATTTTATTGGATGAAAGTATTCTGGAAAATCCAAGGACTGACCTGACATACATCCCGTTATAGACTGACCTACAGTGCTATTTCCAAACTCGTATAAATATAATCTGCCTGCCTCATCATAGAAACAAATTTAGAGCTAATTTTTGAGAGTACATTTAGGCTCTACAAACATGTTGAATTACCATTAGATACTTGGTTGTCTGATGAACCATTAATAATTTTTTGGCTCTGTCTGAATATCAGTCCTCATCAATCTCTGACACTGATCCTAGTGTTTGTCACTCTGTGAATTTTAAGTTTTAGTTTGATTACCAATATTTAAATTTACCACTTCATAACATTTTATCCCTGTTTCTGTGTGGACCAGCTGAATCAGAAAGACAGTGAGGGCACACAATAGTTTTTAGCTGAACTCTTTAAGCTGGCAGAAGCTTGCACTTTTGGATCATCTCTAGCTGATGCCATTAGAGATTGGCTAGTATGTAGACTCAAAAGCTTTTATCTGAGGAAAACCTTACTTTAAAGTTGGCTATACAAATAGCTACAGCTATGGAAAGGGCTGAACTACAGGCCAAGGCTATGGTGCAGGACAGACAACCTCCCATATAGATGCACATGTATCTAGTCTAAATACAGAGAAACCCAAAGGAAGGGCATGAAGAAATTTACATGTTTCCATTGTGGTGAGACAACCATCGCCCTGATGATTGCTGATTTAAGGTAAAGCAATGTAATGTTTGCTGGTCAGTTGAGCATGTGAATGCAGATGCTGTTATAATATGACCTCGTGCATATACAACAACATCATGCATGTGTATCTGTTACAATGAGTCACTGACCCAGTACTGTATGGGCAGTCTGTACTACACCATCTGACTGGACAGTCGTGTTTACAAGTGCTTATGTGTATCATGTGTCAGATATAATAAATACAGATATATACACCTTCTGGATTATTTATTCATTGGAACATAACATAACTCTTGTCTACCTCTAAAACAAGTTGAAGGGTCAATAGAGACAGAAGCATATAATGTATTATTTGTAACAGAGTTGCCTGTAGCATCCTGGCAGAAAAGTAAAGCTACCAGGAAAGATGTTGTACTGTCTAGAGTTTTTATACTATACTAAGATGGGTTGGCCAAGTCAAAGACAGGAACTATCTGTTGAACAAGGCTGTATATTATGGGGATTAAGGTTGGTGAAACCAGCTAATTTAAGAGATGGGTTGTTGGAGGAGTTACATGAGCAACATCCAGAGATGCGCAAGATGAAGGCTTTAGCAGGCAGTTTTTTTTGGTGGCCTATAATACTGATAGGAATATTGAGAACAAGGTTAGATGTTGTAAGCAATATTCTTTAGTCAGGAACACACTATCTGTAGTACCATTACATACATGGCCATGCAACGGGATAGTGTGGCTAAGAGTTCATATAGATTTTGCTGTAAAGGATGATGCATACCAGTGCCAATACATCCAATTAACTTGAAACTGTGTCTGCCAGACAAACAACAGTTAAATCTAGTTAAATACTGTGAAAAAACAAACCTTAATTATAACCATGCAGTGACATAGAGCTAAAGCACTGCCAAAATTGAGTGTGCCGGAGTCTCTGTGTGGATAAAAAATTGCCACAAACAGGAACCATGCTTCCTCCAACAACTGATACCTGAAAATACCGGATCCTTACATCCAACAGTACATTTTGTCGTAATCTTTCAGATCCCCATAATTCATATGATAGCTTTCAATATATACTTTTTTTTCCACATGGAAACGTTGGCTGGCACTATCAGCTCCAAATTTCAAACAACAAGAAACTTTTGCCAATGTGTTACTATACCTATAGAAATTTGGTCCATATGAATGAATTTAATCACAATCTCAGAGATGGACGCCTATTTCAACAGTACTTAGTTGATATGGCTGAACCGATAATGAGGTATCATCTCCAGCACAGCCGTCCATGCCCCCCAACCAAGAACCTCCAGCACAGTGGTCAGAACCCTCCCGCCAAGAACAAATGGCTGGACATATATATCCCACTCATCGACCAGAGGCTGGAGAGACTACTGAATGCACAGGGTTTACCCCAACAACGGCAGACACCCGCACCTCAATCCGTGGCGCAAGGGTGGGCACTGTAGAGTTCTTCCTCGCAGAATCTCTCAACGACACAACAACCAGAGGCCACGCAGCAACCCCCTCCGACAGAGGCCATCATAGCCAGATCAAATACAGACTGGCCTACTCTGTCCTAGGTACTTTCTTCTCACATACTAAGTACTCTAGTCCGAAACACACAACAAGTGCATGGCTAAGGCCAACAGACAGCTGGTGTTACATTAGGACTTTCTGTGGACACTAGAATAAAACAAAACATTTTGGAATGATAGATAAATTGAGTTAGAAAATCTCCATCGAAAGAAAGGCCCAGAAGTCTTTAACCAACATTCTGATCATAACTCAGGACTAAAAGCAGTACCAAAATGTAGTAAGTCTATCAGATCAATAGATGAATCGTCAGTAGCCTTAATACCTCTGACCACCTGCCTGTGGTGACAAGATTAAAAATACCTCAAAGGCACAAATTCAAAAGTTGATTATACTCTCCTAATTGGTAAAAACTCATGTCATAGAAAGAACTGCAAAGATGTTATGCTGTGGAATTGCTAGGTGAGCTTGATAAAATAGCTAAACCAAACCCAGAAGACTGTACTGTCTCTGCCATCACCTAATAGTAATATTATTCAGATATTGTCAAGGCCTTTCAAAATGCAGCGTCTAATTTTCCTTTAAAACAATTTAAATCTTTCCTACGTCCAGTAGCACCCAGTGTTTTATTATTTTTCTGACAGAGAGAATCTCGGATGGGCTGTCAGGAACATCCTTAGCCTCACTGTCTTCTTCAGTATCCTTTACGCATAAGCTCCTTAACCTGCCAATCCTGGAAATTTGTTTGCAGTTCACAAACTCATCCAAGGCACACAGAAGCTCACCCCCTCTGAAGACCCTCTTAAATGTCCCATTACTAAACCTATCTTAGTTAAGTTGTTAAGGACTACTAACACCATCACTTCACTAGCCCACAGAACAAATTGTGTCAAACATTGAATTGGTATTTGTTCCTTTGGCTTCTTTGGAGTTGGTGAACTAGTAAGTGCAACTCAAGAACAGCAAAGTAGGATAGTGCAAAGAGAGGATATGACTATTTTATTTAATTCTGGGAAGCCAGTTTGCAGCAGCCTTATTCTGAGGTCCTCTAAAACTAGCAGCCCAGGGCAGGCACAATGCATTCATATATCTGCAACGGTAGAGGGTCCATGTCCAGTGAAATATCTCATGGCTTACCTGGCCAGGAGAGGTAGTTATAGTAGTCCCCTGTTTATCCTGAATGGTAAGCCGTTTCAAGGGACATATTCAATCGGCAATTAGCTACAGACCTAGAACTGTTTAATTTGGATACAAAACATTTCAGAGGGCAAAACTTCAGGATAGGAGCCGCAACTGTGGCCGCAGCAGCTGGACTTACAGATGCCAAAATCAGGGTCCTGGGAAGATGCAAATCTGAAGCCTTTAAGAGGTACATTAGACTGCAGCCTAGCCCCTAAATACCAGAATTTCTCTTAATTTAGCATAAGGAATTTCCGTTTAGGGCTTACCATTTAGGTACAAAATACTAGGTTGGTGCACATATGAGCATGTGTCAGGTTTTCATGCGTCTGTCGGTCGACCTGCATATCATTAATCAATTTCAAATGGACAAACTGTTTCTGATCACAGGACTGGGGTTTCAATTACTTGGGAAAAACTGCCACTGTGGTATTGGAATAAACTGGCAGTTATCTTTTGTGTGGCAGGACATGAAGAGATAGGTGGAACAATCGATAGGTGGTACAATCGAACGTGCACTCCATTATGCAAGGCTGGTGAATCACATGTGTACTGTATATTAAGAAAAGATGCCATGCGTTACACTTCTATGAAACTACCGCTTGCATCTGCTTCAGATGTTGAAATCCTGAAACACGTACAAGAACCTGCATACCATGAAAAAATTTATCTTCCAGAGGCATTCTTTGTATCACAGCAATACACAAGTCCTGGCGCTTTCAGGGGCCGCAAGAAAGACTTAGGTGTGGTCTGGAAGTCTCAACCCATCCGGCATTCATCAATGACGACAACTTGTGCAGAGACCAGTTATGTGTTGTCACAAGTCTGTGCATCAACCTGCATATCATGAATCAATGTCAAATGGACAAACTCTTTCTGATCGCATGACTGGGTTTTCAGAGGCAGTTATCCTTTTTGAATTACTTGGAAAAACTGCTGCTGTGGTTATGGAATAAACTGGCGGTTATCATCTGCATGGTACAACATGAAGAGATTGGTGGAACAATCAAATGTGGACACCGTTTGATTTACCATCAAAGACCAAGCCACACCATGGCTCAGTTACAACAACTTTGACTGGAGTCAATGGCAGCCTGGTAAAAGTCCAATCAAACAGATGTGGACTAGGAAGGTGAAGCTGTCACTAAAGTTTAAAAAAAAACTTGAATTAGAACCAACAGGGCTTCATAAGGTAGTTGGACTGACTTTAACTGGTCAATGGTATTATCTATAGGAGAGGCAAGGACCCTTGTTTAGGCAAGCTTAGACAAATTGTTTTAACAGAGGTTTTGAGGGAGAATTCCTCAAAAGGTAAACCGATTCACATGGCCACTGAGATAATATTCTGAGACAGTGTTAGCGAGGCAAGATATTCTGTGACACCGAAGTGATCATTTGGTAAATCTTGTTCAGTAATTTGCACATGTTGTTACCTTCGACAGAACTTTCATTTCAAGATACTGACAAAACCCACAACATCACATGGTGGCAGTGGCCGGATGATAAAGCTAAGAAAGCATAAACCTTCTACTTCAATCGTCTTCATTGCCCAACAAATCTATCAACAGTCAAACTAAGAGACCAAGTGCACATATGAAGACCAACTGATAAATAGTGGAGCATGCCAGCCAAACTATTACAACAATTAAGTCAAACCAACAGTAGATCCTATGTTATCCATACTGGTAATTTATCACAAGGAGAAACCCATTCTGACATCTTGCTGCACATATTTTTTTTCTACAGAGAACTTTGCTCTCTTGACCTCTGTTTCCCTGGTATCATGTTTTCTTTCATGTTTTGACAGCAAGTCTACATAAGTCTTTTTAAAAAGGGGGAGATGTGATAATATTGTGAGACAGTGTTAGCTGGGCATGATATTCTGTGACATGGGAAGTGATCAGTCAGTAAACCTTGTTCAGTTACTTGCACGTGTTGTTATCTTTGACCGACTTAACATTTCAACATATTGACATCACAGCCACTAAAAGCGCGACCAAACAGAACCCTTAATCTGTGCAAGGAGCTACTGTTGCAAAGTGATTTTGTGTATTTGTCACTTGTAACACAGGGTGACACTTGACTTTATTCCAGATCAGTTAACAATTTTGTTACAGCAGTAGAGTGGTCTGTGTTATAGGCATATGTGTTTGTGAGAATTCTGGTTACGCCAGATAAGCCTGAAGACAAAACTTTCAAGGAACTTTGTCAAATATTGCAAGGATATTTTACTTCAAATCCACTTGTAATTGCTGAAACTTATCATTTCTTGCAACATGACCAGGAGGGTGAATGAATCCAGCAACATTTAGCAGACTTAACAAAGCTGACCAAACACTGTCAGTTTCAAGCATTTCTGGATGAGTCTCTGAGGGAAAAATTTGTTTGCAGCATCACATGGTTCACAGTACAACAGAGAGTACCGGTATATAGGTTAACTCACTGAGGGGGCAATCCCAGAATAAAAACCCTGTGAAACCCTAAGGTAAGAAAGACAGTTAAAATGTTATCGCTGTGGAAGATCTCACTCACCAGAGCAGTGTGGTATAAAGATTAAGAATGCTGGTATTGTTCTAAAACAGACCACATAGCACTTCTGTGGAAAGAGAAAAAGCAGGAAAGATACATTAATTAAACTGCGAAACATGCAACACAGAAAATATATGCCAAGCATATAGAGAGGTGCATTTTTCAGCCCAAAGGAAAGCAAAGGCATTGTTGATAAGGACATATCATTAGAGATGGGTGATTTGATTGCAGCAGTCTATGAACACGAATGGTACATTGGCCAGATCAAATAGAATAACCATGATGGTGGTCATTTTTTAAATATCTTTCATGGAAGAATGCAAAAGTCTGTTTCTTGGTCCAGCCCTAGTGATGATTTGGAAGAAAAAAAGATGATATTCTCTGTAAAGTAGGACCTGTTCCTTCAGGAAAAACACAAAGAAAGTTCAACTAGAAGGTCCTGTTTGTTAAATATTAGAGAACATCTTAGCCGGAAATCAAAAGACAGTGAAGAAATTTCTTTTGAAATCAGTGTGACAGAAGAACTGGCAGTTTCAGCATAGGATAGTATTGAGTGAACTCACCAAGACCCTGTACTGTCAAAGCCAGTGCATTATATTACGAAAGGCTGGTCAAGTAGAGTTCAAGATGCTAAATTACAAGAATACATCCATCAGAGAAGTTCCAAGGCTGTATTCTTTGGGGTTGTAGAGTAGTCACACCAGGACATTTTAGTACAAGAGTTATCAGCATTTTGCAATTGTGAAAACTAAAGGAAAGGCCAGAAATTCATTTTAGTTTGCATATAAATTGACTTTGGTTAATCACATGGTGTAAACTTTTTTATTGTAGTTGATACTTACAGCAAGTAGGTTGAAGTTAAGGAAATGCACTCCACAACTGCTGATAAGGTGTTGTATAAACTTTCATTGCGAGTGATCATAATAGTCTGGACCCCTGCTCATGACGAGACCAGCAGCTACAGTATTCAGCACATGTGATATTTGTGATGAGTTTTTATCTTGAGATTTCATAACTGACTGGTTCCTTGCTCATGACCAGACCAGGGGCTTCTGTGTTTGGCACAGAATATTCGTGATTTGGTTTTCATCATGTTTTTCTTGGAACCAGTCCATTGTTAGCATATTCCGGTACACAAGTTAACTTATCAAAACTTGTCTTTATTTTGAGCTCTAGCTAAGATAGGGAGTTACATTATCTGTAAACAGTGGTTAACTTATGAAAAACCATGTGTCTAGCTTAGAGCACTGTCACTAGATGTTTCATGTGTTCTTCTGTGAGACTGAAAGTGCAAACAATTTTCATTGTGCTGACATACCAATGGTCAAAAAATCCCTGATGGACACAGTCAGATTTTCCTCCTTGAACACTGTGCATATTCATTCTACCAGGAAAGGTCAGTGTCATGTACTAGACAGACTGTTTAGTTTTTATATCAGTATCTCCGCATATGTGTTTTAGTTTTGGAGTCGTTGACATACACCCTATATGCTTTTTATGTTTGTGCAAATGACACACGCCCGGTGGCCTCGTTGTGATCTCGTTGGTAATAAATGTTTGTTTTTACTACAAGGACTTTTCATTGCCTTCGTGGAGCCTAAACAGGCTCACAAACATACTAAATGGCGACAAGGTGAAAACTGTTGACACTAGTTGTCCGACACGAGTTGTCATTGCAGACAGAGTCATTGTGTGCCGATCGTCTGGCCCCTGAACGGTACCTGCTTATATTTTCGCTCATCACGTCCGGTCATTTCCTCCAACTCGTCCGTGTCAGTGAACTTTTTGCGGTGTCTCTAGCTTGTCATCCTTACATCGTCAACATGGCTACTTCCACGGAGCTTTCGATGCCTCCATTCCAGTATGAGCCTAGACATTCAGCCTCGCAACGATGGATTAAATGGATTGCTCGGTTTGACAATTATTTGGTTGCCGCTGGCATTGAGGATCCCGTACACCAACGTGCCCTTCTTCTTCATATGGTGGGGGAGGAGCTGCATGGCATTTTCTCTACATTGACTGAACCAACTGTCAGATCAGGTGAAACAAAATATGATACTGCCAAAAAGGTATTTTCAGACTTTTTCACGCCAAAAAGAAATTTGGAATTTGAACTGTTTCAGTTCAGGCAGACACAACAAGAGCCAGGTGAGGACCTTGATAGTTTTTATTGTCGGCTTAAGCATCTCGCAATAAATTGTGAATTTCATGACATTGATCGTGAAATCAAATCTCAAATCATTCAAAAGGGCTATTCTAATAAACTCCGTGAGGAGGGTATGGCAAAACCAGACCTGTCATTAAGTGCTCTTTTGCAGTATGGACGTACCCTTGAGGCAGCAAGATCACAGTCAAAATTGATTGAAGATAAACTAAAAGGATCTCAACCGTCTGTGAACAAACTAACAACGCCTTTTGCCAAAAAGGCTAAATCACAGAAACCTCAGAGACATTCCAAGAAACCTGTAGTGACAGGAAATGATAAAACATGTTATAATTGTGGGGGGCCTTGGCCACATGCCCAAAATAAGCGTTGTCCTGCTTACAGAAAAACATGCAGGAAGTGTGGCAAAGCAAATCACTTCGCGTCTGTGTGTCGTAGTTCAAATCAGCGGAAGGACTCTAAACAAGTGTACAGCTTCCAGGCCACTGATACCCCGACAGAATATGAGGATATGTACCACCTAAACACATTGCCTAGCCAGGAAGATGAATATAAGGTTCATGTAAAACTGAATGGTGTAGAAACCCAAATGCAAATAGACACTGGTGCATCAGTCTCTTTAATCAATGAAGCCACTTTTGCAAAAATTCAGGGAGAAACGGTTGTCGCTTTGAATAAAGAAAACATGCCTGTCATTAAAACTTACACAGGAAACAATGTGCCATCTTTAGGTATGGCTTATATCACAGTTCAGCTGCAGGACCAAATTAAAAACTTAAACATACATGTAGTCCCTGGAAACTGACCGAATCTATTAGGTCGAGACTGGTTGGCTCACATTAAGATCAATTGGCACCAGATACACCAGTTATCACAGGATACTGCGGTAGAAGATATCCTGGCTCCATTTTGTGATGTTTTCAAAGATGAGCTTGGTACCTTACAAAATGTGAAGGTGAAAATAAACATAGACCCTGAATGCACGCCCTGCTTCTATGAAGCAAGACCAGTGCCATTGGCACTCAAGGACAAGGTCATAAATGAACTTGATCGGTTAGAGCAGGAGGGTGTGATAAAGCCAACTGCTCACTCCGACTGGGCAGCACCACTGGTACCAGTTTTAAAGAGTAACGGCAAAATCCGTCTTTGCGGCGATTACAAACTCACAGTAAATCAGGCCAGTAAAGTTGATTGTTATCCTATTCCAAACATTGAAGAACTATATTCAAAGTTGTCAGGTGGTCAGAAGTTTACAAAACTTGACCTAAGTCATGCTTATCTGCAGTTAGTCTTGGACGAGGACTCACAGAAACTTACCACAGTCAATACACCCAAGGGACTGTATTTTTATACTAGGCTCCCTTTCGGAATTTCCTCTTCGCCAGGAATATTTCAGAGAGCCATCGAAGGAGTGTTGCAAGATGCTCCAATGACAACAGCATTTTTGGATGACATATTGGTCACAGGCCGCACTCATGAGGAACATGTGAAAAACTTGAAAATTGTCTTGCAAAAATTGCAAGATGCTGGACTCAGATTGAACAAACATAAATGTGAATTCCTGCAAGACTCGGTAACATATCTTGGCCATGTAATTGATGGTCTAGGCATCCACCCAGATCCTGACAAATTACAAGGAGTCGAGGATGCGCCTGTGCCACAGAATGTTGCTGACCTACGTAGCTACTTGGGACTCATTAACTACTACAACAAATTCTTTCCTAATGCAAGCACTGTGCTTCAACCACTGTACGAGTTATTGCACAAAGATACCAACTGGTCATGGGACAGACCCCAGATGGAAGCTTTTATTAAAAGCAAAGAGATGCTAAAATCATCAAACCTTCTTGTGCATTATGACCCGAGCAAACCGCTGGTTTTGGAATGTGATGCATCCCCTCATGGTGTAGGAGTGGTCCTTTCCCATGAGACTGAGGCAGGCCTAAGACCGATAGCTTATGCTTCCAGGATGCTTGCTCCGGCTGAACGCAAGTACGCTCAGCTAGAAAAAGAAGGTCTTGCTATCGTGTTCGGTGTCAAACGTTTCCATAAATATCTTTACGGCCGCAGATTTATGATATATACGGACCATAAACCCTTGCTTGGCTTACTGAAAGAACACAAACCTACTTCTACTATGGCTTCTGGTCGGATTCAAAGGTGGGCACTCCTCCTTGGAAGTTACAACTACACCATGGTACATAAGCCAGGTAAGGAAATCTCAAATGCTGATGCACTAAGTAGATTACCCAGCTCCAGTACACAACCGACTGATATTCCTGAACCACCTGAGGTAGTTTTCTCGATGGAGTATATAACATCAGCTATCCCCATCACATCCCAGGATATTGCAAATGAGATGCGTAGAGACCCTGTTCTGAGCCGTGTTGTTCAGTATGTGTTACAGGGATGGCCTGTAAAAACAACAGAAGCAGAGCTCAGACCATATGCTTCGAGGAGACAAGAACTATCAGTTCAGAGTGACTGTCTACTCTGGGGATGTCGAATTGTGGTGCCACCAAAGTATCGTGAAGCAGTGTTAACAGAGCTACATTCCACACACCCTGGTATTGTGCGAATGAAAGGTCTGAGTAGATCTTATGTTTGGTGGCCCAATTTGGAAAATGACATAGAACTCACAGTCAAACAATGTACTCCATGCCAAGAGCTAGGAAGAAATCCACCCAAAGCTCCCTTACATCCTTGGTCTTGGCCTACCAAACCTTGGGACAGACTTCACATCGATTTTGCGGGCCCGTTTGAGGGTAAAATGATTCTTATTATTGTGGATGCAGGCACCAAATTTGTGGATGCACATGTCATGTCTGGTAACACGTCTGCCGCTACCATTGACCGCTTAAGACATACTTTCGCTACACATGGTTTACCCTGCTCATTAGTCTCAGACAATTCTACTTGTTTCACTAGCCAAGAATTTCAAGCTTTCTGCCAAAGTAATGGGATACGACATGTGAAAGTATCGCCTTTTCACCCAGCCAGTAATGGATTAGCAGAAAAAGCAGTTCAGTCGGTGAAAAATGGTCTAAAGCGATGTAACCAAGGTTCATTGGAAAGCCGGCTATATCGCTATTTGTTAACCTACAATCTCACTCCACACACTACAACTGGTGAACCCCCGTCCGTGCTCCTGATGAGACGTAGGCCTCGCTCTCGACTGGATCTGCTTCGGCCAGATATTGAAGCAGATGTTCATGTTAAACAGGACAAAATGAAGCAGCATCATGACAAGCATGCTCAAGCTCGTTCATTCTTCTGTGGTGATGCTGTGTATGCGCGAAACTTTGCTGGACTTCCCGGCTGGCTTCCAGGTGTAGTTCAAGACCAACTTGGTCCGGTTTCTTTTGCTGTCAGGCTGGTGGACGGCAGAGTCTGGCGACGGCACCAAGATCACCTGAAACGCAGGTATCCCCTTGATGAGTCCTCTCCCTGTGAGGGGGAGGAGGTGGTAGCGCAGAGACAGGATGATAATACAATTAACATCCCTCAGTACCCATACCGTGCCAGTATTGTTCCAGAACGTGCAGAACCTTCAACATGCCAGGATATCCTGATTCCACCAGAGATGGACGCTGAGAGGTCTACCAGTGCTACTACCTCTATTAACCCTGCTACTGCACAGAATACTCGCGGTTCAAACAACCAAACAAATAGTGTCGCACTTCGCAGGTCAGTGAGAGCTCGCCGCTCCCCTGACAGATTAGATTTGTAACAAAAAAGTGCATGATTTGATACCCGTGCTACAATGGATTACTTATTTTATACCTGCAAGGTAGATACTACAAGTGAACTGTGTTTCTAATTTCTTGACCGATTATTTTAAGTGTTTATGACATTTGATTAAAAGTTGAGCTTGCTGAACTTGAAACTGACTGATTTAAATCCGTATTTTTCAGATAACTATCTCACATTTACAGGTGGACAGGACACATTTAATTTCTGCAACATTTTTCATGTGTGAACCTTTAAGACTGGATTGCATGCATCTCAGGTTTCACATTTAATATTTATGATCTTGATCTTGTTTCCTTTACTGTGTATAATAAGCTGAGTTTAAAGTAGGTTCTGAGTGTAATTGTAGTAACTTGTCTGGTTCTAAGCCTTCTTCAGTTTTACGGCTGACTTTAGATGTTTGGCACATGTGGTACACACATTTTAATTCAGTCTCGGTACAATTCAAGTTCCTACTCTTTATTGGAGAGCAATATTTAAAATGATAAGCTGTTTACTGTATTGCATGGTAACTTTGAATTTTAAGACTTCAGCTAAAAAGGGGAGGAATGTCATGTACTAGACAGACTGTTTAGTTTTTATATCAGTATCTCCGCATGTGTTTTAGTTTTGGAGTCGTTGACATACACCCTATATGCTTTTTATGTTTGTGCAAATGACACACGCCCGGTGGCCTCGTTGTGATCTCGTTGGTAATAAATGTTTGTTTTTACTACAAGGACTTTTCATTGCCTTCGTGGAGCCTAAACAGGCTCACAAACATACTAGTCAGTCACAGAACTGTATCAAGAACCCTGTTCAACCAGCTTCTGTGGCTTAGGGGTAGAGCACAGGACTTAAAACCAGGTGATTGTTAGTTTGAATCTCAGCCGAGGCAGTGAGATTATCACAGTAGGCCCCCACAACTTTATCTGGAGAGGACCACCAACATTTCAACGAACATTTATCCCAAAAGTTGGGGGACCTTGGTGGGATGAGCTGACGTCAACACTTTCAGTTTTATTGGCCTTGAAATAAAACAAATAGGGAGAGAAATACATCTCACTCAGAACAAGTATGTCAGTAATCTACAGCAGATCCCAGTAGAAAAGTAAAGACAGAGTGAACATTCTGAAGATCTTAACCAAGATGAGGATATTTATCTGGCAATGCTGTATTTGGATTTATCAACCATTATTGCAGATTCTAAGGCTGTTCCAATCACCTGTGTTGTGGAAAATAAGTCCTTGTGTGAGGCAATAAAATCTAAAACATGCATCTGAAAGAAGATTAAGAGTGGAAATCTGTGACATCAGATAAATGAAAAGCAAAAATTGGATGAAATCCTGTTACAAGGTCAGACACCAAACAGCAGTTAGCTGATTGCCTTACTGAAAATGGAGTTTCACCTTTTGGAGAGATATTAAGCATGGTGTGCTTATTATTGATAACTTGTAGAAAAATTCAGTTGGATATACAAGGAACTAGTTAATTTAAAGTGTGTTCAGTTACTACTCATGAACATATCATTTTAATTTCTCATTCCATTACATTTAATCAAGTAGAGACTTTAGAATATCAAATTAAGCTTTATTTACAGTAGCTATTGTTTGAATTCCAAGAACATTTAATTACAATAATTTGTAATTTTTTCTTGAAAAAAAGGATGAATCTGATAACTTGCATATCACTTATCAGGCTCCTTTGTTATTTGATTCTGTGACATATGTCAATCAAGTGTCAGTCGGGTTTGGTTATGATTAAGATCTTGCTTGCTCAGCTGATGCCAGGGATTCCAGAGCCTCATTACATCTGTTTGTATACATGTGCAGACAAAATGGTGTTGTTACTGTTAACCTTAGTGTTATGTTGGACTGTCAGAGTTACAAGTTAACATAAATGTAAGATATGTTTATAAGAATACTAGAGGTGAGCGTACTTGCTAAAACACCACTAGGGCTGTGATGGCTCTGGAGTGACAGGGGAGAAATGCGGACACACAGCTGTTAACTTCCAAGCCCTTGTGAATGATCATGCACTATTTGACAAAGCAACTTGTAAGTGACAATGTCCTAAGTGATAATATGTATGATGTAACTGACAAATTTTTATTGTGAATTAATTGTATCCGCCAAAACAGAGTTTTGCGGATACTATGTTTTCAGCTGGCCACCGCCGCCGCCGCCGCCGCGTAGGTGTCCGGAGAACTCCTCTGTAACCGCTGGGCGGAATTTTCCGAAACCCGGGATTATGTTCGGGTCACATGTGAACTGCTGCGCCCCGATTTTGTTTTGACCTCTGACCTTTCCTTTGCGCTCTGCGTCCGTTTGTGCGTCTGTTTCCACACATAAACCCACATATCTCGGGAACCGTTTGACCGATCAGGAAAATTTTTTTGCACAAATGTAGCCCTCGGAGAGCTTTATAATATACACCAAAAATGGTGGCGCCACCTGCAACCATGTTTGCACAGTGTCCATCTGTTCGTCTGCCTTGGGTTAAAATCACTCATATCTCTGCAGTGACTTGACTAATTCACCTGAAATTAGGCATGCGAAACATCCTGGATAGCTTTTCTGATTTTATGACAGGTGGCGCCACCTACATTCACGTTTACGCTGCAGACATCCAAGCTCATATCTCAGGAACCGTTTGACCGATCAGGAAAATTCTTTTGCACAAATGTAGCCCTTGGAGAGCTTTATAACATACACCAAAAATGGTGGCGCCATCTGCAACCATGTTTGCACAGTGTCCATCTGTTCGTCTGCCTTGGGTTAAAATCACTCATATCTCTGCAGTGACTTGACTAATTCACCTGAAATTGGGCATGCGTATACATCCTGGATAGCTTTTCTGATTTTATGACAGGTGGCGCCACCTACATTCACGTTTACGCTGCAGACATCAAAGCTCATATCTCGGGAACCGTTTGACCGATCAGGAAAATTCTTTTGCACAAATGTAGCCCTAGGAGAGCTTTATAACATACACCAAAAATGGTGGCGCTACCTGCAACCATGTTTGCACAGTGTCCATCTGTTTGTCTGCCTTCGGTTAAAATCACTCATATCTCTGCAGTGACTTGACTAATTCACCTGAAATTTGGCATGCGTATACATCCTGGATAGCTTTTCTGATTTTATGACAGGTGGCGCCACCTACATTCACGTTTACGCTGCAGACATCCAAGCTCATATCTCAGGAACCGTTTGACCGATCAGGAAAATTCTTTTGCACAAATGTAGCCCTTGGAGAGCTTTATAACATACACTGAAAAAGGTGGCACCACCTGCAACCATGTTTGCACAGTGTCCATCTGTTTGTCTGCCATGGGATAAAATCACTCATATCTCGGCAGTGGTTTGACATATCTGCCTAAAATTTTGCAAGTTTATACATCCCCGACAGCTCTCTTGATTTTATGACAGGTGGCGCCACCTGCATTCTAGTTTATGCAGCAGATATCCAAGCTCATATCTTGGGAACCGTTTGACCGATTGGGCCAAAGTTTTGCATGTGTATAGAGCTTTCTGGATTTTTTGGTAGGTAGCGCAACCTACATACACAATTTGGCTGCAGACATCCATGCTAATATGCAACACTTCACCCGTTCCACTCTGATTTAGGCGGATACAAGTAGTCGCTTGTCGACTACCCGTATTCTAGTTTATTTTGGTGGTGGTGGGGGTTAATTGGATGCAGTTCATAAGTTGTGACAATATTGACATGTGTCAGATATGGAACGTTTCATTAATTTGTAAACATTTTAAATTTAATAAGCATTTTAAGACATAATGTTAATTTCATTCCAGGTACTAAACTGATTGAGCAGACCAGTGAAATGACGCACAGCATCTTAGCAGAAAATGCCAAAGATCCGATGCTCAGTATCATGAAGGGATCTCTGGGATGAAAGACTCAGGCCTTATTCAAGAAATTGTCAGATCATCAGTGGGCTTGTGGCAAAGGAAGTCAGTTTGCACGGCAACTGATGGAAAGTTTAGTCCCTGTCACAACAGCCATGACAAAGGGAATGGCACATCAAAAAAGCCTGAACATAAGCCAGGGGTTCCTCAGTGTTATGACCCAGCAATGGGGATGACACACCCTGGACCTGCAGGACTGATACACCAAGCCTGGTTGATGCCAGAATCATTGCGTGTAAGCCCCTGTCAGGTAGTCCAAAACCGGAATGGAATTCTGCAGATGTACATAATACTTAGTTAAGCAAGCGTTAAAAAAATGGAGGCGGTTACCTCCACAAAAAAAATCCTTAGATAGCTAGAGGAGGAAATAGAATCAGAATACGGTCAAATACCCTGTAATCTTACCAAAGGATAACCACATTACGCGGCACCTGATCCAGCATTATCACGAGAGGGTTCATCATCAAGGCTGTGGTTTTTACAATTTATGGCCCTGATAAAGGTTTTAAATTCTCTCGGCAATCATGCGTCTTAAAGATGGCTGCCCTCCATGGGACCACCATTTCATGAAGGCCGTATGTAACTTTTGTGGGTCCCCACTATTTTTGTATTCAAGTCATGTCCTGTTCTTCTGTTGAGAATAATTATTTAACTTACTTTAGAGGTTGTTATTTGTTTGGTTGACTAGAGCAAGAGTGTCATCAATTTTTTATTTGACCCAAAACCCGAGTAAGAACCCGCAGATCATTGTGCTGTATAGGCAGGGATGCTACACAAGAAACAGTACTGAAAGTAGAAACATAGATAAATTCCTTGAGAAAAGTCAGAATAAAGACAGTTTAATGCATGAGGGAGCGAGTCAGCAACAAACAGATTTGGACACACCAGACGAAGCCTGTGAAGAAGGTCAAGTGAGTTCATTTGAAACTAGAATACGGGTAGTCGACAAGCGACTATGTGTATCCGCCAAAATCAGAGTAGGACGGGTGAAGTGAGGCATGGATTGAGTGGCAACGGGAAATAGAGTTACATGTGTTACATATTAGAATGGATCTCTGCCACATAAACATGATTTAAGGTGGCGCCACCTGTTATTTGAACGAGAAACTATCCATGATGAATACACATGCAAAATTTTAGGTGGAAAAGTTAAACCACTGCAGAGATATGAGTGATTTTATCCCACAGCAGACAAACAGATGGATGCTGTGCAAAAATTCCTGCAGGTGGCGCCACCATTTTTGTGTATGTTATAAAGCGATCCAAGGGCTACATTTGTGTAAATATTTTTTCCTGATTGGTCAAACAAGGCAGGAGATATAAGCATTAATGTCTGCAGCGTGTAAGAATGAAGCTGGCACCACCTGTCATAAAATCAAGAAAGCTATGCGGGATGTATACGCATGCCGAATTTCAGTAATTTGGTCAAACCACTGCAGAGATATGAGTGATTTTAACCCAAGGCAGACAAACAGATGGACGCTGTGCAAAAATTCCTGCAGGTGGCGCCACCATTTTTTTATATGTTATACAGCTATCCAAGGGCTACATTTGTGTAAAATTTGTTTCCTGATCGGTCAAACAGTTCCCGAGATATGTGGGTTTATGTGTGGAAACAGACGCACAAACGGAGGCTGGGCAGAGAGGAAAGGTCAGAGGTTAAGGCCACTTGGTTAGGCACCAGTTCACATGTGAACTGATAATTTGTGTAAGTTTCAGAAAAATCCGTCCAGTAGTCTCAGAGGAGTTCTCCGGAAATGAACGCCGCCGCAGCAGCGGAACCCGGTCAAAAACAACAAGTACACAAATTATGATAAAGCAAGCTATGAGTGAAATGAAGAAACTTGTGAAAAACTCCCAAGAAAATATAGAAGGACAGCTTAAAAAATACATACTAATATAATGGACAGTTTGAAATCTGTTAGAAAGGAACATGAGACACTTAAAAAAAAGTCAGCGACCTGGAATGGTTAACAGAAACTGTTAGTGACAACGTGGACACCATACAAAAGTACAAGGAAAATGATCATAAGAGAATAAAGGCATTAGAAGAACAGTTACAAAGAAAAATACAGAAACAGAGGAGAAAGATAGAAAGATCCAAAAATTGGAACAACGATTAAATGAGGAATTGAACAAACAAGAAAAGCAAAGTCGTGAGTACAATGTTCGTATTGTAGGAGTGCCTGAAAATGATCAAGAAGAAAACCTGATAGACATTGTCACCAAATTTATTTGGAAAAACAAACTGTTAAAAACAGAAGGAAATGAGACAGAGATAGAAATGGACTTAACAAACATAAAACAAAGAATTGAGATGGCACATAAAACAGGAAAATGAGGAAGTAAGCTCAGAAACATTATTGTAAGAGTTCATTCACATACAGAAAGGAATGAAGTTATTTGGAACAGCAAGGCGAAAAAACTCCAGAACATCAGAGCAGTTGAGGATTTAACAGTGCAGGACTTTAAAGCAAATAACTGGCCAGAGAGCAGATGAACACAGAATACAGTAGAATTGGCAGCTAAAAGAATAGAGGTACAAGAAATGAGTAAAATTTGCAAGCAATAGGAAGTCCTTCATAGGAAAAAAGGTGAATTAAAGCCGGCCTAAGCATAAATGCTAGCAGATATGAAAAGGATTGAAACAAAGCTGAAGATACAGCACAGAGCTCTAGGCCAGGAGAGATCGAGACTTTGAATCACAGCCGAGGTGGTGAGATTTTTCATGGTCAACCCCCACTCAGGGTGAGCGAGCTGCAGACTTAATGGGGAGACTGTGCCCAACAGTCACAAACAAGTGCACCTTTCAGTTGTTCCTTGGTGTTATGACCAAGCAATGAGGATGACACACACCCAGAACCCACAGGAGCTATACACCGAGCCTGGTTGATGCAAGAATCATTGCGTGTAAGCCCCTGTCATGTAGTCCGAAACTAGAATAGAATACTGAAGATGTACATAATACTTATAGTAAAGCAAGCATTAAAACTGGAGATGGTTACCTCCATAAAAAAATCTTTAAAACAAAACGCTGAAATAGGAAGTACAGTCAGAATAAGGTCAAACACCCTGTTATCTTACCAAAGGATAACCACATTATGCGGCTCCTAATCCGGCATTATCACAAGAGGGTTCATCATCAAGGCTGTGGGTTCACACTCAATGAACTTAGAGCTAAGGCTATTTGATATTAGGAGTTTCCAAGGCCGTACAGTCTTACATTTTAAAGTGTATCACATGATCAAAGGAGAGGGCCAGATTCTTCTTGGTGTAAGACAGCGGTACAGTTGAATGTGCTAAAGATCAGAACTGATGCACACTTAATACAGTTATGTCAGAGTGTGCATTTACTCAGTTCTGGTCATGTTTTGAAGAACTGGGAAAACTAAAAGATTTTCAGCTTGAGATTCCCACAGATTATATTGTTATGTAAAGTTATATTACTACATGTTTATATATAATTTTATTATTCTGATTTGCATGTTGTGGGTCCCAGGTTTTTTTAATAATTTGAGTTACTAAGACAAGGCTCGGCTGAAGTGAAGTGAGAGCATGGGCCATCAAGATGGACAGAGTTCCTGGGGTTCCGCAGAGACATCTCGGGCAAGCTGCAAGAAATGAAGGAGGAGGTTGGATATTGGAAAAAGGGAGCAGACCCAGAAGAAGAAGAAACCGTCACCCTCGGGCCTGGCTGAGCTCGCCAGGAGAGGCACTTCCAAAAGACTCACCTTCCTTAGGTGGTTGTGTTCATTTGTCCGGTGCGGGGGGGGGGGGGGGGGGAAGAGATATTTCTCCCTCGTCAAGGACAATTTGGTGCAGTGGCACCTGGAGCAGTGTGCCCAACCTGTAGTCTCCAAGAAGCAATAGTGAGACCTGGGTAGCCAGTAACCCTGGATCCTTCGACCCCCAGACCAATGGAACCCCCTAGAGCATCCCATCGCTGCGACCCCATTACTGGCAGAGTCTTGCTCCTGGAGCCTCTGCCATTGCCCTTTGCAGGTGGGGAAGGAGCGCAGCAGCAAGCCTGCTGTCCTGCTTAATGAGGCGCATCAGGCTACCAGTGTGACGCAGACATTGGAGACCCCCTCGTCCATACCTGCTGAGCAGTTACTGCCAGCCACCTCAGCTCTGACAAGTGTTGGACCAGACCAGGCCCCAGGAGGAGGCCCTAAGGGCAGAGATGGGCTTCACCTGTCAGCAGATGAAGGAGCTCCACAAAAAATCCATAGATGGAGATGGAGATGCTATGCCTCAGGGAGCAGCTTCTGACAGAAAGCCTTCATCAGATCAGTCGGTGATTTATTTCATCCTTGGAGACATAGAGAATGTTAGTTTACAGGCTTAACAGATTTATTTCTCATGTTTGAGATAGTTCCACAGTCTTACTTGTTATGAATCTGTAAATCAGATTGTGATGATTTGCTCAAGGACAAGCCTTTTATTTAAAGAAGGGGGAGAATGTGGTGATCAAGTGGTTTGGTGGAAGGGACCAGTCTGCACAGAGAGAGGGCAGGGAGCTGGGCTATGAAAAACAAAGTCCAGATGTTAATTGCATGGTGAAACCTAGCAAGATTTAGGCAAGCTGCTCAGAGGGTTTTGAGGAGAAAAGAGGAATGAAGGCAGTGCACTGGACGTACTGAGAGAGACAGAAGGGTGTATTATGTGTAAGTTTATTTAATTAACATGTATTTGTTACAGTTGACCTGTGTTGAGTTATTCCTGTCCCTGCAAAGTAATCAACCCCTCCCTATTGTTATTAATCTCTTGTATATCGCCCAGCCAGAAGCATTTGTTTGGGGAAATGTACCCCCCCCCCCCGGACTTGGGAAGTCAGAAAGTTGGTAAAATAAGTTGCTCCGTTCATATGCTTTGGTATTCATAATACTGTAATATGTTATCTGTGACACTCTTGTGTGTTTCAGGGTTTTTGGTACAGGTATACCACAGCGGACATGTTTATTAAATATTGATTTCCTTTTTACAGGTCTGTCCACCATATCTACATATATTGTTGGGACTTGTAAAAAAACATCAAGATATGCTTGTGAAGCAGTGTCATTCCTTGGACTTAAAAATTGCACAACATATTGCTGAGACTTCACATGAAATAGGAAACAGTCTCTGCTAAAGAAATGTTCAATCATTAAGTGATGTAATTCCAATTCAAAAGAGGAAAACCACCTTGCTCAGCAAGATCACAAAATTTGGATGACAATGAAGACCTTACACTAGCAGCACTAAAGCAAAAGAAGGGAGGAAAAGAAAGGCTTATTTCAGAACTGGTAAATTTATAGTTATTTGTCTTGATTATTTGATAATGTAATTGTTTATAAAGGGCATCAATAAACAGCATACCAGACAGTTTAATTATGTAATTTAATGTAAGAGTATTTTAGAGTGATCCATGTAACATTGTTTTTTTAGGATTAAAATATTCAAAAGAGGATGCGTGTGACACTAACAGAAAGATCTGGACCAGTCACAGCCCACATTAATGAAATTCTCCAAAGGCACAGCATCGCAGTCCAGGCGGATCACAGTCATAGCCTGATAGGGAATCACTGCCATAAATACCTGCAGGTCAGCAGAAGTCAATAGTGTTTGAATATGAAGTCTCCTGTATCGTAAATATAATTTAACATTCAAAATAATGACCGACTACATTTTAAATTCATAATAATGACCGACTACATTTAAATATATACTATGGTATTTCTTTCAGAAAGAGGTGTACGATGACTTGTTGTCTGAGGTGGAAAACAAAACTAAGTCCATGACAAGCAAATGTAGCTTACAAATATAGGCTACATAATGTAGCTTTTAGCATATGTCAGGAATTCACAGGTTTAAATGAAAGATTTTCAGTGGTGCACCTTAATGTATCACATGACAAACCAATCAACAGTGGAAAGCTAGCAGCTATAGGTGTGTATTTCCTTCAATATCACTCCACTATGAATACTTAGGATTCTGTGTATAAGCAGAGCACACACCCCATGTATATATAAATATATATATATATATATATATATAGAGAGAGAGAGAGAGAGAGAGAGAGAGAGAGAGAGAGAGAGAGAGAAAGAGAGAGAGAGTGATACTGTGGTATTTTCATATCATTGTACATGTATTACTTTTTCTTTTCAGAAAAATCAATAGACCACTACATGACATACTACAGAAACCATTTCCCATCAAATGTGCTTCCCAAACATCATTTCCTTAAAGACCATGTGGTTCCATGGATACAATCGTGTGGATTTGGTCTAGGTCTACACGGCGAACAAGGAGGAGAGGGAATGCATGCAGAATTTAAAAAAATTGTGTAGAAAAAACTGTGCAATCAAGCGGCCTTTGAACAGATTACTTGCCACCATGAGGGATCACCACACAGGAGATTGTCCGGACCTTCACAAATTAATTCTACCAATCAAGTGATGGAAAAAGACTCGGATTACCTGATGTTCCACATTCAAGGATTCAAATGATTTCTCAGTAAAGTTAATCATCAAAACTAGTTTACATCAGTTTAATGTGTATTCATTTTCAATTACTTTTATATAAGTTCATTGAAGAGCAATGCACAAGTGTGAAAAATGTGTAAAAATGTGATTTCAAATGATGGTCATATATATGTTTATACAGAATATGATGTGTATTCATTATCAACTCTTTTATAAGCTTGCGGTGGAGTCAGAATACACAAGTTTGAAAAAAAAAATATGTAAAAGTGTAATTCCTAATGGTGGTCATATAATATACTATTATATGATACATTTAGACATTTAGATGGCCGGACATTTAAGCGTGACAAAAATGCTACAGAATGTCAGACAACGCTTCAATTGGCTTGGCCACAGGAAAGCTGTGGAATGATGGTGCCGGAAGTGCAAGATATGTGGAAATGGAAAACTAAAGACAGGTTCAAAGAAACAGGAACTTGATGGTAACCCCCTAGAGCCTATTGCCATTGACATGATGGGGACGGTTATTACCTCAGAAAAAGGAAATCGGTATGTTTTGGTCATCAGCGACTATTTTACGAAATGGACCGAAGCATAGGCTATACCCGACCAATCTGCGGAAACTGTCACAGAAGTATTGGTGAAAGAGTGGATTTGTAGGTTTGGAGTCGCAAGAACTATACACACCAATGAAGGCAGAGATTTTGAATCTCACTTGTTTCCAGGAAATATGTCACTTGCTTGGGATCCAGAAAACAAAAACAACTCGGTATCATCCACAATTTGATGGAATGATTGAGCGTTTCAACAGAACAGTGGCCGCCTTCACAAAACATCGATGAGACTGGGATGAACACTTACCACTCATCATGCTGGCATACAGAAGTACCATGCATGAACGTATGCGATGTACTCCCAATAGTATAATGCTGGGCCTTGACGTACAACTGCCCATTGATGTTATGTTGTACCTGGGTTTGTCCGCCCTAAATAAGATGCGTTTGAATAAAACAGTCATTGTGCAGTATTGAGATTGTGACTCCCCACCCCTTACACTTGTGTTGGATATGTTAAGGGCCCACTAAGTTGATAGAATCTAAGATTAATTGAGGGAAAACAAAAGAGTACCAGCTGTAATCCAAGAAGGTATGACATCAGTCCTGCAACCATTTGATGTTTGCCAGGTTATTTAAAGTTATTTAATGTTATTTAAAGACTGTGTCCTTGGCTTGTGGGCAGCATGAATGAGCAGCAGAAACCAAGGATTCACAAAAGGAGGAAACTTAAAGAACCTTGTTACAGCCTTGTGAGCACATGAGTTGGTGTCGAAGCATGGAGAGAGATGCCATTAGAGATGATTTAGAAATCCTTCCAAAAGTGTGGCATATCTGATGCCATGGACGGCACAGAGGACAACGGGCTGTGGTGAGAGATTCAGAAAGATGGAGGAGGCCAGGGATGAATGGGACACAGATGTAACAAAGACAATGTGTGGCCACATTAATTGTGAATAACAGTAATGTTTTTATGAGAGTTTAAATGCGTAAGCACATCATAAGTGCTTGTTTTAGCTTATCTGAACAATCTACTTGCCTGGGACCAGTGGACACAACTTTACGTGGGTGCCCTCATTTTGTATGAGGTTCTCACTGATTCAAGACAATGTTGCCTTCATTCTTTTTACCTGTTTGTTTAACAGGGTGACTCTGCTACCAGGCACTGCACGTGGCACTCACAACAGATTATGGGGGCTCGTCCGGGATCCACTTTGCCACTTGTGTTGTTGGTCCACTGAAATCAAACCTAGAAACCAAGATTCCCGAGCAAGAGGCCGCATTCATTGGTCCTGTCAGTGTGTGTTGTGTTCACCATTTCCAAGCAGAGGAAGAAGCTGGTGTGGCCCATCCGAAAGTAGGGGAGACTGGGGAGGTGTGGGTCACAGGGAGGGGTGGGCCATCCTTCTCTGTGGACTAAGTGTTGGAAGGGGAACCCCCATGCTCTGATCACATGATCCTTCCCAGGGGTCTCCACTTACAGACCACAGCAAGGAAGACATCAGAAGTCTCAATCACCAGATCTTTACCAATCGTCATTAATCCTGCATTGTGAGTAAAAAATTCACTTTCACTTTCAATTCCCCTGCTCCCCAAATGTTTAGGACATTGCCTAGAACTGTTGGTTTAACTTTTTCAGTTATATCAAACCTGTATTTTGAGGGAGTAAAATTATGATAATTTCCCTTTAAAAAAATATGGCTGCCTGTTTCCATCAGGGTCTACTGTTGGGGAGGTGTGGGCCATGAAGCTGTGGGAGGAGTGGGCCAGTGGCCAACCTCTCCCCTCCGGTGGCCCACTCCTCCCGTCTAAAATGATATATATTAAATGAATATCAAATGTTTTTGTTTTTATCCAAATAAATCTTTTTTCAATTGCAGCAGAAGACAACATGCCATTCAAGTACAAAAGAAAGCGCGAGACATTTTGTTAGACTTCTGCAGCTGCTATGCAGGTAGCAGTCACGGCTGTTCTTAATGGTGAAAGTGAAAGGAAAGCCGCCAAAAGACTGAATATATCAAGGTCAACACTGCAACGATATGTGAATAAGGCCAGAACTGATGGAATTGGCAAAATCAGACTGACACCAAATTATTCAAATTGCTTGATTTTTAATCAAAGTCAGGAAACCGAACTGGTACATTATCTACAGACAGCATCCAGAATGCATCATGGATTGACAACAAAGGCAACCCGAGAGTTGGCATATGAATATGCGCATATGAATAATATAACGGTTCCTGAAACGTGGAACAGGAATAAAATTGCCGGTTGTGATTGGCTTCGGGGTTTCCTGTCACGCAATAAAGAACTAAGTGTTCGCTCCCCAGAAGCAACAAGCATTGGCAGAGCAACAAGCTTTAACCGGCAAACAGTAAACAAGTTCTTCACAAACCTGGAAACGGTTATGAAGAGGCATCAATTTCCACCCAACAACATTTATAATATAGATGAAACTGGCCTCACAACAGTTCATAAACCACCCAAAGTCATTGCCACCAAAGGGGAAAAGCAAGTAGGACAAATAACATCAGCAGAAAGGGGGACTCTCGTCACGATGGTTGGGGCTGTCAATGCTGTGGGTAACACCATACCTCCTCTTCTGATATTTCCCCGTGTACATTTCCGGAATCACATGATTGCCGGTGCACCACCAGGTACCATAGGTTCTGCAAATCCAAGTGGTTGGATCACTGCAGAAATCTTTGAAACATGGCTTGAACATTTTATTGAACATTCACATTCTAGTAAAACAAAACCTACACTTCTTATCATGGATAACCACAGCTCACACATATCCTTAGCTGTGATTGATAAAGCAAGGGAAAATGGTGTAATTCTTCTGACTTTTCCACCTCACACCAGTCACAAACTTCAGCCTCTGGACCGTACTGTATATGGTCCCCTTCAGAAGTATTTCAATGCAGCATGCAATGAGTGGCAGCTAAGCAATCCTCGGAATCCCATGACAATTTATGAAATAGCACAGTGCTTGAGAAAGTCATATGCCCGAGCGTTTTCTGCAGAAAACATTCTATCAGGATTTCGTGTGACAGGGATTTTCCCATATGACTGCAATGTGTTCAGTGAAGATGAGTTCTTAAGCTCTTATGTAACAGATCTAGAAATGCCACAGGAACCAGCAAGTGCAGAGCTTTCTGCTGATGAACCTCAGCTGCCACAGACTGGGTCCAACCAAGCTCCTGCTGCAGAGGCGACTGTCGAACAATTGTCAGAACCTGGAAATCACCCAGCCACAACTACGACAGAACTAGAGTCTCCGTGTAAAACAACTGAAACCCAAAGCACTGCTCAGCATGGCGATAAAAGAGGACAACCAGAATCAGCTCTGCCAGCAGAAAAAGGACCGGAACAAATCCAAACAGGAGTTCGCAAACCTGATATGGAACAAACGCCAAGCCATAATTCAGATCCACCTGAGTATAGGAATGATGAAACTGAAAAGGCCACCGTTTCAAAGGAATCTGAGCCACAGCGAGGCAGTAGTGGTAGGCCTAAACACTGGTCACCAGAAGATATACGGCCATACCCCAAAGCGGGGCCGAGGAAGACCAACCGCGGAAAATGACAAAAGAGTCAAACCATGATACTCACCGATACACCATCCCGAATGCAGCTTGCAAAAGAGGAAAATTTCTAAATCCACTGGTCATGTTCAAGCAAAAAGAAAATTAAAAATGAAGACCAAAGAAGAACAACAGAAAAAAAATCATGAATCTGAAAGTGACAGCTCTTCAGAAAATCAAAATCAAATAGAATATGATGATGACACAGACAGCAAAGATCTCAATACTGAAACATTTGATGCCAGGGAACCGAGTATGGAAAACCTGACTCAGGAGGATTTTGTACTGGTAGAATATGCAACAACAAAAAATGAAGAAGTTCTTTGTGGGAAAAGTTACAGAAAAATGCTCTGAGGACAATACAGTGGAGGTGAAGTATCTAATTCGTATGCCAAAAAAGGATACATTCCGTTTTGTTTTTCCGGACAAAGAAGACATCGACAGTGTGCCAGTTGGAGATATTGTCATGATCCTTCCAAGGCCAATGCAAGCTGGAGGAACAAAGCGCGCCTCTAGTCAATACATTTTTGATGTTGACCTTAGTGCTTATTTCTGAGAAACCAGTTGTTAACATATGACCATTACTCATATTTGGCTCATTAGATTGCAATAAGTATTATTTAATTGTCAGTTTAAGACTGTGCCTTCTTTGCAGAGGATTAGGCCTAAGATGTCTATGATCCATAAAAGTATTTCTAATTTGCCGATTTGAGACTGTGTCGTCTTTGCAGAGGCTTAAGATGTCTATGATTCCTAAAAGTATTATTTAATTGCCGGTTTCTAAGAAACAAGTTGTAAACATATAATTATTACTCATATTTGACTCATTAGTTTGCAATAAGTATTATTTTATTGCCAGTTTGAAACTGTGTCCTCTTTGCAGAGACTGTGTCTTCTTTGCATATGTCTATGAATCATAAAAATTGGTAATCACTATTGTAGGCCTACATACTGTGTTTTCATTATCTTACATTCATAAATACAGGTTCTAGCAGTAGACTTGTGTTGGCCCATCCCTCCCTACTATGTGGCCCAGGCCTCCCAATATGAGGGAGGTCTGGGCCACTTAACATGTATGATTATATACCATGATTCTAAAAAAATGCAAAGGCATATGTACCATGCAATATGCGAAATTTGTAGTAAATATATGCAAGTTTCTTAAAAATATCAAATATCCAATATTGTGTTCAACGCTTTCACTTAAAGGGCAAAAAAGATAAAATGTGGCCCACACCTCCCCAGTCTCCCCTACACTCTTAGTCAAAAGATTAATAACTTTCTCTTAGCTTACAGAAATGCACCTCATGCTGTAACAGGCCAATTTAACAGGTAATTACGGGTTGCCCGATATAACTCATGGTATCTCACGGAGGATGACAAAAAAGGAACCTAACCATATTATTCGCTAACTTTGAAGAACAACTTGAATTCTGTGAAAGTTACAAATCCAGCCTATACTGGGTGAACTACAGTGGAAACATCTCTGGTTCAGGAATTGTTTTATTGCGAAGTGTCCAGGATCTGGACCAAATGAAACTTTGGGACCGCTAGTATTGTAAGGTGTACACAACAAATATGGGCAGCAGGGCCTAGATCATAATGTTGCATTCATTTGTACAAGATGATACAGCTGGGATTGTACAATGACACCAGAGAGTGGATCAGCAAATGTAACCAGTGTACCAGGAGCAGATTAAAAAGGATGAAAACCCCAGTGGATTCAATATTGGCCAAGGAGCCTCGAGTAGTAGTGGGCAAAAACTGGCCATGACTGCAAAAATGTGTAAGTCATAACAGACATTTTCATGAAGTATAGTGTTTTTATATCAAATAAGGACCAAAGGTCTCATACAGGTCCTGGTACAAGAGTGGTTTAAGTTAAAATTGGTTTCATAGAGGCGAGTACTGTTGTACATAAAGATAGCCTGGCAGGACTAGTAAGTGCAGACAACTGCTTAGAATGTGAGAAAAGTCCCATCAAACAGGGTACCTCATCCATCACCTAAGGGTATACAGACTTAGGTGACAAACCATACTATATTCTACAGTATTTTTAAGTACCTGCACTTTCACAATCCATGTAGGGGACTCAAGTGCTGCCAGTGCTGACAATGCTGCCAGAGCTTGATGAGCTGGAATGGGTCTTAAAGCATTGGCTCAAGGAACAGAAACTCTGAGCTGGGTGAATACTTGAGGTAGAGATCCAAAAGAATGCAAGGAAGAGGATGTAATGAGAGACATTTTAGGGAATGATAAAAGACTGAGAAAGGTCCATAAAGAGGCCTGTGGAATTACATTGACATTGACTGATGATAAATTGGCTAAGAACATGAAGGCAGGATAAGAAAAAGGCTTACAGGGTAGGAGAGGATCACTTTGATTCAATGTCTTGTTTTATTGTTTTCTTTAGTAAATGGAAGTGTCTAACACTTTCTTAACTTTTAAAGTATTTTTAATCTTTGTTTCTGGTCAGTATTTCTTGGGGTTTTTCTTTACCCTGGTGGCAATTAAAGAGTAAGAGGAGGCTGCATGGTGTCAGCTAGAGAATGAGCACAGTGGAAGCATGGGTGGAATATAACAAATTAAGGTCTTATTTTCAAGATTTAGGCCAATTAGTTTTAGATGCCAGTTAACAGAAATCAGCAATCTTGCCAGCCTTTAGATTTCTCTCAAATTAAAATAATTATTAAACTGATGGCTTTCCTTGTTAACAGTGTTGTATACAAAGTAAGTTATGGTAATAAATAACTAATATAGAAATTTCACCAGCCAGACCCAATTTACCGGGATTCAAGCACCTGTATTCTGTCTTCTCTGCTGAATGTGCCACTTCTGGATTGTCCTCTTCAGAAGACTGAGCTAGCCATTTCAGGACTGTCCTCTTTAGGAAACTTGCCAGCCATTCCAGGAAATGTCCTCATTTGGAGACTCAGCAAGGCATTTAAAGAGTGTCCTCTTTGAGAGAAGAAGCATACATTACAGGATTGTCCTTTCTGGCAGACACAGTAAATCATTTCCAATTTGTCCCTTTTGAAAGACACCAGGGAAACCATTTTAGTGTTGTCCTCTTAGGAAGACTCAACAATGAGGCACCAATTACATATTTGTATGGAGAAAAAAAAAGATATTGTACATGCTTTGACAGTCTGTTTCCAAAGTGAGTGAAAATTGTCACATGAGTAACAGTGATAGCAGAAAGCTTTTTTTCTTTTGATAAAATAAAACACTTATGAACTCAAACACTGGAAATAAATACAGGAGTAATGGATAAAGGACAAAATACTGTGTCCACTCTTTGGATATGCACTCTTTAGGATTGATCAAGGTTTGCTTCAGAAGTGAGAGTTGCCACATATTCAATCTCCTCTTTGTGAGACTCAGCATGCCATATCAGGATTGTCCTCTTTAGGAGACCCAGCTAGGCATTTCAGGATTGTCTTCTTTAGAAGACCCAGCTGGGCATTTAGAGATTGTCCTCTTCAGGAGACCTAGCTGTGCATTTCAGGATTGTCTTCTTAGGAGACGCAGCTAGGCATTTCAGGATTGTCCTCTTTAGGAGACCAAGCTAGGCATTTCAGGATTGTCCATTTTAGGAGGCCCAGCTAGGCATTTCAGGATTGTCTTCTTTAGATGACCCAGCTAGGCCTTTCAGGATTTTCCTCTTTAGGAGATCCAGCTAATCATTTCAGGATTGTCATCTTTGGGAGACCCAGCTATGCATTTCAGGATTGTCCTCTTAAGGAGACCCAGCTAGGCATTTCAGGATTGTCCTCATTAGGAGACCCAGCTAGGCATTTCAGGGTTGTCTTCTTTAGGAGACTAAGCTAGGCAATTCAGGATTGTCCTCTTTAGCAGACCCAGCTAGGCATTTCTGGATTGTCCTCTTTGGGAGACACAGCAAGTGATTTCAGGGTTGTCCTCTTTGGGAGACACAGCAAGTCATTTCAGGATTGTTCTCTATGGGAAAATCATTTCAATACGATCAAGTATCTTCCTCAAAAACACAATGAGCATGCCATTTCAATGTCCTCAAAGGGAGATAGCAAAACAGAGCCTTCTGTCTCTAAATATCCAACTGAACAGAAAATATGCATGTGATTTCTTGAGCAAGCACTGTCTTGTATAACAGCATGTGCATGCCATCACATGCCCTATTTGATAGAGTAAACAAAAGATCCCAAGGTAGTCATATTTGAAATCTGGCAAGCCATTTTGTGATAATTCTTTGACAGAATGAGTAAGTTCAGTAGGCTCATCCTCTAACAGATCTGGATGTTGTTGGTCCAATCATCAAAAGGAGCAGCCAATCATCACGTCTTGGGGACAAAGTTAATGGTATCCCCTTCTTACCCAGTCTCCATATACCACATCCTCTTTACAAAGACATCTTGTGCAATACAAGCTGAGCAGTTATTTATCTAGCCTTAACTTTGCAAAGTTTCTCTACAAGTGTAGGTTTGTTATAACACACAGTTGTGTTGGATTCCCATGTTTTCTTCACTGGATAATTTCAGATGGGTCCATAGCCTGGGATTTTTTGTCGGATTCCTGTCAACTTTTCATGCATTCTTATAGATGAAGTTGTACCTGGTGATATCTTGAGATTCCCCCGTATTCCTTCATATATCCTTGTAGATGAGGTCATACTTGGGGATATCTCTGGGGTCCAATGGGCTCTGCACCATCAACTTGCCCCTCATGGCACCACGAAACAGAACTTCTACCACATCAATCAAATCTTGTTTCTTCTTGAAGCTCCCAATAAACTTGGTATGGTCTGGTGTACTAAAAATAAACAAGAGGATATGATACCCATTGCCATTCTACCAGTGACTTATTTAGTATATACATCCATATTCCTGCATAGTTTTAAAGATATTCTCCCAACATTTTCCTGTGTTCCTATGTAGCTTCAATACCACTATCATTAACTGACATAACATGCCACATTTTTCAAGTCAGGATCTAAAAGAAAAATGAACTGGATTAATACTCTATTCTATAACACTGCTACTAAACAAAGACCAACTTGCTAACAAGATGAAAATAATTTGTAGCATTTACAAAATATCATTCTTATTAAATAATAGGTCTTATTATGCAACACCTTGTTCCCACTTCCTCGACCTGTTACCACATTAAGATTTTTTATCATAGCCTTGCTTCCAGCAAAGGAGACAAGCCAGCAAGAACCACTCTCAAACCAACTTTGTCACACTTTGCTGACATCCTGCTGGCGCATAGGCCTATGCATGTAGGGTGTCAGTTAAACAAATGCAACAACACTGGCTCTTCTTTTGAGGAGTCAGTGAACAAAGTAAATATGACCACCAAACTTGGCCATTTTTGCATGGTTTGTTTGTCTTTCATGTCAAGCTGAAGTGATACCATGGTACAAACAAAGTTCAGTCTTCAAGTCTTGTTGTTTATTTTACAATGAATGTTTACCAGGAAGTAGTGACTGTATTGTAACCAATGTCACAAATGTTTATAGCACCTGATCCACTCACCCCCAGTCCACCTTCATGTGTTGGGCATTGAAGAAGAATATTGTTGCAGGTATAAGGGTAATGTCAAAGTATTTGACGTACACAGGGACAGCTTCAACATCCACTGTATAAATCTCAGCCATCTTGGCCAGCTCAGCCTCTGCTTTCATCAGCTGAAATTAGATAAAGAAAAAAAGAAATATTATGAAAGTCAAAGTAATTAAGATAAATTGGACATATCTGATAATAATCATGTGAACACTGAACAGGGTAAAATAAAATGATATTGGTGTCCTTTCAGATGCAATGTACAGAAATTAAGTCTGTGGTACAATTGCAACTTGTTCAATTAAATACCATAAATAAAGGTCACCCAAAAGTTAACACTTCCATGCAAGTCATAGGTCATGCTGTCTGACCCCATTAGCTTACTCATGTTTCTAGTAATCTTGTTATAATGGCATGCTGATATAAGACAAAACATATCATGAGCAATTATATTACTCAAATGTGTTTGCAGGTGTGGGGCCTGCAGAGTGGGATATATAACTGGCACAGATGGCTACATTAAAAAGAGGATTCTCACTCCTCAGTATTCCACATTAGAGAGAAGTCTGTCCGGGTCCATAACAGTTTAATTTCTAATTAATGTGATATAAACTTATTTCTATATGTTTTTATACAACATGACATAATTTATGCTGACAAATTCTTTCCAATAAACAAATTTTCAGTGTTTGCAATAAGTGCCAAACCCCCTTCTATGATGGCATTGGGCAGGCTGCTCTGGTCCAATACAGGCCTGGCTAGACCTGCTCCACCTCCGTAAACTGGTAATCTGTCTAGGCAAAATTCTTTGACTTGTTTTGACATTAAGACTATGTATTAGTAGCCATGATCCTGTAGTCACAAAACTGATACCACCCCAGCAACATAAAAATAAAGTTAAATAAGCATGTTTCGTGTTGCTGTCAGTAAGTTCAGCAGCTGACATGGTTGCCATTAATGCTGGCTATGATATTGCCCCCTGGTGGTGTAAGTCACAACCAAGCCAGGTGCCTTAAACGCTGTGTTGGCTGTGTTGGTCTGCCATCCCGTGCATGCATAGGCCAGTGTGCTGTCAGGATGTAAGAACAAGTGGCCCATGGGCTATGAGGCTCAGTGAATTTGACATGTATACAGGTGACGCATGCATTAATTATTGATGTTATGATTTGGTGAAAAATATTTGATTGAGAAACTTACAATGGATAGAATGGGTAGAGTGCTCAAAATTATGCTTTTGTCAAGAGTCCTTAGAAAACAGGTTACAGTGACCTTATTGGGGCTTTCCAAGAAAATCTTATGAGGAAGTCCCACATGTTAGAAGTTTCTACTTCCAACTGCTACAATTTGTGCCCATCTGACTGACAGAGTTTTAAATCAGGTTCTTTCACATTATTTGCAGAATATAGGTCAAAGTGAAACAATTTCAGATTTCCAAGGAACTTCCCTGGTTCTTATTCAAACTATAAGTTTCTTAGTCCAACTGTACGAAATCATCCAAATATGTCCTAGAGGGTGCTCAAATCATGTTCTTTCACATATATTGCAAAATATAGGTCACCATGACCTAATTTGAGGTTTCCACAGTGATTAACCTGGAACCCTCCCAGAATGTCATGTTAGAAGATTCCAGGCCAAATGGATACAATTTGTGCCCCATCTGACTCAATGGATCATGTTTTGTCATTTATTCAATCAATGTCCTTCCTTCAGTCTTGTCAGACTATGGAATAACACCATGTTGTGTTTGTGTTGATGATGAACACCATCTGGAGTGGCTGTAGAGTCCAATTCTGGATCTGCATGCATGATTACAACCTTGACATTTGAAGGTTGGTACCTCTGTTTGTGTGTGTGCTTGTTGTGGTTGACGGTGACTGGAATTCCATTTTTTTTTATTCTTTCGTTTGTCATCAGCAGCTGTCTGAAGTGAGAGTTCTCCATTTCACAAAGCATCCGACACTACATGCTACCCTGTTTGTGGTGAGGGCCCCCCAGTGTCCATGTGGACAGCCTCCATGTCACACTTGCATACATCCTTGTAACGCAGCTGTGGGCTTCCTTGGTTTCTCTGTCTCATGGCATGTTTCCCCATTCAGTAGGTGCTTGGGTTTCCTACCATCTTCCATTCAGTGAACATGACCAGCCAGCACAGGCGACAATGGTGGAGAAGGGCAAAAATTGAGGGGATGGCTGCTTTGCAAAGAACCTCATTATTGGTGACCTTGTCTTGCCACAAGATCCCCAGGATGCGGCGTAGACACCTCATGTTGAACCCCTGGAGTTTCCTTTCCTGTAAAGTAGGTCGTCCAGGACTCACTACCATAAAGGAGGGTACTGACTATGCATGCCTTGTAAACAGCTATCTTGGTGGATATGGCTAGTTGCTTGTTTTCTTACACCTTCTTGGTTAGTCTGGAGAGAGTGGAAGCTGCCTTGCCAATCTGTTTGTTCAGTTCTCTGTTGAGTGATAGGTTGTCTGTGACAGTTGAACCCAGGTATGTGTACTGATTGACAACTGTCATTTGGTAGTCCCTGATTTAGATAGATGGAGGACTTGGTGTTTCCTAACCCATCACTTCAGTTTTCTTCAGGCTGATAGTGAAGCTGAAGAGGTCACATGCTGCTGCAAGGCAGCAATCAAGGACTGAAATTCTGCTTTGGAGAGAGCTGAGAAGGCTGCATCGCCAGCAAAGAGCTTATTCTTGATGAGCATTTTCCTTGTCAATGTCTTGGCTTTCAGGCGAGATATGTTAAAAAGTCTGCCATCAGACCTAGAGCAAAGGTACATTCCCTCAGTGGCTGATATTAAGGCGTCTGAGCAGCACTGAGAAAAAGATTCTGAAGAGTGTTGGTGCAAAGAAACAACCCTGTTTCACCCCGCTTTTACTTTGAATTCTTCTGACATGAAGCCATCATGCTGAACTTTGCTCAACATACCATAAGGACTTGGTAAGGCTAAGGAACTTAGGTGGGAAACCAATCAAAGGCAGAATCTTGAAAGTCCATCTCTGCTTACTAGAATGAATGCCAGGTGGCTGTTGTTCTCTGCATTTCTCTTGGAGTTGCCTGAGTGAAGATCGTATCTATAATGGACCTATTTGCATGAAAACCACACTGTGATTCAGGGTATACTCAATCTGCAAGCTTCTAGAGTCTCTAAAAGAATATACGGGCAAACAGTTTGCAGACTATGCTCAGCAAAGATATTCCTCGATAGTTGTTGCAATCTCCATGTTCTCCCTTGTTCTTGTATGTAGGTGTTCCTAGCTCTATCTGTTAAAATTTCTGTCCTATAACAGCCAGACTGCTTCATTTGAAGGTATTAAAAATAGACAAAACAAATGTGTAAAATTAGAAAAAATACAGATGGTATGACCTGTCGTCAGGAACTGATGAAACATTCCATGATCTATATGCAAGAAAAGAATCATATCAAGCAGTGCATTACTTGTTCAGATATTGGAGCTTTAGAATCAAATTTTTAATTATTCTGGGCTGCAATGAATGGCCCTGTAACTCCAGGAATATAGGTCACAGTAATCTAATTTCAGGTTTCCAAGGAGATTTTTTTAAGCTTCAAGGACCTCCCTTGATTTCAATTCAGAAGATTATAGGCGCAACAGCAAAGTTTTGTACCCTGACTGACTGTTTTGGTGCTTAAAATCTTGTTTTTGGTCAGTAGCTTGACACATTTATAGACGTCATCATGGCCTAATTTCAGGTTTCAATGGTGATTTGCCCAGACCTCCCTGGGTGTTATGTAGAAGATTCTAGGGCTAGTGAATACAATTTGTGCCCTGTCCGACTCACTGGATGCTCAAACTCATGTTTTCAGCCAGAAGTTCACAAAATATAGTTCAACATGACCTAATTTCAGGTTTCCAAGGAGATTTACCTAGGACCTCTCTAGATGTTTAGTTAAATGTTTATAGGTCTAATGGTTACCATTTGTACCCTGTTAATGGCCAGACTGCTTCATTTGATTAAAATTTAACTTAAGGTGTAAAAATTAGAAAAAAAATGTAGGTGGTGCCACCAGTCTTAAGCAACTGATAAGACACTCCATGATCAATATGCATGGAAAGAATCATGGAAACAAATGAATTAGTTATTCATAAACTGGAGCATTTGTATCAATTTTTTAATTATTCTGGGGGAACTTAAGACCTGATAGCTGGTAGGTCCAGCAGTACTATTAGTGCCCTATTAACGGATGACAGACAAAGGTTTGCTACTGCACAGACGATTTTCAGTCAGCTGAGCAAAAAAATGTAACATTGTCATTGGCTTTTGGGCAATCTTCATTGGGCTGATATATATCCGTTTTGCGGAACAAAGTTGCAGTGTAATATGACCTACAATTTAATCAGAAAAGCACTTGCCAAGGGAGTAATGTAAGACTGGTAGCCACATGTCATTGCAACACATGCGGGTCCATCAAAACACCCAAAACACCAGTGTTGAAGTAAAGTGGGTTTTTAGTGTCGTTTCGTCACAGATACCCAAAACACCTGTGTTTTTGGGTGTTTAGGTGGACCGACACACGTCTTGGCCCTTGGCCAGAGCTTCCTGTGCATGGGGCGGGTCCGCCTAAACACCCAAAGCACCGGTGTTTTGGGTACATGTGACGAAACACCCTTTTAAATTCGAATTTGAAGCAAAACACTTGTATCATTTAATAAATCATCATCTGTTGGATATGTTAATACAGAATTTGTGCCACTTTTCTGTAAAATTAAAGAAAGCAATAGTGTTTTGTACAATTGACAAGTGCGCTGCTTGATTGCGACTTGCGCCACTAGGGGGCAGGGTCATAGCTGGCATAAACGTCTGCCGTGGGCGCCGGTTCACCAACCACGGCACGAAACACTCGTTTTTATCTTTATGACATGAATTTATAAAACAATATAGCAGTGATATAATCATCAGATGATTATCTATCGATTGGTGTTACGTTTTTGGTTCAGGTTCGAAGTGAAGTGGGTGTTTCGTCACAGATACCCAAAACACCGGTGTTTTGGGTGTTTAGGGGGACCGCATTCCCCTGTTCAAAGAAGATATAAATCACAGTGTTACTGCCGAAACTTACAATGTCATCCATTTGCATGCAAACAAGGTCATGCTCTTTTCCAAAACGCAGCACCAGAACTAAATCATCAGTCGATTTAATGACATTATCAACCTCTTTTTTAGAAGTCAGTTTTCGCAGAACAGATGAAGCCATAGCACTGGTCTATCGCGATTGGTTTTCGTTTTGTGTTGTTGCGGTCTGTTTAGTTCGGGACGGACTAAAACCCGGGAGTCGGATGTCGGATAGTGTATGCAAGCTGGACGTCAATGAGACGAATCAGAACATATCATTTGTGGTGGTGGGGGGGGGGGGGACGGGTTCAGTGTAGTATTGCATATGAAATATGTGTAGGTACATCATTCTTTATATTTATTAATATATATTTGAAAGTAAAATTATGAAGTATTAAAAAAAACTTTGGCATATTATTTATTCGTGAGATACTCATGGCCTGTAATAAATATATATTCAAGTCGTAGATAATTTATTTTTATTATTTAATACATGTTTGATATACCAGATGAACAAAATTCCATATATGAATACGTTGAATTTACATTTTTTTTACTTTTAGACTAATTGGAAAAATCGAAATTGTAAAATGTACCCCTTTTCCTACTATAAATTTGATACTGCCTGAAATTGAAGTACCGTTATGTACTCAGACATGGGGTCTATTACAGATGTTCTATTACTATTACTATTACTATTACTTTCAATTTCTGATATTACTATTACTATTACTATTACCACATTTTATCTTCTATTACTATTACTATTACTATTACTTGGGTATCTATTACTATTACTATTACTATTACTTAAACTGATGAGTGGATTCTAGACCTTGTGCAGCCATGAGTGCTATAAACTAGCACTACAATCATGTTTAAATAATATTACAAGCACCTATATCATCCAGTTATAACCTACACAATTTTCTTATACTGTGTCTGTCATTTACAAGAAGCCTAATGATACTGGAGATCTTAATTATTTCAGCTTCTTTAATTATGCTTTTTTTTATATTTTGAAACCTCAATGATTATTAGGATGCTTAAAGTCGAAATGATAAGATAATTGTATGAACTCTTGAATACATGTAATTTAAAAGCAACCCATTTTACAGGCCCTGGCATATGTAAAATATTGATTTATAAATAATATGCATACTTGTACATTTTATATCATTTTCATATATATTTCACATAAATTTATTTTATAGTACATACTTCCGTTAAGATTTAATCTTCTTTCTCATAGTTAATAAATTAAGATTTTCAGTGTAACTAAAAATTGTCTCCAAAGTAATCATAGTATTCATGATTATTGGATATTATTATTTAGTATCAAAACTGACAATTCAGTCCTTTATGTATGTATCAGGAGAGGAATTTATGTAGGGCTGTGTCCTGTTTCCCAATCCTTATAAATATATCCAATAAAAATACTGTTTACGTCAAGATTCTGGACAGATTCTAAACTGGAGACAAAAGTACCCCATCTTCTCGGGTGTATTATTTTATCACATCTTGAGAGTGAACAGAGAGCTGGTAAACTTTACAATAATGCTAGCATGGATGGCTTTTATTCTTCAGGCATGCCCTTCTTCATTGCAGCAAACCAGCATAGGATAATTTAGGAATATAGAGAGTGATTTAAACTTACATCAATTTTACAAAACAAATAAAATATTATATATATCACTTTCACAATAAATTTGGTATTAAACAATCATGTACTTTAAATTTTGTACATAACAGGATCTAATTATTTGATATCAAAATTTCACATATTAAATAATAAAATATTAACAGTTACTTATATTCTCATATTATATAATCAGATAAATTAATATCGTGAAAAAATGGTTCAATTATTTTTCAAAATATAATTAACATAATTTTAGATATTGAATGAAGGTCTGCAAAATTGGTTCTATGAAATAACAGACAAGTATTAAAAGAATAGTTTTAAAAGAATATGTATATAAATTAACTAGATCATACATGTGCTTGCAGTATAACTTTATCTAAGTGAATTTAGTACTGGTATGAGTTTATACAGCCGTGACAAACACGACTCAGTTAGGACTCCCTACTCCCGCCCTGCAAGTCCACGCCACGCTCCACGCTTTATAACCGTATCTCCGCATGCAGGCAGACAGCAGGCAGAAATCTCTGATACATGCAGAACAATATACGAATATATTGGGTTATAACGGAATATTTAACACACATGGTAGGTGTCGTTGGAGAGATAAGAAACTTTTTAAAATTTTTAGTGGGTTTATTTGAAGTGACACGATACTTGTAAGCAATGAGGTGTTGTCAAAATTGACGAAAATATTTGCATCCTCATTAACTCGATCCTCAGAGTTAGATGTCCAGGCAGTCTGGCAAGCCAGTAATCTGGCCATAATGTCAGAGGGCCGATCAAGCGCAAGAGTTTATATAGCATTGTAGGCTTCAATACTTTATGGGTAGTGTAAACACCATAAGCTTATCATGAACATTTTGGGTCTGCAATGTATCTGGTTCCATATTATATTTTTCTGAATGTGTGTTATTGTAATCTGTATAATTAAAATGCAAAGTGGTTTGTGAAAAAAAATCAAGGTACATTTCAGAATATGCACATGGATTGATGGATTTGAGATAAGATGTACATGTCACAATAATAATACACTATTTATCTGTCTCTTAACATCAAACATGCCTCTGTTTATCCATGGTTTACTAATCAAAAGTTCAGATTGTGCCAGGTTACTTATTTGGCTGTGACCTGCTCTGTCCAGTACTCTTATGTAATTAGCACCAGTGGTCACCAGCAGTGTGGCAGCTGACACATGCTTGCCTCAATAGGCACATCCTGGGCAATTTACCTGGACAAGAACTGAGTCTGTTCAGCATTATTTGCTGATAAGCTTCATGATCAAGGGGCTCACAGGAAGTAATAGAAAGTAATATGTATTACTCTATTACTTTTCCTTCATTTTCTATTACTATTACTATTACAGCTCAAATTTTTGAGTCTATTACTATTACTATTACTATTACATGGAAAAAGCTGTAATAGTCTATTACTATTACTATTACTTATTACTATTACCCCATGTCTGTATGTACTATGTACATGTATTAATGGTGGTTAATGGGGCACAACAAAGATTTTGCCATTAAATCTGCCATTAAATTTCTGGAAATAAGTCAAACATTAAACTGGAACCCTTCACATAAGTGCATTTGTTGTATTAATGGTTGTTAGTGGGGCACAACAACGATTTTGCATTTACTTTGTTATCATATTTCTAAAAATAAGTCAAACATTAAACTTGAACCTTTCAGTTAATTGCACCCGTGTGATATATATCATGAAGATAAATATGGATAAAGAATAAAACTTAGTTATAGAATATATAGAATATATATGGTTAAAGAACATAACTTAGTTATATATTTTAACTGCATCGTATGTATGCTTTTATTAAAAATAACAATTCTTAGAATTGTTTTCTCAAATACGATTCTAATATTTGGGTTTCAGAGGTATAAGAAAGAATAACCAGAATATTTAATTATGTATGATTTAAAAATATATTTGTAGGACTTCCCAGAATATGTAACATATATTTATTACAAAGAATGTCCAACAATAAAATATTCAATAATACAGAATCCAATAATATAATAAAATATAAACGATATATATAATATAATTATATTTTTATTGTAAATAAATTGAACGATTCCTGTGTAGATTGCATAATATTAAATTAAATACGCTTTTATGCACGTTTGTACACACTCATATATAATATACACTGAAATATTCATATATATTCTGATTCCTCTGTTTGCTGGAATAAAGTGAGCCTCAGGCATCCCAGACTGACGTCCTACTTGGCATCGACTTGGCATCCGACTTTCGACATTCGGGTTTTAATTCGTATCGTCCAGTATATGTACCAGAAAATTTATCGATATGATAAATACAGGTTTATTAATTTTCCGTGATCAAAATTCATTGATTCATATAAAAAGTCATGAGAAATATATTATTATAGATGTGTTTGATGGTTACTTCCATTTAATGTGAATGATAAGAATGTTAAAATTATATGGTGTGATTTGCCACTTATGACATTGAGCAAAAATCTGAAAACACAAGCACGTGCGCAAGATTCTATGTAGGTTCGAAGGACGACTCCTCATCATTCAGACGTCAACTGATCAAGATTCATGCCAGGGTATTTGTAGGTTTGTATCATTCAGGTAACCCGGTATATATATGTGCTGTTACTGTTTGTGCAGCTCAGTTTTCCAAACATAGACCCAGTTATGGCTCTGTTGTAGACCCAGTTGTGGCTCTGTTGTAAACACAGAGCCACAGGCCCCTGCCTTCATTTATCTATAGTCCCCCCAGTACCTGTGTCCGCATGTTTTTTCGCGATAATTATTTTAAGATTATTCTTTAAAAATGCCCTTTGGCCTGTCAAAGATAAACATATTCCGCCGATTTTGTGTAAAGTAGTTCTATATATCATGTAAAACGTATTTACTTTGCGACTCTTATGCGTTATTTATGCTGAAATACCGTGAATGGCATCTTCCCGGCACTGCTTGACAGTACATTCCTCCATGGTACACTTTCCTTGTCTATGGCTGCGTTTTGTGTTTGTTAGAGAACAGTGACGTCACAAAGACGTCATAGTGATCGGTGGTGCGTCACCTTCAATTGAGTGACGTCATAAGTTTGACTGGCTTATTTATTATCAGTTCTCAGGCAAGAAATAAGTCATAAATGCTGTGACTTGTTTTGTCATATTTTGGATTATTTGTCTCATACAAAAACAAAGCAAGGTAAGGCATTACATTTTACTCAGGTAGTTGGCGGAATAGCTCCTGCAACCTTTGGACAAGAAAGGTTCACACTGCTTTACTTGTATGAAAAATTTTCCCAGAAAAACATGCGGACACAGGTACTGGGACAGACTATTGCGGAAGGGAATGCATGCATCTTCTGACGATGCACCCAATTAAGTACATGTATCTTATCCTGAGTGTGGTACACGGGGGTGATTGTTTCAGCCAGTGGTGTGCAATGCACTTGTTACATCATCACAGTAACTTCCTTACCCACCAGCTTAAGCTAAAATGTGGCACCTGCAGCTGGCCGGCTGAAACAATCAACTGGTAACAACCCCTGTATCCTGTGTAGCCTCCGTTTGCAGTTACAAGGACACATACAGCAGTGATGATATAACACATGCACTGCACACGGCTGGATGAAACAGTCGATGTAACTCCCCAGCAGGCAGAGGACATTGATTCAACCTTTAAAAATCTTCTTGTTGAGCCAAATTGTTCAGTATATCACAGAAATAATCTCTGAAATGATCTCTCTCAAGTTTGTGTGAATGGTTCCAGTTCCGTGAATTTTTGATGAGTTACAGGAAGCTGAACTTAGTCATTTGGCCAAAAAAAGATACTAAAAATACAATCTCAGAAACAGCTGGAGCATCATCACTAAATTTTATGCAAATGTTGGTCACGCGACCCATATTTGATATTGCAGTTTTGTGGTGCAACCTACATAGACCTGTTTTTTACAGTCAAAATCCCCATTTTTTTACCCTCTTTCAACTTTCAACCGGTTTATGAAAAACTGCTAAGCTGAATTGTTTAATTTCACAAGGATTATCTGAGCGTAGGGTTCTTTCAGTTACAAGTATAAGAATAGATTAGATTCATTGATTTTTGGTGGAGTCCGAGTTAGCTGAAATTGGTCTTGTGGCCATTAGTAAACCTATTTCAAACTGAGGGCTGCAATAGTCTTCTTCAATTTCTGTTACATTGCACAAAAATGATTCTTAGGAGGCCTTTGGTCAGGTTTACTAAAATGATATTGGGCAGAATTATTGGACCTTTAACAATGAAAGGACTGCAGCTTTTATTATTCTAAACATTTTGATTAAAAATTCTTATGAATATGTCAGCTTGAAAAAAAAATATTGTAGCTAAAGTCTTTCACTATATGTAAATAGATTTACCAACAGGCCAAGATTGTGTCTGTATCGATAAATAGCATGGCAGACTGCCAACTATTTCAGATTTGGCAACAGGTCAAAGTTCAGTCTGGATCTATTTATAGCTTTGGCAGACTGCCAACTGTATCAGATAATGAGTTCAAGAGTTCACTCAGTGCAGCCAGGTACAGGTCAAGATTTCACTCAGTGCATCCAGGTGCAGGTCAAGAGTTCATTGTTTGTTCCGGTTCACTCAGGTTTACTTCCTTTCTCATCTAAGCCTGGTCAGCCCAGTGCACCAGACTCAAGTGAAGTTTGATGTATTGGCCTTATATTTTGACCTGTCTAATGGCTTTCTCATACAAAAGACTGGTGTCACAACTTACAATGACTTTTGCTCAATGTACGTACCTGCTTATTTCTCAGGAGGGATTTGATATATAAGTCTGAAATTGTGCCTTTTTATACATATTTGATACCTTTATCATAAACAAAACAGGTGGCACCACCTACAATAATATTTGCACATGTATGTCTCTGCTTATTTTTCAGGAGGGATTTTATATATCAGCCTGAAATTGGGCATATGTATACATCTCAGATGGCTTTGTCATGTGCAAGGCAGGTGGTGCCACATGTCTACAACAAATTTTGCAGTGTATGCTCCTGCTTATTCTTCAGGAGTGATTAAATGAGTCACCCTGAAATTTTGCATGTCCATACATCTAGAATAGTTTTGTTGTAAACAAGACTTGTGGCACCACCTACAATAGTTTCATACATCTGTGCAAATAGCTGTAGAGTGGTTTGAAGTATCTGCTTGAAATTTTGCATGTCCATACATCTTTGATGGATTTCTCATAATAATACACAAGGCTGGTGGTGCCACTAACAATCATTTTTGTGTTGTATGCACCCATGCCAGTATTTCAGCAGTGACGTTAGTGTAATTTGTGCATGTACTTGGCTTCAAATGTTCAGTACTTGCATTGGACATATACATGTCACTCTTGTACATGAAAAGAAAAGGTCCAGCATGGAGGCATTATACCTGATGTATATCCTATTGCACAGGTTCACATAAGGCCTGTAGGCCTGGTTATGAACACATAAGGATTGATATTTTAAAACTTGTAATAATATATTCTGCCATTATACAATAACTTATTGCAAATCTGGGTGAAATTTATGCAATAATGATTATTTCAAATGGCTTTGAAATGTACCTGAACCTAGGTACTCTACAAAAATTGTGTACCTGGACCTGTACCTGACCATTTCTTAAGTACCTGTACCTATGTAAAAATGGCTGAGGCTAAAATAGCTGAATAAAAATGGTTAAATGGAAAATAACAGGTAGCAGGATTAAATTTGGATTTTGGAATGTAGTATATCAAATTATCTACATCAAAAGTTTGTTGTACAATTAAAAACATACCATCACATTTTAATAAAGTTATTTGCATTTATTTATTGGGTAATAATATATATTGATGAATGCACTTGGAGATTGTACACACTATTGATTTATTGATTTTGTTTTGCAATAAATATTGCTTTATAATTCCCTTGGATGGACAGTCTGAGTCACTGTGTACACTTGATTAGCTTTATGGTTGAGAAATTAGTTACACAGTCATCATATGGTCATGCCCCCTGTAGTGTCTGAGCAGATGCTCTAGGCAATTACTGAATGAGTAAGTTTATATTGAATAAATATTGACCTTGTACTGTTCCATTGAGCCACTTTTAAATTATAAAAATGAATGGATATCAAAGATAACTTATGCTATACTGAAATGTTTGTGAGACCATAGATTTTAGTTTAAAGACAGCATTAATTTTATTAAAGAACTTCCCATCATGTATGTTCTTTCAGGTTTAACTGCTTGGTTACTGATATAATAAATATTGAGAATTATTGAAATTAGTTATTGAAATTGTTGTATATTGATACATTGTCATTTTCATTGTCATTTTCATTGTCAACCTAACAATGATTAATTTTTAGCTGAGCTGACTGAAAGTCATCTGAGCTATAGCGATCACTCTTTGTCCGTTGTCCGTCTGTCCGTCTGTTAACCAGGCACAAATCGTAACCACTGGACCTAGAATCTTGTAACTTGGGATTCTGAGAGGTCCATGAAAAATATCCTTGGAAACCAGAAATTAGGTCTCTGTTACCCATATCCTTCGAGCTATGGGGCCCCAAAGTACCCCCCAGAATAGTCAAAAATTTCATACAAAAACTTCAATATCTCATTAACTACATCACTGTTGGTCATGATTTTTGGCATAATTATTGATCATGAGATGTTCCATCAGTTCCTGCAGACTGGTGGCACCACCTGTATTTTTCGATTTTTTTACAATTTTTTTCTCTATTTTGAGACCTTTAAGGATACTGTCATCTGTTAACGTGGCACAAATTGTAATGACTGGACCTAGAAACTTCATTCATGATACACTAAGAGACCTATGAAAAGTCTCCATGGAAACCAGAAATTAAGTCTCTGTTACCCATATCCTTCGAGCTATGGGGCCCAAAAGTACCCCCCAGAATAGTAAAAAATTTCACACAAAAACTTCAATATCTCATTAACTACATCACTGATGGTCATGATTTTTGGCATAATTATTGATCATGAGATGTTCCATAAATTCCTGCAGACTGGTGGCACCACCTGTATTTTTCGATTTTTTTATGATTTTTTTCTCTATTTTTGAGACCTTTAAGGATACTGATATCTGTTACATGGCACAAATTGTAACGACTGGACCTAGAATCTTCATTCATGACACACTAAGAGACCTATGAAAAGTCTCCATGGAAACAAGAAATAAGTTCTCTGTTACCCATATCCTTCGAGCTATGGGGCCCCAAAGTACCCCCCCAGAATAGTCAAAAATTTCATACAAAAACTTCAATATCTCATCAACTACATCACTGATGGTCATGAATTTTGGCATACATATAGATCATGAGATGTTCCATCAGTTCCTGCAGACTGGTGGCACCACCTATATTTTTCGATTTTTTAATGATTTTTTTCTCCATTTTTGAGACCTTTAAGGATACTGTTATCTGTTACATGGCACAAATTGTAACAACTGGACCTATAATCTTCATTCATGACACACTAAGAGACCTATGAAAAGTCTCCATGGAAACAAGAAATGAGGTCTCTGTTACCCATATCCTTCGAGCTATGGAGCCCCAAAGTACCCCCCAGAATAGTCAAAAATTTCATACAAAAACTTCAATATCTCATTAACTACATCACTGATGGTCATGAATTTTGGCATACATATAGATCATGAGATGTGTCATCAGTTTCTGCAGACTGGTGGCGCTACCTGTATTTTTCAATTTTTACAAATTGTTTTCTCTATTATTGCGGCCTTTAAAAATGTGAACAGCTGTGAACAGGGCACAAATCATAAAGACTGGACCTAGAATCTTCATTCTTGACACAGTGATAGACCTATGAAAAGTGTCTATGGAAACCTGAAATAAGGTCTCTGTTACCCATATCCTTTGAGCTGTGGGGGGGGGGGCTCCCAATTACCCCCCCAGGATAATGGAAAATTTGATAAAAACAAACTGCAACATCTCAATAACTACAACACTGTTGTTCATGATTTCTGGCATACATATTGATCAAGAGGTGTTCCATCAGTTCCTGCAGGTTGGTGGCGCCACCTGTATTATTTGCAAATTTTCACAATTTTTTTTTTCTCTATTCATTTTGAGACCTTTAAGGATGTAGTTATTTGTCAACAGAGTACAAATTGTAAGGACTGGACCTAGAATCTTCATTCTTGACACACAGGGAGACCCATGAAAGGTCTCCATGGAAACCTGAAATTAGGTCTCTGTTACCCATATCCTTTGAGCTATGGCTCTCCAAATTACAGCTCAGAATAATGGAAAATTTGATAAAAAAGCTGAAGTATCTGAACAACTAATGCAGAGATCACCATAATTGTTTGCATGGATATTGATCATGGAGTGTTTCATCAGTTTCTGCAGACTGGTGGCACCTCCTGTATTTGTTCGGTTTTTTTTTACGATTTTTTTCTCTAATTTTGAGACCTTTAAAGATATGAACATCTGTTAACAGGGCACAAATCATAAAAACTGGACCTAGAATCTTCATTCTTGACACACAGGGAGACCCATGAAAAGTCTCCATGGAAACCTGAAATTAGATCTCTGTTACCCATATTCTTTAAGCTGTATGGCTCCAAAATACCCCCAGAATAATGAAAAATTTGATACAAAAACTGCAGTATCTCGATAACTACAACACTGATGGTCATGATTTTCGGCATACATATTGATCATGAGCTGTTCCATCAGTTTCTGCAGACTGGGTGCAGCACCTCTATTTTTTTCAAATTTTTACGAATTTTTTTCCCTATTTTTGAGACCTTTAAAGATGTGGTTATCTGTCAACAGGGTACAAATCGTAACAACTGGACCTGGAATCTTCATTCTTGTCATGCAAGGAGGCCCATGAAAAGTGCCTGTGGAAACTTGAAATTAGGTCTCCATTACCCATATCCTTCAAGCTATAGCACTCCGAAGTATCCCTCAGAATAATGGACAATTTGATACAAAAGCTGAAGTATATGAACAACTAAAGCAGAGATCACCATGATTCTTTGCATGGATATTGACCATTAAGTGTTTTTATTAGTTTTGGCAGACTGGTGGAGCCACCTGTATTTTTGTTTCCGCCAAAACAAAGTTTTGCGTATACTATGTTTTTGCCTGGCCTGCCGCCACTGGGTTCGTTTCTGGAAAACTCTTCTGAGACTAATAGACCGATTTTTCCGAAACTTACACCAATTACTGGGTCACATGAGAACTGGTGCCTCACCAGTTTGCGTTGACCTCTGACCTTTTCTCTCTGCCCAGTGTCCATTTGTGCGTCTGTTTCCACACATAAACCCTCATATCTCTGAAACTTATCGACCAATCAGGAAATAAAATTTATACAAATGTAGCCCTTGGATAGCTTTATGACACACAAAAAAAATGGTGGCGCCACCTGCAACCATTTTTGCACAGTGTCCATCTGTTCATCTGCCTTGGGTTAAAATCACTCATATCTCTGCAGTGAATTGACTAATTCACCTGAAATTTGGCATACGATACATCCTGGATAGCTTTCTTGATTTTATGACAGGTGGCGCCACCTACATTCATGTTCACGCTGATGACATCCAAGCTCATATCTCGGGAACCTTTTGACCGATTGGGCCAAAATTTTGCATGTGTATAGATCTCACATAGCTCTTTATCATACGCAAAACTGGTGGCGCCACCTGCAACCATTTTTGCACAGAGTCCGTCTGTTTGTCTGCCGTGGGATAATGTCACTCATATCTCGGCAGTGGTTTGACATATCTGCCCAAAATTTTGCAGTTTTGTACATCCTGGATAGCTTTCTTGATTTTATGACAGTCGGAGCCATCTACATTCTAGTTTGAGCTGCAGACATCCAAGCTCATATCTCCGGAACGGTTTGAATGATTGGGCCAAAATTTTGCATGTGTATAGATCTCACATAGGTCTTTATCATACACAAAACTGGAGGGGCCACCTGCAACCATTTTTGCACAGTGTCTGTCTGTTTGTCTGCCATGGGCTAAAATCACTCATTTCTCTGTAGTGGTTTGACATAACTGCCTAAAATTTTGCAGGTTTATACATCCTGGACAGCTTTCTTAATTTATGACAGGTGGTGCCACATACATTCTAGTAAATGCTGCAGACATCCAAGCTCATATCTCAGGAACCATTTGACCAACTGGGCCAAAATTGTGCATGTGTTTAGATCTCACATAGGTCTTTATCATACACAAAACTGGAGGGGCCACCTTCAACCATTTTTCACAGCATCTGTCTGTTTGTCTGCCGTGGGCTAAAATCACTCATATACATGTAGTCGTTTGACTTTTCTGCCTAAAATTTCTCATATGTATACAACTTGGACAGCTTTCTGGATTTGTGGTAGGTGGCACAACCTACATCCACATTTAGGCTGCAGACATCCATGCTAATATGCAACATACCTCAGTCTATTTTCCCTTGCAACTCAATCCATGCCTCACTTCACCCATTCCACTCTGATTTTGGCGGAAACATGTAGTCGCTTGTCGGCTACCCGTATTCTAGTTTTTAAAGTTTATACATTTTTTCTCTATTTTTGATATATATAAATACAGACACAATCTTGGCCTGTTTGTTAATCTGTTTGAATTTCAGTTGAATGGGTATATACTACCATTCTGATGATAAAATTTCCTTTTGCAAATCTCTTCCCAGTCAGCTGAGCATCATGACCCATGGGTCTCTTGTTGAAAATCTATATTAATCCCCTTTTTATGGAACCCTGTAATATTAATCTGGCTGAAAAATCCTTGTCTGAAAAGTCCCTTCTAAAAGGTATGTCCTCCACATGCAGTTTGCTGTTGAATTGTGATGTTTTGAATTTAAAAATTATTTGTTATTTTCCATTCAGCCATTTTTAAATTAGCCATTTTACTTCAGCCATTAATATTATTACCTTAGCCATTTTTACCTCAGCCATTTTTAACTGGCACCCTGTTGCATGTAACTTGCCCCAACCAAGATATATCCACCACTGCAAAATAATTTATGCATCTTATTGAAAGATTAAAACAATAAAAAATTAAAATACTATTAATGCCTCACTCTTTTTTGTTTGTTCGTTGTTACATATAATGAGTCTACATTTCAGTAAATATGTGAAACTCATTGCTCACATGTGTCCTGCTGTTCCCCCATGCTGCTGCATGTGATAAGTGAAACAAAGCCTGATAAATGAAACAAAGTGATACAGACTGGCTCATACAAGTGCTGCACAGCATTTTGACACACTGATTTCTGCTAGATAAACCAGGCATGAGGTCTTGTTCTTTGTGTGAAACACCCAGCATATGAACCACACAGAGGCCTAGCTAGGTGTACACAAATATTAACATGTGTTCCCCGAGTCCAATAACTACAGTTTATGGAATGTGTTGTTAGGTATAGAATCTGGTCTTCACTTTGGAATGTTATACTTAGGGGGCAATGCCAGAAAAATATTCTTGTCTGCATTTTCCTGTTTTCATTTAGTTGGCAGAGGTTCTTGAAATGAGACATTATATACAAACCTTTATTGTCACTGAATGTAATGAATGCTTTTTTCAAGACTGAAGTAGCCTAGTCACTAGTCACTAGGATTATGGGTAAACTTTTAGGTACTAATATAGGGGAAATTTCCTTTCGCTAGCTAATATTTATTGGCTTGGGATACACTGACATAATTTCACACCCTCAAAATCGAGGTAAGGAAAACAACAGTGACTACCATAGTTTTCTATGTGAGAATCGCTTATCCTTCCTTTTTCTTAAGGAGAGTCCTCAAAAATCCATTGGGGGGGGAGCTTAATATGGGAGGGGCGCACTTATTATGTCAAATACTGTAAGTGGTGTGTATCAGGTTTTAAGCCTGTCATCTAATGATCAGAAGGCAAACACAGCAGTATGTGAGCTATGCAAAACTAGATATTTACTGGGATAATTTGGTTTATTTATATCTTCTGTATATATTTCAATGAAGCAAATGGTATAGGGAGAAATGTGTGAAAAACTTTCTAGGTTTCTGCCTCTGTTGTCTCCTCAGGTGATCAGGTATGAACAGTATATATTTTGCAGTATAAAGCTGTTTTCCATGTGTCTGGAAATCTTATCCTCACCTGAAGTTCATAATGCTAAAACTATTGAACCCCTTTATTTAAAACTGAGCTGTTTCCATGTGCACTTCATGTGCGCAACACAAACACATCTGCAAAAACAGACAGCATTGAAACAGATCTGATAAGGTCATAATTTGGGCGATTTGCAGATGACAAAAAAAAATTTTTAAAATGCCACCTTACCTTGCAGAGCCCCAGGGTCAGATTACCAGCTGGTTTGTTCTTCTACACTAGTGTCCTTGTCAGTTGTAGTATCAAACGGACATGTGAAAGTTTGTATGTCAGAAAATCTTGTGTACTTATGGAAGAAATTTTGAGAGACTGCACACTACAGAGTGCAGGTACATATATGCAGATTTGTGGATACATGGAAATTTATATAGCCTTATTTTTTTTTTTTTCAGATATTCCATCAGATGATGTTTTTAAGACTACACTGCCCTCTTGTGAGGATTTTACGAACCACAACAGTCTCTGCAGGACAGATATGCACACAGATATCAGAACCTGTGATTTTGACCAATACATGCATCAGACCTTCCAGATACTTCAGACAGATACAAATACAGCCCCTTGTCCATAATGTGAGACACTTCTCACAGGCATCCCAGGCCGCAACAGAACAAATAAATAACTCAGATGGAGAGAACAATGAAAATAGAGAGAACAATGAAAATACAAAAAGTGCTACAGAACGATTGGCTGCATTTTCACCAGAAGATCAAAAACGTCTTAAAGTTCTACAGCTGGAATATGATGTCATGTTTTCCATGGATAAGAGAGTTCCTGATGATATGACGGATGAGATGTGGTGGGAGATATTTCAAATGGAAACACCATCAATGAGGCGGAGAAAATATATGTACTGGTTCAAAAAGGAGAAACAGAAAAGAAAAAGAAAGGAGAAACAAGCAGAGAAAGCAAAACTGAAGGAGACAGCTTTAGATGAGAAAACAGGTGAACCTGAGGTAAGGACTCTAAGGAACTCGATTCATTTTCATATTCGTGAATCAACGATGACGCATCATTATTATAATAATTTAGCTCATGCTATGATGTTCGGGCATCCAATGGTGATTGATATGTCTTTTGAACAAGAGATGACCCAAAGGGAGATGGTACGTGTCATAGACCAGATCAAAGGGGCCCACACGTTGAATAAGATCAGCAAGGAACCATTCCATATGGTGCTGTGTGGTTTACAGAAGGACGGTCTCCTGCAGCAAGCCTTATACAAACAGATAGCAGAGCTACAGAAGATCCCTATTACTGTCACACATGAGAGTTACATGGATATGTATCCATCCAAGGACATTGTCTATTTGAGTCCCAATGCACCAAAGACGATGCCAAAGTTTGATTACAATAAAGTCTACATTATGGGAGGAATAGTTGACTTAGCAGAATCCAAACCACTGACATTTGCCAGAGCTAAGCAGCAGAAGATCACAGCTTATAAACTTCCATTGGATGACTACTTTGAGTAAGGTTCCTTTGTATATTGTTACACAATGCTTTTCACACATCAGTAGGGCTCTTTCCATCCTAGAAATCATGAAAAACCTGACAAAATAAGTTCACCTTTTCCTGGTCAGAGACAATCATGGAAATTCTGAAATATACCAAAAGTTTAATGTCCATACAGTGTGGTCCTTGATGGTTTTACTAAGATTGCTTTTAAAGACGAAAATAAGTCAAAATAATTATTCTGGGAATTAAAAATATCATCAGGGAAAACTCATGGAATTTTATTTTCACGACTTGCGAGGTACCCTGATCAGAAGACTCCAAAGCATTCATAGGAATGTGGTATTTTTAATCTTAAATTTGTTATTCCCTTTATGAGGGGAATCTGGTTGGGCTGGACTTTTATTACCATCTCCACCCACCAAGCCAACATTTTGGACAGTTTTAAAATGTTAGCCCCTTTTTTGCAACCTGTGACCTAACATTTCGAAATAAACACATATCAGGTAGGCTATCAGAAAGAGAACCACATGTAATGCACTATATCTTTGGCAGTAACAGATATTTGCTCCATTTTGATAAAGAATACTTGTCATGCTGATGGCTTGAAAGTTTTTGTGCCATATATTTGACTTGTATGCATCATTTAGAATCAGATGCACTCATAAGTGTACAGCTGGTACAAAGGAATGTTAACTTGTTCCCTTAAGTCCTCACTTTTGGTAAACTGGGAAGTTGCATTTGATAACCTGAAGAACTGCTAACACTTTTACTGTATATTCCAATTTGTACCATATTCAAAACACTTCTCCTTCTATTTTGGATTTGTCGGGTCAAGAAAAGTAGTGTACCTCATACACCCTTGCCATTGATGTATATACATATACATATTAAGTATAGATCAAAGATCACAAATTCAGGAAGAGTTCCACTTTTTATCTTCTTGTTTTTTGTGGTGCACTCTTCAGGCTTCATTAAAATTTCAGTAAAGTCTGGTAATTTGTTATGTTTTTGTTTATTTTCAGTTGGAAGCAAGGAGGGAAGTCCTTGACCCTTGATCAGATGTTTGGAATCATGCTGGATTTGTACAACACCAATGATTGGGAATATGCTTTCCGCCACATTCCTAAACGGAAAGCAACTCCTAAACCAAGGAGAGAGTAGAGTTCAACATGCATACTTTCAAATCATGTCACACAACAAATGTTCCTCAAATACTACATTGATGTTATTACCAAATGAAAGATATGAAAAGAAGTGGAATTATGTCTCCCCTCCCATGGGGGGAGACATATAGTGTTTGGTCTGTCGTTTGTGTCATTTCTTGTGAACGGGATAACTTTTGAATGACTCAACATTTTTTTTTTAATGAAATTTAACTTGTTTCTATCAATATCTGAGATGAGTTTGGAAACCGGTGACCTATACCTTTATCATCAAGGTCGAATAGGCAGAAATAGAAATTTTCTGTGAACCCTTGTGACCCTTTGAAGTATTGCATGTTTTTTCCTCAAATTTTAAACACTAATTGTTTCAACCAAGTTTTTTGACAAGTTTATAAACTTATTACCTTGACCTGGATCTTAATGCATAGTCAAATCAGCTAGAATAGAAATTATTTGTGGATGTTATTACTTTTGAACCACTCAGTATATTTTCATGAAATTTAACTCTGTGACTTTTGAAGTTTTTTTTCTCAAATTATGGGATGGGGGGCCAGAGGGCGGAGAGACCTATCTGTTTTTGCATTGCAAAAACAACTTTATTCTAGTTCTGTAATGTTTGCCATGGAAATTTCCAAGAATATATTCAGCAGGGTTTGGGTAAAATGATTCTCTGCATGTAAATACAAATATAAAAGTTTACAATCAAATGCAAATTATCAGGTAAAAATTATTATCAGATACAAATGCAAACGTGATAAAACTGAACAATTATTGTGCGTTAGAATTCAGTTTTGCAACTTTGTATCAAAGGTATATTGTATATTCATGAATAAATTTATGAAATCATTCATTTGCTGAAAAATTAATACATGATTTTTTCCTGAGATAGCAGTATAGAATTCTGTTAGAATTTGAAACTATGTTGTTTTCAGCAATGCATTTAAATGCAAATGTAGAGTTTCTTGTAGCTCTGCTTTTCAAAACAAATGCAACATTTTCAAATGTAAATGTATTTGTATTTGAACCCTTTATATATATTAGGTTTTTGTATAGATATTAACAAAGATCATAAGGCTATACTTCTAGCTTAACATTATCTTAATGGAACATACTCCAGATGCCTAGACCCAAATAACTTGACATGTTTCTACATGTACTCCATGCTAAAAACTGCCAAAGGTTTGGCTGCTTATTGCTTAATTTGGTTTTGTAAGTTGACTTTCTCATTCTTATTCAACTTATTAAATAGGCACTTGTATAAGGTAGTTGTCTCCCATATATTGCAGATAATGAATGTGTATATTATTCATTTAATGAAAATACATTGTATATTTATGAATATAAAAAACAACTGTTCATCAGCTAGTCTTTGTGTTTATGTGTGCATCTTGATGAAATTTGGATTTAATATAGTGCTATGACAGAAACATTTAAATCAGGACACTAGAGATATAAATGATCATTTTATAAAAACATTAATTATTTTGGACATGGAGCATGTTATGTACAACAGTGCACTTAAAATTATTTGTGGGTTTATATTTTTTTTAATCACCCAGACTATAGTTAAGTCATGCCATAGGAGTGAGGACCACACAAAAAAATTCAGTCATTTATCTTGTGACCAACATGTTTTTCACTTGCAAATGACACTACCTTTGTTAAACTACTTACATTAAAAAAATCAATAGTATTATACAGTTAAGTGGGTTAATATAAATACATAGGCTATCATATCATGGGCAACAATACCTCAAAGCAAAAAGAAATAAATTAGTAATAAATTGAATCTAATTATTATAAAGGCATTTTCACAGCACTCTTATATTGACTAAAAGCATACTGATTACAAAATTGTATGATATTATGTAATAGGTACTCCAAATATTGTTAGTGAAAAATACTTTACATTTTGCATACAAAGTGCAAAATCTGTTACTAAATATTACAAAAGCGCTGTCTGTCTTTGCTCAATTTTGCAGAAATTCTGATCATGTGACTTCAGTGATTACTTCCTGCAGGTAGAGTCATTAGTGGTTAATTACTTTCTGTGAGGTAAAATGTTATTTTCCATATTCTTGAACCATGAAAAAATTTCATGGTAATCTCTATTTGTTAAAGATACTGTTATCAAATTTTACAGGCATATTGACTTGCATATGGTGCCACCTGTATTAACCTTTCTTTGAGGCAAAATGACACTGTTTTCATTTCCATTTTGTCTGGCCCTACAAAATATTAGCTGGATGTCTCAATCTTGTTGTAAAAAATATTATCTTAGCAGAAAATAAAGGAGTATTTTTCTTAAAGGTGCTTGATCACCTACCTTTTGAAAACGAATTTATGTGATACCTGGCATCCTCTCTGTATATATATTAATGATCTAAGGGAAAGTTGTGGAAAGTTGTGTTTGTAAACACAGCAGTGTTGTTAAACGAGGAAAAATTGTAAGCTAAGTGGTAGGATGCATATATGCGGAGGTAGAAAGGTCAGTTTTTGCAAAACACCATTTGAAAAGTTTTGGCCTATTTGACTTGCTGCCAGATGCCCTTGTTGAATTGATTTTGTTTTGGCGGGCCCCCACATAATATAAAGAAAACAAGCGGCCTGTGTGCAGTGATGTCCACGTTTTCTGGCCTAATTTTATAAAAGCTCTAAGGGATTACTTTAGTTTATAAAGGTCAGATAGGTGATTAGCCCCTTTAAATATAATGAAAATTACTGGTATATTCCTTGTACATTATGTAAAATAAGGCATGAATTAAAGGTCAAACATCTTTCAAGAATGGCACATTCACACCAATGTTATAGTGATCTAATCATTCAAAATATACCTTGAAAATGAAACATCGCTAAATTATATAATATTTGGATTTTGTGCCTAACTATATTGTTGTAACAACCCTTTTACCGGCCAAATTCAACCAATCCCATATAACCCCGCTTATCGATTTATTTTATTATTATTAAATTTTTCCTTGCTTTCCATCCACCATCATTCCATTTTCCAGCTGTCAGGGCACTAAAGAAAGTAATATCCTGTGTTTACCAATAAGTAAACCTGACATTTTAAGCCAAGCTTACCTTAAGTCATACGGTAGGAACATCACCACAATAAAAAAAATAAAGGTGGCGGGAGCGATTGCAATAATTGCCGCGGCATCTCGCTCCACAGCATTGTCTGCAGTCTCACCGCTCCATTTGCATTGAACATGCTCCCAAGTACTCGCGAGTGTCTACTCATAATCACAATGTGGTTTTCGAGCAATCAGATATACCATTTACATGACATTTAGCATCAGGCAACTGTAGGATACATGCATTTAACAGGAGAAACAGCTCTTTATGACATTTATTCATATAACAAAGGCCTTCTACCCTGTCAGCAGAAATGGCCTCCTCAATACAGGATGCCAACCATGTTCATGAAGACAAGAAGGGCGCCATGGTCTTCGATGGCTTAAAATCAGATGCCTTTGACATTCGCACGCCTTTGGAATATGTTCTGTAAGGATAGTTAAATCGCCCGAAATGCTTTTCCACAGTTCCAGGCCAAAGGCAAACTCCAACGTTCATCAAACATTCCTGCGACATATTAGTGTAGTTTCTCATGTAGCAAAATCCCAATCCCATAAGAATTGAATCCCCAAATTGAGATAGCACTTGTTCTCACTTCATTTAGGTGTAAGCTGATGGAAACAGTTAGGTTACAAATTTTATCAACCCCCTGACCCCCCCAAAAATCCAAGATGGCCGCCTTCATAATAAAAATCCTAGATATTGCTTTGATATTGTAACTATCTCATCAAAATGAATAATATTTGATCAGTTTATAAGATTTTGAATGTGTACTGGTAATACCAACTAATCCAGGAGCTGTCCAAAGGTTAAGGAGGGTATTCAAGGTCAAACATATTTACCAACCTTCGATCTGAAAAATAACATCAGACGTCTTGGGTACTCCGCTGTCATATATATTGTAATATGGTTTTCAAATAGTCAACATTATTAATAATTGCCTTGCCAGAATAATATATCATATGGACGATATTAAAAAAAAACATAACACTGAGATACTGTCATATGGTTTTCAAATGGTCCTTAAAGGTACCCATTCAACTACCTTTTTGAAGTGAATTTGAGATTTCTTTGTATTTATTAATGATCTAAAGGTAATTCTTGTTTTAGAAAGTTCTTATAATACCTCCGTGAAGGATGTATGAACTTGTTGATCAAAAATGTTTGTAAATACAGCAGTGTTGACAATAGGGGGAAAATGTAACCTAACATGGTATGTGGCGTATATGCAGAGGCACAAAAGGTTATTTGTTGCAAAACGCCATTTGCAAAATCCTCGCCTGTCCGACTTGCTGTCCGATGCCATTGTTGAATTTGTTTTATTTTGGCGGGCCCCCACATATTATAATCACGTTGATATAAACAAAACAGGCAGCCTGTGTGCGTGATATTAACGTTTTCTGGCCAAATTTGAATAAAATCCCCAAGGATTACCTTTAGTCTCTAAAGGTCAGATAGGTGATTGGGCCCCTTTAAAACATGAATTGATGTACGTATTACATATTTCACATTTTGCTGATTCTCTGCTGATTTATTGCTTAGTATTTATCGTCAACAGTATAAATGCGAAACAACCCTTTTGAAATCAATTTGATTGGTTAGTAAAAAAAGATTAAAACAGCCTTGTTGATCCTGATACAGGAACAATCCATGGCATGTTAACTATTCCAGACGCCTGGTACACTTCGAGGAGCATTAGAAACCTTTGTCTTAATATCTTCCGAGTTTACCTGAATATAGTCGTGAATAGGTCAGTTATTATTGTAATTGTCTCAAAAAGATTGAAATAGTAAAACAGAAAAATATGCTTCCCTGACAGAAGAAGACGCATCTGCACGTGCACAAGGTTATACTGATGCGGTCCGTTAAAAAAAATTTGTGTACATGTAAATGGCATCTGGCGATTTCAAATACATGTACCTAAGAACCCCGTAGGTTAATGTCGGATAATCGGAACCAAGCACCTCAAGGTTTAGATACCACTACCGCAGATGATAATATGAGGAACTACTATCAGGTCTGCATCGACCAGAAGATGCGCGTGCAAAGAAAAACAGAATGCCACAGAAGCTGGTTATAAGATACGCTTAGAACGTTTTCGAATAATATTGAGATAGGCAGTGGAATAGGAGGGTCGTGCCCAACGGCCGTGTTTCACTCACAACGAGTGCGCCTTTCAGGGAATCCGCGAAATGAGAGGAAGCGTGTGATACTGCCCTGTCACGTAGACCAAAACCGGAATCGAAATCTGCAGATGTACATATATGTAGTTCAGTTTGCATTAAAAAATGGAAGCGACTACCTCCACACAACAAAAATTATGAAAAAAAAGATTCCATCCGTGGTGTTGGCCTTTATGTCCGGATCTACATGGTCCGTTTTATCCAACAATTGTACCCTAAAGATATTTGTATTCCCGTAATGTGCAAACTTTCCTTTAGGGAAAATGCGTACTCATATGCTATTTTACATAAGCAGATGTGCCTTCTTTTCTGCTAATCAAATATGGCTGATTAGTTTTGTGTGTGCATTATTTGTCTCTTTTTAGCTTTTAGAAGTACCTTATCTATAACTTGTAAAATAAGACCTGTTTCAGCTCATATTCAGATAAACTATATAGAAATATAAAATATCCAGACAACGGTTGCTACCGATCCCCCTGTTCTACAAGGTACTTGGAATAGTTTAATATGACAAGATTATTTCTGTATCAAGACCACAAACAGGGCTTCTAGAATTTTTGGAATCTTCCATATAACCACACAAATTTATTCTATATGTTTGTTTTGTTTTTATATGGTAGGCACCTAGACCATGTAGTACTACTATGAGAGAATTGGCAATATAAAAAAAAGAGATCACGAGCATCAATTTCATAAGGTCTATTTCTTTTTGATAACCATATCACATAACATATGACAGTATAGCGCCCAAGATATTTTATGCTTTAAAATAAAAGTACATATATTTGACTCTGACCTTGCGTACCCTCTGTGAGCTTCCGACAATTCCTGGTTAGTTGCAATATAACAAATCACATTTAAACAAAGTACAAATCGATCCATTTATCTAATATTATTGATTTTTATCATTATCTCTTTGTTAAGATTACCATGGCGGCCCTGTTGGATTCCCTTGGGTCAGAGAATTCATATAACTCCTTTTTTTAGCTGCAATCGACAAAACACATTCAAAAACGTATAAATCGATCCAATATCATTAAGTTTAAAGGGACAATTACAGTATAATAGCATATATATTATTTCTATGTTAAGACTGCAGTGGTGGCCATCTTTGATTCCTTGGGGTCACAGGGTTCATTAAAAAATATAACCTGCATTCATTCATCAGCTTAAGTGCAAATAAAATGAAAGCAAGCACTATCTTATTCAGTTCCTAAGAAAACGTTGTTCTGTTACACATGCAAGTACACTTTATCCCTAATTTTAACCCTCAATCATTCCAATTGGTGAAGGCGGCCATCTTGGATTTTTGGTGTTAGAGGGGTCTAAAAATTTGTTACCTAACATTTACAATTAGTTTATAACCTGTTTATGCTTAACTCGTTTGAACAAGAAAAAAATTGTAATAAAGAGGGAGTTACGAGTTCATCTGAGGATTGATTACCCGTTGTCCGCTCTCACTGAGCACAAAGACGATGAGCCAGTTGTGATAGGAGATTCTGAAAAATTTACACAAATGTTAGCAGTAGCTCTTGCCTTTGTGGAAATTAAAATTGGCTTTAAAAAGATTGTTGATGAAGCCGTAGATGAGAGACTGAAAGTATATGATGATAAAATCAGGGAGCTCTCAAGTACGGGAGTGGAACATCAAAATACTGTGGGTATGTTACGGGAGGAGCTAGACAATCAACAGCAGTACTCTCGTCGGACGTCAGTCAGGATTGTAAATCCGTTGCCAGAGCAGAAAAATGAAGATACGGACCAAATGGTGATAGATATGGCTAAAAACATGATGGACATTAAGACAAAAACAATAGGGCTCTGTAGTAGACGATTATATACCAACTATATGAATTTCAGAGCGATTGCTTGAAAATGTGGCCTGTAGAGCGCGGACAAACAAACAGACAGACATACGGGACTGACCAACATACTTGCAGAAATCTTTGATTCCGGCAAGTAATAAACAAAACCGATATAGAACGATCACACCGTGTCGGCCGACCAGGCAGGCCTAGAGCAGTCATTATGAAATTCCTTTTACACAAAACAAAGGTTTCCTTCATGAAAGGAAAATCTCGACTGCGAATGTCCGGCGACAGAGCGAAGGGTCTCTTTGTCAATGAGGATTTGACAAAATCGCGAATGGCTATGCTCAAATGTGCATTGACCGCAAAACGCGAGACCCTTATTCAGGACTGTTGGACCACAGATGGCGTAATATTTGTGAGGGACCGAGGAACAAATGTCCTCAGGTTCACAAGCGAAACCAAGTTCAAAGCCTGGCTCGAACACTTGAAAAGTAATCCCCCGAGACAATATTCAGAAGTTATAAACAGTAACCCACAGTTAACATCCACACCAATAAGAACATGACCGTCCGTTATTTATTTATGATTATAAAAGTATACTAAAGTATACTTTTTTTTATTATTTCAAAGAAATAAATTTACAGTGTCTACTAGTACAAATTTTGTTTACATTCAAAGTACTTGAGCAAGTGGTTTGTGATCTGGTATAATTATCTTTTGACTAATTAATATTCTTCATTATGAGCAGATTTGTATACACTGGAAAACTGCAGAATGTATAAAGAATACGTATATATGTTGAATGCTGCAAAAAAAACTGAGTGATACGTATAAGTTGTATACTAAAACATTAGGAGCCGATCTTCCTTGTCATAGAAAAAAATCTAATCCATCTCCAATTATATATTTTTAATTCTCGGCAATGTTTATTTATTTTTTTTATTAAAGGCTCACTTCAGTGATCTTGTTCTATTTACTATAATTGTTACACTTCATTTTGCCTATTAAAGCCACTGATGTCTTTGTTCTCTCCTCTTAAGGCGCCACATGCTCTAACATTCACATTTATGTATATTATGGAATTATTTCACCTGCTTATTTATGTATCTTGTGTTCTGTCAGTAATAGATAACAAAATTACAAAGTATTCTGACAAAAGTACGCAAACCACTTGTTCCTTTGGACTTCAAATAGGGAAGTAGATACACTGGGTATGAATATACACCTTGGATGTATATTAATTATACATATGTCTTATAAGGAAATTAATATATTTTTGCTTATTAGTGCTTGGTTTCTATTGAGCAATTTGCAGACATTGACAATTTGCAATCCTAAGAGTTTTCTGTATGTCGGATTTCTCAGTTATAACTGTTAATGTAAAAGGAATAAGAAGAAAAAAGAAAAGACTAGATATCTATAATTAGTTGTTAAACATGCAACAGAGGAGCAAAAAGTGTAATTTTTCTTCAGGAAGCCCATTGTACAGATACTGTGGAATCAGAATGATTACAAGATTGGTCTGGACATACCTATTTTTCTCATGGTACAAATCAGGCAAGAGGTGTGTTGTTACTTGTAGGTCGTGATTTAGAATTTCAGGAACTATTTAAAAATATGGATAAAGACGGACGTTTCATTATTGTACAAGCATAAGTTCAAGGGAGAAAGACGTTACTTAAAAATACATATGCCCCTAACACCCAATTACAACAGGGGATATTTTATGACAATATTTTGGAAATATTGACAAACATACAAATAGATTCGGAAAAACAAATTGTCTGGGGTGGTGATTTTAATATATGTCTTTCATATCTCGACACAGATGGTGATACGTAGACTCCTAAGACGAAATCGATCCAACGTTTTATTTATCTTACACGCAGTTTTGAATTAATTGATTTGTTTAGAGTAAGAAACCCGGATGCTCGTAGTAATACATTGAGGTCAACAAATCCTCTCAGACAACGAAGGCTGGATTATATTTTCGTTTCTTTATATTTAAACACAAACGTGACCGATGTTAACATTAGGCCTGCAATATTTACGGAGCATTCCGCTGTTATTACCGATTTCAGTTATACTCAAAAAGCATTATATGGCCCATCACAGTGGGAGCTAAACGTATCCTTACTGAAAGACACAGATTATGAAACAGGTTTAAGAGATCACATTAAATTATTACAGAAAACCGAGAGGTGCAATTGAGATGGAAATGCGTGGTGGGAATATTTAATATTCAAAATAAAACAATTTTCTGTGTTTCTCAAAGATGAAGCGGAAGAGGGAAAATGGAGGCTACATATTTTAGAAATTAAATTACATGACGCAGAAATGAATTTATTAGCTTCTGATAAAAAGACTTAAAAACTATACCACCATTCGTCATGAAATCGAAGAATATGATGAAAAATACACTGAGGGGTTAATTGTTAGATCCAGAGTCGAATTTTTCGAACAAGGAGAGCGAAGTTCTAAATATTTCTTGACACAATGGTCAAGAAATAGAAGAAATCTACTGTGAGGAAATTGATTATAAATGATAAAGAAGAAGTAAACAAGTAAAAACTAATGGATGGCATTAAATCTTTTTTTAAACGTAAATTTGAGAATGTAAATGCTACTAAAAAGAGCGATTGTAGAGATTTCATTCCTCAATTAAATTTACCCATTTTGTCAGAACAAGAAGTAAATGCTTGTGAGGGATTAATAAGCAAAGTAGAAATTTTAAATAGCTTAAAGGAAATGAAGGAAAATAAGACTCCTGGCAACGACGGACTACCAAAAGAATTTTATATTACTTTTTTCGATTTAATTAGTGATGACCTTGAACATTCCTTTAACAGAAGCTTCACTGTCGGTTCCTTGTCACCAAGTCAAAGACAAGCGGTAATTACGCTTATTGAGAAACCAGGAAAGGATAATCGCCAGTTAACTTCTTGGAGGCCAATCAGCTTGGTTAATGTTGATGCAAAGATATTAAGCAAAACCTTAGTAAAACGATTACAAAACAACCTACCAAAAATAATAGATGAGGATCAAACTTCCTTTATAAAAGACAGAAGGAAAATCAGATACAACTCGTCAAATAAATGATATAATATATATCTGTTATTTAGAAGATTGTAATGCTATAATGCTTGCGGTCGATTTTGCCTCTGCTTTTGACTCGATAGATCATGTATTCCTATTTACTGTACTCGAGAAATTTGGGTTTGGAAATGGTTTTATTAGATGGATAAAATTAATGCATAATGGGTTAGAGAACTGTGTAATGAATAATTGTTTTACTACGGGTTGTTTTAAAATGGAACAGGACACAAGACAAGGCGACTCCATTGCACCATACTTACTTTTATTGGTTATCGAAATAATGACAATAAAGGTGCGACAAACAAATAAAGTGAAAGGAATATTGATAGGTAATAAAGAAATAAAACAATGTCTATTTGCAGATGGTACTACATTCTTTGTAAGAGATGTTGACTCAATGATTGAAGTAAAAAAAATATTAGATAAATTTGCAAAGGTATCATCAGTAGAAATAAATTATTAAAAAATGTGAAGCGGCATGGCTGGGTAGGGAAAAGTCAATTCCTACAGCTTTATCGTTAAGATACGGTGGCTGATTTAGGACACAGAAAAAAAAAATATTTATCTCGTGATCTCGAGATAACATCTCGAGATCTCGACATAGAATTTCGCAAAAAAAAAATTTTTAGGAAGCAAAAAAAAAATTTTTAGGAAGCAAAAAAAAAAAATTTTAGGGAGCAAAAAAAAAAATTTTAGGAGGCATAAAATAAAATTTTATGAAGCAAAAAAAAAATTTTTTAGGAAGCAAAAAAAAAAATTTTAGGAAGCAAAAAAAAAAAATTTAGGAAGCATAAAAAAAAAATTTTATGAAGCAAAAAAAAAATTTTTAGGAAGCAAAAAAAAAATTTTAGGAAGCAAAAAAAAAAAAAAATTAGGAAGCAAAAAAAAAATTTAGGAAGAAACCCAAGCTGGGAATGGGTCTTATAACGTCACTTTGACGTATAAACATTTTATATAAAGGCTACTTGTATACAAGCCACTTGAGCAAGTGTTAACATACAGATAAAAACATGTAACCGAGTTATTGAAAGATCACTAGTTTATATTCGTAAGAGCATGTGAAGCAATGCAGTATTTGTCATTTACAGAAATCTGTAATCTCTGAATTGAAGCCAGATGTTTCTGCCGGACGTCTTTCTATTACGATCGGTGGCAATTTTTGCACCCCCCCCCCCCCGACCCATGTTATAAATAAATGTGGATATAGACAAAGACACCGCCTTTACCCATAGCATTGGCTCATTTTCATGAAAGATTAATAGATTATGTTTACCTAGATTATGTTTATGATTACTTTCACTTCTTTAATATGTATATGCAGAGTTTTTACAAAGATTCTATAAATAAGGCAGGTGAATAGCGACTTTAAGACCAAAGCAGAGCATTTTGCTGAAGAAAAATCATGATGAGAGATGATCGAAATTTTAAACCGTTTATTTATGAATATAAAACATTTATGAAGATAGGTTGATTAAATTAATCTGAGCTATAGTAAGAGCTATAGTAGATCAAGACTTGGGCTATAGGGGCTGAAGCAACGCTCCTCCCCGACCCCCCCCCCCCCCCCCCCAGCGTACCTACCTGAAAACACAGTAATCAGTTTTAGCATATTTTAATTTATGATGGTCTAATACATGTTCCATAAAACGACACACCATTTCAATAAAACAAAAGCTGAAAGAAATTGTACAAAAAGCGTGTTTCTATAAGAAGCTCATATTTGTTTGGATTCTTAAAATAATAAGGTACCCACAATGCATGCATGCAGACCTAAACATTTCTATTTGAGTGATTTAACAGACATGGCTCCGAATCCGCCGTTCAGGTAGAATGTTTCAGATTCTTTAGGCTTTGACATCTTCCTTACGGATATGAATATTAAATATTGAATTTATATTGAACTTTTCTTCAACTCGCCGTATCTCAGGGAATATACAAACTTGATTGATTTTAAATTAATTATATTGTATTACGGTTCAGTTAAACACAGTATACATGGTCTTTGTTTTATAATTGCAATAGTAAGCGCTCTTAACGTATAATGTCCCCTTTATGTCAATTCAGCTTTGAATGGTTCGTACAAGTGTGACATTTTTTATGGAGATCTCGAAAGATAATTTTTTTTTTGTTTCCTAACAATTTTTTTTTGCTTTCTAAATTTTTTTTTTTGCTTCCTTAACAATTTTTTTTGCTTCCTAAATTTTTTTTTTTTGCTTCCTAAAAATTTTTTTTTTTGCTTTCTAATTTTTTTTTGTTTGCTTCCTAAAAATTTTTTTTTGCTTCCTAAAATTTTTTTTTTTGCTTCCTAAAAATTTTTTTTTGCTTCCTAAAATTTTTTTTTTTGCTTCCTAAAATTTTTTTTTTTGCTTCCTAAAATTTTTTTTTTTGGCGAAATTCTATGTCGAGATCTCGAGATGTTATCTCGAGATCACGAGATAAATATTTTTTTTTTCTGTGTCCTAAATCAGCCACCGTATTAAGAAACATGAAACGGGTGAATTATAAGGAGGCGATTAAAATCCTAGGAATATGGTTTACATATAATGAAACTCTCTCTCAAAAACTCAACTTTGATAAAGTCTCCGACAAGATAAAAATCGCATTTAAAATATGGAAATCGCGAACTTTAACAGTTTTCGGAAGAAATACAGTTATAAAAACCATTGGAATCTCAAAATTAGTATATGTTATAAATATTATGACTCCAACCTCAGAATTTATCAAGAAAGTTAAAGATATGATGGTAGATTTTTTATAGTTTGGACGAAAACCAAAGATTAAATATGGAGTACTTGTAAGTGAAAAAGAAAATGGCGGTATAAAAATGCCAGACATTAATGCCATATTGAACAGCCAAAGAATCATGTGGATGATCCGAATGAAAAAGTTATCAAATGCAAACTGTATAGTCATACCTAATATGTATCTAAGAAATGTTGGCGGTGTAGAAAAATTGAATGCCAAATTAAGATTTTTTTTTAATATGGAAAGAAAAATATCTTAATTTTATTCACACTGTTTTAAAATTTGGGATAAAATTGCTATATTTTGGCCTACGAATCCACAACAAATCTTATTACAACCCGTTTGGAATAACAAATTTGTCAAATTAGCAGGTAAATCAGTATAATCTGGATTTTTTATAACATTGGAATAAATGTATTCATGATTAATACGAATCAAATGGAAATTCTAAGAATTTTTCGGAAATATTTAACCCTGAAAATTAATTTTAAAACAAATACCTCATGGTCTGGTATTCTGTACAACAAGCAGTACCAAAGGAGTGGAAATTAATTCTAAAATCAGAGAATATGAGTGATATTTACGTAAAAGAAACTTGTTTTTTATTATTAAATAATCAAGTTCTAGACTTAAGAAAAGTCAATTACCGTAAGATGTGTAATTTGGTTATAAATGACCATACAAATGAGCCCGCTCATAGAATTAAACTAGAGGAAAGCTTACCTCAGGTATTTTCCTGGAAAGATGCAATTGATTATATATATAATACCACTTTGGATATGTTTTTGAGGCAATTTTAGTTTAGAATTATCCATAATATATTGTCTGTGAATGTAAAGCTAAACAGATGGAAAAAAACTGATACCAGTATGTGTTCATACTGCAAAAAAAGAAACAGAAACAGCAGTGCATTTAATCTGTGACTGCTACACAGCTTTTTTATAGACAAATTAGTCAGTGGGCAGAACACGCTGCAATAAACATGCCTGCACTGACTCCGCTCCTTTTATATACAGCATGTAACAAAGACAATGTCAATAAACGTATAATAGAATTGTTATTATTGCTACAAAAATATGTAAATTTTAAAAATAGAGAATCGGGTAACTTTCCATCTTTAACTGTATATATATCACATGTTAAGAAATTGGATGGATTGGAAAGAAGAGTGACTGAAAAAATAACAAAATGTATATTCATAAACAAAAGTGGGATATCCTAATTAATGTTTTTAAAGAGTGAAGAATTTTAAGAATTAGCTGTAGAATATAATTTTGAAATGTGTATAAATATTTAGGTAAGAGTACGTGCATGTGTGTGTATGTATATATGTGTATATATTTGTGTGTTTATATAGGTATATATATATATATATATATATATATATAAATGTGAACGTGTGAATGCGTGATCTTTCGTGGATGTATATATACGTATGTATGTATATTTAGATTTATATTCGGATCTGGTAAATATTGTGTTGATCTGACCAAACAAGTAAAACCCTACAAATAACATTGTTGTTCTTATTAAATTAAATGTTTGTTTCCAATGATATTGAAAATATTGATAGAATGAGTTATAATTATAATTGTTGTAAACAAAATAAAAGTATCTTCACCAATACTCAGTTGGTAGCCTCTCGGCAGGAATACGTCTACATGGTCCATATGCATTTGTCTTTGAAAAAGTACAAACAAGTAACAATACAAGCAATTTTAACTTTCTCTTGTTAAATCTTTTTGGTTGAATCAATATTTGTATGTACTTTGTCAAAAAAACTTGAAATACTGTATTTAAGATCTTGTAATACTGAAGATGTTCATGTTATAAACACAAGATTTGTAAGTTTTTTTTTGTTCAGAGGGATGTCGATGATGAAAAAAAAAGTTTAAAATAAATATCTAGTAATACTGAGACATCCCCCCCCCCCCGGGAGAAGAAGAAGAAAAGAAGAAGAAAAAAGAAAAAAAACCCTGTTTATGCTAAATCAGTCATTTTTGCAATTTGGGCATCAAATTTCTACGGAAATACATCCCCATCTACACTAGTTTTGCAGCGAACAATTGGACTGAAGTGTATATCACACTGTATATTAAATGTTAAAGGCAAGTGTTGCCACGGTTCTCAGATTCCTTGGTGTAAGTCTTGATCTTTGTCTCAGATCCCTTGGTATCCGTCGGATTGATGGTCTCATATTCCTTGGGGTGACTGAAATGATAATATATCTGAGGGTACATTTTAGCCACCATCCCATGTATGCGCTTGGGTGGGATTCTAAGCTTAGTATGATATGTTTCTATAAAAGGGAGAAAACCCATCCGTATCTCGGGTATCTGCTTTTTTTAAATAAAATTTGTTTTGATAAGCTAATTGCATAAATTTCCAGTTTAAATATGTCTACATTGCCTTGTTGCTGTTTCCCGCGGTGTATTGTGGGGCGATGACGTAAGGGTTAGTGCCATGCCTCCGTGAGCGTAGCGCAAGGCAGGCTGGGAACCATGCTACGTCGCTGCAGGCGTCTACTTGATATCCGACTGTGACGCGTAAAAAAAAATTCCCAACACAAAAATACACGTGTGCGATCACTCGATTGTTTTTTCTCGGTGTTCTGGTTGAGCGAGCGCTCATTGTAATTCGGCAGACCGGAATCGATCGCTTGGGTCGTTAGTTCTTAGGTCACCAGTTCAGAGGTGAAGGGGCACCCCTGTGTAAATGGTTTAGTAAGCGTGTCGATGCTAATGAATATTCATAGTGCTGCCAAGCACTTTGCTTATTGTTAATTTTTTGTAATTAATGAACCTTATGAATAGTCAGTAGCTTTCAGTGGAGTCCAGTATAAAAAGGCTCAGTTCATGTGTCTATATCGCACTTGATTTGAGGCCGCCAATGAGGAGAGATCGCCAGCAGCACGGAAGTCCTGGTTTCATATTCCTTGATGTCAGTCTTAGTTTTGGTTTCTTATCTCTTGGTCTTGGTCTTGGGTCTCGTATCTCTTGGTCTTGGGTCTCGTATTTTTTTTCTACTAAGTTTCTGTGGCGTCCCATTTTTTTTTCTTTTTGGCGCCCCATTTTTTTTCTCACGCTTCTCTGTGGCGCCCGTCTTTTTTTCTTTTCGTTGCGCCCCTCTTTTTTTTTTTTTCTTCCTTCCCCTCTCCCGTGGCAGCGGCCCTCTTTTTTTCCTTCCCCTCTTCTTCTCCCTGGTGGCGCCCTCTTCCCTATTCTTCTCTATGGCGCCATCTCTCTCCCTTTGGCGCCTATTCTTCTCTGTGGCGCGCTCAACATTTCCCCCCCCCCCAACATTCCCCCCCCCCCTTTTTCCCCTTCCATCTTTTCTTCTCTGTGGCGCCCCTCTTCTTCCCCTCCCCTTCACTTTGCGCCCCTCCCCCCCCCCCCCCTTTCACTTGGCGCCCCTTCCCCCCCCCCTCCCCTGCTCTTGGCGCCCTTTTTTTCTCCCCACCTCCCCATCACTTGGCTCCCCCTCCCCTTCACTTTGCTCCCCTTCCCCCCCCCCCTCTCCTTTACTTGGCGCCCCTGCGCCCTTCCCCCCCCCCCCCCTCTCCTTTACTTGGCGCCCCTCTTTTTCTATCTCTCTGTGGCGCCCCTCTTATTCTTCCCCTTTTCTTCTCTGTGGCGCCCCTCTTTGTCGCATTTGTGTCGCCTCTCTTTTCACCCACTTCTTCACTTGGCGCCCCTTTTTTCTTTTTTATTCCCCTTCACTTGGCGACTTTTTTTTTCTCTCTCCCCCCTCCCTTCACTTAGCGCCCCTTTCCCCCCTCCACTTGGCCCCCCTCCCCTGCACTTGGCGCCCCTTCCCCCCCCCCTCCCCTTCACTTGGTGACCCTTCCCCCTCCCCTTCACTTGGCGCTCCCTCCCCCAATTCCCCCTCCCCTTCACTTGGCGCTCCCTCCCCCTTCACTTGGCGCCCCCTTCACTTGGCGCCCCTTTCTCCCCTTCACTTGGCGCCCCTTTTTTGTCTCCCCACCTCCCCTTCACATGGCGCCCATTCCCCCTTCCCCTCCCCTTCACATGGCGCCCATTCCCCCTTCCCCTCCCCTTCACTTGGCGCCCATTCCCCCTTCCCCTCCCCTTCACTTGGCGCCCATTCCCCCCTCCCCCCCCCCCTTCACTTGGCGCCCATTCCCCCCTCCCCCCCCCTTCACTTGGCGCCCATTCCCCCCTCCCCCCTTCACTTGGCGCCCCCTTCACTTGAACGCCCCCTCCCCTTTACTTGGCGACCCTTCCCCCCCCCCTCCCCTGCACTTGGCGCCCCTTCCCCCTCCCCTTCACAATTTTTTCCATCCGCTTCACTTCGCGACTCTTCGTGACTTTTTTTCTCTCTCTCTCTCTCCCCCTCCCCTTCACTTGGCGCCCCCTTTTTTTCCCCTCCCCATTATTGGCGACCCTCCCCCCCCTCCTCACTTGGCGCCCTTTTCACTAGGCGCCCCTTTCTCCCCTTCACTTGGCGCCCCTTTTTTTCTCCCCACCTCTCCTTCACATGGCGCCCCTTCCCCCCTCCCCTTCACTTGGTGACCCTTCCCCCTTCACTTGGCGCTCCCTCCCCTTCACTTGGCGCCCTTTTTTTTCTCCCCACCTCCCCCTTCACTTGGCGCCCCCTCCCCTTCACTTGGCGCCCCCTCCCCTTCACTTGGCGCCCTTTTTTTTCTCCCCACCTCCCCCTTCACTTGGCGCCCCTTCCCCCCTCCCCTTCAATGGCGCCCCCTCCCATTCACTTGGCGCCCCCTTCCCTTCACTTGGCGCCCCTTTTTTTTTCTCCCCACCTCCCCCTTCACTTGGCGCCCCCTCCCCTTCACTTGGCGCCCCTTTTTTTTTCTCCCCACCTCCTTTCACTTGGCGCCCCCTCCCCTTCACTTGGCGCCCCTTTTTTTTCTCCCCACCTCCCCATTCACTTGGCGCCCCTTCCCCCTCCCTTCACTTGGTGACTCTTCCCCCTCCCCTTCACTTGGCGCTCCCTCCCCTTCACTTGGCGCCCCTTTTTTTTCTCCCCACCTCCCCCTTCACTTGGCGCCCCTTCCCCCCCTCCCCTTCACTTGGTGACTCTTCCCCCTCCCCTTCACTTGGCGCTCCCTCCCCTTCACTTGGCGCTCCCTCCCCTTCACTTAGCTTTCTCTCCCCTTCACTTGACGCCCCTTCTCTCATCCCCTTTACTTGGCGACCCTTCCCCCCCTCTTCCCCTCCCTTCCCCTCTTCCCCTCATCTCTCCTCTTCCCCTATCTTCATTCTGTAGTGCCCCTCTTTTTTTTCTTCCCTTCATCTTCTCTCTGTGGCGCCCCTCCTTTTTTGCGCCTCCTATTTTTCTTCCCCTTGTTTCGCTTCTTTTTTTGGTGCCCCTCTTTTTCTTCTTCCTCCCTTCTTCATTCTGTGGCGCCCTTTTTTTCCCCTCTTCTCCTCTCTGTGGCGCCCCTCTTTTTTTGCGCCCCTCTTTTTTTTGCGCCCCTCTTTTTCTTCCCCTTTTCTTCTCTCTGTGGCGCCCGTCTCTCTCTCTTTCTCTCTTTGGCGCGCCCCCCCCCCCCCTCTCTCTCTTTCTCTCCCCCTCTGTGGCGCCCCTCTCTCTCTCTGGCGCCCCTCTCTCTCTCTCTCTCTCTCTCTCTGTGGCGCCCCCTTTTTTTCCGGCGCCCCCTTTTTTCCCCCCATTTACTTTTCTCTGTAGCGCCCCTCCCTGTGGCGCCCCTCTTTTTTTTTTGCCCTCTTCTTCTACCTATGGCTCCCCTCTTTGTGGCGCCTCTCTTTGTGGCGCCTCTCTTTTTTTCTTCTTCCCCTTTTCTTCTCTCTGTGGTGCCCTCTCTTTCTCTATGGCGCCCCTCTTTTAGCTCAGCTGACTATAAGTCATCTGAGCTATAGTCGTAGTTTGTCGTCCGTCTAGCTGTCCGTCCGTCCGTAGATGTGGCACGTTTTGAAACAGTAAGACCTAGGAATCCAAAATTCGGCAGATTCCTATCTTATGCCCTCCTACCAAGCCGAAGTATTCATTTTCCTTGGAACCCTCTATTGTGAAATCCAGGGGGGCCTTGGCAGGTCTCCATGCAATGAGTTCTGAAATTTTTATTTTCTGTCCATTTTTCAACACTGTAACTTTAGCCATAGGCTATTCTCACAGACAATTTATAACATTAATAAAAAAACATGAGCATCAAGTCAAGATTAGTTGAGCGTCATGGCCCATGGGCTACTTGTTTAAAATAAAATTGTTTTGATAACCTAATTGCATAAATTTCCAATTTAAATATGTCTACAACCCTCATAAAACCGGACCAGTACACAAAGCCTTGTTTGCGTTTCCCGCGGTGTATTGTGAGGCGATGACGTAAGGGTTTGTGCCATGCCTCCGTGAGCGTAGCGCAAGGCGGGCTGGGAACCATGCTACGTCGCTGCAGGCGTCTACTTGATATCCGACTGTGACGCGTAAAAAAATTCCCCACACAAAAATAAACGTGTGCGATCACGAGCTTGTTTTTACTCAGTGTTCTGGTTGAGCGACCGCTCATTGTAATTCGGCAGACCGGAATCGATCGCTCGGGTCGTAAGTTCTTAGTGTTCTGGTTGAGCGACCGCTCATTGTAATTCGGCAGACCGGAATCGATCGCTCGGGTCGTAAGTTCTTAGGTCACCAGTTCAGAGGTGAAGGGGCACCCCTGTGTAAATGGTTTAGTAAGCGTGTCGAAGCTAATGAATATTCATAGTGCTGCCAAGCACTTTGCTTATTGTTAAGTTTTTGTAATTCATGCACCTTATGAATAGTCAGTAGCTTTCAGTGGAGTCCAGTATAAAAAAGCTCAGTTCATGTGTCTATATCGCACTTGATTTGAGGCCGCCAATGAGGAGAGATCGCCAGCAGCACGGAAGTCCTGGTTTCATATTCCTTGATGTCAGTCTTAGTTTTGGTTTATTATCTCTTGATTTTGGTCTTGGGTCTCGTATCTCTTGGTCTTGGGTCTCGTATTTTTTTTTCTACTAAGTCTCTATGGCGCCCTATTTTTTTCTCGCGCTTCTCTGTGGCGCCCCTCTTTGTCGCGCTTCTGTGTCGCCCCTCTTTTCATCCACTTCTTCACTTGGCGCCCTATTTCTTTTTTTATTCCCCTTCACTTGGCGCCCCTTTTTTTCTCCCCCTCCCCTTCACTTGGTGCCCCCTTCCCCTCCCCTTCACTTGGTTCCCTTTTTCTTTCTCCCCACCTCCCCTACACTTGGCGCACCTTGCCCCCTCCCCTTCACTTGGCGCCCCTTCTCCCTCCCCTTCACTTGGCGACCCTTCCCCCTTCACATGGCGACCTTTTTTTTCTCCCCTCCCCTTAACTTGGTGACTTTTTCCCCCTCCCCTTCACGTGGCCCCCTCTTTCTTCCCTTTCCCTCCCTTTTCCCCTCACTTTTTTTCTTCCACTCTATTTCCCTCGGTCTTTTTTATTTCCCCCTTCCCTTCACTTGGCACCCCTTTTTTCCTCTGTGGCACCCTCTCTCTTTGTGGAGCCTCATCTTGTCTTCCCCTTTTCTTCTCTGGCGCCCCGCTTTGTGCCGCTTCTCTGCGGCGCCCCCTCTCTTTGTGGGGCCCCATTTTTTTTTCTTCCCTTTTCTTCTGTGGCGCCCCTCTTTGTGGCGCTTCTCTGTAGCGCCCCTCTTTCTCTGTAGCGCCGCTTTCTCTGTGGCGCCCCTCTTTCTCTGTGGCGCTCCCCTTTTTTGTGGGGCACCCCTCTCTTTGTGGGGCACCATTTTTTTCTTCCCCTCTTCTCTGTGGCGCCCCCTCTCTTCCTAGGGCTTATTTTTTTTTCTTCCCTTTTCTTCTTTCTTCTATGGCCCCCCTCTTTGTCGCGCTTCTCTGTGGCGCCCTCCCATTTTTTGGATTCCCATTTTTTTCTTCCCCTTTTCTTCTGTGGCGCTCCTATTTGTGACGCTTCTCTGTTGCGCCCCTCTTTTTCTTTCCCTCCCCTCCCCTTTTTTCTCCCCTCCCCTTAATTTGGCGCCCCTCTTTTTTTCTCTCTCTCTGTAGCGCCCCTCTTTTTCTTCTCTGTGGCTTTCTCTCTCTCTGTAGCGCCCCTCTTTTTCTTCTCTGTGGCGTCCTATCTCTCTCTGGCGCCCCTCGAAAATTTTCCCCTCTTCTTCCCCCTAGTGGCGCCCTCTTCCCCTTTTATTCTCACTGTGGCGCCTCTCTTCTCTCTGTGGCGCCTCTCTTTTTTTCTTCCCCTCTTCTTCATTCTGTGACGCCCCTCTTTTTTTTCTTCCCCTCTTCTTCTCTCTGTGGCGCCTCTCTTTTTTTCTTCCCCTCTTCTTCATTCTGTGACGCCCCTCTTTTTTTTTCTTCCCCTCTTCTACTCCCTGTGGCGCCCTCTTTTTACCCTCTTCTTCATTCTGTGGTCCCCTTTTTCTTTCTTCCCCTCTTCTTCTTTATCTGGCGCCTTTCTTTTTTCTTCTTCCCCTTTTCGTCTCTGTGGCGCCCTCTCTCTCTCTCTGTGGCGCCTCTCGTTTTTCCTCTTCCCCTCCTCTGTGGCGCCTCTCGTTTTTCCTCTTCCCCTCCTCATCTCCCTGTGGCGCCCTCTCTCTCTCTCTGCGGCGCCCTCTTTTTTTCTTCTTCCCCTCTTCTTCTCCCTGTGGCGCCCCTCTTCTTCCCCTCTTCTTCTCCCTGTGGCGCCCCTCTTTGTTGCGCCCTCTTTTCTGTTCTTCTCTGTGGTGCCTCTTGAAAATTCGTCCCCTCTTTTTCTCCCGTAGGCGCCCCTCTTTTGGTGGCCACTGCAGTGGTGGCCATCTTGGATTCCTTGGGGTCACAGGGTTCATTAAAAAAATGACCTGCATTCATTCATCAGCTTAAGTGCAAATAAAATGTAAACAAGCACTATCTTATTCAATTCCTAAGAAAACGTCGTTCTGTTACACATGCAAGTACACTTTTTCTCTAATTTTAACACTCAATTATTCCAATGGGTGAAGGCGGCCATCTTGGATTTTTTTTTGTGTTAAGGGGACCTGAAAATTTTGTTACCTAACATTTTCCATTAGTTCATAACCTGTATATGCTAAATCAGTCATTTTTGCAATTTGGGCATCAAATTCCTACGGAAATACATCCCCGTCTATACCAGTATTGCAGCGAACAATTTGAATGAAGTGTATCACACTGTATATTAAATGTTAGAGGCAAGTGTTGCCGCGGTTCTTAGATTCCTTGGTGTCAGTCTTGATCTTTGTCTCAGATCCCTTGGTATCCGTCGGATTTATGGTCTCATATTCCTTGGGGTGACTGAAATGATAATACATGAGGGTACATTTTAGCCACCATCCCATGTATGCACTTGGGTGGGATTCTAAGCTTAGTATGATATGTTTCTATAAAAGGGAGAAAACCCATCCATACCTCGGGTATCTCATTTTTAGCTCAGTTGACTGTAAGTCATCTGAGCTATAGGGATCACCCTTTGTCCGGCGTCCGTCCGGTTGTCCGGCCGTCCGGTCGTCCGTCCGCCCTTTAACAGGGCACAAATCGTAATCGTTAGATTACGCTCCCAGACAGTCAGACGGGACAAAATTGTATCCATAGGGCCTAGAAAACTTTTACCCGATATTTTGGGAGATCCTAGGCAAATGTTCTTGAAAACCTGAAACTAGGTCACTGTGACCTATGTTCTGCCACCTATAGAGAAAAGATGTCATATGAGCACCCTGAATGACTGAGGCCTAGAATCTTCTTACACAATATCCTCCGAGTTTCTAGGCAAATCTCCTTGGAAACCTTAAATTAGGTCATGGTGACTTACATTTTGTGACCTACGAGACAAAAACCTGATTTTGAGCCTCCTGAATGTCAGATTGGCACAAATTATATCTGTCAGGCCTAGAAACTTCTAATGCAACAACCTGGGAGGTCCTAGGCAAATCTCCTCGGAAGCCTGAAATTAGGTCATTGTGACCTACATTTTGTGACCTACAAGCCGAAAACAGGATTTTGAGCACCTAGAAAGTCAGGCAGATCACACATTGTATTTGCTAAGCCTAGAATCTTCTAATGAAACATTCTGAGACGTCCTCGGCAAATATCTGTGAAAAACTGAAATTAGGTCACCATAACCTATATTTTGCAAAAACTGAAATTAGGTCACCATAACCTATATTTTGCAACCTATCAGAAAAGATGTCATATAAGCACCCAGACAGTCAGACAGGGCACAAATTGTATCCATTTGGCGTAGAATATTTTACATAAAATTCACGGAGGTCCTAATTAAGAACCTGAAATTAGGTCATGCTGACCTATATTGTGTGACCTATGGGCTGAAAAAATGTTTTTTGCGCACCTAGACAGACAAGGCACAAATTGTATCCATTAGCCCTAGACTCTTCTAGCATGACATTCAGAGAAATCCTTGGCAATTCTTCTTAGAAACCTGAAATTGGATTATGGTGACCTAGCTATATTCCGCTAGCTATTGACCAGAAACATGAATTTGAACACCCAGACAGACAGGGCACAAATTGTATTCATTTTCCTTGGAATCCTCTATTGTGAAATCCAGGGGGGGCCTTGGCAGGTCTCCATGCAATGAGTCCTGAAATTTTTATTTTCTGTCCATTTTTTCAACACTGTAACTTTAGCCATAGGCTATTCTCACAGACAATTTATAACATTAATAAAAAAAACATGAGCACACAGTCAAAATTAGCTGAGCGTCATGGCCCATGGGCTACTTGTTTAAAATAAAATTTGTTTTGATAAGCTAATTGCATAAATTTCCAGTTTAAATATGTCTACAACCCTCATAAAACCGGACCAGTACACAAAGCCTTGTTGTTGTTTCGCGCGGTGTATTGTGGGAAGATGACGTAAGGGTTTGTGCCATGCCTCCTTGAGCGTTGCGCAAGGCAGGCTGGGAACCATGCTACGTCGCTGCAGGCGTCTACTTGATATCCGACTGTGACGCGTAAAAAAAAATTCCCAACACAAAAATAAACGTGTGCGATCACGAGCTTGATTTTACTCAGTGTTCTGGTTGAGCGAGCGCTCATTGTAATTCGGCAGACCGGAATCGATCGCTCGGGTCGTAAGTTCTTAGGTCACCAGTTCAGAGGTGAAGGGGCACCCCTGTGTAAATGGTTTAGTAAGCGTGTCGAAGCTAATGAATATTCATAGTGCTGCCAAGCACTTTGCTTATTGTTAAGTTTTTGTAATTCATGCACCTCATGAATAGTCAGTAGCTTTCAGTGGAGTCCAGTATAAAAAGGCTCAGTTCATGTGTCTATATTGCACTTGATTTGAGGCCGCCAATGAGGAGAGATCGCCAGCAGCACAGAATTATTGGTTTCCTATCTCTTGATATCAGTCTTGGTCTTTTATCTCTTGATCTTAGTCTTGGTCTCATATATATATTGGTTTTAGTCTTGGGTCTCATATCTCTTGGTCTTCGGTCTAGTATCCCTTGTTCTTCAGTCTCGTATCTCTTGGTTTTGGGTCTCGTATTTTTTTTTTCAAGTCTCTGTGGCGCCCTCTCTCTCTCTCTTTGTGGCGCCCCTTATTTTTCTCTGTAGCGCCCTCTCTTTTTGTGGCGCCTCACTTTTTTTCGCGCTTCTCTGTGGCGCCCCTCTTTGTCGCGCTTCTCTGTGGCCCCCCACTTCTTCACTTGGCGCCTTTTTTTTCTCCCCCTTCACTTGGCGCCTCTTTTTTCTCCCCCTTCACTTGGCGCCTCTTTTTTTTCTCCCCCTTCACTTGGCGCCCCTTGTGTTCTTCCTTCCCCCTCCCCTTCACTTGGCGCCCCTTCCCCCCCCCCCCTTTCACTTGGCGCCCTATCTCTCTCTGGCCCCCCTCGAAAATTTTCCACTCTTTTTCTTCCTGTGGCGCTCTTCCCTATTCTTCTCTGTGCCGCCCTCTCTCCCCCTGTGGCGCCCCTCTTTTTCTTCTCTATGGCGCCCTCTCACTCTTGCGCCTCTCGAAAATTCTTCCCTTCTTTTTCTCCCGGTGGCGCCCCTCTTTGTGGCGCCATAACTCAATATCACTCCTTTTTAGTTGTAATCGACAAAACACATTCAAAAACACATACATCGATCCAATATCTTAGTTTTAAGGGACAATTACAGTATAATAGCATTATCTCTAATTACATTATAATAGCATTATCTCTATCTCTATGTTATGTTGATACTGCAGTGGTGGCCATCTTGGATTTCTTAACAGGGTTCATTAAAAAAAGATATAACCTGCATTCATTCATCAGCTTAACTGCAAATAAAATGTAAACAAGCCCTATCTTATTCAATTCCTAAGAAAACGTTCTGTTACACGTGCAATTACACTTTGTGCCTAACACTCAATAATTCCAATGGGTGAAGGCGGCCATCTTGGATTTTCGGTGTTAGAGGATTCTGAAAATTTGTTACCTAACATTTTCCATTAGTTCATATCCTGACAAGTTCTCAATAGGCGATTCCACCATCAACCTTACAAAAACCCACGTCATTGGACCAGACTTCGTGTCTCTAGGCTCCGCAATCTCTGACTTTCTCTTAGCAGATGCTGAACTAAACAAGCCCATAGGAAAGGAAGTTATCACTATGTCTAAGCCGAAAAAAAGGGTATTGGACAACAATAATCTAACCTAGACTGCCAGAATACAGACAGAGCACGCTGGATGCAGTTTCCGAAGCCAGGTCTACCATCGTGTGAAGAAACGCTTAAACTCGCAGGGAAAAAGGAAGGCGAAAACCTCACAACCTAGTGGACAAACTAATGTCAGACATCATTATGCGCTGTGTGGACGGGATTGTCACTTTAGGCTAGGTTTGTTCAAACATACCTGACCCGACCAAGACACATAGCCCTGATGTAGATTTTGCATAAAGCAACAGAAATATAAAATATATGAAATATAAATGTGAGACTTCTGGTAGATTAATTGCTGACGCTGTTGGATGAGGTACCCGATTCCCTATACGAAAAAAATAAGTAGTACAATAAAAAAAGCCATCAACAGAATGTGGCACTTTGTAATAATCAAATACCTTGTCTGACACCTATGATAAATAGCTTCTGTATGATATGGAAATTTAATTAGTTTAATTTTTCAATAAGTGATACATGAATTGTATCCTAAATATTTTAAGGTTACTGAAATAATCTTCTTTAATCTATCGTATGTACGAACATGATAAATGCTCTTCAAAATATTTTAGCACACCTGTGAGTTATTCCAATATCACGGCGTCTATCTCTCTTCTTTCATTCAGCAGTATTACAATATTGGATGGAAAGATTCTCACATATTTTTTCCATATTTTGAACTTGAACCAAATGCGCCTAAATAGGAATTCGGCAGCTCCAACTGGATATATAATTTCGGATTTTAGGTGCCTTTTATGTGTCCATTGCACTTTGGAAATTAAGACATTTGGAAGTTTCTAATTGCCGTTTGAACAGGCGTACTCAAAATAGGTACGCTTTAAGCCAGTCAGGAAAGAGCTTAATACAATGCGTGCCGAGATAACAAAACCCTCTGTCATGGACTGTCCGTGATTATGACACAATATAATATTCTACTATGGAAGTTATTTTGTAATGACCAGCACAGGCCACACGGAATTAAAATTGGCCTTATTTCATAGTTGATACAGAGAATTTCAGCAATAAACTCATATGTATAGGTCTGTATGCGCCCCCACCTTTCATCCCTACTTACGTTTGATTCAACCCAAACATATCTTTGTACTGAAGAAAACATATGTCATAACTACACAAGGCTTCTAGGACATCAATATGCCCATTCGAAATTTAGGGTTTATTTTCTGTTAATTTTACATGGTCATCAGTTCAGCTGTGTGATGAGTGGTGAAAATGGGGCTACTGATCTTGGGTTCGGCCCAAAATAAAATTGCACAAAAAAGTGGCACCCATTTGTATTACTTTGATAACAAAAATCTAGGGTACAATTCGAAGATAACAGAATATATTATCACTTTACAATATTGTATTGTAAAATACCGACTGGACCAGTTCGGTGAAGTTCAGAATGTGTATGCTTAAATACTCTTGCAATTAATCTAATACATTTTGTATGGCCCATCAACAACTACAATGTCACAGGACGCAAAATTAAGTGCATCTGATTTTCTTTCTTATATAAGAGAATACACTGAAAAGGACTCATATTTTGAGTAAATTTTCCCACAGTGTATCACAAATACACTTAGCATACATAACTGGAGGCTTTTGGGTCAGCTCACTCCGAAAATCAAAATAAATTGAACAATCCTGAACTAATAATTAGCCTAAATTTAATCGGTTTACACATCGCAAACATGCAGGCTGGCCCATCTTCAGTCCCGTGATTAATGGAGAATACTCATGGTTTGTTTGAAATTCGGTAAGGTAAAAATGTAAGTATCACGCAGTTTCTAATAAAACTGCGTGAATATGTTTACAGCATTTTTAACTGCGATTGTATTTTTAACCATGATAAGCTAACACGCTGAACCGCTTTTTGAATTCCAAATCTGTTCAAACTTGAGAGAGAAATAAGAGCAAAGGCTTAATTCTTGTATTTATGAAGAAAATATCTACAAATTTAAGAAGATTTTTATTTCAAAATTTTGCCTGAAATTAATTGACATAATTGCAAATTTTTTTGTTTGCTTTCTCTGTTTGATTTCTTTTTCTCCTTGGTCAATCGTATTCTCCTGGTCTGTCCAACAATATAAAATGGTTATAAAATAATTTAACGTCACGTGACGCCCCTGGTTCTAATAACTTCATACAGAACTTACTGTATCAAGTAAAACAATATTTAGTAAATTGGTCATTTTCTTTGAACATGTGTGGAATATTATTTTCCGGTGGAGTAGTTTTAGACATTAAATTTTCAATTAATTCATTGATTTATAATGCCATTATTTAAGTAGGCGCATTAAATCATTAAGGGGCGCCTCCAAGCGGGAAATAAGGACATTGCCATAAAGCAAACATTAAAATAAATGTGTAGGTCCTTCCTTAAAAAATTAGATCTATTCTTTCAATAATGTAGTTTTAGACTTTAAATATCGAATGAATTCATTGGTTTGAACAGGTATGTGTTGCCAAATATGAAGGCGCATTAAATCGTTAGTGGCGCCGCCTAGCGGGATAATGCGACTGGTATTAAGCAATCACCATAGTTAATGTTTTGACAGTTCCTACAAATATATGTGAGATCAGTTCTTTTAGTGGTAGAATTTTAGTCTTTGAAGAGTTCATTTTGGTTCAATGACTGGATAAATGTGAAATGCAAAATAGAAAGGCGCAATCGACTCTTGTAAGTGGCAACTCCTAGCGGGACATAGCGGCACTACTTTGAACCCCCGTAACGGCACTCGGTAAAACCCGGAATTTCCGCGGAATTTCCGAGGATATTCCGAGATTCCTCGGAATAAAAGTTTGAGCCATTTCCCTCAGCAGAAGATCCCTGAAAGTAGGAAAAAGTTCACATACATATAAAATGAATGGCAGAACTATAGAAACCGGGCTTCAGCCTACCGCCGGTAAAACGGGTGTCGCATAATAAATTGTTTCCTGGAAAAGGCCGATGTACATATCATTTCCCTCAGAATTCCCGTATTTAATATTGCTCATAGCTGGAGTTTATTATATTAGAGGAGGAGGGGTCCGGGGAACCTGGGTTCCCCGTCTAAACGGGGGTGTGGGGGCGGAGCCCCCACCTAAAGCTTAATTTTCCTGTTAAAATAGTAAATGGTTTCCCATTTTCACGATAGATGCCTCTTCAATCGCAGATATAAATGAACAAAACTTGCTCCTGCTGGTATCTCGTCTTCACGGCTCACTTTGTAGCGTGTAGGGCTCCTAGTCCAAAGATCGTAGGTTCGATTCCCGATTCAGGCGACTTCTGATGCTTAGTAGTTGTTTATGTTAGAAGAGTTGAGTGTAGGGACATCTAGAGGGAAAAGTAGGAGTTAAAATAGGGAATGAGAGGTGACAATTTTATTTATATGTTCCTAAATACAAGCGAAGCCCGCGTTCTATAGTGGCTCCAAATGAATAATTATCTTCCTATTTCTTTGGGGTTCCGTTCTAATCCTCGACTTTTAAAGGCGTATTCTACGGTTTTCCGAGCCAGATCTGACCGGCCCGAGACGACGGCCTTGTTTGTGGTAGATCATACCTACATCCGGTGGTTTCACGAGAATTCGTGGAGAGTATAAACAGCTGACAGGCCTGGATAAAAAGGATATGGCCAGTAAAGAGAGTGAATTGTAGATTTATCAGATATACTCCTCTTACTGATAATAAGATCATGAAATATTGTGGAAGGCCACAACTAAAGAAAGGGGCAGGGCATGGAGAGAGATTCTACAATTAATGGAAGTGGTATGACATTTGGACAGGGAGGCTACAGCAGTATCAGTGTCTACAAGTGTCTTCATTTACCACTGGCGTTATTAAAATAATTTTTTTTTAGTCCAATGAACAAAGGAACACATTTGAAAACAAAATCATTTATTAACAACTGAACCATAACAATCAAATGAAATATGTACAAATTGAAAGAAAATTAAGCCTCATGAAATACACCTGATACCACAATGAAATATTGAATTTAAAATACCAATGTAATGATTTTAAATATCCATATATATATATATATATATATATATATATATATATATATATATATATATACTTGTACATTTTATTACTATTAATTTACTATCTATAGAAGAATTAAACGAATAAATGATGTAACCCAACAGGTAATAAATAATTTGTCAACAGGAATGGAGAAAGCTGCAGTTTTTTATGTGGTTTTGAGTGGGCCCGGTCGCCTTGAGTCTTGATTCTCCGGGAATTCTCCAGGCGCTTCCAAAATATTAGTAAACATGGCGGTCGTGCAGGGCTGTTTGAAAAGATGTTAAAAAAATCGTACGCTGTACCTTAATAAGTCGAGGATTAGAACGGAACCCTGAATAAATAGGAAGATGTTCATTCTTCAGATATGGGTATTTTTTTTCTACTGTCAAGGATCCTCTGCCGAGGGAAATGGCTCAAACTTTTATTCCGAGGGATCTCGGATTATCCTCGGAAATTCCGCGGAAATTCCGGGTTTTACCGGGTGCCCCCCGTAACCGTGACGTAAAGCGCATATTATACAGTTTCGATCCGACCGCATGAGGCTTGACATTTGTCAAAACATTTCACGAAATCCCAATCCTGATTGAAGTTAACACCTGAAATTAATCAAAATGAATATAAGAAATGCAAAGGTATGTTCTCCCATTTTGTATTCGAAACAGTGCGGTGAAAAACATGCAATATTTCTTAATATATCTGTATTTACACATAATATCGCTCACGCTGTCACAAGGCCCCCCCCCCCCCCAGTTTATTCTCTCCTTCCTCCCATGGCCTTTACCAGGTCGAGGAGGACCGCAGATTGTAGTACGTCCTTCGTTTGAGGTACGCCTGTACTCAGATGGAAGTACGACGTGACTGACAGAGTAAATTCATGTAAAACATCAAATAAAACTCGTTCAATAGTTCAAAATTGTTTCAACGCCTCGCATATCTCTATAGCAAAAAATGCCTTCAAATGACAAGTCAATACTTCTTTTGGCAGAACTATAGAAACCAGGCTTCAGCCTACCGCCTGTACCTTATGCACATATGTGTCGGCGGAGCCCCCACCCCAAGCTTAATTTTCCTGTTAAAATAGTAAATGGTTTCCCATTTTTGCAATAGATGGCGCTTCAATTGCAGATATAAATGAACAAAACTCGCTTTTGCTGGTATCTCGTCATCACGGCTCAATTAGTAGCATGTAGGGCTCTTAGTCTAGAGATCTTATGTTCGATTCCCGATTTAAGCGACTTCTTATGCTTAGTAGTTGTTTATGTTAGAAGAGGTTGAGTGTAGGGACATCTACAGGGAAAAATAGGAGTAAAATAGGGAATGAGAGGAGACAGTTTTATTTATATTTTCCTCAATAGAAGCGAAGCCCGCGTTCTATAGTGGCTCCCTTCTTTGAACAAAAAGGTGCTTAAAAGCATAATTTCAGTTCACTACATGTTAACTGAAAAGCAAGTACAATTTTCCTATATTACTTCCAGGTACTGCAATAGCCGATTAAATCAGACTCAATATTTTTAGGCCCTGCCATATATTGAGTCTGATAGCCATACAGTGAGAGTTTCTACAATATAAGCCATGGAAGATGCAACGGATCCGTTGCATCTTCTTTGACTGCTTGTTTACTGCCAAACAACAAGACACAGGATTATACTATTTTAACACCAATAAGTATGTGTTTCATGGTATCGATAGCAACTAAAATAAACTTGGATCATCATTTTTAAACATTTAATGACCTTTTTACCAGAGGCATGTCAGCGAGTTTAATAGGGACAGAGAAGAACAGTGGAACAGGCGCACTTGATGACCTCACTGATAGCCTTGCTGACTTGAGTGATTGACAGCTAAAATGTTGTTACATTTTGTATCAACGGGCCCGGCTCTGAAGAGTGACCCCTAGCATGGGGTAATAAACACCTGGCTTGGGTGGTGTGTAGTCTGAGGCTTATATTGTAGAAACTCTCACTGTATAGCCATCGGACTCAATATCGCAGGGCCTAATAATATTGAGTCCGATTAAATTGGGCTAGTACTGCAATGGAAGTACAGCAGCGTACTTCAGCGCAAGTACAGTTGACATGGGTGACTTTAGAAGTCAATTAAGACAAAATATGCCATAGAATTTCTTGCTAACCCACTTCAGAAAGTTGTTGAATATGTAAGGTTTATATCTGATGCGTTGTTTCAATCCTCAGTGTCACTGGTGTAAGATAAAACGGAAGGTATAACACGACATGCCTTGGATGTGGATCTGAAAATGCTGTTATCTTGACAGGAAACCCCCCTAACAACGCATTCGCGGATGTCAACTTGAAGAACTATGTATTGTATTGTATGATTGGCCGGCACTAGGGGAATCTGAGGCTAACATTGCCAATTATTTGATGTTTTACATGAATTTACCTTGTCAGTCACATCGTACTTCCATCTAAGTACAGGCGTACCTCAAACGAGGTACGTACCTCAAACAAAGGACGTACTACAATCTGCCATTGGCCTCAACCTGTATACAATGAACTTCTCGACTCGTCTTTGGAATTCAGGCTACATTTCAACCCAGGCCTCATCGGAGTCTAACTGTATGATTATTTTATTTCAGCTGTACCAGGATATTCCATACTTAACTATTGTCATTCCTATTCGTTATCAGTATACTTCATCTACTTGCACCTTATTGTTCCCTATCCTTTATTTAATTCCTATAACCAAAATGTAGCCTGGATTCTTAAGTCGCTTCAATTTCTCTATAAGTATTTGGTGAAACATCAATAGAAGCGATTTTACAATAGGTCAATAAACTGTCTTAATAGGGCAAGGCTAGAGAAAAATAAGACAAGTACTAGCTATATATGTATCACATTATATAACATGAAAGAGAACCTATTAACATAATTTATCACCAGTTTTAGGCACCAGGCATTCCTATTTGACTTTAATACTGGTGTCGCACCTGTTGTAAAATAGTACCAATCAATATTAATTATTATACACATAATTAAGAAAAACTTACAGTAATTAGTATTATAAGTACTGTAAGTTTGGGAATAGGGCTACAATAAATTTATAATAATAATAATATTGCAATCCTTACTGCAACACCATTCTATAGGCTTCAATTAGTGATAATGGGCTCGTAGCCAGAATGCTGCTCTTCATTTCATACTGCGGCCAGTATGGTTGGCCAGACTGGGTCAATGCCGGTTTGTGGCTCACTAGAGCTTGCTGAAATTGACTGCTGCTTGGCGCCGACATGGTCGGTTCGAGGCCGGCGGCCAATATCAACAGTGGCCAATATGATCCTAAACCTACTCAAGCTCACTTGAGGAACTGTGGTAGGCTTCCAACAATGCACACATGGCCCAAGTCGTTACACACCAGGAAATATTCTCTCTCTCTCTCTCTCTCTCTCTCTCTCTCTATATATATATATATATATATATATATATATATATATATTATATTCCGGTATATATTGTGTTACGATTTTACAAAAGGTACAACACCAGTATTAAGATCAAATAGGTAAGCCTGGGACCTTGAACTGGTGATTAATAATGTTAATAGGTTCTCTTTTATCTTATGTGATACATATATATTGCTAGTACTTGCCTTATTTTTCTCTAGCCTCACCCTATTTAGACAGTTTATTGAACCATAATGTCACACCTATTGTAAAAATATATATAAAATATATATATATATACACACACAGTAAAACCTTATCTTACAACCACCTCAGTTTAGCAACCACCTCAAAATAACAACCACTTTTCACTGTACCAATTCCCTTTTGCTCTTTATATCAGACCTCGCTGAGACGACCACCCCGAATGTGTGACCACTTTTCGGAGGTCCTGTAGGTGGTTGTAATTCGGAGCTTCACGGCATATGCATGTGTGTAAAATGTGTCATCTAGTTACTTCTAAATCCTGGAATTGCTTTTGTGCCACGGGATGTTATAAAAGAAAAAAAAACAAATAAAATATTTTATTTTCCTATTCCAGCCAGAAGATCTGATGAATATGCAGCATTGTAATCTGCTATGTTTGCCTGAAAACTACCAGATGAAGTACTACTTTTATCATGGTTTATCATGGCCTCAGGTAATTCTGTAATAGTCTTATACATCAGGATATATGTACATTTTATTCCAATTTTTAGCTCAGCTGACTATAAGTCATCTGAGCTATAGTCGTGGTCCATTGTCCGTCGTCCGTCCGTCTGTCCGTCCGTAGATGTGGCACGTTTTGAAACCATAAGACCTAGGAATCCAAAATTCGGCATAATGTTAGATGTCCCCAAGATCTCCTACCAAGCCGAAAACTGGGTCTTTGCGACTTCGTTCCTTTGAGAAATTAAGGAAAAACCTCAATTTTTTATTAAAAACCTATTTTTACACTTCAGGACTGCCTAATATTGAAACCACTCATCTGTTTTTCCTCATATTTACCATAAATATTCCTCTATATAGTTCCTATGTACATGCCAGAAATTAGGTCTGTATTATATAATTTAAAAAAGTTATGGACCTAAACATAATGCATTTTGGAAAAAATCAGGAAAGACATTTGATCACTTAACACAAAACATGTTAAAGCTATGGACTTTTTTTCCAGTAATATAACTTTATTTTATCAAAATTAAATTGTATACCCAAAATTAGATCAAAAAGTTTTAAATTTTTTTAAAATATTAACAAAAATAAAAAATTGGTACCTTAAATTTTGCCCAACTTTGACCATGGCACGTTTTTTCCTGTAAGTTCTGTGGATCTATTTTTCACAGCATGTACAAATAAGGATTTAATCTGTTAAAATCTGAAAATTGAAAATAAAAGCTGCAAAATTAGGCTAGTTATTGAATTTTTTTGGAGGCTCTTGTTGTATTCCCTTACATTGTCAAGCAGTCCACTGTGGTCACTGTTGGTCATTCAGTGCAGCTCTCTATGCTCCCAAGGTTGTTAGTATAATTTTAGATGTCCCCAAGATCTCCTACCAAGCTGAAAATGGGGTCTTTGCGACTTTGTTCCTTTGGAAATTTAGGAAAAACCTCAATTTTTTATTAAAAACTTATTTTCACATTTCAGGACAGCCTAACTACGAAACCACTCACCTGTTTTTCCTCATATTTACCATAAATATTCCTCTACATAGTTCCTATGTACATGTCAGAAGTTAGGTCTGTATTATATGATTTAAAAAAAAGTTATGGGCTCAAACGTAATGCATTTTGTAAAAAATCAGGAAAGATATTTGATCACTTAAAACAAAACATTTGAAAGCTATGGACTTTTTTCCAGTAATATATCTTTAATTAATCAAAATTAAATTGTATACCCAAAATTAGATCAAAATCTGTTAAATCTTTTAAAATATTAGCATAAATAAAAAATAGGTACCTTAAATTTTGCCTAAATTGACCATGTCATGTTTTTTTCTTATAAGTACATTTAATTTAATTTTCACAGCCAGTTTACATGTGGATTTAATCTGATGAATTTTGAATTTGAAAGTATAAGCTTAAAAATTAGTCTAGCTATTGAAGTTTTTTAGAAGCCTTAATGTATTTGTATTTTCTAGCAACATGACCCTACTTTTGTTTACCTGGTAAACCAAAAATTGGCATAATGTTAGATGTAATCATATTCTTCCATACATTTCCTATGTACATACCAAAATTTCGGTCAGTATTGCATAATTTGTTGAAGTTACAGGCCCAAACATAATGCACCTTGTAAAAAATCAGGATATATATTTACTCACTTAAAATAAGAATGGCTGAGACTTTTTTTCAGGAATATAACTTCATTTAATCAAGATTCAATTGTATACCGAAAATTAGATCTGAAAAATGCATTTTTTTAAGTTATTAGCATAAATATAAAATCAGTACCTTAAATTTTGCCCAACATTGGCCATGGCATGATTTTTTCCTGTAAGTACTGTGGATGTTATTTTCACAGCATGTACACATAAGGATTTAATCTGTTAAAATCTGAAATTTGAAAATAAAAGCTGCAAAATTAGGCTAGTTATTTAATTTGTTTGGAGGCTCTTGTTGTATTCCCTTACATTGTCAAGCAGTCCACTGAGGTCACTGTAGGTCATTCAGTGCAACTCTCAATGCTCCCCGGGCTATTATGTAATCCCATCACTCAGGCAAGCCCCTCTCTCTTGTTGAGCTTGATCAGGCTGCCAGCATAAATACCACAGGGAGCCTTTCTCTCCTCCCCCCCCCCCCCCCCCCCCCACCCCATTCTGTTTACAGAAGTGTACTCTAAACAAGATGAATCTTATAATTTCACATTTTTTCAGCGATGAACAGTAACAACAGAGACCCCTCCCTGACCCACCGCTTCGATACACAGGACTAATATACAAGACAGCTTATAATTTTTATGTTAAAAAAATTCTTTTTGTTGAGACTTGGACAATTTTGATTTTTTTTAGATCTGGAATTTAATCCTAATATTCAAATATGGTAAAATATTAGGACTTAATGTAAGTGCTAACTGACAAGATTTAAGAAGATATAAATACTTGGTAGCATTTCATTCATATCTCTTAAAATTTGCGGGGCCTAGGTGTGAATAACACTGTTAAACCTAGTTTTTAAAATTAGGAATATTGGTCAAACTTTGTGGGATTAATTTTTAACTCATATGGCCATATATTTAACTTTTGAAAACTTAATTACCTTCACACATTATTTGTTTATGAAATGGAACTTTTATATGACACTTACTGTGGGCCCATTTTTTCCCTTGGTGCATCACTAAATGGTTTCAGGCCAAAGGTTTCATTTATTACACATACCATATGCTTTAGCTCATGTCCATTATTCTATAATTTACAGAGGTTCATTTAAGCTGGGCCATTTTCTCTTAGCTTTTCAAATGGTTTCTGTAGTCACTTGCTTTGATTACAGATGCAGGGTCCCACTCCAGGTCACTTGAAGTCAGCTATGCCAGGATTTCTGATTTGTTACAGTCACTGGGGGAGAGCCCCTGCTGTGACAGGTGTACAGTTATTCACCACCCAAATCCCCCCCCCCCCCCCCCGGCTCCCACCCCAACCCACCAAGTGTTAGGCAGTAATTGTTATTGTTTTCACTGTATCTCCTTAATTGTAATGCTGTTTCCACTCTGATATGCAAAATAATTCAAGGTGTAATCCAGAAGATGCAACGTTGTGTAATGTAGCATTTTTAAAAAAAATAAATTTTCTTTTAAATGATTTTAACAAATATAATTGAACCCATCAGTATGCTTAAATTATTATAAAATATGAAGCACATTATGGATAAATAAAGACACAATTAAAAATTGTGAAATCTAAATCAAGTATTATTTTTGGATATTTATTGTTTTGCAGATTTAAAAGATATATTTTTGTGGTAAAAAATAAATAAACATTTGTATGCATGATGTGGTGTTATCTGACAAGATTGAGATTTATGATGATGCAATTGAGAATTATGAATCAACTTTTATATTCAGATATATATGTTAAATTGGAAATGTATAGAAATATAAACTTAAACTAGAAAATATTTGATGTGATAAAAAAATGAGGATTTAATACAAACATTTGTTCATTATTTTCCTGCCTCAGCAGAATTTGAGATCAGGCTTTGTTTGCCCTGTTTTATGTTGTTAATTAGCTATATTTCAACTGTATACATTTCATACAAAAAATAAATTTATATTTAATAATATATATTATACAAAAAAATAGATTCAATTGAACAAATGTGTAAACTACTGAAATGTCAACAGTTAATCGAAAAACCAACTAATGATCATGGTAAAAGTACAGATCATTTTTTCACAAACTGCTCACATGCTTTAGTTTCAACATTAGGAAACACATGGTCAGGTCAAAAAATATTTTTTGCAACATTTTTCTTGCTCATCAATACAAACCAATCATATAAACCAACCATGGCCTTTATTACCTCTTCCTCTTACACTTTATCTCCATTTGATATTATTTTAGATTTTTACCTTCAAGGGTAATGTCAGCTGAGCACAGTGACCCATAGGTCCCTTGTTTAAATTTACTAAATCTTAACAGAATTTCAGATTTAGAATAGTTTTGTAAAAGAAGAGATAAAGATAAGGAAATGGGGAAAAGTAAAAAATTCTTGGATGCCATGGTTTTACAAAACTAAATAAACTCTTCCATAAATAAATTCTTAGTGAAAAATTAATTGGAGTGATTATTGCTGTCATGCACTTGAAGTGTCTGTGTGAGCCTTGTGAGGAACATTTCATTGTATTATTATTTCGGAAGAAATCTCATATTGAACCATAATGATACCAGTGCTATTAAGGAAACCATCATATCACTCATCTTAATTATTCATTATTGAAGGATAATGAAAGGTTAACATTTTTGTAGAACCTGCTTAAACCAAGGGATTTCTTAAAAAAAAATCCTCTTTCCTTTTTAGCTCAGCTGACTGAAAGTCATCTGAGCTATAGCGATCACTCTTTGTCCGTCGTCCGTCTGTCTGTCTGTCTGTTAACCAGGCACAAATTGTAACCGCTGGACCTAGAACCTTGTTACTTGGGATTCTGAGAGGTCCATGAAAAATCTCCATGGAAACCTGAAATTAGGTCTCTGTTACCCATATTCTTAAAGCTGTATAGCTCCAAAATACCCCAAGAATAATGGAAAATTTGATACAAAAACAGCAGTATTTCAATAACTACAACACTGATGGTCATGATTTTTGGCATACATATTGATCATGAGCTGTTCCATCAGTTTCTTCAGACTTGGCGCGCCACCTCTATTTTTTCAAATTTTTACGAATTTTTTTCTCTATTTTTGATACCATTAAAGAAATGAACATCTGTTTACAGGGCACAAATCATAAAAACTGGACCTAGAATCTTCATTCTTGACACACAGGGAGACCCATGAAAAGTCTCCATGGAAACCTGAAATTAGGTCTCTGTTACCCATATTCTTTAAGCTGTATGGCTCCAAAATACCCCAAGAATAATGGAAAATTTGATACAAAAACAGCAGTATTTCAATAACTACAACACTGATGGTCATGATTTTGGCATACATATTGATCATGAGCTGTTCCATCAGTTTCTTCAGACTTAGTGCGCCACCTCTATTTTTTCAAATTTTTACGAATTTTTTTTCTCTTTTTTGAGACCTTTAAAGATGTGGTTATCTGTCAACAGGGTACAAATTGCAACAACTGGACCTAGAATCTTCATTCTTGTCATGCAAGGAGGCCCATGAAAAGTGCCTGTGGAAACTTGAAATTAGGTCTCTATTACCCATATCCTTCAAGCTATAGCACTCCAAAGTATCCCTCAGAATAATGGACAATTTGATACAAAAGCTGAAGTATATGAACAACTAAAGCAGAGATCACCATGATTCTTTGCATGGATATTGATCATTAAGTGTTTTTATTAGTTTTGGCAGACTGGTGGAGCCACCTGTATTTTTGTTTTGCCAAACGAAGTTTTGTGGATACTATGTTTTTGACCGGGTTCCTCCGCCGCCGCCACGTTCGTTTCCAGAGAGCTCCTCTGAGAATAATGGACTGATTTTTCCGAAACTTACACCAATTATCGAGTCACATGTGAACTAGTGCCTAACCAATTTGTGTTGACCTCTGCCCTTTCCTCTCTATCCAGCGTCCATTTGTGCGTCTGTTTCCACACATAAACCCTCATATCTCGGGAACCGTTTGACCGACCAGGAAATAAAATTTATACAAATGTAGCCCTTGGATTGCTTTATAACATACACAAAAATGGTAGCACCACCTGTAACCATGTTTGCACAGCGTCTGTCTGTTTTTCTGCCGTGGGATAATGTCCCTCATATCTCGGCAGTGGTTTGACTTTTCTGCCTAAAGTTTTGCAGTTTTATACATCCTGGATAGCTTTCTTGATTTTATGACAGGTGGCGCCACCTACATTCTAGTTTATGCTGCAGACATCCAAGCTCATATCTCGGGAACCGTTTGAACGATTTGGCCAAAATTTTGCACGTCCATAGATCTCACATAGGTCTTTATCATACACAGAACTGGAGGGGCCACCTGCTACCATTTTTGCACAGCGTCTGTCTGTTTGTCTGCCGTGGGCTAAAATCACTCATATACATGCAGTGGTTTGACTTTTCTGCCTAAAATTTTGCATATGTATACAACTTGGACAGCTTTCTGGATTTGTGGTAGGTGGCACAACCCACATACACATTTAGGCTGCGGACATCCATGCTAATATGCAACATACCTCACTCTATTTACCCTTGCCACTCAATCCATGCCTCACTTCACCCATTCCACTCTGATTTTGGCAGATACACGTAGTCACTTGTCGGCTACCCGTATTCTATTTTTTAAAGTTTACACATTTTTTCTCTATTTTTGAGATATATAAATACAGACTAAATCTTGGCCTGTTGGTTAATCTGTTTGATGCTTCAGTTGAATGTATATAAACTACCATTCTGATGATTAAATTTACATTTGAGAATCTCTTCCCAGTCAGCTGAGCGTCATGACCCATGGGTCACTTGTTTACTAATATCATAAAAAAGAGCACTATGAAACTGTCAAATATTAACATCAAGACAAGATGTAGCTGACTGTGAGTCAGAGTGCCAATTACTGTTCATTTTGGAAAAGTTAATGTAATGCCATTGATAATTTTGGATGTGCAGGACTTGTCTTATTACTGTTGATATATTTTGTTTATTGCAGCTATCATATGTTGCTGAAGATGAGAAAGGAAAGATTGTTGGCTATGTTCTTGCTAAAATGTAAGTCAGGTTGGAATATTTATAGCTCATCTGACTGTAAGTCATCTGAGTTTTAGTGATCACTTTTTGTCTGGCATCCATCCAGCTGTCCATCCGATAACAGCGCACTACAGTAACAACTAGAAACTTCTAATTATCCTGGGATGTCCTAGGCAAATCTCCTTGGTAATCTGAAATTAGGACCTGGTGACCTATTTTCTGTGACCTATAGACTGAAAACATGATTTTTTTAGCAGTCAGACAGGGCTCAAATTGTATCCATTAGGCCTAGAATCTTCTAACGTAATATTCAGAGAGGTCCTGGGTAAATGTCCATGGAAACATGAAATTAGGTCACCATGGCCTATATTATGTGACATATAGAAAAAAGATGTCATATGAGCACCTTGAATGTCAGATAGCCACGAATCATATCTGTAAGGCCTAGAATCTTCTAACGCAACACCCAGGGGTGTTCTGGGCAAATCTCCTTGGAAACCTGTCTTTTGACTGAAAACATGATTTGAGGTACCAGACAGTCAGACGGGGCACAAATTGTATCAATTAGGCCTAGAATCTTCTAATGTGATATTCTGGGATGTCCAGGTCTAATGTCCTTGTAAACATGAAATTAGGTCGCTGTGACTTATAATCTGTGACCTGTAGGAAAAGATGTCATATGAGCACCCTGAATGTCAGATGGGCACAAATCATATCTGTTAGGCCTAGGATTTTCTTATGCTGTATTAAGGGAGGTTCTTGGCAAATCTCCTTGGAGACCTTAAATTATGTCATGATGACCTGTATTCTGTGATCTATGGGCCAAAAACATGATTTTGAGCACCCAGATAGTCAGACGGGGCTCAAATTGTATCCTTTAGGCCTAGAATATTCTGATGTCACATTCTGGGAGGTCCTGGGCAAATGTCCTTGGAAACATGAAATCAGGTCTAAATAAAAACATTTTCATATGAGTACACTGAATGTCAGATGGGCAGAAATGGTATCTGTTAGGCTTTGAATCCTTAATTCAACATCCTGGGAGGTTCTTAGCAAACTCCTTGAAAACCTGACATGAGCTCATGGTGACCTATATTCTGTAACCTGTGCATGATTTTGAGCACCCAGACTGTCAGATGGGGCACCAATGGTATCTTTTAGGCCTAGAAAGTAGAAATGTCTGATGTAATGTATTAAGAGGTCCCGGGTAAATGTCCATGCAAACATGAAATCAGGTCACTGTGACCTATATTCTGCAAGCTACTGGCTAACAACATTATTCTGAGCTCCTAGACAGTCACACAGGGCACAAAACTTAACTGTTGGACCTAGAACCTTCTATTTTAAAATCCAGGGGGTCCTTGGCAAGTCTCCTTTGAATCTTGAAATAAGGTCACTGTGACATATTCTGTCAGCTATAGGGGGGGGGGGGGGGACATGATTTTAGTTCTGTGAAAGTCAGATGGGCACAAATCATAAGGGTTGGACCTAGAACCATCTAACTTAATTTTAAGGAGATCTTAGGCAAATATGGACAAAACGCCTGATTTTGAGCACCCAGGAAGTCATGTCAAAATCAGCTGAGTATCATTTCCCATGGGCCACTTGTTTTTCAAATTCGTTTTACCTTTAATTTTAATTATGGGCATTTCATTAGATCAAATATCGTAGGTAAGTGGTAGGGCCTTTTTTATGAATATTTTATATGTGTATCTTATACTGGCAATTTTCTTCATTACATGTTCATGTGATAATAATATATTATTAACATTTGCAATATCTATTGCCTAAATATTGGTGCCAGGATATCCAGAGGCTAGTGTGGACAAGAGTTGAAAGGTGATACCACTGCAGTGAGGCCAGTACATTAGATATAATGATTATTATCTGTATTAAATAGCTGTGCATGTTATAAACAGAAAATGGTACTCAGTTTTATCCCACATCACTCATAATGATTGGTCCACTAAATGTTGTTTGATTTGAGGTGCATGTATCTGGTTGACAGTGTTCTTGGTCAGTTACTTATATAATATTGCACAAACTGTTAATCATGATTATTGTATTATCATATTATAGGGAAGAGGACCCGGAGGATTCAGTGCCACATGGACATATTACCTCTCTTGTGAGTAATCTGTAGTTCTACTACAATGTTACATCAGGATCCCAAAGAAACTGTTGATTAGTTGAGCATGGGTACATTTTTATTAGGTAACTGATAACAAACATTGGTTAAATGATAAATAACTGACAGTAGCTGTCCATGTACAATGCTGCCTTAATTATTTTAGGACTTTATCGTCTTAAGCAAGAATATTCTGCCATGAATAGAGCTAGTTTTAATCTGTCATAATGATTTTGGCATGTTATTTCATCCCCATCTTGGTTTCTGTTAGAGCATAAGGACTTCTTTCATAGTTCTTCATTTAATGAAGCCTTCAATCCAAATTAATGAACAATTGAACAAGACCCTGAGAGTTAACACAGTGTAGTGATGGGCCGATCATCGAGTTTTATCGAAAGTCAGTCAGTTTGCTGCAACTTCCAAGTGCTTGATTACCAAAGGCAACTATTGATTACACCATAATCATGACTTGGTTTTTTCCATAATGTTTTAATGTTAGAGGCAAGAATGATTCATTTTTAGCTCAGCTGACTATAAGTCATCTGAGCTATAGTTGTGGTCCATTGTCCGTCGTCCGTCCGTCTGTCCGTCCGTCCGTCCGTCCATAGATGTGGCACGTTTTGAAACCGTAAGACCTAGGAATCCAAAATTCGGCATAATGTTAGATGTCCCCAAGATCTCCTACCAAGCCGAAAACTGGGTCTTTGCAACTTCGTTCCTTTGAGAAATTAAGGAAAAACCTCAATTTTTTATTAAAAACCTATTTTCACACTTCAGGACTGCCTAATATCAAAACCACTCATCTGTTTTTCCTCATATTTACCATAAATATTCCTCTATATAGTTCCTATGTACATGCCAGAAATTATGTCTGTATTATTTAATTTAAAAAAGTTATGGGCCCAAACATAATGCATTTTGTAATAAATCAGGAAAGATATTTGATCACTTAACACAAAAATTGTTAAAGCTATCGACCTTATTTCCAGTAATATAACTTTAATTAATCAAAATTAAATTGTATACCCAAAATTAGATGAAAATCTTTTAAATTTTCTAAAATATTAATAAAAATAAAAAATTGGTACCTTAAATTTTGCCCAACTTTGACCATGGCACGTTTTTTTCCTGTAAGTACTGTGGATTTAATTTTCACAGCATGTTTTTGTTAGCATTTCAACTGTTAACACCAAAAATTTGAAACCAGTTGATCAAAAACTGTAGATTTTAATAAGTTTTCAAGCACCATGTAACATATTGTTTACATAAAGCTAGTGTTATGCAGTTTGCAAGAGCTCAGCTCCCCAGCTTCAGCTCTTAGTTCCTTAAATTTGGCATACAGTTAGATGTCTCCAAAATCCCCTACCATGCCAAGAATTTGGTCACTAGGACTTAATACCTTCGAGATATTAATGAAAAACTTCATTTTTCCATTAAAAACCCATTGTTACAATTCAAGACTGCCTAATATCAAAACCACTGATCTGACTTTAATCATAAATAATATACATATTTTTCATTCTCTATGCACATGCCAGAATGATGTCAGTATTGCGTAATTGTTTTAAGTTATGGGCCCAAACATAATGCACTTTGTAAAAAATCAAGAAATATATTTACTCCCTTAACAAGGGCATTGCAGAAGCTAGAGATTTTTTTGTCAGGGATGTAACATTTTTTAATCAAGATTCAATTGAATACCCAAAATTAGTTCTGAATTTTTCAAATTTTATAAGTTATTAGTATAAATATAAAATTAGTACCTTAAATTTTGCCCAACTGTGACCATGGCACGTTTGTGTCCTGGGAGCACTGTTGATATAATTTTCATATCATGCACAGATTAGGATTTCAGCTTTTTAGTTTAGAAAGCTGAAAGAAATTGGCCAAAAATTGTAGCTTTTATTAATGTTTTTTATGAGACCCTGTCAGACTTTGGCTCTCTCCAGCCCCTCTTGAGTCACCTGTATGTTGACCTTGTTGACCTTTCATCAAATTATGCACGCTTGAGGCGAGGCATACAGGAATCCAGGCAGCTTATGGCCAGCCACAGTTGATCCAGGTGTCCAACCCAACTCATCTAGTAGTTTTAACCAACAACATAACAATAAACAATTAATTAATAAATTTTTATTGGTTTTTAATAACAAATTAAAGAAAAGTAGAAAAGGAATTTGTTAGTTTATAATAACAGGAAATTAACTTGCAGTTACTGATGATATAAGAATCTTGTATCGATGGGTAGAATGTCACATATTCCAAATAACACCATGCAGTCACCTATGGTATTTTTCAGTTCAATTTTAATGATAAAAAAGTAAATCATATTATTCATTACTAATCATCAGGGATCATATGAAGGAAATTAATGATAGACAAAGATGCAGTTGATAAAATTAATCTAGATTCCTACTGTGTCTAGTGTGTACATTGATGTGAAATTAGTCCAAAATGAATTTTTTACAGTTATTTTTTAATATAAATAAAAGCCATAAAACCAGGTACTTATGATCATTATTTAAATGTGTGAATTTAGTATATTCTGGATTCTCAACATCATTGGTTGGTGAAACTGAATAAATACCAGACATGGTGCGAATACTTTGTAATTGTATTTAAATACGAATATGATTATGTACTCCATTATAAAATTTCTTGCATAAAGAATAGGAATTCAGGTAAAAATGAAAGTATATGAATACTCGTGCAAATACTTTCAAAATGAATCATGAATGCATTCATGAATATATTCTTTAATATTATTTTAATAATCATATCAGTTATATTTCATTTTAAAAAATCATATGATTCTCTTATTATTTTTTTATAAAAATTATATTTGGGACAATATTTGTAATTTTTTTTAATAAATAGTTAAACTCTTATATTATATGTTCTGCTTATAAGTTATATGGCCAAGTCAAAATCTGTGTGACAATAGTACTCCATTTGTTAATAAAATAAATGAAATCAATCCTCTTCCCTGTCTCCAAAGGTACTATCAAAATCATACATAAGCTAAACAACAACAACTCATAATACAGCTTATATTTATTACCACACAAAACCAGCATGTGCCTCATTTCTAAATAATATTTTTTTATCATATATAACAGCTGAGCATCGTGATCCATAGGTCCCTTGTTTTACATTGTTTCGCATTTCATATAATGAGTCTGTATTACCAAATAACTTCCGTATGTAACTAAACATTACACAGTAGATGCGAGAACGGAGAACTTAATAAATTGTGGTTTAATTCTTGATTATTATAATTAATTTAAATGATACTTGGAATAGCATAACTTAGTATTAAAAGGAAAATTAAAAAGGCAAGAACTCTTATTCTTTAGGTAGAATTACTCAGACATGCGGGCTGGGTTAAATGAAGTACAGTTTCACAGATAATTGCATATTTCTTTATATTTGTCTGAACCTATTAATAATCGATCATCGATCGGTTTGCTCAAACCGATGATCGATTATGAAAAAGGAACCGACTCCCACCACTAACACAGTGTACTCTGAACATTATCGGAATTCTAAAGTATTCCCCTTGAAGCATAAGGGAGCAAGTTTTACTCAATTCATGAAGATTTAGGCATTCTGAAAGGTCAAATTGTTTCATATTGACAGTTGATATAATTTGATATGTGCTTGTGTTTATGACCTTCAGGCTGTCAAGAGGTCACACCGCAGGCTCGGTCTCGCCCAGAAGTTGATGGACCAGGCATCAAGAGCTATGACAGAATGTTTTAATGCCAAATACGTCTCCCTCCATGTTAGGAAAAGCAACAGAGCTGCTCTCAATCTGTACATGAATGCACTTAAATTCCAGTAAGTGTCCAGTCCTTTATTTTGCACCAGTTTTCATATATGGTACCATTTTGGATTGTTTTTTTTGGGGGGGCACTGGACTTTAGACCGCAATTTGTGGGTTTGTGTTCTGTTCAGACCGCCTTCCCTGCTAAGACTCCTAGTCAAAGTCTTGACCACTAGGGTGCCCTCTCTTCACCCAGCAGTGAATGGATACTGGTCATGGGCAGCAGGCAGATGTTGAAAGAATAACTCTTGGGACTGTTATGGCTGCTCTGGTTGTATGCCTCCCCAGGGGGCTGAGAAAAGTTACAAGAATCAATAGGCCCAAAATACCAGGAAAGCAAAGTTAAAATTGGATGAGACTGACATTGTTGGAGATGTCAGACTATAAACCTTTACCTTTATATATTTGAATCTCATGGATACTGAAGAGATGTATTTTAATCCTCTTTTATACTCATTTGTTAAGAACTTACTACAGGAAGGTCTACAATATGTTTTGGTAAAATATGTAAATTTATGTGAAAACCTAAGAATCCATACATCGTTTTTCTTTAATATAAAATGTAAATTGGAGTTGTTTTTCTTTTAAAACACCAAATAAAAAAATAATATTTTCATTAGAACTTTTGGGTCAGTCCTACTAAAAGAGGATTATGGGTACCTGTATTTACAGTATTAAAACTGATATTAATTAACAACCTTGCAAAGATTGAAGTAAAGGTCCACTGGCCCTGAACTCACTGCAACAGACTAGCATGGAGAGGAATCTAATTAGAAAACAAAATGAAAAGTTACTATGGTAATAGAAGGGCAATTTTGTTTCTTAGCAAATATTAGGCAAAATTTGTCCAACTCCCATGACATGCTCAATTTTATTTTCAGAGTTAGTGAAATAGAACCAAAGTACTATGCAGATGGAGAAGATGCTTATGCAATGAAGAGAGATCTGTCAGAATTTTCAGATAAGGTACAAGGTTTTGTTTAAATTTTCATCACAATTTTCTTTAAATTGTCATGGCAGTAACTGATACTTTCTTAAAAATAGTGTTCAGTTCATACAGTAGATGGCAGCACCTAATGCGGTTATCAAAATAGTGTTCAGTACATACACTAGGTGGCAGCACATGCTGATGGAGTTTTGTTGAATTTATGGAGTTTTCCTCTACATTTTCCATTGGGTAAATCTGCCTGCTTATGCCCTGTTTAGTGCTGTTAATGACATTTTAACTTGTTTTGGTCATAAGTGAAATAGCTGAGTAAACAAGATTGTGAACATGCTAAGTTTGAATTATTATGGCCTACTAACAGAGGTATAAACAGTTTTACATTTGTAAATTATTACTGTGTGAATCATTTATGAGATCAAATCAAATTGAAACTAATATATTTCATAGATAACATCATAACTGGTTTTTTTTCAGACCACAAAGGAAGCAGTTCAAGCAGCATCATAGGAAAATGATTTATGGACTTTTTGTATCTCTTTAGTTATATCTGTTACACAGATAAACGAGCAATGGAACACTTAAGCTGTGAAACAGGGACACCGTGTGATCAGGAAGGCATGCTCTGTTAAAGAGCTAGAATGATTATTAATTAGTGTATATAGTCTTTTGCATTTTGCTTATTTATGGAAATATCAGTACATCATGGGAGGTGATTGATTACAACATGAATTACAACAAATATATGAAATACACTTCCTACAAACAATATTGCATACATCCATTGATATTTAAAGAATGGCCTGTACACAATACAAAGAACATATTATTTGCTTCATTCTCAGAAATCTGAGATCTCTCATTTCCTAAGACAGAACCATTTAATTTAAAAGCCTCAATCGTTTTGTCAGTTATATTTAGCAAAGGATTTCACAGCCAATACTTTTTCTTTAACATGTTGTGTTATCTTTGACCCATTCATATTCTTACAAAGGTAACAGAAAAAAGTTAATTAGAACATTTGTGGACTCATCAGTTCTGCCATTAGTAACGTCGGTCTGTATTTCTGGAATGGAGTTAAATAATATGGTCAGCAGTTTTTCTTAATTCTTCAGTTGGTTTGTACCAAAATGTTTTGTATCTTGTGTGTCATACCATTAAAACATTTTTATGTATCAAAGTCTCTTGTATATTTTCATTAACTTGTACCTCTCAGCTTGGACTCTTTTTTTTTTTTTTTTTTTTTTTTTTTTTTTTTGGGGGGGGGGGTGTAAAACATAATCTGTAAACAGAACACTGAAGGTAGCAATGCTTACATAGATTGCCATAATATGCACAAGTTACTGTTAATACAAAAATACAATATCCATGCATCAAGTTTAATCTTGAAAGTACAGTTCCTTATTCACAGTTGACATAAATTATCACAGATATTTGTTCATCACCAAGTGATTGTCAGGAAAACAGATATAGGATAATTCATGGCCTCCAGATTATCAAGTTAAAGAAAACATAAGAGAAACTGGCACCTTTAAATATTAAAAAAAGTATTTGACCAGTAATACTGTAACATACCACACCAGTTTAATTAATACTGTACACTCTGGTACTCTGAGACAATCTGAATACTTTAGTCAACCTTTCACTGGCCATATCATCCACACTGTCAACATGTCAAGATTATCCTAGTCCACTATCCTAGTTACCAATTACTGACAGTATCATCTTCTTAACTTTTGTACATTTACCCTCCACTATCTAGTATGTCCTTGTATGGTCATGTTATTCTGGCAGCTGTAAATGTTAACCTTTTTATGATTATGAATTATTTTCATACTATCAAGTCTGGATACCTTTCCTATACCTTGACTCCTGGACCTGCTCTGGTGTCTATTTCATAATAATAAATGATGCAGTTGAACCAGTCATATGACTCCCGTACACTGCTGCTGGAACATGTCTAGTGCTTCTTCTAGACCAAATGTTTAGCACTGAGGAGAGAGCAAATTTGACCATCAAATAAAGCAACATAAACCTGTCCCAATTTCTGGTACGTGTTCTTGTTCAGATTTTTTGTGAACAGTGTGTTGTTCACATTTAGCATGATTGATTATATTGGCAAATGTGATTTTGGCCCAAACACTAGCAGGCTTGTTCGTTACTAATGAAATAGATGCCATAGCGGGTTGCTAGTACTGTGTTGTTAGTATGAAGACGATTATGAATATCCTGGTATATATACATATTTATAGACTGCATATATATTTATATGCTTATTAAGATACTTTTTGTATAACATTTCTTCACCCACCATGGTTTAATGTATTTTTTTTTTTATTTAATTATTTTTTCTTAATTTGTATAATATGACAAATATACTTTTAAGTATATACCGACACTACATGTATAAGATATGATGAGAAAGGTCAGTGAGAACATGCTTTCAGATATTTAATCTTTGGTACACATACCTAGAAATACAAATTTAAGAATCTGCACAGAGCAGAAAAATCTTGCCCTTACATATAACTTGGTAGCTCTATGCAGCAAACTCATTACCCTCTGGTGTGGTGTTGGAAGAGAAGTTAGCCCTTGGGTGATTAACAATCCAGGGAAGGGAGAAAGGAATTATATATGAATAAACAAAAGGTATATCATCTAACGAACATGAGAATATGTATATATCATTATAATACAGCATAAATTGACAATGATAAAAGCTCTATAAAATATATATGATATATAGAAGTTCACAAAATAACTCTGTTCTTTATGTTATACTGGAAACATCAAATTTCTTCAAAGCGTTATGCCATATGATATTAAATGTATTCTCTTTGTAGATGCACATATAAAATACTCTTGGCACTACTCTAAGAATAGCTGACCCACTGCTGAACATCTGATAACAGTACAATATATTCATGATTTACTATCGAAGAAAATCAACAAACACATAGTTCTGCCATCCAAAATAATATTGTACTTTATGCTTTGTCAAACTGCTGTTACACTAAAGATATCTTCCTTTAAGAATACACTGGTATGCATAAAATTACAACAGAATAAGACGTTGAGTTATTGGAATCACAGCCATTTTTCTTAAGAGTGTATAAACATGTGTTTTTTTTCAGTCAGACATGTAACCATGAGACAAATTTTAATTTTGGGAGTGCTTCATGCGACAGGGGGGGTCTGACTTCAGGTGTAACATATTTAATATGCTTTGTACAACAGGGGCCTGATCTCCAGGGTTGTGATCGTAACCCGAGTTTCGTAACAATAACACAAACTCTGAGACGGTCATAATGGCCAAGCTTTAGGCCCCTTTACTGAGCTATACCATGTGAGAATATGGAAGAGAACCATGACAATGGTTGGAAATGTTCGTTCAAGCGACTGGTGTTGCTTTTATGTACATTTTAACTAGTAAAGTGCACATAAATTGGACAGAATTAAGACCAATGTATATCTCATATACATTCGCTAATTTTCATTATGTTCAGGCGACAATCCTAGCCTATAATCACTCTGTTCGTTCCTAATCCCTATGTTCTTTGTGTAGTGATTAACTGGTGGTAATTAACTAGATGCTTTAAAGGCACCAAATACTTAATTATGCAAATGCTTATTTTTGTACGGATCAACAAAACCATACTGCACAAAACCCTCCTGGCTGATTGGCCAAGTCCGCAGGTTATTGTTGTAACCTTGGTTTGAGGGTTTACTGGGTCTGCCCACAGAGCTGAATATAGAGCTGGTGCGTGGCACATCCTCTGGCATACATAGACGGACCTTGTCCAACAGATGCCCTGGCCAGAAAGCATTGTCATCACTTTTGCCGTGCAGCTGTGTGTATTTGCCGGCCAGGTGCCTGTAATGGAAACATTTCATATGTATTAACATCAATTGGCTGATGTCATAGGGATTCAGATGCAGCCATTGTAAACAAACGTACCACCACAAGAACTGGGTTTATTCAGCTTACATCAAGATCAATATGCATCAACCGTCACTCCAAAAAAAATGCTGGCTTACAGGGCAGTCAGAATTCACATCCTTTGCCATCTCAGGATTTTGAATGTTTACTTTTAAAATCAAGTTAATTAAAAATAGCATACCATATATCAAAGTAAACTTACATTACATGTATGCAAGCTAGAAGAACTGAATTTTCAGCATTTCTTGAAAACTAAAATCCCTTTTATTAGGTTCCCTGACTCTCTACTAACTGGAAAAAGGAAAATGCATTTACCCAAATTTTCACTATGACTATGAACCCTGTTGTAGATCCCATTTCTTAAATCGTACATATTATTTTTGTATTTTATTGGGTATAGAAATAAAAAAAAAGTCCTCTGGGAACCCTGTATAATATAAGAAAAAAACTATATTCTGTCACTGAGACCAATCTCATTAAAAAAATATCAGGGTTTTTGCTCAAAGTTCAAGCGAAAATGCATGCAATAGTGTGACAGGTGAATAGACAAGATACTTGTAGTTGAGACTCTGATAAAGAACTCACCTTGTTAGCTGATCATATTCTTCATAACTCATCCAGCAGTCAACCTGTCTGGAGATGAAGGCTTTACCAGTTGACAAATGCATTTTAACCGGGGAGGCCGTAACAGATTTTTTATCTGGGTATGACTGTGACCCAGACATAACAATGCGGCTTGGTTTGGGTCTTTTGAATGTCTCTTTTGGTTTCTTATCTTTTTCCGTATGGTTTTTCGTCTTCTTGTTTTTGTCTGTCTGCTCCAGTTGAGGCAGTGTGCTGCAGGGCTGACTCACATGCTTCTTTAGATAGGAATGCGGCTTGTCCGGAGGAAACAGAAGGACTGAAAATATTTTGAAATATGATAAATAATGTGATCAGGCATAATGGAACAGTAAAAATACAGAAAAAAATAGATAATATTTTGAAAAGAATTCAACATGTGAAAAAGGTTAATGCATACAGATGCTGTCATATCAAAATGAAACAGTATAGAAAACCAGATAAAAAAGTATTTTTAATAAATCTTTTTAGGTAACTCATTTTTCCATAACAAACATATTATAGTGGTCACTGATAAGATCTAGTGAAAAATAAAGTCAGAGGTTGGGCTCCCGGCTGTTAGCCCTGTGTACCCATAGACAACAGAAGCTGAATGATTATTCTTAATTAGTATCGAAAAGAAGATATTCTATGGCAACTTTAAACGCATTCAGTTTGAAACATGTCCTTTCCATCAGCTGCAGCAACACATTACAGTACATCTAGTATTGCTTAACTATGGCTATATGTTGCCTCAGTGTGAGTGAATTTAAGCAGATTTTATAAACTCTCTTGCCATGAAAATATTGACATTAACTGATATTACTAGTTCTCCTGATACTCAACCCCAATAAGTAACATCATCAATAACAGATAACCTTGGCCAATAATCAATATTTACATTTCTCCTGACCTAGCTAGCTCTATGTTTGGGATATCTTATTTATTTGTTATTTATATACCTTTTTCAAGCAGGTGAACGTTTAGTGGAACATTTTTTTCTTTACACAGTTTGACAATCTCATGATACTCTTTCAGCTTCAGCTGCCGGAAGCGGTCCACCTGCTCTGCAGTTTCTCCCCCTAGTGTTGAAGGCATCACATGATTATCAATGGCAGGGACTCCCGTTTTGATCATAGCCACGTCCGTTTCAGTCCTTGGTGGAGATTTACTCTGTAAGATTTAAGTTTACAACCATTCACATTACTGATATGTATTTATTGTTCAACTCATTTCAGTCTTTGTTGACAAAGATTTTATATTACAAGTATTTGGCCATACAAAAATTTACTGTTCTATTGATCAGCTGTTATTACTTATTGTAGTAAGACTCTTTTTTTTTTTTTTGCAAATGATGACCAGGTCCTTTGTAATGTTGCAGCAAATTTTTGTATTTTTAGGCATGGTCCTATGGCACCTTATATATTGTTCCCAGAGTTTGTTGAACAATAATTGTTTGTGTGTGGTTTTATATCAAAGCCCTTATCATGTACATTTGATAAATTTAATGTATGTTCTGATCTTGAAATTTGGATGGTGAATATAAATAACTATTCTGTTAATACTAAAAATATACTGGTACTAAAAAATACATTCCAATGAATATTTGTCTACAAAGGGGGCAGGGTGTGTCCCATGAATGTTTTGAAGAAAAATCATTCTTATTAAAACTGGTCCATAAAGGTAGTCCTGTGAGTTTCCTACTCTGATAAACAGCTATTTATGAATATTTTTACTCCCATTTAATGGGGAAATGTAACCGCCTTCGAAGGGTTATAATAATGTAATCATAAATGCTGATTTCACCAATTTTATCTTACTTTGTTTTTTCCTAATATCCTTTTAAGTGCTGCCCGGTTTCGCTTTCTCAGATCAACCATGGCTTCAGAGCTTAAAATGTACTGTTCAGGTCGAAGATCAGGTTCTGGAAGCTCAAGTAAAGTTGACGAACATGAACTGATGGTACTCAGGCTTGATTTAGGCCGCTGAACTGGACTGGATGACCCTGATGTTGGTCTGTCCACAGCAGGGGGCACCTCTGTGCCTTGTTCAGTCTCCTCCATTATTGTCACAGACATCGCTGAAGATTTCCGTGATAAGCATGGTGATGACATTTTACCCCTGGATGATACTTGAGATGCAGATGATGACCTTCCTGATGACCTGCCTAGATATTGGTCAAGGTCATTCATTAGAATTAAACAGGCATAAAGTGAAGGTCCTGAGAAACATTCTAGAAAAGTTAACACATGCACAATACACATCATAAAACAATTTAAGAAATATTAAATCTAGTATCACAGAGAGATGAAAAATCTTACTGAATATCCAATAAGGCAGATCCTCATTTTAAATACATTTATCTTTAAACAGTAACTTAACACACACTCTCTCTCTCTTAATGTTTCATATGCTATCAATTGTAATTTTTAATAAATAGTATATTACATTTTAAGACATCTACAAAGTCATTCTTTTCAGATTAAATACCAATTAATAAGAAATGATCTTTTGTGTGTGTGCCTTATTAAAAATTATTTTAAAAATATAGGAAATTATAAATGACAGAGGAAGTTGCAGTGTCTGGCAGTGTGCCTGATGTTAATAAACCAATAATACTTGGCGAAGCTGATCCAGTCAACTTTTTCCGTGACTCCCTGCGTTCCCTGTGCCAGAGCTCCAGGCCTTTATTGAGCTCACGGTAATCGAGTCGATCGTCCAGGTCCTGATCTAGGGTAATGACCAAGTCCTCAAGGAGGTCATCTGGCAACGGGATACCAGCCTGCAAGACGTGGTCCGTTAGTCATGCAATTAGGAAATATGGCTGCTCGAAAGCATCAGGCTCCTGGCCAGATGTTTAAATTACACAAAAACTGGCCTCTCTCCACTTTACTGTGCAGAATAATGCTCAATGTTTTGTGCTTAAAAAGGGATTTATGTTTAAAGTTTCATTAAAGGACAGATCATAATACTTAGAAAAATTCTCAACAGCCTGAAGCAGTCACATTTTTATGACAATATGGACACCCAATTCAAAACCGATGATTAATGATGTTTGATATTCAAAATTGACCACATTGTGCTTTTAAAATAAATGTCTTTGTGTGTATCAGTATTACTAACACATCATCTTTTTATAATGAACATCCTATCATGTAATGAAACCTATTACCACATGTTAACTGTAAATTAGTAATTATCATACATGACTGAATATATAGATATAATTTTAAATAAATCACATAAATTCTCTATCTGAAGTATAAGTATGTGGCTTCATACTATACAAGACATCAGAAAATAAACGTTAAGATTTATACAACAGTGATGGTGCTACTATTTACATCTTTGATGGCCTTTTTGAACTCTGTTCTTGTGATGATCCAATCCTTGTTTTTGTCAACCGATGTAAAGAGATCTATAAGTCTCAAACGCTGGTCCATTAAGTGTTTCTCAATGATGTGTAAAGCCTTCGGAGATGGCCGACATATCACAGGAATTTCTTCTGGCATGATGGGTTCCAGAGGTTCCTCCTCTACAGGCTGATAAAGTGATGAGAGATATAGTCTATACATACAACACTGTCAGGGTTCGCAGTTTGTAAAACAAGTTTTACCCCGGTATTCCCTAGAGGTCCTGGGTTTTACCCCTAGTTCCTATTGATAAGATGAATGTGCTCTCCACAGCAACACATGGGTTATCAACTGCCAGTGATATATGGCTTCTCTTAGACAGTGGCAATGTGGTCAGAGCCACTTGGTTTGCAATAAACATTTTAAAAATGTGTAAAATTTCTGCTGAATAATCAGAAGGAAACTAAGCTTGGGTCCTGCTTGATGAAAGCAAATAAATATGGTTAAAAGTTTAGGTAATAAACTGGGGGTAAAGCCTGGGTTTAACACAGGTAAAACCTGATTGAAATACTTTTAAACTCAGGTTTTTCCCACTGGGCTGGGTGATATAGGTTTTACCTGGGTCAAATGCGAACCCTGAATATTGCACACACAAAATAAACACTGTCTATCAAGTAATTAATAATTCAAAAATAAAATCAAAATCACATAAAAATGAAATCAAGTACAAAACAATCAAATAAAACAGTCCTGTATTTAGTTGTACATAACTAACTCCAAAAGGCCATAATTTCCTCAGCTGATTGAATTTTCTGGTATTGTTAATGAAATAATATTTTTCAGCAACAGATACATTTAAGGTTTGAATGCCATTTCCTGAATGAGAATTTAAAACCAGCTGTCCTTTCAAATATCTTTCTTTGTGACAATTTGATGCTTTTTATTACATAAATCTGAAAATCATGGATATGAAAATTAATGAATTTGTTTGATGTACAATCTAAAAAAAAAAAAAAAAGACATAATTACAAAATTTCTCAGTCTACCTGGAATATCACTCTACATACTATATATAAAAGATTGTATTCCTATATGAAAGACTAAAAGAGCATTTAGGAACATTAATGATTGTGCAAAGCAATCACATAATGTGCGAAACTGTGCACAAAAATATATGAAACTATGCAAGACACCAAAGTGACATTTATATTTACTACTATTATTATCAGTAGCTGCAAAACACAGTAGCTTATTCAGAATGACAAGCACAGACTTCTATTACATCATCGTACAGTGATTTGTACTAAATGGAAATAATGAAGGCATATGAAAATTTTGTGTTTAAACTGTTGCTGAAACTTTTGGGGCAACAAATGGTAAAATTACAAGGAAGGCACAAGATTAGTTATCAAACACCATCAGGATTTTTATCACAAATTAATACTGGCAGCACTGGGCAAGTTGTATACCATAATGTGTACTCACAGCAGGAGTAAAATGTACCAAGACTTGCTGAAAGACAGCACCTCAAGCATAGGGTTGTGAAATGTACAGGATGCTTTAAATACTTGTTTTCATTTTCTCAATTCAAGAGTTCAAGATTAAAAGCACAAAAAAGGGCGTTCAACATTATTATAGTTTACACTTTTTTAATGAAAGTAATGTTTTAAAATATTTATCATGTAGTCAGCAATCTCCTGCCCTTACTATATAACTGATGGGGGCACTAAAAATTTGTCTTTTAACTTCTCCCTTGCCTAAATGGCTTCTGTGGTCTACAAAGAGAGCACAGGACTAAAAGCTGGGAGGGTGTGAGTTCAAATCTCAGCCAAAAGTCAGTAAGATTTTTCATGGTTGGCAGCCACCCAGAGCATTCTGTAGGCCTAATGCAATGTATCACTCACAGTGTGTCATTAGGGAAAGGTGGGGGGGGGGGGGGCATAGGGATCCTCAGTGTTATGAGCCAGCAATGAGGTTGATTGAACACCCAGGACCCGCAGATGTGGTAGACACGAGGGTACAAAAAAACATGATAGGAAGCAAGTGCTACCACTCTGTCATAAGAATGTTAGCATAAAATATGAATTTTTTACTTCCATTCAAAAATAAATAAAAAACAAGGGACCCATGGGTCACGGCGCTCAGCTGATAGTGATTGGACCATAAATGTTTCTCCATTGTGATACTATATCGAGTCGATAAAGCTCATGAATATTATGGACATGTTGGGCATAAAGGAATGTAATGTAATATGTGAGTAAATAATAAAATGAAATAACCTGACTGATGGATTAATAGAGTAAAATATAGTGGTTTATTTTTTATTTATTTAGGAGGGGTTGAAAATTGCGATATATCTGAGCAAATATGAATGCAATGACAGCAGTAATAAGCAGTAGTAGAATGATGAATAGACTATTTGTTGAAGGATCTATAGTGTATGGAAGTCTGCAAGATTTCAATTTGACAGATATGATGTTATGATTTACTATGCTGATGAGGGGATTTATGTACATTATTTTGATGCCAACTATGTCTACATATTACACAATATTGACATAATTTCTGGCATGTACATAGGTACCTATGGACTAATAGTTATACAAAATATTAAAGTATAAATATATCTGATTCATCTTGTTCTTGTTTACGGAGGCTGACATTGGGATGGGGCTCAGAGAAGGGAACAGTAAGGGCAGCTATGAGGTGGATGTTGAGAGAAAAGGAGAGAGAGAGAGAAAGAGAGAAAGAGAGAGAGAGAGGGGGGATGGAGCATTCAACAATACTTAAACAACTGGAAGGTTAAAATCTAAAATATTATGAAAAGCAGATAAAGTCTGATCGGAAAAGGTAATCTTGGCCATGGTTGGTTGATATGATTGAAGAAATTGTTGCAAATAATATTCTGAGATCTGACCATGTGTTTCCATTGGTTACCTTTTCGATAAGCTGTTGAAAGTTTGACAGTTTACAGATTTGTTTAATGAGATCCAATTATTTTAATAAACCTATTTTCTATTTTTATCATATGTATACAGTAGCCATAAAGTCCCCACTTAACAGGTGGAAGGATTGACAGGGGGGGGAGGGGGTTATGATGGGAGTTAAAACGCCTCAGTCTTTCTGTATATATTATCTTTAATTATTAAATTTTATGGAAAAGCAATAGAACTATTGTTCACAGTGCCAAAGAGCAAGGACTCTATATGGGGTGGGGGAAGGGGATGGTGGGAGTTACAGCACCCTTGCATATTAATACAGGATATTAAATTGAATTCAAGTGCTTACAGAGAAAAATGTTTATTCATTATTATTAAATATTTAAGCAGGCAGAAAGGTGGAGAAAAAAAGCAAATCATTTTTATTCCCATTCTACTGAGCCAGGAAAAATTAACAATATTTGCCTTTATTCCTTTTTTTCAATACATCATTTTTTTCCAGGTTTAAAAATGTAACTACACATTTACAGTATAACATATATATATATGAATATTTCAGTTGATTCACATTTCTAAATTGCTTCAACATTCATAGCTAATTAATCTGGTTTATAGTACCTGTCAACAGAATGGGGTGCAGGGAGAATGGGAGGCTTAGGGGTGAGAGAGAAAGAGAGAGAGAGAAAGAGAGAGAGAAAGAAAGAGAGAAAGAGAGAGAGCAAGAGAGAGTGAGCTAGACTGTCATGGAGAGAGAGAGAGATTGAGCATTAGAGAGAGAGAGAGAGAGAGAGAGAGATAAGACTGCCAGAGAGAGAGAGAGGCTCTCTGGTAATTACTGCCTGACCCAGCCTGACCCAGACAATCACAGAGGCAGTGGCCAGGTCAGAAGTTGAACCAGTTATGTTATACTGCCCAAGCACACATTTCACTGACTAGATGAAAACAATCAAGGCATGGTGCTTGAAAACTTGAATGACATCTACAGTTTTTGATCAATTGGTTTCAAATTTCAGATTTTAACAGATGAAATGCTTATGTGTACATGCTGTGAAAATTAAATCCACAGCACTAACACTAGTAACAGGAAATAAATTATGTCCACTGTAAGTCATGTTAATTATCATGCATGCTTTTTACATAGGAGTTAACTGTTGCCCATAGCCAAAAGTACCACTACCACAAATGATATGAGAGTTAAACTATTCATTAAAGATTAATTGGAATTATTGGGCAAAATATAATTTTAATTAAAAAATATTAACAGTAACATTTGAAAAGATTTCTTTAAATTATATAATTGAAATAAATGATTAAAATAAAATTATAAAATATATTCATGAATGCATTAATGAATACATTTTGAAAGTATTTGCACTCAAATTCTTTCTTTTTACCTGTATTAGTATTTGTATTAATTTACATTATTGAACTACTGAATTTTTTTTAATAATATTTGAATACAATTATTAAGTATTCACTCAAGGTCTCATATTTATTCAGTTTCAGTCGAACGAAACTGTTGAGAATCCAGAATATACATAAATTTACAAATTTAAATAATGATTGTAACTACCTGGTTTTATGGCTTTAATTTATAAAAAAATATTATATTTACTTTTGAATACTTTCACATCACTGTCAAGACACTTATGACAATTATTAACATTATAGACATCATAATGAGAACTTGTCTTTAAGACCTGATTTTTCTATCAGATTTTATAAAATTTTATTTTTTTTTAAATTTGTATCAGAATAAAAGAAAATAATCTCTACTTCGAAACTAATACATGTGTTAAAAATAACCCAAGGATCAAAACAAACCAATATATTGTACAAGGAGCAAACTGGAGTTTAATTTTATTAACTGAAATAAAGTTATCAGAAATATAAATTTTTATTATTTACCCAGTATCATGTAACAGCTGATACAGCCATGAGTCTAAATGTTATTATTCAAACATATTGACATCTTTAATGAGCACTTGTCTAAGTATTTTTTTTTAATTTTTGACATATTTCATTTTTTTTTAATTTTGTAATAAAAAAAACCCAACAAATTAAACACCTGGAAAAGACCTGGAAATTTAGAATATTTAATATGATCAAATGCATCCTTGTCTATCATTAACTTGCTTCACATAATCCCTTATAGTGAACAACAATTTTATTTCATTATTTATTTTTCATTTTTATGATTGAAATTAAAAAATACCCAATGGTAACTGCATGGTGTCATTTGAAATATATTTTCAGCAATCCATAAAACATCAGTAATTGCAAGGTCCCTGTTACTCATTCACCATAAAATTCCTTTTCCATTTATTTTTCTTAAAGTTGTTATTGTAAACCAATAATTTTTTCAAATTATTGTTTATTGTTATGTTTTTGGCCAAACAATTACAAGAGGAGGGGGGTTGAATAGCTATATCCAGCTGAGGCCATCCAAGAGCTGGCTTGCTTCAGTATATGCCTCACTTCAAGCATGAAAGGTCAATATGGGGACATATAGAGGGGCTTCAGTACAGCCTAGGTGTGACATGGTCTCATAAAAATGTAATAAAAGTTACAGTTTTTGGTCAATTCCTTTCAAATTTCAGAATTTAGAAGCTGAAATCCTTATGTGTGCATGATATGAAAATTAAACCAACAGTACTTACAGGGAAAAAACATGCCATGCCCAAATTAGGGCAAAATTTTAGGTACTGATTTCATATTTATATGAATAATTTATAAAATTTGAAAAATTCAGATCTAATTTTCGGTATACAATTGAATCTTGATTAAATGGAGTTATATCCCTGAAAAGAAGTCTCTAGCTTCAGCCATTCTTATGTTAAGTGAGTTAATATATTTCCTGATTTTTTTATGAGGTGCATTATGTTCTGGCCTATAACTTCAACAAATTATGCAATACTCACCTAATTTTTGGTATGTACATAGAAAATGTATGGAAGAATATGCATATTTACTATGATCAAAATCAGATCAGTGGTTTTGATATTAGGCAGTCTTATAGTGTAACAATGGTTTTTTTTATGGAAAATGGAGGTTTTTCCTTAATATCTTGAAGAAACGAAGTCCTAATGACCCAATTTTCGGTATGGTAGGAGATTTTAGGGACATCTAACTGTATGCCGAATTTCAGATTCATAGGTCTAACGGTTTCAAAACGTGCCAGTTTAACGGACAGACGGACGGACGGATGGACAGCCGACGGACAAAGGACCACGACTATAGCTCAGATGACTTATAGTCAGCTGAGCTAAAAATATGCTCTGTTGTCTTGTTTCAGAAATGCACTTTTTCACTTGAAATTTCTGGACAGATATAAGATATGTCCTGAGAAAGGTCAATTTTAATAATTTGTGTCAGTCCAGACAAGGAGTGTAATATGGAGCTTATACCAGTCAACTGCAGTGTCACAAATGGACAGTTCACATATAAGTGTATCCCAGCTGGCTGGCCAAACAGCTCACCTGAATTAATGGGCCATAAGCTAGCATTTTATGTTGGTTTTCATGAAAGTGCTACCACAAAATCTGTTTAATGAAAATTATTTTTAAATTTGAGGAAGTAGCAAAAAGACTGGATGTTTGAAAGCTTTGAATCGATTTCAGTTTTATCATGAGACCCCTAAATCTAGATACACAAGACTGGACAGACCTGTGACAAACAGCATCAAATATCATGTAAATATTTTTGGATTACAGATCTTTAGTTACCTCTGGTTCCTCAGGGGGAGGATTCTTCTTTTCTATCATCTTGCGTAGCATTCTGTGTTCCATCGGAGTTTTATCTGGCTTGGATGCCAGCCAACTTTCACTCAGCCCCATATTGTCCAAGTCATGTCTGAACTTCTTCCTCTCTTGAATCCATACCCTATATGCGTCCTCTTTAGCTGTAAATTCTTTGATTTTTTCACGAATGTCTGCAATGGGATCCTCTGTAGCAGTCACATGCAGTGTCTCACCATGTGCTGCTGATGGTTCAGATGGAGATGATTTGAGAACGTCTGTTTTTTTAGGGCATGCTTCCATGCGGGGAGCAACTATTATCCGACGTCGGCTTACTCTGGAGTCACCAAATACTCTGCAGCCAAACTTGAAAACTTTTCCTCTTAACAGATTCCTCTGTTTATAATGTAATACTTGTTCTTCCACTGGAAGGTGGTCAAACCTGTATGGATTAAACAGCCATCGCAATCCATAATCTGACCAATCAGATGCTACAGACTCTGGCCGACTATGTACAGCCTCAGGCTGCTCCTGTACTTCAACATCAACAGCAGCCATGTCTCCTTACTACAACCACCGGTTAGTGGTAAAGCATGAATGAAGATGTACTTAACTGCCTGGGAGTCCCATTATTCTACCTCTCTGATGTTCATTGAGAAACCCTGAAATGAAATAGAGGTCAAAGCATAATTAAAATTTTCATATATTTAATCACTTACCCATAATTCAATCCATGTTTTAAATTCAAGAAAACATATCAAACTCACTTGGTCCAATTCACCTTTCCAAAACCTATGCACTACACCAAGGATTAAATGTCTATAAATATGTATCACAATATGTTCACACACGTGACTAATGTCAGTTTTCTGACATCACTCAATAATCATCAGGAAGATATTTTGATGGATGATTGATTCAACTCTAATTATACATACTTGTATAACAAATTTAACAATATATAAAACAGCTGACTGTGGTCATTGCAGGTTTATACTGAATTCTGAACTGGGTACCAATGTTCATTTGTTTGTTTTTGGGGGTGTTTTTTTTCTAAATATTTCATACAAGTATGCAAATGTAACAATATCTAGCACAAAAGTTTTTTTTAAATGTAATTTGCTGAGTATAAAACTGACTTACAGTTCTCTTATTTTACATCAAAAGTCTAAAACAATGTGAGAAAACAAATCCAAATTAGTTGGACAAATCAGTTTACACTTTTAGCAACATATTTATTGTGTGAGAGGGGTTGACCAAATTTGATGACCCGGTTGATGGGAAGTCACTATCCAATATAACTTTATCAAACAATTTATATAAGCTCTTCAAGATGGAACTGTGAGGCTGTGTTGGAAAGAGTTAGGTCACTGACCTTCGATTGTCATAAGTATTTCTGATTTTTCAAAAGTTCATGTTGTGTTGCATAACAAATTTTGGTGGAGTATCTATATATTGATATAGGGCTAAAAATTATTTGTAAAAAACCTTTTCAGCAAACAATTAGCGTGAAGACAACAAGTGAACATGGATCTTGGAACATGTGCCATGACAACATGTTATTTTCACCCATAAAACTTTTAAAGGGGGGGGGGGGGGAGGGGGTTGCATCAAACCTACCATGTATCAGTACCAGCAACCAAATACCGATTCAATGTTATATTCACGAGCCAAATAGACAAATATTATTTTTATAATGGTTTACAATAAGTTTAGTTAGTTAAGTTCATTTCAACATTACAATAATACTCAGGATAATAGGTTTCAATGTCTGTTGCATCAGTAGTACAGACCATTCTGCAGACGATACATCACAAACAAACTTAAGAAAGATCGCAAATTCACACAGACTTCAACCAGGCAGACCTTTGAACAACAACAGGTCTCCGTTTAATTATCTCATCCTGGGTAAGTATACGATAATGTCTTAATGAAGCGCTGACATCTGGAACAATTAAGCCCTGTTCAGATCACCAGTGACCACAAACCTGGACATGTTTGAGCTCAGCTGTTCCTCCTTTCAGCAGACATGTTGTTGCTACCGTAAACAAATATTTCAGTCTCGAGCACCCATGTGTCGCATATAAATTAAGCTACCGGAGAACTTCGTCGCCAGATAAATTAATAGCGTTTCTTTAGAGACTGTTCATAAATGAACTTTGTAGATCTTCATGTATTTATTATTCTATAATTGCAAATATGTTTTGAAAAAAATATTCCTGTAATGTAAAGCATTTGTAACTTTCTCATTCAAAACGTATTTAATTTTTAAGTACTATATCTCATTAACTGAAGATTAAAATAGTGTTTATAGCTCAGATTTATTTAAGTTGTATTTATATGAACAAAATAGGCACAGAAATAAAAATAATAAATACAAACTAAACACCTTATGTTTTATAAGGATAAAGACTAAAATATCCAAATTTGGTAGGATATTATTTTTTATTAATATTAAAAATATCCAAAGAATAAATATTCAAACACGGGTCATTCTAAATTACTTATTCTAAAGAAGTTTTGTTAGTATAAATGTATATCATTTATGTATTCTAGCACCCAGTTTCTTCCGACATAACATAAATATGTAAAACATGATAGTAGCACACTTAGAAACTTTATATTGAAACCTTTCACTTGACCCATTAACACATGCTGTTCATTATATAAATTTTCTATTTATGAAATTTTTAAAAATAAATATTAATTCAATAATATTAATGGAATTTTTAAAACAGTTCAATCAAATGTGTTGGAAATAACACACATGCCACGTTTATTTATATTTATTGTTCAGTTGAAATTTTACAAGCTGCAGTCTTATAATTAGATCTTGTAAAACTATTATGCATTTTATATACAACTGTTATATTAAAATATAACTGTAACTCACACAAAAGGTCATTTTTAGCATCTTCAATAGCATGTATTTGCAGACTATAAAAAAGCATGATGACCTTTCAAAACTATCCCACAAACCCCTTCTGTGTCTGAAATTATCATCTATTGTCTGGTCAGAGCTGACAGTCCAGCTGTGCTTTGCCTGGATTTAGAATGTCTCTCCAGAAAACCTCAGTTACTGATTAGCATGATCCACTGCTGTTGTAAAATCACCTGCTGGGAACCAGTTTAAACTACTGCTTCCAGGAAAACAGCTCCCCAGACAAGTGTCTGGTGTTGCTGTAATGTTAACCTTACTTTTGTTCAAATTATCACAATAAACAACATGGTTTTCAAGAATTTCTTTTGGTCACACAGGTGTCTGTCTGTCTGGAGTCCTCAGCTGGTAGAAGCACATCACAAGATTAATTGTTCCTTCTCTTAAAGAATGGATTCTCAAAGTAATTGATGACACAAATAGCCTAAAAGTTTAAAGAGGAACAGAGAGTTGTGGTACGTAAACTTGTTCTCCAGGAAATGAAAAGTATAAAAAAAATAATTTATAAATGAAATGGAATGATAAATATGGGATATCAGCTGTTCTTAGCTAGAAAAAATAAGTTCATTTATTTGGGTTTCTGGTTGAACTCTTGATATCAAATTTCCCTGTAAGTTTGGTATTTTTAGGACTGTTCAAGGCAGGTAGTGTTACTTCATTTCTTTGGAGTGACAAACCCCATTTTTGACTTTGTAGCCCTGTAATTGCAATTATTTATAATTAGGCCACACAAAAAAAACTATTTTTCTATAGACACTGGGAACAAAAAAATTTTTTTTTCTTTACTATTCAAGACACGTATGATAGACACTGTGGGGGAAAAAAAAGAGTTTTTTCTTTACTATTCAAGACACGTTTGATACATGGAATTTTGCCAGTTTGCTGAGAAAATGCACACATTTTCTGCCATTCTTTATATGATGCATATGATCAACACAAAATTTTTTCCATTTTTCATACCTTGATGAACTCTTGTAAAGGATCTGTGCCAAAGCACAAATAAGCAACATTATCAAGGACCTGGACTTCATTTGCAGAAATAAAATAGATTCATGAAAAATGGGAGTGGGAAATCTTTAAAATGATAATTTTTTTTTGCTAGGCCTTATTAACATTTTTATCTGTAGAAACATCAATCCCTGCATTTTTGGCATCCTTCTCTTTTATCAAAGAAGCCACTGTATTTAGGATATCAATAGCTGTATCAATCATTCTTTGGCACTAATTGCCCTAAATTTGTATCTGATCACTTTTACTAAAAAAAATAAACATATTTAAAAACAAAAGCCTGCCTACAAGACAGGCTACACAAAGCATAGAAATCCTGTTTGCTTATTTCTAGGAATATCCTTATGGTTTTGGTATCCTTATTTCTAGGAATATCCTTGTGTTTAAATACATTATTGAATTAGTTCTAAGAGAAATTTCCATTTTGAATTCAGTAACTGTCTTATTTCCTTGAATAACAGACAATTTTTCTTAGTATGTAGTATCCTCCCCCACTGTTAGAAGCCTAAAAAATAACCAGTAAAAAGCCCCCCCCCCCCCCCCACACACACAACCTTAATTATTAAAGCCACAAAAGCCACACCCTCACTTTTTCAAAGAGAATTTAGTAACTATATGCCCACCAATCATATAATTAAGTATATATCATGTTTATTAAAGGAAATTATTACTGAACCAAAATCAAATTTTAAATGTCATACTATTCTATTATAAAATTCTTGAAAAAAACCCAGAGGTGATACCTACATTCACTAAAGGATAATAGGACATTTTTTTACCAGTGACAAATCTTGACTAGCTGTACTAGAAGGCAATCTGCAAGCCATCGCTGGACCTGAGTAGGTCTACTCACAATTTTATTACCCAAATATGAATATAGAAATAAACTCATCCACCCCTGTAAGCCTCCTGATCCTACAGGGGACAAGTCGGGGGGGGGGGGGGGGTTAATTCTCTGTTATGGACTTAAAGTTTAAACAGGTCTGTTTCACCTGAATGAATGTTGAAAACATAGCTTTGTAGCCATCATTCATGATCAGACTCAGATTTTACGAACATTATAAGATCAGACTTTTCTGTAAAGAAAGATAATGCATGCATAAATTCTTCCTTTTTTAATACCAAGCAATATTACCACATTAAAACTGTATAATATATAAGCTTATTTGTATTTGAAAATAAGGTCAGTTGAATTGAATTTCAGTATCCCAAATTCTTTTTAGAAGAGATGGATAATGTACTTCACAAAGGTCTATGTCTTGTGGACATTTTGCACGAAAACTATTGCAGTTGTTGGGCGAAAGTAATTATCATGATTTTGGGGCTTTTATCCTCTTTATCATTGCTTTTATCTTTGTTAATATTGAATGGGACAGCTTTTGCCAACAAATAGTGAATCGATCAGTTGATTTATATATGATGTGATAATAAAAATGAGCATGTATAATATGCCTGTCATATGCCTTGTGACCTCTGACCTCATTAAGTATGTGCAGATTTTGCCATGAATTGAATTCCGGTGAGAAACTCTATTGGTTAAGATTTAAAGTGAATATAAAAAAATCCAAATTGTTTGTAACTATGGTGCCACTAAGTCTGATGACCTGACTTAATGAAATATGCGTGGATTTTGCCTAGAATCAAACTCTGGTAAGATCACCAATCTGTTAATAGTTATCAAGTTTTGTGGAAATTCCTGGCAAGTGATGGTGGTAACACAAGAAGTTGGGCAGTTATTGATAGGAACCTTGATACAAAATACAATTGCATAAAAAGGATCTGGTGTACATTTCTCATGCCATTTTTGAAAGACTGAGCTTTAACAAATATCAGCTAGACCAGTGATATATTGTCAAAGTTATTTTGTGGCAGTCAAATCAAAACTTAAAATGTGTCCAGTGGCAATTTTTGGTACTCTGGCAGATTTCACAGAATGATATATCTTAAGCTGTCATGAGTTTGAGACAAAACAGTTCTGGGGAGAATTTAAAAGACTACTGGGGCCATCATGTGTTTTTGTGAGAGTGAATCATAAAGTCCTGGAAAAATTGGCCTATTGTCAACCAATGTGGGCACAGCATCTTATTTACAAAAGTTTATTATTCTTAATTTTCCTTTCACTAACATCACAAATGTTAAACCCTAGCGAACATAAAGAAAACCAGAGTATCATCATCTGAATCAAGTGTTATATTGTAATACTTATTTTGAGGCCAGGGATCAAAATTTAATATGGCAATGTTTGGCAGATTTCCAAGAATGATACACCTTCAGATGTCATGATCGACTTCAACACTAAACAGTTCTGGGAAGAAAAGGTGACAAAGGGATTGCATGTGTTGTTACGTTTGCCGAGTGGAGCATCAATTCCTATAAAAATCAGCTTACTACGCCAATGTATGGGATGCCCTCAGTTCTCTCAAACAACAAACTACAAGTTGTGCAAATTACGTTTTATTATATATGCATCATCATAATACAAACAATAAGCTCACATATAAATACACAAAAGAACATAAGTGCTCAGATATAAACCACAAATGAATTCAAAATGGCACTGATAAAGTCTGGGGCATCCAGCCATTACAAACAATGTAACAAGTCATTCTCACACTGTAATCTGTAACTGTGTCAGAACCATTAATGACCAGCTATACCTGAACAGCCAACTATCACATTTCATGTGGCTACCACATGTTTACATAAACAGAAGAGATCTCATGTTACCATTAGCGTACACTTCACTATTATATTACTAATTGCCTGCTGTCAACTCATATGGTGGCAAACAATTGTACTCGGGTCTTACAGTATCAAGAATTCAATCTTGGCAAGCCATCTTACACAACTTCATTAAAATTCAAGGGGCAAGCTGTATTTTACTCTAGCCTGAAAACTGTTTTAACTCTTACCTGGCAGCTGAGTTCAACTCAAGCCTGGCAGCTGTGTTCAACTCAAGATTGGCAGCTGTGTTTAACTAAAGCCTGGCAGCTCTCTTAAACTCTAGCCAGAGAACTGTTTCAACTCTAGCCTTGCAGCTGTGTTCAAATCATGTTTTCACTCTAGATGGGTAGCTGTCTTTAACTCCAGCTAGGCAGCTGTTTTAACTCTAGCCTTGCAGCTGTGTTTAACTCCAGCCTGGCAGCTGTGTTAAAATCTAGCCTGAAAAAAACTTTGCTCATCTGCAGTCTGCCAAAAACATGTCTTCCCTAAACTACTCCTCATACCCATCAGTTACCTTAAGTTAAGAGTTCATGACATATACTATCACATACAGATTGACCCAGCCAGACATTAATATGTAATAATCCTGACTTACTGGCTGGACTGACCCAGACTCCACCAGTGGCCAGGGTGAAAACACTCACAAAAACATACACAAGACGCACACACAGACTGCATGATACATATTTTATACACCTCTAGCACCAGCTATCAGTGTCTCTGCTGTCCCATGTCTGGTCCAGTGTAGAAAATGATATGTCAATATGAGTAGAAGCAGTCGGAGAAGAGCAGCAGTTGTCTACATGGACGTGTGGGTGAGACGAGGTGGGCATGCTGAAGGACCAGCAGGTTTGTGTTGCATACAAATGTCAATACTTTGCTGATTCAGTCACTTTGTTGCATGTATCCACGCAAATAAGTTTTTTTTTGGGGGGGGGGGAGAAAAAAGGGGGGGGGGGGTTCCAGAAAGTTATAGGGGTTGGAGGGGATGTGAGATAATGGTTGGGAGGGGATTTGAGATAATTGATACATACTGCTCAAGTTTAGATACCAAAATAGTAGCTCTTTGGTGAAGGTTTGCAGGGTCATGGCAACAGTTTCTCTAATCAGCTATGTTGAATCTGGTGACAATTGAGTCCTGTTCTCCATGCTGGAGAATTCATTATTATAATTCTGAAAGAATATTTTATTTCTGGTATGTAGTAATATTACACAATTATGCATTATTTTACTGATATACCTGTTTGAAATTAACTGATCTAAGTATTAAATTTAATTATAATCAATATTTGTAGAGAAGATGATATAATTATAAGATTGAAAAAATCATCACTGCAGTTATCATTATGCTGTGTATAACTTACAACAAGATTTTAGAATTAATCATTATGCTGCTAATTACTGCAAAAATCAATGTCTTATGTAAACAGGATCAATCATAATATTAAATCCCTTATTCAGACAGAATCACTGAAATAATCATCTGACAATTGTATTTCATATTCTCACATTTTGTTTTTCTTCTAATAGAATAGCCATTAATCTATGATAACAGGTCAATTTTTAAATTTTCCTACCCCTGTTATTTCAACAACAAACTTTGGCAGTAACATGAGTCTTGTTACCTGAAAATGAAATTTTAAAAGACTACAGTTATGTTACATTCATGCAATGAACTTCCTTTAGAAGCACATGTAGCTATCTAAAATATTACATCTGGAAGATTATTTATACAGTATAAAGCATGGCTGGCATGTCCTCTAAGGCTAGCTGTGTAGATTGGATAATTTAATAGATTAGTTCCTAGTTGTATGAAAAATACTCTATTTACTATTCTAAATAATGCATAAGAAATCCTCAATCCAGGAATTGTATACCGTTTTGGTCCACGGTTACCAACATCACTTTGCGATTGCACAGGTCTTGTACCAGAGTATCACATGGCTTGCATAATTGGATTTACAAATATTATGCATGACTTTCAAAATGGCAAGAGCATAGAATGCACAGAATCATCCAGAGTCTCAGACAAATTTATTAGGAAACAACAAAATTAATTCTTATCTTTTCTAATAGATCCAAAATAATAAAAAAAAGACAGGATTTAGATATGATATCAAATAAATTTAAGCAAAATGAAAAAAGACAGACAATTTAATACTATCAATCAGATAAAACTTTCATGAGTCCCTTGCTCTGAAGGCAATACACCTTGAGTATTACAAAGTAAGTCATGGAAAATAACACATGAATATTTTTATATCAGAGATTTAACATATTTGAGTGGGATCATTCACTGAAAACTTTGAGAACTAAGAATGAAAAGGGATCATTTATTTAAAACTTTGCACAACACAGACAAGGGAATCTTTCCTTATAATTTGTGCAGGATCTTGGATGATTTTCACAGGGTGGCAATGAAAGACGTGCTGTGGTCAGTAGTGTGGTTAAGATGGGACTGCATGTGTTATAGAGGTATGTACTGCTTCATTCTGGACGGAGTACTGATTATTACCATAAATATACTAAAAGTACAAAGGGACAAACTGCATATGAACATTGCAAAGCTCTCTAAAACTAAATGTTGATGCAAATATATAAAAAAAAGCTTAAACTCTCAGATATTAAAATTGCTCTATCTATCGATCTAGATAAAAATATTACTATACAGAATAAACTTTGGCATTAATAAGCTTGCTGAAAAAACACGATACTTATAAGCATATTCACAATGTAAAAATGTTAATACATTATTATTCCCATAAAAATCAGCTGTTAAAATGTGCTTAAATATATGCAAGAAGATAAAATACAAAGCCTTAGCCTTGTGTTTGTACCACAACCAATCACAAGACTAATAATATAATGTATATAACAAAGCTGCAGGCAAGTGGTACTTTTTTTATCACATGCTCACGACTATTAGAGTACAAAATATAACTTACAAAAAGTTATATGTAAAAAGCAGTCTACCAATACTAGTGTCCAATCTATGTATTCAATGTAGATTATATAATGTATCTGATATTCTCATTAGTACAAAAATAGTGAAAACTCTTTGGCACATACATGTATAAGCTTTCAATCTGGAAGCATGTATATCATCTTATGTAGATTACATCTGTATAGAATACTGATTCTTGATCAATTGGTTACACATCAAGCTCTTCATCATCACTTCTACACATTCACTCCTTCTGGGATCAGTTGTTAATTTTAATTGCTGATCCAAATGAACATATCCAGGGATCAGTTCTTAATTTTAATTGCTGATCCAACTAAATATGTGAAGGGATCAGTTATTAATCTTAATTGCTGATCCAACAGAATCTGTCCTGGGATCAACTATTAAATTTTCCATTACTGTTCCAACTGGATCTATCCTGGGACACTTTCTTGAATCCTGTTGCTCAATGCACTAGATCCCTCTGAGAATCTATTCTGAATTTCTACTGCTGAATCAACTAGACACCCTCCTGGGATCAGTTCTTATTTCAATCACCAGTCCAACCATTATCTCCCAGGATCAGTTTTCCATTTCTATTGCTGGTCTGACTGGATCCCTACTGGGATCAGTCCTTAATTACTATTGCTGTTCCATCTAGATCTGGGATAAACTGAAAGGTTACAGATTCAAAGCATTCACTTCTCAATGCTAAGATCACTTTTTGTCAACGGTTAGTGATACACAATTAAACTTCTATGTACAGGGAATAACATTTACCTAGTGTATGCAGTTATACCAATGCTGGCTAAAAGTATTTAATAACGACATATATGGTGTTGAGAGAAATTCGAAACATGAGTGAAAGCATTGTAATCACAAATAATAAAATTGCAAAAGGTGGACAATTAACGACAATTCCTATGGTTGGCCTATGACACAGATTCCAGAGTTACCTGCCTGTTTGCACACTCGAGAGTGACCTGCCTGTGTGCACACTTCAGTGTGACATGCCTGTGTGAAAACACCAGAGTGACCTGGCTGTGTGCATACTCTGGAGTGACCTGCCTATGTACATACTCCAGAGTGATTTGCCTGTGTGCATTCTCCAGAGTGACTTGCCTGTGTGCACACTCCAGAGTGACATGCCTGTGTGAAAACTCCAGAGTGACTTTGCTGCATGCACTCTCCAGAGTGACCTGCCTGTGTGCACACTCCAGAGTGACCTGCCTGTGTGCACACTCCTTAATGACCTGCCTGTGTGCACACTCCTTAATGACCTGCCTGTGTGCACACTCCAGAGTGACCTGGCTATGTGCATACTCTAGAGTGACCTGCCTGGGTGCACACTCCTGAATGACCTGGCTGTGTGCACACTCTAGAGTGACCTGCCTGTGTGCACACTCCTGAGTGACCTGCCTGTGTGCACACTCCAGAGTGACCTGGCTGTGTGCGTACTCTGGAGTGAAATTCTGCAATAAGCTGCTTTACACACAACTGTTTTACACTACCACTAGATCTAATCACTTGAAAAAGAAGTGTATGCAAGAAAAACCACACTGATACTGATACTTCCAGAAAACAGCATGTATTACAACCAACTCAAGCACTGATGTGATAAGTTCTATACATAAAAGCATTTGTCATTGCTTTTATATTTACAGGCAAGAATCTTCCACTGAGCTGTATCAGTATATATAATATGACCTGCACATCTTACACAGTATGAAAGAATACTTTATTATTTCTTGTGCTTGAAATGAGGTAATAGGAATGTCCACATTGTGCTTTGTTTATTTTTGTTTGCAAATGTGCAAGTTCTGTAGTAGTAGTAGCAGTTATATATGATGTTATTATATATGATATACAAAAGCAATATTAACACACAACAAATATCCAAAGTAAAGCTATATATGTCACAGATATAAGTTATCATAAACATAACAAAAACTGACAGAAGTCATATCTGTTCGATGGTCACTGTTGTCTTTCACATGGAGGCCACAGGCCACATTTTGGTTCGGCCTTGAAGAAATTCCCCACTGCCAACAGTTTCACGGTTTGTTTTGTATTCCTCCAGTGCTGTCATGCTCAGAGGTTCCCAGAATCTTTGGTTGTAGCGGTGATTGTTCACACTCTGTGATCGAAGAAGCGAGTTCTGACCTGAAAGAGAGAACCAACAAATAAAATAATTAAAAAATATGGTAGTCTTCCAATGTGTCAGTTCATGAGTTTTGACAGATATATCATATACAGTGGTCCCTGCTTTGAGCAACCCAACCATCCTCTCAGCCTCAGGAAAACACTTGTTTATTGCAGATGGTCATTTGATTAAGACACATGATTTTGTTTACCAATTACATCTTGTTACAATTCACAATTCTGAAATCTGACAAAAGACAGCCCTGTCTGAGAAATAAACGAGGTATTTGCCAAATTATAAGGTACATGAGTGTGAATATTTTAAACTTGGAAATTGTTGTTTCTTTAAATGTTAAGCACCAATATTTTCCACTGAAATGTACAGTAGACTTTCAAAGTCAGGGGATTTGATACTGTCATTTGCCTACTGAAATGGCACCATACTACATAATGCATTTAGGAGCACAAACAGTGTCATCAATTACCTACTTAGATCACCAATAACACCAAACAGGTGCCTTTACTATTCTATTATTGCTAACTTATGCACATGTAGTGGTTGGTTTGTTTAGAAAATGTTTCCACAAAGCAGGTGAATTTGACTTAAATAAGGATAACTAAAGGCTATATATGTGTATGAATATAACACAATGATAAAACTTGACCAAAATTTAACTATAGGGTTTGGGGTGATAATAATGTTGGTTCTCTGCCACTCTGTGAACTCAAGCTACTGTAAATCAATAAATAAACTTATTTATGCCAGGATACACATGTCTAGAGTACATGGGTCTATAATCTCAAACTGTTCGGTTGAAATTAACAGAAACCACTGCCATTTTTCAACATTTGCAAACCGATCAGTTTAATAACGTAACTACTCAGACATATCAAACTCCCTGGAGAACAATCAAAGTGCATCCGTAGTCAGAATGTCTGACTTCTATGCTGATTTACTGTGAAATGCAGGTAGGGATCTATCAGCATGTTTTTCACCCAAAGTCTTGAATATATGAGATATTTTCAGAGAGCCAAGCCTTTCTTTCAGGGTATGGGTAGTCAGGTCACAAGAGGAATGGAGATGACATGTGGTGTGATTAGCAAAACTGATCAGTCCAGGCGGAATCAGTGGTATTCCAGTGTGCTTACACAAAGGTTGGCTGGCCCAGAGTAAGAACTGGGACACATATCCCGGTTGGAAAGTGTCAAACTTGAACACCCTGAGAAGGAGCCCATAGACAGAACCTCTGTTTTATTTTTTAAATAACACACATGAACACTGAAGATGGTTTCTTCCAACAAAAAGAACAAACCTCTCTAAAGAAATTACCACTTACTGGAATCAAGACTGTCCCTGGTTGATCTACTGTCACTGTACAGCGCCATCGCAGACTGTGATTTGACTGCTGGACCAGCTGCAGTGTATGCTTGAGGAATGGTTTTGGCTTCCAGCATTTCCTTTCTGCGTTGAGAAAACTCGCCTGGACAGGTAGCGTCCTCTTCTGTTAAGAACAGGTACTTGGATTTGTTTTGTTTCAATGGTTTTGCTTTCTTGGCGAGGACAAAATCCCATTCACTGTCTAGGTGAGGTGCATCCTGGGAACATGCAGATTCTTGTCGTTCTTGATGGTTGATATCCCCATCATGGTTGCTGATAGCCGGACTGGTAGGGGGCAGCATGGGCATGGAGTGTCGCATGGAAGGCAACCATTTCTTGTAGCTTGGCTCACTGTCGGTGTCCTGTAAACAGTACATTAAATGTTACGGTTAATTTAGCAAGTCTATCATGATTAAGATGAACTAATCCAACTCTTTCTGAAATTCGGAGAATATTTCTCTCTTGCATGCCTATTACACATTTTTTAAATCAGTGTTTTATTACATTACATTGTACAAAATCATAACTGATAATATTTTTACTAGCCAAACTAAAACTACAACCCCCCCCCCCCCCCCCCTTTCCAACTTAATCAGACTTAAAAGAAGATACATCTAGTTCGGTAAGGATTAACTTGAGATCTAAGAAATAATCCCTCCACCCAACCTCTTTTAGCCCCAGGTGCTCAACAGGTCAAATAATGCACAGGTGTGGTATGTCTGTGTTTCAGATGCAAGTAATCTGTTGTTTACATCATGGCTCATACAAACGCACTCGAAAATGACAAAACAGCCGTAGAAAATGATGACATGTCATAATCAAACCACTTATATCCCTTTGCCACATCAACTTATGAAAATAGCGTTCAGGTTGAACTGTCATGACTAATATTTCAGAATCAAGATGTTACAGAGGATATGAACTAAATCAGATGGAAAAAAAATGACATAATGGGTACAGCTGATATTTATGCAACTAGAAAATGCTTCTTTACTATGTATATGGGAGTAAATGGCAGAACAAGCAATGGACCTAATTCATATCAATTGGGTGGCTTGAACCTGGGACAGAGGAATATATAGCCCTGTGTGACAGTATCACAATAGAAATTAAATTAAAATAATGAAAAAAAATATTATGATGATGATCAAGATTACCTCTAAGTTTTAATGGACTGTTCCTGAAAAGTTCATTTGTTCAATACTTTTGCAACTAAGCAATCTAACCAACAAACCAAAGAAAACACTCAGTAAATTCACTTTCTGGCATAGGTATAATAATTGACAACAACTGCAGGGGTGGTACTTTTAAACCCAAACAGTACCCCCCTCCCACCCCCTTCATCTCAAGTCTCTGTAACTCCTGCCATCTGGTGGCAGCTGTCTTCATCATCTCAACACAGACCAATTAAATCTGTAATTGCGCAAGTCATGTTTTTTTATGACAGTGATGTGTAATACAAATCTAATGAACAAATCTATAGTATTTCATGTGGGTGTGTACACATAATGGTTAACATACTTACATGTTTATTACTGTTTTGATTTTCAATTTACATGAATTAAGAAGTGAAAGGTTTCTCAGGAAATATGTCTGGGAATTATCAACAAAAATATGAGCAAAACATGTTTTGAGAGGCATTAATGTGAGAAAATGCAGGTGTTAGCACAGGTATTTTCAATTAGGGCATAAACCCAAGATAATAAATAATGTTTAGATACCAAAAAGGGTCATGATAACTTTTAAGCATACCAATATACATTACATAACCTAGAAAACAGAACAAAAGTCCAAGAAAACACAAAATATGGACACACTCCATCCATTCAAACCTAGATTTTTTTTAAATATATATAAAGTATCCACCAATATATCATGATATATATTTTTAGGCAAATCACTAAAGTGTGAATGGGATTTCAAATTATTTTTGTTTTCCCTTTGACTTCAATACCTGACTTTTAAACTTTAGTTTGCTACTTTTATTGATTTTAAATTCATAAAGAGTCAGTAATCTCATGCAAATAACCTTCTCTTACAGCTGAAAAATCCAGGGGTAAAAATCTTAAGATACAAGATAAAACAGTTGGGGACAGGGGGTGAGGAAATAGACTATTATTTATAACATCTGTCAGACGGAAAGAATGCTGAGTTAGCATGAGAACCAGAAGAAGTGAGCACATGTTTCATCATCACTTGTTGACAGTTTCCCGATAGGCCTTGTTCTTTTAAAGAACAATGACATCCAGATCTGCCATCCTGAAAATCTGGCCTCAAGATAGATATTACAGCGAGCATGATTCATTCTGAACCTGACAGATGATCAGTAAAATCCCGAAACAAAAATGTACTCCCTACATTCATCTGTCATTATCCCTGAGCCGGACTTAACCGTAAAGTGAATTGAAATATGGCCCTCCACCAAGCATCAGAAGCCTCATTATAAATAGCGATCCATCCCAATCTGATATCGACTTTTTATTTCAAGCAGAATAAAAATCAGCACATTTCCAGAGATCTGAGCCTGCTTTCGAAGTTGCATGTGTCATAAACCGCTGCCACATGCACCTCAACTGTTTATCGTAGTCATAGTGATTGTATAGTAATGTAGGTGATACAGATCTAACCTGATTATCAACAATATATACTGTATTGCATAATTGTATATCAAATTCAATTTCAGCCACCTAGGCAGTGCTGACATGATGTGTAGTTTATAGATCTTTAATGCAACTTATCTTATATGATCTATATAGGCACTAGATGCACTGGCTTTGGTGTCATATTTCTTGCAATTACTTGAAAATGGTGGAAACAGTCCTCGCAAAGTATTTTTATTACCTGATTGAGGTTACTAGAATTAAATGATTTTTGATTGCTCTGACAAGAATCGATATGATTATCAATAATTTTGACAAAGGTGATATGCAAAACAATTAGAAATTTCATTAAATGGTATGGCAAACTGCATGAGTGTTAAAAATTATTTTTAAATTCATAGCCAATTAAAACATTTAAATTAAGACTATAAATCTGAAGGCAAATTAAAATTCAGCTGAAACATTATTCCTTAGCTTTTATTTAAATATACAGCTATGAATATGATAATTTACGTTATAAAACATTCACTTGAATTTATAGATTGTCACCATAATACCAGCTAAGAAAGTCACTGTAATAATCTGAAAAAAGGTTGTATTTGATGTTAGTTATAATTTATGATACATACATTTTCAATTTACAAAAAAAATATGTGTAATGTTCATATTAACAAAGAGCCAGGACAAGCATTAGTCCAGCCAAATGCAGAAATTGGGGAATGAATTACTCTAAGATGTTATGTCATCAAGTGTGACACAAAACGGTCTTAGGAAATTGTAATTTACAAAATGAGTTAAAGGAATTAGTGATTAGGGAATAAGAGATAGAGATACAGACATTGGATTTCTGTAGTGCAGGATACTGTGATTCAGTCAGTGGTAAACTGATATTATGAAGCAGTCATTGATCATATTAACTTAATCGTTTCACTTATAACATCATCATTTACACTGATCTCATCCCACAAAAACCTCTCATTATGAAACGAAAAATTATTGACATCATGTGCACCAACATTAGAGCAACAATCATTCAACAGGCCATCAGAGGTTGCTCTTGGGCACCGAGATTGCACTCATTGACCATCAAATGCAATTATTAATTGGCATTGAATAATAGCTGATCACAGTCGGGCGAAATATTCCATCACCAAGGTGAGGTAAAAATAGTCCTATTTACAGAGAGCTTCATGTTGAAGCATGTACATGCCTGGCCAGTACTGTTCATCTTGGTATTGATGTACCTTGAGGGCATTGTGACTGGACAAGAGTAGAACAATTGTGCACAAAATCAAAACATTTTCCGGTGGCCCAACTCCAGTATGGCGGGCTTTTCAGGGCATTTTCAATCTGTATTCAGTCGCCAGCTGTGTTTATATTGATTGGTTGGCTGAGTTGGCACTGTGCCATGACAGTTGAGACTAGCCCAATTGTTGAGCTCAATGGCACATCAATAAGCAAACTGGCCAGGATTGGCTATGAAATATTAAAGCTAACTGTGTGCCGCTATTTTTACTTCCAAGCCAGTATCAGAGTAAAACACTCCGGATCCTTCTCCAACAAGGAGGACGTTTATTTCTCACTAGAACATAAAACGGCCGTCAAATTTCCAGCGGTCTTCACACACTCTTAGTCCAATGTTGACGAAGCAATACCACAGGATCAACATTGAAGAGAAAGTCAATTATTTCCCTGCCCCTTGCATCAACTCATTCATTCTGCGCTTACCAGGCCTAAAGCCATTAACTTAGTGTCCTGTGGTAGGCTGTAACACTGTCACAATAAATACTTGCAACTCTTGCACCCTTGTTCATATTTTCACAGGCTGGTTGGTTTTACATTATGACGCTTAATCTACGCCTAGCGAGTGAAAGTAAAAGCATCCTCTTGCTTGGCTTTGACTTATACACAATGTTTATCCCCACCAAGGAAAAGATTAAATGTGCACGCAGATGTTTACAAATGAAGCCATTTATTGTGTAAATAATGTTGTTCAGGTTGTCAATATTCTTGCTGTGGAGGGTACCACAGCTGTGATTACTAAGGCTGGACAGACAGACCATGTGTACAATCATTAAACTGAACGTGGAAATCATTTCCCATTTCTTCATTAAATCCCAACACCACAGTTTACAGTTAACACTCAATAATCCCACTGGAAAATATTGGAAAGAAAGTTTTTGATAAAATTTTCAAAATACAGTGAAACCTCTCTTACTGGACCACCCACTGGACTGGTCAAAAGTACTCTTAATTTATAGGTGGTCTTGTAAGACTGGTCATTTGTAGACAATGTGAATGCTTTTGGTTCACCAAAAAGTGGTCTTAATTAGACAAGTGGTCTTGTATGACAGGTGGTATTTAGACAGGTTCCACTGTAAGCGAAATAGGAAGTAGGGAGGAATTAACACTGTTTATAGGAATTTTGTTCAACTTCTACTGTATGGAGTGAGAAGTATATCCGAGTTCATCCCTGCAATGCACCTGCTGTAAATTTTTAAATACAAAAGATTTTATCATAATGTGATGTCATTTATACAGAGAATAAATACCTATATTATAAGGTCTTCCTCACCTGATCAGAGCCATAAACCAGGCACCAAAGAGCACTTACTTTGCAGACATTTAAATTAACCCCAGTTGTAAGATTTCCCAGGAGTTGTAAATCCTGGTCATATCTTGGAAGACTTCAGTGCAATACTGCTACCTATCAATATTGACCAGATCTGAACACAGTTAACATGTTGGCAACATATGTAATGCCAATCCAGCAACTTTGTTAAAGGTAGACAAGTGAGTTAACCAGTTGACTATAATAGTTAGTTGATAGTTGTAACTGGCCATCACATTCTTACCTGATATTATTTTACAGATAAATTTTCTGCTATTCAGTCAATACTGTGGGTGTGTAATGCTCCCCAATTCTGGGTCATAACACCAAGAAACCCCTGAAAGGCGCACTCATTTGTAAGTGAAACAGGTCTGTGGGGTACAAGTCTTCCCATCAAGCCTGCAGGTGCTCACCCTGGTGGGGGCCAATCTTGAAAAATCTCGGTTACTTCAGAAGCCGGTTACAATTCTTTTTATATCAGTCTCAACAGACACAAAGAGTCCTATTGAAGATCAGACGGGAACCTGTGTACTGCATGATCAGACATAACTACAGTACAGATATGTATCTATGAGATAAGAGCCACTGAATGATGTAAAACACATACACTTGAAAAGACATTTGGGAGTCCAACAAGTGGCACAAGTACTCCTGCAAGTATGTTCAACTGTAAACCAGCCCATGTAGAAGTCATGTACTTTAGTCCCTTGGAGAATCTATTGTAACGGCTGAATCTTTGACAAAATGATTGGACTGGCAGGAAGTTTTCCCCTGTGAGTGATAGCTGACGGGTCTTTAAACATAATAACACATGCCCAGAATGTCAGCACACAGGGGCTTCAGACTGGTATCTGCACATTTTAAACATGACCTCCTGTAGACAGTTTTGTGACAAATGATACTGGATATTTGCTAAATACTTCAAACTCTTATTATGAAAGTTTAAATACAATGTGAAGCATTTTCAAATACTGCCACACAGAGTGATCTGATTTCTGATCCCAAGGACATTTTGTTCAGTGTATTTCCCATCAGACTCCATGCAACCAATCATTACTTTTGATTCTACCATACAGTTTTAGATATCCAATGTCCATAAATATATCTTAAAAATACCACTTCCAGTCTAATTTTTCTATGTTATGTAAATTACAAATCATTTAAATCTGACCATAATTACAAGGACACTAATAGTTACCATAATGATATTTTAATATCTATCTTCAGAAAATGTACTTCTATAATTTCTTCCTTCCTTTGAAATAACAAAAAATAATAATCTGATCTTTACAATGCGTTAATTGTTTCATGGTTGAAACTGAACTCTTTAATTAACATTTTTTTCTTTCAGTAGGTTGCCACACCTGTTCTTTTTTTATAAAAATTTCTAGACTGCAAAAAAAATGACAGGACATTCAGTTGTTTTATAAACAGACTCAGGAGGTCACAATTTAAGATTAATCATATTCACATGTACCTTGGGTATCCAATTCTGTTATTCCATTCAGAGCAAAGTTTTTCCCTTTAATAAATCATATATTCTGCACAGATTTTTTTTTTATTGAAAGGTCAGGGTTAAAATGGAATGTCAATATCCCCACATGGCACAGTGCAACAAACAATAAAGACAACCCTACAATGTGATGAATCTGTAAGGCCATCAATCATAACAAATGGTACGCATCAGCATAAAAGTGAGACTGTTTTAGCAATATGTATATAAATGAATGTTTCAAAGTGAATCTGACACATTGCAAAACTAGAATACGGGTAGTCGACAAGCGACTACGTGTATCCGCCAAAATCAGAGAAGGACGGGTGAAGTGAGGCATTGATTGAGTGGCAAGGGGATATAGAGTTACATGTGTTAAATATTAGAATGGATCTCTGCCACATAAACATGATTGTAGGTGGCGCCACCTGTTATTTGAACGAGAAACTATCCAAGATATATACACATGCAAAATTTCATGTGGAAAAGTCAAACCACTGCAGAGATATGAGTAATTTTATCCCACAGCAGACAAACAGATGGACGCTGTGCAAAAATGGCTGCAGGTGGCGCCACCATTTTTGTTCATGTTATAAAGCTATCAAAGGGCTACATTTGTGTAAAGTTTTTTTTCCTGATTGGTCAAACGGTTCCCGAGATATGAGCTTGGATGTCTGCAGCATAAACATGAATGTAGGTGGCGCCACCTGTCATAAAATCAAGAAAGCTATCTAGGATGTATACACATGCCGAATTTTAGGTGAATTAGTCAAACCACTGCAGAGATATGAGTGATTTTAACCCCAGGCAGATTAACAAATGGACACTGTGCAAACATGGTTGCAGGTGGCGCCACCTTTTGTGGTGTATGTTATAAAGCTATCCCAGGGCTACATTTGTGTAAAAAATTTTTCCGGATCGGTCAAACGGTTCCTGAGATATATGGATTTATGTGTGGAGTGTTAACGTGAATGTAGGTGGCGCCACCTGTCATAAAATCAAGAAAGCTATCTAGGATGTATACACATGCCGAATTTTAGGTGAATTAGTCAAACCACTGCAGAGATATGAGTGATTTTAACCCCAGGCAGATGAACAAATGGACACTGTGCAAACATGATTACAGGTGGCGCCACCTTTTGTTGTGTATGTAATAAAGCTATCCCAGGGCTACATTTTTGTAAAAATTTTTTTCCGGATCGGTCAAACGGTTCCCGAGATATATGGGATTATGTGTGGAGCGTTAACGTGAATGTAGGTGGCGCCACCTGTCACAAAATCGAGAAAGCTATCTAGGATGTATATGCATGCCGAATTTTAGGTGAATTAGTCAAACCACTGCAGAGATATGAGTGATTTTAACCCCAGGCAGATGAACAGATGGACACTGTGCAAACATGGTTGCAGGTGGCGCCACCTTTTGTTGTGTATGTTATAAAGCTATCCCAGGGCTACATTTGTGTAAAAATTTTGTCCGGATCGGTCAAACGGTTCCCGAGATATATGGGATTATGTGTGGAGCGTTAACGTGAATGTAGGTGGCGCCACCTGTCACAAAATCGAGAAAGCTATCTAGGATGTATATGCATGCCGAATTTTAGGTGAATTAGTCAAATCACTGCAGAGATATGAGTGATTTTAACCCCAGGCAGATGAACAGATGGACACTGTGCAAACATTGTTGCAGGTGGCGCCACCTTTTGTTGTGTATGTTATAAAGCTTTCCCAGGGCTACATTTGTGTAAAAAATTTTTCCGGATCGGTCAAACAGTTCCCGAGATATATGGGTTTATGTGTGGAAACAGACGCACAAACGGACGCTGGGCAGAGACGAAAGGTCAGAGGTCAAGGTCACTTGGTTAGGCACCAGTTCACATGTGACCCGATAATTTGTGTAAGTTTCGGAAAAATCTGTCCAGTAGTCTCAGAGGAGTTCTCCGGAAACGAACGCGGCGGCGGCGGAACCCAGTCAAAAACATAGTATCCGCAAAACTTCGTTTTGGCGGATACAAATATTGTGGTTGAACAGTAAAACCTTGCCTCATGACCACCTCGGGCCAGCCACCACGTCAAAGCTATGACCACTTTTTAACAAGTCCCAATTCAGTTTGGATCTTAATACTAGACCTCGCTTAGATGAACACCTTGCAAATGCGACTATTTTGTCAAAGTCCTGATGGTCATCATATTTTCAAGGTTTTGCTGCATTAAGAGACCCCTATATTTATTCTCATGCCCATGATAATTCAGTCTATGTGCTCTCCAGTTAAATTCTCATACACTGTGATTTCAACAAGATAGGATAACACAAATGAGGCCATTTATTTGAACATTTACATTGAAAGATTGCAATTGTAGCCTTTAACAAAAAGTTATCTAATATGTGAAGCTGCACTTTTTATAAACAATTTTGGTTTCTTCCTAAATCTCTGCCTTGTTCTTTCAAGGAAAATCACCACAAACAAAACAAATGGTAACTTAAACTGTTAAACCCTGAGATAATTCTGATCTGCCCTTAAACTGACAACAGTGGTGAAACCTACAATAGATAAGCTTGTTGATTTCACTTGTTGATTTCTATTTCAACAGTCTGTAACACTGAGTAATCTAGTGATTTTTGTTTTCTGCTATCTATGTGAAACACTCACTGCCACATGTGACTGCAGTTGACAAATGAAAAGGATCTGACCCTGATAAATGTAGGGCTGGTAAGCCTAAGGAATGAACATCTAAAAAGCACCAGTCAATTAATCAAGCTTTTCTGCAGAGTATCACAGGATTTTACTTATTTAAAAAATGAAATTGTCTGTTGGACAACCTATGTCTAGCAGTTTCTTTAAAAGCACAAAGTTTCATAGAAACTATGCAATATGTTTAACCTGTAAGCTGTCAGCCACAGAGATCACTGTCTTTCATGGTCTTTGCTTCAAATAAAAAAAGTACTTTGTGACATCGTAAACTTACCTGAATACTTTTAAGCTAATTGATGCCAATATACTTTCAGCCAAGTCAAGTTGAGCCATGAAAGATGGCTGCCTACTCCAGGCAACCAAATTTAGATCAAACAATCCAGATTTGTGTGGCCAGCACTGCATTGGGCTCTATTATTATACTTCATGACAAAATAATGATAATAATACTTACACTTCCTTCCATCCAAGACGGCAGGTACCGCTCAACCCCCTCTTGACCCTGGTGGTTCAAGAAGTCCGGCTGCGGGTTGTTAAACAGCAGGACCTGGGTACGATCTTCATTAATACGAGAGGAGCGAAACATCAGCTCCATCTTGTGGCGAAAATTCTGAGTCTGTACCACACGACTGTGGTCCATCAGTCTCTTCATCTCTGGCACCTAGAGAGAAAGGAACAAAAATATAAAAAAGGAACTAAAGGAACATATATATATATATATATGTTTGCTTCATGAAGATGCTGCTGCAGTTTATTCCTTCTATGTACAAATATATAAACTTATGATCTACTGTCATAAGAATATCATCATTTTATATTCATAAGCCCATGCTGAAAAAAGTAAGATTTATTCCAACTGCTGTCCATAATAACCCATAATAAACTCAATGTCCACCAGGATGATAAGACTATCAAAACATGACAACCCATTTTATGGCTCCAGCCAAGTTTTAAGGTATATTTAAATACAAATAATTCTGACAATTACTTACTTCTTTTTATCATGCTAATGAAAGATTAATTAATTTTCTGTATCAGAAAGGTAATTAGATTGTTAGAATGGTTACAAAATTCTGCATTTTTAAAGATTTTTTTTTTGTGGAGGTTACCGCCTCCATTTTTTAATGCTTTCTTAACTATGTACAACGTACATCTGTAGAATTTCATTCCGATTCCCGACTATGTGACATGGGCTTATACTCAATTATCCTGGTGTTTACCGGGTTCAATGCACCGCTCCTGCAGGCCCTGGGGGTGCGTATTCCCCTTTGCTGGGTCATAACACCAAGGAACCCCCGAAAGGTGCACTTGTTTGTGAGTGAAACACAACTGTTGGGCACAGTCTCACATTAAGTCTGCAGAGAGCTCACCCTGGGTGGGGGCCGACCGTGAAAAATCTCACCGCCTCAGCTGCGATTCGAACTCACAAGACACCTGGCTTTGAGTCCTGTGCTCTATTCCTGAGCCACAGAAGCCAGTAAGTAAGTAATCTACTGTATCATAAAGGGACTTAGACTGTAAACATATAAGGAATGGTTACAAAATTATACATTTTACTAGGCACTAATCAGCTCAGATATTGAGGCTCGATAGTTGTCCTAGTGATAATAAACACAATAATGTAAAGGAGCAGGAAAACTGGGAAAATGAAAGATGTCACTATCTAAAAACTATTTAATATTCTATTATACAATTTGTAAATCACTGCATTTTTTCTTTAAATATGCAGAAACATTTAAAGGTTTCTAAAATAAATATATCTAAAATTTGGTAGACTTGCCAAGTCCATGAAATATAGTTATGACTTATTTGTTGATTATGACAAAGAAATCAAAAGTTCCCGCGTTGTATCACACTTAGTTTTGGTACCGCCATATTGGGGGAACTCGTATAACTAATTTTCCACTATCTGACCCTCTTATTTCATGGACTGGTAATCTTGGCCGGTTCCCGCACGGTCAGTGCCACACATCACTGCCTCGCTGAGCTAAGGTCTTTTCCAGTGAAGTTAGCAATGGTCTTTCCCAGAATCTTTTTCAAAACCAACATGGTTCATTCAGTCATCACCTATTCCAGGCTTCCAATTGGCTACTAATATACCTATTTAATTTGTCTTAATATTTTTAGGCAGTCCCTTATGTTTGGCGAGACTTCAAAACACTGTAACCCACAGCCCCGGTGTTAATGTTTATCGGACCACCACTCTTGAAAGTATGCCTAACAAACACTGGCTCAGCCAATCAGCGGGAGATATTCTGGTGCACACGACGAGTGCAAACAAAATGTACGGATTGAATGAAATGATCATGATTTGCGAGACACAATTTGACAGTTAATACACAGGTTCGGACAAATGCTGCAAGCTGCTCTTGTCATCTCCGCAGAGGGAATTTTAAAGGACCTGTCATTACAAAATTGTTGCGATAGTGTTGACAATATATGCACTTACATTTGGCCCACGGACCGTAATATTCGTTCAGCAGAGATATGTAATAGGACATGAAGGTCCATGTGTGGACTACCTGAATACATGATTTCAGTGCGAATGTTACCAAGCGGGTCCAGCTTTGGGACCACTGTTGGCGTTCTTATAACAACGATGCCACTCACATGAGGCGTGACGGCCTGATATGCAAATACGGGGGAATCGTCAGGTCCTCAAATCCTCAAAGAGCCTTGTGACACCTTAATATGCAAATATCAGGGATTCACCATACGGACTTTACAGGGCTTTTGTGATAAGAGCTGGCACTGAGTTAAGTCTATTGGTACATGGAATCACGTGTTATTTTAAGCATTTTATTAGTAAAGGCAAATACTAAAGCCCAGGCAGGGCTTAAAATTTGGTCTTACATCTTCCTTAGCGTAGAAGTTCCTCTTCACTGGTTTTGCTTTCCGGGCAAGACATTCTCGGACAAAGGCGCTGTATGCTGCCTATAAAATAAATATATAAAATACAATTTGACCTGGTTTACAAAAGATTATTATATGCAAGCATGGATGATGCAGATTCACAAATATATTCCTTTTTTTCTCTGTACACAATTCCTGCATAAACTAAGTTCTAATATGCTTGTAAACTGTCCATATAATACATATTCATATTTAAACCACAGACAAAAAAATACAGAAACTCAAAATATTCAAAGTTTATTTTTACGGACAGGTGATTTTAAAGGACACAGAAATATTCTAGGTAAATATTTTAGCCCTCAAGCACAAGTTTTCTGGGGTAGAAAATACAATAAATTTTATACAGCCCTTAGAACAAATTCAGTACATCAGTTTTTCATTATTAACCTTTCCAGGCTCCTTTTTTAATATGGCGAACATTTCTTGAGCTTGAGGTACAACAGGTTTTGCCTAACCCTATATCAGAAACTGTTTTTTTACCTCCTTCAATACATGTGGTTATGAGAAAAAAGAGTAACTTTGACTTAATTGGAAAAAGTAAAACCACCAATTTGTTTGTTTTATTCATATGAATATGCTCAAAACTGTAGGAGTGTTTCCATAATATTTCATCATGTAATTGAATTCAGTGCGACTAATGTCACTCTAGTAATACACTGAAGTATGTGCGCCTAACACTGTTAAACACAGCCGTGGGCTGGTGTCATGGGTAATTTTTACAAGGTGTTTGAGTCATGGGTATCCCATGAGTCTAATTTATCACCACGGTTACATGCAGTTCATGTAGGAACAGGAAGGCAAGTCCCACCGAGGCCTCCTGTTTTATGTCAAAAGAAATGAAGAACCATGTATAATACCCGGATACTGGATCTTCTGCATAACACAACATGAGGACAAAACGGTGAAGCAACTGTGCCACGTACCACATCCATCATGACACATCACAACACAGAGGGATAAGCAAGTCAATATAAGTAGAACAATCCATATGAACCCACACGAAAATTTTCCTCTGCTGTGTTCAAACATTAATAGGATTTAGAATTCACTATTTTCGGCCATTATCTCTGAGTGCACAGAGGATGGGGGTTAAGTCGCACTATTTTTATCAATTTAATCTGCAGGTTCAATTACATTTGCTGTAGAAGGACCAAAATGACAGCATTTCAGATTTTTCTACTTGCTTCTTCTATCATTTTATTCTGTTAATGTTTTCAAAATGCGAGTTTGTTTTCATTTTCATTGTATTTTTCAAATACAAATTGTATCACGTATCCTATTATGAGTGAAGTCCTGCCATAATGTAACTGGCTTCATATAGGAGTTAGATGGGTACATGAGGGAATTATCAGGTTATATTAATAATCATGAATGAATCTCCTTAATTTCATACTATTAGTGTAGGTTTCTGGTTAGATCACATAAAGGAAACCCTTGCAAAAACACTTTAAAAAATTTCATAGATTCTATTCAATTCAAATTAAATTCATTATCAATTCATGTTTGAACATTATTTTGTATCCTGGACCATCACAATTTCATTCGTTGCCGCAGTTATTATATTAAACACTGATCAGATGTGCTAACAAGATGTCTTCTTCACTAAGACTTCTTTTTCATGAATATTGCAAATTTGAAACGCTGTTTAATTTGAAGCAGACCACAATTATTACTTATTGTATCTTGAGATAATTTTACATTCCAGCTCTGAAAAAAATCTACTCTAAACTTATTAATTTAGCACCTCTTGCATATAATGTCACACACAAATTCATATGTATTCATTTTTATACCCAAAATATAATGAATGAGGACTGCAGGTTGTTGGTATTCTTAATCTTCCTGAAAATATCGTGAAATTAATCAAAATATATTACAAAACAGAGCAATATTACAAAGGACCTTTATTCTCTGGGTTTATGTAACCTGTTACTACTACTCAGAGACAATGCTGAGTTTTTCTAGTTCATGTGAATCACTGACATTTATACTAACAGGGCTGGCATGAAGGGCACTGTATTCATTACACAGAACCAGGGATAAAACATGAATTCACCATTTGTTTGTAATACGTCATATCTTACTGAGAATTCAGTGAAGCTAATAATGTTAAGGTCATAAACTAAATATGTCTGAACCAGAAACTAGCCCCTGCTCATGAAAAAACTGTAGTCTGGATATTGTTTCCTTCCAGTTTAACATTTAACTGAATGGCAACTAAATTTTATGCTTTAACAATATGAAAATGAACATATCTCAGTGACAATAGGACCAATAAGAATACATGATGAACACCATCAGTCATGCTATTAAAATAATTTTAATATCTAACTTATGTGTCAAATAGCTTAACTGAAGATGTATAAGGTATATGCAAACTAATGAAGACTTTAAGAACTATTGCTTTATAGCATAAAAAAAGTTGTAATATTTCTAAAAATAAACAACTATGTTGACATTTTGTTAGATGTGGATTTTGGTCATTAAAGTCTATCTGTATACTTAAACTGTGAGGCCTCTATAGCCCCAAAAGGTTTGAGTCTGACATGGGGCCTTCCATCATAGAAACAGGAGTATTTTACTATAAAACAAATCAAATAATGTAAAATTATCTCCCCCCCCCCCAAAAAAAAAAGCTTATAAAAATCACATGATGTGAAGTGAATTATAGATATCCAATGATATCTTGCCCTGACCTACCTGACAATCAAATTAGAAATGTGTAGCACTTACACTGATGCCCTGTTTCTGGGAACAGTGGGTTAAGACTTATCCTCAGATACATCAAAGTCAGTTAAAGCAATAAAGTAAGAATGATAAACTATAATTTTTATACAACGATGAACTGGCTTTTGTGGGTATGGAAATGCAACATATATGTTATATGTATTATAGCCTGAGTGTTATATTTGTTAGGTCCTGAGTATTTAAAACTAAACAGTACAATTTCATAGCTGTTTGCTAGAAAGTCTAGCTATATGGACAACAAACATGCGACACTAAATATTACACAGTCTCTTGTACGCTAACACGGTTAATCCTACCTTATTAATAGTTGTACCATGTATGAGTCAACAGATCCTATACTGATTAAACTATATGATACTTTATCTAATTAATAAGAGCTGAAGGTATCATAATGTAGACAAATGGAAAGAAGAAACTATAAAACTTAAAATAACTCATCATGAACCTAATGATCAGAAATAAAACAATAAAAGAAAGAATATATTGGGATAAAAAAAAATATAACTAAAATACAGAAATCACTTATTTCTCTGGCATTGGCTTGACACATACTTTTATTATTGCATAAACAATAAAAAAGTGCAAAAATTAACAATAAAGAAATTTCTGAAGAAAAATTTGCTTTCTCATACACTGTATAGTATCTTCAATACCATTGTTCAACTGGTGTAAAAAAAGGTTGCTATCTTATGTTTTTTTTAACAAACAGTTTTCTAGATGAAAAAAAATATAAACCGAAAAAAGGTGAACAAATGATGATAAAACAAGGGTATACCATTCAATATTAAATTCAAATTCCTTTAGCAATTTAGTAAATTCAATCATTTACATCCGGTTTCTTTACATTCTAATGTGTGAGCAAATACTCATTAAATGCATGAATTAATTACATCTAATTTTGCAAATTTAAAGTATGTGTCAGAACATGAGAAATATGTTTTTTTTTTCTAAAATAGCAAGCACAATTATCAGCCTGAAAAAGACATGCATACATCCTACCCATGCATATTCATGCATTACATTTGCATGGGTCATAGGTCATGCATGCATGAGCTGGAGACAAATAACATCTGCACTTACGTGACCCCTTTTTCTGGAAACCTTCAGTGCAGAAAATAATCCAGAATTACAAAAATGTGAAATCAATGACTGGTTGTGACAATTACCACATTACAGTTAATGGAAATAACAGCACAAAAGAAATGGGATCCCCAAGGACCAGTTCTTGAAAAGAATTATGAGTCAACAGGAACATCAACATAAGGAAATTTGGTGATAACATAAAAAAATGTGCATTAATAATCTGTGTGAATCAACACATTACCAATAATTTGTTCATCTATTCATCTTCAATTTCAATAACCAGAAAATAAAATTTCCTTTTTTTTTAAATATTTTCAGTTAATTAGTTCTAGAAGCTTAGTTCTTGAAAGCTGAAATGTGAACATGATAAAAAGTTTACAAACTTTTATTATATCTTTTCAAGAAATCAATTTGTTCATTAAAATCAAACAATAAATAGCAGTAAACAAGGGACCCATGGGTCACAGCACTCAGCTGATTGTGACAGTTATAACTGCATCACCATAGATTTTTTTTAAGTTGCAATAAAAATACTATCCTCAGTGCTCAGGAACTAATGCTCAATGACTGGGGGGGGAGTTACAACACCTTTGGATATAAATACAGAAAACGGAATTAAATTCAATGGTGCTTACAGGGACTGGTGGGAGTTACAGCACCTCTGCATATACGTAAAGGATAAAATTTAATTTAAATAAAATTATTTTTAAATATTTAAAAACAGGCAGCAGAGAGATTGAAAACAAAAAAAATAACTTTAATTTTCATTCTACTGAGACAGGAAAATAATGAACAAATATTTGCATTAGATCCGATTTTTTCTTTTGTCAAGTCATTTTTTTTTTATTTTATAAATTTTACTATATATTTACAGTATATCATATATATATCTGAATATTTAAATTGATTCACAAATCTCAATTGCATCAACATTTATACTTAATTTAGTCAGGTAACATCACTTTATGCACACAGATATATTTCTTTTTTTTAATGTTTTTTTTTAAGTTAAGTTGCAAAGCAATAAATATATGAAAATAACCCTCCAGAATTCACAATTTTAAACTGAACCTTTATTTATCCATGATTTGTTTCAAATATTATCAAATTATGCCTACTAATGGGTTAAATTATATTTTGGTTAATTATTTAAAAGAAAATTATTTCTTAAAAATGCTACATCAGAACAACATGGCATCTCTTGGATTACTTCTTGAATTTATATTTCAAGAAAAGTTGTGCACATAGGATCAAAAACAGCTTTACATTTAAAGAAATACAGTTGACAATAGCAAACCATGTATTGCAATATAATTGGTGATGGTGGGGGGGGGGGGGGTTAGGGTTGGGCCAATGAGAATAACGGTATGTTTATTACAGCAAGGTTGTTCTGCCAGTGCTGCATCACTAATAAGGTTACCTAGGCAAGGCTGTAGTGAGCAAGAGTGGGGTCTTGGATATACATATTGCAAATACACTATAGAGCATCTGAAAAACTTCAATAATTAGAATAACGTTTAGGCTTTTACTTTCAAATTTCAGAATTCATCAAATTAAATCCACATGTATCCCAGCTGTGAAAAATAAATTAAATATACTTATGAGAAAAAAACATGCCATGGTCAAATTTGGGCAAAATTTAAGGTACCAATTTTATATTTTTGCTAATATTTAAAAAAAATTTTAAAGATTTTGATCTAATTTTGGGTATACAATTTAATTTTGATAAATTAGAGTTATATTACTGAAAAAACGTCCCTGACTTAAACATTTTTTTGCATTAAGTGACCAAATATTTTTCCTGGTTCTTTAAAAAATGCATTATTTTTTGGCCCATAACTTTTTTTAAATTATATAATACAGACCTAATTTCTAGCACGTACATAAAAACTATAAAGAGGAATAATTATGGTAAATATGAGGAAAAACAGATGAGTGGTTTTGATATTAGGCAGTCCTGAAGTGTGAAAATAGGTTTAAATAAAAAAAATTGATGTTTTTCCTTAATTTCTCAAAGGAACAAAGTTGCAAAGACCCAGTTTTTGGCTTGGTAGGAGATCTTAGGGACATCTAACATTATGCCGAATTTTGGATTCCTAGGTCTTACAGTTTCAAAACGTGGCACATTTCCAGACGGACGGACAGACGGAGGGAAGACGGACAATGGACCACAACTATAGCTCAGATGACTTGTATAGTCAGCTGAGCTAAAAAATAATAGTGTTGCTAAGTGACTATCTGTCTAAGAGTTTTCAAGAAAGACGAAACCATTCCCTCTTTGTGTGAAAAAGAGCTTCTGAAGTTGAAAGTATGGCAGGGGAACTTAGTATTTTATAGTACTCAAAATGGGGTCAGCTGTTAAATATGTTCCCCTGTACATACTGTTGTTCCAGTGACCTAACTTTTTGAAGACTAATAGACACAAATGTTAAATGCAAAACAAGAGGAGCAAAAAAATAAATTCATTGAAGACTTCAGCAAAAATGGTTTCAAAGTTTGGGACATTTGAAGGTTAAACATGTATTCCTGTAAAAAAATTCAAACTAACTATTCAATGAATATAAGGAGATATCATGACATTCCTTTCTTCATAACACTAGGTGCTCAGCTAAACATTACTTGCTTTATCAATATTATATAACCATCTTGGGAACACAGGTACCAGGGTACATTTAAACACAGGGGAACATAGAAACCCAGCAGGGATCAGCATGTAACAAAGACAAAATGGTACTCCTGTGAAGACGACACTGCAGCTGTGAAAAAATAATGTATGAAACCTAAGTAAATTCATTATACAGAGTATTATGGAAAGAAGGGATGGCACATGAAAATAAAAATGAATAGGTCAACAGCTTCATGCATGCTATATGTCTGGGAAATCTTAAGAAGGATTGGGGTAAAGGTGAAAATTAGGTCATATTGTTAAGCAATCAAGTAGGTCATAGTGACCTGATTCCTGGTCCAAAAATATGCAAAACTAATTTTGAGTTAAAAAAAATTTTGCTTTGCACTTGACAAATGAATTACAAATATCAAGGTTAGTTGCATCTGCAAATAAAGTTCTTTCATTGATGAACTTGGGCATTGAACAGTGCCCAATATTAAAGCTGCTTTACTTTATTGAATTGTTGCTATTACCTGAACTACACTGTACCTAAAATTAATTAAGTGGGTAACTGTGCTCTCTTTGTAACATTTAACAATAAATGGGAACAAACACTCTGATCTACTGTGGCAGTTCTTGCTAGTTATACTCACTGAACTTCATCACAAATGTGTGATACATTAAGCATGTGTACAATATTTAGTAAGGGTGACATCAGATTAATGCATGGCAAACAGCACTGAATACAAAGACATTGGCAATGCCCACCCACGACACCAACCTCACTAACCATAGATAAACTATGGCACTAAACCACTCCCGGAAGGACACCATTCGAGCTAATGGCCCGTCCAAAGCCAACTTTTACAATTACCATTTGCTGAGCTGCCTTATTTAGATAGAGTCCACTTAGTTAACATTTTAAATGATTGATTATTAATGAAGCAATACCCAGCCACACACGACACAATTTCATCCAGACCTTCCATAATACGATAATTACTCGCTCACCTTTCCATGCACAATCACTGCTTTGTTCTGGTTCTCATTTGGCTTTCAAAACAGATACTTCCAACACAGCATATTAGCTCTCTGACTGGACTCCCAGTTTTACAGTCAATGTGGTCAGATCATTGCATATTATAACTGGAATTTAGCCCCTCATGGGGCCTGGCTTATTTGAATGGAGTCATATTCAACTGGTTCAGTGTTAAATTAAATGAGAATCTGGAGTTCAGTGTTCTCTTTGTTGACATGACCTATATGACCTTCTACTGTCAGGCATATTTCCTAATGCCTTGTTTACTATGTAATAAGGTGGTTTTCCATATGTGCGTAGTGTGTATCCATAGTATGCATGTGTAGTCCACATCTGCAACGTTTGTTTTCCCTAAGTATGTATGCATAGTCCGTACTCCTTGTTGACAGGTGCTCCATGGCTGAAGATTTTTTTTCTTTGTAACCCACCTTCACTATACATTTATTGTACATTTCCAAATATGTGCAGCAAAAGTTTGTTTGTTAAATTGTTTCAATATTAATATTATATTTATAATTTCAAAAAGGATCTTGATTATTATTTTACATGTGGTTCTGATGTTTACGGCTCAAGCATTTCGAAAACGTGTATGTTAATGAGAGGACAAAATTCAACCGAATGCAAAATTCATCCAAATGCTCGGCCTGAATGGGAAAACTCTATGTGAAACCTGAAATTGATGAGGTGATTGGTATGCGTGGTGTGCAAAAATCGCTCCCAGCAGCGTGTGGATACGGACTACGCATACTGACTATTCATGCAGATGATTGGAAATGGCCCAGTTAAAAAGACTACAAAGTTATCTCTGCAGACAATGCATGCAGACTATGCATACAGACTACAGATTATGGAAAAGCACCTTCACATGCAGGTTAATGGTAAAAATCCATAATACAAATTATTACTCGCATTGATGTAGTGAAAAGGGTTGTCTCAATTAATGTGCTAATTCTATATCAATTAAGAATTAAAACCTTATACACCTAGCCAATGCAACCCATAAAAAGAATTCAGGATGAATGATTTCAATCCTGCAAGATTATGAACTTGTCAATCTTACATATCACTGAGACTGAAGACATGAAAGTTATACACTATATTTATTTTACATGTATTGCACAAATAGTAGATAATCAAGGCACCTTCCAAGGCTCAGGTGGTGCCTTTCATTAGCATCTAGAGGAAAACCAGGAGAAAACCACTTGCCTTGGACTGGCCTCTACAATACACTCTGATAGCTATATAGCAATGCTTGGGATGGAATCCACTTCAACCAAGGTCATCAGCGGTGAGAGCTGAATGTATTAACCCTTAACTGTCCATATCAAGATAAATCAGAGTAGAAAAGATTCTGTATGCTGATGAATATTCATGATCCAAATGACATCATAGAACACTATCATTCGTATGCATATACGCTGCTGGACACATATTCATAACACAGGTACAAAATCATATTGGCAATTTTAATGCATATCACGCATATAGGTGCACATGGGAACACTGCTTAATAGCAATGGTAATTGATCATTACAGCCTTAGTAGGGAAATTAGCTGTATCTGGTGTCTTTAATGGGGGGGGGGGGGTGTCACACTGTAGAGCTAATTTAAAGGGAAAAAAACTGCCCAAATCGCTGTCAAAAACATGCTACACATATAAGACAACAGACCAAAAGTGCTCTTGAAAATAATGCAATTATATAAAAAAAAAGTCCTAGGCCAAGTTTCACCTGGATGACAGACTGCAAGATAACAGCTGAACCACTTTCATGCATGTATTAATCTACATTCGCTCAAAATAAACAAATTTGCCGTTTTCATAAAACTTGTGCATTCTTACCTTGAGGTCCTGTGGAATACTTTCATCTTCATTTAAAAGCTTGAAGTTTGAATCTTCTCTCAAGGCTACCCACAATGCATCAGCTCCTCCAACCCCTGGAACAAAAATGAAATCTCTTAGTCCTTAAATCAAAGTTTCAAATTACAAATACTTGGAAGGATAAAGTTCTTCATATGCACTAAATAACAAATCGGATGAAGAAAATTTTCTTCAAACTGTCTAGCCCAAATACTCAATCTTTCTGTTTTTAAACTTCACACAGTAGAAAACCCATGACGAGACATTAAGATGGAGAATTTCAGATAAATCCCCGGCAAACTTACCATGGAAAATTTCATGAACTGAAAAGGGTACCTCTAATTCTCTACTTTGATTAAAACCTGATTTCCAGCCAAAAAATTCTGCTTTGGATAAATACAAACAACAGAAAAAGCACTAAGCCAAAAAAAGGCCATATTTAACTTTAAACTTCACAGAAAATATCCCATCCTTTATTGATTGGCAAAAGAAAAAAAAATGATAAATTAAAAGCATTTTCATGTGTGTAAATAAATCAAAGGGAGATGGTACCATTAAATTCTTAGATCTATTTCAACATGAAACTAAAATCATGGAACTACTAAACCCAATTCTCTGTATGAAATACAGACTTCTTCCATATGTGAAGGTTCAATGTTGAAAGGGACTTTTGTATTGTCTAAAACATATTTGATATACTCTTCAGTAAAACATACTTCATACACTGAAGAGAAATTTTTGCTTGCAAGTCTTTGGGCATTTAAAGGGAAACCTCTGCTTGCAGGAACATCTCTATTATGGACACCTCTTTTATGGGCACCTTTTTTATATACACCTCCCAATGATGGACACCTCCATCATGGACACCTCTCTATGATATACACCCCTCTATTATTGATCGATTTCTATCACGGGCACCTTTATTTTATACACCTCTATTATGGACACCTTAATTATATACACCTCAATAATGGGCACCTTTATAATATATCTCTTGGCACATCACTATTATGGACACCTCTACTTGGCACCTCTCTTTTCAAGAAACATCTCTATTACAGAAAACCCTACAATGGGCACCTTATACACACCTCTCTATTATGGGCACTTTATCTTAAACACCTCTATTAAGGGCACCTTTATCATATACACCACCATTATGGGCACCTTTATCATATACACTGCTATTATTGCCACTTTTATCATAAACACTTCTATTATGGGCACCTTTATTATAAACAACTCTATAATGGAACTTTTATCATATACACCTCTATAATGGGTAACTTAATTATCATATACACATCTCATTGACATCTTTCTATCATATACACCCATCTATTATGGAACCATCTCTATTATGGGTATCTTTATATTATATACCTGTAGGCACATCTCTATTATGGACATCTCTATTATGGAAACCTCTCTATTCAAGAAACGTCTCTTTTATGGGCACCTTAACTATATACACCACAATAATGGGCACCTCATTATTATAGACACCTAAGCCTAGTAAGGTGTTCCTTTGAACAATACACAATAGTTTTGTTACCCCTCTATTGCATTCAAAAGCCCAGGACCTGACATTGTCCATTAAAAGGAGGTTTTACTGTATATGACTATACATAAAGTAAGTATGGAACAGTAAAAGATCTTTATCAAAGTAAAATATACAAAGTGTAAAGAAATTGAAAGAATGAAAAGCTTTCTGTGTAAACACTTTGAGAAGGAGTACACACTGGCTATCAGGTTTTCCATGGAAATAATACTATGATTTAGATTAATCAGAATTTTGTAATCTGAGAACACTGTCCAATAAAATGGTGAAGACTTTTTTTCATTGACACTGAAGTAATCATGTGAAAACCTGGGAATTGTGGGAAAGGTGAACCTGAGTCCAGGAACAGGATCATGTACTGCATGACCCAATCAAGAATGAATTCAATCTTCATTTGCCATCAGGAGTCTCATCCATCAGTGCATATCAAATCAGCAACGCCATCACTGCAGGTTCCATGTGTTTGGTTCTTGCAACAGCCACCAGGGATTCACTGATCTGTCTGCCTCGGACAATAAGTGGAGCTTCCTTCTTCTCTAAATTGACTTGTTGCTTTTTCTCTAACAAGGTTCTTTTTACCCCAGTGGTGTCTACTGATAAATGTATCACTGTCTATCACAGCTGTTCCCTAATGTGTGAAATGTATTGAATTTCTTTTTTTCTTTTTGGTTTGCCACTAGGTAGCTGACACTCTCTGCTAAATCTGTATGTGGGTAATACATGTACAATGATAATGATTTGCAATAGAGCTGGCTAGTGGTAGAAACTGAATTGAGGTTAAATTCAAATTAAATTAATTAAAAAGAGAAAAGAAATAAATCTAAAAGCTAAAACAGAAAGCCTTCTCCCTCATGACGATGAAAATCAGGTCACAGTCAAATATATATATATATCCAGTGCAAATCTGTCTCCAGTGCATGATAATTACTGTGATTTTGAAAATTAGCCTTATAAGGGATCTGTTGAAAACATCAATAGAGGAAAACTTAAAGGTGTCCATTCACCTACCTTTGAAAAAGAATTTATGCGATTTCTGGCTTCCTCTGTGTACATATTAATGATCTAAGGGTAATGTTGGTTGTGAAAAGTTCTTTTTGGCCTTTGTAAAGGATGTATGAACTTGTTTATCAACAACATGTTTGTAAACACAGCAATGTTGACAAATGGGAAAAACATGTAACCTCAGGTGGAAGGTTGCATATATGCAGAGGTAGAAAGGTCACTTGTTGCAAAATGCCATTTGCAAAGCGCTGGCTGATCTGACTTGCTGCCAGATGCCCTTGTTGAATTTGATTTGATTTTTTTTGGTGGGCCCCCACATATAATAAACACATTGCTATAAACAAAACTAGCAGCCTGTGTGCGATGATCTCCACGTTTTCTGGCCTATTTTTATAAAAGCTCCAAGGGATTACCTTTAGGTCAGATTGGTGATTGAGCCCCTTTAAATCTGTAAACCTGTACCGCAAAATATTCCAACTCTCCTGTCGTCAGTTAGAAGGCCTCATATTCAAATGTGCTCAGTTTTATTATTGTTTCGGGAGGGTTTCTCATTTGTCATATTCTCAAAATGGATATTATTGTGAAAATAAAACCTTAAAAATTAAACACCTAATCTACACATTATAAAGTGCATTCATTTACACTTAAGCCTCGGTGGCATACATTATCCTTTCCTGTAGCAACAAAGTAAGTCAATAGGCAAATAATATGTATTACGGATATGATGACATATTAAATGTTATATCCATGAATCAAAGACTAATATCACAGATATCAGATATTACTGGTATGTTATCTGCCAATAATTAATGAGAATTTACACTTGTTTGGAGTTCTACTGGGAAGTCATCTGAATAATTAAAAGAATAATTTAATCAGCGTTAGTTGCACAATGGTGACATCGCAAAAATGGAACCAATGTGAAACACTAAAAAAAAATTGCAATTTCAAATTTAAACCGGATTGTCAATAACTCTGCTGATATATTTACCATGAGATACAGGGTAACATAAAATCTTGTTCAGTTTTTTGTACTACTTGATGAAGATTGTATAAATTTTTCATAAAATTTCATCAGAGTCATCACAGTCATAATCTCTGATTTCTTGTCAGCCTCACAGAAAATAACACTTGTTCTTGACAGAGCTTACATTATCTGTCCTCTTGCATGCTTCAAAAGATAGGCCAGCCCTATTCCATATATCCTTTTGGATTTTTCTAACTTTTAAGCTTAACATGCACTGGAGCTGGAAATTATTCAGAAGTCTAGAGCTACTTGTATTGAACTTAGGACCTTTGTTCTCAATTTTATACAAATAATATGGAAGAAGCAAGGTTTAATAATTCCCATGCCCATCAAGTATAAGTCCCTACTATAAAGATCTTAAAAATATAAATATTCATCAAATCCATTCAACTTGATGCTTCCCAGGAATGTAACTTCATACTTCTTAAATCCCCAACATTATAAAGGTTAAAATCCTCAGATATCTACTTTAGATATTAAAAAACATAAAATATTATAATAAATCTGAAAAAAAACTTTAGCTACCAAAGTCACAAAATAACTGAAGCTCCAATACAAATTTGGAATTCTTTTCTTAAAACAGTGTGACTTTAAGAACAATAACTCACTTGTGATAATTTACTTTGCGAAAAAGAATATATCAAAAGTAAAAAGAAACTAGATGTGTCGGAACGACCGTATGCCCCCGCCTAGGCAAATTAGAAACATTTGTTAAATTTTGTAAATTTTTTTAAGTTCAGGAGGTGTCGTATGGTCAAAAGTAGGACGAACATGGGTAAAACTATATGCCCCAGCCACTTTGTGGCAGGGGCATAAAATTTTTTTTTTTAAATCATCTTATAGAAGGAGAGTGTAATACTTTTTGATAAAACAAAGTCAACTGGCCATAAACCTAACACACAGGAAGTTAGTACATCATCGTTAAATTTACCAACAGTGCTGGCCACTTATCTCTCAGCATTAGCACTTCCAAAAATTGATGGCTGGATGTCCGGGTGAAAAAAGGACAAGGCGGGTTTATATTTGCAGCACTGCATGAGCAATGCCAGTCAATACAGCGCAAAGGAACACTGAGCAGTAACGCTGGCAACAGACAGCAAGCACATACTGCCAATAAGGCCCATGCTGCTTGGCTACTGTTGACACAGCAAACGGCATTGATTCCCTTTCCTATTGGCATTGTGTTGTCAGCCACGTGGACTGCCCCTCCCTATTCACGCCCTTCGGGGGGGTCTGCATATAGATTTAAGTTTATGGATTTTTCCTTGGGTGACACAATCTCCTTTTGTTTTCACCCTCTCCTGAACAAAAATTTGTGAACACCATATCGCCACTCAATGTCATCCAAATGTCAACAGCGTATCACCTATCCTGGCTTGTCTTCGCTACCTTGAAATCAAACATCTAAAATAAAATGTGTGGTGTTTTAACTGCAGTTAAATAAAGAACACAAGAATGACTCACAACTATCAGTCCCTAAACCTTTATTCACTAAACTGGAATGAAAGGTCTCAAATGAAAAGTATAGAAGTTGCAGCTTGCTTAAATTATAAAGAGGAAACAACTCACTCTGTTTTTTCTAACTGTCAATAAAGTTTTCTTTGGTGGCTTGAAATGTATTCTTAAATTACAAGAAATGAAAGATTCTACTCTTCACAGAAATTCTTGTATCATTCGATACACAGTATAAATGAACCAACAGACAGTTACAGCAGATTGCTTTAATTATTTAAACCATTTCTAAATATTCTCAATTCATTGATCGATACCTATGGTATCCATGGCTATTACACCACATTTCTTGTACTACAGATGAAGCAATCCAAGAGGCACACCAAATTTCAGCACAATCCATAAAGCATGTACTTTTTGTGAAGCATGAGTGATAAAAATTTCACCGAGACAAGGCTTTAGGTAGTGTTACCAGTCATTTTTAATGCCAACAAGTCGTGTGTACATGAAAGATCCAAGCTCTTTTGATCACACCCAAGTTCAGGGCAATCCATCAAACCACTCTTAAATAAATTTGAACTAAAATGGACCAAGTCAAGGTTACTTTTTCAAGTTTTAAATTTTAATAAGCTTTGTCTTCTGACCAATCTATGTATATGAAATAAAAATCTGGAAAAAAGATCCATCAAACTTTTTTTAATTATCACACTCACAAGAATTGTTTGTAATGCTGTCTGGGGACTGTCTGTGATTCTGAAACCAGACCACCAGTCTGGGGATAAGAGAAGTGAAAATCCAATGGGATGGCCATGGTAAAGATTTTCAAATGAAAACTGACAACTGAAAGACTTTGAATACAAAAGCTGGTGCTGGAGACATTCCACTTGACAGCTCAGTGATATTTTAATTTTTTTTTTAACATTTTGATTGCAGGAGCTGTTGGCAGATTTGGACATATTCCATCACTGAGGTATAGCATAGGATAATTACTACAGAAGTAACACATGAAAGCACACCTTAACTTCTTTGCTGTGTCTAGTCACAACACAAAGTCAAAGAATTTGCAAATTCTCAAGAATTCACTAAAGACATATGTCTTCCTGACCTGCCTGAAGACCCCCATGAGAACAGCTGACCCAAAATTTGGACATTTCCTTGTGTTCTGACTCAATACAATTTAGGGTTCCTTAATTACCAAAATTGGTCTGGACTGACATGTGAACTGTAATGATCCCCTGAGCTGTTCAAATCTACAAACAAGGGACCCATGGGTCACATCGCTCAGCTGAATTTTGAAAAATATTAGTAACTGCAAAATATTTTTATTTCTTTGGTTTTTCATGTATATTTTCATTAGAAAAGCTATGAGAAAATGGCCCTGCTAAAATGAAACTCTGTAAATTATAGAATAATGGACATGAGCTTAACCATTTAGTGATGCACTAAGGGAACTAATAGGCCTACGGTAAGTGTTATTAATCCCACAAAGTTTGACCAATATTCCTAATTTTAATACTAAGTTAACAGTGTTATTCACACCTAGGCCCTGCCAACTTTAAGAGATATGAATGAAATGCTACGAAGTATTTATATCTTTTTAAATCTTGTCAGTTAGCACTTACATTAGATCCTAATATTTTATCACATTTGAATATTAGGATTAAATTCCTGAAATTTTTTTCTTAAAAAAAATCAAAATTGTCCATGTCTCATCAAAAAGAATTTATTTAACATTAAAATTATAAGATTCATCTTGTTTATTAGTCCTGTGTATTGAAGGGGTGGGTGGGGGGAGGGATCTCCGTTGTTACTGATCATTGCTGAAAAAAATGTTAATTTTAAGATTCATCTAGTTCATAGTACAGGTCTGTCAACAGGGGGGGGGGGGGGGAGAAAAAGGCTCCCTGTGGTATGGTATTAACTGCAGACAGCCTGATCAAGCTCAACTCAGTGGAGAGAGGGCTTGCCCTAGTGATGGGATTGCATAACATTATGCCAACACCCTGGGGAGCATAGAAAGCTGCACTGAATGACCTACAGTGACCAAAGTGGACTGCTTGACACTGTAAGGGAATACAACAAGAGCCTCCAAAAAAAATTCAATAACTAGCCTTATTTTGCAGCTTTAATTTCAAATTTCAGATTTTAACAGACTAAATCCTTATGTGTAAAGCTGTGAAAATTAAATCCACAGTACTTACAGGAAAAAAACGTGCCATGGCCAAAGTTGGGCAAAATTTAAGGTACCAATTTTTTATTTTTGCTAATATTTAAAAAAAAATTCAAAAGATTTTGATCTAATTTTGGGTATAAAATTTAATTTTGATTAATTAAAGTGATATTACTGGAAAAAAAGTCCTTAGCTTTAACATGTTTTGTGTTAAGCGATCAAATATCTTTCCTGAGAAAGATTTTTTACAAAATGCATTATGTTTGAGCCCATACCTTTTTTTATATTATACAATACAGACCTTATTTCTGGCATGTACATAGGAACTATATAGAGGAATATTTATGGTAAATATGAGGAAAAACAGATGAGTGGTTTTGATATTAGGCAGTCCTGAAATGTGAAAATAGGTTTTTAATAAAAAATTGAGGTTTTTCCTTAATTTCTCAAAGGAACAAAGTCACAAAGACCCAGTTTTCGGCTTGGTAGGAGATCTTGGGGACATCTAACATTATGCTGAATTTTGGATTCCTAGGTCTTACGGTTTCAAAACGTGCCACATCTACGGACGGACAGACGGACAGACGAAGGACAATGGACCACTACTATAGCTCAGATGACTTATAGTCAGCTGAGCTAAAAAACCATCTAGTTCAGAAATGTCAAAACTGATCCAGCTAAAGACATTTAAGTTCAAGAAGGTTAAATGTCTCAGGCTGAAGAGTCTGATAAGTCTAGAAATCTGGCAAAAATGTTTGAGAAAGGATTACACCTTGCATTGCATATACTAAAGGTGATAATTATTTTCTGGTGTCTGTTTATGAGAAATATGTAATTTGAGAATATCCACAGCTATAAAATATTAGTACCAGTATATAATATTCAATACTACAATTTTAGTACAAGATGATGTTGGTAATGGATTAAAATTATTTTAAATACAAGATTTTAATAATAAATGTTAATTAATAAATATGTCTCAAATGGATGTAAACATAATCTGTCTAACCATAATAAATAATAAACATAATATGCCTAACAATACTAAGTCATAAACAGTGTGTCTAACAATACTAGATAATAAACAATGTGACCAACAATATTAAATAATAAATATATCCATGATATTAAAAGATATTTATAACTAAACATTACATGCATTATAATACTAATTAACAATCAAGCATATAAATGTGCCAAAAAAAAAAAGAAGTAATAAACATTATGTGCCTGATAACACTTAATTTGGGATGATGAAAATCACTCTTTTTTTAAAGCTAAAAACAGGATGATGAAGGTGCTTGGGTTGGACCAGTTTCTTGTATAGCTATAGTCCATTTCACCACCTGCTGTCCACCTGTTTTTTGTAGATGATTTACTTAAAAGTTTATATTTTCCAATATTTTCCAAGTAAACAACATATGGAAGTGACAACCTAATATGGCAGTTTAGAATCTTACAATAAATCCCCCGTTCATGTTTCACAACATTTTAGTTTCTTTATCATGATCTGGCAGATATTGTGTGTCCCTCCATAAGTAGCCATCTTTGTTTTAGCTGGTTATATTTTTTAGAGTGTTTACATGAGATTATCCAATCAGCAGCTGTCATTTGAGGCTGTTTTTGCATGTGACCAATGACCTTGACTGCCATAAGTGGGTCTGATATGTTGTAAAATGTAGACTGATTTCTCATATTTTCAGAAAATTCTGTTACTCAAATATGGCATAAGGTTGGAATTTAGTTACCTAGTTGAAAATTAGGTTCTGTAATCCTCTCCTCTACACTATAATTGTTTCCCTTGAAATGTACCTAATAAAAATTTTCATAGCAAAAAACAGGTGGACATGAGGGGATGAAACGGACTATAGTGATAAATCTGGGAGAACCTGGCAGACAATTACAACTTTCCTTAATCATATTATATAATGATTCTGGTTTCCATTGTCATTAAATCTGATGAATACCGACAGGGCGGATACCCCCACCATATCACTGCTAACAAGTCCCTCCGTTGGTATAACTTGAACTGTATGGCAGAGCAAGCCAGGCCAGAGCCTCAGAGCATGGCAAAAATGGCAACTGATCACTTCTAGTCAGATAAATAAGATCCCTAATGACTTGCAGAACAGTCATTACCAGAATAAATACTGCCTGTAAGAGACTACCAAGTCAAGTTTTGACATGTTGAGGTCATTGCCATGGCAATGAGCAAAGCCTATAGGTGTAACAATATGAGTAAACTTGACCCAATATATGATTTGTTGTGAGAGCACAAGGATCTGTTACAAGGAGTTACTCGTCAATATACCATCTTGTAAAAGTGAAAGGCACTTATTCTTTTTAAAAAAAATGGCTGCCATGAAACATGCATTGTGATTTTTCTGTATTCATCAATATCGCATATGATTTTTCTTCATGGAATACAGGCAGTCTTCCCATGGGGAACTTAAATATGGCCACAGACACAGCAACTATAATAATTACCATTCTATTGTTATTTTCTGGACTTTAAAAGGGGTTTTTTCTGATACCTGATGTTTATCAACTAAAGATAATTCCTTGAACCTTTAATAAAAATAGTCCAGGCAAAACTTTAAAACAGCCTATATTTTAGAACATTGTTCACATGAGACCACTGAACAGTGAAGCTGATGATATAACAATTAAAGTGTATATATATGTTATCTGTATTCAGTTTCTTATATATATTTATATATTACCTGAAAGTGTATCTATTTAAGTTGGATTATTATGGTTTGAAAATTACTTAAAATTCAGAGTTAACACGTACCTTGATGTTTTTCTACAAAATCAGTGTTGACAGGCTTTGTCGTTCTAGGTTCAACCTTCGGGTAAAGGAAACGATTGGCTTCGTCTCCGTACAACTTGTACAACTGCTCGTGGTGCCATGGCAACTCATCATCATGCTGAATGGGCACCTCTTCCTCATCTTCCTTTTCTTCCTCCTCTTGTAGAGCTTCACTTCCTGCAGACTGAGGTGGGGCAATTTCGCTAGATTCTGTTATGGTTGTGGGCATACGAAGGATCTGTTTGGTTGGTGATGTTTCCGGAGATACAAAGGAGTTCATACGGTGGTAAACAGGTCTTGTGGGAGTCAGAACCCTATCAGCAGTCAAAACCCGTTCACTATTTTCTTCCGTTTCAGTTTTCTCCCCTTCAGCATTCTTTTTGTCATCCACTACAAAAATTAATTTATTTTTCTAAATAAAATTGATTGAATCTAACCTGTACCTTACTTTGTGAGATTCATAGATTTTTTTTAAAGTGAACATACAAAAGACACAAATTAAAAAGAGATACTGTTGTTGGTTTTATATTCATGAGGCTAACATTTTGCGATTTCTTCATTTAGAACATTTTTTGCGAGGGTTTCATTTTTGAGATTGTACCTTTCAAGTCTAAAGTACAACAGTATTTGTATTTATTATAAAATAATAATAAATCTCACACTATATCACTCATTTCTCGTACAGAAATATATATTATAACTTCTATCACAATGGATATATACCCCTGATGATTACCACGTTAATTAATACATATTTATCTTGGCCAGTTCTGAAGCATGCACACATTATTTGCTTATTAACGAACCACTATTTCAGAAGTGTTATAACTAATCCATTTGTGTAGATGCATCATCCCCTCTTGTTCATCTGAGCTGACTGGGCATCTTATTCATGAGGGTTTCATATTTGCGATTATTTCCCATTTGCAAAAATTGTGAAATTAAAAACGTAGCAAACAAAAAGACACCCATAGCTAGTATACCATTTTCTGCTGATGCAAATGAATTTATGGAGAGTCGGACAAAAACGTGAAGCCATATGTTGGTTAATGGAATGACGATAAATGGTTAATTAAGAAAAGCTTTTGGAATTGAATGAGAAGTTATCAGTTTTTAAAACAAACATTTGACAACAAAATTACAGCAGTAAATTTACACGGCTAAAATGTACTATACTTCTTTACAGTCCAGCCAAAAAGTACGTACAACCCATTCCGCTGAGTTAAGTGATGTCCATGACTATACATTTGCTGTTATAATTATTTTATCGCAGGTACCTAAGTTCCATAGTATACATGCATTATAAATGCCTCCCACTTTCATTGTGGGCAGCAGTGCATACACTGCTACATAGAAGCCTTTCTAATGGAGGCCCCATTAAGACTAATTAACAGCATTATAAAAAACAATGTTCCATCACAAGTGGCCTGCAATATTAATCAAGCAGTGGGCTTGCTTCTTGGCTCTCTCAGCTACATACAACATTAAAAAATCTGATCCTATGCTTCTGCACTTCTTTGATAACAGTCATTTTACTCCCAGTTTATAATCCATCAAATGAAATAATCATAATTCTTATGAGGAACAGTTTGAATAAATGGCAATTTGAATTCATACAGTTTGCTCAACAGGCCCCTTGCTACTGAGTTCATAACTGTAATATGCTAGTTTATGATAATTAAAATGAGCTGTTCTGATCATAATTTCATGAGGGTTATTGTTTTCACTCGATTCTGTGTGTTTGTCTGCAAGATATTTGAAGATTTGTTATTGTAATTTATCATACAGATTGGTATTGTAAAAATCTCCAAGTGATAAAATTTTGGTTTAAATTCAAACATAATTAACCCCAGAATGAGTGTTTTTGTTGTTTTAAAGCACATTTGTTTACACTTTGACATATCATGTGACACTATGTAGCATGGAGTGTGATTCATGACGTCACAAAGGACAATGACGCCCCTCCACATGCTATTCACTGAAAGTTGTCAGCTAGTAAATGAACGTACAGCACCGGGGGGGGGGGGGGGGGGCATTGTTGTTATTTCCTTTTTTTTTTTTTATTTAAGGGCAGCAACACCACAATGTCCAGGGATGTTTTTCTGAAAATATTTTTCAGAGAAAAAGTTCTCAGGAATAACACAGCTTCAATCAAGATTCCAGGGCACCAACTTGGAACACTATCTATTGTTCTGGGTTTGCATCCCTATATCTGATGCTTTTTTAAATTTTCTCATTATTCTGTTCATACATTTTTAATGTATTAATCATTTAACAACCAAACTTTAATAATGAAGACTTTGTTCAATACATAGGCGTGCTCTTTGTTCTTAAATACATTGTTCAATTTGAACTATTCAAATTTCAATACAGTTCACACAGAGAGCAGGTGTTCATTTGAATTTAATCTATCTACTTCTCTCAACAATAGTTTGTAATCAATTTGTGCCCAACTGCTTAAATATACAAAACTGTTTCTTCAGTGTTCTGCTAATCTTCAAACCTTTGAAATAGCAATCTGTAATTTCACCCAATATTTATTACTCTGGATTCTTGAAAATATTTTGATTTTAACTATATAATGGCCTGACCTACCTAGGGACTGCCTGCATATTTGCATCAACACCTTCACTTGCTCCTGTCGACACCTCTTCTCCTCTTCCCGTTTCTAAAATATTTACCACAAAGTTACCATAAAGGTATCCATAAAAATATAAATATATTATATTATACCAATATATTTCTCAACTTAAAAGAATCTTTTATAACTTTTGTTTTATAACGAGGGAGCCATTACAGGCCCTGGCTTTCTGGAGTCAACATGTTCCTCTTAAACCTCAACTCCACTTTTTTGCTTGTTCTGTATCATTTAATTTTATAATTTAACACAAAGAAAATTTTAGACTAAATCTTTTTGTTTATATTAGTAGGTTATTAATTTCTAATGAAGTTATATGATTAATGGGCAATGGAAAAGAAGTATGGTGACCATATATCTATACTGTTAAAAGATTATATCTGCCATGTTCAATTTGTATACTTATGCATTGTTTGAAATCAATTATTATCTATGCTTATATTATTGGGATGGAAATGTAATGATGATACACAGTATCATGATACACATTTCAAATTTTTAAAATAAATTGATAAACCAATGATACTGATATGTCATCATTATCAAGCTGTTACACACAGAGACCAATCCAGTATTCATATCAATTTTATATAATCCATATATATATATATATATATATATATATATATATATATATTAAAATTAAATCAACACTTGAATTTGATACAACCATTTATTTACTCAGTTTTATTGAGTCACAAATATAAATAAAACTCTTTACATCCCAGACCCACCTAAAACCAGCCAAAAATTTACTGCTGGAGCCCCCTCATCTAGCTTCTGCTAATATATATTAGTGGTGTGCTGATTAAAATAATGATTGGTCGTTTTCTTTCATAAATGGTTTAAACTGATTGCATTTTTGCATAATCTATTGAAAACAATTATTTATGCAAATTCAAAGAATCTAATCTGGTCAGAGATATACAATCAGCATCAAAACGGAACCTTGCGCAGCTACCAATTATCCAACAGCAAGTCCATTACCAATGTATGTCACACTGTTTACTGGGGGCAATATTGTAGGTACTAGTATACAGCAGAATTCAAGGTAATTAAAAAGAAAGTACATACAGTAATCAGTAAATCATTGTTCATCAGTCGTTTTTATTTTTTAATCATCAATTATGATTATAAATCCAATTCATACCCTGTATATATATATATATATATGTGTGTGTGTATATATATAAACCACCTTTCATATGAATGTAAATTGTAAGGGTCAGATTGGTAGAATTAATCTGAACAGTACAGGATTTAATAGTTCAGAAAGAGAATCATCTTAACAATGCTACACAGCCACATTTGCAGCTCTGATTAATTAAACGATTGCCACTTCAGTTTATAAAGAAGAATGACTAATTAAGCACTGTTTCACCAGGAATAAATGGCTGGCATTGATTTACATGATCAGATCAGTTACAGGTGTTATCTAGCCAGGAATTCAATCAAAAGAAAATCTGGCTTAAAGTAATGTTCAAATTATTTCTATAAAGTCCCCTTCTTCTGTTATTATTACTCATATGCCATATTTAAAAATCAAGGTAATTACATCTACTGAGATAATATCAGATTGAGATTTATATGATCTGCACTGTTTGTTCGTTAGATTGTCCATGCAATATCTCAAAAAGTTCTCACTGGATTTCAATAAAATTTGGTGGAAGCATATACTATATGGATCAACTAAGAAGTGATAAAAGTTTTAGATGGATCCATAATATTTAAGTGCAAACCTGACCCGGAACTATTCAAATTTGCTCAGTTTCATTTACTTATTGTAGTTCCATCTGTTTCTCCACATAATATCTCAGACATATTCAATGAATTTTCACATAATGCTGTGGCAGTTGAGCAGGTTAAAATTACTGATCATATTTAAACTTGGCTGGATTAAATTTTGAGGTGAAAATGTTATATTTTGAGATGAATCAGTTTATTGGCTGCTGGAGGTATGCCCTTTGTGGGAGCATTCTAGTTGATTACAGTACTGATACCCCTATTTTTAATCAATGCCACCAAGTGGCCATACTTGAGATTAATATTTTTTTTGTAAAAATGAATATTTTTTTGTTGGTAGTCTGTAAATCTTCATTGCCTTTTTCTTTGTGATTTATAAGTCATTTATTCAAATACAGAATGATAATTTCATTTGCTGTGTATTTCTGACATTTTCTATTACAGTTAATTATCATTGGTTGCCCATAATTAACAATGTATCGTCATAACAAATCATTATCTTGTTTTTAAAATACTTCATTATCACTGACATAAGTTTATGACAAATATATTCCATTGCATGCGGTACCAGTAACAGTTTCATATATTTAATTTCATTCAGGTATCTCATACATCTTATTATCATGTTTTATACTAATTACCTCTTGTAACAGAATTTAGTTAAAACATGAGCAGCACATGTCATATGCTTAATTATGTGAAATCTTAACATGCATAAGTTCTACATTTGAAAACTTCTCAATATACAATAACATGAGCACTGCAAAAATGCACAATACGCCCATCATTTACCTGGGGACCTCATTAAATATGCTTGAATTTTGAAGAGAAGGTAATTCAGGTGAGAAGCTCTATCAGTAATTATGTATAATGATTTTCATGAAAATTTCATGACCTCTGACCTCATTTAATATGCATGGATTTTGCTTTGAAATCAAACTTAGGTGAAATATTTTGTTGATTAACACTTCTGATGAGTTTTAATCATCAAAATCCTTCATATTCTTCATGAGTAATCGTGGTGACACCACTAATTAGCCTAGTGACCCGTGTATTTTTTAAATATGTGTGGATGTTGCCCATAATCGAACTTGGGTGAGATAATCTGTTGGTTGGTAGTTATGGTGAGGTATGTAAATATCCATCAAAGCCCCGGTAAGTTTTCGTGGGGACACTAAAAGTTAACAGACTGACAGACGGTGGGTATCCCATAATACTCCCGTCATATGACGGCCGTGTAAAAAAAAAGAATATGAAACAAAGTTTAGATAACACCTTTAACTCAATATATGTTTATTTTTTTCACAGAGGCATCCTTTAATTTCTGTTATCACAGAACTGATCAGTGCAAAGTTATATGGGATTTAAATCCCTACACAGAGTGGATTGCTACAGATACTTCTGTATTTTAGCTTTCTTCAAAATATCTGGATCATTGGCTTTGACAGCTGTATATAATCTGCTCTGTATGCCTGACATACTGTATCATAAAACTTCTACAAATGCACTAAAGAACTTTTCAGAACTATCTCACCTACAATGGGCTAAAACGTATATTATGTAATCCCACAGGTCTGGCTGCTATTGAATAAAAACGTAGGAAATTCTCCACCTTGGAGAAATGGCTGTAACTTCCATTACACATCAATAATTGTTATCCTCGTCAGTGGCTCTGCACTGGAGAGAAGGTGGCTGCTTCAATATAAAAAATTCCTGGCCCATTTCCTCGGCAACACCTGCAGGCCCTAGCAACATGTCACGTAACACATCCCGGCAAGGGAAAGCATTATTAGATTACACCAAGGGGGCTTGCAGAGCAAATTTTGTAAAACACCAATTCCAGAGAATTACAATAAAATTTGGCCTGTTTGCAATCTTCTGCAACTTTGTGTGTGGCATTACCATGGAGTTGCAAAAACCTCTCCCCTCTGTGTAATGACTGCCAATCAAGATCAACGAAACATTCCCAGCACGTCTCTCATCTCAACTTACACTTCCCAAAGATAAGGTATACGATTTTCCTAAACAGACCGCTACTATTAACATATAATTTCAGTCTGCTCTTTTGTTTTTCCATGCCATAACTTGATGCGTTAAAATAACCCTTAGACCATCTGATGAATATTCTACAATATTGCTCAAAGCAGAAAGTAGTTAAATCATGTGATATATACCACCAACACCGTGAAAGAATCATGCAACCTATCAAGTCCTTCTCAATCTTTAATTATTAAAAATATTATGAAGATAAATAAATCAATATATACCAGTTGATGCAAGAGGACTGATAAATGATCATTGATAATTCTGACAACTTAAACTAGAATATCAGCAACAGCCCTCAGCCAAAAGAACAGTATTTATTGGTGGTAACCTTAATAAGTATTCATGAAATATTTGTTCTCAAATGGATGTATATCTGTACATATGTCCTTTGTTCAAGTTATAAATTTGAATTAGTAGTACTTTTGCAAGTCTGGCACCTCAGAACTCATGAAAAATCTCATTAAAATTTCTTTTAAAATTAGAAATTATAGCTGGGACCCCCAAACTTGTGCAGCAATTACAGACCACCTGTGCCAATAATCATAGCATGTTTTATAACAATCCACCCACTGGTTCCTGAGAAATAAGCTTCTAAGTTTTTTCTATATTTACCAGTAGCTCTGAAACGTTGAAAAAATTGTCAAGGTCACCCATCTTTCAACTTGACCGAGATTTGGTAATATACATCTGCAGCGAAGAAATAAAATTCCTATGATGAATCCTTTTAACTTTTGAGATACCCTGCTCACAAGGTAAAAGTTAATGGATGCCGGCTGGCCAGACGGATGGACAGACAACTTGGGTGACGACAATAGCTCTTCAGTCTATAAGGCAGAGGGCCAAAAAGTAGAATTAATGAGAAAATATTTACGGCTCTGGCAGATTTAAGAATTACTGCGATTATTGATGGTTCTAGTGGATACTGATATGATCATTAATGGCTCTTGCAAGAAATGATATGATTATTGATGGCTCTGACAAGAAACAATGTAAATATTGATGGCTCTAACAAGAACTAATGATTATTGAGGGCTCTGGCAGAAACTGACATGACTGACAGCTATGACAAGAATCAAGTAAAAAAAAAAGATATAATCCTTTAAAAAGCTTTTAGGATACCTAAAGGCAAATTATTTGCAATTAAAACGTACCTTTTGCTGGCTTCATGGATACCATCTGTTACATCTGATTTTGTGTCACAATTTCACTGTGGCTGTACTGTACCCAGGTTTACAGTTATTTAAATAGATAATTATAATTAAAAAAAAGATTTTTATTATTAATCTTGTGCTAATAATCTATATCAACTTTTCCGCTGATACTCAGGACTAATTTTATTGATAACTGATCACCAAATTTTAATTTGAGCCTGTATTGGGAATAATATTTCTCTTAATAAGCAACCCTACACACTGTATACATCTGATTGTTAAGCTTAGTCAATGCATGCCATCAAGTGTGTAGAACAAATCTGGGTCCTAAATCTCTCTACACTTTTTCCATAAACAAAAAATCTATATCAACATAACATCATAAATCAATGTTACTGTGCATCAGCCTTATTACCATCATTCCATTATATATTCAGTTATAAAAAAAACCAATACATGAAAAATTGCACAACAGAAATTCTCGTTATAAACACCTGTTATCCGTAATTAAGTTGTATGCGTTACAAATAAAATCAAAACATCAATAAAACTGCCTCTGCTGCTGCAGGGCAGATGTTACTATCAATGCCAGAAACAAAATATTGATTCTACACTTAGCACATTTTTCACACACCCATAGCATACGATACTTATCAATATCCAACCAGTGCCTGACTCAACAAAATAAAGTCTCAATATCTCAGGCCTGGCCTCTGATTTATCTGTCCTGTACGTAACTGCTACAGCCGGCAGAATACTCAAAGCCTGCTGCTGATCATCCCTCCATGTTCATCATTTTATATAAGCTTCACATACCAGCGTGCTCTGTCAAGACAGCAAGAAAACTGCAGCTAACATGTATCAGCTTTTGGTTTGTCCTTGGCACTGACATATATATAAGTCAGTATTTTGTAAATCAATTATCTGGCCTCCATTGCTGAACTTCATCATGCAGATATGACAGATCTGTTGTAATCTTATCCTGCGTTTATATTCCACATCTCTATCTCTGCCAACAAAATCCATTTAGATCATTACTGGCGGTGTATTTTTCAATATATCATATATATATGATCTTGCTGGCAAAAAAAAATCACCCACTCTGACATAACTATGGGGTTCAACAATATACAATGCATTATGTTTGAAGGAAATATAAAAAGAACACTTATATACACTGAGGCAACAGTGGTGTCCTTCTGAGGCCATGTCCTCAGTTATGTCCTGTGGTATATGAGTGCACCTGGCCCTGGCCTAGAAAACTGATTTCAAATGGTGCTAGAATACAACTTAACTCTACGCACCAAATGAAAGCAGGATCCGAGGGAGGAATTGTTTGCGCTGTCGTGACGATCTGCATCCTGGAACATGTGACAGTCAAGTCCAATTTGCCAAAAACTGAAGAAACGTTCTTTGTTGTGACTTAGTATAATTTAGTTCCCTTGGTCTTGTTGCCGTGGAAATTGATCTGGCTTTTACAGCGAGACTCAATATGGCCAGCTGAAAGGATGAATTTGGTCTGGGTTCTGTTGCCACGGGCACCTGTCTTCTATGTGTCATCTACCAATGGGAATGTATCTATCCCAGGAGGCATGACGACATTTAACTTGACAACTGCACTTTCATCACACTAGATAAATTTCAATGGCCTAAATTGGTTTATCAGGGCTAAAGCATATGTATCATATCCAAGGTATTGTAACCTGGATTTAAGACAGGAAAAAATAAACATAAATATAGAATATCTGAAAGAACAATTCTGTCTTGATAAATAAAATATTTTGTACTATGCACACAGGAATCAGTATAATGTCATTTATCTGTACTTCATTTTCTCAAAATGTCTTCACCCTAAATTTAGTTTATATATTTTAAACAGACATTTTGAGCAATTCATAACTGGACTGATCACTTATCAACTGCACTTCAATTATATTCATATTCTTTTTATCTTTTCTTGTTTGAAACACTCTTCCCCAGAAGAAATACTGACTACTTAATATATTAATGGACCACCAAAACCATTTAAAATAGATAAGTCTCATTTAGTTTATATCTTTTTCATCTTACAAAAATAAATATTTCAAAGGATATTTAATCAACCCTTTAACAGAGCAATCATGAAGAGTCTGCCTTTCCAATAATATTTTATTTTTGTTAATTGCATAAATTACATGTAGCATTAATACATTATTCATAACGAACGGGTGTAAGTTATTATTTGATTAATTCTTACAGTATCTCATATGCTCCAGTTTTCCCATTAAGGTTACAGGGGGCTATGTAAATGAGCAAGACATGGAATGACTCCGGTGTGGAATTAGTTTTGTTTGGATTAATCCTTACTGCATTTCCCTTACATGACTTTCCATTAAGGTTACAGGGGGCTGTGTAAACTGGCGAGACTTTCAGGACAGCCCAGGTACTTGAAGAGATTTCAACAGTGCAATCCGGTCACCTGTATAATCAACAGTTTGATGTATTTTTGATACATGCTGATAAAACAAACACCTGGAAGATTAGAACTATTTATACTGATAGACAACTTTTATCTGTATCATATTTTTTAAAACCTGCATATGTCTCCATTTTATATTAATTTAAGTTTCTGTAGCCCAGGTATTGTATATCTATGAAAAATATATAATTTTTAACACCTGTCAATAGTTTCTCCCATTTTTTATCAGTATACAAACAAAAACATTTGAGATTAAAAGTATCTGTAATATTACATAAATGTCAACAATTTACTTTCTAATTAATACCTATATAATTTTGTATCTTCTACATTTGCTGACACTTTAAAAATAAATTTATAAAATCAAATAAATTTTACCCCTCTCATTTACCAACCTCGTATAATGTGTTATTATTTATAAAATTGATCTTTTGTTTTTTGAATACTACAGGCAGGATTAACATACATGAAATGTCGATGAGGCTATTCAATTGTGTTGATAGGGTGTCTTCTCAATTAATTTTTTTTGGCAAATGATTTCCTGTTGTAAATTTTGCAAATTTGAAACCCCCATGATCAAAATGATAACCACATTAACCTCCTTGGCAGAGGTAAAACAGTGGAACCTGTAAGGAAGACCACCTATCTCATTAAACCACCTGTCTATTAAGACCACCCTTGAGTGGACCAAACACATTCACATTGGTTATAACTGACCTTTCTATTAAGATCACCTGTGAATCAAGGTGACTTTTGGCCAGTCCCATGGGTGGTCTTATTGCACAGATTTTACTGTACATGTAAATATCATACAGGTGTAGTACAGGTATACATAAAATGAATGCTGTAAAAAAATCACAGAGCTGGAAAGGAGTAAACCCGCAAGGTTTCTGGAAGTTATTTATTAATTATGGCTGCTGAGGTCCAACAGCTGCTTCAGCAGTCTCAGTTTAACAGCACTGATGTTGCTGCTTTGACCTACAGTCTGTATCTGGTAATTTATCTTGACTTTCACTAAAAGATGAAGTGATTTATTGTGCTCTATCTGTCCTGAGGGAGGGCATCCCTGCAGTCCTTGATGCACATGAATCAAACGACATGCTGCGCACGTTCGTGACCTGGTTGACATTTCACTTTCTTCTCATTAATCAACATCCTGATTGGCAGCAATCAAATCATCCACACTCATTAAGCTGATAGTTGTCAACTAACCACTGAACTCCCTGAAAAGATACTCGTTTACTTGCTTGCCTTCAACTTGACCAATATTTCACCTTAAAGAAACATATCTTGGTTACCTTCTGCTAAACCAAAAAAGGTTGAACAATAAATTGACTTTAAGTATGGTAGCTACCTCCCTGTTAGTGCTGTTAAACACTCTCTTAAGGAATACAGCTTACTGTAACCGCACTAGTCCACCTGCTTACACCATGTAGTTAACTGTGACCACACTGGTCCACCTGCTTAATTACTTCATTTAGCTAACTGTGACCACACTGGTTTACCTGCTTGAACCCTCTAGCTGACTGTCACCACAACAGTCCACCTGCTTACATCCTCTAGCTAACTGTAACCACACTGGTCAACCAGCTTATACCCTCTAGCTAACAATAATCACACTGGCCCACCTGCTTACACCCTCTAGCTAACTGTAACCACACAGGTACACCTGCTTATACCCTCTAGCTAACTATACTCACACTGGCCCACCTGCTTACACCCTCTAGCTAACTGTAACCACACAGGTACACCTGCTTACACCCTCTAGCTAGCTGTAACCACACTGGTCAACCAGCTTATACCCTCTAGCTAACTATAATCACACTGGCCCACCTGCTTACACCCTCTAGCTAGCTGTAACCACACAGGTACACCTGCTTACACCCTCTAGCTAACTATAATCACACTGGTCCACCAGCTTATACCCTCTAGCTAACTATAATCACAGTGGCCCACCTGCTTACACCCTCTAGCTAACTGTAACCACACAGGTACACCTGCTTATACCCTCTAGCTAACTGTAACCACACAGGTACACCTGCTTACACCCTCTAGCTAGCTGTAACCACACTGGTCCAGCTGCTTACATCCTCTAGCTAGCTGTAACCACACTTGTCCAGCTGCTTACATCCTCTAGCTAATTGTAACCACACTGGTCCACCTGCTTACACCCTCTAGCTAACTGTCACCACAACTGTCCACCTGCTTACACCCTCTAGCTAACTGTAACCACACAGGTACACCTGCTTACACCCTCTAGCTAACTATAATCACACTGGCCCACCTGCTTACACCCTCTAGCTAACTGTAACCACACAGGTACACCTGCTTACACCCTCTAGCTAGCTGTAACCACACTGGTCAACCAGCTTATACCCTCTAGCTAACTATAATCACACTGGCCCACCTGCTTACACCCTCTAGCTAACTGTAACCACACAGGTACACCTGCTTATACCCTCTAGCTAACTATAATCACACTGGCCCACCTGCTTACACCCTCTAGCTAACTGTAACCACACAGGTACACCTGCTTACACCCTCTAGCTAGCTGTAACCACACTGGTCAACCAGCTTATACCCTCTAGCTAACTATAATCACACTGGCCCACCTGCTTACACCCTCTAGCTAACTGTAACCACACAGGTACACCTGCTTACACCCTCTAGCTAACTATAATCACACTGGCCCACCTGCTTACACCCTCTAGCTAATTGTAACCACACAGGTACACCTGCTTACACCCTCTAGCTAGCTGTAACCACACTGGTCAACCAGCTTATACCCTCTAGCTAACTATAATCACACTGGCCCACCTGCTTACACCCTCTAGCTAGCTGTAACCACACTGGTCCACCAGCTTATACCCTCTAGCTAACTATAATCACACTGGCCCACCTGCTTACACCCTCTAGCTAACTGTAACCACACTGGTCCACCAGCTTATACCCTCTAGCTAACTATAATCACACTGGCCCACCTGCTTACACCCTCTAGCTAACTGTAACCACACAGGTACACCTGCTTACACCCTCTAGCTAACTATAATCACACTGGTCCACCAGCTTATACCCTCTAGCTAACTATAATCACACTGGCCCACCTGCTTACACCCTCTAGCTAACTGTAACCACACAGGTACACCTGCTTATACCCTCTAGCTAACTGTAACCACACAGGTACACCTGCTTACACCCTCTAGCTAGCTGTAACCACACTTGTCCAGCTGCTTACATCCTCTAGCTAATTGTAACCACACTGGTCCACCTGCTTACACCCTCTAGCTAACTGTCACCACAACTGTCCACCTGCTTACATCCTCTAGCTAACTGTAACCACACTGGTCCCCCAGCTTATACCCTCTAGCTAACCATAACCACACTGGTCCACCTGCCTAAACTAACAATATTACTGTAATCACAATAGTTCAGCTGCTGATATAAGGTTTTATCTTAGTCTAAAACAAATGCATTATTTAAACTAAAAGAACAAAATTTGACAAGGCTCTTAGAGATAATGATCACTTTAACTATTCTTTGAATGTCTGAATTAACGTCATTAATGTTCTTGCATGGAGGGACCAGCTCATTTCACTGAGGCAGAATAGCTTTTACAAAATTCTCCATTTCACATACAGCAATTACTTAGCGAGGCACTCCAACTAAGCTGCTTGCTTCTTAAAGAAATATTATTATATATACATATATTGAACATCTTTTTTGTTACAAATTATTATTAATTTTTACATCTTTCACTTTCTGTATACTGCCATTAACTAGGGAGTTCTGAATTTTACTCTTCATGAAAAAGCTAACGAAAGTCCCTCAAGGGGTGTATAGCTCCGGAATTCCAGGCAAGGGCTATTGCAGGCAGGCAGTCGGCCAGCCATACAAGTTTTGAAGGATGTGAGCGCACAGCTTTGCTGATGCTGAGAACCTTAATACCATTAGTAGGAAACAGTGCTGGTTATCACAGCGATGACAGTGCTGAGAAAGGCAGTAGCCCAGGGCACTGATTTCAAATGGTGCTAGACGCTATGCTGAACTCTATTCACCAACTGAGACCAGGCTCCAGGCACCCAGCAGCAGCATCATCTACAGCCTCCACAGCATCTTCATCCATCAACATATATACATATGTGTGTATATATATTTAAATATTTTGTTGATCATTAAATGTCATAATTGTCAATTCTATATACTTATATTTAAACTGAAATATTTACCTAACTTGCACAATATTAACCTAACTTACACAATATATTTTTCTACCCCTTACTGCTAGATTTCTATTATTTTCTTTCATAAAATCTGATACAACTTTCATTTTTTGTTTCAGAGACAGAACAGAAAACTGATTCTTCTGCACATTTCTTCACCATATACTCTGTTCCAACAACCTGTGTCCACCTGTTTTTCAGAGATAATTTTCTCAAAAGTTTATATTTTTTATCCATTTCATAGAAAGCTGCTTATGGAACTAACGACCTGATATGGCAATAAAGAATTTTAAAAATAAATGTCGAGTTCATGTTTCGTAGCATTTTAGAATCTTTCCAATCATCAGACAGATCATGTGCACGCATGAGCATCCATCTTTGTGTTAGCTTGGCATATTTTTTAGAGTGTTTACATGACATCAACCAATCAACAGCTGTCCATTGAGACTGTTTTTGCATGACCAATCACCTTGGCAGCCATAAATAGGGCTAATATGTTGTGAAATGACTGATTCTGTGTAATATTAAATGTGTTTATTTTCCTTGTTGAAAATTAGGTTTATTAATCTTCTACCCTTTATTATAACTTTCTCATTCAAAATGAAACTAATAAATTTTTTGTTAGCAAAGAACTAGGCAGATATGAGGGGAAGGAACAAACTGTACCACATCCCTAAGGCTTAAGATAGGCATGTTATGTTTTCTTTTACACAATTAGATTTCATTCAGCTATAGGTTGAACATATGAACATGCACATTTCCTGTAGGAAAATAAGAAAAATATCTCGATCACTCCAAGATAGATAGTTTTTCGTCACAACCGGCGCTTTGATCAAATATGGCCAGACCTGATAATTATATGTGAACTCTTTGTATTTTGTGCCAGACAATTAAGCCCTAGACTTGACAGGTTCATGGGTTCATTTTTCTTTACTACCATGCTGCTTCGTAAACCCTTATTTAACATGCCTTTCTAGAAACTTTTTCATCTTGATATATGTATATATTGACAGTTAGTTAACAAGAAAAATTCCAAGAATACTGCTCTTTGATCCTATTTTTTTTCTATTCCAGGAAATACCATTTAATTTCTGCAGATGTCTTATCATAACCTTCATATATAGTCTTACTGTAGATACAGTTTTTAATATTATATAAACAACAGCAGCAACTGAAGTATGCCCAACCGGGTTCAAAGGACAATATCCAGAGCGTGAGTCAAAACTTATTTGAGAATGAACTACAACTGCATTTTCAAAGCTGCACAATTCCAAAAGCTAAATCACCTGTAAATCATAAACACTAACGGCCTGTAGAGTGTAAATTTCTAGATTACAACACAGCTTAAGAAAGCTGTCAACTTGTAGTGAGAGGCATGAAGACACAGTATGACAGCCAATTATGATCCACAAACAGGCCATGGGGGGGAATAATAAATAATGAGGTAGCACTCACATGAATATATAATGGATAAATGGTAGTTACCAGCCATACCAATCAATGGTGACCCATAATTCCATGTCTGCAATGAACCAGAATGCTACAAGCCTCGTTAATGCCAGAGCTTCAGTTTACCTGCATATTTTAACGAGTGATACACCTGTGGTTACGTAAAATACATGCACCCACCACAACTCACTTTCATTTAGAATGATATTCAAGTACACCTGAAAATTTTCACAATCACTGATCCTGTTTTGACCTACATACTCAGTAAAATTGAAAGTATTTTGTATCTGAATCGATACCTCTGTTTACCTGTATTTATGTGGCTTTATTTAATAAACCACCCGTGAGATGCACCATGGTTTCCAAGAACTTTCATTTTCCTATGTACTCAAAAGCCTAAGCCAATGCATTCATTATATATATTTATACATATGTTAAAACAGAGATAACTTCCCATAAGTTTATCTTATTCTCAATATTCTCATGAATCTTTTTGCATGTTAACATTCCATACATGAATATGCCACCTGTATTCAGATGCGGTATATATGCATATACAGAATGATAATGGATGACTGTAATTCCAATAAAAAGTATGGGGTACATATGCTTATATGGGGTAAGCTGAGGATACAGTAAAATTGCAGGAGTAGAGAAGAGGAATACCATATCACTGAAAATGTGGAATTCCCCAGCCTGTTATATATGTATGCATTTTTAATCAATACAATGGGCACTGAAGATGCATATATGGTATCACTCCAAGAGTTAAAATGTGTCCAATTCCTAGCTGCATACACAAACAAACAGCATATGCATTGAATATGCATATATGTAATGCCATCTAATGACAAAACAGCTACTGTACTAATTCCTCCTATTGAGTAACATGTTTCTATAAGTAAACAAGTGCAAAGAATGACACAATGTTTATATTTTTTTTTAATTTAAAATCAACAAAAATTTCATAAATTCATGTTATTAAAAGGAAAACAGCACTGGGTTTAAACTGTTTCACATTTAATGTGGTTTTATATTAATTTACAACAACATACAGTTGGATTCCCAATGTAGGGATTTAGACAGGGATGTCATGTATTTCCTGGCAGATATTCACATGCTGTTCCGTGAATGATCAGAAGAATACAGATTTTCTGCAGGCTCACTGGACAGCACACTAAGTTCAACATAACAAGCAAAATAATCTGTACTGCCCTGGCCATGAATAAGACCCAGCATTAACAGCTGTATTGCTGAAGCTCTGCTCATCTCACAGGACAGTCAATCAATCACACAAATAGGTCCCCCACAAGAAAGCTAGGAACGGCTGGTCTGAAACAGGGACAGGCCTAACAGACTATCTAAAAAACCTCTACAATCAGATGGACAGCCTCACTGGTATAGAGTGTACTCTCACAGGCACCTTCACAAATAGCTGGACAGCCTCACTGGTATACAATGTACCCTCACAAGCACCTCCACAAACAGATGGACAGCCTCACTGGTGCATGTACCCTCACCAGCACCTTCACAAACAGATGAACAGCATCACAGTCAAAAGGTGTACCCTTGCAAGCACCTCCACAAACAGATGGATAGCCTCACTGGTGCATGTACCCTCACCAGCACCTTCACAAACAGATGAACACCGTCACAGTCAAAAGGTGTACCCTCGCAAGCACCTCCACAAACAGATGGATAGCTTTACTGGTGCATGTACCCTCACCAGCACCTTCACAAACAGATGAACAGCATTACAGTCAAAGGGTGTACCCTCACAAGCACTTCCACAAATAGATGGACAGCCTCAATGGTATACAGTGTACCCTCACAAGCACCTCCACAAACAGATGGACAGCCTCACTGGTGCATGTACCCTCACCAGCACCTCCACAAACAAGATGAACAGCATCACAGTTAAAGGGTGAACCCTCACAAGCACCTTCCCAAACAGATGGACAGCTCACTGGTGCATGTACCCTCACAAGCACCTCCACAAACAGATGGACAGCTCACTGGTGCATGTACCCTCACAAGCACCTCCACAAACAGATGGACAGCTCACTGGTGCATGTACCCTCACAAGCACCTCCACAAACAGATGGTGGGCCTCATTGAATGTATACCATCTCCAGCACCGCTGTTTAGAAACAGAAAGCCTCGCAGTCCCATGGTGTATGCTCACCAGCACCTCCTTTATGATACTGACTGGCTCAAAGTCAAAGGGTGATACCTCACCAGCACCTTCAATAATATATGCAGGGGTGTTCCCTAATCATTTTCAACCAACACTGAAAAAGGACAGCCTAAATCTGTGTACACCCTGAACAGCACACATATATTAACTCTGATTAAACTACCAATCTTTGCTCTGCTGGCAGAGCTTATCATTAAATCTTATCAATAATATATGAATATTTGTTTAATCATGATAATGAATGGTTTACAACCCTTTGATCACAAAACCTACAAAGAATACAGTAGCAAGGAACCAAAGGTAAATAATCCATAAAGTAAACAGAAGAAATCAAAACTGTTTTACCAAATGCAGGTCAATTAAAAATATGTGAACAGCTAGTATGACATATGAACTGTGTACTGTTGATGGTATATCCTACCTGAGATGCATGTCAATCAGGAGTTGATGACGGAATCCTTTGATGTGTTATAGCACTCACACAGAAACAGAATATTCTTATGTGACACAACTGCAGCCTCGCTGCTACCGAGCATAGCCATGGGATCAAACTGAATGTAATAACAAACGATGATAACAAACGTTGATAGCCTGAGTCAGTCAATAACGTACTCCTTGACACTCCCATTACGTGGAAGGAATCGCTCTTCCTTAAACTGTTGGGAAGCCCTTTCAGTTGTGACATTAAAGGCCCTGGCGCAGAGACCTGGCGACATCTTGGAGCTGTGTGCAGCAAGCCAGGTTCCATCAGATCAAAGAGGATACAACAAAACGATCACTGAACGGAACCCGAACACTCCGCCACTAATCCCTCGAAGCTTTTAATGAAATCGTCCAAATACCACTGGCCTGTACGCAGATAAAAGGAATTGTAATAAGGGTCTCCCTGAAAGACTCGACCTTTGCCTGATCCAGCTAGTAATGCAAGGAACCCCACGGAGCGGGGTGATTACCTGGGATTAGAGGCTGGACATCTGTTGGTTTATTTGTTCCACTGCTTTTAACCTTTCAGAGACCATGAAGATGTTACAAACCCTTGTCCTCTGTCAGAGGACAGTTAATTCCTCAATTTGCAAAATCCAGGCAGGGTGTGTTTCTCTTGCAAATACCAAAAAGGTCATTTATGGCACTACAATGCTTTGACCTGGAATTTTTACATAGAATGAAGACCTCTGGAATGTGGTCTAAAAGTCTAACCTACTACATGTACCTACAATTAATGACAACTTCAATTTTCATGTTCAAATACTTGTCTCCTTACTAGATATAATGTTAGATAATTAAATAATAAATTATAAAAAATATTTTTTAATATTTAATTTGAAATATTTTCTTTGATTCAACAAATTAATAAACATTGTGATGATTTATTTGCATTGCCAAATAAATTTAACATATTAGTATTTTATTAACATATTACATATATTATTATGACAAAATCTGAAAACATATCCTCTTTCAAAATATTTTACAAATTATCCCAAATAGATCAAGGGCTGGCATACAAGAGCCATAGTGTTGTTGACTAGTAATCATGGTATTGTTTTCTCAACAAGTAGAATGCTTGTAATATATCCATGGATCAGATTTTGTATTCCTCTATATTACTTAGGCTTGGTGTTGATATTATCTTTGAATATCCGTATATCTCTTCGTAAAAAGAATATATTTATATTATATCCTTGATCTTGGTTTAGCATTGTTAGTGCTACAGCTCCTTAATTAAAATATACACTAGTTGTTAGCTAGTGCTTTATCATTATCTGTTAGTGCCAGGGTTAGTAATACAATATTTTCTGCTAGTGAACTTCTATTTATACTTCTATTATAATAACAATTTTTTAAAAGCTTTTAAAAAAACTTTTTTGTCAATATTAACCAAATATAACCTGAAATCTAAATGTCTAGTGGCATGATGTAATAGATGCTGATAAACTGGTGCCAGGCTAGATGTAACAGCATCACACAGCTAACATATATGGTAAAATGACTCAATTCAATCTCCACAGTTCAGCCAAAAATCATTCATGTGGAACCATTAATGACAATTATTATAAGAATTGTTGTAGGGATTATTCTTGTAAAATATTTAACAAACTGGCTTCCGTGGCATCAGTCGAAAAACGTTTCGCAAGTTTATAACTCATATGGGAAGATACAGCAAACTGGCTAAGTACAGCTTCCCGTAACTCAGCCAAAAAGCACTGAACCCAAATCATTTGAACAAACTTGAATTATCAACATCTGAGGATAATTAATGTGTGAGATTTAAGAATTTGGCTCTGTGGTTTTTGAGAAGAAGATCTTTGTTGCCACTGAGCTAAATGGGCTGTTATGGCATATGACTAAATTCAGCTTCCCATAACTTAGCACTACCCTAGGATCATTTCTGTGCGATATTAAACATTTTGGCCATATGGTTTAAGAGAAGAAAAAGGCCGATGCAGGTGGCGCCACCAATACCTCAATTTAAGATATGACATATGTGACCAACATTGGCATTAAATTTGGTGATGATAGCTCCAGCTGTTTCTGAGATTTAAATTTTAATATGCTTTTCTGCACAGTTAACAAAGTTCAACCTCCTGTAACTCGGCCAAAAATCTCCAAACTGGAACCATTCGAACAAACTTGAGAAAGATTGTTCCAGGGATCATTTCTGTGAAATATTGGACAATTTGGCTGGACAGTTTCGGAGAAGTAGATTTTTAAAGCTTTTTTAGCTTTTTCCCTATAAAATCTAAAAAATTGCAGTTAGAAAAAAATAAACAAAATCTGATATAGTTTTTTGGATGACTGATTATTTGCAAAAAATTTGGTGATGCAAGCTCCTGCCATTTTTGAGATAGCTATGGTTAACGTACAGACGAAGCACGATGCACGACACACAATGCACGACACACGACGCACGACGCCGCACCATCGCATAAGCTCACAGGTTCGCTAAAAATATCTGCTAGCGGTAGGGCTAGTGGTATAATATCTACTAGTGGTCAGGCTGTTATTACAAAATTATCTGCTAGTGGCCCAGTAGGGTGAGTAATATAATATTATTTGCCAGTGGTGTGCTATTATTACAATATTATCTGCTTTTTTTAAGGCTAGTAATATAACATTATCTGCTAGTGGTATGGCTTATATTATAACATCTATTATTTGTAGAGCTAGTATTATATAATATAATCTTCTTGTGGTAGAGCTAGTATTATAACATAATCTGCCAGTGGTAGAGCTAGTTCTATAATATCTCCAAGGGACAAGGAGCTAATATTATCAGTGTCCATTTTAAAGAATGCCTTGTTTTATCTGTGCATGGGTCAGGGCTTATACTATTATCTCCATGGCTGAAGCCAGGCAGTAATTATTATCTCTATAGCTCTTAGCTGACACTATAATCTATTAGTGACAGGGCAGAGCTTATATTTTCCAAAGGCTAGGACACACTGGGCCTGAAGTAGCTAAATGTCTGGGTGTGGGGTTAGCTGACCTTTCTTCTGACTCTCACTGACCAACGTTCAATTACTGACTGTGTGCAATAAATATAATGATGAGCCATATTCACTGAAGTATTAATACACCCCTGGCTGGGGGGTTGTTCAAGTTCACACGCAATACAAGCCCCCTCAGCTTATCAAAGTTTTATTCACACAATACACCTCAGACCCACGGAGTCGAATGGTGAATAGGTCAGCTTGCTCACTACCGTTGAACGGCCTTGCAACTTTCCGTGAGTTAACAGTAGATTATTTGTAATCCATCTTTAGGCTCAATACCTAGGAGCTGTGCCTGAAATATTTATCCCACCTATTCAACTGGCCACTAAGCGCAAGGTGTGCTGGCTCTATCTGATTGGTTGCCCGGCCCCCCTGGGTGGCCAGGGGATCTTTCAACTGGCACACAATACACGATTGATTGGCGATAGCTCCGGTATTGATCCCGAATTGCTGCACAATACCGGAGCCTTTTTGCTGCACTGCCGTTGTTTGAATCATAGAAGCAACTGCAAATGATAGGTGTCACAAAAAAACTCATGCTTTTACAGGCAACTTTTTTTACCGAGCCATGTCGATATGTCTGCTTACTGCAAGCTTGCAGTGTTCATCAATAAGTAAAGCACACTTTCTTGTTTTGCATGAAGATATAAGCCGCCTTTGTTTAACATATGTTAAAAATCACATTGCATCAGTGGATTCAGCTGACGGACCATAACAGTACTTATAGTGAGCTGAATAAAGGTCATGCTCACAGAGCTGTCATTAAGCCAACATAAACGGGAAAATACGAAACCGGTCTCACGGCTGTGACACTTACAGAATAAGCCCGGCTTACACGAGGGTAGCCTCAAATTTTACATCACAACTAATGACGTGAGTTTTTGTCAGCTACAGACAATTTATTCCCACTTGGTTTACTGATATGAAGTTAATACGGACACAGTCATGGTCTCATAAAGAAAAACATATTGCTGGGCTTTCTAACTCGGGAAGGTAGGTTGCCTCATTACGTTCCCTGATTAGGCCCCTATTATTCAATATTTAACATCCTTAAATAATCTCAGGGCTTAACTGGTTCATCAGCCACTTTTATCATTATAATTTACATGATTTATGACTCAACATTATCCCCTGGAAATCGTCTTTTTCTCCCTGTGTTCCATGATTTCAATTAGTTTGTTTAGAGAATAACTCATCCAAAGCTGCTTTAAGATTGAGTCCCTTTTTGAAAGGGTTTGTTCAATTTGTCAAGAAACAAAATCATTTCTGTTATGCAAAATGGTGGTTATAGCTTAAGAACGGAAGAACAGAAACAGTTTGTGTGACTTAACTCAAAACAAATGAACATTTGTCATTTACAGCTAAAATATGGTAAATTGTACTGCAGCCATCTGAAAAGACCACAACCTCCCTGAATGAAGTGAATCTTGCCAAAAATTATGAAATAATATGCCACTAGAGTGAGAAACCAGCAGAAACAAATATTGATTTCTGGAATGTTTTCTTTGAGTTTTTATCTTTATCATGAATTTTACATTTAAAAAAACTTGTGTTCTGAGAGGATCTGGTTATAAGAAAAGAGTAAAAGATATAATTATTCAAACAAACTAAATGTCTGTTTAATAACAAGACAAGTGTGAAACCATTTGTCAATGCAAAGGACTGAATTCTAGCCAACATTTATCAAGAACTGTGTTAGTATTTTTAGGCAAGCTGGCAAAATTCCACTTATTGTGTCTTAAACGGTAAAATATAAGAAAAGAAAAATTGTCTGCTTGCAACAAGATTTGTTCCCAGATCCTGGAGAATAGTTATTTTTTTTGCGTGGCCTTATGTATTTTTTTTATAGACATTTAACCTAGTATTAATCTATGTCTGCAAAAAAAGTATAAACCTAATGATGAATTATGAATCAATCATCAGTATGATTTATATTTTTCCTGACAAAATTGAATGACAACCATGATCATCTATCAAAATCAGAAATTTATTGACAAAATGGTCCCTGTTCAATGGCTTGTTGAATTCACTCAATTAACAGATAGAGTGTTCATTGTGAGTCATATAGATTTCACCTGCAATTTGATTTAAGTAAATAAACTTAAATTAATTTCTTATTACTCATCCCCAATCAAATTAATTTGATAGATCTGTTAACATTAGTGAAGGGTGCAAAAGCACTACCTTAATTTTGTACTGCCAAATATTGTTCTCAGCAGTTTCTTGGGTTAAATTGAATATTTTACCAACAAGCATCAAATTGTTAACTTAATGCAGCTGGACTGCCTTCTGTGGCTCAGGGGTAGAGCACAGGACTCAATACCAAGGAGATACCAGTTTGAATCTCAGCCAAGGCGGTGAGATTTTCCATGGTTGGCCCCCACCCAAGGTAAGCACTCTGCAGGATTTATGGGAAGGCCAATCCCAATGGCAGTGCTTCAGCAATAACACTTTCAGGGGTTCCTTGGTGGTATGGTCCAACAATGGGGACAATAACATACCCACACCCCACAGGTGCAGTGGTCACCAGGCCTTGTTAAAACCAGGATATAAAATGAGAGGAAGCATGTGATTCAGCCCTGTCAAGTAGTCCAAAACCGGAATGGAATTCTGCAGATGTACATATTCTTAACTGAGCTAGCATAAAAAAGCAGAGGAGGTTAACTCCAACAAAAAAAAGTTAAAACCAAAAAAACTTAATCTAGCTGATTTCAAAGTAATTGTATTAAATATATTCTCTGTTAACTCAGAGTCTCAGACTATGGTTTGCTTCATATTCACATTTATCACTTCTTCAGTGTTTTTAGTGATTTACCATACAGTAACTTACACAATGTGCCTAACCATTCTTACATCAATTATCTAATGATCAAGCAAAACCTTAACAAACCCATGAGTAGCTATGGGAACATCTAACAGTTACAAATCCATGCAATAGTGGCAGTCATACTAAAACATTTATACTACTTAAATGATCAGTCTTTGAATTAGGGGTAACATAAAATATATGTTAATATTAACGCGACCAAAATGATAAAAGTGAGATGCTACTGAGGCTATAGAATAAATTACTGTTCACCTGTGCACATGTGGGGTCTTATTCACAAAAGTTGATTCAAAGGGGATAATTTCCCCTTCACAAATATCTTGAATTTGTAACCCTCACAGTCAAAAAGCCACACACAGTATTTGTGTATTCCTGGAAAGTGACATGTTGTGCAGAACTAACTAGAGCAGTGTTGGAGCTATACAAACCAGTTACAGCAGCTAATTTATTGGCGGCTTAACAACCCCCTGGTCAGGCTTCTCCCTCGTTAGATCTGAGCGGAGGGCAATTAAAATGGAATAAATCTTGTATCATCCAAGCCCAGCACGCCTTGCCATATTAAAAGAGTTTAAATTCCAAAGCAGTCATGATGCAGTCAGTCAGCCATAATGGAGACTGTCTTTTTGTTATTTTACGGCATGCTGCTGATACCAGCGAAACCCTAGTTTCTTATGTGGTTGCACTTATATTTGCCAGGGTTTCAAATTTGTGTTGTTTGTAAATGGTAAATTATCACAAGGTAAAACCCATGATGAAAATTATCTGTAACTAGAGAAGTAATTCAAGTAATGCATCAGGTTTAGTTTATTTATATTTTATGAACAAATGTGAGGTGGGGGAACCCAAAATATAATCTACTAAAATTTTATGTACACAAGATCACAATAACAATTCCCCATCCCAAAAACTGAATTAATAAGGACTTTCACATTATTATATTCACTTGAATACGAGACAAACAGAAGTTTTTTTGTACAAATATCAGTTCTATGGCTCCATTATATCATATTTTATCTATTTTACATTCATGTTCTTATTTGATGTTAATATTTAAAATTAATATTTGATTACACTTTACATATAAAATAAAATTTATTGTCTTTGCCTTTCAATTGCTCTCCGGGTCACATATAATATGAAAAGATATAACTGCTTCAGATATTTAAGTTTTTTCACTTTAACATAAGCTATCTATTTTAATCACTGAAACAAATGTTCAACTATCAGTAATAAATGGCAAACTTATGAGAAAAGAAAACAGATAAACCTTTGCCACAGAAGGATAAAATGTACTGAATAAAATTCAAAACTGTCGCATGTAAAGGAATGGAAGAGCTACACCTGACCCAAGTGACCTCAGGCAACCTTAACGCAGAGTCGTCAAATCATCGGTTTCCAAGCAATCTGTTTAAATGTATCCATGAAGCACCTCCCCATAGTTTATTACCGGTCAGCCACCTTAAATATCAGCTTAACTGGAGGCCAAGTACATCAATCCAGTCGGCAGAAGAACCTGGCTTAGTGTGCGAGGTACGTCCTTCCAGGAGCATTACAAAAACGTCTCCTCATATCTGAATGGCTCAACTGGAGTGCCACCTACGCAACATTCGGTCTCACTTAAACTATACCTCTACACAGGTTAATAATGTTCTGGGATTCCTGTGCACTTGACAACCTCCACAGCCACAGGTTTCTCACCATGTTGCCGTACTCCACATGGTAAATACACACACCGTCTAAAACTTTAAGAATTCTTTCCACCACTTAACCACTACACAGTGTGCGCAGCTATATGCTTTAACACAAAATGTCTACATGCTCTTCAAACAACCCCATACAAAGTCGCCTTACATTTACCAGTGTGTATGCTCTCATTTTATACCAGTACAGTGTCTTACAATTTCAAACTAAAGCTGGCTTAGAGCTTGGTTTGTGATTCACAGTTGCTATATACACCTATCTTTGCTTGTCATACATTTATATAAATACAGCCCACACACATAAACTTTACAAATGTCCTTAAGAAAAGAGATCTGTATGTAGACTCTCATTTAAACAATTATTCACACTTTGATCTAAATCTTTCAAAGTTTCACCAAGGTACTCTTCTGTAAGAACAAAGAATTTTATTTTTTTCATTCTGCATAAAAGGCCTCCCCCCCCCCCCCACCACAATTACATTCAAATCAAAGAAATTATTTATGAGCCAAGGATTCTCCTGGCTGTATCTTCATAACTGTAATAGTCCATATAGCCCCTCATGCAGTGAAACCCCTTTTTTATGGACTTGCCTCCACTATTTGGCACTTCTTTATTACTGTCTCCCTGTTTTCAACATTTGGTGAAAAAGTCATTCACTGATTTATTTTTTTATGAATTGTGAAAATTCCTGGAGAATAACTCTGACATCTTTTCAGATTATAATATATTAAGTTTTGTTGGTAATGCACAGTAGTTGCAGTAACTATTAGCTATACTTAGACACTAATATATCTTGTATTAACTGTAACACAAAGCCACTATAGACCAGCAGCCAAAGGATTCTAAGTCTCTGTTACCAACTGTAAAACACGGTTAAAAACATCTATCCCTGTCCATCCTCTTTCTGATCAAGTTTGACCAGTCTTCTACTGGATTGCTGTTCCAATTTTTTTGCTGAATAGATTTCTTTCACTGAATGAGCTCAAAGTCCCTGGCAATGTTGCTAGTTAGTGGTCTTGCCTTGGTCCCTTTAAAGTTTGAATCATTGCAAGTGTGGAAATTATAATGGATTAAATTTTGTGTTGTTCACATGCACCATTTCAAGCATGAAAGAACATTTTTGTTTCATTACTGCAAGCTGGCAAATTTCACATACTGTGGTTGCCTTTTTGAACACAAGAGTTTTAATTTGGAATTTGGCGAAATTTGGGAATTATCACAAAAATTAAATGTTCACAAATAAGAGGCCCCAATGCTGAAGACAAAAGATGGACATTGTAAATGATAAAAGCTCATGTGTACTACCCTTAAATCAAAGTAATTAACTGCCACTGAAATTTTGACTCTTCCAATGTTTGATTAATTGGTCAATGTCCAATTGATATGATTTGACACACGTAATTTTAATTAATTAATTCAATGAAAAATGGATATACTCTGTGTGGGTTATTTTAAAGAGAAATCATGAATATCGAACACTTGCAAAATAATGAAAAAGTAAAGAACAGAGAATGTAACCCCATGAATACGATGCTAACAAAAGCATTTGAGCTTAACCAGTAAATTGCCAGCTTGCACCATAATTTGAGTCCAAGAGTCCGTAAAACAATTTTGTTTTGTGGTGTGGTCTAAAGTCACTAGAAACATTAATACACAGCACAATATAAACGTGGTTAAGTCATCATCAGTTACGTACCTTTTTCTTGTCCTCCTCGGCTTTCAGTATCTTTAACTGGTACAGACGGTCCTGGGCCTGGATCAGATCGCGCTGGAGGGAGATCTTGGATCGGTAATGTCGTCTAGCCTCATCCCGCGACTCCTGCTTGATCTGCTGCCAGTTATCATACGTGCGTTCAAACTTCTGCAAGTAAAACAAGAAATCTCTATAAACAATTTAGTTTTCAAAAGATGGCAAGAATTCTGCTTCAGTGTGCAAAATTTGAAAACATCAAAGTACTCTGATTTTGTAGTCATCTGAAACAGTAAACAACATTTTTCAAATGTTATATTCAATTACATGTTTGATTTTGATTTTCCTGTTTTTGTGGAATTCCTAGCCACTTTTAAAAAGAAGCTCAAGACATGCTTATTTGTGCAATATTTTGATGGCCTGTTATTTGCAGATTGGGCAGATTCTGACTTCTGTAGATATCTACAGATTTTAATTAATTGTATGGTTTTATTTCACATCATAGTATAAAACTGGATTATGCACAAATTTCTTTTTTTTAATCTAGCCTAAGTAATATCTAATTTATAGTCTTGCATCTCTGTTTAACATGTTTTTTTTAATAGTTGTTAATTTTCAATGAAACTGCTTTCATGTAATAGTGTTCAGGAGCAAATCATTGTTGATTTTTTTTGGTTTGCAAAATAAAACATTATTGATGTTATCATTTGAGATAAAAGAAGGAAAAGCAGGAAAGCCCACATCATGTTTCAAGTTAAAAAAATATAGAATTGTTTTATCAACACTGATTACCAGCCATATACTGTCTTTATGTCAACAATGCATGCTGGGATACTCATCCTGTCAAATAAAGCAGACATTTAATTGCGTAACAGATAATGCTAAGTGGTCACATGACTCTAGATAAGTATTGGAGCCCCTTTAAAGGAACTGTACAACAGACTTCTTATTTATTGATATTAAAACAATTTAGTTGGTTTAACCATAACCAACAAAATGCATGCTGGGATATTTACCAGCTATGTTGTTAACAAGTCTTATTGGCTGACAGGCAACAATGAAAGGTCACATGATGTAAAACATGTTTCTAACATTCCTGTTATATTCCTAACTAAATTACACTAAAGATGATTATAAAGACAACATGAAAAAGATTAGTGCATGGGAACCTTTCAAGAAAAGCTCTAATATGGCAAAAACTGAAGGAAAGAAAGAGGTGGTAGCACATCCATTCTTAAATATTAGGGCAAGAGGTGAAAGCATCTTGTAGTTAGGTAAATACAGTGTTTACCCCTCAGCAACACAAAATGACACAGCAAATTTAGTGACAAGCAGGTGACACATGTCCTAACACCTCCAGTGCTCACTTCACATGCATAATGCAACTTGAGGGGTTTCAACATTTGGCTGAAATCTGTTTGAACTTCCTGCTAATGAGCCACCATTAATGCTGAAGAGCTCCTCAAAGAACAATAACCTAGCAAAGTAGCCCACACAGTGCAGGAAACTAGCCAAGCTTCACAAAGACTAGCTCCAGTTCACTGGGTGGTAAAGTAGTAGCAAGTTCGCATCTATGCACCTGGTCATACGCCAAAAGTGGTAAACATGAAAAATGGCAATTATGTATGTTACTAATAATGGTCATCCCTCTCAGCTTCCGTGAGGTGTCACAGACCTAAAATCCCCAGTGATTTACATCTCTCATTTTCTAAGGCTCCCATCAACAAAATAATTAAATATCCAAAGAGCTACAGATATCTTTCACACAGGGTCATATTTTATCATTTTTATTAATTTTTCAACTGTGCATGACATTCTGGTTTCAGAAAGAAAAACTTGGAACTTCAGGCACACCATTCAATAGATGTCAGATAACCTATATTACAACTGGTGGTGGTGGCACGCAACTGTTGTCACACAACTCCAATGCCTCAAAACTGCCTAAGTTTGTCCTTCGGTCATTTTCCATATTTTCCCATAAATCCTATAAAATTTGACATTAATTTGCAAAGGAGCTACTACAGCGCCATCTATCAGGCACCAAACTTAGCCCATTGATGCCCATCCCTGACAAATTTGGCTAGAGTTTCTATGTAAGAAGGGTTATATGCTAGTGCTCATAATATCACAAAACTTAAATGAAACCATACAGACCATACACAACAATCAATGACAGGTTCAAACAGAAATACTATTTTAACAAGGCTGGCTATCACTGTTTATCTGCCCAGGTCCACTGATTGATTATCAATAATATTTGGCCTAAGTATCAAGAGAGATGTTAATATTGATATTAACAATAAACAATACTGATATTAACAATAAATATTGATATCTTTACACTGGTGCATGATAAAAATGTGGTGAGTTTTGTACTAAATTAATTTTAGAATCAGTGATAATATATTAAAATAGTAATAGTAATAATTATACAGCCTTCATGTGAAACAGTAAAGTTAGGTATGACACTGTTCAGGAATACAGAATTACCTAAAGTTTTCTGGCATGAATCACATAAAATCACACATTACCTCATCCCAGAGCCCATATGTTATTTGCAAAACTTTGCAATCAATTATGGCAATGCAAGTTCAATCATCAGATCATTTGCTCTGACCTGACAGAGCACCGATTATAACCATTCATCGGCCAATCACTACATTTACTATCATTTGATATTTTGTAAACAGGCCAACAGACATGGTGAGAACATGGCCTCCACCCAACTGAGTGTGTGGGTGTAATTATCAAGTATGGCGGACTGGGTTCTTCTGAATAGAACCTCTCATATTAGTGCTGTTTGTGAAAGAGGGGAGGTCAGTCGTATTAACAATGCAGCTGCAGACAAATCTATTGAAGACACCGGCCTGTTTATGTGTACTCTGGCAACCAGTCCCTCTGGGGCGATGTTCAAGTTCATATTAATGAACCAACAAAAGCCGAGGCAGGAGACAGTATTCTTGTCTGCACACAAAGATGATCTTCAGCTATTTTGTGCCAAATTAAGTGAACAAACCAGAATATTGTTAGGAATAGCACGTCCCAATATGATATTCTGAATGATACAAATAATTTTTCTATGGAGACAACAGCTCCGTCGCCTGCACTATATGATGTTATTCACCATGAGTGCAACAGAGTGGCTGGAGTCTTGTGTACATTGACTGGGAAAATCGGCAGAAGACTGAAAATCCACGGAAAACACATCATGTTAGCCGTACTTTCTATAAAACACTGTAGTATGATAGGCAGCTAGGCTTTCTCTAATGAAAAGGACAAAAACAGCAAAATTAGTCTCCAATTTGTCATTATAATTTAACTTTTTTTTTAAATCTCAGTGCATATTTCAATATACAAAACAGCATTGTATATAAAACTGACAAATTCAAGATTAATCTTTATTAAACTGCATTTTTTTATTATAAATAATTCTTATGTTCATTTGTTCATTTTTTTAGAATTAGCAATGATGATCCTTGCCTTCACTTTTAATTTCCAACAAAAAAGGTAAATTCGGTTATTCAACTATCAGGGAGATGATTCCCAACAATTAAGCTTTGGCAACATGATAACTGTAGGTTAGACTGCCAAAAAGAACATAATAATCATTCGCCCAACATTCAGAATATCCAGCTTGAAACTGAATCCGTCAAAAAACTCAAGCTACTCAGCAACGTGCTGTACCTTGTCTGATATGCTTTCAATTGCTTTGCCTGCCAAGAAGAAAGACAACTATCTATTTTTTGCGTAAAACAGACCTGTCAACCAATATTCCTCACTGCAGACAATATTTTTTCTGAGAAGGTACCATGGTCTCCTCTCATGTAATTATGTCTGTGTATAAAGGCCAATAAGCTGTGTTTCCATTAAAACGTATATGTATATATGCAATTTTATGCATACATACACACCTATGGAAACACAGTTTAACAGCAGCTGCTATTTTCACATGATGAATGGAAAGAGAGCTTGGTCACTTGATCTAGAAAAAAGGGTGAACTGACACAGTGTAAAATACAAATACATAACCTCCAATTAAATTAACTGAATTCTCATTAAATGAGCAAGAACAGAATTAATTTTAGAAGTTTTTGTTACACTCCTGAATGGAAAAGGAATACACATTTTGTTGTAAGTTTTATATTTTTTAACTTACTCTTATTTTAATGTTTAAATGTGTTGTTTTAATAATTTTTTTTTCACTCATGTGACCACTGCGACTAAAATATATGTAATAAACCAAGATCTTTACAAATGATCATTCATATAAGTTTAAGAAAAGAGCAAGTTATGCATATCAAAACACTGATGAGATTTGTGCCATATGCCTGACTCAATGTCCATTAAGACATACAAAACTACCATAACACATCTTTCTCTTGTAACATCTTCAGTGTTTTCTCTTCATCACTCGAGGTTAAAATCTAACTGAACATGCCACTGCTTTCAAACTGTCAAAATTCATTAGCCTTTAACTTCATCAATGTTTTATTAAACTGATATTATGGTTTATGTGGAATTTAATTTCCTAATAAATGATAATGGTATCAATAAGCACTTTTGTTTTTTTTATTTATATTTAAATATAAATTTTTCATTTATTTTGAAGAAGATGAACGAATTATTATTTATACCTTTTTCTTTTACTGTAAATCTTAGTTGGATGATCTCAAATCACTTCTCTAAGAGTTATAAACTTAAATATTTACAAGACCTGGAGATAGTTATTTCATATTTTGAGTGGAAACAGAAAAATTCTTGTGCACATTCATAAATACCCATTTTTTCTATCTATCCTATATATAAACAAGTGACACAATAAAACAATACCTGCCCCCCCCCCCCACACACACACACACATGCACACACATCTCTTATTTGTAAGGAATACAGGTCACACAAATGAGTGCTGGAATTGAGAAACTAATTATGAAAAAGGAAACAAGTATTAAAAGGAGTATTTCAGGAGTGAATAAAGAATACCCCCTGTCACCCTCACCTACATTAACTCCCTTATTTGTAAGGAATATAGGTCACACAAATAAGTGTTAGAATTAACAGAACCAATTTTTTACACCTATTGCCTATGTATTAGGTGAGGTTATTTATTCTGCCATGTGGAACACCACATCACAAAGGAAAACACTGCATAGCTGGACCAGTGGGTGTGAAGAGACTCCCTGATTGTCCATCAAGGTATGAACTTCCGAGAGCACTCAGCCAGGTAATTAGCCTTTCTAGCCGGAAATGGTCACTCCATTACACTGGATTCTAACTATTCCCTGAGTCACCAATGTATAAATCAACCCAGGTCTGGCTATATTCAGTAATTAGGCTACCTGGAAATAACTTACTGGTGTTGCCAGAGGTCAACAGTGACACTGGATTTTAATAAGTATCTAAATGGTAATTTTTTTAAACTGTATGGTAAATTGTGTAATAACTAAAGATAAAATAATGTTGATAATTAAAGATAAGATATGATTTGTTTGCCAAAAAGAATTTGTTGACGACTTGCAATAAGTGACGTAGCAAAAAGTCACAAATGAATGATAGACATAAACATACAAGAACCATGACATGTCAAATGAAGACAGTTTTGATGACTGATGATGACTAGTGTATGAAATGAAGATAGAACAACATTGATCTGATGATGAATGTATCACGAAAGAGGAATGCTGATCAAATTATATATATATATATATATATATATATATATATATACATATATATATATATATATATGAAGAAAGAATAATGTATAAAGTCAAATTTAAAGACAGAACCAAGCTGATCACATAATGTATAAAATTTAAGTGTAAAATATTGATTGATCATATGATATAAAGTTAAATCAGAATGTTGATCATATGTATGATGTGTACCCTGTACTATAATATATGAATAATTTAGGATAGTTCATATAAAGGGAAATTTTCTTCCCTAAATCACCATTTCATGACTGGTTTATATATATCAACAAATAAGGAATATAGTGTATGACAAATTGATAAGAAATGGGCAACATTCCCAGAGTTACAGCTGATCCCAGTATTTTATTGCACCTGGTGTCCACTGACATTTTTAGAAACGCTTTGTATCTCATGCCTGTGCCACAAAATACCAAATACGGTAGCAATAGCCTAATGTGATCTTAAAAACTTTCATGGCTTGTGCCTGCATTTATATATTTTTTTAATGTTCTGGGATCCTCTAGCTGTGTCTTGTGGTTGTATAACAATACTTTTTTTTGCAATTTTTTATAAATATGTTCAAGTCAGACGTTCAACTAGTATAAGTTTTTGAGTAAATGCATGTACCAAACATGCTGGCCTTGGTTGTTTGCAGCATGTACCAATTGTTGAAAACATGGATACCATTCACAGATGCTAACTGGATTACTTAAATACAATCAAAGGTACATTTTTGGTTTCACCTTTCAGATAACAAGTAATAATTTTGTATTCTATCAGGCTTTCTACTTTTTGGAATAGATAGTTTTGACTTTTTTTGTATCAAATAATGGAAAACCTATTAAAAAACCTAAATAAGGCAGGGAAAGTTCCTTTTTATAGCGAACTACACCTGAAACTATCCCTATATAGCAAGACAGACCCTGAACTATGCCTATAATCTTCACTCATACATGGCAAGTGACTTGAGGGAACTAAACTAAGTGATTTGTCATGTCTCTTACAGCCTTGGGAGCTCAAATTCGTGTCCCATTGACCGGCATTAGTGCCCATGTACACACCTATACATACAGGGCCATGACAATCAGATAATGTGATGTTTACTCTCCGGGGAGACTAAACACAGGTGTAAACATGCCCTCCTTTAACCACACTTAACCGTACGCTGTGCCGTCTAACTCTTTGCTTTCAAATTCCTGCTTTGACCAATTGGAGGCCAAGTGACGATTCAGCTTATCCTTCTGTAGTAGAGAACAAGACAAATTTGGCGATACTTTCTTCGACAGCCACTCGGCATGACGAGCCTTAGCTGTGAATAAACGTTTTCCTCCTGTGATTTACAGTCTCTTGTGCTCCTGGTCAAATAACGGACCTTGTTATTTGAATCACGATGGCAGGGATACAAATAGTTATCCTGGACCAATGGGAATAAGCCACATTTAGCCTGTCTACTGAAATTTTATTCTTTGAAATGATAACCCCTCATATTGTTCTTACATTTTTTTTTTTTTTTTGTCATTTTTTAGATGCCAGAGTACTAGAAGAATCAGATATTCATTATTACCATTTGAATTACCCATCAAATCCATTGCACAGTTTGTTAAATTTGTTTAATTTTCTTTAATTATCTATCTCTAAATAAAAATAAACATTTTTATTAATTACTTTAAGAGCCTATGAGCAAATTCATTCTAAATTTTCAGACCCATTGTTATATTTGATAAACCTTCCCTCTCAATCCAGTGAATCCACTAAACCCTAAAATCTAATTTTTGACAATAAATATATCATTTAAACAGCAGTCCATACATTTTACTTCCATAACAATAAAATCAGAAATCAAGCATGACCTATCAGTCTAATTAACCAGAAATTATTGAGTAATAACAGATCCCAGTAAATCAATATAAGTCATCTCTCTTTTGTCAGTAATTGGAAGTAATAAATCCTTTTACAGGAGTGTAATGATCCAAATATTTCAACGGCCTATTGACAACTCAGCCACAGATTTAAAATTAATATTCCACACTAGTGCAATGTAAATGTTTTATAAGTTTATATCTCTCCCTGAGGCATGATATGTACTCGGTAATTTAAAATTATGGACCTGTTTTTAATCAAAAGTTTACAGACATCAATCTTCTGTTCACCAATGTTTTAATGGTAAACAAACCAGGATGTAGCATTTAAATTAAATGTACATAGCTTATATTAATTCATACAAAAAAGTGACCAACACCACTGATTAAAGATGTTTCAAAATTGCTAATTAATACTAAAAAGTAAAAAAATAAAGATTTTAAAATAAATTGATTATGTATTGTAATTAAATCCCAAGGACCACAAGCAGCTTTATATATTACCTTATTAAATTACAAACTCAAAAGAACACAAGGTTTCCAATGAATAATGACGAACACAAAAAAAACATATTTTATTTATACATTTGCTGAGCTGGAAATTTTAATTTAATTTTGAGGGGCAGCTGTACCTGATTAAAACAGGCATATCAGAAGAAGAAGACTTGAATGAATTAAGTCTGATCATTTTCCTGGCAGATGGACAAAACTTCTGCCATTCACTATAATTAAAAAGACTGACAGAATCAATGAAGACAATTCTAAAATACATTCATCAGAGCACTGAAACTAGTCCATGACAATCTATAACTTCTGTTGTGATCTGGTGAACCTTTGATAATATACTGAAGTCTTTATCAATTTAAGCCACAATCACTCAGATGTTATGTGTGGTAACCACAGCAAAACCCACCTGGATCAGTTTAATTCATAGCAGCTGATACGATGATTAGCAATCATGTTTTTATCAGAGCCACCAAACCAGCAAAGGTTACCTGTCTTGGCTATAATTAATAATGTTACCTAATCTGACTAATATGGGGGGGAAATAGGTATAATCCTGGATACCTTGTGCATAAAGTAGTGTCCTGGTAGTATGAAAAAAAAACTAAAGTTCTGCTCACCTACACGTTAGGTCAAGGAGTATTCGTACAGCAGTGCTGTATGGCGGTCTCCGATAACCACCGCCACTCCAGTCTTCACCGACGACCACCTGGTCATCTTAGTGCGACTTCATTGTCCAACCTTCACTTTTGATATACATACTGCCAATCATCACCTCGTGCAGTTCAGAGGGCCCGGCTCTGAGGCGGGTGAGGAATTGTGCAGGAATTCTACTAGCAGTGGTGCCATCCATGGAGCGTCACGACTCTCATGTCTCGCCTTTGCAATGAGCCCCTGCTCCCCTGCATTAAGTCATGGTTTGAATGAAGTCGGTTCACAGCCCGAGGTGTAACGAAGTGTAATGGACGACTGGCAGGTGAGTTGTCCATATGTCCCAGCATTCCCTCTGATTTTCAAAGCGTTCAATAAATATGCATAGGCCTCCCCATTCAGTCAGGCCTGCCAGCATTTATTCGCAAATGCAGGTCTTTTATTCAGTGTGCAAGCACACCACTAAATGGTATTTGAACTAGTGCTTTGCTGGGTTTTCTGAGGCCTCCGGTAAAAGAAACAATCGAACACACCCGGGGCATGCAGGCTAACTGCATTTGGCCAATGGGCCCTGTTTGCCCATGGTGTCATGCTATTGGCTTTGGTATGTCAAAGGATTGAATGGCCTGCACATGGCTTTGTACAGCTTTATAGACACACTACTACTTGATCCTGTAGTTTGCCTGTCATTAAACGTTAGCTGGTAGGGTCAGAGTTCATCATGACTTAACGCAGTTCAAACTGTCTATCATGGCAGGATACAGTCTACAAATGCAACCTCTTGCTCATATATGAAAGTGATATGTTTTGTCTGAACGACAGTCTTTGTGCTGCTACAGAACATAATAAATGCTAAAAACATAAGAAAACTTTTCTAATGAACATTTTTATAGGCATTATCATGATGGTAACTTAATTTAATTACCAATAATTTCCCCTTATTTTTCCCCCATTATATTACATGTTCCAATTCTCAATAGTTTACAGCACAAGAAAGATTTTATATAAATAGTAATACAATTTCTGAAGAATATCTCACTTAAATGGTCACCTGATGAATAATTAATTTCTTTTTCTGAAGTTACATTATCTAAAGAATTAACATGACTATTTTTTAATTTTTATTTTACTTTATAACAGGTTCCTATGATCATAATAATAAGTTTTGTACTGTAAGACAGTTCCAGATCTGAAAACCTGCTTCACAGTTTCCACATTATCCAATGCACTAGTCACCAGAGGGCACTGCATTCACATCACTACCTGCCTCCTCTACAAGTCATTCCCTTCACTTGTTGTGAAAATGTCTCACTAATCCTCCCATACAATGCAGGCTGGTGTCCTGCAGATGATTGTAATTGTTGATTCGCAGCTGAAACAAGGTGAATGTCCAGGGGGACATGACAGCTGCTACTCTAAAGACAATATATTTACAGAGGCTCAGGTCTCACAGAAGAGACCCACAGCTGGGCCGACAAGAGGATCATGATGCCCTCCCACTGCCATGTAAAACAGACCACCACCAGAATCATACAGTCTGGCATAATGTTACAATGGGTGCCTATTGGTTTGTGAAGGTTTAAAATTCCTGATGTTTGAGAAAGGGAAATAATTGCAAAAATAAAACCTCCAATTTTTAGAGGTCAAAAACCAAAAGATTGGTATCATGAATAATAACTGATCTTGTACGTTACGGTTAATCTAAGATATCTATTATAAATATAATCAGGTCTTTCAATTTATCTGCCAACAATGAACAATGATTTCTACTTGTTTAATATCCACTTGGGTCCCCTTACAAAATTTATATTTCTGCGAATGTATTATTTTTTTGTTTAATCATAAAATAAAGGCTATACTTTGTGAAGATTATTTGGTGAGATTTTGGAAACTGAACCCTAGTGGCAAAATGAAAGCTGAAAATTGGGAAATGTTAACCTTGCTAATATGTAGCCAACCACACTATATACACTGATGGATGTAATATGTAACAGATCTCTAATATGTTAAAAAATAAACAAAATTATATATGATAAGTATCAGTTATACAACTAAAAGACTTCTTAATGTGTTGCACGGATATGCCACAATAATACATAAAATAAATGCAATATGAAGGTACTATCTGAAATATATCCAAGCCAAAATACATGTATAAATGCATGTCCATGTATTTATTATCATATCACCTGTTCCAAGTCTGAAAAAATACATAATTTCCTCAATTTATAGCATTAACAGTTTTGAAGACTAACTGCAATATCATACTGATCTTTGAAAAAAAACTACTACAGTGGCAAAAAAATAACATGTGGCATTTTTTAAAACATGTGGCATTTTTTAAAACGTAGTTAAACATGTAGTTGTAATAATTAATGAAGTGGTAGAGTCTGAAAGAACCCTTTACATTTATAAGATGAACATAACCACAATCAAGATTATAATTATTTTGCTGAATACAAATTAGCAGTCAATAAAATCCAAATGGTGGGAAAAAGAGTCTCATTTGAAGAAAATATGAGCAAGATTGTTAAAATAATTACAACCTGACACAATCTTGAAAAACAGGAAATCTGGTTTTTTTTCCCCTTTTCGATGGCAAAGAAATTAAGTGATATATGATGATGATGGCACTATGTCACCTGTCTGCTGCAGAAAAACCTGAAAATTTAAAAGAATTCACTTACTTATTTGAACTCATAAATTACCACCAAACACTTATATCAAGAGCCCAGGGCCTGGGATAATCCACAGGCTCAAAACCGATTTCCTAACACCACTGGGAGCCTGGTACATTAAGCTACCCTGGGCATCTAGCGCATAAAGTAACCCAAAATGGATAGATGTTACATAATCACTAAACATCCAAATTATTCTTCATGAATCAATCACCAGCAATTAAACATAATTTGTCCATGAAAAATAAGGCCACGCCAATAAATATAGGATCGTGCAGAATGAGCAGACAAATTTATTTGTTTGAGACAAGATAATTAGGATTTGACAAATTACAGGAAGATTTATCAAAAAGTGGTTCAGTTAATGAAATGGTGAATATCAACAACACAGAGCTTAGTCCATATTCCATTATATCTTCTTAATTATTAGAAGGGATCAAGGGGTGTGGACCATTTAGGACTTGGAGCTCATTCATAAAGAAAAAAATCTGCAAAAATAGCCGAGTTTTTTTCATTTTAGCTTTGCATGGCCTTGATGAAGTTTTATATTGGGAGCATCAGTAATAGCAACCTTACAAAGGAATAAATTGGTGGTCATTAACAAAAAAATTAGTCCACAAAAAAGTAGCAGCAGCACTTCTGTAGAAAAAAAAACAGTTTTGTGTGGCCTTGCTCATACTTTATATTCGCAATATCAGTGATATTACCAGTCCAATTGTCTGTCTCATGTGTTAATCTACAGGACAATGACATTTCACCCAACTGTCCACATTTGCTTGTTTAAGGTTCCCATTCACAGGATAACCAAACATCACTTAGTAGCCACACTGGGGTGCCTAATTTGTACTCCCCAACCTCCTGTCCCAGTTATATACTGGGCTATAGTAGCTCAACTGTCAGAATGATCATCTGCAGGTAAAGGAAATAAATATAACAATAAGTCTATAGCCCTTATATGGAGTCCATTCACCTCGTATGACTGATATATGCCTAAAAAGGGATAACAATGGCATGTCCAGCATCAGTGTCACAAACCTCCTTCACCATGGTGATCACATCCAGAGTTATTCTAGACTGATGTTTGCACCACTGTACCAATATTCCTACTGACGATGTGTATTTATGGTCTCCAGTTGAGTGATTACCTGACAGCCTCTCAGGGAAAAATAGTATGTATGCTATTGACATTTTAAACAAATCATCTTGGAGATCGCAGGAGAAAGCAGTGATTTTAAATCCTAGCTGGCAGGCGTGTGTGTGGTCCCCTTTTAAGCCTCATAGCTACTGTAATTACATTGTGTGTGTAATTAATGTTGTGAGGTTAATTAGTTCAATTAGTCCCAGCCGCCATGTTCTCATTCTTGGACACAACTGATCCAAAGCTTTTCAGCTAAATGCACTTACACATTTCATTCATTCATTCATTCATTCATTCATTCTCTCTCTCTCTCTCTCTTTCGCTCTCTCTCTTTAATTATAGATGCCCATCAAATAATCAAGATGATTTTTACAGCCATTTTTCTCTATATCCCTATATTTTCAATGTGGGCAAATCATGTACATGACAATTTTTTGTAAGCATAATATACATGTCAATTATTATCAACAGTCTGACAAGGACCAACGCACTGTTACATTCTCTCAATTACTGACATCATGTAAAAAGATTTGATATAATTTGTAATATCAGTATCTGATCTGATCTTAACATTAACCGTTTGTTATAATTAATAATTCTTTAGCTTTCAATGCTATATGCAGAGATAAATAAATGAGCTCCAAATGAACCTGTTTTATACATAAAATCAATGCATCATGACTGCATGTGTGCTGGTGGGATGTCTTATTCACACAGGGTCCATTTTTGTGATAATTTCCATGAAGTGATTTGCAACTCTCATAAACATGAAGACATGAAGACAGCTGATCCTGATATACAAGCTCCTGCAGGCACTCAATCAGGTTCAGTCCTTCAGATCGTAGAGTGTTGTGTATTAACTATTAAAGTTCAGCCTAAACCTAACCCCTGGAGAGCCAGGAGGCTTACAGGGGTTGAGTAATTCATTTTCTTTTCGGAGGTGGACCCTGAATGCAAAACCAATTGAAATTTTTTATAATTTTTTTTTTCATTTTTTCATGCTTCCACCATTTCCTGTTTGTGCTGGAACTCCAATATGGCTGATTTTCAAAAGCTAAATTTCAGCACATTATTAATCCTAGGTCGCATATTTGCTCCTGATATTTATTTTTGACCTTGACCTTAATCCCCAAATCATAAACTCAATATAGGCTACTAGGCATTAGATAGCTGATCCCTGATTATCTCTCAGATGCAGTCCACCTGGGTGTTGGGATCAAGGCTTATAGTGCTCACTTTGCCATTGTAGGTATATGCCCAGTTCCTATTATGATAAATTAAGAATAGTACACACTGGATTGACCTATATCAAGTCCTCTCCACTACTGTTGATGTTTCAGGTACTTTTATTAAGTCATACATACACTAGTCAGGTAACATATATTGATGGGTTGATTAAAGCTCCATTGATACACCTGACAGCTGTTTACTCGATCAGCCTTCATCTGTTGGACCAAGGCCGTGAGCTGAGGAGCAGCTGTAAGCTGAGCAGCTGGTCATACAGTCAAGTGGTTTGTACTGCCCAGGTTCTTAAAATGTTATTAATCATTATTCTGACCTAGTAACAGTGGTGGCAGCTACAGCACTGTAACAATCTTTTTAAACTGTTTTGCATTACATTTTCTATTTAGAAGGTCTAATTATCCTTTAGTCAAGCAAAATTATTCCAAATCTCATCATATAAACATATAACACACTTGCCTATGAAAAAAATATTCATATAGCTGTAAACAAGGGACCCATGGGTCCAGCGCTCAGCTGAATGTTTTAAAAATTGTGCAATGCAAAATATAGCTGAATTTTTTTAATTTTAATAAATGCAAAATATGCTTATTTCTTTTGTTTTTTTTTTAAATAAAAATTACTATTTGAAAAGCAAAGAGGAAATGGCCTTGCTGGCTGGTGATAATCAAATACTAAGTATGTTTGCCAAACTAAAACTGTGCATTTTAATGGACTATAACAAAGATATTGCAGCCTCTCATGATAAAATATTTCTTAGAAGTATCCAGGGGACTAGAAAGTAATATGTGCAAAAATAACCACTCCACTGGGAGTGTATGAACCCCTGTAAATTATAGAATAAAGAGGAAAGTGGAAGTTAATTGAAGAATAATAAACCACATTTAATTTATTAACTGAAATAAATGCTGTAAACAATTAAAATTTTCCATTTTCAAATGAGCTTATACTAAATCTGACAAGTACATTTTTGCACTGTGTAATACATGGAATTGTGACCTAACCCTTTTAATAATGCAATAAGGAAAATAACCTGACTGGCCTAAGAATTATATGAAAGGATACATTTGACCAACCAAAAATATGTAAATTTAATTAATAATTTTAACAAGGGACCCATGGGCCACTGTGCTCAGCTGCAGTTGACCTTGAAGGTAAAAATCTAAAATAATACCAAATGGAGATTTATAAAGTCTGAGAGGAAGAAGTAATATAGGCCATGGTTGGTTGATATGATTGGTTTGTATTGATGAGTGAGAAATTGTTGCAAAAAATATTTTGTGACCTGACCCTGTGTTTCCTAATGCTCTTGTGGTATTGATACTAGGCAGTCTTGTAGTGTAACAATAGTAACACCATGTGCTATTAGGATTACCTAACCTTAGCCTTAGGTGATGTCATAGGGACCTGAGAGGGGATCACCGTCTTTCAGGTGTTTTGTAATTTGCATTGAATTCTTGTTAATTTGCCTAAAATCCATATTTAGGGTTGAAATAAATCGCAGGAGTAGCATCCCCCCCCCCCCCGCCCCCCCGCCCATCCGCCTACAGATATTCAGACTCGAATCATATAAGTGAAGGCTTAATATTGCAGCTACACACAGGTCTACACATATATAATTCACCATGTGGGACCTATCTGACAGCCCCAGAACATGAAAGGAAAGAATCATCATGGTAGTTCTTAATAAATGATGTAACCTCTGCATACGGTCAAGATCTATGGAGGCAATGACAGGACCCTGCAATTCCTTGTCCACACCGTACGCTACTTCAGCGGCTTTGAGGCAACCACTGTATACAAACATGATGGACCACATGGACCCAGATCACTTGGAACTCCTAGGCTGTATTCGCCATGTCACCGAAATGGCATCACAATGAAGTTCTCCAGGTTTTAAGAAATTAAAAACAATGAAGACAATAAAATTCTTTATAACTTTTATATTTGGCATTAATATTGTCAATGCATGCTCTCTATATGGCTCAACTGACTTATTTATTGCAATTAACAATTCCTAGACACCACAAATTGATTCCACCGTACTAAGGTGTCATGCACACGGCTGCTTGCAGGTTTATCCTTGATGTTCATATATAGACATTTTGTGTCGAAAATGTGTTTGATGCTGTGTAAAGTCAGTTTTAATCAGGTACAAATATCATCAGCAGGTAGTAAGCATCATATCTTAAATCAAAACTTGGAGAATCACATCTGATGTGAGGTGAAGAAACAATGAAAATAGTGCCACCTATATTTTCTTTGCAGAACTACAGTGCTGCCCAATGGATAATAAACACTGTGAATACCTATATGCATAACCACACTTTCAGGAATGAAATGCAACTTCAGAAATACTGCTAACACTCTTAAATTTCATATGATCATTTGTCCACCAAGTGGACTAATATGCCCACATAAGGCATTCACCCATACCCTTGGATTTATTCTTCTCCTGAGCTAAAATCAAGTTTCCAATTTGTGGACGCCTATGAAGATTTACTATATCTTATTCTGCTTATTCATTATTTATATAAGCAGAACAGTTTTTTTTATCATTCTGCTTATTCATTTTCTGTTTGTAATCTATAATAAGCTCAATCTGTCTGAATTTTGCATAAAATCTAGTAATGCTAGCTCCTGCTATTTTTTTATACAGTATAGGTTAACGTACAGACAACAGACGACAGCTGACAATCGCATTTGAGCTCAAAATTCACTAACAAGCAAACACCTGAATCCTACTATAATTTGAGAATTTGGGGCTGATAAACAAGAGCACCACAATTGGTGCATTTATATAACACACCCATTGCATAATTTAATTGTGATCCCTGACCTCATTAAATATGCGGGAATTTGCTGAGAATGTAATTCAGGTGAGAAACTGTATTGGTGAATACTCATCAGGAGTTTTAGGAAAAGCCATAAGAGTTTTGGTAAGTCAGGGTGGTGCCATAAAAGTGTGGTGACCTCTGACCTCATTAAACATGCATGCTTTCTTCTGGAAATAGAACTTAGGTGAGATTATATTGGTTAATATTTCTATTTCAAATTAATATTTCAAGTTTTATGAAAATCCAATATATTTCTGTACAAATCAGCTTGGTGACCTCTAACCTCATTAATATGCATGGATTTTGCTGAGAACTAAACTGAGGTGAGAAATTATTGGTAAATAAGTGTTATGAGTTTCATGATAATCCAAACGATTTTTGGTGAGTCACCACAGTGCCTCTGACCTCATTAAAGATGCAAGGATTTTGCTGGAAATTGACCTTAAGTGAGATATTTCATGGATTAACATTTCTGTTGAGTTTTATAAAAAAATCCATCTTATTCCTCATAAGTTGTCGCAGGGACACCACAAAGTAGCCTCGACTGGCAAGGACCTTTGACATTATTACACATGCATGGTATTTGTCCATAATCAAACTCTATTGTTTAGTAATTTTGGGGAGTTTCGTGAAAATCCATCAAAGCTCTGGTAAGTTATCCCAGCAACAATAAAAGTTAACAGATGGATGGCCGGCTGGTGGGTATATACCATATTAAGTCCCATCACATACGGGCTTCTTAAAAGCAAACAGCCGATTCCTACTAAAATTTGATGATTTGGAGCTGGTAAAAAAAAGGATTATTCTGCTCTAACTTTGCTGCTACACCCTCCCTTGCCATCAAACTCCTTTCGTAGACAGAAATCACCTGGATGCTGTCCTTCTGAGTACATTTGTGTCAGCCCTACACCCTTATTGAACCCTGACAGGTTTATTTCTCCCTGTTCTTGAGATCGCTCATGGGGGCTGCCATTTTGGGTACATACTAAAACCCAGATGTCACAGGTTGCATGTCACAATCAATGGGAAAATATAGTGATATACTGTCATATACCCATAAAGTTACAGAAAACAGCCCTCAGGCCAAAAAAAAAGGTTCGGTTCTCAGGTACTTTTTTCAGAAATCAGTGCGCGAGGGCTATTTTTTTTTTACCCTTTTTTGTATGTACAAATAAAAATGTCATATGATCTGTGAAAGCATGATAATAACAGAATTGTTTTGCTTAACAGGTAAAAGCACTACATAACAAAGGAAATCTTATTAAAATCGTATTATTTTATCTTCTTAAAAGAAATGTCAGAGCAGCTGGAGCTCAGAATTAGTAAGATTCTATTGAAAATCAAAATGTTGATGAGGGGTGTTAAAATTGACATTTGCAGTGCATGAGAAAATTGATTGAAAATCCAGCGGTGACAGGTAAGAGGCCACGTGTCTTTTGGCCACTTTGGGCAACTACAGGTGATCATATAGGAGACCCCCCAGCGACCATGAGGGGACAGCCTGGTCACCTGTAGTCGCCTGTAGAGTGGCCTAAGTGGGACAGCCCCATTATCTGAACACTGGTCTTAAGTCTATAGTTCAATAAATGAAGAGGCAGTGACTCCAATTCCAAGAAATAGTTAATTTAAGCAGACAGGATTATCTGGAATGTGATCAGTACCACAAATTAGTGATTAAACATGTGTGGGGTGTTAATGAGATGAGAATAATCTCACTGGGATTATGTCAAGATAACAGCTCTTTCACAGAATTTGATTAAAACCTACTGAAGTAAATTTTCTAATAACATGAACTCTTGGCAGTCAAAATGTACAGCAGAGCTGGCTGCCTGGAGAAACCTTTAATACTTAAAATAAGGTAGAAATTGGTTGTCAAATCATGTTCAGTTACTGAAAGAAATAATGACCTGTTATTATTAGATTTTTTCATGTACCTTTTATATTTCTTTATATGTTAATATGAGTCAGTATTCAAAGTAATCATTGTAATAATACAAGTCATGTGATTTCATCCAATTTTTAAGGTAACAAAATCAGAAAGGTGGTCAATTTTCAAATGGGTGCTAAAAACAGAAAACATTTTTCTAAAGCCGGCAGCTCACTTACCAATTTTATCAGCCGACTCATAGGATCGGCCGACTATGTACTGACAGGGGTACATTGTCGTGAAGTGTGACACCCAAAATTGACACGATTTTGTCGGCGTCGGCGTGAAAAATCGCCGTCACCAAGAGTCTGGCACTGTAAAAGAAAACCGGCAGATTTTATTGGGCTATTAGCGAAATTGTGTAGTGAGCCAATGTTTGCGATAAAGTCGGCCGATTTTGTTTATTTGTGTATGGTCAGAATTCACGCTCTGGAAGTTGTCACTATAAGTCATTATTAATGCATATTGTACAATGACATATTTCTGTATTTTAAAAAGAATTAAAGACCAATTTTGGTAAAGATTAAAATTTGATGTAGTCCTAAAAGACGACGTGCAATTTATTCATCATTGTAAAGGAATATCCATTCATATAATTACAATGTGCCAACATTTCTGTAAATATAAGACTGAACGTTAGAGGAAATGAGAGAAGACATGAAAGAATAGCTGAAAACTTTTGACTGATGCAATATCCAGTCGAGCACATGCAGCAATACCTGATGTTTACAGGTAACCCCATAGGCAAAAGCGTTCACGTGAACGGGTCTCTGGTACACTTTTTTTCACGGAGTCAGCGGAATTTTTTGGCGATGCTGTACTTTAATTAGTTTTAATATATTCAATCTGACAGATAACAGAGAGTCGCCAGATATATAACTGATCATCACTTGTCTACAGGATTTAATCATAAAAATTAAAACCTAATCACGCAAAATATCTGCTGCTGTTGGCGTTTATTTTGTGTATAGCAGTCAAATGAAAAAGGATGATCAAGTGTTGACTGGTTTACACAGGATAAAATAAATAAATTCAGCATCATGGAATTTCTAGAACAGGAAATCCTAGAAATCACACAAACATGCAAGAAGGATGTCATTTTCTAAATTAGAGTCCGTTTCTGGTGAAATAGTCCTTCTGAATGTAGTATCCTGATGCTGGATGTTTTGTTTTACAAATCCTACAGATCACCCGCCACAATCATTTTAAGGGTTTAAGACCAATTCTTTCGGATATTTTCCGGGGACCTTTCTTTAGGTTTTATTATTAGTACTCCTGGGTTGGATCCCTCTTTTCCTAAATCCTGGACCCGCCCCTGAGATATGCGGAGAAAACCTTCAAATTGATGATGGACGATTAAACCTCCTGTCTCAATTCACATACAAGTGTATATTGTTTAAATGCCCCTAGTTCCTCTAATCTCTCAAGCTAAGGATTACCCACTAGTCACTCTTCCGATACATCATATTTCTTTGGATAAGCCACAAAGCGAACAAATATTTCCTTTTGGTTTTTCTCCTAGAAAGCTCAGTATATCAGATTGCCATGATGAGACGTATTCGGTGATAATCGAGAGATGGGAACATGCGCGTCGGTAAATGTGACACTGAAAATCAGCTGACTAAGCCGAGCCGATTTTCAGCCGATTTTGAGAAAATCTGCCCAAAATATTGCCCGACAATGTCGCTTGATAAAATCAGGTAGTGAGCACCCGGCTTAACAGTTATGCTGAAACAGTCTGGTGCTTGAAGATCAGATCTTGTTGTTCACAATTTATCATAATTCTTGTCTGGATTATCAAATAATGTGCCCATGTGAAATTTGCATTTTAATGATACATTTTATGACTACATCTACATAATCCCATAAAATTTCAAAGACACTAAAGTATTGTAATTATTATTAAATACAAACCTGTCAATGTTCTCATTAAATTTTAAACATTTAACATTTTTATAGTACCAGGAAAATTATGATCTGTAATAACATAAATGAATCCCAATATAGGTGTCACTGCAAAAAAAAGTCTCATAAAGATCATTTTTATTATCAACTTAATAGCTTTAGGTTGTGGTCATTGGTTATACTCTGTTCCACCAACTTGTGTCCACTTGGGGTGTGTTTTCGTTCCACGAACATGTTCCTGTTCATACCTCTGTTCATGAACACAGACCATTTTTGCTTAGGAACACGAACATGTTCCTGTTTATTGTTTAAGTAAAAAGTAACCAACTCTGGGATTTGGTTACACCACCAGGGGGCGCAAGAATAAGGTAAAGGCTGGCAACAATGGAAAGAAGTGCCTAACCACACTCGGACTGTTCATTTTAATTTCATTGACCAGTATAACATTTAATTTGTCATCATTTAAATGCATCTCATATATTTGTTGAAAATAATGAAATTAAATGACATGCATTGTTGAATAGTTATAATTGGTATTTTAAAGGCACACGTAAGTGAACAAAGTGTTTTGGTTACATTTTCATGTTTGCATTATTTTTAGGAACAGGAACAGGAACATGTACAAAGATAATTTTCTTAGAAGTATATATTTTTTTTAATATACTAGAAAGCACCATATGAACATAAAGGCATAAAATGGCAATCATGAATTTTAAAATAAATTTCCAGTTTATGTTTTACATCTTTTTTGACTATTTCCAATGATATAACAGATAAGATGTGTCCCTGCATGAGTAACCATCTTTGTTTTAGCTGGCCATCAGTGGGGCTGAACCTGATGTTGTTACATCTGATTTATCAAATTTTAAAATAATTACATTCCTTAAATCTATGCAAGGTAAGTGTATATTCCTTGTTGAAAATTAGGTCTATTAATCTTCTAACTTATATTATTATTTATCCCAAAAAAGGTAAACTATAAAACTGTAGTGCAAAATAGGTGGGCATGATGGGATGGAACACACTATATAGTTACAGCAATTTTGGGCACAAGCAAGGACTCCTATATCATAAATATGACAGAAATTATGCCACATATGGAATTCAAGGGATGGCCAGATGGATTCAATCTAAATCTCTCAGGAAATCCAAGACAAAATCAGAAGTGTCATTGACATGACATATTCAAAGCCCTAAGCTTGCTGCAAATCCATCTCTGGTTATCATGGACTAAATGTGTATTAGGTTTGGCTGAGCCATCTTCCACAACAGATTATCCTTTAATTATTCTTTATCTCAAAAAAGCTGTTTACTTAATCAAACAATAAGTGGTGAAAATCCCTGGTGTCCTAGAAATATACAGCTTCCACAATGCAGCAAGTCAAAACTGGCACAATGTCCTACTAAAATTTGTCGTAAAATGACAGCTGCCAGAGACAGCCTGGTGCTGCTTCATTTCCTGCCTGACTATATCAGGCTAGGTCCTGGTGCCCCCTCTTCTTGCAGTAAGGGCACTACAAACACTCTCTTCTATCATTATAAATCTGCCTACAGAACACAGATCATCCACAGAAACCACAATCAGTGCTGGTTCTGACCCTCCATAGAGCAGGGCTTCCTCAGTGATTTACTGAAATCTTGCAGCCCAACTTATTACGTCGCTGGTTCTGGGAAGCAGCGCCGTGCTTGAAATTCCCATTCCGACCTGTCACTGCATCTTGTGTAATAACTGCACTGTGCTCTCCAAGCTCTATACCATCATCATTTTTTCTACAGTTCTGAACTATGCAATAAAACAAGGCCACTCATATTATAAAGCACCCTGCCACCAGAAGTTATCATTTCTTCTGTGAAAAAAAAAAAAACATATTTCTGAAGAGACCGCGGCTACCACACCACAGTATCACCCATGCTTGCCTGCTTTCTAAAGTACTCTCTGTGGGGACCATATTATTAAGATAAATGCACAATTTCAATCTTTTTGTCTTTCAATGCTTCAAGCACACTGCCCAGAATATGATTCTGTTGGGTAGTGTTTTTTGGAATTGAAATCTAAACCCCACGATGCACTGGGGCCTCGAATACCCATTTTGCGTAGGTACATATGTAGTAAAGATAGTGATGTAGTCCATTCAAATACGTTGGACAAGAACTGTTTCACAACAAATTACATTAACATGGGTGTTTTTGTGGTAAGGACCTCACCATAAAAGTAATATTTTGAAAAACATTTTGTGTTTAGTTGAAATATTATAAAATTTTTATTTTTAAGTTTGAGGGTTGATGGTTGAGAAAAGTAGTCCAGTTCATCCCCACAATTCCAAACTCGAAGAGGATTGTTTTTGGGAGAAACAACTTCTCTCAGAAGGGGATGCTCCAAGCTGCTGGTGGAAACTTTTAATTTACAATCTATGAAATTAACCATAAATCAATAGTGCATGGGTAGCAGATATTTGTTTTAATTTATCTGATACAACCAGAGTAAGAAAAACAGTACCAAAAGACAAAAACTTCTCCAGTATTGCCGAACTGGATTTTATCAAGATCATGCAATAAAAATATCAGATCAAAATACTGTAGAATGTTATGTTTGTATGTATCATCTTAAATTTTTAAATTATTAGTGACATCTTAAATTTTGTGAGGAGCTACAGATTGAGTCCACTTGTTGCATATTTTAGTCATTTTGTTGCTTACTGCTGAGGTCCAGGTAAAACTGAAATCCATGTCACTTTTGTGAATAATCAAGAAGCACACCTCCTAGTAAGTCTTTATTATTATTCTAAATTTCTTCCAAACGATATATGTGAAGGGTCTAAAATAAACATCTTGAGGATGATAATTGTATATAGATTAACAACTAGCCATAAAAAGGGTACAAAAAAGGTAACGTATTGGTCTGTCTGTCCTGAAAGAAAGTATAATATTTAAAAAAAAAACAAAGTGGTGTAGCACTGTTTGTAGAGGCCACTGTAGATGCCAGTATGATTGTTAAAAACATCTTCATGCAGAAGTACTTATCTTAAAACAATTATTTTTCTGGTATTCTGGTGATTAAAAATTACAAATACAACCACCAATTAAGCTAAAATTGGTAAAAGATACAATACCTTTAATACAAGCTGACACCAATGCAGCACCCAACAGAGATTACTGGTAAATTACCACCTCAATAATCCCTGTTTAAACAGAAACCAACAGGATAAGCTAATTTGCATCTTACAAACCAGATTCCACATTATGATCCTGATTTTATCTGTACCTAACATCTCTGCCCAGTTTGAGCATTTTTTTTTTCTTTAAATTTTCTTCCCTTGCAGCTGAGTGACAAAGCTGATACAATATGTACATACCACCAACCTGATGGACTTAACTATTTATGAAATGTAACCTCAAAAGGGACAAAATATATCTGAAACATCCACGTTATCATATGTCACACTGCCACAAGAGCTCAGGTCAAGATACTATTCAGTAAATTTGAGGACTTTAAAATTCTAATGGTTGTAAATGTCAAGAGATCACTGTACTATGCAAAACATACTCACTAAAGAACCGTCACCAAGTCAGCGTGTATCTTCTGCTGATATTCAAGAAACGTAGCTTGTCATACAATAATCAGAAAGCAGCATGTCGTAAAGCTCTCGCAAAGGGAAATTGCTGCCATGCTGCAATAAATCCCTGGGCTGTTGCACTCTCTGGAGGATGCTGATATGAGCATCTTCTGACATCAAAAGCTACAGTTCCCCAGGGGACCACTGCCAAGTCCTCTCCGCTTCAGTCCTTCATGGCAAAAGCCACTCCCCTGCCAACTCAGTGACGAGCACATCGACGGCAGTTATCTAAGGCACTAGATAATATTATGCCCATATTATGACAACCACTTAGATGGTCTGAGACTGCCAGAGGCAATTCAATGACAACGTTATCAATTACTTGAAAATCATTGGTACGGGTATAAAGTTAACTAAAGGCTGAATCATGGCCACTGCTTCAGTCTGTCCTGAGTGATGCTGGGGATACGACCAGCAGCTGACCATGTCCAGCTTACGGCCAAGCCGCACATGGGCAATTTTTATCCCCACAGCAATCAAGCAACTGTCCAGCACTAACGTGATGGTGTATTGGAATCTATACAACATTTGCTCCAGCTCCCTGGACAAGCCCCAATGTTGGTTACCATGGCAACAGTTAGTGGTCGCTCCCATGCTGATGGCCACTGGACAGTAGTCCTGTAAGGTTTGATGAGGAGGTCAGGACGGATCAAGATGGACCAGCGCGGAACTGCTTCACATATTAGTAGCTGCGACTGTGAAACAAACAATTGGTATTCTCTCCGCTAAGAAGCCTAGCATAAACTCTATTAATTGCTTCCTAAAACAGTGGCAGGCAGCAAGCTTGGTAGGTCTTAACGCTGACACTCGCTGCTTCTCTTTTATGATAGAACACAAGTTGGAACCCCCATGTTGATCTCCTCAGGGGGTGCCTCTTGTCACAATGAATCGGGATTCTCTGCTGAACGGAGCAGTTCACTCCTCTCTGCAGCCAGTTTAAGATGCATGAGACCCTGGGGTCATGATGTTCTCACGGCAGCGCTGTCCACGTTTGTGATAATTTGATTCTCATCCAGCTAGCCCTGCTGTACAAATCTAATGATCACTTGTCACTCTCCAAACATCCAAGTACCAACACAATGAGGTCTCAGGTCGAAAAAGCCTGTAGCCTAACTCATGGATCTTTAAAACAAAAAAATTCTAATAAAACAGGAAAATGTCAGAACTGCTAAAACATATCAATTATACAGATATGAATACATATAAACATACATATATGCAGAGGACAGAGGCTGTCATGACCTCGGCAGATATTGCCGATACCAATTATGAAATAATACAGTGATTCATTGTGAATATTGCTCAAAACAGGTTAATGAAAATTAATTAATTACTCCAAAGATTCAGTAACATCCATGTTATACTACTCAGATATTTATTATTTACTGAAATGAAATAATTAATGTAGAGTTAACTGCTCATTAAATAATTTTTAGAATTTACACTGGTGATCATATTAAGCTAATAATGCTTCAGTATATTCACTTAACTTTATTCCTGAACACAAACGATTATCTTCAAATGTGCTTTCCTTGAATTAAATCTGTAAACATCTTCAGTGTTCCCCTCAGATTATAACATGAACAATAATTAATGTTCACTTTTAAATGCATGGTAGCAACCACAACTATCATATTCTTCAATGAATTCTGGCTTTGCTTCAGAATCAACAAGGAACAGACATGTTTGCCAACAAGTCTGAATTTATGCACTGGTTCTTCATTAAGGTTTTCTTCTGTGAATTCCTAACAACAGCGCAGTATTACAATTACCAGATTTGTTCAGCAAATACTGTTGTAATTTAGTAGCAAGAGTACATGTCAGCCATTGCAGTGTAGTTTTCAACATGACTGCCATTTTGACTCAACAAAGGTCTTATCAGTAAAAGTTTTGCTTGCTGACTCTTGTATTCACAGCAAGCTTCCTAAGTCAGTAGCTTTTTTCTTCTCACATAAAATGTGTAGAGGTTACAATCATAACTAGTAATAACCTCACCACAGCATATTAAGAACCAAAATCTAATAAGTGTTTTGTGTAATTCTATGGAGAATGTTAGTGATTTAAAATACTATGAAAATCAGCCCATACATTAAGATGTATTAAAAACAATCTAAAAGAACAGAACATAATATCCAGCAAAAGAAGCTGAGTTTTTTGCACATAGATGTCGATAAATTCTGCAAGATTCTTACACCCGGCTTCTGGTAAAATACGAAAGGAGCTGCAAGAATGCATATTTTATTGTGGGGTTATGCTTTCTTGTTGATCTCACTCTGTAATGTACACTAAATTTCAATACAGCTCATTACCGTTACCTTTAGCTGAGTATCGTCTTATTGATCTTAACTCCTAAGTCTTAATTGCACAACAATGCTGCTGTGGAGATCAATTCTTCCCAATGAATGCTTAAAAATACGACCAAGGATTAGGAATGATCTGAAGCCAATTCAAAGCCTGTGCTGTATAAAAAAAAAAAACATTGTCAATTACAACCAACTGAGACGGTAAACACAGCATGCGAGTGCAAAGAAGACCAGAGCTGATTTGGTTCCAGAAAAGACTTGCTTGAACAAGTTCAAAAATATGCAAGGACAATTTTCTGTGAAGCTTTCACCGTTTGTCACCATGGTTTTTCCGGGAATGCGGGAAGGAGAATTCAGTATCATCACTCTCAACTCGTTCATCTTAAGCTTCAGTGATGTCACAGAGACCTGAGGTGCTAAATATGCTAATTTTCTAGTGGTCATAGTAACAACAGGATATGTTGTTTTCTTTTGGAATCTTTATGTCAAGTCCCAAATTATATACTATACATACATGAGCATGTGTAAGCATATCTATCAGTTATGAGTATGAATATGTGCATCCATGTAAAACATATCATGACATTTAACTTCTTGCTGTCACAATTTTATCAAGCCTAAATGCTATTTAATGCAGTGCTAAAAATCATAAGAATTCAATAAAATATTGTCAATTCTGCAGAATCCATGATACCTGTAAGTGCATTGAGCAGCATATTTTTTAAACATATAACTATAATAAATGAATATTATGACACATTCGCATGTGATTTTTAAAAATAGACAATCTGCTGAGTCTAATTTCATTTGAAGACCATTTTTCCTGTTTACCTAAGCTTAATATGCGACTGCTTCATATTCTATAATTTCATCTAATATTTCCCTGCATGTCAGGATCATGGTTAACTCAGGGAAAATCAATATCTTTAAACCCCCTTAGCATCATCCATTAAATTGATTGGGTGAAATAATAAATACTGTCTTCTGATTGGATAAAAATAATTAATCTTGTCTTTTGATTGGATAAAAATAATCATTCTTGTCATTTGATTGGATAAGTGCAATAAATCATGTCTTTTGGTGATTGCGTAACCAGGACTTTGGCCTAAATAACAAAAGTCATCAATTCTGGGTGATGAATTTCCATCTCACATTTCAGCAGAAACTAAATACAAACACATTAAGCGTAATTATGCATCAAAGTTATCACTATTCCCACTGCAATCAATCAATTTACTAATATGTACGATGCTGTTCATTTTCAATCATTTTTGTGCAACCAACCAAAACATAGATCCTATTACAACATAATTTAGTTATTCAATATGATAACTGTCATACTCAGCTGAATTGTAATTGAAGATTTGTGAGGATCTTCATGGATGATTAAGGAATTAATGTACAGGAGAACTCCATATTAATCAGTAGTTTATCTCACTATGTACATTATAACTGACAGTGGTCACTCAGGACTTCTGTCATGGAACTCCTTTGAGGTCACACCTTGGATATGCACATTTTTTATCTTGAACTGTTGGGAATGATGAAAAATGTGTCCTAAGGGGGACAGTTCCCTTATTTCTCCCTGTATCTATATATGTCTCAATTTTTTTTAAAGGGTTATCACAGTGCTACCTGTCCATAGGGACAATTGTGACCTGAGGAAAAAAGCAGTTTTGCACTCTGATTCAGGGCCTAAGGCCCTCCATATCTTAACATTTTCTGAGACAGGAAAATTTAGTAATATATCCAAAGTTTACATTTGAATTGTTTCTATCTGATTCTAGGTAGAATAAAAGGATTAACAGTAGAACCCCACAATTAAGGCCACCTTGGGGACTGACCAAAGTGGTTGTAATTTTGTGGTGGTTGTATCTGTGAAAATCTAATTTAGTTAAATGGATCATATATTCGGGACCAAAACAAGTGGTTGTAATTGTGGGGTGGTCACAACTGTGGGTAGGGCACAAGGTAGGGATCCACTGTATACCTATATTACCTATATTACCTATATAAACCAAAAGAAAGGCTAACTGTTTAGACTTTAATTAATTAAGGTACGTAAAATAGCTACACAGACTCAAAATTATTGTTGCAAGTGTTAATGTAATATAAATTTAGAAGAAAACACAACAGATGCCTTTTGTACCATTTCAGGTAGATTGTTCCTATTTTACATTATACATTCCTGTCAGAGTCACTGATAAATGTATCTGTCCCTAAGCATGAACCAATTTATCAGTATATATTGAGATACCTTGCACACAAAGGTATAAACATGTATATTCATTTTCATACCCTACCTATATCTTCAGGGAAGAATGTCTGAAGATGCTCAGGATGCACAGGAGGAAATTTTGGTGCATCAAATGGGAATTAGGAATGTCCAAATGGAAAAAGACCTGTGTCAATTTTTGGGGATGCGTAAATTTGATTTTTTTTGTTAAACATCATTTTCATATCATTATATGATTAGGTATTGTTCCATATAAGATTATTTTATTAGAGTGAAAACAAATAATTAATTTCAGCACAGTTTTTAAAAAGTTAACTAGAATTTGAGGTAATCAGCAATGGATAGTGACTGTTAAAGAGCCAACTTTGATCCTCTAAAACTGCCCAAATCGTGCAGACCCCCAGAACTGAGCATTCCAAGCGTCACGAACAACCACCTATACATTCCTTAAAGCCTTGACCTTATGATTTTAAATCTTAGCTTGGAAGTGAGAATTAATTTCTTGCCTAGGCATGGCACAAGGTGAAAAACACAACTCTAAAAGGTGATCAACAACAAGCTTTTCATGTATTCACTGCCTGGCTTTGCGGAGGGGTAAATCAACTGATGCAATTATTTTTATTCTTTGATGTAATAAAATAATTTATGAACCATTGATTTTAGGGAGAATTCTTTCTCCTTTATTAGAATTAAACAAGCTGAAGATGGTAAATAAAATACATCTAACTCATCATCTAAGGCATAAAAATGTGGACCTTCCACAAGAAATTCTGAGCAGTTAGGGCACTTCATTCCTTGCAAACATGGTGTATTTAAACAAAAGAAAAAATGGTTACCAAGGCGACCTGTGAGCTGACATTGGCAAATTAATTTAAGGACTGCCACAGGCCGTATCTCTTCCTGGACTGTCAGACTTACATCTCACAACATATTGCTGATCGTTAAACAAAGAGACAATACAATACAGTATGACACAGGCTGGCTAGAACAAGGCCAGCCAGGGTGTGTACATATTTACAATTAGACTCACCAACCTGCATCTAAAAGTATCTTCATCAATATTACATACAGTCACCAGACAGGGGAAAGCATTCTGCTCTGTCTAACTGCTGCCTGGTTAAAAGGTATGTTAGTTTATATTAATGAATACTGGCACCAGATAGTGTGGCCATGGGCACTGCAATATATAGGGCAAACTACATAACTTGCTGCCATTCAAATAAGCCCTTTGCACAGCCCAATTACTAACATTGTAAATTGCAATATAGCCTACCACTTAACTTGAAAATCATAATCATTTTCAATCAAGATAAACCCAGACAAATTGGTATCTGTTCCTGAGGTTTAAAATGTTTCAATGTATATAGTAACACACAATATTTGCGCTTCTGGATGTGTGTCAACTGCCATCCACAAGTCAACTTCTGTTTAAATGCATTGAAAATAACTGAAACATTTATTTTTATTTATTTCACTGTCCACTTTTTTTAACATTAGTTCATATGTGATAAAAGTTACTGTCTATCTAATCTACAAGCCTTACTCTAGTTTTAAACAAAACCTATCTTGACAACACTACCTTTCACAAAACCAACTGTACAAAAACTCGCTGTAAAACTAAATTTACTAAAAAAAATTCTTAAACAAGCACAACCTGTCAAGGGAGCAGGGTAGAACAGTGGACAAAAATCATCCTTCAAGCAAGATTTTTGATAACTTAAATAATTATCAATATTTGACCAGATATATATACCAGCTAGCTTCTAGTGGAATATTTTAGAAACAATGGTGTAATCCAGACAATTCTTCACTTCTAAGGGCCAGAGTATGTCCAAGGCAGGATCAGTCACAAAGGGTGGTGGCAATAATGACGATTTATTTTAGCAAAATAGCGTCTCCATACATAGGTTAGCTGTCTCATCCTGTGTCTACAGTCACATACAGTCCAGCATCAGTCCAGTCCAGCCAAGCATGGGAGCACAACCATGTAACTTCAGCCATTACCAGCATTAAGTGGTCAGCTTTGCCATCATTTGGCATTCCTTGCTGTAATAGACTTCCTATCCTTATTTGGGCTATAGCAGCACTCTGTATCTCATCTGATTACTGACGGATTACAGTCAAAGAAGAATCAATACCATCCCTGTTTGTATCCTTCAACAGAAACCCTTTGCATTATCTTATAGGCAAGTTTTTCAGCAACAAAGCATAGGGACATACTGGAGATCAAAGTGATTTTTTACACTTACGAAATGTAAACACACAAATGCACACATGTGCAAAAACTACACTGTGTACAGCCCACAGAACCATTGCATGGGAAACACAGTAGCTACCAGGACATCAAGTAAAACAATTTCCCAATTATAATTACAGTAAGGCAGTCATGCAAAGATAAAAGAGACTGTAGAAAAAATGGTACAATCATGTTTCAGAACAAGTTGAATAACATAATTATACTTTTTAACTAGAATATCAGCAGAAGCTGACAAAAGCCCTCAGCCAAAAGAACAGTGTTTAGAGGTGGTAACAGTAACAAGTACTTAATATCTGTTCTAACATGGATGTATATCTGTACATGTCTCAGTTATAAATTTAAAATTGAGAGGTATGTACCATGATTCATAACAATCCACCAAATGCTTCCTGAAAAATAAGCATCTAAGTTTTATTCTATTATAAGCTCTGTGACCTTGAAAAGTAGGTCAAGGTCACCCATCTTTGAACTTGACTGAGATTTTGTCAATTTATATCTTCACCAAAGAAATAAAATTCCTATTGTGAATCCTTTTAGAGATATCCCGCTCACAAGGCCCAAAATGAAAAATCCAAGAAAAATTCATTAAAAATTAGAAATTGCAGGTGGCGCCCCCAAACTTGTGTAGCAGTTAAAGACCATCAGTCCCTATGATCATAGTAAGTATTGTGCAAATCCACCCAATGGTACCTGAGAAATAAGCTTCTAAATGTTTTTTCTATAATCAGCTCTAAAACGTAGAAAAATAGGTCAAGGTCACCCATCTTCGAACTTGACTGAGATTTTGTCAATATACATCTTCACCCAAAAAATAAAATTCCTACGGTGAATTCTTTTAGAGATATCCCGCTCACAAGGTAAAAGTTGAAAAATCCGATAAAAATTCATAAAAAATCAGAAATTGTAGATGGGGCCACCAAACTTGTGTGGCAGGTACAGGCTATCAGTCCTAATAATCATAGTAAGTTTTGTGAAAATCCACCAAATCGTTCCTGAGTAATAAGCATCTAAGTATTTTTCTATAATCAGCTCTAAAATAAAGAAAAATAGGTCAAGGTCACCCATCTTCGAACTTGACCGAGATTTTGTCGATATACATCTTTACCGAGGAAATAAAAATCTGACGGTGGATCATTTTCAAGATATCCCGCTCCCAAGGTAAAAGTTAACAGACGCCGGACAGACGGAGGGACGGACAGCTTGGGTGACGACAATAGCCCATCAGCCTAAGGGCTGAGGGCTAAAAAAACTTATGTCTTTGATAAAAGTAAGGTATTTGACATGATCCATATGAGCAAGTTCTACATATCTAGGTTTTACTGTACTTATATAAGTGAAACAAACCAACCTATTTTTCTCATCATTAACATTTAACAGCTAATGTCATGGATATTTATTATATATGAAAAGTATAGGTAATGGTTGTAATGGTTGCAAGGTTGCAGTTTCACATCCAGTTGAGACCAAATTTTGCAAAAAGACTACACCAAAATCTCCACCCTAAAGGTGCACTCTCCATCCAAGAGTCACTGGGTACTGGTCTTGGGAGGCAGGCAAATGAAGAAAAAGAAATATTCAAGCACTTATTATTTATATTATTATTAGGGATGTATACTCTGCAAGGGCTCAAATCAGCAACAAGAAAGAAGAGGCTAAAAAAGACCCAGAAGACAAGGTGTGAAGTCACTAGACTGACATCATCGGTGATATGCAACTTCCTTGCATACCTTAACATGACCAACACTGTTTTGATGTTGTTCTTGCTCAGTCTTAAATCAGCCAAAATAAAAAGAGTCAGACGTTTGTTTTTTAATTACATATCGAGCCATTTAACAGCTTTTGCCATGCAGCTTAAACAAAACAAAGGTTGAGAACATTCAAACTTGTGAAAAAAAAGGTTGGAAAAATTAATCTAAGACAGTGTAATGAGAATATTCCCTTTTCCCTCATTGTGCTCATTTCATATGGCCAAAGAGAAATTGTGAGAGAATAATCTCCAAATTCAATAGGCAACAGGTGATGTTATGTACTTTCTATTACTCACGAACGTTTAAATCTCCAGGTAGTATTGGATCTGGCAGAGAACATCAACAAGGTCACCTTGACATCATAGAGACTGTCCGTTTGCGATGACAGGGAAACAGGCATTGATTTTTTTCTGGTTTGATCCATTGGCTCTTCGCATGCATGATACTGAAAGACCATACCACTGAAGTGTTTGATCATAATATTTTAGAGTATTTTCACCTTGGTAACCTGGGGAAACACCTTGCTAACACAGACCGGTGTGTTTTTTAAGATCAGAAACAAAGAAAACAGAAGGTCATACATTAATGACACCAACATTTTTTGTCTGTTCCTAATAAATGCTTTTAGGGATATGTAGTAATTGCTATGGCAATTTAGTTCCTTGTTACATTAACAGAACACCAAGGTACTCTTCCTATTAAATTCCTGTGACCACTCTTTATTATATATTATATAAGTGATCTCCTAATGTAGATGTTTTCTGAAATTAATATCTAATTTGAAATAATTATCTGAAGAACCATAAAAGGTACAAAATAACTTTTTCCTATGGGCATTTTGCCATGACTGAATCATCAATGATCCTGTTAGAAAATTACAGTAATGAAAGTAAAAATTAATGTAAAAGCTCAAAGTTAAATAAATTAATTGCTCCATGAGTCTATATGTTGCAAAATTTAATTCTGCTCAGTAATTCATGTGCACTTTGAGTTCTGTTAAATAATAACTATGGAATCTTCTGAAATAAGAAGCAATCCACATTGTTTAAGGTTTTATTGTTCATTATATGCTTTAATTACATGTACCAAACTTTTCATTTCCTGCCTCTTTTAATTAGTTAAGTAAAATGGGTCAGAGTGACCTAATTTCAAGTATGAAAATTGCATAGAAGCAAGTATCTATATAGTACCAGTAAGCAGGCACATACAGTATTTTTATAGCTTTTCAAGCAATTGTGCAGAAAGAGGATACATCCATCAATTGGTTTAGTATGTTTGCCCCAGTGGTTACAAAATACACCTCCACAAGTGACTGAGTTCAGTGCTCCAGTCTTAGTAATAATTTCCTTTAAACATTTATAAAATTGGTGAAATAGTGACTTGTGTACATTGAATATACATATACTGTCACTGGCATACCATATTTCTAAATAAACTTGTCAATATATGACTTGTATTCATACTTTACCAACATACCAGTTTTCTTACCTAAATTTTGTTCCTTTGGACAATGAAATAATTTTGTCAATATGCGACTCATGGACATGGTCACCATACTATAAGTTTGCTCAACCTAACTCACCCAATGTACATGTCTTGAACTCCCTTATTAACTTCCTAATTGCATTTGAAACTTGGTCATAGACCAGGTTTACAAAATTGATCTTTTCTATTGATCTCTCTCATCAATTGCTAACAGCTGAATATTTACTGTGGGTGTCGATTTCACAAAATTCATATTTGCCATATGGTCCTCCTTGGGCAGACTGATGTCCCAATGTTTGTGTCCCCAATTGCAAAGCGAAACCCTTTTCCTGTGTAAAACTGGTGTCTCCGCATACTCCTATACTCTGTCCTGTTATATACCTAGCTGTCAATTTCATGACAGCACATGTAACAACAGGAAATACAGCTTTCCTGATCAGCATGAAACAATGTAGCAGGGGCCTGTAGTGCTGGCAATCAGCAGGCACATTGATTGACCACACATATTGATTAAGATCAAACTAAAGAGTTTTTATTAACATTGTTTAAATAACTGCATATAAGAAGCATAGCAATGGTTAAGCAAATATCAAGGTAATACAATACTGTCTTGATGAGGCCAACAAATTACCAATTTTCTTTACTATACCTTCATTTGCCTTGAAATAGTTTTATTGGTTCCCAAAACCTATTTTGCAATAATCCTGTGTGATACAGGATAAAAATAATTTAAAAACTTGCTCATAACTTTACAAGTTTAAGATTACTGTTAATGATTTTACATACCAATATTTTTTTAAGAAAGAATGACAATTAAAATTACCTTGACCAGAGCCATCAGTAATCATATTCATTCTTTTCAGTTTCTTGTCTAATTAAATTAGTTTCTCTTGCACTAAAGCAGCTAATATATAAATCACATTAGTCATAAATGTTGATTAATTTGACTGCACCATTTTTGCTAATATAACATTATGTATGAAAAACCATTTCCAAATCATTTTTTTTTATTTGGATAAATCAACAAAAAATAAAATGACAAACAAAAAAAAACACACAAAGTCATTTGATGCTTTATTTGTTTATTGGTGAAACAGAACAAATTCTGTTCATAGACCTTTATCCTTACGATAATTTTTTTTCCTTCTTATATATGTCCCCATGTTAATTCTTTTAATGTATGCATTTCATGGCCCAATTTACAGATGGCAAATGGTCAGAAAGGAAAATGGACTAACTGCTATAGATTAGTTTACATATGGCATGACAAAATGAATTCCATATTATCTTAAGTCTAATGGAAATGTTAATACCAATTTTTATTATGAACAGAGTAAAGTTCTTCATGGTATAAGTGAATTACCCTGGTTGCCTGTTGTGACAACGAGAACCAACTCTATATCATGCCTTTCGTAAGCTAACATGCTGCATCTGCTTATCCCTATTGATTCTTACATGTAAAAAATATTTATTCACAACTCTGATGTAATAATCATGTATCCACACACTAGAGATCAAGCCTAAGAAAAGACTCTCCTTAAGGCAAGCATAGCGGGTCTGCAATATGAAAATAAGAGTGAATTATAGATGCACTTTGTATCAGGCGGGGATATAAAACACTCTTCACTCTCCAAATCTCAATGTTCTCTGGCAGCAGCCAAAACGGATACATAACTTGCCCCTCTTCCAGTGCCCAACGCTAAGTTCAATAAGCTGCCCATGTTATTACCCCATCAAGCAAAATGCGGCACAGTTGTTCAATCTATTGCCAAAAGCCTATCAGCTTAAATGAACGCCGAGCACCAATTCAAGCTCTGCCAATCTTGGAAGACTCAATATTAATAATAAATGATTACTAGTATCAACTCTCTGCACTTGCACTGCTGCAAGAAAATTTCTCAGGAGATCGATGCGGCATGATAAGTCTTTTGCAGAGCGGACAAATAAAAGCATTTCCACTGGGTGAATCTTGCAGGTTCTTGTATAATATATAACTGCACAAACAGATCTGACAGGAACCATCTTGGCTACGTCTTTTTTTATATTGTTTTGGACATGAGCTGGGTTTACTCATCTACTGTAATGCTCTACTGTTGTTTTATATAGCTGGCCTTTGCCAGCTTCGTCTGAAGAAGATATTGCTGGGAGAACGGCATCTGGTTGTTGGAGACTCTCCCTCTCCATAAATCACAATTGTTACATCATTAATCATCTGAATGACATGACAACTAAGAGTTGGTGGTGGTGAACATAAAAAAATGAAATGTCAACAGCTTTGATATTTGCCTGCAAGATATACCCACTGTTAACAGAACAGCCTGCACTTTTTAACGCTAGTCCATATGACATCCTTCATTAATATTTATTCCCTATGTTCCATCAAAGATCAGTGACAAGAATAATAAAATATAAACATAACTGAATTCTTACTCAACATATCAAGCACTCAAAAGAGAGCAAATACCCCCACTCAGACTAGGCAATCAGTTTTTTGTAACATAAAAGGGAAAATATGATAAACAGGATTCCAACCTTTACCACTGGAAAGCTAAGATTCCTTACGTACGGAATGCAGCATGTGTGCTGTCGTATGCGGGTCAAATCAGTTTTGACTTTATAAATAGGGTGAGATTCCTTATGCATGGATCCGGCATGCGGAATGCATATCTGGCAAAAAGAATCGCTACATGTAGCGATTTCTGAATGTTTCGCATGGTATCCAGGGGCAACTCAGAGAAAACAAGCATGCAAACCAGGCAGGTTCAAATGAAATCTCTCAACATTCAGAATCCCCTATGTCACATTCTGTACACACAGAAACTTAGCTTAACCTGGGCATCTGCACTATCCAATATGGAACAAAAACCTGACCCCTGCATTCTCTCTTTCAAGTTTCTTCTGTTTACATATTTCAAAACATTAAAGCTGTGTTTTCACTTGTATGGCAACAGATATGATTAGGGATACAGAAACCGTTATGGTTGGAACAAAATAATGATAAAATAAGACTTTTCCTCAATACAGACATACATATAAGCAAATATGGCACCTCATAATCTATGATTTCAATATTTGCTTCCCCGTCTGGCATTATATATTTCTCTGTACAGAAATTAGTCCAACCATGTAATTTTCTTGACAAAAACGCGAAGGCAACACTCATTAAGGTATTTATCTATTTTCTTCCTAACAAACCCAACATTTTAGACATTTCCATACTTAATCTCTAATTCAGACCAACTGTGCCTATAAGTTCTGTTCTTCCTTGGCTTAATAAAAGCAAAAATCATTTAAATACACCATACATAAGTTACCTAGCAGGATACACCACAAATGTTATATTAAAACCATCAAAACACAAAAAATAAAAACAATTTCTTAAAGAAAATCAAAATTCCACTTATGAAAGGACTGAAACCATAGAAAATGCAAAGAATTTAGAAATTTACTAATATTTTTCTAGCATTTACCTCTTGGTTTGAAAAAGATAACATGAAATGCAAGGAAAAAGTCCTTTCACTTAAGATCTGTAGTTACTCAAATTGCTTTATTCCGCTCTTGAAGGCATGGAGACTGGAAAAGGCCAACAAGTTTTACCATAAATAACCCAGATCAATAGTGCTGGTGCTAAATTATGGACACTGCGGATTCTTCCATGTCAGGCCCAACAGAAGATGGATGCTTCTAAATGCCGGCCAGGAGCAAACATGGCCATAGCATTAACTCAAGTTCCCTCACAATAATCCCTTGACACATGCCTCATTCTCAGCCTGCTTGAAGGAAAAAATAATACTAATATCCAACAAACTAATCTGAGATAACAGACTTAAGTATTGAGTACAGTGTGTTTTTGTTATAAAGTAATTTCTCTTGATTAAAGGGTCTTAAATAAAGTAAAATGATTATTAAGTGATAACATCTCAACCATAATTGATTTTAGGCACAAGACTGCTAAGCCACTTGGCCTTATTAAAGAACTCTTTATCAATGTGACCTTATTACAAAATTGTTTAGCCACATGCATGACCCAATTAAAAAACTGATTTCTTGTGTAACCTTATTACTCCTTATATGACAGTGGTACAGGAATAAAGAAAGAACTTGTTAAACCTTGTAAAACATAATGATACAGGATGATGAAGACCTTGTTAAACATTGTTAAACCTTGTAAAACAGGGTGGTAAAATAAATGAAAGACATTTTAACTCTTGTAAAACAGGGTGGTAAAGAACAAAAGAAATTCCTTGTTACACCATGTAAAACAGGGTGGTAAAGAACAAAAGAAAGACCTTGTTACACCTTGTAAAAATATGGTAAAGAACAAAAGGAAGACCTTGTAACTCCTTGTAAAATAGGGTGGTAACAAATGAAACAAAGACCTTGTTACTCCTTGTAAAACAGCTTGGTAAAGAAGGAAGAAACACCTTGTTACTCCTTGTAAATCAGTATGGTAAATGATAAAAGAATAGACCAATTAAACATTTTAAAACAGAGTGTTTTTTTTTATTCTGAATGAACCAATTACAAATATCACAAATTTAAACCCAAAGTCAAAGAGAGTATACATCTGTTAAACGATGGAGAAGATTGGACCAAGCCCCAGGTGACAAAGCCTTGCCTAGCCTGATACCAAGAAGTGGCCGAAGGTGATGTGATCCTAGAATTCTGAGAAGTACATCAACATACACCAACACAGAGTCAACTAACTTTCCATCTGCTATATGGTTAGAAACAGGTACTCTTTTAACTAAAAACACCACAGCAAATAGCTGGCAAGAATTCCTAGAAAAGCTTCACAAACACATGTAAGCATGGAGTCACAATAGGTGATAATTTGAACAAGAGCACCACAATGACATTGTTGAGTAACAAATTCAGGTGACATATTTTGGTAGTCAACATTTGTACCAGGTTTCATGAAATTAATTTAATTCATGATAAGTTATAGCAGTGACACCACAAAGATTTCTGGTGACCTCATTCAATCTGTGTAGGTTTTAACCAGAATCAAACTCCAGCAGGATACTTTATTGCTTCAGAAGTGAATCCGGGGAGGGGGGGGGGGACCCCCGCCCCCCCACCTTATCATTCAAAGCAACTTTTTTTAAGGGTTTTGGACAAAATTTTGCAGCCTGAAACCTTCTTATGATGAAGCTCATCAAAGTATATCACATCCAGACCCTATCATCTGTGCAACTCACCAGATCAATCTGCCCAAAATGTAATAAAGATCAAGGCCATGGGAACAGGATTTAAAACCATTAATCTGCATGATTACTTCTTTTCATATCATATTTTGTTGAAAAATCATTTGAAATACATCACTAGCATAGACTCTTTTCCTCTACAACAATTTGAAATACATCACTTGTGTAAGGCCTTTGATGTGTACGACGAACACTTGCTTACTGAAGGATTCTCTCTCAAACGCTAATACCCTTGAGTCTGCAAAGTGCTCATGCAATTCTCAGGCACCAGACCTAATTAAAGCATCCAGTACTGATTTTACAGCTAAGTGGATACTGGATATGGCTTTGTTGAAGATAAACAGCAACCTGGTTGGTTGCAGGAGAAACTTTATTGATTATGCTCAGAGAAAAAGACAATCAATTGTTACAAAGTCAATTTTAAAGTGTACTTACACTTCATATTTTTTTAATTTGAGAAATTTAATGTTATATTAAAACAGTATATCAATATATAAATATATATGTCAGAGACAAGATTGAAATCCAGGCGGATTTCGAATTTGCCTAGACAAGATTGCAATTGTGATCTCGCCTCAGTGAGATTGCGATTGTGATCTTGCCTAGACTGATTTTAAACTCGCCTAGATGAGATCACAATCGCAATCTCGCCTATGCGAGATTAAAATCTATCATGGAGAAGGCCAGGATTTTAAATCTCCTCAAGGTGAGTTTAAAACTGTCTGGTATCATACAGGCGAGTTTAAAATCTGCATGATATCACTAAGGCAAGTTTAAAATCTGCCTAGGCAAGATTAAAATAGTGATTAAGCAACCTTGTACAAGTTGGACGTTACACGCCTGAACAAGTATTGGACAAGTTAAGGTCAAGCCTGGGCTATTCCCATTACATCTAAGTAGGAATAACATCAGATTAGCTCATTGTAACACCATTTTTATCAATGAAGAAATAAAAGGACAAAGGATATTCACTTTTTATGATGTAACAATAGACAAAGAGATCTTATAACACTTAAAGTCAAAGGCATTATTTATTTTATTTTTCAGAAATGGATATGGTGAAAAAAATTGGTTTTCCTAATTGATAATATTTAGATATACTAATTCAGATTTCAAGTATCCCATTCAGGTATCCCATTCCAATTTCATGCAAGGCATTCAGATTTCCAAGCAAGTTCCCCAGCATATCATTCAGATTTTCTACCAAGATCTAATGCATTCAGATTTCCTATTTAGATTTCATACAAGGCATTCAGGTTTTCTACTGAGATCCAATGCCAGACCTCCTGATTTCCTGTTGAGATTTCATGTAAGGCTTTCTTGTTTCCTATTGGGATTTCATGCAAGACATTCACTGTTCTGATTTCATGCAAATCATGTATGTTGTCCAGCTGATAGCTGTGGAAGAAAATCAGGTTTTCCAAATGAGTTCTGATATGCAAGACATTCAGATTATTTTACTGTGATCTGATACAAAACATTAAAGTTTGTCCCACTGAGATTTGATGTAGGATATCCTGTTTTTTCCTGTTGAGGTCTGATGTGAAACATTTGGACTGCATGAAATTCAGGTTTTTCTATTGAGTTCTGATATGCAAGACATTAAGATTATTCACCTGTGATTTGATGCAAAACACTCTGGTTTGCCACATTGAGATCTGATGTGAGACTCAGACTCCATGCTCTTCATGTTGAGATCTAATGTGAAACTTTCAGAATTTCTTGTATATATCAGATTTCAAGTGGAGATCTGATGCAAGACTCCGAGTTGTTAGAAGGAGAATGGAGTGAGAAAATTATTTAGGTTTTTCTTTTGAAATCTGATAAAGAACATTGCTTTCAAGTTGAGGTCTGTTTGAGAAAAATGTTAGGTTTCCTGATAATCTAGAAAAATATAACATGTTCTATATCAATATCTTGATAATTTCTTTCAGCAATGGGGTGTTGGATTTAAAATTATGGTCGTATGAATACAACAGGAACAAGCAAATTTGTGGAATTTATGTCCTCTGCTTCTGCCTCTTTGTTATTTTAGCTTCCTGTGATCTTCATGCTTGCTTTCTTGATATGTTTTACTTTTTTTATTTTCCCCTGGAGATGTCTCCACATGTCATAGTGCTTGTGTTTTAGTTTTCATTGGCCCCTGAAGATATGTCTCCACATGTCATAATTTTTTATGCAAATTGGGAACAAAAGAGAAAATTTTGTTTGTTTTGGAGCTGATGATAAAAAAAGTTTCAGACAGACACTCCAAACCATCACCAACCAAGCTATGCATGAGAGCAATCACTGACCCAAATTTGAATGAAATTGGATAATATTTAGGAAAGTTATTACATGGAAATGAAAACCTGACAGACAGAAAGACAGAGGGACAGAAGGACAAACCCAAATCTATGAAACAAAAATCAAATTTATACTTGTTTTTGGTTCACAATTAACCTTATTATCTTAGTTAATAGGACTTTATTTGACCTCTTTATGGACCATGGTGATAGTTCTTTATCCTGTGTTTGTCTCTCCAGCAATAGTGACATTAAAAGAACATTACCAATTTCAACTGGGAAGTTTAACCAAGCTTCAATTATTAGAACTTGACTGTATTGCCTAAACAAAATGGTAACATGCTTTCCTGGTAGATCCACAGTAGGCTTAACAGGCACAAGGACATGAGGCAAAAAGAACTGGGAACAGACAGAACAAGAGACATATCTACATGAAGAACTGCTACAGACAAAGATCAAGAGACAATGAAGACCTGCTGCAGACAAAGAACAATAGACAATGAAGAAATGCTACAAACAAAGAACAACAGAAAATGAGGAACTGTTCAAAACAAAGAACAAGAGACAATGATATATTGCTACAGACAAAGAACAAGAGAAAATTAACTGCTACAGGCAAAGAACAGGAGACAATGAAGAACTGCAACAGACAAAGAACAAGAGAAAATGAAGAACTGCTCCAGATAAAGAACAAGAGACAATGAAAAGATGCAACAGACAAAGAACAAACACAATGAGGAACTGCTCTAGATAAAGAACAAGAGAAAATGAAGAACTGCTCCAGACAAAGAACAAGAGACAATGAAGAACTGCTACAGAAAAAGGACAAGAGAAATGAAGAACTGCTTCAAATAAAGAACAAAAGACAATGTAAAGCTGCAACAGACAAAGAACAAGAAACAATGAAAAACTGCCTCAAATAAAGAACAAGAGACAATGATCTGCAACAGATAAAGAACAAGAAAAACTGAAAAATTTCTCCAGATAAAGAACAAAAGAAAATGGACAAATGCTCCAGACAAAGAACAAGAGACATCTAGAATACGGGTAGTCGACAAGCGACTATGTGTATCCGCCTAAATCAGAGTGGAACGGGTGAAGTGAGGCATGTATTGAGTGGCAAGGGGAAATAGAGTGAAGTGTTGCATATTAGCATGGAAGTCTGCAGCCAAATTGTGTATGTAGGTTGCGCCACCTACCACAAAAACCAGAAAGCCGTCCAAGTTGTATACATATGCAAAATTAAAGGCAGAAAGGTCAAACCACTACCTGTATATGAGTGATTTTAGCCCACGACAGACAAACAGATGGACGCTGTGCAAAAATGGTTGCAGGTGGCGCCACCAGTTTTGCGTATGATAAAGAGCTATGTGAGAACTATACACATGCAAAACTTTGGCCCAATCGGTCAAACGGTTCCCAAAATATGAGCTTGGATGTCTGCTGCATAAACTAGGATGTAGGTGGCGCCACCTGTCATAAAATCGAAAAAGCTATCCAGGATGTATAAACCTGCAAAATTTTTAGCAGATATGTCAAACCACTGCCGAGATATGAGTGATTTTATCCCATGGCAGACAAAAGACGGACGCTGTGCAAAAGTGGTTGCAGGTGGCGCCACCATTTTTAGTGTATTTTATAAAGCTATCCTAGGGCTACATTTGTATAAAATTTTTAGCCTGATCAGTCAAACGGTTCCCAAGATATGAGCTTGGATGTCTGCAGCGTAAACATGAATGTAGGTGGCGCCACCTGTCATAAAATCCGAAAAGCTATCCAGGATGTATACGCATGCCAAATTTCAGGTGAATAAGTCCAACCAATGCAGAGATATGACTGATTTTATCCCAAGGCAGATGAACAGATGGACACTGTTCAAAAAAGGTTGCAGGTGGCGCCACCATTTTTTGTGTATGTTATAAAGCTATCCAAGGGCTACATTTGTGTAAATTTTTTAGCCTGATCGGTCAAACGGTTCCCGAGATATGTGGGTTTATGTGTGGAAACAGACGCACAAACGGACGCAGAGCGCAGAGGAAAGGTCAGAGGTCAAAACAAAATCGGGGCGCATCAGTTCACATGTGACCCGAACATAATCCCAGGTTTTGTAAAATTCCGCCCAGCGGTTACGGAGGAGTTCTCCGGACACCTACGCGGCGGTGGCGGCCAGCCGAAAACATAGTATCCGCAAAACTCTGTTTTGGCGGATACAATGAAGAACTCCTACAGAAAAAGGACAAGAGAAATGAAGAACTGCTTCAAATAAAGAACAAGAGACAATGAATAACTGCAACAAACAAAAAAAAACAAGAAACAATGAAGAACTGCTCCAGATAAAGAACAAGAGAAAATGAAGAACTGCTCACGACAAAAAACAAGAAACAACAAAGAATTGCTAAAGACAAAAAACAAGAAACAATGAAGAACTGCTACAGACAAAGAACAAGAAACAACAAAGAACTACTACAGACAAAGAACAAGAAACAACGGAGAACTGCTGCTTCAGACTAAGAACATGAAACAATGAAGAATTGCTACAGACAAAGAACAAGAGACAAAGAAGAACTGCTATAACTCAGCATTAGCTGATAGTTAGCTAGGCTAAATATTCAAATCTAGCAAGCTGAATCATCACAGAAGATTAAATAAAATGGTTACATTCTCAAAAGTTGAATATATTAAACTATTAATAAATATCACAGACACAATACAGAGTAAATAATAATCATATTAACTAATATCACAGATTCACACACAACAGCAAATTTTTGCATGCTCACTTTTTCAATTTACAATGGTGTCCTAACCTGTGTCCAGGTCCACCCAGTTCACAAAACAGGACCAGTCCACCTTGGCCCCATTTGCTGTCTCCAATCAGTGACAAAAAGTGGTGGCATGCTCTTAGGGAGGACCAAGGTTAAGGGAGTTACAGCCAGCCCTGGCTAGGTAAAACTGAACTCAAAGAATAGAATAATGCCGTGAATCTATACTGTGACACAGCAAGCTTTTTTCTAACTCATCCACTGAAGATGTAATCAAAGTGAGGCAATAATCCTGGGACATCCCAGCCTGGCAAGATGCCCGCCAGCAAGTAGCTCTTGCTGCTGCTTCTATTATGAAGCTGTCCAGCATCCAGACTGTTTCCTGGACAGTTTACATGTACTGCTATATCAGCCTGATATTTGGAGAGTCAGATGGCTTCTTCTGTTGTATAAACATGACCTGACCTAGGTCCCTGGCTATATGGCTGATAGGACATGCAAGGCCACACCTAAGACAGACTGCCTATCACAACATACTTTTTCTTGATGCTGTAATGTGCAACTATGAATGACTAGGAAACTAAAGATTCTCAATACATGAACATTTCCTAAAAATGGCAGTCTTGTGGGTCTGACATTTCAGCAGCACACATTCTCTAATGGGTGTCAGTCGTTGGTAAAATTTTCATGGCAATTGCCCGAATGGCTCTTGAGATAATGAATAAGCATGACAGACAGCTGGAAAGATTGGTGAATAACCTGGCTAGCATAGGGCACCTGCCTAATAGTGCATATATTCCATTCATCCTTGGATTACTTTTTACTTGACTTTTTTCTAAATATGCAACTAACCTGAAGGTGGAAAAGGAGCTCCTAGCAATGCTTTTAAATCAATGTTACAAAGCCAGGTATTTTCATTAAGAAAATCCACTATTCTTTGGTTGCTTTTATGTTCTTTTGTATACCTACAAAAAGTAACTGCTCCTTTACCAGTGACTTGCAGTTATCTTTATGGGATCAAATTCAGAAATAACTTCACTTCTTTTAAAAGGGCCTTTTTCTGCTTTTTAATCATTCATCAGCATTTTCTTTTTAAAACATGAATGACTCAAAATACATTTTGATATTTCCAGGGTTCATTTGTAAATAACTTTAACTTAAACCAGACAATCAGTTGCAGAGCTGTTGTGTGGAAAAAAAATAGTCCAGAGTGGAATTTCTACCAATAATGATTACTAGTGTTATTATGACAATGTTTAAAAAGCCCCTCCTAAATAGACTGTTTTACATGTACAGGCATTGCAGTCAGATTTGAACAAAGCCTATTAGTATGAAGAAGTGATGATAATGTTCCTCACATTCTTTTGAATTGTATTTGACATCATATGTCTAAAATGAACTAAAATTTCCAAAGCTTCAATGTTCACCTGGTACTTCTCAAGTAGTAAAGATATCAAGCATATAGACATTTTCATACAATATTATAATCAAAAGGATAGCTTATGTGTTGTTTACTGTATAATGAGATTGTGAAAATCAAACCTAGAAAAGTGGAAATCATGAAATTTTAGCCTTGTGAATATGAAGCCAACCGCAGGACATATTTCTGTGCCACACATTTCATTTTTAAATGTATGAATATAAGCAGCTTCTTTTTTATAAAGAACTTTTAACTTTGAATGTTTGTATATAGAACTTGAAGTCCTAAGTAACAACCTTGGATGTTTGGATTGAACCCTATATCACTGGTCTATAAAGTATGTGAAAGTTAATTTCAAAAATAGATACTCAAGATATGATACACCAATGTTAGCAGCCAACTTTTAAAGAAGTTCCTAACTTTACACTGACTTTCAATAGGTAAGGCAACCAATGCTAAATCCATTCAACATGAAGATCAGCTATCACAAAATTCAAGGAGTTTTCCATTATAATAATCGCAGAATTAAACTAGACATTTCTTGGCAACGCAGGTGCCCTAGTATCCCCAGACAATTAATCCCCCCCCCCCCCCTCCTTTAAGAATAGGCCCCCCGTCTTCAGCAACAATTAATATCAGACCACACTCATAGAAAAGGTCACTCTCACAGAAAAGGTTATGACCCCAATTTCAATATACATCATCCCCTAACCCATGTCTATGTATATGCATAATATGAAAGAAATCTGTCCATTAGTTTTTGACTTATAATGCTCACAGTACTGTTAAGTGGCAATGATTGGGTATTAAACAGCATGAAAACAAGTAAAAGAACAACAGGTGGCGCTATCAGTTTCCGGTACATGACAACACTATCCAAGATCTTTGGTCAAGTTGATTTTTGGACCAATCAAGGCATCCCTTATTGAGATATTAATGATTTTGTGTGATTTCCACCATATATGGCAATATTCAAGGTCAAGGCCACTCTCATGGGAAAGGTCATGACCCCAATTTAAATAAACATCATTCCCTAACCCATATCTTTGTATATGCATAATATGAAAGAAATCTGTCCATTAGTTTTTGACTTATAATGCTCACAGTACTGTTAAGTGGCAATGATGGGGTCTTAAACGGCACGAAAACAAGTAAAAGAATAACAGGTGGCGCCACCTGTTTCTGGTACAAGACAAGACTATCCCTGATCTAAGATCAAGTTGATTTTTGGACCAATCCATGCATCCCTTATTGAGATATTAATGATTTTGTGTAATTTTCACCATATATGGCAATATTCAAGGTCAAGGCCACTCTCATAGGAAAAGTCATGACCCCAATAAATATATACATCATCCCATAACCCAAGTCTATGTATATGCATAATATGAAAGAAATCTGTGCATTAGTTTTTGACTTATAATGCTCACAGTACTGTTAAGTGGCAATGATGGGGGTATTAAACGGCACGAAAACAAGTAAAAGAATAACAGGTGGCGCCACCTGTTTCTGGTACATGACATTACTATCCAAGATCTTTGGTCAAGTTGATTTTTGGACCAATCCATGCATCCCTTATTGAGATATTAATGATTTTGTGTGATTTTTACCATATATGGAAATATTCAAGGTCAAGGCCACTCTCATAGAAAAAGGTCATGACCCCAATATATATATACATCATCCCATAACCCATATCTATGTATATGCATAATATAAAAGAAATCTGTCCATTAGTTTTTGACTTATAATGCTCACAGTACTGTCAAGTAGCAATTTTGGGGATATTAAACGGCACGAAAACAAGTAAAGAATAATAGGTGGCGCCACCAGTTCTGGAACATGACAACCCTATCCATGATCTTCCATCAACTTAATTTTGGGATCAATCCATGCAAGATTTCTTGAGATATTTAAGAATTTGTGTGATTTTCCCCAAAATTGGACCTATTCAAGGTCAAGGAGACTCTCCTATTCAAGGTCATGACCTCATTTTAAATAGGCGTTGTCCTCTCACCCATATCTATACATATACCAAGTTTGGTAAAGATCTGTGACATACTGAGTTATCACGCCAACAAGATTAATATGCGGCGGCGGCGGGACCGGTATGAAAACATAGTATCCCCCGACTTTGTCTGGGGATACAATGACTGATGAAATTCCCCATCTTTTCACTGACCTTGAAATAAAAATGTGCACTAACTTTCCAGTGACTGCTTGCAACCCTAGTCCTTACTCTTGCATTTAGCGAAAGAAAATCAAAACAAATCCAATGGAACCACGTACCATCATGACTGACAGTATTTCATGACAGCAAATTTCTCCCTGAGATTCCCCAGATGTATTTTAAAATTTCCAGGATAACTATTTTAACTTTCTTCAAGTTTCATTCCTCTTCAAGGTTTTTAAGTGAACAATAAAAACTGAACATGGTGAAATTGAGCCACGGGTGTATAATGTATGTACACCAGTATATACTGTATGTTGTATGTCTTTGGTATTGTTATACAAAGCTATCTCAGCCAATAATCTTACTGTTTGGACAATAGGCCTGAGAATTGTGAAGAGATTTAGAACTGAATCTTTACCTTTGAAAGAATTCTAGATTAATTAATTTCTTTCATAGATACATTTCAGACTTTCTTTTAAATATACTCAGATATTTTACTATAACAGATGTAAGTTTTAGCAATGCAGATTTAGTATTGCAGTTCTCCCTCTGTTTATCGCGCCATTTTTGTTTCTGGGAAAGATGAGAGTTCTACCAGTAAGTGTTGGAACTCAAGCGCACAAAAGCATTAAATGTCCAAAGGTCTACACTGCCGTGGCTCTTTTCAAATTTTAGATCCCACAGAGGACTTCTGAGTGGTAAATGCAAAAAAATAATATTCAAAATTATATTATTTATTTAATTATAATTTTAATATGGGGATGCAATTCAATGCATCAATTATTCGATGCAGTGTTACACCCCTACTAATCAGGTACTCCTCTGAACAAAACAGATTTACTGACTTTCCCTAATTTAAGGCATGTTTTTGTTAACTTCTTGACTCATTTTTTTACTTAACAACACATGAGACTTTTAACTAATTCTTAAGATCCTCAATATTGAACTTGCGTTATACAAAGCAGTGGATGTATGTTTTGCATGTTAAGTAATTATTGTATGTAACAGGATTTTGTGTTCTTTCTCAACAACACATATAGCATATACAAGGATCTCAGAATAACAATGTCAAGTAGTCACTATGATTCCTCCCTTTATTAATAAATGATTCAGTTTAAATAAGGGAAGCTTCATGAAACATGACATAGTTCACTCTGATCTTTGATGTTTTTAATATAGTTAATTAGAGTTATGCAAATGTTTATGGTTTATTATAAAGCAAGAACCAAATCTTGTGACTTGGTTTTTACTGGTCAGCACATATTCTCCACCATTTATCACAAGAATTTCCTTGCTCAGTTGAATGAACAAGTGAAATATTAGTCTGAAGAAAAATGTAGATTTTTAAATTTTCACTGACCACATTTATTTTATACATCTGACAGCTGGAAAAAGGATGAGCACTAAATATATATTAACACTGCAAACTGTCATTAAAATGGCGGTACTGTACTAACAATACATAGTAAACAACTGTCAAAAACTCAGACGGCGGCATGCAGCTATCAACTAGTATTCCATGTATAGGCAATTTTCGACACAAACCCTTTTTTAAGGTTAAAATCTGACCATTTTATATCAAATCAATCTGTTCCATTTTATATCAAAGAAATATTTATTTAACCTTTTAAATGATGTATGAAACTGTACCAATTCATTTTTTATGTTAAAAGACCTTATATTAATTTTTTAATAAGAGAAATTTCAGCTGCATTTGAGGTTTAAGCTTACCAAAATACCTGTTACAAAGTGCCTGAATGTAATAGCACCAGCAGCAGTGGTTCTTAATGCCCAGCACTGGCAGATCAATACAGAATATCCAGTGACTGGTGATGACCAGACCATGTACTGTTAATATGTTACAGCCTTACAGAGGTTGCAGCACAGGCAGCACAGCTCCCAAGGCCCCTCCCAGCAAAGCTTGGTCATGCAGCAGTGTCCATTCAGCCTGCTGACAAGGTTAGCTGTGCCATTACTGTCACTAACAGGTGCAAATTAAGGCAAGGCTTCCTGTTAATGGGTCCAATTCCATCACATCTGGTCAGCTAAATAAACCTCATATCCCTGTGGTCAGCCTGACCTACACTTCCATAATACTTGTTGTTATCTCCTATTCAAATTAGCAATATTCTCCAACACCCAGACTTGCTTTACATTCTGGTTTCTTCAAAATGACCATACAAAGTTTTTGAATTTAATGAGCTGATATGTTCATTATGCAAAAAGTGACCCATGGGTCCTGATGCACAGGCAAACGGATAGTGTGAAAATGTATGCTTGTTGAAATATACCAAAGATTCTGTCTGAATAACATCTGCATTTTGCTTTACTATATATTAGCTGTGTAGTATGATTATTGGCCCATACAGTATTGAATTATTAAATGCTGGCACTGGAGGCATGAGATGATAAACCCTAGCTTACAACCTAATAATCAACATTGGTCATCATAGCCAATAAAAATTCCCTGATTTCCCTTAGAGTTCCCTAATAAAAAGTTTTCATGAAATTCCCTGCTGCCAACCCTGATGGTAACAAACAATATTCCATGGCTGATCATATGATCAGCTGATCATTCACTCTATAAATCAACTATCCAGAAATACAGAGGATGTCATATTGAGCAAGCTCTTATGTTACGAGTAAACCATCTCACAGATTCTACTGGGACCAATTAAACAAGCCACAAATCATAATTACCCCAAGTCACATTTACAAACAAAGATGGATTAGCAAAATACTCTGAATTGACCTAACCACCACAGCCCTTATGCTCTGCCCCTTTGAACTAATTATGCTAATCACCCCAAAATATGCTCCTACACACAACGCATTCCATATCTATGATTTCAAGACCTGTGTATAACACGATGATGTCATAAAGACCTCACAAAGGTCAGTCACGTGTGACGTCGCATTGACAGATGTTATCAGATGGAATTACTATATCTCTGTCCTCAAATGATGAATATAACGCAATTATTGTGAAGTGTTTTGCTATATTTTGGATTGCTTTTTATGTAAGAATTTAGTGCAAGGTATATTATTACTCAACATATGGGGGAATAGCTCCTGCAACATTTGACCTAGAACTTTTTATAATGTCTCCTTCAAATAAAAATATCCTGGAAAAACGTGCGAGCAGGGGTTTTGGTAAGACTGCAAATGCATGTTTTCTGTTTGGGAGAGTCGCACAAATTATGCTAATTTTGCACTTGTTGAGTGATTGACTGTTTACATTGAAAATGGTAACTTGATTTGTTGCATGCAACTGCCCTTGATTATTCATTGAATGAATTTAGGATTAAGGTCACATGGAGTTCATGGTTAAGTCAATTATACTAAAGATAACATATTTGCTGTAACATTTATAGAATCGGACAAGATAATAGCTAAGGCCTACATGAGCATATAAATATTTATTAGTTGTTCCGTCATTATAACCCAGATGGCAGCAGTGAGCCTTCTGATTCCTGCCTACAGCGTGGGCTGGAGATCACTAGGCTTTAATACATGTGCACCTATCACGATACTGCCATAAGAGATCTGTGTTGTCATGGCAACTAATTGATCCTCTTCCTATTCCACACCTCATCAGTCAAATATCAACAAAATAAGTGATAGCATCTTTGTGTTTGTTAAATTGATTAAACCCACTCAAAAAAGATTTTTACATCATCAGTGAATGGCGAGAGTAACCATCTGAACACAAAGCCATTATCTAAACATATATATGTAATATGTAGCTTGCCAAATCAAAGATCAGAAAAAACTAATTATTCGCTGTTTTCCCAAAATGATCGCAAGTATCCGTGCACAAACACAAATTTAATTTTTTTTTATAAGAAAAAGTAAAATATCTGATCAAGACATATTACCAAAACATATCTTTTGTGTTCGCTGATTAGCTTTTGGCAACTATGACAAAACGTAGGGCAAATTCATGGAATTAACCACCCCTGCTTGGACCTATATCAAAACAATACTTTTATCATTGTTATATAAAAAATCTGCGAAGGAAGAATGTTAATTGAACCATTTTAAAGATGAAACTAATAGTACTCATATAGTGTGGGCTTGCATTTCATTCCAAATACAAGAGTAAAATTTCTTGAATTTACAAGATGTTCTAGCTTTTAACTGATTGACAAACACAACATAACATCAATAACAGCTAGAATATAGATCAGCAATATCAATTCCCACAAGATATCAGAGAAGCTTGTTATTTTCAAAATCAGAGAGTACTCAGAGGCCACATATTTTTACAAATGTCTGATATTATCCATATGATTTTATAACTTAATCAACACTGACCTATTTCAAGACCTCCCTGTGTGTACGGTCCCAAATTTAACCACTAGATGTCACCAGTTTTTATCTAATTTTTTGCAGATATACAGATAACCAAGCAGGAAACAACAATCAGGAATCAACATCTGTATCTGGATGCCTTAAGTCCAACAGACACACAAAATTTCACAAAAATCCATATCAAACATTTTTAGTCACATTACACACAGTCAAACAAACAAACACACAAACAGCTGAACAGCCATAAGAACAAGGTAACAGGGGGTTAAAAGTTCATGAATTCCCACAGGGAGTATGAGGTGGGGGGCTTGACCACTTACCTCTATTTCTTGCTTGCGCATCAAGTCTCGCGTCTTCTCCCGTGACACTCCAGAGGGCTTTGTCCTCTCTCTCGGGGTCTTGGAGTCTTTCCCATCATCCTTCTTGCGGTCTGTTGCTCTACTTCCTCTCTTGCTGTCGCTCAGGGTCGATGTCCTCCCTGGCCTGAAATAAGAGTAACATTAATTAATATATAAGGTAACAGACAGGTTGACTTCTTGTTCCCCTTTCAGAGTCCACCAGTATTCAGAGATTTTAGTCATATGATTCAATATGAAAAGGTATCTATAATAAATTGGCATTGTTTAATCTACATTTATAAACATTCTTTCATTTCAAATATATCCAAAGGTAACAAGAAATCACTATTTCAAAAGATTTAACAGTGCAAAGAAATCCTATCCTCTAGTATTAAAATGTAGCAAATACACACAAAATATACCCTAATATAATATCTATATGTAATTATGACTCACGTGTCACATGGCATTTTCATAATTAAATGCATCCCTAATATACAGACAGATTTTGACCCATGTATCAAGTTAAAGTACAGTCAATTTGTTCACTTAAATTGCTTAAGGAAATGGTACAAATATATGCATAGCCAGCCATGCAAGTTACTTTGCTATCATGGCTTAAATTTCAATTTAAATCTATCATGTTTAAATTAAACATACTGTCACATACCAGAATAACACACATAAAAACGACATCTTTCAAATGAACCACAGCACATGTAATCTTTTAACTGAAACATGCACCTCTATAGACTGCTATTTCATATTTACTGTAGGAACGGCTTCTATATCCGATTTTTTCACAAAAACATTAAACATCAGTCTGAAGATCTTTGTGCCTGGACAATTGAATTATCCTGTTAGATGAATGCTAACCAGACCCTGATACTTAAATTATTAACCTTTTTGATTTTTACTGCCTTCATATTGGCCTGAGGGCTGATACAGCTGCACTAAGGCCAATGTGAAGGGACAATCAAAAAGCTACATGACATTTTTATTAAAGGACCACACATATTATAACCAAAGGTATTCAGTCACTGATTTTTTTTAAAATTATACCTTAAATTAACCCACACAATGGCTTAAGAAGATCCTTCAAGCTTAACACATCCAGGGTAGTACATCTTGGGTTTGTTGCAAAATGTGACTTAAAATCACATTAAGGACTTAAGGCCAGAGGCATGTGTCTCTATAGTAACCATTAAATCATTAATATTTTCAATATAAACAACATTGGTATTATAGGTCTTCTCCGGGACTTACGTCATTGCAACAGACCCCTTGTCTGTCACATCATAAGGGTAATCTAGTAGTAGTAAATGCTGGTTGTTATTAACTTGTATATTATAAACGGAGGAAAATTTTTTTTTAATATTCTGAGGAGTCATCACATTTCAGGCAAGTCCAAAAAAAAAACTACAGAAGGTCAGATGAACTATAGTGATGATTATGCACTAAGAAGATCATATGTTAAACACTCACAATAATTTAAACCTTCAAACAGAAATCAAAGATTGTTTCTCTTATGTTTTATACAGAGTTAAGAAATAATTCTCAAAATAATAATATTCTGGTTGTCATAATCACAATTAAAATGTTAGCAGGATGAGTGAAAGTGTGAAAACAGTCTAAGTTCAATATCAAAAGTTTGATTTCTAATATTATATTTTGTTATAAATCTTCAAAAACTGGCTTAAATCCATGCTCCATGTATGGATATTCCTTGGCAGGTGACTTTTACAATTTGTACTTCTGCTGGTGAACAATATTTCTTCCAGCCTCTTTTTCACATTTAGCGACACACTATCACAAGACACAGGACAGAGCACAAGACCATTTCCTGTGACCTACAAGTACCGATCTCAAGTGAGGGCCTGTCCCGTTAGGCGGAACAATATTTTTTTAGTCTCCTGTGCCCGGCGTGTATATTGATATCACATAATGGTTTGGTTCCAGCACATTTCCTGTCGCATTGTAATGCCTCACAGCATAATGCCAGATCAATATATTGAACAATTTACACATCCCTGCGCAAAATTACATCAATACCTTTTGTCAACCCTACTGTTGCAATATTAACAACTACTTGTCAGATACTAACATGTCTATCATGTTCTGGTGTCAACAAACTCTGTCGGGAAGTTTGTCCTATTTCATATTAAAATCCTGCTAGCAGGTTTTAGGGGCCAGTGTGTTCTTGGATGTAAAAATGGCCACTGGGGTCAGGAGTTTAAGAAATCTACAGTAGTCCTGTGAAGTATAAGCCAGGATTTCATTAGCAGAATAAAGATTTGTATAAACTGGCCTTAATCAAGAACAATTCTTCGTGGTTATAGTCTGATTCCTAGAGATTGATCAGTCCCGTAGCAACAAACAAGGTCACTGCCAACATGCTGTTACAATTAACAAGGCCTTCAGGCCTAATGCGAACCTGTGCAATGGGATTACACCAGGTATAATGCTTCAATGCTGGACCATTACTTTCAAGAACAAGTGTAACATGTATATGAACAATGCAAGTTCTAAACACTTTGAACAAGAAACAATTACACAAACATCACTGCTGAAATTCTGGCATGGGTGCACACAACACAAAAATGATTGTAGCTGGCACCACCAGTCTTGTATACAACAAAGAGATATATACATATGCCCAAAGTCAGACTGATATGTCTAACCCCTAATGTGAAGTAATCAGGGACATACACTGTGCAAAGATTATTGTAGGTGGCACCACATTTCTTGACACAATAAAGCTTCCCAATATGTATAAATATGCCCAATTTTAGGCTGATGTATCAAATTCCTCTGTAGAAATAAGCACGTGCATACACTGCAAAAAAGTAGGTGGCACCATCCGTGTTGTAAATGAGAATACCATCAACGACACATAGACAGGTCAAAATATCAGGCCAATACATCAAACTTCCCTTGAGTTTGATGCACTGGGCTGACTAGGCTTAGGTGAGTAAGGTAGTTGCCCCCAAGTGACAAATTGCTGCCTCAAGCTACTGCACTGAGTGAACTCTTGACCTGCACCTGGCTAGACTGAGTGAACTTTTGACCTGTACCTGGCTGCACTGAGTGAACCTTGACCTGTTGCATAATCTGGCAGTTGGCAGTCTGATAAAAGCTATAAATACATCCAGGCTTAACTTTGGTGCCAAATCTGATGCAGTGAGCAGTCTGCCAAAGCTATAAATAGAATGCAGCTACTGCACTGAGTGAACTCTTGACCTATACCTAGCTGCACTTCTTCTAATCCTGGCACTGTGCAAAACCTATTTACGGAGCTGACATTATCTTGACTAATGGCCAACATCAAGGCACTGGCAATCTGCCAATGGTAAACCAAGTGCTGCCATCTGTGCACAAAAATGGTCCCTACTTGAAATAACTTTGAAATTAATTTTCCCAATACAAAATGCTTTTTAGCTGACTTTTCATAAAAAAAAAGAAATCAGGAATATATGTAAAATTATTACAGATGCACACTGTATGCAAAAATTATAATACAGATGTCTATAAGAATATTTTTTAAGAATTTTTTTCAGAATGGCAGTCCTGTGACCTTAACCAATGACCTTGTGACCAAAAAATCTTAGAACTTAATATCCTTGAACTTGCAGCATTAGGATTATTGTAACAATCTTTTAAAAAGTGACCTTTACCTCTGACCAGATAACCCTTAAATTCTACAGGTTAGCAATATCTTGAAGAAGGAAGGTTTGCGATGAAAAGTTTGGCTTCAAATGCATACACATTTCTTTTAAAGAAATTGGTCCTGTGACCTTGACCTTTGACTGTTGGACCCTAAAATCGACATGATTCTTACTTTAGTGGTGGGCCATTATAAGTTAAGTTTGAAACCAATATGTCAAACTAAACTGGAGTTATCATCTGGAAACTCATTTGTGAACAGATGGCCCCTGTGACCTTGACCTTTGACCTTGTGACCCCAAATTAATTTATGCTCTCCCCATACTGGCAAGTCAGCTAAATGCGCAAGATGGAAAGTTTGGGATGAAAAGCTTGGCTTAAAATGCAGCCATAATCTTTTTAATTAAGTGAGTCCTGTGACCTTGACCATTGACCTCATGACCCCAAAACCATATAGGTTCTTGCTTTAGTGGTGGGCCTTAGGTCAAGTTTGAATTCCATGTGCCAATCCAACCTGGAGTTATCGTCTGGAATCTATGGGTTAATACACAGTTGACCAATGACCCCTGTACAAAAAAAGTTCAATGCAGGTGGCGCCACCAATACATGAATTTCATATATGATTCATGTGACCAACACTGGCATAAAATTTGGTGACGATGGCTCTGGCTGTTTCTGAGATTGTCATTTAAGTATGCTTTTTTTGGACAGATGACTAGGTTCAACTTCCTGTAATTTGGCCAAAATTCACCGAACTTGAACCATTTGAACAAATTTGAGAGAGAAGGTATAAAAGATTATTTCTGTGAAATATTGAACAAATTGGCTTGACTGTTTCGGAGGAGAAGATTTTTAAAGGTTTTTTAGCTTTTTCTCTATAAAATCTGAAAAATGCAGATTTATTCAGATGGCTAATTTTTTGCATTAAATTTCATGATGCTAGCTCCAGTCGATTTGGAAATAGTATGGGTTAACGTATACCTGTGCTTGTAAACATTGCCTGGCATGAGGAATATCTAAATTCATAAATCTACATTTTTTAAAAGTTTTTTAAAAAAATATTCTTGTCAATATTAACCATAGATAACCTGAAATCTAAATGTCTGGAGGTATGATGTAACAGATGCTGATAAACTGGTGCCAGGCTAGATGTATCTGCTTCACACAGCTAACATATATGGTAAAATGACTCAATTCAATCTTTAAATTTCAGCCAAAATTCATTCTTCGGAACCATAAAAGACAATTTTTATAAGAATTATTCAAGGAATTATTCTTGTAAAATATTAAACAAATTGGCCTCAGTGGCGTCAGTCAAAAAATGTTTTGCAGGTTTATAACTCATATGGGAAAATAAAGCAAAATGGCTAAGTTAAGCTTCCCATAACTCAGCCAAAAATCACTGAACCAAAACCATTTGAATATACTTGAATTATCAACATCTAAGGATAATTAATGTGTGAGATTTAAGAATTTGGCCCAGTGGTTTTTGAGAAGATCTTTGATGCCACTGAGCTAAAATGGGCTGTTATGGCATATAACTAAATTCAGATTCCCATAACTTAGCCAAAAGTCACTGAACTGAGACCATTTGAACAAACTTCAGATAGCACTACCCTAGGATCCTTTCTGTGCGATATTGAACAATTTGGCCATATTGTTTCAGAGAAGAAGTTTTTTGTAGCTGTCAGTATGATTCAGGCACTGATAATCCCCATACAAAAAAGGCCCAAAAAAATTTCATGATGCTAACTCTTGCCGTTTTCAAGATAGTATGGGTTAACGTACAGACGACGGACGAGGGACGACAGACACTGGGCGACACCACACCATCGCATAAACTCACAGGTTCGCTAAAAACAGGCTGGTACACAAAGCTGATCACTTTATCTCCCATTCTGTTGAGGCAGGAAAATAATATATGTTTCAATTAGATCTTAATTTTTTTATTTTATCAATTTGATTTAAAGTTTATAAATTGTATGCATTTGCAATATTAAATATCTGCATATATTAGCTGCTTTCAAATTTCAAACATAAATAGATTAAATCCATATGTATACAGCATATGAAAATTATTTCAAGAGTGCTTATAGAAAAAAAGTTCATAATTAATTTGTATTTAATGATAACAGAGAGATGTCGGGTAGACAGAGGTGATCACTTTGTGTCCCCTTCTCCTGAATAAAGAATGTTTCAATTAGATCTTAATAATTTACCAATACTACTTTTTTTAATCTAATAGTTTTTACACATTTGCAATAACACTAATTTCCCCCGAGTGCACAGGTGCAAGGACTCAATGGCAGGGAAGGGGGAATGGTGGAAACTACAACACCTCTGCATATACATACAGGACAGACAAAGCCTTTTTTTCCATTCATTTCCCAATTGTGGCGGGGTGGGGGGATGGGATGGGATGAAGATATGAAATAACTGTACACCTGTCACAGCAGGGGATCTTCCCAAGTGGCCCATGTCAAATCAGGTACCCTTGGATAGCTGACCTCATGTGACTAGAAGTGACCTGACTGCAGCTGGACAATGCAACCTAGTGAATACACAGAGCCTCAAAAAATAAAATTCACTTACTATACTAATTTTTAGCTTTTATTTTCAAATTACAGATTTACACAGATTAAATACTTACCTCTACATGCTGTGAAAATTAAATTATTAGTACTAACAGGAAACAAGGCCTACAGGCCTAATGCAAACCTGTGCAAAGTTTGGGAGTAAGAAATGTCATGGAGGTTTATTTTTAAAATTTAATATTGATCCTCTTATGTTCTACATATCTACCTTGGTCATTACGATTTCAGCAAAATGGACGTTTTGGACCTGCACATTTCAGACAAGGACATTTTAAAACTAGGATGTATCAGTCAGGATATTTTGGATATGTTCTTTTTGCCAGTTAGGATTATTGGGACAGATGTTTTTTATTAGCTTTTTCCCTATAAAATCTAAGAAAATGCAGTTAGCCAAGAAATAAGCAAAATACAATAGAATGTTTAAGATGACTAATTTTTTGCAAAAAATTTGGTGATGCTATAGTCTGCCCATTTTGAGATAGCTATGACGCACGACAGACGATGCCACAGCTCATAGATTTGCTTAAACTGCAAACAAAGTTTTTTCAAACAACTGAAAGATATAGTTCCATTAGTTCTAATCAGGGCATTCTGCATCTAGACGGTGTGTCTAAAAGTCTAGAAGATATTTTATAGTCAGCTGAGCTAAAAATATAAAATATCCCATCCTTATGACCTTATGGTCATAAAAGTGGTAGAATGTAAGAGTAAATCCAATAAATTACTGAATGCATTACTTCAGATTACTCTCAGGATCCATTTCTGCAATATTTACTATTTCCTCTTACAGCCAATAATGAAGTCAAAGTGGCCTAATTTTTCAGGCAATACTGTAACCATCCTTGATCATACAAAAAGTTCTTGAACAAAATATCAAAGTCAGATCACATTTTATTACATGCTTTTTGAAATAGGGTTAACACAACAATATCCAGTTGCATTATATACTGAAGAACATTCCAGGTTCAAGTAAGTTAAATAAACAGTAATTAAATAAACCCAACAAAATGTCAATATTCAACTCTTTACTATCATTACAACTCTTTGCAAATGCATACCCCAACATTAAAACTTTTATCATTTATTATGGTACACTCTTTGGAATGATGAGATAGCTATGTTTAAAAGTAGTCTTAGTTTCAGACATATATATGAAATGCTGCTAAACTTGATCACAGAGCCCTTTCATTAGAAAGAAGATGCTTTATTTGATATTTTCTCACATCTTTCAGGAATACAGAATTGTCTTGTATGTCAGAGATTGCTCAGCTAAAATGCCACAAAAGATTGCATTGAATTGTTACCATAAAGAAAGTAATCAGTCGGCCACACACAGCCATAGCAATGAGTAATTCAGTCATCAGACATATTTACAACTGAAAACCCACAACTGAAAACCCACTGATATAAAGATTTCCTGGGGAAGACTTTACTTAAAAAATTCACATGCATTTTCCATCAAAAGAAAGGACTGATTTAGTTCCTGGAAAATGTGCAGTTCAACAAGAATTATTTAGTGCTGAATTAGAAGTCAAAAGCTTCATTATAAACCAGATAATGTTCATGTTCATTGGTGAGTATATTGCATAGAATTTTATCAATTTTAGATACACAATCTAAATAACAGACCTGGAACAGTGAAATAAAGATCACTCTCTGTGATATATGATACATTTTCTCATGAAGTATTAAGTCAAACACAAATGAACCAGCTTTCAATAAAAGTACCCCTGTTAGTCAAAGACAGGAGTTTTTTTTTCATAATTATCTTGAAATCTGCAAATAACTGAATATAATAGGTATGATATACACAAATGTATTTTCTCTGAAATTATCATATTATTTTGAAAGTGACAAGCAGAAAAGTATGTCCTATTGATTTTTTTTTTTATTTTAAGGGTCCTATGTTGTTGTCAGTTTCATCCCTGGGTGGTGCCTCACAGAGCAGAGTGATGTCGCATGCCAGTGATGCTTACCAATTTTTCATTCCAGGAATAGTGATGCCACATTAATTGTGATGTTTGTCAATTTCATTCTGGGGCCTTGTTTTACTGAGTGCACTGAGTGGTGGGCTGATATGAGCCAACTGATTTAAACAAGTGTATAAGCAATATCGCCCAACAGGCATTGATATGGACCTTGAATGACATGTTGTATCATGCATGCTGTTGCCTCTGTGTCCCAATGATTACATGTGTGGCCAGTTAATAAATGCATATATACACACTGTGAGGAAAATGTCAGCCTTTGAACATGGTAGGCTTTCATTATAAAAAGTTGCAAGACTGACAACATTTTGCTGGGAATCCCTATATTAATGCACATCCCATGCATCGAGTTCACTTCTACGGCAACTTTCAAGCATATAATATATATGCACATAGGCATTTATGCCAAGTATGACAAATGAGTTTTACAGTTAACTCACAAGGGGTTTTCAAGCACATACACATATATATCAGCATTTGGGTTTAATGATTATTCTTGGACTGTATTAAAAAAAGACCTATGAATGATATTTTATTTAATTAAAATGTAATTTTATTTTTATGACCTTTTCTAGAGTACTGAAAACTCAATTATGTCAGGGTTGTATTATATGTCTACATCTTATTAATAAATTGAGCAAGTTATTTATCTTCCGTTTTCTTTCCAATTAGGGGTTACATATTCTGCAGAAAAAATTTTTCACCAAGGCCAGTTTGATTAGGTTTGTGATATTTGACCTGTAATACTGACAGTAAGTTAAACCAGTTCTGAAACATAAACCATTGTGTCAGATATTAAATATAATATTTAATTTGATTAAGTCTACATGCCTATCTTTTACATGCCGTACAAATTAGACAGCCTTATAAAAGATTTTGTGTTTTATACTAACATTTTAAGATTTGAAATTTAGCATCTGAAGATCCATAATCTGACAGTGTAAAAGGAGAAAAACCCACAATGCAATGGAAACTGTCATGTTCCAAAACGTCAATTGAAATTAGATGAATAGTGCTGCACCGAACTATGATTGGTTAATTCAATTACCACAGAGGTCAACCTCAATTAAGGCCCAGGCCGAGCTATTAAAACTTGGATGGTAAATTGAATTTCTGGGAGGAAGAGTTCAAAGATGGCAGGAGACCCTATTCCCCTCGCTCAGTCCAGTGACCGTGATTTACTTCAGCATTAGTCGATGCTGGACAAGAAAATGGCAGCGTGAGGATTTGTTGTTCTTGCAGTAACGCCTATCATGCAGTCAATATTAGATTCTGGTTTGTCAGCCCTGTGCCAGCCTGTCAGGCCGCTGGCATTGCTGCCCACCACTCTCCATCACTGCCCTGACACCAACCTCCTTGTTGCCATGGCAACCTCAAATTGTCACAGATTTAACTGCCAACTCTGTCACCAGTTCGCAGGAAAGAAGTTAATGTCTCTTCCTGTCTTGGGTCTGTTCTGTCCACAGTGTGTTAATTAGTCCCTCTCATCTAGCCAACTTTGCTAACAACGATGATGGATTAACATTAACTTACTGCTAATTGTCAGGTTGCTGGGTCAGGTTGCCCAGGCACTGCACAGTGATGTTACTCATCTTAATGTAAACAACGTCAGTTCACAGAAACTATACAAATCTTTTCCTGCTCGAAAACAGTAAACATTCTGTGGAATTGTCACCTGAGAGGATAAAGAATCCTGGTAAACTTAGAATATAAAATTCCTGGGAAATTCATAATTCAGAATTGCCTAAGAATTCTATCACAAATAATTCTAAGAATCATTCTCTTTATTAAAGTTTAATACTTAGTTTTCCCTTCCAAGTTCTGTATTCTTACATTCCCCCAGAACAAACAGTATATTTAAAACTGACTCATATTCGACAGCCAGTATTTGAAGTTCTGCATAAAATGAATATATATTTCTTGATAGTTTATTTATGAGCTTAACAAATAGGATTTTGCTGTATTTGAAATGTTTGATAAATACTGATAGAATAATTGTGGTAAATATTATAAATTCTCAAATACAATATCCTGCAACTGAAAGCTTCCTCACATTGTGCTTTTTTCAGCACAACAATGTATCGTTAAGAAGAGTATATTATATACCAAGAGATATTATTTAAATCATCAATGGAATCATGGAGCTTGATATGACTACATTTTCCAAATATGATTTAAAAATTATAATACTGTAATGCTCTCACTACAGAAGTTATATCAACTAGATCATTTATTTGTGTAAAAGATAATTAGTTTCATGTATTATTATGTGGTACTACATATCCGTATTGCAGGGAAATATTTAGTAACCAACCCCATTCATATTAAATCATTAGTTTTCCTTGGGGAAATATGTTTTATTTTTTCTAAGTATTCTGAATTTTTTCATGAGTCCTGGTAAGAATTATTAATGAATAATCCAATGTGCCCTGTATAAAATAAGTTCATCTTTGTCTCCTGGGAAGAAAAGTTTTGATTTTATCTTATTAAGAATGAACATTCTCACTTGCCCTACAGAGAATTTAGCTTCCTTTGTATCCAAGCAAGCATTAATTCTTAATGTGTCAAGCAGAAAATGGAGTTCCTTCTTGTGTCCTGGGGGATATTTTCTTTTGTATCCTAACACCAAACTGTCTTAACAAAAAAGTAATATTCTTAAGTCCATGAAAAGAATGAACATTTCAATGCTTGAGAAAAATTAAGTGTTCTTTGCGTCATGAAAACAAAATTCTTATAATACCCAGGGGCTAAACTGTTTTATTACCGATATCATTATCAGGGGTTGTATTATACCTTTCTGCCTGTCTCAGACAGGCAAACACGTGCACTGAAAGGCATTTTTCATTTTGTATCAATCCGTTTGAAAGGTGTTTACCTAGATGTTTTCCACATTAGTAGGTAAAATTAGTAACATACATGACACAAAAACAAATATTTTACAGGTAGTGTTCCATCGACTCTCTATAGTTCCTATATTTTCCTATAAAAACAAGGCTTACAGGCCTAATGCGAACCTGTGCATTTGGAAATACACCAGGTATAATTCTTCAATACTGGACCATTACTTTTCATGTATATGAACAATGCAAGTACTAAACATTTTGAATAAGAAACAATTACACAAACATCACTGCTGAAATTCTCGTATGGGTACACACAACACAAAAATGATTGTAGCTGGCACCACCAGTTTTGTATACAACAAAGCTATCAGAGATATATTCATATGCCCAATTTCAGACTGATATATCAAACCCCTCCTGAGAAATAAGCAGGGAAACACTGTGCAAAAATTATTGTAGGTGGCACCACCAGTCTTGTATAAGACAAAGCTATTCGATATGTATAAATATGCCCAATTTCAGGCTGATTATATCAAATTCCTCTGTAAGGAGGCACATACATTGTGCAAAAGTCATTGTAGGTTGCGACACCTGTCTTGTGAACAAGAAAGCCATCACAGACAGGCAAATATATCAGGCCAATACATCAGACTTACCTTGAGTTTGATGCATGGGGCTGACCAGGCTTAGGTGAGAAAGGCAGTTGCCCCAAGTGAACTGTGACAAATTGCTAGCTCAGGCTTCTGCACTAAGTGAACTCACGACCTGCACCTGGCTAGACTGAGTGAACTTTTGACCTGTACCTGGCTGCACTGAGTGAACTCTTGACCTGTTGCATAATCTGACACAGTGGGCAGTCTGCCAACGCCATTAATAGAATGCAGCTACTGCACTGAGTGAACTAGCTAGACTGAGTGAACTTTTGACCTGTACCTAGCTGCACTGAGTGAACTCTTGACCTGTTACCTATTCTGATACAGTTGGCAGTATGCCGAAGCTATAAATTGATCCAGACTGACCTTTCGCTTGTTGCCAAATCTGAAATAGTAGCCACATCATTGCATAAGCTCACAGATTGGCTCCACATGCAACCCTGTGGGGCTTGACACCCATGAGGTGATCACATGCTACACATGAGGTGATCACATGCTGGCCATGAGGTGTTCACATGACACCCATGCAGTGATCACATGCCTTGTGCTTGGCTGCACTGACTGAACTCTTGACCTATATCTGGCTGCACTGAATGAACTCTTGATCTGTTGCAAAATCTGAAACAGTTGGCAGTTTTTCAACCTATTTAATGATACAGACACAATCTTTGCCTGTTGGTAAATCTGTTTAAACATACTGAAAGACTTTGGCTAAAATGCTTTTTTTCAAGCTGACATATTCATAAACTTTTTACCAAAAATATCTATAATAATAAAAGATGCAATTCCTTCATTGCTAAAGGTCCAATAATTCTGCCAAAAATCATTCAAGTAAACTTGAACAAAGGCCACCTAAGAATAATTTTTGTGCAAGGTCACAGAAGTTATAATTGAAACAACAATTTTGTAGAAGAACACTATTGCTGTCCTCAGTTTGAAATAGACATAATAATGGCCATAAGCTTTTCACGACTCAACCTAAAATCAACAAACTCAATCTATTCTTATATGATTGAAAGAACCATGTCCTAGGATAATTCTTTTGAAAAACTGAACGATTCAAATTGACAGTTTCATTATAAACATTATCAGCTGAAAGAGGTTAAAATTATAAAGGTTTTTCAGCCTTTTCCCTATAAAATTTAAGTATATGCAGATAACAAAAGCTCCGGCCGTTTCTGAGATTGTCATTTTAGTATGCTTTTTTAGACAATTGACTAAATTCAACTTCCTGTAACTCAGCCAAAATTTACCCAAATTTAACCATTTGAACAAACTTGAGAGCGATGGTATAAGAGATTATTTCTGTGAAATATTGAACAATTTGGCTAGACAGTTTTGGAGGGAACATTTTAAACAATTTTTTAGCTTTTTCTCAATAAAATCTAAGAAAATGCAGAGTTTTTCAGATGGCTAATTTTTTACATTAAATTTCATGATGCTAGCCCAAGTTGTTGTAAAATATTAAACAAATTAACCTCAGTTGTGTCCCACAAAAATGTTTTGCAGGTTTATAACTCTTATAAGGAAAATACAGAAAAATGGCTAAGTTAAGCTTCTCATAACTCGGCCAATAATCACTGAACCAAAACCATTTGAACAAACTTGAATTATCAACATCTAAGGATAATTAATGTGTGAGATTTAAGAATTTGGCCCAGTGGTTTTTGAGAAGAAGATCTTTTTAGCCACTGAGCTAAAATGGGCTGTCATGGCATATGGCTAAATTCAGCTTCCCATAACTCAGCCAAAAGTCACTTAACTGAGACCATTTGAACAAAATTCGGAAAGCAGTACCCTAAGATCATTTCTGTGCAATATTAAACAATTTGGCCATATGGTTCAGAGAAGAAGTTTTTTGTAGCCCTCAGTATGATAAGGGCACTGATGACCCCGTACAAAAAAGGCTGATGCAGGTGGCGCCACCAATACCTCAATTTCAGATATGACTCATGTGACAAACATTCCAATAAAATTTGGTGATGATAGCTCCAGCAGTTTCTGAGATTGTAATTTTAGTATGCTTTTTTGGACAGATGACTAAGTTTAACTTCTTGTAACTCAGCCAAAAATCACCAAACTTAAACCATTTGAACAAACTTGAGAGAGATTGTTCCAGAGATCATTTCTGTGAAATATTGGACAATTTGGCTCAACAGTTTCAGAGAAGAAGATTTTTAAAGGTTTTTAAGCTTTTTCCCTATAAAATCTAAGAAAATGCAGTTAGCCAAAAAATAAGCAAAATCCGATGGAGTTTTTTAGATGATTAATTTTTTGCATAAAATTTTGTAATGCTAACTCTTGCCGTTTTCAAGATAGTATGGGTTAACGTACAGACGACGGATGACAGACGCCGGACGACGCTACACCATCGCATAAGCTCACAGGTTCGCTAATGATCTATGATTTCTTATGCTTTCCCGCATTTAGGTATCTATATCTTCTTTGATATACACACATTTTAAATGTAAGGAGCACCTGATTTATTAGAAGGTTATTCTTAATAGGAAACGTACCATACAATACTTTGTTCAAAGTTAATGGTGGCATTATCACTCCAATTGATTTCATCCAATCCACAATTCTAAAATATAGATTTTTTGTTACAAAACATTCATAAAAAATGTGTTCCTTGGTCTCTAATTCTATGAAGCAATAAGAACATCAGTAACTATCAACTAACTTCCATTTGTAAAGTAAACTATTGGTTGGTAGATAGTTATGGATTATTTTAAATAAGAATTCCCTTGAGTACATATCCAATGAGATTTTTTGGATGGCTCCAAACTCTCCCAGTTGATATTATCATCCTGTATTGTATGTCTTAACTTGACCAATGATGAGGGTGCAGTAAATTTTTTTTCCACCAACAGATCATAAACATATTTAGAAGATAAAGATTGTATATTTGTAATACCCTTAGTTGTAATTATGATATGCTCCTCTGATATACCTTCATTAGATTTGATATCCTCGTCTCGCAATAATTTTAGCCAGTTACATGGTATTGCAGCTAATACAGATCTCCATTTGAGATAGACTCCTGTTCTAATATCTGGATATTTTTTAATCAAGTCATACCATTTTAGCATTTTCCCTTCATTTGATACAAAGTCTTTTACAAACCTTATTCCACACGAGTCCACATGTTTGCAATACACTGACTTTTTATCCACTTTAATCCACCTATTGTTCCACAGAGACTGCAGTTTTACCTCATTTTTTATGGTTGGATCTTTTGAAACAAATTGTGACCAATTTTCCAAACATTGTTTATAAAAGCCTGGTATCTTAGATGGTATTCTATGGTATTCAAAGTTTGAATACACATTGGCAACTCCACCTATTTTCTCAAGATAAAACATTGGTACTGCTTTCCATTAGTGTTGGGACGATATGGGTTTTTGATATCATGATGATTATTCAAATTTTATTGTGATATACCGGTACCATGATATCGCGATATTTTTAATAATAGATAAGAGCATTGATAAGCCATCAATAATGATATTAATAACAACCACCTTTAAATTCTTGACTTTATACGAGGGGTTAACTCTTAATATTATTTATACCCATTGTGCCAGTACCACAAATTAACTCATTAAGTGATTAAGTTACATGAAGGCGCTGCAGGTGTGTAAGTTTGAGATGCGGGAAGTCCTGCCCCAATCGTCAAATCACGCTTGTCAGAACGTTTCACCAGTTTCCTATAGTTACAAAAAAGCCGGATAATCCCGGAATTTTCGGAGAGCGTGTCATACCCATCATGGCTAAATATTCCAATCCAATTTTATATGGCAAAATATGCAACCCGGAAGGAATGTTCGATCCAATGGTGACACTTTTATGTTTTATCGTTCCATGCAATAAAAGCATAAATATATGTTTTATTGCTCTTCTTTATAATGTTATTTTCTCCTGGAATTCTCAAGGTTTTGTCCTCTAAGATTCATCCTGCTATTTCCGGACATTTCCCGAAGTCAGTAAGCACACGGTTCCACCGACACGCAGGTATTCAAATACATGTGGTTTATAAAAATAAATGTGATTCTTGGAAATACATTTATTTTGAACATGGACAGACTCTAATGATGCCAGTTTTCTCCAGAAATATATAATTCAATGGCTTGTCTGTGAACCATAATCGTGAACAAAAATTGATATCGTGATATCGCGATAATAGGAAAGTTGACGGTATGATAACCGTGGCTGTGAGATATCGTGATAATACCGTATACTGGTAACCGTCCCAACCCTACTTTCCATGCATTAGCACTATTACACAGAATCAACCTTTTAATCCAAACTAGAATACGGGTAGTCGACAAGCGACTACTTGTATCCGCCTAAATCAGAGTGGAACGGGTGAAGTGTTGCATATTAGCATGGATATTTTATCCCATGGCAGACAAACAGATGGGAGCTGTGCAAACATGGCTGCAGGTGGCGCCACCAGTTTTGCGTATGATAAAGAGCTATGTGAGATTTATACACATGCAAAATTTTGGCCCAATCGGTCAAACGGTTCCCTAGATATGAGCTTGGATGTCTGCAGCGTAAACTTGATTGTAGGTGGCGCCACCTGTCATAAAATCAGAAAAGCTATCCAGGATGTATAAGCATGCCGAATTTCAGGTGAATTAGTCAAACCACTGCAGAAATATGAGTGATTTTAACCCAAGGCAGACGAACAGATGGACACTGTGCAAACATGGTTGCAGGTGGTGCCACCATTTTCAGTGTATGTTATAAAGCTCTCCAAGGGCTACATTTGTGCAAAAAAATTTTCCTGATCGGTCAAACGGTTCCTGAGATATGAGCTTGGATGTCTGCAGCGTAAACGTGAATGTAGGTGGCGCCACCTGTCATAAAATCAGAAAAGCTATCCAGGATGTATACGCATGCCAAATTTCAGGTGAATTAGTCAAGTCACTGCAGAGATATGAGTGATTTTAACCCAAGGCAGACAAACAGATGGACACTGTGCAAACATGGTTGCAGGTAGCGCCACCATTTTTGGTGTATGTTATAAAGCTCTCCAAGGGCTACATTTGTGCAAAAGAATTTTCCTGATCAGTCAAACGGTTCCCGAGATATGACTTTTGATGTCTGCAGCGTAAACGTGAATGTAGGTGGCGCCACCTGTCATAAAATCAGAAAAGCTATCCAGGATGTATTCGCATGCCCAATTTCAGGTGAATTAGTCAAGTCACTGCAGAGATATGAGTGATTTTAACCCAAGGCAGACGAACAGATGGACACTGTGCAAACATGATTGCAGGTGGCGCCACCATTTTTGGTGTATGTTATAAAGCTCTCCAAGGGCTACATTTGTGCAAAAGAATTTTCCTGATCGGTCAAACGGTTCATGAGATATGAGCTTGGATGTCTGCAGCGTAAACGTGAATGTAGGTGGCGCCACCTGTCATAAAATCAGAAAAGCTATCCAGGATGTTTACGCATGCCAAATTTCAGGTGAATTAGTCAAGTCACTGCAGAGATATGAGTGATTTTAACCCAAGGCAGACGAACAGATGGACACTGTGCAAACATGGTTGCAGGTGGCGCCACCATTTTTGGTGTATGTTATAAAACTCTCCGAGGGCTACATTTGTGCAAAAAAATTTTCCTGATCGGTCAAACGGTTCCCGAGATATGTGGGTTTATGTGTGGAAACAGACGCACAAACGGACGCAGAGCGCAAAGGAAAGGTCAGAGGTCAAAACAAAATCGGGGCGCAGCAGTTCACATGTGACCCGAACATAATCCCGGGTTTCGGAAAATTCCGCCCAGCGGTTACAGAGGAGTTCTCCGGACACCTACGCGGCGGCGGCGGCAGCGGCGGCGGCGGCGGCGGCCAGCTGAAAACATAGTATCCGCAAAACTCTGTTTTGGCGGATACAATTATTCTTTGAGTTTTCAATCTGCTGTCTAAGTCTACAAAGTTTATACCACCTTTATGGTATGGTCCTATCAGTGTACTATATCTGACCTTGGGTTTTTTTCCTCTCCATACAAAATGTTTCATCATTGACATAACATTATCTATGAATGACTGAGGTGGTACATGCATATTGCATATGTATATTACTTTGGATAAAGCTAATGTTCTACAAATTTCTGCCCTTCCAAATAATGTTAAATTTCTGCTAGACCACACAGTAAAGGTTTTTTTCAATTGTTCTCTCACATTATCAAAATTAAGTTTCCTACTAATATCTTTATCATGTGAGTGCCAGATGCCAAGAGTTTTAATTGCTCCTTTTGTCAAGTTAACCCATTTACATGAAACTGGTTCTAGTGTACTATACTTACTTGCACCTATCCAGGCTGCCTCAGATTTATTATAATTGACATGCAGGGAAGAAAATTGTGAAACACATTTATGGTGCTAATTAAATGTTCAAATGAAGCTGTGTTCCTGATGAAAAAAGTTATGTCATCTGCAAAACATGTCATTTTAGTTCATATGCACCAACATTGACTCCTTGGATATTTTTATTTATATGAACTTGATGTGTTAACACTTCTAAGACTAATATAAACAAATATGGGGAAGGGCCAGCGATCTTGCAACTTTTCATGTATAGCCGATTCTCCAGGTCCTTGCATGCATGTACCTTGGATTTCTGGTTGCTTTCCTTCCCAGAAACAATAATCATTGTTGTTATTTCTATCAAAGTATCATGGAGCCCAATGCAGGATATATAACATATGATAGATATCTACAATACAGAGCTCTGCATATTGCGAGATGTTTATACACTGAAAAACATCTGCAGTATTGCTACCCAGGAACTCTGATATCAATCAGGGATGACAGCAAATTAGGGGCTACACTGATTAATTGATTTTGTAACAATAACCTGACCAATAATGAGCTAAAAGGGGCAATGGAAGAACTCAGAATCCAAAAATTTATCTCGAGTCCCTGAATGTACCCTGGCTATCTGCAGTAATTCTGTCCAGGCAACAATAGGTGTCATCTAACCTAAGAGCTCTGATGTCCATGCGAGTCATTAACTGCGACATTGGCAAAAGGGTTTTTGCCTGAAATGCAATAATTCTAGTCACATTTTATTATTTAAAACTCAAGGTATTACCATGAGAAGTATAATTGGACATTTTTTAAAATTCCAATGCTACAATCAACTTCCATGTCGCACTTTGGCCAGGTCATATAATACATGGTCCCTGCTTTAAAACTAGGGTGCTAGAATGAGAAACAACGCATACTGGGCTGACTGTTTCTGATTAATTAGACTCAGTCCTTAAAATTAAACTATACCAGTGATATGCTATTATTTCTTAATCGTTACTTGCAACATTTGCTTTAAGTCTGTATACAAAATGGCAGCCCTTAGAGTGGTTTAGAAATATTTTGCGAGGTAAGGGTTTGATAAAGGCACAGTAATATGACAGGTGAGAATTTATCTCTTTCAGACCCATACCTTAAAAGTAGAAGCAGAGGAACACTCTGGCAATGACCACATCTTCATCAGTTAAATTACTGGATGATTACATTGAAATTTACATATCTGTTTAACTTTAAACATGTACTGATGTAAACAAATGTCTCAATTCAAAGTTTTCCCAATGCAGAAATTAGTCAGAGAATGCACCTATTGATTATGATTGACTAAAATTTTGGGGGAAAAAAGTGTGAACAAAATGGACTCATAATAAACAAGAGACTGTAGTTTGAGCCTACATGGACAACTCTACCAGGATCCTAACAAACATTATTGTGTACACAGATAGACTTACTGACTGAACCTGTTTTAAGCCCACATTCTGTTTGTGTTAAGTTGCTAACAGTCCAACAAACCAAGAAAAGGAAAAATGTAATACAATGACACCTTGTGGAGATATAATAAGGTATAGGGGCTTGCAAACAGAGAGGATTCTTTTAATTTTGGTCCAGTATTACAACTTTAAAACATATATATATATTCACTTATCATTCGAATCATGAAATATGTTATAAATAAATCAGGGTACAACTTTTAACTGCAAGCAAGGGCTGGATAAAAGTTAAACAAAATGATAGTAAGGCAACCAGAATTGGGTTCTTACCTACCTGACTGGGCAAACAGGTTCAACATAAACCTTTACACAAAGACCTAAATCTGGACTTAACATAGTCCTGAAGCATGGAGCTAGGCAATGGCCAGCAGAATGTTAGACAATATTTAAGTACAGACACAGTTAGATGAGATTTAAGTACAGACACAGTAATGTGCAACAATAATAATAACTAGAATACGGGTAGTCGACAAGCGACTACGTGTATCCGCCAAAATCAGTGTGGAACAAGTGAAGTGAGGCATGGATTGAGTGGCAAGGGGAAATAGAGTGAAGTGTTGCATATTAGCATGGATGTCTGCAGCCAAAATGTGTATGTAGGCTGTGCCACCTACCACAAAATCCAGAAAGCTGTCCAAGTTGTAAACATATGCAAAATTTAAGGCAGATAAGTCAAACCACTACATGTATATAGTGATTTTAACCCATGGCAGACAAACAGACGGACGCTGTGCAATAATGGTTGCAGGTGGCGCCACTAGTTTTGCGTATGATAAAGAGTTGTGTGAGATCTATGCACATTCAAAATTTTGGCCCAATCTGTCAAACCATTCCCGAGATATGAGCTTGGATGTCTGCAGCGTAAACTAGAATGTAGGTGGCGTCACCTTCAATAAAATCAAGAGAGCTGTCCAGGATGTATAAACCCGCAAAATTTTAGGCAGATATGTCAAACCACTGCTGAGATATGAGTGATTTTATCCCGCGGCAGACAAACAGACAGATGCTGTGCAGAAATGGTTGCAGGTGGCGCCACCAGTTTTGCATATGATAAAGAGCTATGTGAGATCTATACACATGCAACTTTTTGGCCAAATTGGTCAAATGGTTCCCGAGATATGAGCTTGGATGTCTGCAGCGTAAACTTGAATGTAGGTGGCACCACCTGTCATAAAATCAAGAAAGCTATCCAGGATGTATAAGGATGCTGAATTTCAGGTGAATTAGTCAAACCACTGCAGAGATATGAGTGATTTTAACCCAAGACAGATGAACAGATGTACACTGTGCAAACATGGTTGCAGGTGGAGCCACCATTTTTTGTGTATCTTATAAAGCTATCCAAGGGCTACAATTGTACAAAATTTTTTTCCTGATCGGTCAAACGGTTCCTGAGATATATGGGTTTATGTGTGGAAACAGACGCACAAAAGGACGCTGGGCAGAGAGGAAAGGCCAGAGGTCAAAGCCAATTGGTTAGGCACCAGTTCACATGTGACCCGATAAAGTGTAAGTTTCAGAAAAATCCATCCAGTAGTCTCAGAGGAGTTCTCCAGAAACAAACGCAGCAGCTGGGGCAGAACCCGGTCAAAAACATAGTATCCGCAAAACTTCCTTTTGGCGGATACAACAAGTACATTTTCAAGGAATTTATGTCCCCTGCCTCCACCTTAAGTCTGGGATGATTTTAAAATTGTGGTGATGAAGTGCAAATAGTTTTAACCATGCTCAACAGATGGCAGCACCTGGGAGTTACTGTAAAAAATTCTAGTAATATATGTCACCCACTAACCTGTTGGTGAATAGCGACACTAAATTTGCTGACTCATCATATCAATAATGAAAGATGCTATTGTATTATTATCTTATCAGACAGACACACCAAAACCAATCCCATCCAATGAATCATTGACCCAAATTTGAATGAAATCAAATAATATTTAGTAAAGTTATCCCACAGAAATGAAAACCTGGCAGACAGTCAGACAGAAGGACAGACAGTAGACAGATGGGCAGATAGTCAGGTAAACCCAAATCAATGTCCCTCGTTCCAAGGAAGCGGCCAATAATTACATTGTGCCAGTCTTGGAACTGATGATATTAGGCATCAATGTGATTATGATGTTTAAAATTATCATTTTACTATATCTCAAAGAAACTGATTGCTGTCAAGCAATATGAGATATGCAAAATGTCTAGAACCCTTAGCTATAAAGTATTTGTATAAAGTAAACATTAAACAAGGGACCCATGGGTCACGGCGCTCAGCTGTTATATATGATAAAAAATATGATTTGGGAAAGAGGCACATGCTTGTTTTGTGTGGTAATAAATATAAGCTTTATTATGAGTTGTTGGTGTTTAGCTTATGTATGATTTTGATAGTATCTTTGGAGACAGGGAAGAGGATTGATTTCATTTATTTTATTAACAAATGGAGGGCTATTGTCACACAAATTTTGACTTGGCCATATAACTTATAAGCAGCAAATATTATAAAAGAGTTTAACTATTTATTAAAATTTAATAACAAATATTGTGCCAATATAATTTTTATTAAAAAAAAATAAGAAAATCATATGATTTTTTAAAATAAAATATAACTGAAATGATTATTGAAATAATATTATCGAATATATTCATGAATGCATTCATGAATACATTTTGAAAGTATCTGCACTGGTATTCAAATACTTTCATTTTTACCTGAATTCCCATTCTTATGCAATAAAATTTTTTAATGCAGTACATATTCATATCTGATTCAAATACATTTGCAAAGCATTCGCACCATGTCTAGTATTTATTCAGTTTTAGCCAAATAAAGATGTTGAGAATCCAGAATATACAAAATTCACAAATTTAAATAATGATCATAAGTTCCTGGTTTTATGGCTTTTATTTATATTAAAAAAAAATAAATGTAATATATTCACTTTGGACTACTTTCACATCAATCTACACACTAGACACAGTAGGAATCTACATTAATATTATCAACTTATTATCTTATCAACTTATAATATTATCTTTGTCTATCATTAATTTCTTTCATATGATCCCTAATGATTAGTAATGAATAATATGATTTATTTTTTTATCATGAAAATTTCACTGAAAAATACCATAGGTGACTGCATGGTGTTATTTGGAATAACATTGACATTGACATTCTATCCATCCATACAAGATTCTTACATCATCAGTAACTGCAAGTTAATTTTCTGTTACTCATCAACTAACAAATTCCTTTTCTATTAATTTTTCTTTAATTTGTTATAAAAAACAATCCAAAATTATTAATTTATTGTTTATTGTTATGTTGTTTTTCAAAACAACTACTAGATGAGTTGGGTTGGACACCTGGATCAACTGTGCCCTGCTGCCCAAGTGTATGCTTCGCTCAAGCATGCATAATCTGATGAAAGGTCAACAAGGTCAACATACAGGTGACTGAAGAGGGGCTGGATTAAGCCTGGGTCTGACATGGTCTCATATAAACATTAATAAAAGCTACAATATTTGGCCAATTTCTTTCAGCTTTCTAAACTACAAAGATGAAATCCTTATGTGTGCATGGTATGAAAATTATATCAACAGTGCTCTCAGTAAACAAACGTGCCATGGTCAAAGTTGGGCAAAATTTAAGGTACTAATTTTATATTTATATTAATAACTTATAAAATTTGAAAAATTCAGAACTAATTTTTGGTATTCAATTGAATCTTGATTAAATAATGTTACATCCCTGACAAAAAATCTCTAGCTTCAGCAATCCTCTTGTTAAGGGAGTAAATATATTTCTTGATTTTTTAAAAAGTGCATTATGTTTGGGCCCATAACTTAAACCAATTACGCAATACTGACATCATTTATGGCATGTGCATAGTGAATGTATAGAAAAATATGTATATTATATATGATCAAAGTCAGATCAGTGGTTTTGATATTAGGCAGTCTTACAGTGTAACAATGGGTTTTTAATGGAAAAATGAAGTTTTTCATTAAAATTTCAAAGGAATTAAGTCCTAGTGATAAAATTCTTGGCATGGTAGGGGATTTTGGAGACATCTAACTGTATGTTAAATTTAAGGAACTTAGAGCTGAAGCTGGGGAGCTGAGCTCTAGCAAAACAGCTCTGCATAACACTAGCTTGATGTAAACTTGATGTGACATGGTGCTTGAAAACTTGAATAAAATCTACAGTTTTTGATCAACTGGTTTCAAATTTTTGGTGTTAACAGACAAAATGCTAAAAAAAAACATGCTGTGAAAATTAAATCCACAGTACTTACAGGAAAAAACGTGCCATGGTCAAACTTGGGCAAAATTAAAGTACCAATTTTATATTTTTGCCAATATTTAAAAAAATTTTAACAGATTTTGATCTAATTTTTGGTATACAATTAAATTTTGATCAATTAAAGTTGTATTACTGAAAAAATGTCCCTACCTTTAACCCTTTTTGTCTTAAGTGACCAAATATCTTTCCTGATTTTTCACATGTTTGGGCCCATAACTTTTTTAAATTAAATAATACTGACTTAATTTCTGGCATGTACATAGGATCTATATAGAGGAATATTTATGGTAAATATGAAGAAAACCAAATGAGTGGTTTTGATATTAGGCAGTCCTGAAGTGTGAAAATAGATTTCTAATAAAAAATTGAGGTTTTTCCTTAATATCTCAAAGGAATGAAGTCCTATTGACCCAATTTTCGGCATGGTAGGAGATTTTTGGGACATCTAACTGTATGGCAAATTTCAGATTCGTAGGTCCAATGGTGTTGAAACGTGCCAGTCTTACGGACGGACATCCGGACAGAGGGACGGACGGACAGACGGACGGACGACGGACAATGGACCACTACTATAGCTCAGATGACTTATAGTCAGCTGAGGTAAATAGACTGTGTGATCTGAACATGTCCAAAAGTAACTTGGAATGCAAAGAGCTCAATGGCCTTTGTAAATTCCTGTTGCCTTTCATATCAACAATAATTTGAAAATCACAAGCTGGGTATGGTTGATCTGCCATCTCTTACCAATTTGTAATAATAGTTCTGTCAGACTATGGCTTTGATGTATTTTACTATTTCTCCGTATAATTTCAGAATTTGCCCACACAAATCCTATCTTCATTCTTTATATTTCATATGGCTCAACCAAACATAAATTAGAAACTCCTTGCTTTGGTGATGCTTAACTTTACCCAGAGCTTTCCATGATCTCCCTATTAACATAATTATCTGTCCTTTGATCCATATCTATTGATGTGATAACAAGGTGACTTCACTATGCTTATTAAATTTCAAGAGTCTATTCAAACAGTGGACACACATTTTAGAACTACTATGCAATCATTCTTTAGAAATTTGCATATGAGATTTCATAAAATATTTGTACGTGGCATCAATGCCATCTTCTACAGAAAAAGAAAATATCACAGATATATGGACACATCAAATTTAAGAACAATCAAGGAAGCAATTCCTGAGAAGTGTGATCTTTCTTTAAATATAAATATCATAAGAATCAACAAATATAATATGAAGTCAAGATCATGATTCCAATAGAAAAAAGTTTGATTTCTAACGCTTTTCTACAGACATGCTAAAGTTAAAGAAAATATATATTATATGATTTTTATCCTGCTAGCACTGTTTTAATGTGTAAATAAAAAAAAAGCCATGAAAACATGCACATTTAACTAAGATTAATGAGCAAACCATATATTAGAAAAAAAAAGTGAAAGGAATTCCTAGATAAATCAGATCTTTCACAATGAATTTTACTCAATAAGGCCCAACATAAAATGTTATCATGACAACATAAAAGTAAGCTCGAACTTATAGATAGAAAAAAAATATCAATGTAATATGAAACTACAATTGTATGGATATAATGAGAAAATTGCATTATAAATTGTTGTTTAGAATAGTAGTAAAATATTAAAGAAAATGTAGAACTGATGCAAAATTTTAAATGTAGTATAAGAAAGTACCTAAATAGTTTGATGAATACAAAACTGCAGTTACAGAATAAAATAATGTTATAATTGGACAGAGTAAAAGTGTTGCCTGTTTGCACTTACAGAGCACATAAAATCTGGAGTGACCAGGCATCAGTGCTCAAAGGAGAAATCTCAAGATGAAATTTAGTTGCAGTGAAGCAGTTCTTTAACATTCTCTCCATTAGTTCACGTTGGTTTGCATTTTTTTCACAGGCAAAGCACATTGCTGAGCTATTTATTAGGGAATGGAGAGCTTGTCCAATTTCACGTACAGTAATGAAAAACAAACGATCAGTCTAAAATGTCAACGAGATGTTATGAATCCCATATCTGAGATACACACTAAGCGACGTGTTCTGATACACAACAATGTTTACGAGGCTGGACTCTATATTTGTCGCGGTTTTCGACAGCTTATGTGCTGGTGTGGCACAACCAGCAGATTTCTAATGGGCTGACATTATGGATTATCCTGAAACAACAGATATTACCAGAAAAATTGGAGCTTTAATCTTCAGCTAAGAATTTCAGTCAGCAGGTTTTCAAGTAGTTTATATCAGCTGAGCTTAGCAGTTCTCTTTCCACTGAATCCAGTTTAACTATATGTTAAAAATCAAATATATTTTTGGTTCTTTCTATTCTAATTATACAAGATATGAAATGTAAACTAGTAAAACATACTTAATGCTCCTATTTAAAAAACAACAAATTAGCTAAGAGTGGGCCATACGATGATTCTTTTGTTTTCAACTCAACATTACAATTGGGCCTAATAATAAAGGTCCATCAGATAACTGGATGAAATTAACACATGCAACAAGCCCTAGTAAAACAATAACGAGAGACCAGAAATATGAGAGGTTAAATGGAATACCATGCATATCAAATCGAGAAAAGAAGACAGGGGAGGGTGGGTCACCGAGAAATACAAACCTGGTAACCCACTGGCCAGTGGCCACAGTGTGATCAGTGACCACTGATGCCGAGTTCACCAGCTTTAAGAGTGGGCTGTTCCACCTGAACAGAAGCTGGGTGTTACTGGGAGTTACAACAGATTTGCATAAACATACAGGATATGAAATTTAATTCAACAGTTCTTACATGAAAAAAAAGTATTCATAATTATGAACTATTTTAAAACAGGCAGATAGATGGAAAAACAAAGCAATTCCATTTAACAGTATGCCAAATTTGTATAGGCCTAACAGTTCCAAAACTTGTCAGTCTAACAGATAGACGGACAGATGGACAGACGATGGACAATGGACCAAGACTATAGCTTAGATGACCTACAATCAGCTGAGCTAAAAATGCAAAAAATTTTTAAAAAATACAGGTGACACCACCAGTTTGGAGGAACTGATAAAACACTCCATGATGAATATACATGCAATGAATTATGGATATTAATGCATAAGTTATTCAGATACTTGAGCTTTTGTATCAAATTTTAAATTATTATGGGGGGTACAGTCGAGCCCGCTTATTGTCATATCAGTTGCCGTGTGCATGCTTAAACTGGGATGTGATATTATGCGGGCTTCAACATCAATGTCCTTTTGAGTCATAGAAGAAGTGTTAGGTATCAAATGATATTAAAAAATCATCAATAAAAAGGAACCAGAAACGTTTATGAATATTTAATTGTGTAACAGCATATCAAATTATGTTTATGTACACCTTATGTTATGTAAGTTTTATGCCACATGCCGCATTAACTGACCATAACCCGACTTGCCAATAGAAGAGACGTATTGTCTGTGTCATGAGGTCAAATGTCTGGAAATATGTTTGAAACAGTTATAATGTAATGCGTAGGCAAACTATTTTACTTGATCATTCTTTCCCCGACTATAGCGCCTTATTTTCCAGATGTCTTTTTAGTGACTTAAACTTCCATGATCGTCTTTATGATAGAACTGTTATGGGAGCGGGCAATGTCAAGCCATTGCCAACATTCTAAAGTTTTGGGGTGATGTAGGTTTTGGACTGGGTATCTCCTCCAGTGCTCACAAAACCTCCAGCATTTTGTGGACCTTTAAGGGGGTTTCCAGTCGTAAGCAATGTTAACAGCTCGTGCTTCATATCATCTCGGAAAAATGTCACCGAGGAGTTCATTATGTTTGACATGTGATCGCAAACATCGCCCTTGTTAACGTAAGAAGAAACACAATGATCTTGATTACCGTGGTATCTAAAGACGTTAATTAGCTAAGTGACGGGGAGTGACCCGCATACACTTGGCTGCCGCACACAGGTGGGAGATGTGATCGTTCGATACGCCTGACCGATTACCTCGTTGATCAACGTGTTGGCGTTTGATGTGATATTAACTGCGAACTGGTATCACTGTCAAGGGTTCCAAGCATGACAATAAACAGGATTATGACAATATTCCATGATATTAAACGGTCAGGTTTACCATTGTTTATATAGGAAATGGTTTGGGATTTTGGATTTATGTGACAATAAACGGGATTTTCTATTAGCCAATATGACACAAAGTGGGCACGACTGTACTTTCGAGCCCCATAGCTCAGCAGATATGGGTAACAGAGTCTTAATTTTAGGTTTCCAAGGAGATTTTTCATGGACCTCCCTGGATGTCAAGTTAGAAGATTCCAGGTCCTACGGTCACGATTTGTGCTCTGATAACAGACAGACAGACAGACAAAGAGTGATTGCTGTGTGTGACATATACTGTGACTAAGAGTTCATCTAAAAAGAATGTTTATAACATCAACAAACCTTGAAATCCAAGCGACCTAAGAAATAAAAACTTCCCTAATTCACAAATAACTGTAACAATATGCATAAGCACCAATAGCCCAGAAAAATCTGCCTCACTCAAATGGGTTTGATTTCTGCATGCGGGACCCCTGAGACAAGTCTGCCAGCATTATATGTAACCACCATTAAAATTTCATGACAGCTGTAGTAAATTCGGGGCAATGTATCCCCATCATGATTCTGCTGCTCCACTGAGAGCTGGCTTTCTTGCAGGCTGTGAAGTCCCCTGTTTGCTGGTCTAGGACTTTTAATGCCTGAGCCTGGCTGTTAACTGTCTCAACAGCCTCTGACCTGAAGTCCTGAGTGAAAACAGAAATGTGCATACCCAGGCTCCATGGTTGTTCAAGATAGCTGATCAAACAATTTTATCTGACATCTGATGTTTGAACAGATATTTAAAAAAAATGACAACTCAGCTGCCTCTCCTATCACTGGATTGTATCCAGGCCTCGATACCCACCTGACAATTATATCAATATTTCATCTTATTTTTATGGATAGGTTCATGGCCTGGCTAGTGAATGACAATCTAGGAAACCATATGGTAAGAAAATAGGGCTGTTATAAACAATGCACTGAATCAAAGCTAGTCATTTCAAAATTATCAAATCAGGCATGTGATTTAATTTTTGCATTTACAGTCATTTTCACATCTTTTCTTAATCACTAATTCATACCTAAGGACAGTTTAAGTGATGCATGAGGTCTAAAGTTTAACAAGGAAAGTTAGTATATATCCCATTTTATATATTACAACAGTTATGGAAATATTTAAACATTTTTTTTAAACACTCAAAAACATTATAATACCCATTTCAACATCATCTGGGGAGAAACCATTCAGCAGATATATATGTTTCTAACAGAATATTAAAGTGTTTACAATAGTGGAACTGAGAAAGGAATCAAATTACCAAAAGTCAATAAATGAATTTAAGACTACTTAGTATTTCACAGTCCTACAAAATATGCATTATTTTTTAATATGCACATGGCTTGTCATTATCAGAAGTTATATCCTGACATCAGAGTAAATCTATGAGATTCTATTATGCTTTTTTCTTCTACTGTGTAATTATGGCTGAGGCATTATGTTATTTTTTTTTGCAATTTAGGCTATGGCATTATGTTAATTGCTTTGGGCCCCATGTTATTATATCATCAATGAACATTTTACATCTGGCAATCTCTAGACAAGAATAATGACAAGAATAAATATATTTAATACAGGAGATACTTAAAATTGAATTATTTATTTAAAATGCAAAACCTACTAAGAAAGGTACTCTACATCTCACATAATGTTGTAGATAAATGTCAACAGTCATTTTATCTGAATATATGAAATACTGCATAATTTGAAATTATTTATTTAGTTTGGTGGAGGGCTTGAAGATGGCAAAATGAGCCATGTCTGGTGTCTATTATTCTTTTCTTTTTTTTATAAATTTTCACAAACAGCAGCCACAACATTCAAGACAGAAATGTGACATTGAAACTTAACTTAAATACACTTTATATATTATCACTAGTGCTCAAATGTAACAACTGATGGATTGTTTGGAGAACTAAGGAGTATGGGCTAACCTTGGCTAAAAGAATAACAGACATGTTTTACTCATCATTTTAGTGGAGGCAACATTTCCCTAACATGTAATAAAGTTATTGCCACTAATGCAATTAAATTTTATTTTTAAATGTTGTTATTATTTCATCTTTATAACCATAATGTGGAAATACTCTTTTTTTAAATTTTGGTGAATTTAAGAAAACTATTTTTTTCTACACTTTTCTTGACTTAAATGATTTACACAAAACAAACTAATTTTAAATTTTCAAAACACTTGAATACATTTTAAAATCACATTAAAATTTTGGTTAGTTTTAAATTAAAAAAAGGCTCAAAATATCAAGCTGGTGTTCTAAATTAAAAGAATAAGAATAAGAAATATTCAAATTTGACCTTTGACCTCCAAAGGTATCACTCAAGAAACAAGGCCTAGGATATAATTAATGATATTGGCATATTTATTGCTAACATCTCACTTCACATTCTCATCACTGGAATTGGGTTTATTACTGTTAAATTCCTCTGTCATTTAACATGAAGCAATTTGCTATAAAAATGTCATAAAGGGAAACCATTTTCATAAACAGCAACCTTAATATTTGCACCTTGTTTCATTCTAGTATTGTAAAAATTTTGAAATTATTACAAACGGGACCTTGGTAAAGTGATGGCTTTTTTGAGGTGATCATCTATGTGAGGTCTGATAAAAAGTAAAAATAAGAACTGGGACCATGAAACAGTGGTTGTTGTTTAGGTGGTCACTAGAGGTGGTCATTAGACAGGGTTTGACCGTATACACATTATGATTCACATCTCTGGATCTGCATGAATCAAGCTCAGAAAATACTCAGCACATGAATATTCATATCTCTCTATATCAACTACAGTGGCAATCTAGTCCAAAGGGCTTAAAAGTCACATCCAGTTTTGAAGCTTGGCCCGCCAGGCTGCCACCTGCCAAGAAGCTATATTCAATCAACAGTGCTGCCATCTACACAGTACACACACAACTAAAATAACACTATATATGTAATTCATTAATAGGTGGTGACATCTATGATTACCTGTTATTAACTTCAAATGAATTTTAAGGTGCATTCTAAGACAACTTATCTTTCCTGTCAATATGACAGTTGTCTATAATGCCCATTAAATCACCACTAAGACTTGAAAAAAATCCAGAATTTCACAATAAATACCGGGAACTGATTTATTTTTTTAATCTTGATTTCATTTTTTATATAAGCTGACTTTATATCAGTGATGGGTACATTAAATCCATTAATCACCTTGACTATGGAAGTTAACCATTATTTTTTAAAACAAAAATTTCAAACCAGTTACCCTATAAACAGAATATTGTGTTATTATAATCTGAACAAGGACAATACATATTGCACAAATGTTGAATTGATTTGAGAAGGACTCAAAATGAAGTCTTTCACTTGACAGTCAAACTCATTCAGCCATTTACAATTGTTCATATTATCTTTATATAAATTTACAATGTTCAGTTACAACAGTATATTATATAAAATTGTTAAAACAAGACATTTCTTGGCACCGCTGGTGCCATAGTATCCTCAGACATAGTAATCCTCCCCCCCCCCCCATAAGAATAAGCCCCATCTTCAGCACCGAACACTGACACTTGGCAAGCAACCATGGTTTCTTCCATCTATCAACTTGAGAAAAAATATTTTTCACCAAATATTGGGGCCATTATGGTGAATCACTCTTGAGAAAAAGGGATTATTTATAGTATTAACATGGAAAGGTGGGTGGCACCACCTGTCTGGTTGATGAGAAAACTCTCCAACATCAATGTACATGCCAAATTGCAGACCAACACAATGAACAATTCCTCAGATGTCAGCAATTTTCACCTACAGAACATGTATTGATGGACGCCACATGATAACTACTGAAGATGGCGCCACCAGTCTTGAATATGAGATGGAGGTATCCAAGATCTATGGACATGCACAATTTCAAGTCAATACAACAAATTATTCCTGAGATTAGGGCATTAGGTAGGTGGCGCCACCTGTTTGGTTGACCAGGAAACTCTCCAAGATGGATTTACATGCTAAATTTCAGACCAACACATTGAACTACTCTTCAGATATGAGCAATTTTCACCTAAAGCAAATGTATGGATTGATGCCACATGAAAACAGCTGCTAATGGTGCCACCAGTCTTGAACATGAGATGGAGGTATCCAAGATCTATGCACAAGCACAATTTCAGGCCAACCCAGCAAATCATTCCTGAAAAAAAGGGCATCAATTTATACTATGTAAACAGTAAGTTAGGTGGCACCACCTGTCAGCTTTAGGAGGAAACTCTCCAAAATGGATGGACATGCCAAATTTTGGACCAATACCTTGAACCACCCCAGACATATAAGCATTTTCACCCAAAGCACATGTTTGGATGGACCCCATACAAAAACAAGGGACCCATGGGTCACGGCGCTCAGCTGATCGTGATTGGACTATAAATGTTTCTCCACTGTGATACTATATCGAGTCGATAAAGCTTATGAATATCATGGACATGTTGGGCAATTATAAAGGAATGTAATGTAATATGTGAGTAAATATGTGAAATAACCTGACTGATGGATTAATAGAGTCAAATATAGTGGTTTATTTTTTATTTATTTAGGAGGGGTTGAAAATTGTGATATATTTGAGCAAATATGAATGCAATGACAGCAGTAATAAGCAGTAGTAGAATGATGATAAGGCTATTTGTTGAAGGATCTAAAGTGTATGGTAGTCTGCAAGCTTTCAATTTGACAGATATGATGTTATGATTAACTATGCTGATGAAGTGATTTATGAATTTGTGACTGTATGACACAATATCTCTTTAGTCTTGTCAAGGTACATTATTGTGATGCCCACTATGTCTACATATTACAAAATATTGACATAATTTCTGGTATGTACATAGGTACCTATGGACGAACAGTTATACAAAATATTAAAGTATGAATATATCTGATTCATCTTGTTCTTACTTACTGAGGCTGACTTTTGGATGGGGTTCGGAGAAGGGAAAAGTGAGGGCAGCACGAAGGTGGATGTAGAAATATTCTATTGTAATGTTTTTCATTTATATAAGAATATGAAAAGCTAAGAGGAAAGGGGCCCTCCTACTTGGTTATAGTAAAGTACTAAATATATGATTGCAAACTAATACTCTGACAAGACTGTCATGAAGAAAAACAGTTTGGGTAAAGATCTGTAAAATATTTTTTTGAGTTATCTTGCCTGAAAGAAATCTCTGAGGTGGTGGTGGCAAAAACTAATCCCATCAATATTTGTGTATTCAGTTTTTTAAATTTAGACAGAACAAAACATTAAAAACAGTTCAGATAGAAACTGTACCCTTCTGACTATAAATAACTTATAAGCAAACACTACCCATTGCAAAAGGCAGTGAATAAAACATCCTTAGGAAGCTGGTTTGTTCAAATACTGGGGTTTATAACACAAATTACAGGTTTATCACACAACACAACTGAAAATACATCCACTAAAAATCATTAATAAATTTGATTCTACTATTTATACTATTACATTTTTGCCCCTTCAATGTAAGAGAGTCTACCAAGGACACTTGAGTGGCAGAACAAGTCACATCACAAACTACAATCTTTATGTGGAAACAAATGTTTTCCTCATTTTTTATAATACTTGAGAATTTGACCACTGAAATTAGACATACTGTCTAAAATTTGAACATCCAATAGAAATATTTTTTTCCCTATTTTTTGTGAGGCCCAACATCTGCAATATAGTTTGCAGCTTAACTCAGCACACTGGTGACAGCATACAGGTCCCATGCACAGTTTGTGTGATTGGCAGCTTTGTCTTTGCAATCAACAGAAAATAAAGGTTGATATAGAGATGGGGTTTACACCTTGGTTTTGTTGTTTCATATGTGCCATCTGTATTAATTTATCACACAGTAAAATATTTAAAAAATGAGATGTGTACAGCAATATTGAGCACTGTGATATACATTTCCTAAGGTCATGATTTTACGGTGAAGTTCTCAGCATGACTAGTGTCACAACTAAATGTAGGCCTATCAGTCTGATCTGAATGCTTATTGAATGATGTTTTGCACCTTTAAAATATGTTCATGTATTCAAGCATACAAAAATAATTTAACAGCAATACCATTATTACTAGCACCTGATGTAGGTAAAAATATAGACTGTAGTCTTCAGTAACCATGGTTGTCCATGTTACATAATGCTTTTTGTTATTTTATCTTTTATTTTTCTTGTGTTTTTCTGGAATCACACATAAGATTACATCAACTAGAAGATCACAAGGACTGATACATAAACAGCCTGTGCTGGCTGATGGATGAACTGATAATGCAATACTGGCCTGGAAATCTGATAAGATACAAGTGTGAATCGGAGCACAATGCAGCAGTGAACATGACACTTTCTACAGCAATCTTAGGGGATATGATGCGCATATGCCATATATGGAGTTTTGATATCACCTACTATCATTTGGTTCAATACAAGCCTTCACATGTGCAATTTTTCATGTTACTTATGCATGCACGCAAAATATAAAACTTCTAACTAGTATGTGCTCAGTCCATGTTAAATAAGTTCCAGCAAATACTAAGTATGTCTGCTTGAAGTCAGTTTTCCAACCATTTGACCCAGTCCTTCTGTGCTTTTTGCAGCACAGTAAATCAGACAATCAACCAAGATCTGACATCAAACTTAAATTTTATTGAATAAGCCATTTTAGGCTTTTGTGAACTACAGTGTGGAAACAAGGCATGCTGCTTCAACTTCAAGACTTAAGTAAATGCTGTTTAGTATAAACTGAGTTAGATGCGAATAAAATGCAGATATGGCCATACAGTTGATTTAAATATATGCTTGTTAAATGTTCACATTTAAATTTCAATGGCAATGTCTAAAAAAAATTTTGGTCAATGGTTCAAGGACATGAAGTAGTGCTAAGAAGAGATTCACATACGTTTGATATTATATCTAGTATACCGGTAATGGTTATTTGTGTAATGAAAAAGACACCAATGTCACCCATGAGGTTAACATGTTTATGAAAAAGGAATATTAGCTAAACAGAGAAATACACCCTTTATATCCTGCTCAAATGACAATGGCGGGGTTGACGTAAAATCATGATAAAAACAGGAAATAGTAATATAATTCACAGGATAAAAACAGGAAAACGAGATAACAATTTTCAGTCAAATGTGTGTATGTGGTTGTGTGCATCTGACTGAAGAGTTGTACTGGTACTTTGGTTCTTATCACTTGCCACCAGATATCCTTGATGAATGTGTTTGGATTATTTTGGCAGCTCCCCACATGTTATAAACTTGTGGATATAAACATAGCAACCAGCCTGTGTGCCATATGGGATCGTTTTTTTTTTTTTAGTTTTATATTTTTTTTGGAAAGCACAAGCCAAAAGGGATTGTCGTCAGTTAACTAATGTAATACACAACAATAATAAGAATGGGCCCTTTAAAAAAACTATTTTCATGTGTCAATGCCTCAAATGGGACCCCCAAGAGAAAACGGATCTCAAACCTAAATACTATATATCTATATAATCTATTCAATAAAGCTTTAAATGCAGTTCATATATATGTAATATATATTAATATATATATACTATTAATACTAAATTGGTAAATAGCGATTCGGCAATACACAAAACAGTGAACACAGTATTTGACACACTTCTTGGCCAAATCCCAGGCAATACACAGTGCCTGGAAATTCGATTGAACGCCAATTCTCAATGGCACTGCCATGTTAAATTATTAATCTACAGGCAAAGACATGATTTACGGACTGTGGCAACCTTATCCACGAAGCACAAGTCAATGTGATTAGAATGTTTAAGTGATAAATGTCATGCCAATGCACGCAGTGACCTCACGCAGGTGTCACCGCTCAGGCCGAGAGCCGTGTATACGGTGTAACATCAACAACTTACGTGTTTATTCGTGGCTCATAGCTCGGGTCATATTCCTTCAGTACTGCCGGTAATGTGCTCTGTTTTACCGCCGCCATCTCGCAAAGCTGTCCTTCCTTGCCCGATTGTCTTACACATCCATTTAAGGAAGAAATGACCCTGTCAACTTAGTGTTTTGTGTGCCAGGCCATGTTTATGGCCACCACCAATGTGCATATTGGTGTCATGTGACCGCGGCTAGCCACTATGGTTACTCCGTGTCACGTGACTCGCTAAGTTGACAGGTTCCCTTTCCCGCCATGAGAATGCTGTCTTTTGTGGTTGTCATCATACGATGTAGGCCTATAATTTATTCCAACAGCTCTTGGCTTTTTAGCAAACCTGTGAGCTTATGCGATGGTGTGGCGTCGTCCGTCGTCCGTTGTCTGTACGTTTACCCATACTATCTTGAAAACGGCAAGGATTAGCATCACGAAATTTTATGCATAAAATTAGTCATCTAAAAAACTCTATCGGATTTTGCTTATTTTTTGGCTAACTGCATTTCTTAGATTTTATAGGGAAAAAGCTAAAAAAGCTTAAAAAATCTTCTCCGAATCTGTTCAGCCAAATTGTCCAATATTTTAAAGAAATGATTCCTGGAACAATCTCTCTCAAGTTTGTTCGAATGGTTTAAGTTCGGTGATTTTTGGCCAAGTTACAGGAAGTTGAACTTAGTCATCTGTCCAAAAGCATACTAAAATTACAATCTCAGAAATGGCTTGAGCTATCATCACCAAATTTTATGCCAATGTTGGTCACATGAGTCATAGCCTATCTGAAATTTAGGTATTGGTGGCGCCACCTGCATTGGCCTTTTTTGTACGGGGGTCATCAGTGCCCGTATCATACTGACAGCTACAAATAACTTCTTCTCTGAAATGAAACGGCCAAATTGTTTAATATCACACAGAAATGATCCTAGGGTAGTGCTTTCTGAAGTTTGTTCAAATGATCTCAGTTCAGTGACTTTTGGCTTAGTTATGGGAAGCTGAATTTAGTCATATGCCATAACAGCCCATTTTAGCTAAGTGGCTACAAAAATCTTCTTCTCAAAAACCACCGGGCCAAATTCTTAAATCTCACACATTAATTATCCTTAGATGTTGATAATTCAAGTTTGTTCAAATGGTCTCAGTTCAGTGACTTTTGGCTGACTTATGCGAAGCTGAATTTAGTCATATGCCATAACAGCCCATGTTAGCTAAGTGGCTACAAAAATCTTCTTCTCAAAAACCACTGGGCCAAATTCTCAATATCACACATTAATTATCCTTAGATGTTGATATTCAAGTTTGTTCAAAAGGTCTCAGTTCAGTGACTTTTGGCTGAGTTATAGGAAGCTGAATTTAGTTATATGCCATAACAGCCCATGTTAGCTAAGTGGCTACAAAAATCTTCTTCTCAAAAACCACTAGCCCAAATTCTTAAATCTCACACATTAACTATCCTTAGATTTTGATAATTCAAGTTTGTTCAAATGGTTTTGATTCAATGATTTTTGGCTGAGTTATGGGAAGCTGAACTTTGCCATTTTGCTGTATTTTCCCATATGAGTTATAAACCTACAAAACGTTTTTCGACTGATGATGATACTGAGGCCAGTTTGTTTAATATTTTGCAAGAATAATTCCCTGAATCATTCTTATAATAATTGTCTTTTATGGTTAAAAAAATGAATTTTGGCCGAATTATAAAGATTGAATTAAGTCATTTTACCAAATATGATAGCTGTGTGAAGCAGATACATCTAGCCTAGCACCAGTTTATCAGCATCCATTACATCATGCCTCTAGACATTTAGATTTCAGGTTATCTATGGAAAATATTGACAAGAATGTTTTTTAAAAGCTTTTAAAAAATGTAGATTTATGATATTACATATCATCTGTACACTAACTCATAATTTCAAAGGAATAGCAGGAGCTACCATCCTCAAATGTTATGCAATTATCTGTCACATATCAAATGTTGATGGATTCAGCTTATTTTTGCTATCTGTATTTACTTAGATTTTACAAGGAAAAAGCTGAAAAAAACTTTTAAAAGTCTTCTTCTTGTAAACAGTCCAGCCAAATTGTTCAATATTTTACAGAAATGATCCCAGAGGCGAGCCCTCTCAAGTTTGTTCAAATGGTTTGTGTTGGATAAATTTTAGCAGAGTTACAGGCCAAGATTGTGTATGTTTCTTGAATAGGTTGAGAAACTGCCAACTGTTTCAGATTTGGCAACAGATCAAGAGTTCATTCAGTGCAGCCAAATATAAGTCAACATTTCAATCAGTGCAGCCAAGCACAAGGCATGTGATCACCTCATGGGCAGCATGTGATCATCTCATGGGTAGCATGTGATCACCGCATGAGTATCATGTGATCACCCCATTGGTGTCATGCCCCTCAGGGCTGCATATGGAGCCAATCTGTGAGCTTATGCAATTGTGTGGCTACTATTTCAGATTTGGCTATAAGCAAAAGGTCAGCCTGGATTTATTTATAGCTTTGGCAGACTGCCAACTGTGTCAGATTATGCAACAGGTCAAGAGTTCACTCAGTGCAGCCAGGTACAGGTCAAAAGTTCACTCAGTCTAGCCAGGTGCAGGTCAAGAGTTCACTTAGTGCAGTAGCCTGCGCCAGTAATTTGTCACAGTACACTCGGGGCAACAGCCTTTCTCACCTAAGCCTCGTCAGCCCCATGCATCAGACTCAAGGTAAGTTTGATGTATTGGCCTGATATTCTGACCTGTCTATGTGTCTTTAATGGCTTTCTCGTTCACAAGACAGGTGTCGCCATCTACAATGACTTTTGCAAAGTGTATTTGCCTGCTTAATTCTACGGAAGAATTTGATATATCAGCCTGAAATTGGGCATATTTGTATATGTCAAATAGCTTTGTCGTATACAAGACTGGTGGTGCCACCTACAATAATTTTTGTGTTGTGTGCACCCATCCCAGAATTTCAGCAGTGATGTTTGTGTATTGTTTCTTGTTCAAAATGTTTAGTACTTGCATTGTTCATATATATATGAAAAGTAGTGGTACAGCATTGAAGCGTTATACCTGGTGTATATCCATATGCACAGGTTCGCATTAGGCCTGTAGGCTTTGTTTTAAAATCTTATATTACCAAAACCGTCCTTAATTTATTTAATTCTTGCTTTAGTTCAAGTTATGTGTAACGTCAATGCCCTGAGAAATCTCAATCGTCAAATCAGGGGCCGATTTAGTGGCGCCGCCTTTCTAAATCCGCTCCTGGCCATAGGCCTAATTACCGTGAGCCGTGAGACGAAAGCCTAGGCCTATGTAGGCCTAAATCTATACATTTGAGCGTGTCATTAGACTCCCGAAAATAGGCTACATCTCCGGCCATATTATTATAATTTATTACAGCTAGGCCCAATTAGGCCAAAGCGTATATATATATATATATATATATCGATCGTATCTTGACATTTTATATAGGGTGATATATATAGGCCTAAAACTCTGAAATCATGAACGTATTGTTGCAGTATTTTTAGAGCTACCTAGGGGTCTAATGTTCAATTGAGAACTGCATAAATATAGATTTTACGACACGATACGATACGCCATCTACGGTGGACAATGATCACTCGCCCTGGACAACATCAAAGGCCACCGTTACTGTTGTTCCCGGGACTGGAACACAAAGGATTGGGGAATCCCCAGTTGTTACCGTAATGCGTGTGGGTGTTCATGTCACGGTGTGATGTGCTCATAGGATAAACGAGATTATCGCATTGGAGCAGCTGAACAGGATAGTTTAGACAATGCCGCCAGGTGGCACAAGCGTACTTTAGGCGGGGCCAGCTATCTGAAAAATGTCGAGCTTATTGGACTGAGTGAATCCGCGAAAAAGAGGGTTAACGCACTTGCAGATGAATTCATGAACATTTTTTTTACGGATGATTTCATAGACCTTTCTCCTCATATTGTTTACTACTTGAGATAAGTAAAAATAATCACAGTTTGTATTTGACTGTTGAATGCATGATGTGTGCATGAATATGTTGTACATGTACATGAAACCTGATATAATACAATAAACACTTTCTTGCAGCTGTTCGTTGTCATTATTTATCATCCCTCAGTTATCAACCAAAGTCAACCTGCCTAATAAGGACACCTCACTATTAAGGACAAAATGATTGAGTCTCTTGACTGTCCACTTTAGACAGGTTTCACTGTATATATATATATATATATATATATATATATATATATATATAAATATATATATATATATATATATACCTCAAATAAAATTTGAACACACTTAATTCATTTATACCTATACATTATATGGATACAATATAGGGCCTACAGGTCTAGATATAGGCTTATTGTAATTGAACTGTAGGCCTAATTGTGACTGTCTACATTATATTTATAGAAACGTGTTAAATTACCAACAAAATGTAAACGGGTAGGGAAAAAAGTTTCCTATAGGCACCGCGCATCAATTCAAACTGACCCACAACATAATAACAAATATTTATTTTCATTTTCAGTATATATACAAATTTACCGAATTTGAGTTTCAGCCGCTCGGGCATTTCTTAAAAAAAAAAATATTAATAAAATATTGGGAAAATGTCGTTCTGTTATGATATGCCTTTTTTTCAAACAATTCCGTTCTGCTGTTAATTATCATCATGTTGTCCCCTGATCAAATGATTTTTATATCCAATATATATCTCAAGAATGTACAAAAAATCCGTCCTCGGCACTGACAGGCCTAACTGAAAAAAGAGCATAAGAATCTTTTTGTCTTAGTGTAACAATTCTTAGTTATAGACCTAAGGTTAATATTTTTGCTATTTTTATTCACCAGGTTTCACGATTTGATTATAAGGCCTAAATTAGGATAAAACTAAAAGAAATATCTAACTTTTTTGACAACCAGGCAGGATTGGGATATTTTGACAACCTGGGTCATGCATGCAGTCAGTGGGTTCACGTGTTGTTTTAGATAGGCCTATATATTCACCGTTTTGACAACAATGTTGTAGGCCTACTCGGGTTACTACTCTTGAAGTAAAAAGGTATATATATACGAAACTTCGGGTATGAATGTCTAAATTAATTCTGGTATGTGTTTTTGCATTATAGTGACCAAACATCTTAGAACTCTATACAAATATATATATATATATATATATATATATATATATATATATATATATATATATATATATATATATATATATATATATATATATATATGCCTATACCGTACTAATTTCATGGCCTTGAGCAGGCATTGGTGACTGAAAGACGCGATTCCAAGTCCTTAATTGCATGCGTCCCGAGGCAAAGACCGAGACTGAGGCTAGAGGAACCCGGTCCCCATCTCTACAAAATCTGACAACACTATATAGGCTGCAAATCCCAACCCCCTTTACGGTTCAATTGTGAGTGCAACATGCGATCGTACATGTAGGCATATATATGGGGCTTTCATAGAGAGGTTATATATATATATATATATATATATATATATATATATATATATATATATATATATATATATATATATATATATATATTTGTATAAATTGACCCTTGCATGCCGCCTATGATTACCGTTTGGTTGTTGTCTGTGCTGCGCACTGGTGACACAAAGGTTATACATACATATATACTCCACACGTTGACCCTAAACATATAGCTTTATTCCAGGCTATATATAGACCAATTACTAATCCTTTAGCAGTCGAAGGCGCATCGTCGAACCCACCTGTTTAGTCCAGCAAATTTATGTCATGTATTGCCGCGTGTACCGAATACAACGGAAGCAATGTCAAAGGTTTTGTACTTTGTTCTGAATGTATCTCAACACATTGATATGATGTCCACCAGTTTATCTTCTTAATCATAGAAAATATTATTAGATTTCTTGTATAACCTATGATTACTAAATTATATTATATATAAATGACTAATCAAGGAGAAATACAGTACGGGACACCATGACGTTCTGGTTATGTATTGTGAAATTTGATCTAAATGACAGACAAAATGATGAATAACTAATTTTTTACTTACAATAAACTTACCCCATGCGACAACAAGTGGCCCATGGGCCCTGACGCTCGGCTGAACCTGGCATCCTTCTTACGGCCATATCACATAAATGTAAGTAATTTGATATAAATATAAATGACTTAATTTTATATTTACAATAAGAGTTTATCCAATTATATCTGTATTCTAATAAGTTTTAATATCCTAAAGTTCTAATTATCGTATCATTTATGCCCCGCTAAGTATCAGACTGATGGCTGTTTCCTGTCATTCTCAACAAAAGCCCCAGGGGTCTTACATTCACTTTGTGCACAGCTGTACAAAAGCAATAATGAAAACAAGTGACCCATTTGTCATGACGCTCAGCTGAATTTGACATGTATACAGGTGGTGCATGTAATAATTATTGATGCTCTGATCTGGTATAAAATATTTTGTTAAGGAACCTTTACAATCTGAATGGATAGGACATCAAGAGTTCAAAATCATGTTTTTCCCATAGTCCTTAGAAAATAGGTAACAGCAAGAAGATTTTACTAGGAACTCCCGAGATGCTAAGTTACAAGTTTCTACGTCAAACTGCTATGACTTGTGTCCATCTGACTTATATAGGGTACTCAAATCATGTTTGACACAGTCCACGGATTATATGATGTTTTAAATGTCAAAAGAGACATAACATTGCAATCCCTTTATATTAAGAAAAACAGTTCTAGAGCCAACAATTAAGATTTATGACCTGTCTGACTTTCTAGGTGCTCAAAATTAGGTTTTCTGCTCATACCTCAGAGAATATAAGTCACAGTGACCTAATTTCAGGATTCAAAGGAGACTTATTAATGACCTCATTGGATGTCACATTAGAATGTCCTAGGTCCAAAAGTAAAGTTTGATGCCATGCCTGGCTTTCTAGGTGCTAATAACCATAGTTTTTTTTGCAGAATATAGGTCACCATGACCTACTTTCGGGTTTCAAAGGAGAATTGGCCAGGACCTCCTTGGATGTTGTATAAAAGATTCTAGGCCTAACAGTTACAATTTGTGTCTTGTCTGACTGTCTGGTTGTTCAAAATCATATTTCTGACCTGTCGCTTGAAGAATATAGGTCTTCATGACTTAATTTCAGGTTTCCAAGAAAATTTGTCCAAGACTTCCCTGGTTGTAACATCAGAAGATTCCAAGGCCAACGGATTCAGTTTGTGGACATCTGACTCCCATGGTGCTCAAATCATGTTTTTTCCCCTATAGCTCACCGAATATAGGTCACAGTGACTTAATATCATATTTCAAAGGACATTTACCAAGGACCTCCCTGAATGTCACATCAGAAGATTGTGATGTATGCCATGTATGATTCTCTGGGTGTTCAAAATCATGTTTTCGGCCAGTAGCTCGCAGAATATAGGTCACCATGACCCTGAGGAGATTGGCAAAGACCTCCCTGGATTGCAAGATAGAAGTTTCTAGGTGTAACGGGCTCAATTTGTGCCCCGTCTGACACCCTGGGTGCTCAAAATCATGTTTTTTTTTGCCAGTAGCTCACAGAATATAGGTCATCATGACCTTATTTAAGGTTTCCGAGGAGATTTCCCCAGGACCTCCCTGGATGTACAATTAAAAGTTTTAAGGTCTAAAGGTTTGTGCCGTGTTATCGTCCTGACTGCTTCATTTAAAGTATACTCAAAATGGAGGGGGAAATGCGTAAAATTTAGAAAAAAATACAATTTGCGCCACAAGTCTTCAGGAATTGATGGAACATTATTTGATCAATATGTATGGAAATAATCTTGGCAAAAATTGCCTTAGTTATTAAGATAATAGAGCTGTTGTATCAAATTTAATGATTCTGGGAGGTAATTACGAGCCCCATAGCTCGGAGGATATAGGTCACAGTGACCTAATTTCAAGTTTCTAAAGTGATTTTTTATGGACCTCGATGGGGTTTCAGTTAGAAGTTACTAGGTCCAGCGGTTTTGATTTGTGTTAACGGCCCGACCTTCGGACGGACGACGGACAAAGAGTGATCGCAATAGCTCAGACGACTTTCAGTCAGCTTGGCTAAAAATACAGCGGAACTGCAAAATTACTACAGCATGCTCCAGTATAGGATAAGGCTACCTATAGCTTAAATAGCAACCCATTAAGAAACGTAAAATATACAAATTTAGCTCACAGGAAATAGGTCAAAATAAGTGGCGCTACCTGTAGTTTACATACTAACCCAAGTCAATATGCGGTAACGGAAAACACATCCTATCAGCTAACACGGAAATCAAACATTGCAATGACGAAAGAAGTGGAACAGCACGTCTACATAACTACCTGCAGCATACATTTCGAGGTTTTCGCCCCATAACTTATTAAATATAGGTTACAATGACCTATTTTTGGCACCCAAAAAAGAAAACCTAAAAGGTCGACCTGTCAGTGTGTGAAGTTTGAATTTCCAAGTCCTTACGATTAAGATTTGTGCCCTGTTCACAGACGACATGTCAGCCGGACCGACAAAGAGTGATCACTGTATCTCAGATTACTTTCAATCAGCTGAGCTAAAAATACAGGTGGTGCCACCAGTCTTCAGCAACTGGTCATAATTAATGAACGCACAAGGTGCCACGACGCAAGATGGAACCACAGCTGAGACACTGATATAACTGCTGTTACTCAACGTTCTCATTGCTCGAAGAATAAATGCTTGAAAAAAAATTGCAGGTGGAGCCACACGTTTTCAACAACTGAAAAAAAAAATGCTTAATAAACGTACCAGAATTCAGGAAAATGAATGAAACCACAACAGAAAAACTGTAACGACTGCTCCATTTCATGGTCTAAAAATAGAGAAACAATGCGTAAAAAAAAAAAAAAAAAAAATACTGGTAGCACCACAAGTCTTCTAGCCGTGAATAGTGAATGGGTAGACATTTATATTGGACTAGTAAGCCTAAAGCTAAGATTCCTTATGTAAGGAATGCGGCATGAGGATGAAATCGGAATTGACTAAATAAATAAGACTAGAATCCTTATGCGCGGATCTGGCATGCGGAATGCGTATCCGGCAAAACGAATCGCTCTATGTATTGATTTTTGCCGGTTCCGCACTGTATCCATGCAGGGGCAACATATATAGAAAGGACGCATATTGCCGGTACTAACGAAATCTCTCCACACGCATTCCGCATGCCGCTTTCGGCATTCCCTACATAAGGATTTTTAGGTTAACTAAAGTACAAGCCATACGCGGGGTGCACTGCAACAGGCATCCACCCTGTTGCAATTGTATCGTGATAATCAGCCGATACTCTTAATATTAGACTATACAAGTGACGAATTCACACAAAAAAATACATGTGAACTCAAAAATAAACTATAAAAATTCCTTCTGTGTGGTAACGAGTCATTTCTTGTATCGTGTACAAGTTGGCTATCGTTAAGCAACCCGTTGGAGGCGCGCTTGCGGTCAGAAATTCAACAAGCATGCAGAGGGATTTACCAATATGCTGAGTGGAATTTTTCTCGCACGTGGTAGGTGTTGTTAGAAAGTATATTTAAACGGCTCACGATTATTTTGGCTTATGTCAAGTGAGAGCGTACTTGCTGGTCATACGGGGCTGTCGAAAATGACGTTCACAGGCGTAGATTTTGAGAGCTGTCGCTTAAGATTTAATTTTTAATTTGAAATTAATTCAATAAAAACATGTCATTTTTAAACAAGAAAGACAAGTGATATATTCTATGTGTCTTATATTAATTTTAAATTATTTTTGTGCTTATTTTGAAGTAAGAATTTCCCAAGGATTGTTACTTTAAGACGGATCAATAAAAATAAAGACACAGATAACCTCACACGTTGGTGTATGACAACTTCGAAATATCTCAAGAAAATTAATTTAGTGTTTCCTTTGACCACCAGATGGCGAACCTCACCAGATGATGTGTCTAAAGCTTTTTCCACAAGCTCATCAGAAGAACGCGCATCAGTGATACTACCATATGGGACGGTCATATCTATGCAAAATAGTCTTTTGGGTTTGTGCTTTCTTGGAAATCCAGTTGATCCTGATATCATGAATGTAACATATAATTTTACATATAATGTGTTGTTAATCAATGATAGAAAAAGTTCACTTTAATTTATCACGGGGCACATGCATTGACGGATCATTAAATTAATAGAATAATTTGGGGGAAAAAAGCAGTGGATACAGAGAAAAAGAAAGTGAACCGACAGAAAATTTTATTTTATATGACTGACAATGATTGAAATATGACCAAAAAATTGTTAATATTGTACTGCAATACCATAAGTCATAAAAAATCTCAAATGTTTTTCATGAACAAAACATTCAATGAGTTACATTTAAATTGTTGCAAATGCAGGTATATATAGATCGGCGTGACCTCTAATTGGATACGTTTCGGTAGGGTTTTCATAAATCCTGTCCGAGAGTCAAGTTAATGCGTTTTTGCTCATATTCAGTACTGATCGATAAATAACACTTTCCCTAATAAAAAAAACATGTGATTATTCGAATGATTATTCGCATACAATGAAAACTGCCTATCATCTAGGTTTTTGAAGTTATTAGACAGGCACGGTTGAGGTGATCTGGGATCACCGCCCCGGTTGTCTCTTTAAACTATAAATTTTGAAGGAGCCGATAGACGTGATGCCAATCAGGCCAAGCCAGCGGGAGCCGAGAGACCGCCAGAGTTGCACAAAATATTGCTCCAGAATGATTCAACTCACAATCACCAGATGGCGCTCGATGCCAATCTTACCATTTCTCCTTTCAGCTGAGCATGGCGTCAAAAATGGCTTACACTGCCTTATAGATTACGCAAACTCGCTTTGAACTTTATGTTTTAATCAGGTGTTAGGCTATGGGTGACGTTTATGAAGAAATAGACAGAAGATCATAAGTGATAGATACATAGACCGAAGATGCGTCACCTAGGGAATGAGACGCATGGCGTGAAAAGATATTTGAAGCTATGTCAGCTAACACGCACTTTTCAACTGACTTCTGCCAACCACGTAAATATTTTCTGTATCATTCTTGAACGATATTATGCAGATTATCTGCATTTTAGACATTATAACCGCGTGTGCTCCAATGTTGATGTTTTTTAGCTCAAATTTAAAAAAAAGGGAGAGGACGAAGATAGGCGGGAGATATATCTAAATTTATCTATAAAATGCACTCAGACACCACAATCCTTCGCAAACATTCCGGATCACAATAATCGGGAAAATACCATGATCCTAACAAGCTTGTCAGGAGCATTGTATGTAAGTGCAAGAATTGTATGAATACATAACAAGCATGTGTGTCAATATTCACTAACGCGATGCTTAAATCACAGGTCAGCTCTACGCGCCAGAACAAAGACTGAAATAGAACATAACTTTCACATTGCAGGCGGTTGAATCATTAATCCGGTTCTTAGATTGACACTTAAGTTTTTTTACAATACTATACCTGTACATGACGACGGTTACTACTCGGGCACGAACGAACATGCTGCCCTCTCTTGCTTGGTAAAGAATTTTTTAAACCGAAACGTTTTTGAAAACATATTACCCAGAACCTCCACAAAACTGTTATAAAAAGACGTTCAGCTCCTACATTATAAACCAACAAACGGCGGCAAAATTATATTTTCTTTGGGCAGAGGAATAATTAGATTTGTATTATTACAAGATCCCATTACAACCGGGAAGAAAACTAATATTGATACAACAGCTAATTTCAGTTTAATACTAAAGTCATAAACAGATTCTTCCCCTGAAGTCACAATTAGTCACATCGTCATCATCTTCTATCGTTTCACGGAGTTCTTTCAACCTCTTCCTGTAGGTGTCTAGCTTGTTCCACATAATCCATTAAAGTATGGAGGTCTAGGTCATCATACACTTTAATTAAAACGATTATATACCACTGTAACACATGCAGCAATTGCTTTGTCCCCGAGTCATGCAGTCTTAGTAGGCCTAAATGGTAAAGAAACATACTGGAATTGTGTTCACTGATATGACTACTGCAACGTGCAACACAACTGAATTGGAGATTAAACAAGTGTGAAGTGTGTGGGGATGTTTTCCTTTAAACTTTTTTTTTCATTCAGACATATGATCTAACAGCGTAAAATAATTACTACACATATTATTGCAACTGTTGTTGTACCTTGTCCCGTCACGCGTGTCCAGGGTATCCGACTACAATGGTGGATCCAGCGCGGGGGGGGGGGGGGGGGGGGGGGGGGAGGGGGAGCCACCATTTTTTTTAGTGATCGCAACTTTTCTAAGGGTTTCAGACCAAATTTTGCGCAAAGGTAAGAAGGGATCCAATCAGTGAGGACTAATAATAATACCTAAAGGGGGGGGGGGGGGGGCAGACCGCAAAAATTGGTCTGAAACCTTTAAAAAAAGGTCGCGGCGGCTAAAAAAGGGGAGATCCGGACCCCCTGGATTCCCCTCTGGATCCACTCTTGATGCAGTACGTATGCGTTTATGGAAACGGACGGATGAATCTCGCACGCATTTTAACGCAAGTGAATGGGTATTTCCATGGCAGATGACTTCTCTTCTCCTGCAGCCCTTTAAACACCATATAAAACACTAGAAAATGGGGACCTGTTGGTACCCGTCGCAGAGGAAGGGGTATATTGCCGCGTGGTGTGTCCCCAGACCTGTAAGGTAGCGAACTCCCCAGACCTGTTAGGTATAGCAACGTCTGTTGCTCGATATGGAACCAATTATTTGTGTCTTTGTGGTTATGGGCCAAGGTGAAGGCCAGCAATGGCGAAATGGAGAGCGGTGTGATGTTATGCGTCAGACCTGTGATGTGATGCTGCCGGGAAATCCGTTGTGTTCAAGTGGAAGGGCAAAATTGGTGTGCATTCTGTAAGTTAGGGCAACTTACTGACGCTGATAGCAAATCTGGCCCACTGTCATGGGCCGTTTCTCTGGATTTTCTGGGACAAACAAACAGACAGGGCAATTATTGTAGTATATAGAAGATTTATGCCCACCCTTTGCATTATTTTTAATATTTACCATATTTATAACCCATTTCCTCCGAACTGTTCACGTTCTGCATTTCTACTTTCATATTTCTTCTCCTTGTTTGAGCCCCTGTATAATACTCAAACAAAACCATAAATACGTATAAAACAAGCGAGGTTTTTCACATATTATTGCAAATGTTTATATGTACCTTCAAAGCAGCTAAAATCAGTGGGTGTCGAAACCTTCGGGGGGGGGGGGGGATGCATATTTAGCATCTCGTCAAAAAATAGAAAACCCCATGCTTCTGTTTGTATAGTCCATGAAATATAATATTGCTGATATTAAAACCTTGATAGCCGAATTTCGGCTTAATTTTCTGTCCCAAGATTTCGGACTGTTTAAACTATATGTTTAAAGGGGCCCAATCACCTATAAAGCATGTTGAGTTATCTAAAAAATAGCTTATTCCCTTTAAAATAAACTTGTACCTGCCAAAATATTGCCTTGGAACCGTTCACTTAACCTGTAAACGAGTATTTAAAACAGTTGACTCGGCGCGTTCACTAGTGTCAACATAAACACAGCGCGTGGGGCTCGGTGCATCTGCCAATCATAAGATGCCCGGACTGACTTCGACCCAAAAAAAAATGTAATACATGTTCCCGTTGGCTGAAACATCGCGTGTTGTGGCTCACAGTCGGACCTCCGGTCACGCGGCCTTTTTTTGGTAAACAAACTAATATGGACTGTGTTAACAAACACAAAGAGCCATAACAAGGTATTAAACAGCCGTTTTTATAGTACTAAGACTGTGTGCTGGGATGGTTTTGCTAGGACAATTTCGTATAAAGCTAAACAGAACTGATAGTGTGAAAGAACAGGCATAATATTGCGCCTGATTATGTCCCTTTTACCAAGCAACGGAGCGTAGGATGTAAACATCAGCAACATCCTATCAGTGTTTCTGGATTTAGCTCACAGATTATTTTGGACTTGTGACGCCGATATTTTTATGCTGAAAAAAAATTGTTTTAAAATAATTTGAGGCACAGCCCGATAAATAATATTTTAATCTAGCACTGGTTAAACAGACGTGCGCAATTCCTCATGGCGCCACAGTTGGTGCTTAAATCTGTATAGTGTCGTGTATTCTCGGCAGATGGCAGCACCTATCACCATAACAGCGTCATCATATTAAGAGGTATTAAATTATTTGTATTATTATTACAAGAATACCGATTTTGATATGTTAAAATATATTCTCTAATAATAATAAAGCGTCACACTGGAATTACATAAAATATTATCTATTTAAATAAGCTGAATATATGATCAGACTTCTACAGACAAAAAATATGTTGAAAAAAATAGTCGTTGGTTTTCTGTTTAATTTGATAGGCCATAAATTTACGAGAAGCAAAGGCCTTTTTGCTGGATTAAAAACTCGGATTTTATGGTAGGGCGCTTGCTCGTGAAATATCGACTTGATTTCTTCATACCTTGAAAAACTTGACGGAAATACGCTGCATATACATTGCTTTTAATCGGCTGATGTAGATGTAAATCCAGACTTTCAATGACGCAACATAAAACCATCAAATTATAAAATTTTCACTGAATCCATGTAATGGACATTTTATCACAGAATTTTGTATCTCAGATGGTCACAAGTTAAAAATTCTGTGTAAAAGTGTAGAAGGCAGCTCCAAGCCAAAACTGACAAAACAGACTAAAAATCGGTCACGAGATAAAGAAAAAAATGCATCTGATTTCTTTTAAATATTTGTATATTTGCATTATGAATTAATCCTAAAATTCTGTGTACACCTATTTAAGAATATACCTGGCCCTACTAGACAAAAATAGGAAAATAAAAGTTATTTTTATTTTTAGTTAATATTTGAACAATTACTGAATTTATTAATTCTGTGTAGAATAGTCTACATCTGGTCCCATCAGTTAGGCTACAATAAAGAAAATCAAATTTGTTCAAGATGTGAAGGAGAAGAAGCATTTTTTTGTGAATTGTGGATGGACGCCGGCCGGACGGACGGACGGACATTAGGTAGCTGGTTTAAACATATTTATTTCAAAAAGGGTTTCAAAGTAGCCTCTTCGGCAAATATAAATGCTTTCCTGTAGATATACAACATATAAACAACATATTATGATGTAATGAAGTAATTCACGTCTTTTTATGGAAATTATGAACTAAAAAGAAATACAACAAATATGGAAAGGTTACAGATGTATATAACGTAAAAGTATTACAGATGTAACACTATACATTACGTTAGGTTAGGACTAATTTACAGAAACCAGCAAAAAGATCCATTTGTCAGTAATATCTGTCATAGTACCATGAGGAATCTATATATGGCCGGATGAGCTAAAAAAAACTTAAACCAGCTATATCAGAATAAATGATGACTGATATACATAACAGGGGTTATATAGTGTCCTTCTTCCGAGGTGCAGTTTTTTTTATCTGATCCTTAAACATAATATCATGCTGGGTTTCACTATCGATTCCTTTATTTTGGATTACAGATATATGACGAACCATGCATGCACGTTAAATATCGATATGGAAAATAAATTTAAAAGAGCACTTTTATATTGAAATTTTAAAACATTGGCAGTTATTAAAAACCCCGAGATATTCCAAGAGTGCAAGTCATGCTAGAAAACATTTCCCTTTCACTTTGAAATATGTGTAAAGTTTAAATCAAAAAGTATATTTTAGCTGATTATCATTATGCAAGACTCAGTTAACATAGCAGAAAGGCCAAATTTTTGCAGAGCATTTGAGAAACCCCTTTAATTTGTAATCTGATATACGGGCACACAAAATAAATTATTGTTCTATGGACTCTGGGAACATAAGTATGGTGCGAGCGAGTGATTTTTTTCTGCATATGTATATATGATCAACATAAAATTTATTCCATTTCCATGCCTTTAAGAGTTCTTTGATAGGGAATAAGTCCCATAGAACAAATGAGCAATATTTCCAAGGACCTGACCTTCATTTGAAAAAAAAAAATGATCCACGAATAATAGGAGCGGCGAATCCGTAGAACTATCATGTTTGTTTGTTTAGCCTAAATGTACATTTTTAAATGACAGGTTAATAAATCGCAGAAATGTACCTTGTACCTTGACTTGATATATGGGCGGAGGGTAGAAGAACCTGCAGGTTATGTATATACACAAACTGACGACTGACGGAAACGGAAATACGTGCAGAATCTGAATTGATAACGGGGCGCTAACTCCGGAAAACATGTTCGATTTTCTTTGTCACTAATTGAGATCAATTTTTATCTTGCGCCAACAAAGCTTTCGATCAGTTTAAAACCAGTATCCAACATCCAAATAAGATAAAAACAAGGTTTTTGTCGGGTTTTGAATACATTCCATTTCCAAGAATTCGGAATGTTGACACACACACACACACATATATATATACACATACACAAATGGTTAAAATTATTTCTGACATTAAACTGCCCTGCATATATATATATATATATATATATATATATATATATATATATATATATATATATACACGGTATACATTGTATGAATATATTATAATTGACTGGATTGCGTTTGTAGAGTAAAGCCGGGTGGATTACGCCTGTATATATAGATCTATACTCCATATGCCCTGGTCACAGGACATCCGCTCTTACACAATGAGTTGAATGACTTTATAAGGAGTGTAGCATGCAGAAACCATGCGTTATTAACACGCTGCTCTAAGTAATTTGACCTCTTTTAATGTGTCTAAAGATAAGTGCGGGGGCGCTTTTAAACACATATTACTTAATAACAATCATTTAATTCTGAAGCTATTTCAACAAATGATGATACAAAAGTTCATTCATTTTTTAAACATAATTCGAAACACTATAGGTCAAACCAATCACAGATATACCGTCTGTATATATGAAATCTGTCTGCTGTAAAGGCGCAGTAAAAACATGGTATTTTATATCTTCTTGTATTTTTTCATGCATATATAGTTGTTTTCACGTTTCATATTATTTTTATTGTTCATTTAATTACTAATCCTTTCCTGTCGCCAACCAGGACCTGTAAATATTTAGACAAGGTTACCGTTATATTTATTCGATTTAGACAGATTGTATGCATGATTTTATAAAATATTATTTTTATTATTATTAACATCTATTATTATTATTTACATATATTATTATTATTATATCAACATTCATTATAATAATTATCATTTATTTAATTATTTTTATTATTATAACTTTTATTCCCACTATCTTTGATAGGACTAAAATACGTAGGTCACCATTAGTAGTATAACTGTATTATTATTATGCTTACCAGTTGTTATTCAAACAACTCTTTTTGCCTAAAAGTGACATAGCAACATGAGCAATCAAATGAAATGGCATTAAATGTTAATGGAAACGTTACTGATCAGTCATCAGTTTAATCACCTTTAACTTTCAATAAACAAGTTTTGATTCGCCCCGTGCACGAAACCCTGATAATTTGTAATGTGGACTTAGTATGTGTAGCCACATGTCCATTGATTTGATTGTATAGGCTTAAGAGATTGGCTTGTTCAAGCTATATATCGTGCCCAATTAGTCATTCAGTTATGTCATATTACCAGCCATGGATGTTTATTATATTCGCAGAAATCCAGCACGCTATCGCCGACGCACTGTCGCCATGCATCCGATTAAGCTTTACAGAAGTTTGGAGAGACGTAAAATGCTGAAAGTGTTAGTATGTTAGAAAAAAAATAAAAGAATTTAATAAATTCCCAGCTTTAAAAAAATCTATAAAAATGCCAATATATTGAATGGTCTTTATAAAATAGAAACATGTAAGGCCAAAAAAAATAAAAGGTGTGGTTCTCAGGCACCGCCCGCATCAATTTTTAACCCCCGCATCAAAAATTTTTATTTTGATTTTTATCTTTCAAGTAGATAAATAATATAATTTATGTAGTGCCTTTACCTGTTTAGCAAAAAAATTTGTTATTTTCATATTTTTCATTGATCATATGACATTTTATCAGAGCATTCAAAAAAAGGTCAAAAATAAAATACCGCCCGCCCGCACTGATTTCTGAAAAAAAGTGCCTGAGAACCATACCTTATTTTTTTTTGGCCTAATAACAATGTACATGTTACAATAATTACCAACTGAACATGCGAGATGGCGACATATACAGCAGTCGTGCGTGATCACCAGGTGTTATATATATAAGCAGAGCCATGTCACGTTTCATGGAACGTTTCCTTTTAATTTAAGGTACACATATAATGGACATTTTTAATATTCTGTATGAATTATAATGGTATGGTTATGCCGCAAACAAAGGAAGTCTCGAAGCACCAGGTGTGGTACATACGTCAAGACTAAAGAGTACAGATCCATATATATATATATATATATATATATATATATATATATATATAAGTACAGTACAAACAATTACTAATAAATGTTGATAAATGGGATCTAAAGCACCGGTTTCTCTGGGAGATCTTGTATATAAGCGCTTGTTCATTATATATTAATAGATGCTTCAAGGGTATATATACCGATATATATATATATATATATATATATATATATACATATATATATATGCCTATCTATAGAAAACGGTTTGGAAGTCAGGTAAAATCTATAATTATGCAGTTCTCAAATAAACATTAGACCCCTAGGTAGCTCTAAAAATACAGCAACAATGCGTTCATGATTTCATGATATATATATTAACAGTTATATCGTTATACAATATAGTTTTAGGGGTGCCATAAAAGTTATGTTATATATATATGTGTGTGTGTATGCATACAGGGGGTGTCCCCCCCCCCCCCAAAAAAAAAAAAAAAAAAAAAAAACTTAAAATGGAATACAACAAACATCATAGCCACGTAATGATATTTTACATTTTCTGATGAAATAACTAATTACAATGAGAGTTCTATAGGTCTATAGGATAATAGGAATTATTCTCTTATACATCTTACGAATTAATTCAGACTCACGTCATATTCACACTCGGAAAACCATACAAGAGCAAATTATCTGGTTTCTTTCATATTTCATTAATCGTAAGAATTACGGCAGACGAAACATTTGAATGAATATGCACTAACAACACACATTCTAACATAATGTGTACCGCGTCTGGCAAAAATCAGTAATTAACATTACCGGGTACCCCCCCCCCCCCCCCCCAGTCATTTTTTTCTGGGTAACATAAAAATGTTTGTTGATGATCTCACCAGGCTTATTAATTGTATGTATATCAATATATTTGTATTGAACACAGTGAAGGCATTTCAGTGACCTGTGATAAATTATAGTTAATATATAACACCTTATAACATTGGTCCGTACAACCTGTACTTAAAGCTTATAATATTTGGCAACATATTTCAAGTTATTTCGTTTAGAGATAAAAAGGCATCCCCGCTCTCTCTCTCTCTCTCTCTCTATATATATATATTATTGATTATTACGTGCTATACTGTACTCTACACGCTGTATTCTGTATTTAAGTGGGGTCACTTAATTTGGTTATAGGTTAGAGTACACGTGCGCTGACACGTGTTATTTATTATATCATACAATTATAAAAGCATGGACCTATATAAAGCACAGAAACATGACGTTTATAAATAAGTATTATAATAAGCATTACATAGGCTGTATTTTAAATCGGCTAATTGCCATGCTTTACAGTCAGCATGATTACTAAGATCTTTTTAAATTATCATCATCCTTATTACAGAGAATCATCCTCAGGGTTTCCGTGTCGCCTGATATGTCATCAGTAAATACCACGTAAGACGTTCATAACATCACAAGTGCCCTCCTGCTGCACCTTTAGTGATTACTCATTCCCGTTCCTCGCCGTTTCACCTGAGTAGTCGTTAACCAAGGGTTTGTTCCGGTGTCAGACGCGTGGGATAGGTTAGTGCGCCTTTCTTTATATAAAAGGGTGTACCTGCGAGTTTTGAGGTTATATCACTCGGCTAATTGGTACGGATGACATTAGGTGAACTATCAAGCCACAGGAAGACATTCCACACCGCAGTTATATGCAGTAGAACATTGATACTGATCTCAGTGGTCAATTAGGAAACTCGTGAAGTGGTTTCGCACCAACACGTTGTGTTGTTTACTAACGCTGCCCAGGCCGTGTTTAGCGCAAGTCTGCTGCCTTGGCTACCTGAGCCCCCTGGCGGCTAACAGAGGATTAAACGGAAACCCTCTCCCATTGGATCAATAGTGGTCACATGCTTGACTCTGTGACGTATGCATACTAATTAATGAAATTTTGCATGGCAACCGGGGGACCGAGACAACCTGGCTATGTTTGGACCTATCTGAGCTGAAAAACTGGCCAACACATTGGAATATATGTAACCGGAGGACCGCTGGTCACCACGGACATTACAAATGTACGGTGAGCTACATCTATTCCAATTATGGTGTTCTTTTAGCCAGATCTCTGGCCCCCAAACATGTCGACAAAAGTGACCCTACCTCAAAGGCAGAGATCGTTTGGCACGTCAGGAGAAAATTTATACAACATTGAGTCCATGCCATCGCATCACTTACCCCCGCTGACATCCCACACTGTGGGAGGGGGTGGGCACCACGCTCCCGCCAGCGTTAAGGTGCAGCAGCTTTTCGAAGAAAAACACCACCACGACCCTCATGATAAGAAAATCCAAAATGGCGTAGGTAATGAAAATCACCCTGCACACTTTCCGGCGGTCCGTCCGCTGTCCAGTGCGGGTAGTGCAGGGAGCAAGACCGAATCTTCAAAAAGGACTCTTACGCTCAGCCCCGAGACCGCCATGAAGCAATACATGCACAAATTATCATCTTTCGAGCACCATGAAATTTTCAACTACCCCCAGATTTATTTTGTGGGACAAAATGCCAAGAAACGCCAGGGCATCGTAGGGGGCGCTAGCAACAATGGATATGATGATGAACAAGGGTCTTACATTCATGTGCCCCATGACCACATATCATACAGATATGAAGTATTGAAAGTAATCGGCAAAGGCAGCTTTGGTCAAGTTGTTAAAGCCTATGATCACAAAGTTCATTCCCATGTTGCGTTGAAAATGGTGCGCAATGAGAAACGCTTTCACAGGCAAGCTCAGGAAGAAATTCGCATTCTCGAACACCTCAAAAAACAAGATAAGGACAATACTATGAATATTGTGCACATGTTGGAACATTTTACGTTCCGTAACCATATATGTATTACTTTTGAATTATTGAGTATGAACTTGTATGAACTGATAAAAAAGAATAAGTTTCAGGGCTTCAGCTTACAGCTGGTAAGGAAGTTTGCTCATTCAATTCTGCAGTGTCTGGACGCTTTGTACAAAAATCGCATCATTCACTGTGATCTGAAACCTGAGAACATTCTGTTGAAACAGCAAGGACGAAGTGGGATCAAAGTTATTGACTTTGGGTCTAGTTGTTACGAACATCAGAGGATATACACATACATCCAATCTCGCTTTTACCGTGCGCCAGAGGTTATACTTGGAGCCAAGTATGGCATGCCAATAGACATGTGGAGCCTTGGGTGTATCCTAGCAGAATTATTGACAGGGTATCCATTGTTTCCAGGTGAGGACGAAGGGGACCAGTTAGCATGTGTGATAGAAATCCAGGGCACACCTCCTCAAAAGCTGTTAGATGCATCAAAGCGATCTAGGAATTTTATTAGTTCCAAAGGGTACCCACGTTACTGCACAGTGACCACAGGACCAGATGGTGAGGCGCAACTGAACGGAGGCAGATCTCGACGGGGGAAGTTTCGAGGTCCTCCAGGTTCCAAAGACTTTGTTACAGCATTGAAAGGTTGCGATGATCCCCTCTTTATTGACTTTTTAAAACGTTGTTTAGATTGGGACCCCTCAACTCGTATGACACCAGGGCAAGCCTTGCGGCATGCTTGGCTAAGACGACGGCTGCCTAAACCCCCATCCAATGAGAATGAGAACAAGAATATTCGTAGGGCATCGGCAACTCGCAGTGGTGTGATGGCTAAGTACTCAAATGCAGCTGGAAGCGGCAAAACAAGGCTTATCGCAACATCAGATGAGGTGGTACCAAATTCAATCAACACGAGACCAAAATTACCACAAATAGGCACATAATGCCACATTGCATTATGCAGTCATCGTATGACCGTCCACTGCATACAAACTTAGGATAAACCTTATTGTTAATAAAGGACTTGTTATTAAGACGACAAATCAATTGATCATACATAACCACCAGTGGATTTTGTCAGTGACATTGTTGTGGAATTAGTTAACATGAGCTCTCATACCATAATTTGCCAAAGACTGTGATCACTTTTTTGCATATACATATATACATATTTGTTTGTGTGTGAGTGTGTTTGCACAAGATGAAGAGATAACAACAGTTTCAAGTTGCCACATGTTCCTTGGGATTATTTACTTGAAGCAGCTCTTTATCATGGATTTTTAGCTTTCATATCAAGATAAGTCATTTTATTCTTAAGGTATATTTAATTGAAAGCTCTTTAGTCCTACGTTGTGGAGGAGGGCAAAGCTGTTTTGTTGCCTAAAATTATAAGGCCTATCTCCATTTTACTTGATCATGATGTGTAAACACCTGTTTCTGCCATTTTGCATGGATCTGCATGTGGATTTTATGTTTCCTCAGTGGAACTAGCACTTGTGAGAAAGATTCCCAGTATTGTAAAAGTCACAGTTGTCAGTATTTCAGGTGTTGAAAATAAAGCATATTTATTATAAAAAAAATGCATTAAGAGTTGCCCAAAGAAGTTGACACCTGTACACACCTGTGGGCATTCAGATTTCAGAGGGCAAAAATCTATCTTGTTAATTGCTGAAAGCACATTTCCACCAACTCAGTTTTTATTACCAGGCTGTTGTAAGTATTTTAATGTGTGCATTTGCTTGCAAAGTCAGTGGGGCTGGGGTGGGAACATCCATTAAGTACTATGTCTTTAGGTTTTCACAAGGGCAGATTTTAAATATTTTATATCATTATATTTTAAATTGTATATTGTTAAGATTTTATGGTGGAAACTTCTTTTATTTTTGTTAAACAGCCATGGTATAATTACAGAAAGATGCATACACTGTTGAAGGAACATTCCAGTCAAAAGTGACCTGCAGGTATCTGTATTGTGGGGCATTTAGACCAGGACTTTCAAACTAATACATATTTAGTCACCTTTCATTAAATGTGCATTTCTGTTTTTAAAAATGCTAAAATCAATTGCTGTCTGTCTGGAACAGGGAGAAAAAAATGAGTCATGCTGTTTTTGTCTAAAAATGAATTATTTTGTATCTGATGTATAAGAATGGTTATAAGTTTTTTGACAATAATTGACCCGGTTTGAATGCCTAAATCATTCACGCCAAATTCTTGCTGTAAATAATGACTCCTTGTGTGCTCCATTTAGGTCTGTATATAAATATTCAGTATGACAGTGCATCAGTAACAAAATCAGGGTCAACCACTGAAAGATCTCCAGTTCTTTGCCCTTAAATGTTGAATATCTATTTGAGATAAAAATGGCCAAAAAGCAATCATAGCAAACATATCTGTCACAAGTAGAAATTGTGATACAAAATGTTGAGTCTGACCTGGTGACATTAAAAATATGGCTTGTAAAAATAGCTGTGTTGATTTATTTGTTCGGGCAATGAGAGTATTGATGAAAGGGTGTCCTGTGAGAATCCACCTCACTTGATCCAGACAGGCAACAATGAATTTATGTGAAACGGGTCCCTTTCCATGCAGACCTTCACCCTCCTAAAATGCACATAACTTGGCTTGTGCAAGTGTATTTTTATCTGTAAATTATCTGGCATCCTCCACTCTAACAAACTTCTGAGGAATCCCAGAAGATAAATGACCTTTATATAGTGATAGAAATAACATTCATGCTATGTAAAAGAGTTGCTCATTTGAAAGTATGTTTTGACTTTCAGTGTAAATTTGTCTAATTACATTTGCCCATCGTTTCAAAATTATCTGTATAGACTCCAGAAAAACATTTATATCTGCAATTGAGGTTAAAAATAAATAGATCAATATCACACAGTTATAGGACAGGAAGGCCGCCAGTTGATCAGTTCTCTGGTCACACATGATGGCACATCTGCAAGGGGCTTTTATTTTACTGGTTGACTAGTATTTTTTCAGCTGCCTGGGTCATCAGGAGGTCTGAGACTGTGGTTTACTAGCCTGTACTTCAATAAATTCTTTATATTACCATGATTCCCACAGTTTTATTAAAATAAATATGAAGCATTAAGCAAAGTTATGGGTTTTAGTATGTTTTGTCAATGGCATACAAGTTATAATTGCCTTTGTGCATTAATAGAGTATGTGTAAGGCAGCTCCAACCACTTGTTATTAATAATCTGAACCCAAGTTATTTATAGATTGTGGTTTGCCAAGTAATTAGGAAACCAATAAAGATCAGATTTCCTTGTTATATTTATTGTTATTCATTGATTCCTTCAACAGAATCCAGATTGTCATGGTTTAAAATCCATAACAAATTTATTAATAACAAAGGAATGGCTTAGTTGAAAAACCAGAACATTGAGAAAATGAGGATGTATTAAAAAGAAAAAAGCTCTGGATTTTACATCTGTTTAACTGAAGGGGTTCCATAAAATTTGTTCTGTTTAGTTGATTTACAGTGGGCCATTTGTGTATTTAGGTACACTGCACACAAGGAATATTTTCTTTTCTTCAGTGAGCCAAGTAATATATGACCCCACTGGAGATCTTACAATTGATTACAAAACTGTAGTCCACAGTACAAATAGCTACAAATCACCACTTCCCCACACGAAGGTTGTTGACATACCCAAGTGGGTTGTCTGTATGAAGTGGGCTTACAAGGTATGAAAAGTTACACAATTTATATCCCTACAAGCTGAATAAATGCTGTTTAAAATTCCTATGAGACCTTTATTATGATATTTAAATGGTGTGAATATATCATAAAATTTCTTGTTTTCATTTTCTTTTGGACACCAAGGGCTGAACCAGGATTTAGGAAAAGGGGGGGGGGGGTCCAACCTTGGAGAACGAATAAAAAACCTAAAATAATGGTCCCCAAGTCTGGAAAAAGGGGGTCCAGGCCACAAAATTAGGTCTTAAACCCTAAAAAAAGAATGGGGCGATTGAAAAAGGTGGGGGGGGGGGGGGTGAATCTGCTTCTGGATATATATATATATAAAACCAATATAATTGAGAACCAAGACATATCTATTATATTCTTATCAATTCAGGTGCATTTTCGTAGATTTTTGGTGTACCCTTTCTTAGTTGTCCTTTGATCTATGTAACAAGGTGATAAAATACTTGTTTCCAACCAAACAGAAGATGTTGCAATAAGGAAAATGAATCCCACTAAAATGCATCTTAACTTTTCACTTTGTATTTTATGATATATCATTGTGAACAATATATTTTTCAGTTTTGAGACTTTCATTCACCCAGAGGCATTTGAAAATAAGGTAGGCCTAATGATGCCTGATTTATAAATTATAATTGAACATTTGCATGATTCAGTCGTTATATATTTGCATGACCAGTCAGATGACTAAAATTTCATGTTTGTTTCATGCTTATAAATAGTTAAGAGTTAAGACTACCTTAAGTTCAGTCACAATCTTTAGCAAATTCTCTCATATTTGGATAACATGATTCTTATCCAATTACATGAATTTAAGTTCTGACTTTAGCCTGATGCTATTTGGTACTGAATATTGTGATTCCAACTGAGCAGGGTTGGTGATGACTAGATACCAGGACACCACCTGCATTATTTACTTCATTTGTCCTCATTTAAGACCTGTTATTTCCTTATGTACCTTATTGGGTACAAGCTGTGTACAAACTTCAGTAAGATGACATAAGTTATTTCCTGATCATTCAATTAACTAATTCTGAAATAAGCATGATGATATCTGATGTCACAAACATGACTTTGATAGTGAAAGAAGTGTATGATTTATGTATCATATATTTACTATTTTGGAGTGAATTTATTTTCAATTGAGAATTTTGATTTTATCTCAAAGGAGAATTTGAATGATATTAGTCAATTTGCTATTCAACCTCAAAGTAATGCAGTACTCAAGTGAATTAATACAGTAATTATTGTAATTATGACATTTTTATAGTCCTAACCTGACCAGATATAAATCATTGTGAAAGTTTTATATATATATGTGTGTAGTGGATAAGTTCAGAACTGGTATAATGCTTGATCATGAGCCAATATTTATTTGTGATCTAAATGCACAAACATACTATGCCAGGTGGCTGTTATATATGAAAAAAAAAAATCTCAATGGAAATGTTCATAACATAACATTTAGCCTCTCTACAGTGGTGTACATACTACAGTAACCAAGCAAGAAAGATGAGCAAAGTAAAGGATCCAGTGAACAAGAATCATTTCTGCTGCATCCCCCCCTAAGAAAACCACCACGTGATAAGTAAAGAATCTTGTTGAGTGAAGAAATGTGAAACTGCCATTTTTATTTTGTTTTGAAAATTTAAGCCCATCACAACATACAAAATCTAACCAAATCATTAATTATTTCTTCATTGAGATCTGAGGGGGTCTATTTTCAGTCATATTTTGTTAAAAATTAAATAATTTTAAAATGCCAGTTTCATTAAACAGCTCTTGGATGTGTGTTCCGGACTCCTCCCTAAAACCTAGCTGAAAAAAAAGATAGGAGCCATAATTAATTTTTAGAAAGACATTTTTTTTCTTTTTTTTTAGTTATAATGAATTGCCTCTAAGGTTAAAATAAAAGGTAAAAGAAATAACTAGTGTAAAAAAGGAACCACAGACTCCAGTTATCTGGACAATTCCCCTAAAGACTTTCACTGTAACAATTCTTCTCTGTGTGCTTGTGTCACTTTGTAAGCACGTTCACTGATGCGTAGGCTGACTTCTAATGGGTTGCTGTGACATAGGAGCGGTGGAGATATTTTAGTGAGTAGCCTGTGGAAGAACACCATTTATGGTATCCCTAGATCCTATTAACAAGGTCATGATGGTCTTTTGTAGCCAGGAGCATCTGCATTCCGGAAATGATGCCTGTCCTCACTGATTTTGTTCCTGCATCATGAACATGATTAGATTTCCTTATATTCCAGTGTCATGTTCAGGTTTGCTGACTAATGGTGTGAACCTGAAGTGTGGTAACACATTTCAGCTCCGATCATTAGGTCCTTGTAATTTTATTATTTAATGAGGTACTTCCTTTTTGTAGATTTTTAATAAGTCTCTGATATGTTTAAGCAGACACATAATACCCATCTTATTTATACTACTTTGACATTTATTAGGATGGCAGCATTAAATTTATTTTGGATGGATGAGTGGGCGTATTCTTATCACTGTATATAAATTTATATTTATATATCACACAGTATACTTTTAACCTAAAGACCAGTGAACAAAAGTTTTTCTTCTGTTCCTTGAATATTGTACTCCCAAATTTTAAGAGGAAATAATTGTCTTAGTATGACAGAAAGCTCCTGATTTTTTTCCCATGCTCATTCTTTTGTTTGGCATTAATTAATTAAAGGGAAAAGTTGAAACATCCCTGTTTCCCTCAGCAGTGTTGGATTATCAGAAACTGATAATGAATTATTGATATAAATACCCAGGTTTATCCTATACAAATGTTTATTGTCCTACAAGCATTGGTGGAGACATTAGGAAAAGCGTGTCCTCTGTGCAGATTGGCAGATAATTGAATATTTATTCGTACCAGTTTGGCTCAAATGTTTGCTCAGACCTGTGATTAAATGTGATAGGGGAACTGTCTCTCTCTGTTGGGATATGGCAGGTCCAGTGTCCCTGTCTGCCACGATGTTGTGATTGGTCCTGTCCCACCACAGATTAGTCAAGCTGAGTCAAGATGCCGGACAAAATAAAAATGTGTGACCGGATTGAGGAGTCTCCTTTGTTCTTATCACTATCAGTACAAATTGTGTGAATCATTCTGGGAGAGTCTTGGCTATTCATACAAATGATAAAATCAGTGCAGGTTCAAGTTTTCAGTTTTTTTGTGTGGATGAGGTTTAACACTGATCACTGACAAGGCCTTTATTCATATTTACTGTGAAAATCAAAACTGAATATAAATGCTGAATGATTGTTCTTCTTCACTGCCCAGTCAGTTTTCACTGTATAATCTGGATGATAAACATGAAGGAATTATAAATACAATGATAGAATATGAAACATTCATAAATTTATTAAACTTTGTCATATAAGTAATCAAATCAACTTCCGTTATATTAAACATATTCATTATCATGTTTTGAGAATTTGGGAGTTGAAAATTTTCTTTTTGGTAAATGTTCACCAAACGACAACACCTCTTGCCTTGGTGAAAAACTTGTGGACCACAAACACACCCACACATCTTATAAACAATTACAAGCTACTGCTTTCCAGCTTGTCTAATAATCGCCCAAACCAACATCTTCGTATATTGAAACTGCTGAGTTAGATTTGGTTCTGTCAGTTCATGATGTATGATCTCACGCAAATGTGTGAAATTATAAAATACATCTATGTTATATCGTACTTCATGATATAATAGTGCTTTTAATGGCCCTTACACACTTTTGTGTAGTCCTTTTTGTACAAGCCCTAGTGGGTGGAATTTTGTTTTCATAAGACAATCCTCGGGATGGATATTGATTGGCTTTAAGTAAAGGGACACCCCCTGGGTAGGAGCCAGGAAAACCACAACATCATGTGGCTCATGATGTGCATGATAATGATTTATTTGCCAGGGTTGTCCAGGAATACAGGTGTGAAAAATCCAATACAGACTATCAGTGGGCCATTTATATATAGACTGGCTTTTAAGTATAGGCAGCATTACATACTGCCAATGTAAAGCCTCTTTGAAGTAATTGCTGGATTGCTATACAAGGTGCTGCCTTCATTGTCCAAGGTGTATAAACATGCTGACATTGAGCTTTGTATTCTTCCAGGAAAGCAAGCTATTGACTGTTCATAGTGTACGGTGTGAACTGTTGTAATCATTACTCAGCATTTTAACATCTTTTTATATTCTGTTTATTGGTGCACCTTTTACCTTCAGCAGACTGTATTCAGGATTCTCCAGCTGGTACTTATCTTTTTGTGCAATCCAGGTCTGCCTCTGGGCCCCTCTTGTGAAAATGTATATATTATGAAATTTTTACTAGTTTCTGCCTGCATTTTTATTTACTTATCATTCCTTCATTTTTACCCAGCAGGAGACATCTGAAAAAGCATTCTGCAGGTCTGCAATTATACCAGCCCTATATGAGTACCTTTTGTGCAAATTGAGACTTGAGCTATGAGACTTGAGCTGGAGCTATGATATGTAATGGTATTTTGCAAGGTTCACCTTCCAGTGATTTTAGGTTTCAAACTCACAGTCATTGAATCTGCTGAATGCGTGCTTTAGGCTGGGCTGGTTATGATGGAAGAGAGAGTTTGGGATGCTTTGATTTCCTTTGAACTTAATTTATGGAATTCAGTCATGATGGAGAGAATAGGTATAGGTAAGAATAAATGACCTTTAACATTCTAATAAAGCCAGCTGAAGCAGTAATTGAATTGTATACTTTCTTTTCATTATTCATTAACATATTTTCTGCACATGCCATAATGAAAATGTTAGGGTTTTATTAAATCACTCAATTAAGAAAACAACAGGTGAATCCCTGAATGTTGTAACTTGTGATGCCATAAATTAAAAATCAATTAATAAAGTAAGGGCATTCTTCTTTCTCAATATTAGTAGAAGATAGGAGAGAGGACAGTCTTGTCAGGTTTCCTGGTCCTTTATAACCTTGTCTCCCTCTGATATCATGACATTGGTCCGTACCATCTTGGTCTTCCCATCAGACACAAACATGTGTGTGTGTGTATATATATATATATATATATATACAGGGTTATAGCTAGACAAATTTGAGTGCCAGCAAAATTTACATTGGCGAAGCAAGTGAAGGTGGTCATGGTCGGGATTCCCACCGTGTGTTGTTATGTGTTATAATTATTTGTATAATGATTATTTTGGCTCTTGATTAATTCATTTTTATAAACATACTTATAAGGTACAAATTTAATGCAGTTGGGGTAATAAATAATCAAAGTTTCATTGCTGGTGGCTGTTTTTTTGACGATCTTCAAAATCTTTTGTGTCGGTCAGTGGTTTACAAATATTAGCTTTGTGCTGGCCCCTATCCCTGTTACCCCTTACTGGAGCTGACCAGCTAGCTATAACCCTGCATGTATATATATAATCATAGCTGATATTATATAGTCTGTCATTACATAAGACAGATAAGGTTATCATATTAACTAATGAAGACATGCGTGTCAGGTTTAAATATCCCTCTGGTACTGTTTAGATTTATTTTAGAATTCAGACAAATTCTGACACTTTTTGTTTCTATTACAGGTAATATCTTTACATAAATGAATAATGGATCAAAGGATTCTAAAGAAATATATGGGGGGGGGGGAGGGGATGGATATAGGTACAGGAACATTCACCCACATAACTATCTAGTTTGTTGCAGTCATATATAATACCTTCAGTTAAAAATTTCATTAACCTGCATGCATGGGATTGTGTCACCACATATATGCATATATATGCCAGTGAATGTTATAAACATGGGCACAATATTTGTATGATTACTGTTTTGAACACCGTCAGCCAAGCAAAGGTTAAGGCTAAAAAAGTCTTTGTTTCTAGTATCCTGACCCAATCAAAAGAAAACTATAAACCAAAAAGTTTATAAGGGGATAGAGCTATAGATTATGATAAAACAATTAGTCACACAAACCTGTTTGTGGCATTAGTAGCTTCTTAGTAATATATGAACTGATACAAAGGGGTTCTGGTTTCCTACCTGTCACTCACAAAGTTGTACCACCATGAGTAGCAGATTGAGCTTTGTTGCATGTACAGAGATGTACATAGATGGCGTAAATATATATAGCATTTAAAACCTGTTGATCAAATTTATGGAGTTATCATTGAGAAAAACACTAACCTATGACTTTCACCTTTTGCCCCCAAATAAAACAGTTGGATTATTTTCTACAGTCATTGGTAACACAAATGTGAATTTTAAGTACAATCACTTCCATCTGGAAAGTCCAGGGTGACAGAAATAAAATATTTTCCTAAAATCATCTGCTTAAGTCATCTTACCAATAAGAAAGCCTGTTCTGTGTCACATGTCACAAAAATTCTCTTACTGCCCACACTAAATATTTCAGCAATGTAATAGGAAACAAGGACTTTTTTTTATTTTGGCCCTATTAATGGCCTAATACCATCAGATATGCCCTCAAGTAAATCCTGTCGCTCATTGGAGGTATATTCCTGTACTGCTAATGCTGTCACTAAGGTGTAACAAACACCAACTCAGACTTAGTACACACTGACTTATCCAGGTTTAAGTATTGACCCCTGTGTGGATGGTTGAAATGTCTAGGTACATGTGTACCTATTAGTCTCAGTATTGGTTCATTGATTAATTAGGTTTAACCATCTGGTTAGACACTGTCTTTATACAATAAGCACGGGGCACCATGGTTTCATATGAATCCTCCTATTGGTTGCCAAAGTTAGCTGTGTCATTTGACAGCCTAAAATGAAAGAACAAATTGCCCCTGTGATTTTAATAAGATAAAACACATGACCAACCACAGGGTGACAGACAGGATGTAAGGATACACTGGTGAAATAATACATCGTAACAAAAAAAAGTATGGTGTTGGTATTATTAGATGGCCTATATAATAGGCACCTTGATGATGTATGATCATGTATGGAAAGTGACATCTGACTATTTACAGTAGAGGAAGGGGGGGGGGGGGGGAATGATCCAGGATTTAGAAAAAGGAGGGTCCAACCCAGGAGGACCAATGGCAAAACAAAAAAATGAAAGGTCCCTAGGTCAGTAAATGGGGGAGGTCCAGGGCGCTAAAATAGGTCTGAAACCTTTCAGAAAGGTTGCGGTGACTGAGAAAAGGGGGGTGATTTGTTGACCCCTTGGATCTGCTTCTGCAGTACATCGCTCAGCTTCCACCTTAGATATAAATTATTGGTCATGGACATGAAACAAGGCAACATATTAGCATTTTATTGGGAATAAATTTAAAAAAAAAATGTTTGAAATAAAATTTGAAATTAATACATGGTTTGGATTAGCGTTTCTGCAAAAATGCAAGTCCATGAGTTGAGAGTTTTTGTTAACATTAGGTTTTGTAATTGTTCCATTAAGAGGGAAGAACAATTGGGTATAAATGATCTGAAGTATAACATATTTGATATAATGTAATGCATCATGTATCTAATCATGAGCGGGATATAATGATACATTTGTATCGTGAGATGTATCATTGTAGCCCAGTGAATAGTGCAGTTGTCTTTCTGCTGCTGTGAATGCAAATTTTAAAGCAGATGGAACCTTGTTGGGCGCTACGTTAGTTGGGTTTATTTATTTGTCAGCAACTTTATATTGTAAAAACAACTAAATTCATTTTGTAAGAATAAGACTTTTGTTTACTAGTGCAAGCTATAAGGAGGGAAAAAAAAATTTGCAGAAATTTGAATCCTGTTTGCCCCCGCTGTGACATCAGGGTTTTTATAAGTCAAATACATAGGACCCCCAAGGAAAAATAATAGAAAAATACAGGCATGGGCGGTATCATAGCCATGAAAGGGTAGCTAACCACCAGAGACACAGAGCTTTACATCTTTGTGATTAGGGTAGGCTTCCTGTACAAACAGATCAGTCTTTAGTCAACACAAAGAGATCCTGGGGACAGGGCAGGCTTTAATCCCCAAGATGATGCAGCACCCCACACACATCAAACACATTCAACCTGAAGGGATATTCCACAAAGAACAAAGCTCCATTCAAGATAAATGGATACATAGGAATACACACCCTGCCCTTAAGGGGACCTCATCTTTTATAATGATGTAATTCCATAAATTTATTACCTGAAGGGCACACTTCCACAAGCAAACTTAAATTTCTACCCAAAGCTGATAAAATGTTACAAACATTCAGTGAAAGGATAGTAAAATGTATATAAAATAAAAAAAAAAACTGGAGCAGCTGCATGAATGTATATTGTGGTTGGCTTCATATTCGCAGGATTATAGCATCGCGATTATAACCCTTTTGATGTTTTGCAAGGGTTTCAATTTCGCTATCTCACAATACAAAATACCTATACATAGAGTATAACCTTTATTATGTGAATTAATCAAATCAGATATTACATGCACAAATTCTTCTTAACAAAATTATTGTTTGTTAAAAGCAAACAAGAAGAATGACCTAATATTATTTTAAAATATAAATCTTTGAATAAAAACGATCTACTTTTATTCATAATGACAGCCTTTTTTTTTTTTCTCCATCTTCTTTGTGGTATCTCAGTAGCATAAATATTAATTTTCATGATTAATATTCAATTGAGTCTTTTTCATCATCGATACCACCTTTGTTTATTCTCTCAATCAACACTTTATTTCCTTTGGATTTAAATACATTTTCTTAATTACAGACTGTATATTCAAATGAAAATACAAGTCACGCAACACATATTTTACAATATCATAATGGTTTATCAGCAGTGCATTTATCTTTACGTTCATCTGTGCTTTAAAAATTGCATATGTAACGATACTGATATAATTGTTAATAAATATAATATTTCTATTTAGCCCAATTGATATTTTGTAACCCAACATCAAATTTTTCCAACCTATACTTACTTTTAACGCATGATTTATAACAGACCAAATCGGCTTTACTGTTTGGCAGAAAAAAAGCATATGGGAAACATCATCCAGAACCCCACACAAATCACAGTGTTGCTTTGCATTGTTATCCCATTTTGCTTGTTTAGCGCTGCATGGGATTAAGTTATTTAATAATTTATAGTTAAATTCTGCAATTTTGGAAATTTTTCGACCTTCACTTTATAAATAGTACCCCATGGTATTATATAATCTATGTCAAAAATTTTTTTCAATTTTGTGTGTGAAATTGGCAAATGAAATTTTTTATTTATCAATAAATCATAGAAAAAATGTTGTTTTTGTTTATCAATGTTAACGGTTTTATTACCTGTAAATACTGAAATTTCGTTTTTAGTGCTCAATTTAGTCGTTTCGACCTCTGTATTAATATATTTAAATATTTTTTTCAACATATTTTTGAGAATAGAATATTCAATAATCCAGTTTCTAGTATCTTTAAGTCTATTCAGAACTTCTTTCTCTGAAATGAACTTTGAATTTATTATTAAGTCATGAAGGCGTGTTATATTTGCGCTAACCCATGCTTTAAAAAGAAGGGGCTTTCCTTTATATAAAATGTTTTTATTTCCCCAAATGAACTGGCTTAATATTTTATCTGGTGTCATTTTACTAAATGGAAGTAATTTCTTACAGTTATTATAACTAAAAATCATCTGTCTATAAAAAAGTGGTAAATAGGCAAAATCCTGTAATTCTTTCTCGTTTGTAACATTTGTCTGTAAGACTGTTGTTATATCGAGACCAATCTGGCTAAGAAAAAAACGTAGAAAGCAAGATGCTTTGTACTTATTTTGTAATATTCTTGGAATCCAAGCACTTTTTGCGGCTTGGACTATAGATTCTATATCGGGCATTTTCAGTCCACCTTGGTCATACGTGCCTATAAGAGTTTTTCTTTTAATTCGATCACGAGAATTCCATATATACTTATACATAATCCTTTCTATTTTACGTAGTTCCTATGTATTAATTTCTAATACCAAAGCTTTAAGAAGTAGTTGTGATATACCAAGAGATTTTAAAATTAGAATTTTCCCGAAAATAGAAAGGTTTCTTTTCTTCCAAGTATTTATTATTTTGATTAACTTATTTATGGCTTCGTCCCAATTCTTTTGTAACACAAAGGTTTGATCCGTAGAAATATACACCCCCAGGTATTTTACTGGTTCTTCTGTCCACTTGATTTCATAGATGTTAATAGGGGTATTTTCTTTTAAACCTAACCATAATCCTATAGACTTTTTGAGATTGAGCTGTAGACCTGATACTTTTCCAAATTGTTTTACCTCTTCTAATGAACTATGTATGGAGCTTTGATCTGTGACTGCAATAGTTGTGTTGTCCGCATACTGTGATAATTTCACAATTTCACCATTTATCGTAAATCCATGTATATCATTATTATTTCTTATCCTAATGGCCATAAACTCAACAGCTATGATAAAAAGCAATGCCGAAACTGGGCACCCTTGTCTTATTCCGCGTTGCATAACTTTTATGGGAGAAATCCAGCCATTGTTTTTTATACAGAATTCAGGTTTTTTGTAAAATATTTTTATCCATCGTAAAAATTAATTTCCAAAATTAAAATACTTTAATGCAGTAAACATAAATTCCCATTCCAAGGTGTCAAAAGCTTTGGAGAAATCGAGCTGAATTAAAGCACCTTCTTTGTTACATAATTTTGTATAATTAATAATGTCCTGAGCTAAACGTATATTGTTACCAATATAGCGCCCCTTAATATAGCCTGTTTGGTCTAAATTAATTATATGATCTGCTACTTTCTGTATTCTTTTTGCAAATATAAATGTTAATATTTTGTAATCTGTATTACACAGGCTTATTGGTCTGTAATTATTAAGTTCTTCTTTATCTCCCTTTTTAAAGATTAAAGAGATAACGGCTTTTCTCATTGATATTGGCATTTCCTGTTTAATATAGATTTCATTTTGGAGGTCATAGAAAATTGGCCCAAGTATTTTCCAGAACTTCTTGTAAAATTCATTGGGAAGGCCGTCTAAACCAGGAGATTTGTTATCTTTTAACTGATTTATAATATTATCACATTCTTGTTTTGTTATCGGTTTATCACATAGTTCATGTCGCTTTTCAGATAATTTGGGAAATACCCCTGTTTCATTAAAATATGTATCTATCTCAGATTTAGATGGTGCTGATGACGTGTAAAGTTGTTCATAAAATTCTGATATTATTTGCAGAATCTTATCATCATCAGTATAAGAGATATTACAGTATTGTATACAAGTGATTGTATTCATCATTTGATGTTTTCTTTCTAACAAGAAGAAATACTTGGAACTTCTCTCTCCATCCTCGACCCATCTTGCTCTAGATCGGATTTGGGCACCTTTTGTTTTTTCATCATATAGAACATTTAAATCTAATTCAGACTTGGTAATTTCTTCTTCTTTTTCAGTTTCCTTTTTCAGATTCAATATCTTTTGTTCAAGACACCTTATTTTATTTTTCTTATATGAAGCTTTTTCCTTCGAGTAAACAATGGAAACTTCTCTTACTTTAATTTTAATGAGATCCCACAATAATAAAAGTGTAATAGTACCTTTATGTTCTGTAAGACACTGGTTTATAATATTTTCTATTAATTTTATGTAAACGGTGTCATTTAAAAGCTGGATATTTAACTTCCAATAGCCTTGACCTCTGTTGTTCATGCAAGTTTCTATGTCAATGCCAACCGCACTGTGATTGGTCAAACGATCTCCGATTTTACCGGTAATTACTGTGCAGTTAGTGTAATTTCTAATATGGGATTTAAATGTTTTTGCAACAAATATATAATCAAGTCTGCTTCTGAGTTTCCCACAGTTGTCGGCACATGTAAAACGTTCAGCATTATCACTTAAAAGAAAAGTATCTACTAAGTCAAGAGTACAAACAAAATTTTGAAAGAGAGTCGTACATTTATCCTTTAAATGGAATTTAGTATAAGTATCTGTGTGTGTAAGAATACTGTTGAAATCTCCAGCAATTATTAAATTTTCCTGAGCCTTGCAGTGCTCAGTGAGCCAGTTCAGTGTCTCTGTTATAAACTCACAGTGATGTTTATCCTGGTTTGGTGCATACAAACAAACCAATGTGTACAAGTGCTCTGATATTTCTAAGTTAATTAATAATTTTCTACCCAATTTATCTTGATATTCATCTATTATTTTAAACCCAACATTTCGGTTTATTAAAATAGCTACCCCTTTTCCATGAGAAGTATCTGACGCTGAATGATAAACTGTACCATCCAACGAGCTGTTAAATATTCTGATAAAAGCTGGAACACAATAGGTTTCTTGCAAGAAAGCAATATCAATATTACGCCGTTTCAACCAATAGAATATTTTCTTTCGTTTAAAGTGATTGTTTAGTCCTCTGACGTTCAGAGAACAGATACGAAGACTGGCCATTTAAACAACATATCTAAAAATATTCTGTATCAGTTTCCAAATCGATGTCCGATAAACAGGAAAATCTATTGTTGTCGACAATTTTATGAGTTTTCCCAGCTTTTTTATGGGTATCTACATCATTTGGCGACCTTGAGGCGAGTCGTTTTGGAGGAGACGAAGTTTGTCAAGGTTCGTTGTCCTGTGGTTTGTCCTGATTTATTTCATACGTGATGTAGTGACGTTTTACTTTTTGCAGTAAACGACCAAACAAGTTTTTTCCCTTCCAGCTTGTTTTGTTGGTAACTTTTGATAAGTACCTAGAAAGTCCAGTCCCTAAATGAAGATCTGGGGAAGCGAGTGCTAAGGTTGATGAGCCAGTGGCAATCAATTCATCCTTAAATTCAGGGATTTGTTGAATTTTTTCAAATATGAGGTTTTCTAAAATGTCTTGGGTATCGTCTGGGGCTAACTTGTCGTCGATTGTTGAGCCCAATTTTCTCGCAATTCCAGCATGTTTGGCATTTGCGATTTGTTGAGCTAGATCGTCACAGTCATTTTCAACGGCATGGCGATATTGAAAGGCATGCTCCAGGGAGGGAAAGTTTTGACCATAAACGTCAAGTGTGCAGGGGAAATCACTTGACAGAATATCAGTGTGCCCTGATATGATCTGAACATCCTGGTCTCTCACATACTTAGAGCATTTAGGACTTCCAGCTTTATGCCCTTTCTCATTACAGACTGAACAGATTGTATCTGCAAACTGGTTGAAATGAAATATATACGGCATTTGGATGGTCCGATCATAACGTTACGTGGGAGAGCTTCTGGTATGGGGTTGTCAACGAACACAAACCGATTTCCGTTTTTGTATGAGGTTAACAGACCGTCCTTGGTTCTTTCATATTCATATTTGACCTCAGATACCAGAGTGAAGTTTTTTTCTCTGAGGAAATCTATGATACATGAGTTATCGTATGAGAGGGGTAGATCACAAACTTTGATTTTGATCGGACGGGGAGAAGTTGGGTCAGATCTAATAGTAAATGGATTTCTATCTGACAGAGTAATGTGTTTACCCCTAAGGGTTATACCTTCTGCGAGTAATTTTACTCTTGCTTTGGTAGATTTAGCGTATATACGCCACAAATTTTGTACCTGTTGACCCCTGTCAATGTTTACAGTCCCGACGACTCTAGCTGCGGCGGAGCACACCTCGAAAGGTCTCATTGTGTCGCCTTCCTCTGAGTAATCCTTTCTTTTAGGGATTACTTGGTCATTTGTAAAGAAAACTGGTAGCACACTTTCCGCTGTCATTATCAATGCAATGAGTTCCTTTCAATTCACAATAAATCACAAATATCAGTTTTTGAATAGATAAATTTTCTGTCTTGACATGAATTCTGAGAGTTAGTACTATAAACAAGTTCTCAGCAAAAACTTACGTAGGTTGTCGTACGTTTCATGCGTTTGTGGTCAAAATTTGTCAGAGCAGTCGAGAGGCGAACTCTACGACACCTGCATCACGTGACCGTCCCATAATGACAGCCTTTTACTTTTAAACTTTGCCTTCAGTAATGGGACCTCTTAAGGTTTTATTATCTCGATAATTCTCATTTCGTGAATATTGCGAATTTGAAACCCTTGTAAACAAAAAGGCAACCACAGTTTATCCTAGGACTGACATGGGAACATTGTTAATCTGATATGATATAATTGTCCTGACAGTACTGCTTAGAACTGCATAAGATAAGATACTGTTTGTTCCAGAAGAAACTTACAAAACTGGCAATATGACATGTCCCTAAAGTAGGGACATTGATGTTTGAATATTCTTTATTACAATAAAAATAACCCCTCCATCATTGCAAAACTTTTAAAACTATTTGTGAAATAATTTTTTTCCATTTGTAATGGGAATCAAACAGACTACAGTCTTAATGAGTACCCCTGCTGTACCATGCATGATTAGAGGACTCCATAATTTGAATTGTTGTTTCTGTGTTCTTGAATGGTTTTAATACTGTATGAGACAGACAGAGAGAAAGAGCAGTAGCAGTTGAAAAAGTAGTGGTACATGTAATATTCAAAAACTGTTGATCCAGATCAACGTTTTCCTGTACGATATACTTTCACTACGAATTGCCATGTTAAGTGTTGCAGGACAGAAAATCTACCTTTTTAGTAACCCAGCGAACTAACCCTTCCGCTTTAGGCAATAAATAGTAGATATCAGCAAAAAAATTCTTTCATCTAAATTATCAGAGACCATGAATCATGGAAGGTTATTTTTTTTTGCCTTAAATATATTATTTTATTTTCCTTTCAGTTTCATTTGTAAAGTCTGTCTTCTTTGCTGTTGTGTCCTCAGACCTTAATAATTATAATCTTTTAAAAGAAAGAAAAAACCAAGCTGAACCATCAGCATCTTCCTGAGAGCCAGGTCTCTTCCTTAGTCATGCAGAGACCTTGCTTCTGCAGGTCCTTGAGCATGCAGTATGTTTCATGAACTATTAACAAGACATTTGAACCAGTAAGGTGGCTCTCGAACAGACTGTATATGAGACGGACAAAACAAATATGTCACTATTTTGAGATCAGGGTGATGGGAGAAATTATCCTGAATCTGAAAAGTCTTAAACCTGGTGAGTTCCTGGTGCATGTGTTCTTGTTTAGTAAGATGTGTGAAGAGATTCAGTTTCTGTATTGTGTTTACTTTTGTAACAATGGATATGATTGGCTGTGATAATTTTTTCCCTGTTCAAATTTCATGATACGGCAGGCCAGGAAGAGACGCAACAGAGCCAGAGACCTGCCTTACAGGAACATGAACATGAGAAACATTATCTTATTTTATATAAAAAGTTGCAGATATCTTTGCTCAGAATATATGTACATCAGTGAAACTTGCAAACCCTGGCAGTCTACAAGTAGAATTTAAGGTTTAAAAAAAAATGCAAATTTTATATGACCTTTTATGTTTGTATCATAACACCATGGCTTTTTCCTTTTTTATTTGTTAGATGTTTTATGGATTTGCCGGAATTGTTTAAAAGATTGTTTTCATAACAAATTAGGAACAGGTCCTCAGTAATGTTGCTTATTTGTGTTCTTGCCTGGATTCCTTAAACATTTCTTAAAGTTATGGAAAATGGAATAATTTTGTGTTGAATATGTCGAGGGAAGAATGAGAATCTGAGAATCCAGAAACGTCCCCGAAAGTTTGAGAATTCTCATTCAATAATAATGTTTTATGATGAAACTGTCAAGCTGAATGGTTTAATTTTTAACAAAGTTATCCGAGGGTAGGGTCTTTTCAATTGTATAAGAATAGATAGAGTTCATTGAGTTTTGGCAGAGTCATAGAAAGCTAAAGTTGGTCTTGTGGGCATTTGTAAGCCTATTTTAAATTGAGGTCTGCAAAAGTCTTCTTCTGCAAAACTGTTCTTCTAACTTCTGTAACATTGCACAAAAAATGATTCAAGTTTACTTAAATGATTTTTAGCAGAATTATTGGACTTTTAACAATGAAAGGACTGCATCTTTTATAATTCTAAAGATTTAAAAAAAAATCTTATGAATATGTTAGCCTGAAATAAAGCATTGTGGCTAAAGTCTTTCAGTATGTGTAAAAATATTGCATCTAGATCTATTTATAGTTTTGGCTGACTGCCAACTGTGTCAGGTTATGCAAGAGGTCAAGAGTTCAGTTAGTACAGCCAAGTGCAGGAAATTTTGTTATGGTTCATTCAGGGCAACTGCCTTCCTCACCTGAGCTTGGTCAGCCCATTGAACCTGACTCAAGAGAAGTTTGATGTATTGGCCTGACATTTTGATTTGTCCACGAATCTTTGATGGCTTTCTTGTACACAAGACTTGTGTCCCCTCCTACAATGAGACTTTTGCACAGTGTATGTACCTGCTTATTTCTCAGGATGGATTTGATATATCAGCCTGAAATTACGCATACATACATCTCGGATAACTTCATTGTATATAAGACTGGTGGGGCAACCTACAGTTATTCTTGCACAGTACATGCTCCTGCATATTTCTCAAGAGTGTTTTAACAATTAAATCAGCCTGAAATTATGCATGTTGTTATGGGGTGACATAAAAGTGGACCAAACTGTCTAGCTAGTGAAGCTTGCTTTGCTAGCAAAGCGGTTGGTACGCCGGACTTGTGCGCCACAGACATGGGTTCAAAACCGGGATCGGCCCAATATTTTCCCCTGAATAATTTGTCTTCGTAACAAAATGGGGGCTTGTCCAACGTGATGGTAAAACCTTGTGGCCCAGGGAATAAGCTCACAAAAGTGTGACTCCTGGGATAATTAGTCTTGTTCTGATAGCAGAACGCTCTTAAGAGGGGTGTGTTACAGGGTGACATAAAAGCGGACCGAACTGTCTCGGAAGTGAAGCTTGCTTTGCTAGCGAATTGGTTGGTATGCTGGACTTGTGTGCCACTGTTATGGGTTTGAATCCTGGATCAGCCCAGTATTTTCCGCTGAAAAAAATTGTCTTCGTAACAAAATGCAGGCTCGTCCAACGTGACGGTAAACCTTGTGGCCCAGGGAATTAGCTCACCAAAGTGTGACTCCTTGGATAATTAGTCTTGTTCTGATAGCAGAAAGCTCTTAAGAGGGGGTGAGTTACGGGGTGATATAAAAGCCGATCGAACTGTCTTGCTAGTGAAGCTTGCTTTGCTAGTTAAGCAATTGGTAAGCCTGACTTGTGCGCCACCGACATGTGTTCCAAACCAGGATCGGCCCAATGTTTTCCCCTGAGCAATTTGTCTTTGTAACATTGTCCATCAGTCTTGGATAATTATGTTGTTTACAACACTTGTGGCACCACCTACTATTGTTTTTGGGTTTCATGCATCTGTGCACATAGCCCAAGAGTGGTTTGAAGTATCTGCCTGAAGTTTGCAGATAAATTTAAGGAAAAATTGTTGCTTATACTCAGGTTTAAAATGTTTAGTACTTGCATTGTACATAAACATGTCACACATTTACTTGAAAAGTAACAGTCAAGCATGGAAGCATTAAACCCGATTTATATCCCATTGCACAGGTACGCAATAGGCCTGTAGGCCTTGTTTGTTACAGGTTCTGTTGAAGAATATTTTTTTTTACGTGTGACCTAAATGACAAGTTTTAGTGTGACCTTTACCTTTGGCTGATGTATTTGTGAATTTTTAATATTTCTCTGTAAATGGATTGATCCAGCTGACTTGTTTGTTTTTTGGGGTCTTTGTGGTTCAGATCTTTCAAATTTATCCAGGTAACATTCAACATTGACCCATGTTCTGTGCATAAAGACTCAACGGGCATGGTCTTTGCTTTAAATTTCTTCATTCCTTTGAACCTGTGCTTAATTAGAATTTTTTTAATACAAACTCTCTCAGTCTTTCAAGGAAGCAGTCTTTTGAAAATGTACTAATTAATTTCTCCTGTCAAAAAATACTGTAAGTATTCATGTGCATAGATGCACTAATTGCATCAGATCCTTGTTTATTATGAAGAGAAAATAAGTAAAGAATTGTTCATTTATAGAAAGGAAACTAATATCCTTGAAAAAATTCCCTTTTATTTCCTGGAAGTTTGATTACCACATTTAGTGACTGCCATGCTTTCATCTTTTCATTTGAAATTTTTTAAAAATGTTGCCCTCAAGTTTTGTGGCATTAAGTCCAATTATAACTGCTGTGGTTGGAGTCATATTTATGAGGGTTTCAGATCCTGATGACCACATTAATTATCTCACCTGTCTTTACAGGTGAGATGTTAATGAAATACCATAGTCTTTCTATCAACAAACTATCTGTGTATGTAATCTGAGCCAGACCAGGAAAGCATGGATCAACAATTTCCAGAATTAATATTGGGGAGGAAAGGACTCGACTAAACACCACAGTTTGCTATGTAAATGAGGACAATCATCAGATTTTGGATCCATGCATATTTATTTATACCTCTCTTAAAACCAGGATGAAAAATTTCATGAAGTTTCCCAGTAGGATTTTCCATTTTACAGATTTAAGGAAAATTGTCAACTCTTAATAATGCATACTGTGGTTTCCTACAAAGAATTGGAATTTTTTGCAAAAATAAATTGTGAATAAGACACTTCACCAATGCAGGTGAACACTCATTTATACTGTAGTCTCTTATGTAATTAGTAAATCATAGATTGATGTTATGAATAATATGAGGTCTTTTATATTATCTACCTACAGGGAACAAGGATGTCCACTGTTTGTTCTCTTGGGTCCTCGACAAGTTAGCAGGATATTGGACGCATGTTAAATAATAATTATTTAAAAAAAATGCACATAATCTTTATGGATTACTGTATACTGAGCTCATGAAAATGGTACTCTTGTGAAACTCTGAAATGTGGAAATCATAAAAAATTAAACCCTTTGAATATGAAATAAGACAACCACTGTAAATGAAAGTTGAAACTGGCCGGACTTCTGACTTTTTTTTAGATATTTTACAGGTCCTCTCTCATACCTGACAAAAACTTAAATCTTATTGTATGTGTAACATTATAGGCTTCTGGTGAGATTGAGAAAAAAGAAACCTTTTCAAAACATGGAGAGAAAAAGAAATATTGTGAAAATGCCAACCACTGTTTATGACAGATTCTGCAAGTCTAACATTTCTGATTATCTAACCTATATTACAATATATATTTTGTTCCCTAGGGTATTTTTTTACCCAAGGGCATTAAGTTCCTTTTTCTTTCCTATTTTTGGAGTAGTTCCTATTTTTTCCTATTTTCAGGAAAAATTCCTAATTTTTCCTGTTTTAATGGGCATGATGTGTTTTTCACATTTGATTACTGTATTTTGATCAGACAAAGCATAACATTTTCTCACACCAGGAAGATCTTGCCATCATTATAAACCTAACTTTTTCAAACCTGAAATTTTTCAAACAAATCAATGAACAAAATTTGAAGTATCTAAATGAGGCTTAGTTACTTATTGCATCTAAAACAGGGTATTGGAGTGATGAATGTGCTTTGAATCTGGACCCAGAACCTTTAACTAATGTATGGTTCTTTCATATTTAACTTAATTTATTCATTCTGTGTGATTAAATAATAATTTTCCATTTGAAAATTCACCACTGTGGTGTCAATGTTTAGCTTTGGTGTTGTGGTAAATGACAGAAGCAAAAATCTGATTTTACTTCTGAAAAGAATTAAGGCAAAAAAAAAAAAAAATCTTAAGCATTAAACAGTGTACCATTTGGTACAGTTCTGTGTTTACTATTTTATTAATAAATGAAAGGTTTCAGTGTGTATGCATAAAGTAAGGACATAAAATGCTTGTTCATTAATGTGAATGAAACATTTTTCCATTGCAGTATCCTCTAAGGTATGAAACAATCATGATCTTGCAAATTTACTTTAAGACAGCTATATCATATAAAAATTTTTTTCCTGATAATGTTCAGTTCCATTTCAGAATTATAGGTCATTTGATATTTATTAAGGCCTTAGTTTAAATTTAATTTAACTATTTACTGTTTACAGGCGTTCACTATAGCTCACTCAAATTGACACCTCAAACTTGCTCATATAGCTAAGTTCTCTCTGCTCAAACATATTGCATATTTTTTTTATCTGTTTCAAAGATTCAAATATACTTAAGTCTCAGTAACAACTGTCGAACATTTGGTAAAGATACAACACAAGCTGAAAAAGATATTGCTTGAAATATAAATGTAAACAGTTGCAGAATTCTTTGGAAATCTAAAATAAATGTAAACAGGAAATAATTTTAAATGTTGTCCTGTTGTTGTTGACATTTCATGATTTGACAAGTAGACCACAATAGTTTGTAGGTATTACCGTAGATCTGTGAGGGGATTGATAAAGTGACAGTACAGGTATATATATTTTAAATCAAAGGCTGTTTTTACACAATCACTTATCATATGATGTTTCATCCTCATCTCTATAAGCAGCACAGGTGCTTGCTGTAACTAATGCATATGTACAATATGGGACACCTAGTGCCAAAACCCTTATTCATATAACCACATGTTGTCATATTGCTGGAAGCAAAAGAAAGTCCCGCGCAGCATATAGTAATGGATGTTACTGTATGTTCACGGTTGGTACATCATAGATGTATATACGTGTGGGAATACTTTCAGCTGTGCATATACATTTGTATTATGACCAAACCTTTTCAACGGGGAAGAAAAAGTGCCAATTTTTTTGTGACAAGAGAAAAAATATTTGCTGATAAGAAAAAAAATAGTCCCAACCCCCTGGTAAGCCCCTAACAGTGTTGTTACACAATAAAAGGTTATTTTGGTAGACTAGAATGGCTACTATGTGGGGTGCTCTGAGGCCACATTGTATACAAAAATATTCCTAATTTTTCCTATTTTAATGGTAAAATTACTATTTTTTACTCTTGAAATTCCTATTTTCCTATTTTTTTTACCATTACTTCCAACTTGATGCCCCGGTTGTTATACCTTTTTACCCTGTAGAAAGAGGATTTCATATTCTTGTATATACCCTCGACCGTTATAAGAAAATTTAAGTTATTAATAGTTTGGACAAATGATCTCCATAAAAGATAAAAAGCAATTAAGTAACAGAGATGGCTATATAGAATTCACTTAATAAATCTTCAATATTATCTTTTTATAGATGAAAGAGTATATGATTGTGTAAATTAGATGGTCTGTGGTCTTAATGATATAGTGATTATTTAAGGAAAAAGCATATCTGCATTCTCAAGCCACAAGATATAGTTAAGAACCTGTCATAGCTCACTGGTATATAAAAATAGAGGAAGTGTCTTGTAAGAGTAATCAATAACAGGGAGAGGACATTCACAAACTGCCAGCTGCCTCCTGGTAATTTAATAGAGCTGTCGCTGTATATATTATCACTTCCTTGTATACTTCTCCAGTATTTCTTGGATTACTAAGTTAAGGAGTGCCACCAGTTTTGTTTTCATTTCATGGTAGAGATGTTTTCTGAATTATACAGAACAAGATATAACTGTGTTCTCGAAAAAGATGAATTGGGAAATGATGCAACTGCTAATTTATATTTTGTGTATTATTATTACATATAATATATCACCACTTTGTTATAATTGCTTTATTTGGTTGGTTTGCAGATCCAATGATAAAACTGATGGTCTCTCGTTAAACTATAAAACATGAATCTAAGAGATGTGTAGCCTTTATTGCAATTCTCCCTCTGTGAGAAATATCTAATGTAAATTGGTATGGTTTTTAGCTCAGCTGACTTTCAGTCATGCTGGGCTATAGCGATGGGTCTTTGTCCGTCGTCCTTCCGTCTGTCCGTCCGGCCGGCCGGCCGGCCGTTAGCAGGGCACAAATCGTAACCGTAGGGGCTAGGGCCATGAACCCTATGCAGTCTTAGAGGTTATAAAAAGATCTCCTTGCAAACCTGAAATTAGGTCACTGTGACCTATATTCTCGAAGTTATGGGGTGTGTTTGCACCCCCCAGAAATAACTCTTTGAGACAAAATTTTCATCCCAAACCTTCCATCTTTCACATACAGCTCACCTACCAACAGGGGAAGAACCAGAATTTTTTTTAGGTTCAAAGGTCAAGGTCACAGGAGCCTCTTCTTTGAAAAGCCTGTGGATGCATTTTAAGCCAACCCTTTCATCCCAATTCTTTGATCTTTCACATATAGCTCACCTACTAAGTTGGAGAAGAATCCTATAGATTTTGAGGTCACAAGGTCAAAGGTCAGGGTCACAGGATCCACTTTGAAAAGGTTGTGGACACATTTCAAGCTAGACTTTTCATTCCAAACCTTTCAGCACTGATATGGCTTCTCTGCCAACAGGGGAAAAGACCTGTTGATTTTGAGGTCAAAGGTCAAGTTCACAGCACCCACTTCTTGCATGGAGTAATTTTCAGGCAAACTTTTCAATCTGTACCTTCCATCTGTCATATATGGCTTACCTACCAATAAGGGAAGAAGCCTATTGATGTTGAGGTCAAAAAGTCAAAGGTCAAGGTCAAAATATTTAATTGTTCTAAATGCTTGTTAGCATATTTCAAGTGTAACTGTTCAACCCAAACCTTCAGTCTTTCACATATGCCACATCTATGCATCACTCAGTTTGACTCAAACTTCATATTTATGGGTCTTTTTGCTTGAATAAATAACTTATTGATTTTAGGGTCAGCTGGTCAGCAGGTTAAAGGTTGCAGGTCAAAGTTATTCACCCATTGGTTGCCAAGTAATTACACCAGATTTAAGTAGTTAGTAGTTACCCATCATTTAGAAAAAATCCAGTTGATATGTGGGCAAAAGGCCAAGGTCATAGGTCAGTGATGTTCACAATTACTTATTTTATAGGTCAGTGATGTTCACAATTACTTATTTTATAGACCATCTCTATTTTTCTTGTATATATAACCATCCCACCCCAGCTGGTAATCTCCCTGTGTGGCTGTAATTGTGAGTGACACTGGTGACATATGACTCCCTTTTGTTTCAGCCTATTAAGTGATAAGGATCAGTGATAAGTACCTCGTTACTTCATAACAAAAACACTGTTGTCTGAATGCTTCAGCCAGGCATTAAGACTATGAGAGAATAGTATTAAGGTTTAGCTACTGATTTATAAGATGATGGGAACATTTTGCAGTTTATTTTATGGAATCCTAGCAATAAACATAGTTTCCTAGATATCTGAATATTTTAATATATATCACCACATATAAAAGCAAGTGTTTGTTCTCATAATATGTGGATGTGTACCTTGATTTAGGATGGCTTTTTGTTTTATTTCAAGACCCTTAGTCATGCTTTCTGCATTTCTTTTCTTTCAGATTTGGCAGTTTACCTACCCTGCTGACCCCATTGAAAAGCAGAGTGATAATAAAAAATATTGGACTTACACTTTTTACAATTGCATATCTATAAATCTGATATGAGCGCCTGGACATGCCTTTTGAATTATTTTGGGTATTCATTACTGGATAATTTGCCCCAAATTTGGTCTCTTATTGGAGAATGTGGGATATCAAATGTCATACTTGTCAGAAATCCATTATGTCTGCCAGTTAGCCACCATAGAAATTATTTCTTCAGTGCAGTTTCAGTAATTTTTCTTTAATGTTTGATCCGATTTAGAGAATGTTTGTTGTCTGATTTCAGACATGTCAAAAGTCCAATATGGTCACCAGGCAACCATCTTTTAATTCCTTTTGATCATATTATCTCAAGAACAGTTAAAGTGAATGCAGTTGGATGTATATTTATGTAATCTTGTAAAGGATTGGGTCAAATATTTCTGAATAAATATTACTATTTATAAAAGTGCAATACAGTTGGCTTGTATTGAATAAAAATTCATACAGAAGCACATGTTTCTCAATAATTGCATCTGCCAAAACAGAGTTTTGTGGATACTAGGTTTTCAGCTGCACGCTGCTGCCGCCGCGTAGGTGTCCGGAGAACTCATCCATAACCGCTGGGCAGAATTTTTACGAAACCCCGGATTATGTTCAGTTCACATGTGAACTGCTGCACCCCAATTTTGTTTTGACCTCTGACCTTTCTTCTGCACTCTGCGTCAGTTTGTGTGTCTGTTTCCACACATAAACCAACATATCTCGGGAACCGTTTGACCGATCAGGAAATTTTTTTGCACAAATGAAGCCCTTGGAGAGCTGTTTAACATACAAAAAATGGTGGCGCCACCTGCAACCATGTTTGCACAGTGTCCATCTGTTTGTATGCCTTGGGTTAAAATCACTCATATCTCCGCAGTGGTTTGACTAATTCACCTGAAATTCAGCATGCGTATACAATTATAGCCCTGGGATAGCTTTATAACATATACAACAAAAGGTGGCGCCACCTGCAACCATGTTTGCACAGTGTCCATTTGTTCATCTGCCTGGGGTTAAAATCACTCGTATCTCTGCAGTGGTTTGACTAATTCACCTAAAATTCGGCATGCGTATACATCCTAGACAGCTTTTCTGATTTTATGACAGGTGGCGCCACCTACATTAACGTTTACGCTGCAGACATCCAAGCTCATATCTCGGGAACCGTTTGACCGATTGAGCCAAAATTTTGCATGTGTATAGATCTCACATAGCTCTGTATCATACGCAAAACTGGTGGCGCCACCTGCAGCCATTTTTGCACAGCTCCCGTCTATTTGTCTGCCATGGGATAAAATCACTCATATCTCTGCAGTGGTTTGACATATCTGCCTTAAATTTTGCAGGTTTATACATCCCCGACCGCTCTCTTAATTTTATGACAGGTGGCGCCACCTACATTCTACATTTATGCAGCAGATATCCAAGCTCATATCTTGGGAACCGTTTGACCGATTGGGCCAAAGTTTTGCATGTGTATAGTTCTCACATAGCTCTTTATCATACGCAAAACTGGTGGCACCACCTGCAGCCATTTTTGCACAGCGTCCATCTGTTTGTCTGCCAAGGGCAAAAATCACTCATATACATGTAGTGGTTTGACTTATCTGCCTTAAATTTTACATATGTATACAACTTGGACAGCTTTATGGATTTTGTGGTAGGTGGCGCAACCTACATACACAATGGGGCTGCAGACATCCATGCTAATATGCAACACTTCACTCTATTTCCCCTTGCCACTCAATCCATGCCTCACTTCACCAGTACCACTCTGATTTAGGCGGATACACGTAGTCGCTTGTCGACTACCCATATTCTAGTTCTGGCATGAATTTCCTTGATTTTTGCTATATATTTTGATCTTATATTTGCCCTTTGTGAAGTTCCTTATGAGACTGACAGGTTTCAAGCAAGCTGTTGGAATAGTTCCTGATAGCTCAACAATCATGCATTTTCCTCAGACCATCAATTCACTGTGTTTTAACCAGACATAAGTGATATATATTTCTGTTGTCATAGAAAATTTTCAACAAATTGGCAAATTGGTTCTTCAAAATTTGACTGGAAGTTGTGAATCTCAGTCCATGATGTCACAGGTCATGCATGGCAGCTGAGCGTCATGACCCATGGGTCACTTGTTATGTAGCAGCTTCTAATGGAGCACCATTACAGTAATACAGATATGTATCTGTTAAAGAAGATGAATCTAGTTGGGTAAAGGTTTACAAATATACGAAGCTGTCATGAAAGGCTTGAGATCTAAGAAACAATCCCTTCGCCAAACCTCTTTGGGCCCCAGGTGCTGAATGGGCCAAATAATGCACGGGTGTTGTATGTCTGTGTGTTGGGCGCAAGGAACCTATTGTTTACACACACGGCAGCTCCTTGGGATCAGCTGTGTCATGGCCCATACAACCAACCTAAAAAACAAAGTAAAGCCATTGAAAATGACATTGTATTATACCCAAGCCACTTATCCTGTTGCCACACCAGGTCATGAAAATAGCATTCAGGTTGAACTGAATGACTGATATTTCAGATACCAGGTTTACTAGAGGATATGGACAAAATAAGATGAAAAAACACGTGATCGGTACTGCTGATTTATGCAATAGAGAATGCTTCTTTAACACTATGACATCATCCACTGGTGTCATGGTAAGTGATCAATAACAGAAACATGAAATCAGGACATGTTAAATTTGTTGAAGAAAGGTCAATGTTATAGTGAAATATGAAGCAAGGAATTCCTTTCAGTGAATTGTTTAAAGCCATCATTCCCTGCTTAGGCGAAAAAGGATGGTGTATTAACATGGTCCAAATTTTCCTTGTGTAAATTAAGGTACAATATAACCAGTGCATGAAAAGGCCCTATTCTGAATATCTGATATCTGACATCAAATAAATAAAGATAACCCCTTGAACCTTTTAAAAAAATAGGCTAGAAAATGCCTATCCCACAACACTAAGGCTATTATATTTGTTTATATTTGTGTGTTTAAAGGGCAGATCCAGGATTTTGGAAATGGGAGGGTCCAACCAAGGAAGTCTCATAAGAAAAAATAATAAAAGGTTCCCAGATCCAGAAAAGATGGGGTCCAAAAGGGTTGTTGCAGCTCAATAGGAGGGGTCTGCATCCCCCCCCCCCCTCTGGATCTGCCACTGCATGCATGTGTTTATTATGTGGGGGCTGACCAAAAGCCACACATACATATATTCAACAAGGACATATGCCAGCAAGACAGATGAATAGAAGTTTTTCAAAGGGCTTTTTGCAACAAGTGACTTTATATTATAAATTCTGCAAATATGTAACTACAACCACCTGTAGTCTCCTGGTTTTTCTGTTTATCTACATTAGTATTGTACAGTGTTTACTAATAGCTTATATATATATATATATACATCCATGACATAGCCGTTATAAGAAATGTTTTTGACAGGAATTACCTACAGATTATTAATATGTATGCTGAGTAAGTCAGAAATCACAGGAATTATTCAGATAAGGCAGGTGAAAAGCTGGCTTTAATTTCCTGTTTACTGATGTGAACCTGAATGCAAATGTGACCTTTTGGGCTATAAGCCTAGATTTTAATTATAACACCAATTGTTATGGTGATTATATAACACTACAAGATGAATCATGTCCCAAATTTCATCTATATTATTGGTGCCAGCAGTCTGAGAAACAATAAATGTATTGGTATACGGAAACAACCCGAGCATTGTGCATTAATTGTGTTTGTCTGCTTTTAATTTTTGTATGCCTCACTGCTAATGGAACTTAATTGCCTTTTAACATGCATCACCTTAATGCAGTGTTATAATCCAGCTGCATACTGCAGCTTTTGGTAAGCTTAATGCCCTATATGTGCATTACTTCCCTTAATTGATTAGCTGTATTTGTGCAAGCTTGTGCTGGTGGTTAGCATCGGGTCTGTAAGTAATTTAAAAATTAAAAAAAATGCTGCACAATGAAATGAAATACATATTAATAAATATGCACTGTTTATTTGATCAGGAACTTTCAAAAGATTAATCACTTGTAAAGTTGATGACTTTGACTTTTTCAGTGCATGTGGTCTTGGAAATCTAAATCTAAAGAAAAAATGTTATTGAGAAAATTAATTTGTTTCGTAACAAAAATTTGTCATGGAAAGGTCACCAAAGGGTTTTCAGCCATCAAGAAAAGATTAAATGCCCATTTATTACCATGTAGTTTTATACCATAGTGGGATTTTTTAATTGTAATTTATGATTTATTTTCTGTACAGGCATATATCTCTCTCTTCTCATGCATGCTCTACAAATAATTTGTTACTTTAAATTTAGAGTGCATTTTCTGGTCTAAATTTGTGGATAGAAATATCATTAGGTTGCCATAGTTGCTCTTTGATGGATCCTAGCAACTCTGTTAGTTTGCCATATTAACACCTTGATATATCCTAGCAACCCAGTGTACCTATATATATATAGTGACACATGAATTTCTGACATAAATATTTTCCACAAAATCAAACTTTTATAACTTTAGATGTCAAGGTATTACCCTTGGTTTGTTGTTTCGGTTGATTGTCTGCAGCTGTACAAAAAAAAGTTAAAAGAGTCAGGGATTTGGTGATATTATGTGTAACACCCATCGAACAATTCGTTAATTTGTGGAGGTAATATGTATCCCCATAGCATGCATATAATGTAAAGAATTTTTTAACATTGTGACATTTAGGGTGATCTCTTTATTCAGACTGAAAGCCAGGGCCATGGATTACTAAAAATAGGGGCTGTCTTTGTTCTAGAGCTGACTTGTGATGAATTTTATGAAATGAGACACTTTTTTTGTGTATAGCTTCCTGTACAGCAAAGGTCAAGTAGAATCCTGACAAAAGTACTGGTCTTTGATTACTAATTCAATGTTGAAAGTTTTTAGAAAATATTACTGAGGTTTTTATTTGCTAGGACTGTAACAATTAACCAGTGCATTGATACATAGTATTACAAAGTCAGATGTTGAATCAGTATTGCGAGATGTCCCTGTATCGATATATTGAAGATATTAGATCATCTGATGAAAAGTGATGTCCATTACCAGTATTCAAAAGTAGTCTCTTAGGGCCATGAATGGCATCTGAAGAGAAAATTCTTTTGTAAGAAGCAAGTTGCATGACCTGAGTATCTTATTGGTTAATGGTTGGGAAATAATTAGAAATGGATTCTAATTACCTGGCTTTTATTAAATTATTTACTTTTTTATATACAAGGGTATAAACAAGGAAGTTGCCTCCATATCTTAATTACAGTGTATTATATATGCATCATGTCATGAATTGTATCGTTAGACAGTGTATCTTTACCGACGGTCGACCTGGTGTTTCAGTAGTACAGTGTACTAATTGTATCTACCAAAACAGAGTTTTGCGGATACTATGTTTTCAGCCCACCGCTGCCACTGCTGCGTAGATGTCCGGAGAACTCCTCCGTAACCGCTGGGCGAATTTTACGAAACCTGGTATTTTGTTCGGGTCACATGTGAACTGCTGCGCCCCGATTTTGTTTTGACTTTTGACCTTTCCTGTCTCCAGTGTGTCCATCTGTGTGTCTGTTTTGACACATTAACCCACATATCTCAGGAACCGTTTGACAGATCCGGAAAAAAAATTTGCACAAATGTAGCCCTTGGATAGCTTTATAACATACATAAAAAATGGTGTAACGCCACCTGCAACCATTTTTGCACAGCTTCCATCTGTTCATCTGCATTGGGATAAAATCACTCATATCTCTGCATTGGTTGGACTTATCCACCTGAAATTTTGCATGTGTATACATGCTGGACAGCTTTCTGGATTTTATGACAGGTTGCGCCACCTACATTCACGTTTACACTGCAGACATCTAAGCTCATATCTGATGAACCGTTTGACGGATAGGGCCAAAATTTTGCATGTGTATAGATCTCACATAGCTCTTTATCATAGGCAAAACTGGTGGCACCACCAGCAACCATTTTTGCACAGCGTCCGTCTGTTTGTCTGCCTTGGGATAAAATCACTCATATCTCTGCACTGGTTTGACTTATCTGCCTAAAATTTGCACGTTTATACATCTTGGATAGCTTTCTGGATTTTGTGGCGGGTGGCGCCGCCTACATTTATGTTTAAGCTGAAGATATCCAGGCTTATATCTTGGGAACTGAGTGACTGATTGGGCCAAAATTTTGCATGTGTATAGATCTCACATAGCTCTTTATCATAAGCAAAACTGTTTGGGCCACCTGCAACCATTTTTGCACAGTGTCCATCTGTTTGTCTGCCGTGGGATAAAATCACTCATATCTCGGCAGTGGTTTGACTTATCTGCCTAAAATTTTGCAGGTTTATACATCTTGGATAGCTTTCTTGATTTTATGACAGGTGGCACCACCTACATTCACATTTACGCTGCAGACATCCAAGCTCATATCTTGGGAACCATTTGGCGGATTGGGCCAAAATTTTGCATGTGTATAGATCTCACATAGCTCTTTATCATATGCAAAACTGGTGGCGCCACCTGCAACCATTTTTGCACAGCGTTCGCCTGTTTGTCTGCTGTGGGATAAAATCACTCATATCTGGGCAGTGGTGTGACTTTTTGCATTTGTATACAACTTTGATGGCTTTCTGGATTTTGTGGTAGGTTGTGCAACCTACATACACATTTTGGCTGCAGACATCAATGCTAATATGCAACATACCTCACTCTATTTCCCCTTGTTACTCAATCAATGCCTCACTTCACCCGTCCAACTCTGATTTTGGGGGATACAGTCGTAGTCGCTTGTCGACTACTCGTATTCTAGTTTATATATGAGGAGAACTCATACCCCTGGCAGCATTCACAAATCAGCAGGGCAAACCTGCACAAGTAAAGTGCTACAAAAATAAAGCAAGCAGGTTTTTATAACCCATCCTTTGATTGATCAATATAAATAATTCATATCCTGTTGTTTCATAAGCACAAACCCAAGGTTTCCAAGCTGCTCATGGAATGAATAAGACTTTCTCATGAAAATTGCATGATATAGATTAAAACTTTGATGTTGGAATCATGGCCTTGAAGGCTATGATATTATGAATTAGTGTGTGAGTCAATGAAACTGCCTGTCAGTCATGATATTATACTTGACTGGCTTGTGGCTGGGAAAGTCATGTCAGCAGGATACAGACCTTTACCAGTGAGGAAATGAGCTATTTTGGTTTTGCAGTTTGCCAGTGTGAATGAATGTCTCACTGGTTAGCTGCCACAGACTTCATACTTTTAAAATGAATAAATTACTGTACTTTTTTATAGACTTTCTTACTTTAGATGTTAATACTTTTTAAAACTTATTCTTTCTTCATTCTTCATCTTAAAATTGATGTATTCGGGCTCTTAATGTATATATATTAAAACTCTTATGAGACCAAGAGATGTGCATCCATATAAAAGAGGCATTATATAAGGCAAACATTTTCCCTTGACCTAACAACTCTTCAAGGACTCTTGGGCAATAGCTCTTCACATAACTACCAATATTAATATTATTATACATGAAGGTCATGAGGATTACATACAGTACATTAATAGTTTACCAAAAGATGCTCAATAGGTATAAGATTTTTTATTTTTCATACTTTTTGTATGACAGTTTGATACTTTTTTACACAAAATTTTACACTTTTCTTCATAAAAGCCAGAGCGGCTGCATCAAAGGAGCCAGAACGGACTGTGACAGTCAAGAGTCCCTTGGAGTGTGGGGATCTGCCAGTAGGTACACCGGACCTGTCCTCTAGGATCGGGATAGTCGGAAGTCTGATTGATCATGTATATCTCACCAGTACTCAGTGTCAGGTTCTTTCTTGCTGACTGTCATTTTATTGGCCTTGATGTTGTAACTTGTTGTAATCCTGAAGCACAAGCTTTTAATATGCTCTGCTTCGAGGCTGGAAAGTTTATTCTACTTTGTCACCTGTGCTGCTGTTTTATTTTAGTTCAGTTACCTGTTGCTACAGGTCCAATTGAGCAAACCTCTTTCTGTAGATACAGGGTGTGAAACAGAGGGTGCACACATGCCTGTTTGCGTGTACAAATTCTTTTGTGCAGGTAGAAATCATACAAAGGGTGCACTATTTGCATGTATTATAAACCAATGAAAAAAATGTTGATGCAGTTTCTTATTTTTTTACTATTCATAAACATCACAATCATGAATTAGCATTTCTATTCTTTGAGCAATAGAAACTCCTTAACAAACAAATTCTCTCACTGGTATTACAAGGTGCCTGTTGAAATCTTTATGTGCATGTAGGTTTCATTTCAAGGGTGCACCTGGAGCATGTAAATTTTTTAGCCTAATTCATACCCTGAGATAGGTTCAGGCTTTTGCACTGTCCTCAGAGTATCTTCTTGTGGTATTTCCCTGCCACTTATTTAACACTGAGTGATCCTTTCCTCACAGATACAGTGAAACCTCGTTGTGGCGAACTTGCTTAAGTCGAATACCCAGCTTATGTTGAAGTTACAGACTCGATATTCCGGACAACTCCAGTTAAATTATAACCAAATAAACCCGTTTGTGTCGAACCCCAGATGTGTCGAAATTTTCTGAGGGTCCCTTCGACTTCGACACAACAAGGTTTCACTGTATTTTAAAGGCTTTACCATGGCTGCCACATTTTGTTTTGTTCAGACATAAAATACTAAAAAACAATAAAACGTGAAAACCAATACTGTGCCATTGTGCTAACCCTTGTGTTGAAACAAAAAAATATTACTTTATAAAGCAGCAGTTAAGGCGAAGGAGATCTGGAGCAGTTGCAGTGAATAACTGTTGTGTAAGTTCTAGTCACATCATGTCAACGAGCCCCTACAGAGATGTTTTATGGCCAAAAAAGGGACTTTTTGGGCGAGCTTTGGCCCTACATTGTTTACTTGGACAAGCCTTGTCACTGTTGTAACAGCTCAATGGGAAGCTCATCAGCGCGGAGATAAAGAACAATGAGGACTCCCTGGAAATTCGGCAAAAGTTTTGCTTGGTATCAGCTGGGGAAGAGATCGCCGGGGCCCCCAGCAAGCACTGGATCTTTGGGATTGTCTGAAGTGTTCAATTGTGTGAACTGGCCAGGATACCGCTGACAGGTCCAAACTGTTCGGGCAGACCACTTTGGAGTGTCAGTTGAGTTAAAAGCATTGAAGGAGGGCCGAAAGATGATCAGAAGAGACTTAATTTGGACTTTCTTCCAACTACATCCTGTCAGGTCCCTTCACATTCCAGGTGCATGAAAAATCTTTAGGCTTGGCCAGGCCTCAATTCTAATATGGCAACAATCTATAAAAATTGAAGGATGTCAGCTGGATTTTTAAAATGGACTAGGAGGTCGCTGCTCAGCTGATTTTGAAAATCCACCGTTATTTAGGCTTAAGGAGAATAGCGTAAATCTTGGCTTCACTAGTGTTTAACATTCATTCTTGCAGTAATGAAGGCAGAATGGATGTGTAAGTATATTTGTTAGCATCACATACTGATATAAAGGCATACAGATCCTGGCAGCTGATGAAATGAAAAATTAAAAAAAAAAAACGTTTTTTCATTCGGTCACAGTGATAGGCAACCACCACCTGCAAAGACTGGAACAGAAAAAGACACACTAAATGGAAAACAATCAGAAAAGGTGTTTAGTTTTCCATAATGGCAGACATTTTAATTTCTTGAACACCTGTGTTGTAATTTGAAGCCATTGGTTTACAGACTGGTTGGCACAGAAATTTGAGAGTTAATTAAATCTAACACTGAGAAGAAAAATCTGGAGATTTCATTATTTCACAGCTGAAATTGCTTTCATTGATTCATATTGCCACCTGCCATGATATATGTTTGGATAGTTTTTAATACTGAGGGTTATTTTAACCATCCTTAATGGTACAGTAATTATTTTACAGTAATATGATCCATCCAGAATAAATGTTGTTATGCAGATTAAGCTTACAGGCAACATCCATTTGTCAGCCTTTTAGTAATCAGTGAACTTGTAAAGTATAAAAATCAGTGCTTGTTACTTGTGTAGCATGTACCAGTATCCTGAGAGGGACCAGTTTTTAGTGGAGAGAAGAGCACTACAGCTTAATGTACATATACTCAGATAGGTGCTATTTTAAAGGAATATATGTCTTCCCTATTTTGATAATGTTGGATTATGGAACAATAGTGACTTCTGAATAGATAAAATAATTGATCAGAGAGTCTAGTGGATATTTCTTAACCCTGAGATTTTTTATGGAACCATCCAGGGGTTGAGATGCAGCTTTGCAGGTCTCGCATACAAGCTTGTGCATGCATGTTTTCCTTCGACAATGTTAGTTTTTATCATTTTACCATTTAATTAAAATACACCATTTTTGAAATGTAAAATTACGGTAATGATATTACTTGATCACTGCATTTTGAGTCATTCCTTTGAATGTTTAATTTATCATTCAAGATCACCTACACCTTGGCAGGGAAATCTTCATTTAAAAAAAATAGCCATATTTCATTGGACGCTCATTGATGGGATGGACCATTTGATTAATAAGTGTTATGTTGTTGTGTCTGCTATATTGTATGAGTTGTAAAGCCTTCAGATTAGCTGTTCAGTTCCATGTAAAATGGGAAGAATATAGTGCCATATCAGCTATATACTGTCCTCTCACTTAAAGAGTCTACAACGAGCATTATAATTAGTCAGAGTGCCTAATTTACATGTTGCAACAAGGATCACACTTTAGGGCTCTGTGAGGATGCAAATATTGTCATCATTTTAAGCTCAGCTGACTGTAAGGCCATTCATATGATAAAATTTCCTTTTGCCAATCTCTTCCCAGTCAGCTAAGCGTCATTACCCATGGGTCACTTGTTTATAACTCCTCATGGCCTACCAGTATGCTGTCACTTGACATAATCCAGACCAATTCTATTATACTTTTTAGCACAGCTGACTGTAAGTCATCTGAGCTATAGCGATCACTCTTTGTCCGTCTACCATCTGGCCTTTAGGCCATCCGGCCGTCTGTCCGTTAACAAATCACAAATCGTAACCACTGGACCTGGAATCTTCTAACTTTACATCCAAAGAGGTCCATGAAAAAATCTCCTGGGAAACCTGGAATTTGGTCTCTGTTACCGATATTCTTCAAGCAACGGGGCTCCGAAGTACCCCCCAGAATAATTAAAAATTTGATACAAAAACTCTGGTATCTGAACCACTAGTGCATTGATTGGCATTATTCTTTGCATGCATATGCATCATGGAGTGTTTCATCAGTTCCTGCAAACTGATGGTGCCACCTGGCCATTTTTATCTTTATTTTTGAGACCTTCAAGGTCAGGTCTTCTGTTAACAGGGCACAAATCATAACTATTAGAGCTTGAATCTTCTTTCTTGACATCCTGGGAGGTCCATAACAAACTCCATGGAAACCTGAAATTAGGTCTTTGTTACCCATATCCTCTGAGCTATGGGTCTTTGAAGTACCTCCTAGAATAACTTAAAATTTGATACAAAAGCTCCAGTATCTGAACAACTATTACAATAATGATCCTGATTCTTTGCATGCATATTCATCATGGAGAGTTTCATCAGTTCTTGTGGACTGGTGGCACCACCTTAGTTTAAAAAAAAATTTTAACACATTTTATTTCGCTATTAATGAGACCTTCAAAGATGCAGTTGTCCCTTAACAGGGCTCAAATTGTAACCATTGGTCCTAGAATCTTCAAACTTGACATCCAGGGAGATCTGTGAAAAGTCTCCTTGGAAACATGAATTAAGGTCTCTGTTACCCATATTTTCTGAGCTATGGGGCTTATAAGCACCCCTAAGAATCATTGAAAATTTGATACCAAAGTAGGGCACAAATCATAACCATGGGGCCCAGAATCTTCTAACTTGACATCCTGAGAATTCCTCAAAAGTTCTCTCCAGAAACCTGAAATTGGGTCACAGTGACCTATATTCTCAGAGTTTTGGGGTATGTTTGAGCACCCCAGAAATAATACAAATTACACACAAATTGCCAGATTCCTCATGAAAGGCTGGTCGGATTGTCATCAGATTTGTTGTTTTTATGGGTTTTGATGAAATTAAGCTAATATGCATGAACAATGATGCCACCTATATTATCTTAATTAGTTGTCTGTGTAAGGACATATATTGTCAACGATATATGTAAATGGTAATCTCTCAAATTTAATGACATTGTTATTTGCAGATGATATGGTTAATTGTGGAGATACTGTAGGTAGACTTCAGCAACAGATTGATCTCTTACAAAAGTTTTGTGAAAATTATGGTTTCAAAATTAATACAGATAAAACTAAGATAATGGTTTTTAGGAAAGGTGGTCCCTTACGAAAAGTAGAAAAATGGTATTTAAAAGGTAAACAGTTAGAAGTGGTTCCATACTACAAATATCTTGGTATTATTTTCTCCACAAAATTGTCTTGGTCAAAAACACAACAACAGCAGGTTTTACAAGCAAACAAAGCTGTATGCATGATTAAAACATTCAGCAAAAAGTGTAAATATTTAAGTACAAAACATCTCTTTTATTTGTTTGATCAAATGATAGTGCCAATACTAACATATAGATGTGAGTTGTGGGGTTTTAAAAAATCAGAAACTATAGAGAGAGTACAGTACAAATTCTGCAAACACATTTTAAATGTAGGCCAGAATACTCCAAATGCAGCAGCACTAGGAGAATGTGGCAGATTTCCTTTGTTTGTAACTTGCTTATTGCGTTGTATTAAGTATTGGATTAAACTTTTGCATATGCCAGAACATAGATATCAGAAACAGGTGTACAACATGTTGATGAATTTAGACAATAGTGGTAAATCAAATTGGGCATCTCAAGTGAGAACATTGTTGTTCCAGTCTGGTTTTGGATATGTTTGGATGGCATAGTACATTGGAGATGTGAATTATTTTATGAAAGGATCTGTAAATATTGTTTATGCTATGGATTCAATATTGTTGAGGATGAAGCTCACTTTATGCAAGAGTGTAAATTATATCATGATTTGAGGTTAAAATATATTAGACAAGACTTGCATTATCCAAGTTAACAAAATTTTATAAAGTTATTTAATTTAGATAATCCATTTGAAATATCAAAAGTTGCTGCATATGTGTTTAATTCGTTTTTGAGGAGACGGAAAATGATAGATGGTTGAATTATGTATTTTAAACAGTACTCACTGTTGACAGCAAAATAGATTCATTGTGTACTTAGATGTGCAATAATGTTACATGTGTTTATGGCATGATTTATTAGTCATTTTAAGACTGTTACTTAACATTATATTGTTGTAATTTCTGAACTGACTGTTTATTGAAGTGTAATTATGTTTATACTCACAGATGATGGCAAAACAGATTTATAGTGTATGTAGGTATGCAGTTCTGTTACTTGTATTAATGGCAGGAAATATAAGACTGCTACCTTCCACTGGATTGATGTACTTGTTTAAATTGAATATTTATTGAAATGTTTGGAACTTTGGGCCTGAGGCCTTTTTCCTGAATAAAGTTCTGTTCTGTTCTGTTCAAATATATTGTCAACATGTCAGTAGGCTGAGCGTAATGACCCACGGGTCCCTTGTTGACAACACTTACCATGTGAAAGAATAAGGTTTTTTTTCTTTTTTAACTTTGCATATTTTTAAATGCCTCTGCATGTTTCTTTAATATATGACTGCATGGATGCAAGCATGGCTCTGGATTACAGCCAACTTATTTGCAATTGAGGAAATAATGGATTTTCAGTTTGGTGTGTGAGTTCACATGTATTCTTTTGTCTAAATTCACATTTGTACCCCAAACTGAATGACATTGATGCAACAGGATGGGTGACATTGCAGTGAGTTCCTCCATATGGCTTGTATCACAACTCATGTTAGGCTTACCAGTCAAATATAAATGCCTACTGAGTAGGGTTGGGACGGTTACCGGTATACGGTATAATCACGATATCTGACAGCTACGGTTATCATAACGTCAACTTTTCTATTATCGCGATACCACGATATCATTTTTTGTTTACGATTTTGGTTCACAGGCAAGCCCTTGAGGTTCAAAATAAATTTATTTTAAGGAATCACATTTATTTTTATGAACCACATGTATATGAATACACGCGTGTCGGTGGAACCGTGTTCTTACAGACTTCGGGATTAGTCTGAAATGTCCGCGTGTGGGTGGAACCGTCTGCTACAGACTTCGGGATTAGTCAGAAATGTCCGGAAGTACCAGGATGAATCAGAGAGGACAAAAGCTTGAGAATTCCAGGAGAAAATAACATTGTAATGAAAGAGCAATAAATACACATATTTATTCTTTAATTGCATAGAACAAAAATGTCAACATAAAAGTGTCACAACTGAATCGAACATTCCATAGGGGTTGCATATTTTTCCATATAAAATTGGGATGGTATATTTAACCATGATTGGTATGACACGCTCTCCGAAAATTCGCCGGGATTCTCTGACTTTTATGTAGCAATAGGAAACTGATGGAAAATTCTGACAAGCGTGATTCAACGATGGGGGCAGGACTTCCCGCGCCTCAAGCTTGCACATCTGCAGGACCTTCATGCAACTTACATCACTAAATGAGTCTTTCTGTGGTACTGGCATAATAGGTATAAATGATATTAATACTTAACCCCTTGTATAAAGTCGAGACTTTAAAGGTGGTTGTTATAAATATCATTATTGATGGCTTATTAATGCCATTATATATAATTAAAAATATCGCGATATCACGGTATATCGCAATAAAATTTGAATAATTATCATGATATCAAAAACCCATATCGTCCCAACACTACTACTGAGTCATGTTAAGTGATGACCATGAATTTTCTGACAACAGTTTCAAACAAAGCAGAATTGTGATGATTACATATTATATTAAAGAAAACATGCTCTTGATGTGTCTAAATTAAAGTAAGGGACATATTAAATAGAACATAGTGCCTAACCCAACCCTCAAGTTTATTGTACCTCTGGAGTCCTCCCTTGACATATGGTTGAGATGATCCATGCCCTACACACTGTTACCTTTGGAGATCTGCCTGCAGCTTAGGTGTTATTGTAACTCACAGAACTCAGGTGAAAAGTTTATCAAGGCCACAAGGTGAGGTAAATTGGTATCCCTAGCCAGGTTAGGAACCCCCTGCTGTAGTAAGTGTTAACACCTGCCCAGGGTGTTATCTACCTGAACTCTACAGCTAACGGGCAAGGCTGCTGACAGACCTTGTGTGGTCTCAGCATGATATGGATTTAGATAGGACCTGATCATGGTCAGATGATTTACTGCGGTGCCTTACACAGAGTCAGCCTTGATCAATAACCTGTGTGCCATTACCTTTAGGAAGTGCAAGATCTATATCCTGCAGTGAAGAAAATCTCGGTGCACAAAAGCTACTTGTGTTATCCCTTCAGTTGATGCAGGCAGGTTATAGAAATCCTACTACCTGTGCAACTGTTTACTATACATATTACATTTTTTCGGACATTTTCTGTTTTTGGGTTTGCTCAGCAAGCTTTTAAGATAACTTGTCCAAAAATATGTCTTTGTCTTCCAGCTAAAACAATAACTTGTCCAAAAAGATTTCTTTGTCTTCCAGCTACAGTCTCCTTGTTAAGAGACTATGTTTAGGCCTATATTAGGTGCAGTAATTCAATTTGGACTAGAACCTTCAAATTTATTTCTTCAATGGGTAATACATAAGATCCCATGCAATGGATAAGAAGCCTGCAGTTTGGTCATTACAAAGTGATTTCTTAAATAAAGCTGGATGATTCAAAGCCTATTTGTTTTACCTTTTGTATGCAAGATATGGCAGCCCCAATTAGTGTGTTTGAAATTTTTGTGAGGTCAGGGTTGGTATGAGGGCACAGAAATACAACAGGAAAGTTGTGTGGGGAAATTCTCAAGGCATGAATTTGGCTGCAAAAGCAGTTTGGTGTCCATTAGACATCATGAAAATCCTGAAAAATCGAAGCCAGATGAACACTTGGGGTATACTATACCCTCATCTGCAAATTATATTTGTCTCTACTGATCACCACTTTTACCACCCTTCCTGAATCCTTTGAAGCCGACATATGTAATTCCCTTCAAATCTAGTGCTTGACAAATGGCTATAACCTCAGATGTTGAAAATGTCTTAAAAAAAGCTTTGCACTTAATTATGTAAATTTAGGGTCTCATAATGATGTATTTTAGAATGTTTACCATATTCAAATTAACAAGTCAGAGAAGAAGAAGGAGAAATTAAACAATTAATCTAAGGTTAATTTCAATTTTATATCCATTATCTGGTTGTTATTACACACCAGTCTATTGATAATTTGGGGATTTATGTTTCCAGGTTCATTTGTCCAGTGAGGTTTTGTTTATGTCCTTTCAGTCTTATTATAGGAAGTGCCAAAGATCTTAACTGATTCTCCCATAGACTCCACACTTCAGTGCCGATCCACAAATCATGTTTGTTGAAATCAAGAAGAAGTGGTCTGCTGAAGGGACTGTCTGGAAGCTACTGTAAGTTGATTAGAGGCAGCAAATCGGGGGTTGTTTTCAGACTGTATTGAGTTGTATTCCTTCAGACTGCCAGCTAATTAATCAGATAAATAAACTGTTCCACCCTCACACAGCCATACTGGAGTTAAGGCTTTAAACCTCTTTTTATATGCAGTAAACGGTAGAACTTTGAATATCTTGGGGGTTTTTGACTATATCTAAATCCACTCCCCTATCGGGAGACCTACCGGTGTATATATATAGTGTTTGGTCTGTCACAATTGTCCCTAGTAGTTGTGCGCGTCATTCCTTAATAACGCAGTAACTTTTAAACCACTCAGTATTTTTTTCATAAAATTTTATATTTCAATTGTTTGAACCAATATCTTTGAGGAATTTGAAAAATGATAACCTGGATCTTAATCATCAGTGTCAAATAAGTGTAAATAAAAAATTGTGTGAACCACAAAACTTTTGAAGTATTTAATATTTTTTCCTCAATTTGTTTTGATCAAGATCTGGGGTGAGTTTGAAAACTGGTGACCTTTAGCTGGATCTTCAAGGTCAAATGAGTGAACTATTGTTCTTTGTTTCGAGGATTTCTTGTGAATGTGATAACTTTTGAAGCACATGTTGCATATATGCATCACCTTTTCTCAAATTTGATTAACATGCTGTCCTAACCAAGTTCTTGAACAAGGTCAAATTTAATCGATTTAAATTTTTTATTGTGAATGCTATATCTTTTACCACTGAATATTTTTTATGTGAAATTTGATATTTGAATTGTTTTTGCCAAAATCTTTTAAAATAAAAAAAAACTGGTGACCTTGACCTTCATCTTAAAATCAAATCTTCAGAAATCTAGGAATTAAGTGTACCAATAATTTTTGAAGTACTGCATATTTTTCCACCCTTTCAATATGATTCCCTAAATGTTTCAACCAAGTGCTCAGAGAGTTTGACAATTAACCAAAGAGTTTGAAAATATGTAATCTTTAACTTGGTCTTTAAGGTCAAATTTTTTAAAATATGTATGATTTATGTAAACACTATAAATATTGAAGCAGTGCATATTATTTTTCCTCGGATATCTCAGTCATATGTTATATGGCAAAAAACCATTATATATTGTTTTAGTGTTAAGTGCTAAAAGTTTTTTTCCTAGGTGAGGCTAAGATTAACATTATAATTAATGCACCTATTAAAATATTATTATAGCACTTGTATAGAATAAGTGATAAATAATTATGTCAGTAACAAATGTAGGATATGTAGCAACTTATTTCCATGTTAAACAGCAGTGCTGATTTGCATCATGTATATTGTTAATTTTTTATTGTAATTTAGATGTAAGCTGCATATCAAAACAGGGATAATTATTTACTGTATAGATAATAATTTAATTTTGAACTCAATTATTGATGAATGACTGGCTTCAGTGTAATGCATTTAATATATATTGATGTATTGCTACAGCCTCTTTAAATGGTGATGGTTTTAGTTATGTTCAGTGAAGTTCCAAGTTGTAATGATGTCTTAGTAATGGTTATTATTAAGCAGTAGGGCTGTTAAGTTCAGTGACTGATCATAAGGGGCAGGCAACTTAAGTTTTAGTGATGGCCATTTGTCTGTGCTTCCACAAAGCAGTATCTTAGGGCACAAATTGTACCCATTAAGTAGGCTATAATGTTCAGACTTGAAATTTAGAAAGATCTTTGATGTTCTTGGAAACATGAAATCATGTTACAATGACCAATATTCTGCAGATGCAACACAAAAACATAACCCTGAAAGCAAGACTGTAAGTGAACAAAACTGAACAAATATTTGCATTGAATAAAAAAAAAAATGAAATAATGTACCTCATTAATATGTAGATCACCATACTCTTACAAGCTTTGAAGAAATTTAGGCAAACCAGTACTTAAGTTAAAATAAAAGTAAATCACTCTGGGAAAATTTTTAATTATTGGCCCTTTCTGTCAAAAATGGCATTGAAATAACAACACGAGTGCTCACTTGGTATAAAATGAAATATTTATGCCTGATATTTTTACTTCATACTCTAAGTAACAATATAAACAATAGAAAAAATATATATGAAAACCAGTGGACACCATACGCAGTAATAGCTGTGATTTGAGAAGTTCCTACTAATGCAGGCAGTCTGAGGGTCATATTGATCAAGTAGGGGCATCCTCTGACAGCCTGATGGCTGTATTTTCACAGCTAAGTGTCTCCTCTCTATCCGCTGTGTAAGACCACTGACTGCACTGAGTCAGTCCGATGAGCTGTTAGGTTACTGTAGCAGCAGCTCCTTATGTGACACTCCAGCTGGGTTGCAGGGGAGGCCACTGTATGTGTCATCTGGGGACATCAAAGTGCTGCTATTCATGCAGAGGCGGTGGCAATGCGATCAGCTTTTTAGCGAATCCTATCTTTTGAGATCCTGTAAGAGCCCACCAAATTAGATTGTCAGATCACTAACTTTGTTATGTGACTGGCTGGTTTTAAAGGATATGAATACTGCTTGACAAACACCGGTGCATGGGAGTGGTCTTTTCAAAGTTTTGTAGGCTGGACATAAGCCCAGGATGAAATGGATTGGGTTGAATACCTTAGAAATCTATTTGCTGAGCTGTATGTAGCATCAGTCAGGCTGTTTTAAATAGGGAGCATCATAGTCTTGCCTAGCTGCACATGAGGGGGGCATGGTGCCCCAAGAAAACCTGAAGAGCAGACTTCTGTTTATCAATGTGAAGAAATGGGATCAGAGTTAGAGATTTTATTTTTTAGTCATTATTTTTATAAACAGCAGGAACATGTTTGTAAACAAGTTGCAGTATTCAGTAATATTCTTAACCTGAATTATTTTTAAGTCACTGTATCATATTCTATAGAAACTTGCATCTTGTAAATCTCTGATTTGGTTTTCTGTTTCTTAATGGCATTTATAGAAACCAAGCTTTGCCCTTTACAACCATGCTTGTGTGTAAAATTTCATTTGTTTACTGTGACAGTCACTGGGTCATATTTTGTTATTCTTAATGAACAGTTGATATTTGGAAGGCCATGCTTGTTTTCGTATTTCTGTAATTTATATTACATACTTCAGCAGAGACCTGCACAACATCAATAATGTTAATAGATTGTCATGCCGCAGTAAATCATATTAAAAAGGTTTGGCTTGTTTTTCTAGTTAGTCTGAAGAAAATGAGAGTTTTTCTATTTTTAAATGTTTAACTTTTTATGCTGAACTATAGCAGTGGGTATTTGTCTGTTTTATCTCTCAGCATCTGCTTGGCTGTTGGCCAAGCTGTTCATTTGTTAGCAGGAGACATATTGTAACTGCTATAATAAGAATTTTTATCTTAACAACCAAATGGTTCTGGGAAATCAGACTTATTTGTTGTGTAACTGCGGTGGTACATCCTACAGTCCTGTGATTTCTGTTTTTTATCACTCTTTAGATAGACATATTGTTCAAGTTTTGTGTTTTTTTATCGATCAGAAAATAAAACACTGTTCACCAGTAACATATTCTTGCCAGCATGAAATAAGGCTGAATGTTTCTTAAAGTTTTCCAATTTGTCAGTCATTAGTCTGTTTTGAGTGAAAAGACATTCATGAATGCTTAAAGTTTAACTTAAAGTCAAACTTCCCATAATTTGTAATATTGATTGCCATGAATTTTTTATCTTAATGTTATCTTGTTAAGAATAAATACCTTGATTCATTGCAGAATATCGTGTCACCACTTAAGTTACAGTTAGAGCCAGCGAAACAAATGGTTTGCATTGAATCAGATAAAATAAGAAATATTTCAAGGATTCAAAAAAAAAATCAAAATTTTTTCTTCCTCAGCACTGTCTTGGACAGAGTTGTGATTCACAAAAATTCATCAGTCAGTGATGCTTATGCAATTGAAAAGGCTCCAAATGCCAATGTCAGGGGCAGATCTAGGATTTTGGAAAAGGGAAGGTCATGCCCAGGACTGATAGAAAACCTAAAAAAAAGGGTCCTCTGGTCCAGGAAGCAGGGGGTCAGGGTTGCAAAATTTGGTTTTAAACCCTAAAAAAAGTTTGTTTAGACTCCAAAAGGGGGAAGGTCAGGACCCCCCTGACCCCCCTCCCCCTCCCCCCAGCTGGATCTGCCACTAAATGCTCTTTCCTGTCTCTCAGAATCAACATTCTTGTTTTTTATTCAGGGTTTGTTATCAAGTTTTGACCCAGCTTAATGTACCAAATCTAGCTTTAAGGGATCATGGTTTCTGATTCTTTTAGAAAGAATGACAAATTCATTCTTACATGTAGTTACCCCTATGATGAACCTATAGTCACACATTTTTAGCTCAGCTGAGCTATAGTCGTGGTCCGTTGTCCGTCCGTCTGTATGTCGGGCCGTCCTGCGTGATGAACCTATAGTCACGTAAGACGTCCGTAAGACTGGCACGTTTCGACACCATTGGACCTACGAATCTTAAATTCGGCATACAGTTAGATGTTCCCAAAATCTCCTACCATGTCGAAAATTGGGTCAAAGGACTTTGTTCCTTTGAGAAATTAAGGAAAAACCTCAATTTTTTATTAGAAATCTATTTTCACACTTCAGGACTGCCTAATATCAAAACCACTCATCTGGTTTTCTTCATATTAACCATAAATATTTCTCTATATAGTTCCTATGTAAATGCCAGAAATTAAGTCAGTATTATTTAATTTAAAAAAGTTATGAGCCCAAACATAATGGACTTTGTAAAAAAATCAGGAAAGATATTTGGTCACTTAAGACAAAAAGTGGGGACTTTTTTTCAGTAATACAACTTTAATTAATCAAAATTTAATTGTATACCAAAAATTAGATCAAAATCTGTTAAATTTTTTTAAATATTGGCAAAAATATAAAATTGGTACCTTAAATTTTGCCCACTTTGGCCACGGCACGTTTTTTTCATGCAAGTACTGTGGATTTAATTTTCACAGCATGTACACATAAGGATTTAATCTGTTTAAATCTGAAATTTGAAAATAAAAGCTGCAAAATTAGGCTAGTTATTGAATTTTTTTGGAGGCTCTTGTTGTATTCCCTTACATTGTCTCAAGCAGTCCACTTTGGTGACTGTAGGTCATTCAGTGCATATCTCTATGCTCCCCAGGCTGTTGGCATAATGTTAGATGTCCCAAAGATCTCCTACCAAGCTGAAAACTGGGTCTTTGCGACTTTGTTCCTTTGAGAAATTAAGGAAAAACCTCAATCTTTTATTAAAAACATATTTTCACACTTCAGGACTGCCTAATACCAAAACCACTCATCTGTTTTTCCTCATATTTACCATAAATATTCCTCTATATAGTTCCTATATACATGCCAGAAATAAGGTCTGTATTATATAATCTAAAAAAGTTATGGGCTCAAACATAATGCATTTTGTAAAAAATCAGAAAAGATATTTGATCGCTTAACACAAAACATGTTAAAGCTAAGGACTTTTTTCCAGTAATTTAACTTTAATTAATCAAAATTAAATTGTATACCCAAAATTAGATCAAAATCTGTTAAATTTTTTAAAATATTAGCAAAAATAAAAATTAGTACCTTAAATTTTGCCCTACTTTGGCCACGGCACGTTTTTTTCCTGTAAGTACTGTGGATTCAATTTTCACAGCATGTGCACATAAGGATTTAATCTGTTAAAATCTGAAATTTGAAAATAAAAGCTGCAAAATTAGGTTAGTAATTGAATTTATTTTGGAGGCTCTTGTTGTATTCCCTTACATTGTCAAGCAGTCCACTTTGGTGACTGTAGGTCATTCAGGGCAGCTCTTTCCAATGAGTTGAGCTTGCTCAGGCTGTCTGCAGTTAATACCATACCACAGGGAGCCTTTTTCTCTGGCAACCCCTGCTCCCCCATACCCCCCATCCCCACCCACATTCTGTTGACAGACCTGTACTATGAACTAGATGAATCTTAAAATTAACATTTTTTTTCAGCAACGAGCAGTAACAACGGAGACCCCTCCCCCCACCCACCCCTTCAATACACAGGACTAATAAACAAGATGAATCTTATAATTTTAATGTTAAATAAATTCTTTTTGATGAGACTTGGACAATTTTGATTGTTTTAAAGAAAAAAAATTTAGGAATTTAATCCTAATATTCAAATGTGATAAAATATTAGGATCTAATGTAAGTGCTAACTGACAAGATTTAAGAAGATATAAATACTTTGTAGCATGTCATTCATATCTCTTAAAGTTGGCAGGGCCTAGGTGTGAATAACACTGTTAACTTAGTATTAAAATTAGGAATATTGGTCAAACTTTGTGGGATTAATTTTTAACTCATATGGCCATATATTTAACAGCTTTTGAAAACTTAATTACCTTCACACATTATTTGTTTATGAAATGTTACTTTTATATAACACTTACCGTAGGCCTATTTGTTCCCTTGGTGCATCACTAAATGGTTCAGCTCATGTCCATTATTCTATAATTTACAGAGTTTCATTTTAGCAGGGCCATTTTCTCATAGCTTTTCTTATGATAATATACATGAAACACCAAAAGAAATAAAAATATTTTGCAGTTACTAATATTTTCCAAAATTCAGCTGAGCAATGTGACCCATGGGTCCCTTGTTTCACACAGGTCCTGCATGTAGTTTTCAGCATTAATAATGTTTTATACTAACCAAGCAACAAGTGACCTTAACTTGATTTACATACAGTAAATCATATAAGTTACCTAAAGATATTGTGATCATCATCCCAAAGTTGCATGACCTTGGTCAGATCAGAGGAATATATTCTGATATAAATGCAACATCCAGTACTCCAGTGAGGCTGTCACTGACATAACCCTATAATGTTGGCTTGGCTGTCTTCATCTTGAAGGTTCTGTGTTAACTGTCAGATGTTCCTGTTCAGCGTCACTAATTTGTCACATGGTGCTTCTACAGCTACTCTTAATTGATTGACAGCCTGTGGCTGGAGCAATTGTCTTGGGCTCTCCCTTGGTGGCACAGCTTATCTATCTCATCTTCATTGGAAAGGTAGTCATTGCAGCATGACAATCAAATAGTTTTCCGATGTAGGATTTTTTTTCTGCTTTGGATGCTAGGCATTGGACATTTCAGATGCTCAATGAAGATCTTGCCTCATTTGAAATTATCTTTTTTTCTTGTCATGTTAATAAAATTTTTTCAGATTGTCCCTGTTAATAAATGCTAGAAATCATGTTCCTAGAGTTACCCTATTTCTGTTGGTAATAAAAATGTTGAGCCTGGTATTTCACCACCCTAAGGATTGTTATGGCTGGAACAAAAAGAAAAATTCAATGACCAAATTTTTTTATTATTTATCAAAATACCTGTCCAAAATTATACTGATCCGTGGACTTTTTTATGTGTAGATCTTGATTGGTTAATGGAAATATGTACAGCTAAAGATCAGTTTGTGTTTATAAATATGCCTCATTCATTTTACAAGCATCATATCTTTTATGTAGTACATACCTAACATTTGTGTAGTCCACGGCTTTATCTGCATCAGCTAATTAAAGTGTCACTGTCATGCCTCAGCTGATAGTGGACAATAAAATCACTTGAAGACAATGAATCCTTAAACCTGATGCAGAAGTTATCCAGAGAAAGGTCTATTTCTATAGTCTAAGTTAAAACAGTTGACTTTTATCTTTAAGAGTCTGCATTGTTTTCGCATTTTCCTAAGATCCACAAATGTCAAATAATTTCTCTAATTAACCTTTCCTATGTTCTTTATGGTCTGAGAGAATGGAAATTATTAGTAGCTTTTGTTTCCCACAAGTGTTTGCAGTACTGGAATAGTTTTCTCAATCAACATTACTGTTCTGCTGGCCAAAACAATTCCATTTGATTTCCTAATTGCATTTTCATGTGTGTTGTCAGTGGGAGACCTGTGACACACACCAGTAGCTGGTGATTGGGAATGCTGAGGATCAGATTCCCTTATTGACTGGCAGCTTTTGAATGTAGATAGCCTGTGATGCTAACTGCCCCACTGTATAATGTACTTTATGTGAAAGCATATACATATACCTGTGTGTATGAGAAACATACTGTTTTTTAGACATGATATAATTCAGCTGATAGTATTCATAGTCATGTATGTACTCAAGCGGTGCCAGTATTGTAATGTAACAACGTGGTTCTTCTCTGTTGGCACTGATGTCCATATTAAGGCCATCCCTGCAAGGTCATTTGTCAGGTTGTCCAAGAACCAGAGTGACTATCAGGAGCCAGCATAGGTATGTGATATGCTGGGATTAAATACCCATCAGGACCAATGAATAACTGATCGTAAGATTAACATTTTGAATGGGCCATTAAGTGGTAGCCCTGAACACTGCAGAAATCAGCTGTAATCTACTGCAGCAGAAGGCGATCACTTGACATATGTAGGACAAGATCTCCCCTTGGTCAGATTCTACCCCTTGGCTAAAATCCAACTCACCTTATTGCTGAAGAGAAAGCTTTGTTCTGAAACCAACTCTCTCCAAAATGCAGGCAAATTGATTATTTTATACCAATTTTAATAATTATCATGATTGAATAAAATGTTTTATAATTAAAACATGATTTTGGCCATTTGTAATCATTTCTCAGATATTTCTCAAATACAAACACAGATATCTTGGTTAAAGATTTTCTTTGGGACCCAGTGAAATTTCACCTTCTGTGTAATATGAAGGTAAATGTTAAATTTGATATAATGGCACTAGATTGAGTTCAACAAATATAACTGAAAACCTGATGAACCAGTTTGAATAAACTTAGATTAAATTAACAAATGCAAGAGTTTTTGGAGGTATTTATGTGAGATTCCATCATCATTAGAACTGAGATGGTAGGAGGAGGTACTTTTTATCAAGGAAATTTGTCACTTAAGATGGGGTGGGGGAAATTGATGGGGGAGATTTTTTTCTGTACTCCCTCCAATGGGACAAGCATTGCTCCATTAATATAATCAATACTTTGAATCCCTTAGCAGAATCATGTACCAAATGACTGTCTACAACAAGAACGTGCTGTGCCTTTTTTTAATGGCACTCTGTGCACTTGTCTCCATATTGTATTATGTAAAGTCAAATTAAATGGAGAACTTGATGGTTTTGATGAGAGGTAAAGTGAACATAACTCAGGACATAGTTTGGTTGTAGAAGCTTTATATATTTATTACCACTTTGCTTGCAGTAAACTCTGTCATCAGTCATTGAGTCTGTATTGTCTATGGTACCTAATATTAGTGGGTATGCAACACTCTCTGACCAGCATGGCTTCCAGGTGACCACATTATTGACCTGTCATTCTTAATTTACACTCTCCAGTGCAGTTGTGTGGGAGTGTGACCTTGTGATGATGCTATCAGATTATTATGAATGTCAGCCCTATAATAGTGCTGGTTAATTATTAATCAGTTTTCCAGGCATAGCCAACTTGTAGTGTAAGTGTATGTCATTTTACATGTATCACTGGTTGGATACAATTTTAATTTGTTGGCTACTTGTTTTAAAATAAACCATGAAGATTTTTTTTCTAATATATTTTGATGACTTTTCTGGTAACTTTTATTTTGTTTTATTTTATTTTATGAATTAATTGTACTCAGTAGCATTATTTGGGGAATTTCATCAGATTGCATGATGATTTTCCAAGGATTTAAGATCGATAAGCATTAATTTTATAATAAAAATCTTCGTTCTTCAATATATAGATTTTATATAAAAAAAAATGAATTGATATGTCCATGTCATTTTGGCTCCACTGGAAGTATCTACAGTTGAAGGTGTATATGCTTCAAAGTCATGATCAATACCATTGTTTATCCAATCTTTCACTTTATTTTTATTCTTTTCTATTCAATTAATTTTTTTAGATGAAATGGGCTCCTTTTATTCCATATAATATTAGTCAGAGTGAGCCACATTAAGGGGACTGCCCGTTGATAACACAGATGCCAAGTTTTTACTCACAGTGAGAAAGTTCATACATTTGTACTGACACAGGAAACCTATAAGGTGTACGCAGATTTTTTTGTATTTCCATTGATTGTTAGGATGTCATTGCAATGATGTCATCTGCTGTTATTGCATTACACTTTATGACCATGATGACATCACCATGAAGACATCAAGAACCACAAGGACAAACCTGTCTGTCTCCTGTTTGGTTGTCTGAAGAAAATCTCCACAAAATTAAAAAAAAAAGTAATTAAATATTTAGATGGATCTTTTCACATTTAGAGATGTTGTTAAGAGAATTCTAGAAACAAAAAAAGACAAAAACAGAATGGTCAAGATCCAGAAATCATGAAATTCATCAAAAGCTTTTTGTGATATGATATGGACAAACAGAATGAACAAAAAAAGTTTAGTCAGGGTTCTAGCTGATCACTTTGACTCCAGAAAGCTGGTCCCCATGGCACATTGGCTCCTTCATCAGTGACAAAAGATCAGAAGACTTAGTTTCCAGTTTTTTCAACGTTCAAATATTGTAAGCAGAAACAGAAGCAAAGTCTTTTTTTTTTTTAGAAATTTTGGCACTGATGGAGAACCTTCATATTGAATGATGACAGTAAGATCTTTGTTTTCTTCATTGGCATGGAAAAATAGACAAACAATGATGATCAAACAGCCTCTCTGGAACTAAGTAAAAAGGTAATTATGATGCTGTAGAAATATATATGGTTGCTGTTGTCTAGAAGCTGCTTTGTGTGGGGTCTGGTTTCCATTAACAGGTACCAAGTTGGTTTAGAGTAAATTCTCAGTACCTTAATGGCCTGTTATTCCTGGCAGTTGCGTGATGTCATGTTTTGTAGTCAAGTTTATATTTAGCTGTTTCTATATATGAAGGGGATGTGATCCTGGTGCAGCAATTGGTCCTGCTATTTTAGTTGATAACAAAACATCCTGTCATCTGCAGGGTCTTCTCCATCTTCTTCACCTGTTGGTGTTAGGTGTTACAGCTCTTATATTATTAGATGTATCACAGAGAAACAATGATTTTCATTTCTGCCAGTGTCTTTGGAGACTTCATTTATTGCATGGCATCCCTACCTCATCTGTATTTTTTAGCTCAGCTGACTATGAGTTATCTGAGCTATAGTGATGGTCCTTTGTCTGTCGTCCGTCAGGCTGTCCGGTTGTCCGTCTGTTAACAGAGCATGTTTTGAAACCGTGGGACATACAAATCAAAAATTCAACTTTGAGTTAGATGTCCCTAAGGTCTCCTACCATACCTGTTATTGGGTCACTGTAACTTCATTCCTCCAAGAAATTAAGGAAAAACCTCTGTTTTCAAGTAAAAACCTTCAACTACATTTCAAAACTACCCACTTCGAAAATTATTGTTGTTAATCTATTTATATTTGACGTAAACATTCCTGCATATATTTTCTATGTACATGCCAGAGATAAGGTAAATATTGGCGAAATCTTTGAAGTTATGGGCCCAAACATAATGCACTTTGTCAAAAATATGTTTTTTTTTTGTTTAGTTAGAGAGGTTATTTCAAGCATATTTCCATATTCAACCTAGTTTTAGATGTTTTAGATCAAAATTTAAGTTATTAGCATAAATGAAAATCATTTCCTTACATTTTGCCAAAATTTGACTATAGCACATTTTTTCCTGTATGTACAATCCCTTTTATTTTCACATGATGGACAGATGAGGTTTTAAGTTAATAAAATCTGCAATTTGTAAGGAATTTGTGAAAAGGGATAGCTTTCATTTAAGTTTCCATATACCATGTAAAGTGTTGTTTACATCAAGCCAACCCAGCCCATTGGTCTTCACTCTCCAGTCTGAGATGCAGCCTTCACCTATAGATATATGTTACCAGTATGTAACTGCTTCACTCCAGACATCTCTGTTGACTCAGCTTAGCTTGGCTTCCCCTCTGCCCCCCCCCCCATCCCCTGGAAAGGATGCATAAACTAGATGAATGTTATAATTTTCTATATTTAAAATGTGTCCACAAAGTGTGATGTATTGCCATAAAAGTGTGGATGTTCATAATATGAGGAATTCCTTACTTCAGAGGAGTAAAAACTTTAGGTTCTTTTATAACATGTCTGAAATTGAATATTAATGCCAGTTTAAAATTACAGTTGAGATAGTAATCAGGATAATGATATTGTTTCCCTTCCAACCAACAGTGTGTATACCTAATTTGAAAATGAATTTTTTAATCAAATTTACTAAATATTTTATTTATATAATAAAATTAAGCATGTACTGAAAACTCCAATATGCATTACCTTTTTTGCTCAGCTGATTATAAGGCATCAGAACTTATATATTAGTATATCAGCTGAATACGTGTCTGAGCAGAACAAGTTATCAGTTTATCAGAGAAATATACTTTAATGCATTTACATTTACTAGTAGTGGTATATATACTGGTTTCCAAATTTGTGATCTTAAGATTAAAAAGGTATGGGAGATTTTTAAGTACACATATTGATGAAGTATAATCAAAATAGCTATTTATATTGAAGCATTTTGTGAAAATTGTGAGAGTTTGATGGTCCAATGTATCCTTTCATATTAATCTTGGGCCCACTATTATTCCCTTATTGCTTTATTAAATGGTTTCAGGTCACAGTTTTCATGTATTACAAAGTGCAGTTAGGTAAAAGTTGATCAGATTTAGTTTATGCTTATTTGAAAATGGACAATTTTTATTTTTTTTTTTACAGCATTTACTTCAATGAATAAATTTAATGTGTATTATTATAATTCAACTAATCTCCACTTTCTTCTTTCTTCTATATAACGGACAGGGTTTCATTCATTCCCAGTGGAGTGTTTTTTCACACACATTTTACAGTCACATTTGGCTGAAATACTGATACTTGATACATGATATTTGATCATGAGAGGCTCCTGCATCTTTGATATAGTTTGTTTAAGTGCACAGTATGAGTTTGGCAAACATATATTTAGGATTTGATAGCACGGTCATTTCCTCTAAGCTATTCAAGTCCTAATTTATATAAAAAAATATAGAAAAAAGTATACCTGCAATTGCCAAAATAAAAAAGAAAATCAGCCAGATCTTGCATTTGCAAAAATTAAAAAAAAAATCAACTGAGCATTGAGACCCATGGGTCCCATATTCTTAATTTAATATCCTTTTTCATTTATTAGTGTTGTATTTTTTAAGCTCTAAATTGATGCATGTCTCATCAGAAATATTGTCTGAGACCACCTTTCTCCAGAAAACAATATAAAATGAGATTACCGGTATATATTATATTGTTCCTTGGAAAGGTGAAAACATGAAATTTGACCAGTATATGGCTAATGCAAGTAGAACGTAAACACATTTGCATACATAAATAATAAAGTAATAAATATTTCAGGTAGATTGTGTCATATATATATCTAAAAACAAAATGAATATGACAAGTGTGTTTCAAATATAGAACTCAGATTTACAAATATACATAAAACAACAATAAAGGTAATAATGGTTATGGTACAGGTACAATGTGTCATATACTGGTTGCTTTATGTGGCTACCTGCATGACCAATAGGTGCTACTTTTGGCGACACCTGTGTTTGTCAGAACGTTTACTCTGTTATTGTAACTGATGGGTAATGGTATATATGTAGTGCAGTTAGAATACGTCAGTGAGCCATTACTGAAAGGTAATTGGTAAACTAGCTTCTGTATATAAAATGGTACACAGGTTAACACATTATCATAATGACCCTGTCATGCTGAATGTAAACTTATGTTACAGGCTGTGATTTGATTAATGGTGCGTAGGTGCATATGGGTGCATTTACTAGTGGCAATAACATTTATGTATAATTCCTGGTTAATGTTGCCGTTGCTTTGAAATAGATACCTCAACCAACTATAATAGCCTGCACTCTATAGAATGTCCCCCTAGATTTGTCTCTTTATCCAGATGTAAACCAACATTTAAAGGTTTTTCCTCTTTTCCAAACACCACTCCTCCAAAAAGGTTTCATGGAAATCCATTGAGTAGATCTTGCATAATCCTGCTGACAGACATGCAAACAGCCACAGGTGGAAATATAACCTCCTTGTTCAAGGTAACAAAGTCAGGTGGAGGTTATATGTTTTCATATATATCTGTCTGTGTGTTTATTCTTTTTTTTAAATAGATTATTATTTTGTGTTGATTTAAATAAACTGTGATTGATTGATGACTGTCGAGGTACTGATACAGGTATTGATAATGTTGTAGAGTTGGTCTGGATCTAGTTAATGATGCAGGATTAAATATAATCTGTTTGAACATGTCTCTTTTTGTGCACAAATATCTCTGAAACATTCTTTTGCTTACATGAAAGTATTTTATGGAGATGTATGGAGATAAAGTATTTTATGTAGAAATGTGTTTTGAAGAAGATTACGATGTAGCATATTGCACTTGGACGTACTCTCTGCATGAGCTTGGTAGTTTTGTATAAAATTAACCTCTGCTGGGGTCTCATATTAGTTCAATTAGAGTTGTTCAGGTGAGCATAACAAATTGATTCAACATGGCATGAAGTCAACATTGCACCTGTGGAGAAAACTGGCTTCTGCGTAGTGCATAACTCTGCTTTCTTGGTGGAATTTTAGCCCTAGGGAGCGCATAGGAAAAGGGTCGAAGACCCTTCTAACTGGAGCCCTAGCTCAGAGGGCTTAATACATCTTCAGTCAGTCAGAATATCCTCCATTTCAGCATATTAACTGTTGCATGTAAATTTATGATATCAGCTGTTAAAACAAGGTTATGTTTCCTTTTGTGTCTGTTTTGAGCTCAGCTGACTGAAAATCAACTGAGGTATAACCGACTAGGAATGGTGCTTTGCCTGTTGTCCATCCAACCAGCCGTTAGCAGGGCATGAATTGTAACCACTAACCCTAAAAGTGTGTCCGTAAATTTTTTTTCCTGATTATACCACCAGACCAGTTTGGATTGACATATGGATTTCAAACTTGACTTATATATGGCCCACCTCTAATGCAAGAACTCTTGATTTCGGGGTCATGAAGTCAAAGGTCAAGGTCACAGGACCCACTTATTGAGAAAGATTGTGGATGCATTTTAAGCCAAACTTTTCATCCAAAACCTTTCATCTTCCAGATATTGCTCATCTGCCAATAGTGAAAGAAACTTTTGGATTTTGGGGTCACAAGGTCAAAGGTCAAGGTCACAGGGGCCATCTATCCACATATTTGTTTCAAGATGATAACACCAGCTTGGATTAAAATATTGGTTTCAAAGTTGGCCCACTAAAGTAAGAACTCGAGGGTCATAAGACCAAATTTAAGGTCACAGGATCCGGCCACTACTTTAGAAATATTGTGGATGCATTTTAAGCCAAACCTTTATTCTCTAACCTTGCAGCTTCCACATGTGGGGCCCCTGCCAATAGGTGAAATGTCCTTTTGATTTGGGGGTCACTAGGTCAAAGGTCAATGTCACAGGGTCCATCCATTCATAAATTAATTTATGGATGTTAATTCCAGTTTAGTTGGACAGGTTGGCTTCAAACTGATCACAAGACCCATATTTTGAAAAAGCTCATGAACATATATCCTTATAGACAAATATAGCTGAGCATCAAGACCCATGGGTCCGTAGTTAAATTGTTTGTTTGCAAAATTATGCAAAAGAAAGTAGGCTAATGAACTAATTCCAATGAAGATGTTTATAGGAGTGTGTCAAATGCTAGGGCTTTACCCCATTAGAAAGTTGTAGGTGAAGTTGTTTACCTGTAAGTAAAATAAGTAGTAAATGATAAATAAAAATTTGAACTAGATCAATAGATGTATGCAATTGCCAAGCGATCACTGGAAGTCTGTAGTGTGACCTTGGGAATAAGGTCAAAGTCAAAAATAAATATCAGATACAAATCATTTACCTAGAACTATGGTAATATCGTGCCCAAATTTGTGAAAGCCTTAGTTGAGTTGTGGTATACCCCTGACATTTACTGAGGGTCCTGCTGAGGGCCCTGTGGCTGTCAGAAAATGATTCAGGGGCTCCATAAAAATCAGTGCCAACTCCTTGTCTATCATTAATTTGTGCCAGGTTCTTTACAAGTTTGATGGGACGACAGAATATATGACACAGATTACAAATTAAGCAACATAATTTTTAAGTTTATACTTAGTTCTGCTCATTCATGGATTTAAATTAGGCATTTCATATTTAGGCATGCATATATATTTACTGGTTTATTGCTTTTCTAATTGAGGTATTAAGAAGAAATGCAGGCAAAACTTTTGTTTATTAAAATGTCATTGTTGAGGAATAACAACCATAAGCAATGGTTATGATAAGCCTGCAAGCTAATATTTAAATTCTCCCCTTGAGCTCCCAATTTTTTTATGCCCCCGCCACAAAGTGGCCGGGGCATATAGTTTTACCCATGTCCGTCATTCCGTCATTCCGTCATTCCGAAATCAAACAGTTGTACGGACTTTTTTTCGCAATGCCTGCAGATATTGGCCTGATTTTTGGTGTGTGGACAGATATAGACCAGTTACAGAATGAGTTCGCGTTTTGTCCCGGTTGACCTACTTTTGACCGTTTTACGGCTCCTAAACTTTGAAAATTTCATGAAAAATAGAAATTTTCATGACAAATACACATGTACGGATTTTTTTTCGCAATGCCTGCAGATTTTGGCCTGATTTTTGGTGTGTAGGTAGATAATGACCAGTTATAGATCGAGTTCACGTTTCATCCCAGTTGACCTACTTTTGACCATTTAACGGCTCCTAAACTTAGAAAATTTCATGAAAAATAGAAATTTTCATGACAAATACACATGTACGGACTTTTTTTCGCAAATTAATGCCTGCAGATATTGGCCTGATTTTTGGTGTGTGGACAGATAATGACCAGTTACAGATCGAGTTCGCGTTTCGTCACGGTTGACCTACTTTTGATTGTTTTACGGCTCAACATATAAAATTTCATGAAAAATGGAAATTTTCATGACAAATGTACATGTACAGCCGTTTTTAGCCCTCAGCTCATAGGCTGATGGGCTATTGTCATCACCCAAGCTGTCCGTCTTGCCGTCCGTCCGTCTGTCTGTCCGTTTGACATCCGTCCCCGTCTGTTAACTTTTACCTTGTGAGCAGGATTTCTCTAAAAGGATTCACGGTTGGAATTTTATTTCATCAGTGAAGATGTATATCCATAAATCTCAGTCAAGTTTGAAGATGGGTGACCTTGACCCATTTTTCTACATTTTAGAGCTGATTATAAAAAAATACTCAGAAGCTTATATCTCAGGAACCATTGTGTGGATTTTCACAAAACTTACTATGATCATTGGGACTGATGGTCTGTACGTGCTGCACAATTTTGGTGGCGCCACCTGCAATTTCTGACTTTTTAATCAGTTTTTATCGGATTTTTCAATTTTGGCCCTGTGAGCGGGATATCTCTAAAAGGATTCACCGTTGGAATTTTATTTCATCAGTGAAGATGCATGCTATTTACAAAATGTTGGTCAAGTTCAAAGATGGGTGATCTTGACCTACTTTTCAAGGTCACAGAGCTTAGTATAGAAAAAACTTAGGAGCTTATTTCTCAGGAAGCATTTGGTGGATTGTTATGAAACATGGTACATACCTCTCCAGTTTAAATTTATAACTGATTATCAGCTTTTGCTAATATTCTAGTTTTGCAATGCAATGCTTACAGATACTAGCCTAATGTTTGGTCTGTTGGTACAAAATGACCACTTACAGATCAAGTTCACGTTTCGTCCCAGTTGACTTATTTTTGACCATATGACAGATCCTGAACATAGAAAATTTCATAAAAGACAAAAATTTTTATGAAAATGCACGTATGGACTTTTTTCACAATTAATGCCTGCAGATACTGGCCTGTTTTTTGTGTGTTGCTTGATAATGACCAGTTACAGATCGAGTTTGCATTTTGCCTTTGTTGACCTACTTTTGACCATATGACACCTTCTGAACTTAAAAATTTTTTACAAAATTTAACAAATGTGTCTAATTTGCCCCAGGCGGGGGCATTCGTGTCGTTCCGACACATCTTGTTTCCATTTGAAGCTGCATGTCCCTCGGTAAGACCTTGGTCTGAGGTTTTATAGTATATCGAATGACAGTGAGTCTCCAGGGTACAAATACCTGAATAACCTATGATTGTATAAGGGGAGCCAAGTGACAGAAAACATGGACTAAATCGATCCTGAAGTTGTAAGAATACAGTCATTGCCTTCACAAGTTCACAGGCATACTGGATGATATTCAGAATGAGTCCAAAGTATCCTTGTCATGACAGGCTTTTTCATGCCCCTACTTGGACTAACATCACGGATACACTTGAATGTACCTGGGATATACAATGCCTGCTGAAAGCACTGCTTAGTAAAGCTGTGATAAGCTAGGATTAGTCTCACATATTTTCATGCGGGGCATGCATACACAAACTGAAGAACCTGTCTCAAAAACCACATGTGTAATACAAACCATGGCTATTTAGACCACCCTTGAGTGCATTCACATTGGTAATAACTGATCTGTCTAATTGGACCACCTGAGAATTGAGACCACTTTTGGCCAGTTTTATGGGTGGTCTCACTACACAGGTTCCACTGCATATAAAACTAGTCAGTAGACATAAAAATATACACCATGGCTTACAGGAACATGGGGACACTCAAAATCTCTCTATGACACCTGATGCTGGGTGTCAGAGCACAAGTTTCTGGCTGTAGGACTGAAAGGATCAAAGCCTGTTCTTCTGGCAGTCACTGACCAGTGCCAACTCTGCTCTGCAGGCTTATGTAAGACAAGAAAAAAAAGGTATGGTTCTCAGCCACCACCTGCGTCAATTTTAACCTCCCGCATCAAAAATTTTTATCTTGATTTTCATCTTTCAAGGAGATAAAATAAAACAATTTTGATAAGATTTCCATTGTGATGTAGTGCTTTTACCTGTTTAGCGCAAAAATCCTGTTATTATCTTGCTTTTCCCTTATCATATGACATTTTTATTGAAACATACAAAAAAAGGTAAATAAAAATATTGCCCGATCGCACTGATTTTAAAAAAAAAGTGCCTCACAGAACCATACCTTTTTTTTGGCCTAATGGGAAGACTGTCAAATGGATTGGTTGTGTTTCACTCAAAAATAATTGTGCTTTTTCGGGCTCCTTGATATTATGATCCAGTAGTGGAGATTACACACAGTACCGCAGTTGTGGTAAACCAAATGAGCTTGGTTGACACCAGGATTATCATGTGCAGTCACCCTGTCATGGAGTCTGAAACCAAAATAGTTTTCTGCAGATGTACATATACCTTAGTTAGGTCTGCATTTGTAAATGAAGTTGGTTAATAAAACAAAAAATGTAATAATTGATTAATAAGTGTCCAGGTAGTCATGATGTTGATAAAGATAGCTATTCCACTTGCACAATTCCCTATCAAGATGTCTTGTAGTATGCTGTGACTTTTATGTTCATGCATGGAAATTTGAAAGAGAATTTCCACAGTGTATGATGTTTTGAAATTTTTCAGAAAATTGTTTTTGAGAGCACACCCTGCCAGACATATGCTGTTCCATATCCATATTTTTTATTTCTTTCTGCTGACATGTAATCTGGTGACACAGGATAAAGTAAAACACAAAACAGATAAGACACAAAAAGGCACTGCATGATGTGCTGTTGTTCTGATACCTACCTACTCAAGCAGCATATATTTTACAAGTTGTTGTCATATCCGTATCTTTATCCATGTATATGTGAACATAGTATCATATGTTATTAATCAGAAGGGATTTCTTACATGACTGTTACCTTTGCCATCATCATAGATGCAGACACCAGAAGATAACAGAGTTCACATCAAGTGTTTAACAACTGCATTGAATTAATTGACACTAACTTCTTTTGGCAGGATCTATAAATAACCCCAAATCATGGTGATTAGAACTTTATCAATGCTCCCCATCTGTTTTCTTAATATGGAAGAGCAGCCCTAACAAACATTAAATTTACGGTCATTGGCCACGGATATGAACGCAGGCTACGGTTGATCATTAACTGATTAAGCCATAACTGTGTAAATGATCGTCAGGCTGCAAACCTAGATGGAAAAATTTGTTGTTTTTGTTCCATATTTAGAATGTTTGCAGACAAACACTGGCCTCTCTGGGTACTAACAGGTGACAACAGATGGCTTCTCCTGTTTTATTGATTTTAATATTTTATATGCATTCATTATTTTGCTAATGTAGTCTTTTTTTTGACTGGAACTAACTTTAACTATATACATTTGAAAGAATTGTAGAGAGTGATATTAAAGTTTAACATTGTATTAATTTTCAGGTAATTGCTGATACACCATCAGAATGTTTTTGTCATTATACAAAACTAATGAATTTTCATAATCTGTGGTCTCAATTGTGCAATCACACTTATTAGCGAACCTGTGAGCTTATGCGATGGTGTGGCGTCGTCCGTCGTCCGTCGTCTGTATGTTAACCTATACTATCTTAAAAACGGCAAGAGTTAGCATCATGAAAAAAAATCATGCAAAAAATTTAGTCATCTAAAAAAACTCAGATTTTCCTTATTTTTTGGCTAACTGCATTTTCTTAGATTTTATAGGGAAAAAGCTTTAAAAATCTTCTTCTCCAAAACTGTTCAGCCAAATTGTCCAATATTTCACAGAAATGATCCCTTGAACAATCTCTCTCAAGTTTGTTCGAATGGTTTAAGTTCTGTGATTTTTGGCAGAGTTACAGATAGTTGAACTTAGTCATCTGTCCAAAAAAGCATACTAAAATTACAATCTTAGAAACGGCTTGAGCTATCATCACCAAATTTTATGCTAATGTTGGTCACATGAGTCATATCTGAAATTGAGGTATTGGTGGCGCCACCTGCATCGGCCTTTTTTTGTACGGGGGTCATCAGTGCCCATATCATACTGACAGCTACAAAAAACTTCTTCTCTGAAACAATATGGCCAAATTGTTTAATATCGCACAGAAATGATCCTAGGGTAGTGCTTTCTGAAGTTTGTTCAAATGGTCTCAGTTCAGTGACTTTTGGCTGAGTTATGGGAAGCTGAATTTAGTCATATGCCATAACAGGCCATTTTAGTTTAGCGGCTACAAAGATCTTCTTCTCAAAAACCACTGGGCCAAATTCTTAAATCTCACACATAAATTATCCTCAGATGTTGATAATTCAAGTTTGTTCAAATGGTTTTGGTTCAGTGATTTTTGGCTGAGTTGTGGGAAGCTTAGCTTAGCCATTTTGCTTTATTGTCCCATATGAGTTATAAACCTGCAAAATGTTTTTTGACTGACGCCACTGAGGCCAATTTGTTTAATATTTTACTAGAATAATCCAATGAATAATTCTTATAATAATTAATTGTCTTTTATGGTTCCAAAGAATGAATTTTGGCTGAATAATAAAGATTGAATTGAGTCATTTTACTATATATGTTAGCTGTGTGAAGCAGATACATCTAGCCTGGAACCAGTTTATCAGCATCCGTTACATCATGCCTCCAGACATTAAGATTTCAGGTTATCTTTGGTTAATATTGACAAGAATGTTTTTTTTTAAAACTGTAAAAAATGTAGATTTATGATTATAGATATTCCTCATGCCAGGCAATGTTTACAATCACAGGTATACGTTAATTTATACTGTTGGATTGACTGGAGCTAGCGTCATGAAATTTAATGCAAAAATTTAGCCATCTGAAAAAATCTGCATTTTCTCAGATTTTATAGAGAAAAAGCTAAAAAACCTTAAAAAATCCTCTCCTCCAAAACGGTCAAGCCAATTTGTTCAATATTCAACAGAAATAATCTTTTATATCATCTCTCACAAGTTTGTTCAGATGGTTCAAGTTCAGTGAATTTTTGCCGAATTACAGAAGTTGAACCTAGTCATCTGTCCGAAAAGCATACTAAAATGACAATCTCAGAAATGGCCAGAGCTATCATCACCAAATTTTCTGCCAGTGTTGGTCACATGAGCCATATATGAAATTCAGGTATTGGTGGTCACCTGCATTGACCTTTTTTTGTATGGGGGTCATTGGTCATCTGTACATTAACCCATAATTTCTCAAAATAGCAGGAACTACCATCCCCAGATTTTATGCAATAATCTGTCATATATCAAATGTTGTGGGATTCAGCTTATTTATAAAAAAAAAATTGCATCTTTTATTATTCTAGATATTTTGATAAAAAGTTTATGAATATGTCAGCTTGGAAAAATGCATTTTAGCCAAAGTCTTTCAGTATGTGTAAACAGATTTGCCAACAGGCTAAGATTGTGTCTGTATATTTAAATAGGTTAAGAAACTGCCAACTGTTTCAGATTTGGCAATAGATCAAGCATTCATTCAGTGCAGCAAGATATAGGTCAAGAGTTCAGTCAGTGCAGCCAAGCATAAGGCATGCGATCCCCTCATGGGTGACATGTGAACACCTCATGGGCACCATGTGATCACCTCATGGGTGTCATGCCTCTCAGGGCTGCATGTGGTGCCAATCTATTTATAGCTTTGGCAGACTGCCAACTGTATCAGATTAGGCAACAGGTCAAGAGTTCACTTAGTGCAGCCAGGTACAGGTCAAAAGTACACCCAGTTTAGCCAGGTGCAGTTCATGAGTTCACTCAGTGCAGTAGCCTGAGCAAGCAAATTTGTCACACTTTATTCGGGGCAACTGCCTTTCTCACCTAAGCCTGGTCAGCCCCATGCATCAGACTTGAGGTAAGTTTGATGTATTGGCCTGATATTTTGACCTGTCTATGTGTCTTTGATGGGTTTCTCGTTCACAAGACAGGTGTCACCACCTACAGTGACTTTTGCACAGTGTGTGACTTAATTTTGTGCCTGCTTATTTCTATAGAGGAATTTGATATATCATCCTGAAATTGGGCATATTTATACCTATGGAATAGCTTTGTCGTATGTAAGACTGGTGGTGCCACCTATAATAATTTTTGCACAGTGTGTGTCCCTGCTTATTTCTCAGGAGGGGTTTGATATATCAGTCTGAACTTGGGCATATGTATATATCTCTGATAGCTTCGTTGTATACAAGACTGGTGGTGCCAGCTACAATCATTTTTAGCTCAGCTGACTGTAAGTCAACTGAGGTGTAGGAATGGCGCTTTATCCATCGTCCATACGGATAACCGGCTGTCCGTTAGCAGGGCACAAATCGTAACAGCTGGACCTAGAAACTTCTAAGTGATAATCCAGGGAGGTCAATAAAGAATCCCCTCGGAAACCTGACATTAGGTCACTGCGACCTATATCTTTGAGCTACGGGGCTTGAAAGTACCCCCCAGAAAAGTAAGAAATTTGATACAAACCTCCAATTTCTTGATAATTAATGCATGGTTTGTCATTAATCTTGCCTTGCATATTGACCATGACTAGTTTTGTCAGTTCATGAAACGTGGTGGCGCCACCTGTATTTTTTCTATTTTAACGAATATTTTTCTATTTATTTACTAAAAATAAACTGGCTTCAAACTTGATTTAATAATGACCAACCACATAAGTAAATTCATTTTGATTACCAGGGTCCAGCGATCTAAGTTGAAGGTCACAGGAGCCACATCTTTCAAAAGATTGTGGATGCACTGTAAATCAAACTTTTCATCCTAAACTTTCCAACGTTCACATAGGCTTACTTGCCTAAAGTGAGGAAACCTGTAGAATTTGAGGTTATCTGGTCAGAGGTCAAGGTCACTTTTTAAAAGATTGTTACAATAATCCTAATGCTGCAAGTTTAAGGATAGTAAGTTCTCAGATTTTTTGGTCACAAGGTCATTGGTTAAGGTCACAGGACTGTCATTCTGAAAAATTTCTTTAAAAATATCCTTATAGACAAATTCAGCTGAGCGTTGAGACCCATGGGTCCCTAGTTGTGTTGTGTGCACCCATGCCAGAATTTCAGCAGTGATGTTTGTGTAATTGTTTCTTGTTCAAAATGTTTAGTACCTGCATTGTTCATATACATGAGAAGTAATGATCCAGCATTGAAGCATTATACCTGTTGTATTTCCGAATGCACAGGTTCGCATTAGGCCTGTAGGCCTTGTATTAATATAATTAAATTAAATTTTACGCTTCAGTATCTGAAATCAGTAGTAATCAAGACTACATAAGACTGGAGAAGGCTTAAATGGCTACGTTCATTCTTGTACTTTTAAAGTATTGTGCTAAATAAGCCTTATGTTGTATATCCCAGTTTTAATATTTAAAAAAATGCAAGTTCAAATTAAACATACATGTTCAGTGGTCTTGTTCTACTAATCTTCAAATTGTGGGTGGACACCAAAATATATTGGTATATTGGTTCTTTCCACTTCATGCTTCAGAATGTAGGAATTTCTTTTGGGTCGGTTGAAATAATTAATATGGATGTGAATGGTCATATGTTGAGCTGATGAATGTGTCTCTTTGCAGTGGTTATGTTGGAGCAGGCTGATTAATGAAGTATTTATGAGATTTATGCTCCTCAGCTGGTGGTGATTCAGTAAACCACTTTGGCATCAGATTATTGACTGGACTAACAGTCTCTTCTCCTCTGATCTGATTGACCTATCAGGTTGGGGCCAAGGTTATGTTATCACTTTGTCAATACATGATGAATTGTGTCTTACTCTTGTTGTATCTCTATATATATATCTAGATGGAGCTTGAGAGACAGCAACATTGTGGAGGGTATTGGCATAATGGTTAGTGTACTGGACTCGTGATGGCAAGGTTGTGGGTTCAAGTCTCAATCTGACTGCTTTCCTTGGTGCTGAGACTCCTGGCAAAAGTTTTAATACCAGAAGGGTGAATGTGCTCTCTTCACCCATTAGTGAATGGATACTGGTCAAACATTGGTGTCAGGCAACTGTAGAAAAAATAACCTTCTAGCGCTCTCTGTGTCTGCTTAATGTATGCTCCCCAGGGAGCTGCATGAGAAGAGCTACCAGAATGAACAAGCCCAAAGACCAGGAAGGCAAAGTGTAGAATTAAGTTGGATGATATCAGACTATAAACCCCCATTACCTTCAGGCTTTACCTTTTACCTTTATGTGCTGCTCCTGAGACAGCCATTGTACAGTCACACCAGCATGTTCTGCTCCTGTTCAAGACGGCCACTGTACAGTCACACTGGCATGTGCTTGATTCAGATTCACACTTTAATTTTATTGAATCCTCCTAAACTATAAGTAATTTTTCTTTGGTCCTTATATACTCCCCAGTTTCATTTTCTTTGAGTATTTTAATACAGAGATATTGTTTGGACAAATAAACTCACAAATTGACAAATACCATGCTGATTGCACAAACCTCAGCCACTTTTGTTGACTGAACTAAGTACATGTATCCTGAAATTCCTCTTGGGTACGCTGTAACATCTGAGGGTCATAATCTATAAAGCTCTGCTAAGGCTGTCAAGTGACAGCCCAGCAAGCTGCCAGACCAGCCATTATGAATCAATAGTCAGCATGAGAGATTTAAACATCATTCACGTATAGGGATAAACAGGACACTCCAGGATGCTATACAGGGATTCTCAGATTTATCTTTCTTCTGCGGAGATAGCGTTTACACAATTCATTTAATTGGAATACAAAAACCAATGGAACATCTGCCTTCCATGCTTGTATGCGGTTCAATTATTGTCTACCATACAAAAAGTGGTATCTTCTATGAGTGTTCTAGTTGTAACAATTAATCAGGCTTTTTGTCGACATGATTAGAATATAATACAGAATGGTTTCTTCAGGCATTTTGCGAGTTATTACATTTGTACATTTGTAATTGGCATTTTCCTATAAAAATGTTCATGGAAGAACCAGCTTTCTTTTGCGTTTAAGTTTATAATGAAAGTCATATGATACTACTACTTATATAAATATGTCTTTGATTGTTGAATTTCAATTATATTTGTAATGAAATCCAACCAAAGCAGATACAAAAGAAAAGAAATTTCTTTGGATAAATATTCTTCTTTATATAAGAATATAATGTAAGCAATATATACATATGTTGTAATTACACATTTTATCGATGCATACACAGCAAATCAATGATTCCCCATGCAAGAAAGATGTTAAAAATAATGGTAGTAAATCATAATAATGTCACTGAGGAGAAATCACAGTGTATCTGCTGTAACAATCACTAGTCCCTGCTCCTTAATTAGAGTGAACAAACAGATAATAAATTTGCATTCTAAAACATGGCTTCACAAGGGCATAAATCAGTGTCCCATACTATTAAAGCAAACTTCTTGATATTCTACATATTCATTGGTGGTGTTGTTATAAACATGTCAGCTTCTTAGGTACTGGTACCACAGACTTTAGAATGCTACCCTTTAATGACCTAAGGGCCTCAGTGAGCATTGTACAACTGGGGAGCCTGGTAGCTTGAACAACTGGTAAATTGGCCACTATTCGGCTGTTGTCTACTTGAACAGACATATATCACACTATTATGGAGCCTATCCATGACGCATTCTCTCTTTCTCTCTCTGTCTTCTCTCATCGTCCCACCCAAAGTCTCTGGGGACCTCAGTTTTCATGTCACAACATTAACTGAATGGCAACTTCATAGGCTAGCTGAGCCCAGTGATTAACAGAAAATATAGTGCTCTAGATAATATCTTATTACCAAAACTCAAACGACACCCAGTCCAGACAAAGGGATCACTAACTTATTCATTAACATGTCATGGACCACTCACTGAATTATCTTAGCAAAAACAAACTGCTGCCCCTGTCTTTAAATCAACTAAAAGCAATACAGCTGATACAAAAATTAAAACTAGTCTTCAAATCTAGCATTAAAAAACATTTGGTTAATTTGATGAATATCTTGTTCAAAATATAAGATTCCCAGCAAAATTTGGTAATGTGATTAACATGTTAAACAGCCACACATATTTTTTTCTACACCTTTGCTGCCTTGTGACAGACCTTAAATTGTCTGGTCATCTTCAGTGATAGCTAAATGATTGGATGAACGTGTGTTAATGGTAGTTTGAGTGTGGTTGTATGAACATGTATGAATAATAGGAGTATGTATGATTGGATGAACATGTCAGACTCCAATAACAAAGCTGCCATGATTATATACAGAAACCTGACCTGCTGTGTCAGCCTGGAGGAACAAGCTTCCAGCCACTGATTACCCAGCTTTCTTTGATTGTCAGTGTAAACAATACTGCCCTGTATTTCTACTGTATGTGCTGGTCATATATCTCATATATCTTGTCTTTTATGTGCAACAGAAGTCAATTATCTTTTGCAGACACACTTGATTGTTCTATTTTACACAACAGTACACCATATTACTGAACACTGAGCTTACTGGGTGAATTGACATGAATAGTCATGTGTTATCCTGTATCTAAAATCAACGGTTACAGTGAGGGAATTTATCTGAACACTGTTGTTAACCTGTTTGTCACATGCATGGTAATTAAGCCAGAAATAATTAAGGATTATACTGTATGGTAATTCTTTGTTTATGGATTATAATAATGTATATCATGTTAGGGGGGTTGGGTTTTATGTTGTAGTATATTATTAGCTTTAGAGTGCAGATTAATTTATCTATCCCTGATGTTGAATAACTATAGGAAATCCGAGATGGGCTTAAATACACATTCTTAACTATAATATATGGGTTAGGGATGATCATATCCTAAAACTAAGGCATTAAATGGAATCTCCTGGGTTATATCAAAATTTTGGCATTTTTCTCTTGAAGTGCTGGAGGGGATTGAACTGAACACTTTCTGTCCTAATTACAATGCCTTAACCACTAGGTTATATCCTACAATCAATATAAATTTACTTAAAAACCAAAATGACAGATATATTTGCTTTCAAATAAAAGTAATGGTGAGAAATATTTTAAACCTTGTCTGACAGTAGAAGCTTTGTGTGGTACAGAAATATTTAGATGCTGTAATTTTAGGATTTTGGATAAGATTGGGGCCTTCTTGCTCAAAGGTAAACACAGCAAGCAAGGTTGTGTTATTGGAGCTTACAAATCTCAGACGTAATCCTTATAAGATTTTCATGTGTTTTACACACTGTGATTGCTTAAGTAACACAGGTTCACCTGTTGAGTAGCATAAGCAAATAATACCTGTGAATGGGCAGTTTCTACCCAGGGACAAAGGAATCATCCTGATGTATGTTTCACATTTGTGTATATGATTATTTTAATAAAAAGAATATATTAGGGTGATCCTGATTAATTACTTCACAAAATGTCATCAGAATCTCTTCAAACTTTTTTAAAGAATTAATACTACACCTCCAAGGGGCAGTATAAATATTCAGTGTCAGAGCTGCATTGCAGGTGGCACTGTAATAAGGAAAAATACATGAAAAAGAAATGTTTAATTTTTTTTAATGTTCTGTTTTCTATTTTGTGTTGGTAAGTTTACCATGGACATGCTTTGGCTAACAAACCCATAATGACAGGATTGACTTATAGACTGAGGGAAATGAGATGGCTGCTGGCTCATGTGAACCAGGAAATTAGGCTGAGGCATCAGGTAGAGGGACTGAGACCAGACCTGGCAGGACCCACTCTGGTACACATGGCAATCCCTTCACAAATAAACAGAGGTGTATATATGGGGACTGAAGTGTGATTCGAATAGATACCAAACACTCCGAGCACAGACAGTGCTATGCAGGAAAACATATACCAGCTAGTGTAAATCTGTGAGAAATTCCTCAGAAATTACCTCTCCTGCCCCAGGAGGTTATGGTGAAACCTGTGTTTACCGGTAATATTATTTTGCATAGGATGTGCAGATAAGTGAATACAATGATTGGTAATTTTTCTTCATAATTGATAAAATTAGTTACATTTTGTGAGTAATCAATCATCACAGATAATTTCGTTCATAAATGCAAAGATGTTCTAATATAAAATTAATGTTGTAATAACTTCAGAAACAGGAGGAAGGGGGATACAAAGATGTTCTAATATAAAATAAATGTTGTAATAACTTCAGAAACAGGAGGAAGGGGGATGCAAAGATGTTCTAATATAAAAAATGTTTTAATAACTTCAAAAACAGTATTATCCAATGTTAAAAAACTAAACCTTGATGAAAGAGTAACCTTGATGTTTCAGTGTAGCTGCAAAATGTCATTTTTAGCTTGTGTTGATGCTGATAGACAGCTGAGCGCATTGAACCATGGGTCCCTTGTTATTATCAGTATTCATTTCAAAATTGGCCATGAAGTATGGTTATGGTTCAGAATGCAAAGTTTTAGGGTTTTCATTAATACTGACCAAGATCTCGGCCATCTTGTAATGAGTATCACTGGCAGCAGGACTGGCTCCTGTGGTTCAGGGGCAGAGCACAGGAATCAAGGTCCTAAGTTCATATCTCAGGGTGAGCACTCTGCAGGCTTATTGGGAAGGCTGTGCCCCACAACCATGTATCACTCAGAAACAAGTGCCTATTTGGAGGGTAGCTAAGATAGTACCTGGAGGATGTAGATGAAATAATCAGTTAATATTTGATCATTTGTTGCCGTTTCCATTTAATTATCAAACCATTTTGTAACTGTGCTTAGTGAGATGAGTTATTGGTACAGCAGGATTGATGTTATCAGTGTTGTTCTTGACTATGATATGGATGCAAGATAACTTTCTCCTTGAGGATGGCCTCTCCTGATCCCTCACAGTCACTTCATAGCCAGCTTGTGATAGCAGCTTATAAATGAAATCAAATGGTTCCTCAACAGTTTAGTGTGTGCAGAGAATGAGTTAACTGTTCCTTTTATAATTGACACATCATGAATGTTCTATCTTTAACAAAGGTATTTGCTCCATTCTCAGGGCCTGCATTTTTCTGTGCTTCAGACTGTGTGTATACATGTTGATAACTTCACAGTAGATTCAACATTACTTTTTATTTATTTTTTTTTCAGTTACATTATATAAAAAAAATCACGCAGTCATGAACAAAATCTCATGAAATTTTCAGGGCATTTTGGGAATGGGCCAAAGAAGTATGGATGAGATACTGGTGTGGATCCAGCACATGATCCGGATTCAGGAACTTCTTCAAGAATATTCTCAAATGTACAGTCACTTGTGCTTGTGCATAAATGATTGAATCTGGGAATATGGTACAAATAAGTGAATGCATCCCACAATATACCATGAAAAGTCAGGAATATGAATTGAAATGAGCTTGATACCCTCGTATGGATAATTCATTGCTGATGCACCATAACACTTTGTTCTGTATAACCCTTTAAGTAACAGAAAATTTATTTAGCTCCTATTTTCAGAATACATAAAACAGCAAATTTATGGAGAATGCTTCTCGCTGGAGGACAGTTGATGTTGGGTGTCATCCAAAATGTTTATATGGGATCAAAGGGGCTTATAGAAATGTCAGGATCATTCCATATGGTATTAAAAAGACATATATTACTTCACTTAATCCATGTTTGTCTTCCTTTGGGAATACCACACAAAATATTTTTGCTTCCAGTAATAATACCAGCCAGGCTATATGTTTTCCCAATAGTATATATTTTGACCGGTCGGAGCACTGTATTTGTCACAGGAGAACTAGCAGATCTGCCTCTGGGAACAAAACCTACTTTTTTTAGACATTCTTTAACTGGCACATATCCTAAATAATTTACAATATTCTGTCAGGAAGTTTTTTTTTTCAGATCTGTTCAGTTAAAATGCAGAAAAGCCAACACTACATTTTCTTATAGTATGCATTTTGCAAACCATATATTTTCTGTTTGCAAAAATCTAATAAATGGCTTGAAATAATCTTCATTAATTCAAAATTCTTTATAGTCATGACATTGGACTGTGGTGCTGTTGCTGAACCTGCTCAAGTTTGGTAAGTGCTTTATCACTGGTAATTAAGTAAATTAAAAATTACTGGGGCAATTACTTTTAATGGTCACACTCCTTTTTTGCCTTTTGTATTTCATATATATCAATTAACATATGATATGTTAATTTAATCTACACATTTTGCCTACAGCTGTCTCAATCCGGTCCTAGTTAATAATATAGCTTTCAGTGACTTACCTTATTCTCTTGATTATATACTGCAGGTATCCCCCCTCTATACCTGCATGCATATACAGTGAAACCCCGGGCTGCAGACACCCCTCTGGGGCAGACACCCTGCCTAACGGACAGTTTTTGGACCTACTGAGCGTTTTTACTCTTTTAAGAACCCCTCTGGGACAGACACCCCACTATTCAGGACAACGGACACTTTTAGTCAGCCCAATGGCTAAAATCACTTGGCTAACCGACACCCAAGCTGCCGTCCCGATCGATGTCGGCAGAAATATGTTGAAATTGCAAATATGGTCTGTTTCTGGTACACCTTATATCACTTAAATATTCTTATTATTTAGGTATATATTGCCCAGACTATAGAACCTGGGCTAGTTTTACTCAATTTACGTTACTTTTCAGGTGGATCATTTAAAGGTATTAATCCTTTTATTCATAGCAGTGCCCACAAAATGGCAGAATTCTCTGATTTTCTAAAGAGCTGCGCTTTCGGTTAAGCTACATATTCATTATGAATTCGGGCCAAATTATTCTATCATAGGCCCAGGAGCGAGGATAATGATGTACCTGTTACACATATGGACGATAAAGGTCACAGGTCAGCACTTCTTGCCTGGACAGGGGCTCAGCTAAGCTTAATTTAGATCAAAGACGATCAAAGACTTTTATAATGCACGTGTATGGCAATTTATGCGTTCAGTCATAGCTCATTATGATTAACTCACAATAACACCCCCGGACAATCACTGTCACAGGTCTGGAGCGGGGAGCCAATCCCCAATTCTGTAACATTTGAATCACGGAAATGAGTCCCACCTACCAATCATAAGGTGCATATTATATCATTAATTTATTTATCACGTTTGCTTACGGTCCCCGAGGATTTGTTAACCGAACTTGAACCAGATGTCAGAAATTAATTTATTCCATAAGAATTCTTTTAATATCTCGGAAAGAGTGAGTAATTAAGAAATAGTGCAGAAATATGTTGAGACTTCTACGAGTAAGTCCAGTCGACGTCGATCATTGTTAGAATATTATTTTCTCACAAGTAATGATGATAATGTTCCAGTTAATAATAAAAACCTTATTTACGATAAAATTAAAACACAACAGCCGCTTGCAATAAATTTCATTCATGTATAACATATATGTAAGATCAAATTATTAGATAAAAAATACCGGCTTTCATGGTTGTTTTAGTCTAATACTTGGTCTCAACCTGAACTCCTGGGCCTGACCCCTCTGGGGCGGACACCCCCTATATTTACAAACAAATCGTCCGGTTCCGTGACTGTCTGCCCCAGAGGGGTTTCACTGTATCTGATGGAATTTGGCAGTGACTTGTCAAGTAGGAATTTGTTTATTAATTGTTGTTGTTCATTCTTTTCAGTCATATATATATATATATATATACACTATTTGTTGATACCTTTTATGTTTGCTCCCCTTGAACCTTTCCTTGGACATACTTGAGCATGGGCCTGTTTATATTGAAGAACTAGGTTTGTTAGAGTGAGAGGTTTTGTTACATATGATTCAAGTTTAAAATTGTAATGCAAGTAGTGCTTGTTTATATTCATGTTGGAATATATGATGACTAGGATTTTACAGGTTATTTACAAACACTACAGTCAATAAACTTGTATATGGTGTTCATTGTCTGATAGTCTGATACAATATATGACCAATCCTCCTAGAGAGCTGTCTTTTCAGTTTAAATTCACATTCGATCAGGGCAACATACAGCCATTTCTAAAGGTTTCAGAAAAAGAAAATCAAGAGATGCAGGGATCCTTTTATAATTCTGTCCCCGAGTGTCAAGTATTTTTTTTCTGTTAAAGAAAGATTTTTGAAAGGAGGGCTTTTACACCTGCTGAAGACAATGTATATTGTAGAAGGCATAAAGTTGAGGACTGTGTGACAAAATAAAATGATGTTGTAAATACATGTGCATTTGTGCTGCTTTTGTGACTTACATGGAACATCTATATTATAATCAATATGGCACTTAATCATTGTCATGCAACTTCTCTCTGACAAATCAGAAGAAATGCCCGTTTTTGTTTATGAAGTGTTCGGCATGATGGCAAGTGTGTCCTGAGGTGGACATTTTCAATATTTCCCATTAATTCCTGAGGAATGTCTTACATTTGGGAAATTCTGTGAAGGGTCTATCACAGTATATATTCCAGTTTATCCAGAAGGTGAACTCAGCTCATGGAAAACCTGTGCTGGACAAGCCTAATTACACTGTTTCTGACACAGAAATCAGACCAAAAAGAGTGGGGTGTCATGGGTTGAAAACTTGAAGCTGGATGCACAATGCAATATCACACTCACACTCGTCAGATAACAATTCTTTTCCATGTGCCAGCCCTTGTGGTGAAACCCGGAGAATCTTGCTTTACAAAGCAGCAGTTAAAACAAAGGAGATTTAGATCAAGTGCATTGTATAACCGCTGAATGATGAGACTGTTACCCTATGCACAATAATGGCTAATATGCTTGTAAAATCAATGCACAACAAAAAAACCCTGGATCTGTGCACTCTAATAATAGTTGATATACAAGGAAACCTCTCCTTATGTGCACCTTTATATCACAGCTACCTCTCTACTATGGACACTAGGGCGGTCCTATGAGATGTGGTATCTAGATGTCAGTGACCTCTATACTTCATCCAAAACTAGATATTTCTTGGCACCGCAGGTGCCATAGTATCCCCAGACAATTAATCCCCCCCCCTTTAAGAATAAGCCCCCAATCTTCAGCAACAATTAATATCAGACCACACTCATAGAAAAGGTCACTCTCATTGAAAAGGTCATGACCCCAATTTCAATATACATCATCCCATAACCCATGGGTATGTATATGCATAATATATGAAAAAAAAATCTGTCCATTAGTTTTTGACTTATATTGCTCACAGTACTGGTAAGTGGCAATGATTTGGTATTAAACGGCATGAAAACAAGTAAAAGAATAACAGGTGGTGCCACCTGTTTCTAGTACATGACAATACTATCCAAAATCTTCGATCAAATTGATTTGTGGACCAATCAATGCATTCTTTATTGAGATATTAATGATTTTGTGTAATTTTTACCATATATGGCTATATTCAAGGTCAAGGCCACTCTAATAGGAAAGGTCATGACCCCAATTTAAATAAAAATCATCCCATAACCCATGTCTATGTATATGCATAATATGAAAGAAATCTGTCTGATAGTTTTTGACTTATAATGCTCACTGTACTGGTAAGTGGCAGTGATGGGGGTATTAAACGGCACAAAAACAAGAAAGAGAATAACAGGTGGCGCCACCTGTTTCCGGTACATGACATTACTACCCTAGATCTTCGGTCAAAATGATTTTTGGACCAATCCATGCATCCCTTATTGAGATATTAATGATTTTGTGTGATTTTCACCATATATGGCAATATTCAAGGTCAAGGCCACTCTCATAGGAAAGGTCATGACCCCAATTTAAATAAACATCATTCCATAACCCATATCTATGTAAATGCATAAAATAAAAGAAATCTGTCCATTAGTTTTTGACTTATAATGCTCACAGTACTGGTAAGTGGCAATGATAGGGGTATTAAACGGCACGAAAACAAGTAAAGAATAATAGGTGGTGCCACCAGTTTCTGGAACATGACAACCCTATCCATGATCTTCGATCAACTTGATTTTGGGATCAATCCATGCAAGTTTTCTTGAGATATTTAGGAATTTGTGTGATTTTCCCCAAAATTGGACATATTCAAGGTCAAGGACACTCTCCTAGTCAAGGTCATGACCTCATTTTAAATAGGCGTTGTCCTCTCACCTATATCTATACATATACCAAGTTTGGTAAAGGTCCGTGAAATATTTTTTGAGTTATCGCGCCAACAAGATTTATATGCGGCGGCGGCAGGACCGGTATCCCCCGACTTTGTCTGGGGATACAATTAATCATGGCACCATCAAATGGCGCCATCAGTGTTGATCTGTAAATGGGAAGCTCCACTGAAGTGATAATTATATTCTTTTATTTTTTATGCATGCTCAAGATCAGTGCTTGTACATATGGATTAGATCCACTCATGGAGTGTTTAATTTCTGTGTGCAGAATACACATACTCAATAAGCAATATAATTACTAAGATGTAGTTTTATATTACACATCACGGTGGTTCCTTGAAGCTGTTTCTCTGAGCATCCCATATTCTCATGTATCCATCAGATACCCTTTGATCTGAACTGTGCCTGAATGAAGAAAAACTTCCAGCTTTTATCATTTTATTGTATCCTTGATGGAACTAGATACAGATGACGTGACTTGGTAGTTGAATGTCAGTTTATCCCAGAAGCAAACCACAAATAAAGACAAGGTCTGACATGGGAGCAATGCAATCATAGAAATAGACAGAGAATGCTAAACTTAAAAGGAAAAGGGTATATAGGCTTGTATTTTTTTTAAATTTTCATACATGTCCTGTGATGAGTTTATATATCTGCATGTGTAACCTGTCTAGGTAAGTCTGGTTCTTTCAGATGAATCATGTAACGGACCATGACTCATGTATCCAGACGTTATGGATCAGTTTCTCGGGGTTGAATGGCTCATGGGATGATAAATTTCTTATATTTCTTTGGCTTAGGAACATTTATATTGATACTTTTGGTATATTATTTTTGTTCTGTAGATAATCCAGGCTAAATAGCAAAGAACATACTGGCTGTGAATAAAGTGCCATAGACAATGCTTGTAGACAAAAGGACATAACATTATCAACAAAAATTCCATCAGAAATTATGTCAACAGATAAAGATATGCCACTGGACCATGAAATATTCATGATTAAAATCATAAATTGTCATATGAAATGCAGATGGTCAAAATTACCAAAGAACTGAATGTCCATCTTCAGAATGCTACAAATAAGATGTAATGTCCTCTCAGTAAATGTCATGACATATTTTCCAGGGACAAAGTTGTGCAACACAAAATGGAAACAGATTGCCACAGGTCAGGACATCATGTGTATATTAACATTTTAGTACAGGACATAAAATCCACATGAAAATGCTATAGTTTCACAATTATTATTTTGTCCACAGATAATATGACACTGTCGATCTCCAGGACAATTCTATTGGGTTCCCATGTCCTGAATAGTCATGAATTTTGAAGTTTAAAAATACAGTACTTAAAAAATGTTGTTAAAGAGTCTAATACTTGTTTCATTCTACCAGTAAATAGTAAAAATTCAATAAATCACAGCAAACAGTTCACATGAATAAAAACGGTAAATTTATAGTTATGGGAAAAAAGGTCATGAATTTATGTTTTAGGTCATGAAAAAGTCATGATAATCTGACATTCTGGAAGTGGAGGAACCCTGATTGAGTTGTTCAGTTGTAAAATTCATGTACTCAATAAAAAGTTTTCACATCAGTTTGCTAACACGAAAAGTACAACTGTTAATTGATGTGAACAGGTAAGGAATCGGCCATGTGTGACGGCCACAGAACCTGATCTAAAAGCAGGCAGTTGTCAATCTAGCAAAAAAACTGGGTGATGTGTGAAGTTCAGCAGAATTCACTAAATATTCATGAAAGGTATATACTGCAGGAACTAGTTGGTAGGTGTAATGGTGGAGGATTGATTGAATTCTGATGGATTACCATCCCGGCAGGTAGACAACTGCACCAGTGACCTGGTCACAGGTGTCCTGGAATAAATTCACATCTTGTGTGTCGATATTACATGTAGATTTGTAAAGATGTTTGATTCTTTTCCACAACAGCTGATAATGTCCACATTTTAATGAAGGACATTAAATATATTTAACCAGAGGCCTGCAATTATTGAGCAATCATTAGAAGCCAGATCCCCATCTCCCTCAAATGAGCTGTTACAGAGAGAGAGAGAAATATTTTATTTGACATAAAAGTAATGTATCCATAAAAATATATTCAACATGTCATTTTTTGTTTTTGTTTTTATTATGTCTAGAAACTGTTGTTAAGAATTTTAATCTGGTGACACAACAGCCACTTGTGACACATGGAGAAATCGTACATAAAATGGAGGTTAAGTGTTATCAATTTCATAAAATTTGATATTTAATATATATGATTTACTGAGGAAATGGATGAGAAACTGAGAAGATTATCAACTTGAGTTACTGAAAAAACAGTTAAATTGTTATTTATTTTAAGGGGTTTTATTTTTTGGCTTAGACTTATTTTTGTTACAAATGTAACAGTTTGTCTGAAGGCATTTGTCTTTATATGTATATATTTATAAAATGTTGTTTGGTGTAGCAAATCAATCCTTGAAGACTATGAGTGAAGATTTTATCAATAATAATTTGGTTGGTTTCATTTATGACTTTTGTTGTTATGTTTCTCAGACAATTGTCTGCCACTATCTTAGTTCTTGTTTTATTCGTAACAAGGGTATCTTTTAGTCTTGTGTCATGTTCGTAATTGGGAATAAATGTGGTGTATGACCTTGAAAATTATGTTAAGGTAAGAATTAAAATATCAGATGCCAATCATTATATATGACTGTTACAGCCATCAAATGTAAGTTTTGGAAAATCAGCTGTATTGGAGATCAGGAGGACACAAAGAAATAAAGGAAAACATTAATGGAGAAAAAGTTATGAATCTCAGTCCTACCTATCATTGGTATTAAAGTATTGGTATTAAAGGGATTCCCATAAAGAGAGGTTTACCTGGATACCTAAGGCTGAACAAAAATTGAGTACCTGTGATATTATTTTGTAGTTTTACAGGCTGAAGCTTCCCAAACTCTGTTCAGTATGTTTTGACTACAGAGCAGTGTAGCCCATGGTCAGTTCAAAGTGACTGTCATAAATGCTATAGATTAAGATGGGACAACCTGATCATCCTGTTATACAGAGATCCACTGAATATAAAAATTCTGCATTGCCATATATGGTACTTGAAATCCATGCAGAGGACTTTTTGATGGTGTATCACCTCTTGCATGATTAACTCCATATGCCTTCAATAGGCAATACAGGCCATACTTTAACTTTAAAGAAAAATTATGTACATGTGTGTCAAAAATTGAATTAAATAGGAAGTTACCAGTAAAACACTTCCTTGAGTCACCCCAGGGTCATTAAAACATGGAAGTATTTATAAGGCAGCATAATAATGAAATAATTTATTTGACATACGAGAAACATTGTGTCAGAAATAAAATGAGCAGCAGCAAAATGTCACCACCTGTGGAGGCTGAGCATGTTCCTTCAATTGATTGAATAAAGAACCAGAGAGAAAATGAAAAGTCACGGTGCTAAATTGCTCTCTAAAGCACTTAGCGTCAGGCAGGATAATGAATTAGCACAGTGACGCACTCAAAAAGGCAGCATAAGCTGCAATAATGGTCCTTTGCCAGACCTGTATATGTGGATAAGTACAAGGTAGATGGTCCCAGCTGAAATATCACAATACAGAAGTTCATAAGGTGGGTGGTACTTGATACAGTGGAACCTGTCTTAAAGACCAGGTTTCTAATAAGACCACCTGTCCATTAAGACCACCCTTGGGTGAACTGAAAGCATTCACATAATTGGTTTTAGTTGGCCTATCTTATAAGACTGCCTGAGAATTAAGACCACTTTTGGTCGGTCCCAAAGATGGCCTTATTTCACAGGTTTCACTGTATTTAGATTATAGAGGTTTTAAGGTAAAGCATACCAGCTAAAGTATACAGGGGTTTTTATATTATAAAGGAAATATATATTAATTAAGAGTGTACAGATCATATGGTTTAATGTTCTGGAGAGTTATGGCTTCTAAGCTTATTCATGCAAGCAGGTACACTCAATCATTTTTTAAATAAAGTATCTTTTTAAAAATTCTGTAAGCTAGGAGTTTTATCATATATGATCATATATGATCATGCAGTGCTAATAGGAAAAGACTTAAGTAAAATTTGCAAATGTAAGCAAGGCAGGTCAGATATTACACAACTTTACCAACAATTCTGACATGAGTAGCTTTTATCATGAAATAATCATGATTTATAATTGTGTAATTTCTTCCTTCATAGGTGTGGCATATTCACAGTTAGTACTTCAATATAACTTTTGGATGTGTACATACTGTATTACATTGTACCACAGGTAACAGATATATTGTGAATTAATGCTTTTAGTGCAAGATGGAGGCAGCCATCCTAACTGACCCATCCCCAGTTCATATTGATGGAAAATGAATCATACAGCATCCAAAAGACTGCATGTCTGGGTCTCATGCAGCATTGCATGCATGTTTTTACTCAGATACATGGTAGAATTATCAATTGTGATATAGATGGTTATACCAGGTAACAGAGGGATAATAATCTTGTACTGAGTGGGGTGCCTGGTGCACCAGGCAATGTCATGTGCTGGTAGCTCCCATTATTTGTTCAAATGTACTATAATTAGAGCTCCCTGGAAACTGTAGGTAGTTACCACTTTATCTCTCCGTCTGTCCAGCCATGTATATCTACAGATTATATTGACTCCAGGTGATAGGATTGATTATTTGGAATCAAATTTTACATATACTATGGTAGCTTGCATATTACCCATTCATGTATTTGAACAGGGCTGTGTCGATCACCTAAGCTGGGTTTGTTGGGGACAGGTTTTCCATGGGCTGAGTTTACCTGCTGGATCAACTGGCATACTTTCTGCAGTAGATCCTTGGAAAAGTTTCCTTAATTAAGTTAAAATTCACAAGAGAAGTTGGAAATCATAAAGATGACCCCCAATTAGGACACTTGGCATCTTTACAAGACCAAAAACAAGCATTTTCAAGATATGGCCACATTTCAATGAGTTGTATGACAATGGATGAGTTCCCCCACCATCAGTAATAATATAGATGTGACCCATCATTATAGGAACATACCTTATCTGTTGTAGGCTAAGAAAGACCATGTCAAAGGTCAGATTAAGTTTTTCCTACTTTGGTTTTCATAAGAAGTTTTCATTGAGTTTAAACTTCTAATTGTTTTAGATCCATTAATGAAGGAAGGAGCCTTACTGGAATTGGTGTTTGCAGGTCAAAGGGTTAACTCATTTACAAACTGGTTTTCCAATGATAATTAACTCTGGCGGGAAGTGACAAGATTAATTGGAACTTCTCCTCTTCAGATTTGTCCCATTACTCAAGGGAAAGAACCATTGATTTTTTTTGTTGGCAAAATGTCAAGGTCATATGGAAAAAAAATAAAGTATTTCCATATGGCTCTGCTTGATCAGTCTATGTTTAGATCATAAATATTTTGTTAGGCTCTGGATATCACTGTTGAGAACATACTCAGAAAATGTGTACCTGTTAAATGATGTGAACAGTTAAGGTCAATCAGTCATGTGTGAGGGCCACAGAACTTGATCTTAAAGCTGGCAGTTGTCAGTCTAGCTAAAAAACTGGTTGATGTGTGAAGTTCAGCAGAATTCAGTACCGGTAAATATTCATGCTAGGTGTATACTGCAAGTATTGGTTGGTAAGTATAATGGTTGAGGATTGATTCTATTCTGATTGATTACCATCCTGGCAGGTTGACAGCTGCACCAATGACCTGATATCCTGGAATAAGTCACATCTGGCATTTAGATATTACCTGTAGGTTTGTAAAGATGTTTGATTCTTTTTCACAACAGCTGATATTGTCAAGGTTTAGATGTAGAACATAAATTTTTAACTAGAGGTCTGTAATCATTGAGCAATCATGGTAAGCCAGACATAGAAGAAAATTGGGTACCTGTGGGTTTTTTTTGGCAAAAAGTCATGGTCATGGAAAAATGTAAAATATTTGCATGGCTCTGCCTGATCAGTCTGTGTTTAGATTATAAATATTTTTTTTAGGCTCTGGATATTGTTGGTGAGAACATGCTCATCTGAGCTAACACTTGAGTTTTACATATGTCATCTATAATATATATATCCTCAAGACCGTAATTGACTTAAATAAAAAAATTCATGGCAAGAATATATATACATAACTCCATTGATTATGTAATACTTATTTATACATTCACATTCATGTCATCCATAAAACAACACTCTTAAGGCATGTATAAATAATCATTAGGGTGAATCATAAACAATAAGTTAGAAAAAAACATTGTTTTGTATAATTTTACTAATATAGATAAGAAAAAAAAATAAAAGGACTATGTCAGTTTAAATTTAGTTTCATTACTCAAGATATGACAAATTCTTTTCATGTGTAAGTCATGCAACAGTGTCAGATAACATTTCAAAGCCAAGTTCACGAGTTGTATCATGCCAAGGCTTTAACCTTGTGAGTCATGGTCAGGTTTTCTCATTTGTCCCCCAAGGAGACATTGACATGAATTTTACATCCTTGTTGATGAGTTCACGATGTGTCACACTCCTATCAGCTGTCTATAGCTTCTCTTATATCTCTCAGGGTGTCACATCAATTTAAATGCTTCCTCTTCTCTTTTTCCTGTTCTTTCTGTCTGGCAATCTTAAAGAGCTTCATTTTAGAGTATCTTCTCAGCCTCCCTCATAATTGATGTTGTTTTTGATCCCTGGTTATTTTTTGCTATAACAGCATTGGTAGGCCATAGGTAGCAATAAATTCCAATACCAGACCAAAATGTGATGTTATTCTATGAAGTTATTCAAAATGTCTTTAATTGGTTATTCTGTTCAGTATTTTTTCATTTAATTGTTATTGTTTTTGGGAAGATGGTACCTGTTTTCATTGGTTTATGTTACCATTGGTTTCAAATCCATAACAAGCAATTATGCAAAAAATAAAACTTAAAGTTGCATGCTCCATCTCAGCTAGTGCAATGTAATACATCTAAGGTAAGACATCATTCATAAAAACAGAGTTGAATCTGATTGTTTATCATTTGCAAATAAATTCTGTTTATGGTTTGGAAATAAATTTAATGAGAGTAAACTTGTCTACATTTGAATATTTAAGCAAAATTTTGCCAGGAATATAAATCATATCATTTGTGTTTTATCATATATCCTGTTTCAAGTTAAGTGTCGTGATATGTATTGTATCATGATATAATGTATGAGTATTCCTGCATTTATCAGTATACTGATAATGTTTTATCTACAAATCATGCCAGTCATATTATAACATGATAATACAGTGAAACCCCGGGCTGTGGACACCCCTCTGGGGTGGACACCCTGTCTAATGGACACTTTTTGAGCCGAAGGAGCATTTTTACTACTTTAAGAACCCCTCTGAGGAGGACACCCCGCTATTCAGGACAACGGACACTTTTTGTCCGCCTGATGGCTAAATTTACCCCAGCTAATTAGACACCCAAGCGGCTGCCCCGATCAGAATCAGCAGAAATACTTTGAAATGCAAATATGTATGCCTTATATCACTTAAATGTTCTTATGATGTAGGCATATTGCCATGACTATAAGACTGGAGCTAGTTTTACTCAATTAACCTTATATTTCATCTGGAACATTTATTTATGTATCCTTTTATCAATAGTGGTGACAGAAATCACAGAGTTTCTATTGTGCCTAGCTATCAGTGAGGCCACATATTCATTCTAATTTTGGGCCACATTAATCTATCATAGACCCAGGAGGGAGGATAATGACGTATCTGTAACACACAAGGATTACAACAGTCCCGGGTAATGACCTGTCGCCTGGGATGGGGGGGGGGGGGGTCTCAGTAAATCAACCAATCCCCGATCCTGTAACAATTGCATCACAGAAATTAGTCCCAACTACCAATCATAAGGCGTATATGATATCATGCATTTATTTATTATCTTTGCTTATGCAGATGTTAACAAAACTTGCATGAGAAGTCAGAAATTAATTTATGTCATAAGCGATTCTTTTATTATCAAGGAAAGAGTGAGACAGAATTGAGAAATTTTACTGACCCAGTGCAGAAATGTATATGTCGACTCTTGTCGAGTAAGTCCTCTAGATGTGAATCAGTGTTAGAATATTAATTTTCCACAGGTAATGACAATAATGTTCCAGTTAATATTAAAAGACTCATTCTAAAATAAAAAATAAAATAAAACAACAACTGGTAGCAAAAAAATTTAATCACATGTAACATATATGTAAGGTTAAATATTAGAGGAAAAATACCAGCTTTCATGGTTGATAAAGTCCCTTAATTGGGTCTCCGATATGTAGCCGCAGCCGGACCTTCTGGCCAAACCCCTCTGAGGCAGACACCCGCTATAACGGACAACTCGTCAGGTCCTGTGACTGTCCACCCTAGAGGGGTTTCACTGTACTACAATCCTGTTATTTTAGGTGTTCTTTTACAATCCAATACAGCCATCCAGATATTTTTTCCTAATTGTTTGTTGTAGACACTGTCCAAGACACGCAGTGACTGGTCCTCATCAGTCACACTATCACTGCAGCGTGAATTGATAATTTTACCCAATCAAGCCCTTTGCGTAGCTTGGACCGTACCAATGAATTAATCTATTAGTGTAATGGAACTAAGAGAACACTGGGTGATGATTGTCTGTGTTCATCAGTGAAATGGCCACAGAACCTCATCAGTACTCAGTGTTACTTCAGGAACACATACAATTGCTGTATCGGGAGTTGGTTTACCCAGTCAAGACGTGAGCTAACGGTGAAATCACTGTGAGGTCACACAAAACTCACACGGTGAGCTCACAACAGTGAGTTCCTGATGATCTCACTGTGAGCTCATATTGCGATATATCATATTGTGATGACACTGTGATGTCACTGTGAGGTCACCATCCACTTACACTCATATGGCTAAAAGGCAAAAGAATGTAATACAAGAACATTGGGTCATAAAATTTATTATGTATTAATGCATACTACAATTTTTATGCGATCTGATCGAAATCTGAATAAACAGTCACAGTGAGCTCCCGATGACCTCACTGTGACCTCATGTTGTGATATATCATATTGTGACCACACTGTGATGTCACTATGAGGTCACCATACAAACACATGCATATGGTTAACAAGGGAAAGAAATTTAGCACTAGAATAATTTGATTTAATATTTAATGAGATTTACTGCATATAATATTTTTTATACGACCTGAATAAAATCTAAATAAACATAACAGTGAGCTCTCCATGACCTCACTGTGACCTGATGTTGTGATATATCATATTGTGACGACACTGTGATGTCACTGTGAAGTCACCATACACTCACACGCATATAGCTAAACAGGCAAAGAAATGTAACACTAGAATAATGTGATATAATATTAAATGAGATTTATTGCATTTTACATTTTTTATGCTTTCTTAATCAATTTTAAATAAACAGTCGCAGTAAGCTCAAAATTGACCTCACTGTGACCTCATGTTGTGATTTATCATATTGTGACGACACTGTGATGTCACTGTGAGGTCACCCTACACTCACCCGCATATGACTGAAAAGGCAAAGAAATGTAGCACTAGAAAAATGTGATATAAAATTAATTGATTTTTATTGCATATTACAATTTTTTTATGCGGTCTAATCATTTCTAAATAAACAGTCACAGTAAGCTCTTGATGACCTCAATGTGACCTCATGCTGTGAAAATTTGTATTGTGACGACACTGTTAGGTCACCATACACACATATGCATATGGTTAAAAAGGCAAAGAAATGTAGCACTAGAATAATGTGATATAATATTAAATGAGATATACTGCATATTACATTTTTTTATACGACCTGAGTAAAATCTAAATAAACAGAACAGTGAGCACTCCATGACCTCACTGTGACCTCATGTTGTGAAATATCATACTGTGATGACACTATGATGTCACTGTGAGGTCACCATACACTCACACGCATATAGCTAAATAGGCAAAGAAATGTAACACTAGAATAATGTGATATAATATTAAATGAGATTTATTGCATATTACATTTTTTATGCGGCCTTATCAACTTAAACTGTCATAGTTAGCTCTCAATGACCTAACTGTGACCTCATGTTGTGATTTATCATATTGTGACCACACTGTGATGTCACTGTGAGGTCACCCTACACTCACACGCATATGACTGAAAAGGCAAAGAAATGTAGCACTAGAACAATGTGATATAAACTTAATTGATTTTTATTGCATATTACAATTTTTTTATGCGGTCTAATCATTTCTAAATAATTAGTCACAGTAAGCTCTTGATGACCTCACTATGACCTCATGTTGTGATATATTGTATTGTGACGACACTGTGATGTCACTGTGAGGTCACCATACACACAAATGCATATGGTTAAAAAAGGCAAAGAAATGTAGCACTAGAACAATGTGATATAATATTAAATGAGATTTAATGAATATTACATTATTTATATGATCTGAGCACAATCTAAATAAACAGAACAGTGAGCTCTTGATTACCTCACTGTAATCTCATGCTGTGTATCATATTGTGACGACACTGGTTAAAAGGGCAAAGAAATGAACCACTAGAATTATTATTCTTATGATCTCTAAAAAATCTATATATACAGTAAGAGTGAACTCTTTATTACCTCACTGTGACCTCATGTTGTGATATATTATATTGTGACGACACTGTGATGTCACTGTGGGATCACCATACAATCGCATGCATGTGGTTGAAAAAGGCAAAAACGCGAACCACCAGAATTATTTGAAATAGAATGTAAAGGGGTTTATTGCATACTGCAAGTTTTATCATGCGATCTCTTAAATTCTAAATAAACGGCGGGGCGTTAGCAGGCAGGCAGGTTTTTATTATTTGTGCTTGCTACCCAAACACGAATGTTAAACTTAAATATATATATATATATATATATATATTTATGTATATTTATGTATATGTATATGTATATATATATATATATATAATATATATAATATATATATAATATATATATAATTTATATATATGTATATATATATATATGTATATATATGTATATATTTATATGTATATATATTTAATAAGTTATGTAATAATTTATAAAATAATATATATAATTAATTGCATTATATAATATTTATGTACAATATAAATATATTATATTATTTCATTTAAGTAAAATATTTAATAAAAATTATGTAATCATATTAATGTTTTTTGGTAAATACAAGTTAAAACCAAACATTAAAAAGTACATGGGGGGGGCACGTATTTCAGTCAGGTCTTTACTGGACACAGTTGACCATATACCCCCTCATTAATCATATCATCAGCAGACCTGTTGCACTGGCTCTGTCCACAGCGCAGGACAGCCCCAAGCTTGACACTATCAGCATGTGGTCCCACTCTGATCTGTTACTGGATGCCTTACAGTTTCATTTTGAATAAGAACCTGCTCAGCCGTTATCTGGACATTTATGCTGGCTTTTCAATCAGCCTTGTACTGTATGGCATGTCAGGGAACTTCTAATGTCAGAGTGTTACTTCACAAAGACCTGAACCTGCAATATCCCTTTGACTACATAAGCCAGACAGACTGAAATCATTTCTGTTCTACACGGTGTAATGTTTGGGAGAAGCGAGGGGAACATCTCAGAACTTGAACTTCCAACCGTGCTACATTGGCAGTCAACGTCCAGGGAAACACCGACAAACACTGTAAGTATGTACCCTCATATTTCTCCCTTTAGGTAAGCTAGATATGAGATAATCTTTACATAATGAGTACATGCATGAACGTGCGGTTGGACCTAGAGGATGTCCTGAGTGTGTGTGTTGGGGGGGGGGGGAGGGGGAGTTAGACTGAAGTATGGCATTTAAACATGCCACTACGTACCAACAATAGTATATAAGAATTGTATTTTATATATATAATTTTTTATTATATAAAAATCCTAAATTTATAAATAATATACAATTTATTCACTGTTTTGTCTTCAAATCAGTCTTGTTCCTTAAGAGAATTTGACATATTATTTCATTTTTTTTTACACATGTACTACCACATGCATATATTTATATAGTTGGTTAAAGCTATGCATAATTACCAATACTTAGAGAGGGACAAATATTTATATTAAAAATAGTACCTAGATGTAGACTATTTAGAGGTAATTGTATATGTTTTTTCCAGCATGCGCTTAACACTACTACCTCAAGGAGGAAATTACAATCAGAAGGCGAGGGGTTGATGTGTCTACCACAGTAAAACTAGAAGTGTGCAAACGAATTGAGACTTGCATCTCTAATGCAACAACAAGAATCGCACGAAAACAAAAAGATAAAGTGATTAAGTGGATTAACCTACATTTGTACAGTTGTGGTGTATATCAGTTTAGTAAAAGGGATATTAATTCTTTGTATATGTTAGAATGATCTGTTAGCTCCCCCGAGTCTTCTGAGTTATGCTTATAGCAATGGCCCTTCAGCTCTCTGTCAGTCTGCTTTCTGTCTGGTTGACTTCAGGATATCCCAATGTCAACCAATGTATATTCCCAAGTCAACTTGATGAGATTGGAATTCAGATGCTAATTTTTTATGCTTATTTAATTATTGTTTTGAGAGTCATGTCACAATTTTAGTTCAGCAATCCGTGGACAAAGTTTCAAGGGGCATTTCCTCTGAGCTATTTCAAATCCTAACATGCAGACTATATAACTTCAGAACTAAGCCCTTTTCCATTTGTTGATATTTTACAAAATGACTATCATAGTCAAAATCAGCTGAGCACCATTACCCATGAATCCCTTACTTCTGAAACGTAGCAGATTCACCCTTTGCTTGTCTATGAATACTGGCAGATATATTCCTTATGTATATATATATATATATATATATATATATATATATATATATATATATATATAAATATATATATATATATTTATATTCTTGTGGCAATCAAATGTAATGATTTTAATCATATGAGTTTCTAGCAGTTAAGAGTATATATCATTACTGATAGTGGCCACTCAATTGAATATGAATACACAAAAGTATGTTGATAATGAACATATCTAGTAATTTAGGATTTAATAGTACTTAGGATTTAGTAGTACTTGAAATACAGTTTATTCAGCCTGGTTTAAATTATTTTTTTAATATTATATTATTATATCATTATTCATTTTGTAAATATTATAATCAATGAACTTGGAAAATTGAACGAGGCTTACTTGTAAGTTGCATGAAGTTGAATTGGGATATTATGATAGGAGTTTGACAAGCTGTTTCTCTCACCTGATCCGAATTGACTGTTATTGATGATGAGATAGAATTGGTTACAATAAAATTTTAAATATAACAAAAGTATTCTTTCAGTAAAAGTGAAAATTCTTGCAAAAGAATCAATACAAATTATACACAAGTGATTTGTTTGCTGTCATTTCTGTACACCACTGGATTATAAAACACGTGTTATGAAATCTGATATGTGGCTTCTGTGTTTGTAAAGTATACATGCATTTCTCAACTAGAGAAGTGAATCCTAAGCTCTTCACATGACTTTTGTCAATTACTTTTGCCTAACATACGGATGCTAATCCCCTTTCTCAGAAAATAATTACATTTTACAATATAAGTTTATTGTGAATCCATATCTGACATCATGGCGAAGCCATAGCTTGAGCAAAACAAAACTTGATTGAAAAATCAGCAGAGACAATGGGGGGTGGGCAAAAGGCAGGACAGAATGCAAGTGTGTAACATTTGGCATCCTATGCATGGGTTTGGATATTATTAAGAACACATTGTAAGTGGGCTATTTTTTTTTTTTATATTTTAGCCCTATGAACAACACAAAATTTAAAAGATAAATAATAATATTACATAGATACCTGTGACCTCACACTTTTGACTGCACTGCATTCCCATTCTGTGATTTACCTGTGATCCCACACTGTGACATTACTTTGGACTCTTCTACTACACAAATGTGAACCAACAGGATGTCCTCACTGACACTCGCAAAGTTGGCTTTCTGTCATCTAAGAACATGACCTTTTTTTGAGAAGAGACTTTGTGAGATCATAGTGACCCAAGGCCATGCTATCACTGAGAACTCGCATATTGAGATCACTGTGATCCCAAGAAATGACCTCACTGAGAATTCATATTGTAAGATCACTGTGACCAAAGACCATGACCTTAATGAAAACACATACTGTGGGATCACTGTGGCCTCACAATGTGACCTCACTGAGAATTCATACCATGAAATCACTGTGATGTCTAAAGATGGTTACAAACTGAGCTCATTGTGATCTCATACCATGAGAACATCTGTGGGTATTCACACTGTGAGATCATTGTGACCACAGACCATGACCTCACTGAAAACTCACACTGTGAGATCATTGTGACCTCACACCATGACCTCACTGAGAACTCGCACTGTGAGATCACTGTGACCTCACACCGTGACCTTACTGAGAACTCACACTGTGAGATCACTGTGACCTCACACTGTGACCTCACTGAGAACTCACACTGTGACATCAATGTGAGCTCACACTGTGACCTCACTGAGAACTCACACTGTGAGATCACTGTGATGTCTGAAGGTGGTTACAGATTGAGCTCCCTGTGACCTCACACCATGAGATCATATGTGAACTCACTGTGAGTCCACTGTGAGTTCATTTTCTTGACTGGGTTGGTTTAAGGCATCAGAATTGTATAGCATTTCACTTCTTATTTTAGTCCCTTTTCTGTCATGTTCAGACAAATTAGAAATTTGCATAACCCATTAACAAATTCCAGGGAGTGCAACCAATTTTACATTTAATAACTTTAATAACCAATTTGTTTATATAATGTAATAAACTTAAAGTAACTTTTATAAACTATAAGTTATGGTAGTTGTTCAGGGACTTTGGTTGATATTTTTTGAGTAATTATATCAAGATTATGGATGGTAGCTGGTATGTGTAAGCCCTTGCTCTGAATTTTAAGTTCATGCCAGGAGCTAGCAAGCTGTGACATCATTACCTCATCTGTCACAACCGATAACAACTTAATTTGTCACTAAACTTGCAGAAGAATACACAGTATATAGAAAATATGAAATAATCCTAATGTTATATGACACCAGTCTCTTTCAGCAGTTGTTTAAGCAAATGACTGGATGGGACAATTTCCTGTGTTTTGTCTTACATCGACTAATTTGCTGGCACTGTTCTTTATGAGTCATAGTCTATGATATAGATGAGTACTAAGGCAGATGACTATCACAGACTCACTCAGTGTATTTCTTTTAAAGGGGCCTATTTCAACATCTGACATCTATCAACTAAAGATAATTCTTTAAACCTGATATAATAATAAGTCAGAAAATGCAGATCTAGCTACACAGGCTGTTGGTTTTGTTTTTATCCACATGTGTATAATATGTAGGGGACCTGCCAAAATAATCCAAACATGTTTTTTAGCAAATCTGCGAACTTATGAGAATGTGCAGCGTCATCTGTCCGCTATCCTCCGTCATCTGTACATTAACCCATACTATCTCAAAAATGACAGGAGCTAGCATCACCAAATTTTATGCAAAAAAACAGTCATCTAAAAGACTCCAACAGATTTGCTTATTTTTTTTGCAATCTGCATTTACTTGGGGAAAAGCAAAACAACCCTTAAAAAATTGTTTTCTCTGAAAAAGTCTGGCCAAATTATAAAGAATTTCACAGAAATAATCTCTGAAACAATCTCTCTCAATTTGTTCAAATGGTTCCAGTTTGTTGAATTTTGGCCTAGTTACAGTAAGCTGAACTTTATTTGCAGTTTCCATGGTGCCTCTTATATCGACATGTTTTTTTTTTACAGAAAACACCTAATAATTTTAGCCACTTTCATTTACAAATAACTTTTCATGAAACTGTCGAGCTGAATCTGTAAATATTTCACAAGAATTATCCTAAGGTAGGATTCTTTCAAAATGTATAAGAATAGATTGGGTTTGTTATTTTTTGGTAGAGTATAGAAATTAGAAAGCAGAAGTTGGTCTTGAGGCCATTAGTAAACCTATGTCAAACTGAGGACTGCAATAGTCTTCTTCTGCAAAATTGTTGTTTCAACATCTGTAACATTGCACAAAAATTATTATTCAGAATCCTTTGTTAAGGTTAACCTAAATGATTGTTGGCAGAATTATTGGACCTTTAACAATAAAAGGATGTACTACATCTTTTATTATTCTAAATATTTTGATAAAAAAATCTTTTGGATATGTCAGCTTGAAAAAAAAGCATTGTAGCCAAAATTTTTCAGTATGTGTAAACAGATTTACCAACAGGCCAAGATTGTGTCTGTATATATAAATAACTTGGCAGACAGCCAACTATTTCAGATTTGGCAACAGGCCAATTAAAGGTTAGTCTGGATCTGCTTATAGCTTTGGCAGACTGCAAACTGTATCAAGTTATGTTACAGGTCAAGATTTCACTCAGTGCAGCCAGGTATAGGTCAAGAGTTTACTCAGTGCAGCCAGGTGCAGGTCAAGAGTTCACTCAGCTACTGCCTTTCTCACCTAAGCTTGGTCAGCCCAGTGCACCTGAGTTAAGAGAAGTCTGATGCATTGGCCTGATATTTTGACCTGTCCATGGATCTTTGATTGCTTTCTCGTACACAAGACTGGTGTTGCCACTTACAATGACTTTTGCACAGTGTATTTCTCTGCCTATTTCTCAGGAGGGATTTGATATATCAGCCTTATATTGTGAATATTTAAACATATAGGATAGCTTCATCGTATACAAGACTGGTGGCGTCAGCTAAAATAATTTTTGCACAGTGTATGGCCCTGCTTTTTTTGGAGGCATTTTACATATTGGCCTGAAATTGGGCATATATATACATCTCAGATAGCTTTGTCATATGCAAGACAGGTGGTGCCATCTACAATAATTTTTCTGTGTATGCTTCTGCTTATTCCTCAGGAGTGATTTGACATATTGGCCTGAAATTATACATGTCAATACATCTTGGATAGCTTTGTTGTAAACAAGACTTATGGCATCACCTACAATTGTTTCATGCATCTGTCCAACAGGTCAACCTTTTTTTAAGGGGTTTTTAAAGTTTGGGCCCTGGTCTCCCTCCTGGACCAGAGGACTTTTTTTTAGATTTTCTTTTAGTCTTTCTGGTTTGGACCTTCCCATTTCCAAAATCCTGGATCTGCCTCTGAAAACACACCTATAACTCTAAACACAAAAAAATCTTTTCACCAAGGATTGTGTAAATGCTGGACTGGACTCCATAACTTCAAGTACTTTATGACTGGGAGGGCAAAATTGTTGAAATTTATTATATTTAAAGATTACCTATTACATCTATGAAAGATATTGGGATTTGTGTTTTTATGCCCCCGCCACAAAGTGGCCGGGGCATATAGTTTTACCCATGTCCGTCATTCCGTCATTCCGAAATCAAACCATTGTACGGACTTTTTTTCGCAATGCCTGCAGATATTGGCCTGATTTTTGGTGTGTGGGCAGAAAATGATCAGTTACAGATAGAGTTCGCGTTTCGTCCCGGATGACCTACTTTTGAGCGTTTTACGGCTCCTAAACTTAGAAAATTTCATGAAAAATAGAAATTTTCATGACAAATACACATGTACGGACTTTTTTTCGCAATGCCTGCAGATATTGGCCTGATTTTTGGTGTGTTGGCAGATAATGACCAGTTACAGATCGAGTTCGCGTTTCGTCCCGATTGACCTACTTTTGGGCGTTTTACGGCTCCTAAACTTAGAAAATTTCATGAAAAATAGAAATTTTCATGACAAATACACATGTACGGACTTTTTTTCACAATGCCTGTAGATATTGGCCTGATTTTTGGTGTGTGGGCAGATAATGACCAGTTACAGATCGAGTTCGCGTTTCATCCCGGTTGACTTACTTTTGAGTTTTTACGGCTCCTTAACTTAGAAAATTTCATGAAAAATAGAAATTTTCATGACAAATACACTTGTACGGACTTTTTTTCGCAATGCCTGCAGATATTGGCCTGATTTTTGGTATGTGGACAGATAATGACCAGTTACAGATTGAGTTCGCGTTTCGTCCCGGTTGACCTACTTTTGAGCGTTTTACGGCTCCTAAACTTAGAAAAATTCATGAAAAATAGAAATTTTCATGACAAATACACATGTACAGCTGTTTTTAGCCCTCAGCTCATAGGCTGATGGTCTATTGTCGTCACCCAAGGTGTCCGTCTGTCCATCTGTCTGTCCGGTGTATGTCCGTCCGTCCGTCTGTCCGTTCCGCGTCTGTTAACTTTTACCTTGTGAGCGGGATATCTCTAAAAGGATTCACCGTTGGAATTTTATTTCATCAGTCAAGATGTATATCGATAAAATCTTGGTCAAGTTCGAAGATGGGTGACCTTGACCCATTTTTCTACATTTTAGAGCTGATTATAGAAAAACACTCAGAAGTTTATATCTCAGGAACCATTGTGTGGATTTTCACAAAACTTACTATGATCATTGGGACTGATGGTCTGTTTGTGCTGCACAATTTTGGTGGCACCACCTGCAATTTCTGATTTTTTAATGAAATTTTATCGGATTTTTTTCAATTTTGGCCTTTAGTGCAGGATATCTCCAAAGGTATTCAACACAGGAACTTCATTTCTTCAGTGTTATTGTATTATATTTACAAAATCTTGGTCAAGTTCAAAGATGGGTGATCTTGACCTACTTTTCAAGCTCACAGAGCTTAGTATAGAAAAAAAAACTTAGGAGCTTATTTCTCAGGAAGCATTTGGTGGATTGTTATGAAACATGGTATATACCTCTCCAATTTAAATTTATAAATGATTATCAACTTTTGCTTATATTCTAGTTTCGCAATGCAATGCTTACAGATACTGGCCTAATGTTTGGTCTGTGGGCGTATAATGACCACTTACAGATCGAGTTTGTGTTTCTTCCCAGTTCACCTATTTTTCACCATATGACAGATCCTGAACATAGAAAATTTCATGAAAGACAGAAATTTTCATGAAAAATGCACATATATGGACTTTTTTTCACAATGCCTGCAGATACTGGCCTGATTTTTGGTGTGTTGCTTGATAATGACCCTTTACAGATCAAGTTTGCATTTTGCCCTTGTTGACCTACTTTTGACCTTACAACACTTCCTGAACTTAAAAAATTTACAAAATTTAACAAACGTTTCTAATTTGCCCCAGGCTGGGGCATTCGTGTCGTTCCGACACATCTAGTTTAAATCTTATATATAAATAACCTGAAATCATCAGAACAATATACAAATGTGTTTATTATGTAGCGAGCATCATCTTGTAATGTCTGTAAAAGAGAAAGTTAATGATAAAATTGGATATAATATAATAAATATTATACTTCATAATACATTTATAACTAAAACATAATTAATCCTGACACATTATTAACACAAATGTTAATAAAGAATTGGAAAATTATATGTACCAGTAGTTATGAATGTTTTTGTTATTTGGTATTTTAGGGAATATGCCTTCAAATATAATAAATTTTACATATATTATCAATATATGAGTTAGTAATATACTATCAAACCCTCAAGCAGACTTTAAACCTATCAGGAACAGCTTTAATTTACCTTAAGTGGTCCTAATTTACCTAAAGTGGTCATAAACTATCATATAAAAGCCCTGTATCAGTTGTTAGTGACAATTTTGGTATCCGCCACACTTCCCATACATTGCAGGATTACTTCAGCCACGGAAAATAATAAAATATCATTGTAACCATTAAACATCCATAATGCTACCATCTTTTTGAGACTACTAGTACATGCCCCCTGACAGAAACAATATGAATTCCTGGTGTGGTTTGAATCCATTTATTTTGCAAAACTACATGTCATTGCCAGTCTTTGGTTGCCCTATTGTTTAATTACACACTATGGATTTGCTGTTCTTTCTTATGAATAGAGGAGCTTTCGATCTTCTTTGCAGACAATTTCATGGAAAGCCAGCAAGAAAACGCAGTTGTTGATTGAGGGTTAATTGTCTGTTAGTTGTAAAATTTTAATATAAGGAGTTCTTACCAATTACTATTAACCTTTTAAGATTAAGTATCTTTATGCACCCTTTGGCATTCTGTTTGATATCATGCCTGAAATGGCTGAAATATGTGACATTCAATAAGTCATCTTTGTTGTGCCAGCCTAATACGATTAAGGTTTAATTAAGTTTTGTATGAAAGATCTGTTATGACAAATATATGACACACAGATGATTTAGGGATGATCAAAATGAACGTTCACTTGTAGCAGGAAAATGATTTGGTTATAATCATTCAGATATTGATTTAGCAAATTTGTATGGGTTTAAAATTTCAGTTAATTTATTTCATTATATAGCTTTTGATGGACTTTGTGAACATGACTTTAAGTGTACGTGCCTTTCTTGTAAACAGAATATACAAAACATTATAAAAATTTAACCATTTGCAGAATTATTTTATCTAATATTTTTGCTGAGATTAAAAAATTGTTAAAAATAAAACAGATTTTTTAAGATTGTCATAGAAAGTCTGCTGATGTTTACATTTTGAATTATTGCTTACATGTAGTGTATAAACTAAGATAAGTTCACAGTTTTGGGTATTTACCCTGTTGACAATTGTTTGAATGTGTAAAACAAAATTAAGTTTTATTGTCTGTCACTATCAGATGTTTTTAAGAGGTTCAATAAGGTTATTACTTACTAGTGGGTTGCCGGGGAGGAAAGTTTTTTAAGGTTTTTCACTTTAGAGTCTTATCTACAAGGAAGAAATTGTGTATATGAGTTATTCTGTTCTCCAAATTATTTTTAAAGGTCAAGATAAATATTGATGTCAAATTTTAGAAGCAGACATTGTTTTTCAATCGGTGTCAACAGAATTTTTTTTTAGGAGTGTTTACCGCCTGCATGCATTATAGACCATAGAGTCAGCTGGACAATATCTTTTAAGGTAATCAAGTTTAAGACAAGGCCTTTGGTTGTTGTGTTGCAGATGGATTGCCAACACTGGCACTTTAAATAGCACAAATCAATACAGTACGGTAATGAAAAGGACGAACCAGTCGTCTGGTTATGACACTCCACTTACTGCTAGTTATGTTTTAACTGCCTCGCAAGACGAAGCGTGGATGCGGAGAGTTCCTCGGAGTACAAGAGGATGTTTGTATTTCCTATCTGATGACTGCACTTTGTTTCTTGAAGGGATCAATATATTGAGCTTTGTTCAGCTCCAGGGACACTTCAGCTGTCATTGCATCTCTTGTGATCTATAGTCATATGTTGAAGAGCTGCCTCTACGGGATAAGAAATACATTTCCAGGTCCAAAACTGTCACAGAAAACCATAAGTTGTCCTCATTTCATAGATTATTTGATTCCAAGTGTCACTCTTATATTTCTTTAATTAATTAAAGAGCACAAAAAGTTGTAAAAGAAATATTGATGTGTTTTTCCCCAGATATATGCCTGAATATGAGTTTTACAGGAGTATTGATTTTAATTTCTCAATGTGTGTGTTATTAGGTACAAAGACAGCTGGTCAATAAAGTAAAAAGTATTGTCTGTCTTTAGAATATGTTGGAAAAAATATAGATCTACAGGATCAATAATGTACTGACAAAATTAAGTCTGTGCTACACATTGGAAAAAAATATTTACAGCACTTACACATTTGGAAAAAAAAATTTACAGCACTTTCTAAAGAACTGTCAATGCTAAGTCTATACTGAGTACATATCAGAAAAGTAACCACAGTCCTGATCAATAGAGTAATGACAAGTCTGTGTTTGGTACATAGCACATCTTGGAAAGGTTTCACATGATCAATTATTAAAGCACTGACAAAGTTAAGTCTGTTATAGTACTATAGAACGTTTTGGAAAAGTATTCATAGGAGTAATAAAGAACTGACAAAGTAAAGTCTTGTTAAATGCAAATTGAAATATTATTCACTGGTTTATTAAATAAGATGGGCAATTTACATGTACTGGTTTACCAATAGTCCATCAAAGTTTCAGCAGATGTGTTAGGCCTGCTTATTGGAAGAACTTATAGCAAGCAGATTAGATGATGTGATGTAGGGGCATTAACATTCAAATTACAATATTTCATAATATAATTATAGCTAATACCTGAATAAGAGATCACTGTTATGATAATTTCTTAGCTTAACTTGCTGACAGGATTTAATTGGTTTAAGTAAAGAAATTCCCTTATGTTGACAGTTCCATAATGGTGAATCAAATATCCACACAAATAATTGGTTAATCTAGATATCAAACAGTGTGTGGTCATATTTTGGCACACTATTTTGGCATTGCTCAAAATTAAACAAAGATAATTAAATATGAATAGCCAAAGATAAATTTAGGGCATTTTTGGTGAGGAAGTTTCAGCTTAATTATTCCAGTTAATAATATTCTTGCTGTTAAAATTTCAGCTCATGACATTTTGGCTAAGGATGTTCTTACAACAGAAGTTTAAGTTCAGGACAATTTGGAAATATGGAAATTTCAGCTTTTGGGATTCTGTCTCAGGACATTTAGGCTCTTGATGATCTGTCAAAGGACATTTTGATGCAGTTTTAATTTAGCCTAGGACATGCTGTTTTAGAAAATTTTGTTGCCATGGCTCAGGGTGTCAGTTTAGGACACTGTGGCCTTGAATTTCTTGCATTTCTTGGGACTTGCAACTGTTGATTTTCTGGCTTAAGTATCCTGGCATTGCCAGGTTCTGCTTAGGACAATCCAGTGTAGTATAATTCCTACAGTGGACGTTTAGCTCCAGACATTCTTTTATTTCTAATTTAATCTGAACTCTCTGGCTGTGTAAACTTCAGGTTCATTGTTGGTTGATAGCTAGAATATTGCACTTTACAATCCAAGGTATTAACCAAAGCATAATGTTAACCAAAATTTCTATCCATCCACCACAGGAAGTATATCAAAGGATAGGAACTTTTTTTACCTTGAAAATTAACAGTTTGAAGGTACAGGACATGGCCAGTGATTAAAGAGCCCGCCCCCCCCCCCCCCCATGAGTGCGTTGCACTAATGACATAAATATAACCTTGTGTTTTGCACTCACAACATGTGAAAGGTCCATGGGGACATCATATCTACCTGACCTTATTGTATGAAAGTTGTAAACCGGCTGCTTAATGCCTGGTCTGAAATGTCTGCTTTGTCCTACATGGCTTGTTGTTGTTTTCCCAAGCACATACTTACCCAGTTTAAAAATGACAAAATAGCCATTCAAAACGGCAAAGTTTATGGTAAATGCTGAAAATTCTGTCTTACATCTGGTTCCGTTTTTAGCATTCAAGTTTCAAAGTCATTACATATATGTCAGATACTTGGTTTTCTAGCAGAGACTAAATAAAATTAGATACCTTTGACAGATCTGTTTAATTCTCACTACAAGTCGTGAATGATCTTTTAAGGCATGGGGCTCAACAGTGTCTGGCAGGTAAAATGTAGCTATAGAAGAGCACAGATTTGCTCTGGGGTATGTCTGAAGGATAGGTTATGACTTCTGAACTATTCTCATGATTTTGCAAGTAAAACCTCAAACCCAGAATGCTTATTCTTATTGTATGGTTTCTAGTGGTGTTCCAATTAATATATTATCAATGATTAGTCATGATTTCTATCATAATCGATTAAATCGGTGTCTTATTTGCATAACCAATAACAAGCAGAGCAAATATGTATACATGTGCAAAGAAGTCATATTATTAAGAAAAAAATATTTTAATCCTGTCAGAGATATAAGAAAGATGGGACACAAAGCAGTGAACATTACATTAAAACTGATCACCTCGTCCAGCTAGCGAACAAGTGCAAAGTCAGCTGCTCCCAACTCTCATCGTGATGCAAAAGTTTGATTGAGGTGAATTTACTCAGTCAATATTTTAGATACATAAATTAATTGATTAATAATTGATCATCAGTCATTTTATTTCATTCAGTCATGGAACATGATTTTACAACCTATTTACCTTCATCCTTTTCCACAAACCTTAATTGCCTACAACAGGCTGTGAGCTCATCTTTAAAAATGTTCCCCATAAAACTCTTGAAGAGTGGAAACACTCTTGTAAGTTATAGTCTGATATGGTTGAAACGTTTTTATTGCTGTGACAGAATTAATGGTTCTTGGCACAATCTCTTAAGATGTGATTGAACAAGAAATTGAACAGTCAAGACAGGTGAGATCCAACCTGCTTATAGACTAGGTTAAGTAGACAAGTATTTATGTTGTCTAGACTTTGGGGTGAGGAGAAGGGAGATGGAGCAGCTTTCTGATCAAGAATAGAAGGATTGATGGCAATATAACATCCAGATTCAAAGGCCATGTCCTACCTAATGTTTCCTCAAGTTCCTCCACTGACCCTTTGTGAGTCACTTCAGATGCAGCAAGTGGTCTGCATGGTCAGTGTTATCAGACAGAGAAATGGGTCACTCTGGACATTCAATCATCATTTTATTTCACACTTATCCCCAGCATGAGCAGAGGGGCAGTTCCCTCGACCCCTGAGTACAGTGCTGCTGTATAACCTAATGAATATATATATAACACAGTTGACAATTAAAGGACATTTGTAACTAATATTACAGATTTCCATGTACTTATTAAGTTCATTGATCACTTGACACTCTTGTGCATTTATTTAACCAGTAGCCCTGTCAGTGCCTTCTTCAGAGTACATAGATATTTTTTTATTTTATTAATTTATTTTAACATCTATTTTTTAAATAGAAATTTTTTTAAATAAAGGATATGTCCATGGTTTTATGTAGGGCTGTTGTATGAAAAAGGATTTCACTATAAGATGATACAAAATGACAAGAGTAGTATGGTTTTGTGCTATAATTTGCAAATGGGTGCGCAGTCATCCCCAGAGTGTTCCTCTGGCATCTGTGTGCAAGATACAGGTCTGATGGTCACCAAACCTTCTTTACAGATAGATTCCCACCTTAAGACTGTATACTCAGAGTATTTTCTTATTGTATTTCCGTGCCCTAATCAAACCCTTACTTCACAAAAATTTTGAAACCCCTCATCGGAGACAGCCTGTGAAAAACAATGCATGCAGACCAAACCCTGGAAGGTTCAAGCCGCATGTTAGAATTAAGGGCATAGCTCTGTTAATATAACATTAATTTTTATGCCCCCGCCACAAAGTGGCCGGGGCATATAGTTTTACCCATGTCCGTCATTCCGTCCTTCCGTCCTTCCGAAATCAAACAGTTGTACGGACTTTTTTTCGCAATGCCTGCAGATATTGGCCTGATTTTTGGTGTGTGGGCAGATATAGACCAGTTACAGATCGAGTTCGCGTTTCGTCCCAGTTGACCTACTTTTGACCGTTTTACGGCTCCTAAACTTAGAAAATTTAATGAAAAATAGAAATATTCATGACAGATACACATGTACGGACTTTTTTTTCGCAATGCCTGCAGATATCGGCCTGATTTTTGGTGTGTGAGCAGATATAGACCAGTTACAGATCGAGTTCGCGTTTCGTCCTGGTTGACCTACTTTTGACCGTTTTACGGCTCCTCAACTTAGAAAATTTCATGAAAAATAGAAATTTTCATGACAAATACACATGTACGGACTTTTTTTCACAGTGCCTGCAGATATTGGCCTAATTTTTGGTGTGTGGGCAGATAATGACCAGTTACAGATCGAGTTCGCGTTTCGTCCCGGTTGACCTACTTTTGACCGTTTTACGGCTCCTAAACTTAGAAAATTTCATGAAAAATAGAAATTTTCATGACAAATACACATGTACGGACTTTTTTTCGCAATGGCTGCAGATATTGGCCTGATTTTTGGTGTGTGGGCAGATAATGACCAGTTACAGATCAAGTTCGTGTTTCGTCCCGGTTGACCTACTTTTGACCGTTTTACGGCTCCTAAACTTAGAAAAATTCATGAAAAATAGAAATTTTCATGACAAATACACATGTACAGCCGTTTTTAGCCCTCAGCTCATAGGCTGATGGGCTATTGTCGTCACCCAAGCTGTCCATCTGTCCATCTGTCTGTCCGGTGTCTGTCCGTCCGTCCGTCCCGCGTCTGTTAACTTTTACCTTGTGAGCGGGATATCTCTAAAAGGATTCACCGTTGGAATTTTATTTCAGCAGTGAAGATGTATATCGATAAAATCTCGGTCAAGTTCGAAGATGGGTGACCTTGACCCATTTTTCTACATTTGAGAGCTGATTATAGAAAAACACTCAGAAGTTTATATCTCAGGAACCATTGTGTGGATTTTCACAAAACTTACTATGATCATTGGGACTGATGGTCTGTTTGTGCTGCACAATTTTGGTGGCGCCACCTGCAATTTCTGATTTTTTAATGAAATTTTATCGGATTTTTTCAATTTTGGCCTTTTGTGCAGGATATCTCCAAATGTATTCAACACAGGAACTTCATTTCTTCAGTCCTATTGCATTATATTTACAAAATCAACTTTTGCTAATATTCTAGTTTCGCAATGCAATGCTTACAGATACTGGCCTAATGTTTGGTCTGTGGGCGCATAATGACCACTTACAGATCGAGTTCGCGTTTCGTCCCAGTTAACCTATTTTTCACCATATGACAGATCCTCAACATAGAAAATTTCATGAAAGACAGAAATTTTCATGAAAAATGCACATATATGGACTTTTTTTCACAATGCTTGCAGATACTGGCCTGATTTTTGGTGTGTTGCTTGATAATGACCCTTTACAGATCGAGTTTGCATTTTGCCCTTGATGACCTACTTTTGACCATACAACACTTCCTGAACTTAAAAAAATTTACAAAATTTAACAATGTTTCTAATTTGCCCCAGGCGGGGGCATTCGTGTCGTTCCGACACATCTAGTTTTAAAAAAAAATCCAGAAGTAACAATTTGTAGCTGAGATATCATGAGTAAGCTTAATTTCACTGTTTTCATTGAAATCTCAATTGGCCTTGGTGGACCTTTATGTATCAAGTCAGATGCCTTAATCATGCAGCATGGTATATGTACAGCCGCCCTTCATATAGCTTGAGTAATTCTGTAACAAATTATGAAGGTTTGTAATTTAGCCTCATTGACAGCACTTTATCACTACTTGCCAAGAACATTTATATATTTTTGCTGATTAAGAGTTGAATTATTGATCAGATATTTAATGATCAACATTATCAAATTGAGAAGCAACCATTTGAGCTCCTCTGCTGTACCTTAATAAAAATCTTAGCCCATATCCGAGTACCTCTAGAACAAATTGCATAAATAAAGTGGATCTTTATTAATTTTCTCTATGAGTTTCTGATGTTTTTGTTTAAGTAAGATTGGTGGCACCATAAAACCCCTTAATTAACACATACTCAAGATTTGCACATAGCCAAATCTCTTTCACAAATTCACTGGTAACAGGGACTATAGTTGCACACATGCAGGATTACTCATTCACTCAGTGTGCCTTGGTTCTGACCACAAATGAGTAGGAGAGTGTGATATCAACAGGAACAGAGCTGTTAATGACCTCATACATCAGAAATAATTGCTCAATAAGTCAGCTACAATGCAAATGTGCAATTATCATTGGTTTAACATTGATTCTTTTCCTGGTGCAAAATGTAGTGCCCATGTTTCCATGATGTCGTGCACTCCTTACAGTCCACATTTGCTAATTACACAACAAGTGTGATTCCATCAGTTTTTGTGCAGTAAATAATTTGACATGGTCTTTGGGGAAAAACACTGTCTAAAAGCAAGACATAATAAGGAAAGTTTTTGTATAATGATACCCTGTAGTATTAGTTATGAATTTGAATTAATAGCTAGAGCATAATAAACAGTTAATTGGGGATAAACATAGAGAATCCAGTGACATTTACCTCTAATGTACAAAATCATAACAACAAGGACTAATCACAACACTAGGACTATTACAACACAACAACTAATACAACCTAAGTCCAGCTCCCAGTACATTAAATTTAAGTCCAAGCTGCCAGTCCCCTGGGCAGACACAAAGTCTCAGTCTTCAAGACTATTGAGAGAATCCCATGCAGTCATAGGCAATTACAGAAACTCAGGAACCAGGGACAAAAACAAATCATGGTACCCATTGAATTCCCAATCCTCCACTGACAGGACAAATACAAAGTCCCTGTCATAGGACATACAGAATCTCAGTAACCAGGGACAAATACAAATTAGTTTTAAGTTACAGAGCCTAGGGCTAAGATTGAAGTCCCAAAGACTGAAGACAAATACAAATTAAGACCTTGGTCCCCAGACAAACCAAAATTCTTTGTGAAAAATCTTAAGTCCCAGTTGTCACTTTAAAGTCCTGTTTCCAAGATCAATATAAAAGATTCCTGCAGTTTTCCAGCAATTTCTAGTCAGCATGACAAAGGTAAAAGCAATTACTTTCTCATTTAGGAAGACTCACAGCAACCAGTAAATATTTCCCACAGACATGCTTCATTGTACATTTGACATTGAAAATATGGTTAAAAATACTCAAGCCTGAAAGTGGTTGGAGGCTACAACCTCTGTTAGGATCCTAATGACATCATGGCAGGAAGTGTTTGTCTCAGTTCAACTGCTCCATGCACTGGTTAGCTCCTTATAACAATCCTCTTGGCCTGAAAAGTGACAAAAGAATTAGGAATATGTCACGATTAATGGGTGCCTTTGAATGAAGAACATATGATGGTGATTTGGTTAGATTCCCTCCAGACTTAAATGGATTATTCCTTTGGTAAAATCCTAACCCTCCACAAAATTTCAACAACAGCAGTTCAAAACTTTTTGTGTAAAACTGCAAACAGACAAACCAAACTACCAAGGGTAAAACATAATACTTCACACCACCTGATGGATGTATAATTACTTAGAGAAGCCTGACAAAGAAGATTATCATAGTTGCTTTAAAATGTTTAATGATACACTGGTCTTTGTATTGTCTCCTTTTTAAAGCCAGCATATCACCTACCTTTTCTGTAGAAGTTATGTAACTTATGGCTTACTCTGCATACATATAAATGAACTATAGGTAATTCCTGTTAAGGAAGTTCTAATAATGATGGTTGTATGAGCTTGTTTATCAACAAGCTGTTTGTTAACATTGTACATACACCTGCTGCATATGTGTGTTGAAGTTAAAGGTTAGTATAGTTGCAAAATGCCATTTGCATTTGTCACTTTGAAATTTTTGTTCTTCTAGCGTGCCACCAGATGTTCTTGTTGATAGTGTTTAGATTAAATTGGCAGCCCCCCCCCATTGCTATAAACATGTGGATTTAAAGAAACAGCCTGTTAGTGGCAGTATCAGTGTTTATGGCCAATTTTTATCAAGGGAATAAGTTTAATTGGTAGACAGCAGATATTGGAATAAGCACCTTTAAATTTCAACACATGAATCCTGCAGTAACACTTTCTGAAATGTAAAACTCAGTTATATGGAATCGGTATTCTGAGGCTGGACTTGTTTCTGCACTACAGTGTGTTGGAATTCCTTGCTGTAAAACAAATGAAGACTTGATTCCTCTCTGACAGGCTGGTCTAGAGATGGGGACAGAGATAGCTGCTGGTGATGTGCGGGAGTGTTCCTGACAGCCGGCAAAAGATGTCTGTCTGTGATTCAGGCAGTGATTGGACCAGACATTGCTCATTACTCCTAGTTCACTCAGAATTGACCTAACCTTTATCAAGTCTCTCATCAATTCTTGAAATGCTCTTTCAATCAGAGCATCTGCAAATCACCTGACAGCTCTTGTGAAGTCTGTCATAATCTCAAGCTGGGACGTCTTGCATGCTGCATCATGACCTATTATTGAATTCATATGATACTTAATATATATATTGATATATGAAAATTGGTCTTAGAAATATTTATAACATCCTTGTATGCTATTCTCACATATAATATGTAACCATAGCTGCAATTATCTCTGAACTTTTGAAAATACTTTAGTAGGGCTAATAATGTTTAGCTTTTACTTGTCCTACATGAATTTTTACTTGTCCCACAATAATACATGATTGCAGCCACTAACACAAAAAGTGAGTTCCACATGATTATTTTGCAACAGTAAACATGTTCAAATATGTTGTTTTTAATTAATATTTTTCTTGAGCATATGCATGGAAAAACATACCAGAATTCAAGATAGAAATATTGCAGTATGATTTATATTCTCCATGAAATAAAATGGCTAACTTAAGATCAGTTTAGATTCAGGCCTGTGTGTAAAGGATAATGTTGGAGCCATTTAAACAGTTGAGCAAGTAGGGATTCACGTTTTGTAGTCCTATCAGTTTGTTCTGAAACCTTTACTTGCCCAAAGCAAGTGGTGGTTAACCCTTAATGTCAAGCCCTGCAAAATGTATATTTTATTTCATCTGAGCAACTGCACTTCTAGTATCCTTGTTCAAAGGAAAGGTCATCTGCCTTCCTTCATCACAATAAATAGAGGAGAATTCATAAATCATAGAAACAAAATCCATTAACCTTGAGTAATATAGTGAAATTGCAAAAATAAAAATTTTCTCAATACCAGTACATCAATATCCTTCACAATTAAGCAGATATAAAATGTTACAGGATGACATAAAAGCGGACCGAACTGTCTCGCTAGTGAAGCTTGCTTTTCTAGCGAAGCGGTTGGTACTTGTGCCGGACTTGTGCGCCACCGACCTGGGTTTGACTCCCGGATCGGCCCAGGATTTTCCCCCTCAACAATTTGTCTTTGTAACAAAATGGAGGCTCATCTAACGTGACGGTTAACTTTGTGGCCCAGGGAATAAGCTCACCAAAGTGTGACTTCTGGGATAATTAGTCTTGTTCTGATAGCAGAATGCTCTTAAGAGGGGGTGTGTTACGGGGTGACATAAAAGCGGACCAAACTGTCTCGCTAGTGAAGCTTGCTTTTCTAGCGAAGCAGTTGGTACGCTGGATTTGTGCGCCACCGACTTGGGTTCGATTCCTGGATCGGCCCAGGATTTTCCCCTCATTTATTTGTCTTTGAAACCAAAAAAATTCTGTAATCTGTATAAATCTGTGTGTCACCCTGCTCAAGTGCCTAAAGGCATGAAAGTCTTAAGCATATGAGCTGTTCCAGAGATACCTATAAACTGTTTCATCACTCCTCTACAGTTACATGGAATGGAACAGAGTTAGGATAGGACTGAAGCTGACTTGATTTTGACAGCAGATAATGCAGGTGTATGTATATAGCATGTATATGGACACAGAATAAGCACCACCTAATTTTGCCCCTCCCTACCCATCCCCCTCCCTCCCCAACCCCAGATAACATTAACTTCCATTTTAGAGCAACTGAAGATGGTCTTGTTATTTTATAAGTATTAGTAATTACTCTTAAAGCTTTTTAATTGTTTGAAAAAAAAAATCTTCTTATGATTATATTTTTCCTAACAGTTGCTTAGCATCTGTACAGCAAAGTGGTAAAGTAAACCGAATGTATTTAGTGAAGATTGACTGTTCAGTGACCTTTGTTTATTATTCTCAGTATAGGTTTAAAGGTAATAACCCACCAGGCTAACACAATACACTCACTGACCCCACAAGTGTAGCAAGTTTGTAGCAGGAATGCATCTATTCACCTCTGCATGAGCCCTGGTCATTATGGGAAATAGCTCTGCATGGGAGGTAAAAGAAAATTAATTAATCATACCTACAATTGATGAACAACTGGGCTTGGCCTTTTTCCAAATTAAAGCCAAGGTCCTGGGTACCTGGCGGGTCATGTGCGTGAGAGGGGGCCCGCTTCCTGAGATTGTGTATCATGGCAGATTTGTTTCCTTGGTAACAGGAAGCCTCCTTGTAATGTATTAACAGGATGTTTAGAATCGTTAACCTGAACTTTTCCCCAAAGGAACTCCATAAACCTGCACAAGAGAGCTGCCCTTCTTATATATTTACATAACATTTACATAGAATTCAATAGTCGTTTTCTCTTGATAATATTGGGAATGACAATTTGTTATTCCTTATAATCTTCTCAGCCAGGTTTATTCTTGAGGAGAGTAAGTTAGGACAGTGCATTTGACCTTTACTGTCAAGTAGAACAGCAGGTGGTTTTGAACTTTTTAGAAGATATCACAATAAGAAGAGCCTCTTTATTCACTCTGTTCACCATGCAGTTTCCTCTTCAGCATTTTTCAGCAGAAAAGTCCATCACTAAATCTAGGTCAAAGGCAACATAAAGTTGAAGCAACAACCTAAATAATAACAATAAATAAAAATTCAAAACCAGACAATTTCAACTACAGTGAATCTAATGTAATAAGACTACTCAAGGGTGGTCTTAATAGACATGTGGTCTTATTAGACAGTTGGTTTTTCAGACAGGTTCTTTAGTAACTTGTCTGAGTGACAACAATCATATTTTCACAGTGTTTTAAGTCCACTGACAACTCAGATGTTCAAATATTTACAATTTTATTCCAATTACTGGAACAAAGATTGCATACACCTGTATAAGAAGATGATAAGAGGCTATATCCTGTAAACATCATGTATACTAAATTCCCATGGCAGGAGACATTCTAATCGTCAGACAACAATGAGGGAATGGGGAGGGGGAGGGCAAGTCTGGAAGGTCATAAACAATAAACTATTATTTTATAATAAAATCTTTTAGGCCTAATAAGGTTGCCTCTCCCATGACTTCAGTATACATATAATTAATTTTACATGACCTATAACAGAGTATACAGAAACACTGTTCGTGACACTTCTACCAGGGAACCTTAATTACATATCTCAGGCAGGGATAATAAATAGGATGCTCCTTCTGCTGCCAATTCTGTAAACCATTTCATGGTGGTGTTAATGAATTCTCGCTTGGCAGGTGGGGAGGTTTCAGGGATTTTCCTTTAGCTCTAGCTCCTGATCAGGCAGTAATTAATTTTTCATGGCAGCAACTTGAGGCCCTTCTGCCAAAATGCCAGTTCCTGGGGCTCCTACCAGGATTCCCAGTTCCATCCAGGTGTAAGCAAAATTAACTGGACCAGGTACTTTACAAAAGAAAGAGGAAGATGCACCATGTTCATTCTGTAATAAGCATTATATTTCAAGGGTGATATGATGCATCATTTGGTTCACTGTGCAATTAGCATTATATTACTGAGGGTTTCAAATTCATGATGTTTATGAAAGAGAAGTAATCATGAAAATTAATCGTTCATTAAGTCAACTGATGTGGTGCAGCCATGCCGTGTTGTATCCATTCTAATGGACAGTAGCACTTGTTTTGCAATTTACAGTATCATATTATAGTCAACTAGAAATCTGCACGGCAATAGATACATGCCTCCGCAATATGGGGTTCCCTGTCGAGGGATGTTCCCTAAGCAGTGTGTGGATCCACTGACCTCAGTGTAGTACTAAGAGCACATGTTTCAAAAATGAGAACACTGGACACTGTGACTCTGAGGTACTGGGAGCTTGACCCTGCTGTGAACAGATGGCTACTATTATTAATACTGCAGAGCGCATGAGGCTGGACCTTGTCTGCATTCACTTATATTTTGACCCATATGCCAGGATTCATTCCTGCATAAGTTACCATACATTTGAGAATAATTTTACCTGATGCTCCAGAATCCGAAGTAGATGTTGGATGCACAACAAAATCTAATCGATTCCTCCTATATATAGGCTCGTTCCTTAAATGCCCTGAAAATCTCATGAGATTCCATTTGAATTCTTATCTTGAATACCTAGCATGATAAATTATACCAGAATATGGTTTGAATTTTGATTTTTTGTATTTTTTTTATGGGGTACTACCCGATAGTGATGAAGTAATTTTCTGAGTTTTACCTAAATTTTATTTTGTTCATCTGATTTTTTTTCAGTGTAAGTTCGTTGGAGTAAAAGCCGGCTATTTACCTACCCTGTCTATAGAATTAATGTGATTCCTGACGTATTCTGCAAACATATTTGTGAACTCTTGGGTATTTCCTGTTAAGAAAATTCATTTAAGGCCTCTGTGATTGATATAGGAGCTTGTTTATCTACAAACTGTTAGTAAACACAACCATTTTGACAAACAAATAAACCAGGGTAATCTAGGGTGGCTTATTGCTTATGTACGGATTTTAAATTGAACTTTTAACTGCAAAATGCCCTTTGTGAAACTAATTTGTCTGGCTTTCCGCAAGACGTCTTTGTTGAATCTGTTTGGCAGGCCCCCCCCCCCCACATTATAAATACGTGAATATAAACAAAACGACTTTGGTGGGATAATCATTTTCAGGCCTATTTTTTATTAATAGGTTCAAGGGATTATCTTTAGCTTACAGACTTCAGATACCGCATTAGGCCCCTTTAATAACCTTGCACAGAAAAAAAAACATCATTAACTTTTGTTAGTGTGATTGTGAACCAGGCTTTGGGCTCATCGTTTTCAAAAAGCCACAGGTACATCATTATGGCAACTGCTCAGATGAAAAAAAGACTTGCCGAGTTTCATGTTATGAACAAGGGTTTCAGTCCCATAAGATTGATAAGAATTAGCAAAAAAAGATTACTTGACACCATAAGAATAACATCCTTGTCCTATATATATTAAATACCATGCTATTTAACCAAATATCATCTGAACTAAATAATTCATGGTGATATTTGTTTTTAGGCTTATTTCTCAATTCTATACACATGATTTCATAGGCCTTGCATAAAGACAGCTGTGTTTCAGAGGAACAAGAAACAATCAATAAAAGCACTTTATGAATAAATTAGAAGTTTTTTCAACACGATATATTATATTTACGATAACAAAAGTAAAGGTTACAGCATTGATCCAGCATCTGACATGACATTGGTTCCTGACACAGGAAATTGGGTTTAACAAGGTAGATCATTTGGGCAAATGCAGCGTAAGTCAATGCGGTGGAGGCTTTTTAAGTGTAATTAGTGTCTGGTAAAATAGGCTGAGAATTAGGAAGTCACTTTTTATCTTGTTTTAAGAAAAGCACTGCAGGACAACATTTTTGGTGAATTTTGCTTGACATGCATAGTCAGATCAATATTTTGGCAAGTAAAGCTTAAATAATTGTGTATTGATCCTGTGGTTATCTGAGGTTTAACAGGATATATTCCGGAGTCGGCATCATTTTAACTCAAATTATTATCTGATATAAGATTTAAAGGTTTAAGCAAATGCATGTTCTGTATGTTTTTTTCTTTCCAGTCTTTTATCAAAGGATAAGGTCTCAGCATTATTTTATTACCTGTGCAGAGGAGGTTATCTTTTCATTTATCTTTGTTTTTATGTTTTTTTTATATAGCAGGATGCTTTTGGAGGGGTGGGATTAAATTAGGTTCAGATCCAGATAAAGAGGTAGATCCGATGGGATTGTAATATATTGGTCATGGCCCTGGTAATATGGTCTGGATCTTGTGATCCAGAATATTAATAGAAGTCTCCAGATACTTTATAGTATACCAGATGGCGATTGAGATGGCAATAGACCAACAGCAGGACTTTGACACATTGAATGAGATGCAATGCAAGCTATTTCTACTAAAGCAAAATTTTGAAGGAATTTGTAATATACTTTCACAAAAATGGGTATTTGACTCTTCAAGTTCTAACACAATTTTAATGTACACAGTCTTTTAATCAGTGTTTTTTAGTGTATTTAATCATAGTATTTAAAATACATGCTAGTGTATGATGAACCCTGATAAGCAAAAGGTGGTAGAATGGATTACAATCAAAAACTAGAATACGGGTAGTCAACAAGCGACTGTGTATCCAATGAAATCAGAGTGGGACAGGTGAAGTGAGGCATGGATTGAGTGGCAAGGGGAAATAAAGTGAGGTGTGTTGCATATGAGTATGGATGTCTGCAGCTGAAATGTGTATGTAGGTTGCACCACCTACCACAAAATCCAGAAAGCTGTCCAAGTTGTATACATATGCAAAATTTTAGGCAGATAAGTCAAACCACTACTGAGATAGGAGTGATTTTAGCCCATAGCAGACAAACATACAGATGCTAAGCAAAAATGGTTTCAGGTGGCGCCTCCAGTTTGTGTATGATAAAGAAATATGTGAGATCTATACACATGCAAAATTTCAGGAGGATACAGCAAACCAATCCTGAGATATAAGCCTGGAATTCTGAAGCTTAAACATAAATGTAGGTGACGCCACCTGTAACAAAATCCAGAAAGCTATCCAAGATGTATAAACCTGCAAAATTTTAGGCAGATAGGTCATACCACTGCCGAGATATGAGTGATTTTATCCCACTGCAGACAAACAAATTGACCCTGTACAAAAATGGTGGTAGGAGGCACTACCAGTTTTGCGTATGATGAAGGGCTATGTGAGATCTATACACATGCCAAATTGTGGCCCTATCGGTCAGACGGTTCCCGAGATATGAGCTTGGATGTCCGCAGCTTTAACGTGAATGTAGGTGGCGCCACTTGTCATAAAATCAAGAAAGCTATCTAGGATGTATACACATGCAAAATTTCAGGTGGATAAGTCCAACCAATGCAGAGATATGACTGATTTTATCCAAAGGCAGATGAACAGATGGACGTTGTGCAAAAATTGGTTGCAGGTGGTGCCACCATTTTTACTGTATGTTATAAAGCTATCCAAGGGCTATATTTGTGCAAAATTTTTAGCCTGATTGGTCAAACAGTTCCCAAGATATGTGGGTTTATGTGTGGAAACAGACACACAAATGGATGCTGGGCATAGAGAGAAAAGGTCAGAGGTCAACCAAAGATGAGGGCGCAGGAGTTCACATGTGATGTGATTATAATCCTGAATTTAAAAAAAAATTCCTCACAGTGGTTACGATGGAACTCTCCGGAAACCTATGCTGCGGGGGCCAACTGAAAACATAGTATCCGCAAAACTCTGTTTTGGTGGATACAATAATCAATGAACCCACAAAAATGTCTAAGATGTTATAAGAGCTACTAGGTTAGTTTGTTCTTGAGAGGCCTTTTAGTCAGTATATAATGCTCTATGAATAAGTAAAATGCCCACCACAACAGTGGTAGCTATGTGTGCAATAAACAGAATGGGATAACAGCAGGTTTGCAACATGAACAGATGAAATCAGCCTAAAAACAGAAAACTAATGTATGGGTACCCTTGCCACTGAGAAAACATAGAATGGCAGCAATAATAATGGAAAGAGTTGCAAAGTTAATTCAGCTTTTTAATATGGTCCAGGGCTTTTTAATATGATTCTGGGCTTGTAAAGGTCATGGGGAAAACATTGGGATGGGATTGTGCTACCTAAGAAATTGAATTACACGAACCACATAAAATGAGAAAATTAAATTCCCAGGTAGACAACCATGCAGTTATGGTTACTTAACCTATACTACTTCTTATAACAGAATTTTTTTTGTATTTGTGCCCGTTTACTGATAAAAGAACTTCAGTCAAACAGAGCTAGTGTGCAAAAGTTGGAGCATCAGCTTGGCCTTGTTCCCAAACACCCCAGAGGTCATTTGTCTTTTACAGACAATCTTGTAAATGGGTTCTGCACATGTGAAAAAAAACAGATGACCCCACTCTATTCCTGGATACAAAGATCAGGGTATCCCTGAAGGCTGCCATAATGGCAATCTACACTTTAAAAGCTGCTCCATGAACCAGATACATTGGCCATTTTTTCATTGTATGTGTGAAACTGCAGAATTTTTAAAACAGATATTTTTATGATTTTTTGCCATCAGATGTCTTCCCTGAACATCACTAATGTACTTCCATTGCAAAGTTACAAGAACACAGGCTAGTTCACATAAATTTTTGTATTACATATAAAGAACTGTGAATGATAGAATCATTTTTATTGTGTTATTTTCTTGCAACATAACTTTAAAAATAGCAATTGAAGAAACTGTCTCTGATTAAAAGATGTTACTCTGGATAATCATTGTACTTTGAAACTGTTCAGTAATATTTGGTGGTCATATTAACTAATGGATTATGGTAGTGGTGCCAATTAGTGGTGTATATTTCTCGTGACATTGGTTGACAAGAATTTTTTTTCCAGATGACTAATTCCCCACTGAGGTGACTGAGCTGGAATGTGAGAAATATGTACTTTGGTTTATATTAGCATCTGATTTACCTGACATACTAATAGATACAATTCATTTGAAAAAATCACAAAATAAAAGAATTCAGCTCAAGAAAACCAATCAGGTAATGAGAAAAACATGCTCTCCTAAACAGAATTGGATCAGAGTAATTTTTTTTAAATATAAAATTGAAGCAAAAAAAAACAAGGGACCTATGGGTCACGACGCTCAGCTGTTATATATGATAAAAAAATATTATTTAGAAATGAGGCACATGCTGGTTTTGTGTGGTAATAAATATAAGCTGTATTATGAGTTGTTGTTGTTTAGCTTATGTATGATTTTGATAGTACCTTTGGAGACAGGGAAGAGGATTGATTTCATTTATTTTATTAACAATTGGAGTACTATTGTCACACAGATTTTGACTTGGCCATATAACTTATAAGCAGAACATATAATATAAGAGTTTAACTATTTATTAAAAAAAATTACAAATATTGTCCCAAATATAATTTTTATTAAAAATAATAAGAGAATCATATGATTTTTTAAAATGAAATATAACTGATATGATTATTAAAATAATATTAAAGAATATATTCATGAATGCATTCATGAATACATTTTGAAAGTATTTGCACGAGTATTCATATACTTTCATTTTTACCTGAATTCCCATTCTTTATGCAAGAAATTTTATAATGGAGTACATAATCATATTCGTATTTAAATACAATTACAAAGTATTCGCACCATGTCTGGTATTTATTCAATTTTCACCAAACAATGATGTTGAGAATCCAGAATATACAAAATTCACACATTTAAATAATGATCATAAGTACCTGGTTTTATGTCTTTTATTTATATTAAAAAATAACTGTAAAAAAATTCATTTTGGACTAATTTCACATCAATATACACACTAGACACAGTAGGAATCTTATTATTAAAATTATTGCAATTCAAAGAGACTAGAACAAATTCCAAGTGCATATTATCAACTGCATCTTTGTCTATCATTAATTTTCTCTCATATGATCCCTAATGATTAGTAATGAATAATATGATTTACTTCTTTATCATTAAAATTGAACTGAAAAATGCCATAGGTGACTGCATGGTGTTCTTTGGAATATGTGACATTCTACCCATCGATACAAGATTCTTATATCATCAGTAACTGCAAGTTAATTTCCTGTTATTATAAACTAACAAATCCCTTTTCTATTTTTCTTTAATTTGTTATTAAAAACCAATAAAAATTTATTAATTTGTTGTTTATTGTTATGTTGTTGGTTAAAACTACTAGATGAGTTGGGTTAGACACCTGGATCAACTGTGGCTGGCCATAAGCTGCCTGGATTCCTGTATGCCTCGCCTCAAGCGTGCATAATTTGATGAAAGGTCAACAAGGTCAACATACAGGTGACTCAAGAGGGGCTGGAGAGAGCCAAAGTCTGACAGGGTGTCATAAAAAACATTAATAAAAGCTACAATTTTTGGCCAATTTCTTTCAGCTTTCTAAACTAAAAAGCTGAAATCCTTATGTGTGCATGATATGAAAATTATATCAACAGTGCTCACGGGAAACAAACGTGCCATGGTCACAGTTGGGCAAAATTTAAGGTACTAATTTTATATTTATACTAATAAGTTATTAAATTTGAAAAATTCAGAACTAATTTTTGGTATTCAATTGAATCTTGATTAAATAATGTTACATCCCTGACAAAAAAATCTCTAGCAATGCCCTTGTTAAGGAAGTAAATATATTTCTTGATTTTTTACAAAGTGCATTATGTTTGGGCCCATAACTTAAAACAATTACGCAATACTGACATCATTCTGGGATGTGCATAGAGAATGAAAAATATGTATATTGTTTATGGTTAAAGTCAGATCAGTGGTTTTGATATTAGGCAGTCTTGAAGTGTCTTGTAAGTTTTTCATTAATATCTCGAAGGTATTAAGTCCTAGTGAACAAATTCTTGGCATGGTAGGGGATTTTGGAGACATCTAACTGTATGCTGAATTTAAGGAACTTAGAGCTGAAGCTGGGGAGCTGAGCTTTTGCAAACTGCATAACACTAGCTTGATGTAAACAATATGTTACAAGGTGCTTGAAAACTTGATTAAAATCTACAGTTTTTAATCAACTGGTTTCAAATTTTTGGTGTTAACAGTTGAAATGCTGACATAAACATGCTGTGAAAATTAAATCCACAGTACTAACAGGAAAAAAACGTGCCATGGTCAAAGTTGGGCAAAATTTAAGGTACCAATTTTTTATTTTTATAAATATTTTAAAAAATTTAAAAGATTTTCATCTAATTTTGGGTATACAATTTAATTTTGATTAATTAAAGTTATATTTCTGGAAAAAAGGTCCACAGCTTTAACATTTTTTGTGTTAAGTGATCAAATATCTTTCCTTATTTTTTTCAAAATGCATTATGTTTGGGCCCAGAACTTTTTAAAATTAAATAATACAGACATAATTTCTGGCATGTACATAGGAACTATATAGAGGAATATTTATGGTAAATATGAGGAAAAACAGATGAGTGGTTTTGATATTAGGCAGTCCTAAAGTGTGAAAATAGGTTTTTAATAAAAAATTGAGGTTTTTCCTTAATTTCTCAAAGGAACGAAGTTGCAAAGACCCAGTTTTCGGCTTGGTAGGAGATCTTGGGGACATCTAACTTTATGCCGAATTTTGGATTCCTAGGTCTTACGGTTTCAAAACGTGCCACATCTACGGACGGACGGACGGACGGACGGACAGACGGACGGACGACGGACAATGGACCACGACTATAGCTCAGATGACTTATAGTCAGCTGAGCTAAAAATTAATGGAAATTAAGTGTTACCAAGATGATTAAACTTCCATTTCAATTAGAAGTGGATCCAGGTAGAATTTTGTTTCTGAGATATATTTTTACATATGTAATGTTAAATGTTAAATTAAAAAAATCATTAACAGATAACACAAGGTTGACTTAAACCTAATCAGGTGGGAAGACCCATAAAAGACAAGTACCCTTAAAATTTAAAGTGAATATGAGTAACAATATATTGCATCAATATTAATGGTTTAAGGGCAGAAGGACAGACAGAGCTGATAATTTTCCCCACTGTGCTGAATAAGAAAATCATCATATTTATGTAAGGTCAAAACTGGATTGTGCAAGCTAAATCAATCTTGGTTTACAGTTTTTTTTTCAGGTGAAAGATTCCAAACAGAAAGATTGAGCAGATAACATGTAGCCATCATACACTATATACAAACAAATACCTCCAAAAGACGGTACAGATTCAAGTTCTCACAGAATCACTTTTTATTCCCATATTTACAATAATGGTGAAGCATGCATGGTGATATGACAATATATTAAACTATAATAATAATTAACTCTGTATACCTTTATGTAAGTACAGCCAGATCCAAGAATTACACAGCTTTTGTGCTATGAACAGTAGACTTATCTGTTTTATTATCAATACATATACATGGTATTTATAGTGACTAGTTGTTTTCACTATCAAGAACATAAAAAGAAATACTCTAAATAACATATTTTTTTCAACTGGTCCTCTGGAAAAAAGTAATATTTAAGTCATAAATAAACATGATAGGTACAGTTCAATCCATGAAATATCTCTTATGTGATACTTAACTGATATACATAAAGGTTACATGTTTCATAATATTATTTATGTTATATTTAACTGTATAATGAGGTCCAAAATGTCATATTGAAAATAATATAAACACGGTCATGTAGTGTTCATACCTATCAACATATAGCAGAGGTAATATATATACTGATACCTGCTTCATGTCTGCAGTAACAATTTGTGTATGTTTAATATTTTTTGCAGCGTAGGAGAAAATTATCTTAATGAGATGCTTGATGAATTTAAGGGAATTCTGGCCAACCTGACATACACTTCATCAACATTATAGGATGCGGTTTCTTAAATGGGTCAACTGTGAATATTACGACTGCTGAATAATATATATAGCAGAAGTTTTGGATCCTCTCCATTACAATCACATGACCTACAACTTTGTCCATGGTAATAAAAGAACCCATGTTAGAGAAGACACTAACCACTAGGTCTACAGTTCAAGGGACTATCTCAAGTGTCCATAATGGAGGTGTTCATTGTTGAAAGGTGCCATAAGCAGAGGTATCAATGTTTGTGTAAGCAGGGAAGTCTCCCTTTATTGGACTATCTCTATTATGGACATCAGACCAGTCCAAGGGACTCAAATTAAGGGCTCCTTTCTAATACAGACACCTTACAGCAATGGGCAATTAGTTCCAGTTGTGTTCATAATTGGCAGGTTGTACAGAGTGTGTATCTCAAAAGATATTGCATGGGAACTGTACGTATTATATAATTATTACATGTGATATACAATGGGCTAATTGAGATTTCTACTGAATAAATAATTTAGGAGAATGAAATCAAACAAATAATGATAATGATATTATTTACACTGTTTGTTCATCAAAATAGTATGTTTTAAGATGACGCTGGCTGTGTTAAACAAAAACTTTAACCTGCAATGCTTTGTCTAGAAACCTAAACTACTATGGCACCTGTAAAGCATTTAGAATGACGAATATAAACAACTTGTCTGCAGTAAAACCTGAATGCAAGATACAATACTGATATCAAATCATTGATGCATGACAGGTACTGACTGCCACAGGTTTTAATAACAGTAATTTTGCCCAAGTATTTGACAGCCTTACTATACTTATGTTTAATTACATGATGACTGATCCAGGTATGTCACAAAATACATCCTGAAGGTTTTTATATCAAATTCCAATGTCCTTTTAACTGGTTACTGCTACAAAATAGTATTTCTCAAATAACATGTTTAAAACAATTTAATTCCTGGTTCAATTTATCTGTAATTATCACCTGTAACATCTTATTCAGGCCATACAAAAAATTTCTTCTACGGGTCTGCTGCTCATATTTTCATGTATCAAATTCTTAATTATTTTTATTTTGTTTTTAGCATATAAAGATGAGGTTGACCCTTGATAAAGTTGGTGATTTTGGCGATGGCATAAATTTTCTAAAATTAAGAATTCTTAATTATTAAAGGTAAGGAAAATTAACTCTATTTAGTGTTGAACATGAACACTATTTCAAGAATTGGCGCAGATATTTGTATTTTCAAGTAAACTGGCAACATTCCACATATGTCTTGACCTTTTAAGGAAAAAAAACAAAAGAAAATTGCCTGCTCACACCATATTTTATGTCTCCCCCCTACCCCCCCCCCCCCTTGAGTCCGTAGAACAATTTTTTTTTCCATGGCCCAGGAATATTGTGATAACAGTTTGAAAGAAACACCTGTTGATAACCTTAACTAAGAAACAATAAATATAATCTTTGATTTGCGTAATGAGTATACTGTTTTAATATACTGTATCTGTAGCAATAACTTTGAAAAGTATACCAACAGTTTAACCTCACAGCACAAAATCATGTTTGTATGGTGTATGTTGGACTGAATTACAATGAAGCACTGTTGACAATCAAATTAATTAACTGATGAACTTAATAACTGTTTAAATATGTAATGAGAATACTGCTGACAAACATCGTTTATGCGTATGTTTGTGTAAGTTTTGCAGGACAAATGGAGTTTTTGTTTATAAACTTGAAACTTAAATACTACAGGTCATATAATTCATAAAATACAATTAACAAAAGCTCTTGGAAACAGTGGAACTTTAGTGTTGATAATACCATTAAGTAGGTATCTGTATGTTGTTTGCATGACTTCACTTGCAAAATTAAAGAAAATACAAACACAATCAATAAACTGCTAATTATCTATAGACTTTCATGTTTATACCTCTAGTGGTTACTAAGTAGGCTTTTGTACAGCATGGTGGAACCATTGCTGGCATACATCAATACTTTAGGCGGCTTCACTGCTGACAGACATCAATATGTGTGTGCGTGTGTTTGTCTATCACTATGGTGTTTCCAGAGCAGACAGCTGATATTTGTTTATGTTTGTGTGAATGAGATGGACAGGTGGCTGTTGTACACATGGTCAGCCTACTGGTTTTAATGTATGGTGTTGCTGGGGTTGTGTTTGTGGACTTGATACCATCATTGGTAAAGCATGACTGTACTCCAGCTGCAAAATCACATACCAAGCACAGCACAGAGCTGACAGAGATCGGCTCGAATCTGCTACTTCCCATCAAGCCTCAGTCTTATCTAGCAGAAGTATGTTTATGTGTCAATCACTATCCACGTGATAAATATATCAGCACCCAGAATAACTCCAACCTTACATTGAAACTCTTAAGTAGGAGGAAATATTGGTTGGCTGCAATACTGATGTAGTGGTCATGCTACATTTACTGTTACTCATTCCACTTACACACTTTTAGTGACGACTACCCTTGCCATATATTGCTTCCAGGATGCTAGCAGGACCAGGTATGTCCTGACCACTGGAATGGATATTCCCAGGAAACCAACAATAGCCTGTTCTAATTGGTCAGAATATTCTTGACCTTAATGGCAGTGCCCCAGTGGCCATACATGGCAGAGGCGACCTTTGTCAGCAGTGGGTCCATGGAATGAACTAGAATGAATGTAACAGAAACTATAATACATGGGAGTGTATTGGTCGTCCTGTAACTAGATATTTGGGAGACAGTTAGGAATTCCCACTAGGACACACAGGAATCGTTAGATACTTGCTGGCCTCTAGCAGACAGATTCTAATGCAGATATCTAATCAAGTTTCCAATACTGTAGATCCCTGTTTATCTGTATATCACAGGATAGTAAATTTGTTTGTATAAACAGGAGATTTGATATACAAATTCAGTGGTTCCAAAAGTGAATGAATTATGGAAATATATGCACACTAATTGAATAAATCTAGTATCTTTTTCTCTCACTATATGATTAAAAAATTTGGCCATAATCTGTAAACAGTTAATAAATACTCAAGAATTCTGTGGAAATGATACAGAATTTCGGAACAGTGAGCCAGTTATTCAGCAATAGGTTTTCTTATTTAGGTGTACCATTACTAAGTTCAGGGTTTTACACAGATAAAATTTGGGTGCTAGATGCAGTTTTTGTGTGGATAGTGTTTACTGATGAAGATAATGTAAGCAGTTAGATAAAGCAGAACAACACTTGTTTGGAAGAAGCATTTGCAGTGATCCAGCATATTGTCTTTGTCTGTTATGGAGTTCTGCAGTCATCACAAGAAGAGGCTGGCCAGCACCTGTAAATATATAAACAGTACACTGTTACAACACGTGGAAAGAATATGAAGCAATGCAGAGCACACTGGAAATTCATGAAAGTCACAAACTAACTCTAAAGACTCTTGATTTCTCTGATGAGTTTTTCTTTGTAAAAAAAGAATGAAACACCTCTTATTTTTTCCAGTTACTCTATCTCTTTACAACATGTGCACGTTGATGAGCTAAGATTAAACAGCTCCAAGTCCTTACTGTTACAGTATAGTTGGCGGACTCTCAGTAGAAACAAACAGAAGTACTGATCCAGAACACAGACGGGACCGTGCAAGATCATGGTCATTTGAGACTCATGAGTGAGACAACAGGAGTTCCACAAGTAGTTAACCCCTCTAAAGGGTCACTGGGGCTTTTAACGTCCTTGCAGTTGTTTACTGTGAACCATTATGAATATATTGTCATACATTATTGAAATTTGTTTGAGTAAGACATCTACAATTCAATGTAAACTCTCCACGGGGGTCGCTGGGACTTTTTAATATCTCTGTACTTGTTTACTGTAAACCATCATGAATTTATTTTCATACATAATGGAGACTCTGAGTGAGACAGGACTGGTTCAGTGAGATATGATATCCTAATGAGGGTCACCTGTGCTTGTAACTGCTTACTGTGAACCATCATGAATATTTTTATTTTCATGCATTATGCAAACTTGTTGAGTGAGACAACATAAAGCCAATGTCAACTCCTCATGAGGGTCACTCGTGCTTGTAATATCCCTGTAGTTGGTTACCTTAAACACTGACAACATCACCTGTCCATGCAGGGTTCAGGGTTCAAAGGTCAAGCCCTGGTCTTGACCTTAACCTGAACTTCACATTATGATTCTACTTTCAAAGCTTTAAAAGCTGCCAATCTAATGGCAATATAATAGGTAATGGTGAAGTTTATAACAATGTTACTCAGTGGTCAAGGCCCTTTTGTACATGCTATTACTTCCAGTAATTTACAGACAAGTGGAGTTGTTACATCAAGGTTCCCTATTTGCTGACATGCCAAATAAAGTGGTTCAATGAGCTTATCCCATGATATACTTAACACTGACCACATGACTAAATCCTGATAATATTGGTAAGTTATTTCAAAATATTTAAATAGTACATTCGTAGCCTATTATGGCACTCAAACAAATGTGAATAGTTAACAAGAGCACCACATATGGTGCACAATACCCCCGTTGCATATTTTGTGATCTCTGACTTCGTTAAATTTGCTGAGAATGGAATTCAGGTGAGAAACTGTATTGGTTAATAATCATCATGAGTTATATGAAAATCAATCAGATTTTGGCAAGTCAGATTGGAGCCACTAAAGTGTGGTGACCTCTGACCTCATTAAATATACATGGATTTTGCTGGAAATAGAACTTACTAGTAGGTGAGATATTATACTAAATAATATTTCTATTTTCGTTTTATCAAATCAATTATATTTCTTGTATGTTACTGTGGCAACACCACAAATTGGCCTGTACAAAGCATCCTGGTGACCTCTGACCTCATTAAATGTGTGAATTTGCTGAGAATATAACTGAGGTGAGAAACTGTTGGTAAATATGTAAGTGAGTTTCATGAAATTCCATAGAACTTTTGGTAAGTCACCACGGTGCCTCCAAAGTGTGGTGACCTCATTAAATATGCGTAGATTTTGCTGGAAATCCAACTAAGACAAACTTAGGCAAGATATTTTGATACACATTTCTGTTGAGTTTTATCAAAATCCATCATATTCCTCGCAAGTTATTGCGACAATAGCCTAGTGACCTCTGACCTTATTAAGTATGCATGGATTTTGCCCATAATCAAACTCAGGCGAGATAATCTTTGGGAAGTAGTTATGGTGAGTTTTGTGAAAATCCATCATAACCCCAGCAAGTTATTGCATTGACACTAAAAGTTAACAGACGGATGGACAGTGGGTATACCATAATACATCCCGTCATATATGGGCGCATAAAAGTGTGAGTAGAAAGTTCAAAGATAGATTTGCACACAGACAATATATGTTGATGAAAATATAGATTTTGTCTAATTTTGATTTATCTAGACTGTCACAGGAGCTCTGGAAAGGAGTCAGAGTGGGGCTATATTTTGTGGCCACAGACAGAGAACTATGGTAATGATCTTACTGTATCCCTGTGGAGTTGTCTTGGTTCATTCTAAGTAACAATCAATGAAACATATCCTGAGGCGTCAGATGTCATGTTCCAAAGATCTGATTGACAGGTGCCCCCAGGAAAGCCCAGTGCTGGTTCAGGTTATGACCTGACCATACTCTTAACACATCCATGGTACTTCACGGTACAAGCAGTGACATTTCCTTCTCTAGGGGCAGGTGGTTCAGATGCTGGGGCAACAGCCAGTCCAGCACCATTCATCAAGGAAACAGCTCAAAGGACAACCATTACATAGAGCATCTAACTGTACTGCAGCTAAACCAATGATTTCAAGGATTGGTCATTCCGAGTACTACTATCTCTGATACTTTTCTCAGAATTAAAAAGAATCATTAAAACTAGATAAATGTTGACCAGCAATCACCAAGCTCATCAACCCCAGCATATACCAGTTAACATTTGTATATGTTCTGCTGACCCTCAGTCTGCCCTGGTACAGGAATCACCTGCTGTCTCTGAAGCCAGTCTGGCAGTGACAGCAGGTTATACAGCAGCTGGTTCAAACAAATTCTACATCAGATGAAGCAATCCTTACTAAGTTATAACCATCTTGCACACACAGTCACAGTAAAGTAATAACCCTAGGCAATGTACATGTACATTAAGTACTTCACTTCAGCAACTTTATATTCCTGGATTTTAACGGTTTTTAAGGATCTGTGATAAACCTCTGTCAGGCCTAAGCTAGGGCAGTATGGTATCGAGTCAATTTAACAGACCATTGAAATCCTCTATCTTTTGGTCACAAGGTCAATATAAACCATAGAACTATTCTCTACAAACTAGTCTTACAAACTACTGACCAGATGGATTTATTTGGTCAGTGTATATAGCCAGACCTGCAGGTTAAGTTATACAGATTTTAAGTTACACATAACACATAAAGTCAACTTGACTGTGACCTGAGGATAGCAGGGACTACCGGTACCTCACTGGCCTTCTTGGTATCAGCATGAGTTAGCAGTAAACTTTCACTGGCTGCATATAAATATACACCAGTTACAAAATTCTATATTATAATGAGGGAAGCCCTGGAGCACACAGGTAAACAGTTACCTTGAAGGAGCCTAGCACCCAGAGATAAAAGAACAAAGAATGTTTACGCCTGAAGTCAGTAACATAACCCCAGCTGGTGAGGGGTGTACCTGACCATACAGCGCAGGTAAGTTGTAAAGTAAACATTTACAGTATAGAGACCCTGAACACTGTAAGTGCAGCCTATGATCCACTTGTATAATCATGTGTATCAATACACAGGTGAACCAAGTACCCTGTTTTACTTAGCTTTGAGACTACAGACTTATAATACATAACCTTTGAGACTGTAGCCATTTAACACATAACCTTAAAGACTGCAGACTAATAATACATAATCTTTGAGACTGCAGACTTATAACACATAACCTTTGAGACTGTAGACTTATAATACATAACCTTTTAAGACTGCAGTCTTATAATATAACCTTTGAGACGGCGACTTATAATAGCAGATTTGTAATTAATTTAATTTTAATGCACTTTTTTCCATGTCCTTCATTCTGCATCATATCACCATCATCCAGGGTAAACAAATATATGCAAATATTAAACAGCTCTTTGAGTATACACTGCTTCCAACAATATTACATGGACAATATCTTTTTTCTATTTATTCCAGCTATAAATTAGGCACCACACACTGATTAACTGCTGAGCTGACAGCTGCTCTTGGCACCTGGCACCGTACCTGGGACCACAGCAAACTGCTGACATTTATAACTCTAGTCACCAGTCATTGATGTATTGGTCAATAAACCAGTAAAACCAATAGGGTGCTATAAAACAATATATTTAATGTAAAAGGTACCACAAATGATTATCAGTGCCATCTAGTGTCTACAGCTGGAACAACTGTATTTGTAAAATTTTCCACTAGCAACAAACTTGGGCATAAATCATTATGGTTAATAAGTAGTTCATGAAGGTAAACTTCCTTCAAGCTTACTACAATAGTAATTTATCTGTCAGTTTATGTAACACAAAAGTAAAGAAAGAATTGTATAATTGTATCCGCCAAAACAGAGTTTTGCGGATACTATGTTTTCAGCTGGCCGCCGCCGCCGCCGCTTCGTAGGTGTCCGGAGAACTCCTCCGTAACCGCTGGGCGGAATTTTCCAAAACCCGGGATTATGTTCGGGTCACATGTGAACTGCTGCCCCCCCCGATTTTGTTTTGACCTCTGACCTTTCCTTTGCGCTCTGCGTCTGTTTGTGCGTCTGTTTCCACACATAAACCCACATATCTCGGGAACCGTTTGACCGATCAGGAAAATTTTTTTGCACAAATGTAGCCCTCGGAGAGCTTTATAACATAAACCAAAAATGGTGGCGCCACCTGCAACCATGTTTGCACAGTGTCCATCTGTTCATCTGCCTTGGGTTAAAATCACTCATATCTCTGCAGTGACTTGACTAATTCACCTGAAATTCGGCATGCGTAAACATCCTGGATAGCTTTTCTGATTTTATGACAGGTGGCGCCACCTACATTCACGTTTACGCTGCAGACATCCAAGCTCATATCTCGGGAACCGTTTGACCGATCAGGAAAATTCTTTTGCACAAATGAAGCCCTTGGAGAGCTTTATAACATACACCAAAAATGGTGGCGCCACCTGCAACCATGTTTGCACAGTGTCCATCTGTTCGTCTGCCTTGGGTTAAAATCACTCATATCTCTGCAGTGACTTGACTAATTCACCTGTAATTTGGCATGCGTATACATCCTGGATAGCTTTTCTGATTTTGTGACAGGTGGCGCCACCTACATTCATGTTTACGCTGCAGACATCCAAGCTCATATCTCGGGAATCGTTGACCGATCAGGAAAATTCTTTTGCAAAAATGTAGCCCTTGGAGAGCTTTATAACATACATCAAAAATGGTGGCGCTACCTGCAACCATGTTTGCACAGTGTCCATCTGTTTGTCTGCCTTGGGTTAAAATCACTCATATCTCTGCAGTGACTTGACTAATTCACCTGAAATTTGGCATGCGTATACATCCTGCATAGCTTTTCTGATTTTATGACAGGTGGCGCCACCTACATTCACGTTTACGCTGCAGACATCCAAGCTCATATCTCAGGAACCGTTTGACCGATCAGGAAATTTTTTTTGCACAAATGTGGCCCTTGGAGAGCTTTATAACATACACCGAAAATGGTGGCACCACCTGCAACCATGTTTGCACAGTGACCATCTGTTTGTCTGCCTTGGGTTAAAATCACTCATATCTCTGCAGTGACTTGACTAATTCACCTGAAATTCGGCATGCGTAAACATCCTGGATAGCTTTTCTGATTTTATGACAGGTGGCGCCACCTACATTCACGTTTACGCTGCAGACATCCAAGCTCAATTCTCGGGAACCGTTTGACCGATCAGGAAAATTCTTTTGCACAAATGTAGCCCTTGGAGAGCTTTATAACATACACCAAAAATGGTGGCGCCACCTGCAACCATGTTTGCACAGTGTCCATCTGTTTGTCTGCCTTGGGTTAAAATCACTCATATCTCTGCAGTGACTTGACTAATTCACCTGAAATTTGGCATGCGTATACATCCTGGATAGCTTTTCTGATTTTATGACAGGTGGCGCCACCTACATTCACGTTTACGCTGCAGACATCCAAGCTCATATCTCAGGAACCGTTTGACCGATCAGGAAAATTTTTTTGCACAAATGTGGCCCTTGGAGAGCTTTATAACATACACCGAAAAATGGTGGCACCACCTGCAACCATGTTTGCACAGTGTCCATCTGTTCGTCTGCCTTGGGTTAAAATCACTCATATCTCTGCAGTGGTTTGATTAATTCACCTGAAATTCGGCATGCTTATACATCCTGGATAGCTTTTCTGATTTTATGACAGGTGGCGCCACCTACAATCAAGTTTACGCTGCAGACATCCAAGCTCTTATCTAGGGAACCGTTTGACCGATTGGGCCAAAATTTTGCATGTGTATTAATCTCACATAGCTCTTTATCATACGCAAAACTGGTGGCGCCACCTGCAGCCATGTTTGCACAGCTCCCATCTGTTTGTCTGCCATGGGATAAAATCACTCATATCTCGGCAGTGGTTTGACATATCTGCCTAAAATTTTGCAAGTTTATACATCCTTGACAGCTCTCTTGATTTTATGACAGGTGGCGCCACCTGCATTCTAGTTTATGCAGCAGATATCCAAGCTCATATCTTGGGAACTGTTCGACCGATTGGGCCAAAGTTTTGCATGTGTATAGAGCTTTCTGGATTTTTTGGTAGGTAGCGCAACCTACATACACAATTTGGCTGCAGACATCCATGCTAATATGCAACACTTCACCCGTTCCACTCTGATTTAGGCGGATACAAGTAGTCGCTTGTCGACTACCCGTATTCTAGTTTAACCCTCTCCTTGCAGGAAACTTTATTTCACAGAATAAACACCTGATGGTACTAAGGTGATGTTTTCACCTAAGTATGGTATTTTTGTCAATCTGTTTGTTTGTCTGGAAGCAGGATTATGGAACAACTTTTGAGAGAACCATAGTTTATGGAGTATTTGGGGGTGACACAAGTAACCCCATTAAATTTTGGTAGGGTTTAAGTAAACAGGGCAGATGCAGTAGGACTGCTTTGCCTCAATATATGCTTTATTGAGTGCCATTCAAGTATGATCATATAACAAGATACATTTTTGCTTCCATTGGTTGGTTAGTTCGTCTGTTAGCAACTTCATTTAAGAAGTATATGGATTTTGATGAAGGTTAAAATGAATTGTGGTAACAAGCAAGGAGCAATTAAACCCATGAAAATTTCTAAGTGATATTGATTTCAATCTCCTTTTTGGTTAAAGGAATTCTGTACCATGAGATAGTGCAAAGTGTTTGTCCCAACTTAGTGCAAGTCTTTCACTAGTATCAAGAAAAACCTGAAGTGTTTATTTCCTAACAGTAACAGAGTGAAGGTTACATGCATAGCTGTTACATGTATACACACATAGCTGTGACCTGAATGAAGTCCTCTTTGTTCTGGCAGGCAGAGCTAACCTTTGATGCAACCTTGAAGTTTGTGAACCATGAAACACATTTCTTTTACCATTAAATAATATATTCTTGCACTTATGATCCACACATGAAAGCCTGAACGCTGATTCTGGTGATTAATATTCTTGATCTGGTGATCCAGAATGTTGATGGTGGTATGGGTATGTGGTTTCTGCATGTTATTTTCTATCTGATTCATGTATTCTGATTGCAGGTATCATTACCCCACTATTTTATTTCATTCTCACATAAAGTGCCACCAAGCACAGCACAAAGCAAACACTATGACAATGTGTAAGGAATCAATGGGCCTAAGGCTATTCAGTACTGGAGTATATAAATATTTATGAAGTTCATTATAACATACATATTACAACTAAGCATACAGCAAGATAGGACTTTGTAAAATAAACCCTTTACTGAGCTGAGATGTTAGAGCTGGGTTTTTCACAAGCTCTCCATACATCAAACAACGCTGCCTTTCAAGAAGATCCTTTCTCAAAATGAGTATATTCATGGTAAAATAGGTGAATGCAGCCCAGAGCATTCATTCCCACCATACTAACAGTATTTATCTCACTGTACACTCTTTCAAGTACAGAACACATTAACTGTTTTCTGGGCTCACTAGAATCAGGTCTGAATAATCTGTGGTTTCAGACAGTCACACTCATTTATAATACATAACCACAACAGTCACTGTTTTAGAGATAGTGCTTCATGACAGCTTGTCATTATACTTGTCATTATTCAAACTATAGTCAACAAGGCATGTCCTTTAAATTTCCTGCTCTCCCTTCTCATCAATATAATACAAATACTTCTTTATTTAAAGATGAATATAAATGGATTACTTGTTCAGGCAATTCACATTTTTTATATTATGAAACTTGGGGGGAGGGGGGGGGGGGGGTTCATCATTGCAGATAATGGTTAATGAGACAAACCCAAAGACAACTGTATTCCCATGTATCTGCTTGATTGAACCATTTTGCTCCTTGGAGAATGCACTTCATTTTCACAAATGTCTTAATTTCAGTTTATAGCTTTAATTCCTTGTTTCTTCTGCTGGTCAAATTCCCATCACGTTTAAACCTGTAGGCCACATATATTATTTGCTGCTAAATTATCTTAAACAAAAACAGCTCTACATGCTGTGATAGGCCTCTCCTACTCAAGAACTTAGGACATAAGCTATGGGGAATAACCTGTCCCATGAAAGAGATGGACCTCCAATATTTGCATGTAAGTACTGGTACATCATGCTGCAGTTGAATGAGGCAGGGTATCCAGAAGCGGATCCAGGGGGGGGGGTCCAGACCCCCCCCCCCCCCCCCTTTTTCACCCGAAGCAACCTTTTTTAAGGGGTTTTAGGCGTAATTTTGCGGCCTGGACCCCCCCTTTTCCAGACCTGGTGACCTTTTTTTAAGAAATTTCATTAGTCCTCCTGGGTTGGACCCCCCCTTTTCCTAAATCCTGGATCCGCCCCTGGTATCCCTGATATTTGCATGTTAGTACATCATGTTACAGCTGATTGAGGCAAGGAATACCTGATATTAGCATGTTAGTACATTGTGTTACAGTTGGAGGAGGAAGGGATCTCTGATACTCGCATGTTAGTACATCATGTTACAGTTAAAAGGGCAATATTAAACACTGAAATGGGTGAAAAGTTTCATGATTTCTGCATGTTGACCTTATTAATTTTAAAAGTGTTTCTAAATGCTATCAAATGTAACTATACCATGCAAGTACATAGAGGTATAAATACCTAAGGTGTAAACATCATGGAAGGATTCTAAATATACAGCAATTAAGAAAGGTGCAAATATACTTATTGTATCATAAATTTATTTAGTTGACAGCTTCATGACTGTGTATATGTAAAACTTAAATAAAATTCATGCAGAAGCGGTTCAGTATTACCTGACACAAAACTATGGATTACTTTTCAAAAGCACGAGCATTTCCTGCTTCTATAGCTACAGGTAGTTCATAAAACAGAGATAAAAAAACACAGCACTAACAGTTACAAAACAGAGTTAAAAGTGTAACAAATTACTACAATACCTGGTTTAACAAGGTGATTTTTTAAAAATATTTTTAAAAGATAGGTCCATGGCCTGTTGGTGGCACTGTCAATTGAATGAGGATGAAGGTATCTGTATGGTACGAATGATATGTTATTATTAAACCTTCTGGATTTCAGGTTTCATATGCACAAGGTAAGGAATAATCCAGAAGTCATAACCTGATGTTAAGACATTTGAGCGAATCTCTGAGGTTCAAGCGAGATTTCACCAGTATGCCATTGGGGCACCTGCGGGGTTCGAACCAGGGACCTTCCTTCAGCTCCGAGGTCCAATGCCTTAACCACAACTCTACAGTCACCCACTTAATAAGGTGATGAAGCAGGTACAGATACACCTGGTCTACCTCACCTGTAAACACAACTGATGCTGAGAAGTCTTTGTTATCATTCTGCCAGGTTAAACGAGGAATACAAGCGCACAAGTGACTACTATTACATGTTGACAGCTCCATGATAAATTAACTCCTGTGCTCAGAGTGAGTTGCAAAAAAGTCCTCACCTGTCACGTCAAACAGAATATATCTGATGATGAATGATTCCAGCTTTGTCATTTCTGGGTGGAAATTAAATGTTGCTATACCTCAGTGTGGACTGGTTTGTATGAGCATTTCTACTATATCTTAATAAAAGCTGGTTTCTTAATTTAAAATAAATTGCCATTTCAGTTAAATAATCTGTTGTCTTATTTCAATAACAACTGATTCTGTTCATTCTGATCTGTCTAATATTTTTTTTAACTGGAACTGTTAGTTTTAATGACATAGTTGGCCATATTATTTGTACATGTAAGTGGTGTCTGTTATTTATGACTGAAAGCTCTGCTATTTGTGGAATCCAGCAGGGTCTGTTATTTCTTAAAGATTGTAAGCTCTGTCTGTTCTAATGGAGACTTACTATGTCAAGTATGAATGATACATAGCCCTGCTTTTTCTGAATGATGGCTGGCTATGTTATTTCAGGACCAGTGTGATCTGTTATTCCTGAATTATTACATACTACATGTTCAGTAAGCATAATTCAAGCTATCTTTGCAGTCCCGAAAATGTTCATAATGATTTTATTTCTGTCTGTTTTTAAGGTAAAGAAATAAAATGAATAAGTGAATTTTATATATTTTTTTTTGAGAAATTTATTTATACTGGTTATGTAGATAATTGGAATGTAAATATGTTGTAAAAATATTGAATATATTACATGCATTAAAACGACTGAGAGCAAGCTACTTAATGATTATCACAACTCTATCAAACACTTGTTTCTACAGATGATTCAAAATTGCAGTTTTAAAAAACTTTCAATGATATTCAATGTTTTAAATAAAATCATTAAGTTCATAAAAGCTGACACAATATTTAGCAACAAAAACACCATGAATATACCACACTAGTGTTGGGAAGATGATCGATTATAACTGATAATAGGATATTTGGTGTTAAAAGATCTGATCTTAGATCTTGTAGTGCCATAATTGATTCCAAAGGTTTGCAAATAACACAGGCTTGTAACGAGGAAATGTAAGCTTTCATTTAATTCATGAGTGCAAATGCTAGAAATTCTGATTTACTTATAACTTCATATCCAAGGTTACTACTCACAAACATACAGGCTATAGAATTATTACATTATATCAGCAAAAATGTAGGCCTGTATATCAGTTTGGATTGATGAACAGGCCTGTATATGGTAAAAAATTTCATATTCTAAAACAAATGATTATTTCTGATTATTAGTTGATAGAGGTCAATTGATTTTTTACAAATGATCGATAATGAAATTACAACTGATTTCTAACACTATACCACACTGAATTGATTAAATAAAGAGGATGGAAAGTTACTATCCATGATTTGTGGCAGGCAAGTTCAAGTGAGATATAAATAGAACACCTGCTGGTTATATAACAATATAAAATATAGCATTCACATAAGAGTCTGCTCTAGGCAGGGTAAGCTGGTGCTTCTATTGATCAATACACAGTAACAAGCATGACCCTGCAGACAGATCAATCGGATAATCCTGCGGAGATGTACGACCCTCAATTACCTCCACAGGAATAGCTTGCTTAGTGCAGCTTTGTGTACACTACTGTTAGTAAAGGCTTAATCAAATCACTACATGGTGGAAGATCATTTTATTAAATATGATGATTATGATGACAGATTCCAGGGCTGGTGGTTATAGTATTAAGCAGTAAGGCTGCCATGGGTATCAATCTATCACTAATTCCAACACATGTAGAAGTATGCAAACCATCGTATTGCAATATTCCCATACATCAATAAAATCACACATCCTACCAAGCAGGGGCGTATAATAACTGTGAAGTATAGTTACAACTGAAACCCAAGTTAGGTTCTTGCATGATTTACTGTAGCTAGAATTTCCTCATCATCTTTACAGTAGTGAACAGGCATGAGAATGGAATATAAAAGAATTAAATGCTGGAAGCATTTGATGGGGTCCTGTAAGTTTCATATTTATTAATGCAAGGTCAAAGAATGAGTGCCTAAAATGTAAAATATCCTGAAATTCATGCTATAGAAATTCCTAAAAGAGGAAATTTCCTACAATTTATTATGACTAAGTATACCAGACATTGATTTCTGATGTTATTCATTAGATTCAGGCAAATTTCTCCCAGAGATGTCTTTCTGAGTTATAATGTATCACCTAGTAGTATTTTTTTTTTATTCCTCCTTAACTTACTGTGAATCAAATAATGAATTACAGCAGCCATTGAAATCTCTATAATACTCTGACTACACAAGATTCACTCCATGGTTCGTCCTGGATATGTTTTTTTTTACAGTTTTTGTATTTATGGCAGAGGTCAAGAAGGTGCAAGTGCTGTCACTAGCAGAGAGGCTTTGAGTAGCTTAGTCACAGCCACAATGTGTCTGCCTAGATCTTTTGTTTGGAGGTGTGCTGTGTGGTATATAAATGACAGGATTTATTGAGGTGACCTCAGTCCTTACAGGGACAATTGACTCTTATTACATTGTCATCATCCAGCTATGTAGGTCCATTGTCTCATGTGTAAAACACAAATAACAGTTAGTGGGTTGATTCAAAAACCGCAACCCAGCTTCAATAGTGTCCCTTAATTAATATTGTTTCTGTAACAAAAGCATCTCCTCCGCTATAAAGTCCCATTTAAGCTGAAAGGCAGCAGCAATCAGAACACAAAAATTTATATCCAGCAATCTTGTTTATTTTCTTTCTTCTGTGAATTTCCATCAATGGATACTTTTTATAAGTGTTTTTCACTTTAAACAGGAATATCTATTTTAAAATATTAAGCTAAGAAATCTTTAGATAATAATAATCTTCCTGTCAAAATATTAAGGTAAGTAATTCTATAATAATCTTGTTTGCTGCATTTATATTTAGTGATATGACAACATAAATTTTCCCTGCTGAGCCAACTTAATATGTAAACAGCCAAGTTAAACACTTGTGGTATACCAGAATTTATTCATTATTACAAAAGTTAATATAAATGAATTTTAAACTTTTAACAAGAAAATTATTTCTTTTTGATATAATGAATCCTAAAATATTATTCTGAATTGAATTCAGCTGAATCATGACATCAACTGTAAGATGTCAGGATAAAACCATTGCTTGGAATGGTACATGATCACCTCCTGCTGGCTCTAAAACAATGTCCCAGACATCACATAATCCAACCATTCAACCACACAACACCTGCCACACGATCTTCCTGAAATGGCCTGGGCTAATTTAATCATTTAAGTGCAGTTATTTTAGAAGAACAATGAAGCAGATTAAAGTTGGTAACTCGTCAACTAATTTTAATAACTATGGGTCTCACGATTTGGGATTACTGTCACAAGTTGTGTTCAAGTCATGAAGTCCCCCGAAAAACATACAAGGTTTACCATCTTGGTCTTAAATATAACTTTCATATGAAGTGAAGATGCTTTGGAGTGACATTGATTTATATATCTGTTCTGCTCTTTTTCTTTAATAAATGATTGTTTCAATATCTTAAAGCGTCTTTTAAAACCTTCATTTTTGCCCGTTTCTTTTCAGTGAGGTGACCATCGGCTTATTGGTCTCTACACATACTTCAGCTGGCCCACCTGGCTCCTCCAGGAGAAACTTGCCATGCTTATCACACAGCCTGCCATCTCAAATACCAGTTCTCCAGTTCACAACCATGAACCTTCTGCTGGTTCCAGCTATCTATCTATCTATCTATCTATCTATCTATCTATCTATCTATCTATCTATATATATATATATATATATATATATATATATATATATTTTTTTTTTATTTGAGATATTTTATTGATACTGAATATGGAAGTACAATGTGATGTGAAACATAGCATCTAAATAACACATATTACATGGATCAAAGGGATTGAGTGCAAGCAACTTAAAGCTTATCTCGACTCTCTCCCTGTTATTTCTACAAAAGAAGTGAGATGGCAGTGTTCAACAGTCAATTAATGTCATTGAGGATGAACTATGGTGGGACTGATGTGGGGCTCGTGATGGATATGGGTGAACGTTGTGAAGGTAAGCTTATAGTTTAAGTTTACAGACTCTGCTATTTCATCTTTGTAATGATATCATATCTTTATAATCCCCACAAGTGAATTTTTACTTAAATCTTGTTGTTTCCTCTATGTATTTCAGCTTTATATTATAAAGCAACCATCTAAAATATTTTTCCAAATGTTCTGAGACTCTTGTTGTGTTTGGCTTGGGCCTAAACAAGTCACACTTTTGAAAAAGACGTCCTTTTCTTCCCTCATTGTCTCTTGGTTTGTCTGTTTGTTAGCAGGATTATTAAAAATCCACAGAACCTATTTCTATGAAAATTTGTGCTGGTACGGGACAATTGATACTGTAGAATTTTTATGCCAAACTAGCAGTGTTAGAGGTATTGATACTGGTCTTGGCCTAGAGGCTAGGTTCTGCCTACCTCAGTCTTGGCCTCAGAAGGTAATGATTCCGTCTTGGACTTAAGTCTTGAGTAACTGAGGTTGGCTCCAGGCCACAAAATGATTATAGTAGAATATTTTGAAACACTGGGTCAGAGTGAAAGGTCACTGATGTGGCTTATCAGATAACAATTCAGACAATGAACCCTAATGTTACAAAGATTGTTTGGATGATAGGGATTCTGACATGGTCTTGGCCTTCCAGAGCGGTGACTTGCATTCAGTCTTGACGTTGAAGGGTTGTGGTTGACTACAACACCATAAATCCAGACAAAGGAGAAATTTATCGATTGGGATTGTGGTGTCAGGGCACTATTGGCAGAGGTATACACTCTACTGAGCACCATTCTTGGAATCATACTTCTTATACCTTGCTCCTGACTTCCATGGGATCAAAATGCTGACACTGAAGTTGGCTTCATACATATTCATGATCTTACACTTTCCCTCTGTCAATGTTCTATGAGGATTCATTTTCATGATGTCATCATACCATCCTGCCTACTATGCTGATGACTGATCACCGGTGTTAACGGGACATGTATCTTTCTTAAGGGCTCATTTTCACAATTATTTCCCTTTAGCAAATATCACAAATTTGAAACCCCTTTGAACATAAGGCCTACCATAGTAAGTATAGTTCATATTTATAATGTATAGTAACCATAGTAGTACTAGTGTTTTTCAATCCTTCTCCGATAGCTTAGAAAATATAATACACCAGTAGCCAGAACACAAGGCAGGTACTTCATTGTGGAGTGTGGGCACAGAAATAAGAGCTTAAATATTGAATATCAACAAAAAAACTGTAGTAGCTCTGTCCCTGCCGTTACCCAGAAGGCATAAAAACTGCTGATACCCATGTGGTACAGGCAATAGCCTCCCTGATTTAGCTAACTTAATCGCACTGCATTCACCTGTTTCTTCCCAAAAAAACCTTACATACCTAAAGTGTTTATGTAAAAACAAATGCAGCAGAATTCTGTGGAAGCTTTTTATAAGTAGGTCATGTTTAAGTAAGACACAGTGGAGAATCTGTTTTGAGTTCCCTTGCTTGGCTGCCTCAAATATATCATGTGACACAGTCACAAAAGGCAAATCAAGAAAATTTTGTCGCCCTGCTGATAATTGAAGGTGCTATATATATGGAGCAGTTACTGCCTTTAATACATCACAATGGCATATTTACTGGTACATTAATGAAAGGCTTTGGGTCTGGTAGTATCAGCTGTGATTGGCCCATGTGAACTTTACATAACCTATCATAAATGCTGTAACATCAAATTATTGGGTGCCAGTGTGAAAGCTCTATCATTCATAAATATAAAATTACCTAAATATCCTAAATTGGCCCCATTGCTCATATATGAAATAACATTAGTTAAGTGACCACTGTACATTAATTATACATGGTGTCCATGGGCTGTGCAAGTCAACTCAATTTACAGTTAAGTAGGTATTCAGAATCAATATGAATTAACAATGATAACAAAATGGGTCAGTAAACACACCGAAAATTACCTTTGACAAACAGTGGTATTAGTATATCTATTTAAGTATTTTTTTGGCATTTTTATGTATCCATAAAATGAGTGTCAGATGAAAGTATTTTAATAAAAAAACGAAGAACGCTCAGGAGAGCACAAAACTGAAACCACGGAGTGGATAAAATATTTGAAGATTGCCATGGGCCAGATTACTGAACAGTGCAGGATCAAATCTGACAGCAGCAGGTATCCCGATTACTGGAGAGAGCAGGTTCAAATCTGACAGCAGCAGGTATCCAGATTACTGGACAGAGCATGTTCAAATCTGACTCCAGCAGGTATCCAGATTACTGGAGAGAGCAGGTTCAAATCTGACAGCAGCAGGTATCCAGATTACTGGAGAGAGAAGATTCAAATCTGACAGCAGCAGGTATCCAGATTACTGGAGAGAGCAGACCTGTTCAAATCTGACAGCAGCAGGTATCCAGATCACTTGATAATGCAGGATCAAATCTGACAGCAGCAGGTATCCTGCAGATTACTGGAGAGAGCAGGTTCAAATCTGACAGCAGCAGGTATCCAGATTACTGGAGAGAGCAGGTTCAAATCTGACAGCAGCAGGTATCCAGATTACTGGAGAGAGCAGGTTCAAATCTGACAGCAGCAGGTATCCAGATTACTGGAGAGAGCAGGTTCAAATCTGACAGCAGCAGGTATCGAGATTACTGGAGAGAGCAGGTTCAAATCTGACACCAGCAGGTATCCAGATTACTGGAGAGAGCAGATTCAAATCTGACAGCAGCAGGTATCCAGATTACTGGAGAGAGCAGGTTCAAATCTGACAGCAGCAGGTATCCAGATTACTGGAGAGAGCAGATTCAAATCTGACAGCAGCAGGTATCCAGATCACTGGAGAGAGCAGGTTCAAATCTGACAGCAGCAGGTATCCAGATTACTGGAGAGAGCAGGTTCAAATCTGACAGCAGCAGGTATCCAGATTACTGGAGAGAGCAGGTTCAAATCTGACAGCTGCAGGTATCCAGATTACTGGAGAGAGCAGATTCAAATCTGACAGCAGCAGGTATCCAGATCACTGGAGAGAGCAGGTTCAAATCTGACAGCAGCAGGTATCCAGATCACTGGAGAGAGCAGGTTCAAATCTGACAGCAGCAGGTATCCAGATCACTTGAGAATGCAGGTTCAAATCTGACAGCAGCAGGTATCCAGATCACTTGAGAATGCAGGTTCAAATCTGACAGCAGCAGGTATCCAGATTACTGGAGAGAGCAGGTTCAAATCTGACAGCAGCAGGTATCCAGATTACTGGAGAGAGCAGATTCAAATCTGACAGCAGCAGGTATCCAGATTACTGGAGAGAGCAGGTTCAAATCTGACAGCAGCAGATATCCAGATTACTGGAGAGAGCAGATTCAAATCTGACAGCAGCAGGTATCCAGATTACTGGAGAGAGCAGGTTCAAATCTGACAGCAGCAGATATCCAGATTACTGGAGAAAGCAGGTTCAAATCTGACAGCAGCAGGTATCCAGATCACTTGAGAATGCAGGTTAAATCTGACAGTATAATTTGCATTTTTGGGGATGGTAAAGAAATGTGTTATACCACCCCATACTCTGCCGATACAAGTCCGCTTGCAACAAAACTCTTTCAGCAGATGGGTCTCCTTGGATGCTATCCTTCGGGAGTACTTTTAGGTTGCTTCCATGCCCCCTTATCAAACCCTGACAGGTTTCTTTCTCCCCGTTTCTCAAAACCACTTTTGTGGCTGCCATTTGCATACACACTAAACCCACTGGTCACAGATATCAAAATAAATGGGTACAACTCAATAGTAAACCTAACTAAACAAATATGCAGAAATCATTGATCAGCTGAACAGACACTGGAGACATGGGTGGTTATACATCACTATACTGTTTCACCTCCTACTGTTCACCTGTATTTTGTAGAAAATTTTCCTAGATGTTATTTTTCAATAATTTCCTAGACACTACAGTTGAAAGTGACAACCTAATATGGCAATTAAGAATTTTACATTAAATCCCAAGTTCATGTTCTACAACTTTTTAGTCTCTTCACAATGATCTGGCAGATATGATGTGTCCCTGCATGAGCAGGCATCTTTGTTCTAGCTTGTTATATATTGTTTAGGAGTGTTTACATGACATCATCAAATCAGCAGCTGTCAGCTAAGACTGTTTTTGTATGTGACCAATGCCCTTGACTGCCATAAGGGGGTCTAATATATGTTGTAAAATGTAGATTCAATTCTCAAAATGGTTTTCAAATAATTGTTTCTTAAATAAAGTGTAAGTGTATTTATTTACCTTGTTGAAAATTAGGTCCTTTAATCCTCTACTCTGGACTATAATTGTTTCCCTAGAAATGTAACTAATAAAATTTTCATAACAAAAAACAGATGGACATGGGGGGATGAAAAGACTATACTATATAAATAGTAGTTACTAAAACCAGCAGAGAATCAGATCGTTCAAACCAGGGTTAGTTGACCAAGGGTGATATCTGGTGGGGAAATCAAAACCCTTGATAATTACGTAACCTTACCCGTATTGTTGTGACTGATGATTGATTATAATCGATGATTGGTCAGCTGATGTAGACAATCCAATGATTAATCTTGCATACCAATAATCAAGTTTTTTTACAAAGGTTAGGCTTTATAATGAGAGAGGGTTTTCATAATTTAATGCTAACAAACTTTAAGAAAATCTATGTCTACTAATAAATAGATTCATGCCTAAGTTTATTTTATACACATATAGGCTATAGCATTAAATATATTAGCAAATATCATGCCTTTATATCTATTGAGAGATTGTACAGGTCTATATTTGATGTGAAATTTCATACTCCTTGAGATCACCAATTTTTTACTGATGACTGATCATGAAATTGATTCCTTATTCTTGTCAAAAGCGACTAATAATCAATAATAGGTTGCTGATATGTTGTCAATGATTGATTATGATAAAGGAAGCGAATCCCAACACTACAGTGACTATGCAGTCATAATCAAGAAGTAACGTTGGAAAACCACAGGGACAGAATGCATATATCTAGTACCTTAAAGGTTACACTAAATTTGACTAATATTATATAGGCAATATCATGCATAATATTTAATATGAATTCAAACTGCAGTTGTAAAATAACATAATAAATGTATGGATATTGTGATAAGGGTGACAAGTATTGATAAATTACAAAATGTAGGTGGCCTGTGGCTTTAATGATTTTCAAGCCCAAGTTAGCTGGGTTTTCATGTTTATTACCAAATTAATTCAGATGGATCTTTTAATTGTCCTTTATGTCCACAGCGTTTCCTATTCTATTTTAAAACAAGATATCAAATTTTGAAATCAATCTTGGCATAGGTTTATTACTGGTAAGAAGTTTTATATTATGCTATGCATGATTCATAAAATGAGCGAAGTTTAAAGGCTTTCCTGATTTACTGCCAGCAAATTATCTTCAACTCTGATGTTTAATCGTGCATGAAGATATGGGTAATACTATAATAAGCAGTCAAATCTTGATGTCCAAAGTACATTGAAATGCTGCTGAATAAATAAGTGAAGTTTCCATTTTCAGTGACAGTAAAATATTTTTTTTTCATTTTTTTTCCTAAGCCTCTCCACTTACTGTGGTTGTCTTCTTATTTGCGGTGGTTTCAAATTCGCGATATTCGCGGTCGCTCCCTGACCGCGAAAATGAAACCGCGCAGTTTTGAATGCACATATACCAGACCATAATCATTAATTTCAGAAGCTGTCGATAGTTTGCGACAGTTGATATTTATCTTCAGCTACGTAGTGATTGTCCATCGAGCCTGGTGCATACTTATATGTTAAATGATTCAGGGAGAATGCTGGGCCCATTTTAAATAATATCGGTTGGATTTGATGCAAAAAACCGGGACCCTTTGCAGGTGCGTGCCAACTCCGGCGGACGCGCCCGGCAGTTATTCCTTTCCCCCGGCACATGACTGGTAAGTGTCAATGCCCGCTGGGCAGTAATATTTAAAAATTACGTGTATGTGTGCCAAGTTAGATGACATCCGGTGCCGCTTAAAAATGAATATTGAGTAGAAGGTACTCGTTCACATTGTGCCGTATTTAGTCATGTTAATGAATAAAATTTGCCACTAAAGTAGTGAACATAGCCGCTAGGGTTGTGCCACCTTGTAATTGTATAAAAGACTAATTCTGTGAAATCATGACGCGCCAAACGATGTATGATTGGCTAGTGATGACGTGAGTTTTGAATATATTTGAAAGGTCGCAGTTCATTTTGGGGCCAAAGTGCCTTAAAACAGTGGAATATTATGATTTGCTTCAGATTTTAAGTGTGAGAAACTGAATACCGTTCTTTCTTCCACCTATATGGAAGTAATTAGCAACATATATAAACGGCATTCAAATTATTCTGGGCACATCCCTGCCTTTGATACTAAAACAAGGGGGCTACCTACAGGCGTCCCTTGTTGGTTGAGCAGGTGATTACGACTCGACTTTTAATAAACAGGAGTAAGATACCCTTATCAAGACAGTTTCCCTAAACAAACTAAATATACCGTTTTGTAGTTACAGGTTGGTTTCTCGACACACCTTAATAACATTTGAGTTGTTTTTAATGAGCCTCGGCCCTGAACTAATTACAGCCAGCGGGGTCAATGCTTCCCGCAGGCGTCGGCTCAGCCGTCTGTGAATGTTCGAACACGCGATATCCGGACAGAGAAATAGGAGACCTAGATAATAGTGAAATCACCGGTAAATGAAACTATTTTTGATAATGAAATATACTACTAGACCAATGATAGAGCGCGAAAAAGGAACCCCGTGAAACTTTTAAAAATATAAAAACCGCGAAAATTCAGCCCCGCCAATATAAAGGCAACCACAGTATGTAAATTGGAAAAAATAATTAAATATGTTTACCTTGTAACAACAGCAACTATGTGTGAAGAAGATAACATAATAATTTCAGCATACTTATAAATATGAATGCATGTTTGAAAAATTTCTGACCAGATATGAGAATGTATGTACTGGTTCTGTGACTGACAGTTAAGATCTGAGAGACACAAGAAATGACAGTGGACACCAGAGAGAGGGGATTTTTTACTTTAGTTGTTACAATCACATGATTTTGTGTTTATTTCCCGTGCACTGCCCAATGGCAAGATTATTAGCCATACTGTTGTGACATGGATGGCCAGAGTTTTCTGCATGACCATTGACATGACTCAAAATAAGCCACATCAGTTTAATTAGCATGCCTCCTGAGTCATGTATTCATGGCTAGACTACCAGACGCTAGATTGCTGAAAATAAGAAACAGACACTGGTGAACATTGTCAGTATTCAATATCATAATAAAATAACAAACCTCCTCATAGAATGTAAACAAATTTATTAAAAGAATAAGAAATTGAAGTAGACTGGATCTGATTAATGGTCTCATTCATATGTTCCTACTTTTCTCTAAGTTTGTCGGATTCAATTAGTCATTATTATTCATTGTGTACTATTTCTGACAGTTCTTTCAATATAAATCTAAATCAGGACCAAAACTCTCTTCAATGGATCCTGCAATTGCTCAATTTACTAACACACAGAGAATACAGACCTTCAGGCAAACAGAATCAATAGAATGTAACTGTATAAATATGCAAATACAGCCACGAAACAGGACAGCCACGACTAATAGGATTACATACATAATTAACTTTGGTTAATATGGAACTCATGTCTCAGCTTCAGTGACCTCTTTCCCCTGTCTAATGATTCCTTTTACTTCGCTTCCAGTAGCACTCATCAAATTTCATGAAATATCCATTTACTTAGTTTCAGGGTGCTTGGTGTATACAGATCAGGTTGGAAACAGTGGGGGATGTACATCAGATTACAGTGCTTCACCAGTTCAGTAGAGATGAAGCACACCAGATGACTATTTATGAAAGGATAAGATAAGATAAACTTTATTAATTCCACATTGTGTCCACACAAATATAACAAGGAAATATTTATTACTATAATAAGCCTTGCTAGAATATACCATAATTTACCATAAAGCACTAAAAAATCAGTACCAAACCTGACTGGATAAAACATACATGCATTACTTATAATGATATACGTAAATAAATAAAATTCCTATCATGCACTGATGAGCACATAAACAATACACATAAAAAACAGACGGACTGCTGCATATTAAGATTTAACTTAATCAAAAAGGAAAAAGATATCTAACAAGTAAAAAGCTCATTGTACAAAGATACGGCACATGGTAAAAAAAAGAAGTTTTATATTGTTGTGTATTGGTGTGTGGTTTAATCTGTATGCGAATTAATTATATTTAGGTTTACAACTTAAATGTTTATAACTGGAAATCTGCATTCTAAGGAATGCAAGCAGCCTCTGCCATGTGGCCAACTTTGGGGCCCCTATTGTGGGATGCTCCAAAATCCATGTTTACATTCACTTATTCAGCCCATATTCAGCCCAGGTTCATTCATGCATAACTGACTGTACATTTGTGAATAGTCACAGATGACATTCCTGAATCCAGATCATGCATGTGCCAGATCTGCACCAATATCAAATCTATTCATCACTGGCCCATTCCTGGAATGGCCTGAAAATTTCATGATATTCCATACATGACTGTGTTGGTTATGTTGTGAACAAATACACAAACACTCGAACACGGATGAATGCATACCCTCCTGGTGGTGGCAATAAGGGAAGCCTGAAACATCATGCCTCAAACAGAGCTAGATGAAGCACAACAGATGACTGTGTATCCTTCCTATGCATTTATATTAGGGAAAGAAATTAAAATGTTAAAGGATGCTGGAAACACGATGGCTAAACCAGATTAACCAAAAGAAATTACATCTAGCCCACTAGCCTGGTAGGAAAATAAATCAATATTACATTGCAGTCATTATGATTGTTGTAAATTAACTTGTATTCAATTCTTTATCATTTTTATAACTTTATCATAATCCTTTCCGATTTGGGTTGTCAGTCAGTGTCTGGCAATGATAATTTAATGCTCACTGCCTGTAACTCCATTGGAAAGAGTGAAAATCTGAATAATATTTTTATTATACTTTATGACTTTCTAAAGGATGCTTCTTCATCACATCATGGCACTTTTCAGCTGATGATGAACAACATCTGTGAAAAATGGCCCTTGCAACTTTTTTTTTTTCAGATAAGTGTTTGCAATGTAGAGTGATAATTTTACCTCATGCATGAAATGACAGCTAGGCCATTATTCAATATTAACTAATTTTGTTTAAACAAATAATTATCTCCTAAGATGATGGGCATTCCTAAATTGAACAGGGTATGACTGTTCCAGTTTACAATATCTACAAAAAGTTTACCATGCGGCTCTGTATCCTGGTACATTTACAGGTAAATACCAAGCTCTGTCTTCAATACAAGCGCAAAAAAAGATCAATCATCCTGCAAAGTTTGGGAAATTACAGTGAGTTGTGAATCATAATACAACTACAAAGAATGGAGACAGAAACATTATTTAATCATCAAAAAGTAATAAATGAATCAACTCGGGCAAATGATCTGTTTCTGGAATATCTAGAATGAATAATGAAAATGAAATCTGATCAATAGACATAAAATAAAATGAAATCTGATCAAAGACTATAATAAAAAGAACTTTGCTTCTTGTACAAAGCTGATGCAGTTTCTATGTACTGGGTTTAGAACTGAGAAAAGATTCCTGCTGGTATGATATCAAAAAGTTTCAAAGACATAATAAGGTGCTCGGCATAAACGTCAAATGACCTTTGCGAGGATCGGCTCTAGGGATGAAGGGGATCGATGGCAGATACTGGAACAAGTGTCATTATGTCGTCAGGACAAAGAGCACTGTTATTCAAACAGTCTGACCATACAGTATCAGCCCCAGTCCCCGATCAACAACAGAATGATTGGTCAGCTGACCGCCCTCTACCATAAAGGCCCTTTGCAGCCACGCTATTTTCCCTGTCAATCACACTGTATGGTCAAGTTGCTGGTTTCTATACTGTGATCAATACCTGGTTACTCTGAACTTTGTCTATACCTGAACAAGTTGATGGAAACATTGGACTGTGAATGACCATGCTCTTACTGAAGTCCCAGTTTTTACCCTTTCATCTTTGTCTTGTGTCAGATTCAGTATTGAGGTATATAAACAAAAATAATATATAGTATATATTCTTACATATGTTTGTAAAACAGTAATGGTTGGAGCCCGGACAACCCAGGGGTAAAATGCTCAGCTCTCTCCACTGGCAAGTTGGCAACCTGGGTCAATGCCCAGCTTAGCTATGAGAATGGGTTGAACAGTGCCACTAATGGCCCGTCCAAGGCTGGTGGTTTTCTCTGAGCTCTCCAGTTTCTTCAACCTCCAAACACTACTGAAGGTCACCATACAGATTATATCTAAATGGACCCCAATATCTTTGTATATTGCAGTACTGATGATTGATTTCTGGTCAGTGGGAGTTAGGAAAATGTGTCTCTGAAACCATAAACTGACAATAGAGAACTAAAAAGGGAGTTAATTTTTAGACTTGAAATATTTGGTGAAAATGTGTCTCTGAAACCATAAACTGACAATAGAGAACAAAAAAAGGGAGTTAATTTTTAGACTTGAAATATTTTGTGAAAATGTGTCTCTGAAACCATAAACTGACAATAGAGAACTAAAAAGGGAGTTAATTTTTAGACTTGAATTATTTGTGAAAATGTGTCTCTGAAACCATAAAATGACAATAGAGAACTAAAAAGGGAGTTAATTTTAAGACTTGAAATATTTTGTGAAAATGTGTCTCTGAAACCATAAACTGACAATAGAGAACTAAAAAGGGAGTTAATTTTTAGACTTGAAATATTTTGTGAAAATGTGTCTCTGAAACCATAAACTGACAATAGAGAACTAAAAAGGGAGTTAATTTTTAGACTTGAATTATTTGTGAAAATGTGTCTCTGAAACCATAAAATGACAATAGAGAACTAAAAAGGGAGTTAATTTTTAAACTTGAAATATTTTGTGAAAATGTGTCTCTGAAACCATAAACTGACAATAGAGAACTAAAAAGGGAGTTAATTTTTAGACTTGAAATATTTTGTGAAAATGTGTCTCTGAAACCATAAACTGACAATAGAGAACTAAAAAGGGAGTTCATTTTTAGACTTAAAATATTTTGTGAAAATGTGTCTCTGAAACCATAAACTGACAATAGAGAACTAAAAAGGGAGTTAATTTTTAGACTTGAAATATTTTGTGAAAATGTGTCTCTGAAACCATAAACTGACAATAGAGAACTAAAAAGGAGTTAATTTTTAGACTTGAAATATTTTGTGAAAATGTGTCTCTGAAACCATAAACTGACAATAGAGAACTAAAAAGGGAGTTAATTTTTAGACTTGAAATATTTTGTGAAAATGTGTCTCTCAAACTGTAAACTGACAATAGAGAACTAAAAAGGAGTTAATTTTTAGACTTGAAATATTTTGTGAAAATGTGTCTCTGAAACCATAAACTGACAATAGAGAACTAAAAAGGGAGTTAATTTTTAGACTTGAAATATTTTGTGAAAATGTGTCTCTCAAACTGTAAACTGACAATAGAGAACTAAAAAGGAGTTAATTTTTAGACTTGAAATATTTTGTGAAAATGTGTCTCTGAAACCATAAACTGACAATAGAGAACTAACTAGAATATCAGCAGAAGCTGACAAAAGCCCCCAGCCAAAAGAACAGTGTTTAGAGGTGGTAACAGTGAAAAGTACTAAATATTTGTTCTCACATGGATGTATATCTGTACATGTCTCAGTTATAAATTTAAAATGGAGAGGTATGTACCATGACTCATAACAATCCATCAAATGCTTCCTGAAAATAAGCTTCTAAGTTTTATTCTATTGTAAGCTCTGTGACCTTGAAAAGCAGGTCAAGGTCACCCATCTTCGAACTTGACCGAGATTTTGTTGATATGCATCTTCACCAAAGAAATAAAATTCCTATTGTGAATCCTTTTAGAGATATCCTGCTCACAAGGCCACAATTGAAAAATCCAAGAAAAATTCATTAAAAATCAGAAATTGCAGGTGGCGCCCCCAAACTTGTGCAGCAGTTACAGACCATCAGTTCCTATGATCATAGTAAGTATTGTAAAAATCCACCCAATGGTTCCTGAGAAATATGCTTCTAAATGTTTTTTCTATAATCAGCTGTGACCTTGAAAAGCAGGTCAAGGTCACCCATCTTCGAACTTGACCGAGATTTTGTCAATATACATCTTCACCGAAAAAATAAAATTCCTACGGTTAAACCTTTAAGAGATATCCTGCTCACAAGCCCAAAGTTGAAAAATCCGATAAAAATTCATTAAAAATCAGAAATTGTAGGTGGCGCCACCAAACATGTTAAGCAGGTACAGATTATCAGTCCCAATAATCATAGTAAGTTTTGTGAAAATCCACCAAATGGTTCCTGAGTAATAAGCATCTAAGTGTTTTTCTATAATCAGCTCTAAAATGTAGAAAAAATGGGTCAAGGTCACCCATCTTCGAACTTGACCGAAATTTTGTCGATATACATCTTTACCGAGGAAATAAAATTCTGACGGTGAATCCTTTTCAAGATATCCCGCTCACAAGGTAAAAGTTAACGGACGCCGGACGGACGGACAGCTTGGGTGACAACAATAGCCCATCAGCCTAAGGGCTGAGGGCTAAAAAGGAGTTAATTTTTAGACTTGAAATATTTTGTGAAAATGTGTCTCTGAAACCATAAACTGACAATAGAGAACTAAAAAGGGAGTTAATTTTTAGACTTGAAATATTTTGTGAAAATGTGTCTCTCAAACTGTAAACTGACAATAGAGAACTAAAAAGGAGTTCATTTTTAGACTTGAAATATTTTGTGAAAATGTGTCTCTGAAACCATAAACTGACAATAGAGAACTAAAAAGGGAGTTAATTTTAAGACTTGAAATATTTTGTGAAAATGTGTCTCTGAAACCATAAACTGACAATAGAGAACTAAAAAGGAGTTCATTTTTAGACTAAAAATATTTTGTGCACCATCATACTTCAGAAAAGGAGTTGTACATTTTCATAATAAAAGTATGCAATTATCTAAAATAAAAAATTCAATTTTCAAGTGTAGGTTTTCTTCAAATCAATGATTTTGTTATGTATTTTTATATTTGTCTAGAAAAATACCTAATGATTCCCATGAAAAATACTGCCTAAACAACTGCTCACAGGAATAACATTCCCTGATAAATATCTCCCCAAAGAAATATTTGTTACACCATTCTGGTGATAACAGTGTCTCCTCAAAGATGTTCTCCAGTCCAACATAATCCCTTGTTGTATGTCAGTTATAAATCATTCTGTCCATGGAAGGACAAAATCAATAGCAAAGTTGTTCTTCTATGATTATGTTTAAATATCCAGGAAAACATGTTATTTGAATATGCAAAGAAATTTTCCATATGAATACTGAAGCTTACTTCATTTGTCATCGTATAATGACAATAAATCTATGGACAGCTATCAATTTAAATGAAAATGTCATGTTCTACAGGATTGGCATTTGCCTGGTGTATCTGTTACTGGGCCTTCAGGGAGTTTTAATTAACCTTCAAGACTATGGCCACACTCTTTATAATGAAAGAGACACAATTCTTCAAGTGTCACCCAATACCAATGTTTACTGCTTTCTTGCTGTTTATAAGGCTCCAGAGAACAATCACGTCCAATACATGGGGCCCTACCAGGTGATAATAGGGATATACAGGTCCCCGAGGTCTCCTACCATACCATACAACCCACAGTAAGTCCTGTATACTAAAGGTCTCACTGTACCCTAAACAAAGCAAGCACATACAAGGGTCAGCACATACAGCTGATACATGGGTCCAAGGCAAACACAGTCCTGAATAACAGTCACTGCCATCTCTATTTAATCTTGTGAACTAAACAATTTGAATCTTGCAAAAATAAAAAAAAATATTTTAATACTGATAAAAAGTACCCCGAGAAAAAGAAGCAATATTGCTGAAAAAAAACTAGATATTTCTTGGCACCGCAGGTGCCATAGTATCCCCAGACAATTAATCCCCCCCCCCCCTTTAAGAATAGGCCCCCCATCTTCAGCAACAATTAATATCAGACCACACTCATAAAAAAGGTCATTCTCATAGAAAAGGTCATGATCCAAATTTCAATATACATCACCCCCTAACCCATGTCTATGTATATGCAAGAAATCTATCCATTAGTTTTTGACTTATAATGCTCACAATACTGTTAAGTGGCAATGATGGGGTATTGAACGGCACGAAAACAAGTAAAAGAATAACAGGTGGCACCACCTGTTTCCCGTACATGACAACACTATCCAAGATCTTCGTTCAAGTTGATTTTTGGACCAATCAATGCATCCCTTATTGAGAAACTAATGATTTTGTGTGATTTTCACCATATATGGCAATATTCAAGGTCAAGGCCACTCATTGGAAAGGTCATGACCCCTATTCAAATAAACATTATCCTATAACCCATATCCATGTATATGCATAATATGAAAGAAATTTGTCCATTAGTTTTTGACTTATAATGCTCACAGTACTGATAAATGGCAATGATGGGGTATTAAGCCGCACAAAACAAGTAAAAGAATAACAGGTGGCGCCACCTGTTTCCGGTACATGACAATACTTTCCAAGATCTTCGAAAATGTTGATTTTTGGACCAATGCATGCATCCCTTATTGAGATATTAATGATTTTGTGTAATTTTCACCATATATGGCAATATTCAAGGTCAAGGCCACTCTAATAGGAAAGGTCATGACCCCAATTTATATATACATCATCCCATAACCCATGTCTATGTATATGCATAATATGAAAGAAATCTGTCCATTAGTTTTTGACTTATAATGCTCACAGGTTATAAATGTACTGTTAAGTGGCAATGATAGGGTATTAAACGGCACGAAAACAAGTAAAAGAATAACAGGTGGCGCCACCTGTTTCCGGTACATGACATTACTATCCAAGATCTTCGGTCAAGTTGATTTTTGGACCAATGCATGCATCCCTTATTGAGAAATTAATGATTTTGTGTGATTTTCACCATATATGGCAATATTCAAGGTCAAGGCCACTCTCATAGGAAAGGTCATGACCCCAATTTAAATAAACATCATCCCATAACCCATATCTATGTATTTGCATAATATGAAAGAAATCTGTCCATTAGTTTTTGACTTATAATGCTCACAGTACTGTCAAGTAGCAATTTTTGGGATATTAAACGGCATGAAAACAAGTAAAGAATAATAGGTGGCGCCACCAGTTTCTGGAACATGACAACCCTATCCATGATCTTCGATCAACTTGATTTTGGGATCAATCCATGCAAGTTTTCTTGAGATATTTAAGAATTTGTGTGATTTTCCCAAAAATTGAACCTATTCAAGGCCAAATTCACTCTCCTAGTTGAGGTCATGACCTCATTTTAAATAGGCGTCGTCCTCTCACCCATATCTATAAATATACCAAGTTTGGTAAAGATCCGTGAAATATTTTTTGAGTTATTGTGTCCAAAAGAAATCTTGGCGGCGGCGGCAGCGGCGCGACCGTGCCTAAACCATAGTATCTCCAGACTATGTCTGGCGATACAATAAAAAAATATGTAATATATGCCAAAAGGCCTATCTTTTTTAAACTTTGTGGTAATGTATGTTATGCTTGAAAACCAAATTGAGGAAAAACAATTGCAGTGATGTGAGGACTCACAGCTCACATGGCTTTACAGTTTTGCATATTTCAGTTATTTTCTCACTGATAGTGAAAGCATGACCAACCTACACGCCACTTTGTGGCGGGGGCATAAAAATAATATTCCAGATTTTTTTTGGGGAAAAAACTATTATATAAAGAATGGTACTCGCTGGTGTGCATACCTAAACCAAGGCTTAGCATTTCTACTAGATCCACCCTTTATCTGCCTATGTCTACCCTGGACTTTAATGCCGTAATCACACTAGCAAATAAGCTGGACCATGAATCAGTTTACTCTCTCTGCACTATCACTAGCAAATAAGTTGGATCATGAATCAGTTTACTTTCTCTGCACTATCACTAGCAAATAAGCTGGATCATGAATCAGTTTACTCTCTCTGCACTATCACTAGCAAATAAGCTGGATCATGAATCAGTTTACTCTCTCTGCACTATCACTAGCAAATAAGTTGGATCATGAATCAGTTTACTCTCTCTGCGCTATCACTAGCAAATAAGTTGGATCATGAATCAGTTTACTCTCTCTGCACTATCACTAGCAAATAAGCTGGATCATGAATCAGTTTACTCTCTCTGCGCTATCACTAGCAAATAAGCTGGATCATGAATCAGTTTACTCTCTCTGCGCTATCACTAGCAAATAAGCTGGATCATGAATCAGTTTACTCTCTCTGCACTATCACTAGCAAATAAGCTGGATCATGAATCAGTTTACTCTCTCTGCACCATCACTAGCAAATAAGCTGGATCATGAATCAGTTTACTCTCTCTGCACCATCACTAGCAAATAAGTTGGATCATGAATCAGTTTACTCTCTCTGCACTATCACTAGCAAATAAGTTGGATCATGAATCAGTTTACTCTCTCTGCACTTTCACTAGCAAATAAGCTGGATCATGAATCAGTTTACTCTCTCTGCACTATCACTGGCAAATAAGCTGGATCATGAATAAGTTTACTCTCTCTGCACTATCACTAGCAAATAAGCTGGATCATGAATAAGTTTACTCTCTCTGCACTATCACTAGCAAATAAGCTGGATCATGAATCAGCTCTCTGCACTATCACTAGCAAATAAGCTGGATCATGAATCAGCTCTCTGCACTATCACTAGCAAATAAGCTGGATCATGAATCAGCTCTCTGCACTATCACTAGCAAATAAGCTGGATCATGTATCAGCTCTCTGCACTATCACAAGCAAATTAGCTGGATCATGAATAAGTTTACTCTCTCTGCACCATCACTGGCAAATAAGCTGGATCATGAATAAGTTTACTCTCTCTGCACTATCACTAGCAAATAAGCTGGATCATGAATAAGTTTACTCTCTCTGCACTATCACTAGCAAATAAGCTGGATCATGAATCAGCTCTCTGCACTATCACTAGCAAATAAGCTGGATCATGAATCAGTTTACTCTCTCTGCACTATCACTAGCAAATAAGCTGGATCATGAATCAGTTTACTCTCTCTGCACTATCACTAGCAAATAAGCTGGATCATGGATAAGTTTACTCTCTCTGCACTATCACTAGCAAATAAGCTGGATCATGAATCAGTTTACTCTCTCTGCACTTTCACTGGCAAATAAGCTGGATCATGAATCAGCTCTCTGCACTATCACTAGCAAATAAGCTGGATCATGAATCAGTTTACTCTCTCTGCACTATCACTAGCAAATAAGCTGGAACATGAATCAGTTTACTCTCTCTGCACTATCACTAGCAAATAAGCTGGATCATGAATCAGCTCTCTGCACTATCACTAGCAAATAAGCTGGATCATGAATCAGTTTACTCTCTGCACTATCACTAGCAAATAAGCTGGATCATGAATCAGCTCTCTGCACTATCACTAGCAAATAAGCTGGATCATGAATCAGTTTACTCTCTCTGCACTATCACTAGCAAATAAGCTGGATCATGAATCAGTTTACTCTCTCTGCACTATCACTAGCAAATAAGCTGGATCATGAATAAGTTTACTCTCTCTGCACTATCACTAGCAAATAAGCTGGATCATGAATCAGTTTACTCTCTCTGCACTTTCACTGGCAATTAAGCTGGATCATGAATCAGCTCTCTGCACTATCACTAGCAAATAAGCTGGATCATGAATCCGTTTACTCTCTCTGCACTATCACTAGCAAATAAGCTGGAACATGAATCAGTTTACTCTCTCTGCTCTATCACTAGCAAATAAGCTGGATCATGAATCAGTTTACTCTCTCTGCACTATCACTAGAAAATAAGCTGGATCATGAATCAGTTTACTCTCTCTGCACTATCACTGGCAAATAAGCTGGATCATGAATCAGTTTACTCTCTCTGCACTATCACTAGCAAATAAGCTGGATCATGAATCAGTTTACTCTCTCTGCACTTTCACTGGCAAATAAGCTGGATCATGAATCAGCTCCCTGCACTATCACTAGCAAATAAGCTGGATCATGAATCAGTTTACTCTCTCTGCACTATCACTAGCAAATAAGCTGGAACATGAATCAGTTTACTCTCTCTGCACTATCACTAGCAAATAAGCTGGATCATGAATCAGTTTACTCTCTCTGCACTATCACTGGCAAATAAGCTGGATCATGAATCAGTTTACTCTCTCTGCACTATCACTAGCAAATAAGCTGGATCATGAATCAGTTTACTCTCTCTGCACTATCACTAGCAAATAAGCTGGATCATGAATCAGTTTACTCTCTCTGCACTATCACTAGCAAATAAGCTGGATCATGAATCAGTTTACTCTCTCTGCACTATCACTAGCAAATAAGCTGGATCATGAATCAGTTTACTCTCTCTGCACTATCACTAGCAAATAAGCTGGATCATGAATCAGCTCTCTGCACTATCACTAGCAAATAAGCTGGATCATGAATCAGCTCTCTGCACTATCACTAGCAAATAAGCTGGATCATGAATCAGTTTACGCTCTCTGCACTATCACTAGCAAATAAGCTGGATCATGAATCAGTTTACTCTCTCTGCACTATCACTAGCAAATAAGCTGGATCATGAATCAGTTTACTCTCTCTGCACTTTCACTGGCAAATAAGCTGGATCATGAATCAGCTCTCTGCACTATCACTAGCAAATAAGCTGGATCATGAATCAGTTTACTCTCTCTGCACTATCACTAGCAAATAAGCTGGAACATGAATCAGTTTACTCTCTCTGCACTATCACTAGCAAATAAGCTGGATCATGAATCAGTTTACTCTCTCTGCACTATCACTAGCAAATAAGCTGGATCATGAATCAGTTTACTCTCTCTGCACTATCACTGGCAAATAAGCTGGATCATGAATCAGTTTACTCTCTCTGCACTATCACTAGCAAATAAGCTGGATCATGAATCAGTTTACTCTCTCTGCACCAGGTCACTTATCCACAACAGTATTGTCTATAGTGGTGCTCTTGAAGGTTGGTTAACAGTAGTTTAGGTTTACAGGTCTGGTTTACAAACTGGTTCCTAGTGCTTACAGACAAATCTTTCTAGTCGGTGTGAGTACAGTTTTGCTATCATTTTCCAAATCTTTCATGCAACATATCACTTTTTGCAGCACAATAAATCAGATTATCAGCCAGCAAACTAACTTTTTATGGAATGAACGGATAAAGGCTTTTGTAAAATGATCCACAGTGTGGCCACAAAGTGTATTATGTACTTCCAAACTAAAGTAAACTGCAGTACTTGTTTAGTTTAATCCTATTTAGATGTGAATCATTTGCGGACATGGTCACACTCTCACCCATCCACAATCTTAGGCCATCAGTTCAGTAGTTTTCTTTGTTTAATCAAACTAAAAGAAAATATACAGACACAGGAAAATATAAGCACTGTCCTTGGTAAAGGTAAAAAATATTTCCTGAAAATAGATATAAAATGTATAAGGTAGCAGCACTGCCTTTTTTGACCAAATAACTACAGTTGTGCTCATAAGTATTCATACCCCCTTGTAAAATCAACTAATTTTCAATTGTTTTCTACAATTAAGCTTGGATGTTGGAAATACACCTACACTAAGGGAGACATAGTTGTTGTTCAACAATCCAGGGAATATTTGATTTGAACTGATGAGGATTATGCCATTTGTTATAATATTTATATTTTCCCCCATGTTCAAAAGTATTCATACCATTGTCCTCTTGAACTACAAAGGCAACTGTTTTTCATGGTTCAGGTACTTTGCCAATCCCAAGGTGTGTCCATTTGGTCCCTGCATTGTTATGCAACCATTGTTAACCTTCTTACCTGAGACATGTCTAGCGAAAGGAGTAGTGGCCTGACTTGTGGTGACTGATTACAAGCCTAATTCCAAGTCATGTTGGTTTCCAGAAAATTCTTTGGCCCTATAAATTTAGGGGCATTGGTCTGTCTACTGTCAGTTCATAGTCAGTGCCAGAATATTCACCATGGTCAAGCAGAAAGAACTGAGTGAGGACTTAAGGTCGCGCATTGTGGATGCACACAAGGATGGTTTGGGCTACAAAGCAATATCCAAGCGTTTTCAGGTCCATGTAGCCAGTCCAGAGCATCATTAAGAAATTAAAGGTGTTCCACACAGTTAAGAACCTGACAAGACCTGGAAGGAAGCCCAAAGTCTCAGCCAGGCTTGCGAGAAAATTGGTGCCGGCCGCCACCTTCAATCCACGTATCACCACCAAGGAGATGTTGCTGGGCCTCGGCGACAAAGGAACCAGTATCTCAAGACAAACACTCCAGAGAACATTGAACAGGGCAGGACTCAATGGACGCCGACCACGGGAGACTCCACTTCTTAAACCCAGGCACACAAGATCACGTCTGGGCTTCGCCAAAGGTCACCTCGATAAAGGAGAGGGATTTTGGTTGTCGATTCTATGGTCAGATGAGTTGAAAATAGAGCTCTTCGGGCACAGAGATGTTGCTTACGTTTCGCAAAAGAAGGGTGAAGCTTTCAAACCAAACAACACGGTGCCAACGGTCAAGCATGGAGGAGGAAGCATAATGCTGTGGGGCTATTTCTCAGCGAGTGGGACTGGGAACCTCGTTAAGGTGGACGGCATCATGAGGAAGGAACAGTACATTGAGATCCTCCAGAAGAACATCCGACAGTCTGCTGCAAAACTTGGTCTAAGGCCACATTGGATCTTCCAACAAGATAACGACCCCAAACATACCGCCAAAATAGTCAAGAAATGGTTAGGGGACAATGCAGTCAATGCAAGCCAAAGACCTGACCTCAACCCTATCAAAAATCTGTGGAGGGAACTCAAGGTGAAGGTCGGCACAAGAAACCCATCCAATTTGAAGGATCTGGAGAGCATTTCAAAGGAGGAGTGGACCAATTTCCCAGTGGAAACATGCCGGAACCTAGTAGTAAACTACAGAAGACACCTTGAATCTGTAATTGCAAATAAAGGCTATGCCATTGATTATTAAGTCATGTTGTAAATAGGGGTTTGAATACTTCTGAACATGATTTTTGTTGCACATTTTTTAAATAAAGCAAAAATAAGGATGAAATTCATCAGAAATACATATGCTGTTTTTGTGAAAGCCTAATGGAACCTTTGTATGTAATTAGTTATTGAATAAATGGAATCTGCAAAGAAATATACAAGATACACCAAAAAAATGCCAGGGGTATGAATACTTATGAGCACAACTGTATGTTTAAAGATCAAGATGTAGTACCACTGATACAAGATATCACCAGACAGAGCATGGTTTAATAGTACACCACATGTTCCTGACACTTCCTGCATTCAGGTGTTCTTCCTGGGTGACCTGTCAATCATCACACCTGAAGCACTGAGTGAATCCCACAGCCACATCCTGTCTCGACACTTTCATTATCTCGTCAAGCTTTGATCCATGCTTTCTCTTTCATCCTTGCAACAGACTCTAAATTGTTCACTCAGTGACCTCTGAGACTCAGAACCTTGGATATCATTGCAATTTCCACCAAGAAACCTTGGGTCACTAAGCCTGGCATATTTCTCTAACTAGAACGTGTACTTCAGCAATGACCTGAAACATCCACACTATCTCTTTCATCCTTGCAACTGACTCCAAATTGTTCACTCAGTGACCTCTAAGACTCCGAATCATATGTTTCTCTGTAATTTCTACCAAGAATCTTGCAGGGCACTCAACTCTTTCAAGGCCATGTATTTCAGAAGTGAACTAAAACATCCTTAATAACAGACCACCTGCCTGAACAGAATAGGAGTTTCTAAGGCATGAATTGAACCTACATCTAAAACCTACATCTAAAATACTAAATCTTTACCATTTTTTTGCAAATAGTGTCTGTGAATGCCAAAAGCAAGATCATTTTAACACTGAATTGTGTGTCAGAAATGAAAACTGTCAAAAAAAGATAGTGTTAATAGTAACCAAATATAAAACCTTATTCAAGTATATCTGCCTATACCATAGAAACCAAGATGTCCCAACAGAATATGTTTATGAGGATTGACATTACAGGTGATAACCTTTATTGATAACTGTTATAGTAAGAGAGTTTAGTAAAAACTTCATGTCTTTCCAACAATTTGGTCTTATGGCCTAACAGTAATCTAGGATGGTAATATTATAAACAGAAACCAGCATTTATTGTTTATATGGATATTTACAGTGTTTATCATTATTCAGACATAAAAGTGATGTTTAATACAATTTATTATTAAGAGTAAACATGGAACAAAAGTGACCTGCAATACCTTGGATTTCATACAGAGCCTTAGATTTCATACAGTGCTATCTTTATATGCCTGAGGCTAACTTCCTCTGGCACAAATTATTGATGGACAAGGAGCTGGCACTGATTTTTGATGGAGCTCCTGCACCATTTTCTGACAGCCACTGGGCCCCAAGCTTAGCCAGTGATTACTAAATGTCAAAGGTATACCACGGCTGTCTGCTTATTACTAGCACTGTGATCCCTAGAGTAGCCACAACCGGCAGGATCACAAATCCCTGATCCTAACACTTGGCATTTTATACATAAAACAAATGCAAGCTTAAGTTATTTTGTTTATTCAAGATCCTAGCTAAATCTATCTGTTTTGAAGGGTAGTTCTATGGTCTTTTGGAGGTAACATTAAGAGAATGTAGATGAAAATGATAAAAAAGACATTATAAATGAACCCTTGAAATTTCAGGTTATTTGTGTGGGATATTAACTTGTTGATAAGATATTAGAGTAAATCTCAGAGGTGCAATAGTATTTTTACCATATTGACTTTGGCGGCACCTGCAGGATTCAAATTGAGGACCTTCAACTATGAAGTCAAATGCTATAGCCACTAGGCCATCTCCACTCTCCTGATAGATTTATCTGCTTTATGTTTTACTAATGGTGGCTCACTCCAATGACATTTAATGTTTCACTGGTGCACCAATACATTGCGATACTAAGTCAGGTGTAGTATCAGTATGGTCAGTTGCTCCTGTTTCAATGCAAGGACCATACTGGATCATAGCACTGAAAGCAACAACTGATATTTAGTAACTGTTTTTTTAGATTCATAAAAGATATATATTGTATAGTATTAGCAACTGTTTCTTAGCATCATAAAAGATATACATTGCTAAAAACATGTCTGACTGGCTGTTTGGTAATAAAAGTTATTTTTACAGCCTGGAAATTACTTATATGAGACCATTCTTCCCTTAAAGAAAGAATGAAGAATATCAACTCTTGAATCTAAACTTTAATATACCTCATATGTATCGTATCATGTATGGTGTCATGAGGGAAATTTGTGTATCACAAAATGTATCATACCAAGAGATAATGTATTATTGTTTAAACCATATTTCCCATTTCACCAAGATCCTACAAATTAACCTTAGTTATGCTGATCCATGGCATATTAATATCCTGTGTATCATTATGGTTGGAATATCTTATGATAATGAGTGTAAGTATTTTTCTCTGGTAATATTTGTTAAATACATTAGTTCTGTTAACTGGAGATCACTATTACATATACACCTGGTGCAGTCCACAAATTAATTAATGATTTGTCTTGAGAGCTAGTAACCCTGTCAAAAATCTTCTATTTATTGGAAATATGTTTGTTTGACATTTACCATGGGAGTAGCGACAGCTTGTCACCCCAAACGTCGATTTTAGATGAACTGGAGACGATGGGGTGACAGTACAAGCTATTGGGTTCGCATCAATTCTAGTATGTGCAGATGTGCACGCCATTTCTGACACTACTTTTTCATTTTCATCTACTTCTCGAACTGCCATTTTCCTGAGTTAAGACAAAAAGTAACGTTATTCTGTTGGGGAAAATAATAATTATTACATCCACGGTTTACTTACGTGTATTCGTGCAGCAGTTTTTAATACCGAGGCTGGTTTTACTCGAAAAACTCGTCTCCACGTCTGTCAGCGGGAGAATCATAACTTCCGGTAGGGGATTTCCAAACGGCTATGTGTAAAACTCGGAAGTCCGAAGTCGGAAGCAAGGATTTTTTTAAAAATAAAGCAATGTTCGAAGCATAATTAAAATGTTACTACATCAATAGAAAGTACCATTTCATTTTTATTGATAGAATAAGATCTTTTCTATCATTATGTAAAAAATCAAAGTTATCCATCGGAAGTTATAGACTATTTCTTGCTCGGTAATGCCCGGTTATGGTCCAAATAACATGTGTAAAACTCGGAAGCCAGTAATGGCTAATGCACTGGTCATCATGTCGTCAGCAAACGTGTCAAGCATTTTCAGTTTCTTCAATATCACATATTTTTCATATACTCAGTTTGTTTTGTAATTATGCTGTTTTTTATAATATATTATATTGATATTTTATTTCATTTTGTAAAACAAGATTATATAATTACTCATCAATATTTTCGCTTTTACTGTTTTTTTTCAGTTTCTTCAATATCACATATTTTTCATATACTCAGTTTGTTTTGTAATTATGCTGTTTTTTATAATATATTATATTGATATTTTATTTCATTTTGTAAAACAAGATTATATAATTACTCATCAATATTTTCGCTGTTACCGTTTTTTTGTTTGTGGAAACATGAAAAAAAAAATAAAGATTTGATAATATTTTTAAAATTACCCTGATAATATCATAGAGACTTAAACAGCTAATTTGACAGAACCACAAAACGCCCAGTTAATGTTTTAACGAGGGTGTTTCGAACAAAACATTTTATTTATCATGTATCAATTGAAAAACCCTTTCCTCTTCCATTAACCAAAAAATTTAATCATGATTATGAATCCCTTAAACTCTTATCTATTATGTAATACTCTTTATGCCAAATTATATTTTACATTTCATGGTCAGGTTGCATACTTTTATTTATATATATATATATGTATATATATATATATATATATATATATATATATATATATATATATATATATACATATATATATATATATATTATTCACATTGCAATGTGATATTTTCCCCTATATGTTCCTGCTGTAAATGGAACCTGTTTCAATTCATGTTTTGAAATTTTGCCAAAATAGCATAATATACATGATGCTTTACAAAAATTTGTTTGCTACTGATTTCATCAGACGTATCCTGCAAAATTAAAAATAAACACAAACATTAACAATACCTTGACAGAAAAAAATACACAATACATGTTTAAATAGATATGATCCTGATTGTAACATTTTACAATCATATAAAAAACAATAGTTTCTGTTTTTGCAGAACGATTCAATATATAATCGATATTTTTTATGCAGTTAGGTACAATATTCATCAAATTAATGTTCTGAAAATTTGCAAAACCACAGGACACAAACATTCATACTTTATATATATATATATTTGTAAAATACGTCAACTAAAAAATCAATAAAACATCAAACAAAACATTTTGCATAGCCAAAAAAAGTTCAGTAAATGTTTAAAAATAAATTGTTACAGAGCAAATGTTAAAGATATAATAAATTCTGTTTAATTATAGAACCTGATACAAGCAACTATTAAGTCCGGAGAGAAGGAGGTCCGAAAACGCACGGTACTTCTGTATCGGGAATTCCGATAATAGTCCGGTTAATTTTGTTTCTGAGCATAAAAATATAAGAATCAAATAAAAATAGTGAGTATACACAGAATATTCAGATGCATATATTTTTATATAAAGATAAAAAATTACTATACAGCAAAAGTAGAATTGGAATATTTAATATTTTTAATTGAAATATTTATCTTAGCGGTAAATATCTTACTTGATTTATCAATCCGGTTTGGTTCCATTATTGCATGGTGTCATCATTTTTATGTGGAATTTCAAGGAATGAATCATAAAGATGAGCAACAGGTTAAATAAAAATGCCTATATCCCGTAGCATCTTTAAGACACCAGGTCACCTCTAGACATACTTTTACTTGAAGCCCCAGATGTCTTACGTGTCGATAAAGATTCTATATGGTTATTTATTAAAGATTTTACATTCAAAATTGTAATTTCTTATCGAGATCCTTGTAATCTTATACAGTAATCCGAAGTTGAAGGGAGCACATTCTGTTTACATGCCCTTATCATGCACATATTATAACGTATGAGAGTGAAATCAGTTGCAAATATACTTTAAAATGTTATTAAATATCCATTTATTTGAAGTTGAAATGTGATGTTGAAACATCAGGAGTGAATTTTAATATGTAAATATCAAGATTGAAAAAGTTTGAAAGAAAGAGTCAAAACTTGAAAAAGAATTGATTTTAGTTTAAAAAAAATGATTTGCTTAAATATACAAATCGATAAGATTTTATAATCACACATGTATTAGTATGTTATATATTACCTGGACTGTTGTATCCCTTTTCTAAAATATATTTTAACTTTTTGTTTAAATATCGTAGAACTCTAACATATTGAAGGACATTTCGTTTTGTATATGATACATGTATATTTTTTCCAGCGATGACCTACTGGGATATATTGAATTTTCATATTTGTTCAACGTTTGGAAAATATATTACTGTTTTTATTTTGAATGACATCGTAATTTATAACTGTATTTTTTAATGCCGTATTAGGGTTTATCATACCATATTTATTATTCAGTGGTGCATCCATAGAGGGCGCAAGCATAACACCGAGGAATCCCCATTCCCCCCACCCCCCCCACCCCCATCACAGTACCGTGTGAGTCATTCACGGTCTCCCCACAGAGCTAAGCTCGGGGTGGGATCGACCGTGAAAAATATCACGGCTCCTCGGCTGATACTCAGACTCGCGCACTGTGCTCTGCTGTCCGAGTCTGCATGTGCGCTCTCAGATCACAAAAGTCGGTAAAATGCAAAGATTGTCATAAGACTTTAACATATCAATTATTTTACAACGAGTACTACATTTAAATACTAGTAGTGACATTTTGCAAGTTATAAATGTATAGACGCGCATTTCATCATTGACATTAACATGTTACGAACTTTTGAATATTTGGACTTTCCAATTTATACCGTAATGTTATAGAAATATAAATATTAACGCCCAACAACCTGCAGTTTGAATACATTGTTCCAATACATGTAGGAGTATAGTTGTGGAACAGAAAATCTTCATAATCTTTCGTTTAAGGTGCCTCAAAATGTCCTCTTTACATTACATATTTTAAAAATTAACCCCTTCCCATACCATCCCCATGTTAATACAAATAATTTTCACAAAACATAGCCCTAGATAGGGTGAAATATATTACGTGAAAATACAATCACATATATGTATATATATATATATATATATATATATATATATATATATATTAAATTTACGAATAAAAAATTAAGAACTTATAGTTTTCCGATTATGTATCATGTTTTGTGTTATTCACGCATAAAAAGCAATATCATGCATAATCTATTTTAATATATGCATGCAACTATAATTATAATGAAACTGCATTTGAGCTGTGGCTCTTAACTGACCACAAGTAAACCAGTGCGTCTCTGTGACTTCTGAGTTATACACATTGGATCACATCCCAGCACTTCTGCCTGAAATCGGAGATGGCTTCCGAGCACAAAATCGTCCATAACGTTCAGATTAAAGAATGGATAACTATTATTCTTCACAAAATGATAATAAAGATCTTATTCTATCGGTGGAAAAAACAAAACGGTATTGAAGCGTTAGCATTTTGTAAATGCTTTAAACTGCATTATTTATAAAACGATTCCTTGGTTTCCAGCGTCCGGCTTCCGACTTCCAAGTTTACATATACGACCGCGCCATGACACCTTCACTTTTGAATGAGAAGTACCGCTTTACGTGAATCGGTGCCACAGTGATGAAAGAAGGTAATAAATGTAATTATTTTTGTGTAACAACATTTTTTCTATGATGTTAAGCACATATAATACGACTTTATAAGCCTGTGATGCCAAATAATACCAGACAGGAAATATTTTGATCCGACCCTTAGAATGGGCGTTCTGTTGTGACTGCCATCATGACTCCAGGCCCTATCAGTTTATTTCAGAAGGCCTGAGTGTCATGTTGTCATGGCTACCATGGGAGGTGCCTGACTCTGCCAATTCAAGTCAAGATATGTTAGTTGGTAACCTTTTTAATTGCTACAGTTTATATTCTACATCTGGTGATGGATTCCAATATCAATAACTGTATCCATTATGACAAATTATAACAAAGATTTTCAAAATTCATTAATGGTCAAGTGTTCTCAACTGATTATTGATAAAACACAGGTTTTGGTAAAACAACAAATTTGGTCAATTCTAAATAAATTATAACAACACCTACACCTCTGTCAAATGTGCACAAGTTATTGCATTTGCTCATTTTGTTTTAGTGATAGAAGTCTTGACAGTGTTACAACCCAGAGAAGGCTGTATATATATCTCAGTCGTTCTTTGTCTAATTAATATTTTGCCTGTTCCTCATTTGACTAGAATGGCTTTTTGCACATATTTGGTACATCAATAAACCTGTCTGTGAGTCTTGTATGAATATTCAGAGCAATTTAAATGGACACAGGAAGCTGATCTTACATATAAGATTTTAGGGAGATAAACTAGAAAGGAGCAAATTTGCCAGTGCTTATATATCAGAGGCTTGGAAAAGCTGTGACGGTCCTTTCTTGAGAAAATACTTTAAAAAGTGTTAATAAACCTGTGCTGATTCATACAATATTCTGTGTGCATGAGCTTGAGATTGCTCTGGTGGGCTTCTGGAATTGACCTAATAAAAGCCCTGCTGGCTGGTAAAATTTTACTGATTTTCATCCTAGCCATGCTAGATTTATTTATTTGTTTTGATGATATAACTATAGCAACTGTATAGCTGTTAAAAAAACAGTAATTAACATTTACTCAGCTGGCCCTGGATGACTTGTTAAGTAATATGTTACACAAATATGATCATGCCAACCAGAAAAACTTGATATTTAACTGTATATGCTAATATCTGTGTATACATATATCTCAAGGCCAAGATACAGATCTGCACAATTGGTGTTTGGTCCAGAAAAATCGTAATCAGGATTTAGGCTGACCCAAATCCTGATCTTCAATTAATTAAAAGAGAATGACTTCCTGTCTAATCAGCTGAAGGTTAATATGGCTACGTATACCCCTGAACCAGCTCATAACTGTATCTGCTTGCTGACCTCATGCTCACAATGCTCTTTTAAACTATCAAATCAATGTAAAATTGTTTATATTTTTAACATCTTTTAGTTTACAGAATTTATTTATTTTGATTCACACATACATGATGCATGTAGGTAACACAATCCAGAAAAAAATTTATTCATCAAGTTTAACATATTTCACATTATTACAAAGGTTAAGATGTGCCACAAAAGTCAGCAGTATTCTTTTATAACATTAATTAGTTCATTTCCGATATCAGTCTTACTAATATTCACTATAAACTCTATAGTATACACTGGTATACATGCTTTCACCAAATATTATCTAAAACTGATCACAAACAAGGCACATAATCAATATCAACATCTCCTCCATGTGCTAGCCATACTTTATCCTCTGTACCATGGGGATAAGTCAAAACAGGAAATGGCGATCACACCTAGTGATCCTGTAACAGGACGTAGGACAAGGTCTGGGATGGTCTCTTAAGACCAGGGAATGTGGCTTTCACCACAGGAATGTGTATAAAAATGTCTGCTCTCAGACTGTTTAAAAGCAGTTCCTTCAATATGTTCATTTATTTTCTTTTGAGCAAATGTGAGGTTAAAGGATTTTTTTTTGTCTGTAGCTTGTCTACAAACCTTAATACAGTAGCATCTGAGTTATAAGTGCAAAGTATGTTGAACCTGTGACTATTATATAATTTATTTATACAAACCTAAAATAAACTTTATTCTCATTTATCTATGATACCTCATGCACATTTTCATGTGGTTAAGCTGTACTTTGGTAGATTAAAGTTACAGCTACAGTAAATTAATAAATACAGATCCATTTTACTAAAGATAAAATAAATGTGCAATCTAATATAACTGAGACCAAATGTGGACAACATCAAATAGTATACAAAGACTGCAAAATATTACAACTTTATATACATATTACACAACCTGGCCAAAATCATGGCCATTATATAATAACCACATGACTTAGAAGTACTTCATAAAGTTCATAAGACCTCTTGATGTCATAAATCATTAGTTTGTGCTTAGAATGAAATTATAAAAGCCTGCACTAAACTTGCAAAAAGCAGTTATAAGCAACAAGTTGCTAAAAGCTGACTTAATGTCCCACAGTAACTATGTTATTACAACACACTGAGGAACAACAATACCAGGTCGTGGCTGGATTTAGGCCAATAGGTCTTTCAGGATTAGAAAATTGTTTTCAGCTATTTTCGGTGGTACATACACCTGTCATAATGTGGTTCACCTGAGTCACACCTGTAAAATTAGCTTATTAAAACATCAAATAAGTCATGCTTCTTTGTACAGCATCATTAGCTTGGTCACAACCTCATTTTCATCCTGCATAAAATGAAAGCTCTCTTACTGTTTTCAGCTGTTTTTGTGTTCTCCAAGTTATCTAAAGAATGGTTTCAGTAATTATAATAAAATGTTACATACAGATCATGAGTACGAAATGTTCAAGATGATAAAGTTTTGGTGTAGGCAAATTACCCCAGGATGGGCATTTTAATGTTTTTGCAGCATAGTTTTACACTAGAGGGTCATAATATTTCATGTATGAATCGTGATTCATGTGATATCACTTTAACCATGACATCATATGCTCAACAAACAGCATGGTGGTGGTGGTCAACCTGTGTATACAGAGCTGGAACACCATAAAGCACAAGATTAATGTTTCATGACCCATATTTAATAATAAATTACATGCTGATTTTACCATATGAAAGTACAGATGGAACTAAACAGTTTTATCAACTTTCACATGTGTAATTGGGCAGAAGGTTATACAACAGCTTGTCATGAATAGGTCTTATGATACAACTGTAAACATGACCACTATTGCTTGGCCTGAAGGTGATAACCTCATCTTAGTATTTATGTGTTTATACATGTATGTATGTATATACATATATATATTATATATATAAATATATATATATATATATATATATATATATATATATATATATATATATATGAGAAATCCTATCCCCATTATGACAAACAAGTTGTTAATAGGGATTTTAACAGCTGTCCTTGATACTAATGCAGTGCTGGAGGCCTCAGTAGTGCAGCACTTAGGACACAAGACTGGCACTGCCTGTCAGCTTCCTTCCATAGAGAGCTCAACACTAGTCCTAATGGCCAGTCCTTTGTCATCCAGCTAATGGTCATGCCCCCACTAAGCAGATATACTGTCTCTGCTGAACAGATATATGATGTCCCAACTGAGCAGGTAAATGATGTCCCCACTGAGCAGGTAAATGATGTCCCCACTGAGCAGGTGTATGATGTCCCCACTGAGCAGGTGTATGATGTCCCCACTGAGCAGGTGTATGATGTCCCCACTGAGCAGGTGTATGATGTCCCCACTGAGCAGGTGTATGATGTCCCCACTGAGCAGGTGTATGATGTCCCCACTGAGCAGGTGTATGATGTCCCCACTGAGCAGATGCATAATCAAATTTTTTTTATCAATTTTACTTATCAATGGATGTAAACATACAAGATAAACCTGAACTATTTTGTGAGGGTTTGTCAGTTATTAGTTTTGTTTGATCAGATTTTCATAGTATAAATAGCATAAATGCAGACTTTATTATTTGTTGGTTATTTCCACACAGTTCTGCATGATGACATCAAAATTAAGATATCCTCACTCAGCGCATATATGATGTCCCCACTGAACAGGTATATATATATATATATATATATATATATATATATATATATATATATATATATATATATATATATATGTCAAGGCCCAGATTAGAATCTGGCCCAATTTAAAACTGGGGCCAGCCCAGATCAAAATTTTGATTTGGACCGGCCCTGATCAAAATTCTAATCTGGGCCAGACCAGTTTTAAACTGGGCCAGCCCAGATTAAAATTTTGATCTGGGCCGTTCCAGATTACAATCCTGTGGTGAAGACTTCAGGATTTAAATCTGGTCTGGACTGATTTTAAACTGGGCCAGCCCAGATTAGAATTTTGATCTGGGCTAGTCAAGATTACAATCCTGTGGTGGACTGATTTTAAACTAGTTTAAAACTGGTCTGGCCCAGATTAGAATTTTGATCTAATCTTAGGCTAGCTTGATTTTTATCATCTTAAATCAGATAATACAGTAAACATTTATTTCAGATACACCATTTTGAAGGGACCAAAGACATAATGAACAAGATCATTTAAAATATTATAGTGAGGAAAAAGCTAACGAACAAATGTAATGTGCTTCTTTGGTGTCATCTATTCTTGAAGCATGCAAATTCACATCAACTAAACCTAAACCAACTACCATAATTAATCACAGTTTAGAATATGTGTCAGTTCTGAGACATCTACTTGACTTAATATCAAAATTTTAACTAAACTGAGATAATTATCTGTTCTGAATATCAAAATTACATGTGTAATATTAAATATATACATGCATAATTAAATACCAGCTTTACTCATTTATAGGTGAACAAAAGTAATTTATCAGTCTTGATGCTCATATTGGTGAGCAGCATGACATTGTGCCCTAACGTGGGGCTAGGGAGAGGTTTGTGATACCATTACTGTAATTTACAATAGCAGAAAATCCACAGCTGAGAAAATGCTTTGATTGGTGTCATTTGGCAGTCTCAAAGATAGAGGTGAACATGCGTGAAAATTGGATTTAGAATTTTATTTCAGAGGGTGACAAACATGGTGGAGGTTTCACTTTGGAGTTAATAACCTCAAAAAAAAAGCTTATCTAATAACTGATAACTAATCTAAATTGAAGATAGTTAAATGCTGCAATACAAATTTTCTCTACCTTCAAAAGTTAAAATGCTGAGTTGGTGAATATTGTTCCCACTGTTCTATCTAAATACATTATGATCTTTTTAATAATTCACACAAATTAGCCAATATCAACCTAATTTATGTACACAAGATATATATTTTTCTGTTTGCTAAATTTCAGTCACCTAATTTCAGTGACTTGAGTTCAGGTATCTTGATGTTTCAGGGCCTTCTTTCCTTAATATGTAATACATTATAAGTTCTTGTTGGTCCAATGTTACAATATGTGCAATTTTTTTAATAGGTGACTGGGGGGGGGATCAGAGACCAAAAACCCCAACTTATGTTAAATGATAAATAACTTTAAATATCAAATAAAATTTTGAATTTACAGGTCTTGGATCACAAGCTTAACATTGAGTAACATATATATTAATAATTATTGATTAAATTTTGTTTTAGTTTGTTGAATTAATGCACATGTTCTGCATATATATATATATATATATATATGGTGATAGAAAAAAATGATTTAATAGCACAGGAGATCTAAAATATCTCTATGGTTTAAAACCTGATTGATCAATATACCAAGTACGTGGTCACAGCAACTAGGTGGCAGCACTGTACAACTATACCATCACCTGGCAGCCACAACATGTGGGTCAGCAAAGTGATCAAATAATACAGATTCCTTGATCTCTTATCCAATAACACAGATTCCTTGATAACTGATGTAATAACACAGATTCCTTGATCTCTGACCTAATACCATAGATTCTGGGATATCTGATCCTATAACACAGATTCTTTGATCTCTGATCTTATAACATAGATTCTGGGATGTCTGATCTAATAAGACAGATTCCTTGATCTCTGATCCAATACCATAGATTCTGAATCTCTAATCCAATAACCCAGATTCCTTGATCTCTGATCTAATAACACAGTTGATCTCTGATCTAATAACACATTACTGGATTTCTTTTCTAATACCATAAATTCCTAGATCCCTGATATAATAACATATATTCCTGGATCTCTGATCCAGTAACAAATATTCCTGGATCTCTGACCCAACAACATGGATTCCTGGGTTTCCTTAATTTATAGACCCAAGTTTTTTTTCAAAATATTATAAATGTGCAACAAAGATATTCATGTTTTCCACTTTTTCAATAAGGAAGATACAAGAGTATTTACCTGTATAAACAACTAACTGGTGTGCCGTGTTTATCAGATAATTCACAAATATAATGCGCATACTCTATTCAAAGATTGTGCGATGATAGAAAAGGTAGAAAAGAAACCCATGGCCCCCCCCCCACACACAAACACTATATATATATATATATATAACAATGATGCCCTTAACTTTTGAGGTTGTATATTTGTGAGCTTCCATTTTTGCAGTCTCACGATAATTTTTGTAACTTACACAGAATATTCTTTATTAAACAAGTTAATTTTATATTTAACACTGATGAAGTGGCAGTTTTTATTTAGTGTTGGTTGATCTAATATTATTTATAATATCAATCCTTCATTTAAAGTTAACATAAAACACCTGTTATTTCCTCAGTATCAATCTTTTGACTTTTGATACAACAGTCATGGATAATGTATTTCAGGTGCCAATGAGGCTAGAGAATAAATGACCTGTGTAGAAGGGATGTCTTAATCTAAAAGGTATAATTTCATTATAATTTCCTTTTCACTTATATCACATCCTTTGAACTCTTATGAATAAACAGCCAACCCACATTATATTGCTTCAGCCCCTACATATAGCACCAAGGTCTGTGCCCTCTGCACCAAATGTCTGTTTGTTTGTCTGCAGGAACACAAATAACCCAGTATAACAAATAACAGCATAGGTCTTCAGTAAACTCTGTAACCACTAGCTAAACATAGCAGGGTTGGGCAAAACCCCGGTTTTAAGCATAAAACCCAGCCCAGTGGGTTTTACTGGGTAAACCCGGGTTTTATAGGTTTTGTGGGCAATATAGTCTCAAATTGCAACTGACTGAATTAAAAATTTCTTGTACCAGCTTGGGAAATACTGTGATCAGTATGCTTCTTGGCTTTAAAAAATATATAACTATATAAATATTTATAATATATAACTGATATTGGTGATATATAACAGTTATAATGATAATAAAAAAAAAATCAGGAGTCTGTAAGATGGAGTACAAACCGACGGTACTTTGTAACTCCCATTATTTCTGAATCTATCATTTGTATTATTTAATGATTTTGAAACAATTTCCTTTGTATCAATGAAAGATTGGAAGTGGACGGATTACTTATTGGGTGTGTACAAAAACTGGCTAACTGGTTGACACAAGATGGTTACTGGCTGCCAAATGTCAACTGATTGGCAGTACATCTATAGAATACCACATGTACAGGTGAAGCCACAGTGACAACTCAGTGCTAGTGTCATATGCATCCAGTCTTCTCTGTATGCCAGCCAGTTCTGCTGCTGTAGAACGTGTATTCTCTAACTTTGGCTACATACAAAACAAGATTCAACATCGACTCAAAGTACAATGTGCTGCAAAGCTTGTGACCTGCTATTGTGCCTTTTGTGGACATTCTGAACTGGACTGGTAGCAGTTTGTATAAAACAGTTTGAACATAATGCATAATGTACCAAAATAGCAAATTCTTGCTTGTGTGCTTCTTCATTAATATCTGTGATGTTGCTCATGTATTGGTATTAAACTTATTTCATGGACAATCACTGTAGTTTTTCCTCTATTTGATTATATGCATTTTATGCAGTGATTCTGATTGATAAGAATGCTTCTAAAAAAGCCCAAATCATATTGCCCATTTAAACCTGCATGTGGGTTTTAAGTCATATTGCCCGCCCGGGTAATAAGGGGTATTACCCGCCCGGGTATTACCCGCCCATCCCTGAAACATAGACTGATATCACCCAATCCCAGGTGGTCTGTGTCTGCTACAGCAAGGTCTAAGTCCCTCCCCCCCCCCCCCCCAAACTCCTATGTAGATATGCAATGTGGTACAATATAGCACTTTCCTTGTGACAAAGTGAACTGTCAATGGATCACTTGATAGGAGGAGGGGTCTCTAACAATACTCTGTTGCTAATATGCACATGTGCAAATTCAAGGAGTTGGTGGTTTGCTTTAGCAACAGGCAGTGATATTGGTATTCCATGCTTATGAATATAATAGCACTGCCTATACATACAGTATAGCCCCTTCCTGTGTGTGGTCCAACAAAACTGTAACCACATGTTATTAGTTCGCTTCATTACCTCATAAAGTAGCGGTTATTTGATATATTAAGCAGTGAACAAGCATGTACCCTGGACATGTTAAACCTAATACCAGGATACCATTATCTCAACATCTCAGAAACAGAATGTCTAAACCTTAGTCTTTCTTTATGGATTCAATTCTGATTAGAGCTTTCACTGCAGTTAGGCAACTGTTGGCTTTACTTCATGTTCCAGCCAAAAGTACGCTTCCATTACTCAGACTCTCGCAAACACATTTTATTTCTGGTTTCTCTGGCTACAGCTGGTTGCTGCTTGGTTAACGAAAGCCAGCCCCAAAGTAAACTTCCCTGGGGGTGGTCCCTGCAGTGAACAATCAGTTGGTACCTGACATCTGATATAAGAACAATTACTGAATCAATATTTGGTTGAAGTAAGACTGGTAATGATAAATATTCCGTCTTTACAGTGCCCTGAAATAATCTTAGTAATAATCCATACAATACCATGTAAACATATTTGTATGACAGATAAGAATATATATTAATTTAATGGAAAAAAGTATGCTCTTCAGTTGTACCTGAATACCCTTAATATTTTATAAGCCCATGATGGACAATTTTATAATAATTTTTACTCTCAAATAAACCCCATTTTTTTTTTAATATAGTTCCTTGCCTGAAGGTGGCACTGAGTCTTCAACCACAATGATTATAACAATATGATAAGGAATATATACCTCCAGTGTGCCAGGTTTCTGATATAACAAGCTCAGGAATAATCTATAAGGCACATCCTGTTGCCGAGACAGGATGTGTGAAGCTCTGCTGAAATTCAATAGGGTGTAACAAACTGTAATCAATTATTTAACTCCGAATCACTTTGTTTCAATTATTATTATTTGCATGTACCATTGAACAGTAGTCCTTCAAACCTATGATGAAGCATTTTGCAATGTTGAAGCTATAAAACATGTATGTCCCATAGATCTAGTTTAAACATTTGTTGGTGGACCACTCCCACCACACAAAACATAAATGGAGGTGACAAACAAGATGGAAAGCTGCAATCTTCTTTAACTTGCTAAAATTAACTAAAATCATTTTGGTTAAATATTTTCTTTTATATAAAGACAAGTCTGAAATTTACTACTTAAGTAAGAACTGAATCGAGACCTGAAGGTTGAGAATTGATGATTCAGTTCACCCAAGGACAGTCTTAATAGACAGGTGGTCTTATTAAAGAGGTGGTCTTTCAGACAGGTTCCACTGTATCTTTGACCGTTTGGTCATGCTCCACCTCACAGTTAATCAATACAAGTATAACTATTTGCTGTACAATATGTTAACTATTTGCTGTACAATATGTTAACTATTTGCTGTACAATATGTTAACTATTTGCTGTACAAGATCACTCCTGGACACTGTATGGAAGGTACTGGTATTACAAAACATCACAAATAATCCATCCATACCTTGTTTAAACTTATACTTAGACACATGGAACATGAATGGGACCTGACTGTAATAAATCTTATGCAGCACACTCCCTGTATTGTATACTGGACACCGCTCAAACAGCTGATCTAACTGTTACCTGGTGTCGTGTTACGCCTGTGATTGTGTTTGTTATCTTCGACTGTTCACACTGTAACCTGGATACTGTGTACAACCGTCATGATCTGACTTACAATTCTATCTACTAATATATAAAATAACAAGATACAGAAATCATAAACCTTATCATTATAAGCCTTTATATACTAAGAAAACTAAATTTTGCAGGGAAATATTTAAGTTAGTTCAACAAATAATATTTCACTGGATGAAGTAATTACAGCTTTGGTTATATTGCTGAAACTTATGTATGAGAGGTGAGAGTAAATTAATATTAACAAGAATGCTTTTGCAGATATGTCTCCCCTCCCTATGGCCCCCTCCTCTCCACATGTGACTACTTCAAAAGTTGTGGTTTCAACCTTGAAGATGAGGGTTAAGGTCACCAGTTTTTGTACTCTCCTGAGAACTTGGTAGAAATTTGCCAAATTTCATTAAAATAAATAGAGAGTGGTTCAAAAGTTAAGTGTGTTCACAAAACATTTTAGCTTTGCTGACTTGAGCTTGAAGATGAAGTTAAAGGCCACACCAGTTTTCCATCCTGTTTGAGAACTTTGATGAAATAACTTGTGTATCAAATTTGATGAAAGAATATGCAGTACTTCAAAAGCAATCACATTTACAAGAAATTCAAGAAACAATGAGCAATAGTTTCACGAATTTTACCTCAAAGATGCAGGTCAAGGTCCCCAGTTTTCAAACTCATCTGAGCACTTGGTTGAAACAAACTGTGTATCAAATTTGAGGAAAAAATATGCAACACTTCAAAAGTGATGGAGTTCACAATTTTTTTTTTATTTTGGCTTATTTGACCTTGAAGATAAATGTCAAGGTTTACAGTTTTAAAACTTGTCTAAGATAAAGGTGTAAACAATTCTGATTAATTCAGGAAAATACAGAAATGACACAGATCATGACTACGGATGCCAACACTGAAGACATACATGGTAACGATTTTCATTTCATGCCATTTTAAAGTCAGAAAGATGAAGGACAAAGGGCTGGCTGCTTCAAAAACTCAGATGACTTGCAGTAAGCTTAAAAAAAATTACTGAACCTTATACATAACTTTCTGATTTACAGTAGAATCTAATATATCCAAATGGTTTGGGGGACCTAAAATAACTTCAGACTTGAAATTTCTTGGCACCGCAGGTGCCATAGTATCCCCAGACAATTAACCCCACCCCCCTCCCCCAGCCCTTGATTAGATGCATCTAACCTGTAAGTTTGGTGACTGTACCAACAATTTTTTTTGGAGTTATTGCCGTTAATTTCATATTAATATTATCACTGATGTGACCTTGAAAAAATTTATCAAGGTCATCCAGCCATTGATAAGATGCATCAAACTTGTGGGTTTGGTGACTGTACCTCGAATTCTTACAAAGTTATTCCAGTTAAACATAATTTTAGCAAGAAAACAACATAAGGTGGGGCCACCTGTCTTCTGCAGAAAACAATGCTATCAAAGATAAGTATGTCAATTTGATTTTTGGACCAATCCATGCATCCCTCAGTGAGATATTATGTTAACATCATTTCAGCGTTATCGCTTCTGTGACCTTGAAAAATGCATCAAGATCATCCATATTCGAACTTGGCCTGGCCCTTGATAAGAATCTAAACTGTAGGTTTGGTGACTGTACCACAAATTCCTTTTGAGTTATTGCCCTAATATCATTTTAGCATAATCGCTGCTGTGACCTTGAAAAAATGCATCAAGGTCATCCATGTTAGAACTTGACCTAGCGGTTGATAAGATGCATCAAACCTGTTAGTTTTTGTGACTATACCTCAAATTCTTACAAAGTTATTGCGTTAACATCATTTTAACAAGAAAACGATACAAGGTGGTGCCACCTGTCTTCTGCAAAAGACAAAGCTATCCAAGATCTTTGGTCAATTCGATTTTTTGAATCATTCCATGTATCCCTTACTGAGATATTAAAGATTTTGTGCGAATTTCACCAAATATGGGAATATTCAAGGTCAAGGCCACTCTCATAGGAAAGGTCATGACCCCAATTTAAATAAACATCATCCCGTAACCCATATCTATGTATATGCATAATATAATAGAAATCTGTCCATTAGTTTTTGACTTATAATGATCACAGTACTGTCAAGTAGCAATTTAGGGGGTATTAAAAGGCACAAAAACAAGTAAAGAATAATAGGTGGCGCCACCAGTTTCTGGAAGATGACAACCCTATCCATGATCTTCGACCAACTTGATTTTGGGATCAATCCATGCATGATTTCTTGAGATATTTGTGTGATTTCCCCGAAATTGGACCTATTCAAGGTGAAGGACACTCACCTAGAAAAGGTCATGACCTCATTTTAAATAGATATCGTCCTTTCACCCATATCTATACATATACCAAGTTTGGTAAAGATCTGTGAAATATTTTTTGAGTTATCGCGCCAATAAGATTTATATGTGGCGGCCGCGAGGGGAACGTCATGAAAACATAGTATCCCCTGACTTTGTCAGGGGATACAATTGAGCTCATGGATATACAAGATCTGACATTTTTCAAGAAGAATACTGCTGGTACATTGATAGGTACATTGGGCATTGCATTATCAATGTTCCATTAACATGCTTATCATGGCATACAGTAATGTTATATCATCAGATCATTTTTACTTATTTTTATCCTATTTTGCTTTCATAAACAGCAAAGCATTTAACAAGGTGAATTTAGATACCTTTCTTTAATTTTTGGAAAAGCAAATTTTAGGAAAAAAAAGTTACGGAAATTCAAGGTTCCACTTTATCAAATACGCAGACAAGCAAACAAACAGAAACAGAGACTCATGAGTGAAACAATAACCTCTGCCCATCTTCAATGGTGGAGGTAATAGAGTAATCCTGTTAACTTCAGTATAAATGAGAAACGGTGATTAACAGAAAAAATATCCATGTCACTAAGTACAGTTTTGTTGCCAGACTGCCCGAGCTTGCTGAATCAATACCCAAGGTTTGCTGTAAATGTGTTCAGCTAACAGGTTCACTGGTTCTTCTAAAGAATTTGTCATCAGACATACACAAGCTCTCAGGTCAATGGAAGACATTTTACAATTTCAAGTAACATATCAAGTTTCATGAACAAAACCACTTCTGTCAATCTATTGATCACTCCTAGGGTAAACAACGGCGGGAGTGGCCGAGACCATGTCAGGGCCATGTTATTACAACCAGCAACTACAACAGTGACATCTGGCCTCAGGAAAGTAATGTTAATTCTGACAGAGGTCGTTCACATAGGAAACTACTGCTATGTATTTAACCTACTGATATTTACCCAACCTTACATTACTTTACTATCAACTTTACTACAATTTAGGGGAAAATATTGTCAGCTCTTACAAAATGTATCAATTATAATGCATCACTTCACAGGAGAGTTTAGGTCAAGTTTCCAAACAACGTACCAGAAGTCTATTTCAATAACATTTTAGGATTATATGATCAGGTCCATGTGCTGGATTAAATATCATAAATACCATTGTTACAAATGTGCTATGACTCACGTATTCTTCTCAACTTGCGTAAAAATGTGGCCAGAGTCAGTTTGATGAAAACAGACTGTAAAGTAGTAATCAGGATTAATGTCAAGTGCTGTGTCACTGTGATTTGTTTTCTCTACCAAAGCTGGTTATGTTTTCATGTCTATTTTTAATATGTCTGTCTGTCTGTTATTTTGCTATGTGATTATCCATGTTTGCATGATCCAACAAAAGGGTACAAAACATTTCTTGGTCCCATCGCCCTGTCAATCTGTTTTTGACATTTTTTTTACAGTCAAATCAGCTCTAAACATTTGTTATAAAGGCAGAACAAAAAAACTTTGTTACTGACTGGAATGAAAAGAGTATATCAGCTTTTAAGGTCATGCAAAAAACACAACAGGTAATCATCAGAAAAAGGCCAAATACTTTTGCAACCTCTAAAATATAGCCAAGCCATAGCCATAAAGATAACGTAATGCAAAGAATGAATGATGTAAGAATGGGACATCTATTCGACTGAGGAAGTGATATGTGTGGCCCCTGACATCACTTGAACATCATTCGTCAACACACACAGGATCAATGACCATATTCTCAAAGGATGCAGTGAAAGACACAGCAGTGCAATCAGAAGACAACAAGTCATTAATTACAATAATACTTTTAACATTTCAATATAGTACTGGACCAAAATGACACAATTTCTCTCCTCTCATATCTATTTCTTTTTGTTTACAAATAAATTGAATTTATAGAAATATCACCACAAAAACCCTAGGTGGGACAGGGGAATGTAACAGATTTCAGTAAACCAGTTGTGGCTGCAAGAAGACAGCACCATAGTCAGAGTAAACTTAGTGACTGACAACTCATAAATATACAACCAAACAACTAACACACTTTTTTCATCAACTACATCATTGTGGTCATAGCTGTTTTATACACCTATTAATCAACTGTGTTGGCTGTTGTTCAAAAGCCATGGCAACTGTTATACTCATGTATCTGACTTTTTTTCCACCTCACAAGGTTCTTAAGCAGAGCACACACTTGTCTTGTGAACTGTCAAGTTCTGAAAGGTTGGCAAACACATGCTGGCTCCCGTCTTTAATTATCTATCTAATCAATAAGAATCAGAAAACAAACGTCAGCCATGTCTAATGAATGCGACAGGTCAGATCTAAAAGGTATATGTAGCAGTTATGACAATATTTTAAGACTAGCAACACGTATAATGTACCTTGTTTCCCTTGACCCTTTACTAAATATAAACAAGCCATCTAGCTCAATATATATTTTCCTTAAATAACTGATGGCTTTGGAATGCTGTACTGGGATGGGGGTGTGACAATGAATAATATATAATCAGTACATAAAATTCATTTTTAATGCACATAATTTTTTTTTTACTATTAGTAAGCCCTTTCAGGATTCAGCATTTTCTGACAGATAACAGAACATATGACTGACTTAACACAGGCTACAAAAGGTTCATTCAAAAACTTTGGTGAAATTTTAGTCATGAATAAAGATGAGCTGTGTAGGAAGGTTCAAATAGGTGGAACGAAGCAGCTGCTGAATAAGCCATGTATGAACTGTGCAAATCTTGAAAGGAAGGAACAGCAGACCCACGCAGGTCAAAGAAGGGACTTACAAGAAACAGCAGCGTGGATACCCATGACCAGCAGGCCTAGGAGAGTGCTATCCTGAGTCAGACAGGAGCTACACATGCATGAAACTGTCATTACACCTGGAAGTGATGATGATGATGATGATGACAAAAAGACTTGAGCGTTCAGTTACTGTTGCTTATTCTGCCCCTGTTGGTTTGTAACTATATGTTCAAGGTATTCTGACTTTACTTAAAACAGGTAAGAAACACTTAATCTAGCCTTTACCATTTCTTGTCTCCTTTCCCTTAATTCCCTGTAAAGAAGAAGACCAATGAGGGAAAAAGTGTTTTATACAAGAATCAGGTTGAAGGCTTTATAATGAAGTCATATTAAAAGATTCAATAGGACATGTAATGCAAACACATCTGGTTTAGCCTATATTCACAGAGCTCCCTGTCATTTGGAAGCTGTAGACATGAAGGAAACAGACCCACAACATTGTACGGATTAGTTGTGTGCCAATAAATCATTTTCTATAAATAATCAATTAAACTGGTTGCATTTGTCTGTAATCGACCACAAACTAATAGGTATGCACATGCAACAAAGACAAATAATCCAAAATAAAAATATTCATATCCTGTCAGAGATACAGGAAAGACCCAGCCATTATCTTGATCTTTCCTTGTAATGTGCAAGTCAAAGTGAATTCATTTACACCGTCAATATTTAAAGCATAATTCATGCAGCAAATTTCAGGGTAATATAGAAGGAACATAAATGATCATTCCCTGTTTCAACCATCAACCATGATTTTACAACCTGTGCCTACCACTAATACAGATATACATAGTATGTAAGTACAGGACATAACAGAATTGGAACAAGCAAATTTGTGGAATTAATGTCCCTTGCTTCTGCCTCTTGTTAATATAGCTTCCTGTGATCTTCATGCTTGCCTTCTCAATATGTTTAGTTTTTATTTTCCTCTGAAGATGTCTCCACATGTCATAGTGTCAGTGTTTTAGTTTTCATTGTCCCCTGAAGATGTCTCCTCGTCATAATTTTTTTTTATGAGAATTGGGGACCAAAGGTAAAATTTTGTTTGCTTTTTTTTGAGCTGGTGATAATAAAATTTCAGATAGACACCAAGAAACCAATCCCAACAAAGGTATGCATGAAAGCAATCACTGACCCAAATTTGAATGAAATCAGATATTTAGGAAGGTTATCCCATGGCAATGAAAACCCCACGGACGGACAGACAGAGGGACAGACGGACAGACAAACCGAAATCAATGTCCCCTGTTCCACAGAAGCGGAGGACAACAATACCATGATGGTCTAGGCTATGAAGATAGGCTTTTTTTCATCAAACACTGACAAGATGGCCTGACATGGTTGTCATTCTTTCCCCAAGAAATAATTATATAAAGTCTTTTTCTAATCAATTAGCTAATCTGATGCCATTCATTTCATTTCTGACATAATCCTTTAACCCAGCATGCCGATGGGAGAGACTACAATTCTACTGGCACTTCAGGAAAGCACACGAGAATGCGCGAGATTACGTTGCTATCCCATGAGTCAATGCAATTAAATGTGGAATATGGCTATCCACCAGATATTCAAATATCAACTTTTCAATACAGGTACATACCAATATGATATCTGACTTTGTATGATGACTGATAGATGGACCAGTGTATCATACAGTATTTAAAAGATATCCATGTTCAGGCAAGATCTCAAGTCCGGCAGCTGGTAAGCTAGATGAGCGAGTACAAGAGTTGTAGAGGGACCGGCACAGACAATCATCACTGCTCAAGTAATACCTGATGACTGAAGGTTACATCTGAACTTACATCTGTCCCGTCTTTCATCCAATGTTAAATAATATATGTCACAATCCATAGATTCCAATGAGTTATTAAGAACATAAAAGTGAACCTAATTCTGTGGCTGATCTGGATGGGAGGTATTGATGCAGTATCTTTTTTTATATGCTTTATGTGGAATGTGTTGGCGTAGTGGCAAGGGCGCTGGATTTGTGACAGCAAGGATGCAGGTGCATATCCTGTTCAAACCGCCTTCAGTGCTGAGACCCTTTACCAAAGTCTTTTACAATGAGGGTGCACTCTCTTCACCCAGGAGTGAGCAGGTAGCCTTCTAGCTCCTGTTATAGCTGCTTGGGTTGTATACTAACCAGGGAGCGGAGTAAAGCTACAAGAACAAACAGGCCCGGAAACCAGGAAGATGAAGTGAATAGTTGTGTGAGACTGATATCCTCAGGGATATCAGACTATAAAGCTCCCTCTTTTTATGTTTGTACACCTTTTTCCTAGCAATGAGCTGTCACTTGTGTTGATAGTTGGTTGAGAACTTGGTAACTTAACATTGATGGGTTTAGAAGCAAGCAATTATCAGCTAATGAAAATGGTAGGTAAATCCACAAGAAAACTGGTACACTTGTGCAAGATATGCCCCCTCTGAAAGATGTAAAATGTTTAACTTCTGAGCAAGAATAAAATAATCAATGCTCCTTCAGCAGACAGGTAGAAGTCTGTAACTTACCTGAGAAACTTAAACCCCCAGTCTGCAGCAGGCCCTGGAGTCACATTCCAAGTTCCTGCAGCCATTAGCAGTCTCTTCATACGGTCCACCCATAATGTTATCACAGTAATACAGCCCCTCAGGAGGTAGAGACGGACACACGGACACCAGGACTGTCAGCGCCTCGCTGGTCAGCTGGTAACATCCTGACAGGTCTAGGTACCTCAGGTTAGGGTAAGGTCCAGCCTTAGCTAACTCCCTGAAATATAAGGTAAGTAACACTGAGGGTAAAGTCTAGCAGTATTAGCTGGATCCCTGTGTTCAAAAAGAGGCACCAATACGCACAAAGAACCACAGTTAAAGGCTGATGATTGACTGTTTAGTGTCAAAAATTTTAACTTTTAACTTTTGAAGTGAGGCGAGCAACCCATAGGATATGCCATGTAACTTGACCACATGACTCAGAATAGTCTAAAAAGTTGTAAAATATAAAATTAGGTGCTTTTCGTAAAGTTTTTGTCTCACTTTAGGGTTTCAGTCTCTCATGCTAAATGTATGATACTGTGGTTGCTTCTTTGTTTGAGGAGGTTTAAATATTGTGATATTTGTGTAATGGAAATAATTGTGACAAGAAAACCTTTGTGAACAAGAGATCTCATCTTCAAAGGCAAGTGGGGAGCAAAAGATTGGTTTTATTAATAATTTGTCTGGTATGTTACAGTTACTATAAGATAGGTATTACAAATAATTAGTTCTTTCAAATTATCTGTAATGAACAATGATTTTTACTCATTCGTTGTTCAAATTTTATGATTTTGCATATATATATATAAGGGATATACCATGTGGAGGTCATTGTATGGTGAGAATGTGAAAATTGAACCCTCGCAAAATAGTGAAAATGTGAAAATCACGAAATGTTAACCTCACAAATAAGAGGCCAACCACAGTATTATACAAGGTTGAGGAAATCACTGCCAAATTATAATCCACACCAACGCGTGGAAAAGAAAATAGTAAAAGTATGGTGGAAAACTAGACATTACACTAAGTAAAAATAAAAATCAGGGAGAAGTACCACTTTCAGGAGAATGATGAAACACAGAAAAAATGTTCTGTGGATAAAGTTTTGCATGCACTAGACATGTGAAACAGAAACACTGACCAAATAGATTAAGGTTTCCCTGAAAGGCAAAAATAGTTGCTTTCCCTTAATTTCAGATTCTAAATTTTCCTACTGCAAAAGAACACATTTATGCAAAATTTTAACTTTGACACATAGCTTTTTGGTGTATTGTATTTCCACTGAAAACAAAGATCAAAAAGGGTGTCTACTTTGCAGGCTTGATAAAACTGACAGAATACATCAACAATATTAATATCACAAGGCGCATATAAAATGTTTATAATAAATGCAGTAGGTGTGTTACCTTATTCCTGAATCTGTGACATTGTAACACCCAGACAGGTTCAGATATTCCAGCTGATCAGAAAGTCTTGTGTAACATTCTCCAATGCTACCAACACCACTACCGTCACTTGATTCACTGTATTTTTTCTCACGCACAACAGATGGCAGCACTAGCTTGCCAGCTCCAATATAGTCTGCCACTTGACCAGCAGGTGGCAGCATATTCTTGTCCATAACATTTTTTGCAGCCTCCCAGGAAATGCTTGCACAGTCTTCAATATTTCTTAATGATGGCTTTGTTCGTCTCTTATTAACAGTATCACAAGCAGTATGGCAACCAGAAGCTTGAGATCCAGATGTATTTGGCTTTATTCTTTCATTGTTTAAACCTTGTAAGTCTTTGGTTCCTTCAGAATTCTTGTTCAGATACTGATCATGGCCTTCTGCAGTGTCACCCTCTGCATCACTCCTACTTTGCAGGCAGCAGCATTGCCCTCTATCGCACACATCCGCTGCACTCTCTCCACCAGCAAGACGGGATGACCTGGCTAGCTGGACTAACGTACCATCCATGATGTTTTGACAACCCGAGAAAATAAGTCTCTTCAGGTATGACAGGCCTCCCGTCTTTAACAATCTGTGTAATAAACAAGCAAAGGCTCAGTTTGAAATGACATAGAGGAGACAAAGACTCCAGCAAAATGAAGACATAAAACTGCAGGTCTGGTAATAGAAAACATTAAGCGATCAAACTGCCAAAAAAAAAAACATAAACCAAAACCATACTAAATTATACCTACAATTGTTAGCTGAATTCATCTTCATTTTAGATCTGAATTAGCTTTTTCATGAATTAGGTCTTTCTTTAAGGCTTTAAACTCCAATAACGCCCGCCAGGGCGCGCGGTTTGTCACGGGCCTGGTGTTCAAAAACGCCCGCCCGGGCGCGCTAAAGCCCATTTTACATACCCGTAATTGGGGCAAGTTTTGGGGGTGAAATGTTTATTGTCATCCATCATATTTGTACTTAAATGAAAGAGAAAAACGTCAAGTGTTGTTCTAACATGTGACCAAGATCCAAACTGGCGCGAACGCAGACTTGTTGGAAAAAATATAAAAATGATTGACTTTCACTCACGTGGCCTTGTTACGTGGGCCCTGGTAACATGTCGGCTGCGAGAGTAAAATCAGACACCTACGCTAAATTCATCAGAAATCGGTAAATTACCAAATGTTGGCAATCAATCCTGGTGACAAAATCAAGTGCAGTGTGTTTACAGATTTAACTTCCGTTAAACATTTCCAAGATCATATATTATCCCCTTTTTTATTGGTTTAACTTGTGACCAATGATCGCCGTCCGACTGACTGACGCGTCTGACAGACACCACGCACGTGATCTGCGTGACCTCCTTACTGTGTCATGTACTGGCACTTGAAAACCATTTTTAACCGATATCATATAATAAAATGAGTATTTATTTTAAATATTAACATATTTTCTTAACTAAAAATCGAAGATACTGTCATATATCATGTCGTATATATATGTGATGTCTGATTGTTTACTAGTGATCATTTCTGTGCCAAACATTCTATGTACAATCGTAATCGGGCACAATCGGCCGTGCACAAGAACTGTCAATCATTCTAAGAGGCTTTTTGGATTGAAAATAAAATTAATACCGTCTTAAATTAGAAACAGCCAGATATTATATGGATATAGTTAATTTTCCAGTGTAAAATATAAAGATAACTTTATACTCCATGAAATATTGAAGTAATTATTTTACGACGTACGTGGATCGAACTGTACGCCTATACACCCAGATCCTTGAATATGTAAAACAAGACAGTAAGTGACTTATACGCTTGAACAAATATGTATTAATACGGTTTTAACACATACTGAACAGATTTTACAAATTTTTATATGTGTAGTACTTCCTGTATATGTATAGGCTACATGTGTACGTGCACGTGTGCGCGCTTTTGTGTGTGTGTGTATATATATATATAGGCCTATGTGCGTATTATAATTTTCATTAGTGATTGAAAAAAGCACCAGTAGTTGTCACTGCCAGTGAAACAGATTTTCGGCGGAGCTGCAAAACATCCTTAAATATATATGGCACATAGCAAACTAAATTTTAAAAATATAACCTGTTATATTATGAATTGAAGTAAATAATTTTTTTTTGTAATACGTTTGCCTATAACAGGCTATTCATTGTTGTAAGGAACAGTTATAAATGTTTGTACCTTTTAAACATAAAATCTGATCACTAATACCAGAACTTATAACTCCTTTTTATATTTCATCCATGAAAGTTTCTCAAATCGGGTTCATTCGCCGCCTATATTCATAAAAAATACATAACGTATACCGCAGACTGCATATATATCGCATATACCGTGCGTGCACCCGGTATAAACGCCGCTTTATATTGATATCGCTCTCAAAACCCAGTCAACGCTTGCATGCATGGCCCAGGGATTAAATATGGAAAATGTGTCGTGGTCATGATAATCCTTTAAAGTCATACGGCGGAGTCAGTCTCAGTCATGATACATGCAAGAAAATGAATAAAATGCATTCGCAAATCTTAAATTAGAAGCTATAGCGTATATATATATAGTGACGGTGACACAGTGAAAGTAAAATATTAAGACCAAAGATGCGGACTTTCGATATGCATGCGCATGGTGTATTCAAAATGACGATCGAGAAACCATGCAGGTGGACAAATTAGACTGAAATCTAATTGTACCTTTCCATTGCTGTAAAATAAGATTTAAAAGACGCAGGTATACAAATATATCTGTATTGCAAAATGTTTGATGGCTTTGTCTCAAACTTGCCCCTTTCGAAGACCTAAAATACCACAGGGTGTCGGCTTCTATTTTTACCCACCGACCTTGTCATTTTCACGTTTGATTGACAGTTTTATTAGCACAAGGAAATTTTCCTATCACACAGAAGATTTTAGCGGAAAGACAGCACACAACATGTGGCCAACCAGACGGGGATTCGGAGTGAAAATTACTACTTTAAATTGGCATCTATAACATTAATCATCAAAGGATAATGACATCATTTACAATGTTCGGGAACCGAACGACATGTATAATTGCCAGGTGTAGGTCATGGTCCGCGTCTCTACAGCTGACGGGACTGGTGAATACAAAATAAATAAATAAACAAACACCCAAGAGATCATAACTTATTAGAAGTTTTTGGAACATTCCAGGTGCTTCTTAAGAATTATTGAATTGTTGCTGCATATTGTTTTATAATTAACTGGAACTCTGCCTCTCCGTGAAATCACCACCTTGCAGCCTGGGGAGACCGCATGCTTTCCTGCTGAAGCTGAAGTTTTATCAGCAGTGCATGATTTCTGACTATATGAGGGCTTAAATGTACAAAGTTGCATACGGAGGTTACCAGATTAGCTAAATGATTTGAAGTTAGGTCTCGTGTATACAGCTAGTTAACCAAGGAATTGCATGTGCATCTCAAAATTATTAAATAAATTTTCTACTTTTCTTCAAGTGAAGTTGAATTGAATAAATGTAATTATATATTATATTTCCATTTTATATTAATTTCATATGACGTAATTATGCTTCATTTAAATGTCACTGAAATAAAGTGCAAATTGAAGACCTGGATAAGTAAGTGCATGAAGATATGTAGGCCTACGTGCAATTGTCCTCTAAGATACCAGAATGTACTGCTATGAAATCATAGTAACTAGGCATGATTTTAATAAGCATTGTTGGACTTTACGTAGGCCTATATATTTGAATAACATAACCTACATTAAAATGTACTGTGAAAACATGTTTCTTTGGTGTTACTTCACAGTTTAGTATCGTTTTCCCACGTTTATAAACTTTGGTATTATGTGCATTATCCCCAATAGCACATTTTAAAAACACCTTTCCAACAATAAAAAATATTGATTTTCCGTTATTTTATATTCTTGTTAATAACGATTTGTTTACATTAATGTGCATAGGCCTATTTATTATATATGTAATAAATTATTGTTCCACTAGTACTACCAGTGTTCTCATTGTTTCTGATCCCTGCGGGAAAAAATCGATTCTAATGCATACATATTGCATGACGTGAGAGGATGTTTCCAGGTAACTCTTGCATGACGTGAGAGGATGTTTCCAGGTAACTCCCCCCCCCCCCCCCCCCCCCACCACCCCCACAAAAAAAAAGAATAATTCGACCGCCAGTCGGCACAGCATCTCATGACGCTTCTTATAATAAACACGCCAGACTCAGTCACGTGAACCATGTCCATTTAAAAGACTTTACAAAATAAACACGCCAGACCCAGTCACGTGAACCTTGCCGATGTAAAAGTAGATACGATTGGGTGAGAAAAGTTTACAGCGTCAGTGCGTCACCGCTGGCTGAGGGATGACGCGGTAAAATTGGACCTTACAGGAAAAAAAACCCAAACAGACGTGTCGTCTTGCATCTTAATTGTCCAGTAAATGTTTTATTTATTTTTATTTTTCCGTTATATTGACTAGATAGGATAATTCTGCGACTAAAGTCTGGAAAACCGCCTCGTTAATGTACCTTGTTTGCTACATATTGCTAAATTCACTCATTATCGCTCAATCACCGTCAGCCGTGGAGGGGCGGGTACTACAAAAGAAATTGCATGGATACCCTCAATTAAGAAAATAAGAGTTTTCACAAGTGTAAGACATTTTGGTTTTGATTTTCTATTTCAAATTTTAGTACCATCGCACTGTTTCGAATGGGAAAGATTTGGATATATCAACGTTTATTTAGGCTAATCGTTGATCGAACCAAGTGCACACCTGTTTACCTGTCGCACCTGGATTTTTACCTGTGCAGATAAACGCGACAGACCAACTAAACAGCAATTTTATTATTGCATGAAATGTTAACAAACAGGGTAGACACATTTTTCCAGATTTTATTTTAAAATCAGTCGGCGATTTGTTTTTGCCTGCACATGTAAAACTATTTTAATTTGACATAAAAAGGTATATTACAGGTAACCAGATAATTAGTGCATTTCACACCCATAAATTATATATTTTGCACATTGGAACAAAGTAAATAGTTTTTATTGCAATGTCCCTTATAACAAGTATAATATATAATTTAAATTAAAAAAATGAGAATTTACCTTTATTTACCTGATCTTACCTGTGCAGGTGAGTAAACTTTTACAGGTAAAAATTGGCAAAATTGAAATCCACAAGTCTCGTCGCTGTGCAGTTAATTAAAAGATAGCTTCTGCATATTGTTTTAACTCCTTCAAAATTTTCCTCTCCACTTTTAAAATGAAAAGTTGTCTTTATATTCTGTACTTACAAAGGTAATTAAATCTGTTTAAGATCAAAGGTATCATTTCAGGTAACCCAATAAATAGTGCAGTTAGTACCTATAATTCATAAATTTTACACATGGCACTCAAAATTAAGTTGTATGTTTTTTTTCTCCCTTATTACATGTATAAAATAAATACTTCATGAAAAAAATAATTTACCTGTATTTACCTGAACTCACCTGTACAGGTGAGTATGTTTTTATGTGTAACCGTAACCAAAATTATCAATTTATGTTTTACATGTCTGAAAAATCAAAATATAATGGTTTTACACAGTTGACACTTGTTTATCCATATTCTTCTCAGCCACTTTTCAGCATGATTTTGTCACTGCCACAGGTAATTAGATCAGTTGAAGAACAAAGGTACTATTCACATAGGTAACTTAATTACTGTATTAAAAGCACCTGTTCTTATATCAAAATGAATTATACAGTCCATAAATAGAGAAGGTATTAATTTATAGTAACTATATTGATGAACAAGGTGTTTGCTAACATATTCAGAAAAAAAAATAATTTACCTTTACTTACCTGTACAGGTAAACATATGTGTTATATGTTAATAATCATAGAATGTGCTCTTTGGGTCAGCAAGCTTTTCAGGTGAAAAATATTTGATTTCCACAGAAAAATCCAATTTTACTTGCACATTCTGGTTCGTTGGTGGTTCCCTTTCCAGTATTAAACCAAATCATTTACCTTTTTCTTACCTTTAATTAATAATTACCTTAGAGTGAAAAAAAATCCTTAAATTTCCCTGTTTTTATCAAATGGTTAATGGGTTATCTGAACAGGATGAAAGGGGTCATTTTGGTGATATACCAGTGAGTGGAAATACAGTTAGTACAGATTTACCTGTTTTTACCTGTATATACCTTAGTTACATACATATCAAACCAGGTATATAGAAAATAAATAAAATAACATGATGGACATATACCTGACAGTAAAAGCTGAAAATTTCACAAAGATACCTTTAACGGTTACTGAGTTAATGTCTCTTATATAGATTCATCTCAAAATGTGGAAAAAATGCAAAATAAATCTGAACAGTAGGAGTGTGACAATCCACAGGCTAATCTGAACAGTAAAGGGTTAAGTTATGAAACCATGTCATTTGATACATTTAGTATAACTGGGCAAAAACTACAGAACCATATTCCGTGCATTTTTGTGGAGGGACAGCACATGGGCCAGGGAAGACGGCAGTAGAGTTTGTGCAGCTCAAGGATGTTATTGCCTTGGCATGTGTGTTCTGCTGAATGCAATTCCTGTCAAACAGTTAATAAACAAATAATCAATATAATAAAATGGAGTGTTATGTGTGACATTATATAGTTTTATGTGAACTGAGGAAGGGTTCCCACAAGGATCCTGTAGAAATATAGGAATTTTATAGGACCTGAGACAAAAATATAGGAGTTCAGAGGTATTTTCAGCCAAAAATACAGGAAAAATAGTTTGTTATCAACCATATATGTGGTTTACACACTTAATTCGCATGACCATCTATTCCCCAAGCAGAATTAACATGACCATCTCTTCACCAAGCAGTTTCTTAAGGTCTGTTTTATTTTTATAGATAGCTATAACTGTATGGACTGTATCATTTACATGAGCAGTTCTAAAAAAGAGCAGCATGTTTTCAATTATAATAGGTTTATTTAACAACAATTATTCAGTATAAACAATTATATCTACAACACTACTGTGCAGTGATAAATATATGAAAAGGAAACTGAAGTCCAAATGCTGGAAAATACAGGAGACAATTTTTTCATTTGAATCAATAGCAATCCGTTGGAGCCCTGATGTGAAGTCTGTCTATTAGGGCTGGGTATCGGTCCGCCTCTTCCTATACAATACGTATTGCGATACAGTTAATTTGATACCGATACATATTGACGATACGTTTATTTTTCTTTCCATTTCTAAATAAAAGCTCTGTTTGTTTTATATATATATATATATATATATATATATATATATATATATATATATATTCGTATTTTAACATACAACATATTTACTATGCTATGCACTTAAGCAGCTTAAGCTTGATATTAAATAGATAATCAGACCAGTTGATTTTAATTATCAAAATCTATCTAATCAAGACTACCAAAATCTGGATCTTCTTTGTGCCTTGAGCTACCCCCCCCCCCCCCCCCCCCCCCCCCCCGGTGCACAAACACTTTTTTATTGCGTTTGGTGGGGAAGATCATAGGCTGTGTTTTTATGTCATGTAATTACAAAGTTTTGTATATTTCTGTGAATATGAATCCCATTAGTCACTCTCCTGTTTGTACAGGATTTGTCCCCAGGCTTTAACCATTTATTTGACATCTGATGTCCAATGCGGGAGTTTTGAGTAACCTATGACTTTCTGCGTAAAGATTTTCAAAGTAATTCATAATCTAAGTCCAGTGTATCTTAAACAGTACTCCACTTCACCTATTTCTGGTCGTGTCACCAGGCTAGCTAGCTATGGACCTGCAGTGCTGGTAACAAATAGTGTTACGTATGGAACCCACTCGCTAAAACATTTTGGTACTATGCTATGGAATTCTCTTCTGATAGACTATAAAAATGCAGAGTCCCTTAGAGCATTCAAAATAAAGTTATCGTACTCTAAAGGGGCATCCTGCGGTTGTAAACTGTGTAATACTTAATATCACTTTATAAAAATTGACATCCTTCTTTGGGCCGTATGCCATTTCCAATTTGTTTTGTCACTTCATGCCTTATTGTGATTTTTTTTTCAATATGAATTGGTCACTGTAATTTATAAGGACTATAAATCAAATGTTATTCGCATTATACAACTTCATGCTTAACTTTGATCCTTAAAATTGATCAGACTTGTGATACTTATTTTTATGCAAGTTAATGTATTTTTATTATTATTTTTAATATTTTAAATTATTTAATTTTAATTAATGTATGATAAGAGTGTGGTCGGTCATAATAGCCTATGGTTAATGTTGTCTTTGTTTGTAAAAACCGACATAAAAGAAAAAATTTTTATATTATATCGAATTGTCAGAATCATTCTCCTGTTATCACTCACATGTGCCTGCTTGTCATGAAAGTACTGATGTGCATGCTTATATACATTTATTAACAAGTTTTAAAAGCCAAAGCAACAAATATACAGTGCATTTAAATTTATAAATCGTTATGGTTATATTAAAAGTTAGAGTTATATCCCTATGCATTAGCAATCAATCGATACGACCAATACAGCATGCAACAAATTTCGATTATCGTATTGACGTCGTGTATCGATTCGTATTGTTATATCGATATACTGATACAGCCCTAATGTCTATTACAGGAAGGTATATGTATGTGCTTGACCAGCAAGGCCTGTATTACTGATGGATCTTACCTGTTGAAGGCCACGTCCGACACCCTCGTCTGTGAGATGTCCAGGTGCTCCAGGTTTGGACAATACTCCAGGATCTTCTTCAGCTGTAAGGACAACACCAGACTATTTTATACACTAGGTACTGTGTAATCTCCTAGTTAAAGACGCCAGCCAGTGCTCAGTTTTTGCTAAATGATAGAGAGTTACCTGGCCATACCAGAGATTGCAGAAACACCAAAGAACATCTCAATTGTCTGTAATAAACAGGTGGCCGCAACAGTGATGTGCAGAAATAGGAGATGCTTCACTGTACATTTTACATTTGAATTTCAGTGACCTTACAATGAAACATATAGAAATCATATTCAGACAAACTACACAGCCATTGTGGGTTCAAACAAGGGTGAATCCTGTAATCTAAAATGAGAGTTGCACAGATTGGAAGGTTACAGACCTCAAAGGTTTTACCTCATAGGACCACATAATGTGCACTTAATAGGGAGGTGCCCATGGAAAAGCGGTGTCCATAAGGAGAAGCTTCCTTGTCCATTTTCAACTTTTACATGAGTGACTTATAGTTCAGCATGTATCAACCATACTGAAACATGAACTACACTACCATAGCAGATTTTGACATGGGTGAATGCTATGATATAGCAACACTGTGGCTGTTATGAAATTAGATATATCAATGAGCTACTTCCAGCACAATTCTTTCCTTGTCAAATAACCTGTACTGTAGACCACAGTTTTAATATAAAATCTAATGTTTCTAAACCTATAACTATTGAGAATCCACAAGTTTATAATGAAAATTACTAGTTTCACTAAGATTCATTTAATAATACTACTTACACAAACAAAAAGTTATACAATGGAAGTTTTAATCAGTAATAAAAAGCTTGTTCTAAAGAAACACAAATTAACTTGCCTTGCCGTTTGTGAGAGCTTTGCTGTTTCCAAGGGACAGGTGTCGCACTCCAAGCCCTGCAGATGGCAGCACATACTTGACCAGTCCATTGAGTATCTTGGATTCTCGTTGGAGCTGTAGAACATCAAATTATCATTATTCATTCATAAAGGAAAATTTAATATACACTTAACTTTGGAAAGGTGTCAAATAACCCTTATTCAATATAAATTAGGTGACCAATAATCGAATCACAGGTTAATGCTAACCTTGAAATTTGTAAATTTGTTATATGAATAAAAACCAGCTTTGAAATCATCCACAGTTGGGAGACAGCTGTATGTACAGCTGCAGCAGCTGTGAAAGAGGTTCACCTGCATGTACACCTCATTAGCCTCTGATGACATCTCTGACTCATCTGATTCATCACGATCTGCATCCTCATCCATCATCAAGTACTCCTCCACTTCTTCCAGAGCCTCCACTTCTTCATCATCTCCTGTACCATCACCAGTATGCTTGTAACTCCAAAGGCCTAAAAAAAACAGACTCAGCTACCTCACAAATGATACACTGGATGCTCGTCACTTCAGATATGTTTATATCTGAAGACTGCCTTGTATGAAATGTCATGATACATACAGTGGTTGCTTCTTTCTCTGTACGTCACATTCATTATATTTTCGAAAGGGAAATTATTGCTATATTGGGAAGTAAAATCCTCACCTCATCATTGTCATTTATTTTACAACCTATCTGGCATCTCATGTACATTATCCATGGCTGTAGCATCATAAGTTGCAAGGTCAATATTTAGTAATATAAATAATAATTTTTGTATGTAATTATAACATTCAATAATAAACAAAAATTTCCACTCTTTAAATTCCCTCAATTTTTACAATTACACCATTCAAATTCTATAATATATTAATTCACACAATAATTGATAAACTCTGTATAGGTGACTGAATACTATGACCGTGAAAATGGAACCCTCACAAAACAATGAGTGAAAACTGTGCAAAATTTAGACCATGTCTTTATATTCAAAAACAGTATACAAATTCTTGGACAATCTTTGAGTGATCTGATCAGAAGCTTTGAGAAAGCTTGACATATAAAAGTTTTACTGAATATATATATATATATATATATATATATATATATATATATATATACAGAACCCTGTTACTTTTTTCATCATTTATGCTGAAAATTTTAACCAGTAAACTGGCAATGTTCAACTGTACATTATTACATGTATAGTTAGCCCAAGTTTAAAAGCAAAGACTGTCAACAAACCTGAGAACAAACCTGAGAAGTTGTTTTTGGAATGAAATGCAGCACTTTTGTATTCCTTACCTTGGGCCCATTTTACTGGGTAGAGGTCCCTCCAGAGACTAGTATCATAGGCCAGGTTGTTCCAGGCTTGGCTGACCTGGGCACAGCGAGTCAGCACAGGGGGCTCCAAGTGGGAGAAGATCTTCAGTAACACCTCTTCTGGCAAGTCATTTATGGTGACACCAGAGGGCACCACCGTTCCCTTGGCATCAACATTACTCTCCTCACAGAAGTCTTCATCACTCTCTGCAATGACCTCATCTGGCAAAAAATTGAATTAAGAATTATAGAAGTCTGATAAATTAAACATTTGTCCCTACTTCTGCTTCAATCTGTAGATTAAACAGCTACTTATGCATGATCACATTTGTGGGGAAATCGTGTGATAAGGGAAAACAATACATCAAAAACACATTTCAGTTTTTTGTACTGTCACATGCCTTCAAATACAGATACAAGTCCAACATGGTTACTGAAAAACATGATTTCATGTGCCAAACGTGGTACCATTGAAGAACTGGTAATTCAATATTACATCAGATCTTATTTACACAACATATATATATTGTTTTTCCTCAGCTATGTTGCTTGCTCTGTCAGTTATCCAACTGCTAGTTATTCATTTTTTCTTTGAAGTACAAATTAAACTTGCTGTACTATTCCACTTTGCCCAGGTAGTTCTCCCACCATCTACTGTCACTGACTGAGACTTACTGTTATATTCCACTGCCCTGGTAGTTCTCCCACCATCTACTGTCACTGACTGAGACTTACTGTTATATTCCACTGCCCTGGTAGTTCTCCCACCATCTACTGTCACTGACTGAGACTTACTGTTACATTCCACTTTGCCCTGGTAGTTCTCCCACCATCTACTGTCACTGTGTTCCTGGATCACTCTTAGCTTCAGCTCCTTCAACTCTTCCGTGCTTAGATATTTTTCTAACAATGGCTGGAAAACCTGGAAAAAAAATTTTTTACTTATAAGACTTGCCCGAAGAGGGTACAGATACCTCATAATACAGTAAAACCTTGGATTTACAACCATCAATGGGACCTCAATATGGTGGTCGCATTTTCCAGGTGGTCATATAAATGAGGTGTTAACTGTTATGTTAAGATAAATAAAGAATCAGGACCGTAAACAAGTGGTCATTATTTTGAGGTGTCGCTAAAGTTAGGCGGTCATTAAATAAGGTTTTACTGTTTAACACAAACAGTTCTTTCAGGATGAAAATATTTATTATGGACATCCTACAATACAGTAATTATAGGGAAACTGAAATGAAGAATCTGTCAGCCAAAAAATTTGTCTTTTTCCTTGATGAATATCCTGATAGATTTATTGTAGTGAATTACACAATTTAAGTCTGGTGGATTCATTTAAGATAAGAATTCTCCTGAGGAATAATAAATAATGTTAAATGTGACCAACAGAAATGCTTTCATTTATGGATGTAACATCTGCTATACTAAGTGGTTTGATGGCTTGTGTTTACCCATGGAAATAATTGCACATAAACATGCAGTAAAATATTACATGAATTCAATATAATCAGCTGTTCTAATAAAGACCAACCTGACAGCCTCACAAAAAATAATTCCTGCTACCTCTCCACACCTGGACCACACAATCACGCAGCAGTTCATCTTTAATGAGTGTGTCACATATTTGTACCACCTATATCTCCTGTACAGCCCTGTGGTTATAAACTGATAACCACAAGATTCGGATGACTTTGTCTGTACTCACAAAATTTGGGTGTTACTTAATCAAAAATACTAACTGGCAGCCACATAGATTTGCAGAAATGCCCAGAGCCTGAATCATAAAAGTTTTTGTGATGCAATTACAGTGCTGGCCTGGTTGGCATGTACACAGTACAACAAGTAAAGTGCTACAAAGTTTTATTTTTGTTGCTGTTAATGTCATGTGACCTTTGAGGTCCGTTGTAAAGTGTCCTTCTGACATCTACTGACATGTCAGAAGGACACTTGCTTATATTCTTTACTGATATATCATTATGTTATCCTTCCAAATTCTGTAACAGAAAAATTTCATGCCAACAGAAACAAATGCCTTGATGCTAATAAATCATATCATGTTTCGAAGCATTTAATTTGTACAATTAACAAGAGGCCCATGGGCGATGACGCTCAGCTGAACTTGAATTACAAGCATGTTTTGCATGCAAAATCTAATGAATATGTAGTCATCAGACATTAGTTTTAACTGGTATTGCAAGAATAAATTTTGCTGGTAACAGCATGTTGCGCATACAGACTAGAAATAAAGTGGAACTGCAAGGTTTTTTTTGTTCTGGAATGCACAGACAATGAATAAATGATAAATCAACATACCAAACTTGAGCACATAACCTGGTGTTGAGAAAATGGAACAACTATATTTTTTCTAGTGTAAAACAACAAGGCCTCATGGAAACATGTGTAATGGAATAAACAGCAGGTTTAGTGCTTGGGTGATATGTGTGTAGAGGAGTTATGTCACACTGGAGGACAGATTGGCATGAAATCAGTTTTATGGGGTTTCAGGATTTCTGCTGATAAAGTGACATTTTACATATAAATTTGTATTGACTGTATTAAAATAAAACACTTAACTTACCATGAAAATGCATACCAAGTTGTAGGAACAGTTGAAGGTTAAAACATGTGTTCCACTTGTAATCTTGCCATCATGCCAAAGTTATTTATGAATGTCTAGAATCTTGATGTGAACTGATGTTGGGATTGTGTGAAGGCTATTTATAGAGACTAAAGGTGTTGATGAGATCTGGTGTTGTTACTATAGATACTTTTATCAGTTAGCAAATAGTTATTTTATTGAACAAAGTGTTTTTCATGCTAATATATTAACTTTTTTGTATCAATATATTCTGAATATTAATAGATGGCTAGTGAATGCAAAATCAGAATACAGAAATCTTATTTTTGGAATAACCTTATGTATACATAAACATTAGTTGACTTTGTACAGCATAATAAATATTCATAGAATATTTCAGGTCAGATGTTATATGTTTAGACAAATAGGCTATAAGGTTGCATGACTAAGGTTAACATCTGAGCTTTTGTATCAAATTTTCCATCATTCTGGGGGGTACTTGGGAGCCCCATAGCTCGAAGAAAATGGGTAACAGAGACCTAGTTTCAGGTTTCCAAGGGGACTTTTCATGGGCCTCCCTGCATGTCAAGAGAGACGATTCTAGGTCCAGTCATTAGGATTTGCCCCCTGTTTACCGATGATCGCATCTTTTAATGTCTCAAAAATAGAGAAAAAAACACGTAAAAATAGAAAAAATACAGGTGGCACCACCAGTCTGCGGAAACTGATGAAACACCCCATGATCAAAATCAATGCAAAGAATCATGGTGATCAATGCAATAGTTGATCAGTTACTTGAACTTTTGTATCAAATTTTCCATTATTCTGGGGGGTACTTTGGAGCCCCATAGCTCAGAGGTTATGGGTAACAGAGACCTAATTTCAGGTTTCCAAGGAGACTTTTTATGGGCCTCTCTGCACGTCAAGAGAGAAGATTCTAGGTCCAGTCGTTACGATTTGTGCCCTGTTAACAGATGACTGCATCTTCAGAGGTCTCAAAAATAGAGAAAAAAATTCGTAAAAATTGAAAAAATACAGGTGGCGCCACCAGTCTGCAGAACTGATGAAACACTCCATGATCAATATCCATGCAAAAAATCATGACCATCAGTAATGTAGTTAATGAGATATTGAAGTTTTTGTATGAAATTTTTGACTATTCTGGGGGGTACTTCGGGGCCCCATAGCTCGAAGGATATGGGTAACAGAGACCTAATTTCTGGTTTCTATGGACATTTTTTCATTGACCTCTCAATGTCTCAAGAATGAAGATTCTATGTCCAGTCTTTACAATTTGTGCCTTGTTAACAGATGTTCACATTTTTAAAGGTCTCAAAAATAGAGAAAAAAATTTGTATAAAATCGAAAAATACAGGTGGCGCCACCAGTCTGCAGGAACTAATGGAACATCTCATGATCAATATGTATGCAAAAAATCTTGACCATCAGTGATGTAGTTAATGAGATATTGATGTTTTTGTATGAAATTGTTGACTTTTCTGGGGGGTACTTTGGGGCCCCATAGCTCGAAGGATATGGGTAACAGAGACCTAATTTCTGGTTTCCAAGGAGATTTTTCATGGACCTCTCAGAATGCCAAGTTACAAGGTTCTAGGTCCAGCGGTTACGATTTGTGCCTTGTTAACGGACGGACAGACGGACGACGGACAAAGAGTGATCGCTATAGCTCAGATGACTTTCAGTCAGCTGAGCTAAAAATCAGTACTTTTGATATCATTTCACATACAGGCACATATACATATAGTAAATAAAAAAAAATTAAGGATGCAACAGAAATACTTAAAACCCACTAAAGATTCTAAACACCTGGGTTAGCCAGACCAATATTTCTCAGGAATCTGTTACTTTAGACCTGAAGAAAAGGATTTATCCTAAAAACATAAGGTTTACATATTTGTCAAAGGGATCCTCTGCTTTGAGCTGCCAGGGACTGCTCTCATTGGAAAGCTTAATCTTTGGAAACCTAAACTCTTGTGACAAAAAATGAAGATCTCTGCCAAGAGCCTAATTATAATGATCTATAGAAAAATCATTTATCCAAATACCATTCATCTGAAAAAACTTTTGTTTTCTTAAATTGAAACAATGAGAACTAGAACATTTGATCTTTTATCAGCAATCAGAACAATGAAAAAATTTTAAAAAGTTGGTAACAAAGAATGTCTAATTCAAAGCAAATTTAAAGAGAATAGCGGGGAAAAGTACTGCTTAATTTACCAGGGCTTTTTAGCAATAATTTCAATGTATTTCGGATGATTCATTAATTAAATTGATGGAAAACATAACAAAGGGTTATCTTGGCATAGCTCCATTCATTTCGGTCTGTCAGTTTCTGATAACTTCAAGTACTTGGCAATCATGGTGGATCCTGCAAAATGGTTTATCTGAACAACTGTTTGTCAAAACGAAAGTCTTGTCCAACCAGTTTTTCTGATAACGACAGTGCTGCAAGTGTAATGGTAGGCATAGATCAATGTTTGATTTTGGTTAAATGTGTTTTAGGACACATCTCACCTCCTCCTCTTCTTGCATGTGCGGGATAAATGTGTCAGTAAAATCCTCGAGGGACCTGCGCAGCTGTAAGCCGTAGTTAATGCGATCTTCTGCAGTCTTCTTTCTGTAACCATCTTCAATTACATCCAACATCTCTGTCAACCTGTTATCCTGTAAGACACAGAAGAAATGGAAACACAGATGTACCAGATGGCACAGATAATATCTGACCATTATTCACAGTGTTAATTGTCAGGAATACAACTAACTGAACACATGTACCATTTTCCCATCTGACTATGCCTATACAATTTACGAATGCGTTAAAGTGCATGCTCCAAGAAGCTTCTGTTTTAGAAGTATACATCATAGATTCATACATTAAATATACACAAATTAAAAATGTGACATAAGCCAGCAATTTTCAATAAAACTGATCCATATCTATATATTGCCAGAGGTGAAGTTAAACCAGCTTTTATATATTAAGGGCATTGTGATGCGGGGAATTCTGCAAATAAAACCATATGAATACCATCTGAGTAGGAAACATAAAGTAACCAAGAACTGTTATAAAAATCACTACTAAACAGACCATGAACTTATGAATACCCTACTGACCAGCATATTTCTACATTTTGTTACATTTAAAAGAATGATGTCAGCAATGACAGAACATCTCAGATAGTAAAATGAAGCAGATAAACCAGGATTGGACACTGTGAAAGAGTCAGAGGTAGAGAGTGAGAAAGGAGTGACAGACAGACAATAAGAAACAAAACAATTGACCATTGGACAATGAACCCCTATTTAGCTCTCTTCAAATTTGATCATAAATTTTATGGTCATAATTGTAATAGGCCAGCTTTTATTGTGGACAACTTCAGGTAACATCTATAACTTCTTTTCCAATTCGACAATAGGACTAGCCAAAACTCTATCTGCAGGTGGATGGCCAGGTCAGATGGAGGGCAGAAAACAGATGGATGACCAATACAGATGGAAGGCCAAAACAGATGAATGGCTAGAACAGATGGATGGCAAAGTATGGTCATACAAGCAGCCCTATAGATAACATACTGGAGCAATGTTATGATACTATGGCAACCTACAGGATAATAGAACTGTAATATCTGTATTAATACAAACAGAAATAAAAAAAAGAAAACAGAATACAGGATGGGAAAAACAGAAAAATCAGGGGTTCTGTTCTATATCCATGAATAGTATTACTATTACTGCCAATAACCATGAGCTGACTGTATAACCCTGTGATCCACTGAATACTGAACCACATTACAATGAAAAATATGAAGGTCAACAAGGTCAGTACAACTCATCTAGTTTTAAAATGTTTGTGTCTATCATGGTGTGAATGTGTGAGAGTGAGAGTGAGAGAAAGACACACAGACAGACAAAGTGAGAGAGACAGACAGAAAGTCAGGTAGAGAGACACAGAGAGAGAAAGGGTGGGTGGGGGGGTTTATTATACTATAATATGGTTGATAATATATATTACTACACCATTGTTTGAAATGTTCTTGATTGATATTTTTTAAGTACTGAAAAGTACATGACAAGACAAATACTATAAATTATGAACATGTACTTGATCCAAGCCTGATACGAAGCAACTAAAACATGGTTCAGCAAGTGCAACTGATATCATGATTATTGTGGATACCCGTATATCAAATGTCCTAACCCTTGACCAAAGGTACTCAGAAAGAGCAATTGAACAGAATGATTAATCAGCAATGAATCATAATAACTATGACAAATATAAAGCCATCTTATCCGTGGGAATGCCAGCTGTTTTGCCACTTACAAATTCTGGGAATTTTTATGTTTTACATATATTTTTTGTTTGGAAAAAGAACAGAGAAAGGAGTGAATATACCTTCATTTATACAGAATGAATGTTTAAACCATTGGCAAGTATCTCCATTTTATTAGTAATATATCATTCATAAATGTGATGACTATAACGATAAACATCAAAACATGTCTGTCTGTTGAAAATCCCATGGTACCTTTTAAAGGTACTGAATGACACTGCATTAAATGTGATAAGGCCAACTATGGTATGGTGTACCTTTACACAAACATAACACATGCCCTACTGTCAATTAATTAAAACAAAGTGGAAAGCCATGTCAAAGGTAGGTTTGAGAACAGCTCTGCACTTAAAAGCAAGAGCTAAATCTGGGGAGTGAAGTGGAATATAATAAAGCTGAAATGGTTTAACATCCTCCAACATCACCTTTCTAAGCATTTAAAATTGAGTTCCTTAACATAATGGCACATGGTTCCAAATTGCAAATTAATTCATCACATCAACTTGCAATTTGTGAATGTACTGCAATGCACAGATCATTGAAACTTGTGGCTGACTGAGTCAAGATTAGATGTTCTGTAACTTCTGATAGCAAAGTAATCAATCCAACAACTGACCATGGGATTTTTACCATCAACTGAATTTTGAGTTTGACTAAGCAATATATTCTGCTCTTTAAAAAGTGGGTGAACATAAAGCATTAGTAATATTACATCAACTATTATATAAAAAGTTCACCAAAGCAAACTACATTTCAATCTTTTCAAGTTTTTTTACAAGTTATGGTTGTGATAAATGTGATTTAAATATATCCTTTTAATAATCAATATTAACTGTCTTCTACAATCATACTTTATGATGTACAACTATTTGTATATTAGCTACTCGAATTTATAAATGTGAAATCTTCATTCCTGTACCCCCAGACCATCCAAATCATATTTAAAACATCATGTTACAATTATTCTGTTTAAGTACATTAAAACAGCTGAGAAGTGTTCATGAAAAATACTTGAACCTCTGTATATACCAATAAATGGACTGACAGACTCAATTATTTGAATGTCTGTCTGGTCAGATGTGTTCTCCTGGTCACCTTTTTACTGTATTAATTTTGTTAATTCAGCTTACTACCCTTCCTTTAATTAACAGTCAATTTAAAAGCATGCTACAACATATACATGTGCCATATAAACTGTCAAAACCTAAAACAATAATGAAGTGAAATACATGACATGAAATAACTTAAGTGATAATCAGGAGATGTTAAACACATTGGGACAAGTTCACTCGAAAGTTTTAATTTATATTTTCTATCTAAATGAGATGACACAACCACATGGCCCTGCCAACAGTGCCTTTTGTCTTTTAAAATATCACACTGAAAATTAAAATCTGAAAATGATTATTTTTTTTATTACATAGTTATGGCTTTGTGACTAGAAAATGTGAGACAATATAATATCAGGGCAGCAAGATGACAACCGATGATTTTTGTAACAAGAAGCAACATATTATAAACTATTTCATCAAAACAAGTTTACATACTTTTACACTACCTGAGACTGAACATTAAGTGCTATGTTACACTCTACATACCAAGCTAACAAAGTAACATTGGTTTACAAAGTCAGGATTCTATAATCACCCTAACACTATTTTATCATCTACTGAATATGGATTCAACATAATAACTTCATTATTGCCAAAGATGCTCTTTTCTACCAAGCAACAGATTTTGTGTGTCAATACGTTTCCTGGGGGACTCTTTTAGAGACTCAAATCAGAATTATGAAACAAGCATACACCACATTGTGCCAAAAGCTAATTGACTGTTTTTTTCCTTACCTGTAATTTCTGTATATAAGCGGATACAAAAAGACCAAAAAGGCTCCACACATAACAGTATAACCAGGGAGAACTACCAGATGATACTGAGCAAGACCACAAATGATAAGTTTGCTGAGTCTGTGTGTGTGTAATTGAAATTCCAGAAGGACCCACATTCTGCCCACTGTGTACATGTGTGTCTTTCATATATCATAGACTGAGTGGCACAAATCAAGATGTTCCCTGCATCATTTAATGAGCAACCTTTCACAGACCTGGTACTAATGACTTTTGTACCTTTGCCAAGTGGACCACTAGGACACAAATGTAATGGAAAATCCCCAAACAGACTATAACTGCCATCTCAATCTACAGCCAATGTTACTCATGTAAAGAATACCAGGAACAAGCTTGTTTCCTGTTTACCGGAAAGTCATGATGAGAAGCTATAGAACATATGATAGGGCCCTAACTGATGTTTGATACACACAATGAATGCATGTGTCATTTAATGGGCTCAACATCAACCTTTCTATGATATTGACTTTACTGGAGGTGAAAATATACACAAATTGGGTAAATAAGGGTGATGTTCCCACACTTAATATCTGATATTACCAACAAGATCAGTTATATCAGATTTTCCTTTCTATGTAGTTTAATGCCTCAGGAGCATATAACCTGAGCTGCCGAAAAAAGCACTTTATCTACCAGTCACTTAGATGAAGAAAGTGCCTCATTTGTTGTAAAGACCTTGGCCTGGGGTCAGACTCAGAGCAGTGACCAGACTGAACAGGCACCTAGTCCAGTACTGGGGTCCAGATGACATCAGGTTTTATATCATGATAATGATATAAAGTTTAATGCCATATTTAATGATTTTGTAAAATCTGATACCAGTATTTGGCACATAAACGCTGGCACTTATCTTTATATCACACTTGCCAGTACTTTTATTCGTGTTTCAAGGACTACCTGTATGCTAGCGAATCCCTTTTAAGTTTTTTTGAGAATGCAATTCTATTAATCTGTCAAATACTCTCATTTTGAACAAAGTTTTACCAATGTATTTGCCATATGATAATGATTAGATCTCAATGGAATTTTATGGAATTCATTAAAATAAATGTTTTCTTGAAAATAAATGATTCTTTGAACAAAGAAAGACCAAGGAAATGGTATTATCTGTAGCAATTAATCCTTAAAGGGCATTTTTCATACCAAAACCTTAGACAAAAAGGCACATCACATAATGACAGTGGGGAAATTTAACAGAATGGTTAACACAGTTCTTGAATATCATGATTACTGAGGATACAGGTAACTGTCCAAACCCTATCCAGCAATCTAACCACAATTACACTACCACATTACAAATAAATACTGACTATAACTTTTGTCTTACAGTTACAAAATTAACTGTTGTTATCTGATGCTGTTATTTATTTAACATCAATTTCACACTAATACTGCAACTGTTTGCAAGTATTCTCTTGATAAAGAATTAATCTCTTTAAGTAAGCCTTTAATAAGAACAAATCAAAGAATATATTCTCAGAGTCAGAAATGATCATGATGACAATATTAAACATTAATCAAGATGAATTATCACTTTTTCATGCAACCCATTTTCTTCCTATTCAAAGTTTTGGCCTACTCATGAAGTATTCTCCTATCTCCAGGGGGCAGTGATCAGTAATCAAACTTACCTTATGACAGTTACATACTGCTTGATTCTTAACCGAGTGTTTCTTCAGTTTAGACTTGAGCTTGGTTAAGATGAATCGGTTCTCTATCTGCTCATGCATCTTGAATTCACGGAATGTCTCGTGAAGTATGGCCAACAAAGTATGCATGCCCCTTACATCTAGGAAGTCAGTGGCCTGCAACTGAAAGGCAAACAGAAAATTATAAATTTACCCTGTGCTCATAGTAAAAGATAAATAGTAATGATACCTGTTGTTTTAATTAAGCAACAGTTAACAACTTGGTCACAGTTCTATACAGATACTGGTACTTTATATTCTGAAAAAAGGCCAACAGGCCTTGGCGAACCTGTGAAATGGTATATACATCCCATTATTTATAAATTTTTATATACAATGCTTCCATGATAACATGCTTCACCCCTTTTCAAGTGCATGTGTGACATGTATATATGTACAATGCAAATACTCGACATTTTGAACCAGAGAACAAGTACCAATTACACATACATCACACCTGAAATATAGCACTGATGTATACAACACAAAATGATTGTATGTGGAGCCACCAGTCTTGTGTATGAGAAAGCCAATGAAGATGTATAGACAAGCAAAATTTCAGGTTGATACTTCAAACCACTCTTGAGCTATGCGCACAGATGCATGAAATCCAAAAACAATTCAAGGTGGCACTACAAGTCTTGTATACAACAAACTTTCCAAGATGTATTAGCATTAAAACAATTTCAGGCTGATATGTCAAATCACTCCTGAGCGGGGACATACACAGTGCAAAATTACTGTAGGAGACACCACCAGTCTTGTATATGACAAAGCAATCTGAGATGTATAGATATGCACAATTTCAGGCTGACGATCAAATACCTCATGAGAAATAAGCTGGGACATACACTTAGCAAAAATCATTGTAGGTGGAGAGGCCTGTCTAATGCTGTCTTGTGTACAAGAAAGCCATCAAAGATGTACAAAATTTCAACAACAGATTACAAGAACAAATTTCAGGCCAATATATCAAACATCTCTTGAGTCAGGTGCACTGGGCGGACCAAGCTCAGCTGAAGAAAGCAATCCCCCCCCCCCCCCCGTCAAGCAAAACAAATCGCCAGGTGCAGTTACTACACTGAGAGAACTCTTGAACTGTTGCCAAACCTGATAAAGTTGGCAGTCTGCCAAAGCTATAAATAGATATACAGGCTGAAATCTGACCTGTTGCAAAATCTAAAATAGCTGGCAGTCTACCAAACTATTTATAGAAACAGACAAAGTCTAAGCCTGTTACCAAATCTGTTTATACAGACTGAAAGACTTTGGTCACAATACCAGTCCTTTTTTCAAGCTGAAATATTCATAAGTTTTTCAAACAAACTTTTGATATAGGCTTATTTAGCCACATGACCAGCTTCAGCTTTCTATTACTCTACCAAAAATCAATGAACCTGACCTATTCTTATAAAATTGAGAGAACCCTACCCTAGGAATATAGTAGGATCATTCTTGTGAAATATAAAAAATTTGGCTTGACAGTTTCATAAAAAAAAATACTTCTACAGTAGTAGCTGGAAGAGGCAAAAATTACTAGCTTTTTCATAGTAAAGACCTGTTGGTGCAACAAAATCTACATTTCAAATATGAGTCATGTGACCAACATTTGCATAAAATTTTGTGAGTTTGTAATGTTAGTATGCTTACTTGGCAAAATACCTACATTCAATATCCTGTAACTCGGCCATTTGAACAATCTTGAAAGAGATCATCTCTAGGATTTTCTTTGAAATATTAAAGAATTGGGCTGCATAATTATAGAGAAGGGTTCCAAAGGTTTCCTTGCTCTTCCCCCGTAAAATGAAAATCAATGCAGGTGGTGCCACAAAAAATTCAATCCAACAACATTTCACATGACTGATTTTTGCATAAAACTTGGTGATGCTAGCTTCTGCTGTTCCTAAGATATTGTGGGTTAATGAACAGAAGATGGATGACCGTGGGTTAATGCAGGTGGTGCCAAGAAAATGTAAATTTGAAATATGAGTCCTGTGACCAACACCTCTATAAAATTAAGTGATGATAGCTCAAACCATTTCTGAGACTGCAATGCTTATTTGGCCAAATGACCAAGTTAAGCTATCTGTAAGTAGGATCCATTTGTATTACCGTATTTCATCCAATTGTTCGATCCCTCTATTTATACGACCTCCAAAAATATTCAAGGTTATTAATTTCTAAATTTCCTCTAATTTTCGACTGCTTGAAAAGTTTTTCATCTCACTGAATCATGTCCAAACTGGCGGACATGGTGTCGAAAGAGACCAGTCATATCCAGTAAGGTAAGTGACTGATGAATAAAATAAAGGAATATATGTAACATACTGTATTTGGTGTTTGTTTCATTCATCAGGACAAATGTAAAAGCGTCTTCTACATTATAAAAATGTGATTTTCTTTAATACTTTTAACAAACTCCGCAAAAGTGATCTCATTATAGCGACGTTTAAAATGGCTCATGACTGTCAGCTCTGACCCCTGACCTTGTTGCCGTAAATATGCCAAACATTGACGTTTGATGACGAAAAGATATCTCTAACACTCGCTCGATAGTAGTTGATAACTGACGTAAGATAATCATGTTAATTATAAAATAATGCTGTATTCACGGCATTCATATCTCTTGGCTGGCACCCTTGGTCGTTTGGGGCGTAAATAGCTCGCCCATGAACACAAACTCACAGGCCACGCGCAAAGCAGCATGGGACATGGGAAATGGGAACAGACTTAAACAACAACCAGTAGCGCTTAAATAAATATTAATCGAGAGGAACTCTCTGAAAAAAGTACCGTACTTATAAGCAAAAATTATGTGATTTATTGGATTCAGCCATGACACTACACGTTTTGCGTCCCTTCAGTCCCGTATGAATGATCTAACTTATTTGAGATTTAATAAATGCATCGTTATAAATATAACAAAAAAAAACATGGGCGAATTTTCTTACCACTACGGTTCAAAAGTGAAAAGAATTATCATTAAATTTTATAATCCTTATTTTTATTTACTTTTGTTATATATAAATGAGAGAGAGAGAGAGAGAGAGAGAGAGAGAGACTGATTGTGTTTCTCTATGGACCGCTAGAGACACGGTTCTGTACTTCGCGTATTATCGAGTCAGTATTGAGCATTTTCATTCATGATTTCAGTAATTCTGAATACCGGTACAGTTACATTGTGTGGAAATATGCGAGTTAAAAAAAAAACAAATCTGCATGCAGTCAGCTGAAAATGAAAATCTTACCTCAGTATGTTGATCACGATATCAATTAAATGAGTCATGAAATATGAAATGAAGCAGTGTTTAGAGAACGTCTTGCCCTATTAGGTGCTTCCGATGCCCCACCATTAATTACGTTCAATGAAAATCGACTCACTAATTACCGACTGGTCACAGTTTACCCTCCGACACGGTCTGACCAAGATTACACGGTAGTGGTCAAAGGGCAAACTATCGCCTTTCATGTTAATCAATGTTTGGGCAACGGGAACACTTGGCCGGGAAACCATGTCCCTTGTCCGTGTTTGGACAACAGGCAGTATTATAACCAAACTCGCTATTAAAGCTTCCTCAGCCCCTTTGTACCGACATATTCCCTCACTATTCCTTTTTGTTTTTCATATAACAACCTCATTTACATAACACAGTGTCTTGACAAACACAATAGGTATTCTGTGAAACGTAGTTTGCATTCATCACTTTGTATTTATAACTGACAAATACGTTGAGCATGCTGTGAATATTTGTTTTCTTACAAACACGGTGAGCAGGATGTTTGTATTTTGTATTTCTTTAAAATACGATTAAAATCTTGTGAAATTTACTGGTCTTATTTATGATATTTTTGAGAAGATCTGACAAGATAATAAACCAAATTTTTCTTAAAAGCTATAATATCGCCCACCGTACGACGGCAAATCACGCACTTCATATGTCCACCACAGCAATGTATGAACACCCGTAACTCGCCATTTGACTTGAATTAATACAGTTGATTTTAAGAAACAGCTCCCTTATATAATGGATAACATTTATTTTGTAACCTATTATATTGTCACATGACGGGATTTAATAGCACAAATAAAGATATATCTGTAATGGACAATACGAGAGACACGACCATGAACTGAGGTGATGGCTGACGAACCCATACATAAAAGCGATTCTATTTATTCGACCATGACGTGATTGCAAGGTACTAATTTCTAATTATCCTCCATTTAATCGACCTCTGTAAAATTTATTTTATTTTTTTATGGTCGAACAATTAGATATAATACAGTATAAACTTGAGAGAGCTCATTCCTGGAAATATTTCTATGAAATATTAAACAATTTGGCTGGACATTTTCAGAGAAGAAGACTTTTGAAGGATTTCTAGCTTTTTCCCCATAAAATGCAGATGTTGGCAAAATAAGCTGAATCTGATAAAGTTTGATGTGTGACTGATTCTACCATAAAATTTGGCGCTGCTAGTTCTGACTGTTTTTGTGATAGCATGAGTTATTTGAGATAGCATGGGTTAATGTACGGACAATGCTGCGCCATCACACAAGCTCAAAGGTTCACTAAACAAGTGACCCATGGGTCATGAGGCTCAGCTGACTGGGAAGAGATTCGCAAAAGGAAATTTTATCATCTGAATGGTAGTATATACCCATTCAACTGGAGCATCAAACATTAACCAACAGGCCAAAATTGTGTCTGTATTTATATATCTCAAAAACAGAGAAAAAATGTGTAACCTTTAAAAAAATACAGGTGGCTCCACCAGTCTGCAGAAACTAATGAAACTGGTGATCTCTGCATTAGTTGTTTAGATACATCAGCTTTTGTATCAAATTTTCCATTATTCTGAGCTGTACTTTGGAGTGCCATAGCTCAAAGGATATGGGTAACAGAGACCTAATTTCAGGTTTCTATGGAGACTTTTCATGGGTATACCTGTGTGTGTAGAATGAAGATTCTAGGTCCAGTCGTTAGGATTTGTACCCTGTTGACAGATAACTACATCCTTAAAGGTATCAAAAAAGAGAAAAAAAATTGAAAAAATACAGGTGGTGCCACCAGTCTGCAGGAATTAGGTGGCGCCACCAGTCTGCAGGAACTGATGTAACACCTCTTGATCAATATGTATGCCAAAAATTCTAGGTCCAGCAGTTACGATTTGTGCCTGGTTAACGGACAGACGGATGGACAGACAGACGGACAAAGAGTGATCGCTATAGCTCAGCATGACTGAAAGTCAGCTGAGCTAAAAATTAAGAAATTTATTTCTTTGCTGCCATTCAGTTCACCATAAATATCACCAGTTGTTATTAATGTTACGCACTGCAGCACAGGTGTGACTAAAGATGCTCACACATCCTGTTTTAACTGGAAAGGACTGATATTATTCCACAATTCTTAAATATCGGTTAACATACATTTATTTAAATGTAATATATTATTTCTTATTACATTGTTACATAATGCTGGTATTGACCTTTTATGTAATATGTTGAACATATTCTTTTCATGGAACTATGGGGACCTTAATAATCTTCTATTTGTTCAACATGTGATAGTATAATTTAAAACTAAAAGAAACCTAAGATTGTGCCTCTAGCAGTAGTAGTGCAGGGAAACAGAAAATGACACTACTAGGTTACATTATATTTGGCTTCTACATCAGCTGTGGTACTGAATACACAGTATATAAAATAACTATAACCTGTTCAATATATATAACAAGGCCTACAGGCCTAATGCGAACCTGTGCAATGGGATGTACATCAGGGATGATGCTTCCATGCTGGACCATTACATTTCAAGTAAAAGTGTGACATTAATATTTACAATGCAAGCACTGAACATTCTGAACCCAAGTATGTGCACCAATTACACAAACGTCATTGCAGAAATATTGGCATTGGTGGACACAACCCAAAAATGACTGTAGAAGGCATCACCAGTCTTGTGTGCTGGAAAGCCAGTAAAGATGTATGGACATGCAAAATTCAGGCATATACTGGGGTTGCCTTTATATCGGCGGGGCTGAATTTTCGCGGTTTTTATATTTTTACAAGTTTCACGGGGTTCCTTTTTTGCACTCTATCATTGGACTAGTTGTATATTTTATTATCAAACATAATTTCATTTACCGGTGATTTCACTGTTATCTAGGTCTACTATTTTTCTGTCCGGATATCGCATGTTCAAACATTCACAGACGGCTGAGCCGACGCCTGCAGGAAGCATTGACCCCGCTGGCTGTAATTAGTTCAGGGCCGAGGCTCATTAAAAACAACTCAAATGTTATTAAGGTGCGTCGAGAAATCAACCTGTTACTACAAAACCGTATATTAAGTTTGTTCAGGGAAACTGTCTTGATAAGGGTATCTTACTCCTGTTAATTAAAAGTCGAGTCGTAATTACTTTCTCAACCAACAATGGACGCTTGTAGGTTGCCCCCTTGTTTCAGTATCAAAGGCAGGGATGTGCCCAGAATAATTTGAGTGCCGTTTATGTTGCTAATTACTTCCATATAGGTGGAAGAAGGAACCGTATTCAGTTTCTCACAGTTAAAATCTGAAGAAAAAAAAATAATATTCTACTGTTTTACGGCACTTTGGTCCCAAAATGAAATGCAACCTTTCAAATATATTCAAAATTCACGTCATCACTAGCAAAACATACATCGTTTGGCGCGTCATGATTTCACAGAATTAGTCTTTTATACAGTTACAAGGTGGCGCAACCCTAGCGGCTATGTTCACTTCTTTAGTGGCAAATTTTATTCATTAACATGACTAAATACGGCACAATGTGAAAGAGTACCATCTACTCAATATTCTTTTTTTTTAAGCGGCACTGGATGCCATCTAACTTGGCACACATACACTTAATTTTTAAATATTACTGCCCAGCGTGCATTGACACTTTTCAGTCATGTGCTGGGGGAAAGGAATAACTGCCGGGCGCATCCGCCGGCGTTAGCACGCACCTGCAAAGTATCCCAGTTTTTGCATCTAACCCAACTGATATTATTTTAAATGGGCCCTGTCATTCTCCCTGAATCATTTAACGTATATGCACCAGGCTCGATGAACATCACTAAGTAGCTGAAGACAAATCTCAACTGTCGCAAACTATCGGCAGCTTATGAAATTAATGATCATGGTCTGGTATATATGCATTCAAAACTGCCCGGTTTCAATTTCGCGGTCAGAGCGACCGCGTATATCGCGAATTTGAAACCACCGCAAATAAGAAGACAACCATAGTACTTTAAACCACTCTTCGGCTATGTGCACAGATGCTTAAAACAATTGTAGGTGGCACCAAAGTCTTGCATACAACAAAACTACCCGAGATGTATGGACACGTATAATTTCAGACTGATATGTAAAATCACTCCTGAGGAATAAGCAGCAGCACACACTGCAAAAACAACAAAGCCATCTGAGATGTATTCATCTGCCCAATTTCAGGCTGATTTATCAAATCCCTCCTGAAAATAGGCAGGGACATACACTGTGCAAAAGTCATTGTAGATGAAGACACCAGACTTGTGTACAAAAAAGCCACCAAACATGCATGGACAGGTCAAAATTTCAGTTTCACCATAAAACATTTTTAAGTTGAAAGAGGCTAAAATTATGAAGTTTATGCCCGTAAAAAAAGGTCTATGTAGGTGGTGCCACAAAAACTGCAATTTCAAATAAAGAGTTATGTGACCAACATTTGCACAAAACTTGATGCTAGCTCTTGTAGTTTCTGAGACTGTTATGTTAGTTTGCTAATTCCCTACCCACTGGACAGCCTTAGGGAAAAGGTCAAGGCTAAAGAAAAAATCTGATGCAAATCTGTGACCTAGGACTAATATTGTGCCAATATATCACTTATTGAAAATCAGCCATATTGACGATCTATGGCAGAAGAATGTTAAAAGAAAGGAAAATATGATATTTTATGGTTGGCTCTTGGGGGACCTTAGTAGGTCTAGCTATATTTTTTTATTAGCTAAAATATGGATGCAGAAATAAAACTCATCAACATATGGAGCAGTACACCAGCAAAATCCAAGCCTATCTTGTTTGTATCATTATTACATATGTTAATAATAGGACAATAACATGCTGATTTGCTAAGAAGTAATTTTTCATGCCACTGAAAGCTGTAAACTTTGAGAGGTCTTCACTTGAAGGCATCATGATATAATACATTATCATGTCATCCCCAAAGCATGGCATGGTATTTACACAATGAGGCTTGAGGGAATACCCTTCAACATTTTTTTTCTATGTCAACAAGTGTAACTAAATCAAGTGTAGATACATTGGAAATTTGCCAATTTTTAAGCCATTAATGATACTGGAATGCCAAATGGAAAGTTGTCAACTTGTTTGAAAGACCATAATTTCTTTAACAAGTAGATCAATTGGCAATGGTTCAAGAGACAGCTCTCTTCATTTAAGATTCTCAAATTGGCATTCTGTACACAACAAAAAGTAGGATTTCCAGTGATAACTGAATGGATAACCAAGTTAAACTAGGCACAAAAATTAATCAATCTTTTAATCAGTTACAATGAAAATATTCCTAGCACTGGGCATTCACTTGCTGCCAAGGCTTGAACACAGTTAATTTTTCTCAATTAATGTACAGCCACTTTTAATAATATAGAGTGACCTGATATCAAACTTGAGTAAAGGTCTCATGGATTTAGGTTTAAAAGAATAACCACACTCAGTGCACACTTAGAATTTAAATGAATATGTTCTTCTTTAAATACTGATGCATCCATCTTTCAAATAAGAAACTTTTCACAATGATGAAATTAGAAAGGTTTCAAGTTCAGAGACACACATGACTCTCTAAACTTTGACTGATCCAAGCACATACAGACCAGGCACTGGTCATTTGTAATTAGTATTACTGAATGAAATAAATTCCTAAATTATATGGAAGATATAGTGAGGTAAATCTTCCCACAATACTACATAACATTGCTCAAATTCTTAAAGATATTTGAATAAACCAGCTCATCATTCCAGGCAAAAATTATGAAATAAACAGATACTTTCAGGTGATACTAGCAAAGCATGCTTAGTAGTCTACATATATAAATTAATTTGCCACTGTGGGAATCACACCATCCTGATTTAATGATGTGCTTCAAGCCCAGACATGAAACTTTCAGATCAGACATGTGTGTGATCTTGTAAATTATCAAATTTATGTGTGAAGTTTATTTAAAGCATAATTAGTATACACCAGTAGTTTTACACAGGACAGTCTAATGGCATAAATGACCTGTATAACTGCAGCCTATCAATATAATAATTATCTATTATTAGAACTAATCTGATAGCACTTTACAAGTACTCCGACCCCAGAACTTACTGGAGTAATTATTTCTGAATCTGCTTCTGTTTAAAGTAACAAACTTTATGCAATACCAAATTACAGAAGTTATAGGACACTATTTTTTCCATGGCTAGATAATGGGAGCTTCATGATCTAAATATATATCTTAAAAAGCAAATCCTGTGTATGTTTATGGACGATATCTACGGCATCATCAACAAAAGATAATATGCAGGAGAGTAAAACAAACAAGTCTCTCATTTTAGATAATTTGTGTACAGCACATTTTAAAGTAATATCATTCAAATCTGCACTTCTTCCCGTGTAAATTTGTTTTTGACAATTATTTTTTTTTAAAGAAAACAAGACCAAAATGTTTACACTGAGGACTGAAGGAAAATGCGCAATGTATTTGTGAAGACAATAACAACATACATGTTGTAACTGTAGTGTCTGATGATTCGATCCCCGTGTTATTTTGTCAATCGTCCAATATTGCATCACATCTTAATACACAAACAAACCTATTATATATACACTTGACAGCAACATCATTGAGTAATGGTTAGTATCACAGTCACAAACCGATAATAATTACTATTCATTAATGCTAATAAGACACACTATCACTATCAGTCAAAAGTGACAATACACCACAGTTTGGACCTGTCACAAACTTACACAATCCGTCTGGTCATAATCAGCTATGATTAAATGGTTGACAATATTTGACATGCCATTATCCTAACTTTATAAACGAACACTGCGCAGATTATTTTTTTCAGACACAACAGTGTCAATTTAGAATTAGATAAACAAGATGTTTACTAGTGTGACGCTGAGGGATGTGCTAGCCGTCAGGTAACCTGAGGAGGTGAGAGGAAGGAACATGAGACTTGCCACCATCTTCAACTAAATGACACTGATAACAAAGAAGACAGGTGGGGAAATGGAGCTGGTATCATAAGCTTGATATAATGCTCATATAGAATACCTTTTCACTGTACCCATCCACCAACATTTTCATTCGAGAATGGGGGACAGCAAATACATCCACCGCTGTTTCGTCTGACATGAACGGCGCCATTTTGGTATTTTGATCTCGTGAGCTCACGTTGTGCGGCCGAGATCTGTGACGTACCGTTGGCCCGGGCAACGTTGACACGCGGCAGTGAGCACCTGCCTGGTGACCGTAACAGGGGCGCTCATATAAGGAGTGCACCGTGTACAACCTACACGTGTGCACGAGAGAGTGAACTATATATAAATTATATTAGGGGGCGGACAATACCAACAGTATCAAAATGGCTCGCAGTTTTCCAGCTGACGTCAAACTTCAGTCTTTCTACGCTGAGCAGTATGCGAAAGAAACCGATACAAGACTCAAGTGGCATTTTACTAAGAAAATGGAAAGACAGAATGAAAAAGAGGAAGACGCAAACGATGTTTTAGCTCAAAGGTATGTGAAACGAACTGATCATAGGTTGGACCCTAAGACCGGACTACCAAGTATTAACCCTAGAAAATTTGCCAAAGAACTTAAAAAGCAACAGGATCTTGCTACAAAAAGAGCAACTGAGTCCACACAATTAAAATCTAGTGATTTTATTGAAATGAGACCAGCAAGTCCTGGAACTAAAGACACCTTGTACGAAGGCTTCACCAAAGAAGGCAAGGGACGTTATCAGTATCTACATAGACGCCATCAACTTTCACCTGAAGCCAAATTTGACTTTCCCATTACGTCATCTTGTGAGTATGGCTGGGGTATCGCTAAATCTTACAATCTGCATAAACCGGAATATGCCAGGACCAGGAAAATCAAAGACACATTTTATACTAACAACGGTGTTCCAAGTCTTGGACAGCCTGGCGCTTTGCAGGGTCCTATAGAAAGATCGTTTACTATGGCATGATCTAGATGGGCGTGGGCCCGGAGTTGGAGTGTGTGTATATATTTGTATTGTTGGCGTATTTCTTAAATGTACTATGGAAGATGCCTTCCTTGCATGCTCATCGCATGGCTGTGAAACTTGGGCTAAACTCTCCGTGACCGTCACGCCTGAATGCCTGTGACTTAATGAAGAGTTCAGCTGAATATATATGTATACTTTCTATGTTAATATTGTTATTATTATATCATTATTCATGTCAATCCTGTTGATATTGTATTGTATTAAACATGTAAATAATGTATATTTTATGCTCAGCCCACGTCATTATATAGGGTGTTTCTTACAAATGAATACAATTATGTTTTAATAGTGCGCTTCATGACATTTTTAATTATAATTTATTGTTATATGCTTCTATATATCACAAAGCTTACAAATTAAGCCAGAAATGCAAGAGTAAACCAAGATGGCTGCGATCAGTGGCAATATAGATATAACCAGGATACTGATCATGCATTAAAATGATTTAATAGCCTGAAATAGGAAGTTTATTATCTAGCATGAACATATACATACTGAAAATTTTAAAAGTTTGTACATATTGTATATAGAAAGTCTTATAGCCCTTAATTTCTCAGGATATAGAATCATCATGTATGGGATACATGACCCAGATATACAAAACGGGTCGATAAATATATAGGTTGGCGTTAATGCACTCTTCATTTTCCCATAAAACACATCTAAGGGGAGCATGCGCAGAGATTGTAAATCAAGCTCTATACTGTGGCGTTTATCAGTTTGTTGACTCCGTTGTTAATGCAACTACCTAATTATCAGTATGGTTATTGGTTTATACTGGTGTAAAGTGGTCACCGCGAATCAACATTAACCTAATAGGCCGCTATGAAAGGGCATTTAGTTGCATGTGTAGAACTGTTGCGGTGCCGTATTTGCTATACAAGTCCTTCAAGCTTATCTGAGTTTCATTGATTTGCTAAAATCGGTGAGCAAATAAAGCCAGGACGCTACTAGGCTGTTAAGGCACAGCGACGGAACGGTGCAAAGATCATGTTTACTATATCCTTATAAGTGTGTTTGTATTTCCTTTGGTTGTGTAGTCATAAGCGGGTCCGTGGATTATAAAAGTGCCCTTGCACGTCTCCAACAAGTTCAAACCAGGTGACCTCGGCCCCGACGTGCGGTCGTTGGCGCACGGCCCAGTGCGTATCCACGGATCGCCCGTTGCGTATATATGTCGCACAAGGTTATCTGTTAGACGCAGGTTATTTAATGACTATAAACATGATAACCTACATAGGAGCACATTATTCAGGTTTCTGGAAACACAGGTATTCGCATTGCATGTATTTTACAAGACAAGCCGAAACAGTTTGCAATAAAATCGTTTAACTTATTCGTTTAGATATATAATTGTCCTATCTGATATTATGCAGGTTTTGTATATCTCTAATTAAAGCATAAATTTAAATAACATCATTCACGGGCTACTATGCAGGTCTGCTTCTGAATTGTATATTTATGAACGCACACTTGACGTGTGCAGAAAGGTTTGGTTTTAATAATGTTTGTGTACGCTGTGTCTTATAAGACATACTGTTTTTACCTTAGAACTTCGAGTACAAGGTACTTCGCGGTCAGAATTTACAAGTGGGGCCAACTGTACATTTTTATATACACGTGTTGCATGTCACATGCTTTCTGTTATACTCAAAAACAAGTGTTGTGGACAACTGTACTAACATGTCGTGCGGTAATGGTTATATGTTTCAGAAAGCTCAGTCCACAATAGGGCTTCATTAGGAAATGTTTATTTATATACTTATACAGGGTTTTATATATATATATATATATATATATATATATATATAATATATATATATATATATATATATATATATATATATATATAAAATCAGATGAAATCGGACATGCGACGTTCAAAAACCATTTAAAAGGGAGATGAATGCTAAATTAAATATATAATATACATGTATACATGTACATGTATATCGTATATATGAGTTATATATATTCTGTGTGTATATATATATATGTATATATATATATAAATATATATATATATATATATCACTATGTTCACTATTCAATCTCCACCAGAATGTAAATACCCGTGGTCCATATAGTTATAAATACCCACATATATAAACTAGTAAACTGACATGGACTAGGTAGTTTTGCGGCGACGATAGATCGCTTGTTGACACCTTGGTCTGCTCACCAAAGCTGTTACTGTGATAAATTATGCATGTTCAGTGGAATAAACACTATGGTAATAATATATAATAGAACCAGCTCTGCCAAGATTGAGACACGGTTGATTTTTATATACAAAATAAAGATAATATCTTAAACATGAGTTGTTTTCACTATCTATACTTGCCTATGAAAACTTTTACTTGTGTATATATATGAAATGCAAAAAGGAAAATTGAACCACATCCTGTAACCATTTAAAACCGGATCCATCGTGCATGTGTTCGTGTATTCGCTAGATTGTCTAGATTAATGGTTATTACTGATTACAGTGTATATATGCTAGTTCCTCATTCGTTAACTCGTGTATAATTAGATTTGCGATATATGCTTGAATAACAATAAATGGACTAGAACATAGTATAGGAAGTATCATACACATGTGTAAATGGCGACGTTTCCAAATCCGGAATACAATTTATTTAGTGCAGAAAATTCATGAGACCATGCAGGTCTCTTATTGCATGCAGTGTCATGTCTGCATGCCGCCTTGAACTGTCTCCACACGTGTATGTGTGTGTTTTGGCATTTTTAAAGACGTGTCAAATATGAAATGTAATTAAAAACGCTTCCATGGAATTAAAAAGCGTTTTAGAACGTATATTTTCTCACGATTTACTGGAAGTACTAGTATATACTTATAGAAAAAATTGTTTATCTCGCATATCTCCAAATATCCGAACAAAGATCATATCCCCAAAATTATTCGGATATTTGTTTACCAGGCTCGGTCCAGGATTTTTTGCAGGGAGGGGTCAACGGGTGTCCTACATAAAAAATGTCTTAAAAAGGTCTGGTTAATAGCGGGGGGGGGGGGGGGGTCACGACACCCCCTAAACCCCCTGTAATACATAATATTTGTCTCGCCCCCCCCCCCCCCCGGATCCGCGCCTGGTTATATATAAATTCTATTGTATATACTGTATTTAACCTTCTTCATGCGTGTAATGATAACTCTATATAATGTATATGGCAAAATATTGTCATAACTATTATTTGAAACCGTATATCGAGTGAGAGAAGTGAAAGTTATTCTGTATACCTGGATGGACCTTTATGTAAATAATTTTAAATCGTAAAACGTGACGGGTAGAGCGAGCGGAAACCGTTGTCATAAAAGTACACTCGGCCGCCGAATCCCTAATACAAGCAATAACGTGAACGCGCTACGCCCGGTGGAGGAAAGCTTTGTTTGCAGAGTCCCCTACCTGGAAATAGAGGCCTCAACCTGAATATCAAAGGGGTCCGCAAACTCTTACTGGACGGAATTATAGGAGCCATCACCTGGTATTAACGCTAATCCGCAAGCACGCAGCTGGGCTAAATTGGTCGTCAATCAATTCCACATTTATTCTTAGTTGTCTTTCAACTGTTCAGTGCCCGGAACAATGGATATTGACTGGTGGACCGTTGGCGGAGCGGGATATTTTCATAGAGCACCACCAACGGTCGTATTGTGGGTTGGCGTGCAAGTCATTACTGTGGAATCGGACGCTGATTCTGTTGTAGTGGTTCAAATGGGCGCTGATGGGGTCAGACGCCAAATTAAGAATATAGTTAGCTCGAACAACAGGTTTCTCATATGTCATGTTACCGTTCACTCAGCGTGTGTTATGTTATAGACCACGGTCACAAATGATACGGCCTCTTGGTAATTAACCTGCCGGGAATTGTCAGCTCCCGCGGGGCGTCTGTGTGGCCGAGAGCGAAGGTCACATCACACACGGTGACCACCCGACAAGGAAAGTGTCATGTGGCTTACTAAATGTCAAACAAAGGATGTTCATTTTTTCAGTTTACACCGGGCACTTTTAAAAGGTCGTATATATCATAAGGTACAGGCCCATGCAGGAGATTTGGTTATTTTTATATATGCAGACCCACATGTGCACGTTTCAGGGAATTATATATATATATATATATATATATATATATATATATATATATATTAATTCTGCATTGGTAATGTAGACATTTAACTAAAAATTACAGTCAAATGCAGCGCTAAATTTATTGAACTTTAGGTCCACTGGAATGAAATTGCTTCTCAAGACCAAATTTACAGAAACACACGTAAATTTCCCTGAAATTATATTTCCCTGTTTTTCTGAAGAAATTTCAAAGTCCCTCCACGATAATTATATATCGACCCATTAGAGCCAGCTATTCGCCTTACTTTCTTTAGAATCTATGTGGTATCTGACTGACCCTGCCTATAATGAACTGAGTAATTTCCGTGAGAACAGTTGTTGTATAATGCCTCTGTGATGGATGTATGAGCTTGTTTATCTACAAGCTGTTAGTAAACAGGGTACACGTACCAAATCGAACAAACTAAATTGTCCAGATGTCCTGACTAAATGAGTTTTGATTATTTTGACCGACCTCCCCCCCCCCCCCCCCATTTGTTATAAACACGTGGATCTAAACAATGCCAAGAGAGGAAATGCGGTTGATACGCGTTTTCTGACCTACTTTTATGAAAGATTCACGGAAGTGTATTTAGTTAATAGATGTCGGAACAGGCCCTTTTAACACATTTTCATGTCGTCAATTTCTGTTGCTATGAACAGAGGTTAAAATGAATGTGCAGGGGCGAGACCTAACTAACCTTTTATGGAGAGGAATTTCCACATTAAGCCACTTTTACAAATCTTCTAGTGCATGCATGGGCACTGAATACGCTGTATCAGGGGTGTCGACTATCGATACAGCTGGGGGGGGGGGTTATATCCCCCCTCACTCTTAAACAATGAGGGATGGTCACTGCGCTGTGTGGGTGTGTATATAAGACAAACTGTATATATAACAGACTGACCACTCTCTTTTTTTAAGACAATATAATTCCCCCTTTGAAAAAAAGTTTGTGCGTTTCTAGACTTTTCACTGACTGGAAGAAAGGAAACTCATCTCGAGGGGTTTACTGATTTCCCGAATGCCTGGGGACCGTGTCAGTTCCTCTGCAGGACACCATAGCTAATCACGTCCAATCACGCAATGACGGACACATTCTGGAAAATTTGTAAGCCATGGCGCGGAACAATTACAGGCAAAAGTTCAACAAGGTAGTAAAGATGCAAAAAGACAGATATCACACATTTATAAAATATCCATGAATTAATGTATTGAGAGAAAAATTATCTCGTGACAGCTTAAATGATTTTGAATATGTGCTTAAGTGCCATGACTAATATGCCAGTTCAATTATGACTGCGATTTTACGATACCGTTTGGTGTGGTGTAAATTGTTGCATGCAACGCGTGTGATAACATAAGGTGTGTTTATACATGCAGGTCTTTATAACTTGCGACATATATTTTAATACTATGAGTAGTTTATCGAAGCGTTCATGTTATATACCTTTATCGAAATCCATGCATGCAGTGTAGGAAGTAATTAGTTATTAGTTTTTATTTTACATGTGATTTTTTTAAAACTAATTGAACGAATCAGACTTTAAACATTTCTTGCATGCAGTTGGTATACACTGCTCTTTAAAAAAAAAAAAACTAAACGCAATGTCGCAAAATCAGTTCCTCCCCGACTTACTCAATCAGCTCTATATATTCCTTAAACCCCTCTTTTATATTCCAGACAACACGTATACGCGTCACTCAACGTGCAAACAGTGGAGCTTACTTTGACAACAACAATATGAGGGTTGTCAATATACAAACCTAGTTCTGGGGTTATTCATGGTCTTTGTATGTTGGCACATTACAAACATTCCCGTGAATACACCTGTATCCCTCCGCAGGGTTAATTAGATCTGCAATGTGTGCAAAGTGGATTTACAAAGACCAAAGCAAACATATTGATTCATATTGAGACCACATCAAAGTATAGCTATAAATTGCTATCTGTTAGCATTTAAACATAATTCTTACCATGATATGTTGACACTGTTTATATCTATTTTACCTTAATATCTTTGATAATATTTGTAAATAATGTTTTGCAAAGCTTTTTTTGTAACAGAACTTGAGGGTGTGCTCATGCTTGAGTTGTTCTATATATAGTATATATCGTGCATAACAGTGTATATATATACCGGTAAATATGAGAGTATATATTTATAAACATCAATCATAAATAACCTGCTTTATATTTTTACTATATCCTCATACCGTTTACCTTCAATATATATAATACAGAGAATTCTAGAAAACAGTATAGGAATTAAGGGTATACCACTCCTCAGATTACCGAGGGGGGGGGGGGGGGGATATGTGGAATCAGAAAACCCCTACACTCCCGGTAACTTGAAATCGGCTTCAGATTACCCCCATCCGGTAGTCCCCGCCCAAGGAAACTTTATATCGATTTCTGAATTCCGCCTAAACGATTTCAGATTACCCTTTCAAAACAGTTGTTTCTTTTTATCTACCAGAAATATACTTAACAGTATAATTAGATTTTGCATTAATTTCATTTTTCATAGATTGATTCCAGCTTATTTTAATCTCATTTCTTTCACGTTGTGCATATAAATAATATATAAGGAGTTAGAATTTTTCATTTGATGGTTATATCTGTAACGGAGTAATCTGAACATTGCGGGGGTAACCTGTTACGAGGAGTATATACGTACATAAACCATTGCTTTAAATACATTTTACGAAGCTAACGAGTCTTTCTTTGAGAGGTTAATTACCCCTTGATTATAAGACGATTTGCTGGTTAAAACGGAATCCTTAAAGTCATCCTTTAAACATTAGGTAGAGTGGTCCGGACCGATAAGGAGCGGTCCGATTCAGGGATAAGCGGTCCGGTATATTGTGTTAGCGGTCCGGTCCGCACCTCTTGTTGGAACCCATACTGGACACTACTAAACTTATTGTTTCGTCGGCCAGTGAAGAGGAAGGCACTCTCTTCTTATAGAAACGTCGCCGTACCATCCTCCGGGCCTATACCTGTTGAAGATATTCCTTGATATATATATATATATATATATATATATATATATATATATATATATATATATATATTTATAATTAAATGTAGGTAAAACTCCCCGTTGGTTTTATGACAAGGGGATGATAAAATCATGATTTCATGAATAGTGGATGATAATAAATTAATGATTATTTAAATATTTCTTTCGAATGTAAAGAAACATTAAATCTAAAAGAACACATATAGTTTATAACATATATTATATATATATTTCCCATGTAGGTGCCTTCTACACCAATGGATAAATGTAACAGTTTATACTATTTTTTAAATTCACGTGAACCTGTTTTAATAAGCGAGAGAATCTATAAGTGGAGAATATAAAGGGTCAGGAGCTCACTTGTATGTCACTTGAACCTGTGGTTTTGTTATATTCGGTCGATCTGGCGGTGCGCCATTACTATGATCAGATTTAATGTGCAGGTACAAACTCTCACCTTGCCATTATCCTCTTCAGATCCTATGGTCCTCTTTAGCCGCGGTACTTGGTCTCCAGTTTATACAGTTTATTACGTATACTCACCTGGTTGGTTCCTTTCTGAAGTCTCTTTCTTCCTTTCGACATTCTCAATTGATGTTTCCTTTATATCTTCCCTTTTGAGGGATGGACCAACTGTCTAACTGCTCTTGGGCATACCCTGCATGTGTATTATATCGCATATTTCGCGAAGCATTCGTATAGTTATGTATCTTTTTTTTCACAGGGCGTTGACTTTCTGCGTGGACCGATTTGACATTACAACGGATTTTCACTGTTTCCTATAAAATTTGCTTTTTACTGAAAGACCATTGACTTTTTATATGTTTTAATCATGCAGAAATATGATTATATGTAGAAAATATTCATATATGAGTAGAAAAAATACAAAATGGTAGTAAAAATGAAAACCTCAAAATGTCCCATATATATAGCTCTTAACTTTCATTTATAAATGTATGCTGCATGTGCTTTTCTTTTAATTACATGCAGTGAATTAATTAATGCCTTGCAAACTGTACATAAAAGCAATGTGTAATTGTGTATACATGATCATGTATATGTGTTTCACCCTAGCATTTCACGTGATTTCTGACGGATTACAGTTTTCTTTATATATACTTTCTCTAAAGTTGAAGAAATTTTAAATGTGGAATTTTAAAAATGAAGGTGTTCTTAGTAAATTCAAAATGATAATAATTGATCTTTTGATTTTTTCAGCTCTTTGTATAGAATGGTGCCAACCGATCCAGTTGTTTATATCAAACATTGACGTGTTTAGCATGCAACATTAAGAATATTTTCTTATTGTATTTTCATGGCAGTCTAACAAAGGAAAATGTAAAACCTAATGAAGGTATATATATAGACACTACAGTCTGAGCCAGCATTATTAGTAAACTTTCATTTCTTCTACACATAAAATGTGTCACGAATCACCAAAAGAAAACTTATGTTAATCACAGCTAGGTTAGTTTATAGATAGCAAAATTTACCAATAAAATACATTAATTACTGAAAATATGCATTTTTTGTGCCTATATGAATATTCGGATACATGCATCCATGGCGAGCATGCATGGTGTATATGGATTGCGATCACGTTGATTTGAAAGCCCCACTGATATATACGTAAAAGAATCAGCGATTTCAAAGGAAACGCATTTATCTTTAACACTTATACATGTAGTGCATATAGAGGGATTGTATCACACATTATCAGCTCACATTATCTGAGTATATCGCTATATTCATGCAGGGTATTATATCTGGTCTCCTACACCAGCAGAGGTTATATTGGGCTATTCAGGTGTATCATTGACCAGTGACCAGCCCTTTTCCTCCAGGGAACATTAAGGTCCATTTCATATTGATTTCTAGACGTGATTGTCCGGAACCAGGCAACCGGACCCCTGCCGCGTCTGTTTGCTCAATCTGACCGACCGGCATTGTTTTATCCCGGTTAATCATTGCCTGCAGGTAATTCAAGGTAATATCAGACAGGCGTCACGCACAATGCTAGAAGTATAAATAATACAAAATAAACTCCTTTGTAATGGATGTTTCTCGTGCAAATTTAGATTTCTCGGCCAATTTTGTAACAGCTACCAAAAAGCCACGACGCAGTGCAAGTTTTATTGTGTCTAATAAATATTGCATGCATGCAGGTTTATATATCTCAGTGTTGTAGATTTCGTTTTATCATTGTATGTCCAATACTTAATGATTTTTCTCAAATTTTGACATTTTCATATTCCTGAAAATTTATTTAGAGTTTAATATAGAGGCAATATGGCATTTTTTAATACCCTGAGCCGGATTAAGGCCACAATAGGCCCTGACTGTAAAATTATAACTATATACTCATTTGTATACTCAGTTGACTTTAATTATATTCAAATTTCTTGCGTTGTACTTGAGTAAAAGTTTTAGTGAGTGTTTATATATTATAAACTGGGTTTTTATTCGCACATCTTCAAAGTCTTCAGTCAATAAAGAAATTATTCCCTATAAATGAAATGGTATTGAAATCTATAATCAAAAGCATATGTGCACAATTGTCGATTTTCAGGGATTCAGACAAATTTTGCATATATAAACAGGAACAACAGAGAAGATTTCACAGCAAGGTCTATATAAAGTTGTCCCACACATGTCACATTTCTTACAGTAATCCCCCACCCCTCTCAATCCTCATCTTGGCCGTCTAGGTATGGTATTATTTTATAGACACACATTTTTTTTCTGTTTACTGTAGGCTTTTTGAGGGACCCATAAATATTGAGGGCGCCTAGCTTCAACCGAATCACCGCAGACGTGTCAACAGTTTTTCTCTTAATATAGATATTCATGCAAATACTATATTTTAAATATTAATGTGCTGTGTATTAATAAAGGCCAAATGATGCAGACATTTATTTGCCTTGATCTGGATCAAAGACGCTACAAATGACTAATCTGTCATTTAGTGTGACAGGCAATGTTTCAGACAATCACGGTGTCACCCAGGCTTGTGAAAAAAAACTCTTTACCTCTCTATTTGACTGTTTGCATGTCTGTGTGGAAAAAGCAATGTGTTTAACCTGTCGCTTAAATCGATCTCACGTGGCTGAATCTGTCATGGGAGAAAAAAAAATGCATAAACGTGGGATAAAGTCTGGTATATTAGGTGTGTCGGGCAACAGAATCCGGCCAGCTACCTGGCAACAAAAGAACATGAAATCGACATGCATAGCGATCGTTCCGTCAGCTGAATGTACATTTCATCACCTGAAAGCTCACACCCGTCAGTTTCGTTCTGGTATTTGCTCAGTTGCCAGAGAGATCGATGCCGGCCGTAAAAAGCTGGCGAACGCAATAAGCCGATCATGCAACATCACAAAGTTTATGAATCATTTTCCATTTAGGTATTCTTTGGACGGCCAGCTCAGCCCGCTCACCGGACACGCTACAATGCCTGGAATCGATGGCACAGGGGCGCAGGCAGAAATTTCAGGAGGTTTACTTTAGAATAATTGCCGAGTTTGAGAGTAGATCGATCTGCGGATGCCGCCTCGCATTAATAATTTACCTGGCTGCAGGTTCGGGCAGGTATAAAGGTGCAAAGCAAAGCTATCGATTCCACCACACAACTTTTGGGGGTGGCTGCGCGCGGAAGGGGAGGGTGCTGATCGGGTTAAAGGGAGGGAGATGGGTGCCGGGGTGGGGCGGGTTCATACAAAATGTTAACTACTTAATTAGAAACCAACGCCAAGTGTGGTTGTAGCGGGGGTGGTGGCTCCTTAGCATCATATAACCAAATATAGTTAATAATTTCGTGAAATGCATAATGCCAAATTGTATATTGAAACTTGGGACATTTTTTCCGGAATTTAAAATCAAGTTTTTCAACTTTAAATTTTGCAACTTCGCTATTTTACAAAAGTGTACACTTCTTAACTGCTAGCAGAGGCACGCCCCCCTGTAATCCTTCGCCGCACATGCACACGCGCAGCACGTGGCCCAGCATGAAACGCGCTCCTCAACATTTCGCTTGGGCAACATGTCGTCTCCTACGTCTGAGTACACAACGGCAGAGATGTCCGCCACAAATCTCTCTTATTATGCACCGCTGCGGGGTAAGTATTAATTTTTAGTAAAATTTCAGTTGTGGATTCTATAATTTGTTAGATTATGCAGACATTTACAGAAGTCAGTAAATATAGTAGACTGCACGTATGTGATAATCAATACTCGAGCATATGGCTTTCATTGCAAAAAGCTAATCTATAACAATATCTGCCATCTTGGATCTTCATTTATTATTTATTAGTTCCATATGGTGAAAAGCCTCTGTTTATTTTTTAACATGAAATATAATAGGCTACACATGTATATGCGTACGTACACATATATATGTATTTGTATGCGTTTCATATCTCCATGTTAATTTATTATAATATCAGAATTATCTATATAAAAGCTACCCTGAAACACATCATGCAGCATAATGGTTTTGCGCATTCTCTGGTCATATATTATGATCTTTTACCGTGTTATACTGTGCGATGTTATGTGTTACAATTGAATTTAAACGCTTGTTGATTGCATGACAACAATATGTGTACTGATAGGTTGGCTACAAGAAATAAAATGGTAAAATAAAATATAAAAAAATTGGAGGCGGTCCATGCGTAATTATATGTAATTCGTATAAGTTCTAGAAATGCTAATGCAATTCTTACATATTTTATTGAGCCTATATATCGCACTGGTTGTGTGTGATGTTTAAATTTCGTTTTCCTAAAATTAACCAAAATTAAAAGTACTATATTTTATTACACAATTCAATTTGGTTGTTTAATCTTGTGTGATATAAATATACAGCCAATCAAACGTGTTACAGGATCTCAGTTACGTATAACAACACATCCACAAAACTATCTTACCAATCAAAGAATTATACCAATGTTTGAAAACGAGGATATCTATATATATGCATGCAAAGCACACTAACATTCAATGCCATTCAGTTAATATATCTATTTTCCTGGTGTACGTGATTCAACCTCTGCCATTAAATCAAGTCCTAGTTGAACCATACGCTCATGAAGATCGCGTTTGGTATAAATGTTGGTCAGGTCACTCGTGCAAAAAAAAATATAAATAAAGTGACCTTTATTAGATCACCACTTAGCTCATGATTTATTCATACGCTAGTACAAGTCCCTATTATCATTGTCCATCAGGTGGCAGGCTATATTCACACTAGGCTTATAGTTAACACATATTGATAACATACAGCAATAGGCAAGGATATGTATATATTTTACAGAACAAATTATTCCGGAAGTTTCAACTCGTAGGCGAGATCCGACGGTAACCTGGAGGCATAAACATCGTGCATTTATAATTTAATAATTGATAGGCTCCGGCATAAGTTTAATTTGGTTTAAGGAATAGAATGCAAAGTGTTATTTACAGAAAGCTCGAAATATTTAATTATAAGCCAATTTTAAAATGTTAGAATTTGCTACCACTGACAATTATAGTTGAAAAAAATTAAACGTAGCGGCAGGCTACAGCACGATGAGTCATATAGACCTAATGTGGATAGTTTCAGCTTTAAAAATCGTTTAAAGCCTTTATTTTAACCTTTCGGTTCTTAACAGGTTAAGAAATCAAGTTCAATGTAGTTTTATTCATGAAACATTGTTGTTGCTGGTGTTTCATTGACAACTGTGGAATAAGTTACACCTGGAAATGACACGGCTATAGCCTTTCGGGGCTGTCGTCTGCTGGGGAGCCTCGTATTGATTTTGGCGCGGGTTTTCTAGTGGGAGCGTAAACACTGCAAGTCCTGCCCGCGAGCATTACTGGACTCTCAAATATTTATATTTCCGCTATCTTGTGAGCATCTAACAACAATCAGTGGGACCCAGGAACCACCAACGGTTTTTCAAAGACCCACTTCATAATTGTCACAACTCTCCATTAAAAACAGGAGATTCCAACCTTTGACCTGAGCATGGCACTCCCGCCAGTAGGAAATGACCTCCTTTTCCCCCGATACGTGCAAATAAGTGTTATTAACAAAAATGGCATCCATTACGGTCTCGTAATATGCAGAATTCAGTGTAAATGGCAGCATTTTGTTTTGCCTTCGATTTCCGTATTTTAATTAATAGGAAGTAGGCTGAGGCCTGTATAGTAGAATTCTTGTTGGCCGTCAAACATGTACACAGAAAGTACATTTAAAACATTTAAGTTTATTGCCAGTCTGAATGATTATGATGAAGACAATATTGTAATATTACTGTTGTATGTGGCAAGTGCAAGTTTTCAGTGCTCAAACGACCCACGAGTATTCACAAATAATTTATTATTATATAAATATGTATTAATAAATGCCACCACAAATTACTTTAATGCCCTTTCACTGTTGCACTTTTATTGGCGTTCACAGTGATACCGTTTTTATTAAACTCTTTTCTTTTTGATGCATAATTTGTTACCCACTCAGTATATACAGAATTTATAACAAATCACTGCATCATGAACCTCCAAATTTTCCATGGCTTCACTTGATATCCTAGGTTTATTTTTTTTCGTGGTCTTAATTGATGTACATGTACCTGATTTAACCTGGTGAACCTGATTTCACTTGGAACAGCTTTTTCCCACCTGGTTTACTTGGTCACACCTGGTTTACCATGTCTCCCCTGGTGTACTTGGTCACACCTGGTTTACAATGTTTCCCTTGGTTTACCTGGCCATAGTTGGTTTACCATGTCTCACATGATATACCTGGTCACAGCTGGTTATCCTTGTCTCCCCTGGTGTACTTAGTCACAACTGGTTTACAATGTTTCCCTTGGTTTACCTGGCCACACCTGGTTTACCATGTCTCCCATGGTGTAAATGGTCAGGGTTGTATTACCAGGGTTGTATTTTCCCCTGGGGTACCTGGACTCACCTGGTGTACCTGGTATCACCTGGTGAACCAGTTTTCACTTGGTGTTCCTAGTGTCACCTGGTATACCTTCTCGTACCTGGCGTACCTGTTCTCACCTTTTCTCCTTGTTTCCTTGGTGTTCCTAGTCTCACCTGGTTTACCTTCTCGTACCTGGCGTACCTCTTCTCTCCTTGTTTCCTTGGTGTACCTGGTCTCACCTGGTGTACCTGATCTCGCCTAATGTACCTGGTCTCACCTGGTATACCAAGTCTCATCTCTTCTCCCTGTTTCATTAGTGTACCTGGTCTCATCCGGTGTACCTGGTCTCACCCGGTGTACTTGGTCTCACCCGGTGTACTTGGTCTCACCCGGTGTACTTGGTCTCACCTGGTGTACCTTGTCTCACCTGGTGTACCTGGTCTCACCTGGTGTACGTAGTCTCATCTCTTCTCCCTGTTTCCTTGGTGTACCTGGTCTCACCCGGTGTACTTGGTCTTACCTGGTCTCGCCTGGAGTACCTGGTCTCACCTGGTGCACCTTTTCTCACCTGGTGTACCTGGTCTCACCTGGTGTACCTGGTCTCACCTGATGTACCTGGTCTCCCTTGGTGTACCTTGTCTCATCTTGTGTACCTTGTCTTGCCTGGTGTTCCTGGAGTTCCTTGTCTGGTGTTCCGTGTATCAACTCATGCATCTGGTCTTGTATGATATTAATCACCCGTCGCACCAGGTGCAGGACTGCGTAGTCTTTAAATCATCAGTTTTTACTTCATCTCTTTACAACAAATTAATTTAAACACCTTATTATAAATGCAATAAAACCTTCCCTTTCACATCCGTGATATCTGTTGGCGACGACTGACAGTAATTGTTTGGGCCCGGTTTATCTACAAAGAAATATTGTATTTTATCTATCTCTGAGTTGATAAAAGTAAACGAATATCTCTTAAGATTTCTTCGGAGTGTCTTAACGAAAACAGCAGTGCTGGCTCACCGGTTCCAAACACAACAGACCTGTAGTGTGCATGCTGATGCAAAAGGTCTATTTCATGCATGCATCGAATACAAAACTGATTGTTACCACATTATGTATTTTAGAGCAAATGTATAAACTACATCGTTTACATGTAAGAAAAGGTACAATAGCCGCAGGAAATTCCAGTACAGCGCCTCTCACACATAAACCCACTCGCCAAAATAAGGCAGAAAAACTAGCGTAATTTGGCTCATGAATGCAGCTAAATTAATAACAACAATATGGATAAAACGAAAGGTTAGAATAGTTACTGTTAATGGAATACCCATTTTTCAATAAACGAAAACATTTACTAGCAAAGAAGTTGAGCGCGCTCAATATCAGGACTAGCAGTAATGTGGAGGAAATAAAAAAATCGAAATATGTGAAATCTCTATTTAAAGCGGGATAAAAAAAACCATAATGCTAGTTCTGCTTGCCCTAAAAGTCGATAGACCAAACACTGATATTTGAACGATTGGAAAATGGCATTCAAGTCTTGTTAGCCAGTGCACATAAATTGAATAGGTAATATAGCGTTTGATTGGTTCATAAAAGACCCTTTTAGATTTATTGTTCCGATTGCCACAAGAGCCAACATATTGGTGGATGTTTGATACAACCAATAGTGCGAGCATGCGCAGAGAACGGGAACAGTAGTTGATTAAAGTGATTCTCGCGTGAGGTGAAACCCCAGTCTCACCCGCGTGCACGCTAGTTGTAATATATGCATGGAGGACACAGAGACATAATGCAAGGTTTGTCAATTAATCATGACATACAATGCATGACGAGTTGTATTATTTCCGTGCAAGGGGGATTAGTTTCTGGTATTGTGACGTTGTAACAAACAGATGGCCGAACTCGCGCGCCATGGACGCAAATGCTCTCCAGTTTGATAGGTCTACCTGGCAATTAACGGAACCAGCCGAGTGAAAAGAGCTCGATATTTTACCGGTGGCACGCCAGCTCCAAACAGAACAAGCTGCCATACTTAAAGCCCTAAATAGGAAATTACATGTTAAGCTGATTTAACACCGATAATGCCACGGGATCGGGGCGTCTATTAGCGAAAGCCCGGATGTCTGTTTGTGTTTATCCCTTGTTAATATCATGGACGGGATAGAAATAGACCCCTTTTCATTGTTAATTTTCCGTGAAATTATGAAACAAGGCAAATATGAGCTGGGATATCAATCAATATGGATTAACGTTAACATTGCTACGCGTAAAATAATGAAATTAAAAAAAAAATCGATTGGCGGTTACAATTATAGGTAGCAAGTGAATACCTGTAGGCAATCTGAAGAAGAAAAAAAATCAATTCGGTATTTAAAGGTAGAATGAAGTATATGAAATTAAATCTTTTACTTTCAATGCTACATTAGCTATGTAGCATTAAAAGCGTTAAGCTACATAATGCCATATCTCTCTTAAGTAAGATTCAGATCTCCCAATACTTCAGACATCGCATTTCAAGATGGGCAAAAGATCCCATTGTTAAACAAGTATGGAGGTGTTTTATTCATCAGTATCATCTCCAGTCGTTCTTGGTATGGAACCAAAGAAACCATACCGTCATCTATGTTATCATTTTTTGCTGATCAGTAATGATCAACTCCTGCCATCTGTTGGCGGATGATCTTAGCATTTCGAAAAGTACATCTTTTAACGGAGGAACCTGGCCTTCATTCACAATGCTTTGTATGGAATGAAATGTTTTCACAATGAATTAAACAGATGTTCAGATCATGTTTACTTTAAATCAATACAATACGGGTTCAGCAGAATACAGACATAAACCAGTAGCCTTAAAAAATAAGAAGCAAACCACAATGTTTCTGACATCTAGCCAGGGTTTTTGTTGTTCATTTAGGAGTGAAATGATAAGAAATTCAGACATATACAGTCAGACCACAAACTGCATGCTTAAACAATGTATAACATTGCTTCTAATATTAAAAAGCCTCACTGGCGCACTCAGGCAGAAGTGTAAATATGCTTGGGCGGCGATACATGAAGCGGAAAACGCGCGCACCTGCTTATAAGGGTATGGGAATAAATAAAGGAAATTACTTTTTTCTAAGATGTTTTTGTTCAGGGTTTAAAGGCGATAAAATGGACAAAGAAAATCATATTTCCAGATCACAAAACAACAAAATTTAAACCAATACAAATCAATAAGCCTTCCAAAACTTTCCCAATATATTTCATGTCTCCCAGTTTTCTAACAGTGCCAGTTTGTATAATATATTTTATCGGTCAAAATTTGAAAGGTAATCCAAGCACATCTGTAGGGTGGACAAGACCCTGAAATCTTATTTTAAAGCATCTAGGATAAAATTTTAAATCAACATAAGAAGCACCGGTTCATACAGCGCAAGTAAAAAAAATTATGAAAAGAGGCTATAATTAAAATTTGATACCTGACTTCTTTTTCCCACTTTAATTTAAGAACTCCCATACATCTTTTTACTTGGGCGCAGCACACCCTCCTCCCTTTAACCTGTTTCGTGAATACTTCATTTATAATTTGTAAATTTATGCATTTCGAAATGTATCGTCCTTTATACATGTGTGATTATAAACGTTTTTATCTTTTATATATATATATATTATGCATGATATAGATATTTATGTCTATCAAACCAGTAATTCTAAAATCGAACGTGGGAATTTTTAAATATGCAGGATAAAGGAGCATTTTGAGGCACATTTCACAGAACATAGAAGGAATTTCTGTTCTTATATCAGTACATTGTATACCTTATACCAGGACAATCCCTTATTGTATTGCTGCATGCAATAAATCTACTATATAAACAAAAAATAATAATCACTATTCATAGTAAATATAATTTTAAAATTCAAGAATAGATAAACTGTACCAATGGAACTTTTTAGCAGAACCAGAAAATAATACATCATGATGAAACGTACATTGTTTAAACTAAAATTAAATAATTTAAAAAGTTAGAAAAAGCATCTCTAAAATTAAAAAAAAAATCTTTAGAAATACCACAACGTGTGATACTTAAAATTAAAATGATTTTTTTTTATAAAATATAAAAAGTAACATTTTGAGTAATGTAAACCCTAAGATTTTAATGTACAATCAGCCTGACATTTAATCGTTGCATTCCTTGCAGTTGAATTGTATATTTGGTCGAGAGGAGTTTGCTAAAAAAAAGTATTTTCACAGACTTTCCTTTGTTATACAAAGAATTACATATTATTTCAATGTCCTTATATTACGCATAGAGTTGATTTCTAATAAATGATTCAATGCAAACTTAAAATCAGATCATAATTTTAGTAATCAATTCTAGTCTGTTAATACCTACTAATATGTTATAATTAAATGATGATATTTACAATTGATTTAAATTATTTACAGTTTTTGCAAAGCTATTAATATTTACTACTGAAAATATAGTAATATTAAATAATTTTAACACTAATTTTGTACCAAGGATATATATATATATATATATATATATATATATATATCCTATATATATATATATATATATATATCATATATATATATATATCCTATATATATATATATATATATATATATATATATATATATATGTGTTGCAGGATTTTAAAGTGAAATAGGCCTAGTTATTAGTGGTTATATAGCACCCGTGATATGACATATTAAATTTAATATGATATATATATATATATATATATATATATATATATATATTAGATATATATATAATATTTCATTCAATAATTAATTAACCTCTCAAATTTACTGAGCTCTACCCATTTGATTCTTAAATAATCCGTTATCTTCATAACATAAGGCTGATTTGGTTTAATTTTATTTACTTAAATTGCAATATATATTTATTATTAATCTCATAAAGTCTTTTGGTACAAATGGAACAGCAATCGATCATGCTGGTGCATGATTGTTTGGTGTTCACGTTTCCATCCAGATGGCAGTACACGGTCAGTTTTTGTTTACGTGGCCAGGGGGCAGTACAGTTGTTCATGCTCGACCGGCAACGTGATCTGGTCAAACACGTGACCAGCACGGCGAGATCTGATACGTCACGTTGCTATGGCGACGTTGACATGATCGATCTCGCACAAGCGTGTTAGGAGAGCTATTACTGATTACAGGCAACTCGAGAGGGCAGTAGTAGTTTGGCATTAAGCCCTGACAGGTAGTTCTTTCGTTGTTTTTGCAGTGACCAGCCAACTCATGGCACGCAGCTTCCCAGCCAACACCCAGATCCAGCGGTTTCTGGAGGAATCCTACAATAAGGAGCGAGATGCCCGTCTCAGTTGGTACACACGCAATGCGCGAGGGGGCGACAATCAGAGAACTTCAAAACAATATGAAGTGTTCCGTAAGAAGATTGAAGCGGCAGCACCCAGGCCCACTCAGACCCTGCTCTCACTCAGAAAGGAGAAACCAAAGTCCTACCACAAACGTATAGTCAACCAAGAAGATAATCTAGTCAAGCTAGCAGGTCAGAGTTCGAACTCATTACAAGTTGAGATGCTTCCCGTGGACCAGCGGTCTAAAACACTTCTTTATGATGGTTTTACTAAAGAAGGCCGCGGGCGTTATCAGTATTTATTCAAACGTTATCAGACCATTCCCGAAGAAAAATATACGTTCCCTCTATGTAGTTCCTGGGAGTACGGCTGGAGACTAGGAGATGTAATAAGGAAAGAAGATGTCAAGAAACCCGAGCACGGACGCACAAAAATCGTGGCAGACACTTTCTACACACGGACAGGCATTCCAGCTTTGAGATGCAGTGCTACATATTAATAACCCCGCCGAACTGTAAGTGTGCCCCCCATTGTGTATGCGTGAATTTACCAGAGCCCAAAATGCACAGTTTTGTCAACAACGCTGACAATTGCTATTCTTGAGTATGTTTACTCGTCCCTTCAACCAGCAGACCCGCAGTGTGTCCTACTCCGAGGGCTTCATGGATTTCAACAAAGCCAAGGACTGACTCCATACAAATTCCAAACACTTTCTATGCAGTTTGTGTTTATTTGAACATTCCTGTCATTGTCATATACCGTTTAGTGTAATTCAAGGTGGGACATACTTTTGTAATTGTGAACCGTTCAGCTCTTAGATTAAATGAATTATAACGAATCAGAAATGGAATCTAAAGACCAGTTCAGGTTACGCACTGGGTTAAATTAATTATGTAAATTTACCTAAATCATAAGGTCGTTTCGTATTGCTGTGTATTAATATTTTTTTGAATGAACAAAGGGGTTATACTCAAATAGGCATTTGGTACGCATCCGTATTTATTTTATCTTAAGTATAAAACCTATGAAGTATTAACAGAGAAGGCCAGGGTGAATTGTCACCAGGCAGCCCACCATAACACCTCCATGGTTCATTAATTGTAAATTAGTCTTACACAACACCTAATTAGGAATTCAAGTTAAAACGTGATATACCGTTAGTTAAAGTGGTTTTATGCTAATTTTTGGGTTAAATCAGAAATAGGTCAAAGTCCTAGTAGCTGTAGCCAGTATTTTGATGTAATTAATTCGAGAGGGTATAGGCATCATTTCATATTTCAGCCGGAGACACGAGTATCTATAATACTGTGTACGGTATGGTGTTAAGTAGTTATAGCACGTCAGTCTATCACCTCACGATGAAACAATTAAATTTTGCAAGGTTATTGTCACACCTTGTTGTCTTCTTAACGCCATGGTTTCACCTTTATGAGTTGAAAAATCTGAAAACCTGTGGCATTTCACATATCACAAAGCACATGCATAAGATGATCTGGTGTCGCTAGTGTATGCACAATTATACCTTTATATGCATTTCGCTGTAAGAGTGAAAACAATTGACTGTGATAAATTTTTCCTTTGTGCACTATATATGTTTGTAAATATGGATTTATATGTATTTATCGCTGAGTGATACCTGGTATCATGTTCGCCCAAATCAGTGCCATCCGTCCAGATAGTTGGCATTTTGTATATTTGCTTATTTTTTATTCGCTGTACAAAATCACACTGTAAATAGCTTGTAATATATATATATATATATATATATATATATATATATATATATATATATTCATTTCGAAGAGTTGTGTATTTTGATGTAGGCAAAATACCATGAGTTTCGTATTTGCAATCATTTGATATATATATATATATATATATATATATATAAAATATATATATGTATATATACACATACATACATACAATTTGTATAATAGCCTGTACTTTTACCAAGGGTTTTGTGTGCAATGAGTCATTTGGTATATTTTGTCTTCAGTTTGTTCCCTCAGATGTAAACGTAAGATGCAGGTTTAGTTTGTTTACCACACTGAGATTGTGTATTCACTGAGTCTTTTACACAATATATTTACAGAATATGCACTTTATAATGACCAAAGTTGATTATCAGATCAGATAGTGAAGGTGTCGGGGCCAACTGATTTGCCAAGTGGGTTTCGTTTTCTTTTCTTTTTCTAACACCGATTTGCCTGATGACAGTAAAATATTTCGACGCATTTTGTCGTTTGTGTTTTATTATGTTTTACTATCGTATATGAACCCTATACATAATTATGTGAATGAGATGTGCGTGTGCGTGTTATATGGCAGGCTCTTTCGACTTAAGTGAACCTGAGCATGCCAACAAAATTCCATCTGCCTCGCAGTTAAAATATAACGATAGAAAACAATGTTTGCCAATATTTTTCCTTGCAGTTTATGAACGTGAACAATACACGGCCATATTTTTTATTAATTTGACAAATGCTTTGAATACCATAAACGAATTGAGAATAGCATAGAGCGGGATGCCAACCAACGCTCTTCAGAATTCCTTAATTCATATCAGGCCTTGGACTTTAGCCATAGGAACTTGTGATAACTGAGACAATATTTACTGAATAATCCGTTTTAATAGTCCAAATAGTTCCAGTATTGATATCGTTACAGGGACCATTAGCAAAATAATGATACTTGTCGTAACTGGGTTAAATTGGATTGGATTTCTGAGGAACCGGTATTGTCATGTGGCCTGACGTATTAAAGTACGTATGTTACTCAGTCTTGGTCAGGACTAAGGAACCGGATGCATCGTATACGCTTGTTTCATATATGGGTGTGCATGTGACTATTTGTGTGTGTGTGACACTGTGTTCCTGCGTCTACAGAAATGGTGCAAAGAACAGGTTTGATTTTGAATTAATTTTGGAGTTTAATTTAAAATGCTGTCCATACATGTGTAACTGTTATTAATTAAATTTCGTATATGCGACGTGTATAATATTGCATTGAACAAAAGCCCCATGAATCATATTGCAAATTAGACTGTATATTGGGTAAGCATTCTTTATAAACGCCTATAAGCTCATTACTTCATGAATCGAGAGGCAAGATTACATATGCAACGTGCTGAAACGAAAGTGGGCTTAATCTTTGCGTGTTGCAATTAAGAAATCGGGCTGGATACTCGAGGACAACACAGGGTTGCCATGAGTCACAGATCGAGGAAACCGGTGTCCCGGGGATACTGGCCATCCTTGTTGTCTGGGGAAGCCCCTGGGCGTGGGACCGACAGTTCCAGTAAGAGCCCTCTCTGAGAACATCGCCGTGACACAGCCACGCTCGTGTTTGTACACCACTCGGCTCAAGTATTGTTATTAAACGCTTTAGCCTGTTGCCCGGCGCAGGACATTCATAAGAACATGCCAAGTTTCGTATAAATCAATATTATCGGATAATACAGGGGGTCTCGGGCATAGTCGCCCGGCTATATACACCGTGGTCGCATAATCACCGGGGCTGTATAACTTGAAACATGTGCAGGTAGGGGTTTGATAATAGCAAGCTATTATGAACCCGTTCTAGCCTTGCTTGGCTTATTCAAACTCCGTTGGAGTAATAATATAAGTAATAATGCAAGTCGGAGTTGTCGGACGACAAAGTAAAACAGCTACACACACACGTATATATATATATATATATATATATATATATATATATATATATATATATAGAGAGAGAGAGAGAGAGAGAGAGAGAGAGAGAGAGATGCATGCATTCACAATAATCACAATGCCTAAGAAGGCAAATGTGCGTCTGCATGTATACGGTAAATCCTTGTAACACAACTACCTTAAGTGCCAACTAATGTTGCCATATTAAAAGAGTGATCTCATTTGATAATTACTTAACCGATCAAAATAAGTCTTTTCTTCATTCGGGTGAATGTGTATAACTGGTTCCATGTTATAAGGTCAACTTCCGTTACATACACGCACGCTTGTATAAGTTAAGGGAATACGGCAACAATCGTACAGTGAAGTTCCGAAAGCCTCACGCAATCGACAGTGGTACTGGTACTAATTAGTTATTGATCCCGTATTATCTTGGATCTTTTGTGTCTCTGCGGGAAGCCTGAATTTTTTGGGGGGCTTACATTATGAGATTAAGTATATTCCAGCAGGCAAAAAGCCAGTAAAATTTATTATAAGTGGTGTACATTTTCTCCGTACAGAGGTATAGCATGACACATATACATATAAAAGGCATACATACAACATTTTTTTTCGTCTGATCTGAAGTACACCATATAGCAACATAAAAAAATTCTGTATACTTAATACATGTAAGTGGGCTGAAGAAATGGCGCCCTATACTATGATTTGGTAATGCAAACATGCACTTTTATATTGATTCTTAGAAAAAGTATAACGAAACTCATGTCATAAATATTAGCCACATTACTCCATGCAGGGGGTCGTTTTGGCAATAAAAGACTGCCCTCGGTTTTAGCCAATTTTTCATTGCTCCATGTTTTATATATAGACTGGCTTTGGAACTAGGTTTTGGGCGTGACTGCTTCATCACCTGCTTTCAATTCAGATGTAATAATGAGTTATTTGTAGTTTTTACTGCGAAAATACTTAAATGAAACGCGCTCTTAATTGGGGCAGCAAATAAGGATTAACACAGATGGTAAAGTCAATAGGATGTTATAAGATGAACAAGGCAATGAAGGTTAAAGGATTAAAAAACTGAAAGCTGATATGTGATAAGACCATGGATAAATGATATACATAAGACAGATTAGAAAAAATAACTGACAGGTTTATGAAATATGCCATGGGACAAAAGATGCAAAACCTAAGCCAGTGCAGATGGCAACACCATGTGATAAGGAAATAGGCAAAAGATATACATACATGAAATCTGGGACGAATGAAACAAACCCTAGAGCTGCAGTACATGGTAGTTCCATGTGATAAGGATATGGATAAAAAATACACACAGCTGATAAGATGAAAGGTAAAATATAAACTTATTCTCGGAATACGGATAAAATTGAGCCAACAAGATATAGTTGAAATTATATTGATTCATTGTTCATTCAGAATATCTCTCTCTCTCTCATAATATATATATATATATATATATATATATATATATATATATATATATATATATATATATATATATATATTGATTGATTGCACCCTCTCAGTTAGTTCCATATTGCATGTTTTGAGAGGGGTGCCTTTTATCTTGAAGCACCGCCGATGGTAGCAGAGGGCTGATGACTGTGAGGGGAGACATTATCCCCTTGATGTTTGATCTGTTGGTTTACCCGGTCATAAATACAATACTTGGCCACTTGGGAATCGGTTTTTAATGGCTAGCGGTCTGATCATAAGCCAGGGGCGGCCAGCGTATGATCCCTCACTTAACCTTTACTGGCTACCTGGATCTCTGATGAGTTTTTGCCTGCCAGGTGCACGGGGTTGGTTTAGATTTGGTCCAAGGGTCCCATGTTATATCCGCGTCAGGTTATCTGAGAGGAGACCACTTTCCGTCCACTTAATGTCAGTCACATATGACAGTTTGAGCCGGTATAGATAGAGGTTGTCTCATTATAGTCTGGGTTACATTAATATCACCTGGTACCCTTAATAATATATTGTTTAACGTCGGTGTCTGTGTGTTTGTAGAGGAAAGGGACGTGTAATACTGTTCAGTTGTACATAGTACGGGGGCGGATCCAGGATTTAGGAAAAGGAGGGATTCAGCCGAAGAGGTGCCTGTGTGTTTGTAGAGGAAAGGGACGTGTAATACTGTTCAGTTGTACATAGTACGGGGGCGGATCCAGGATTTAGGAAAAGGAGGGATCCAGCCGAAGAGGACTGATGACAAACCCTAAAAAGAAAAATAGATCCCCATGTCAGGAAAAAGGGGGGGGGGTGTCCTGGCTGGATAAATTGGTCTAAAACCCTTAAAAAAGGTTGCTGCATCCCCGGATCCGATTCTGTACTAAACCCAACTTACGTTGACTTATGTTATATAAGTCATATATTTCATAAGTTATTTCATATCTTATTATATCAAATGTCCAAGGAAAAACATAGATGCTTGTATATTTGCTGCTTCCTTACACATCAATTCATCAATCTGACCTGTACATTGCAATGCGCAATGTCAATTCATGATTGCATGCCGTGGGTGTAAGAATATTGTATATATAGGGCTTCTCGTGTTCTTGCACACACAGACACAATTCTGGGGCTCAAACGATAAAAAGTTTGGACTCGATATGCTTAATCGAAAGCAGTGAATTAGGGTTCGATTCCGAACTTGGGGTTCGCTTTTCTCAATCACTCAGCGGATATGCACGTCAAACGTTCTCCTTTGCTTTAACCGATGCTTTGTATAGCAAGTTTTCGGGTTTTAACCACAATTCTGGCACAGGGATAAGCATTGTAATCAGACCAATGAAAGCCAGGTAACGAATTTTGCATCCAGCTCCAAATTTTAAACCCGTGACACCACAGCTAAGAGTACTTATATGCTTAAATGCAGCTTGAACTTCAAGGGCCTGTCAACAAATGAAAATGGCTTCTGGGGTTTTCGCTTCATAACCCGGAAAACAGGGGCTGAAGATCAAAGGAACCTACTTTTCGATTTATACAGATTACCTATCAGGACCTGTCGGCATCTTAAGTTTGAACTGCCTATAGGCCTTACGAGTCGTGCAGCTAGACGGCCCATCGCTTTTGTACGATCGCTATATGCTATATCAACATGGCGCTAGACGTATATAATCGTCGTTTTTTCGGCACTAATCCTGTATTAATGTTCTGGAACATGGTTTATATAGAACGCGGGGGGGGGGGGAATGTCTCTTCACTGATACAGTTCTTCCATAGGGTCTTTTCATTATACAATAAAGTATTACCCAGAATGATGAAACATACAATATGACGGAGCGTATGGACAAAGTATATCAATATATTATACATTACAATTCAGGGAATAATCATGGCATACCCATTTCCGAGTACAATCATCAATTTAGTGAATTATACATTCATATAGTGCAATATGAAAGCCGGTGAAATTTCCTTCCGTTTCATAGCCCCATAAGTCTTGAATTCATTTCCTAGTACACTTAGAAAATCTCCGACCCTTGTATCGTTTAAAACTAATTTAAAAACGTATCTCTTTCGGCAAACTTTTGGTAATTAATATGCATCATTTTTTTTCTTGGGTCAGGCACAGGGAGTAGATTTCCAGGAAACTGTATGTGGGTATGTATGTGTGTGAATTGCGCTGTGAGTCCGACCATCGGAGAACTGGCGCTTTTTAAATACTATACATGTATATTATTATTATTTATAACCCAATATCAAATTATTTTCAAAAGGATATGCTAAAAAAGAATAAAACAGATTATAGTTATAAAATACTCTGTATGAGCGATATACCCTGTTTATTTAAGGCTTAAGGATTCTATTACGGAACCTGTTAGCTTAGAAACTAAGTAACGAACAACATCTAAACGGAACCTTATACGCAGCCAACAATCGTCCGACGGCAAGTCGACCTTAGTTTAAACATATTTATTTCAACTGGATTACTAGTATATTTGATGCGGATGAATTGATGGTTTCATTATGAATACCGATGTACATGTCAGAATGATTACTCTGGTCAGTATTTTAGGTTCTAGTATACAGCATATTTCAAGGCAATGTAGGAAGTACATAAAGTAATCGATTTATAATCGATCATCGGTCGTTTTTATTTTTCCATCATCCATTATGATTTTATAACCAATTCCTAACACACACACACACACACACACACTCTCTCTCTCTCTCTCTCTCTCTCTCTCACACACACACACACACACATGTATATATATATAATGTCCTTTCTGTTGGCCTGAATGAAAACTCTCTTTAAAGTGATATATAGTGTCAATAGACCAACGCAAATTTCTCACAATGGACACATAGCAGTATAAATTCAATATTTGACTGTTTATATACAATTCATTTATGCGGAGTCTTAATAAATGACACATACAATTAATTTAACCGATCAGAACACGAAACAACTGAAAACTTGGTTCCCTCAGGGATTTACACAAAAGGTTTATACCTGGACATATCTGTCCCGTGTACTGCGACACACAGCTAGTATACCGGGGCCATATAAAAGGTTAATCCACAGTTATTGAACACTCATTACAAGGCACGCCTGGTTGCCTTGGGGTTAAGACATAATATCATGTCACGTGACTGCGTGCGTGGTGAGTTTCATTCAGGTTTATATTAAATAATCCTAGCGACATAAACGCCAATATCATGAGTTCGGCGGGTTTATTTACGACTTGCCCACAACAAGTGGAGGTTAATCCGTAGCTGTCCTTGAATGTTTGTTTGGATTAAGCTGAAGCATGCCCGGTTCACGATATTGAACTTAAGTGTGAATATAACAATTAATTAAACTTTCAGCACACACTGCGCAGACACTGACTCACAAGGGCTGTTTAGGGATTGTTGGAGTAAACATCAAACCCGAACAATGCATGAGGCTTCTAAATACACCAGCGGCGTTGGTATTAATGTATTGAAGAGGAAAATGTAGTTCGTTCAAGTGTGTTATGCTCCGTTCCATAAGTGCGTAGTCTGTATCCGTAGTCCGTATATCCGCACGCTCCCGGGAGCGATTTTTGCGCGATACGCATACCAATCATCGTGTCGATTTCAGGTTTAGCATAGTTTTCCCATTCAGGCCGTGCTGTATGCACAATCTCTATTTTCATCTGGTATAAATGTCATTTCTGGCATCAGTCTTTCGGAAACCAAAAATATTGGCATTTGGTTGTATTTTGTTTTCCTTTATTTATCACACACAACATGTGTTCTGAATGATTGAAGAGTAAACATCACTGTCGCGTATAAATATTACTAATGATGATCTTTCAAAAATTTTAATATTTCAGTTTTATTATTTTAACTTTTGATGCTAATATATACAAATGTACAATAAGTATATGGTGAAATGGCCTGCCAAAAAAAAAGAAGAAAAACTTAAGTTATCGAGCACCTATCAATATGGAGTACGAACCACGCATATATGTACTTATGGAAATCGAACTTTGCGGATACGGACTACGCATGCGGACTACGGATACGGACTACGCACCTATGGAAACCCACTTTCACAGTCAAAGAATTGACCAAAAACAACAACTGTCCACTTTGTGCAGGCTTAATTAGAGAACCTAATCTGCTGCCAATAAGGAAAGTGAAAACATTGACAAAGATACTACATGTAGAAAAAATGAAAATCACAAAATGAAATTAGAATGCACCTAAACCTAATCAAGCGAGGATAACAATAAAAAATACTGGCCTTGTAAATTAGACTTGAATTTTAGTAACACTTTTTAAGATACTGCATCGCATATATATGTTTGACATTAAGTACAAAAATTCATGAAAAGATCCCACAATCCATGTTTAGGTTAAGGTAATGAGACCTTTAAGATATGCCCGTAATCTTTAGGAAAGATGCATTTGAGAGATGTGTCGCATGTGAAATATAAAAAAATCGTATAATTCAATTCATAACCAGAGCACCACAAACGTGCATAATACGCACGTTATATATCCGATGACCTCTGACCTCATTTAATATGCGTGAATTTAGATGAGAATGTTATTCAGGTGAGAAACTTTATTGGTTAATATGTCTACTAAGTTTCATGAAAATCCATAAGACTTTTGGTGAGTCACCATGGTGCCACCAAAGTTTGGGGACCTCTGACCTGATTAAATATGCGTGGATTTTGCTGGAAATCAAAATGGCGATATATCATATTGATTAATATTTCTGCTGAGTTTGTTCAACATCCGTTGTATTCCTCGTAAGTTACCCCAGTAAAACATTTTGAGAAATAGTGTTACATTTGAAATGTAAAAAAAATATATATAAAAAAAATTATAAAAATAAAAAAATATCATTCAAATGTGACCTAAACCTAATCAGCTCTGGAGACATTTAAGATACGCCTGCTACTACAATATCAAGTAGATCGGAGTAAAACTTTTTGAAATATCGCGTCGCATATGATATGTTATTTTTTTATATAAAAAATCATAACAATCCAAAAATCATTCAAGTGTTATCACAACATAATCAGCTCTGGAGACACATAAGATGCACCTGCTACTACAATAAGAAGCAGATCCAAGTAAATTTTTTTGAGATATCGCGTTGCATAAAATTGATTACGCATGGACTGAATGACGGACGGCTATACAGTGCTCATCACTATATCCCCCGCTCCGCTGAGGCGTGGAAAAATAAGACGTGATTAAGACAAAATTCACTACAAATGCCCGATCAGCGCAACAGTTCGTGTAGCCTGACGATATCTGCAGTCCAGGGGCAGGTCTGCGTGCATCAGTGTTTAGACAGCTGAGAGATGATGTCTATAAACGTAAATTGTTTGTGTCTGAGGAAGGCCACGGTGATCTCTCTGTAACGGACTTCAGTGCGAGTATCGCAATTTGCCGACGGACTGGTAAATCTGGCGATTTAAACCTGTTTTGAGCGCTTCAAGGAACAGGGCGAGAACATTATGTAAACGCGAAACTGTGGAGGTACTGGATATTGCTGTGTGGAAGCATATTCGGGTACCAAGAGCTGGATGAATCCAGGGGACATCAGCTCTGACAGACATTGAATCTAAGTCAAGATAGAATCGTCTGTGCGCTAATTAGTGAGTATATTACGTGAATTGTGTCTTGAGAGTTTTACCAGTACTCAAACGAGGTACTGTTGTTATTCGGAGCTCCGTGTATCTAAAGGTGGACTGATTATACTATGAACACAGCGCGAACAAACGGTGAACTGGGCAGCGCAACATGTCGGTGTCATGTAATCAGGAGAAGTGTAAACAAGGGATTACTCTGTGTACTGTGGTAAACGGACTTGGTGGCTGTTTCTGTGATTATTATCGAACTTTTATGATCACCAGGGTTTGTATGCATGGAGCACCTCTCCAGAGAAACGTAAGTTTTGGTTTTCTTTAATATATTGATTTTTTTTTGTTAACTCATGTCTTATTTATCTATTTAAGTGTACATATGCATGGGTTTCAGGCAGTTGATTTGACAGTTAATAGAACCCGATCGTTCACATCTCTAGTGGTGTGACAATAAGCAAGCTCACAAATCCAAAACAGAGAATTCGGTGTTATGAGAAGTTTTCTAACAGGGAATTACCTGAAGATTAAAATTTTGATCTGGGCCGGTCCAGATTACAAATGCAATCTGGACCAGCCAAGTTTTAAACTGGACCAGCCCAGATTAAAATTTTGATTTAGGCCGGTCCAGATTACAATCCTGTGTTGAGAAAACTTTCTTAAGCCGATTATATTCTAGGGAATTATTTGCGCAATATGTTGTGAAAGTGTGCAAAATATGTTTTATGGTTCCAGTGTTCTGATAAATGTTTAAAGAAACAGGACGTTTTATTTTCATGAAACATGTTGCACAGTGTCAGGTTACATTTCCGGGGTAGGCCAAAGAATTACTGGATTGAAGATCACGGCACCCTACACGCTAAGAGCAGTAAATAAAATTTCAAGATACAGGACCAAGTGGATAGACAAAGCAAACACTTTTATTTGTTTAACACACGTTGCACGCGTGTACGTATGTCAAGAAAACTTGTGGAGTAACATTTGTAACATGATTCAATAAACACGTGTATGGCGTATTATGCTGCGTTACAAATTCCCTAGTCAATAGTGTATTGCCGGCTTTTGGAAGGTCATACAACGTTGTCCAAATATTTGGAGTACAGTGGATATTACAACCGCGTAAAACATATCGTGCAATGGAAGACTGATCCTCTAACCCGGAAACATTAATTGAATTTATTGTAGTGAAGTTTGGAGCGTCATATATTACACTTTCTTGACAGTAATTACTTCCATTCACTCGAACAGCGTGCGTTTTTTTTCTTTTTAGGCGAAAATAGATGTCAAGTATAATCTAAAGAGTAAAAGGTTGAATAAAAAGTAAAACTTCCTTTCCCTTTCAAATGCATTTTATCTGCTTCCCCCCACCAAAATAAAGAAATTCTCTGTGGTTACCCTGTTATAAACGCTACATCAAATGTAGATCCTGCAGGATGTTTAAAACGCGGGCAAATACAGGAATGACAGTGTTCAGATTCAGGGCCGTAGCCTCCGGGGGGGGGGGGGGGATTTGAGGTGCACAAAAAGTTGAAATTCTTTTATTTTTTTTTCTAAGTAAGCATTGACCAATGACAGCAAAAAAGCAAGAATGCAGTAGTATACATAGTTTTTAAAAAATGTCCACACCATCGGAGGGGGACACCCCCTCCCCCCTCGGGGACTTTGTGTGGTAATAAATATAAGCTGTGTTGTGAGTTGTTGGTGTTTAGCTTATGTAAGATTTTGATAGTATCTTTGGAGACAGGGAAGAGGATTGATGTCATTTATATCATTTACAAATGGAGTGCTATTGTCACACAGGTTTTGACTTGGCCATATAACTTTATCTATGTTACAGTAGAAGTATTTGAAAAACTGTCCATTATCACTCATGTAAATTATGCTTTTTACAAATGAGTAAACTGTTATTTAATAATTGCAGGTTATCATAACCCAAGAGTAGCACTAGCGTATATATAAAATATAAAGTTTTACTATTTATTAAAATTTAATAGCAAATAATAAAGTATACACACTGTTGTATGAAGGAGTTACAAACAATATCATTGTGCTAATTACTATCTAAGCTAGAATTAATATTCAATTTCACACCTGGTTAAGTTTTTACTCTTCTGAAGTAAGGAATTTTCATAGCAAAACACAACTTTGTGGACACAATAAAAGGTGCACTTTAATCATTGTAACCCTGGTGGTACAATACAAAATCTAAAATGTAGCATAGCATAGGAGGGGGGGGGGGGGTAGAGCAGAGGGGAAGCCTGCCAGTTGTGGCCAAGCTGAGCCAAGGCAAGCTGCCTGGGGTGGGTTATGCAACACAGGTGAAGGCTGCACTACTACGTGGGCTTGGTGTAAACAAAACTCGACATGGTGTATTAAAACTTGAATAAAAGCTGCTCTTTTCAATCAAATCCTTTGAAATTACAGATTTTAAAAGATTAAATCCTTATGTATGTATGCTGTTTAAATTAAATCAACAGTGCTTACAGGGAAAAAACGTACCGTGGCCAAATTCGGACAAAATTTAAGGTATTGATTTTTTTATTTATGCTAATAACTTAAAAAATTTGCAAAATTCAGATCTAATTTTGGGTAAACAATTAAATATTGATTACATAAAGTTATAGCAACTCTCATGTTTTGTGAGTAAATATATTTCCTGATTTTTTTTAAAAACTGCATTATATTTGAACCCATAACTTCATACCAATTAAAAATACTAACCTAATTTTTGGTATGTACATAAAAAATGTATGAAAAAATATGCGTACTAAATATGATTAAAAAACAGATCAGTGGTTTTGATATTAGGCAGCTTTGAGGTGTAACAATGGCTTTTTTATGGAAAACGGAGGGTTTTCCTTAATATCTCGAAGGAACGAAGCCCTAGTGACCCAGTTTTCGGTAAGGTAGGAGATTTTTGGGACATCTAACTGTATGCAAATTTTTGGATTCATAGGTCCAACGGTTTAAAAACTTACCCTGCTAACGGCCGGACAGCCGGACGGACGAAGGACAAAAGACCACGCCTATAGCTTAGAAAGTTAAGTCAAAATTTTTATATAAGCTAAAATTGCTCTTCTTCGATACAATCCGTCAATGCAGCCGTTCCTAAATATTTTGCATACATTTTCACGACACGTTTTTTTTTAATATTGTGGCGTTGAAACCGGTATTTTTTATTCCGTAACTCGGAGAAAAAGTCAGTGACTTAATTTTGGGTTTCCTCACCAGATCGGTCAAGCATGAAATATTTGAACTTTTTTTATATAGGGAACAATGCCCTGTGAACGAATAGAGGGACGGCCCGCCGGTATGACGGAAGAACTGCTCCGGCAGACGACGGCCATGCAGACACCCTTGTTACGTGCCCTATTGTAATAACATCCCCTATTGTAATAATTATTACATTAGGGGTTACAAATGAGCTGTTTCTCGTAACCCCTATTGTAATAACGTGCACTATTGTTAAAATTATTACATTAGGGGTTGTATTTGCAACCACTATTGTAATAACATTTTTATTACATTAGGGGTTGCGGTTGCAATGGTTTTGCACACTAGCTTTGGTAAAAAAAAAATGCGAATCCAGTGGAACAACGTATATATCGATACCTTTGATCGTGATAATATAAATGATTTTTTCAGCAAAGTATATCCGTATTTTAGTGCGATATTGTAATGGTACGTTTTTATTATTTGTTTTTAAATTAAACAATATAAATGACTATTGTATTTTAAATTGATGATCATTTATTTATTATATTGATTTTAAACGGGGTTGTGTATAAATTGCATGTATGTAGTACACATAATAGTGACTGACCCTTCATTCATTACAACAGGCAACATTATTATAATTATTCATTAATTACTGTACTATTTTGTTCTACATTATCTAGAAATGACAATTATTAAGACACTTTTTGTATGTCATCCGTTTGGAAACGTGATGAAAAGTATATGTTTACACTTAATAATCAACATAACATAATCATATAACTGTAAGTTCCTCAATTTTTATTTATTTTATCACAATAGGCAACATTATTTCAAAAGTGTTTGGGCCCAAGTAACCCCTATCGTAATAAAGTTCGTTATTGTAATGACCATTCAATAACTGAGGTCATTTACAATATAAAAAGGGTATTTTAATATTTCCTTAAATGAAGCGGGTTTTAGGTGTGCTACTACCAATATGTCTATAAATTATAACTGTTCATATAGTATCACCTATGTACTAAAAAATATCCTTAATATTTTTCTGGCTTTAATCATTATTACAAAAGGCAACGTTATTACAATAGTGGTGATCCGAGTAACCCCTATTGTAATAAAGTTCTTTAATGTAATAACCACTCAATTACCTATGTCATTTACGGTATGAAAGGTGTTTAAATATTTATTAAAATGTCACAGTTGTGTGGTTTACATATGCTAAAATGTCTGTAAATTATAACTGTTCTTAATGTATCTCCATGTACTGCAAAAAATATCCATAAGGTTTTTCTTGCATACATTTTATTACAATAGGCAACGTTATTACAAGAGTGGTGGGGTCCGAGTAACCCCTATTGTAATAAAGTTCCTTAATGTAATTACAACTAAATTATTGATGTTATTAACTGTAATTAAAAGGTACTCTAAACGGTACCCGTGAGATTCCTCACGATCGTTATGTGTTGCGAATTTTTTAAGTTTCCGGATTTTACCCAGGAGCAACACACAGAAAATACTGCATGCCGCCGTGCAGGTCTATAGGAAATCTCTACACACGCCTTCCATATTTTATACATAAGGAATCCTACACGTTACTTCTGAGGAAATAAGCCCTCGAAACTTGTCAAAGTCCGGTTTTTGGGCCCATCTCCCATGGGGGTTGGGGGAGCTTAAGTCATTTACTTTCTTAAAACAACAGCGCCAAGGACTATATATATATATATATATATATATATATATATATATATATATATATATATATATATATATATATATATATATGTATATATATATATATTAAATCAACAATTGTTAAACGTACAATATTTCAAGTATATTTTAAGTAATGGGAATAATAAAAGGAACAGAGCCATGGTAATAGTAATAGAACTCCGTAAATGAACAATAAGCGTGCTTGAGCAGTGAGACATTTTTGTTCGGGCCATTTTGAATTTTTAGAATATGACATTAAATATGTTGATGTGAATGCATATCTGTAAAAAAAAGTTAAACGTATGATAAAGCATCTTTATTTGAAAAAGAAAATGTGTTTACTGTTTAATCAGCAGATACTTGCTTTCACGTTAGTCAATGGTCTTGAAGTGGAAGAGTCAGTGTAAAGGATATATATATATATATATATATATATATATATATATATATATATATATATATATATATATATATATATATATATATATATATAAATTTATATAGACATACATACATGGGAAAATTAACCTTTTCAGACAGAGACAGACTACAAATATTGTGTATAATATATATATATTTGTATATAATATACATAGTGTCTGTGTCTGAAAAGGTTTATTTTTCCATGTTTTCACGTTAATCTCGAGTAATTTGACACCATAGGAGAAATTAAGCGACGGGTCTGTCGCAGCGCCATCTATCAGAAACAACACCAGGGTATCCCAGGGGGAACTTGGTCCATGGGAACCTACACGCCGACCTCCTGTCGAACTCAAGCGCAACTTTCAAATTCCAAGAGGGAAAAATATTTCAATCTCAATAACCTAACAATCTGTATAGTTATCACTCAGAACAGGGGTGTAACAGTGAAATGTATGAACACCTGTTTGTTACCACCCTATAAATGACACACAACAATTGTCTGATATCGTGGTTTTACATTATTGGACGTTATTACAATTTGGGCTGCTCGGTCCAACCTGTATTGTAATAACGCTGCCTATTGTAATAATTGCATGATCATGATACTATTGTCCACAAATAACAAAATAGTTCTTAATTGGAATAAAATTAAAATAAAGAATAATTTCCAGAATAAAGCAATAATTGTCTTAAAATTATCCGTTTATATTATCCAGCTTATTTTTATTTAGATATATTACTTATATGATATATAACATTAATTATAGTATAATTAATATATAACATATAATATTATATTAATAATAATTTAATTGACTGGCACTAGCCCTCTAAACAGTATTTAATAGTTAATCACTGTAACATTAAGTGTTTGTTAAAATCACAACTAACATGTCTATAGGTATCAATTTGTGTGTGGTATCACAGTATTCACATTTTTTACCAAATCTGGTTCGCAAAAACCATTGCAACCGCAACCCCTAATGTAATAAAAATATTATAACAATAGTGGTTGCAAATACAACCCCTATTGTAATAATTATAACAATAGTGCACATTATTACAATAAGTGTTGTGAGAAACAGCTCATTTGTAACCCCTAATGTAATAATTATTACAATAGGGGTCGTTATTACAATAGGGGACGTAACACACCCTGTCACGTTAATTATTAGTTCACAATAGGAAATGAAAATGCCAAGGAACATCAAAGTTCTAGTCCCTAAAATATGTTAGGTTGTTTTCTATGAGTATCACGTCAGTGAAATAATTAATGTCACCAGCTGTTTAGACAGGTAAGCAATATTGTGTACACGTTTCACCTGCATATACAACAGGTAACTGCGCATTCAGCACATAAATTAACATAATTATGTACAATATTTTTCATGCAATTCAAGAGAAAAAAAATTTACAAATATAACAGCTGGGCACAGTATGAATAACTTATTATAGTGAATGATATACGATCCGTTTCTTTTTATAAGATAGTAATAGAGTTTTACACCATGAACAATTAATCAGAATTGATTTGTTTTTTCTATTGTCTATTCTATAGGCTATTCATAGGCCCATCGCAGGTTCGTCCTTTGAAAAGTGACCCTTAACTGTTTAAATGATTTATTCATTTTTAAATGCAATTATAAATTTATACTTCATAGGCGTATAAACTTTACTCCATCAGAAATGAGATTTTAAGGACAGATAGTCTTTCTAAGACCATAATTTGTAAATACCCTGCTGCATCAGGCTATATATTATATTGGAACAGAATGTGTAAGGATAAATTAATCTTACCATGAAACCCCAAAATCCTCCCAAGTCACACTTAGGAATAATCATCTAAACATTAATATCTTTAAGTGGGCACAGATCATGCTTGTAGTTTAATAATTTGGTATGAATTTTTGATTAAGTAACACGGAGATGTTTGATGGGGTGTGGGAATTAAATAAACCAGTTAACTGACTGCTTAATGTCAGGACTCACTGGAACAAGAAACAGGTAACCACGACAACTAGGAACTATTACCATGGAAACAGCAAGCACTAAACAACCATGTCATTGGCAAGCAACATGTACTTTGTATGGATTATAGAACATTAACATGCAGATCAAGCTTGGCAGAAGCGATTGTCTGCTAAATCTGCTGTACATAACGGTATGGCACAACCTTATAGTTCCATTATGGATTCCCGTAATACAATATTTATAATGCCCTTCTGCTTGACCATGTTTTTTTTCTTACACTTTGTTGTAATATCTCAGATATATTAAGGTTATTTCAATGTATTTGTAAAGGTTTACAATTAATATTTGCCCCAACCTACCCCTCCCTGAGTCATCCCCCCCCCTGGACACACCCTAAAAGATAAATTGACCCAACTGAATACTAACCACTGCTGGTGTTTTTAACAATGGCCATTATGGTGTTCCTGCCTGTTACAATTCGATAAATAGCAAAGGCTCAGTTTGGTGCTGAATGAGGGGTAATTTTATGCAACCCCCACTTTTTCAACCAGAGGGGACATACCATATTATAACCCCACCAACATTTTCACCCCATTTATTAAATGTCATTTTGTAAAAAAATTGGGTTCAATTTCATTCTGTGATGACACTATTGACAATTTGCCACAGTTCTGTAAAGTTCCTCAAGTATCAATGAATGGCAGGTTTTCAGAAATGAATAAAAATATCAAAATGACTGATAATATGATGTGGTTCAAACCTAGTTTGTCTTTATGAAGCTTGAGGTATAGTTGTGTACAATTTATTGTCATACCTTTAAGACAAGGGGAACAAGGTATTCACTCATTTCAGGTTTATTCTTCAATGCTTACCTTGATAAAGGAAAAATACTTAGATACTGATACATGAACATTTATTGAAAGAAAGCAATGGCATGATTTTGGCACAGAAAATTTGGGAATGCAGTTCTAGGTAATTCCCGATATAATACTTTCATCATAAAATGGATCTTGTATATCTTTTATCACAAATACATCTTGGACGGATAAATTTGTATATTCTTCTTTGAATAATAACTGTCAATATAATTTGGTTATTTTAATATTACAGCTAAGTAAAACAGTTACAAAACATTAAAGCGATGTACAATGAGTAATTAATAAATTTGTAAATAGCTTCATCTTAAATTACAGTCAGTACCAGCTGACCATACAGACAGTAAAAAATCTTACCATAAAGATGAGAAAGAAGAATATAATACAAAATACAGCAGTCAAGAGTATTTACAAATATTTGTGCAGTATGCAGAGATATGGAATGTTTATTTAATATACAAATTCTAAACTTAATATATCAATTTTATAAAGGTATTATATATTGCAAAAGGACAGAACTCAGTCCAGTATTAATATCCCAAACATTTTCCAGGCTGGGGTAAATTTTATGTGGTCCATTTATAAAATACTATTTGTTTTGTACTGATTTAAATAACAGGTAGCAGCATCTGTGTTAAACTATTACATATACTAAGTATCAAGGATATTTCAGAATTTTAGATAAATCCAATATATCAATCTACCTCTACCAAATGATATGCCATAAATTACATAACAAAAGAAACAATGATGGTACAATTTCCTACAGGTGGCGCTGTGGTCAGGATCAGGCCTCACATTCCTGTTCTTGCTGGTTCTGGTTTGCCTCAGCTTGTTTAGCCATCTCTTCACGTCTTCTGCGTCGCTCTTCCCTCCTCGCTCGTATCTTAGCAATCCTAGCATTCTCATCCATCAGCTTGGCAGGACGAGGGTCCTCTCCGTCTCCAGCTGTTTCTTCAGTTATATTCTGCAATGTTTACGTTAATAATAAATCAAGATGGTTCGCTTGATAAATTCTTACTAATTATAGGTTTAGCAGAATCTCAGTTTTACACATATAAGACATGAGACTTTATGTTACATGGACTGACCACATGTACTTTATATATATATATATATATAAATATATATATATATATATATATATATATATATATAAAGTTATATATAAGTTTGTATGAAATAGTTAATGTCACCCAATTATATAAAGCTTCTATCTATACAACCAAGTATTACCGGTACAATAGTGATTTATTATGCAGTGCATATATATATATACAGTTTTTAAATAAAACATGTGCTCTTGGTATTGTATATGACTTGATAAGAAATAAACTGCTTATGCAAGCTATTTCTTCTTTAAAATACTAATATATTAGTAAGCAGCTGTGTACCTGAATGACAATATATATATATCTGTCTTTCATATATCATATATCATTTATCAGTAGATGTAATGCTATGGGTGCTTTAAGTGAGTGCATGCAGTGAGGTGTTTTCTGGGAAAATAATATCATGCAACAAATACAGTCAACTGACTTTTGCCATATTTATAAAAACTACTCTGACATACAAAATTGCAGGAATGTGACAGTGAAAGTGTAACATATATTGGGTTTAATTTAACATGGTTTACATTCACTGTGCAGTGAATAAAGTGTCATGGCATGCAGGTGCAGAGAAGAAATCATAATGTTTTGCAGTCCACGTCCTATTTCCATTTTATACATATTATAACTTATTTTAATAGTGTTCTGTCTTGTAGCAACAAAAATCATTGTTTAGATGTACATGATAGTCATTACCAGTAATGCAAACCTTGATCTGTATGAAATTATCTTAATAAATTACTTTATCATAATAAAATAAGTTAGTGTCACAGATGAAAATTGTTAATGCTGGAAACTCCAAACTCAGGCTGACAGATCACATGTACTCAGCAGGTGTAGATACTAAAGTTAAAAGTGTCCAGGTATGAATCTACACCTATAAACTAACTTCTACAAAAATGCATCTCTGTGATACGTATAAAAAGAAATTAAATTCACTGCAAATACATAACTTTAACAAATTGAACATCTGGTACATCTGGTAAAGTATTTATTAATAATCATTTGAAAATGACAGAAATTTTTGTTTACAGTCTGGGTAGGCTGTATGTAATTATAAAATATGTTTTGCTCTGTTGCAAAATTTGAATAGACTGAACAGCTAAAACAAAAGTGAATAACTCAGTATCAAAGGTGTATCCCTGAGAGTAGCAGACAGTTACAGAATAATCAGCCAGGAGTGGTTTTATTAGTCTCATATTCATAACTTAATCTGGGTGGGGTCTGGTTCTCTGGAATTTGAGGTATCAAGTGTCAACTATAACAGGTAGGTGAAAAAAAAGGATATTTGATACAGCTAGATAAACCAATAAATGATTAGAGCTTGAGAGCTGTACCTGTTGTTACAACTTATACACTACTGACAAACTGACAGTAATGAAAGGTGACAACAACTTGGGGTATTTACTTCAGCTGAACCATTCCGTCAATAGTGGGTAGGAAAAAAGTAAGTGTTTACTGGTTGTAGCGAGTGTACTAATATTCAATACACGTTTTGTAGTGACTGAAGAGGGATCAAGTGTGAGGTGACTATCATTACAGGATACACACAGACCTGGTTCACTGTAGCATAGTTATCTCTCACTTGAATCACAGTGTTATGTAATGTAGTTGTAATGAATCTCCCCAGGAGGTCTACCTCTTATTCATGTTGATTTTCCTGACTATACAACACTGTACTGTTTTACAACTTCATACAGTGGTAAAGTCAGGTAGCTGTTGTTAAATAATAAAAAAAATTCTTTATTGGCTTGGAAAAAAGGGTTTAATTAAACTTACAGGTATTGGTCAGTTTATTTCTATATTCATGTTTGAGTTAAAATGTTTTTTGTTGGTTGACCTTTTTAACTTTGAGGACTGTATTTATTGTTTACAGTGGTTCAATCAAAGACACTGACAACAGTATTGATTTTTATCTTCATAGTTCTTGTCAGAGAGATTGATTAAAAAATTTAACTATCATAATTAACATTTAATATATTTATAGACTATCCCAGCCCTACTAGCTGATAAATAATTTTACAACTAGTATGTGACATCCAGTTATCCAGTTGTAGAGTTAAATACTATGTTAACAAACCCTGTCATAACACAAAACTGTTCACACAAAATGTATATACACATATAGTTCAATATGAAATGAAAAATTAGATTTAAACAAAAAAGATCTATGAGTGAAAAATATAGCTTCTAAATCCAAACATTAGCTGGAAAAATGGGGCATATACAAGAGATATTGAAAACCATATCAAAGTCTGAAGAAAGTCAAAACAGGAATATTAGTGTGCAAACATCTCTGAAAATATAAATGATGATTCACTCTTGAAAACTGCAAAAGATAATGTCTCCATTCATGTAGTAATACCATTATATGCTGCAACTATAACTGTTACATATTTGAGAGGTATCTTCAGAATTTGCAACAGAATTATTCAAGAATCAACTGTTATTGTTTCAAGTCATCTGTTTTGTTTCAGTTTGAAAAAAAAAATAGAGAAATATATATTAAAGATAAACTGTTCTTTCATCCCCCTATGTACTGTAATGATTTTGTCATACAGTGGAACCCCACAATTACGACCACCTTGGGGACTGACCAAAGTGGTTGTAATTTGTGGGTGGTCGTATTTGTGGTACTTTAAGTTATGTGAATCGTATATTCGGGACCAGGAAAAGTGGCCGTAATTGTGGGGGTGGTCGCAATTGCAGGGTGGTTGCAAGGCGGGGTTCCACTGTGCTTCCTTCAGCATCAAATATCCAGATTGTATAATTAAGCAGAATAAGTTTAATGGTATACAGAATTTTCTCTCTGACTGACACATATGCAGCATATGAATGTTATTAGTAATAAATAACCCACAAGAAAGGAAGTTGTTTGAAAGACAAAATGACTACAAGCAGTCACTGAAAACCAAGTAGTGTGAAAGGGTTTGGACTTTAACCTGTATTGGCATCAAATATCCCAAAGTTATACTCTAATAGTCTGTGTGGTGCTGCAAACAAAAATACAAATCAGGTGTCACTTACAATAGTTAATAAATGACCATTGTATTAGTTCAATGCTCTGGAAACCATATAAATCATGTGACATTCAAAGCATCGGGTCAGTCATTGATTTAGTCTGTTGTCCTGGAAACAATTATGCAAATCAAGTATCATTCACAACAACCAATGATGCATCAATGTTTGAGTTTGTTGTCCTGGAAACCAATATGCAAATCCAGTGTTGTTAACACAAGCCAATCAACCACTGTATTAGTTGGTCCTGTAACCCATTATGCAAATAAAATATCATTCACAACTGCAAGTACAGAACTCTTTAAGGATGTTGGCCTGGAAGAAAATATGGTAATTATGTGCAATCCACAACATCTAAAAAACACACAAGGATTCACCATTTGGGATCTGTTTTTTTGATGTGATGATAATAAAATCCACAAAACCAGTGTATATGACAACAAACAACACAACAATGAGGGACACTGCTTACGATGTGGCGGTGGAAGGACGATCAGACTGTAAACAAAATGTAATATCACCTAAGGTCATAATTATTGAGTAATTTATTATGAATACTACGGGTATACGATTTGTCATTCACTGTATAACTGTTACCTTTATCAACAAATATGTGCAAAACAACAATTTGAGATTTTGAGATTCATGTGGGACAACACACTGGATTTTAACAGAAAAAAAAAATTTTTCATGTGTAAAATTTGATATTGTTAACATGGAAAAGTAAAAATCAAGTTCAATTTTCAAATATTTAAAAGAAAATAATATTTTTTACCTAGTGCAATACACATAGAAAATAAGAAGTTCTATGGGACAACAGGCTACAGTTTTAAGTCAAAGTGATGTTGCTCAAAGAAGGTTTACATACAGACCCACTTTTCTCATATTTAGTACACAATTGCATACTAAACAGTTGTCACGTTGTATACCTTATATCAAACTACACAGTTGTGTACCTTTCCAGGTTACCTATGGCAGCTTGGCATATTTGCAGTTTTATGTTATCATCATATAACCAAGACTTGTATTTGACTACCTGGAGGCTTAAATACCATTGTTACAATTGTGACACCATGATGGTTACCATGGTGACTCACACATGCCCCATAAGTCCAACTTATGACAAAGTCACTTTATTGGTACAGGCCCCTTTACTTGAAGAATGGACTTAGACACCCTGCCAAGGTGCCTTGGACCATTAGTCTGGCCCTGGAAGGCCAGACCTGGACAACATACAGTGATGCCACACCGAAAATATAATTGTCTGAAAAAATAACCTTTCATCCAAAAAAAGGTATAGTTCTCAGGCACTGCCTCATCAATTTTAACCCCCCACCCTTAAAAAAATTTTATTTTGATTTTCATCTTTCAAGAAGATAAAATAATACAATTTTGATAAGAATTCCTTTGTTATGTAGTGCTCGTACCTGTTTAACAAATAAATTCAGCTATTTTCATGCTCTTCCTTGATCATATGACATTTTTATTGAAACATACAAAATGTAAGAAAAAATCACCCGCCGCACTGATTTTTGAAAAAATTTCCTAAGAACCATACTTTTTTTTGGCCTTATACAATATTTTTCATGGATACTTATTTTATAGGATGAGCACCAAGTCTGTCCATGGTAACGCAAATAAAAAACAAGGGACCTATGGGTCATGACGCTCAGCTGTTATATATGATAAAAAAAATATTTTTTAGAAATGAGGCACATGCTGGTTTTGTGTGGTAATAAATATAAGCTGTATTATGAGTTGTGGGTGTTTAGCTTATGTATGATTTTGATAGTATCTTTGGAGACAGGGAAGAGGATTGATTTCATTTATTTTATTAACAAATGGAGTGCTATTGTCACACAGATTTTGACTTGGCCATATAACTTATAAGCAGAACATATAATATAAGAGTTTAACTATTTATTAAAAAATTACAAATATTGTCCCAAATATAATTTTTATTAAAAATAATAAGAGAATCATATGATTTTTTAAAATGAAATATAACTGATATGATTATTAAAATAATATTAAAGAATATATTCATGAATGCATTCATGAATACATTTTGAAAGTATTTGCAAAAGTATTCATATAGTTTCATTTTTACCTGAATTCCCATTCTTTATGCAAGAAATTTTATAATGGAGTACATAATCATATTCGTATTTAAATACAATTACAAAGTATTTGTCTGGTATTTATTCAGTTTTCACCAAACAATGATTTTGAGAATCCAGAATATACAAAATTCACACATTTAAATAATGATCATAAGTACCTGGTTTTATGGCTTTTATTTATATTAAAAAATAACTGTAAAAAATTCATTTTGGACTAATTTCACATCAATGTACACACTAGACACAGTAGGAATCTAGATTAATATTATCAACTGCATCTTTGTCTATCATTAATTTCCTTCATATAATCCCTTATGATTAGTAATGAATAATATGATTTACTTCTTTATCATTAAAAATGAACTGGAAAATGCCATAGGTGACTGCATGGTGTTATTTGGAATATGTGACATTCTACCCATCGATACAAGATTCTTATATCATCAGTAACTGCAAGTTAATTTCCTGTTATTATAAACTAACAAATTCCTTTTCTATTTTTCTTCAATTTGTTATTAAAAACCAAGAAAAATTTATTAATTTATTGTTTATTGTTATGTTGTTGGTTAAAACTACTAGATGAGTTGGGTTGGACACCTGGATCAACTGTGGCTGGCCATAAGCTGCCTGGATTCTCGCCTCAAGCGTGCATAATTTGATGAAAGGTCAACAAGGTCAACATACAGGTGACTCAAGAGGGGCTGGAGAGAGCCAAAGTCTGACAGGGTCTCATAAAAAACATTAATAAAAGCTACAATATTTGGCCAATTGCTTTCTAAACTAAAAAGCTGAAATCCTTATGTGTGCATGATATGAAAATTATATCAACAGTGCTCTCAGGAAACAAACGTGCCATGGTCACAGTTGGGCAAAATTTAAGGTACTAATTTTATATTTATACTAATAACTTATAAAATTTGAAAAATTCAGAACTAATTTTGGGTATTCAATTGAATCTTGATTAAATAATGTTACATCCCTGACAATAAAATCTCTAGCTTCAGCAATGCCCTTGTTAAGGGAGTAAATATATTTCTTGATTTTTTACAAAGTGCATTATGTTTGGGCCCATAACTTAAAAAAAATACACAATACTGACATCATTTCTGGCATGTGCATAGTGAATGTATAGAAAAATATGTATATTATATATGATCAAAGTCAGATCAGTGGTTTTGATATTAGGCAGTCTTAAAGTGTAACAATGGGTTTTTAATGGAAAAATGAAGTTTTTCATTGATATCTCGAAGGAATTAAGTCCTAGTGACCAAATTCTTGGCATGGTAGGGGATTTTGGAGAAATCTAACTGTATGCCAAATTTAAGGAACTTAGAGCTGAAGCTCGGGAGCTGAGCTCTAGCAAACTGCATAACACTAGCAATATGTGACATGGTGCTTGAAAACTTGAATAAAATCTACAGTTTTTGATCAAATGGTTTCAAATTTTTGGTGTTAACAGTTGAAATGCTACCAAAAACATGCTGTGAAAATTAAATCCACAGCAGTTACAGCAAAAAAACGTGCCATGGTCAAAGTTGGGCAAAATTTAAGGTACCAATTTTTTATTTTTGCTAATATTTTAAAAAATTTAAAAGATTTTGATCTAATTTTGGGTATACAATTTAATTTTGATTAATAAAAGTAATATTACTAGAAAAAAAGTGCTTAGCTTTAACAAGTTTTGTGTTAAGTGATAAAATTTCTTTCCTGATTATTTACAAAATGCATTATGTTTGGGCCCATAACTTTTTTAAATTATATAATACAGACCTAATTTCTGGCATGTACATAGGAATTATATAGAGGATTATTTATAGGAAATATGAGGAAAAACAGATGTGTGGTTTTGATATTAGGCAGTCCTGAAGTGTGAAAATAGGTTTTAATAAAAAATTGAGGTTTTTCCTTAATTTCTCAAAGGAATGAAGTCGCAAAGACCCAGTTTTCGGCTTGGTAGGAGATCTTGGGGACATCTAACATTATGCTGAATTTTGGATTCCTAGGTCTTACGGTTTCAAAACGTGCCACATCTACGGACAGACGGACGGACGGACGGACGGACAGACGGACGGACGACGGACAATGGACCATGACTATAGCTCAGATGACTTATAGTCAGCTGAGCTAAAAATTGCTCCACTCTCTCCACACTTTTGATCCCAGATAACCAGTATGAAGGTTAAAATTGATCCTTTCTCATACTTTTTCTTACAACCTTGCCAAAATGTATTATATGATTTTAGAGTTATCTTATTCATTATTATTATACCTTTAACCTTTGCAGAGAATTTATAGTGTCTCTTAAATCTTAGGTCTCAATAATTTGAAGCTTTACAAAGTTTATATTGTCTTCAACAGAATATTACTATAGTCCGTTTCATCCCCTCATGTCCACCTGTTTTTTGCTATGAAAATTTTTACATTTCAAGGGAAACAATTATAGTGTAGGGGAGAGGATTACAGAACCTAATTTTCAACTAGGTAACTAAATTTCTACCTTATTCCTTATTTGAGTAACAGAATTTTCTGAAAATATGAGAAATCAGTCTACCTGTTACAACATATCAGACCCACTTATGGCGGTCAAGGTCATTGGTCACATGCAAAAACAGCCTCAACTAACAGCTGCTGATTGGATGATCTCATGAAAACACTCTAAAAAATATAACCAGCTAAAACAAAGATGGCTACTTATGGAGGGACACTCAATATTTGCCAGATCATGATAAAGAGACTAAAATGTAGTGAAACATGACCAGGGGATTTATTGTAAAATTCTTAACTGCCATATTAGGTTGTCACTTCCATATGTTGTTAACTTGGAAAATATTGAAAAATATAAACTTTTAAGTAAATCATCTACAAAAAACAGGTGGACAGCAGGTGGTGAAATGGACTATAGAGATCTGAAAAAATGGCCTAGGTAAAGCTCTTATTAGTCTCACAAGATCAGATTCAATTAGTTAGTACTTATTTAAAGTGTAATCACATACTTTCCCTCACAAACAAAATATTCAGCTTGATTCCTGCCATGTGGATAGATTTTTAAGGCTGTAAATGTAGGGTATACAAACTAGGAAGCCCAAGGGTAGGAGCTGCCACCTGGTGATTAAAAACACTACTATTTTGATAGCATCCAAAGGTGGCCTTGGTCCCTAAATGTAGCATACCTGGCAAAAATCACTATTTCTAAAATCAGTCCAAACATGGTTTTAAATTCATGTTACGCTCTTAAAGTGTAAATATTTTAAAACTAGTAAAGTGTTCTTTCTTGTACACATGTCTGAACTTAATTCATATTAACATGTTATAATTTTTTTAAAATGTATTTTTAAATGGCATGCTATTTTAAACACCCAGTAACAGCAAGAAAGATTTTAGTAGACTTATGTGAAACTACATGACAATATCTAATAACAACTTTTCTGTTTCCTCTATCATGATTCTATCTACCCTAATACTGAAATTTTAAATTTCACTTCAATAAGAAAATTTAAAATTTCATTTTTCAGCCACAATTGTCAGTGGAGGTAAAACAAGAAAAGGGTTTTATATACTGCCATGTAGTTAAACATAAATCAACTAAAATTTCCTATCAATGGGTGCTTAAAATAGTGTACCTTTTAAAAATTTTAAATTAAAAAAATAATATGTGATTTCGGTCTTGCTGGCAAATGGTTTGCTAGATATGACAACATTATACTAGAATGAATTTAAACTTTTAACATATCAACTTTTCCTAATATGAGCCACTGCAAATATTAACTTCCAGATTTGAAAATGTGTATGTTCCTGCCACTGGAAGGAATAAAGCTAGATATATTTCATGCTAAAATTAATCATCATAATGTTTGAGTGATAAACAATAATTAAAAACATATAGGTTATGGTGATTATCTTTTTAACTGTGTGATGGATAAAAACATGCGTCAAATACACCATAGTGTCCAAACTATTTGAGTGTGGTAATGTACTATATACAAACAGGAGCTACAAAACCTGAGGTGTCACAGAAATAATTCTCTTCTATAATTACACCTGTGATATCTAGGTGTCCCTCAAGAAATGGAATCTTGAAAAAGTTCATGTTATGACTGCTGTGACAAAATACATAAAAAATCTCCTGATGAAAGGAAACATGTTCATGTGTTAAAGCACAAGAATAATTCTGCAGGGATACTGCCTGCTTTAAAAATCTTTGCAAAGAGGGTATGCTTTCATCCCCATTTATGTGTATGTTTGTGTATGTTTGTTTGGTCACAACATAACTGACGTATTAAGGAATGGAAGCTCATGAAGTTTTCAGGACATTTCAGGAACGGGAGAATGAAGAAAGGATTACCAGTAGATTTTGGGATGGGTCAGACACATAATCAGGATCCAGGAACATCATCAAGGAATACTCACAAACATAGAGTCCTTTATGCATGAAAGAACCTTGGAATATGGGCCATAAATGTGAAGGCAAACACTATTTTAGTAGCTTCCCACATTAGGGACCCTGAACATGGCAGAAGCTGGCATTCCTTAAAATTCATATTTCTACTTTATGTAGAAAAAATTTCAATTTTATCATGTGAAGTCAGTAAATGCAGCTGTATAAGGGTTGTACTATGTATACAGTACATCACATGCACAACCCATCTTAGTTCTGGAATGGTGTTTGTGATGTAATAACTAACGATGCTAAGGCCCATTAATATAAATTACCTTAATATTCCATTTTGCCTGGAAGGAAATCATCCATGATGCAGCATAAAAAATCAGAAATAATCATACAATCATGCAAGAATCATTCTCAAAATTTGAATATATATACATATTCCTTCTAAAATGATATAATCATTCATTAATTATTTCATGGCCATGCTAATGTTCAAGGAGAGCTTTACAGTCTGGAATTGGTGTAATTTTTATATGAAAGATCTACTACACAATAATAATATGCAATTCATAAGGAAAATCTGTAATGGTAAAAAAACATTCATATCCAGTGAAAGAGATCATTTAAACAAAAATAAATATAATCACCAGGTGATGTGGTAGACTTTTATCAATTACATTATGATATACAAATGTAAGGAAATTTACAGAGAGTGATGAACATGTATTATTAGGGGTTTACTTGCTTTTCAAATGTGTCTATTTGTCAAATACTTTTGAACTCAATCACTTCTCATTCTGATGTTACTTAATTTGGGGGCAGTCAAACAACATAAGCATTTTGTGGCCTGGATGGGAAGTGTTTAGCATTTAAAAAGTAAAAAATGTAATTTACTGCAATTAAATGTCCTTTTGATAGTCTAAAATGCGGAAAAATACAGAGCTGCCTTTTTACCACCCTCTTTTCTGTCAGGAACAAGCTATTGTCCCATATTATCAGAAGGTGTAAGTACTGCATGAAACATAATTTGGCAGGAGGAATATGTATTTTGGGTAAGCACAAATATTTTCCCAGTAAAAAGAACAGGCTCTGGTAAAAAGGATAATATATTCATGGATAACATATACTGAGATACAATCAAAGACACATCACAAGAACATTACTCACAGTTTTCTTTTTGCCTGATTTGACATCCTCCTCCTCCTGTTTAAACTTCTCCTGCATCCGCTTGGCTGCTAGCTGCATCTTCTCGTTTTCCGACATACCCTCTGCCTCATTCTCATCCAACAGGTCACCAAAACGTTTACCCTTCTGGCCTCCATCCTTCATGGTCTGTGTGCGCTCATATCGTACACGGGCCACACGCTCCTTCATCATGGTGAGCTGTCTGTCACGCTGCTCCTGTCAATAACAAAAGAAAAGAAGGATTAACCCAACGCCTGAAGTCAGGTAGGAAAAATCACATCAAGGTATTTTTTATTTTTTTTTATTTCAGGTAAAAAACATTTATAAAAGAATACAATGAGAATATATTTGCATTAAAAACAGTCATTTCATGAATGCATACCAATTACCAACAGTTTAAATGCCACCAATCTTCAAACAGACAAGGTAATCATCCCTGGTTTGGGGTATGCGAGTATAGCTGACTTTTTAAAGATCTCCAGACTTCCGGTTGCCATATAGACATCTTATGATTTATCTGAACTGTTTTCTAGTCTTCACATTAATCTATAGATACTTTCGTAGTGCCACATCAAGGTTATCTAGTCCAATAGATACAAACGTTTCTACATTTAAGGGGCCTATTCTAATATCTGCTGTGTATTAAATGAACTAATAACCTTGAACCTTTGATAAAAATAAGCTCAAACCCCCAACTAAACTTAACTCAAGACTGTCCATTTTGTTTATGTCCATGTGTTTATAACATGGTGGGGGGCTGCCAAAATGGCCATAAACATGTCCCACGAGGTATTTTCTGTTAACAACTTAGACTAACCAGAGGTGACAAAACATAGCATTCTTTCGTATGCTCTCTGATTCAACATTTGGCAGGTCTGCATATGCGTAATTTATTCCCCCGGTCACATGGTATTTCCCAGTTTGTCAACATGGGTATATGCATCATGACTATCAACTTGTAGATAAACAAGCTTAAACATCCATAACAATAGTTTTATAAGAACCTATCTCAGCATAAATTAGGCCCCCAAATCAGGGATGGTTCTCAGGCACTTTTTTCAGAAATCAGTGTGGGCGGGCGATATTTTATATTTTACCTTTTTTTGTATGTTTGGATAAAAATGTCATATGATCAGGGAAAAGCATGATAATAACAGATTTTTTCCCTAAACAGGTAAAAGTACTACATAGCAAAGGAGATCTTATCAAAATTGTATTATTTTATCTTCTTAAAAGATGAAATTCAAAATAAAAATATTTAATGCTGGGGTAAAAGTGATGCAGGCGATGCCTGAAAACCATACCTTTTATTTTATTTTGGCCTTACCAATATTTATTTAAATGTATTCAAATTAAGCCAGGTATCACAAATACCAGTAATAAGGCAGGTGAATAACTGACTTTAGTAATTTGAGAGTGGAACAGAAAATATTGGTAATTTAGTTTATCAAAGTGGAGGGGGTTAGGGGTAACAGAATTTATTAAACAGTGGTTATTATATTACAGTATCATACAGTAATGTCTTTGTTCAGTTTCACATATGATTACAACAAGAGTCACAATGTTATATGTAAAAATAGCTGTGGCATGCTGAAAATATATTACTTGTAAAAAATAAAACTTCATGAAGCATGTTTGTGTTTCCAAGGCACAATATCAGAGGCATTACTTTGTAGTAAGACTGATCAGCATTTAACATACCTATACTGAGTAATGCAAACCATACTTAATAAGGCAGGAATACATTTTATTAAGTAATTGCATGACTAATTAATAATTTCACATATTAAATGACATGTTGATTACTTAGGTAGGCAGACTGTGTAATATTCATGGGCTTATGACAGGTGAGACAAAACCATGGATAAAAAAAAGCAAAGATGAAGTTAGGCTAAAATAAAACAATACATCAGGTTTACCTGCTGTGATTTCTCCAGGATAGTCCTCTGTCGCTGACCCAGGGTGAACAGGGCCTCAGCCTCTGCATCTCGTTTACCCTTGCGAGCTTCCAATCTCTTTTGTAACTTTAATGGAAACAAATAAAATCATGTATTGTAGTATTACTCACCTTATACATGCACAAATACGGTACATAGTGTAGGCCAAAAATCACATACATTCTACATATGAGGCAGGTGAATGTCTGGCTTTAACTGATCTGGCCGAACATTTTAACAATTGTTCCTTGGTCTTTGGTTTACTCTATCACAAAACTTTCCACTGAAATTCACTGTTAACTTGAGGAGATAATGTGTGGACAAACAAACAGACACTGACAGACAAACACAGGTGAACACATAATCTTTGCCAACTTTGGAGAACCTGAACCTCCACAGAAATGTGGTGTAGGATTTCTGAGTGTCATCTTAAGAGAAGCAGGCATATCTGCCAGGTTACTATTCCAAATTTCACCAATAGCTAAACAGCAGCTGGCTACATATCTATTACATTAAGGCTCCATAGAACAAGTGTGGTTTCCCCCTACTCTAACCACTAGGACAGACTACTTTATCATAGGGGTGTTAATGGGTCAGTCCATGTATAGTGATAGAGGGGTGGTAAGTGGCTCTCATGTCTTACAAGAGTGAATATAAGAGTACCTGATTTTTAGGTCAGAGAAGTTATATGGTGTACATACGATTTCTTCCTGACGACTTTGCTCTGCTGTCAACTTCTTGTGCAGGGCTTTCTGCTGGTGCAGCAGCTTGGTGTACATCTCTCTCTTGGCATCTTCTGACACATCAATGTCCAGCACAGTCTTCTCTCGTCGCAGGCCAACCTTAAGTACATAACATTTACTATATATGAAAATATAAAAAAAACATCCTTTTCAGGTAATTATTATTTATAATGTGCCATCATATCATAATGGATGGGATTATGAATAACTGAATGCAAATATTCTGAACAAAATTATTACAACCAACACAAGAGTAATCAACTGGTGCGGGAAACTGTATATTTGATAAGAATGCACTACAATTATGGATTCAATACTGAATTAAATACTATATTAATATATATACCGAAAACCTGATTTAAAAAAAATTAAATTTATAGTAAGTTATAAAGGGAAACCTCAGGGAAACCTCAAAATCATTGACTCTGAAAGGATTTGGGTTTTTGCTAATAATAGAAAAGCCCCATTGAACAAGATAACTGACAATGAATCATCTCCTTAGCACAGGACTGCCTTAACTGTCCATAATGGAGAGGTAAGAAAGAGAGAGGTGCCTATAAAGATGGTTTCCCTGTATGTGTAATGCAATGCTGTATAAACTGAGAATTCCATCTTTTACCGGTACAGTGGAGTCCATGGATCCTGGCCTGGACATCGGTGAGTGAAGTCGGCTGGTGGGCTCGCTGTGGATTGCCATACTCTCCTCAGCTGCGGCTCTCCTCGCTTCACGACGAGCTGCTAGTCGCTTCTGAAGCTGGTCATGAAAGCAATACCACAATTCATTACAAGTATACAGTCTTTTTAGCTAAGCTTTATAATTATAACTCTTGCTATCTGCTTATATTATAAACCCCTATCCGTGCAAGTAAAGAATGAATTATATGATAGGACTTTATGTCAAAATTTTGAAGAAAATCATCTTCTGTTCATTTATTATTTTAAAAGAAAATATTCACAAAATCTTAAGTGCAATGTTGGCATAAACTGACAGCAAGAAATTGATTCAAAACTCAATGTAAGTCCTTTAACTTGCTCCCTCTTTTTTTTGGGGGGGGGGGGGGGGTACTAGTGTCTGCAGATGAACTGTTTTCTTCTTTTGGCCTTATTTTTCACACTCTGGCATCTATTTTTATACCAGGCTGTCAAGCACAGCTAGAAAAAATAGGACAAAAGAAAAACTGAAAATACAAAAAAAAGCAGGTCAAAAGTGGAAAACTGAAGGAATAAGTAAGAATAAGTAAGACAGAACCACATGCTTATAAAGATTATTCCAACTCATTCTCAATAAATGAATTTAAAATCCAAAAAGATATATTGTGCTCAATTTGAAAATTTATTATTAAATGAAATTGTCACAAAGGAAAACAAGAAATATAAGAATGTAGGAAAAGTAGGCATCTGGAAGAAAAAGTTGGACTGAGACAAAAAAGTAGGAAATAGTATGATCACTTGACAGGCTGTTATACAACTATAATTTCAAACAAATAATTTACACTTTCTATACATTTTATTTTCATACCAGGTTGCCCTGTTTGCCTCGCTCCTTCTCCGTCTTGTCTTGTAGGAAGGTTTGTGTTCGCTCCATCAGTCTGACCAGCTCGTGTGCCGTATCAGCCTCATACTCCTTGGTGTCCTGTGCTTGTCTTCTTGCCTGCAGTCTCTGGTGAAGCAGACGTTTCTGACGCTCCATATTCTTAGTATGTGCCTGCGATGATAGGTATAAGAGACTGGCTGAGTATTAGAGCCCAGTGATGTAGCCACAAAATTGAAGCTGGCATAGACAAAACCTGACTTACCGTAAATCCTGTTTTTATCGCCGCGGCCTTAAAAACAAACTCAAAATCGAAAATCTCGACTTTTTTTCTGAACTCGGGATGCGGCCATATATAGATGGTTTATCAGAAATGAACTGTGAGAAGAACTCTCTCCCGGACATGGCTCTCCTTTGGGCTATAATAGGAGATCAAGCACACCACAGAGGAAATACTCTTTGTAGTCACAGATTTATTGTATAAAATTGTATAGTCTAAATGTTCATATAAAATATAATAATAATATGCAATCAATTGAACAATAACAATAAACATTGAACAATAACAACACTTATTACGAGATTAAAATGAATGAGATTATTCATGGTGAGGACTAGTGGTGACGTCTGTTAGAAAAAATTGGTATTAATGGTCATACCTTTGACAGAGCCGGATTGCCTTGGAATTTATGTTGTTTATAAAAAAGAATTCAGAAAATCAAAATATGTAATTTAGAACACTATTAAACCTCTATAAAAATTCAAATTTAGCAGGTTACTTACTTACATTTTTTATAATGTCTGATACATGTACCTCAATAATGAATAGCCCATCTTCTCGCCCCCATGTCATGTTTCTGGAAAACCTTCATCCTTGAATGCGTATAGCCCGGTCATTAACTTCTGTTTAATCTTTGTTTTTTTTATACAATCAGGAATATATTGTATGAATGGAAATAGTGTTAGAGGGGAAACCCGCTTGTAGATATAAATGGTAGAACATGTCACTACAGCCGAAGGAATTTGGTGAATATACAGATTTTACATGCCGTGCCGTTTTCTTGTTTGCTACTGATTTTCCAATATATTTTGGATAGAAATATTCTGCTGATCCATTTAAAGTCACTGTATATTTAAATTCTAAAAGTAATATTTTGAAATCTTAATCTATGATGAAAATTCCATTTCTTGAATTTCTAAGAAGATTCGAATCATTTTCATACCGGTATCTTCGGTATTATCATCGTCACATTGTTCGTTGACATCGCTCCATGTCACAATTTGCTGATGCGTTTGATAACATCGCTGTCCAACTTAACTAAATATCAAAATAACTGAAGTTACCTAGTTAAGATACGCACGTATAGCAAACATGACGCGTGAAAACAAGTGATTTTAAAGTGAAATTAAAATGGCCGGTTGAGGTAAGCAAGTTTTTTCCTCAAGAAAGTTTCCGTGTGGGGAGCCATCTTGTCAAGGTAGCGTTTGCGCAAGGCACACTGGGACGAAATAGGTGGCTGTTCTGTTTACTACCCATACCCACCGCGTACAGCCGTTCAAAATATTCTTAGCAGAACACCAGGGTGTTTCAGCACATGGCGGCACTCAAACTTTATTTTAAAACAATCGTCAGCCATTGTGCGACCCTTTACCATGTCAGCTTTTTATTCATTATACTTCTAAACAAATAATCGTTGCCAAAAATGCTGCAAATGAGTTTAATGTAGGCATTTATTTCAATGTTGCTTGACCATGCCCAACGAAGTGGGCCGCTGTGTTACAGCAGGGGTGTTTTAAACGTATTATTTGGTGACAATTACCCAGATTTTTTATAACAAGTTATATATCCTACGAAAGATATACATGTCAAGGTTCTACACTAAAATTTTTATATGTATTCCACGAGCCGTGATTAAGTACCTGCAGGTTGAAAATTTTATTTTCATGTTTATAAGTGACCATCAATTACATGCTGTTTATTTTGGTAGTTTCACTCAGGAGGTGCTTTCAAACAATGTCCAATGTAAACCAAGTTGTTTTGCAAATGAAATATACATCACTGCCCGTGTGCTAGATGCCTGTGTGAATACACAATATGGTTTGGAACTTATTAGATCATTCTGCATTGACCAAAACATTACAAAACCTTTTTGTGTGTGAAAGGGGTAGTAGACATACAGACTGTGTAATGGATTATGCTAGTGTACGTTCACTTACTTTCCTCTTTGCCTCTTGCTGTGCTGCCAGCTCTGCCAGGGCTGCTTCCATGTCCACAGTCTCCCCAGCTGCTCTCCTCTTCTTGACTGCAGGAACAGAACAAGCATCATATAAAAAATATTCTCATATATATATATATATATATATATATATATATATATATATATATATATATCCATATATATCTAGATATATATAAAATATATTTTTTATTAAAAATAAAAAGTATTGCGATCTAAAACAGAAAATCTTGAGACACACTGCTTCAATGATTACACAGTGCTTTGCAGATATACTGAAGAATGATGAACAAATAAATATTGAACAATTTGGTCTTGGATGCACACTTTACATTTAAATTAATTTTGTAAGGTTTGAGGCTGTGACCTGTGCGGGTTTGTATCAGCTCTTGTAATTAAAGCACTGGGATGCGGAACAAAGAATGGAAGGTGCAGATAAACATGTGGTACCACCCAATGCATGTGTGACTCAGTGATAGTTATGGGTAATGTTTATCACCGGTGGTTCCTGGATAAAGTTAACTAACGTAGAGTCAGTGACCCAGGCCCAGTCACATGTTACTCCGTCTTTACTAAGATATTTCAAAAGATTTTCACCTGTTAAGCCATCAAAATGCGCTAACTTCAGGCTACATAAGTTTTAGTGGGAAAATATACCTATGCATGTTCATTGTGCGATGTCTAAGATATATTTAAACCAAGCTTTATCATTAAAGGTATGGAGTGTGATAAATGGATATGCTTTCAAGTGTACAACAGATGTTTGATTTATAATATGTCAAATTCAAAATCAATATCCAAGATAATGAAACATGTTCAAACTATTGTTGGATACAAACTAACTCAGACTAGTTAGTAACAAAAGACCTAAGGAAATAATATAAGTTTTAGACTTTCTCAAATGTTTTAATACCATTATTAATGCACTCCTCCTTCTCCTGCTCTAACTCCTGCTCTAGCTCCTTCTCTCGCTGCTCGTTCTCCTTCATCATGGCTTCCTCACACTCTCGGTCCGCGCTCTCACCAGGATCACCCAGCATGGTGAATATTGTGTTAGCCAGGTTGTCCACCCAGCCTTCCCGTCTGGCCATCTCCTCAGTCTCGTGTAGTCTCAGCAGAGCCTGAGCATCCTGTTACAGTCACAGGAGGACATTCAAGTATGTACTTCATTTTTTAATATACATTAGAATATATACTACTGTATATTAAAGTTTTTTTGAGTACATTATTCATGTGATATTCATATATCTGATAATCATGTGACTAACTGCTCAGTTGCTTTGCCTGACATGTTAGCTCAAGCCAGATTAATATACATGCTAGAGTACAGCAGAGATATGGTTGATAACATACAAATGCTATCAGATAAACTGCTCAGCCAGTTACCCATGGAAGACAGAAGACATGGGACTACCTGTTGATTTCGCACCTATGCACTGGTGACAATATCAGCACTCAACTAATCAATTAGGGTTTCCCACAATAATACATGTAAAAATATTTAGTAAAAATTAACATATTTTTAGTTACTCATTTAAAATGTCGGAAAATGGTTTATTTTTGGAAAAATTACATTCTATTGTATATTCTATTTAAATTTTATAAATTTCTTTTGGAGGTAGTACTCTGACATCAATTTATTTCCTGAAACAACTTAATCCTCCTATTTTCTTCAATCTCAACTCTAGCGTATCCTTTACTTAATAATGGTTTCTTAGCTTCAAAAAAACATTTACCATTATCATTCTTTGGGTCTTGCATTCAAATAATTCATATAAATTCCTCCATCATTTCGATATAGTAAGGTCAACATTTACTTGATACTTAATACTGAATGTTATGTGTACCTGTTTTGCCATGAAATCATTCATCATGTTGTTCTCTGCCTCCTGTTTCAATTGGAGGTCGGCCAGCAAAGCCACACAGATCTCGTCATGCTGCTGCTCAGGACTGAGGTCTGGCTGTTCTTGTCTGACAGCAATCTTCTCAACTGGAAAGTAAACCATGCACAGATATCACAGCTCTGGGTTATCTTGACAATGATTATACTCCTCATGCAGTGGTAACACACTGCAGTTAATCCAGATTTCTTTTATTTTAAAGGTGCCCATTCACCTGCCTTTTTAAAAAGAATTTATGTGATTTCTTGCTTCCTCTGTGTATATATTAATGATCTAAGGGTAATTCTGGTTTTGAAAAGTTTTTATAACACCTCCTTGGAGGATGTATGAACCTGTTTATCAACCACTTGTTTGTAACACAGCAATGTTAACAAACGGAAAAAATACATACAACCTAAGGTAGCTATAAATTGCATATATGCCAAGGTAGAAAGGTCACTCGATGCAAAACGCCATTTTGAAAGCCCTGGCTTATATGACTTGCCACCAGATGCCTATGTTGAATTTGTTTGGATTATTTTGGTGGGGCCCCACATTTTATAAACACGCTGATGTAAAGAAAACAAGTTGCCTGTGTGTGGTGATATCCACATTTGGTCTATTTTTAGAAAGCTCTTAGGGATTATCTTTTGTTTATAAAGGTCAGATAGGTGATTGGGCTCCTTTAACCAATGCTTTGTATGGCAAGGTTCCCCGTGTTTCACCACCAGGGCTGGCAGAGGGTAAATAACTTCATCAGACCAATGACAGTGTGGTATCACATTGTGCATCCAGCTCTCAAGATTCAAACCCATGACACCTGGCTTTCATTGGTTTGATGCATGATATGATACTATGCTTTGATTGGTCTGATTACAATTCTTGGCCCTGTTCCAGCCCTGGTGTAGATACCCTGAAAGACTTGCTGCACAAAGCGGTGGTTAAAGTGAAGGAGATCTGGTGTGACTGCCGTGTATAACCACTGTGTAAGGAATGTAGTTGATGAAGTGCTTTCAAAGCAGAGATAAGTGAGTAGATATTCAAATACTTGAAAGGAAAGCTTTGAAAATGATCATGATCTTCTGTCAGTGCTGGAATTTAAACCATCACTAATCCCAGAGAAGACACCTGCACTATCCACTTAACCTACCAGCTGAACACAGGCCATACTAATTTCCTGTTTTAAATCTGGATGGTTGTATAGGGGTACTACAGAAGGAAAAGAAAATATGATCCAAATGAACACCAAAGTCTAATAGGCTTTCACAAAACTTTAAAAAGTTCTTCTTAATATTCAGACCAAAATATCTTATACATTTTTTCAGGGCAATTACTTACAGACAAACACAGGTGTAAAGATACATTAGAATAACTTAATCAAAATAGTCATCTGTCAATCTGTGTCCTCGTTTCAGGAATTGTAAATGGTCAGACATGGTATGCTTGTTTTATTTTTTGTGTTTCCTTTGCAGAAGAGTGCACCTGAAGCATCTGATTTTACATCATGATTTTAGAGAGAAATACTTGATATTTTAATTCAATGATGAAAACTTACATCACTGATTTAGTGAGTTGTATTAACTGACCTTGTAATCTGTACACCATGGCTTTTGTTAGGAGCTTGAACTGTTCGCTGCGAGACTGAGCTACCTGGGCCAGATACTGGTCCTTCTCTGCCTGTGTCATGTCTGCCGAGTTATCAGACATTATGAACGCTGCCTGCAGGGACTTGTTCCTCCATTTTGTTCGCTCCTGACGGAGCATTTCAAGGTGCATCTTCAGTTCCTGTAATAAAACATTTAAATCTCTGTTATATTATGGTCAAACCATGTGAAAGACCACATGTCTAATAAGACCACACTTTTGTGAACCAAAAGCATTTACACTGGTTATAACTGACCAGTTTAATAAGATCAACGTTGCATTAAGACCAATTTAGGCCAGTCCAATGGGTTGTCTTAATACACTGGTTTTACTGTATTATGACAAAATAAATTGGGTCTGAGGATGCAAATAACTGAAAAGCAAGTGGTTATTTAGACTAAAATGAAGTATACTATAATTTCCTAGAAACAACAGAATAATAATTTCAATCAATTTCAATGATACAAAACCACCTAGGCCAACCATTATATAGGCAGGCTGCTTGGACTGAAAGGAGACAAAATATGTATGTAAACTGATCAATTCTCTTTTGGAGAAATCAGAGTCCCTGACTTTCTTTCTGATCTGAGGCATATTTTACTCAAAAGACATAACTTTTCCCTTTCTAAACAAAGGAAATTCATTTTCATGTTTTTCCTAGTTTTCACAATGAGCCTGTAAAGTACAGGACTTTTGACCAATAACCCTGCTTTTGAGGTTAAATCCCAGAATTTCATGTACACAGCAATTTTTAATCCACTGTAAATCTGGCTGAGTTTTATACAGAGGAACTTCAGGATTCCATGTAATATATTCGTATTACCTGTGTGTTCATGGTCTGAGCTTCCTTCCCTGTTTCTTTGTCTTTCTCTGCTGCCTGGATCAGCTCTAAGAGAAGGTCACGTTCTCGATTCTGTTTCCTCTCCATCTCTGATAGAATTGTTTCATGCAGCTGTGACCCATCTAGATAATGATAAAAATGATAGCAGTGATAGTAGTAGTAATCAAAAAAATAATATTAATGATAAGAATAATATATATAATGCTGTTTATCAATGTAATATATAATGCTGTATATCAGTGTAATCTATACGGCCAAAACAATAAAAAGGTATGGTTCTCAGGCACCATGTGCATCAATATTAACCCCCCCCCCTCATCAAAAATTTTTATTTTGATTTTTAATAGAAACCTACTAATTTTGAGCTCCAGCCGCTGGGACATTTCTTTCAAGAAGATAAAATAATACAATTGATAAGATTTGTTATATAGTGCTTTTACCTGTTTTAAGCAAAAAAAATCTGTTATTATCATGCTGTTCCCTGATCATATGACATTTTTATCAAAACATCCAAAAAAGGTAAAAAAAAAATCCCCCGCCTGCACTGATTTCTGAAAAAATGCCTGAGAACCAAACCTTTTTTTTTTTGCCTAATGTCAATGTAATTCTGAGTAGGTGTCCCTGACCTTTCTCGTCACTTGCGACCCTCATGACCTCCTGGAGTCGGTTTTCTTCCTCTTCTTGCCTCAGCTGATTTATCATCTGCTTTTCGTCTTCCTCAACAGAGGGCAGTGGTGTCTTGCCCTTGAGACGTTTTCTCTTCTTGGCCTCTAACCTCTCTTTGGCCAACTGTCTCTGTCGCTCTCTCTCTTTTCCAAGGCTGTTTTATATAAAAGGTAATATTATTAGTAACAATATTTTTAACTATATTTTTTATATTTGGCAAGATATAGGTCTCCCCCCTCTTGGGATTATGCTATGGAGTAGAATGGAAAGTTGGCTTGGGTACAGAATTAATGGCTATTTCTACAACAGTAGTCATAATTCCTACCTGGATATAGCCGTCTTTAATTTCATGATTTACCTACCCAAAAATGCAGATTGATGATTTGAGAGTCTAGAGTTAAATAATATTCAATTAAACAGTTTTCTTGAATTTCTTTAAATTATGTAAGTGGATAATATCCATTCCAAACTGCCTCCCCCCACCCCGAATTAGACAGTAAACAATGTTTGCTGACAGCATGTATATTTTAATGCTAGTAGTGCTAGTACCAAAGGTATCACTACAACTTTGCAGACTGAATCAGCTTAACTAGTATACTAATAATGACACTCACTTTGCTTCCCTTAGCTCATCTCTCTCCGTTGCCATGGTGATGAGAATGGCTGCTGCATCAAACTTTTCCTCCTTCTCCAGCTGCCGTTGTTCCCTGCGTAGCCGAGCTCGCTCGAGCTGACGCTGCCTCTCCATCGCAGCCTGGTCCTGCTGGTTACGTAGCTGTGCTAGCAGCCTGTCCTTCTCATCCTCAAAGTGATTCTGAAGACTCTCTAAAATGTTCTAAAACAGAATGTTTATATATTCATTATTACATTACTGAAAGTTAAACAAAGAAATAACAGTAGAAATTTTCCATGTAAAAATAGTATGAAACCTGTGCTAAAACATGAAAAATTTATATGACACCATCAAAATAATGAAGATCTTTCAAGGAAAATAGGCATGCCAAATTTCAGATCGATCCTTGTAAGCACTGATGAGAAACCTTGCTGCATGAGTTTTAAGGCCTCAAATGCCTAAAATTATTCTTCTATAAACTGAAAGCGTAAACATTGAGTTGCTGAAAGAAATTGACAGAAGCCTTCTATTACATTTTTTGAAGGGTAAACAAGAGCACTGCAAATGGTGCATAATACACCCATTGAATATTTTGTGGCCTCTGACCTTATTAAATATAAGTGAATTTTGCTAAGGATTTAATTGAGGTGAGAAAAATTTATTGGTAAATATGTATAATGAGTTTCATGAAAATCCATAGGATATTATGTAAGTCACCACGGTGCCTCCAAAGTGTGATGCCTCTGACCTCAATAAATATGTGTGGATATTGCTGGAAATAGAACTTAGGTGAGATATTTTATTGATTAACTTTTCTGTTGAGTTTTGTCAAAACCCATAATATTCCTCTTAAGTTATCGTGGCTACACCACCAAGTAGCCTAGTGACCTCTGACCTTATTAGATATGTGTGGATTTTGCCCATAATCCAACTAGGGCAAGATAATCTTTTGGTTAGTAGTTATGGTGAGTTTTGTGAAAATCCATCAAAGCCCCAGTAAGTTATCACAGTGACACTAAAATCTTAAAGAACGGACAGACGGATGGTGGATATAGCATAATATGTCCCTAATCTTGCCTAGACTTGCCTGGCTGCTGAATCTGAAGTTTCCAGCATTTACAACAATGACTGGTGTCCTGCTAATAGACATCAAGAAAGCTTACGGACATAAAATATTTCTACAGCTGCGAAGAACTTCAGTGTTTTGACTTAAAAATGATAACTTTGAATTTTGGAAGTCATCTATTTATCATTTATGCCGGCACATTACTGGTTCTTACACAGTTCATGTAGTTTAGTATGGCTGACAATGCCAAAAGGCCTTAGCAAGAAAATATTTAATTCCTCAGGATAATGGAGAAATATGAGCCATGAACCCCCTTAGGACACACTGGGCATCACGCCTGACAGTCAAAAAATTTAGTACCACTCAACTAGATTGCAGATGACTGTAATCCACTGACCTTTTTCTTGTGCCCCTCTGCAGCCTCCTGCTCTGCCTCTTCCTCCTCCAGGATAGCATCCAGCACTGCGTCAGTTGTAGACAGGCCCTTAGCCCCCCGCTCAGCCAGCAGTTCCTTCCTGCGCTGCAGTCTGGCCTCCAGGCGTCGCTTCTGTTCTGCTTTGGTCTCCCCCAGACTCTTCTGAAGCTCTGGGTAACAAAAAGGAGGCTGTCTTCAAGTTTTATCAGTGCTATTTAGAATACAGAATGAAAACAAGTTTAATACTCTATTAAACAAGACCACCTAAAGAGTGCATAATATATATGCATGTCACATGTCCTGCAACCTCTGACCTCTTAAAACATGCATGGATTTTTAATTCAAGTGAGAAAGTCTATTGGTTAATATTACGAGTTTCATGAAAATCCAACAGATATTTGTTAGGTCTTCATAGCACCACCAAAGTCTGGAGACCTCTGACCTCATTAAATAGGCATGGATTTTGCTGGGAATCAAACTAAGGCTAGATATTATATCGGTTAATAAATTTTTGAGTTTCATCAAAATCTATCAAATTCCTGGTAAGTTATCGTGGTGACACTGCCATGAAGCCAGGTGACCTCTGACCTCATTAAATATGTGGATTTTGCCTAAAATTGCACTGAAGCAAGATAAAGTATTGGTAAGTAGTTATAATGAATTTTGTGAAAATCCATCAAAGACACTAATAGTTAATGGACAAATGGACGGGTGGGCAGACCAGGGGTAAAAAGATGGGCACATAAAAAAAACTCCTGGTTTACATAAATGTAGTGGGCACTCCACCAAATTTTAAGGCTCTGCAAGGTAAATAAACAAATGGAGGAAAGGAATCACATCCTGTTTATCATACACATAAAAAATCTTTCATAACTATCTGTTAAACCTCATTAAGCACAGACAATTAAATATGTGAATCTGCACCTTTAAATCAGCATACTGTAAATCTTGGATCATGCATTCATTTAATTTTAAGTGGTGCATTATAATAAATAATTACTAATGGTTAAAAACATTTACCGTCAATATGGTACTTCCTACACACTGTTACTGTTTATCTGTTGTACGTACCATCCTGAGTCTCAGCCAGCTGACCCAGCAAGGCTGCGGCCTCATCATAGCGGCCCTCCTCTCGTAGCTTTCTCTCCTGTATCCTGAGTTTGACGATCTGTGCTTGACGATCCCTCTCTGACATGCGGGCCCACTCCCTCTCTCCTACTTGTTTCATCAAAGCCTAGAAAGGGTCATTATAGACAAATTCTCAATAGATTTGAAATTTTGGACTGAAAATGAAATAGATTTTACCATTTGGGGCAGTGAAACAACATCCAGGAGTGACATTAGATGATATTAAAGGGATATTAAAGGGATCTAATCATGTATAAGGCATGCTGAATTAACACAAAATATAAATAAACACTAAAAATAGCATCTTCTCTTTGAAATAAAAAGATACCTGCCCAAATATTGAACTTAAACCATAGGCTTAGTCCTGTACATGAGTATTAAAAAATGGACCAGGCACAATCACTGGTGCCAACATAAACATAGTATGAATGCCCCTTGCATTCAGTTTTTTTTAAGCTTACAACTAGTGTTTCACAAAAATGCTCATTCCTCTTTTGATTACTCCTTGCTGTGCATCTGTCACAAGTGTACATGTGGATCCCCAGTCACACAGCTTTGTTATGGTAAACAGAACACTGGACCATGTTTAGTCACAAGCAGAACCATACCAAGGTGTTAAGCAGCTGAAGGGGATGTACTGAGACCATGTGTGGGGAAGGTTTTGTGGGGAAACTATTGTATAAAGCAAAATTGAACTAATAATGTGAAAAAACAGTAAAAGTCATTATATTGTTCTGGATTGTCCCTTAAAAGTACATCACCTAGGATAACATAGAACACTCCTGAATGAAGAAATGTTATGACTTGATTAATTTTTCATCTATTTCCACAGACATCACAGATCTCTAATGTAATATGTTACAACCTCATTGTTTCCTCACCTCCGCAAGCAATTTGTCCCTCAGAGCATCATATTTCTGTTCCAGCAGCTTTACCAGCTCCTTCTCACCCTCTTTGAGTGAGGGATCAGCCTGTGTATCTTTTTCCTCTTCCAGCAGCACTGACGCCACATTTGTCAACCATTTCTCCTTGAAGCCTAAAGCATACGCCTGCTTCAGCTGGTTAAGGATTTCAGGGTCCTGTATTTAATAACACATTCAGAAGAATAAACATTTAAAGATATGCAAAAGTTCATGAGGATAATACTCCAAAAAAGACTTTTTATTCAAAAGTCAATTTACATGATACCTGGCACAAATGATCATGCAACTGTTGTATATTATATATAATCAACTGACCATCCAGATACAGAGGCCCTGGCACATGTGATATATGACATATCATCCAGGGTTCATATCAACGCCTGTAGGTGATCTGTTTTATACACTTATTTCATACATAGGGCTCATACAAGTCCAGCACACAGTGTACACAGTAATGCAATACCCATGAACCAAACTGAAAAGTATCACAATTCATGTGACCTCACAGTGCTTAGTGGCTCACCACCCTGAATGAAATTGACAAGCATCATAGGGCATGTGCATCACTATACTCTGTGACGCACTGCCCTGAAATGAAACTGAAGACAAAGTAGGACCCTGAATGTGTGAAGGTGCCTGTGTATTTGTGATTTTGAAGTGTTCAACTTGAGTACTTTTTGGATATAGAGACTGTACACAGTTGATTGTGTTAAAAACATGTGTGGCAGTTTAATAAAAAATATTATGAACCAGCTTGTTTGGTACTGCCATCATATTGGCCTTTGGGCAGCTGTATCGTCAGGCCAATATGCCACCTTCAGGCCAATACAAAGGCAGTGCATTTAAGTATATTTACCTCCTCTGATACAGCTGTGACTAGTTTCTGCATCTCCTGGTCTTGTTTCTCTTGAAAATCAGCTAACAGAGACACCTGGAGGTCATCATCAGAACTAGCAAGACCTGCTTCTTCCTTTTCAATTTTCAGTATCTCAAGACGGATTGCAGCAGCCTCCTACAAAAAAATTAACATTTATCAAATGTATTTATATCAGACCATATGTTGGTTCTTCCTAGTTGATTAAAATCACATCTGAAGTGTTCCAGGGGGTCAAGTGGTAAGAATCTGACAAGGGGAATGTCTGTCTGATATCCTGTGAATATCTTTGTGTTCCTCACCTTGAGTATTTCTGTGTGTTCCTTCTCGCTGATCTGGCCCTGGTCCAGCATCTTCCTCCTGAGCTCTGTAAGCTCCATCAGTCTGTCCTTCCTCGCCTCAGCATCCAACTTCTGAGCAGCAGCATGATATGTACCCTGTGAACCCTCCTGGAGCACCTGCAATTCATCAGTTAAAAGAACTGTGAGATGTTCTTCTGACTGGTACTGATAACTTTGTAGTAATATCTGAATACTGAGCATTTATATCAAAATGAAAAAAATATAACTGTATGCTGCTCAAACAATAGTATAGCTGTTTAGAGCCAGGACCCATAACAATACAGAACAAGCAACTTCAGCACTCTTAGATAGCATCTCCAAATGGTTCTCACCCAATCCTGTGTACACTTAACCAAAAACGCAGTCTAGAAGTGGAATCTTTTGCATCAGCACAGTCACTTAACAAAAGCAGAAATTGGTTTATTAAAATTGTACAGGATCTGATTTACTTTGCAGCAAAATATGTTATATGTAAAGAAGGATATGGTAAAAGGGTAGTGAAACTGGCCTCACGCAGACTTGCCTTGCACAAGGAACTGGCTTACTGTTAACTGGACTAATGAGATAAAATTTCTGAACACCCATTCTTCAAACTACAGCAGGCTGAACTGATGTGGATTAACGTCCAAGTGGAGACAGAGTGATCTGATTCCTGATCTGGATGATTTCCTAATATGGGCACGCATTATATATTCCTTCATAAGATGTCAGAGCAATTGACTATGTTACTGTCATGTGTTTTATGCTTTGAGCTGAGAAGGAATTGAATGCAACACAGTCAACACCAATAGTACTGTTGATCCCCTTCAAACACAGTGATTGCTTGAAAATTATTCTTAATTCTACTGCAGGATTTCTCCCACAGATAAAACAAAACAACACAGCAATTTAAATTTAAATTCACCAAATGGCTGAAAGATCTGTCTTAATTTGGAATGGTTGATATTATTATGCCAAAACATACTATGCTGCCAGTTCATAAATTAAACCTGATAATTAAAAGGCTATATCCCCCTGCCTGATCATCGGGGTGTTAATGGGTCAGTCCAGTTATAGTGAAAGAGGGGTGGTAGGTAGCTCTGATGTGTTTAACTACCCAGTCCTGACAACCTTAGTTAAAATTAGCATAACAAAATCAACAAAACCTTGATACATCTGGTGAGGCTGGTCACTGTCTATTAACTGACACAGGCCTGCAGGCCTTAAACAAGCTGATGAAGGAAACTTGATGTTGCAAAAAATTCCTGATAACAATAGTCCAAGGCTCTGATGTAAGAATCTTTTTCACTCAGGTATATTCAGTTTTCTGTTTTGAAAAAAATATATTGATACAGTATACACCCCTCCTTCATTATAAGTGGACTTACCCCTTAACACCCCTGTGATAAAGTAGGCTGCCTTATGAGTCAGGGTCAGGGGAAAGAGATCACTTACCAATCAGCTGGAAAAGTGGGCAAGTATCCTTCCTCTAAGGCAAGTCACTTACTTAGTAACTGAAGGGGTCCCAAATAATAAGGAGATGGATCTTGTTTAGCACCAAAGAAGCTAAGTATCCCACAACTCTCAATATCCTTATACAAACATGTACCCATGGACTGGCAGTATGATCATTTTTAGCATATTAATAATAATTATTCTAAATTGGACAGATATTTTGGTTATTTAATGCTTTTGTAATTTGAACAAAACTTCACAGTAGTTATATTTTATGGGAGAAATCCTACAAACTACTACAGCCTGCACTGCGGTCAGTACCTGTAGGAAGACTTCTCGCTCATGTTGCTGCTTCCTCTCAAGCTCCTGTAGCACCACCTCCTGCAACCCTACAAGGTCATTGGTGTCCTCAGGTACAGCTATTTCCCCCTCCTTGACAGAAGAGGGTGCTGACTTCCTGTTCCTTCTGGCTTCCAAACGTTGACGAGCTAAGGCTTCTTGTCTTTTTCTCTCCTCTTCTTTCCTGTATTTTTATGCAAAACAAAACAAAAACCAACTGATAATCTATTCTGGCCGGCAGGTGGCATTGTCTGTTGAATAAGGAAAAACGTAACTATATGTTTTGCACAACAAAATTTTTCTTTTCTGATGTAATGAAAGGAAACTAACAAATAACATTTCTTTTACATCATTATTACATACAGGGATCTCCAATTTGTTCAGATCAGTGTCAAAATAAATCAAAGATAGCATTTATGACCTAACAGTAAACGTTTTAAACTTTGTTCTGAATCAACTATATTTATTTATTATATCAGCCTCCAAATGGCAGCAAGGTCTTGTAAATAAACTTAAGCCTCCCCCCCCCCCAAAAAAAATATCTCAATGAAAGCTTAGTATCTAAAATAATGTTTCATCTTTATTCATTTACACCTCACTCTTCCACTTTTTCCCTCTGCTCAAGCATATATTTGACAGGAGATTTTATTTTTCTAACTTTAAGCAATATTTTAGATATCAGGTAAAAAGAATAGCAAATAAAAAATAATAATCCACATACGCTTTCTCTCCTTCCTTTGCTAAGCCAAGAGCAATAGCAGCAGCATCAAACTTCTCCTCCTGCTTGGCTCGTCGCTGTTCTCTTCTGAGTCGTGACAACTCCAGCTGGCGTTGACGCTCACTGACCAGGCGGTTGTCACTGTCTCTAAGGCCTTTCATCAGCTCTTCCTTCTCCTTTAAAGGCACATAAACAATTGCCATAACATGTGTATTTTTAATGCTTTTACATTTTGGCTAAATACAAAAGTTTCCAAAGAGAATCAGTTCCCCTGTTTATATGTTATTGTGGTTTTTATTTGGGCTGTAAACACAGCCCATGTGTGTCTGTTTACCTAAGCAAGACTGTGCGACCAGTGGTCTGATGCTACAAATGTGCAATAACTCATAAAAAAACAATGAGAAGAAACATGGTAAAAGAAACACAGAGGAAATACCAGTTGGAAGTTTGAAAAATCTTGATTTGGAAGATGAGCTCTACGGCCCCCAAGTGGCATGTGACATCTGTTTCTTTTGAGCCACTTATTGTGCACGGCTCAAGCTATTTCTGACTCATGTACAGTAATGCTTCAAGAATGAAATATTAGTAGATACCATGATATTTTAAGTAGAAATCATTATATTTGATGTAAATGTAACATATGCTAAAGGTATGTGTAACTAAAAGTGAAAGTAATTAGGCGAGGTAAACTGGAATGAAAAGTTGCATCATAATACAGTGAACATTGTGTAATAATATAAGACCACCTGTGGGACTGGCCAAAAGTGGTCTTAAAACCCAGGTGGTCTTATTAAACAGGTGGTCAACCAGACAGGTTCCACTGTATTATGAACAAATGGGTACACTTTTACTCAGACAGTCAGGATAGACAGGCAAGATCTACAAGTCCAGTCCAAATGTTCCTTACTTTATCGTGCTGATGAACCAGATCCAGAAGTATATTCCTCCGTTGTTTCCTCAGTTCTTCTTCCTCAAGTTCTATATCCTGCTGTTCCAGCTGATCACACTCCTCTTCTGTCATTCCTGACAAAAAAGGATAAATAACATTACAAAGAAGGAAACAGACAGGAGAAGGAGATGTCTGAAAACAGAGAAAAGAGAAATTGGATAGAAGATGGAAATCAATACAAGAAAACAGAGAACAAAAACAAAAAAAAAACATGAAAATGGGAAAATGAAAGAGAAAAGATGAAAACAGAACAAAGAAGACATATAGAAGAAAACAGAAGAAAACAAAAAGAAAAAAACAGATCTTGTGTTCAACTATTGCCAACAATATTCAGTAAGAATACAGAATTGTTATGCTTGAAGTATGATACATTACATTATATATGATTATTTGATGTAGATTATAAAATTAATTACATCATTTGCACGCATTTTTTATGTGTGTGGATAAATTACATAGTAAACAACATGCATACAAAACAAAACTTTAGCATAAACATTGAGGTTTTAGTATATAATAAATTGACTATGTAAAAACATACCTGCAGCCCTGCGTTCTTTCCTTTTGTTCAGCCTTTCTTGGAGTTTCCTTTGTTGCTCCTCCTTTGACAGTCCCATCATGTTTTGTAATGCCTCATGTTCCTGGAAAGCTGTCCCTGAAAGATAAATATCCACTGAATACTACTGATTTTACCAGTTTATGTGGTCTATTAACTCAAAGCTTGATCAGTAAATGGGGCTTTTGTCAGAGTCTACCAGCTAGTTGAGTCTGTAGCTTAAATAGTGATATATGCCCCTTTGGATTTCATAAACCTTGAAAAATTGCATTAAAAATTGCAGAGTTTTTTTTTAATCCATAGACTTGAATAGTGGATCAGGAACATATGATTTTTGTCAGATATCTGCGTACTAGTTTTCACACGTCCCGAATTGTCATTAAACAAAATAACACACTCAGCTCTGTAACCCTTGGTATAAAAAGGTATAACATAATGCAACATGTGTACTGCAAAGGAACATGATATGCCTGTATGTCTTGTGACCTCACAAAATATGCATAAATTTAATTAAGCCAAGAAATACTATTGGAAAATATTTATGAGTTTCATGAAATTCCATCTGATTTTTTTGGAAAATCAGCACAAAGCCACCAAAGTCTAGCGACCTCTGACCTCATTAAATGTGCATAGCTTTTGCTGGAAAGTGAATATTTCTGTTGAGTTTCATCAAATCCATCATATTTCAGGTAAATTATTGCAGTGACACCACAAAATATATGTGGATTTGCCTATAATCTTACTCAGGCAAGATAATATTTTGGTAAGGAATTATGGTGAATTTTCGTCAAAATCCATCAGAGCCGTATATAAATAATTGCGGTGACTGTTAAAGTTAACTGACTGACAGATGGACGGACAGACTGTTGGTATATAATAACACTAAGAATAATTCGTCCATTCTAAAACAGGCATATAAAAACAAAATCGGCCTGTAATTTTCTTTGCAGGCCTGTAACTTAAAATCAAATTTCAAACCCTGACATTATTAAGATACATGTCAACCAATCTGTATAGATCTCAGACAAGACAACTTGTCAGGCCCATCTTCAAATATTTGGGATTGGTTCAGAACATAAATATAGTCTTCTAACAAGTTTATGCAGATGCAACCAGGAGCCTCATTACTGACCAACTATTTTACAGTTAATATCAATTGTTAAAGCCTTGAACTATATATGATAACCAATCACTGATCTGAACCAGCTGCATGCACTTTATCATTTATCCTACTCTAAAAGACACAAGGAAACCTGCAGTAAGATGCCTAAATGACAAAAGATATGAGATTCACTGTAGGTATTTTGAGAAGAAACACAGAACATTGCATGAGATCATCTATTGAGATATCTCACATCAGACAACACAAAAGAATATCAGTTATCATATGTAGAAACATGAGATAGTATGCTGCGCTACATTATAAAATCTGAGAGTATTATTAGCAAAAATGATTCCAAGTCGTACCTACTGGTATTAAAAGCAGTGATAACACTATCTTTCTGTATGGTCTTTCATTATTGTTCTCCTTTCTAAATCTGTTTACACACAGTCACAGTATCAAAACGTGCTGTATAACAAAGGTACCTGTAGTTGTGAATACATGAGCCCACACAAAAATAGTGGCCCATGGGCCATGACAGCAAGCTGAATATGACAGTAATGGCCATGGCCAATAAATATAGGTCATATTCTACCATGTTTGGGCTTCCAAAATAAACACCACATCCTGTCTGCATGTTACATTTGGATTTTCCAGGTTAAATGTTAAAATTTATGCACGCTAAGGGTCAGGCTTCTGTGTCTATGGTACTTTATATGTGTCTTTGCCATGTAACTTGAGGCATAAAGGTCAAAGTGACCTAATTTCAGGGATCCTCAAACTCCTATCATGATCTGTAATAGAATGTGGAACTTCCTTAGTCTATCAGAAATTTATGATTTGTGCCCTGCTAATGGATGGGCCAATGTTTGTCAAGGAGGGTCTCCAAAATACTAAGAAAATGTGTAAAAATAGAACTAGATATTTCTCGCACTGCAGATGCTGTATAATCCACAGATATAAGGCATACCCTCTTGAAAATAGCTTCCTTCCTCTACAGCATATTTTGACATTTTACAGGTTTGATTATGGTCAAGGTGATCAGGTGAGCAGAAGAGGGGACGAAAGATACATAGGGTCTCTTGGTAACATACATATAGCAAAACTTTGATGGCTAAGATGGACAGAACGTGTAATTAACACTCCAATTCAGGATAATCATACCGTTGCCACATACATGTTGACCCCAGAACATTGTCACCTAAATTCATTTCTATTTTAGTAACAAAAAGGGATTTCAGCCCAGCACTTGCGTTATCGGTGTTAAATATAAGCTGGTGTTAGCTATTTAAACTTTGTCACTCTGTGAATAGTTCTGCCGCTGGTTTTGTGTATGCCCGCACCACACAGAATAGGCATTACAAGTGAAATAACAATCTCTAGCAGAAGGGTGGCTTAGGGTCAAGGATGTTAGTGGACTTACAATGGGGGTTCCCACCTTTTACAAACTTGTATACCACATGGAATTCCGGAAACATACAAACAGCGATTTAATAAAATATCTGACACATTTATCAACCTGTGTTTTTCTGTACAAAAATACTCTTTCCTGCACATTGTATAAAACAGCAGGATTTTTTTAAGAAAAAGCCAAATGCCCAAAGTACTGAGGATATCCTCTAAATAATAATGTTATGAAGCATACTCTGCCCTCAGAAATACAAGTACATACTTTGTATTTTCCCATTATCAGTGTAATATTTAAATTTACTGGAGTGAACCACATGTTTAAACTGTAGCACAAAAAATGTACATAGTGATCAAAGCAATATGTCATACCAAGTAATTCAGCAGCTTCATCCATTTTACCATCTCGTCGTAGCTGTCTCTCTTTGAGTTTAAGCTCAGCTAATCGTCTTTGTCGCTCTTGCTCTGACATCTTCGCCCACTCCCTCTCCCCAACCTGAGCAGAAAGAGAAAATCAATTATAACTGTGTCCAAGGGAATATAAACTGTAAACTAAACCAGTGGATAAATGCATCAACTTCTCTGCAACACAACATAACTTTGGATTTTATAGTAAAAGCTTGGTGATTTAATCATGGTTTGAATTTAGTAAAAAAGATGAGTGCATGCAATTTTTTTTTACTTGTCAGGTTGGGTCCTGGAAGGATGGAACCTAGAAAGTGTTTTAGCCTAAGTAGGGTGTGATGGGAAGAGGCATTCAATGTTGTTTCTCATACTGAGAGTTCAATTTTTGTTCATCTCATTTTGATAAATGTTAAAGTGTGGTTATATGGTTCTTAAAATGGTGTGAAACAGCATTTTCACCAAAACTTTTCCTTTGTAACAAGTTAGACTGAATTTTCTACTATCTTGGGATACATATATTTCATACACTGATGGCATTTGCATGACACAGCAAAGCTGGCAAAGAGTCAGCTTAGGATGTGGCCTAGTGGTTAAGGCATTTTAGACTATAGAGCTAGTGGTCACAATTTCTAACCCCACTACTGCTTAAAAGGGGCCATGTTAAATACGAGGTGTGTCTGAAAAGCAATCTGACTGGTGTCACAAACAATTTTTGAATGCCAAATGACAAACTGTTTATCCCTTCAAAGTATCCTCCCTTGAGTCTAATGCACTTTTCCATCCTTCTCTGCCATGTTTCTATGCACTGCTGGAAGTTTTCTTTGGGATGCCCCTCAGCTCCATTGTTATAGCCCTCTTAATGGCTTCCACGCCTTCAAAACAGGTCCCTTTGATGAACAACCTCCCCGTTTACCTGATCTTGCTCCGTGTGATTTTTTTTTATTTTCCCCAAGCTCAAGGGGATCATCAGTCCTGTTACCTTTCAGACACACCTTGTAGAACCTCAGAGGTTCACTTATGTCTGAACAACAGGTTAAAACTTCTGGATTATTCCTGGCCCCGTGCATATTTAACCTGTAATCCTGAAGGCTTGATAATAACATATCATTATTATTGTATAGTTACCTCCATCTTCATTCAATAAACAGTGTCACCAACAGGCCTTGGATGTACTCTTCAAAAAAAAGATAGCAAGAATGGAGGTAAAGCTAGTACCTGTTGTATGAGTGCCTCAGCCAGAAGTTTATCTCTCAGAGCATCATATTTGGCATCTAGAGCATCCAGAATCTCCTTCTCTCCTGCTCTGTTGCTCTGCTGACCAAACACAATGGTGCCAACATTCTCAGCCCACTGATGTTTCTTGCTGTACAGGATCTTCAACTGTAGCTCAATCAATTCTGCTTCATCCTGAAAATAATATTAAAATGTTAAAAGGCACAGTTTCCAGATACTGAGCTTACTGTCCATATTTATCATGACCCTGACAGATAATGACAAATAAATATAGAATAAATACAATTTCAGCCAGAATAACACTGGAAAATTAATATTTACAGCATAATTAGTATAATAAAACTGTAAAAGAAAAATACAAAAGCATGATCACTTATGGTATATACATAAGATGTGTGCATCATACTTGGTTTGAATAACTGTACATAATATTTTAGAACTAAAATGCCAGTGGAAGCTGTAATAAGTTGCGTCATATTAAGAAGAAGACATGAGGTAACCAGATGGAACATTAAAAGTCAAAAGAGAGTTGGCAATGGTAAGAAGTAGTAACCAAAGAACAAAGGAAAGAAAACTGACAGAAATATTAAACTTTTTGTGCCTGCAAGGTTGTGGCTTCGTGTCCCATTCAGACTGTCGCCTATGCTAAGACTCCTGGCCATAATCTTTACTGCAAGGTTGCCCTTTCTCAACCCAGAAATGAATGGGTATTTGTCACGACTGGCAGGCAAATTTAGAACAAATAAATTTCTAGCAAATGGTATGGCTGCTTGGGTTGCATGCTCCCAAGGGAGCTGAGAAAAGCAAACAAGAATGAACAGGCCCTTAAGACCAGGAAGGCAAAGTGTAAATTCAGATGAGACTGACATCGTAGGTGGTATCAGACTTTAAACCCCAACTTTACCTTTACTTTTTAAACACAGTCTGTAAAATCAACTTCAGAAGACTTACCATGCAACTTACAGTGAACAGCAGCAAGCACACAGATATACCTTCTTGGAATTCCTAACTTACCAAACATTAAACCCTTGTTACCTTATCAGCCAGTGAGTTGATGTATGCTGCAGCCTCCCGGTCTTGCTGTTCCTGGAGATCAGCCATTAGTGAGACCTCCGCATCCTCGGCAGTGATGCTGGCGTCAGGCCGCTGCTCCATCAGTCTCTCCAGCTTGTCCTCCAGCCTCACTACACAGCCCTCCTCCAGCACACCCTGGTGCTCTGATACCTTCTCTGTGGTAGGAAAAATTGGAATTAGGCCATTAAAAAAAATAAATATTGTTCTATGGATTTGCAGCGCCCATTTTTCTTGGATTTTTTTTGGGTGTAAATGAAGGCTACTTCTCCGGTAATGTTGTTAATTTGTGCTATGGTACAGTTTCCCAAAAAGAAGTCTAAGAATCTTGAAGGTATGGCAAATGGATATTATTTTGTGATTATTATGTACACCATTTCAAGAACTGAAGCAATTTTTGTATTTTGTAGGGAATCTGGAAAAATTCCAAGCATTGCATCTCAACAAGTAAAGATAAGTTTTACAGTTTCCCATTTTAGTAACTGACCATACTACGAGGAATATCATTCAATTATGGTGGCATAATCATGTTCTGCAGGTTTAAGGACTCAAATGATAAATTATTCACTGATTAGGATCATATTTCCCAAATACAATTTATCAAACTATAATTTGACAACTACTAGAAAAAAACAACAACATTTTCTAAAATTGCTGTTGCTATATTATATTAGATGTATCATGTTTTTCAGAGATTACAATAAAGATTTATATATTACAAAATATTTTTCACATTCAGGGTAAAATCAAATGTTTTACATGTATTTTTAAACAGATGCAGTGTGCTCTATACCTGGGTAGATGGTGCTACGTTTGTCCTTCAGCTGTTCCAGTTTATCAGCTCGCTCCAGCTGAGACATGCCTCTTGCGACCAGTCTCTTCTGCTCGGCTGCTTTTGCTTTCAGAAGAAGGTTGGCCAGCAGCTCACGTTCCTGCTCATGACTCTCATCAAGCCTCTTCATTATCACATCCTATGTAGATACACCAAGATTTGTATGTTATTAAAACAAAGACATAATATAAAAAAGAAAATAATATTCAGTGTTACCCGTTCAACAGGTTCAACTGAAGGACAAATGATTAGCAGTGTGATAATCAATCAATTATACAGATGGTTGGTTTTTCTTTCATAATCAACCAAACTGGTTCCATTTTTTTATAATGGACCACAAATTATTATGTATGCACATGCAAAGTAGTCATAATTTCAACAAAACATATTCTAATCCTGTCAGAGATACAAGAAAATGGGACACAATGTAGCAAACAGCATTAAACTGAACCATGTAAAGTGAACAAGTGTCAAAAACCAGGCCATAACCTTGATCGTGTTGGAAAGAATTTACTCTGTCAATAATTTAAACATAATTCTATATAGCAGATTACACAGTAAAAAGATTACATAGAAAGTACATAAATATTCAGTCATTAATCTTTTTTTTTTCTTCCAATTGTCAAACAATATTTTACAATTAATTCCTACAACAACTATCAAAATACCTTTTAAATGACACTAGATGTCTTCACACATTTAACATGACAAAATTTCATTCTGTATTTCCTTTTTTCCCTCTCCATGAACATTTCACAGCAGGTGTGAACATTCACACATACTTCTTTTACTTGTTTGTAAATACAGTGAAACTTGTCTAAAGCGGACAGTCAAGGGACTCAATCATTTTGTCCTTAATAGTAAGGTGTCCTTATTAGGCAGGTTGACTTTGGTATATAACTGAGGGATCGTAAATTAAAGACAATGAACAGCCTCAAGAAAGTGTTTATTGTATTATATCAGATTTCATGTGTATGTACAACATATTCATGCAAACATCAAGCATTCAATAATCATATACAAACAGTGATTATTTTTACTTATCTCTCAAGTAGTGAACAATATGAGGAGAAAAGTCAATGAAGACATCCGTAAAAAACAATGTTCATATACTCGCGTATGGTCTTTTTCCCTGATTCACTCAGTCGAATAAGCTACACTTTCTCAGATAGTGTAAGCTCCCGCCCATGAGTACATGTGGTGCCACCAAACGGCATTTCCTTAAACTCTCCTTGTTCAGCTGTCCAAATGCGATAATCTCAAAGATAATGACGACGTTGATAAAGCGAAGATTGTAATGGCTACGAACTTGGGAACATTCATTTTTATAGATGAATGTAGCTTCAGCCTAAAATAAACTTGATGATGGTTGTTTGGTTTTATTTGCTTTAATGTTGAAGGCACCTGAGATTAAACGAACCCTGAGGAACTTGTGCATGGATGCGTGGTAGAAACAACTATGGAGCAAGCAGATGATTGACACTGAGCATATCAGTTTCAGATATACTGAGCAAAACCGATTAATTAATATCAAACAGCTACAACAAAGTGGCTAATTTTACAGTTAAATATTGCGTGGTGAGATCAGGGATGCAAGGGTTATCTGTAGCTGTTGAATAAATTTAATGACTCCGCAGGTCGAGCGAAAAATAAGCAGCTTCGAAACATGTGAATGATCAACCGTGATATAAAGTGACACAATGTTTACAGCTTCATATTTGCTGTGTTTATCTTAGGAGCACATCACACCGTGACATGAGCATGGACACGCATTAAGGTAACAACTGGGGATTGCATAATCCATTGTGTTCCAGTCCCAGGAACAATAACAGTACCGGTGGTCTCTGATGTTGCCCAGGGTGAGTGAACAGTGTCTGCCGGAGATGGCGTATCATGTCCGCATTTGTCAGGTTCATTTACTCTTAGAATGTTGGTTTGAGTTAAAATCTGCTGTCTGTTGTCCGCAGTAGTGAGGTGTCTGCCTTATAGAGGTTCCGCTTATACATAACATATAGGGAATTTTGAAGGGACTGATCTGTCTTGCCCGTCATAGCCAGTTGTCTGCCTAAGTGAGGTGTCCGTTAGACCAGTTTTCACTGTATTATCATATCATTCCTCATCATACCTTATTGGTAATTCCAAACCTTTCCTCCTCAAACAAACACATTTCTACATTTTTCCTCTTAATACATGTAGACATTTTCATAGCCTGCTTCTCCTATACATTTAAATTTCCTTAAACTTTCACTTATCATACCTGTATATATTTTCACCCCTTTCCTCACACCACCTCCAGACATTTCTCTCATCTTTCCTCTCCATAGCTTAATATATTTCACACCTTTCCTCTCAACACCTTTAGATATATTCACAACTTGCCTCTCAGCATCTTTAAAGGGACATAATCAGGAGCAATATTATGCCTATATTTTTTTACACAATCAGTTCAGTTTTGCTTTATACAAAAGTTTCCCCAGCAAAACCATCCCAGCACACAGTCTCAGGACCTACATGAGGATGTTTAAGACCTTGTTATGGCTCTGCATGTTGGTAAACACAGTCCACGTGTCTGTTGACAGTAACAAGGCAGAGTGACTTGAGGTCCGATTGTGAGCTGCAACACGCAATATTTCAGCCAGCTGGAAGATGTATTACATTTTTTGGGCCAAGTCAGACAGGCAATCCCCTGATTGACATGTGTTGTGACCGGCGATACACACGCTGTGTTTATGTTGACACCTGTGTTCGCGACCGGTCCACTGGTTTTACACGCCTTTACAGGAGTAAGCAAACAGTTTCAGGGCAATACTTTGGCAGGTACAGATTTATTTCAAGGGGAAGAAGCTATTTTCTGTCTTAATTCAGCATGCTTTATGGGTGATTGGGCCCCTTTAAACATTTGCACACCTCACACATTTGGACATTTCTCAGCTTTCTTCTCTGCACCTGTTGTTATTCTCACACAATTCCACTCTAACAGATTAAGACATTTTAACACTCTATTTTCACAAGGTCACTCTGTTTCACACCATCTATTGATATTTCTATACCTTTCTCCTCTATACACACACATACTCTAGCCTCTTTCTCTCACCTGTAGTACATCTTTGCCTCCCTCCCTGATCACTTCATCATCTTGCTTGCGTTTCTTATCAGACTTCTTCGTCCTCAGTGCTGCCAGTCTGGCCTTAGCCAGCTGCTCCTGCCTCTCCCGGTCTTTCTTCAACCTTCAAACAGATAAGGAATTTATTTTATCTTTTAGAGTTTTGTGTGTGGAGGTAGCTGCATTTATTTTATTTAATGCTTGCTTAACTAAGTACTATGTACATCTGCAGAATTCCACTGGTTTCAGATTATGTGACAGGGGTTTCACATAATAGTCCTGGCTTCAACCAGGCTCACTGCACCACTCCCGTGTGTACTGGGAGTGTGTCTTCCCCATTTGCTGGGTCATAACACTGAGGAACCCCCCCAAAGGCGCACTCATTTGTGAGTGAAAAACAACTTTTGGGCCAAGTCTTCCCATGAAGCCTACAGAGCATTCAACCTGGCTGACTGTGAAAAATCTCACCGCCTTGACTGAAATTTGAACTCACAATCTCCCAGTTCTGAGCCCTGTGCTCTACTCCTATACCACAAAAAATGGTTTCCTTTATATTGTTTATAGTTTATCAAATTTATAAAGCGCCACAATAAAACATGAACAACATGTATAATACTCAGTTGCACTGTACAGACTAAAATACAAATGATACATTCACTATGAGATCAATTTACCATATCCTAAATGAATAATATTGAATTAAAACAGAATATAATAAGATCATGACCTGATTTAAAGAATGAATAAAGAGACTAAAGGGAACTAAACTGCAAAAAAAAAAAAATGATAGAAATAACATTTTGTGTGATCAGTGTTTTTATTACATATGATATGCAGTTCTGAATGAATGTGTTTTTATAAGACTTTAAATGTATTAATACTGTCTTGGCATTTCATATATTCCTGAAGTTTCTTCCAAATGGCTGGTGCAGCGCTGGTGAGGCCCTTGATCCCAATGTTTTGTCCTTGTCTTGGGAACCAAGAGCAGATTAAGATAATCAGACCTCATTTGGCGGTATATTGTTAGTGGTAAAGGGATTCATAACAAAGAGCAGATTTGATATAAAGATCATATTTGACACCATTTATCTAATTAAGATATTAGTATTTGTATAAGTAGTCATGAATTGTTTTGAAAGGATTATTCTTAAAAGACCTTTGCCTATAATCACACCAGTAATGGATATCTTGCAGTTTGCATTCTTTAACAAGAGCACTGCAAATGGTGCAAATATGCTCACCACATAACTTGTGATCTTTGAACTTATTAAATATGTGTGGATTTTGCCAATATTCTAACTCAAGCAAGATAATCTATTATTAAGTAGTTTGTGAATATATTTTATTCTGAGGTAGTTGAAAATTTTGCAGGTTTTAATATGACAGTCTGGTTGAAAGCGCTCACTGTGATGGAATTTAATCACATTAACCACATCAAAATAACTTCTCAGAGAATAATTGGTGCTTCAGTTGAAAACATTTGATCTGAATCAAATCTGAAGGTATGTAAGGCATGAAGGTATGTAAGATAGCCAAAAGTACACTCAGAGATGTATCACATCCAATGCTTAATTGTTCTAATATGTTACCAACTGGTAGATGATCTAGAACAGCAGCATGCTATACCAATCACCATAGAAACTCATACCTCTGGCCATTACTTTGTGCAATATTTATAAAATTTTACCTGTTAAATCTAAAAGTATCTAGTCAAATATTATTTTACACTATTACAAAGTATTAAGTTTTATCATTGTTATTTACTCTGATTCAAAGTCATGCTTACAACAGCACAATAACTGTTTTACATATTTATATGGACTGAATCAATTATCTTATCATATTTTACCTTAGATGTTAATTGCACACATTACTGGATGTTCTTTTTCTAAGTCATTCCTTCCATATTGGATACATCTTACCTTTCTTCAGCCTCAGCCTGCTGTCTCTCAGCCAGACCAATCGTCATGGCTGCACTGTCAAAGTTATCCTCCCTCTGTGCCCGGCGTCTCTCCCGACGCAGTCTGACCAGCTCTGCCTGTCTCTCTCTCTCATTCACATATTCATCATTCTGTCCTGCAAACCAAGGTCAAAATAAACATTTAGAAGGGACACTCTCCATAGTGTTATAGCTATATAATCATGACCACATCATGTACTTCATAATATAAAACAAAGACCCTGGGAGAGAAAATTTGTTCTAGTCACCTAACTTATGGTTGATGTTAATTCGACCATTATCAATTGACAAATAACTGACTTTTAGGTAAATCAAACTGATCTTACATAATAGATATGAGGATTTAAATCTGCCTCTGTGGACAGAACAAAACGTATCGAAAAACCAAGTAAGAATACAGCTTAGGATTTAATTTTTATTATATATATATATTCATATATATAACTATATCAGTTACATTTGATTGTACTACATCAGAGCTTAATATTTATTTACAACACACTTAGCAAAAAAGGTTATATTACATTAATTTAAATAAACATTTCAAATTACTTAGTAGTAATGATTATACATAGCAGTTAATAAGCCTGTCTTATTAAAGGACACACATGTATGACCAAAGAATATTCCACAGTACCACATTAATGTGTGAGGAGATATGGGCAATGAAGTAGTGACATGTGCAGGGGACTACAATCAAGTCTTCCCAGCATGCAATGTTTCTACAGGTCTCACTTACCCCTCAGCCTGGCCATCAGTGCATCCTTCTCATCCTCATAGCGACCATGTAATGCTTCAAAGATGTTCTTCTTTCTCTCCTCCCCATCACCATCCATCTCATCAATACCACTGTCCTCATCATCATCAGGATCAAGCCCTGTCACATCACAGATAAAGATAACAATATACTTGTTATGTATAATAAATGTATATTTAATGGTGTAACATGTTTCAATACACAGACTCATACTATAAATCCCAACTGTGTAACACCTATAAATATATTATGAAAATGTATTATTTAATCACTGGTGATATATCATATCTATATTCCTTCAGTACTGCTTCTGTATTATCTTGGCCAATATTGAAAGGATACATAAGATCCAATAATAGCTGAAATTCTCATGAAAACAAAACAGGATCAGGTTAATCCTTAAATGTACCAAAAGTATAGTATTATTATACAAACAAGGGAAAAGTTGATCTGTGGAACAGATCTAGCATGTTCCCCACCTTTTGTGGGAAAAGCGGGAAAAAACGTTGTGAATACATGTATGAAATTTGAGATGGGTCAATTTTGCCCACCAAGATTACCTCTGTGACCTTAAAATCTTCATGGAGGTCATCAATGTTCAAACTTGACCTAGCCCTTCATAAGATGCACCAATGCTGCAAGACTGGTGACTTGGCTTCAAATTTTTTTTTAGTTATTGCATTTACATCATTGTAGTATTATCGCCACTGTGACCTTGGAAAATGCATCAAGGTCATCTTTATTCATACATGAGCTGGCCCTTCATGAGGTGCATCAATGCTGCAAGTTATTGCTTTAACATCATTTTAGCATTATTGCTGCTGTGATCTTACAAATGTTTCAAGGTCATCCATGTTCTTAATTCCCCTAGCCCTTGATTAGATGCATCAATGCTGAAAGTTTGGTGACTATACCTCAAATTCTTTTCGAATAATTGTTTTAAAAAATGTGTGACGGAAGGACAGACTGACGGAAAGATGCTCACCATTTCTATGTCCCCCTCTGACGGTGACAGCAAGGGACAACAAGAGCACCACAAATGGTGTATAATATGCCATCACATGTTTTGTGACCTCAAAATATGAACGAATTTTGCAGAGAATGTAATTCAGGTGAGTTCAGGTAATTCAGGTGAGTTTCATGAAAATCCATCAGATTTTTAATAAGTCATCATGGTGCCACCAAAGCCTGGTGACTTCTGGCCTCATTAAATATTCATGGATTTTGCTTGAAATTGAACTTGAGTGAGATATTATATTGGTTAATATTTCTGTTGAGTTTATCGAAGTCCATCATATTCCTGGTAAGTTACTGTAGCAACACCACAAAGTAGCGTAGTGACCTCTGAACAAATAAAACATGTGTGGACTTTGTCCATAAGCGAACTTGGGTAAGATAATTTATTGGTTAATAATTACAGTGAGTTTTATGAAAATCCATCAAAGCCGTGGTAAGTTATCAAAGCAACAATAAAAGTTAACAGACAGATGGACCATGGGTATACCATAATACGTCCTGTCATAGACCAGCGTGTAATAAAAAGAGAGGGCTGTGAATAATACATATGTTTTCCTTACCTTCTTCAATCCTCTTCTGTCTGCGGGCTAGACGTTCTTTGAGTTTTCTGTCATACTCAGCCCGGTGATCTCCCATCAGCTTACGTAGTGCCTCGTCATGCTCAGCCCCTTCACCAAGGAGCTTGGACAGTTCATCCCATTTCCCTATGACAGCCATACATCAGCCATTCAGTAATATATAAAGAGTGAAAAAGGTTTTCAATAATTTTAATAGATTTAAAAATTAGACCATCAGAACTATTATTAAACTGACCACTGTTTAGGGCTGCATAAAAATCCCTTTGATTTTGGTAAAGAGCTGATTACAGCATTAAAACCTGTACCTTACAGTAACTTACAAAATGAGGAACGTCAACTAGTGACCTTAAAACTAATGTTAATGTGGATCTAGAACAGACAATGCTAATCACTGCTTGCTGCAATGCTAATTCCACATCAATTCCAGAAATGAATTCCTACCAACAAATTTACAAGTAGAATCACTGCTCTGTGGGAGCCTGATTTCAATTACACCTGTAACAAAGAAATCTTCAAAGCTGCATCTTTATACACAGAACATACAAAAAGGTTTGAGGCAAAAAAATTATCCATCTGATAACAATGTCTGGGAAGACTGAAGTGTTTAACCACTGTGTGAGGAGTGTAGTTTCACTGTATAAGCCTTCACAGTTTATTTGTTGCACAGTCTACACTAATAATAGTTCATACCTTCTCTGCGGAGCCTCCTCTCTGCCAGCTTCATCTGGACCAGCCGTCGCTGTCGTTCCTCCTCGCTCAGCTTGTTCCACTCAGACTCCCCTACTTGCTTTATCAGAGCCTCAAGAAGCAGCTTGTCACGCAGGGCATCATACTTGTCCTCCAGGGCCTGGAATATTTAAACTATAAAGGTAAAGTCTGTTGGGCTTTAATACCTGAGCCTAACTGGCTCATTAGGCTGGAGCTTATCCTTGTTCCTGTAGCGTGAAGCGACTTAGGAGTTAAACTCTTCCTGGATGGAATGCTAGTCCATTGCAAGTTACCTTCCCGGTATTTACTAGTACCTACTTCTACTGCTAGGTGGACAGAGGCACACTAGGGGTTGGGACCTTGCCTCAAGGTCTTGGCATGGTAGGGGTCTGACCAGGATTCGAACTCATGACCTCTTGATCATGAGCTTGGCACCTTAACCATTACAACACTGCCCCCACAGTGGGCTTTAAACTATGGGGGTTAATAAATTCTGTTACACTCAATATAAAAGTATCTGAAACAAGACCTTTTTATAAAAAAAAATTAAATAATCTTTTATTTTAATTTTTCATTTCATTTTCAGATTTTCATCAGTTATCATAAAATCTTAATAATCTCTACATGTATTTTTGCCTGAAATTCTCAAAAAAAACAAACTGTGCCACATTGGAGCGAATTAATACAAACAAGGCCTACAGGCCTAATGCGATCCTGTGCAAAGTTTGGGAGTATGAATGGAGGTTTATTTTTAAAATTTTATATTGATCCTCTTAAGTCCTGCATATCTACCTTAGTCATTATGATTTCAGCAAAATGGACGTTTCGGACCTGCAAGTTTCAGACTAGGACATTTAAAAAATAGAATATGGGTAGTCGACAAGCGACTATGTGTATAGAAGAAATCAGAGTGGGACAGGTGAAGTGAGGCATGGATTAAGTGGCAAGGGGAATAGAGTGAGGTGTGTTGCATATAAGCATGGATGTCTGCAGCGTAAACGTGTATGTAAGTGGTGCCACCTGTCATAAAATCGAGGAAAATTGTCCAGGACGCCACCATTATTAGTGTATGTTATAAAGCTATCAAAGGGCTACATTTGTGCAAAATTTTTAGCCTGATGGGTCAAACGGTTCCCGAGATATGTGGGTTTATGTGTGGAAACCGACGCACAAATGGACCCTTGGCAGCGAGGAAAGGTCAGAGGTCAGCCAAAAATGAGGGCACAGCAGTTCACATGTGACCTGATGATAGACCCATTCGCTTAAAGTGCAAACCAAGTTTTTTCAAACAGTTGAAAGATATAGTTCCAATAATCTGGGAATTCTGCATCTAGACATTGTGTCTAGACATCTAGACATTGTCTCTAGATGTCTAGACACATTGTCTAGACACCCGCCAGAGCCAAGTCAGTTGCAATGGTGATGTCTGGACCCCACCTGTTTGTACTGAGTGACCTCTTGACTTGGCTGCTGAAACTCAGCATGTTGTCAAACCTGTATTCAAACACAGAAAGCCTTTTTCAATAGGCTACAATGCTTTTATAAAGCTGTATTTACCTAATCTATTCTTATAAAACTGGCAGAACCCTACCATAGAATAATTCTTGTAAAGTTTAAACCAATCAGCTTAACAGTTTCATCATAAATCAGTTTATCAGCTAGAAGAGTTTAAAATTACATTTTCCCTTGTAAAAAACACATCAATGTAGGTGGCACCACCAATACCACATTTTCAGATATGACATATGTGACAAACATTGTTATAAAATTTGTTGATTATAGCTCTAGCAGTTTCTGAGATTTTAATTTCAGTGTGCTTTTTTGGACAGATGACTAAGTTCAACCTCCTGTAACTTGGCCAAAAATCTCCGAACTGGAACCATTCGAAAAAACTTGAGAAAGATTGTTCAAGGGATCATTTCTGTGAAATATTGGACAATTTGGCTGAACATTTCGGAGAAGAAGATTTTTAAAACTTTTTTAGCTTTTTCCCTATAAAATCTAAGAAAATGCAGTTAGAAAAAAATAAACAAAATCCGATAGAATCTTCAGATGACTGATTATTTGCAAAAAATTTGGTGATGCTAGCTTCTGCCATTTTTGAGATAGCTATGGTTAACATACAGACGACACACGATGCACGACACATGATGCACGACACACGACGCACGATGTCGCACCATCGCATAAGCTCACAGGTTCGCTAAAAACAATGTCTGGACAGACTAAAGTACGGATTGCAATTCATGGGTTAAATTTTCTGGTGGGCACTTAAGTGTATATGGACAAATTTTTTAGTAATAAATATTAGTGGAAGATTTCCAGTTTTACTGATGTTACAGTTTAAAATATGATTAAATGCAAGCAAAATGGTTGAAAAAAATACTGAACTGGTGTAAAACTTCCCCTAACGACCATCTTTGTTTAGAGACCACCTAAAAATTATGACCAACTGTTTATGGTCCTGATTCTGTTTTTTGCTCTTCATATACATACTCATTTGGATGAACATCTTAAACATGTGACAACTTTATTGAGGTCCCATTGGTGGTCAAATTTCAAGGTTTACTGTACATATCTGATCAGCTATCAGTCAATATTCAAAATATACAAATGACTGTGACCTTGAGAAGTTCCTGATCTTCACCAGCTCCTTCAAACCGTGTGAGGACAATGAGGACATTTTCTGCAGCCTCGTTCCTCCGAGCCATAATGTGGTCCTCACGACCCAGCTTCACCTCCTCTTCACTCTGTCAATACAACAGTTCATCATATATTAATAACATACTTATTGGGAGTATGAATTCATACTTACAGGATTACCCAGGAGAACAAGTACTGATATTATAATAAAAGCAGTTCCCCTTGTCTTTTCAGAAATCATTATACGTACTTTATTGTAGGTCATAAAGAAATCAAATCTGTTTTACACGCAAAACCTGCTTTGGTGATCATCTTAATTATAAGGTTAAGTAAACCTATTACACGTGTGTTTGTTGTGTGATGGGAGGATTTCATCCAGATCCCAGACTTTGCCCTGATTTGACTGGCTTGCTACACCTGTGACATCATGGACTGAATTCTATCAACAACTCAGATCTAGTAATGCATGTTGTTTTTATTCTCTGCTGAGAATTTGGGACTGACAGTGGCAGATATACTGTGCTTTTACTGAGATATAGAATTTTTAGCCACAGGGGATTTCCCAGTGTGTGATGTCACTGCCGAGTTGACAGTGCTCATAGATGAGACAATAGTTTTTGAACAAATCACACAACCTCATGGTTTTAGTGGAAAAATAGATAGAAAAAATGTGTTTCCTCCAGGAATTGGGCTCATTTTATGTAAAATCTATATTAATATTTTTCATAGGCAATCATGTTATATGATAATATAATGAGATTTGGAATACGTTTGCTTGACCTGGAGTCTGAAAAAGACCTAGAACATTGAAAGGGACTTTCAACAAGTAAAGATCATATGGATGTCCATGGTTAAAGCCTGCGAATGTCCAATTCACTAAAACAAGGTGCAAGCAACCATAAGGCAATGATATTTTCTTTTAAACTTTTTTGGATTTTAAAATACAAGTGCATATAAATGTATAGAAATATTCAAGAAGTTATAGTGATATTAAGGTCAGGTGTAAATGTTAGGTAATGAATAAAAAGGGGAAGGCAGCCAGTATTGTCATAATTTATGATGGGTTTCAACAGTGCATGATATAAGACAGATACAACACGAGATACCTGACACATGTTGAGACAGTTAATGTGAGTTATATCAGTACAGTATGTGTCTGTATCAGCCTGTACTAGGATCAAACATGAAGAGCATCAGGATGAAATTGACAATGAAACATTTTTTTTACATTCAGCCCTAAAAAATGTGTGACAAAACACAACTGTCATCTCATAAATATATTAGATAAAGATAACAGTGGCAGTTTATGTCTCTGTTTGAAGGCTGCATTAATATGTGACGCATTACTTTATGACTCTTGGTATGTATCTCATACTTTTAAACAACAAAGTATGCAAGTATATGTCAAGTTAAAGTGACTGTATATAATTGATACCAGCAGAAGAGGTAGTCACTGAATAAAAACAAGACCTTTTTGAGTGTACTTTCACACTAGCCATTAGGAAGCCATATTTGATCTTTTACCTTAGTCAACATGATGAAAATCAAATACAAATCAAAGCAGTTATTCTGTTAAAAAATGATGGTTACAAACCATTTTTGGAAGCCTTTGAATGCACTGAGCAGTCTGTAAGTCCTGCTGGTCCTGTATCTCTGTCAGCAGGGCTACTACAGTGTTGGCCCATGGCACCTCGTGTCCTTCTTTACTCTGCATTATCCTCTTTTTCTGTGTCAGTCTGATGGCTGCAGCCTCCTCCATGATGCTGATGTTTTCATCTCTCTGTCCTAAATTATGACAACATGGCATACAATCCCCTTGAATTAAGAATATTACGCTCTTTACACAGCGCTTTACCCATAGGCCTACTTCCTATATCATAAGTGCTGTTTGTTATGACCTCGTATCCTGAATTGCTACACCAGAGGGGAGCACTGTATTTTTGTCCAATCAGATGAGACCTTGTGCTGGAAGACAAGGCCAAGCGAGGAATACATGGAGCCAATCATGTTCATTTCGTTTTTGAGTGACAGCTCATTGCCCCGGTAACCATCTGAACAGGCCACAGGCTCAGAGAGAATTGCCCCAGACATGGTTTGCTTAGGGCCTTGGGCACATAGGATGCCCGGCCGGTGAGCTGTAATTCAAATGAAACGTAACAACAAAGGCTGCGTGCACACATCACTGGCTGGTTTCAGATCTGCAGACAACAGATACATGGCTAGGCTAACACAGTCATAACGTCATAATCGAATCGGTCTATGATGCGAGAATCAAGAGTGAGCAATTAAAATTCAAGCGGCGCTTGAAGCGCAGTTGGGCGGAGCCAGGATGCCTGTCGAGTGTTTGTTTAAAGGCATCTGGTTGGCTGCTTGTCACATCATACAAATTTTTTTTCCCGCAGACAACGAACTGCCATCTGGTGTCTAAATATATCATAAACGGTCAAAGCTGGCAGCGTGAAAATCAGTTGCTTCTTTAGAAGCGCAAGATTTCTGCTGCCTCGGGAGCGTATAAGAATATATTATGCCTCCATCAACAAAGCGTTCAAGTAATATCTTATCCATATTATTACTAATACTAAATTTTTATTAATTTGGTAGATGATAAAAAGCATGTACAACCAACATTTGATTATCATAATCAAACTACAGACATTAGAATTTTTCTTATATTTATTTTTAAATAAAGTAAAACCTCATCATGTCAATCTCACTTAAATTAAATAACCCACTTGTGTTTAAATTTCATGCTCAAAGTTCAAAGCCAAATTTTTGGTATATATACCCCCTTGTGTCAAACCTAAGATAATCTTTACTGTAAATCCCTTTAATTTTGATACAATGAGGTTATACTTTATGTCATTAATGAAAACAGATTCAATTTAACAAATATTCAGTATAACAGCAATTTAGATATACATTCATCAGCATTTTTTATTCATAAATAATATAAGCATGGCAGTATTGATAAAATGCATCTTGGATATCATAAATATGTCATATTTTGACAGAGAGAAATGTATTACTACATTCACTAGAAACTGAACTGTAACAGGTATATAAATGGCAGTTTTTAAATTTTTTAGTCTTGTTAACCAAAACACCTAAACCACTGATGTCTTAAGTACCCGTGAAGAAACATCCCAAAAACCAACGCAACTTCAAATCAAAAGAATAAACTGATATTATGTGTTGAATGTAGCTATGTAGTGGTTTAATAATTATGTCTCATTTTTTTTGCCATTCTGATGGCTCTGATTCTGACAAACTGATATCCAGACTCTAGAGCAAATGAAGCTAAGCATAAGAAAACTGGGAAATTTAAAGAGCATTTGAAAAATTTTGATAATTCAGGATAGATGTATATCATCAAAGATCATTATTTATTATTTAAGGTCAGGTTTCAGCTTTTAATTTGAAGTTAGAGGGTGTTTATGGTGTTTGGTAATAGGACATTGGTGTTTTGGGTCTTTGGGTAGAAGCCATCATGCGCTGGACTAATGTAGCTAACCTGGATCATCCAGCTCAAGACGTTGGTACTTCGCGTAGAGTTCTGACAGCCGGGTTTGTTTCTCCCGCTCTGGCATTGTGTCAGCAGCTTCTCTAAGGTCCTCCATCTCTTTGTCCATCACGACGTTTAGGTAAATCTCCCACTCCTCACGGTGCACCTTCTTCATCTCATGGAGTAACGCCTCCTGCCAGCCAACTGTGTCACCTGCAGCAGCAGCACCATCAGCTAATGTTAAACTAGATAGTGCTAAGAGAGCACATGCCTCCACCAATACCAGACTGTATTTCAGAGGTGTTACCAATATGATTATAAATAGCTCTGACATTTAAAACTGATAATCAATGTGATTATTGATGGCTCTGATAAAAATCGATATGATCAATAAATGCTTATTTTAGTAACAAGGCCTTCAGGCCTAATGCTAACCTGTGCAATGGGATATACATCAGGTATAATGCTTCCATGATAACATGGAAACAATTATTTGAGAAGTATCTGTGTGACTTGCACATGTACAATGCAATTACTAAACATTTTAAACTCAAGTACAATCACCAATTACAAAACCTCAATCCTGAAATACTGGCATGGATGTATACAACACAAAATGATTGTAGGTGGCACCCCCAGTCTTGTGTACGAGAAAGCTATCAAAGATGTTTGGAATATGGACATGTTAAATTTCAGGCAGACACTTCAAACCACTCTTGAGCTATGTGCACAGATGTATGAAACCCAAAACAATTGTATGTGGCGTCACAAGTCTTGTATATGACAAAGCTATCCGAGATTTATATATGCCCAATTTCAGGATGATTGATCAAATCCCTTCTAAGAAATCTGCAGGGACATACACTATGCAAAAATTACTGTAGGTGGGGACACCATCATTTCTGTGAAATATTGAACAATTTGCCTAGCTGAATGATTTTGGAGAAGATTTTTAATGGTTTTCAAGCTTTTCCCCTGTAAAATGTAAGTTGATGCAGGTGGTGCCACAACATTTGATATGTGACATATTCTTGCATAAAATTTTTGATGCTACTCCTGCTATTCCTGAGAAATTATGGGTTAATGTACTGATAACCCCCGTATAGAACAGGTCTATGCAGGTGGTGCCACCAATACCTCAGTTTCAAATATGACTCATGTGACCAACATTTGCATAAAATATGGTGATGATAGCTTCAGAGGTTTCTGATATTGTCATTTTAGTAACTTTTTTTAGCCAAATGACTAAGTTCAGCTTCCTGTAACTCAGCCAAAATTCACCAAACTGGAACCATCCAAGCAAACTCAAGAGAGATTTTTTTCAGGAATTATTTATGTGAAATATTGAACAATTTGGCTGGACAGTTTAGGAGAAGAAGATTTTTAAAGTATGTTTAGCTTTTAACCTATAAAATCTAAGTAAATGCAGATAGTAAAATAAAGCAATAGAGTTTTTTTAGATAACTGATTTTTTGCATAAAATTTGGTGATGTTAGCTCTTGCCTTTTTGAGATAACATGGGTTAATTTACGGATATGGATGAAGGCTGAAACCAAACCAATGCATAAGCTCACAGGTTCGCAAATAAAAGTAAAGTCCGAGTAACATAAAGACATACGTTTAGCTGGAGACTTTAATACAGGTCAGTATTACCAAAAAGTTGACTATGGAGTACCAATATGATTATAAATAACTCTCACATTTTAAATTTAGAATCTATGTGATTACTGATGACCCTGACAAAAGCTGATATAATCATTATATGCTAATATAAGAAATAAAAATAACATGTAGGGTTGTCACGATACATATTCTCACAATATGCTACATACTGCAATACTTCACTTACAAATACAATGCTCAATACAATACACACAGTTCAGATTGAAAGTTAGAGCTCTGTTTGATCAAATTGCCTCAATGCTTCATGAACGATAATAATGAAACAGCCTCCACATTCAATGAGTGACTAGCCAGCCAGTAAAAAAAACAACAAACAAATTTCCGGCTTATGATGCATGGGCCACTGAATATGATTAAATGCTAGAATTCTAGTTAAAAGTTGGACTTTCTATGGAATGGCGATATATCAATAATACATCAAAACAGGGACATCCCATGACACTGATAAGATATGATATGCATCGTGATGTATTTGTGAATCATTACAGTAACAGGAAGTCTTACCTGTGGCTGGAGGGGTCTTCTCCTCAGGTTCCTTGAGGAATAGTAGATTCTGGGCTTGTCTCTTCTCCCACAGCTTCAAACGAAGTTTTGCCAGGCTGTGCTGTCGTCTCTGGTCAGCAGGATGCCTGAACAACAGAACATGAGCAATTTGATAATTAAATGAATGTATACAGTACAGATAATATAGAGCTCTATTATAAGTACATACAGCAGCTCTAGGATGTTTGACCACCAACAATTTTATGCACAGTTCAATAGCAAACACAAAATAGTCAAGACACACCATGCTGAAAGCAATTTTAAATAAATTTTTCCTTTTTTTTTTCCACTTAAAACAGTAAGCATGATATATATTTTCTGAGAATATGCTGTACCTTTTATTTCAAACAAAATGACTGAAACACTCAGGGGATAGAGAACAAACAACTGTTTAAGATATTCGTCTTCAAATATGATGACCAATGAGAATCATTTTTTTTCAATGTCAATACTGTTACACACTATAGTGGTATTGTACAAGTGATTTGTATGAAAACTAAATGATAATTATGCAAAATTTATAATGCCTGTTTTCAGATTAAAAGAACACTTTTGATTTCCATATCGGGACTTTTCACCATAATAAGGGGTATAATTAAATCCTGGTAGTTACTGCAATGAAGCTCCAAGAATGGCCGCTTCTTGGGGAGTTATTCAGATGACTCAGCATTATTACTTATGGTGGAGGCACTCAGTGTCATGCAACTCCTCTGTGGCCTTGCTTTTAAAAAATACCCATATTTGAACTTGAAGTGTCAGGAATGATGACATGTCCTGTCCCAATAATCCTGAGAAATTTGACATTTTTTGGTAAAGTGTCTATCTAAAAGCCATCTATCGATACTGCTAAAGTGAGCTAAGCCCGTGGAAAATGTCCAATCCAAATTCGGCTGAAGTCCTGTGGACCTAACCCAAGAATGAGTAATATGCAGGGAGTTGTAACACAATGATTACACACAAATTTATAACACTTGCATTCATGATAATATTCATGAAATGCACAGTGCCCCTGCTGGTCAGTCCCAACTAAAACGTCTCTGACCTGATGTCAGCTGCTGCTTGGATTCTCTCAATCAGACCAACGCTGTAGCTGGCAGCATCAAATGTGATCTCCTTCTCTGCCAGACGAGACTCAATCTGCAGTAACACCAACATCAGCTGCTGCTCCCGCTTGTCCAGGGCATTCTGGGAACGCAGGAAGCCCATGATGGCATCACGTTCACTGACAAACCTGTTGGCGAGGTCTGCCAGAAGGTTCATGGATTTGGTAGGTGGATTGGTTGCTTCATCTAAAAAAAAAGAATTTAGAATAAAAATTTGAAAAAAAAAAATAAAATAAATTGTTTGGTGGGTGGGTACATCTTCCAATGAACTATTAGCGTTTGTTTGTCCTTTTTGTTTTTCTGACAGATATAAAACGTAAGTTTCATGAAATCAGGGGAATTCATTTTTTTTTTTCAGGAAAATTCCCCATCTTTTAATGCTGACTTTTAAAATCTTAACCTAAGTAGTTATATCTGCAGGATTCCATTTCAGTTTGAGACAACATGAAAGGGCAATAGCACCTTCTGTCATTTATTTTATTTCTTGGTGTCATCCAGGTCCATTGTGTACCACATATGTAGGTTCTGGATGTGTAATCATATAGTTTGCTAGGTTATAAGAGAAACCTCCCAAAGTTGCACTTGTTTGTGAGAGATACACTGCTGTGGGGTACAGCCTTCCCATTAAGCTGGCAGAGCTCTCACCCTGAGTCAGGGCTGACAGTGAAAATCTCACTGCTCCTCAGCTAAGATTTAAACTAATGCATGCATAATCTGCCAGCTTTGAGCCCTAGATTAAAGAAGCCAGTACAACTGAACCCCTTGTGATACAGTGTTCTACTGTTATATCTTTAACAGGGATTAGGCTGGGTTTTAAAATAAGTGAGATTTTTGTGCTCTTTACGAAGAACCATGGTGAGTTTTTTTTTCAGAAATCATAAGATTTTACTTTCCAACTTTTACATTTATGTAATTATCAATAAAAAAAGTACAGATGAAAATTTAAAAAAAAATACTCCAATTTGATTTTGTAAAAAAAAAAAATAAAATGATATGTTTCTCAGGCATTTTTTTCTAATAATGATGTGGGCAGGCCACTTTTAATTTTAATTTTTACTGTGAAAATAGCGTAAAATATTATTTCTCATTCACTTGCATAGAAATGACAACCCATGATTAATCTTTGAGAAATTAACAATGTACAGGTCAAATTCATCAAAAGTTTGAAAGGATCCTCGAAATGTGTGAAATTTTGTTTCTTTTAACATAAATACAACTCAGATTATACAGGACTACGGCTGTCAAAATCTCACTGTGAACCCTGGCACATACTGGTTCCAGTGACAGTCATGACAGGGGGATTCCCCATTAACATACATTATGGTTATGCATTGTTAAAAAAAGATCTGAGATTGTTTAATAAAGAAATACAATAAAACTTCAAGTATTATATAATCTTTGTTGATATTTCTTATTAAAATTGCAAATTTATATTGCAAAAGAAGTATATTGTTAGTTTGTTTAAAAAACAATCTCTGTCGATAGGCCATGATGGCAGCAATGTTTACTCTTGCCGAACAGTCACAAAGCATGAAAATAGTAAAAATACACAAATAATTTCTCTTGACGGGATGAAATAATTCATTTGAATCCTATCACACAAACATCAGGCTGATTCCAAGTGTTTATTTAAAGATTTGTATAAGCCGTATTTTTATGTAAAACCAAGTGTATATGAACACCTGCGCCATGTATCAGCTGCTAAATGAAACAGTTCAAAAAGTCAGAAAAGTGGGATCATAATTATCATAATAAATCATGATGTAAAGTCTAATTGGTCAAAAGTTTAGAGGAATACCACTGTACAGAAAGTTATCACTTGGTTAAAATGGCCAATGCAGAGAAAATTTCATTTACTCTAGATGATTAAATCCAAATTTAGTCAAGCACATATAATATACTGTGGATTCAGAAAATGACGTGGGTTTAAAATTTAGTCGTTTTGACCTTAAACACTATTCGTTGGTGATCAGCTATTGTGCTCCACTTTCCAGCTTATCTTAACAGCTCATTAAGCCCCACCATGCAAATTGACCGGTCCAATGTGGTCAACGCTCGTGATAACAAATCCTCCGATGAACTAACATACTGGTTGTGATTTTATGAATTATAAGAACAAAAGGAGGACAATATTTATATTCTGTGTATTCATTAATTAACAGAATTAAAACTTCTTGGTATGTCGTTCGTTCTGATTGAAGCCCAAGTTGACTGATGACCGGGAACTAGGGCACAGTTAGACTGGGCTCAAGCTCATATAATTGTGCCCAGGTGACCGCGACTCATCACCAAGTTGGTGGATAACTAGATTAACTCTGCCGCACGGCTGTTTAATTTATTTAAACATGACATTCTTTCAAATGAACAATCAAATAAGATTAGCAGGGCAAAACGACCTTTACCTACGACTTTTTGGCGAGATAACATGAGAGAGAGCAAGTCCACATAAACTAGTGTACTTGTACATGCACTTTTAAACAGTCACTTGTAAGTCTGACACTGATGAAATCTTGGTTTGTTTGCTCCCCCATATGGAACTAATATTCGTCACAATATAATTTTTTTTTTTAATTTATGGGCTATAGATCGTTTTCTTTGCGTTTTATTGATCAGAAACAGTTGCTAGCATGGACGGTGAAAGCGGGCCAACATGATAACTCAATGCAAAAGGTCACTGGACTTTCAAAAATTCTATAATCAATCTAATGATCGTTGGGTTTTTAATTTAATGGAGTTAAAGGTTACCCACAAATTCAGGAAAATAAAAACCCAACAAACAATTCTGAATCCACAGTAACATACCATTTGGCACAGATGCTAAATTATGCCCAGTCAGCATGGCCTGTTCTCGCTGCTCCTGTTGCTTAGCAACCCTTCTTGAATATTCTGCCCGATCTTCACCAAGAAAAGCTCTCAAACTGCCAAGTTCCTAAAAGAAATTACAATGCAAAGTAAATACAAAGTGTGATAAAAGATAACCTCAAAGCTTACTAACGTATTTGTAAGGCTATTTGTATAACTTTCCCTGTTAACTAATCATTTCCCTGTTAAATAAACATGCAAAATGTTTATTTTACAAAGATTCTCCATTTTTGGATTTCCTGATACACAAAGAGCAGTTAATTACAGAATATTAAAGAGCACACCCATTAAAGGCACATAAACATTTGCAATAATGTGTGCATTATCTCACATTATTAGTTCATTATGGCTGAATACAAAATGTTTCCCTGCAAAACCATCCTTGCACACAGGCTTTCTATCTTATTCACCTGTTTTATACTTAGTTATGATTCTGTGTATAAGGAAACAGTCTACATGTGCCTGTATACCATAACAAGACAGCATGATGAGTGATCTGAACTGGGGCATGTGAATTTGCACTGTGTGGCCACCAGGTGGCATGCATACTAAGTTTATATTCTGCACCACTGACCAAGAGCTTTACAGAACTTTTTTTCAACTAAACTTGAGATGGACTCAGTCTGACTTCTCCAGTCCAAGTTCGGACTTGAGTCGTACATCACTGCCGAAGGCTTTTCTTGTCTAGCTGTCTAAATGACTATAGTCTGTAATCAGAGTACATGTGTACCAGCCTGACCTGATTGAGCCTGCTACAGATCTTGGCCATCTCCTCCAGCCGACCATCCTGTCTCAGACTCTTCTCCTCAGCCTCCTTCTTGTTCATCAGTCTCTCACGCTCCTCGTTAGATAATCTAAAATAAACATGGCAGGTAATAAAATGGGCATTTACCTCTAGTATGTTGATCTTTATTTTCTAACCATTAATTCAGCATGTTTAGCTCAATTTGTTACAGATAAATTAAATACTGTTATAAAAATGTTATCAAATTATCTACCAAAATGGTTGACGGCACAAGAAATGAAGCTGTATAGACATTGATAATCAGAACAAAATGAGACTGAAAGGTCTTCTGAGGGAATCACAGGGAGGAGAGTTACAGATAAGTCTGGATGTTGCTTTTAATAGAGCTGTGGCTTGAACTAGAGAAAATATGGTATATATGTTCTCAAATGAATTTCCAGCTGGTTCAACTAACCTGTCCCAGGCTCCTCCATACTCCAGCTGGAGCTCATGCATGTACATGACATTGCGCAGAACATCATATTTTTCCTCCAGTGCATCTATGTACAGTTTCTCCTCGTCTGAGCACTGGAAAGCCCCAAGCACGACAAACGCGATGTTATCTACCATTTCCTGGACTCTCATCTTCCGCTGTAGTTTGGCCAGGGCCCTTACTTCTTTGTCAGACTGTATTTAAAGCAATCAATATAACATAATTACTGCGCTGAAGTATAATTAAGCATGATGTAAAATTTTCTAGTTCATATGTCATTATTATTTATGATCAGAGTGTGCTGTTATTTGCTCTGCAGTTGAACACTTCATAAGTAGTTTTATACAAGTAATATGTCAAATCTATAAAAATTTTCAATGAAATATATTAGAATGCTTTTCTTTTAGAAATTATCAGAAGAGTGTATTAATTATTAATTTATTATTTGTAAATTAGCTTGATTGAGGGCTTAATAATCTTTGTAAAACAGCAGCACTATGGAGTTCAATCAGTGTTTTATTTTTGGTAGATAATATGTCCCTGCCCTGTTAGTGGTAGTGCCTATAACATGAGGGTGATGGTAACTTTAATACAAGAATAATAAGTAACTATTAAGCCACTGGATTGCAGGGTTCTATATACAGAAGGGCAGGATTGGAATAAACCAGAATGCTCAGACTGTCAATAAGGCCATAGACAATATTTTAATGTTCTACTGACTCTTCAGACAAAAAAATAGGTTGCTAACAAAATCTGACAAAAGTTTTTTCACTACAAGTCAAGACATGAAACATGGAATTTCGCCACCTTGCTTAGAGAATACAACAAGTGACCCATGGGTCATGACGCTCAGCTGACTGGGAAGAGATTCGCAAAAGGAAATTTTATCATCAGAATGGTAGTATATACCCATTCAACTGAAGCATCAAACAGATTAACCAACAGGCCAAGATCTAGTCTGTATTTATATATCTCAAAAACAGAGAAAAATGTGTAAACTTTTAAAACTAGAATACAGGTAACCGACAAGTGACTACATGTATCTGCCAAAATCGGATAGTGAGGCATGGATTGAGTGGCAAGGGGAAATAGAGTGAGGTATGTTGCATATTAGCATGAATGTCTGCAGCCTAAATGTGTATGTAGGTTGTGCCACCTACCACAAATCCAGAAAGCTGTCCAAGTTGTATACACCTGCAAAATTTTAGGCAGAAAAGTCAAACCACTACATGTATATGAGCGATTTTTGCCCATGCCAGACAAACAGACAGACACTGTGCAAAAATCTTTGCAGGTAACCCCTCCAGTTTTGTGTATGATAAAGACCTATGTGAGATCTAAACACATGCACAATTTTGGCCCAATCGGTCAAATGGTTCCTGAGATATGAGCTTGGATGTGTGCAGCGTTAACTAGAATGTAGGTGGCGCCACCTGTCATAAAATCAAGAAAGCTGTCCACGATGTATAAACCTGCAAAATTTTAGGCAGTTATGTCGAACCACTACAGAGAAATGAGTGATTTTAGGCCACGGCAGACTAACAGACAGACGCTGTGCAAACATTGTTACAGGTGGCGCCACCATTTTTTGTGTATGTTACAGAGCTATCAAAGGGCTACATTTGTATAAATTTTATTTCCTGATCGGTCAAACGGTTCCCAAGATATAAGCTTGGATGTCATCAGCGTGAACGTGACCGTAGGTGGCGCCACCTGTCATAAAATCAAGAAAGCTATCCTGGATGTATACGCATGACGAATTTCAGGTGAATTAGTCAATTCACTGCAGAGATATGAGTGATTTTAACCCAAGGCAGATAAACAGATGGACACTGTGCAAACATGGTTACAGGTGGTGCCACCATTTTTTGTGTATGTTATAAAGCAATCCAAGGGCTACATTTGTATCAATTTTATTTCCTTATCGGTCAAAAGGTTCCCGAGATATGAGGGTTTATGAGTGGAACCAGACCCACAAATGGACACTGGATAGAGAAGAAAGGTCAGAGGTCAACGCAAATTGGTTAGGCACCAGTTCACATGTGACCCGATAATAGGTGTAAGTTTGGGAAAAATCGGTCCATTAGTCTCCGAGGAGCTCTCTGGAAACGAACGCTGCCACGGTGGAGGAACTCGGTCAAAAACATAGTATCCGCAAAACTTCGTTTTGGCGGATACAAAAATACAGGTGGCTCCACCAGTCTGCAGAAACTAATAAAAACACTTAATGGTCAATATCCATGCAAAAAATCATGGTGATCTCTGCATTAGTTGTTCAGATACTTCAGTTTTTGTATCAAATTGTCCATAATTCTGAGGGATACTTCGGAGTCCTATAGCTTGAAGGATATGGGTAACAGACCTAATTTCAAGTTTCCACAGGCACCTTTCATGGGCCTCCTTGCATGACAAGAATGAAGATTCTAGGTGTTGCGATTTGTACCCTGTTGACAGATAACCACATCTTAAAAGGTCTCAAAAAAAAAGAAAAAAATTCGTAAAAATTTGAAAAAAAATAGAGGTGGCACACCCAGTCTGCAGAAACTGATGGAACAGCTCATGATCAATATGTATGCCGAAAATCATGACCATCAGTGTTGTAGTTATTGAAATACTGCAGTTTTTGTATAAAATTTTCCATTATTCTGGGGGGGGGGGGGTATTTTGGACCCATACAGCTTAAAGAATATGGGTAACAGAGACCTAATTTCAAGTTTCCATGGAGACTTTTCATGGGTCTCCCTGTGTGTCAAGAATTAAGATTCTTGGTCCAGTTTTTATGATTTGTGCCCTGTTAACAGATGTTCATATCTTTAAAGGTCTCAAAAATACAGAAAAATTTCGTAAAAAAAACCGAACAAATACAGGTGGTGCCACCAGTCTGCAGAAACTTATGAAACACTCCATGATCAATATCCATGCAAACAATTATGGTTATCTCTGCATTAGTTGTTCAGATACTTTAGCTTTTGTATCAAATTTTCCATTATTCTGAGCTGTACTTTGGAGTGCCATAGCTCAAAGGATATAGGAAACAGAGACCAAATTTCAGGTTTCCATGGAGACTTATCATGGGTCTCCCTGTGTGTCAAGAACGAAGATTCTAGGTCCAGTCGTTACGATTTGTACCCTGTTGACAGATAACTACATCCTTAAAGGTCTCAAAAATGGAGAAAACAATTCGTGAACATTGAAAAATACAGGTGGCGCAACCAGTCTGCACAAACTGATGAAACATCTCATGATCAATATGTATGTCGAAAATCATGACCATCAGTGATGTAGTTAATGAGATATTGAAGTTTTTGTATGAAATTTTTGACTATTCTGGGGGGTAATTTTGGGCCCCATAGCTCGAAGGATATGGGTAACAGAGACCTAATTTCTGGTTTCCATGGAGACTTTTCATAGGTCTCTCAGTGTGTCGAAAATGAAGATTCTAGGTCCAGTCGTTACGATTTGTGCCACGCTAACAGATGACAGCATCCTCAAAGGTCTCAAAAATAGAGGAAAAAATCGTAAAAAATCAAACAGTACAGGTGGCGCCACCAGTCTGCAGGAACTGATCGAACATCTCATGATCAATATGTATGCCAAAAATGAAGACCATCAGTGATGTGGTTATTGAAATATTGAAGTTTTTGTATGAAATTTTTTACTATTCTGGGGGGTACTTTGGGGCCCCATAGCTCGAAGGATATGGGTAATAGAGACCTAATTTCTGGTTTCCAAGGAGATTTTTCATGGACCTCTCAGTGTGTCAAGAATTAAGATTCTAAGTCCAGTCTTTATGATTTTTGCCTTGTTAACAGATGTTCACATTTTTAAAGGTCTCAAAAAAAGAGAAAAAAATTCGTAAAAAATAAAAAAATACAGGTGGTGCCACCAGTCTGCAGGAAGTGATGTTACATCTCATGATCAATATGTATGCCAAAAATCATGACCATCAGTCAAGTAGTTAATGAGATATTGAAGTTTTTGTATGAAATTTTTGACTTTTCTGGGGGGTACTTTGGGGCCACATAGCTCGAAGGATATGGGTAACAGAGACCTAATTTCTGGTTTCCAAGGAGATTTTTTATGGACCTCTCAGAATCCCAAGTTACAAGGTTCTAGGTCCAGCGGTTACGATTTGTGCCTGGTTAACGGACGGACAGACGGACAAAGAGTGATCGCTATAGCTCAGATGACTTTCAGTCAGCTGAGCTAAAAACATGTGCTACATATTGTAGATTTTTCATACCTTTAAGAAAACATTACCAAAGACCTGCTATTCATCTGCGTAAAAAAAACATTTTATCTACAAAAAGAAGATCAGTGGGACAATAGTTTTTTTCATTTGGCTTAGGAAATTGTTGCAAATTCATATACCTATATCAATATTTCTAAATTTTGTGAACAAGACACCCATGGGGTTCAAACTTGGGACCTGAGGGTCAAAAATCCAATGCCTACACCACGAGACTGGTTCTTATCCATGTAATAATTCAAGAACCAGGGGAGAGGGGCTTTACTGGTTTGTATCCTTTCGGTATGAAGTAATTATGTACTTCATTATCTGTATAGTTATACCTTGGTCTGCAGTGTGAGCAGCATGCTATCAAACTCCTCATCCTGTCTCTGCTGAAGGTCAGCCAAGATGGATGCATTAATCATATCCTCTCCAGGACGACCCAGCTCCTGACGCCGGGTATCATAATACAGACCAGCACCTGAAGCAATCCAGAATTACCACCTGATGAATATTCATGTAAACACAATCTTGTATCTAACATTCTACTCTAAAATCAAGTTTGTCACAGGATAATGATACATATTCCAATTTCTTCTATTTTTGTGATATATTTAATCCCTGATCTAGCTGCTTGAAGTTCAGTCATTTTCATTGTTGTAATATGCATGAAATCCTACTGGATAATTATAAAGCAGTAATGATGCAAATTTTATCTAATATTTATTCAATCTCAGTTAAAATTATACTTTCACTATGGTGTCTTTGTTAAAATTGAAACCCAAGAATGTAATAAATGTGAGCAATCTTCAGAAATTATTTACTGTGGAAAAAGTACATAATGCTATTCAAGAACATATCTGATGTTCTATTTATAACCTGACACCAGTCAGTCATCTGTTCTTTTTATATCTTTACACATGTCAGTCATCCCCAGCAGTTGGATAGAGCTTTACCTTCTTGTAGAATCTGCATATGTTGCTGCTGTTGTGACTTGCGGAAGTCTGTTGGGCTGTCCCTCCAGGCATTGCGCTGGTTACATAAACTGGTCAGCTTGGACAGCTTATGGTCAGCTGACAGCTGTCGGGCAGCAGCTTTAGCATTGGAAGAATCTTTCCCAAGCAGCAGATGCACTAAGACCTGACAAATAAGATTAATAAATAATGAGAATGAGTTGCAAAAACAGACATGTCTCCCCTCCCTATGGGCCTCCCATCCACAAATTTGAGGAACAAAATAAGGACTGCTTCAAAAATCACAGTTATCACAAATAATTTCTATTCCAGGTGATTTGACCTTGGAGATGAAGGTCAAGGTCACTGGTTTTTGATTACTTCTGAGAGTTTACGATTCGAATTTTATAAAAATATACCATGTGGTTCAAAATGTATAGGGTTCAAAAATTTCTATTTCTGCTGCCTTGATCCAGGTCAAGGTCACCTGTTTTCAAACTCATCCAAGAACTTGGTTGAAATAGTCAGTGTTTCAAATTTGAGGAAAAGATATGTGATAGTTAAAAAATTATGGGGTTCACAAACAAGTTACTCATGGGTCATGATGCTCAGCTGAATTTGACATGAAAACAGGTGATGCATGTATTAATTACTGATGTTATGACCTGATAACAAAATTTTTGTTAAGGAACCTTGAACAATGGGTAGAATGACTTCCAGAATGCTACAAATCATGTTTTTTTCTGATATTCCTTAGGAAATAGGTAACAGCAAGAAGATTTTACTAGGAACTCCCCAGATGCTAAGTTAGGAGTTTCTATGTTAAACTGCTATGACTTGTGTCCATTTGACTTATAGGGTTCTTAAATCATGTTGCTTCACACAGCTCACACAATTAAGGCTACACTTCCCTTATTTTGGATTTCAAAGGAGAAATTACAATGACCTCCCTTTGTATTAAGAAAGACATTTCTAGAGCCAACTGTTGAAGATTTGTGAAATTAAAAAAAAAAAATTAGATTTGTGACCGAGTTACTTTCTGGGTGCTCAAAATTAGGTTTTCTGCTCATAGCTCAGAGAATATAGGTCACAGTGACCTGATTTCAGGATTCAAAGGAGACTTGCCAAAGACCTCCCTGGATGTCATATTAGAAGGTTGAGGTTCAAAATAAAGTTTGGTGCCATGCCTGACTATCTAGGTGTTCATAATCATATTTTTGGCCAGTTGCTTGCAAAATGAAGGTCACCATGACCTACTTTCATGTTTCAAAGGAGATTGGGACAGAACCTCCATGGAATCTGTGTTTTAACATATTCTATGCCTAACAGTTACAATTTGTGTCCTGTCTGACTTCCTGGTTGTTCGATGTCATATTTTAGCCAGTCACTTGCAGAGTATAGGTCATGACCTAATTTCAGGTCTCCCAGAAAATTTGCACAAGTCTTTCCAGGATATTACCATAGAAGATTCTAGGGCTAAAGGATTCAGTTTGTGCACATCTGCCTTCCAGGGTGCTCAAATCATGTTTCTTTTTCTAAAGCTCACAGAATATAGGTCAAACTGACCTAATTTCATATTTCCAAGGACATTTACGCAGGACCTCCCTGGATGTCACATCAGAAGATTGTAGGCCAAATAGATACAAGTTGTGTCCCGTCTGACTCTTTGCATGCTCAAAATCATGTTTTTGGCCAGTAGCTTGCAGAATATAGGTCACCATGACCTAAGGAGGAGATTTGCCTAGCAACCCCCTTGATGTACTGCTAGAAGTTTCTAGGTATAGCAGATACAATTTGTGCCCTTTCTACCTGTCAGGGTGCCCAAAGTCACGGTTTTTGGCCAGTTACACACATATAGGTCATCATAACCTAGTTTTAGGTCTCTGAGAAATTTGCCCAGAGCCTTCCTGGAGGTTTTGTTAAAAGATTCTACGCCTAAAGGACACATTTTGAGCCCATCTGACTTTCAGGGTGCTCAAATCATGTTTTTCCTATAGCTTGCAGAATATAGGTCACAGTGACCTAATTTCATAGCTGGCAGAATATAGGTCACCATGACCAAATTTCAGGTTTCTAAGGAGATTTGCCTAGGACCTCTCTTGATATACAATTAAAAGTTCCTAGATTTAATGGTTAAGGTTTGTGCCCTGTTAACATACCAAATGCTATAGGTCTCAAAAATAGAGAAAAAAATGTGTAATATTAGAAATAATACAGGTAGTGCAACCAGTCTTCAGTAATTTATATAACACTATTTGATCAATATCCATGGAAAGAATCATGGCAATCAATGTATTAGTTATAGAGATATTGGAGCTCCTCTATCAACATTTTAAAATAATCTTGGGGGTATATCCAAGCCCAATAGCTTGGAGGTTTTTGGTCACAGTGACCTAATTTCAGGTTTCTAAGAAGATTTTTTGACCTCCATGGGTGGTCAGTTAAATTTTCTAGGTCCAGTGTTATGATTTGTGCCCTATAAACAGACAGACAGATCCACAGATGGACGGATGGATGACTGACAAAGAGTCACTTTAGCTTTGATGACTTTCAGCCGGCTGAGCTAAAAATTCCTATTTTGGCTTTTTGAGCTTGATGATGAAGGTCAAGGTCACTGGTTTTTGAACTCATCTGAGATATCGGAAGAAATAATTTAAATTTCAAATTTCATGAAAAAATGTTGAGTTGTTCAAAAGAAATTGCTTCACAATAAATGACACAGCACAAGCAGATTCTTGGTGATTATTGAGATAATATGTTAGAAATGAATACCAAGATTGTGTCCTGGTAGCTTTATTGAATTTCAAGTACGTTTGAAATTCAATAGCGTATATATCCTCCCACAGATATCAGGAACTGGAATGGTTCTTGAGATAATGCTTATGAACAAGCCTGATGAACACACAAACAGTTTTACAGAAAACCTGCTTACTTTAATTAGGGCTTTGCCACAGCAGTACCCTAACTTGTCAACTACTAGTATCAAAGATAAACTATAAAATGAACTTTACTTCTCTCTCAAAGGTGTGTTTCTTAGCCATCTCCTGGACCACATCGAGCTGCATCTCCATCCTGAACACTCTCTTCTCAAGCGGAGGTTCCCCGTCATCTCCCGTCAGCCACAGCTTACGCCCCTTCCTGGCTGCCAGTCGGCTAGTCGCCAGCTTCTCCTGACGAGGCCTGTCAGGATCAAATCTGAAAGACAGGCAAATCCCATTAGGTAACCAGTGCTTAAAATTAGTAAAGCTTCATTGTTAGAACATGTGATGCACATGTCATATTTTTATGAAAAAAAAATTAAACGCATTTTTATGAAAAATGCTGACAAATAATGATATTGAAAAAAGGTAAGCTTTGGTTCTAAAATGCACTTTTAAAGCTAGGCCTTTGTCTCAAAGCTCTCCCTCAGGGATTTTTGTCCAGGCAGCCATTGTCCATCATCTAATGCCATTGTTGCTATTAACCATGTGGTTATTAAGTGGCAGCTCTGCCTATGCCTAAAATGTGGTAGTAGAACTGGATGGATCGGTTTGATGATTGACTGGATGGTAAATTAAAACTTAACTGAACAGTGTCAGTAGCAGCTTTTTAAAAAAATATGAAATAATTATTAAATTATAAGTTGTATTTATACAAAATTTGTTATCTTACTTGTCTATATTTTAGTGTGAAGTAAATAACAATTTAAGAGAAACTGCCAAAAGGAGCCGGATAATGCTGTTTTGAGAGATTTTGTCATATTGGAATATTCAAGAACATCTTAGTGATAATTTCCAAGTGAGGAATGCAAGCAAATTCAGTAATGACAAGCTAACCATACCTCTCAGCCCTGTACTGTTGTGGTCGCTCAGCCAGCCCTGCAGCTATGGCTGCTGAAGCAAATGTCTCCTCCTGGCTGATCAGCATGTTCTGTCTGGTCAGCTCACAGTACATCGCCATCATCTTAATGGTCAGGGAACGAGTTCTGTTATCTCGTAACAAATTACGTATCCCAGCCCTCTCTTCTTCATATCTCTCAAACAGGTCAGCCAGCAGTTTACCACTGTTACAACGAGCTGCAAGAGCATACACATCATGTATGAAAAGAAAGAAAAAATACAGTTGACACTAGAATGAGTTTGTTTTTGAAATACTGAATTTCTTGAAAAAATATTGAGTGAGTCAAAAGTTATCACGTTCACAAGAAATGATGCAGACACTGATAACAAACAATGCCCCACCGCTGACATATCAGTTACCATACATTTGTAGAGTGTTGTTTAGTTTGGCTTGGTTTGACCACCAGAAATTGATATGAAATATTTGGCCAGTTGCCAAATGCATTGTGATTCGCTGACCAGTCATCAGATGCAAAACAGTGACTGTACTTTGTGAGTTTACTTTGTGAAAGGGATGATTTCTTTATGGAAAATTCAAATAGTTAAGGAGCTATATGAGCATCAGTGTTTGCTGCAGTAAATTTGTTGGCCAAGGAGACACACCTGAGGTAGCTGTTATTCTGCCCTTAACCAGGAACTTTGCACTGTGTTGTTGATACAGTGCTGTGCAAAGGAGTGTATCTGATTGGCTGCCAGTAACAACTCACACAATGCATTTCAGTGAATGTCTCAGTGACAATTGTAGTCAAAACCTATCATCGACCATTGAAATTAGGCAGCAGTATATAAGAAATAACAGCAATACATCAGAAATATCAGCTGTACATCAGAAATATCAGCAGCATATCAGAAATATCAGCTGCATATCAGAAATATCAGCAGTATATCAGATATATCAGGGGTATATGTTATATCAGAACTTCCAATGAATCTGGAGTGTATCAATGTGTATACATGACACATATAATAAGAGTAACATTACTATAACATACGTCAAGGCTGACCATTCTGTTATGATAAAACTAAACTGGCATTACTGATTGATATATAATACATTTACAATTTTTACAAAGTTCAAATCAGCTTATGTAGGCTATTAAAAGAGATATATCAATCCATCAAAAGGCAAGCTATAAAAAAAATCAATGATTTACTTGAAAGTAAAGAAATACAATCTTCTGAGGAATTTATATGCAAAAGTTATATTGTATAACTAAAAAGAGGGAATCCCACCTTTAGCCTCTACATTATATTCATCCTGGAATATCTTGTCGATAGCTTCTGGACTTTTCCCTTCAGCTTTGTACTGTTTGCGTCGCTGAAGCATGTTATTCTTATCCTTCAAGAACTCTTCCCGTAACTTTCCCATCATGCCTTGCAGGGCTGATTCATGCATGACGTCAGCTCCGTACAGCTCTCCGGCCCTTGAGGAAAGCGTTCCTTCTCCTCGCATCTCGGCTTCTTGGTTCTGCATCTGGTGATACATCTCGTACTGCTCGTGGTCTCCCATGGAGGAAAACAGTGCGCTGCCTGAAGTTGTATTGAGAAAGAATCTAGGAAATGTGATGTACAGTGGTGGCAAGTCTTAGCAAGTAAAGGTATTTGACTATGGAGTTAAAGGTTGCTGATTAAAATTCTGTCAGCCCTTCTAAGGCAATATTTTCTGAAATTCTGACAGAACCGAAGAGATTCATTCTAATGTTTTAATGATAAGTTTAGATTTTTTTTTCAAAAGGAAACATCCATGGCATGAAGGTGGCTTTGTCTATTAAATCGGGATGAAAGTAACAATAAGATAAGAATGATATGTAATTTGTCATGACCACTGGATTACGGATTTTAGCTAATCTGTGACCTTTTGCGTTGGCGAGGCATCATTGGTCCGGCGTCTGCCGCACGTTAACCAATGCTATCTAAAAAACTGTCAGAGCTAGCAGCACCAAAATTTATGCAAAAAATCAGTCATCTAATACACTTTATCGGATTTTGCTTATTTTTTTGCTATCTGCATTTACTTAGATGTTATAGGGAACAAGCTAAAAACCTGTGGTGCTACCCACAAAAGTTTTGCACAGTGTGTGTCCCGGCTTATTTCTCAGAAGGGATTTGATATGTCAGCCTGACATTGGGCATACATGTATACATCTCAGATAGCTTTGTCATATACAAGACTGGTGGCACCACCTACAATTGTTTCATGCATCTGAATGGTTTGAAGTATCTGCCTGAAATTGTGCATGTCCATTCATCTTAGATGACTTTCTCATACACAAAACTGGTGGCGCCACCTACAATAATTTATATGTTGTGTGCACCTATGCCAGTATTTCAGCAGTGACATTTGATCGAGTTATTGGTGCTTGTACTAGGGTTCAAAATGTTTAGTACTTGCATTGTACATATACATGTCACACATGAACTTGAAAAGTATAAACGGTCCAGCATGGAAACATATCTGATGTATATCCCTAAGGTTCGCATTACGCCTGTAGGCCTTGTTTAATACATGGGGCTGGGAATAATCCAAACGTATTCACTTTTTGTTAAAACACTGGAGAATATCTCTGAGGTTCTATTTGAGATTTCAACAATTGGCCATTGAGGCTTCAGTGGGGTTTTAAAGGACCATCTGCTCTGAGGTGCAATGCCTCATCTAATGCTACATCCTACCCAAACAGGGGCAGATCCAGGATTTAGGAAAAAGGGGGTCCAACCAAGGAGGACTGATGAAAACCCTTAAAAAAGATCACCAGGTCTGGAAAAGGGGGTCCAGGCTGCAAAATTTTGTCTGAAACCCTTAAAAAAAGCTTGCAGTGGATGAAAAAAAAAGGGGGGGGAGGGGGTCCAGACCCCCTGGACCCCTCCCCTGGATCTGCTTCTGCAAAAGTTATGACTTGCAGATTTTTCCTTGCCTAACCCTATGTATATAAAACCTAAAATCCAGAGGGTTCAGTAATGATATATTGTTTTTATCATATGATTAATTTAATCAAAATTCAATACACAGTGCCACCCACAAGCCATAAACCTGGCTTTTAAAAATCATCCTGTATTTAGTGTAAGGGCAATCTATGCTGATTTTATCAACATTTCAAGGCTGATTTAATAAAAAATATATTTACACATTTTCACAATTCTTCTGATGAAAGACTTTGACAACTATTATGTTGTTTGAAATTATAAACATTAAAACATTATAATATTGATAACAATCAAAATTTTAATAATAATAATAACAGCACTGTTATTACAAACAGTGAGCTGATAAATTTGGCTGTCTCTGATAACTGGAAATCCTTGTGTGCAATGGTGGTGATATTAAGTACACAGGGAACTGTCTTAACACAAACTAAAAGAATATTCAAGGACAAATAATTACTTATATTTTACATATAAACTTACAGGGAATCAAATTAATTTCATAGCAGAGATAAAAGTGACAATTATATACCCATGTTGTTCTTGATCATGTGCCAAAGCAGCTTGGTCCTGAGAGCCTGGTACTTGTGGTCCAACAGATCAAATATGTCATTAATGTTGAGACGTGAGCGCACCTTGTCTGGTACAACCTCACCATGGTCCACACCATCATCAGCCAACAGAGCTTCCACACCCTCTGTTTCCCACCTGGTTCAAATAATAGAATAGCAAAGCTGATTGTACATATGTAAACAATCAGAACATGAGCACCACAAACATGCATAATATGCCCATCGTGTATCTTGCGACCTCTGACCTCATTAAATATGCATGAATTTCGATGAGAAGGTAATTCAGGTGAGAAACTCTATTGGTTTATTTGTATAATGAGTTTCATGAAAAACCATAGGATTTTTTGGTAAGCCTCCAACATGCAGTGACCTCTGACCTCATTGAATATGCATGGATTTTGCTGGAAATCAAACTTCGGTGAGATATTTCATTGATTAACATTTTTGATGAGTCTTATCAAAATCCTACATATTCTTCATAAGTTATTCCGGCAACACCACAAAGTAGCCTAGTGACCTGTGGCCTAATTAAATGGATGTGGATGTTACCCATAATCGAACTTGTATGAGATAATCTGTTGGTAAGTAGTTATGGTGAGTTTTGTGGAAATCCATCAAAGCCCCGGTAAGTTATTGTGGCGACACTTAAAGTTAATTATGGGTGGGTATACCATAATACTCCCGTCATATGAAGGGCATATAAAAAATGTGTTTATTTTGCTGAGGTATCCTTGTGAGTGTGAAATTTAGGTATGCAAGGCTTGATGTTAACTTTTGAAAGTATTTTCCCAGTAGGCCAAGTAACATCTACCTTTTACTTGCCCAACATGAATTTTTTCTTGTCCTACAACAATCATTGATCGCAGCCACAAACACAATGTATTACACTTAATTATTTTGCAAACAATAAACATGTTGAAAAGTTTGTTTGTTAATAATATTTCTCTTCAGCATGTGTGTTGAGAAATTTTGTAAACTGTACGGGCACAGCAACATGCATCTTTTGATGCCCCTGGATATCATTGGAAAAAGCAAAAAAACACTACATGTAGCAATTCATTTTGCCGGATACACATTCCTCATGATGCATCTGCACGTTAGGAATCTTGCCTTATTTATTTAGTCAATACCAATTTTATCCGTATTCCAATCATAAGGAATCTCAGCTAAAGGGGGGACCTTTTTTTTTTATTTCGGCCTCACCTGTGCATCTTCCTGTGTGACAGCCTCTGTGTTTTCTCCCGGTACTCCTCCCTCTGTTTGGCTTTTGAGGCACGATAGACTCTCTCTTCCTCAAACTGCATGTAGTTGTCAAAATCCTGATTTAACTCTTGGTTTTTCTTTGTTTTGAGCCTGTCCTCTTCTGATGTGATCTCGTTGAGGTTACTTGGACCACCAATTGGTTTGTTACACAACCACATCCGCATCTCATCAAAGCTGACATTCTCCTCAGGTAGTTCACGTGAAACAAGAAACTGGTGCCAAGTATGCATTGAGAACTCAGGGCCATGTGTCATTTGAAAGAGCAGCAGGGCGTCTTTAAGAGACAGACGTGTGGAGCCTTGTACATCTAATGACATGAAATCCCATCGTGCCCTGTCCTCCACTGTTTTCCTCCTGTCAAGCTCTTTTAGAACCTGTGAATGTAAGAATAAGAATGATAATGATAAAACATAATTTTGAAATATGACAAAAGATGATAATAATAGGAACAACAATAATATTACATACATATTTGCTTTAATAATGATTATATGAATGATGAAATATAACAGTAGAAACTAGAATACAGGTAGTCGGCAAGTGACTACATGTATCCGCAAAAATCAAAGGACGATGAAGTGAGGCATGGATTGAGTGGCAAGGGGAAATAGAGTTACGTGTTACATATTAGAATGGATCTCTGCCACATAACCATGATTGTAGGTGGCGCCACCTGTTGTTTGAATGAGAAACTATCCAAGATGTATACACATGCAAAATTTCATGTGGAAAAGTCAAACCACTGCAGAGATATGAGTGATTTTATCCCACAGCAGACAAACAGATGGACGCTATGCAAAAATGGCTGCAGGTGGCGCCACCATTTTTGTGTATGTTATAAAGCTATCCAAGGGCTACATTTGTGTAAATTTTTTTCCTGATTGGTTGAACGAGTCCGGAGATATAAGCATTAATGTCTGTAGCGTGAACGTGAATGTAGATGGCACCACCTGTCATAAAATCAAGAAAGCTATCCAGGATGTATACGCATGCCGAATTACAGGTAATTTTGTCAAACCACTGCAGAGATATAAGTGATTTTAACCCAAGGCAGACAAACAGATTGACGCTGTGCAAAAATGGCTGCAGGTGGTGCCACTATTTTTGTGTATCTTATAAAGCTATCCAAGGGCTACAATTGAGTAAATTTTTTCTCCTGATTGGTCAAACGGTTCCCGAGATATGAGCTTTGATGTCTGCAGCATTAACATGAATGTAGCTGGTGCCACCTGTCATAAAATCAAGAAAGCTATCTAGGATGAATAGGCATGCAGAATTTTAGGTGAATTAGTCAAACCACTGCAGAGATACGAGTGATTTTATCCCAAGGCAGATGAACAGATGGACACTGGTTGCAGGTGGCGCCACCTTTTTTTGTGTATGTTATGTGGGTTTATGTGTGGAAACAGACGCACAAACGGACGCTGGGCAGAGAGGAAAGGTCAGAGGTCAAGGTCACTTGGTTAGGCACTAGTTCACATGTGACCTGATACTTTGTGTAAGTTTCGGAAAAATCCGTCCAGTAGTCTCAGAGGAGTTCTCCGGAAATGAACGCGGCGGCAGCGGCGGCAGAACCCGGACAAAAACAAAACTTCGTTATGGCGGATACAATGATAATGATAATAGAAGTAACAATGATATTATAATAATAGTAATATATTTGTAGTAATAATTATAATATCATATATGTGCCCATTACTTCTGCCCTAATTATGAATACAAAGTGACTATATAATTATTAGCAATTACAGATATTATTTCTTATTCAAAAAAGCTGAGACTTCAGAAGATAATAATGGTTTCTGAGCACAAAAAGGAATAATAAGGTGAAACACAAAAACAAGTGTGACAGCATGTGATTATTAAGAAATACTTGATTATCACAACCTGGAAATACTCAGATGAGAGGATTCTATGAGTAATGCAATACAAGGAAGAATATAAACTCTGCATCGTACAGATTTAAAATCGTACTGTGAATGAAATATTATGATACAGGTGGTATCATGAGATAATGTATTACTGCAGTCCTGGTGTGAATTGTGATTTATATTTCAAGCTTGTGTTCTATACCTCTACAAAGTTCTCTTTATGAACCTTCCCCTGGGTCCCTGAGCCACATATCTGAAGCACGGCTGCATCAACTTGCATTTTCAGAATTGGTTTAAAGTACAGCGTCTGGTAGAACTCCTGCACCTGGCTGGCTGTCAGGTAACCCTTACAGGAGGGGTCCAGCACATCAAATACAGCACCAAAATCTGGTATACCCATGGTGATGAAAGGTGATCCTCAACTCACAGCCAGCTGTGGTTACTGAATGATGACCTGTTAATAATTAAACATACATGAAAGCATTTAAAAAATCCACTAAAAGTAATAACAACTTGTATCTTCCTATGATACATTCTATTCCAATTCACCATGCTGCTCCATATCGATGACTTGAGTTCAGCCTTACTAAAAACAGACAGGTATAAATCTCTATTTATATTTTTGCAATTTGAATCAGCTGCACATATATATTTTTAATGAATGAATATAAACAGACAGATGCTGAAAATAGAAACATGCATATTGAAAATGGATAATGTAATTATTTTGTTTAATAAAAACCATGAAATAATGTATACTTAGATACCCTAGATTTTCTGTATATTTTACATCTTAAATTACCATCATAATCACTTAGTATAATAATGAAATGGAATATTGGAATAAATAAAATAAAAATGCTATGGTGACCTGAACAGCACAGTGAACACTATTTTTTTGTTCTATTTTTTTGCAAATAAACTTAGCTTTCAATTTTTTAAAAACTTTCAAAATTATTAAGTTCATTATAAAATTATTTTTTTTATAAATTAATCATATTGGAAACACACAGAACAGTATTCTAACCAATTCAATTTAACTTTGCACCACTGGTTATATTTATAGTTATATGAAACCTATAAGTTAGTATAACTGCTGGCTGTGCAATATCCTGTGCTGTTGTTGACCTGCATGATCAGGTTTGCTGCCCAGTGCAAGACCAGAGTCATGACCAGCCAAGGGTAGGTGGCAACTTCAAAAGCTGTCCGCAGCTCCACTGCCATCAACACAGTGCATCAGGTCACTAAGCATAATAGAAAAATTCATAGCAAATTTTGTTCCTAAATAAAAAAATTGCTCACAATCACAAGGACCAGCCCGTGTTTGTCAGAAGAATTAATATTCCGCCTGGGAAATCACTCCATGCATGAAGTTGTTTACCATATCCCGGATACCCGTGACGTCACCAGTGCGGGGCAGCTCTCCGCTGACAAGTGAGCACTGGTGAGCGCGGGAATATTACGCAATGTTCTATCATACGCGTGCATACACGAGTCTTGCAAATCAGTATATTTTTTATTTTATAATTGGTTACTCTTTACAGCCAAGTTAATTTGATCAAATTAAATTTGGACGTTAATATCCAATCAGTTGTCGCCATGAATTGAGTGCGGGCTATAATAATAAAGAATGGCAGGTGTGCGTGAGTTCTGCCTCTCTACTTGTTTCAAAAAGTACCTTGGGAGGAAAGCAAAGAAACACTGCAAACAGTTTCTTTGTAATATACTAGCTGTAGATAGACTTGTTAAACCTTGTTATCTGGTTGACAGCATTTGCATTAGCCCTGAGTCACTGAACTGTGTTCTTGAAGAACTCCGGCACGCCGAAGTCCTCCATTATCGCCTGCGTGTCTTGGTCATTGAGATGGACTTGATGGTTGTGAACTTTGAGTCACTGCGCGGTTTGATGCAAAGCCCACACCGCCCTGTTATTGTCGACGTATCATCCGGACTACCGAAACCTACTCTTTTGAAGGAAACCCATAGCATTTCAATCCTTTCAGGTTTAAATTGTTTGGTCGATGCGTTACTTTGTACAGAAAATCAAACCGCGGCTTGCGACGCGAGGTCTGGTAGTGGTACAGGCAACGATGGGTCTGAAGACCCGCCCACGAGGAATTGTGTGACAGCCCGGGAAAATGGAGTTATCGACATAAGTATAGATAATATAAATGTGCCTTGCTTATTTGGATATTTTCTTGGATATCCTGTCGTATATTATTTCAGTGGTGATCAGAACTGCTTAGGGATGGTTCCGTTGACTGTATACCATTTTTCTGCAGAAGTAAAGACGGACACTTTACTTGAACGAAAAACGGGAAGTGAAGACCAGCTTGCTTCTCATTCCTTTACCCGGCATCTTCTATATCAGTTTAGTGTGCCACATGAACTTTCAGAACTGACGTTGGTATCAGATTCATTGAAACATTTTACCGAGAAAATATTTACGGTTGTTTCAAGAAAAGACCAAACCATGTTTCATAACCCGTCATGGCATACTTCACTGGAGTGTCATCCCAGTGTTATTTTATAGATCTAGTAATAAAATGCTAACAAATTAATGAGATATTATACTAGTTTGTGCGAATGAACACATACATGGTTAGTCCGATATACACATAAGATGCCTTATATACGGAATGCGGATAAAATCCTTATATACGGAATGCGGATAAAATCGGTATTGCGAAAAAAAAAATGAGAGTCCTTTTGCGCGCATCCGGCATACAAAATGCGTATGCGGCATAACGAATCGCTACAGATACTTTTGCAGAAGCGAATCCCAGGGGGGGGGGGGGGGTCCAGGGAGTCCGGACCAAACAACAGAAACTTTTTTAAGGGCTTCAGACAAAATTTTGGCGCTAGGCCCCCCCCCCCCCTTTTCAGTCCTGAGGACCTTTTTTTAGGGGTTTCATTTGTCCTCCTGGGTTGGAACCCCCCCCCCCCTCCTTTCCTAAATCCTGGAACCGCCCCTGTTCCACATGGTACCCAGGGGCAACACAAAATATGCATGCATGCTGGTGTGCCGGTACATGTTGAGTTTCTCAGCCCGCGGATTCCAGACATAAAGAATCTTAGCTTTAATCGGGACTCGGTATTATTATTAGGCCCGGCCATATGCTGTGAATTTCCTTGACATATGTAGATGGGCCTACATTATATGGCGGGGCCTAATAATATTGAGTCCGATTAAGTCGGCCCCGTTTGTAATCCTAGCAATAGTGAGGGATTGATAGATTTGTTGTTACTTTAAACGTTCAGCTTGACCACCGCACGAGTTCTATAGGTCAAACAGTTGGAAGTCTTGTTTGATCTGGTATATATACTGTATAGATAAGCTATTTATATAGGAATCTACCAAGATCAAATTTTGGTGTGTTGAGTATATTATATATATATATATATATATATATATATATATATATATACTGACACACACACACAGAAATGTGTCATGGTACTCCAACTCGTTTGTTGTATCACATGTCACATATGTGCTATGTTGTATCACATGTATGTCCGCTAGAAAAAAAAGCGGCCCATAGTATAGGTGACGATCTCGTCCTAGCTCGGCCGGGATAAAAAGAAATCCCCATCTGGCAATGATCCATGAATTGTTTATTGTGCGTTACCCAAACCCTCCCAAAATTTTCATCAAAAACCCCATCATAACGTTTTGAGTAACGTTGCCAACAGAAAAATCAACTGAGCCAAAAAAAAAAGAACTTCTGGTAAAGGTAGTATAAAAACAAACGAAAATCAAAGGCAAGGTTTTAGTCATTTGCACAGGTGGTAGAGACATCAACGGTGCACATATGTTTAGCTTTCCAAAACTACCCCTTTTACTTATATTTCAATATTGTATTGAGAAAGTGCAGTGACGGGGATCGAGTCGGGGAGGGTGACCGCCCCGTGAAGCGTCTCAAAACGAGGGGAGCAAACGACAGTTCAAGTGGGTCTGTGTCGTGACAGATCGTTAACCACTGAAATGTTCCAGTGATTTTAACACACCTTGTATCTTACCCAAAGCTCGTGCTTCATAAATACTTAGATACAAGTGATGCGTTGTGTGCCTACAACCTGTGCATGCGTACGTATGTTTTCCCTGAATGCCATGCACACTTATGATGAGCAAAACAAGAGATCCAGTCAGTTTGCATGTTGTGAATAGGCCTTAGTTTTCTTTAGCTTACTATTTTGGTGAGGCCTGTTACTCTTATAAAACAGTTATAACACTAAATGATAAGTCTAAGCGATATCAAATTAAAAAAAGAAGTCAGAGACTGCATATATACCTTCGCCGACACTGGTGATGACAATTTTATGGTTATTACCATGCAGGCTCCTGTTCAAACTTTGATGTATGGTAGGTAAGTGTAATAAATCGATTGACCAAAGCCAAGAGAAATGTGTCATGGTTGACCAACTCGATAGTTGCATCACAGGTCAGCTCTGTCCTCCGAAGCAAAGACAACCTCAACTCGGTGACGCCTTTGTACATTCACACGTTTTTGGATGACGTCGGGACGGCTTTGAAAATTGCAAAGAAGAATTTGAACAAAAAAAAAATATGATTGTCTTCCAGATTACCTTATGTCCAAAGGCTTATTTACTCTTCCATAGGTTTTACCCTAACCGTGGACAAAATTTCTCCACAGTCCGTTTACAATATTTTGAGAAAAGTTGCTAACAGACAAGCCAACCAAGTAACCAACATCGCGGAGGTATAATGAATTATCCTGATCTGAGGTACACAAGAATACTACGAAACCAATGCCTGTCCCCATCTTTGGACTCTTCAAGGCCGTTGTTGTCCATGATTTATCTGTTTGTAACGAAAATTTCAGCGAGTTAATGTATACGAAGAAGATCTAGAAACATACGAAAAAATGTGTCAAAGGTCTTATCTGCTGAGTGACGCGCACGCATATATCAGTGGTTAACCGGAGCAAGATACATTACAAATATTGCGTTGTGTATGTATATGTATATGTGTAAACACTGTGATAATGATATATCTGATATCAGATTTGCAGCCTATAACAAAAACAAGCATGTAGCATCACAAGAAACTGGCATGATAAAATAAACCAGGTAGTCTTGATATTTAGAGGTGCACCGTTGCGTGAATATTTCAGTCAAACTCTACCAAGTCCTTGGGCGTGACGAATACATACGTTTATGGATCACTGGTTATAGGACCATTCCTCAAGAAATCACGCTTCACAAACAACCGTTACGGTGCGGCGGCTCTTCCCGGGTGACGTGTATCGTGCCCCGTGCACATCTTCCTTAACAGGGCGCTGTGCCAGACCACTTCACTCGACATTTTATACCTGTAAGGTTGTTCAGGAGTACAGACCAGGGCTGACTTTCTATATATTATTTCGTAAAGGCTACCAGAAAACCATGAAGAGTCTGATCTTCCTGGCTTTTACGGCTATCGCCCTCCAAGCCGTGCTTGGGGCGCCCTCTGACCCCCCTCAGGTATGTATATCTTTAAAGTTTAATGTCGTAAAACAATAGACTAACAGAATAAGGGGGCGGGGGGGGGGGGGGTCGCCTGATAGAGCATCCATTTTCTTCGTAACGTGGTCCTCCCAGTTTATAATGCGTAAAAATATTATTTGTTCGACTAAAAATGTAAAATCTATAAATGTAAATTAACAAAAATGAATGTTTTTTACTTATATACTTCTATGGCGTCATCAAAATGATTTGATGCTATTTCAAAACGTACATGTTCGTATATTTAAACTGATTTATTTCATCACTGCATGTTTGCATTACTAGCTAATGAAGTTTAAGCGATAGATGATCTTAGCCAAACCTTCACACTGTCAAACGCTTGTACATCAGGCCACGCCAAAACAATAAATTGTTCTACGGACTCAAGGGTCAAATAATGGAGCGAGAGGATTTTTTTTCTTTTTAATTTACCCTCTAAAGGGTATTAATGTGGAATATTTATTAGCTGAATCGATGAATATAAATATGTGCGATATTTCTAAGAATCATGCAGATGAACCACACAATGTTTACTCCAAATTATATTAAACCTTTAGGAATGAAAATTTTGTATTATTAATACACACAATGATTTCTTTGTAAACGGTTATAGACAGGTAGGCCAATTAGCAATAGTACCATTGACTAAGTACCCCCTCCGAAAAGAGCGTGACATTTCGTAGAAAAGTTACTGTTATGTGGCTTGAATAATTCATCTTACAGACTTCCTCTTTATCTCCATACTACTATAAGTCTGTGGCTAAACATGTTTAGATTATGTGCTTAGCATGTCATCTTCTAATTATGTGTCATCACTCATGTATGCAGCTAAACATGATTACATTTAAGTTAAACATGTTTCCATGCTATACATGAATAGCATATACATGTTTAGCATTTAAGCATAACTTAATATATGTTTAGCTGATAAGCGGGATATTTTGGAGTTAAAAAGCTAAGCGCTGATTTTAGAGTGTACGCTTTCACGGTCCTACCAAGATTCAGCTACAATCTCTTCAACCAGACCACTTGCAGATTTGCTCATTATTCTTGAAATACACAGGGGCGGGTTACTGAATCAAGGTCTATGAAAGCGTAGCCACAGACTTGGTAGTATGAAGATATTCCTCTGCTTCAGCACAATATACTTTACAAATCACGCAACCTTTCTTATCCGGTTTGTATCTTATTCATATAAGTACAATTGCCCCGTGACTGAGTCATTGCGTGCTAACTTCACGATGCTGTCACTTCCTGGTCGGTTTTTGTTCGTTTCGTGTAGGGTTGAGGTGAGCATCTCGCGCGAGAAGCATTCAGGCATATCGTTCATGAATACATAAATACCGCACACAAAAGCCTGACATTGTAACTTGGTTGACAGTATTTTTTCATATACACCTGGCAAGCCAGACGGAATGACATTTAAGGTAATTGTATCTGCCTATCTGTCAGTGTAGTCCATGAATACATCACCTTCATCATCCTAGACTAAAAAAAGATATTCGTATTATAACCATTAGGCCACGCCTACAAAATTATTGTTTAAAATATCGCAAGTCGTCGGTACCAGTGTTGCTAATCACTGCAGTCGCCCCCATTCCCTTCAAAGGTACGGTGGCTGATTTAGGACGCAGAAAAAAATATTTATCTCGAGATCTCGAGATAATATCTCGAGATCTTGAACTAACATCTCGAGATCTCGACTTAACATCTCGAGATCCCGACATACACTTTTACAAAAAAAATTTTGCTGCAAAAGAATAAAAATTATCTCGAGATCTCGAGATGTTAAGTCGAGATCTCGAGATGTTAAGTCGAGATCTCGAGATGTTAAGTCGAGATCTCGAGATATTATCTCGAGAACTCGACATAAATTTTCACCAAAAAAATATTTGGCAGAAATAGCCACCAATCGTAATAGAACGACTTCCGGCAGAAATACATCTGGCTTCAATTCAGAGAGTACAGAGTTCTGTAAATGACAAATATTGGATTGCTTCACATGCTCTAACGAACGTCAGCTGGGGATCTTTCAATAACTCGGTTACATGTTTTTATATGTATATTAACACTAGCTCAAGTACCTTGTGTACAAGTAGCCTGTAGATAAAATGTTTATTCGTCAGTGGAGTAATAAGAACCATTCCCAGCAAGGATTACCTTCACTTCTTTAATATGTATATGCAGAGTTAGCCGGTATCACAAAAATTCTATAAATGAGGCAGGTGAATAGTGACTTTAAGACCAAAGCAGAGCATTTTGCTGAAGGAAATCATGATGAGAGATGATCGAAATATTTAAACCGTTTATTTATGAATATAAATAATTTATGATAGGTTGACTAAAGGTAATCTGAGTTATAGCTATAGTGGAACAAGAATGGGACTTTGGGGGCTGAAGCACCCCCCCCCCCCCCATAGCGTACACAGTAACCATTTTAGCATATTTACATTTATGATGGTCAAATACACATGCCATAAAAGAAACCGCCGTTACTATAAAAACAAAAAACAAAAAAAATTGTTCAAAAAGCGTGTTTCTATACCAAGCTCATATTTGTTTGTATTTAAAAAATTAAAAGATACCCACAATGCATGCATGCAGACTTAAACATTTCAATTTTAGTGATTTCTTAGCCATGGCTTGGAATCCGCCGTTCAGGTAGAATGTTTCAGTTTCTTTAGGCTTTGATATCTTCCTTACGGATATGAATAATTAAATTTGAATTTTACATTGAACTTTTCTTCACCTAGCCTAATCTTAAGGGAAACACAAACTTGATTGATTTTAAATGAATTATATTGTATTATCGTTCAGTTAAACACAGTATAACTGGTATTTGTTTTTATAATTGCAATAGTAAGCTCTCTTATATACTGCCCCTTCAACGTTGTTCTGCTTTATGTCAATTCAGCATCGAATGGTTCGTACAAGTGTGAAATTTTATCTCGAGATCTCGACTTAACTCGAGATCTCGAGATAAATAATTTTTTTTTCTGCAGCAACATTTTTTGGTGATATTTCATCTCGAGATTTCGAGATTCATATTTTTTTTGCTTCCTAATTTTTTGCGAGATATATTTTTATTTACTTCCTAATCGAGATCTCGAAATAAATATTTTTTTTCTGTGTCCTAAATCAGCCACCGTACAAAGGTACCATTGCGTTTTAATAAATTGGAAATTTATACTTAAAAATGAATTTAAAATGACCAAACTATAATTTTTTTAATGTGCATGTGTATTATTATTATTATAATTATTATTATTATTATTATTATTATTATTATTATTATTATTTATTAATTTATTTATTTATGTTTTTTTCTGCAGCCACGGTCCACGGTTTCCATGATGGGTGATGGGTTAGCCATGCCCAACCCGATGGACAACAACCCGGCAGACACAGAGAAAATCGAACCAAGTAACCATGACGACGAAGATGAAGAAGACAAACAGTATGATGCTGAAGATTACGACTACGGCACTGACTACGACGAGGACTACGCTCAGGACCCAAAACTGAAGAAGACAACCCCAAAACCCGAATCTGAATCCCAATCTGAACCCGAATCAAGTGATGATGATGAAGATGAAGATGAACAGATGGTCGCTCAGCCTGAGGATGATGATGATGATGAAGTTGATGATGATGAAGATGAAGAAGATGATGAAGATGATGAAGGTGATGAAGATGATGAAGAAGATGATGAAGATGATGAAGAAGAGAGTATCGATCCCATAAAGGAAGGGTTCCGCTTAGTTAAAGACAGGACGAAGGATGAAGATGATGATGAAGATGATGACGAGACCACTTACACTAAAAAGGAAATGGTTCCAGCCAGACGCAAGCAGAAGGAAGGAAGACAGCCTGATGATGAGAATGAAGAAGATGATGAAGATGATGATTACTCCTACAATCCCAAGAAGGTCAGGAAGTACAGTCCTCTCAGAGCCGCCTGGAAAGAGGAAATGAGCAAGAACATCCGTAAGTTTGTACATGTATTTATTCTCTACTAACAGTCCGTTTTACCTACCGGGGGGCAAGTCCTATTCCTAGTGGTGTGTGGGATCTGTGTGTGTGTGTTCGGGGGGGGGGGGTTTAGATTACTTCAAATTAATTTGATAAAAACCACATTAATTTTTATATTTTGGCAGTAAACGACTGTATGTAGAAAATATACCCCTTCGAGTGAAATACTAAAGTGTTGTAACAGTATGTAAACTTCATAATATACATCAGATGATACAATAGGTATAGAATGAGAGTTAAAATCTATATGTAAATTCTGTTCTTCATGATTCTAAATTGCTTTTAAATGTGAAAATGGTGACTTGCACCTGTACAGTTGTATTCTTTCCGCTTCTTATCATAAATGTCTCCACGTGAGTAATGAAATACAAATTTGGAATACAAATGCAGGTTTCTCGTGTAAAATGTTAAAGAAGTGGGAAACTGTCCTGGCAAAACGTCAGACAATCTGACACAACTTTTCGGAAGAAATCCCCCGTAAGGGTTTTATATCTAAATAAAGGTACAGTGGTTTCTAGTTATTTTCCGCACTTGCGCGCATACTAAAGTCACTGATATGCCAAACATTTCCAAACTTCATTAATAACCATTCATCATTCATAAGATTACAGCATAAAAGTTGATAGTTTTAATGATAATTACGATCACGTTAGACATTAAGCGCTTAATTATCATCATTTACATCAGTTGGATAATTATCTATTTGATTTCCGTATCTGCATGGTCCCCGGACTATCATTACCAGGCCGTCAGTAAGTAACAGTCAGTAAGTCGACAAAGATTTTACAAAATTTGCTAATTGAATTCAAAATTGCGACTGTCATTACGTCCATCAGAAAAATAATTTTCCTTGTTTAAATTTCGAATTCATGGTATTTTATTTTACAGTTTAGCTTGAATTCTTCAATGTTGTAGGTCACATGCAGCAGGGTCCTGCCGCTCAAGAAGGCATGTTCCAAGGTGACCTTGCCAGCCAAGGAATACGTCTGGTAAGTGGTAACACGACAGGCGCGCACACATATGTATATATGGAGAGAGAGAGGACGGTCGTTAATGTGTAATAATCAGAGAGTCCTGCATGGTTATCTTATGTAACATGTTAATGTTTTTTTATTGGTTTGAAAATAAAAGGAAAATTTTTCATCTACAAAATCCTGTTTTCATGACCTCAGTTAAATCATTATACATATATTTGCAAAACGAGAACACATCTAGAAACATTAATATATGGATTGTAATATTCATTTGGATTTCAAAGATTATTGTCCTGATTTTGCTAATAGAACATTCGGTAAGTTACGTTAATCCACCGAGAAAATTTCATTTTCCTTGACATCCATAACATGTATTATATGAATGATAAAAAAAGACTTAAAACAAGTTCAAATGATAAATTTCCTGAGTGGTCTTCATCTACTTGTTTGGTATGGAAAAATATCATTCTGGTCATTTGCAGAATTTCCTGAACATTTTTTTTTCCTCTCCCTTTTATAGCATTCTCTGCTTAACGACGGCAAGAAGAACAGACCAAGCGACAAACTGCGCACCAGGAACCAGCGTTTCAAATTCTAAATACGCGCATGTAGCCCCGACAGTATCACGCAAAGGAGCTTGAATTTACCATGGGGCATTTATAATATCCGATTTTAACAGTTGTGGGCTCCGCCCATGACATTTGGTAGGCCAGTGTGCAATATTTTCAACAACAACTTATTTGAACAATATTTAACATATTCTAACATTCTGTATTGTCTGCAATGATAGACTCGGTCGATAACATCTCGGCTTGCTGTTTGTTTGTTTCCAAGTAATCAAGTTTACTTCACTATGGAAATAAAGTTGTTTAGGGGTGAGTATACCGAGTTTTGTATATTTATAATTAAATGTGTTAGAATTAATTGAAAAACTGAAAGTGTTTATATATATATATATATATATATATATATATATATATATATATATATATGTATATATATATATATATATAAACGTCTCAGGTTGTTCCGTAGGAAATGTTAAAGTATAAGCTTGACAGACCAATATGATCCATGGTACATACCAGAAAATTTGTTTCAAGTTCTGTTGATGTCCAGTTGGTACCAAAATATTTTCACACATAAAAAGGAAGAAGTGCCGAACACGATGTTTAATATCAATCAGGTATTAAATATTAATAATATCTACATCGTGTTATAACTGTAGTAAGACCAAGTGTCAAGTAAACTGTTAAATTGAAGAACGGCATGTGTACACAGCTACAATTGCGCACACCACCTGTCCCTATTGATGTGAACCACGGACCAGAATGCTCTTATTGCATAAGTTAATCGCACATATAAAGCCTAAAGAAAACTTTGATTCTGAGTGTTTCTTTGACTCTACTGTCAACAAAAAGTATGCGTAGTTCTTCACTATAAATAGTTTACAGAGTAAATTTTCCCGATTTCCTCTGTGAAATAACCTGACCTGCATATGTTTTATGGTGAGAAACACATTTGTTTCTGCAAATTAATACAATGAAAATATCGCAGTACGCTATCAAATATTGCAATATATAATCGCAATACTAAAATTGTAAGCGATACCAAGCCCTTATTTTAAACACCTAAGAGGTGACAATTCGCGTCTGACAACAGCTCGAAAAAGTTCTTAGAAATGATTATTTTTTTCAGACAATTTAGGTCTCTGCTGGTATGGGATTATGCTTCTGAAGCCTGCAATGTCTCATTTCAGTAATGCATATTGGCCATAGAAACACCATGGATCAGGGTTGTGTGAGGCAAATTTCATGTACAAGGATGTTTTGTGGCCTTTTTTTTTTTTTGGTTTAAGATAAAATCAACATCGGGTTTCCAATGTAGAAAGGGCTTTTTCTTGAATTGTGATGAATATTGATCCCAAATTGACCATTGAGACAATTAGTCTCGGCCGACCCGACAACCTCTGTTACTGGAAAAAGTTTGTTTTGAGTGGAAACGAGATCTGTGGGAGGAATGTTTGTATCCATGATATTAGCCGCCGACTAGCAACAGGTTTCAAGTTTCTGTTGCATCGCCGGCCCACCAAAGGGATAACTGGGATTATAGCACGATACGATCTGTTACTCTTAGAAAGGAAATTGAATAAAAATTTTTCATATGGTTTTAATAAACCAACGTTCATGTTGTATGTCAAAAGGCCTGTAATAAAAAATAACCATTCTGGAGGGCATGAAGCAACTGTAACATCAACAACTGATATTATTTGTCCAGAGAGAATTGAAGCATTAACAGCCCCGGTGGACATCTTACTTTTGGTGGCAGTCCTGTATAAGGCTTTCGGCCTGTGTACTATTATGTTCATATATTAACTTCCTTGGTGCAAAATAGGGCTGAGAACAGAACAGTAATGTTTTCTAGTGGTTAAATATACAATACACATAGATGTACTGAACATTAATCAGTGGATATATATGAAAAAATCTCACAGTTGTGTATGGAGTGTTATAATCACAGTTAACTGCAGGTGCAATCTATGGACTCCACATTGCGTCAGTCACTGAAAAAAAAGCAATTGAGGAGTTCATTCTTATGGGCTACCATGATATAGGCCTACAGAGAGAGAAATAAATAAGAGTGAAGAATAAACACCACGTAAAAAGCATAGCTATAAGATGGCGTATACTAGGCCCACGTGAACTACACATGTGATACACGTGATCTCTACTATTAATATGATATTACACTGCTCCATGTATGGAGATCAATCTAATTCTTGATTTCCCAGTTCTTGACATGGGAGCCTTGTATTCTCCCGCTGTGCATTATTGGAGTCAGAAAAAGTGGAACAGTACAGTAGCACGTAGCAGCCTGAATACAGTCAAAAACTCGAGATTTCTATCTCATATGGATCATACCTGCATTGTACTATCTTGATATCGGCATACCAAGCATGGCTGGCATGGGCCAATATCTTTTAAGTAAATGTAGATGGGAATAGTAAGTACAATACACCGTTCTACCAACCTGCATGTGCATACCTGTTTTTTGGAGATAATTTTCTTAAAATTTATATTTTTCAATAATTTTAAGAAATCTTCATGTGGAAGTGACTGCCTAATATGGCAATAAAAAATTTTACAATGAATGTCCAATTTGTGTTTCACAACTTTGCCGACTCTCTTCTATTTTGTCTCAAAACCCAAGTATATATTCTTAACTTTGCCGACTCTCTTCTATATTGTCTCAAAACCCAAGTATATATTCTGATTTTAAGCAATATCGACTAGCTAACCAGGGTACCATATTAGGTCATCTTAACGTTCGTAGTTTGCTACCCAAAATAGAGGAGATTCGCCTCTTGTGTTCTAGTTTAAACCCCCATGTTTTATCATTAACAGAATCATGGTTAGATAACCACGTTTTTGATTCAGAGATACAAATTGATGATTATACGATTTTTAGATCAGACAGGAATCGGCATGGCGGAGGAGTTCTCACGTATGTGTTATCGTCGTTAAAACCGGAGTTGATCACTTTAAACTCAAATGTCGTTGAATGTGTATGGGTTAAAATAATTTTGGGGAGAAAACCGGTCTTAATCGGTTCTATATATAGACCGCCTTATTCCAGTTCCAGTTACATTGATGAATTACTCGATTTACTTGCTTCTGCCCTTAACTCATTCAAACATGTTGTATTACTTGGCGATTTCAATGTAGACTGCTTACGCTCTGCAACTTTTATTGCTAGTAAACTGGACTTGCTCGAAAAAATCTTCGGTCTTAAACAACTTGTAACAGAGCCTACTCGTATTACTCAGCTCACCTCTAAAATGATCGACTTGATATTTTCTTCACATCCTAGCATGCATTCAAATGTGAAAGTTCATCCTTTATGTATAAGTGATCATTTTCTTGTGACTACCGTTTTGAATAGACCACCTAGGGTCACAGTTACAAAATCCGGATATTACCGTACCCTTCGTAAATTCAATGAATACAAATTTATCGATGAATTATCGAAATCCAATTTGTTTTTAAGAATTATGCAACTTTCTGAGGTAAACTTAGCCTGGGAAATGTGGCGCTCTGAATTTCTGAGAATTTCTAATAACAACGCGCCTTTTATTCGACGTCGCACCAAAGCTCGCGAAAATAAATGGTTCAATAATGATTTACTTAATGAGATTCACTTGCGTGATTATGCACATCGGAACGCATTAAGAACAAATCACAGTAATGACTGGTCTGCGTACCGACATCAGCGAAATTATGTTACAAATCTTATCAGATCCACTCGTAGCCAGTATTATGCCACGCTGATACAAAAAAATGGCTCCAACCCTGGTTGTGTGTGGAAAGCTTTAAAACACATACTGCCTTCGAAAACCTCTTCGAATAAAGAAAGCGGAAAGATTGACCCTGATAAATTTAATCATTACTTTACTTCTGTTGGAAAAAATATTAACGATAAATTTCCAAAAACAATATTTACCTGCGATCATCTTGTTAACCAGAATTTGGAATCTTTTGATTTTAATTCAGTTTCGAGTCAATTTGTTTTATCACAGTTGTTGAAAGTAAACTCCAGTATGAAGGAAGATATACTGGGAATGTCAGGATTTTTCCTTAAGATAGCCGCACCTTATATTTCAGCTCCATTAGCCCACATATTTAACACCTCACTTCAAACCGGCGAGTTTCCAGCAGATTGGAAGACCGCTAGGATCACTCCTATATACAAAGGATCTGGATGTAAGGATGATCCAAATAACTACCGACCGATCTCAGTTATAGGCCATGTGCCAAAAATAATAGAACAGTTCGTTAAATCGCACCTCATTACGTTTTTTGAAAGTAATAATCTGTTTTCGGATAAACAGTTCGCTTATCTTCCTAATCGTTCAACTTCATTTGCCTTGCACAGCATAACTGACGAATGCTTAATCAGTCTTAATAACAATAATGTTACCGCTGCATGTTTCCTCGATGTAAAAAAGAGTTTTGATAGCCTTGATCATACTGTCTTACTTACAAAAATGAGCGACTATGGCATAAAAGGTATACCGCTTATGTGGTTCGAAAACTACCTGTCTAATCGTAAGCAAGTGGTTTATTCTAATGGATTGCTTTCAGAACCACGCACCTTGGACATAGGTACCCCACAGGGCACTGTCCTTGGACCTATATTTTTCCTTTTTTATTTAAATGATCTTCCAATGTTCCTCAGTAAGAAATGCGTCATTTATGCTGATGATATTTCAATTTATTCTTCAGCGAATTCAGCCGCTAAAGCTATAGAGTCATTACAAGTAAATCTCGGAATTGCACTTAAATGGTTTAGAGAGAATCGACTGAGTATAAATCCCAAAAAATCATCATTCATATTATTTGGCCCTAAGTCTAAAACCAATGGAAATCAACTGAACATTTCCATGGATAACATTACAGTGATGCCGGTTGAACACACAAAGCTTTTAGGTGTTATCATCGACGCTGGTCTTACATGGAAAAAACATATTCAACTGGTGTGCGACAAAATAGTATAAAAACTAGGTCTCCTTTTCAGATTAAGTAAAACCTTAGATGTCTTTAGTTTAAACACACTTTACAATGCCTTAATTCAGAGTCACATTGATTAATTGATTATTGTATATCTGTCTGGGGTAATTCCTCCAAAACGTATTTATTACAACTCCAAAAACTTCAAAATAGAGCTGCTAGAATCGTTACTAAAACTTATGATACCAATATATCCTCAACATCATTGATTGCAACATTGGGTTGGATGAATGTTAAACAGAGATACCAATATTTTGTTTCTTTAATGGTCTTTAAATGTTTGTCTGGTAATGCCCCTCCCTCTCTGACGCATACGTTCAACCGTGTTAATAGTGCATATAATAGGCCCCTACTCGTTTTTCTCAGGGCTTCAATTTATCATTACCTAAACCAAACAGAAAATCCTTCAAAGCAAGTCTTGCATGTGCTGGTCCCATCCACTGGAATTCTTTACCTGTAAGTGTCAAATCTGCAACCAGTCTCTACCAGTTTAAATCATTGTACAAGCAATTTATGCCATATAATTTTTCATAGCTTGTTCACGGGTGCCTTTTCGTCTTTGTATTCATCACCTATATTACTGTGTCATTATGTAATATATTTTTGTGAAATCACGATCTTACATGTTTTAATTTTTAGTCAGGCCTCTTATTTATATTTATTTACTCAATATTCGTGTATATCATTTAAGAATTTTTTTTCTATGATCATTTTAAACCATGCATGTATAACTGTTTTTTATGTATGCATGTATTTTAGTTTCAGTTCTTTCATATTTGCTTTTTTAACTGTGTCTTATCGATATCATCTAGACCAGGACCCTATTGAAAAACAGCTTTTGCTGAATAGGCTATCCTGGTTAAATATGTATTATAAATAAATAAATAAATAAATAAATAAATAAATGATCTGACAGATCACGTCTCCCTGCATGAGTAGCCATCTTTGTTTTAGCTGGTTATATTTTTAACACGACATCGTCGAATCAGCAGCTGTCAACTGAGGCTGTTTTTGCATGTGACCAATAAACTTGACTGCCACAAGTGGGCTGGTATGTTTTAAAATGTAGACCGATTTCTCATATTCTCATAAATAATACTGTCTCTATTAAAGGTGTTAGGTAGGTAATTATTTGCCATTTTTAAATGAAGCCCCTTAATCTTCTACCCAACATTTATATTTTTCCATTGAAATGTAAATAATATATATGTCAAAGCAAAAAGTTGGTGGGCATGAGGAAATGGAACAGACTGGACACTGCATGGAAGCAGACGAGTAGGCATGAGTTGAAGGGTGTATAGTTGTGTGAGCGGGGATATTTATAAGGGAGAAACTAAGGAATTATGTATGATAATATATTCATGCAGTTATATATTTCTTGCAGGTTTTGAATTTGAAGGTTGTCCGTACGTTTCATTGCCATGATCCACACGTACTGTCCGTACGTGTGGTCCCCATCCGCCCGCCGCCTGAAACTCTTTGTACACACTGCCCATTGCCACCAGAGGTCGCTCTTGCTGACTTTTGGTGATGTTTGGCGCACTTCCCATTCTAATCACCATGCGCAGTCCTGTTGTAAGAAAATACTCGATTTGTAACTGACCTTCATGATATTTTTTTCATATAAAAAATAATTGCGGAAACCAAACATATTAATAGTGGAATGAATTGCGGTCTCCTACTTTTATAAAATACGAAAAAGTATTTTCAAAACTTTTGAAGAGTATACATCATTAACAATATGAATAAATATTAAGAAGATACTAGTAATTTTAGGAGTTATCATTATGTGTGTGATTATCGTTGAATTAACCCCGCTATTATTATAAAAAAATATAAGGCATGATGGCTTCAAGATAAAAAAAAGAAGAAAGCAAACTCTATAGTGTAAGCATCTCTTAAAACAACAAATTAAAACATGTGAATGGGAAATATATGTACTGTGCGGATAGGGACTACTTACCTACGGAAAGCCCACTGTAGGCTGATCTAAACATCCTCTGACTCTGTTTATGTTGGTCACGGCTGACTTGGCAATGTGTCATTAACCTGACTGGATAAAAGAACATCCTTTGAGTGATTTTTTCGGACATAATCTCTGTCATGACCTCCAGTCATCAATGTTTAGTCTGGTAGTATTATTATCTATTTACACTCATAAAAACAGGGCAACAGGTACATCAGTTATGCTAAGTACACAACATAATGTGTCCAACATGGGAACATCACAGATATTATCAAAAGGTGTGCCCATAACCTTCAAGCTTGGGGGCGCCACCTATATATTTTTCACGTTATTTATTTTACCTGGTACTTTAAAAATGCCTACTTAAAGGTGTATCTTATGACAAAATGCAAAGGTTTTCGCTATTTTGCAATTTGATTGCGGATAATTTTATTTGTGGAATACAAATGAGGACCCCACCTGCTTTCTTTACCGATTTAAAATGATTATTGAAACAATTATGTTCGTTTCTAAGCATTTGCATTATAATATTTCTAACTTGACAATTTGGTGGTTTTAATTTTTAATTCTAATTTTAATTTAATTTTAGTTTTTTAGTTTTTAGCAAATTACAGTAACTGTATCAGTTTCAGGGATTGGGTTGAATGATAGGCATCCCTACCTATCAAGGATATTTTTATGAGGTCATCCAGACTGGTGGCGTCACCTTCATCTACTTTCCTAGTTTACACATTCACACTTTTTATAAACCGCAATAATAAACTAATTTGTCCGTTTTTCAGCAATTAGATCGGGGAGTATCCCTAAACGTAGTATGCGTATATGATCATACTTAATTGATAACGGATATTGATGATAAACTTGAAAATGGGGACCCGTTGGCTCGTGTTACAGAGGAAGGATATATTGCCACTTATTGTGTCTCCAGATCCTTAAGGTAGCGAATTCCCGAGTAAGGTAAGGTAGCGACGTCTGGGGGTCGATGCGGAACCAATTATTTATGTCTGTGTGGTAATGGGCCAAGATGAAGGTCAGCAATGGCGAGGTGGCGATGTGGAGAGCGCGAGAAACCGACACACGTGTGATGTTATGCTGCCGGTTATTCGACTGTGTGCAAGTGGAAGGACCAAATTGGTGTGCATTTTGTAAGTTACGGTATCTGACTGACGCTAACAGCAAAACTAGCCCACAGTCACGGCCCGTTTCTGCTGGTGTTCTGGGACAATCAAACATACAGACAGGACAACTTTAGTAGTATATAGATACACTGAACAAGACTGGTGACCCCCGATTCATCTTTACATTTTTGTTTGCAATTTTACTTGCGTTTTATTGGTTATCAAATAACAGCAATTTTCATGTTTTCAGAGAGGTGTTCCTGCATGGTTTTGAAATTCGGATGTTCTGTGCAGTGCCTTATGGGGATCGAAATTCTGCTCACCCTTACGAACAGAGTTGTATCTCTTGTGAGTCCACTTCTATGCATTGCTGTGGGGATGGAATTTCTGCTCACCCTAACGAGCAGAGTCGTATCTCTTATAAGTCCGCTTCTGTGCAGTGCCTTGTGGGGATCAAAATCCTGCTCACCCTAACGAGCAGAGGCGTATTTATTGTGAGTCCGCTTCTCGAAACAATAGGGTTCTTCCAATATTGTAGCTGAGTCATATGTGAAAGATCGATTGTTTGGATGAAAACTTTGGCATAAAGCTTTTTCAAGGAGGCCTGTGTCCTTTGAGCCCGTGACCTAAGAATAGAATAGTTCTTCATCTGTTGGTGGGTGAGGTTTATATAAAAAATAAAAGGTTTTGGTCATATGGTTTGGTTAAATTTCCTCCACAAGTCTATATTATTATTCCCTCAAGCAGTTTTTCTGCGGGCGGGCGGGCCGGGGGGGGGGGGGGGGGGGGCTGGGGGGTAATAAAAAATTTACGATTAGGAACTGAAAACGTTTGTACAAGCTCCTAGTTCTTCTGAGTCATGTGACTAGATGACGTGAGAGGCTGTCAGCCTCACTTTGTTGTTTACTTTTTTTTAGAATATGTATGACACTGAACAGCCAATAAACAGCTATAAATGCCATTTATGTGCAAGTGATGATGTACGTGGAAAATAAACTGCTCACTCATACATAATTTTCATTTAGTAGCCTTACAAAAATAGTTTTTGATGGAAGGTTGTCAATCTAGTCATTTTTTGGTATATCCCTCATTCCCTCATTGCAATTTAATTTTTAGAACTGATCAGCCAGTTAATAAAAGATAGTGCTTAATTTCAATTTGCACCCATTTATATCATAGACCGTTGCATTGATTCATTCCAAATAGCGAAATAAAATTAGCTTCGGATATAGCAGATAATAAAAAAAGACAGTGATGAAAATAATTCTCTACAAATATTAATTATACTGTTATTATAATGTTACAACGGGAATCTTGGATAACCCCGAGGTTTACAGGTACACCCGCACCTTAAACATTTAAAGAGATTTAATGCACATGAGTTACAACCCCTTCTAACCGCGGACCCTGTTCTTTCTACAATCTTTCCAGAACCTCCCATATTGGCCTATAAACAACCAAGAAATCTTCGCAACTAGTTAGTAAAATACAAAATCACCCTGAAAAACATTCATAATGGTACGTTTCCATGTAAAAGACCACGCCGCCTTATATATTTGTTTGGGGGGGGGGGGGGGGGGAATGGTCCGAATTCAGGAAGTGACATTCATTGTTTAAGGAGGAATAATCTCGACACATAAGGTGACGTGGGAGAGATAATAAAAACAATTCAATAGAATGCAGACAGATTTATTCTTTAAAATAAAAAGCATTTTATCTCAGTATTACATATCTGTATTTTAGATGCAATCAAATTTGTGGCCGAGTGCATTATATCACATTCGATATGTCATTGTAGTTATATAGATAGAGCCATACAGGTATTATATAAGTCCGTATAAAATTCCTGTGATAAGGATAAGGCTCGATATAGAAATCTGTGTCTTCTGAGGAGCAAGGGCCCTTTTTATTTGGATTTAGCGAGGATAGCTTTCAATAGACGCTTGAGTTTCTCACGCCTGACAGCGTCGTCCCCGCCTGTCCTCATCAGCGGCCCTTTTCCCTCTCTTTTCTCCTTCGACTTGAAGGACTCCAAGCTGGGCAGTTTACCTGAGAGATAGTAGATAAAGAAACCATTTTTATCTTTCACAAAGTATAAATTGCACAGTGATACGTCTTAATGAAAGCATGTATCAGTTGCTATATAAAAATTTATCGCTGGTGAAGTATGATATATCATACATCTAATTGGTATTTTGGTTTTATCCATCAGTTAGCCGTCCTTTCAAAGTTAATCTTTACTTTTATAAGGTATGCATATTTGGTCAGTGTATTGATAATTGCTTTGGGACATCATAAATCTAATTTATATGTTAACATGGTTATCAAAAATAGTAATGATGGGGAGCATACAATTATCAATTTTAACCTAAGATACAGTCTGTCTGTCTCAAAAACTGAACCCCTGACATAAATCTGTATTAAAAGAGAAAACACACATCTTGATATATATTACATATATATATATATATTTATATATATATATATATATAATATAAAATTATTAGGCCCTAAAGTTCGGGATTTTTTAATTACCCGTTATATAATATATATATATATATATATTTATATATATATATATATATATATATATATATATATATATATATAAGGTAGTGTTACCCTTCTGTGTAAACTGCTCTATGGCCTACAGACCAGGCCAGAGCGATATAACTCTGAAGAGAAACAACACTGTAAATTCACAACAGTCTGTTTCACGGGATGCGACCCGACCATCAGGTGAATGTGGTTAGAAGCTGTGGTTAAGCTATTTGACAAAACCAATCCTTCATTTTATATATGTTTAGTATAATCTCATAATGTTTTGGTAATTTGTGGTCAGTCAAAGAAGTGATGCACAAATGATTTTTTAGGAGTGATTTGATGGTAATTTTGGCTACACCCTTCCGGCCCAGAGAAGAAGATTCCTTGGTCTTGTCACTTTGTGTATGGAGAAATTCAATTTATAAAGCTGCCAAAAGGAGTCCCAAAACCAAGACATTTTTTTGTTATTACATACAGAAAATTATACGGTCTCGTTTCCCGAAGTGTGAAGGATTGCTGGAGACCAGCCTGTTAAGTTGTTACTGAACATACTTCTGTTTTTACTTCTTTTGTTTGTGCAGGGTACTCACCAGTAGCGTACAGGTGTTTGACGGTGTGGTCCACTTTGAACAACAACTCGGCATCCTTGTACACGCGGCGCATATCCACAAATACCTTGATGATATTGCGGCCCACAACGTTTGGATCAGTATTCTCTGAAAAAATATATTATTGTTATGTAATAAGTCCAGCTTACATCATGTACTGTTAAGGAAACAATTATAGATTCCTCCTTGAGTTCCAGGGGATTGTGTGTGTGTGTGTTTGCATGCGCGTCTGCGAATCCTAATTAAGCGTACGAAAATACCTTCGTGACGTACTCTTTGTCTGTTATGTGTAGGGGTACGTTATGATGTGTTTGGGGGGGGGGGGGGTGTACATTACGGAACTGTACAGTTATGACGCAAGATATGACGACAATACTCACCGTCGATCGGGCCGGCTCCCTGTATATCATGGTTGACTTTCCCCACCTCATCACTAAGGCACTGCAGGTCATCCACGAAGGCTTTCAAGACGTCCATCTTGTCCAAAGCCTCAGCCATAACATTGTTTTTTGCCTTAGCCTCGTGGACTAAAACATTAAAATAAGTAATTTCAGTCATTCAAACTATATAAAGCTTAAAACAAGGAGTATTATTATTTTATTACTTAAATATTTAATGTTCTTTACTTAGAGAAAGTTCTATATATTTCTCCATGATATAGGATCATTATTTTTAGTTTGAGCATACAGGATTTCATCCAGAATCTACTAATGGTCTGGGAACAATATGATAATAAAAGAACTGTATTTAAAAAGAAGGAAAATATAATCAAATTTTATCGTTATTTATAATTGTTTTATATTCTTATAAGATCGTAAAAAATTATGTATAAATTATAGCGCGCTGTGCCTGAGAAACAAACCTCTCGTTTTTGCCATACAAGACAAATAAAACGTTTCAAGCTTAGACACCAGATGGCGCTTATGATTGGATTATTACCTTGGGGAGGATTGACTGCTTCTTCGGCGATTATTTATGTATACCGTATATTTATATTTATATGTATATTTATATTATATCCTTTAAAGTAACGCAACTTACCTTTGATGGCGAAGAGCCTGGCCAGGTTACGGCATCCGTAGTCAGACTTCACGAAATTTTTCACGCCTGTCAATTTGAATAAATATTGATTCATTTAGTTAAAAAATATAACATCAAGTGTCAATATCTTTTTATTTGTATACAGTTATTCAACTCTTCACTGCTCAAAGGCCATTTAAGCTCACTTGAGAGTAACACCAACAATTTTTGGAGTGACACATGTTTTATATTTATTTTTGGGTTTTAAAGATTTACATTTATTTACATCAAGCTGCTTGGCCTTACATCTGCTTGGCCCTATAGGATGATCGTGTGTCACCGCCCTGTCACGTAGTCCGAAATCGAAATATAACTCTGCTGATGTGTACACTTAGTTAAGCTAGCATTAAAATGGCGGCGGCTACCTCCATAAGAATGAGTCAGGAAAGTTAGAAAATGTTCGTTCCAGCAAAATGAACTTTCCAACCAATGTATTTAGTTTTTCTATTTCTGATTATTCGAAACCCAGTAGGGGATGGTAAGGGGACTGCAATAGGGTCTGTATGTCTGTCTGTAGGTCTATGTATGTATGTATGTACAATATATGTATACATGTATGTTTTTCTGGACCTATAACAATAACAAATTTGCACTTCTTGGGTTTCCTCTGAGATAACCCGAGTTCGGAATCCAAATTCTTGAACTTCCACGGCAACATACGGTAATTAACTGAAGTTCACTCTCCACTCCCAGATTGCAACAATTGTGCAGTTACTGATGGTTTTGTTGCCTCCGTCAGAACGGAAGGTTTCATCCCTGTTATTGAGTGTGTTTTTGTGTGATTGTTCACTGCACAACTCACACAATCACACGGAATCTCATGGCACTTTCAGGGGATTTCAGGAATGGACCAATAAAGAATCGATTAGATTTTAGTGCGGATTCGCCACATGATCTGGGTCGAGGAACATCATCAATGAATAGTTACAAATCAATCGCCACTTCTGAACCTGGGGATATGGGTCGAATAAGTGAATGACGGAGGCATGCATTCATTAGAATGAATATTTCTAGTTCACCATGAGGTCTGCCCAGGAGCAAAAGGGAAGAATGGCCATAATTATGAACTTACCGAAGAACTCGATGCGGACGAGGGTCTGGAAGAGTTTACCCATCGCACATCGTGCTTTATTGCCGACTTCATGGAACGTTGATCCCACCTCGCTCTGTAGAGTTGCGAACTCTGTAAACGAGACAATGAATTACATATTTCAGAGCAGCAAGTATTCATCTTGTAATCTCGCAAAATACGTAAGGAATATATTCAAGGATCTTGTTTTATGCAAATGTGACATGCCTTCTTTGTCGTCGCGTTATTCGGAGTTCGCTGTGAACCTATCTCCGTAGATAGAATAATGCCTTGGCACGGTCCTTGTATAATATCTTTGTAACATATAAATTCAAAAGCTTGGTGATCAATTCCGCGTAAGCATTTTAAGATTTGTTCCGAGGCCCATACCAGAATTTTGCCATCAGAGCGCGACTCTGGCCGAGTTTGTCGGGGACGGGTTTTTCAAGGCCCGCTTTCCCTGGCTGATATACGAACTGTCTAATTAAGGGCGTTGCGATAGACCTTTGAGATTTTATGTCAACTTCTTCATGGTTTATGGGTTAATGTGACAAGTGGCCCCCTTCAGACACACTTGGCATCGTTCCTAATACTTCAACTTTGCGCGATGTGGCAAAAGATTTGGTGCCAATACCATCATATCGTATTTTTTATGTATAACTTTTATACCATATATGGATGCAGTGCTTTCAAAAGTGTGTCTTCACGTGACTTACTCTGCTTGTCCCCTGGGTTTTTCCTTACTGCATCAGCATGCGTCACCAAGCCAGACATCTTTCCATGGGCCTCGCCTATCATCCCTTGCAGCTTCTCCAGGCCTTTCTGCAGTTCCTCAGGCGTGACTGCGTGAAAATAAGAAGCATATACAACAAACTACCTTTCATATAATGATTAAATCTCTGGTTCTTACATATTCTAAGATTATAAGATAAGTGCTTTCTACGGTATGACAAAGACAAACCATGCATTTTAAATACAGATTTTTTTCGTTTGAATCAGTTTAATAACCGAAGGTAGGTAAATGCGATTAAAAAAACATAAGACTTCCACTATTTAATATTTAATAAAAAAATTATATAAGCACACATGTATTATTATACTGCGGAATATAATAAAAATGTGTTCTGATATTGCTCTGATTGCTTACAAAAAAAGTTATCTCACTTTGTATATTTTTTAGCTTAATTGAGAGCATACACTTCAGGAGGATTCTGATTTTGCGGATAGATCATTGTGTAGTTCAGTGTGAAAAATTAGGAGCCCAATCATCTATCTGACCTTTATATTTATATATAGATGAACATAAATGTATGGTGGCTATTTGAATGGCTAGTTGTGAATCGAGAATCTAATCGAATGGTATATATAATTACTGAGAAAGATAAAGACGCAGCATACTAGTATTGCTTACGTTTGAGATGACTGTAGTCGTCCCTGTAGGTCTCGTCACTGTCGGCTTCGGACAGTCTGTCCTCACTACGGATTTCTCCACACTCGTCCCGATGGTTGATCGCTTTACTCATGTTCCGGATCTTCCCGATGACCCAGTCCCCAACATCCGGCTTACTTTCATCGCTTTCTGGGCTGTTGTCATCTGTTTAATGAGCAGAATATAAATTGTTACGTTTAAATGTGGTTAAGCATGGGCGGATCCAGGATTTTGGAAAAGCGGGAGTGCCTGACTCAGAAAGACTAATAGGAAAACCTAAAAATGTCAGAGAAACGCGAAATCCGTTATTGATATTTTATGTCACTATGAATTATATTCTCGAAGCCAAACTATGGAGGGTACCTCATATAAACTTAGAATCCGGGAAATACATATACAAAACGACAAATTTCGCAGAGACCGGCTGATGGATTGTCCTGAAATTAAGTATGCTCATCTTGAAGAACTTAAACTGCTGCAGAAGGACTTTTCAACAACTCTTCCATTTATGGCATTTTTAGATTTACTTTTCAAGGATGACATATTACAGCTTGTTGTCCATCCTATAGCAGGGCTAATTTGTAGCCGAAAGACAAGAAGTTCCAGGTCCACATAAGATTTATAAATAAGATTTTATTCTCTTATACTTAGATCATTAATATCACCGCGTTCTTGCCAAGAATATTGATTTCTTTATTTTTTTCATACTTACACAGGACAAAGCTTATGGTGTAACAGTTAGTGCTAAATGGGTAGTTTCTATTAGTAGTTTTTATATATAAGTTATGTGATAAAATATTTAAAGAAGCAAAACTTATTAGAGAAACAAAATCAAAAACATGAATACTCAACAAAGCAAGATAAATATCCAACAAGTCAAGATAATCACCGAACAAACCAATATATATATATATATATATATATATATATATATATATATATATATATATATATATATATATATATATATATATATATATATAAAACAATTATATTGCATGTGTAATACTCGAAGTTCCTTTTTTGTAATGGCATTTCCAGTGTTATCCTTCAATCTTATATATATATATATATATATATATATATATATATATATATATATATACCAATAAAAGCCATGATTTTTAAGACAAGCAAAAGCAAGCCTTTTCTCACTAACTGCTAAGTGTTAATTAGTTGATTAGTTTGTCTGTTAGCAGGTTTACTGGTTTTCACGAACTTTGTGGAGATTTGGGACATGATCCAGTGAAGACTCCATTAAATATTGGTGAGGATCTGGTTATATACCGGCAGATCCAATCACTTCTTTAGCCTTTTACTGAAAAAAAAACTCTTTAGCTGTCTTTCAATGGTGCAATATATTTGGTGTAAATCCTTTTCATCCTTAGTTTGCCATCATATATTGGAAAAAGGTTAAGTAAAAGCATTAATTAGCAAGTAGGTTTGTTATGTGAAGGCTGCATGACTTCACGAAGTGACAACATTTTCTGCTGTGATTGGCTGATGCAAGTGTGACGTCAAAAACAGCATACAGAAATGACCTAAATCTAGCAAAACATGTTTTAATAATTTTTAAACATTGGTACTGAGAATGTCAGAAGTGCAATGATTTTGTTGATATTTAGTTTGTTTGTGTAACAGTTTTTTTCCTGTTTTTGATGTCACTGCCCAGTTGACAGTGCTAAAACAGAATGCGGGTAGCTTTTTCACATAACACACAATCTCATGTATCTTGTGGAAAAATAAAATACTTTAAAGTCTATATTAACAAATGTGCTGCAGGCAAAGGTATTGTATGATAATGTAATGGGATTTGAATAAGTTTGCTTGATCGGAGGGTGGCCCAAAATCAGGATGAATGGAAAATCGGCCTGATCGGCAGACGCTTACAATTTGCCATTGACGTATAAATAATAATGAAAAAAAATAGAATTTAAATAAGTGATATAGAACATATTTACAAAATATGGTTTGGTTATATGTGCAGACATCGTTTAGCCTCAATTGTGCTTTATGCTCTGATGTCTGTTACTAGACGCAGTGGACTGTAGTGTTATTAGACGCCATTTTTTCCAAGAAACTTGAAAAAGGAAATCCTGATTGGTAGGCGCAACGAATCCCCTCAAGTAAAGGGACTTCAGCAAATAACAGGTACCCAGTGAATGGGTGACAGAAATGACCCAGTGACAAGTAAACACAATGACCCAAACAGGATTAAGACCTAATGCCAGGCCGTGGGCACGCCACTGGCTAAATGGACCATGAGACGCAAAAACTTTAGCCAATAAGATAAATCAATATGCCTGATCAATCATATGCGCACTTATGCATCACCCCTTGTCCTTCAGGCCTCAATTCCTGCAAAAATGGCTCTTTTCGATAAATAATATTAAAATTAGTAGCTTTTGACATGTCATTCAGTGTAATTATCAGACATAAAATAGATTTGTTGATATCGCCAAGCTACCAGTTGTCTACGTGTTTTAATTTGGTCGGTTGGATGAATATTTGCCTTAAAATTACAGCGCTATTGCTGTGTTTAAGCCTACAGACGTTCGATTATGGTAAGACTATCATTTGCTCGTGAATCTTTCACATATTTATAATCGACGTTATAATAACTATTAAATATGAGTATAAAAAAGATGACTTAAAATTTGGGGAAAAAAGTCTATATGTTGAACAAATTTTTTTTACAAAATGGCGAGCTTTAAGAGGGGCATTAGCTTAGCGGTAGCGACCTCTGGTGGAGACGTCTGAGTGTAAGTTATATGGGTCATTCAACAGAAAACGACCCAATTCATGGAAATTCATGTCCCTTGCATTCACAGGGCAATAGTACATATATATATATATATGATATATATATATATATATATATATATATCATCTGTCATTGTGTTGTCGGGATTTCATTTAAGTATCTTATACTTTCTGTTTAATTTGGGCTTATTTGTTTAGCAAAGTAATACCTTAATTGCTTGAAATCTATACTTAATGGTTCAAAGGTCATTAAAAATTTCCTGTCCCCAGGCCATAGTAAAAAACTGATTATCCTCTTATTTTATTAAAAAAATGGTATAGGCCTAGGATTTTTTGCACTCTTCATGTAAAATAAATTCGTTCCGTAAAAACTCTCACAAAATTCTTTACATCCCTCTAATTTTTCCACTGCTATTGCGATTTAAATGTGTGTCCCCAGATTTTTTTCAACACCGTAATAAAGACGATTTGATCGCCATGACACGATGTTGATTGATTACTCCTTGTTAAAAACCACCCAAATTGAAGCAAAGTCACAAAATGACTCCACAAAACCATCATTATCGGTATGTATTTTGTCAATTTACAACAAGAAATCTCCATCATTGTGTAAAAATGTCCGTATATTTATTGTTTTTCAACACCATTACCTATATTTCTCCAAAATGATGGAAGTATTTATGCTTTTCTTAGTTTTGGGTTATAGCTCACACTGTCAACACATACACATACTGAGTACTAGAAAGGTTGAAGGAGTGATTAAGTTTCTTTGAATAGATATCATATCATTTTTAACACCATTATGCATCAACACCGTTCCTTTTCACTTTTAACGGTGGTGAATGTCGATGAATCATGTTGAAACAAAAAGTGACAGGATGGATGTAAGATCTAAATTCTACAAACTGGCATTGTCATTCAGGAATTTCATAGTTTTTATCACGATCACTGTGTTATGTGTTTTTATATATTAAACTTGAAATATTATAAAAGAAGTCTGTTTGCTATATAAGTAATAATTTTGCCAATGTTTACTTTTATTGTAATTCAGCACGGTTATCCTTCTTCAACACCGTTATACTTTGACAATAGACATACTTGAAAAAAAGAAGAATTGACAAGAAAAAATACTTGAAACATATGAGAAAATGCTTTTATCTCCCGTATTTATTATTTACCGAGGTAGATTGCTATATATTTCTTCTATTTATTGCATTATACCTTCTGTTGGTTGCTGTTGTATTTTGTTTCAGGATTAAATCTTTGCTTTTACAGGGTTAAAATCAATTTTTATAATAAAATACATCATATATGTGAACCTTTCTTATTTTTTTCTAAATTATTATTATTATTATTATAATTATTATTATTATTATTATTATTATTATTATTATTATTATTAAAACATATTTATACAGGCTAGCCCGTTCAGACAAGATTGTCTGATCTGCCACAGGGCCATGTTGGGCTTTACAGTTTAAACAATGTATAAAACATGTAAAATGCAATCAGAATTAAAAAAGGTGATTAAATATAAAATTATGCAGTGAGATTTGGTTTTAAAAATGAAAATATATAAATATGAAATTTAGCGTTATATACAGCAAGATGTGATATTAAATATGATTGTAAAACTATAACATGCAACCTAATATACAAATCAATCCATGTGAAATAAATATGAAATATTAGAGAGTAAAAAATAGCATGCAATATATGACATATAAAGCACAGAGGTTTATTACATGATACTTTCTGTAAGACCTGTAAGGAGGAGCAGTTTCTTTGAGATCGATTTAATGTGTTCCACAAAAAAGGACCTATGCATAAAGATGATTTCTTTAAGTAGTCTGTCCGAGGTTTGGGTTCATATAATTTATTGGAATTGCTATTGCGTGTATCATGTTGGTGGACTTAGTGAACAAAAGTGAACCGGTCAGTCATATAGGATGGACTTAAGCTATTCAGACATTTAAACATAAGGATGCGAGTCAGATATTCATGTCTTTGTTCAACTGATTTAATGCCAAGGGACAGACGGGTAGCTGTAATGCTACATTCATGGTTGTAATTGCGGCTTATAATACGTGCGGCTCGATTTTGAAGACTGAATGCGAGTAAGACATGTAGTCTCACCAACAGACGCCAGGTGCCGCTACCGCTCTGAACCAGTTCAGAGCGGTAGCGGCACCTGGCGTCTGTTGGAGAGACTAGTAAGGCATGCAGAAGGCGTATTTCCCCAGATTGTGAGGCCGTAGTCAATATGTGGCTGAACAAGGCCAGTGTACATTTTCATTGCGGGGTCTTGAGGTATGTATCGACTGCACCTAATGAGTGCACCTACTTTAGAGGAGAGCTTTTTTGCATACTTGTTCAGAGTGATCGGACCATGTTAGGTTTTCATTAAGCACCAACCCCAAGTAAGTGATACTGTTAGATTGTTTGATGGGCTGGTCAAATGCTGTGATATTAAGGTCTAAAGTCTCCACAGAACGAGATCTGAAGAGGATGGTTGATGTTTTTTCGATATTGATTGAAAGCTTATTATTATAAAACCATTTAGATAAAGTAGTGACGCCATGTTGAAGTTCCTGTCTAATTTTGTTAGGATCATTACTTGACTACTTGTATAGTAAATAATGGTGTCATCCGCGAAAAGATTACATTGACAATTGCCATTGTTTTTATTAATGTCATTTACATGAATTAAAAATAATATTGGTCCTAATACAGAACCTTGGGGTATTCCAATTTTCAAAGGATGCTGTAAAGATACTGCGTAAGCTTTTTTCACAGCATGAGATCTATTCGAAAGATAGTTCATAATTACTTCATGTGATTTACCATGAAAACCGTAATGTTTTATTTTTTCCAAAAGAATTTCATGACTGATGGTGTCGAAACATTTCTTGAGATCCAAAAAGCAAGCCCCTGTAAAACGTTTAGTATCAATTTCTTGGAGCCAATTGTAGGGCATTAAATTAGCCAAAACTATAGCTTTTCAAGGAATAAAGTGCTCTGCTGAAATTAATTTCATATAGTTTACATTTTTTATTTCCATGTGAGACTCTATAAAATAAATATTAGGATAAGTTATTTTCAGATGTTGTACCTGCTAAATGGGTCGTTTTTCGTAGAATGACCCATAAGAGATCTGGATGTGTTATCATGCTCGAAAGAAAATCTAACAGACGGGTTAGCAGTAAAAGCTGTCCATCCAACATAAAATGATGTTCGGTTACTGCAAGGTTTGGTGTATATTTGTATATATTAGTAGTTTATAGCTACTAGTAAACTACAAATTATTTACTTGTAAACTAGTAAACTAGTAAACTACTAATTATTCAAAACCGAGCAGCTCCTTTAGTAGGAAAAAGCCTTCGATAAAGCTATACCTTCAGCAGATCCCATCGGACAAATGAACTGGATGACCGTGGATAAACGTTACCGCTACTTTTTACTATAGTCCATTTCACCACCTGCTGTCCACCTGTTTTTTGTAGATGATTTACTTAAAAGTTTATATTTTTCAATATTTTCCATGTAAACAACATATGGAAGTGACAACCTAATTTGGCAGTTAAGAATTTTACAATAAATCCCCCGTTCATGTTTCACAACATTTTAGTCTCTTTATCACGATCTGGCAGATATTGTGTGTCCCTCCATAAGTAGCCATATTTCTTATAGCTGGTTATATTTTTTAGAGTGTTTACATGAGATCATCCAATCAGCAGCTGTCAGTTGAGGCTGTTTTTGCATGTGACCAATGACCTTGACCGCCATAAGTGGGTCTGATATGTTGTAAAATGTAGACTGATTTCTCATATTTTCAGAAAATTCTGTTACTCAAATATGGCATAAGGTAGGAATTTAGTTACCTTGTTGAAAATTAGGTTCTGTAATCCTCTCCTCTACACTATAATTGTTTCCCTTGAAATGTACCTAATAAAAATTTTCATAGCAAAAAACAGGTGGACATGAGGGGATGAAATGGACTATAGTTTTAATTTTTAAATGGCCAAGCACCAATCTTTTAAACATTTTTTAAAAATTTAACGGGAAACCCATGGATACTAACCAAAGGGGCACTTCTAAATATAATTTTGCCTTTACCCAAACCCAAGTCTGAACATTACAAATCCTCATTTGTCTATTCTGGACCTTTCCAGTTGAACAATTTGCCAGCTCATTTCCGTATTATTTCGTCACTTTCCGTATTTAAGAGAGAGTAAAAGCATTTTCTTTCCAAGTCTTAATACTGATTCATCTGCATTTCTACTTCCGTGAATCACATTAACGCTTGAGGTTAAAATGCATACTTCATCCAATATTTTAACATTTTGGACTGTGTATATGTTTCGCATGTGATTGTTTTTACTTAAACATGTTTCAACGAAATCCGTTTTTAGTATCATGTTGGATTTTAATATTTCATTTATGGCTTATAAAGTACATGTATATACATTGTAGTTATTATTCATCTTATTGCCTTTTCATATATTTTATTAACTACTTCTATTGTAATAATCTATATGCAGTTGTAACAGGACACCACTGAAAAACAGCAGTAAGCTGAATGACTTTCCTGATAAAATATATATTTGTATGAAATAAATAATTAAATAGCTTTGACAAGACATCGGATACCTGCACGGTGTATGTTTTCCACGCCGAAGTAATATAATATTTACACCACAAAGTATAATTTCCACGGTTTTAGAAAGTATACAATATATCTGTATAATAGTTTATCATTTTGTTCTGGTCTTCCTTGTATAAAGGTCGCATGATTAGTAAGCTACTGGAATGTGCATTATCATTAACATTCGTGCGATGCGTGAATATGTTCCGGGGGTGTTATCGCAGGCAAAACCTATAGATGGCGCCCCTCTAGGGAACATGTAAATGTACAAGCACAGACAGCCAAGCATTTCCACCCATATACGTGTATAAAAACGATGCAAGCACAGTGACGACGACATTTTTTTTCTAACCTTCCTCCTCGCCTTCCTCCACCAGAGTCTCCAGTGACTGCTCCAGTTCAACTGTTTGCGGTTACAATCATGTCACTTATTATTCCAATCTCCAATCATCACTTAGTTTATATTTATTACTAATATTTTCTAAGATTTTATAATGTTTTCTATTACATACGAATGTCAATTAGTTCAATTCAATAATTACGCTGATCCTTTTAGAAGTTATTTACTTCTTCCTGCATTTTTCCTTGATACTTAAGGGTCATTTTTGCGAACAGTTGTAATTGTATCACCAATTTAGTATCCTCAATATTAACTGTGCCTGGCCGTGTACAGTTACAAAAACACTTGTCATTTTCATGTAGAGTGAAGTTAGGGCGGGGAGATGGCATGGCGAATTAATATCTGTACATGTACAATGACACACTTCCGCCAGAGGTCGTTTCTATTAAAAACAATTATGCAGCACATGTGGAACGGCCAGAACTATTTGTCTCAACTGTCAAAATTTAAAATAAAAAATTTGTCACAAATCAAGGAACAACTTCTGTTTAAATTTCACATGAACAAATTCTTAATTGTCCAACATATTGGAGAGGGCCACATAACCCTCTTTACTACATTTAAATAGTATTATTAGAAGCCCCGGGGCAATGGGGGTGACAGATCGTGACTGCAAATGATCGGGTCGAACTCCTAATTGTCTATCAAACCCAACCAATAGGATGAGAAATATACACTTTTAACATTTCTCTTAACAAGAACAAATGCAATGGAAACGGGCCGGGCTGATTTGATTGGTAAGACCTTCACGGCAAAGATACACGTTTGATCAAAATATCGCAAAAGACATCCGCGTAGAAAGGGGAAACACGAGCCATTTGATTCTCTTCAATTGCATTTTTTCTTATTCTTGAAATAGATGCATGCCATTGAGGGTAGCGGAATCAAGGTCTGTGAACGCGTGGTCATGACACAGACTTGGTAGTATGAAGATGATAACTAATAAAAAAGAGCACCCCCATGCGTCATTTTATTGTCCCTTTTCCATGCATAAACGAGAAGTGCTTGCCGGATTAGTGGGTGTGGTAACAACATTTTAAGTTAAAGAGGCTCAGGCTTGATAGCTGTTGGCTAAGTGAAGGGAATTAACCAAGTAATTTCGATATATCACACCGGCACTTTAAATAAATAAGTAGCCATAGTTTATATCTTCTATATTTATAGAATGTTCCCCGAAGCGTTTTTACAGCTCAGAGTCGTTTCAAACAAAAGCACAAGGTGGCGCTGGCTACAAATCGCGGTAACATTTCCTGTCACCGTTGGTCACTTTCAGTAGTATCTCATCACACTGATTCATTATATATATTAATTATTATTTAAATAATTAATCTATAATGCCCACCTTCTGCTTGGTCCGTTTCCTCAGTTTCCTCAGTTTCCGCTGTCTTGTAGCTAGGATTCGCAGGTGGCTCCTCCTGCCGTTTCTCCAGATCGTTCTGTAACACGACCCGGAGACATGTTAACAATAACTAAACTCCGTCAGCGTTAATTCTGACGATCATTAAATTCTGAGTCTTGTTCGGCTATGAACCGAACAATCAATGTTGATAGCTCTTGAAGACATAGCTTAGAAATCAACACTTAATTGTGATATCTTTTTCCTTGAAGACATTTTATCAATCCACACTAAATTCTGATATTCATTCCTGCAGACATATGTTGCTTAGAAATCAACACAACATTTTAATAGTTATTCTCTTGAATACATATATAGCATAGAAATCATCACATCATTCCGATAATTATTTTCTTGAAGACATATATAGCTTAAAAATCAACACAACATTCCGATAGTTATTTTCTTCAAGACATATATAACATAGAAATCATCACAAAATTCTTATAGTCATTTTCTTGCAGACATATATTGCTTAGAAATCAACACAACATTCTGATAGTTATTATCCTGAAGACATATATAGTTCAGGTGTTGTCTTGAAGACATAGTTAAGGAATCAATACTAAATACTGATATAGTTATTGCCTTGAAGGCATATTTAAGGAATCAACACTAAATAAGGATAGCTTTTTTCTGGAGAAATTAGTTAAGGAATTAACACTTAATAATGATAGCTATTGTCTAGAAGACATAGCTTAGAAAGAATATATATATATATATATATTATTTGAGCCATCTATAACATTCATTTTTATTTGTCCGCACTATCTTTTCAACTTGACTCGGCCAAAAGCCCCTTTACAAGCAGTATTTGCTTTGGGCAATAGACGATTGGCTGAGAATGTATTGATAATGATCAGTATAGTACATTTAAGGCTGGGTGCGCCAGGGTTAAGGGATTTGCTCTTTGCAACATTGCTGCAATGTATAGATCCACACATGAGCAACAGGACTAAATTACCAATGGCATTTTCAGTTAACTTCAGTTAACTCCCCACCCCTTACCCCCGTCAGACCAAAAGGTGGTTGAGCATGCCGCGTCGACCTCGCACCCCCTGGTTCCAAAATCTTGGATATAGTTTTAAAAACTAAGTTCAGTCCGGACACGTGGTTTTAACAGAGAAAATATGATTTCCTTGGTATTTGAAATTACATGTAGAAGAGATTACTGTTCTCTTATAGTCCTGATAACATGGACTATACCCGATCAATAATTATCCCTCTGCGAGGATTATACCTCTGCGTTCCCCGATGATTCGTTTGTCGGTTAACAACTTAACGCAAAAAAAGTTGTGAACGCATTTTGATGAAATTTTTTGTAGGGTTAAGATAACACCCAAGAATAGTCCCGTGTATTTTTGAGGTAATCTGGATCGAAATAATATATTTTAATTCAAATGATTATCAACCATTGTGACACAGGGCGACGGAGAAATCGCTGCAATCATAGGCATTAGGGACAGCTATTCGGAAGCAACTGAGCTGTTGAATCCGTGTTACTGAAGCGTGACACTGTAGTACAACACATAAAAGCTTGATTAGGGGGTCATGGAGGAGGGTGTACCTAGGCGGTCGTTGGACTACTCACACCTAGTTTTTAACAGTCTTGAAGACATGACTTGGGTTTATAAGACAAGGTTTGAAACCGCTCAATGTACCATAAGAGTCTTAAATGCTTGGGTTATAATTATCCAAAATGTATGACTTTGTCCGGAAAAAAAAACATATAAGGGATCAGGGTCATCAGAGAGGCCTTTTAATTCTTATTGATTTTAAATTTTAAATTGATTATCTATATGTGAATATTTTGCATGGATTACATATTTAATGGATGATGACAAGAATATGTTAATATTACAGTAATATAATAGGCCATTTTTCCTTAATAAAGTTCTGTTCTGTTCTGTTCTGTAATATAATAGAATGTAATATTGTTACATTATAATGACTAATATTTCAGTGAAGGTTGCATATATAGGCTCCTGTTCGGGGTGTGCCTGTTATTCATCCTCTGTAGGCATTGTGTCTCAGTTTTATACTGAGACAGTCAATCCTGGTTTAAACAAACATCTTAAATACTCTAATGGCGTAAACACCCATATCCCGGGCTAGGCTGGGGCACACCCGCTATATGAAAGCTACCTCCCTATTATTTTGTGTTCTTATACCGATGGACATACTTCAAGAAATATCCTACTATAACCTGGGGATTGGGCGATGTCCAAAGAAAAGCGTTATTCCACATTAAACTTTGCCGATACACGTCCCCTTGCCACCTTACACTCTCTTGTCTGGAGTCAGTCCTAGGAGTAATTTCGTGTAGCACGACCACCCCGCTAACACGACCACTTTTCTTGGTCCCAGAATTGTCTGATATAAATTATCATATAAAAAATTCGGTAACACGACCACCCCGCCATCACGATCAACGACCACCTTTTTTGGTCCTGACCTTCAGATAAGCCCCCGTATCACGACCACTGGCTGGTGACGACCGCGGCCCGTTGAGTAGATGACAGGCTCACCGCCCAGCTTGGACTTAGATAATAGCATGTAATTAATTAGCCGTATCACGACCATTGGCCCGTGACGACCGCGGCCCGTTGAGCAGGAGACACGCTCACCAGCCCAGCTTGAACTTAGATATTTGCTCGTGATTAATTAGCTGGACAATCATCTGTTCAGGTTTGTTTAAAATGCCGCCCAAACTATACACATTAATAGATATTGGTAGACCAGATCATCTTCGTGTTAAGACCAATGCTGTAAGAATGTCTTCAACGCCAACTATTCGTTTCATTTGTGTGTTTTATTTCTATGTGAATAGAACTTTTGTTTTTTTTTTTATATTCATGTTTGTTATTTATTTTTCTTTATATTTTAAATCTTAAATTAAACAGGGACACCACTTAACATTCACCTGAAATTCCCATATTGTCGCCTGCGTAATTTTGGCAGACTAATGTACAAGCATCCCACTAACACGACCGCCCCGCTAACACGACCATTTTGCCTGGTCCCGCAGGTGGTCGCGTTAGCGGGGTTTTACTGTACTTAAAAAGTCCTGAAGAAAGTCTTGTGGATGAATTAGAGGCTCATATTCGCATTCAAAGAGCTCACTATGCATACACCTAAAGAATGTCTACATGTGAGGAGCCTTGTATTGAGGGTTAGCCCTCGATCACAGAATCAGTGGTACATATATTGAAGAGAACTTGTAACATAAATGTACGTCTACATTATTAGAGTTAACAAAATATAGTCCTGTGGTGGTCTTGTCTTGGTGTACAGAAAAATACCACGAACTGTATATTTACTCTCATGTGTACATTCCTATGTTCTGTATGTCCTTTTTCTGAGGGCGGCAGACGCTGTTGCGCTCATCTAGTGACATTAGTTTTGTTATTGGACTTTCTGAAACGTAACCAAGATAAGATGCAGATACTTACTTAAAAATTTATTTAATTTTAAATAATTGTTGGAGAACAAATTTTAGTATTCATCACAGCTGGAAATCAGGAGATTATTGATTATCGGCCCAGTCGCTTATCGCAAAGATAAATGCTGCATGTCGAAAGACCAAAGGAAATTTTGATTTTCTGATACAGATATTTTGTCCCCCTCATATTTCCTCAGCAAACAAGGCCCGGATATATAAGTCTACTACCGTTTATACGCCGATTTCGGGATCAATAAAAAAGTTGGCGATATGCGAGGGCGGCGGCGGCGGCGGATCATAGAGGGTGTCGGCGTCATGTGAAAATGTTAGTTGGCTATATAGAATGACAGTTATACACTAGAGTCCATTCAGTATATCAATGATTCCATATAAGTCGCGTTACATCTAAGATTATTTTCATAGTATTTGCACAGGTCAATCAAGAAAACGCACTACGCAAAGTTAAAAAAATGAATGAACGAAGCCGGCTTGTTCTCCTCTGACCTGAGTGACATTATCTTTTCTAACCAATTTCCGACTCACGACTATATGCACGGAGCTTTAAAAGAAAATAAAGACTGTTCGAAGAGCCTTGAATACCTCATGCGATGTTTTATGGTCGGACTTATCCGGCTGATTCTCGGGCTCATGGGGGTTTACTTGTGTGCCATCAACTCATTAGAATGACAAACCAGCCGACCGGCCAGGTAGGTGTGAAACTAATTAATGCATGGCCTGCCGCCAGACTAGCTCACACCGATAAACTAGCGAAAGGCAGAATATCTGGCATAATTTTGAGGGCGGATAGCGAGTTTGACGGATATAAGAGATAAATAGATAATTATGAAGAAGGAAAATCGGGAATTTGTGAATTGTAAGAGAAATGCCAGTTTGGCGGAACGGCTGGCAAATAAACGAGAGCAGAATATATATATGTGTGTGTGTGTGTGTGTGTGTGTGTGTGCGCGCGCGCGCGCGAATGTGTTTATGTGTATGTACACGTAAACATGGGTTTTAAGCTTAATTTCAGATGACAGCGGCAATGTTCCTTGTACTGTTGGTGTATAGATCACGAAAGAGACTCGGTGAATGACCGTGTTTGTAACAGATCAGTGGGTCTGATGTTTACCTCTGGATTTTATAGAGTCGCGCTCTTAGTGAAAAAATGTCCAAATAAAATACTAAATACGTGCATTATACTTAGACAGACTGGTATTATTTTGCTGTGTCATGCATTGTAACACAGCTTTACATGGGTCTGTATGTTTCAGTGCCCTGTGACAAGTTGTTAATCACTGTACATTTACATTTCCTGTATGTTATTAAACATTATTTTAATGTACGATTGAAACAATGTATTTTTTATCAAATGGGTTACGTTTGCTTGGCCCATGAATAACCGGTCCGCAACCTATAATTGAAGACCCAACATGTCATGCAGAGGCGGATAGACAGGATCTTAGAAAAGAAAAATCGCTAAACGCTTACGATTTTTAAGCGTGTATTTTTCTACTTTTGATCGCAAAACGAATAAAAAAAACAAAACAAAAAAAACAAAAAAAAACACACACACACACACACATATATTTCAAAGGAATATTTTTCTCACGCATTTTGTTGGTATGGTTTAGTTCAATTTGATCTATAAACCTCCAACCACATTCTAAATGTAAACAAATAAAATCGATGAATGTGATCGCTTGACACCCCCCCTCCGGGACCGCAAATAAAGCGATTATCGGGGTCCTTTACGGGGCGTACGACCGTGGGAATTAGATCAGGGTCAGAAATAAATAACAGATGCAAATCTGTAATCTAAGACTAATACTGAGATAAATCAGCTATAATTGATTGGAGGTCTAGCGCGTATAAAAAAAACTTAAAAGAAAGAAAAATAAAATAGAATCGAGGGTTTACCCTAGGGGGGACCCTAGTAGGTCTACCCTTGAATATGAATATAGAAATAAACGGATAAAGACTTATAAGCCTCCCCGGGGGGGGGGGGGGTAAATAATGTGAAATTAAGAATACACGTGCGTCCACAACAGTATGTTTATGGAAATCCAGAGAACAATGAAGTGTCGACTTCCGACAAAAGCGCCCCATTGAGCAGTGAGCGACGTGATGCATTGAAATGTCAAAGAGTGGAAATTCTGAATGATATCTAAATTATAGCGTGTGTGCGGAAGACAAGTGTGTAATTAACCTGTGACCTGTAGTAGGTACCCCTCTATGATCAACGGGGTGCCAACCTCTTACTTCAGAACCGTACTGTGCACGTGTATTTGATATAGTACATTTAATAACGCTGTGCAAACAAACGTATTTTCACACTTGTACCCATTGATCCCGAAAAGCGTGTCTTCACAACTAGGTCACCTATCTTTCCATATATGATCCTGATATGCTTTATTTGCCTCCGCCAAGAGATACGCGTTCATTCCTGTTCACGTGTGTGTTTGTTCACAACAAAACGCAATCATGAACGGAATCACATAAAAGTTTCAGGACATTTCGGGAACCGATAAGGTATTGGTGTGGATCGGCCTCATGATCCGGGTCAAGGAAGGACTTCCAGGTACAATCAGTTATGTAGTATAAATATATGTACGAATCAACCTGAGATGGAATGGGTAACCTTCTACACGAGTGAATCTGGGAGTATGGGCAGAAAAAGAGAACGCAATCAAATTTTTGGGGAGTTTAACATATTTAGGACCATATGGCGGATGCCTGCATTCTTGAGAATGCATATTTCTAGTTTGACACTGACTCTAATGAAAATGTGTTTATTTGACTATACGCATATGTGAATTCTATATATAAATATATGTGAAGTTGATAAAAAATAATAAATATATGAGTATTACTCAACAGAATAGTGTAGATAACTCTGGAATAAATCTCTGAAATTACTTAGATACAATCGTATATACAAACGGATGTTTATTATACAAGAATTCCGCTGTGATTGAGTGATAAGAGATAATGTATTTATAAAATAAACAGAAATAGAATATAAATGTATATAATATTGTATGTTATTACACTGCATGAATTGAATTAGCATGTATACAATTATCCGCACCATAGAAATAAATCATATATATCGTACATATTCCGGATCTCGCGTCACAAATATTAGGCAGGCATAGTAGCTAGTACATTACTCTTGTTGGTTTCATATTCGCGAGCTTAATTTTTCGCGATTATTACTTTTTCTCGTGTTTCGCGAATGTATCATTTTCGCGGTCTGATCATGTGCAGTCACCTAACTAATATATATAATTTTCTAATGTGCGCCTAAAGATCTTATTAAATTGACGGGGCTGAATGAAAATATTGAACGAGTGCAAGTCCTTGTTAATTTTCGCCAGTTAAAATAAAAGAAATAAGAATTTTTTAATAAATACTAATAACAGAACAGATATGTTGTTTTTGATAATATAATTTTTTCTTTTTGCCTTTGGATTTTCGATGCCTCAGGCAACTGTACCGTAACGACATAAGATGCCAATGTGGCTACAGTATGAGTGGCTGTTCATCAATGAAGATGAGGTATCTTTTATTCGGGATGGGTTTATTTTCACGATAATATCCATTTAGCCAATACCGCGAATTTAAAACCCCCGCGAAAAAAGTAAACCATAGTATAAGAAAAATCTCCTATAGGGAAACGCACGTTGACACAGACACTGTGCTCTGTGTTGTACAGGTTAAAACAGGATTGGTGAAGACGCGCACTATAGTCTTCTGCCCTCTATTAGCTTTGTTTTATTCATGAAAAAATGTATATAAAAATAACTTAGAAGACGGGGCCTGGTTCAGGGCATGTTCTCCACTTACAGGAGTATGCGATTTCATATACGTACACGTACACGTGTATTTGCATGGATACTTTCGTTGTTTCTTCTCGTATATTAATAGGTATATAGTCACAGTTGAAATATTTTATTAAATATAATTACTTTATAACTAATGCTTTATTAACTGCGATTTAAATAATCGACAGTATGGTGTATATGAAAAAGAAATATCTGATAAATATATGTGTAAAGGATTAACAGTACGAAAAGGTTTCCTGGAATATTTAATTAAATGCACTTGAGTGCTGAAGTTTTCTGGTTTTCGGGGGCTTTTTTTTTCTTAAATAAATAATGAACGCCATTGAAGGAATACTCGTGTACATATAGAAACACTCCCTTTATTTCAATCTTTGGTTAGTTCTGATCGTAACCCTGACAAACAGACAAGGAGCTTTACCCGTCAATCCCCGTTTCGCTGGTATATTGGAAAAAAGCCTCCTATTCTAATTTCGCAAAAGCACTGCCTATATAATGCTGTATATATACACCAACGCGAAACTTTGATTATGAATGTACTATTACAACCGATTGGAGCTGAGAAATCCAAGTAAACAAATGATCAATCTATCCATTGTTTGTACAAGTGTACAGGGACATTTGAGACTATATACTAGCAGGTATTGAGGGTTTCTACTGGAGAAACCACTGTTAAATGACCGTACCTCTTCTGTATGTTTAGCCCAAGGATATGTATAAAATATTTGATATCTATTCTTCATGGCGAGTACTGTCTTTTTTGTAGTTTGATAGAGTTGAACGTGATATACATTTGTTTTATTTGTAGAATCAGGGTAAAGAATGTATGATATACATATCTCTCTCTCGGGCGCGCAAAGTAAGATAGGCCCATTAGTATTCTCAAATGAGTAATAATCAAATATTCATATGTAATATATGGTAATTCCTTTATTTATTAAATCTAACATTTCTTATCCCCAGATTATATAGGACTGATCATGTAGGCCTAATCTTCTTGATTCACAGATTTTAAAGCACTCTTTATTGTTGTCACAGGAAACCCTTTATCTAGCCCCATTGGCCTGGCTTCATACGTTTAAAGATCTAATCAAATGGTAGAAATGGTAATTTCCTAATTCATTCCTCAAACTCGTTCTTGCTTTAAGGAGACCGCTAGAACAACTGTATATTTTCTGTGCACATGTCAAGATCTTAGCGAAATCTTATCCTCGGATAAGTATATTTGCTCTCCATTTTCTTTCTTGATAAATAACGTACCATCAATTCCCGACAGCGCAGATCGTGGTATAGATATAAGACTTCAAGACTTAAGGTAGCTCTGTGACTTACTAGTATTTCTTGCAGTTTGTCCGCCAGTTTCTTCTCAGCTGGGGCAGCAAGTGTGTGCTGAATGGCCAGGAGGCCGAGCAGGAGCAGAGCGATACGTTTCATGGTGACGTCGGGATGGATGGCGCCGACCGGCCGGTACGCCTCTATATATACCCGCAGTGTCACCTTAATTAAGTGTGTTGAGATCAAGCATGCATTAAGTCTGCGCACGCTCAAAATATACTTATGCTTCTGTTTTTATTTTGTAAAAGCCTTCGCTATCTCGTTAACTACCAAATTGAAGTCTAAATACATAAACAGACCAACTACTTAGCATGTGTTTTTTAAACATTATTGAAGATATTCTTCTTGATGATATCAAAAATGTCTTAGACATTATTTAATCTATGTTCGTAATTAAAGAGATAAAATTAAGAAAGGTATACAAATGTTACATTCCTTGACTGGTAGACAATATTCAATATGACTGAAGTAAGCTCACTGGACGTCACGACCAGAGACACATTTGCAAAAGTAGTGAAGCATAAGTTTACATACTTAACTTACATATTCAACCTTTCGTACTAAGGATTAGGTAAATTAGCCTTTTACAAAACCTACCTACTATACTTTAAAACAGGAAAAATACGATTTTAACGAAATATTTTATTTTTATTTATATTCTAAATCAATATTTGTTCGAAGATAATTTTAACTGTAGGTCAAGGAATTATATAATGGATACATAGAAATGAAGCTAATTTAATTGTGCATTAAACCCATAAATCTTAATATCGATTCTTTAAGTACTCTAAGCAGAGAAATTTAATGGATATATCAACTGTGTTGTCCTGACGTGCCTTTTTACGTATACTCGTAAAGAGTTTGTTTTCCAAACTCTCCAGGGGGTCATAGAGTAAACAAGTTCCCCTTCAAGCCGTACACGTAGTTTATGTTAAAATCTTGACACCACTTTTATACACTCTTTTTGAGTGTCCCGAATGTTTGCAGGTACTATGTATTCCACCGCCATCAGGTCGTATACCTACTGTGTAACAGGTTATTTTAAGCTAAATTGACGCTCGAGCAACCTGGCTATCCCGTGTGTATAATGTTTACCCTGTTTAAGGATTTACTGAATGAGGCAGTTGTGGCAAGAATTCTAATGAATCAAGAAAACATATGAACCTGTGTAGAAATGACCATATTAGAATATTTCGAATAAGTTTATGAACATTAATAAAGGAGTATGATAAAGACCAGCATCCCTGGTCCAGAGGTAGGGCACAGGACTCAAAGCCAGGAGATCTGTCGGCCCTCACCCAGGGTTAAAACAATTCATATGAAAAAAAACTAAAAAAAACCCAAAAAAAACAAGTATGACAGATATTTCGTGAAATTTTGTAGTACGCCAAACTTTAGACCTTTCAAATTAAGTACACATTATGAATATAGGACCTAGCCACATGTTTTGTAATTCATCTTTCTGGGAAACGGCTTTAAACAAGGTGAGAAAGGAAGAAAGTAAATCATTTAAACCTGAAATGTTATTCTGTTTAAACTTTGGTTTCGCAAGCATGATGGATTTCTATACAAGTCTCTCAAAAATTCCATTTTCCATTGAAGATCTCTTGGGTTCTCACCATCTTAAACGTGAATGTGTTTCCGATAATCCTGTTAAAATTATTATCTGTTGCACGGTACATAAAGTTAACTGAATTCTCGCTACTTTGCTTTAATAAAACAGTGCTCGTTTTATAAAGATTTCAAACCAATATATAATCAGAGACTGAGCTTATAAACACAAAACAAGTCATCAATATAGGTACATAATGATTGTTCAAACGACGGAAATCAACAATATTGACGATATTTTAGTCAGTTTAGGTGGTTTAGTTGATTGTTGAACGTCCTGAAGGTGACTTTACAATTTGCAAAGAATGCTTAGCCGGATTTAATCTCTTCGGAGTTCTTGGAAATGTCCTTGCCTCACTCCTGGATTTCCACTTATTCCTCTTTTCTTGTCCCCCTAGCCCAACTCAATAAAAATATTCACTCCTCCATATGGTAAACCCAGGCAGCAATAATAATCAGAAGTTAACTTACACGCAAAACATGAAGAAATATACATTCTGAATGCCGTTGGTAATTCTTACTTTAGGGTTTAAAATATAGCTTGCTACGGAAAATGAAATATAGGTTCTCATATAAGTTTCATATCTATCAACTTGAGTGCAGATTTGGACTTAAACATAAATACTGAATAAGATTTTGGTTAGATATTACTTTCTCTGCGGTGTGTGAAAAGACTTAAACAATAAAAACTCACTACACAGAATAAAGTTGTATGTATATATTCGTGACAACGGAGGTATTATTTTTGCATGCAACCGTAATAAATGTCCAAATGTATATTTACGGTAAATGATTTCATCAATAGAGCAATAAATGTACTATATCTGGGACAACAATGTGTGGTTTTAAAGGCACTATATGTTTAACCGTTGATGCTGAAACTTAATCATAATCGTATTATATAGAGAGGAGATGAAATTTAGCGCTCACTAGGTCATCCAACGCTACAAGTAGAATCCTTCTATCGAGCGTAAGAGCTAATTTGACCCAAGCATGACCTCAATTAACCGTGAGATGAACATGCAGCATGAAAACATGTAGTTTTCTTATTAAGGCGGTTATTGAAATATATTTGTTCTTTTAATGATTGTTTTAAGGAACTATTAAAGATATCTGGGATACAGATTTGATGTTTTTGTTGAAATATATTCGATTTTAAAATTCAATTTTCTTGGTTGAACTGTGTCTTCTATAACACTTGTGTTTGATATTTCTTTATCTGCTGTGTATGAAAAGACTGTTTTGAGGAAAAAATCAGAGCAGAGAATAACGCTGTATGTATAATCCCTTGACAAATTTTAATTTTGTTTTTTTTTTGTTTCCCTTTTGGGAAGCATTATGGGGTCCATGCTTTGGAGCATAAAACCACACCTAGAAAACCATATAGGAACAGAAACTTTAGTATGCTTAAGTTAATCCAGTTACGAAATCTGTCAACTAGTTCAAGATAGTGGATGCTCGAACATTATATAAACAGTTGTTGGAGGACGACATAAGTTGACAAAACTATGGGAATTGTGTCATCTTTTATAGCATGACTTATGGCATGCTGTTGAAGTCAACTATCGGAAAGTTGTTATCTGTTTTATGATTTATAGTAAGTTGACGTGTTTAATTTCTTTACCATATGTAAGAAATGCTTTAATATACCAGGATGAACGTATCCAGGGATCCTATGTACGGATTGTGGTTAACCCACCGCACATTTCAGTGACCGAATTCACTAAAAAAACTAATTAGTAATTAGCCCGAATACATTTGTTTTACGCTCGTGCAGTAGCAGTTAATGAAACATCCACTTCATTCTGCGGTCTCACATAGTTAATGAACCGGTTCAACGAACACACATTATATTTCATATAAGTAAAGTACTTATCCCTGAAATATAAACATTATCCGGTCCCCGGAGCCCATTCGCCGTAAGCAACCTTCGCTCCTATTACGACCAAGGTCTATCTTTTGACGTAAAAGAGGAATAGTTCATACTCGGAGCAAAGGCAGAACTGAAAACGCTCGGTCATGCAGGAAATCGGAGGTGTCTACTGCAGAGTTTATATAATCACATTTTATGTTTCGTGATTTTTTTATCTAAACAGTCCTTCGTGGGAATTGTACATATGAACAGGTCAAAGGTCACTGGTACAAAAGGAGGTCACAGGTGACGTAATAAAAGTGTCATCTTCGGCTGTACTGAACAATAGTGTCTATATATTCGGTGCTTCATTAGGTAACATTTGCAAAATTTTATAATTCTGTTATTCGTATATCAGAAATTACTAATTACAGCCATTTAATGATAAACTAGCAGGACTTTGAAGAAAACTGTTATAATAACTTGATGTCAAGCCACATCCTGTTTAGAGCCCCATCCTTCTTCCACACGTTCATTGTAGTGTTTGTCTTAGCAAAACTACTTTAACCAGTAAAATATTAGTTTGTGGAGGTGTTACGTAGCTTCCTTCCAGAACTTAAAATAATGTCCCTTTACAAACACCAAATCAATTTGTCATTCATTTGTATTTGTGTCAAATCATAAATTATTCATCTGTCCATTAGGTTTCCTGTTCATCCGTCAGTCCCTCCGTATTTTTTAGTTTGTGTTGTCAAAATAAGGCAACGATTAGATGCCTCACCCGCTCCCTTCCGCGGGCCACCCACATCTGAACGATAATGTGTGGTCAACCATAAAGAGTACGGCTTTGGGAATCAGCTCTACAGTTATAAAATGTCAGATGCAAATCTGTGACCTAGGACTCATATTGTGCCAAAACTTCAGCTTTTGAAAATCAACCATAAAGAAGATCAAGCGCAAACAGAAAATGGCGGAAGAAATAAAAAAGTAAGAAGAAAAAATCGATGGTTCAGCACTTGGGGGAGCTAAATGTTTTAGCGAAGTATGAATATAGAATTAAACTCATCAACCCCTATAAGCCCCCTCCCCCCCCACCCCGTAGGGGGAGGCTTAGAGTACTTCTGAATTAAACTTGACCGGGTTAGTTCAGAGGTTTGGTTGAGGAGAAGACACTGCGGTGGTTTATTCTTAGTGATAGGGCGTGTCGTTATGACGACATTAAGCAAGGACAGAAAAGGATATTGGTATCTCATCAAATAACCGAGGTGTAGAATATAATAAAGAAAAGAACTAATATACATGTATTTAAGCCATGCATGAGCGTTTGACGTAGATAACAATAACATATATACAATAGACCCCTGATTATTGCCATTCAGTTACAAAAGAAGAAGGCACTAATAAGATCGCATGTGTTCACCAAGGCAGAGCATGCAACTCTCTCTCTAGCCATGACAACATGACACTCAGGCCTTCGGAAAAAAACTGATAGGGCCTGGAGTCATGATGGCAGTCACAACAGAACGCCCATTCTAAGGGTCGGATCAAAATATTTGCTGTCTGGTATTATTTGGCATCACAGGCTTATATAGTCGTATTATATGCGCTAAATATCGAAGAAAAAATGTTGTTACACAAAAATAATTACAATTATTACCTTCTTTCATCATTGTGGCACCGATTCACGTGAAGCGGTACTTCTCATTCAAAACTAAATGTGTCATGGCGCGGTCGTGTATGTAAACTTGGAAGTCGGAAGCCGGAAGCCGGAAACCAACGAAAGCAGTTTAAAGCATATACAAAATGCTAACGTTTCAATACCGTTTTGTTTTTTCCCCGATAGAATAAGATCTTTTTTTTATCATTCTGTGAAGAATAATAGTTATCCATTGTTTAATCTGAACGTTATGGAAGATTTTGTGCTCGGAAGCCATCTCGGAAGTCAGTCAGAAGTGCTTGGATGATATCCAATGTGTATAACTCGGAAGTCACAGAGACGCACTTTGCCCAAAATGCAGTTTCATTATAATTATAGTTGCATGCATATATTAAATTGCTTATGCATGATTCTGCTTTTAATGAGTGTATAATGCAATACATGATACATAATCGGAAAACTATAAGTTCTTATTTTTTTATTTGTAAATTTAATATATATATATATATATATATATATATATATATATATATCGTCGGTGTTATTATCGGAAATACTTCCTCTCTTATTATACTAGTATATATCTGGATGCTCTCTCAGTGGAGTAAATCACCAATTTATGAATTGGAAAGTAATAAATATAATAATGAAATTGCTAGGGAATAAATAAAGTAATCTGGAAAAGAAATGAAAATTAAGAGATATTACGTCTGAACGGGCACGCCCTCTATGGATGCACCACTGAATAATAAATATGGTATGATTAACCCATGTACGGCATTAAAAATACAGTTATAAATTACGATGTCATTCAAAATAAAATATATTGTAATATATTTTCCATACGTTGAATAAATATGAAAATTCAATATATCCCAGAAGGTCATCGCTGGAACAAACATACATGTATCATATGCAAAACGAAATGTCTTTCAATATGTTCAACGATATTTAAAAAAAATGTTACATTTATATCTTAGAAAAGGGATACAACAGTCCAGATAATATATATCATGTTTTATTATAAAATCTGATCGATTTACAAATTTAAGCAAATTTTTTTAAAAACTAAAATTAATTCTTTTACAAGTTTTTGACTCTTTCTTTCAAACTTTATCAATTTCGATATTTATATTATATTAATTTCACTCCTGATGTTTCAACATCACATTTCAGCTTCAAATATATGGATATTTATTAATATATTAAAGTATGTTTGCAACTGATTGCATTATAAGGGCATATAACCAGAATTTGCTCCCTTCAACTTCATATTACTGTTAGATTACAAAGATCTCGATAAGAATTTACAATTTTGTTTACATAATATATATATATATATAAATGCAACCGGACCATGAAATGTAAAATAATATTTGGCATAAAAAGTATTACATAATAGATAAGAGTCTAAGAGATTCATAATCCTGATGAATTTTTTTGGTCAATGGAAGAGGAAAATGTTTTTCAATTTATACATAAAAAATAAAATATTTTGTTCGAAACAACTTGTAAAAACATTAACTGGACGGGTTGGTTCTGTCAAATTTTCTGTTTAAGTCTCTATGATATTATCACGGTGATTTTTATAGGGGCACATGTATAAAATATTATCAAAACCTTTATTTTTTTCATGTTTCCATCAACATAAAATGCGGCAACAGCGTAAAATATTGATGAGTTAAAATAATCTTGTTGTACAAAATGAAATAAAATATCAATATAATATATTATTTAAAAAAAAACAGCATCATGAATGTTACAAAACAGATTGAATTTATGAAAAATACATGATACTGAAGAAATTGAAAATGCTTGACACGTTTGCTGACGATATGATGACCAGTGCATATGCCATTACTGGCTTCCGAGTTTTACACATTTGGACCATATCCGGGCATTTCCGAGCAAAAACTAGTCATTAACTTCGGATGGATAACTTTGATTATTTTACATGATGATAGAAAAGACCTTATTCTATCAATAAAAATAAAAAGGTTCTTTCCATTGATGTAGTAGCATTTTAATTATGCTTCGATCATTGCTTTAAAAAAGTCCTTGCTTCCGACTTCGGACTTCCGAGTTTTACACATAGCCGTATGGAAATCCCCTACCGGAAGTTATGATTCTCCCGCTGACAGACGTGGAGACGAGTTTTTCGAGTAAAACCAGCCTCGGAATTAAAAACTGCTGCACGTTTACACGTAAGTCAACCGTGGATGTAATAATTATTATTTTCCCCAACAGAATAACGTCACTTTTTGTCTTAACTCAGGAAAATGACAGTTCGAGAAGTGGATGAAAATGAAAAAGTAGTGTCAGAAATGGCGTGCACATCTGCACATACTAGAATTGATGCGAACCCAATAGCTTGTACTGTCACCCCATCGTCTTCAGTCCATCTAAAATCGACGTTTGGGGTGACAAGCTGTCGCTACTCTCTCTCTCCCTCTCTCCCTCTCTCTCTCTCTATATATATATAAATATATATATGTATGTATATATATATATATATATATATATATATATATATATATATATAAAAATACAACACAGTATATTCACAACAGTCTGTTTCACGGGATACGACCCGATCATCAGGTGAATGTGGTTAGAAACGTTATAAATATATATATTGGATTAGCCCCTGATCAAGAATTCCTTGGGATCTTCCTTGCACAATGTACAAACCCTCCACAAAGTTTCATCCCGATAAAACGAACAAATAAACAATCAAACAGGCGTGAAAACACAACATCTTTGTGGAATCAATGGAAGCTTGATTCCCAACATGCTAATTGCCTGTAGGTCCCGCATTTACATTTTTTTATTTATAGGGGGTAGGGTATAAGAGGAAAGGTAAAGTAATATGTCAAGTACTGACTGGCAGTACATGTACTATTCGGAAGTGCGTATATGCCAAAGGACTTCAGAGTGCTTAAAACTTCTCTTTTATCAATACATCCTATCATGGAAGTTGGTTCACATTGTCTTTCGCGATCTTGCTAAAAATCAAACAAACCAACAACTGAACTAAGCATCTAACAAACCAACACAGAGACAGGGTTGAAAACAGAACCTTCCGGGTGGATGTTTTAATAAATCTACAGACAAAAATGTGTTGCAATGTCATTTAAATTATACATTATTTACTAAAATATTGTATATACTCTTTTGAAATTCTGAGTTTATAATGGTAAAAATCTGTTATGATACCGATACAGATAATATAAAGATACCTAAGTTGCGTTGGTGTTGAGTGCGCCATTAGCGTAGAAAAACTTCATTTACATAAATCCCATAATATGGCCCATACACCTGTGTATACGCATGGCCTTTGCGTCACTGTTTGCTCATGTTATCTCGCCCCACACTGTGTTACGTACATGGGTTGTTCAGACGCAGATCAATTGTGATTCATTTATACACATAGAAACGCGATGCTTTATTAAACATTGTGGACAGGGCGGTTTGATGAATCGCCACGTGTGACTCATATTAATTTGAACTTAGACTTTAACCTACACGAGCTGTTAGAGGGCACGGGCTCAAATCGACACATACACAACCACACACACCCTCACAAACACAATCACACACACGTACATACACACACACATATATATATATATAAATACATAATTATATAAACACAATACATAAATAGATAAGTAGAAAATTAATCATAAATAGTATATTAACAGTAAATATATATATATATATAAATATATATATATATAAAAATTCTGAATTCTGATGATAAATATATTACTTTTTTTTATGCCAGTATCATGACCTTCCCATGTATTCTCCATCGAGCAATTGAATAATATGTCTCAGATTTAAAAAATATAGAAAATTGCCAATGTTTGAACATAATAATGCTAATTGGCAATAGACAGTTTCCTCCTGGGGAATATATGAAGGTCAAGTAATCCTTATGAATAATTAAAAGACCTTTCGACCTTAATCTCTATTTAATATGATGAGAACGAAATGATACTATAAAATATTGACGTATCTATGTGGGCGGCTTGCTCACACCATCACGCCATAACACTCTGCTTTGCTTTGGCTGCGTTCACTGGAAAGACTTAGTCATCTTAATTTCGATGAATAAATTGCCCCGTATATTACAGACACTGTCGAATGTGTCACACAAAATAATAACACCCGCCCTGGATAAACATATGACAAGCCCAGTTTTGAAGCAGCCCTTGTTTGTGACCTTGCCTCTTCAAATTGCGTATAAATAAAAAAGTATGAATTGTATCATATATTTTTACTGTTTAGGAGAAATTTTTGCACCTCAATATGTCTCCGACATTGATACACTTTTATCATAACAATATATTTTAAAGAATGCTGTAATTCAGGGTTATAACATTGGCTAAAATAATAGAATCATACATTCAAAATGTTGCGTTTTGCACCGTTTATTTTCAAAATAAAAAAAATGAAAAAGTTTCCATGCCGTCCGTGTTGGACAACCCCCTTAACTTTACCTTTCTGGGTACAAATTAAGGACATTTTTATCAGCTTATAGTTTTAGTTTTTCCGGGAAGCCTATGATTTATATTGTATATGGAGACATTAAAATCTTTTGCATTACAGGCTGACACAAGTATATATTTGTTGTCAGAACAGACCTTCTCTGTGGGTGGTTCACAATTTGCAGTTATTTAATTATTTGCCACGACCATATAAAAAATTATTAAGCGGTGCCAGCGTGTGTTGAAAAAAAAGGATCTGGCACAATCCGACAGATGGCGCACTTATCGGATAATTTGAAAACTAAGTTTTTTTAAGAGACTGTTCAATATTTGCTTAAATTTATAATAGCATAGAAACGAATCCATTATTCGCAGGTATAAATATCTACTGATTTAAGGGTGGGAAGTGTAAAACTAAAAAAGTGATTTTTTTGTATTTGATAAATGTCTTTTATTCTTCGTGGGAAAATTTTATTTTCATGTCTTATATATATATATATATATATATATATATGTATATATATATATATATATATATATGTATATATATATATATATATATATATATATATATATATATATATAGATGTATGAATAGCCATGCTGGTTCATTGTTTACAGATGGTAATCGTATACACAGGAAAGTCGGTTCCCACCGTCAGTGAACCGACTTTTCTGTGTATACCATTTCAATTTATATATATATATATATATATATATATATATATATATAGAAGGTAGTGTTACCCTCCGATGTAAAGTGCTCTAAGGCCTACAAGCTAGGCCAGAGCGGTATAACTCTGAAGAAAAACAACACTGTTAATTCACAACAGACTGTTTCACGGGATGCGACCCGATCATCAGGTGAATGTGGTTAGAATGAAGCTAACGTCGTGGTTTGAAAAGCCGAGACTTTACGAGATTACGAGATTATGCTTTGTGCGATTCGGGTCGGGGGGGGGGGGGGGGGCATGTGAAAGACTGACACTGATCCTATTGTTCTCGGGTGCACAATAGGATTGGTCGGGGTACACGTGCGATACTGGAACATAGCAGGGCAGGGTAAAGGGGTTATATAATGTAGTAAATAGTAAATATAATACAAAGATGTAACCAGGATGCTCAATCAGCATATTGAAATGATTTCTAATAGGGCCTTGGAAGCAGTGAACATATCAGTAGTATACATATGATATGATAAAAATACACATATACTGTGAAAATACACAATATACAAGGCAAATATACAATATAAAAGGCAAATATACTATACCCATACCAAGTGGTGCAAGTCTCCTAGCTGAAGGTCGTAAAGCCCATTAGACCAGGATAAAGTAGAACTTTCCTGTCATCCAATGGACTGCACGAGCCAGCAGTGAGAGAACAACTACCTGAACAAATGAGTCTGCCCAGCGGATCCTCGTTGGGGGGGGGGGGGGGGTTAAGGGGGCACGCTGAATATAGTACGAATGCTAGGTTTTAAAATATTTCAGGGTGAATTTGTTATGATGGCGGCACTTGGAGAGAATTTCAGCTCTTGAGTTCAACAATGATCCAGGGGGGGGGCAGTAGCTATAAGTAGCTTTTCAGACAAGCAGAGATCACACTTCCTAGTCCCACAGAAGTAAGGTGCTGCCTTGGCAGATATTTCCCAGGAGAGCTTGTAATTGATATTGTTGTCTTTTAGTGACCAAATGTGTTTAGACAGTTCAGTGTTTTTAGCGTGGGATCTGTTCCGAAAGGATTGCTTGTGGTTATTATATCTTGTCTTGAAATCACCTTCAGTACACCCTATGTAGTGTTTCACGTCATTGTCTGTTCTAACTGTTGCTTTATAGACAATGCATTTCAGCTGACATTGACCATTCATAGGACATTCGTCTTTCTTACGGCAGTTACATTGTTTTTGGGGTGCATTCACAGCATTGTCAGAATTTAGAACCTTCATATTATGTTTGCTGATCAGGTTAGACATGTTGGGTAGACAGCTGTAGCTAATTTTCAAATTGTTCCTGTTGAATAACCTGTGGTACCTGTGATGTTGAGGGAAGTGTTTTTCAACTAGTTTCATGAATTTTCTGCCAATGTTGGTTTTTACATGACGGCTGTAGGGTGGATTAAACCATATTATTTTCCTTTTCCTGTTTCTCTTGCTTTTCACTGTTGGTTCAACATATTTTAAGCTTTCTGAGAACCCGCTTTTCGCTAAAGCTTCATCATACATGGGTTTGGCTTTCATAAATAGCTCTTTATTGCAGGAGTTGTCAGAAACACGTTTACTGATCATCATAGGTATCTGCCTAATGATAGCTGGGGGGTGATTGGATTGTGCGTGGATATAGAGAGGGTCATTGTTCGGTTTTCTGTAAGGGTAGAAGATGTCATTTTGGAGGTCAAATGTTACGTCTAAGAAATCTGTGCAGGTCAGGTTAGTTTCAATGGTTCTCTTTAACCCAACATTGGAAAAGAGTTTGATCATTTTCTTACGGGTGCTGTCTGCTTTGGGTCCAGACATGTTGGGGAAACAACCTAAACCGTCATCACGATACAGGCCTAGAGCATTTACACCAAATTCCTTTTTCAACATATCTAGGATGTATAAACCAACAATTTCGCATACTTCAGCGCCATCAAAACTGCCCATGGTGACGTCAAAACTAGTGTGATCTTTTTTCACCCAGGTGTTACCGTTGCTAAACAGTAAGCTTTTCCTGCTGTGCAGGATGGTTTTGATAACATCCTCTGGAATGGAGACCATGGTTTTGGCAAATTTGAGGGCTTTCATGAGAAGATCTTCTGTGATCGAGGGGTAAAAGTCAACAATATCAAACTTTATGAACTTAGATTTTTGTTTCAGCTTCAATTTCTTGAACCAAGATATTACCTGTGCGGTATTTTGCCACTGGTTGAGTTTGGTTTTCAGTCTCAGTTGGCTATTAATTTTTTCCAAGTGCTTTTTGCTAATGATACCTATTTCAGATTTTGCTGGATTAATCAATCTGCACTTGGGGTTTTGTTCAAAATTATCCTTGTGGTCTTTCAAAGTAATGTAAGCATTGCGCTCGGCCATGACTTCGATGCGGTCTGCTAGGTTAAGGGAACCGGCTATTTCTTTGGCTTCTGTATTGATATTTTTACAGATATTTCTGTCTGCTTTTTTGTATGTCTTAGTGATGTTTTCTGTAAGAAGTTTATTGTAGTGTTCTTTCGGCATACTGTACAGGTTGGTTGTCTTATCTGCCTGTACTAGGAGATTGTCAGATTGTCTGATTGTTTTGATGTCATTGGCCATTTGTTTCTGGAATGCATTGTGTGAGTGCTGAAATTCAATGTTCCGGACCATTTCGTAGATATCACTTTCAAATGCCCTGAGGTGTTCGCTATGAGGGGGTGAATATGTGGTTTTGAATCCATAGTTTTGTTTATCTGAAGTTTGACCAGGGTTTTCGAAATGGAATGCCTTCCATCGCATTCTCCTATGTAAATGCTCTAGGCCTGTATCGTGATGACGGTTTAGGTTGTTTCCCCAACATGTCTGGACCCAAAGCAGACAGCACCCGTAAGAAAATGATCAAACTCTTTTCCAATGTTGGGTTAAAGATAACCATTGAAACTAACCTGACCTGCACAGATTTCTTAGACGTAACATTTGACCTCCAAAATGACATCTTCTACCCTTACAGAAAACCGAACAATGACCCTCTCTATATCCACGCACAATCCAATCACCCCCCAGCTATCATTAGGCAGATACCTATGATGATCAGTAAACGTGTTTCTGACAACTCCTGCAATAAAGAGCTATTTATGAAAGCCAAACCCATGTATGATGAAGCTTTAGCGAAAAGCGGGTTCTCAGAAAGCTTAAAATATGTTGAACCAACAGTGAAAAGCAAGAGAAACAGGAAAAGGAAAATAATATGGTTTAATCCACCCTACAGCCGTCATGTAAAAACCAACATTGGCAGAAAATTCATGAAACTAGTTGAAAAACACTTCCCTCAACATCACAGGTACCACAGGTTATTCAACAGGAACAATTTGAAAATTAGCTACAGCTGTCTACCCAACATGTCTAACCTGATCAGCAAACATAATATGAAGGTTCTAAATTCTGACAATGCTGTGAATGCACCCCAAAAACAATGTAACTGCCGTAAGAAAGACGAATGTCCTATGAATGGTCAATGTCAGCTGAAATGCATTGTCTATAAAGCAACAGTTAGAACAGACAATGACGTGAAACACTACATAGGGTGTACTGAAGGTGATTTCAAGACAAGATATAATAACCACAAGCAATCCTTTCGGAACAGATCCCACGCTAAAAACACTGAACTGTCTAAACACATTTGGTCACTAAAAGACAACAATATCAATTACAAGCTCTCCTGGGAAATATCTGCCAAGGCAGCACCTTACTTCTGTGGGACTAGGAAGTGTGATCTCTGCTTGTCTGAAAAGCTACTTATAGCTACTGCCCCCCCTGGATCATTGTTGAACTCAAGAGCTGAAATTCTCTCCAAGTGCCGCCATCAAAACAAATTCACCCTGAAATATTTTAAAACCTAGCATTCGTACTATATTCAGCGTGCCCCCTTAACCCCCCCCCCCCCCCCCCCAAGAGGATCCGCTGGGCAGACTCATTTGTTCAGGTAGTTGTTCTCTCACTGCTGGCTCGTGGAGTCCATTGGATGACAGGAAAGTTCTACTTTATCCTGGTCTAATGGGCTTTACGACCTTCAGCTAAGAGACTTGCACCACTTGGTATGGGTATAGTATATTTGCCTTTTATATTGTATATTTGCCTTGTATATTGTGTATTTTCACAGTATATGTGTATTTTTATCATATCATATGTATACTACTGATATGTTCACTGCTTCCAAGGCCCTATTAGAAATCATTTCAATATGCTGATTGAGCATCCTGGTTACATCTTTGTATTATATTTACTATTTACTACATTATATAACCCCTTTACCCTGCCCTGCTATGTTCCAGTATCGCACGTGTACCCCGACCAATCCTATTGTGCACCCGAGAACAATAGGATCAGTGTCAGTCTTTCACATGCCCCCCCCCCCCCCCCCCCGACCCGAATCGCACAAAGCATAATCTCGTAATCTCGTAAAGTCTCGGCTTTTCAAACCACGACGTTAGCTTCATTCTAACCACATTCACCTGATGATCGGGTCGCATCCCGTGAAACAGTCTGTTGTGAATTAACAGTGTTGTTTTTCTTCAGAGTTATATATATATATATATATATATATATATATATATATATATATATATATATATATATATATATGGATTGAGCCTTTTTAAGAGTATTTTTTTGTGGAATTTACTTTTTACCGGGTACTCATCTTTTGCCCAGCAAAGGCAAAATAAGAGTTAAACGGAGTTCCAAATAGAATTGATTCAATTTGCTTTACAGTTCGGATAGTATGATTTTTTGCCGAGAGATGTCGCGCCCATTTGCCCCAAAAGCTCTTTTTATTAGATATTATTATTTCATTACCAAGCGTTTTAAATGTCACCATGCTATTACCTGCCACAATTGAGGTACAGTCAGAAGAGTTAGTATTTATCTGTTTAGGAAGATTCGAAATACCAATGTAAGATGGATAAAATGATTCTAATTTCCTTCATGTTTCCTTCAAATTTTATAGATTTGCGTCAGCGAAATTCCGATTAAATGGACGACCCAGAAAACTGTAGTATAAAGAGGCCCCGCAGAGTTGCAGATAGATTTAAGTGATATAGAGGCAGTACTTTGAGCCAGTTATAAATAGCTTTTTGGAAGCATTTCAACGGAAACAATATTATTGATTTCACTTTATTGTTAGTTTCATTGTTGTTGACACATTCACAGACAGATGATGCGCTATAGCTAAACAGAAATTTGAAACAAATGTAGTTCACGATTGTTTTTATTTACTATCTCCCTGCCGATCCTAGGCATTAACACTTGAATCAGTATTTACTGCTTGGCTTACTTATATAACTGTCAATTGCAAACTCTATATACATGAAGGTCTCAACTTGCAAAGCATTAGACTATACAACTAAAACCTCAAAGTTGTAATATTATTGATGGGCACTGATTTTAAGAAGACAGGAACAAATGTTTAATTTGAGGCCAGATTTTCAAGTAAAAAAATATATAAATCTACGCGACCTTTTATTGTAGATGCGTAGAAAAGAAACGCAATGAAGTATGAAAGACTGTCCATTTCTGCAGTGCGAATGGCTGTATTGTCGTGGTTCACGCTGCACCGAGTGGGACTAACAAATGTACGTGTGTGCAGTTTAGGGTTTGTGGGCTTCACTATCTGATCACACAATGCACCGCGGCTTAATTTTAAATACATGAATGGCGTATGTATAAATGTAGTGAAGAGGGTAATATAGTCCGTTCAAGTGCATTGGGTAAGAATTGTTCAAAGCAAATAACATATAAACATGGGTGTGGTAAAAACTTATAGGAATAAGTAATAATTTGCAAGCATTCTCAGCTAACTATAAACAGAAGGTGTTTCCTTGAAATGTAACAAATTTTGATAATTTAAGTCTGACATTTGGTATAAACAGTATTTTATTGAATATATATCAATTAGGATACAATAATGTAAAAAAATACAGAAGATGTGATACATTCAGTAATATGCAATAATAACATAATTCCTATTGTAACAATTACAAGTTACACTTCTTTACAATTCGATACAATTCTTTATACTTTCATTTATTACGAAAGGAAAAGTGAATAATACCTTCGAGTGTGATATAATATGAGGAACAATGTGCAACGATGTGTATAAATCAAATTTATACATTTATGCGTTTACGAGGGCTTTTACAATGGGTTTTGTATTCAAATATAATCAAAAGTACATACAATTCTCTTACAGTCTTTATTTGATTCGGCGACTCTATTCACTGAGACATTGGATTTTCTCAAACAGTTTAATGTTCTGAATATTCGGCTTTTTTAGGTTAGGATCGGGTACTTGTACGGAAACGTGCTTAGTCCCGTGTTGAAAGGTACCTAAAACCGCATGAAACCGCAACGTGCATATGGATACACACAAAACGTGTCCGTATCCGCATCTGCATGTGTATATATCTGCATCACATGCGCTACTTTTGTCTTTGTGGACACGTGGCTTAATACTAGCCTTTCCTAATAAATTACTTTTATTTTGCTGTATAAATAAGTTGCCATATCCTTAAAATATATCGGTGTTAAGATTAATATAAGATCGTAATAATCCTAGTATGAAAACACAGACGATAACTGGTACCTACATATATAATTGCTTTATCCAGGAAAATGCGGTTTTATATATATCGAGTAAAACAATCACCAGGTTAACTTGGTGTCGCCGACCTCAGTTTCAATTATCAAATGCGCACAGAGGAACTTGGAGATGACATTATTCCCTTATTCTTTTTTTTTTGGTTAAATTTCTGCTTCATGATTCCTGCAACAATGTGTTTAAATCATTCTTCAATGAAAATGATTCTATCGGAAATAAAGCTTGAAAATATTACTTTGTTAAATTTGGAAAATAAAATGATTGACTTCTCCTCTGCATCAAATGAAGCGCAATACTGATTATTATGGTCACGGCCAACTTATACCTTTATATTTTAGGGGGCCATACAGTCCAGAAGAAGAAAAATGACCCTGTAATATAAAACGCTTTGGGCCACTGAGCCAAATTATCTTCACTGTAAATTATCTTGAATATGTTCAATCTAGCACGGATGTGATGGTGGTAAACCAGGGAAAATTCCTGAAGTCAGAAAAATTTAATTGTTTTTTCTCAATTATATTATCTCAAATGAATTATGTCTCCATAATGTTTACTTCAAGTTTGCAAGCATGTTAGAAGGCGAAGACTTTGAGGGTGCTAATATACCTAAGGGACCATCGTAATGAAAAGTTGCCAAGATCTCTAAACATAGGGCCTACCTAAAGTCCTATATACGGGACGCCTGAGTCTGTATACTAATATTTAGATTCCTTCACATTCGACAATAGGAGGCCAGGGCCGCGGTTACACAAGAAGGTTCACAAACAGGGACGTATAAACTGGTTTTCATAGCTGAGTTCACTATAGGTGATTGAGGGCGGTTGAGGAGGGTTTACGTTACACATTTCACTCTTGCATAGACGAAAATAGCACGCGGCAAATTTAAATATCCGAAACTTGGTTGAGTAAATCCTCGAGGTGGAACGAATCTATAGAACAGAAGTGTTATGTCGTGATGGTCGTGACAAAACCGCCCACGCTCAGACGTCAGTCCCTTAACCCTATACTGTTTTCTTTATGTTCGTGACAGAATAAAGGTCTTATCAATATTCATAAGGTTTGCCAGACCTGAACATTTCCCCCTGCAATAAATTGTTATCAGTAGCGGCAACATGTGTATTTAGTTCCAGCACCTAATTAATGTTACATCTGGCATCATGTTTTTGATGATTTGTTAAGTCCTATATATATACAGAGGTCGCCTTTCTGCCTGTCTGTGCACGGATAGGCATTTTTCATTTTATACCAATCTGTTGGAAAGGTGGACTAGCAGATGATAAATAATAACACACACAACACAAAAACAAAATAATTTAGGTGGTGTTCCACCGACTCTTTATATTATTTTTCTTATAAAATGGTATATAATTTCTTATACTTCCCGGCATTCGGTCCTATTCTCCGTTTTTTCATAGTTTCCCCTTGTACAATCGTTTTTCTAACAGAAGTGTTAGAAACATTCTATCGGAAACATTCAGTATATTTTGCATGCAAGTGTGCATGTAGGACGGCATGTAAGATGGCAGAGTGAAATGTGACTGAAAGTTTGATGGGAATGTAGGTTACATCTGTAGTGGAAAGCTCATTTTTCTGCGGAAATCTGTATTAATGGCTTTTCGATGGAAAGGTGAACATTTCAAAGTATTTCGATCCCTGATATATATGTGCATGTAAATGTTTTAGATTAATCAAATACAAATCCAGTTACTAAAGAATCTGCACTTAAACTTTATTTTGCCCTTGATATTTTATTAATATTAGTGTAATTATCGCATTTATGAGCAACTGTATATCACTGACACCAGAAAAGAAAGAATACTCTATTAAAAAATTATTCAACTTTGTTTGTGATTATCTTTCTGGAACAATAGGTATTTACTGCATGTGCATGTGGAAATAAAATATTTTCAATTCTGTTACCTAATACAAATGCAAATTCGACCTTACAAATGCAAATATTATGCAGAGTAATAATCGCCGAAACCCATTAAGAATAAGTAATAATTTAGCAATAAGTAGGAACGCAAAAGTCAGCGAAAGCGGGTGGTCTGATTTTGCGTCATCATAGTTGACATTGTCTGGTATAAGCGTTTATTTACGTGACTAATTTTAACCATCGGAATAAAGATGACTGAGCCCTTCCAATGATCCCAGCCCTGGAAAAGAAGAGTGTTATGGCGTGATAGTATGGTTGTCACCAAATCCACCCACACAGAAACGTCAACGTCTCTGCGGGGTTTCTTTGATAGCCAGGGTACAGATTAAATAGGTATAGACGACTCAAGTTTATGTAAAGTCCATGATTCAAGCGTATATGAGCCATTGGTGACTTTTGCACGGGCTGTCATATAAAATGTTAGGCAGTAAACAACGTTTCTATGTATGAATCACAAGCTTATCTTTACTTAACAATTTAGTGCAAGGCAATATACCCTAAGTAACCGTGTCAAAGAACTTCGTATACGCAGGTGAATGTATGACGAAAATTGAATTTATTTACAGGCATTATTTATGAGTCCAAAGCACATCGAAACTATTATAACTGTTTTCAAATAATACTTGAATATATTGTAGAATATCGCTTATCCAGGTGTCTTAAGGGAAGTCCATTTATTAGTGTAAATATCGGCCGGGTACCATCAAAGATTTTTTATATACTAATCGGAGATTATTATCAAAACCTACCAGGAAAACAAAACGATGATATATATATATATATATATATATATATATATATATATATAAAAGACACCTAATGACGAGAGATCACATTCCCAAATCTATATATATATATAAACATAGGCCTATCGAAATAACGTATTGCTTCGGAAAACATTTAAGGAATGCAAATACTTCTATTTGAGAGATAACAGTATTTTGTTATATTTTTCCTCTTAGTTGCCGAGGCTGTACTGTCAGAGAACTAGATTCCATTGATAATTAGAACCATAAGAAACATTCTGATTTAATGCTGTTTTGTAAACAGTACAAGATCGAATAAAGTGCTAAAAGAAAGGGACACTCATGAATGTGAGAGTATACAGTTATCTTCTCCTGTAATACTTATAAAGAGAATTTGGTCCGTATTTGTCCTCAACGTTCTCTGAAACTGTGTTGTGTATAACACTATGTTATATCTGATTTTAAAAGCTACCACCGAAAACAACCGAACTGCCTCGGCAAAGACCGGAATGCTTCCATGCTCGCTTAGTTATCTACACAACACAAGAAGGCGTGTGACACAATCGCAGGATTAAGGTCTTTTGTGCATATGAATAACCCCTACTGTCAGTGACGGATTTAAGCATGGTTGGCCTGACATTTGACCAAGTCACTGGGCCGCTTGCATGGTCAGTAAAAATGAAAAACACGTGACTCTTAATTTAGGAAAGGAGGGGTCCAATCCTGTAAGATTAATGACACGACCTAATTAAAGGTCTCGAGCCTTTGAAAAGGGAGGGGAAAGGGGTCCAGGCCGCAAAAATTGGTCTGAAACCTTTCAAAAGGTTGCGGTGGCTAAAGGGAAGGGGGGTGGGGTGGGGCAAATCCGTCACCTTATTTAATACATCCCATACATACATCTAATTTATAGGATTGCATTACTCAGGGCTCCCATTGATTCCAATATTTTCCTATGAAAAAATATCTACTGTAATGTGCTGTATATTTCTACATTTGGAGAATAAGCTCCTGTATTTTATTTTATTTATTCACTGCACATTCGAGTTCCGATAAATCTGTTATTGTTGTATATATTAGTTATATACTTCTGTAATTTTTGAAAACATGCAAGATTTTGATGTTGTTAGATTGCCAATGTAAGTGATGCAGTCACACAAGTTTAGTTATCTAAATCAATTAAACAGACCTTGAGGAGTTGTTTTGAGAACAGATGAACATGTTAATTAACCATATAACCCACCATTGTTCAGTGAAAACGTAATATTTTAAATTGGCTGAAAACTCCTGTTAAAAACTGTAATATTTTTGTTTCAAGTCCTCTTATAAAATTATTATATTTTCAAAGGAGCGCGGTGAAAGCGGTTTCTGCTTAAATCAGTAGAATAAAATTAAAATATAGAAACTATAGAAAATCCTGGGAAAGTCACAACAGTTTGGACATTTAAAAATTTCGGAAGGATTTTTTTTTTCAGGAGGGGCTTTTTGGCTCGTTTAAGCGCCCTGGCTGGTGACGTCACAACATCATATTATTCCACGTTCCCATGGCCAGGCGTGCCGGCAGGTATGTATCTGGCCTGTTTACTCATGCAGCTTAAGTGTATCCTTGGGCGTTCCTCTTCATCCACCAAGTGTCCTTGTCCAGTGCCCCCATGACGACACGCCCTCTCACTAACAATAATTAATCGCAATGCAAATTCCTCAATTTATCCTCTGCTCTATTCAGACCTTACTTGGGCTTATTATTATTCTGCATACTTTTAAAAAAGCATTTTCCTACTATATTTTGTATAAGAGCGGGCAGTATTTACCTGACAATAAACAACAGAAAGAATACTATATTAGTTATACCCATTGCATCATGAAGAGTTAAAATGAAGAGCTGTTCCTAGGGGGTATCTTTATTCCATTATGTGGTTTTATTTATATCGTTATTAAGTCAATGGCTGCTAAGAAACCCAAATTAAATATTTAATTTCATCACATCATGATTATTCAAAGTATTATAGTTTTCACCCTTTTTTTGTAGATTTACCAAATTATTAACGTTCCTTCGCTGATGACCCCTGCTGTTTTGGTGACCTTTGACCCGTTCGTGTGTACAACCGCAACAAAGCTGTCTCAATAAAAAGACACGCAACATGAAACGTGTTATATAAACTCTGCAGGAAACGCCTCTGGTTTTCTGTATGGGCTTTGTGCGTGAGATACTAGCGCTCAACCACAGGCGCTTGAATAATTGTTGGTACAAATTTGGGCTTAAACAGTTTTCAATCAACTATACAAACCATCCCTACCCTTTTCTAAGCGCTAAACCAGTAAATAATGCTTGTCAATTACTTGTTCATATATAAATATACACAAGGCTGGCATCTTCATTTGCAACTGGTTTGTATCCATTAATTGGTACAATCATGGTAGGCCCGCACAGAATTTTTTGTCATCTTTTGATTGACTTTAAACAAGAAATATATAGACTGGTAGCCAGCACAATTGAAAGAGCCTAATAAAAAGATGACACAAAACTTCTGTGCGGGCCTACCATGAATTTGTACCAACAATTATTCAAGCGCCTGTGATTCAACTGATGTAAAACTGGAGTCCTTGAACGAAAGCGGACAATATTTAAACTGAGGAACACATTGCTGTATGTGTTTAGTCTAAAAAATGTTTGTTGCTCGACCGCGTGATTGACTGGGAGATTGAATAATGTCCGTATGACAAAGTACATGAGCACAGGCCTGAAAAAAAACATCCCCTATATCTGAGGATCTTCGTCATTCAATGGAAGCCATATCAGCACGCCTCTTGGCAGTATGGAAAATCAGATTTTGATGCATACGTATTTCTGGTGTCACAGGCGTCCGTTTTATAGCTGCATTACACATACGTACTGCATACGCATACTTAAACCATACGCATATGTGGATTGCAAGCTTTAAGCTATAGTATATGCCTTCAAAGTGACGAAATAAAGTATAACATCATCTTAATTACCATAAACAATTCTAAAGTGACCGAGTAAGTTAACAACCAGTCTATACGAATGTAACTATAGGACAAGGCCTTCCATACCTTTCCTTTACCTTATACAAAACTAAGGTCAGGTGCAGGTCAAAGATTCTCTGTTGTTTGATTAAGAATTCTAACTGTAGTGTTAGTTGATCCAGTTAAGCCCGAGTTAAGTTTGGCACTCTGCATACATGGTCAACGACTTGTTTTGTAAACAGTCTACAACAGTCCCTCAACTCTTCAGGCTAAATGGCGTATTCCTTGTTAAACATTTGAAATAATTTACCAAAGATATACAGTAATTAGGATACCTGAAATGAAAATTTCATCACCAATAGAAAGAAGATTACCATACCGGGTTTAAAATTGCAACACTGTGTGGTCATTTATTTTTAATAGATATCCAACATTAATTTTAAATAACGTTTGGATTTATATAAATTAAGAAATTTCAGGACTTTATACATACTAATTCATACTGATCATTTGCTATATATAGTGCATTAGACAAACTTCGAATATCAAAACATAGCCTTTCATTTTCAGGATGTTTCCATAATACAAAAAGAAACGGTGACAGAAAAAAGTTGTCTTTAGATAAATTAAAAACATTTATATAACAAGAAATATGTTAAGCTGGGTGACATTCACATTTCTCACAAGTAAAAGCACCCACTATTTTATTTTTTATTATAAAATCTCATATTGTAATCCTTAAATTGACATTCACTTTCTTCCATTCAATTTAACTTGCACTTTGACTTATAGTGACTTTTAATTGTGTCATTGATTCATCAGAATGATAAACCAGCAGGGGTGGATCAAGGTCCAACCCAGGAGGACTAATGACAAAATCTACAAAAAGGTCCCAATTTCCGGAAAAGGAGGATTTAGGCCACAAAAATAGGTCTGAAACCCTTAAAAAAAGTTTTCGGCGGCTGAAAAAGGGGGGGGGGGGGGGTCCGAACCCCCTGGGCCCTCCAACTGGATCCGCTTCTGAAACATACAATGTTAAGGCATCGGGCCTAAAGAAATGGTATGACACAAATTCCGGCAAGTACATGGGTTTGTACGTACGAAAGCCTCCCTTGGGCGCGAGGGAAAGGGCCTGAATACATTGAACCTGCGAACATTCTAGGCACTTACAAAAGACGCGTTGAAGGCTATGAAAAGGTTTTAGAATACGGCATACTTGTCTAGCAGGTACACCTTGTGAGAACCTATTTACTCATATGTCAACTCTGGGGTCGTGAAAACAACCTCTGCCGACATAGGAAGGCGTGCAAACCCTACAAAAGCACGACTCATATCAGGACAAGGCACTTTATGTTTATGTTTAATTTCAAGAAAACTTCAATATATTTGACGTACATCAGTTTTTGAAAGATAGGACCGAAATAAACACTAATCTTGTCCACACAATGTCACAATTTAAGATACAAATAATTTCTAATTATTCATACCTAATATCTAATACGCTTAAGGAACTCTATAATGCTTAAAGTTGCTCCGTGAATATTATAAAGAAGTCCAAAAATAAATGCTCTGATAATATGAACTTATTTGGAGATGTAAACTGAAGGTTTCTTGTTTTCTCATGTAGCGTTGACTTCATCTGTATTATATGTTCAAACGTCTTATTTTAAGAATTGCTTGAGTGTTCTTTATCAGAGCAATGACTCTTTTCATAATTGTACATATTAGTACATTGTTATGTTTATATGAATTTAAAAATTCTAAATACATATCTTAATCATTATTATTTCCAATTCAATGTCAAATATTCCCCGGTTTATATTTCGGTAAATGTTATCGCCATAATCATTAAAACTTAATCTGACTGTTGGAAGAAAAGTCATAACATATAGAAGATGTGAAAATGTGATAAATGATAAATGATGTGATATTATGCAGCCTGGTTTCGAAATTTATAATCTTTAATTTCTTCAAGAACATAATCTTTCCATAACAATATCAGATGATTAAGCATCTTTAATGCCATTTAAGCCTCGTTTTGGTTGTCAACGAGACAGCGTAGGCGTAGATAAAATAAAAACATAAGTATAAATACTATTTTGAGCATGCGCAGACTTAACAATTTGAAGCTTGGCCTCGACACGCCTTAGGTGTCATCGCGGGTATATATAGAGGCGTACCGGCCGGTCTGCGCCATCCACTCCGACGTCACCATGAAACGTATCGCTCTGCTCCTGCTCGGCCTCCTGGCCCTACAGCACACACTTGCTGCCCCAGCTGAGAGGAAACTCACAGACAAGCTGCAAGAACTGCTGGTAAGTCCTAAAGCTGAACTGGTAAAAAGTCAACCGTCTCTTTGGTACTGTACTGTCAGATCCGCATCAGGTAACTGTATATTAAATGAGATACGATGTGCTTATTGATGTGTACAGATAGTTTTATACCAGAAGTTCAATGTTCATGAGTTCATTAAATCAATCATTCGTATGCCAGCGTGCGTTTTAGGTAAGTTTTTCTTAAAAGCAAACATGGGGATTGTTCACAAGTAGGCTTATCTGTAAATGTCACATGAAAAAAAAGTATGCAAGCAACTGAAACGGTTATTTAACTTTACTTTTACTTCATCTTCATTTTGTTCATCAGGAGGGATTCGATTTCTTTTTTTTTTAAATAAATTTTTGATGCAATACCTTATTTTGTATGCATTTAACACTTGTGAAACCTGGTAACAGTTAATTGATAAATGAAAGGCCAAATGTACTCTAAAAACAAACTTTAAGATTAGAATAGGTGATATATAAACGTTTAAAGCCGCTCTAGTACTTCTACTAGTACTACTACTGTAATATCTGGTTTGTCAGCTCAAATCTGAAGATTAATCTTAAAGTCTTTAAAAGAGAGGGAGTAATGCGAGGGAATGAGAGGGAGTTATACGAGACCATTCATACCCATGTAGCATTGTTGATAATAAGTGACCGGGATAGTTGCGTTACTATTGAACCAGGTGTGAGTGTGATCTTGTGAGTATTGTAAAAAGTACCTTCAAACATGGCTTCCTGGACCGGGTCACGGTACATTTTACTCACAATTGACCCCTATTTGTGCAATTGTAAATGGAAAACGCACAGTTGTAATACTGGATTTGCGCAGTTCTAAAATCTAAAGTTTCTTAATTCTTAATGAATAACTAATTAAAATAAACCAGTTTCTCAACTTGAGGCATTAAGATTGGGTGCTGCTATATCTAAAAAAGCGAGCTCTCGTGTCAGTTTCGTAGGCCTAGGTCCACAACGCAAAAGAGAATTAGTTTAAAAAGGTTAAAATACAATCCATGTATTATTAATTGATTATTATTATTATAAACCTTTTATTAATAATTGCTTAATAATATGAATGGTCGTATGCGCAGGCTTGTCTTGGTTGGTGCGTGAGACTTAAGTCGTGTTGTGTGTATGAGAGAGAGAGAGAGAGAGAGAGAGAGAGAGAGAGAGAGCATTTATATGGATCCATCAGAAAATAAATTGTGGTGATTTAAAATTACAGATTAACAATTAAAATGAAAATTCCAATACCAATGGTCCCGACTTTGCTTATTTGCGCGCGCGCGCGCAAGAGAGAGAGAGAGAGAGAGAGAGAGAGAGAGAGGGAGAGAGACAGAGAGACAGAGAGAGAGAGAGACAGAGAGACTGACTGACTGACTGACGCAGGGTCACATGTCGTGTACAAAACTATAAAGTCTCAACAAAACGAGCATGAACTCATTCAAACATTCGGAGTTGACCAACCCAGGACCGAAATAGAAATGCTGCAATTCTTTAAAATATAGGTTACCTCCCAGCCTGAGAGATTCTGAAGTCCTGTGGCTACCGACAGAGTCTTAAGAATCCATTCACTCCGGGACTGACAATGGACCGTTTGGTTATATGTTTACTTGAAGTTACTAGACCCAGCCAGGTGTAACAGTACATTTATGTTAACAGTTGGCATTGATACACCATTTGGAGGTACCCTGCTGTGAAGATTCAATAGGCTTCATTTTCGGTGCCCTACGTTTTGTAACACTAGGGGGGCTAGGGTAACAATACCCTGCCCGGCCAAGAAAAGATAGCCAAGGGACAGGACCTTGCCCTGGATAGTTTCAACAAAACTCTTATGGTGAAAGAGCTCATTGTTCAATCTGAAAGGTTAAAGACCGCAAACTCTCTGTACTCGTGAGCAATTTCCCCGTAATGTATACGTACATACATATTATATTGAATTTTACGATATAATGTATATAAATCGTTCAAATATTTTTATATATTAATCAAATTAAGATAATATAAGATTATATATTATAAAGTATTGATGTATATCGCACTTCATAATGTTTATACATCTTATATACGTGTAATTAATAAATACCTAATTTTTATGTTAGATCAATTAGTACAGGAGATGGACGAGTCCATGTATGGGTTCATAGATTTATTGCAATCTGATGGGTGAAGTGACATGCTTTAATGTAGTTACTTGAAATGCAAATAACATTAAAAAATTGCAGGTAAATATTTCTTAAAAAATTAGATTAGGTGAATGCTATTGAAACGATATAGGAAATATCATTAATCATATAAGGATTTCCAAGTCTGTATATAATTATATTCTTGACAAAATAAATACAATATACCATTTCAAACTAGCGATGTGTGTCGGCGACGGCTGACACTGAATGTTTGGAACCGTCATATCGACCAAGAAAGACTGTATTTGTTATATCTCAAATGATCAAAATAATAAAATAGGTCATCATCCTATGGTTATGGAGGTGAACCAGTGCTGAAGACCTGTGGCTCGGATAAAATTTGGTACAAATAAAAGATACATGCGTGTTCTCACAGTAATCTTCAATGTGCCAGATTAAACAAGCATACAAAGCTTGGTGCTGAGATACGTTGACCTCACATGCACGCTCTGTGGAGGGGACAACGGGTAGAGGTCAGCCAGGTTAATAGCATAACTATATCATCTGCACACAGGCATGTTTAAGTGTCCCACCTGAGGCTGACGCATCGGTTTTTAGTCACATACATACCTGTATATATTTATATATATATATATATATATATATATATATATATATATACTTATCTAGATATATACATATATATATAAATATATCTATGAATAATTATAAACCAAACAATTTAGCAAATAAATTAATAAAATTATTGTTTCAGTAGCAGTGTTCTTTTATTAATCTGTGTGGTGTATGTATATAAGTGGTGTAAGTATGGTAATGGGTCAACCTTATTCATGATCTTCAGATTTAAGGTGCCTGTCCTTCATGTTTGATATCGTTCATGCAAGTAACACATCAAACAATTCAGCAAAATAAATGAAAAAAAATAATTGTTCAGTAAAATTGTTCTTTTATTATATAGTATGAAGTGGATCTTCGATATTTATGTTCTTAAGGGTTAAGGTGTATGTTCCACAGTTAATGAAAAAAAAAAAAAAACTGTTGATAGTGTAAAAGTTTGGTGTCGTCCATGCATTTAACAAGCGTTGGAATTGTTTGATATCGGACGAATAAATGAAAATTGTATTTGTATGAAATAATGTGTATCAATCCCCAAATACACTCTACTTATATCTACCAACATTGGAAATAAGAGCATAAAAAGTGTGTGTGTGTGGGGGGGGGGGGGGGTCATGTTGTGTAAACAGTGACTCAGGAAAGTCATTGTTAACATACCTGCGGCAGCATTATAAGGGGGTCTGCTCTGGCCGTTATTTACCTAGGGCGATCCAAACCGTAACCATAAACACAAGACCCCTGGAGGTCCAACAAACATGCACGGTGTATACTGAACAAATTTAACATGAATAAAGCCGTGACAAGTACGAGGACCGTACGGTCAGGTGTCGTCTGCTGCTACGTTTACAGAACCACACAGTCCCTCTGAATTCACCCTTTAAAGTGCCTGATCTCTCGGTTGTTTGTTCAGTGTGGGTCACACATTGTTTCTAATTGGACATTGGTTATCAAAGTATTAGCAAGTAAACAGTTAGTGAACCTATATGACCCCATTTACCTCTGAAAGACTAATTCGGTTGGTCTATTGTTTTACATGTACATGCATGTACAATGCTTACATTATACATTCGGTCTGTCATAGCTTTTGTAGTCGTACAAAGAGCCGCCTTTTCTTTACTTTAGTTTTCTTTGAGAAAACCTTATTAGTGATTACTACCGTGTAAAGTATTATTTTGTTTTACTAAAACTGACATTTTCGGTGATAACATTGGAAGCTAGGTTCTCGTTCCTAATTTTGAAAGAGTCCTAAATAAAAAACGTAACAATTTCTATCAGGATTTAGAAAGTAAGATTGTTGAATAGAGCGATTTAATGCGATTCTGCATTTCTTTACCACAATAGGCATGGGCGCAAATTTAAGGGAAACCTGAGAATATAAGGAACATGAGTAAATAAGGAACATGAGAATATAAGGAACATGAGAATCTAAGGAATATGAGAATATAAGGAACATGTGCATATGAGGAACATGATAATAAAAGGAACATTAGAATATAAGAAACATGAGAATAAAAGGAACCATAAAAATACCCTGTATAAGTAATTAGAGTAAATCCTTAATTATGCGCCTATAATTGAAGTGCAGATAAAATTTCCATGTAGTGTCAGAAGTAAAGAAAGAAAGAAAGATAGAAAGATAAAAAGAAAGAAAGAAAGAAAAAAGAAAGAAAGATAGATAGATAGATACAAAATAAAGAGAGGGAGGGAGAAAGAGACAGACAGACAGACAAATACATATAAATCAAATGTTCGTACGTTCATTTAAAAATAAAATTGCATGGAACAAACAAAGAAAAAGATAATAAACAATAGAAATTATCTTATGTTATAAAAATATAATCGAAGCGAACAGAATACTCCCTACACTCCCTGCTAATACCATCTTGGCATTTTATTAGATACTTGCAGACTTCTGCTAGTGTGGCACCTAACTCTTCTGCATGCCTTTTATTATTCCTTCTAGTAACTGTCACATTATTATTGTCAAACATGGTAACATTGTTGCCTATATTAGATACAGACTATATGGTTCAGCGCTTCGCAATACTGCGAACCAAATATTATCTGGTTGACACATAGAGTGATAAAATTTGTATGTCCTGTTTGAATAAAAAATTCAGAGAACGCATACTTCCGCAAAAGCCCCCCAAAAGTTATGCTTTTAAAAGAATCAACGAAAAACATGAAACAACTCTAATTATCCTCAAGATTCACCTTATCTCGAAATTTAATTGAAATCTATTCATAAAATTTTATAATGAAAACCAAAAGCCAGACGTACCAGACATGAAACCCATGCATCCGCATGCAACTAGATTGTTTAAGATGTTCTGCAGTGAATAAACAAAAATAAATAAATAAATAAAATAAACAGGACAAACTAAATTAAATGCTTCACGTATCAGATCGGCTAAAATGTTATGTTTCAAATTTGTGAACAAAATAAGTCAATTAGTTTGAGTCAGGTAGAGTGTCTCTGCATGTCTTGCATCGTATTCTGGATTTGAGGTTTCTGATTCATTTATCCAAAATTATCCGATTCAGCTGATACGTGTAGTTTTTTTTAAGTCATAAAATTTATTACCATTAGAATTAACCAAATTCTGTGCCGTAATAAAGTATATTCAATTTCTAAGATCGTGTCCGTCTGTTATTGCAGAACGATTTGGAGAAACGTGATGGAGAAGTAGCTCCACCATCTGATGCCGAACTGCCTGAACCAAACCCTGATGCCGATGGGAGTGAAGATGAAAGTATGCAGCATGAAAAGATTTGAATAAATTAACATATTTAAACGTCCAGTATATCAGGGGACGTCAGAGGGGGCGTCAGCAGTGGCGTGTATTTAGGTGTTGAAGTTACGGCAATGATTACCAGTGCAAGCTTGCGGTTGTGTTTGAAGATTTATCAGTTTTGTCGTTTTCTATTTCATTTTTATCATCGGTAAATTTCCTTTGAAGGAAAGAAATAATTAAAGGGAAGAAGTTCATACTGGATACTGCATACTTGATACCATGGCAGTATTGCTAAGTTGATCGCTGTGTCCGGCAGTAGTTCTATAATTCAGGCAGATGGGTCTGGTATCATAATGACAAGAGCAATATTAACGTATCAGTAGGTAATATTCGCCGAATTACTGAAATATAAAATCGATTTTCACGCTTTTCGATGCTTGTATGCGCAGATACTATTAAACTTGCAGAAAATGTAGAACTTTCCAAAACTTGTCATTGAACAGGTGAGGAAGGACCAAAGAGGCCCGATTTCGAAGGAAAAGGAAAAGACGGGAAAGGCCCAGATGTGGGAGATGCACTCATCGGTTTCATGAAGTTCATGAGCAAAGCCATCAACCACAAACACGAGTGTGGTGAATTCCGCGATCCCGCCGAGGCCGAGAACGACGAATCCGTCAAGGAAGACTATAGCCATGTCCAAGGTATAACGTGACTTCTTATTCTTCTCTATGTTCTGACCTGTTTTATTTAGGTCTGTAACTTGTGAGAGCTAATATCATTTGATTCGATTTTCACTATTCTATTCGATATCCCTTTAAATATTGAAAGAAAGTGTTGTTTCATTCTCAATTCTCTATTAATCTTGTTAATACTAGCAGAAAGCGAAGTTCATATATTAATGTTGTGAAGGAAACGGATACTTTTTCTAATATGCTATAAATCTTTATACGGGATATATATATATATATATACACGAAGTGGAACCTCTATGATTGAGAGTTACCCACATTAAAAAAGTTACATTTTAACAAAACTACATTTTAGTTAACACAGAAAACCAAACAAGATTAGATTATTCTTAAATAAATATTTGTCTGACTTTCAGTGAGAGGATTGTCGTTTAAACACCGTACATGTATTTGTTTACAGTTACACCTGATGGCCTGCAGGGACAACTGGAGAAGCTGAAGGAGTTCATGAGCAACGCCAACAAAAAGATGTCTGGTCTGAGAGACGCCGCCGTGGCCACAAAAGAGAACCCCAGCGAAGAAAGTAAGGCATTCATAGTCCGCAAGTGGCCCATTCCACACAAAATATTCCTTATCCATTTCAGAAATGTTGGACGGCCAAGACTACTCACCTTAACTGTCAAAATTCAAAATAAAAATACGTCATAAAATAAACTTTCTTTCTACAGTTCGCCTGTACTTCGTTACCAAATGAAACTTTTTAAACCAATTCCTTATCACAAGACATTCAACTACATAGTCTACACGGACTTGGCCTTGAAACAATTCGAATCTAACATATTTAATAGCAACTTGTATTCTGCGCCATAAGTGTGTGTCGAAAACCAAGTGCATTGTGGGAGAATGGATACCATTACCCACAATTCCATAACAGGACGGTCTTAAATGTCATGAGTACGATTCTGGGCAGATTGGTGTACTTAAAAGAATATGACTCTTTCCTCTATCACGTAGCTTTAAATAACAATAAAAAAGATAGGACAGGGTAAAACGTTGGTCATGGTTGGTTAGCCAGGATTCAAGCGAATGCTTAGTAGTAATATATATGACAACAATTCTTTCAAGTATAAACAATGATAAAATATGACGTTAATTCCAATGAGTACCAGGAATAGGGGAGTTATTAATTGGATGAATGAATAAATGACTTTGAAAACATAAAGAGAAGTATAGGCTTGTACCCTTTCTTGTTCAAGATTTTTATGGGTGGGTCTAAAGTATATCAATAATACCAATATATCTTATTGTCTATTTTACAGCTGCTGCCGGACTTGAGGCAGTTGTTGCAAGCACCTTCGGGCAACTTGGCAAAGAGTCCAAATGTGCCATGGGAAAACTCTTCCAGACACTGATCCGTATCGAGATGTTCGGTAGGTTCTTGAGTAAATGGATTTCGTCCCCTGTACACCTGTTTCTTTTCCTGCGATTTCTGCAATAATCTTAATCTTTCCAACATTTTATGAACGACAGGACAGAAGTGCTTTTGGATTTTCTGACAAAATAATTATGTACATTGCACCTAAATTCCATTTTAGGTCAATGTTATTGTGGCAATTACATATAGACTATATACGACATTAGATGTTTAAATAGATGATGCCACAATGGTTTTACCCATTGTAGTTGCTGGGTGACCTATTGAGTCAACCTCTGTTACGTCACATGGGGATATCATATTGATATCACATTGTTTTCATGATAAGCTAAATTTATTTTGTGATATCGAATACACTGCATATAAAATTTTTAGTTCCATAGATTTCCATTACTTTAAATAAAATTCTCCTTGCAGTAACTGTTTAAAATTTGGTAAAGACAATTAAAAACGAGCGAGTAAATATGTGTCAGAGTTATTTTTCGAATAAAACAAATCTAAAGACTTTTACGTTAAAGAGAATGAATACATATAAGGCTGTGCATCTGATTTTATGTATTTTCAAAATTGTATAAAATAATCACTTATTTTATTCATGTTCTACTTACACCAGGTGTGAGAAACTTTAAGAAGACACAGTATGGATGCCGTAACCTGGCTAAACTTTTCGTCATTACAGGTAGGTGATGTTTACGATCATTTTTGATAAAAGTTTGTGCAGTAGAATCTCCCCTGACGACCATCCATCTGCCGCGATAACCCCTCTAAGACGATCACTTTATTGGTCCCGGACTAATGTAACCATCATAACAAGCTCCCACTAACGTTAACATGACAGACCTTCCCGCTATTGTGACCACATCAGCTCAGAAGCGGAATGGGGGGCGGGAGGGGGGGGGGGGGGTTCAGGATTTTTTAGCCTGGACCCCCCCCCCCCTTTTTTAAGGACCTGGGGACCCTTTTTTTTAGGTTTTCATTAGTCCTCCTGGGGTTGGACTTGGACCCCCCCCCCCCCCCTTTTCCTTAATCCTAGATCCGCCCCTGCAGATGGTCCCGCAGGTGGTGGTATTGGTAAGGGTTCACTCTACACAATACACTATCTAGTTATCAAGCTTGGAAGATTTTTATGTATCAGTCCTTTATCAAGTCATTTATCAAGTATGAATCTTACCACGTAACTTGGTCACTAGTATTACCATTATACTGATGAGACAAACTGAAGGTTTTTGTGTATGACGAACACCCCCTCTCCCCTCGGTGGTTATATGCTATATCATGTTTCCATTAAATAACTCTAGATGGCGCTAGAGAAGCAAACGCGGAATTATCATAAAGATAATCATATGTTGAATTATCCTACATTTTAAAATTGAACAAAAAAACTGTCGTAAAACACGCAAGATGTGGGGATACAAGAACTTGAGCGTCCTTTGTATTTGATCACTGTTACTCGTTAACGAATATATTTGTGTAAACCAAACCATTTATATATGTCATCATGAGAGGAGACAATCATACTGATATGATCGAATGTACATGTGTACATCGGTGTGACGGAAAAAAATGACTTAAATACATTAATGAGTGTAGGTCATTATTCGAATGGTGCATGCTACCTTTTATTTGGAATAGATAACAGTGCTTATTTTTTCGTTTCAGTCCATGAGGCTAAGGCTAAGAACCAGGCTATGTCTGAGGCTCTGAATAAACTTGAGGTTCTGAATGCCTTCGTGGATGATCTTGTCTGCATTATTGATGAGGTTAAGAACGTGGGCGCTGACGTGCAGGCTGCCGGCCCAGTCGACGGTAAGCATAATACCCTGTACCTGCTCGTCTGTGTTCCATATGCCACATTGTGGTTTGCTCCATATTCGCGGGGATCAATGGTCCCGATATTCACCTTTAACATTATTTTGCGAGGGTTCTTTTTTCGATCTGACCATAGTGGCCTTTATAAACAGAATATCCGTTAGAATGTTAACGATTTAAGATTTATGCAAAATCTTAATTTGACGAGAAACAAAAGGGAACAACGAACCTCGGAGCGTCGATTCTTGTTCATTATTGACTAATAATATATCTTAAATTTAATATTGTATAAATCTCTTGCCTTTTGACACTAAATGTATAGGTTAAGTATACGAGTGAATATTTGTGCTGTATTATAGATGGCTGTTTAACTGTATTATTCACGCACGTTTGATTTATTTGGCGAAACTTACTTTTCACGAATATCGCGAATTTGAACCCAAATAACGAGAGAATATGAAATGTATGTAATTATTTAGCACACGTACAATTCATCATAAATTCCGCGAAATTAACTTGTTCATCCAGGAGAGCCATTTCCTCTCGTTAAACTGAATGTTGAACAGAGAGAGAATTGCACCCACCCATGAGGAAAAAGGACAGACCATGTCATATTAATTGTGTCATTCTCAAAAGATATTATTTGCCAGAATCTTTTGTCAACATATAGAATATATAACTGAACAAGGAAAAGACAACCGGCTGCAAGTGTTCGGTGATTTCTGAACAAACGTGATGCACTGATGTGAAACTTTGAAATGTTGTGGCACATTAAATTGTCGGTTAGAGAGCTGTAGATTAGTTATATAAATTGCCGCTAGGTGACAGTACCTGTTCTAAGTTGAGCAAGTTTGATGGCTCTATCTAAAATCGCAATCAAATCTTAATCGTTGCAACGACCGTTCCAGTCTAACGTCATTATATGAGTAACGTTCTTGTTCCACAATAAATTGACCTTAATAAATTTATGAAAACAAAAGAACTCAGTGTTGTTCTCTTGTTTTATTTCTGAATGGTATATATGATATAATAACATAGACTTACGACTTACAGTGGTACTTTTAAATATTTTCAGAGGATACTGATCCAAACGACGTTGGCCGTGGCATCACCAAGGTGCTCGTCGACATGGGCCGTGTGTACAAGGATACCGAGATGTTGTTCAAAGTAGGAGAGGCCGTCAAACACCTGTACGCTACTGGTGGGTATCATGTTCACTATATACATATCCTGATAAACGAGTATTTTTTTTTCGATAATACAATCATTGCTAATAACCAATCGATTCCGCTAATATTTTTTTGCAATCTTCATTATAAGTCCAACGTCTGTTGGTTTAATAATGACCCGCCCTTTATTAAGGAGATTACAGAAATTTCTCAATAAGATTGTTAGTTTCACACATTAAACTCCAGATAGCAGTGGCAAGCAACGTGGGTAGCATATTACACAATATGCAAGCACTCCGTAACTGAATTATATTTCATATTTCGTGATTTACAAAGGCTCCAAAGTTATTTAGTGGTTATAAATATGGCTGTCGCATTCCGAATGAGAAAGCAAAGCTCTGAGCCTGTGACGTCAAATCAAAATTAATAATTGTAGACCCATCGTTTGAGTGTTATCTGCAACCCTTACAAGCAATATTGCTTTTTTTTCTTACATATAATACAAGAGGCAAAGGTGTCTTCAAACTGCATGTTTAATCGCCATTTTAAGCAGTATGACAGGGTCCGATAGTTCAACCATTATAACGGTCAGGGCCTGCACGTGCTTACCTGTATATCTTTATAAGATATAGTTGTAGTGTCAATGATCCCGCCTTGCATACTGTTGTCAATCTGTTTCGGTCACATGAAGACAATATCGATAAATATAGATAATATTAATTCATACCTTTAGGAGAACTGCCCAGCTTGAAATCTATGCTCGAGCAGAAGGAAGGTGAACAGAGCGGAGAGGGAAAAGGACCCAGTGGCAAGGGACGCAAGGGTGGAAAGGGTAGAAAGGGTAAGAGCAGCAGCGAGGATGAGGGTGAGGAGGAGGGTGAAGACAAGAGACCAGCCCTCATGAAGGGCGGACTCAACAGTGCTAACCGTGAAGCCGTCAAGCGTGTCCTGGAAGCCCTCCTCTCCAAAATGAAATAAGAAGGAGACGGGTGATACTGGAGCCACTGTTGATGTGTCAATCAGTCTTGATCAATAGAGCCTGATCACAGAACAGACCGGGCTGGTTTTACATAAGGATGTCTCTGTATAAACGCAACAACATATAGTCTGTTCTATGTATAATGCACACGGTGGCGATCTCCATTTATTTAAAAATACAGAGACGCAATGTTGAAATTAAAATACTATTATTTTTTAAACAATAAATCTGCTTAAATTCCAATGGATTGCATTTAGGCGTTTTTTTTTTTCGAGTGCATGCTTCCCTCCCTCCCCTAACCCTATTCCGGGCCAGCATAGACTGTATTACTTCGGAGTTGTATCTGCTACACGGTCTATGATGATATCCTTTATTTCCTCCACTGCTGGAGATTGACAAAGAAATCATGTGCATAACACATTGCATGAAAATTAATGAACGTGCTTATATATAAGCGTGTACCATGACTTCATAATGTGTATATAATTTCTATTAGTATTCATAAAACTTAAGATAACGTTAACCATAACGTCCTGAAAATCTTAATCCGGTGAAATAGACTGCACTCATCTTCAATTCCAAAACAACTTTTCGACATTCGTGAAAAAGTTAATATCCTGCCAAATATGGATTTAAGAAAACCTTCATAATTTAAACTGAACAAGAATGCAGAATCTATGCGTAATTTAGATACATTCTGCCCGGAGTCATCAAGATATTTCCCAGCAATGTCAACTTTCATTTCTTACAAACGACAGGACGAAAGGCTCCTATAAGAAGAGACAAAATGTCTGACCTGGCCTCAGCTGTAGGAATGAAAACCTTGAAAAACTATTCAAAGCCTGTGCATTCCTTCAAGGCGTGACACATGAGTCTTATTTTAAGTCAGCATAGAATTCTGCCCTGTGTAGTGCTTTTTGGGGACTATTACCAGCCGACTCATATAGAATAGCTTTGGCCGCACCCCAGCTCCTAATTGTAATGACAGGGAACACTTGATTGCTTGCTTAACTATATATTTCATCTGCAGAATTACATCCCGGTTTCTAGCTAATTGACAGGGAAATATCACACGCTTCCTCTCATTTTATATCTCGGTGTTAACCAGGCCTGGTGACTACTGCATCTGTGGGCCTCGGCTGAAATTCGACCTCAAGATCTCCCGGCTTTTAGTCCTGTGCTTTACCTTTGAGCAACGGAAGCCGGTATCTCCACTGTCTTACAAGTCCTATCACAAGTCCTCGAACACTATAAATTGTTTTTTTTTTCAGGATTAAAACTAAAACATTCATAGCTGTTATTCAAACAAATAATTTTTTGTAGCTTCAAAGGGTAGTGATAAAATAAACAAATATCATCTCCCTGCATAGGACACCCAGTAAATGTGGACCAGCAAAGGGGTCTTTATAGTTTGAATTACGCAGTTTACAAAGGAGGAGATTTGTGAAAACTGTAAAGAATATGGCTGATATAACTGCTCGCTGTTTAACGAAAGATTATCTAACGTGACATGTAACCCCAGTTCTGTGCGTTCTGGTAGGCTTTTTAAACTACCCTCCAAACTGTCCTCGAAGAGCAGAACTCTAGCAGTTTGACAAATAATAATCTACTTAATAATTTCCCATTTCTTGGTGTAAATATCAGTTCTGAAGAAAATCTTGGTGATTTGTCTTAGCAGTTTTGTCCCCCATGCTTGAGGTATTCATTATTCTTTACGAATATCAACACCAGTGGCGGAATCAGGATTTAGATAAAAAGGGTCCAACCCAGGAGGACTATTGCTAAAACCTAAAAAAGGTCCCCAGACAGATCCGGAAAAAGGTGTGTGTGTGTGTGTGGGGGGGGGGGGGGGTGATCCAGGTCGCAAAAAATTGTCTGAAATCCTTAAAAAAGGTTGTGGCGGATGAAAAAGGGAGGGGTTCAGTCTGTTTCAAATATGACTTAATGAGATACCAAAGCTTCAATGTCATTTAAAAAAACATAAAAAACAGGCCAGCCAACGCTAGCTGTCGGAGCTTCTATACACCACCGATTGTACTAATGCAGGGTCTGAGTTTCGTCAATTTATCTTACTTCAATTTAAAATTAATATTCATGTAACTCTTAACACTTTGATATGTATGTCTATATATATATATATATATATATATATATATATATATATATATATATATATATATATATATTAAATCCAAGGAATATCCAAATAAAATTTATTTATGGCAACAATTTAACAATAACACCGTCTTCAGGGGCGGATCCAGGATTTAGGAAAAGGGGGTCCAACCCAGGAGGACTAATGAAATTCCTAAAAAAAAAGATCAGGTCTGGAAAAGGGGGGGGGGGGTCCAGGCCGCAAAATTACGTCTAAAACCCCTTTAAAATTTGCTTCGGTTGAAAAGGGGGGGGGGGGGAGTCCGGACCACCTGGACCCCGCCCCTCTGGATCCGCTTCTGGTCTTAAAAATATATAAATATCAGTTCGCTTACAAATTGTAGATCTATGCTCTGCTTCCCCACATTTGGATCTTGGATCCCATGAACTATACATAAATCTTGCCTTGCTACAAAGAGATCAGTCATCAACCAGAAAACACAGAAGGGTGCCTGACCTTCTAATCTATTCTGTGTCATGAACCATGACAGTCTAAAGAGCGTTCGAGGGCTACCTGATATCTTATAACACACGATATGATATGGAGCCACTTCAGTTAATGAATACCTCAGGTTAGTTGTTACCTTAGTAATACGTTTTACCCGTTTATTAATTCGCAATTTAAGATCAGTTACATTCTAATTACGATAAATGGCGTAATCAACCGCTGGATACAATGGTACGGCTTCTTGTAAATGACTCTACGATAAACCCCTTCGAGTCATAATGTAAAATGCTTAAGAAATTTTGGGAAAACATGCAGTCAGCATCGCCTCCGACACGTCAAGACTAAAAACATGGGCATTTCCTAGGCGTGTAAACCTCATGGGAGTTGCGTGACAATGGAAAAGTGCCAAACCGTTATATGTGAAATAGATTAATTCAATAAACGGCATATACAATTAACCGAGTCCACTTATCGTTAACTAATCGTTTATTTTTCAATCTATCTGTATAAATGTAACATTCAATAATGGCGAGAAAAAAAAACCGGTTACAACTATTATATGTAACTGAGATGAATATGGGCTATAAATCTTAAATAATATTCTACCCCTTTAAACCTATTATTGCCTATTTGATCCCATATTTGTCAGAGCCATCACCAGAGTCGGGGGGGGGGGGGGGGGAGGGGGCGCAAATGCTTTGTCAGAGCAAAGCATAACGAAGAGGCGAAGCACCCGAGGGGGTGGGGTAGGAGGAGATGGAATCACCCTGCGACGTTGTGGAAATTTAAAAGAAAAACATGCTTTATTTCTATTTCTGTGGGTATTTGTCTTATAATACAAGCTTATAGGCCAAACATAATTGCTTGCTTTTATTAACGTGGCTTAAGGGTAACTGAGTGATGGTCACCAGTCAAATTGAACTTTCTTGAAAATACAATCAACATTTTTTTGCCTCTGAATGCTCAGATTTCGGATTGGGGGGGGGGGGGGGGGGGGGAGGGGCAGCTGCCTTCCTGCCTCCCGTCCCCCAGGAGGTACGGTACTGTTTGTTCGCAGTGGTCGACGACTATACAGAATCTTTAAAGTGTTATAATTAAATGTTTAAAAATTATTTATGTAAAGTCAAAATTAAAGTGAATCTCGGTATCCCAAGGCCATGATTTGGCCTTATCGTTATTTAGCCGAGGACGGATGTCCAGCTATGAGACTTGGTCCACTGGAATAAACTCTAGTTTTTAAAGAGACGTATGGTGGCGCACCAGGAAGGATAGCGCGTGAAATACAGCCCTTCCCATGAGCACGCGGGTGCTGATCGTCTGCTGCATGCGGGTCATTCTAAGAGAACAGGTATGAAATGAATCTCGTGAACATGAAAAGGTCGTGGTTAAAAACAAAGTAGGTGTTTCCTTTTAACTTTATGATATGACTCAATATAACCTTTCTTTAGTGTGCTATTCTATTTAAAACTTATCTCGTACTAAGATATTCCGCTGCTACAAATCTGCAAAAAAATGTTGTATACATGTATAGAACATTGTCATTTGCTGATGATAAGGGTGAATTCCTTAGTTAAATTATATACGAATGTACAATATACATTCTTCTTATATTAACATTTTCAGTGAAATTGAAAAAAAATTAAACTTTCCTTGCAAAAATTTTAATAAATGCTCTTCTTAACAACAACGGAGCGTACAATTTTTTGTCCAGGTTTATCAATATTTCTTGAACTATTTTCTAATTTATGAGAAATCTTGTTTCTGAAAAATTGAATATTTTTTATTTGTACATGAATTCCATTTGTCCTTGGGTAGGCCTATACCTAAATATAATTTAAAATTTATTGCCTTAAATAAGTTGTGTTCCAATTATATTATAATATTTATATAGTGGTGTTCCAATTTATCGATTATGTCGATGATTGGTAGTTTTCTTTCATAATTATCAAATCGATTCAATGTTTGCATATTCGATCACAATCGATTATTTATAATTATGCACATCCAATGAAGTCATCCTGATAAAAAAAAAATCTTATTTACTAATAGGAGATATAAGAAAGACGGGGAAAAATCGGCGAACAGCGAGACACAAAATCTGTTTTTGGGTATGAAGCATAGGGGCCTATATTATTCTATAAATCAGATTTTAAGTTAAAACAAGGGACCTATGGGTCACTGTGCTCAGCTAAAATGATATAAAATGGAGATAAAGTCTGAGAGTGAGAGGAAGAAATAATATATAGGCCATGGTTGGTTGATATGGTTGGTTTGTATTGATGAGTAAGAAATTGTTGCAAATAATATTTTAGGTCCTAACAATGTGTTTCCTATCGTTTAAAATGTAGCATGTGAGCAGTTTGTGAACATACGATCTGTATTACTACCATGATCTGTAGTTTGCTGTTTGATAAACTGTTGACAGTTTTGCAGTTTACACATTTGTTCAATTAGATCTATTTTTATAATATATAATTAAATATATATATATATATATATATATATATATATATATATATATAATTTATACAGTTGCAATAAAACTAATGTCCCCAGTCCACAGGTGCAGGGACTTGGTGGCGTTTGTGCGAGTGTGTGTGTGTGTGGGGGGGGGGGGGGGATGGTCTCTGTATATACATATACGATCATCACTAAACTCAACAGTGCTTACAGGTTAGAAAAAGGTCCAAATTACTGAATATTTAATATGGATAGACAGACTGGTGGACAAACAAATTGAGCACTTAATCTCCCATTCTGCTGAGACAGAAAAATAATGAATAAATGTTAGCATTAGATCCTCATTTTTAAATACATTTTTTAGATGGTTTGATATGAGAATATAACTGTTCACCTTTCACTTCAGGGGATCTCCCCTAGTGACATGTTACAAATCAGGTACCCCGGCATAGCTGACCTCCAGTGACGTGAAGTGGCCTGCCTGCAGCTGGACATTATGCAAGTGAATACAATAGAGCCTTTGAAATAAACTTCAATTACTAGCCTAATTTTTTAGCTTTTATTTTCAAGTTCCAGATTTTAATAGAGTAAATCTGCAATGAAAATAAAATCAAATGTACATTCAGGAAAAAAAAACGTGCCATGGTCAAAGTTGGGAAAAAATTTAGGTACTTATTTTATATTTATGCTAAATACCTTAAAATATTAACAAAATTCTGATCTAATTTTGAGTATACAATTGATAATTGAATAAATAAAGTTATATCCCTGAAAAACGTCCCTAGCTTCAAAATTTCTCATGATAAGTAAGCAAATATCTTTCCTGTTTTCTTAACAAAGTGCTTTATGTTTGGCCCATTACTTTTATAAAAATTATGTAATAATGACCTAATTTCTGGCATGCACATAAAAACTATATAGGGGAATAGTTATGGTTAATATGAAGAAAAACAGATGAGTGGTTTTGATATTAGGCTGTTCTGAAGTGTGATAATAGATTTTTAACGGAAGGGGCCAAGTTTTCAGTCTGGTAGGAGATCTTGGGGACATGTAATAGTATGCCAAATTTCGGATTCATAGATTTAGCGGTTTCACAACGTGCCAGTCTAATGGACGGACGGACCATAACAATTGCTCAGCTGACTTATAGCCAGCTGAGCTAAAAATAGGGGTGTGTACCTTCGGTGACCCCTCTTAATCCGTTCATGCTGGTATGGAATATTGTTGCTGGAAAACTTATGATACCTGATTTGGACTTGAATCAAATGGTATTAAAAAGTCAAGAATTTTGAAATTGCAATTTTTAGTAATTCTTGATTTTTTAATGATCAACAATCATGCAAAAGCTATGACATTTGATGATGTCTTAAACTTTCAGAATATCTAAATGTTTCTCTCGCTTATGGCAATGTTATTTTTTCAGAGTTTATTGTCTGAATGAACCCAGGTAACTGTGATTAAAATAGGAACGTTTTATTCCTATTATTCAGATCAGAAACACCTAAAAGGAAAGGGATATCAGGAGGAGGTCAGTGTACTCCATAGGCGGCTGTACCATTGTACTTAGAACATATTGAATCTTCTGCTTCAAATGGGAAACAGTATCAAAAGTATCAGTGAATCTTGATGTATACTCGCATGAATAAAACAGTTCATTTTGAATATACAATATGTACCCAAGTCTTGGGTATGAAAAAGTCATCGAAGATGCATGGACATGCAAATTTCAGGCAGATACTTCAAACCACTCTTGAGCTATGTGCATAGATGCATGAAACCCAAAAACAATTGCAGGTGGTATCACAAGTCTTTTATACAATGAAACTATCCGAGATGTATGGAAATGCACAGTGTCAGGCTGATATGTCAATTCACTCCCAGGAAATAAGCAGGGACATACACGGTGCAAAAACTAGAAACCGGGCAGTCGACAAAAACCTACATGTATCCGCATAATCATAGAGGCATCGGTAAAGTGAGGCAATGAATATTCTTGACATGACTCAAAATTTGTGGCATCTGAGATTAAACCCCTCATATATGTGCAATTTCAACAAATACAGATCTATAGATGAATTCAAGCAGAAATTGATTGTAGGTGGCCCAAGCAGTTTTGAATAAAAGACAAACCATTCCAAGATCTATGGACATGCAAATTTTCAGGTAAATACATCAAACTTATCCTGAGAAAAAGGGCAATAAATTCTACGAAAGTGAAAGGTAGGTGGTACCACCTGTCTAGTGTATGATAGATCTACGTTAGGTGAAAAAGATTGTAGGTGGAGCCACCAGGCTTGTGTACAAGATGGAGGTATCCAAAATCTGAGGACACATAAAAGTTACGGCTTATACAGTAAACCAGTCCTGGGATAATGCATGATCATATTCTACAAATACGTGATTGCAGGTGGCGCCACCTGTCTGATCTACAAAAAAGCTATCCAAGACGTATCAACATGCACAATTTTAGACTGAAACGTCCAGTCCTGAGCTATTAGCGATTTTCACTTAAAGCAAATGGATGGATAGATGCCGCGACATGCACAATTTTATGCCAATACAGCAAACCGCTCCTGGCAAAAGGGCATCAATGTATTCTACGAAAACGGGAAGGAAAGTGATGTCATCTGTGTGGTCTACATGAAACCTGTCCAAGATGGAAACACATGCCATGGAAATGGACTAGACTATTAAAATCACTCCTGAGTAGGGCTGAAAGAAGTACTTGAGTCCCGGTAATACTTATCGAGTACTCGATTCCAATGTTTGGACTCAAGAGTACTCGTGTATGTACATGCATAAATATTACTGCAAATTTACGTACAGTCTCTAGGCCTATTTATTCATTATCGTATCCTGGCATAGGGCTCTTAACATATGATAGTCAAATTAACCGAGGTCTTGTTATGACATATATATATTCCTTCGCTGGGAAAGATTTTTTTATGCATATTTTACATCGGTAAACAGATATCCGTTTTATCTTTAAAGGGTTGTCATGGTAACGATTACTGGAGTCTGAGTCGGGTAATGCCTATCAGGTTCTTGAATCCAATTTTTTACCCGTTTTAGCCCTACTCCTGGTATATTAGCAATTTTCAATCAAAGCAAACGAACAGATGGACGCCACACAAAATGTATTACAGATGGCGTTTTGCATATGAGATGGAGGTATTTAAGATCTATAGACACTTCTGAGAAATAGAAATCAATGTATTCTACGAAAACGGGACACTAGGCGATGCCAACTGTCTGGTCTACGAGAAAACTCCAGGATGGATTGAAATGCCAAAATTCAGTCCAATACTTTGAACCAATCTTAATTTTCACCAAAAGCGAATGCATGGATGGATGCCACGCAAATACGATAACAGATGGCGCCGCCAGTCTTGATTATGAGGTGGAGGTATCCAAGATCTATGGACGTCTTAGATGTATAGATAAGCAAAAGTTCAGCCTGTTATATTGAACCAATCACTAAGACAAACAGCTGGAAAACGCATGGATGGACGCAACGTGAAAATGATTGTAGGTGGCGCCATCAGTCTCGAGTACCAGATGGAGAGGTCCAAGATCCAATGACATGCACAATTTCAGCCCATACATTAAACCACTCCTGAGATATGGGCTGTTATCAGTAAGACACCCAGATTCATACTGCACAAAAAAGATTACAGGTGGCACCACCAGTCTTTGTTTCACACCAGATAACATGCGATTGAATAAGTATGCTGGGTTTCGGAAAGATCGGTCCAAGGGACTCAGAGGAGTTCTCTGGAAACAAATACAGTGGTATAATACCAACTCTGTTTTGGTGGATACCATGAATGTAGGTGGCACCAGCTGTCTGGTGTAGACGAAGCTATCCCAGATGTAAACATACATCTTATCCATCTTGAGAAATAATCAGGGAAATACACTTTGCAAAAATCAATGTAGATGGCACCACCAGGTTTGTTTGCAAGAAAGCCATCAAAGATACTTTTACAGGCCAAAATTTCACGCTGATACATCAAACTTCTGTTGAGTCGGGTGCACTTGGATGACCAGGATAATTTGAAGAAGGCAGTTGCCCCCCCCCCCCCCAAGTGAACAGAAACTAAAGTACCAGGTGCAGCAACTGCACGGAGTGAACTCGTGTAATGACCCACAGGCGCTTGAATCGCTATAAACCTGATATATACGGGTTTTCAAGGTATATTTTACGATAATACAGTATTCTGATGCTATTTCAGACCTGTATGAGTATGTCCCCCTTTTCTGCACAGAGCTGTCTTTTACAATAAGTCTACTAGCTTTGTTTACCAAAGTATCTCACAGTCCTTTGATTGTTAAAGGTTAAATAATTCTGCCAAAAATCATTTAAGTACACTTAATTAAACAAAGGCCACCTAAGAATAATTTTGGTACAAATTTACAGAATTTGAAACCAGAGATTTTGCAGAAGAGGACTATCGCGGCCCTCAGTTTGATATAGGCTTGAGATTGTTTCTGGGATAATTTCTGTGAAATAAAGAAAAATTTGCTGGACAGTTTCTGAAAAGATTTAAAAGTTTTTTTTTTGAGCTTTTCCATATAAAATTCAAGTCAATGCAGACGGCAAAAAAAACTCAATTTGAGAGATTTTTAGACTGATTTTTTGCATAAAATCTGGTGATGCTAGCTCCTGCCATAGACATAAGAAGCCGCAGTATAACATAAGCTCACAGATTCGCTAAAATTACAGATGAAGCCACCAGTTTTTTAGTTTTTAGTCCTTATAACAATGTAAAACATTGTGTAAATCTCTGTTACCTATCTTTATAAAATAGTGGAAAATGTGAAAAGTTTCCTCCCTAACTTCCTTTAATTCCCAGACACTTGCCTGGCTTCCCAGATATTTCCCTACCTTGAGAAGGGAAAAAAATACCAATCTTTCCAAAAGAATGCTAACACTGTTGTTTCACCACCTGCAATTCTATCTTTTATGAATTTTATCGCCATTTTACTTTTTTTACTTGTTGCCATGACATCTGAAAAAGAATTAAACGAAGGTAGCAGAGGACATGTCTTAGTTTACTTCAAATATGGGTCAGGTTTTACAGTTTATGGTCGCCAAACCGATATATATCACCTTGGTTATGAAACTTGAAAAGGTCACTGTACTACATGGATCTCTAGTTTACAATTTGAACTGGAGACATTAGTGCAGATATACATCCATGCGACTTCAGATATTCTGTGATGTATATGATTTAAAGAAACATTCTCTAGTTACATAAAAATCAGTTGTACTCCTCACATGCATGTTTTTCCATCTTATTTAGTTCATATCCTCTGTTTAATCTTGTATTTGAAATATTAGTCATGACAGTTAACCCTCTTGGCTATTTTCATAAACTGGTGTGGCAACAGGATAAGAGGCTTCAGTTTGATACATTGTCGTTTCCAACTGCTATTCCTTTGTTTTCAAGTGTGTTTGTATGATCCATGACGTAGCTGATCCCGAGATGCTGCTATGTGTGTAAACAACAGATTACTTGCCTCAGACATACAACAACCATGCATTATTTGGCCAGTTGTGCATCTCAGGCCCTAAGAGGTTGGGTGAAGGGATGATTTCTTAGATCTTAAGCATTTGTGACAGCTTTTTATGTTAGTACATCTTTACCCTACTTGATTTATCTTCTTTAATATGCTCGATTCATTTACAAATGATACAACTTAAATGAAACAAAACAGTCTGCTACTGTTTTTGAAAACTGTTTATTATTAAAATATAATGTACATTACATAGAATTCACAAAATATCAGTAGAATGACATCCAATCAAGATGGCATTTGCATTAAGTATCCAAACAGCTTTTAATGTTTAAAACAAAACTAGAACTACATCTGATAACTGATTAATTTACCTACTTTAATTTCAACTATCTTAGCCAAGGAACAATTGATAGCTAAATGTAAATAAACTACAATGTTCAAATTGCACTCTCTCAATAGGATGCCACACACACCTGATGAAGGGTTGTTGTATTTGTGAAATTCTAAGTTACCTGGATTATTTTTTTAGAATCAGGAAAAGTGGTTGTAACTGTAGCAGTCATCGCCATTGTAAGGTGGTCCACTGAATATTGCAGGGAAATTCCCCACAGGAATCAGAAGAGGATGTGATATATTAAAAAACAACTCATGTTAAAGGTAAATGCTGCCCAATGCCACTGGCCGTCAAAAAATAGGAACTCCTGGGCTGGTTTATGCAAAGACTATAGTACATGCACAAATAATAGTAAGTTGTGAACAATGATTTTCCAGGAGTTCCAAGAAGCTTTTCCAGATTGAGGATACATTCAGTGTCAAAGATTTTCCATAATTCATATATTATGAGTGAGGAAACCCAATGAACATTATAATGGTTCTTCTGTGTACTTATTACGCCATTAGTGATTTGCTATTGGTGACAAGTTAGTCAGTCTGATGAAGTCATGACATGCATGGGAAAGAGTTTCATGAGAATTAGTAAGGAGATTTCAGTGATGATTCTATGCTAGATATCTGCAGGTTGAAGTCATTTTTTTTATATTTAAAGTAACATATGCCATGGTCACAGCGGCACAACCAAGCTTCCAAAAGACTTGTAAAACTTCTGTGAGGCTAACCTTAACCTCAAGTTCAAATATATGTTTGGTCCCCACACCCAGTCATAATAACATTACTGTCGACATTCCAAAACATTCTATCTTGGATGGTCAAGGATCCTTGTGGATGGTAGTACATGTCACTCCTGATTTAGTTCTTTAATCAGACAATTGAATCATCTATCTGTAGCCCATTGGCTTAACAATACAGACAATAAAAAATCTGTCTGATTAACATTCACTAACTGCTCTCTTGGTGTGAGAGCATGTGTGTCCTGCCTGAGGTGATGAATGGTGGATTTCAAAGATTACATCAGCTGTCAGGAAGTTTGGATGCTTACAGTTTCAGCTTTTCCCTTTGTCATTCTGGAAGAGATAAAGGTTCAGGTTAAAGATATGATGTGAGGTGTGGTAATCAAGGATCTGTATACTGTGCTTGGCTAACTCAAATATTTTCGTCTACCCCTGTTCACCTGTTTTTTGTAATTTTTTTCTGTACATGGCAAAAATGCAAGAAACTTTGCCGTAGGGAATAAATATGATAATATGGAACTACTTGTGTAGAACTAGATATTTCGTGAAACAGCAGGTGCCATAGTATCCCCAGATAATTAAGCCCCCCCCCCTCCCCCCAGCCCTTGATAAGATGCATCTAACCTGTAGGTTTGGGGAATGTACCAACAATTTTTTTGAGTTATTTCCGTAATTTCATTTGAACATTATTGCTGCTGTGACCTTGAAAAAATGTATCAAGGTCATCAATGTTCAAATTTGACCTAGCTGTTGATAAGATGCATCAAACATGTGGGTTTGGTGACTGTACCTCAAATTTTTACAAAGTTATTCTGTTTAAACATCATTTTAGCAAGAAAACAACATAAGGTTGTGCCACCTGTCTTCTTTGCAGAAAACAATGCTATCAAAGATCTTATGTCAATTGGATTTTTGGACCAATCCATGCATCCCTCAGTGAGATATTAAAGTTAACATCATTTCAGCATTATCGCCTCTGTGACCTTGAAAAATGCATCAGGGTCATCCATGTTCGAACTTGATCTAGCTGATGATAAGATGCATCAAACCTATGGGTTTGGTGACTGTATCTCAAATTCTTACAAAATTATTGCGTTAACATCATTTTAACAAGAAAACGACACAAGGTGGAGCCACCTGTCTTCTGCAAAAGACAAAGCTATCCAAGATCTTCGGTCAATTTGATTTTTGGATCATTCCATGTATCCCTTACTGAGATATTAAAGATTTTGTGTGAAATTCACCAAATATGGGATTATTCACGGTCAAGGCCACTCTCATAGGAAAGGTCATGACCCCAATTTAAATAAACATCATCCCATTACCCATATCTATGTATATGCATAATATAAAAGAAATCTGTCCATTGTTTTTGACTTATAATGCTCACAGTACTGTCAAGTGGCAATTTTGGGGGTATTAAACGGCACGAAAACAAGTAAAGAATAATAGGTGGCGCCACCAGTTTCTGGAACATGACAACCCTATCCATGATCTTCCTTCAACTTGATTTTGGGATCAATCCATGCAAAATTTCTCGAGATATTTAAGAATTTGTGTGATTTTCCCAACAATTGGACCTATTCAAGGTCAAGGACACTCTCCAAGTAAAGGTCATGACCTCATTTTGAAAAGGCTTTGTCCTCTCACCCATATCTATACATATACCAAGTTTGGTAAAGATCTGTGAAATATTTTTAGAGTTATCGGGCCAACAAGATTTATATGCAGCAAGGTGATGGCGGGACCATCATGAAACATAGTATTTCCCCTGACTTTGTCTGGGGATACAACTAATAACCTGCATATGTAATTTTCCTGTGAACATTTAAAACATAATTTAAGAATCTGACCAATGATTTAGTGACATGTCACTGGCTATGACATGAAATGGACATGGCAGATAACAGTGATGTTGTCCTAATAAAACAATGTGTACAAAACAGGCAGCCACAACTGTAGATCAAGACTGCCATCTACAATTTACAGTGATACACTTTTACACATCCCAAGCATATCACTACAGTTCTGTTGTGTATTATATTGCAATTTAAATTACCTGAAGAGTCTATCAACCAATCAGCAAAGTTTACCTGTTCTTCTGTGGTGCTGTTCCCTTTTCCTTTTCCCTTCTTGGTAGTTTTCCCCTTCCCTCTGGTATCTGTTTCCCTGCCGTCAGCTTTGGGTGCCCTAGTTTCTATCAGAGGTGTGTCTATTTCAAATGCTTCTATTATTCGCTGGAATCAGAGTAAGGTTTTCATACATTAGTTACAGTAGATTTTTAAAGTGAAAATCCCAGCTGATTTAGCTGGGTAAGCTGTAACTTATGAATGTTAATGGGTAAATTTAATGACTTAAACTAAACTATCTGCTATGGTGACATACATACTGGAATGCACTACTAAAGTATCCACAATCTATGCTTTACACAGATCTTTTTCTTTAATTATCTTAATTTCACAAAGGCAGGTAACAAAACTTCAAATATACTAAAATTTTATTTCTTTAATGGACTTCTTACCACTGCATTAAAAACTAGAATACGGGTAGTCGAAAAGCAACTACGTGTATTCACCAAAATCAGAGTGGAACGGGTGAAGTGAGGCATGGATTGAGTGCCAAGGGGAAATAGAGTGAACTGTTGCATATTAGCCTGGATGTCAGCAGCCGAAATTGTGTATGTAGGTTGTGCCACCTACCACAAAATCCAGAAAGCCGTCCAAGTGGTATACATATGCAAAATTTAAGGTAGATAAGTCAAACCACTACATGTATATAAGTGATTTTAGCCCATGGCAGACAAACAGACAGATGCTGTGCAAAAATGGTTGCAGGTGGCGCCACTAGTTTTCCGTATGATAAAGAGCTATGTGAGATCTATACACATGCAAATCTTTGGCCCAATCGGTCAAACGGTTCCCGAGATATGAGCTTGTATGTCTGCAGTGTAAACTAGAATGTAGGTGGCGCCATCTGTCATAAAATTAAGAGAGCTGTCCAGGATGTATAAACCTGCAAAATTTTGGGCAGATATGTCAAACCACTGCAGAAATATGAGTGATTTTATCCCACGGCAAACAAACAGATGCTGTGCAAAAATGGTTGCAGGTGGCGCCACTAGTTTTCCGTATGATAAAGAGCTATGTGAGATCTATACACATGCAAATCTTTGGCCCAATCGGTCAAACGGTTCCCGAGATATGAGCTTGTATGTCTGCAGTGTAAACTAGAATGTAGGTGGCGCCATCTGTCATAAAATTAAGAGAGCTGTCCAGGATGTATAAACCTGCAAAATTTTAGGCAGATATGTCAAACAACTGCCAAGATAGGAGTGATTTTATCCCACAGCAGACAAACAGACAGATGCTGTGCAAAAATGGCTGCAGGTGGTGCCACCAGTTTTGTGTATGATAAAGAGCTATGTGAGATCTATACACATGCAAAATTTTGGCCCAATCAGTCAAACGGTTCCTGAGATATGAGCTTGGATGTCTGCAGCGTAAATGTGAATGTAAGTGGGGCCACCTGTCATAAAATCAAGAAAGCTATCCAGGATGTATAGGCATGCCAAATTTCAGGTGAATAAGTCAAACCACTGCAGAGATATGAGTGATTTTAACCCAAGGCAGACGAACAGATGACCACTGTGCAAACATGGTTGCATGTGGTGCCACCATCGTTTGTGTATGTTATAAAGCTATCCAAGGGCTACATTTGTACAAAAATTTTTTCCTGATCAGTCAAACGGTTCCCGAGATATGTGAGTTTATGTGTGGAAACACACGCACAAAAGGACGCTGGGCAGAGAGAAAAAGTCAGAGGTCAATGCCAATTGGTTAGGCACCAGATCACATGTGACCCAATAACTGGTGCAAGTTTCGGAAGTTGTCCAGTTCTCCAGTTGTCTCAGAGGAGTTCTCCAGAAACAAACGGCGGCAGAACCCGGTCAAAAACAGTATCCGCAAAACTTCGTTTTTATATATATTTGTTATATATTTTAACATATGTTTTAATTTTCTTGGGCTTCCATGGTTTTTAGGGGCCAGTAGGAACCCTTACATGTCTAGGTTCCTAATATAAACTTCAGGGGTTGAAATTTATCTTTAAAGCTGGACATATAGGTGATATAATTGTGTTTTACCAGCAGTCTTCCATTGTACACTGGACATTGTGACCGACAGTTATTTCCTATGTTTCAATATGCAATTCCCTAATCTACCTGATGACACTTTTAGTTTTAGGGACGGCCAGATCATACAGGTCTGCCTCTCAGTGTTTTAGGACTCAATTTTTAAAAAAGAATTCTCCCACTGTCTTTAAAGTGCCCCTCAGCATAAAGGCAATCATCAGGACATTGTTTTTTTTAATTTTCAACAATATCAGTCTGTTTGTAGGTTATAGTTAATGTCTGGCAATGATTATTGGTGTCTTGTTAAAATTTTAGATGTCTGGCAGATTTTCAGATCTAGCAGGACCTGTGTCCTGCAAAAATTTTAGAATATTTCTACCCCTGAACTTCATCTGGTGTCCACATTTATTGAGAAATAAACTGAGTACAGACCTGCCAATGTGTCCTGGTGATGCTGGTAATGACCTGCTTCCTGGGCTGCCTCCGTACCTCTTCTCTCTCCTCATCTGTGTACTCTGTTGGCTCTGCAGCAGAATGTTAAAAACATCACATGGAAGCCAGTTTAAATATATCCATGTCATACCTTTACACTGAATATATACATAATACATGTATAAAAAAATCTATGATGCATAAAAGATTATCTGTTTAACATTAACATAATTTATCACATATAATTACCTTCTGATACAAAATTAATCTTTAACAATGCTCGCTGCTAAATGCCCTAAAAGCCCTACACTCTTAAGAGGTGCCTATAGTCTGTTCAACAGTAGAGTGCCCATTGAAATTTGGCAATTATTCTCTGAAACTAAAAAATTATCACACAGTCTGACCTTAAAACTGATGAGGGACAAAAGGCCTATGATGAGATGTAAACTTCATAATGAAAAACCAACATTTATATTTTGCAACTTGCGGCCAAGTGACAGTGTCTTTCATTGGTTGCAGACAACTGCAATTTTTAGAATATTTATGACAAATTATAATGCAATCAAGTGCAATTGTTTGAGCGTGTGACCAATGACCTTGACCTTCATGAAAAGAGTAGAGGTGTTGTAAAAAATAGACTGTTTAGTCAAATATTGATTTAAATGTATTACTTTAATATTTTGCAAGATATGATTTTAATTTAATTATAGTTAATTAGGCCAATACCCCATTCCTTCATTGCAGCATACCATCTGGATTTATCTGCCAGTTTATGAAAATATAGTCAAATTTCAATGGGCATCCAACCGTGGAACAGACTACACTACATTTTTTTCACAATTAACAAAGATTGTTTGGCAATCATTTGGGTGAACCAGTTTGAAGAAAATCTACTCTTGCCATCTGGTCTCCTTAAAGGGATATGAAACCTTCATCATGTCACCCTGTTGTCCATATTTAGGAATTCCTACTACTTAGGTGTTCAAATAAATGATTAAAAGGGTGAATGCCCACAATGTATCAAAATTGATGTTGTATATCGATTTGTTAAATGCAATTTATATACCTCTATTTATGTTGACAAATATTGGGTTAATAATCAAAAGAAGAAAAATAAAGTCATGTTAATTATTCCACAAACACCAGAACACTTACTTACCTATAACAGGTAGTTTGTCATCATCCAAGAAAATTCTTACATAACCATCCTGTAAAAAGGGTATATACTATGTTATTCAACATAATTCTCAGTGAAATATGATAAAACATCAAAAATGTAGTAAAACATTCTTAAAAGACCAATTTATAGATATTCTTCAGGTAGATCCATTTTCATTATTTCATGGCAACATTTACATGTGAATCAGGAACACACAGACATCAGATCATATAACTGTTTCAGAAAAAGCCTTGCCCACCTATGTGACCAACATTACTGTCAGCATGACCATGAAAAATGTATCCCTCTTCATGTTCCTGAATAATAAAAGCGCCCTTGGCAACTACCTAAGAAAATATCTCAATACACATTTCTGTTTCAGGTCAAACCTATCATTGTTGAGTTATAGTGTACTCAACAAAGACAGGTTAGACCATAAAGAGATTATGCATTTTGAAATACAATTAAACATTAAAAATCATTTAAACATATTATAGTATCATATCAGAGGTTGTGTTATCAAGGTGTTACAATTATCAGGCATGAGAGAGGAGAGAGGAGGAACAAAGAGGGGGATGCAGGGCAGGTTGTTTTAAGCATTAAATATGCATGAATAAATGTGAATGAAGTTAATGTTCCTCAAAATTCCTGAAAGAGAAATTCCTAAATTTCATGATATCAGGAAATTTATGGACATTTCTTATGCATGAAGTATTAAAGGTTTTTTATCCTTTAATTTTAAACAATGGAAATATAATGGAAATATCACTGAACACCTGTTTTTGGCTATTACTCTTTATGTCCTTTGTGCAAAATTGCCGGCCTCCTCTGTCTTATCACAAAGTAATTAGAAAGGAAACTAGAATATCAGCAAAAGCTGACAAAAGCCCTCAGCCAAAAGAACAGTGTTTAGAGGTGGTAACAGTAACAAGTACAAAATATCTGTTCTCACATGGATGTATATCTGTACATGTCTAAGTTATAAATTTAAAATGGAGAGGTATGTACCATGATTCATAACAATCCACCAAATGCTTCCTGAAAAATAAGCTTCTAAGTTTTATTCTATTATAAGCTCTGTGACTTTGAAAAGTAGGTCAAGGTCACAACTTGTGGATCTCCACTTGGTATTCTGATACAAGATAATAAGAGTGTGACCTCTATAGGCACACACCCTTGCATAAACCAACTAAATGAGCTGAGAAAGAACTTACCTTCGCTAAAAATGATGTATAAAACATATTTTCTACAGTCTGTCCAAATGAGGTGGGGTTTGTGATAAACTCAAAGTAGTCAATTGGCATTCCTGTCGAAAGAACATGAAGAAAACTGATGCAAAAGAAATCAAGATGCAGGAGTAAAATTTGTACACATTTCTCTCTTAAAACATGGTTTGCATATCTAACTTAGACAGCACTCACAGAGCACGTGCCTCTGCAAGCTCTGAATCTATATTCTATACCCATACTCATCCAAAAATGTACATATCTGCCCAAAATATATACTACAACTATTCCTAAAACTTACTGAAATTCAGTGAAACATTTTAGAGACTTAGTTACATATAAATATGAATAGTGATGTAACATTGTGCATGTACTTACTATTTAACCTTGTTACAATTATTCAAGGTGCAAATGTCGAGCACATTTGAGAAATGGAGGGTACCTACTTTCAGTTCTAACATAAAGCTGCCGTAGTTTTTCAAGGATATGTTCTACCTCTTCTGTGGTGGTTTCATGTTTTTCAATTTCACTTGCTGACTGTACCTATACATGAAAACCAAATATGTACAAGTCTACATATGTGAGGTTTATTCTGATACAACATAAATTTGTTGAAAGCTTAAGTTCCGTTATTAAAGGGATGAAATATTTTAAAATCACACAAAATAAAAAGCAATATATATTTTAAAAATAAAATTTCATTTAAGCTTATTCGACTAATGAAGACTACCATTCTCTCTCTGTACACATATTAAATAAATATTGTATGTCAAAGAAAATACATTACCTAAGGCACAAACTTTTCTACACATGACATATAATATTCTCAATAACAGGAGTTTTTAAGATTGTAAGAGTGGATCAACAAAGTGTTAGAAAGAAAGGTTAAAATGATACCATATACTGATTGTTTTAGCTGCTGGTTAAAACTAAACCTATGTCACAGAACCATACAGCTTTAATTTCTGAGAAGTGAAAAGAGTCCTTTTAAAGTGTATATCCCTGGTGGTTAGTGCTAGAGTATATAAAAACACAAATCAAAACAGAAAATCTCTATGACCAAAAAAACCATGAGCTGGAACAACAATTTTACCTCTTTTGGAACTGTCTGTTTGTCATTTGTACTACTGCTTTCTTTGTCTTTTGCCTGACTTGATTCTCTTGTTTTGTTCCGAACCTTTACCTCCTTGTCTATGGTGCCATACCTGGAAGGGAAAAAAGTTCACCATTCAAAGCTCTACCCAGACACATCTAGAAACTTCTAGCATTAGGAACTGTTGTATCCCCAGAAAATTACCCATACTGCCTTTGTAATATGTCTCCTCCTTCTGAAGCATAATATACTGACACATTACAGGTCTTGTTCCACACAAAGCCTACATAAAACTGACCCACACAAAAAACACACACCAAATTTCAATGAAATATGTTATTCCATTATGTTTCCTATATGTTGAAATGAGTATATATATGGTGCCACCAGTCTTCCATATGATATAAAGCTGTTCAGGATATTTGGTCATGGAAATGTGGAGGCACTTCCTCCATTCACTCATGAGATATCTCTTGTTTTGTAAGATTCCCCCCCCCCTCCTAGATATGGAAGCATTCAAGGTCAAGGTTACACTCATTTATACAAACTTCATCCTCAGACCCATATTTATGGACATGCAAAATTTAAAAGAAACCTGTTTATTAGGGTTAAACTGTTGGCATCTTTATGAATAAAAGTTTGAATAAGTATGAATAAAAAGAGGGTACACGGCACAAAAACAGAAAACCTGTTGTAGTTATTGCAACCAGTTTTCTGTAAAAGATAAGAAAGATCTTTGTCATACTGGTTTTCAGAAAAATCCATCTACCATATCTTATTATCAATGCATATTTTACCCAAAATGGACATATTCAAGGTCAAGGTCACTCACAGTAAATGTCATGATCCAATTAAAAAAAAGTTTCATCCTCTCACTAATAACTGTGCACATGTGAAATTTTGGAAAGCTCAGTGAACTTTTTTTTAGTTTTAGAGCAAAGATATTTGCCCAACATAAATTTGACAAACCTCATATAAATCAGTAACTGCAGCCATGAACATAAAGTGTGTTCAGTATGATTGTGTTGCATGTTTCATTGCATGATGGCCAAGAGGCAGGTTTAGTGTTGGTTTCTTAATAATTTCTCAGTATTACAGCTTTGTAAGCTAACAGTGACAAAATGCTTAAAATGTCCTGCTTGAATGGGACAAAAGATTTGTCAGTACTTGTGAAAGTATGGTGGTTTATGTTTTATTCACTTGCCAAGTCAGAAAAGTAGACAATGTTTTTTGTTTACCCTTCCACCGTTTTCTACTTGCCCTCAGCAAGCAGTGAAATTGTCTGTCCTGCTTTCGACAGAATATATGATAGAATTTGAAATTTTTAGGTAAAGAAGATATTTCTGAAAAAGTTGGTTTATAAGGGTATCTCACATAAGGTGTAAAGGTGTGGCTCTACAGAAGAATGGCTGGACTGCCTCCCCAAGGCTCCTCCATGCCTCTTTGGTGATGCGGTTTCTCGGCGGCTCATTTTCCTCTTGTAATTGATTATCTAAATAAGTCACCTGCAAAGATTTAAGGCAGAAGTCCATTGACTTCTTTGCAAAATTAGGCCAATACTTCATATCAAATGAAATGATTACCAGTATATTATCAATGATGCAGTCACCTTATGAGATATTTATGGTAGTCAAGTTATATGCAAGTATTCATTTAATGTGATATGATGAGAAGGTACTGTCTATAATGAAGCAGAAATCAAGATAACTGACACAAAACTAAACCAGATTGATCTGAAACATTTGTTCCTCAGCTGTTTGCTGATGTGTCAAATATTAAAAAGCCAATGCCATTATTAACTGGTGTAATTTTTCTTTGATTCAGCCTAGAAAAAAAATATATGGTCATGGTTAAAGATAGATAAAATAAAACATTTTGGAATTTTGAAGTGAAATCAGAACACATCCTTGTATTAAGTTCATTGATGTGAATGGTGCTCACCAGTTTTTCAGCAAACTCCAAAGGTTGAAAGTGTCGCAAATCTGTTTGAAGTGCCTGAGCTTTTTGTCGTGCTAATGAGGATACTTTTGCCACAAGTTGTGAGTCAAGGGCTGCTTCCCTAGTATTCTTCACTGAAATAAATCATCAAATTTTTTCAACTATTTACATTAAAATCTGTTTCAACAAGAAATTTATGTTCTTAATTGCATAGCACTTGACATATGTAGACATGGTATATTAAAGTAGAAGTTAGTGGCTCAAACTAAGTACTATATGAGAGTGATGTGACCTGAAAAAGATTAGCTTAAATGCTGAATTATCAATTGCTGGCTCTTACTTGCTATGTTAAGACTTAAGGGATCTGAAGAAGCTGTATCTACTTGCTAAACTGGAAATCTGAAGCTCTGATGAGTTAGACTTACCTGACTGGTAGAGGTTATCTGCTCTCTGTACAATAACACTCAGCTCATCAGACTCTGGGTTCACTAGCTGTTGCTCATTTTCTGCAAGTCACAAACACATAAAGATTTCATTCCCTTTTTGGCTATAAATATGTCTTAACTAGCCTTTTAGGTTAAACATAATGCTCAATGTACAGAACAAAATCTTGTGTTATATGAGTAAGGCAGGTCTTATTCTATTTGACCTAGACAAATATAATTATTTATTCAGCCCTAGCCCCTGTACTCTCTCCCTGTACTATGCTTGGAGAGAGCCCTTGACCTTACTGTCTTGTATGTATGAGACATTCAAAATAATAAAAAAAATCAAATCTATGCTAAAAAGTGTGACTGAGTGAGTAAACAATTGAGTCTGGGGTTTTAGTTACCATAAAAAAAAAATTCACAAATATATACACACAGTATTATTCTACTCATGTTTTGTTCACACACACACACACACACACACACACACACACACACACACACACACACACATATTTGGTGTACATATGTGTCTCAGTCAGGTGGCAAACCTGTTATGAGAGAATTTCATAAAATATTAGTACACATGACACGTTAGTGCCAAGCTTTTCACCATGAAACCTTTACTCTGATCCTCCATGTGCAGCAGTATCAAGAATCATTGATACCTTGGCTGTAAATATGCAATTATAAATAAAAATAAGCGCTTATAATTATATATCAAATTTTGTACATATACAGGCGCTTAAACCCCAATTTGTACAAAAAAGTGGTCAGTCTCAGACACTGATCTTGACATTAGTTTCAATAATTATCTTACACTTACTAAACAAGGAACAAACGATTCTTGACCTTTTCCTGTAAAAATATGAATAGTTTCCAGGCTGGTAGGAGCAGCTGTCTCCACTGACTGGCTCAATGCTGGACCCAGTCGTTGCTCAAGTGCTGGGCAGCATTTACATGTGTCCCCCTAGATAAACTTGAATACTGGTAGTCTACAAGCGACTACGTGTATCCGCCTAAATCAGAGTGGAACAGGTGAAGTGAGGCATGGATTGAGTGGCAAGGGGAAATAGAGTGAGGTGTGTTGCATATTAGCATGGATGTCTGCAGCCTAAATGTGTATGTAGAATGCGCCACCTACCACAAATCCAGAAAAGCTGTCCAAGTTGTATACATATGCAAAATTTTAAGCAAAAGGTCAAACCACTACATGTATATGAGTGATTTTATCCCACAGCAGACAAACAGAAGGACTTTTGCAAAAATGGTGGCAGGTGGCATCACCAATTTTGTGTATGATTACGAGCTATGTGAGATCTATACACGTGCAAAATTTCAGGGGGATATGTCCAACCAGTCATGAGATATAAGCCTGAATGTCTGCTGCCTTAACATAAATGTAGGTGGCGCCACCTGCCAAAAAAATCGAGAGAGCTATCCAAGATGTATAAACCTGCAAAATTTTTAGGCAGATAAGTCAAACCACTACAGAGATATGAGTGATTTTAGCCCACGTCAGACAAACAAGACAGACGCTGTGCAAAAATGGTTGCAGGTGGCCCCTCCAGTTTTGTGTATTATAAAGAGCTATGTGAGATCTATACACATGCAAAATTTTGACCCAATCGGTCAAACGGTTCCTGAGATATGAGCTTGGATGTCTGTAGCGTAAACTAAAATGTAGGTGGCGCCACCTGTCATAAAAACAAGAAAGCTGTCCAGGATGTATAAACCTGCAAAATTTTAGGCAGTTATGACAAACCACTACAGAGATATGAGTGATTTTAGCCCATGGCGGACAAACAGACGCACCCTGTGCAAAAATGGTTGCAGGTGGCCCCTCCAGTTTTGTGTATGATAAAGAGCTATGTATGATCTATACACATGCAAAATTTTGGCTCAATCGTCCAAACGGTTCCGGAGATATGAGCTTGGATGTCTGCAGCATGAATGTGAATGTAGGTGGCGCCACCTGTCATAAAATCAAGAAAGCTATCCAGGATGTATAGGCATGCCAAATTTCAGGTGAATAAGTCAAACCACTGCAGAGATATGAGTGATTTTAACCCAAGGCAGATGAACAGATGGACACTGTGCACACATGGTTGCAGATGGCGCCACCATTTTTGTGTATGTTATAAAGCTATCCAAGGGCTACATTTGTACAGTTTACATGTGACCCAAAAAAAATCCCGGGTTTCGTAAAATTCGGCCCAGCAGTTACGGAGGAGTTCTCTGGACACCTATGCGGCGGCGGTGGGCTGAAAACATAGTATTCGCAAAACTCTGTAAACTCCCCAATCAGTGGTACCATATAATGTTCTGTCATATATATTTACAGTCATAAACATCTTTTCTTACATCTGAGAGAGATGTACATAATCCAGTCATTAACTGCATAAATGACTAAAGATATACAGTGACATCAGTCATTATGTCCATAATTTTGTGGGGGTGACATTTCAAGAGGCAATGATAAAATACTTGAAAAGCTATCTTGTCCAAGTAGGTTTCTCTGAATGTTTTGCCACTGGTAAGGCATGTTTACACAAGCAGCAACAGTGGGCTACCTAATGTGACAATCATCCAGTCATGACAGCTTTAGAGGAGATACCTCCATTGGATCAAATTCATTCAGGCATCCTCCTCCACAGAGTCTATTATAAGTTTTTGACAATTTGGCTGCAAAAGTCACCCTGTAAGCCTGCCCTGTGACTTTGAGTAAATATTTGATGGCTAAGGATGATGCTATAAAGATGATAAATCCTATTGAGAAATTGACTACCAGTCATAAGAGTAACATAGACAACAAAGGGACGGCTCCTCATTCTGGCACGTGTTCAGCATTAGCTACAGTGGCTGCTGACAACAGTGAAACATTAACCTGGAGGAAATTGCCAATTGGATAAAAAACATATTTTTAATATATAAAAAACCTTCTGAATTTATTTATCCAGATTATCAATATATGTTAATTTAATTAATTTTTTCAAGGTGATTCTTGGTTTGATTCTGTTTAATTCAGATAAATTGTCCTGGATTAAAAAGTTTTATCCAGATAAAACCCAACCCTATTTAAAATATATATATACTTAATCATATTTCAAATATATTACAAATAATCATAAGGTTTTAGAAAATAAGGTATTATGTTTCCAGTAAAAGTAAATTCTAAACAAGGTTAAGATATAATATTTCACAGTAAACCCAAGTCTGTAATTATATTTTTTCAATATATTTTATAAACAATAAATAAATATTTTTCTCTAAATAGTGGGGGGGGGGGATAATTACATTGAACATCCCCCTTGCCAAAAAGTAAGGGTTATATATACCCCCATTCCCCCTAAATTGACGCCCCTGTTCAAACTGCTTATATCCATTATGATTCCTCCCCTGCTTGTTAACACCACTTGGCTTATGTGCACGTCCTGTCTTTATCATTCACAGCCGTTGTTTGAGCAGTCAAGGCATTTGTGCGCCGACAGATCACAGATGGTTACCCAGTGTTGTGAGCCTTAAAGAGCACTGTTTCAGCCAGTGGGAACATTTGGGTTAAGTGAGTCAGAGTTTCTCCTGGTTGACGTGTTGTGGCTGGGCGATGCACGCACTGTGTTTATGTTGACACCTCTGATCGCGCCTGGTCCACTGTTTTTAACACTTGTTTACAGGAGTAAGCTAACAAATTCAGGGCTAAATTTTGCAGGTACAAATTCATTTTAAAGGGAAAAATATATTTAGCACTTTAAGAGTTTTTTGTTCCTTCAGCAGAACTATAGAAACTGGGCTTCAGCCTACCGCCGGGTGTGGCATAATAAATAGTTTCCTGAAAAAGGCCGATACATATTATTTTCCTGAGAATTCCTGTATTTAATTTTGCTCATAACTGGAGTTTATTATATTAGAGAAGGAGGGGTCCAGGGAACATGGGTTTCCCGTCTGAAGGCTGGTGTAAGGGGGGAGCCGCCACCTAAAGGTTAATTTTCCTGTTCAAATAGTAAATGGTTTCCCATTTTTGCAATAGATGGCGCTTCAAACGCAGAAATAAATGAACAAAACTCGCTCCTACTGGTATCTCGTCTTCACAGCTCACTTAGTAGCGTGTAGGGGTCCTAGTCTAGAGATCGTAGGTTCGATTCCCGATTCAGGTGACTTCTGATGCTTAGTGGTTGATTATGTTAGAAGAGTTGAGTGTAGGGACATCTTCAGGGAAAAGTAGGAGTTAAAATAGGGAATGAGAGGAGACAGTTTTATTTATATTTTCCTCCATAGAAGCGAAGCCCGCGTTCTATAGTGGCTCCTTTCCTTCTACCATATCACCATGAAAAGGCCGTATTGTACATGTCAATCCCATAACTGTGATTTTATCTCAGTTGTGGATTGCGCAACAAGGCATAATATTGCTCCTGATTATGTCCCTTTAACGTTTGAGCCAGGGAGGTCTCCTTAACTGCACTTTTACCTAATTCATGAATTTCTCATTACTGGTTCACCACCAGAACAAGACACAGGTGCAAACAGCCAACATACGAGAAAGAGATAAAGAACCATGTATACACAGAACCAACAATTTTTTCATTGACTATAGTCCGTTTCATCCCCTCATGTCCACCTCATTTTTGCCATGAAAATTTTCAAGGGAAACAATTATAGTGTAGAGGAGAGGATTACAGAACCTAATTTTCAACAAGGTAACTAAATTTCTACCTTGTACCTTATTTGAGTGACAGAATTTTCTGAATATATGAGAAATCAGTCTACATTTTACAACCTTTCAGACCCACTTATGGCGCTCAAGGTCATTGGTCACATGCAAAAACAGCCTCAACTGACAGCTGCTGACTGGATGATCTCATGTAAACACTCTAAAAAATATAACCAGCTAAAACAAATATGGCTTCTTATGGAGGGACACACCATATATGCCAGATCATGATAAAGAGACTTAAATGTTGTGAAACATCAACAGGGGATTTTTTGTAAAATTCTTAACTGCCACATTAGGTTATCACTTCCATATGTTGTTTTCTTGGAAAAAAATTGAAAAATATTAACTTTAAAGTAAATCATCAACAAAAAACAGGTGGGCAGCAGGTGGTGCAATGGACTATAAGAGTAACTAAGACCATTTCCCACAGGCTTAGGCATTAATTCAGTAGTCGCTCCCAACTGGGTCTAGCATGTGTAAATATGCTTTGTATATATTGTAAAGATTAGGATTCAAACGCCTGTGGTTTATATTTTAACTCACGTTCCGTTTCCAAAAGCAGTTCTCTGTATTGCTGTCTCAGATGTCGCCTTTCGCGGGCGTCCTGTTTGGGGTCTTCCGGCATTACCATACCTTCAAGTCCCATATTAGAGGACATTAACTGTACATCGTCGTCTGTGTTTTCACCCTCCTCTCGCCTAGCTCGTTTGCTGCCCCCCTTGCTCATCTTGACAGTGCAATCACGGTGAGCGTCTTCTGAATCCGGGAAATCCCCTCTCACTACTCACTTGATCTGAGCCCGAGTGAAGCTGAAGTCCACAGACACCGCCCGCTCCCCGAACCTGATACACTCTGCAGCCCTACATGTACCGTTCAGTATCAACTCTGCTTATAATTCAGCCTATTTATAAATACAATCTTAGTTTGAAAACTCCTTCAACGAACATATAAACTGTATTTCAGTTGTGAAGCTTTTACTAATCGCTCACATTTCGCGCGTCCGAACCATCGGGGATTCCCTATCCGACGTCCCTACCATTCAGATAAGTGGCACGCTCTGATTGGACAAACGAGCGAGCCCATTTCCACATATTTGCTGTTGTCATAGCAACTAAATCTTTAATTCTGCATAGAAATGAGTATTCTTTACCTTGTTATCACAAAGAGAGATTTTTTTCACTAGAAAAAACATAACCTTATTAATCAGAACAGTATCATGTAAAAGAATGTCATATGCATGGCGTTGATCCCCGGCTTACGATTGTCCAATAAGACAGGTTGTGATACATACCCTTGGCAAGGCCGAGGACTATAGATTGTGACAAGAGAAAACAAAACCCAAGGGCTATTCCACTATTAAGATAAGATAAGATAAGATAACATTTATTAGCCTTCAGTTCCAGGAATTTGTTGTTGACTTGCAATTCATTACATAAAAAATAAATAAGTAAATAGATAGATAAATACATAAAAATAATACAATAAATACATAAAAATCACACATAACATATTGACTATGCATGTAAAATTAAGCATGTAAAAATGATAAAACAGATAATTCTGCAGGTAAAACACATAATTCAAAACATTAAATTTCTAAGAGGGTTGTGAGTTAAAAAGTTTAATACTGTGTGGTACGAGAGATTTTTTAAAACGAGTTGTTCTGCAGAATATTGTATCTAGGCGTTTACCTGAAGGTAAAAAACGGAACTCTGAATATAGTGGATGTGTTTTGTCAGTCATGACCTTAGATATGAAGGCCATTGTTTTGGTTTCAGAGATTTCCTGGTGTGTGGCAAGAGAAGTACCAGTCATTCTACTACTTCTCTTCCTGGTATTATTCAACTGTTTCTTTAACTTATCAGATATATTTGTAAACCAGCACTCCAGTGAATAAGTAAGGACACTGGAAATTACTGAATTATAAAACATGGTAATTATGGTTTTGTCGATATTAAGCTTTCTTAGATAATAAAGGTAATATAATCTTTTGTTTGCTTTCTTGGATTGATTCAACACATGTTCTTTCCAATTCAGATTTCTGTCAATAATACATCCTAAGTATTTATAATTTTCTACAATATCAACATCTTCATTTTTGATAGCAACTGGGGTAATTACAGATTTTGATCTCCTAAAATCAAAGACTACTTCTTTAGTCTTCTTTACATTTAATTGAAGGTAGTGTTCCTCACACCAACCAGTCACATATTGAATGGTTTTCCTGTAGAGCGATTCATCATTCTTGTGTATCAGGCCTAGAATAACAGTGTCGTCTGCATATTTGATAATTTTACAATCTGAAAGGCTCACAGACAAATTATTTGTATATAGAATAAAAAGGACTGCTGACAGAACACAGCCTTGTGGAGCACCAGTATTTATGATAATATCTGAAGAAGTTTCTTTGCTTGTTCTAACATGTTGTCTTCTATCCGAGAGAAAATCTAGAATCCATAGACAGTAGGAAAGAGGAATGTTATATCTACAGAGCTGATTGATCATAATGTGTGGCTGTATTGTATTGAAGGCTGAAGAATAATCAATGAAAAGTGATCTGGCATAATTTCTGGGGTCCCTGTCTAAGTGTTGATAAATATAATGAGTTAATGTGGCAATTGCGTCGCTTGTGCATCTGTTGGATGAATATGCAAACTGATGTTGATCTAGCATTGGTTTAACAATTGGAAGTAATTTATTAAGAACTATTCGCTCCAAAGATTTTGCGAGAATAGATGTTAGTGCCACAGGCCTAAGATCATTCATCACTTTAGGAGAGTTATTTTTGGCGACTGGAATTATTTCTGCGGTCTTCCATAATTTTGGTAGTTTACATAAGGAGAGAGACAATTGAAAAATGTGATGTATGATGAAGGACAAACTATTTCTACAGGTTTTAATTAATCTGCCACTGATTTTGTCGGGTCCACAGGCTTTCTTTACATTAATCTTACTTAACACTTTGTTTACATCAGTTACATCAGTAAGGATGCCATCATCACATGATTCTAAATTTGCTCTCAGACTGCTCCGAATGTCATCTTTTTCTTTTGAGAAGTCACTTTCATCAAAACGTGCATAGAATGTATTTAATTTGTCAGCATAGCCATTTTCAGCAAGCAGTGAGCATTCTTTCTTGCTTTTAGTTATACCAGTTAATTCCTGAAGACCCTTCCAAGCATCTTTTGATTGATTGCTATGGAACAGTTTTTCTACTTTCTTTTTATATTGTTGTTTGGCTTTCTCAATGGCAGAATCAGTTTCTTTTTGTAAGTCATATCTGTTATCTGAATTGCTTGTGAAGGCTTGGTGCTTACATACAATAAGTTTCCTTAGATCACTATTAATCCAAGGTTTGTTATTAGGGTAAATCTTTATGGTTTTAGTTGGTACCAGCATGTCTTCACAAAATGATATATAACTAGACACAGTTTCAGTAAGTTCATCTAAATCATATGAAGTGTCAATGAACATTTGCCAGTCTGTTAGATCAAAACATGTCTGTAGGGTCTCATAGGCTTCCTTTGAGTTCACTTTAATATTAATTTCACGTGGTTTCAGCATTTGAAGTTTACGTCTGTAAGTAGGTTGCATATAGATCATATTATGGTCACTATTTTTTAGTGGAGGACCTTGAACACATTTATAAGCAGATTTAATATTACAATAAAATAAGTCCAGTTTCTGGTGACCTCTTGTGTTACAGTTCACGTACTGTGTGTATTTATTCGGAATAATAAAATTAAAAATAAGATATAGATCTTTTGTTCTTTCCATGACTTTAAAGAAAAGTAGTAAAGTCATGACTTATGTTAAATATGTTTAGGTAAACTTTTAAAATAATCACAAATAAATTATTATTATTAGTTTTTATTATAATACTAATATTATTATTATTAGAAGTAGTTGTAGTAGTACTAGTAGTGACATTTGTTGTAGTAGTAATATTAGGATAAGTATTACTAGTATAAATGTTATCCATAATTTTCTGATCACGGTAATAGACAACGTAGAGCATGATTGTTTGCCATTCGCTTAAATTATTTTATTTCTGTTATTTCATGAACAGCTGCCATCTACCGGGAATCTGTGGAAATACTTCTGCGTAGTTTCAAGACTTGGAAATTTATGTTAAAATTTCTTGCCTTTGTTTTTTTTAATTGTTTCTCTGCAGCCATTACTAGCATTAGTGTAAGAAATGGCACACATACCTACATGTATATAAATATATATATATATATATATATATATATATATGCATATATTTACTCGAGGGTACGAGCACACACAGCAAGAGAGAGAGAGAGAGGGAGAGAGAGAGAGAGAGAGAGAGAGAGAGAGAGAGAGATTGGACTCAAGTATACCCATGTTTAGAAAAAGGGAACCCAGGTCGCTGTAAAATTTGGTCTGAAACCCTTGGAAAAAATGTTGCAGCTCCTGAAAAGGCGGCTGTTGTCATAAACTTAATCTGAATAAATTTGTCAAGTTTAAGGCATTCATTCAACTGTTGAACAGAGGATAATTCACTTGTGCAATCATCAATATATTTAAGTTCGAAGTAATTGCTTGAGATTTCACTTAAATAGGCCATATTTATGTTATATTTTTAAAAAAATTACAAATAATTTGCTGCATGTATGAAAGCCTACCAAACCCAAATTTTATATTCTAAAAGGTATTAGAAATCCTGAAGCGATTTCAAGCAAAGACAATATAAAAACAAACTTCTTATCTTTTTATTGTAACGGATGAAAAAGTTTGTATAGGTGGCGTCACCTGCTAGTCCTCGGAAACATGGCATCTCGCATCCAAAATTCCTTAATCGGTTCAAATGCATTATGTCAGGTGACTAAATTATGAAGAAAAAAAAAAAAAACCCAGGAAATATAATAAAAATAATATCAAATTACAATATATCATATTCTTAAGATTTTAGAACAACATCATATATTATTTAACAATGAATAGTATCACATGATACTACGTTTATAGAAAAAATTATAATTAACATCCATTATAAATAATTGTATTGCTTAAATCTAATTTAAGCAAAGGATGTCTAATAATATTGATATGCATTATAGTATCATGTTAATCAGTAGAAAAACACTAGTAAAAATCGACCTTATGCCTTGTAACCAGAATAACCAGTTGCTAAATGATATCTAAATTAACATATTACATTGAGGGGACACTTCCTGTCGACTTATATACATTGTACCTTTAAATATATCTCAACTGAAGCCACATGGACACATACCTGAGACACTCAGATTCTTCAGTATGAAAACTGCCATTTCGTTTAACAAGAACCTCGTATACTAGGCGTCAGAATGACAACTCGTCCGTTGACCTCTTGACGTCTCTACCGCATTGGGCCTCAAAGCATCCAACCCGTCACAAGTTTGGAATATGACAAAAATTATGTAAATATGTGACTGATTTAACCTCTTTCATATATATGAAACAGAACTTAATTTGATGGCTGATTTTCACCAGTATATGTACCTTAAATATACCTAATATTATACCTGTTGCTAGAGTTTAATCCACACCAGATTTTGATAAAAAAAACTTAATATTCATTTCACATATTGACCTTGTAACCTACCAACTTGGACAATGAAGCCCTGGAAAAGCATTTGTTTTTATTTGAGCGTGTGATTCTTGGTCGTTCAGGTGAGATGACAATATCTTTGCAATTAACCAAGTATAATAAACGTATTTATTTTACATGGACTGTACTACTAGTTATAATAACGAATGCGAGGCATTCTCCATCTCTCAGATGGTGGCGTTCCGTAGTCTTTGGAGATTGAATGGACCCCCGCTATCTCGATCAGGCACGCCGGGAATCGTACGAGGGTGACCATGCATGAAGCGGAGAAAGCCAAATGTTTTACCGCTCGACTGTATAAACAGCAGCGATAACAATGTAGAATCTCTGGAATTCAGGAACTGTGAAAATAAAATGGCATTTCGCGAGGAACAGTGCAGATTCGACATTGTCATATGAGAAAGTATCTCCGGGGTACCACCGCCAGTTTTCACCGATAGATGGCGTTATTTTGGTGGCAAAAGCCTGGGGCCTGTTGCATAAAATTTTTGCAAATAGCAAAGTTGCGATGGGTTTGCGATGGAAATTGCGAAGCTCTTGCGATGGTTGCATAAAACATGCAAATTTCACGTACTTGCCACGCACTTGCGACGGGATTGACGCAATTTATGCTTCACGTGTCGTGCATTCTTTGATTCTGCCGGCACGTACACTTGTCCGAATAAGGCGATTCCATGTGTCTCCTTGGCAGTGAAAAAGTCGTGTAACCACCTTCTATAAGTACACATTTAAACTTCGATTTTAAAAGCAGATAGTTTTTGTGACAACATTAAACAAAAAACACCCTTGAAGGTCCTAAAATATATAATTGCAAGAATAAGTAATCATCTTTATAATTCGTTAACAACTATAAAACACATTGTAAATAATATTGAACAAAATGTCAAACTGGGAAAATACATATGTCCGCAACAAGTCATTTCCTGTGTGGCCTGCAAGTTGCATGAGTAACCCGTGCGAGCCATGCTTGTGTTCATGCGGTCATAAATTCAAAAGACATGGCGAGGGGTTTACCAATGTGCTGGGTTAAACAGGAATTTTTCTCGCTCATATTTGGTATTATTAGAAAGTACACAAAAAATGCTATCGTATGGCCTGATTAAAGTTGATTGACAGTGTACCTGTAGCCCATGAAGCGTTGACAGAAATGACGAAAATATTTGCATCTTCATACGGCCTTATAATGCGATCCTCAGACATGAGTTTTGGCATTATGCGCACACATTAAAACCCGGATTTGTCAGGCCACATTTCGAAGTTATGATCGTACCGCTGCATTTTTTAGCTCAGCTTACTATAATTTATCTAAGCTATAGCGATGGTCCTTTGTCCGTCTGGCCGGACGTCCGTAAACAAACAACGTTTTGAATTGGACCTTTATGAATCCGAAATTCGAAATACACTCTGTCAGCTTTTAAATCTCATTTGAAAACTCATTAGTGTAGTCAATGAATTTCTGTGATACGAATTCTCTTAAAACGTTGTAGTTATGAACTTAATTTTGTAATTTTTGAGTTTCTTATTGTAAAATTAACCAATATCATTCCAATTGTAACCTTTTAGTCATGTATAAAGCGTTAAGGGCACAATTTCTGGCGGATTTTACGTTTTATAGAATAAATAAATATCAATTATTAATTTTATTATCAAATTATTATTATTAGTAGTTGGCACAAAAATATGTACATTATAATTTAAATCTAACAGTGAACAGATGTTCTTGGGACCATGTGCCAGTCTATAACTATATGAAAACCAAGGCTCAATATACATATTTTCTCTATTACATATTCTGTAAATGAGATATTGTAAGAAAAAGAAAATGGCGCACATAATTTGTATATTATGATGTATGAATATTATGTGTTTCTAAAGAACGTCTGTTTACATTATATTATGAGAGAATATTTATATGTAATGCTGGAAAGGTTTAAATAATAATTTATGAGACAAATATCTTATATAGTGTTTATGCAAAATTAGAGCTAGATATAAATTTTTGTCAACAGCGGCCGTAATAATATAACAAACATATTCCAATATCTTGATTAAAACAAACAGTGAACAAATATTATTTACATTTATTTTTGGATTAAAAGGTGCTGCGAAGGGCTTGCGACCCCGATTTTGTCGTCGCAAATTTTGGGTGTTTTGCGACACATCGCAACTCTGCAACAGTTTTATGCAACCGACTTTTCTGCTTGCGACCCTGTTGCGACGCCACGCAGCCTTGCGATGCTTTTATGCAACAGGCCCCTGGATCTCAGATGTTCAAACTGAATCTTTGAGGTAACTGTATTTTTTTTTTGTACGCTGATTTCAGGAATCAAATAGTCGAGTTATCTGTCATAGCTTCGTTGTATTGACTTGTTTTTCAAGAAAAATATATTTTTTTTGTTGCTAAAATTGAAATATATAAGCATCAACATATAAATTTTCTTGATTTGTTTTTGTATGGAGGTTTTAAGATGGCATAGCGACGTACGTTTAAATATTTATCTCAAATAGAAAACTTTCGGAAAATTCCTGCAATCTCACTCTGTAATCTTGCGTCCAAGAGCTCCGTGTATATAGAACAATTTACTTTGTGTTGCCTTTAAGCTGATTGCGACGACCAACTTTGTTATAGGATAATTTCTTTGAATTGCCATTTATTCAGGCTTGTATGACCCTGAAGAATTCCCTGTATCAGTATAATGGAACCTCTTTTTTCGAGTATAGGGGAACCAGAGGTAGGAGATCAGGCCACCTTTTATTACAAAACAGAACACAAGTGAAAAGAGAGTATGACATGAGTGGCTGTGTTACAACCATGCAGTGTATAACACACCAGAGCGACAAGCAGGCCCCCCTTTGTCATCTGTGTGACACGGGCCCTTTAAATCGACATGATTCACACTTTTTATTGTCTGTGTGAAGCATTTCAAATATATTACAAGTGAAAGGTATTATGTTTCCTGTATAGGTTAATTTTAAAAGAATTGGACATTTACTTTAGTACTTTCTGAAAAGGATCCAAAGTCCATAATTCTAATTATTAATACATTTCATTTCCAGGGTATAAATATTTTTCTCTGAATATGTAACCTTTCCCCCTTGGTATAAACTTAATTTTTTTACAAGGTTTGTACAAATATTTATTATAACTGATCGCCATGGCTCTCCATGGCTCTGTTTTGGCGTTCGGAAGACTGTATTGGTGGAAGAAACCGGAACCCCCCCCCTCCCCCCCCCCCCATTTTTGGTTTGACGCCCTTGGCAGACCTAAAAACGACCATAACGGACGGCTCTCATGTCACATGATGAATGTCGTCTGAGTGTATATGTTGGAGCCTGTCTGCGGATCTGGCCCATCTGCCGATGGGCTTGGCCCATATGAGGATCCGTTATTGGGCTGCCCATCTGCAGATGGGCAGCCCAATAACGGATTTGATACCATGCACTTTCTGGCCCGTCTGCAGATGGGCTTGGCCCAATAACCGATTTTAGTTTTTGTTAGTTTTACGTTATTTTTTTATTATCTTGATGACTTTTGTACTCGGACAAACATTTCTCAGAACTTAAATAGATTTGCCTGCTCTTGGGGTGTCCAACACACTTGTTATTCCCTCTGAAGCCATGCTCGGAGAAGAGGTCAGCAAGTATTTACGGGTGGTCCCTGTTGATAGTCTGTTTTACGTCTTCAAGAACATCCGCGAGAGGGAGGTGGACCATGCAGGATATAGAAAGACCTTTGCCCATGTTAGTGCTTCCGTTATCATGTAAGGTGTATCCGATATTAAGTTGGTGAATTGGTCATACCTAAATGCGTTTACCCTTAAGTGTTATTATAGTGTTAGTGACAACCAAGTTAACCAGAAAGCACTCACAGAGCACATGCCTGCGCCACCGCCTGTATACGTACCAATGAAAGTACACTCGGTTATATGACATGAAATAGTATATGGCCTTTTAGACAAAAAAGGTACAACCCTATATATCAACATAGTGTGCCATTTAAACCACCGTATTATCATAATTTATTCAATTTATATAATATAGGTTTATTTTACATATATGTTTATTGTCCCGAATCCAAACATGGTCTATAAATAAGTTTAGCATAGTTCCTAGTAAGCAGAGCTAAATTTTTATTCGATAACAGTATCCCACACAGACCGAAATTATTAATATGCAATTATTAACTGATAATTTCGGTAGTTTTATCGTATAAATTTTATCTCTTCATTATATATCTTCTGAGTATAAAGTATAATTATATTTATCCAAAACGGTTTATAAGGAGACTTGTCACAATTCAAATTTTTATATTTATATTTATATTTTATATATTAGAACATATTTATATATTAAACATCGTGATGATTGCTTGTTTCAGCGATCTATTTATTTATCAGTTGAATCTAATAAATTGTTATATATTGAAAATAAAATAAACTATACTATGTTACTGTGACAGATATGTAAAACATAACCCTATCGTTTTGTTTAAACTTATTTTGTGGCGTTTTTGCCCTGGCCTTTGCAAAGACACTATACTCTCCGGCAATGACCCCTGCAGCCAAAACTACATTTACCCTCGGCACCATCTCTGTGATAACCTGAAAAAAGGAGAACTGCCCGACTTCCCTGCTGCTCTCATAACCAGGACGAATGCTTATTAGAGAGCTTATCAATAAGACACTTCTCCAAAAGAAACTGTATCAATATGTGTTATTGTGGTGAAAGTGCATGATTGTGATTGACTCTGAGATCAAATGACTCATGAGAGAGTGTTTGCTACATATATTACACTATTATGGTGTCAAAATGTATGTGGTAACCTTGATATATATGTGGATATTAAAAATGAATATGAGAAACTGATCTGTACCACATATAATTTCTCTTTAGTAAATTGTATGTACCTTGGAAGTCACATCTGTGTGGTAATGTAAATGAGATTTTTTTCGCAACAGCTGTAATTACTCTTTGGTAAAAAGTGAACCTCGTTAAACTCTTAACATCACACGAATGCAATGTAGACTAATTAAGAATAAAAAGTTATTTAATAGGGTATTGTAACACTGCATTCACATCTATGTAGTTTTCTATGCATATCTATGTAATTTTGATGATAAAATTATTGATGTAAGGCTGTGATAGTGATTTATGTTTCAGTTAACACATTTAAGTTCTGAGAAATCTTTGTCTGAGTACAAAAGTCATCAAGTTAATAAAATAATAACGTATTACTAACAAAAACTAAAATTGGTTATTGGGCCAAGCCCATCTGCAGATGGGCCAGAAAGTGCATGGTATCAAATCCGTTATTGGGCTGCCCATCTACAGATGGGCAGCCCAATAACGGATCCCAATACGGGCCAAGCCCATCGGCAGATGGGCCAGATCCGCAAACGGGCTCCAACATATACACATCCTGGTACCCGGGCGACGTCTACGTTCGATAGATGTCGCCCGGGTACCAGGATGAGTGTATACATCGCCCGCCTTTTGACCTTGCTTCTTTGCAGAGGTTCATGGACTGTCCCGAATTCGGGTTAGACGCAGCTCGTACTCTATGTGTGTCAGTCTGCCTATCAGCAAAAAACCAGTAAAACAGTCTAAGTATTACGCTAAAGAGTTAAGAAATTGATTTATAAAATATCTAAGCCAAACTAATAACATAACTGCAGATTGTTCCAGCATGCCCACAATTGACGTGACGGCATGGACGAGTTAGCTCCGCCCACCTTGGATACGGTTGCTAGGTAGGACATTAAACCAAAAAAGCGTGCTTCTTATACATGTGGAACCGGCACTTCAGCCGTATATCGCACCAGGCTTCAAACAGTATTAATTTTACCAAGAAAGCACCCTTAGGTTAAAAGTGTACATATGTAGGCTACAGAGATGTTTTAAATATAAAATTGAGAAGTTTGATGAATTTGCGCCCGTTTCTGCTCGATACGGCTGGTGTCAGAGAACGAATCAGCTGACCCCTCTCATCAGCGTTGACACCTCAGCGATTGGTTAAAATTTACAACTTGTTCAAGTCTAGCAGAACAAATTTGAAAAACAACAAAGTAACAGTTATTAAAATATTTGTCTATGACATAGGGTGCAGTTTCATCAAAAAATTAAAGATGACAACGTGAAAAGTATTGCTTCCATACAAGTTAAAGCGACATATATGCTGTCATTGGATATGGGGGGGGGGGGGGGGGGGGGGGGGGGGGCAACTCATTTTTTATAAACATTAAATGAAGCCTCGCTTAAATATGTATTGCTCAAGCAGAGATTTTATAACCTTTGAAAGTTAGTTATAATTGGTCATCTAATTAAAATAAATAATAATAATCGAACAAGTGTCAATACCAGTATTCAAACAATAAATTATTGAAGGGCAAGTAAAATCACAGATATGGTGTGTGAACATCACAACGTGTTTTTTTTTTTATATAAAATTTAATATTCTGAGAAAATTATGAAATAAAACTGAAATTGAAATTATTATAAAATATTGCATGTATATTGATGTTTTTAATAGGAAGCCTCCTGTTTATACACAGGAAGAAAGATGTGTGTACAAGAAGAAATTTAAATGCATGTATGATATAGATATTATTTATGAAGGTCCTTAAGTCTTTTGTATTGTTTTAAAAGATGTGGTGGGACAAGTGCACATATATATATATATATATATATATATATATATATATATATATATATATATATATATATATATCAGGGGCGAATCAAGGGTTTGTAAAGGGGAGGGTCCAACCCAGGAAGACTAATAAGAAACCTATAAAAAGGTCCCCTGCTCCACAATGTGACGGGTCCATGCAGGCCAGAAAAATAGTTTAAAATTCTGAAGAAAGGTTGTTGGGCTCAACCCCTCCCCCACGCCCTCTGGATCTGCCTGTATATAAACTTTTGTGTTAATGTGTGAGGGACAGAGGGTGTGTGTGTGCAAATTTACTGTTTTATTTTATACATGTGCATTATTATAGAAAATCTGCTGTTCTGTCAGTTAAGGCAACCTGTGGCAATAATTTTTAGAATCTTCCTTTAAACACTCAGAGTCAGTGACTCATGCATGTAATAATATAAATATATTGTGTATATGTCAAGGAGAAGTGATGCTCCATTTGTGACATACCTCTGGTAATCGTTCAGTATAAAAGACACTGTGACACATCAAAATATTATCTTCATGAAGATAATAACCATTAATGTTTAATGGTGTATTTATTTCATTTCTTTACAATTCAGTCATTGAAAGTAAACACCGTTTCACTTAGTTATTATAACTTACAAGTATTTGTTTTATATTCTGGTGTAATGCATCATTATAGCGTAAATGAACTGTCAATTTATTTTTAACAATTTCTCACTCAATTTCAATGAAATGTACATAATAGGTGTTAACACATATTGTCAGTGAAAAATTGTATCTTGTTTATTGTTGAACAGGAACATCTTAAGGATTATTTTCTAATTATGACTCATGGCTGTCATAATGTCTGATTCCAAATGGATTATAATAACAGATATGAATTTTTATCTCTTTTTTTTTACTACTAGCTAAAAAAATAGCATTTTCCCCTTCTCTTTCTTAAACCCCCCTGCCCCCCCCCCCCCCCCCAGCAGGATACATATGAGGCCATAGAATGCAATATTATTATTGTTTTATATAATAAAAAATCAACAAGCTATGTGATCACTAAATATATTAAGTTTTGTAAATAACAGACAAATGAACAGACCAAATTTTTGTGAAAAATATAAACATTATACCTTTGATATAGCCGACAGTTACACATATTAATTTTATTAAAGAACAGCTCAATGGTTCAAGATTGTACCTTTGTCTTTCGGTAGTTTCTTGACGATTTTTTGTATTTTTTTGTCAATTGAACAATCAGAAGATCTAGGTCGATCACCAAAATCTGAGTTCGCGCTTTTATCACACCAACAGGTCTGTGAGTTGTTAAGTTCTAACACCAGTAATCAGTAAGGCAGTAATAGCCGTCTTGCATCTTTGAGTGCCAATAAATGCACACTGTTATGTAAATATAAGATAAGATAAGATAAGATAACATTTATTAGCCTTCAGTTCCAGGAATTTGTTGTTGACTTGTTATTCATTACATAAAAAAAATAAATAAGTAAATAGATAGATAAATACATAAAAATAGTACATAAAAATACATAAAAATCACACATAACATATTGACTATGCATGTAAAATTAAGCATGTAAAAATGATAAAACAGATAATTCTGCAGGTAAAACACATAATTCAAAACATTAAATTTCTAAGAGGGTTGTGAGTTAAAAAGTTTAATACTGTGTGGTACGAGAGATTTTTTAAAACGAGTTGTTCTGCAGAATATTGTATCTAGGCGTTAACCTGAAGGTAAAAAACGGAACTCTGAATATAGGGGATGTGTTTTGTCATTCATGACCTTAGATATGAAGGCCATTGTTTTGGTTTCACAGATTTCCTGGTGTGTGGCAAGAGAAGTACCAGTTATTCTACTACTTCTCTTCCTGGTATTATTCAACTGTTTCTTTAACTTATCAGATATATTTGTAAACCAGCACTCCAGTGAATAAGTAAGGACACTGGAAATTACTGAATTATAAAACATGGTAATTATGGTTTTGTCAATATTAAGCTTTCTTAGATAATAAAGGTAATATAATCTTTTGTTTGCTTTCTTGGATTGATTCAACACATGTTCTTTCCAATTCAGATTTCTGTCAATAATACATCCTAAGTATTTATAATTTTCTACAATATCAACATCTTCATTTTTGATAGCAACTGGGGTAATTACAGATTTTGATCTCCTAAAATCAAAGACTACTTCTTTAGTCTTCTTTACATTTAACTGAAGGTAGTGTTCCTCACACCAACCAGTCACATATTGAATGTTTTTCCTGTACAGCGATTCATCATTCTTGTGTATCAGGCCTAGAATGACAGTGTCGTCTGCATATTTGATAATTTTACAATCTGAAAGGCTCACAGACAAATTATTTGTATATAGAATAAAAAGGACTGCTGACAGAACACAGCCTTGTGGAGCACCAGTATTTATGATTATATCTGAAGAAGTTGTCGACATGGTTACAATATAAAGCAGAGGGCTCTACAATTAAACTTGTATCCTCGTCAATAAAAGTTACTGACCTTTTACCAGAGATATATCAAATACATTTTTGGTAACAGGAGATAGCATATCGTCGCATGCATACGAACACATGAATACTGCATATCATCGCATGCACATGAACACATGGGATTGAGAGACGCTCTGATTCGACAGGGCCAAGATTGATACATTTTGTTTATACCCATCAACTTTAAAGAGTGAAGCGCTTGTGTGGGGAAAATGTAACACTTTTTAGCACTGGTTACAGGCCAGTGTTTACATATAGATGGTATATAGGATCATATAGACTGCGTCTTTTGACTAACTGAAAATTTCATGTGTCATTATGGACTCAATATATGACAGGGCCAAATCGGGCCTGCCTTGTCCCATCCCTGCGTTTCTCTTCGTCTTGTGATTTTATTACGAGGAGAAGGAAGAAAACAGATTGCTGTTACTTTGAATGATACCTGGGGTAACTTTTATAAAATTTATCAACATATGCCTCGACCGTATTAAAATAAAACATATTTATTAAAAGAGGTCCATCGAGCATTTATAGTTGAAAGTTTACACACGTGTCAGGAATGTCCGACCTGATGTCCGACCTCCACGTGTGTTTACATGGCCTCGTTTTCAGTCCGGCAATAACGTTCGCTGATTGGCTAATAGAGCTGTCGATCACGCACTCGCCGTCAGGTCAATTGCATACTAATATCGAATTCAAAGTAATACGCGACGCCGGAGATCCCTGATCTTCTGTAGTGGAGGCGCGTAAGTGCTGCTGCACCAGCAGACTTGCGGGCAAAAACCAAACATGTCCGACAGTATTATTTCTGCGAAACAATTGTGCAACAGTTTTTAGCGTTAAGACTGTTCAGCAACTGAGAGAATTTTTCACTGCTACGGGAGTTCAGACTTAGGGTTATAAAACAGTCAACTTTATTTGGCTTGCCCAGCAGGCGTAGCGTTTGGACATCGACGGCCATCTTTGTTTTTGCCCCGAGTAACTCTCGCGATAGGGTGATTACATACATTGTATTAGGATTTCCATGTTACTCAATCATTAGGCGTTCCATTGTTAGCTCAGCTAACTATAAGTCATCTGAGCTATAGTCGTGGTCCATTGTCCGTCGTCCGTCCGTCCGTCCGTCTGTCCGTCCGTCCGTAGATGTGGCACGTTTTAAAACCGTAAGACCTAGGAATCCAAAATTCAGCATAATGTTAGATGTCCCCAAGATCTCCTACCAAGCTGAAAACTGGGTCTTTGTGACTTCGTTCCTTTGAGAAATTAAGGAAAAACCTCAATTTTTTATTAAAATCCTATTTTCACACTTCAGGACTGCCTAATATCAAAACCACTCATCTGTTTTTCCTAGTAGTAATATTTACCATAAATATTCCTCTATATAGTTCCTATGTACATGCCAGAAATTAAGTCTGTAAAGTATAAATTCTCTAAGTTATGGGCCCAAACATAATGGACTTTGTAAAAAATCAGGAAAAATAATAACTCACTTAACATGAAAAATTTTGAAACTAGAGTCTATTTTCTCAAGTATAAAACTATGTTTAATTAAGATTCAATTGTTTACCCAAAATTAGATCTGAATTTTGTAAATTTTTTAAGTTATTAGCATAAAAAAAAATCAGTACCTTAAATTTTGCCCAACTTTGACCATGGCACGTTTTTTTCCTGTAAGCACCATTGATTTAATTTTCACAGCATGTAAACATAAATATTTAGTTTGTCTAAATCTGAAATTTGAAAATAAAAGCTTGAAAATTAAGCTAGTTATTGATTTTTTTTTCTGTAGTCACTTGCTTTGATTACAGATGCAGGGTCCCACTCCAGGTCACTGGAAGTCAGCTATGCCAGGGTTTCTGATTTTTTACAGTCGCTGCATGGGGGAGATCCCCTGCTGTGACAGGTGTACAGTTATTCTCATATCACCACCCCAACCCCCCCCCCCCCCGCAAACCCAACCCTAAAAGTGTTATGCAGTAATTGTTATTGTTTTCACTGTATCTCCTTAATTGTAATGCTGTTTCCACTCCGATATGCAAAAACTTTCATTGAAAAAATAATTCAAGGTGTAATCCAGAAGATGCAATGTTGTGTAATGTAGCATTTTTAAAGAAATTAATTTTCTTTTAAATGATTTTAACAAATATAAATGAACCCATCAGTATGCTTAAATTTTTATAAAACATGAAGCACATTATGGATAAATAAAGACACAATTAAAAATTGTGAAATCTAAATCAAGTATTATTTTTAGATATTTATTGTTTTGCAGATTTAAAAGATATATTTTTGTGGTAAAAAATAAATAAACATTTGTATGCATGATGTGGTGTTATCTGACAAGATTGAGATTTATGATGATGCAATTGAGAATTATGAATCAACTTTTATATTCAGATATATATGTTAAATTGGAAATGTATAGAAATATAAACTTAAATTAGAAAATAATTGATGTGATAAAAAAATCTGGATTTAATACAAACATTTGTTCATTATTTGCCTGCCTCAGCAGAATTTGAGATCAGGCTTTGTTTGCCCTGTTTTATGTTGTTAATTAGCTAAATTTCAACTGTATACATTTCATAAAAAAATATGTATATATTTAATAATATATATTATACAAAAAAATAGATGCAATTGAACAAATGTGTAAACTACTGAAATGTCAACAGTTAATTGAAAAACCAAATAATGATCATGGTAATAGTACAGATCATTTGTTCACAAACTGCTCACATGCTTTAGTTTCAACAGTCGGGAACACATGGTCAGGTCACAAAATATTTTTTGCAACAATTTCTTGCTCATCAATACAAACCAATCATATAAACCAACCATGGCCTTTATTACCTCTTCCTCTTACACTTTATCTCCATTAGATATTATTTTAGATTTTTACCTTCAAGGTTAACGTCAGCTGAGCACAGTGACCCATATATATATCTATAGGTCCCTTGTTTTTATGTTGTGTTGGAATATTTTATTTAAAACCTCATACTAGTTTGCATGTCCAGACATAAAGTTATTTTCAGACAGTTTCTTGCCCGAAATACAGTATAAAATTAATGTATATAATAAGCCAAATTAATCTTAATTTCCTCAACTCATGCAACGGCTTTACGCTTCACCCAGGTGTTCTTGGCGTAACTGCATGCATATTTTACAGAGGCCATGCATTGGAAGAAAAGGTACTGGGTTCTTTAAAAAAATCACACTATATAGCTCTTGTTTATGTGTATAGAAAAATAAAAAGGAGAAACTTTCTTCGTGTTTTAAAATGGATTCGGTATTGCTCTATTTCTCTCTGCCCCCCCATGTGTTATAAAGCCATTGAGTTTTACAAGTACCTTGAGAAACAACTCGAGTTGTTGTGCATGCATTTGGTGTGTGTTAATACATGTATATACCTTGTTTTAACGCACAGATATATTTATTATGAAGCCGATGGCGGGTTGGCGTGCGGGGAGCAGTAAGCTAGACAGACATATTTATTACATGATGCTCAGTATTAGTGACTATATAAGCTATATATCTGACTGGCACGTTTGAATTAATTTTAGGGTATATGTACGTGTTTATTACATGCGATCCGTGTAAAGTCATTGCTGATATATTTGATTTGAAAGTTCAGCATAAATACTGATTATATGGCCGATTTACAACAGCTTTTCATGGTAAAATCAAGATATATATATGTATATAGGGAACATTTTATAGTTTCACGATTCAGTACAGAACATTTGATATACAATCGTGATCATGTATGCACTAGAGCTGATTTCCGACTGCTTACAAAAGTGCTTTCAACCGACAGGCAACATGTCACTTTTTTTTCAAGTGTCCATATACAATAACATAACTCCTCGACCTATATATCAAATAAATTATTATGTATTAAATATCAACGGTTTCGTGACATGCTATATTCAGGAAAGGATGACTGGAGCGTCTTATGACATGACAGAGAACAAATACATTTATACTTTATAGCCTATTTATATACACCAGAATCAGCGGAAACTACGTCGTACGTACATTACAGGAACATGAGTGTAATCGCCGCTGAAATAAAAAATATTTCAGAATGATTATTTGTGGGAAACTTAAAATGTTGCATGTAATTGTATGATATGTTACACAACGGTCCTTTGAATCCCTATATATTTTTGAATAAGATACCATTACTTTTTACCTAGTACAAGTAAAAAGAAATGGGCCAAATTGCGATAGAGAGTAAAGAGTATATATAAATATATATATATATATATATATATATATATATTTATATGGTCGTGACTCGCTTATATAGTACTTCGTACTTTGTGTTTCACAAAAGAAGTATATATGATTCCGTATGTTTCTTGTCACTTGCTCGATTTCTAGATTAAACCATGCACGCCCTAAAATAAGGATCCAATTAAGCGACTGTGATCACGCACATTAATGTTATCTCTTATTCTGTCTTTTTTAACTAAATGTAAAAGGATTGATCTAAACACAATTTAATATAAATTCCCTATCTCATGTTCTCTCTCTCTCTCTCTCTCTCTGTCTCTCTCTCTCTCTCTCTCTCTCTCTCTCTCACACACACACATGCACACACTCTCTCTCTCTCTCTGATTTTGTTTCTGGTCGCTTAAACAAACAGCCTTCGTTGATTGTTCCGCTCTATGGTCGTCTATTTAAGCTGCTCTTATCTTTCATGATAAGTAAGATACAATGTATCTATCTTTGGCGCACAAAGACTGCACTTATAGATAAGCTGGTGGCGTTTTCCTCGCGTTAAAGGTCAGTAAAGTTCTAATAGTTAGGTTATTTTTATATGACTGGTTGATTGTGCTCAGCACGGCTCCTGTTACCTTGAACTAGGTCTTGAGAATATGCCCCTATATATTGCCCGGACCAGGATTTATGGGAAGTGATAAAAAGCTTCCTTGTGACAGCTTAAGCTATTGACTTTGATATTAACAGTCCTAAAAGTGCATGGTGATCTATCATGTGATTAAGTAAATGTAGAGCGCGTGAACGTGAGCGACCACTGGCAAAACGTCTCAACGGTTATATACATATTACATATAAATACAAAAACGTGCAAGTTTGGATATCAGTCTGCCCATAAAATCGTCGCTTTAACCACTGTAATCAACAAAAGGGTTTCGCAAGCATGCATTCTCAGGTTATTTTCCTTCAAATTTCAGTGTTTCTTTTACTACAGCCCAAGGGGTTCCATCTGGGACACATACCCATGTTGGACTTGAGCAATATAGCTTTGGCATATATATATATATATAGGAGAATAATATAGAAAGAACCACATGTGTGTGTATATGTGAGTCTACTATATATGAGAACCTTGACTTGAATCAACTTGAGCATATACCTACGTCGCATGTTTCATGTAAATGTTCAATTGTTCATGGTAACACCTACAAGGATATTGCAATCCGTGGCGAAGAAGGTCATTATTACAGTCTTAATGGTGTGATCGCCTGCGTGGCCAAAGCCATTTGAATGTATGTTATTTTGTTAACCCAGGTAACAGCACAATGTTGCTTTTAGATCAACAGTGTACGACTCAGCCGGTAGAAGCATGATCTATAGTGTAGTCCAAGCACACCGCACATGGAATCCGAGGTTGATTAGCAATGCTCTGTTAAATTCTATTTGTTCTATAATCAGGAGTATTGTAATTTGACCAGGGGGCCTGAAAGAGATGAAGACAATTACAATTTAAAGGCGTTAACTGGCGGGGTGACTGTTGGTTATTTGATTAAGTAAAATTTTAAACACGCCTATATAGTGCATTGGCGTGTCTACCACATTACATTTCAAACTAAATATATACACCGTACCGCCGTACATCCACCCACCTACACACACACACACACACACCTTCATTCACATATACAAACACATACACGCATGCACACATACTTGTACAAAATATACAGAGAAAGAGAGAGACAATGACAAACAGACAGACAGACGGTGGACGAAACAAAATTAGACTGTGAATTATGATCTCATGATCAAGTCCCCTATTACTAGCGAGTAAATTGCACTACGGAAAACATAAAACCCGACCGAGATAATCAATGTTTTCAGAAAGGCTCTTTGAGTTGACCTACAGCCATGGAAAATCCCACAGATCAAGTCCTTTCTACTGTTAGAATAACTCCGCTATAGGTTTAAATGATGTATTAAGGTGGTGACATAAATCCACTGAATAGGACGCAAGGAACCAATATGCAACCATCACCAATTTACCTTATGCATTAGATCCGGAAAAAAATTCCCATTAAAGTAGCAAACCTGGGCCATGTGTGGATAGTTGATTTTAGAAAGGTCTAGGGATCACACAGGGCCGACGCGAACAGCCGAGGGGCGAGGGAATCCCGTTCAAGTGGTTTAGAAACTTATGAAAAATGTTGGCAGTAGCGGTTATATATAATGGTAGGCCTATAACAGTTTTAAAACGCATTATGAAGCAAAGCATGCACTTTCCTAAATTTAAAATGGTACCCGCCTCTGGTCCTAACGATTTTTTTTATGCAGCATTGAATAACATGGTCAACTGATATTTTAATATATGCCAATATCAATGACGCTTATTGTTTATATAAAAATACCAATGGAAATCAAGTCATCCAAAGATCAAGGCTGTTTTCATGGTGCATGTGCACTCGGGTGTGGAACATACATTTGGGTCTGTCGAACGGTTGGCCTTATTAGCCTGTTATGCTCTCTATGCGTCTTTTTTTACAGAAGCCTCTTTATGCTTTTTTTAAACTATCTTTGGGCGATCAAATCCATAAATATGCGTTTATCAGAGCGAGGAGGAACTCCCACTCAGATGTCCCATGGCTCCATCTGTCACATACACATGGAACTAACGGGGCCACGGCGGGGCATCACCTCGGAGCGCCAACCAAATTGGCCAATCCGCATCAGCCATTTGACCCACGTGAGTTTGATCTTCTCTCATATCATGAAACCTACCAGCTCGATTCATTCACTTAGACTGTAGCATGGCCGGGATGCGTGTGATTGTACCTCGCCTCGCGTCAGGTGGAAGGAAGTCGATACTTCACGGACTTGAGAACCAGAAGGGGTACCATGCTTTAGCACGACCAGCACAGGGTCTAATACCTTCGAAGGGGCTGTGTAGGGCCGGATATAGCGCTGGTCCAAGCAGGAAAATACGTCCCTGGGCAGCGGTGATTTGCGCTGGCGCCGGGACTGCAGCAATATGGGGTGAGTCTATTTGTGGACATCGGGGGACTGCAGTGTGAAACCACGGTCATTTATAAAACAAAGCCAGTGCTTCCTGGTCGAGTTTCACTGATCAAATGCTAACACCCCTATCCCAAGGGTTTTAATGAGTTAACATAGAAGACCTGTTTATACTGAGTCAATGCATTAATCCTGATTCAGGCACAGGATCTTTAAAGCTGAGATTGTTTAAATACGGAAGAAGATATATAGCACTGTCTTTATATAAGGGGGCTATTTTGGATAACATGGTGGATTGCAGTACCTCTGGCCACTGTGTTATAGGCAATGGCCCGATCTTGAGCACTTGGCTGTGGCAAGATTTGCATGAAGCACTAAGCCGGCTCCCTTGATCACCCGGCATAGCTGAAAATCGATAATTGGAGGTGTACCGTGCAGCTCAGTCGCAGACTGCAAAGGCTGTTCTTGAAAGCCATCCGTCCCTCCGAGTGCATCCCTGCACACTTTTCGGCATTGACTGCCTCTGTATCCAGCCATCACTGATATGAGCCTGCTGAATATTTGAATATTTTGAGGAAACGAGCCTTGACCCATGAGGGTTTATGTACCATTACCGCCGCAACGAAGATGAACAAAGGTTTTCAACAACAATCGGAGCTCTGAGACTCCGCATTTAAACAGATAAAAGAGCATTTCCCTGAACATGCGTCCCTTGAGGCGGAATTGGTTGCAGACAAAGGATTCATATATCTGTGCATTACGGCAGCACACTGATCGTACAATGTCACTTAATTGGTTAAACCCCTTAAGCAAGCAGCGTACGCGGCAGGGTCTTTTCAGCTACAGGAATATCAAAGTCAGCAAAACTCCCGTGAAGACAGGCCTACCCTTCGCAGTAATTCATATCTTGTGGGAAATGTCACGGGAACTATTCACCAGGGACCACAGTCTCGTGCTTAAATGCCCTACAAACATATAGCAATCCATGCAGTTGGCCTCACCTGCCAGATCACCTCATCTCCCTATAAGCTTGTTGTGTAAATGTCTTATTCAAAGCAAGCTGAGCCCTTGTTACTATATATGGCCTTGGTATACTGCAGGGTACAGATGCACTTGTGTAATGGGGAGCCACTGCTGTTAATAAAACATCCATGCTGTATGAATAATGATTTTCCCAGCAGGAGTAAGGGATATTTCGTCATTCGAATAAATGGAAAGTTAGGGCTGATGCAGGTTAACTATACAAAAGTTATTTCCATATTTAAGTGTTTGACTTTCAGAAAATAATCGACAATGTTTTATAGGCATGTTGTCGAGTAATCTTGTAATGAAAATGAGTGAAAACGAACTATAATAGGAACTGAAACGAATGTCCAAGAAAATGTTATGTCATATGCTGGGAACAATTATTCATTCATGCATGCAAAATGCATGCACGTCCATGTTCTAAAGCACATTATACCCTATACATCTTAATAACAATAATATTTTTTGTGGAACAATGCTTGTTCTTCATAGATACCTTTGCGATGGTTGTTTTCATCTGTATTTTATTGGTTTGTTTGGTCGGTTAGCAGCATTACGTAACATTTACTGAACATATGTCCAAGAAAATGAGTGCATGGATGGGCATATCGGGGTATTAAGTTGAGAGGTTCAGCTCCTGATTAGAATGAATTCATCTTGAAATTATACTTTTCCTGTCGGAGCTAGCCTGTCAAATTTTCATTTTGTAAATGAAAGGTCATTTTTTATCTATAAAAATGCATGCGTGTTTATAATTTGCAGGTGAATTGGCTCTGCATTAATCTTGAAAGGGGGTGCAGAGAATCCTTTTTTTTCACGGCCCAGAAAAAAAGCACCATGTCCTATTTAAAGTTTATTGCACTTAGATAGACAAAGAGAGATAGAACGGCCTCGTGAGAACCTCGCATATTGATTTTTTCTTTGTCTAAATATTTTATCTTTTCATATTACCGTGTAAATAACCTTACATTTGATTAGAGACTAGTGTAAGCTCAAAGAAATAATAATAGGAATAAATTCGCCTCGTGACTAAATTGATTTTAATCAAAGGACCGATGCAGTTATTTTAATGTATGATAGATTTCATAATACAGTTATCCGAATACAACCGACCATGTATATCTCTATGTTTATAACCCTACCACATCAATAGAGCGGCATGCATATATTTATACACTTATAGCGCGATATTTTATATACTAGTATGTGCCATGAAGATCATCATTGACTGCTATTGGCAAGTTTTCAAATTATATATATATATATATATATATATATATATATATATATATATATATATATATATATATATATATATATAGGATCTGGGGAAAGTTACAGCCACTAGTTTGTTCGACCTAATCAAAGGTATGATACTATTTATCATTAAAGATTACTAGAAGAACTGCATACATTTGGGTTTTGTTAGTAACACAGTCGCCTGGTTTCATTCATATAGATTCATTTGGGGTATCAGAGGCATATACTCTGACAGCAGAGACTAATCTGTTGTGTTCATGGTACCCGGGGTTTCAGAGGTACACTCAGGGTACTCAAGAGTATCTAAAATAATAATTAGAATAATAGATTTCTGAGACTACGAAATATTATATAACTCAACCTGATTAAAAAAAAAATCTGTACTGAAAAGGCATAAAAGGTATGGTTCTCAGGCACCGCCCGCGTCAATTTTAATCCCCCACTTATCAAAATTTTTATCTCGATTTTCAAAAGAACCTTGCCAATTATGAGCCCAGACCGCTCGAGCATTTCTTTAAAGAAGATAAAATTTAACAATTTAAAAAGATTTCCTTTGTTATGTAGTGTTTTTAGCTGGTTACTAAAAAGATCTGCTATTATCATGTTTTACCCTGATCATATAACATTTCTATCGAAACATACAAAAAAGGTAAAAAATGCCCCTACCCACCAATGTCTCAAAAAACTGCCTGAGAACCATACCTTTTTTGCCAAACATATATTTTCATACTTAATTGTAATATATTTGAAATGTGTCACAAAAAAACAATAAACGGTTGCCTCCAAAGTTGCCCAAAGTTCCCTGCGAGTGACCCCCCCCCCCCACCTTGGAGATAAATTGATGCCACTGATTTAGTTAATATCCAACTCTTCTTTGAAAAAAATCTGTGTAGTCTACAATTGAGGGTGGGACGGTAACCGATATGAGGTATTTTCTCGATATCTGACAGCTACAATAATCAGACCGTCAACTTTCCTGTTATCGCGATATCACGATATGCGTTTTTGTCCATGATTTTGGTTCACAAGCAAGCCCGTGACGTGTATTTTCGTGGAAAACTGATATCAAGTCTGTCCATGTTCAAAGTAAATTTATTTTCAAGAATCATATTTATTTAATAAACATATATTTGAATACGTGCGTGTGGGTCGAACTTCATGTGTACTTCGGTATGAGTCGGAAATGTTCGGAAGTAGCAGTACGAACCAGAGAGGACAAAAGCTGGAGAATTACATGAGAAAATAAGTTAAACAAAAAGAATAATAAGAAACACATTTATCCTATTATTGCATGGAACGAAAATGTCAACATTACAGTGTCACCACCGGATACGGGTTGTATATTTTGCCATATTAAATGGGACTTAAATATTAGCCATGATGGATATGACTCGCTCTCCGAAAATTCGCCGTGATTCTCCGGCTTTTATGTATAGTTATAGGAAACATGGTGGAGAGTTCTGACAAGCGTTATTTGACGATGGGGGAATAGAGTTCCCGGGCCTCAAACTTGCACACCTGCAGCGCCTTCATGCAACTTACATCACTTAATGAGTCTATTCTGTGGTACTGGTACAATGGATATAAATGTTATAAATAGTTAACCCCTTGTTTAATGTCAAGACTTTAAAGGTGGCTGTTATTAATATCTATATTGATGGCTCGCTAATGCTCTTATATGTTATAAATTATATCGCAATATCACGGTATATCGCGATAAAATTTGAATAATTATCATGATATAAAAAAATAATATCGTCCAAACACATCCAAAAAGAGAAAGAAATATAAGCAACACGCAAATGCATATTCTGATATGTAGGCCTTTATATGTATTTCTCTACCCTTTATACAGATAAAGTATATGTGGACTATCGGAGGGGTCACTTTCCACAAACAATGTTCGAAGTGGGTTCAACGCATTTCAGACTCCTGCTTTACCTGTACTTTATAGAATGATATGACAATTTACTATTAAATTTATAAAATGTTAATTAATTATAAGGGAATGAGGTTCCATTCCAGACCTATCTTGACGACGTGTGTATAACCGTAAACCATTACCGTTAGACCTAGAAACTTCAAATTATATTCAGGGTAGTCCTAGGCTGATTTCCATGGGAACCTGAAATTAGGTCATGGAGACCTATATTCTGCGAGCTACTGGCCAAAATATGATTTAAAACTCCCAGACAGTCAGACGGGGCACATAACTTTACTGTTGCACCTATGATGTTTTGATATATAGTCTGTCTTCTAGATTTTGATCTGACTACAAACAAATGCAAAATTCATGTAAATAAACTTAATTTAATTGCAAGCTTGAGTTCAAGAAACCGAGCTGCGTACAATTAAGAAAAAAACCGTGTAAACGATTTGGGTCGTGGATGTAGGGGGTAGTTTGAAACTTTAAGACACACATTTTGGAAAAATGTAGAGACACTATTCTCTTTGTTTTTTATGATTATTTGCAGTAGTACCAAATTGAATGGACTTGTTTATAGTTTCTACCATTTCGACCTTTTCTGCCATGCATGTATTTTACCTTATATCGTAAATCACCAAGTAGATGGCCCGGTGATTATCGTAGAAACCTTGAGTGCCATTGTCATTTAAAGTAAAAATAAATATACACACAGTATCAATTTTAAATCATTCTATGGTCCATGTTTTGGAAGGTTTAAAAAACTTTCATAAAAAATATCCACTGAGCAGCCAGACCTTAAACAGGGGATAAGCTTTCCGTCATTTTTGTGTCTTCTTGCCCTTTCCCAGCTTTGACCTGTGTATACTATTAATTATAGGCATGTTTAGCGTGTCATTATTGTGTGTAAATGGCCTCTCCTGTGACATGTATGTTAAATGTATTTTATTATATTCAATAATGTTTCACATTTACGTGGGTTGTAATTATGATATTTCTGCTTGTGTGTCACTAACATTCATGAAATCAGGGCCCCGTATTCCAGGAAAAAGCAAATGCAGCTCGCTTATATTCTAGAGGGCACCGTTTGGAGCGGAAATTGTCCCGAGAAAGCCGACCATATAAATGTTCTTTTTAAAAACCTCAGCACCCTTTACTGGTCGCGCGTTTCCTCTAGAAAATGGTTCTGAAATGAGTTCTTTCATGTACATGGAAACGCGGATCCACTATAGACAGATAAAGTAGATATGCAGATGTTTACCCTTGAGTTTTGACATAATAGTGAGGGACAAGTTAGGCGAAAATGTGGAAATGAGAAGAACTAACCGCTTCGACATCCTGCAAGAAGTAGATCTTGGTCTATACATAGGATATTTTATAGTGACACAACCAACCATTCCATGAACTATTTATAATTCGTGAACAACTAATTTGTGGAAGCATTTGTGCCAAAAGGTAAGAAATAGACTATTTATGGCATGTGAATATATTATATAAGATTGAAGGGGTCAGCCCTTTCGAGGAACACTTTTTTAAAAGGCTACAGCCGATGCGCATACGTTCAAGGCGCCCGATTGAAATATTTGGAAGAAATGTCATTTATATGACGATGTTTTAGATGATCATAATGTATATAAGATAAGCCTTCAACATGCTTTGATATTGTTTTCCATCTTTAACCACGAGGCCTAGGAGTTATATTTTTGGTATTTAGGTAAAGCAGATCTTGTTAATAATGTATGGGTTGCTTTTAGTTTACCTAGATTTGATAGGATTCAGAATATTTTTTCGTCCCTGCCGATTAAATGGCACTTAAATCAGACTAGTTGGGGTTTAACAAGCACATTGCAGATGTCATTCGGGGATCCACTGTGAAAAGCTAAGGAATTGCTAAATATATATTTATACACCCGTCTATGACGGGACGTATTATATGGTATACCCACGGTCCGTACTTCCCTCCGTTAACTTTTAGTGTCTCCACGATAACTTACCGGAGCTCTGATGCATGGATTTTCACTATACTCACCATAACTATTTCCCAAAGAAATCCACCGAGTTCGATGATGAGCAGAATCCACGCATGTTTAATAAAGTCAGAGGTCACAAGATATGCGACGGGCGTTTTATGCACCCTTTGTGGTGCTCCTGTTATTAATGTAGTGTGTGGATATATATTCACTGTTTACGTCTTCCAAAAAGTAATTATAGCTGAGAGAGAGAGAGAGAGAGAGAGAGCAATAACAATGTTTCATATTTTTTACAAAGTAATATATCATAATTTATCAGCACCTGCACGAAGAGCAGCCTAATGTCCCCATGAACACCCGTCCTGTAAATATTTTCCTATTTCTGTCATGTCTGATATAATTAAATACTGTGCTATTTTGTGGTTGGTCTTAAGGCAGACCATTTATTCGGGTTCATCGCACCGAACTCTCCGCCCTCTGGGAGGCGATATTTGCCTTGACGGTCATGTCCTCGATACCTGTTACGTCACGTTAACGGAAACGGGACTAATTGTGCCACTTTGCCTGGAGTAAAACAGATATAAACACATGAACACACATACATGACCCCGGCCGCGGCCCTGAATTCATTGCTGATGGCCAGATTGCCTGGAAAAAGTGCAGGTGAACTACACATGGTCATCAAGATAGACCCATTCGAGCTTATCAGACAAAGGTGTCACTTCCAAAGATGTTATCTAATATCCTTTCAAACACGGCTGGTTAAATATATAATAAGTTAGTCCGACCTTGAACTTGTGCATTAACGCAAGGTGGTGTGTATTTGGTCAGTCATATGCATTGACGGCTTTGTTCCGTCTGTGCAGACGACTTTTATGTCAGAAATTAAAGTGTAACTCGTACCCTCGGAGAAATCGTATTTTCATATTTTCCTGTTGTTTCTGTTTGTTTCCTGTTTATAGGAAATTAAAAAAAACAGTGTAAACTAATTGTAAGTGCTTTGTCAATATTCTTCAAAGCGAACATGAACCATAGTTTTGCATTATCCTTTAATTTGCACAACCGAAATAACCGAAGAAATTACGGACGAATTGCCCTTGCCAATGCTACAAAAAGGTAATGAATGAATACAGGCTAAGATTGAAATGACTTTAAACAAATATTGCGTAAATCAACTGGAATAATAGGACTGTGGGAGCGGTCGGGGCTGTTGCGGAATCCACAAGTGTGATCCCAACAATTTATAGGAATGACCTTTTCATTTAGGCTGTGTAATGGTGAAATTGTAGAAGGCGCAATTAAAACGTTGAAAGTGTTAAATAAACACATCAAATACATCCGTTCGTTTCTTTGGCAGTAAATGGGCATTTCTGGCAACATTACCTCGTTTTACCTTAGTATTTTGATGAAGCATGTTCCCCTAAAAATCCTTTTAAGCCCGCAGTGATTAAACATAACAAACTTACATAACGTTGATCGTCCGTTGTTCCCTGCACGGACCCCTATTAGCGCCCAAAGTTCCAACAGTTGCAAAGGACTGTGGGACACTTCATATAATTATGGCGGCTTCTTTATGTAAATATTAGGCCCTTAAGTATAATAATGGATGTGTAGGGCAATTGAGCATTACATTGGTGCAAATCCTTTCATAAGTTTTATAAAATATCCAAAGACAACGAAAAGTTATTATCTTATGTTAACACCGACTAAAAAGTAACTCATACGATTCCAAATGGGTGTCCTATTTGGAAACTTACACGGCCTTCCATAAGGGTTAATCTCAAGATGTTATTGTAGAGCAGTAGAGCGAATCGGAATAAAGCGGCTTTGGACGAGACAAGGGGCGGGGGTAAGAGAGGGAAGGAAAGAGTGAGGAAAGTGAGAGAGAAAAGAAGAGACAAAGGAGAGAGCGAGGAAAGTGAGACAGAAAAGGAGGGACAAATCGAGACAGTTTCGTAAGGGAGAAAAGGAGAGTCATAAAAGGAGAGAGTGAGGAAAGGGGGAGAGAGAAAGGGAGAGACAAAATGAGAGTGAGGATTTTAGAGAGAGCAGCAAGATTATCTTTTACAACCGGAAGGAATAAGAAAACACTGCCCATTTAAACTACATCCTGCATTTCCTCCCGAATTAAATATTTTGTTTTATTGCTGAAAAGACATTGACCTGAGGTTCGATTCAGGTCCGTCGTCATCAACAAACAGGAACCCGTACCCACTGCACTAGTTAATGCGCTGCCGAGTATTCCAGATTTTTAAAGTGTCAACCAATGATTAATTACACGTGTCAGATTCGTTGAATGGTTGTAATAATTCTCAATTTATCAGTTGTGCGGGACCCAGATTTCTCGTACTTCTGTTCTAATAGAATTTGTACTCCGGTTTTTGCAACCCATTAAACATCGTTTACTGCTCCGTTAATTCAGACCAATAACCACTAGGGTTTGCCGCACCAATCTTATGTGCTTCCATTTAATAACAAACACTCCGCATGTAGACTAGTCTCGGCTACTCTCATAACGGTATCTCAAAGTAACGATCGCTTTCCATACTTAGCAGAATCGGACTCGCAAGAGTACGATTCTGCTGGTTAGGGTTTAGGGGCGTCAAATCTGCAGCCAACAATGCAAAAAATTTTCTACATACGCAGATATAGGTATAAATGTATTGAAGAGACTAATGTAGTCCGTTAAAGTACATTGGGAACATGGTTGTTTTCAGTTTTCCGGAACGAAGTTCAGGAAAGCTTATACCGTACCCCCAGCGTCGTTGTCGTAATCACTCCAGGTAAAATATTTTGTAACTCGGCAACCACCCACCCGATAGCTTTCATATTACACATATGTGTTGTATATGTAGTATGGACCCCCTCCCCCCAACCCCGCTATCTTGAGGTCCAAAAGTCCATGTCACAGGCCGTCGTTCATGAACAAGTCCGGTTAAAAAAATTCTTGTGAGGCTCATTGTTCCAATTCTTATGAAGATAATTTTATTCTGTTTAAACTCAGTACACTGAGGTAAAATGACAGTACCGAGCACAGCTATTAAAACTTTTCCATATTTTTATTTTGCAACAGTTATTAGCACTTAAGTTAACGAACAAAGTTTGTACAGATCCCAACCTACCTCAGGTTAAAGTTTTGAAATAACTTTTTTTATACCTGAGACTACACTAAACCTATTGTTTTTAACTTCATATATGTATTCTATGGGGGGTGGGGGGTTGGAAATCTCCCATATGATTTAGAGCGTTAAAGGTCAAGGTTACATGCCACCTTTGATCCTAAAACGTCATGTAAAAGATTTCGTAGGGCTCACTTCTCTATTGAAAATGAAGATATTTTTAATAAACTCAGTACACTGATGTTCTGTGACATTACCCATAACTGTTACCCATTATCCATTACCCCTATGCAAAATCAACACATATTTAATGATGTCAGAGGTCACCAAGCTTCTTTACGGTGTCACTGCGGTAACTTTGCAGGAATTTCATGGATTTCGATGAAACTCAACAGAAATATTAGCCAATATGATATCTCACCTTAGTGTTTAATTCCCGCCCAAATCGATGCATATTAATTGAGATCAGAGATCACAAGAAATATAACGGGCATTTTACGCACCCCTGCGCTGCTCTTTGTTTTCTAAAAGCCCCGTACCGGAAAGCTCAGTTTTCTTGTTGTGGTGAAGAGTTAGCATTCGCTTGTGAAATGTAAACAGAAGGTGATTCCTTGAAATGTATAACATTTTGATTTAAAATTGAACAGATGAGGCAAGTAGTCCGGGCCGTCCCACAATGCCCAACAGGAAGGGGTTCGTTTTGAGTAGAAACGACTTCTCGCGGGTGACGTATTCCCTCAGGAAAAGTAAAAATTTTTAAAAGAAAGAGGTGTTAACTGGGGACACTGCAATTATGTCAGTATTCTGTTTCCACAGAACACGTAAGACACGTTAAGAATAAGACGCGCAATGTTTTCTACTGAAAAATTACCATCAACTGTCTGAAGAGGCAATTATATTGGACATTCAATTATTATGACTGTTACCCCATCACTTTGTTGGAAAAGGCTTGTAAGTCATGTTCTACGGCTAACCAAACTGTGCGCTCTCTACGAATCCCAGGCGCCCATCCCCTCGAATTTGTCAGTTGAATGGCCTTCGATACTGTTTATGTGGATAAACATATGCATACACCCATACAAATGGCGCACGACCTGCGATCCTCAACGACTGATATAAGGTGCATGTGAACTGTGAACGGTCTTCGACACAAAGGTATCTCTGAGCTCCATTATTTCCCTATCAAACACGGCTGTTTTATTATTTTGAACGACCTTGCACTCGTGTACACAAATTGGTGGGTATGATCTGTCATCAGACGGATAAATTCATACATTGCCAACAATTGTTATGTATTTGTGTTCTCTGGCATATCCATAGGCATATTCATATGTTTTTGGTACTCTAAAGGTAGTATGTACTCCCCCACCCCATACCTCCTAACCTGTTCTGCACTTTTTGAGGTACTCGTTACATCAGTACAAAACTCACTGCAAGTGCTGTGTCAATGTGATATTCCTGGCGACAGCAGAATATTTTGATCCTTTATATTATATAGCGGATCCAGGATTAAGGAAAAGGAGGGGTTCAACCGAGCGGTCTTATGACAAAAAAGTAGCTACAGATCCGGAAAAGGGGGGGGGGGAGGATCAAAGCCGTAAACTTCAGAAGCGGACCCGGGGGGGGGGGGGGGCGTCCAGGGGGGTCCGGACCCCCCTTTTGCAGCCGAAGCAACCTTTTGTTTAAGAGTTTCAGACAATTTAGCGGCCTGGACTTCCATTTTCCGGACCTGAGGACCTTCTTTTTAGGTTTTATCCCCCCAGATCCCCCTTTTCCTAAATCCTTGTGCGGAAACGTTGGTATGAAACACTTACAAAAAAGGTTGCGGGCCGCCTGTGGATTGATCTTTTATTGTCTCGCGCGAGGTTTATTCCATCGGGTTGACACAAGCAAAACTGTAATATTTAATGAATTTTAACAGCTGGCTCACCCATGTTCTCACTATACTGATAGGAAAATAAAATCTTGGTAGCATTGCCAATACATGTATAGGTACGATATGACATGATCAACATGCAGGAAATTTCAGTTAAGCATGTAAATATTGCCCGCTGTTTTGTGAGAAATGTATATGATCATTTTGACAGAGCAACACAAAAGTTATCACTGAGCTCTTTTATTTGCCTGTCAAACACAACTGGACTATATTATTAATATATCTGATCCTGCAATCGTGTACACAATGTTTTTGAGTTTGGTCTGTCATTAGACGGCTAAATGCATTAATAAATGTGTTGGTGTCTTCTGTGCAAACATATTCATGTGTAACCTGTGTTTGTATTCTTCCCAAGCCTGGTCAACACTGGTAGAGGTACTCGTGACAGCTGTACAAACTCAATTCAATGTATCAATGCAACTCCCGGCGATAGTAGATTATAGTTTGATATTGTATCACGGGCAACGTTTTCGAAAGTCACAAGAAATTCACTTTTCGCGAATCGCCCTAGCCAGACGTATATATTTTTCGCCGATTGATCATTTATGGTCTCGTGAGGTATATTTCATAGGGCTGGCACAAGCAACACTTTGATTTTTAATTAATTTTAACTGCTGGTGCACTCAGAAGCTCGTTTTACTTAAATATAAATAAACAGTAGTATTAGCCGTGCTTGGTATAACATTCCAAAATAAGGGACTGATTTGATATGCTCAACTCAACGAAATGTTCGAGTTAAACATGCAAATATTGCCTTAATATAAAATTCGTTACCTTAACCTAGATCTGTAACGCCAAATCTACCGAAAAAAAAATTTAAATCATTTTGTTCTCGCATAAATGTTTATGATTGAATATGGTCACAATTCGGTATAAAGCTTTTTATTGAAAGGCAAAATTATATGAGCACAAGCACTTGAAGTGTTGAGTTTGATCTTAAAATTAATATGAGATTATAAAAAAAGAGTAAATAGAGTTTCTTTTAACTTGGCATTATGTTGGATTTCCACGCCAAATCTCTGAAGAAACATTATTTTGTAACAGTTTGTTGAATGCTGGCACGAATACGTATTTAATCGGGACCATACAATTGCATGAGCCCATATGCTATAGCTGTCATAGAGGCAACGTTTGGGAGAATTGTGTAAACCAAGCTATTTATGTTTGTTATTCAAATCACAAAAAAATACAAATTTTCTGTCAGGGATATTTATGTTTTGCCTATCTTAATTATCGCTTTTACAGACCTGTATAAAAATATAGAATCTCTACTGTTAACGATACAGCTAAATTCTGATAAATAAATCTCTTTTTGTGTATCACTTAATAAGAAATTTTACTTAGTCCAAAAAAGCAATGTCTAAACACTTTTGATTGATGTAACTGACATGCGGGAATGCATAAAATTAGATACTGTTATACTGTAACTCCCCAGAGAAACTCGCCAGCCAAAGTACATGTAGCAGTGATATATTTACGGTTGTAGAAAATGAATATAAATGGGGTCGTGTGGCCTTTTAGCGGTAAAATCGTGTGACTTATCGTGTCAACCTTGACTGGTTAGCGGCCTGTCTGCATTCATCCCGGGTATGGGAATATGGACTTTCCACCCTGAGTGCCTGAAAGTCTGACCTGTGGTGTATTGATAATATAAGCATGAATCCCCAGAAAGAGAGAGAGAGAGAGAGAGAGAGAGAGAGAGAGAGAGAGAGAGAGAGACCTTTCTCCACGAGATTATACAAAAGCGGCGCTTTTTCATGACACAAATTCAGACAAACCCACACAACTGGAACATTTGGATAGGCTTTATTGACAGATCATGGAGGCAATTTATATTGAGATCATTATTTTCGTTTGACTTTGAAATGACATCAAGAAGAAGAGTTTACAAGCACATATATGTATATATTTGTGTATGTATAAACATGTATGTTCAGCCTGTGAGTATGCGTGAAGGTCACCAATTTAACTTAAGTCTCTTTGCCTGCACTCACGAATGACTCAAGATTTATGAAAGGCTGACCTCAAATTGCCGGCAAAGGATCTGAAAGCAGTGACATATGTGCACTAATAAAGATCTTTCTGTGACCCCAAATTCATTTAATTGTAATCTGAGGTTCAGGAATCGGGATAAGAACCATGTTTTTTGCAAATAAGAATAAACCCTTAGACTCGGCCAGAGAAGTACCCAACAGGAGTCAGATTGGTAGTCTCGAATCGCCTTTTAATCTTTTTTTTTAGTAAGGAGAATTATGAGACTCGGACTTTGTTTCTAGATGACTTGGAATTGAACCTCACGGACACGCATTAGAATATGGGACTCGAGTAGCCTGGACTCGGGCGTGCAATCGGATTCCAATGTTGTGATCTCATCGCTGGCCAACGGCAATGAATATATAATGCTCTTTTCGAACATCACCAATGCAATTCATTTTGAGCGTGTTTCGTTGCAGTTGAAGCTTTTTCTTACCGCTTTAAACTGCTTTCACACCTGGCCAGGAGGTAGTTTAAAAAATTTTTTGCAGACTTTCATAAATTTTTTTAAGTTCATTTTACTGGGGTTTTCTTTTGTTTGCATCTCATATGAAATAGACACGTTTTGTTTTTGACTACTGTGAATGGCAGAGGCGTGGATGAACTGTCGAACTAGTGACGCTACACGTATTGCTGAAAACGTTTCACATGTCCATAATCATAATAGTTTTAAACGAGATTATACAAAAGCGGCGCTTTTTCATGACACAAATTCAGACAAACCCACACAACTGGAACATTTGGATAGGCTTTATTGACAGATCATGGAGGCAATTTATATTGAGATCATTATTTTCGTTTGACTTTGAAATGACATCAAGAAGAAGAGTTTACAAGCACATATATGTATATATTTGTGTATGTATAAACATGTATGTTCAGCCTGTGAGTATGCGTGAAGGTCACCAATTTAACTTAAGTCTCTTTGCCTGCACTCACGAATGACTCAAGATTTATGAAAGGCTGACCTCAAATTGCCGGCAAAGGATCTGAAAGCAGTGACATATGTGCACTAATAAAGATCTTTCTGTGACCCCAAATTCATTTAATTGTAATCTGAGGTTCAGGAATCGGGATAAGAACCATGTTTTTTGCAAATAAGAATAAACCCTTAGACTCGGCCAGAGAAGTACCCAACAGGAGTCAGATTGGTTGTTATTGTGTGTGCTCAATCGAGGATGGTGTCCAATCGAGATTAAACTTGCAACTGTTAGGAAAATTAGAATGTCAATACTTGCTTGTTTGTTTTTATTTTCCTGTCGCAGGCGGGGTAAACATGAGTTACTTCCTCTGGATTTTAAAGCTGGTGTTTGCGATGTTCATTCGGGGCCGTTAATTGCAAACTGTCATTCTCTTTTATGTCTTCTGTTGTTTAGTGTCACGGACTCCAGGTCTCCGATGACTTGTTCCGTGGGTCATTAAAACTGAACAAAAACTGTGGACGCACTTGTACGAGCATTCTGACCAAACCCATGATAATTTTTCGGTCCTGCAATTAAAGAATTCTCTCTCAGGTCTTGCCCTAGAGCCATTTCGGTCCTCTGACATTAGACAGTCTACGGCCTGCACACTTGCTGCATGATATCCTCAACATAGCAGGTCTATATCTATGAATGTCAAGGATACACCTGCGCATGCACATTCATTTACACAGCACGCATTTACGCCGAAATCGAGATGTCTTACGCCTGAGAAGTGAATGTAAATTACAAAAAATAAGTAAACTGAGCAAATTTTGAGTATGAATCTACAACATCCATTCCATATATAATCATCAGAAGGTATTTGTTAGTGAAAGATATTTTATATATTGATAAACCTGTTGATCTATTTTGCGGTGTAATATTCGTGATGCGGTGTTGTAAATATGAACAGGAACTTATGCACGTGCTTCCCTGGACAGTTTACGTGATACAACGGTTTCCAGAGTTGTTTATTGTAAATGCATGGTGATATAGTGCAGCGACAATTGTGGTCATTTCAAAATTATGCAAATGGGCTACGTGGATGAATTGGGGCATTAACCTTTATTGGATGCTGGTGTAAGAAACTAGTGCAAAGGGATCGAGAGTCACTTGTTGTTCACATTTGCAGAACATGCAAGTGGGTGTGTGTCTTAGTCAAACGTCAGGTCAAACATGCATTAATCCGTCGATGACAGCAGAATTTGTTCAAATGCACATTAGACCTTAACCCTGCCCTGGAAGTTGGCTGTAAGAGTACCTTTTCATTCTTCAAGGACGAAAGCCCATTAAGACGGTCAGGGTGTAAATATGTTTTGACAACGCCTAATGGCCTACAAGCACGCTGTCACTTGCAGAAGACCAATCGTCAGCTTTATTGTATACTTTCTAAAAACACCTACTATGAGCGAGAAAATTTCCTCGGCATGTTTGTTGAATTTTTCTCCCACCGCTTACTTGATGAAAGACAACTTGTACGCGATACAGGAAATGACTCATAACAATAGTGACGGGATTTTAAGTTTGGGTTGTGAGTTCACATATGTTCTATTGTGTTAATTCATCATTCTTTATCTCATGTTAAGCTGTTTACCAAGAAATAAATGCAAGATGGCGGAAGACCATTGTAATGAATTCATCCGCATGACTTGTATCACGACTCAAGTTAGGTTTAAAAGCCTTACTGGGTTACGGATAGTTTTGACCAAACCTTTTGCGTTGGTTCTTGTATCCCATTGGTGGACGAGATGAAATTTCAATTTATCTCCTGTTGCAAAAGAATGACTTTCTTCTCCTGAAATTAAGAACCTATTACCGAGTATCTGGTCAAACTCGTATTATGTCTCCCCTCCCTTGAGACATGAAGTGTTTGGTCGATGTCCATAGTCGTCAGTGTAGTGTATGTGTTTACTGTTATAGCGCTAACTGTTGAACCACTCAGAATATATTACGTGACTTTTGAAAGTTCTTTCAACCAAATTTTTGGATGAGTTCTAAAACTGTTCATCTTGGCCTGAAACTTCAAGGTTAAATCGGCCGAACTATAGGTATATTTTTTAGTATATCTTGTGAATGTGATAACTTTTGAAACACTGCACTTTCCCCAGATCTGGTATACAAACTGTTTCGACCAAGTTCTCGAACAGGTTAGAAAAATGGTAAGCTTGACTTCATATTCTAGATCAAATGAGGCCATTTTCTGTGAACGCTATTACTTTGAACTACATTTGTTTGTTAAATTGGATATGTGAATTGTTTCTATCAAAATAGCGGATAAGCTTGAAAATTAAAAAGGTTTAGTATGTAACTATAAGAAATGTAGTATATATATATATATATATATATATATATATATATATATATATATACATTGCGACCGTCAAACACATAATTTTCTATAATCTCAGTATATAAAGTTACACAGCTACACACCTACACAATAGCCTATGCAAATTACCATTACCCCTAATGTAATAATAATTGTTACCTTTGCACGTTATTTCAATAAAGTACGTGATAACTCTTTTTTTGCAACCCGTGATGTAGTGAAAAATAGTGCTTGTAACAGTTTGGGTTGCGATAGGCCGTATTAGTACCCTTTTCTGGAGACCGGGCCTTTGTTTAATTTCAACAGTCTACAGCACTGTATATTAAACCACAGCAATTGTTCATGTTCCATTTAAAAGTTTAAAAGAAAGCACGTGGGGTTATATATATATGCATATATAGTCATCCGAGGAATCTGACATGGAGACATGGATTTTGTCCGACAACTATCTCTTTCTGAAATTAAATGTGTTTAAATAAAGTTCAGTGCGTGTAGTAATTGGAACATTTTACCAGCCGTCTTAAGGCAAACATCATGCGATACTACGTTTAAAACTATTATGATTATGGACATGTGAAACGTTTTCAGCAATACGTGTAGCGTCACTAGTTTGACAGTTCATCCACGCCTCTGCCATTCACAGTAGTCAAAAACAAAACGTGTCTATTTCATATGAGATGCATGCAAACAAAAGAAAACCCCAGTAAAATGAACTTAAAAAAATTTATGAAAGTCTGCAAAAAAATTTTTAAACTACCTCCTGGCCAGGTGTGAAAGCAGTTTAAAGCGGTAAGAAAAAGCTTCAACTGCAACGAAACACGCTCAAAATGAATTGCATTGGTGATGTTCGAAAAGAGCATTATATATTCATTGCCGTTGGCCAGCGATGAGATCACAACATTGGAATCCGATTGCACGCCCGAGTCCAGGCTACTCGAGTCCCATATTCTAATGCGTGTCCGTGAGGTTCAATTCCAAGTCATCTAGAAACAAAGTCCGAGTCTCATAATTCTCCTTACTAAAAAAAAAAGATTAAAAGGCGATTCGAGACTACCATAGTTATTTTTATATTAGTTTACCAAATTTTTCTTTAACATTATTTCCTTAGGTTTCTTATGCAGAACTGAAGCTTATCATATATATATATATATATATATATATATATATATATATATATATATATATATGTAATATTGTGTTGACAGTTTAAAATTTACTTAATAATTTTTGACTGAGCTTTCCTTCACCTGTACTCGAGATGGACTGTGCCGGATTTCTCGAGCCCTTACCTCCAAGTGCAAGTCTGAGTCCTGGACCCACGAGTCCAATAAAGTGGATTCGAGTTCTCCATCACTGGTACATGCCCCCGAAATCACCATTGCTCTTAACATATTATATACAGTACCATTTTAAAAGTAATTTTTTAATTATATGTAGTATTGGTGATTTCAAGTGCATGTGCATATGTCAGCAAAAAGTCTATAATATACGAACTGAACGGTTATTGTGTGCACAATGTCTGTTGAATGTCTCGCAGAAAAAGAATGACCTTGAATTATATTATCATGTACTATTCTTGAAATAAAAAAAATATTTGCTTTTAGAATTTGCTGACGGTGTAGCCTTCATTTTAACCTGCAGAATAGCTTTACCTCCTTGTATAGTGCGAACCATATTTGACCTTTTAATCAATTGTTGTGACAGTTGCACCGTAAATCACGCCACGGCTTAGATCACGCCAGGTTGCTATTGGTTACTGTCCTCCGTTGATAACAAATATGCTGGCCGTATCGTTTTATTCCACACAATGTGAAGCCTGCATATTCACTCTGATATTTGTGTGTCTACACAATTCGTTGGCCAGATATACCTGCAATTATAACACGACCTATATATACAACAGTAAAGTTTGTTAGGTGCAGATAAACGTGTACTGGTGGCACCGTTTTATATTTTATTTACCTGGAGTACTTAAAAAATCAGAGCATGTAGACATATATCTGTCATATTATAATTGTACCATTTGCTCAAGTTCATGAACTCTGTTGAAGACAAAACATTATGTCGCCCAGGTGACTGCATAGCACTTTACACAATTGTCAATTTTCACCAAGAACATTTTTAAGACCCGTATATAAATCACTGTCACAGTCATCATGGCAGAAAAAAGTAACAGCGGGATATCATGTAGCTTTACTGACTAACCGATTGGACCATTTTGTCAATAAACAAGACTATCATTGTATGCTTGTGAGACACTTCAAAAGGCCTAATCCGATATTAACTAAAGGTAATTTCTTGAATCTTTTATAAAAATAGGCTAGAAAACGCCGACCCCACCGCACTCTGGCTGTTTGTTTTGTTTATAAAGGTGGGGTGCCCGACAAAATAATCCAAACACACTCAACAAGGACGTCTAGCTTCCAAGTCAGACTGTACGGATATCGAAAATCCTACACTCCCTCCCTGGTTAACGAAAAAAAAAGAGAAACTTTTTTCCCAACTAAAGGATATTCCAATACTATTTAGGGTTACAAGGAATTTGGATGGAAATGCACTGGAACCTTTGGGTGAAAGAATCTGGCCGGACAAATAATATTACCAAAAAACCCAGAAGTTCCTTTTGATCTTGTAGTATTTATCATATACAACGATTAACGTCTTAAAGTGTTCCCCATCCCATATTTGTTATGGTGTAAAGTTTATTCAGATAAACACATCAAATAATCAGGAAGTGATCACAAAATACAAATGCAAAACTTGCATATTAAAACATAGTAGCTAAACTTATTTGTGCAAGATGTTTTTTATTGAATGTCAAAATGGGCTGTACCGTGTCAGCATCGCGACATATATGACAGCATGACTCATAAATCATTGTGCTTGTGGCTCTGAGCATGTAGAATGTCTTTCCTTTCTATGATAACAAGTGCATTTGCATATTGTTATGAAGACAAATTGTTCAGGGGAAAAAATCCTGGACCCATCCGGGAGTCGCACCCAGGTCGGTGACGCACAATTCCGGCGAACCAACCGCTTCGCCAGCACAGTTCGGTCCGCTTTTATGTCACCCCGAAACACACCCCCTCTTAAGAGCATTCTGCTATCACAACAAGACCAATTATCCCAGGAGTCAAACTTTGGTGAGCTTATTCCCTGGGCCACAAATGTAACAGTCACTTTAGACGAGGCCCCATTTTGTTACGAAGACAAATAAATGAGGGGAAAATCCTGGGCCGATCCGGGAGTCGAACCCAAGTCGGTGGCGCACAAGTCCGGCGTACCAACCGCTTCGCTAGAAAATCAATCTTCACTCGGGAGACAGTTCCGTCCGATTTTATGTCAACCCGGTATACAATATTTAAATTTATTTTACTGTTACTTTTTTAAAATATATATGTTAGGATGACTCTATTCGGCTGTATTCCCTGTGTTGTGGCTCTGTTTAACATACTTGTGTCTGCAGGATGCAGAACATGTCTTACTTCTTCAACAAATAAAAATCAAAGAAGCAGAATCTATTCCACAAAAATTGTATCACAATATATGTTTATAACAAACCACTCTGTTATTAAATTCATAATGATTGTTTTTAGATCGAATACACCTCCGAACTTACAGATCTGACCAACTTGACATGCTATGCTGATTTGGTTAATGTATCAATTGTCATTTACAGGCTGGATGAAGAATATAGTCAACTTATAAAATGCTAGTATAATGTAAGTCCCTGGAAGAGGCTTAGGAAAGAGACGAAGGGTTGTTGTAACATCTCCGTCACCTTCACACGCCTAGAACCCAACTAATATTTTGAATATCCCTTAATCAATAAAGCATGTCGGTTGGTTAGTTGAAAAAGTTTAACTTGAATTGTGCAATGGAGTTATTTGAAACATGAATACCAGGGATAATAATGAGGTGTAAATGAGATTTGTCGCTCCATTTAATTACTGAAATACGTTAAATTTTTGTATGGAAAGCTACATAAATTACTAGAAAAGTCTATATGTTTCTAGTTTCCTTAATACCTCCTTGAATATAACTGACATTTCCAAATATATAAAATCCATTGATCTGAAATTATCTCAGGAATCCTGCCTGTTTGAGACAAAAAACTGTACAAACAGACAAATGCTGCGCATAGGGGCATGTCATATGCCAGGTGCTTGGTAGAATTCAGACTTGTTATCAATGAAGGTGACTATGGTGACCGTTGAAGGTCTTTGTTTTTATCTCTGACACTGCGGCCTAGTAATAAGTTATCAGGGATGGAGATTAGAAGTGCCTGGATTAATTAAGGCTTGTGGCTGTTGTGTGTTACATCGTCCGATACTAATATGTACTCTTGACAAATATGCCTGAACTTGTGATTTGTATAGGTAATGCTCATGTGACTGACAATGCGATAGATTCTCTCGGTTTGTTATTTACCAACCTTACAAGTACCTCTTTCAGTTACCGAATGTGTTAAATATGAACTTTTATTTTATACTGGGCAAAACAGAAATTTATTTTAACTGTATCTTAAAGAGAAATAGCACGTTTAACTAATATATATATTACTCATTGTTCAGCACCTATGTCCGGTTTGTTTTTTACCACTTAAGGGTTTCATTAAAAGTTTAGATGATTGATTTTAACTACAAAAAAATACTTATTTAGATTGAAATATAAAGAATACTGACCTAGGCCCTGAAACAAATAAATTCTGCACCTGCACATAGTATCAAAGTACAGGTTATCCATTTGAGCCTTAGGGTAATATTTCTTTTTGGTATTTGTAATTATTCTGTTTTTATTTTTATCTAGTTTTATTTTATAGACTTTGTACTACATGATTTGATACCACTATACTATTTACACAGGTTGATATAATTGGATTTTGGGGCTTGCTTTAAATCTTTTGATCAAATTTATTTTAAAATTGAGAAATAACTGTATTTTTTTGTTTTTATATTTAATGTTTTTGTTTACTTATAAATTATGATTTGAAGCATTTAAATAACCATAGAATGTACCTATTCTTAATTTTTATTTTATGATGTGCTTTTTAAAGCCTTTCCCAAATTGATTAAGAAAAGTTCTTGTCCGCTTCGCCACGTACCAAGTAAGCTTAATATTAGATGTAACTTGCCATCAATTGCTGCTCCGATCAGCAACTGATGACAGAAAGTCTTAGACATTCACACATCCGTCTTTTTACAGGTTCAACCAAGCCTTATATTTAATCTAAGTGCACAAATATACATTATAACTACTATGTATGGTTTCATCTACATGTTTAAGTACAAAATCTGTGTTTATTCTGAGCCATTGTAGTTGCTCTACATATTCCCCTACTCTTTCGTATGGCTGTATGGTCTGAACTTCCAACATAAGCAAACAGACTGTTACAATTTTTTGGATGCATGGCTCTTTATTTTTTACCATACTGACCTTACAGTAAATGAGACTATTAAAATGTTATTACTAAAGAAGAGGGGCTCTGAAAGGTAAATGACTAATCATATCACTAATAGTACAGGGCACCATTTTCAGCTGTTATTCACTTGAATTTCTTTATAATCACTATTTAATTATTATTTTAAGGCTTTTGTGCTAACATCATTGGAAAGTTATACCATCCTGTTCTAACACCATAATAAGCCGTTCAAACCAGCCGTATATATGTACCAAATATAAACAATACTGACATGATAATCTTTAGGCCATATTTTACATTTGTTTTAACATTAAAATGTTTGAATGATTGTAAAGTCTAATAAAAATGACATATATATATTTATGTAAAAAAAATTTTGCTCCGTTTGCCACGTTTTTATGTACAACCTTATCTAACGGGTTTGCACTTTATCCACAGCACTGTATCTATAAATGATGTACTTTAACTAATTATAACTCAATGACTGAACGATTGCCTGCCCCCTTATTTAACATAACAACGATAAGAGTTCGCGGTAACAAATGATATTAATTAATGGGAGTTGTTTCAACTAATATTCATGCATGGTAAGTTCCTGACAATAAAAAACACGTTAGGGTGCATTTATATACATGTATGCATAAACCCCTTTTTTACCCTTTCAACGCCGTATAGTCCAATTTCAACATTGCCAGATTACACGGCCGAAATGTACAGGTTCGGCCCACAGCATTGAATGGGTCACTCCTCATGCAGTGGCTATACACTACAGACGTCCCAGACATCCTTTCGTGATACCGCTGCTTTGTTTTGCAAGTTTCTCTGGGCTTGAACACCAGGGTGCGCACAGAGCTATGAGAACGTGGTATAGCATTGTGCATCCAGCCTGAATTTAAACATGCGCCACCGCTGTCGTTCGTCTGATTACACCGGGACGCAAGCTCTCGTTGGAGAAAATCAATTCATATGTCCATATTGAAACAAAAATATATATATATATATAAACTGTTATTAGCTTCACCATAATTACTGATTGTATTTGCCTGAAATAGGCATATGTCATATAATATATTATTAACATATAACATGATTTATCAGTCAAGACCTATGATGCCTTCTACAATTTCTTCATTTCCGAGGAACATTTGCATTTGTTTCATAAAGTTCATGAGTGGTTGAAACTAATTCTTTAAATTTGATTAGAATATTTATTTTAAATTCTAATAAAAGAAAACAGTTTTGGACTGTTCAATATCAGCGGCGCAATTTGAGGTCCACTGGCCCTTTTTTCGAATTAAAAAACGAGAAATAAGATAATAATCGTTCAGTGCAGGTAAAATGGCGCCGTATTTAGCGTGTCTTCTCATTACATCTACATGCGAGGAGTATGTATAAAGTCTGCTTTTAGTCTCTCAAATTCTGCATATAAAACTTGAAATCTTTATAAATAAGTTCTACGTTGATACCATATGTCATAGTTACATAGGTCCCGCCAATCACCTGAGAGCGATAATCATCGGGTCACTGATTTGAAAATAAAGACAAACGTGTAAGTGATGCAGACGTATAACTTAAATACTGTATGTACTGATTGTGGTCTTACGGAGATATTTTGCTTAACAACTGGGCATCAGTATACGCTAGTATATTAATATATGTGGAATACAGGACCTTTAGATGTTCCTGAAGACCAAATAACATATTCAACATACTGTGTGATGATAAGACTGCAGGCATGAATAATTCTGAATAACTGTGTCGGTAATATTTAGAAAAAGGACGTGATGGAAGGGAATCAGCGTGAAATTCCTGAAAATTCTGGTTTCCTTTTGGTTACGAGATAACAGTTTGTATCATGCCTACGATAAGTGTTTCAAGTCCTGGTACGGTACAACATGCTAGATACGTCAATTATGCTGATATAGTATATGTATTTTGTATGTCCGCTGCGGAGCGATTGCCACTGTATTTTGACCCAACAAGCAACATTAAAACAGAGGCGTTTAGGCCTTGCAAACTGAACAATAAACGCTTTATACCGAAACACGGAGCCGGTTCTTCTTCATGATGGATTCTATACGAACAAAGCCAGATCGCTCCTTTACAGCCTAAATTGGCAAAAAATTTTCTTCACTATGTTATCGGAAACACTTCCTAACCCTTTCTCATCCCATTTTCAAATCCTGCATTCGCTGGTATAAACGTAATTGCTTTTATAAACTAGCCAAACCATGGCAAACCTCCAATGTGCCCGCACGCTATAATCTTGGAAAATCATTGAGGCCAATTCTCTCCAGTCTCTGGCAGAAAACAGTTTGTTCTTGTTGTAACGTTTGTCCTTTTGTAGTTCGAATTTCGCTAAAAAAATGGATATATTACAACAATGTTTGAATGCAAGATGAGACTAGTGACATGACCTAAACAATATCATTTTTTACGTATTTTACAGAAATTTACTTCAAGTCACTTCACATTTTATAAAGATAACATTAAAAAGGAATGCGATGAAAATTCAATGTTTGTTATTGATCATGGATGTATAAAGGAGAATAAAAAATTTGGAAGAACATTAGCATGCTTCTATTAAATTTAAGTGCACTTGATGTGCACGGGTTATGTGCACGGGTTTCGCTAATCGATTAATGTAGTATGACTTTTTATTAGTGAAGTGTCAGCGGTTGTAGATATAAACGGGTGTCCATTAACAAATAAAGAACATTAAACAGAGATGGACTTAAAAGAGATCGACCTTATGCATATATATATATATATATATATATATATATATATATATATATATATAACAGTATCTTATGGCCTTAAAACACTGTTCGCGGGCACTTAGAAGTAATTTACCTTAAAAATACATGAATCAGATTCCATTACAACACCTTTAAGAGCCGGTAAAACGCCTAAAGGTCGGAAGTTAAAGGGACATTTACTTAATGGGTTGAGACGGAGGAAATATGTGTCATTATTTAACCTTGAATAGATGCTTTTAAAGTTACCAGTGAGTTATAACCATGGCGCGGAGTCCGTCCGCCGCCTCCTCTATGGTCACATTTCCTGGTGTTACACCACACACGCAGCGGACATAGATTACCGAGTTCTTTCACTCTGAAAATTCCAAAATATCACGTTGTCTGAATTGAATAACACAAGTTAAATCCGGTAACTTCCAACAATTGGCCAACGTCGTCGTTGACTGGCTCCAATCTCACAATAACAACGTCTTCTACAAAGTACAAGTCAGGTAATCTTCTAACGCCCTGCTCTCCCGTCACCAGTTGACGCTAGCTTCCAAATTCATTCACTGACTAACCGGACTTGACACCACCTATTTGTATCTGGTTGCCGAAACCTCAAGAAGTCTCTAAAAAGGTCAGGTCTTTCTCGTCAAGACTGGCACCTACAGGATTTTCTGGAATTTACCTATTGGAAATTACACATTGCCTGAATTCTCTAGAACCCACTATCATCTAATTATAATAAATCATGGAACAGTAAGTTCATTTGCTAACATAATATACAATAAACAATAAAACTATTGAATAAAACAACAAAATACAACTTTACCAAATATTATCAACTCCCGTCTCTCCGACTACACTTTATGATTTGATATTCAAAATTAATATAAAGTGACCTCTTAATGCCTCGTATAAGCTATGTTTCCTTAACTAATTTTATTTTTTTTAAATGAAATTCAATTTGATATACACTGGTCGGGTAACACATTTGTGTCACCTGGCATGCAATGGATTGAAAATACTAACGAAATTTTGAATGAAACAAGTACGCAACAAATCAATAGATAGCCACTTTATGTAATGGTGTTTTTATTTTTGCTTTCTTTTGTGAATTAAGCATGTGCCTACAAGAAAGTGCAATGCCTTGAGTATTATTTCCTATTATGCAGTCGAGATCAATCTATCCTCAAAAATGCGCATTTCCCCCTCATACGTGTCTCTGTCTTCATACAAAGTTTGAAGGAAAAATTGTCCTCACTGATTTTTCCAAGATGCACATTGAAGGTTTGGCCATGGTTTGTCTCTCTTCTTTAACTTTAGATTAACCGATGATTGTTTTCCTGAAATGTTGTATGAACAGTAAAACAGGAGACCATTAAAAATTAATTAACTAAGTACTTTTGCAATAGTGTTTCAGATGTCTTAAATGTCTTTCTTATTTAAATTAAGATAAACTGATAATTGATCTCATCAAACTCTGTATATATGAACGTTATAAAAACTTACCAATAATAAGATTTATTTTACAAATTAAGTTTCAAATGTCTTGAATGTCTTGATACATCTTTCAAGATTTGATATACTGTTTTGAAGAATGAAAGGGTTGTACAATCTTTATTCATATAAATCATCTTTTCGTTGACATATATGAGTTTATTATGTTAAATCTTCTGAAATTATAATCAAGATAAGCAACGTTTAAGCTTTAATTGATACCACATAAAACATTCGATATCTTTATTTCACCAGTGTTGTTTATAAGCCGGTTAATAAGAGCATAAATTACCTATCTATAATGCCCTGCAGTGTGTAGGCTGATTTGGAACCCGACACTGATTGAGTCATTTCATTACACAGTATCCTACATTAGGTACTCGTCTTCAATATAAACATATATATATTAGCGATGTTTAGACCTCGCCGTATATAGGAGGGAGGACAATTAAATGGCATGCTTCCATCCGTCCGTTTCGTCTCCTTGTGTAACCAAATATCTGTAACATGTGACATGTGACCATGACATGTGACCACCCTGCACCACCTCTATTGTACAAGTCTCTGCGAATCAGAATGATCTCTTCTATTTTTTTCTTTAGATAAGTCAATAATTAATTATTCCAGGACTTTTAATCGCTATATTTCTTGATATTTCATGTGTACATATATGGTGTGAAATCTTTTACCTTCGATCGAATGAACCTCTGTATCACCCATTACCAAATTGTCCTCTCATATTGATCACATGACTGACATGTAATTATCACCTGCGAGTGGTGGAACCTCAGTTTTATGACTTTTTGTGATCCATAGTTATGAATATTTTTAAAAATCTTAATACACATATATTTCCTAATAACAGGTACACGGGGGATGTTATTGGAGGGGGTATCCATATATATATGGGCAATGTAAAGTGGACATTTGGAGGAAGTTTAACAAAAAAAATGAGGATTTTCTGTTCCTTAGAAACTGTTATCTTAAATGTCTTTGAATGATGTAGTCCAACTGCAGAGTTGTTCAAAATTTAATATTAATATTTCTTCAAATTGAGGATTCTATCCTTCTAAACGATTTCAATCATTCTAAACATGTTGATGTCAACGGCGAAAAGGCGCAATTACGTTTATAACTTGCAAAATATCATTTTCTCAATGTTTTGCTTCACAAAGGACTCAGCAGAGCAAAAACCTTGAGTTAAGGTACCGGTATCAGCAGAGGAGCTGGGAGACTGTTCGACCCCAACCCCGACTGTTCGCTCTGAAGGCTAACGGGAAGGCCGTGCCTCACTCACGGCCGAGTGCAATTTTTGGTTTCCTCGATGTTATGGCCCAGCGGAGCGTAATAACGAAAAGACTCCCTGCCAGTGCCTCATTACAGAAATTTTCCGATACTTTTCCCTAACGGAGAAAATCACTCATCTGTTCCTTATATCCTCAGCTAATGAAACTGAAGGAAATTAACTGTGGATAAATAAAAAATCTTATTGCTAAGTAAAAAAAAAATGAAAAATTAAAATGACTGACGAAAATTTGGAAAATAAATAGATAAAATGAGAGATGTTGCAGCTTAACGGGGGATGGAGGGGGAGGAGGCTCTGGATCGCCACTGAATTAGTTCGAAAGTTGGTAAGATACGTAACTGGGGAGATGGGCCCAGTGATGCACTTAATATCGCCCACCTAATGAATTCATCGTGTCATGTGCCTGTAACTTAGCCTGTGTTTTTGGCAGAGTGAGAGTCACACGTAATAGAGTTACAACTGATATTTTATAAATGTTTAATGTTATTTGAACTTTCACCTATTATTTGCAAGTCTATCCGATGTATAGGGGGGGGGGGGGAGGGTTAAAAATTATGCCTTGAATAGTTGTTATTGTATCCGCCAAAACAAAGTTTTGTACTATGTTTTTGACCGGGTTCCGCCGCCGCGGCAGCCGTATTCGTTTCCGGAGAACTCATCTAAGACTACTGGACCGATTTTTCCGAAACTTACACCAATTATCGGGTCACTTGTGAACTGGTGCCTAACCATTCGGCGTTGACCTCTGACCTTTCCTCTCTCCAGTGCGTCCATCTGTGCGTGTTTTGACACATTAACCCACGTATCTTCGGACTCGCTTGAAAAATCAAGAAAAATTTTTTTTTGTACAAAGGTAGCCCTTGGATACCTTTATAACATACACAAAAAAATGGTGGCGCTTCCTGTTACCATTTTTGCACAGCGTCCATCTGTTCGTCTGCCTTCGGTTAAAATCACTCATATCTCTGCAGTGGTTCGACTAATTCACCTGAAATTCGGCATGCATATTCATCCTGGATAATTTTCTTGATTTTATGACAGGTGGCGCCACCTACATTGACGTCACGCTGCAGACATCCATGCTTATATCTCCGGACTGGATTGACGTATCTTCCTGAAAATTTGAACGTGTTTAGATCTCACATAGCTCTTTATCGTACAAGAAACTGGTGGCGCCGCCTGCAACCATTTTTGCACAGCGTCTATCTATTCGTTTGACTTGGGCTAAAATCATTCATATCTCGGCAGTGGCTTGACTTATTCACCTGAAATTTGGCATGCGTATACATCCTGGATAGCTTTCTTGGTTTATGACAGGTGGCGCCACCTACATTCACGTTCACGCTGCAGACCTCCATGCTTATATCTCCGGATTGGTTAGACGTATCTTCCTGAAAATTTGCATGTTTTTAGATCTCACATAGCGATTAATCATTAAAGAAACTGGTGGCGCTACTGCAACCATTTTTGCACAGCGTCTGTCTGTTTTCTGCTGTGGGATAAAATCACTCATATCCCGGCAGTGTTTTGACTTTTCTACCTGAAATTTGGCATGCGTATACATCCTGGATAGTTTCTCATTCAAATAACTCTATTTTCCCTCACCACACAATCCATTCCTCACTTCACCCGTCCTACTCTGATTTTGGCGGATACACGTAGTCGCTTGTCGACTACCCGTATTCTAGTTGAGTTGGGCTCCAGGGCACTAGCTTAGGAAGCTAATACCCCACCCAAGCTCCCACCCATCCATTCATTCACCCCTTCCCTAACATACAACTAGGCCTACTGCAGTGTTTAACTATGGGATAGAGTTTGATTTCTATCGCCAAGGTTTAACTAACTTCTAGGAAACAGAGATTTTTACTTAAAATCTATAAATTTGATTAAAGTAACGTCCTATCCAGTGCATAAGTTGGTATTATATTTGTAAATGTGAATCTTAAAGCCTTCTTTCATATAGGCTCAATTAATTGTTTCACATAGCTATCAGGATTAGTTTCCTGTCTGATTTCGGTCAATGTCACGGATATTTTAATTTCAGTCGTGAGTAATTTTAAAATTTATCTGGCAGATTATTGACTGCTTTGATCAATAGCACTCTTATAACAAAAGGTCACGAAAGTTTTAATCAGCCATCAAGTTTCTACTGAACTTAATATAATAGAAAATTTTCGGTGTTTACTAATGAGTGTTGACCATATGTTTGGAATCCCCTGTTGGGTCAGATTATCAGTTTGACAGTATAATTAATATCTGCCTAAATTCCCGTTAACTTTAAGGCTACCAGTGACTTAATGTGTGAAAGTTTTTGGGGAAATAAAATAAGTCTCTTCTTAAATAAAAAATTATTGTTCAGTCCAAGGATATAAACATCTGCCAGCCCTTTCTTGCAGATTGTTATTAATCTCATGAAAACAGATCACAACAACATCTTCGGCAGGAGGCTGGCCGTGTAGCATATCCGGTGTTGTCAATAAAACATACAGGCATGGATTCCACCATAATCACTGCATCTACACATTTCAAACTTGAGCGGTGTCTATGGTGATTAACAGAAGATGAACTTTAATGTTTCCATAAAACATAGAATACTTATCATATGCTCTCAAAACATTTGTCACTGGGGCAGCTCTCCTTATGTAAGTATAATCTTCAAAGCTTTCTGATCAGGAAACTTTTGATAAAAAATACAAATATCATTCAAACCTTAAAATAAAAAAAGTTGGAAATTAGTTTCACTTTAAGACACTTATCTCTTGATTTATAAGAATATCTTTAGGATCTTGAGTGTCCTGAGCACCGCCTAAAATTCCTCCTGTATAACTTTCAACGTATCAAAACACAATTTATAGCAGTGTGTCAACTGCCTTATTTATGAAAGCTTTAGGTTACCCAAATTAAAAGCCTAGGATAAACTATAAAATGAGACTTTTCGTTGATGATTGAGATAATTAATTTCATTGATTGGTTGACGCTTCTTAGGGTAGGGGTGTTGGATCAGGTACCTAATACCATCGTATATAGATCTTTCCAAGATGCTTCTCACAATGTGAAAAGTAATATTGTAAATTCTGGTATTATAAGATGCCTAATGCTATTGAAATAATATTTAAAAGAATGAGGGATCAAACCCTAGGCCCCTCTTAAGGGGGCTATATGTATGGTATCCTGCAGATGACACAAGACCCTGATATATCAAAGAAAACCTCAGGAAACATGAAGTTAATCTTGATCGTTTATAGATATGGATAAAAGCACTAAAGAAAAATAGTCTGAAGTTTTTGACTCTCTATCAGATAACGTTCTCATGTTTAAAAATTTCACACATTAAAGTTCGGGGGCCATATAGTTAAAAAAGAGCAGATATTTATTAATTCCAGTTTAAAAGTGACACACGTACTTCCATTTTGTTCAGTTTTAAGATATAACCCAATCTAGATATGGGGACATAATATGATTTTTTTGCTAACCGGTACCATTCAAATACACGTGTCCTACATTCCTGCATGGAAAGCCGTCTGAAGTACACGGACGTGCAATAGTTTCCTTATTAAATGGGATATAAAACATGCTTTGATGGTATAAATCTCTAGAGTGTATCATTACTGAACGTACACTAAGTTCAATTAAATGAGATAAAAGAAATCATGCCTTGGTGTTATATCAATATCAACTATATATCATGTCTGATACACTCCTGTCCAAACAAAAGTTTATCATTACATCAGTTATGCAAATATACAAGACAGTTCCCTTTGAAGACAATTTGCAGAGCTGATAGATTAAAATTAAACGCATGTGTATAGTACACCAGATGAAATACAAGGTCGTTAACTCCATAACAGATCCCCCATTATCCCCGATCGGTTCTGAATTACACCCACGTGCAATATAGAGGCCTGGTTAATTGAGATATAAAGCATGCTTTGAAGGTATAAGTAAGTACAATGGTAAAGGCAATGAAGGGCGGTTTTTTGTTTGGATTTAGCATGAGATAGTTTAATTGTTAAGAATTACCATTGTACACAACTGTATCTCTGTCTGGTTGTCTGTCTTTTTTATTGGAATTCCATCCCCACAATTAATATGACGCAGGATATATCAAAATATAACGAAAATATATATTACTACTGAGGGTCCTGTTAGTGGGAATTTCCGGTAAACATAATTGTTCTGGGGTAATTGGTATTTGTATACATAGGATCTGAGCAACATTTGGGTACTTGTGATGTATGATCAGGCATTGCGGACCCGCGTGTATAGTAATGTACTCCTAACGCAACACGAACAATTTAGTAATATCCCTAACGAGAAGAAGGAAGTCCAAAACGCATTGCATGTTGTCATGCTGTTCCAGCAGGCATAAGTCCTTCATCTGGTTGGCCTTTCACGTTTTGTGACTGAGAATCCTCCAAACAACAGCGCTCTTTACTGTTTTGTCTGCCTTAATTTCTCATTTTCCTTCCTGTTGTTTGTGTAATATGAACATCGAAATCATACCCAGGCACCTAAGCTGTGAAAATGGGACACGTGAAAGACCTATTTAGTCGTAACAGGAAGGACCGCCAGGAAATCTACAGCATTTCTGGTTTTACAAAGCAGTGATACATCATATGTTTGACAATGAGACATAACGTGTCTTACGCCTCAGCGTGTTTGGAACAGCCTTAATTTCATTTAACACTTTTAAACATGTTAGTCCAAAATACATGCTTTAATGCAAAATTTAGGCACCATCGTAAATCTTTGTGATAATGACCTGTAACGATTAACGAATATCCTTAATCAGCTGAGAACTTGTTTCCTCACTGATGCTGTGTTAGACGTCGATATCTTATCAGGGTATTGCTGTTTTGTGATAGCAAATATCTTTTCGTAAGTTTAATAGCGGTCGTGTGTAGTGTTGTATAATGAATTTTCATAAGACAAATGCTAAGGTAAGAAGACAGAAATAAGTAAGCAGACAAATTCCTTTTCCTTTATTTTTATTATAATAACCGTTTATTATACGATACTGCCTGGTATCCCTGCAGGACAAGCTGTATCATTCATGCGTATCATTCCCGCGGAATGCGTGTTATACTTCATATCAGCCGTGAAAGTTAGACGCAATGTAAGATATAAGCGATAACTTGAGAAATGCTGTCACATCTTGACAAATGACCTGCAATTTTTTTGCATTTGCCAGACCCATTGCGATTAACCTCATTAGCATTATTCATTGTCTGCTTTTTGGGGTGACCACTGTAGCAGAACGACCTGACTGGTACCCGGCGCCATTAAAGCCCGCTTAATGACACAGTCGACTGGCACCAGCAGACCAGTAGCACAACGTATACCAGTCCAACATAAATGCACATTGGAGTATCATTACCGCTCTGTGTTCATTGAGACACATTTTGTGTTCTACGCCTTGTAATTGATTCAACCGACATATTCTTTGGTTCCAGTTAAAATATTTTATTTATGTATTATATTTGATTAATATGGTCAAAGGTAGACAGTGGAATGGAGTACATATGAATAAACATGGCGGTGTATGTGTGCGCGTGTATGTGTACGCCAAAAGGCCGGTCCTGATTGGAGACATATAATTAAAGGACTCGAGTCAAGGACCCACAACTCTAAACGGATCTTCACACTCGTGGTTTCCGCAACAAACTCTTCCATGGGACTGCATATTCCCCTGTCATGCTAAGTTCATACTTTCTGATTCTTTAAACGATCAGTATTTGGTACGAAACCCCTTTATTTCTATAGATTTATCGCTTATTATAGGCACCCCTGGAATTAAAATGCCCCTCCAGTCATTTCAGTGTTTTGCCCCATCTTTTTTTCTATTTTATTGCACAATTATCTTTACACAGAAAATGAAGCTAAGGATTATTTGCACCCAAGGTAGAACGGGAAAAAATGTAGCAACTGCTACGAAAATCATAACCTGTCCTTTTGAGGTTAATGCCAAAAATAAATATAATTTCAGATATATATTTTGTAATTTTAACGAACAGCATCAAAACCAATATATTCGTAGACTGAGCGATGTCGCAATTGAGCGCCGATTGTGTTCAGAAAGGGACTTTCCGTCGTTGAATAACACTGCAGCATGTCACAAATAAGTTATAATCTCGGTATAATCAGAAAACGACAGTCCCTTAGAGTGTCATTCATCACTTTCTGATCGCTACTTTATACAAAGGATTTTCATTTTTTTTATTGTATGGTGCTATTGGAATCGTAATATAAATAATTCATATTTTTTTCCAGTTTCGTCTTTCAAATGAAAGGGAACACATGTTGTGATGCTATCCCAGTTAAAAGTTTGTTTCCATATATGTACTAACATGTATCAGAGTATAAATCTGTAATACTGATAACTATATAATGCTAAATGTTGGCCAGCAAGCAAATATGTTCTACCTATACCAGTGTCAGTATACCGCTGGCCATTTCCTTACGAAACCATCCCGTATGTAAAAAATTCTCTGATACATTGAAAACTTTATAAACAATGCTCATTTTATAAGTTCGAAATGCTATAGGATCTTTTTCTACCTGTTGTGTTTTCTGTTTGTAGGCAGTATAATACAAATTTCATAAAACTTTCATGAAAATTTCATATGACCGGCTTCTGTGGCTCAGGGGTAGAGCACAGGACTCAAAGCCGGGAGATCGTGAGTTCGAATCTCAGCCGAGGCGGTGAGATTTTTCACGGTCGCCCCCCCCCCCAGGGTGAGCGCTCTGCAGGCTTAATGGGAAGACAGTGCCCAACGGCCGTGTTTCACTCACAAACGAGTGCGCCTTTCGGGGGTTCCTCGGTGGGATGACCCAGCAATGGAGACGATTAGCCACCCAGGGCCCGCAGGTGCAGTAGTCACCGGGCCTGGTTGACGCCAGGATATAAAATGAGAGGAAGCGTGTGATACTGCACTGTCATGTAGTATGAAACCGGACCGGATTTCTGCAGATGTACATATACGTAGTTAAGTTAGCATTAAAAAAATGGAGGCGGTTACCTCCACCAAGAAAATTATTTAAAATAAAAAAAATCATAAAACTGATAACACGGACAATCGGTAAAATTATGGCCAAGAAACTGTTTGAAGTTTAGGTGCCAAGTGTAGATATTACTTTAGTATGAATAGTTTCTAGCTTTAATCAACTTAAATACGCTATTAAATTAGCTTTAATTTAAAAAGAAATGTATATTTATAACTTGTTCAAGTACCAGATTGCGGAATTTGTTTCAGCTGCACAGTGAGAATTGCTATACTTGTACACCTTTTCTAACCTTTTTATAGTTTGCTCATCACGACGTTTCTGTTCATCCCTCTGACCTATACACATACACACGGACATGACAACTGATTTAGAAATATGTAGCTCATATTCCATGTAATAGAAGTCGATCTTATGCTAAAATAAAAACGAATAAAGTCGCGAAAAATACACCACATTCATGAGCAAAAGAGTTACAGTTTACGTAACATACGAGAGGTCGTAATATTATGAATTGTTAATTTGTATTAAACATCGGGTTTAATTGTCAATATGTTAAAGCTGTACTATAAACTCGATATCAATGAGCCATTTAACATTTTCCTTGGTAATAAAATATTAACGCATAATGAGTAATCCTTTACGTCGATTTATTTCAATTTATTATCAGTCAGGCATGTAGGAAAGATGTTTATGTAATAAATTTATATGCTTCATTTCAGGTGCAGTTCACTTTCGGTTGAAACCTGCGGCGCTCGAGCCAATGAAAATCGAAGGTGTTGTAGAACACTCAGATATCGAAGAAGAATCGGCTGTGGAATCAGGGATCAAAGCAGGGCAACGGAGGATGGATTTACCGGACTTCCGGTTGGATGAAATCAGTAAGCATAAAAATTCTGATACAGGCATTTGGGTCACGTTCAGAAACGGTGTTTACGATATCACGTCCTTCGTTGAAAGGCACCCTGGCGGAAAAAGTATCCTGAGTGCAGCTGGAAGTTCTATCGAGCCCTTCTGGGACCTCTACAGAAACCATAAAGAGGAAATGGTGCTGGCCTTACTTGAGGAGATGCGCATAGGGAACGTCCATCCTGCAGATAAGAAGAGACATGTCCCAGCCGCAGACACAAATGACCCTTACGTAAAAGATCCAACACGACACCCCGGTTTAGAGGTCAGCTGTGAAAAACCGTACAATGGAGAACCTCGCCAAGAACTTTTGGTAAACCAGTTCCTTACTCCAAACGAATTGTTCTTTGTCAGAAATCACATGCCAGTTCCAGAAGTTGATGTTGAAAAATACTGCTTGAGGGTTTCTGTAGAAGGTGAAGAGAAAACGGTCGATTTATCTCTTTCTGATCTTAAGAGTAAGTTTAAAGCCCACAATGTCATAGCAACTGTGCAATGTGCCGGTGGTAGAAGGACTGACATGTCGGACCACCGAGAAGTGAAAGGGGGCGCGTGCGGCATTAATGCTATAAGCACTGCTGAATGGACTGGCGTGAAACTGAGTGACGTACTTCGGCATGCAGGGATCAACGAGGACACGGCAAACCATATTCAGTTCGAGGCTTTGGATAAAGATGTGACAGGGATCCACTATGGCGCCTCAATACCAGTGGAAACTGCGTTAGACCCAAATCGTGATGTTCTGCTCGCCTATGAAATGAACGGGAAGGAACTGCCACGTGACCACGGCTACCCCATACGGGTGGTGGTACCCGGTACGATTGGTGCTCGTCAGGTGAAGTGGCTCAGTAAAATCAGAGCCAGTAAGGAAGAGTCCGGTAAACACTGGCAAACGAATGAGTACAAAGTTTTCAATTCCAGCACAGACTGGCATAACGTCGATTTCTCCGCAAGTCCCGCTATACAGGAATATCCGGTACAGAGCGCCATCTGCGTACCAAGAGCAGGAACTACTCTTGAAGAGGGAGCAGAGGAAGTGACCGTCCGAGGATACGCCTGGGCTGGTGGTGGACGTGGTGTGTCACGTGTTGATGTTTCCACAGATGGCGGTAAGACCTGGCACACCGCTGACTTAGAACAAACTGAACAAAAAGTTCATCGTCAGTGGGCGTGGACTTTGTGGGAGACAACAGTCCCAGTCACAAAGAATGCAAATGGAGAGGTAGAAATTGTGTGTAAAGCTACTGATACAGCTTGTAATACCCAGCCAAATACATTTGAACATATATGGAATCTCAGAGGATATATATGTAATGCCTGGCACCGGGTTCAGGTCCAGTTACCGGAGAGTAATGCTAAAAGTTAACTCAATTAACCGTTGTAACTCATTACGTTCATGGTATTTATCACTTTTTACATAACTTTGTATTTGTATTCCAATTTGATGGATAGCAGGCCACTTATGAAATAAGTGTAGATTATTTAAGAAAGATAGCACAAATTTAATAACCAGATAAATCTATGGGTCATAAGCTTGGGTTAAAAAACCACATCAATGGAATCACTTCTAAATCCCAGTGTGCGTCTTTCTAGTCGACCAATGTTGAAAAATAAAAAAAAACCGACCCTAAGAATTAGCTGTTAGTGACACAGAGCACATGACTTGGCTGCGTCAAAGCGTTTAATGGACACTTTGTACATCCTTTTTGTTTTCTTTTCTGTTTAGGGGTTGGCAAAGCTTACTCACAGAGTGTACACCTTGCTCGTGGATCGAGTGCCCACTGATTTAGGACACCTTTCAAAAGTAATGTTATAAAAGATTTAACCATGATTGCCAGAGCATAACACCTGCCATTCGTTCAATGGAAGGCTTGATAAATAAAAGCACTTTTGTTCGACATGTAACGCATATTTCATACCGTCTGTCAGATAAGTTCATACATAGAAAATTTGCGTTTGGATTTGTTTCAGTTATATGAAACCTTGATGTCATTGTACATAGAACACTCACGGTTCTAACGTGACTATCATATCATTGTGACGTCACTATGTTAGTGTTTTATCTGATACTATACGACATTCTCATATATAAAGGTGGAAAGTATCAAATTTTTGTAAAGCAATTCATTTCGGAAACCGAACATATATTCTTTATTTCCTGATCAAATATTTTAGAGAAAAACGAATTTTAATAAAGATGGGCTTACGACGAAGAGCACCCCTTGGTGGAAGTGGCCATGGTCATTGGTGCAAGTTGGAAGGGCAGGCCTCTCACTTGGTCATTCTTGGAGGTTACACTATATTACCTCCCCACCGCATTTTAGAAATTAAAGAATGTTATTTTAAGATAAAAATATGATCTCATTTTAATCCAAATGAAGATGTGTGTTATCAACATAAATGATTGTGTATTAGTGTTGCAAGTTCTTCAAATATCAAATAACTACAGTCTTTCAGAAATCACTGACATATTAAAATCACTGATAATGTGACATGAATCGCCATTTTCCGCATCATTGTGAAACCCAAACATTCATCGCAAAAATTAAATACTTAAAGCAGGTTTTAAGGGTAAAATAAGAAGTCAATTTTTATTGCGAAATAATTGATGACGGAATTAAAGGATGGACAAGGGCAATTATGTTTTACTTGTTTTGGATTCTGAATATAATTGCTATTGTTGATGTGTTAATGTATCACCTCTGAAGTATTCATGACGCATTTAAAGTCTGTTGCAAAGATATGGAATGTTGAAGACAGCAGCACATGTGAAAGCGATTTATTGTAAAAGTTTATTCTACTTTTATTATTTGATATTTGTGTATGTGCGTGTGTGTCATATGTATACACAGTAATTTATATGTTTATGCATATATAGTATAACATCGATGAAATTAATCGCATGCTTTGTTTTGCATGAATTGCATTGAATTCGTGTTGTGTTCAGAATTGGTACAATTGCGGAGCGAGTGATGTATGCCGTGCCAGGCATACACAGGTAGAGAGTGTACGTATTTATCTGACCCTTTTTAATATCTCAATATTAGGAAATGAGTTTGCGGCCTTCACCAGCGAAACGTCTTATGATGGCTCGACTGTTTAAAAATGTATTATCATAAATATCTAATATTACATTTTAGTCACCATGTGTGGTTAAAAAAGAGTAATCCCATATACCTACCATCCATGCTTGATAATCTTTCAAAATAAATCAATTTCCAGTTTAATGTATGTATGTTTACTGAAGTCTTAGGTCCTTAACTTCACGTTTTTCTCGTTTACTGGTGAATGTGTTGACAAATGCCGTTACTATATCAGGAATGGAATTCAAATTTGAACAAATTTATACTGCAGTGAACTTGCATACATGAACATTTCATTATGACGTACTGCATGCATAGATTCATGAAACCAAGCTGGGACATCCTATCATAGTTTCATGTACAACCGATTATATTGGTATAATAAAGCTACAAATATCACGATCGAAATTAACATTATCATGTACAAAACCATTTATGAGGCCCATTTGCATGTCGACCATCAACATTGTCCTGTGGTATACGTTTATCATGGGAAACCAGCCATTCAGACATGCTACCGCTTGGCAAAATAACCAAACCTAGCTGCGCAAATTAATATAAACATGTTTGAGTTATTATAGAATCAATAAAACTTTTTTTCTAATTAATTTATGGGTAAGTTTGCTGTGATTACTGAAAAAGGATAATATCATAACGAAATTGAAACACTCTGTATGCCTTGTGTACGTGTGTTACGTCAAATCCCATGGCGACCACCTCCGTAACACGACCCTCCCACTGTCAAACCCTGATGTATGGTCATTAATTCATGTCTAAGAACTTAACATCATAAATTTCCCACATTACCATCAAGCTAACATGAACAAGTCTCACCCAAAAGGTGGCCAGGTCATATATGTAATGACATGGCTTGGGCAATTCATAATTGGAGCAAACCAATATTAAACCATGCATCATAAGTATTCAAATTTAACTGCAAACTTTTATGGTCTTTATGGTATAAGGTTAGAAGGCCTTTAAGACTGCTTTCCATTGGCGCGAGGCGTTCACCGCACGTAACACCGCCCGGGCAGACCCTTTCCATTGAAGCGATTTTTCAGCGGTGTGATGGCGTTGCGGCGGCGGTCAGGATCGCTCTAGTGTTTCATTCAGCGGGTTCCATCGGGCTGCGAAAATCGCGTAAAACGTTTTGCGACACGCGTTAAGTGCTCCGCCAGGGGACACTTCATCAGGAAACGCCAACGCAACGCTATCGCACTGCAAAATTATCGCGTTCATGGAAAGGCAGCTTAGCTATGGATTGTATGAGCAATTTAAGACGCACTCTTTTAATGTCCTGAAGCTGGTGACATATACCAGCGTTTTTATCGCACCCGTTTATACACTCACTCGTGATGAACGGACGAATACCACGCGACAACACGACACCTGCAAGCGTCAAACAGCTAACGGTACCACCACTTATCTCTTCAGATCAAGTCGTATGCCTTTAAACCTTAATACTATTATTTAATGAAAAATGTTATATATATATATATATATATATATATATATATATATATATATATAATTTAATTAATTATATAATATTTTATATATTAATAGAGGAACCCCCCCCCCACACACACACAAATCCACCGAAGCTTGTGCTTGCCACAATTGTGTTTCAAGGTAAATTTTTATTGCATCTAGGGCATTGCACTTTTAAATGTCCCAGTAAGATGCATGCTGAGTGTAGACGCGGGGTGCTTCCTCAGGGTATTACACCATCAATGAGCTTCCCGAGTTGTCTTTATGAGAAAGCATGATGGAACTGATGGCTTTCCTAATTTTACAACATAAGTCGAATCCCCGGTAAGTTTACCGGATGTTTAGTTTATTCATCGCAAAAATCGAGCAGTGTTCAATATCTGCGATTAGCGGATCCGTTGAACGAAGCTGATAATTGTTACCGGAGGTATTTGTCCTGTTCATCTAAAATTATATTTCCAATATTGTTTAGACGGATGCGATGATCGGATGCGTTAATCGGATGCGATAAATGCTGGTATGTATCGCCAGTTTTAAAAAGATAAACTTACCTTGCTGCTCAAACATTTTGTTTTGTGCTGATATTAAAGTTGTGGTATAACATGAAGTCATAGGGGCATTTTGTCTCTTCTGAGATTAAATTGTTTTTTTCTTGAGGTAAGAGCTAATGAAGAAAACAAAGATCGCTCTTTCATCATTCAATTCAATTCATTTATTGCCACATGAAACAGTTCATTGATATAAAGTTGTTCCTGTGACAAAGAGGACTGACTCAAAGTGTATATTTCCTCTCAGTATTAACATTATATATAGTAGGTTATATGGTGCAATAAGAAAACTTTAATTAAATATGTTGGCAATACACAGAAAACAAACTAATAAACATTGGATTATGAAAATGAAGTTAAATATAATTTATATGATTCTTTAGTGGACGAAAAATATTCTTTCAGACGACGTTTAATTGTCAATTTTGCACAGCAAGGATCAACATCTTTAATAATATTGTTAAAAATTCCAACCCCTTTAAATTGGGTTGAATTGCAAAGTTTTACTGTCGGCTGCAGTTTAACATACTAGCACATGGAAAATGCATTCTTCTTGTTCTGCAAGGATGTACATCTAAGTTTTTGTAAAACAATTCAGATACAATAAAAGGTTACATTTCAAAATAAGTCTTATACATGAATAAATCAACACTATAATTGACGGTGTTCTGGTGATATTGACGGTATTCTGGAGCTAACCTGGTAAGGTGTATTGGGTACCTTCACTCTTGTCTTGGTAATGCATCTATGAATATAGCTTCAAAGACTTCGCTTATATTTCTCCTTACAATTTTTTGGAAGGCAAGAACCTGAAAACTAATTTTTCTTTTGTCATTGACGAGGGAGGCAATACGGACCCCGGCCTGCTGGAGTCAACGTGTTTGGTTCGAACCCAAATTCAAATTCTTCGTTCGTTCGTTTTTGTGGTGAAACTGTTACACATTGTTACAGTAAATGAATACCATGTGGCAGTAATATTCAAGGTATAACAGTAAACGGTGGCTATATCGTGGTATTCAAAATATCTAACTAAACAAACGTCGTTTATCCGAGAAGACCATGCATGGAAGCCTGTTGCCTAAGAATTTTCATATTTACTGTCACAGTTCCAAAGATCTAGAATATTTTCGTGTAGTCTCAGTGATTGAGCTGTTTACTGTCGCAAATAAACATGGACAACATGCACGCACAATACAGGCTAATTTAGTTTAATATATACTTGTCAATCGGTTATGTTTACCAATAATTGTAATATTTATTTCTTCTACTCCGTACTCAGACAGGATTTCTTTCAAGCAAACTTTTAACTGCATTATTTTCTATTTGGTCTTATTAAAAGATAAATTATATACACTTATATGAACTTATATGAATACGCCACTTTGATCACTGTATCCGCCAATCCGTGTTTTGCGGATACTGTATTTTTACGCTTGTTCCGCGGCCGCCGCGTTCGTTTCCGGAGAACTCCTCTGAGACCCTTGAACTGAACTTTCCGAAATCCAGCATAATTATTCGCTTATATATGTAGTTGTCCGTTGCAAAGACTTGTGGCGCCAACTGAAGTCCTAATTGTGGAGTATGAATCTGGGTGTCTTTTTGATAACAAACCATATCTCAGGAGAAGTTCAATGTATTGATCTGGAATGTTGCATGTACATATCTCTCCATCTCATACTCGAGAATGATGGCGCCAACTACAATGATTTTCGCGAGGTATCCATCCTTTCGTTTGTCATCTGTTCGTCTAAGTGATTGGTTCAACGTATTGGACTGAAATTGTGTGTCCATAGATCTTGGATACCTCCGTCTCGCATTGACTGGTAGCGCCATCTGCAATTGTTTTCGTGTTGCGTCCATCCGTACAATTGATTTAGGTAGAAACGCTCATTTCTCAGGAGTGTTTGAATGTTTTGGTCTGAAATTTGGCAAGTACATCAATCTTGGAGTTTTCTTATTGACCAGACGGGTAGCGCCACCTACATTGCCGTTTTCATAGAATATTTAATGTCCTTTTCTCAGGTGTGATTTGCAATATTGGGGCATGTCCATAGATCGTTTATAACTACATCTCAAACTCAAGACTTGTGACGCCATCTGCAATTGTTTTCGCGTGGCCTCCATCTGTGCGTTTGCTTTTGGTGAAAATTGCTTATATCTTAGAAGTGGTTCAATGTATTTGTCTGAAATCTGGCATGTCCATCCCTCTGGAGAGTTTTCTTATAGACCAGACAGGTGGCGCTACTTACCTTCCTGTTTTCGTAGAATACATTAATGCCCTTTTCTCAGGAGCGCTTTGCCGTATTGGTCAGAAAAAATGGATGTCTATAGATTGGATACCTCCATCTTTTATCAAGACTGGTGGCGCCATCTGCAACTGCTTTTGCGTGGCGTGCATCCGTCTGTTTGCATTAGGTAAAAATCGTTCATATCTGAGGAGTGGATGGATGTATCAGCCTGAGATTGTGGCATGTTTATCCGTCCTGGACAGTTTTGTTGTAGGCCAACTGTCGTCTGTTTTTTATAGAATAAATTAATCTACTTTTACGCAGTGGTGGATTGGTGTCTCGGCCTGAAATCTTGCATGGTGTATCAATCTGTAGAACTGTTTTTGGAGAAACATTGCACATAAATAAGGAGTTTAATTGGCATCACTGATGCCACAAATTTGGATTCATGTCATGTCAGGGACATTCCATTTAAAACAAATTTTAAAAAAAATTAGAAATCAAATTAGAAAAATTGGCATCACTGATGCCACAAATTTGGATTCATGTCATGTCAGGGACATTCCATTTAAAACAAATTTAAAAAAAAAATTAGAAATCAAATTAGAAAAAAAAATTTAAAAAAAAAATCCATGCCTTACTTTACCCATGCCTCTGTGATACACATAGTCGCTTGTCGACTGTCCGTATTCTAGTTCTTTTATGCATCCAGCTATCCCCAATGTGACACTTCTACGTCAAATTACCACCTGTTGTTGGCCTGGATCATATGGAGCTAGGCTATAAATATTTAAGCGCTTATGTTCCCCATCAACTGTGCATGGGTGAGTATTACAAAACATGTCACACTGTGCACACATTTACCTCTTTTACTTTTACTTTTTTTATGCTGGGAAACCTGTCACCCTTATAAATCACGCCCACTGCTGGTAGCCTTTGTGTTCAGACTGGGCCGCATGCCATGTGCTGTGGCCTTTTTGCTGGGCCCTTTGAAGCTTGGCTGTATATCATGCGTTAAGGCTTTTTTGTTGCGCTTGTTCCAGCTTGGCTGTGTGTCAAGGTATACCGCCATCTGTTGTGAATTAAAGACATTACATCCGTTGCCGACCCTAATGTTACTTCATTCTCGTCTTCATCTTGAGTAGTTCCAGGTCTTGGATCACAGATGGCGCTTATAACCGTAATTAATGAATGGCGGGAAATGTTGGTGTGATCAACATTATGTTGAAGTGAAAAGCTTATAAGCATGAGTTTGCCTCGATGTACAGCTGTGCCCTTCGCCGTGGCAGCTTAGATTGTACCGAACGATAAGTTCCTCTGACAACTCGCATAACTGGAGAAGTATGGTTCCTCGGCATTTTGTTTTCCATTCATCTCAAATCTCGATTAGCCACTTGACCCAATTAAGCTGGGTTTCAGTATGGAGACCTTATCGAAGCTCGGAAACCGTAGGCCTATATTTTTAACCTCGCTGATATCTGCATGCTGAAGAATATCACTTGTTTTATCATCCATACATCCACGTCACCGACGTCCTGAGGTGTGGCCAAAAGCATCATTGACACCGGAAAACTCACTGGTCACTGATTCATGGTTTAACAACTTTCGGGCTTTGATCTATCTGCCGATTTGCGGTTTTGACACTGCTGATCATGCTTACGTCCGAGTCGCCGTCGAAATCAACATCTTACCATGCATAAAGTTAGTCTAATCAGGGCATTAATCAGCTTTAATTGTTGTCAGGTATTCGATAATATGCTTGTATACTAGCCGAACACCATGCAGGAAAGGTATGACGTAAAGTACTTACACTGGCGTCGCTCTCGTTAGCGTCTTGATACGGCAGGCGAATAGAATCTAAACTATGGGGTGACTGGCTGCTGGGCGGGAGTTTCCCTTGTCTATATACAGAAGGCGAGTTTGTGTGATCCCTTATACCTGTTTGGGTGTGGGTTAGAACATTCACTATATAAATTAAATGACAGGTCATTCTCTCCTTGATTGATCGCACTCGGAACACCTCGGAAGTAAATAGGCAGGCAATGAAAAGTATTCCGGCATGGCAGGGTTAAGGTCAGGGCAACTGCACACCAGTAGTGCCCTTTGTAAGACAAAACAATGTATTTTGTGTATATATAGGTACTGCAAATCCTCACATATTCTACCTTAAAAGCTATGATACAACACTAACCTAAAAAACAGAGGTGGAAATCTAATACATTGTATTGCTCTTACAAAGGGCACTACTGGTGTGCAGTTGCCCTTTGTAAGACAAAACAATGTATTTTGTGTATATATAGGTACTGCAAATCCTCACATATTCTACCTTAAAAGCTATGATACAACACTTATCTAAAAAACAGAGGTGGAAATCTAATACATTGTATTGCTCTTACAAAGGGCACTTCTGGTGTGCAGTTGCCCTTTGTAAGAGCTAAACAATGTATTTTGTGTATAGGTACTGCCAGTCCTCACATATTCTACCTTAAAAGCTTTGATACAACACTGATCTAGGAAACAGAGGTGGAAATCGAAGGTATACTCATTTGGACCGCACAAGGATACAGTTCACGCCAGGAAGTCCACCCTGAATGGGAGATGAAGGAGACATTTGTGATAAACTGCATGAACTTTCTCATTAAATTACTGTCGGAATCTGGTCATATTTGGTGTTTAACAACATAACAAGCTCATATAATACACATTATTATGGGAAATAATGCATTCTTTGGGGAAACTATGATATTTTCTTTGACGAGTCAGTAGAAATGGCAACCGTGGAGGATTTCCGGCGAACTACACCATAATTGGTTGTGTATCATTGGGCCAGACATACATCCGAGACCTGATCGGCAACGGTCGGCCGAGGTGTTCCGAATGTGAATGATTGGACTCGAGTGAGTCGAGGCCGGATGACCTTTTGCTAGCTCTGATAAGTTGTCTATCATTTATACCATAATCCCTCTGATCCTTAACCTGGATTGGGTATTACGTTTAAAAAGGTATAGGCATTTATATTTGGCTGGTAAGCTTGAGTCGTGATATAAGCCATACTGGAAGATATTTTACAATGCCACCCATCCTGTTACATTGATGTCTTGTCAAACAGCCGATAATGCTCGAATGATGAACTGACAAAAAATACATGTGAACTGACAAACCAAACTGAAAAGCAGTCTCTATATGCTAACGAGTTTTCTGTATCCCTTACAATTTGCCAGTATTCCGGGAACCCGTGCAAGCCTTGCTTGTATTGATAAGGTCAGAAATTCAACAAACATGTGAAGGGCTTTACCAATATGTTGAGTTAAAACGGATTTTTTTTTCGCATATGGTATATGTTGTTAGAAAATATACTAAAAAAGCTAACGGTTTGTCTTGTTTATGTCAAGTGGTCGCGTTCTTGTAACCCGGAAGCGTTGTCAAAATGACGAATATATTTGCATCCTGATCGCGCCTTACAGTGCAGTTATTGTTGAAGGATGCCATTAAGGGCACCCTGACGCTGAGTACGCAAGTCGTTGACTCTCTAATGTCAGAGGGCCGAAATAGCGCTAGAAAATTTTTCATCTCAAGAATTAAAATAACAGGGATATTGAAATCAGCATATATATATAACTTGGAAGACCTTTCTAGGTTTTAACAAAAATATTTGGAAACAAACAACAAAATCCTCCATACGTAAGAAGTCGTCACTGCTTTAAATGGGGTCAAGAACGTGGCAAAGATATTGGGATCGTGGTCCGAGATCGTCGGCCCGTTTTCCGAAATCGCAGTGGCCCGAAAACTCCGTGTGGTCTGAGATCGCAAAGGTCCGAGATATCCAAGTCAATCACAGGCTCTTGACACAATGTCAACAAACATTGTTGCCAATACATCTGTTTCAGTTGTAACAGCATGACGGGCTTACGTGTGACGGCACCTCGCCTCACTTCAGGTCGACGGAATTTGATAATTCACGGTCCCCGGAGTACGGAGGGGTACCATGCTTTAGCCCGACCATCACAGGGCCACGCTCCTTACAAGAGTCAACGTAAGGTCAGATTTAGTTCTGGTCAAAGCAGACAAGCACGTTCCTTGGTCGCTGTGTTATGTGTTGGGGCCGGCGCAGCAGCAATAACGGGTGAGTCTATTTGTGGACGCCAGTTCTGTTATTAAATAAAAGATCGTTTACGCTCCCACATATTCCCGGAGTATACATGTGGGCGCGGGATACGGCTTAGTATGTCAAAGAATATTTGGTTTGAATAATGTGAAACCTCTTTCAAGCATCAAATGACTGCAGTGCGAAACTACGGTCATTCATTAAAGCTATAAAGAAAGACGTTTTCTTTAAGGTGGGTATAGTAACTGATCACTTTGTAACCATGGTCATATGGAACAAGGTACGTATTTTTTTTCTTATAATTTGCCGGCGACCAGCTGCTCTGTCACTTAACATGATATTTGATAGTCGTGTTATCTGTTCATTCGTGTATGTGTTGTACTGCTACTTGCTCGTATTTTATCAACTCTTTATTGGGGCAATGTCAATGCGTCTCTCGAGAAAAAAAGCCCCTTTATAATGTTTACTCAACGTGGAAAATTGGAAAGAAATAATAAGTCGGTGGTTAACAGCGTTTTCTGTCGCAAATGAAATGCGTGAAATTGGCAATCAGATTTATCTGAATAAGACGATAATTGAAAATAAGTCCACCTTTGTGTAATATGATTTAAATACACGATGCTCTCAATTCATTTAATTAGAAATACAATTCATTTAATTAGAGATGATCTTTCCAAGGCAATTTCTTATAAATGATTAAATGTCCCACTAGTTCACCATTTGGAAGACAGTTTAACTTGTATATCAGAAGTATTGGGAATCGAATGAAGTTTCAAACAAAAGTCATATGTATATACATATAGATATGTTTTCTTATAATTAATTAGAGTTTTAGTAACAGATCCGAGTATGATCTTTCAGTACATCGACATGATTTATTTACAATAGGGTGTGTAAATGTTGTCATGTTCAAGTTTTTATATATACAAAATCTTTCTTGTCCACATGGATTCTTTTTTGCAAGAAATTTCAAAAAGGCTTGAAGCAAGTTCAGTGTGCAGTAATGAATCATTATTTTCGGACTCCAGATACATTTTAGCGACTAATGTAGGGTATTTTTTTAATTAGCTGGTCGATTGAAATATAATGATCAAACGAGCCGTTCTGGCGTCTATTTCATGCATAATGAATTAGGCAATTGGACCAATTAGATGACTCGCGTACACGTGTTCTTCGCGGCAGCCGGGAGAAGTCTGGCCTCTGTGGTAGGGCATCGAGAACCTGACAAATCACATTATAAAGCCATATGAACTTGCGCCGATTCTGGTGCATGCGTTCTTGTTCAGTGTGAGAGGGAACAAGGTATTTTTACATTTGTTTCGTTGGATTTGCTAAGCAGTTATGATTTCGGCCTGAACACTTGCAGGCCTGTTCATAAATTAGAAATTGACGCCATAGAGGCTCGGTGATTTATGGCTCTGAAAACATTGCTGCCAGAGCTTTAATTGAAAGAACCTCGATTTTTCGTTTCTCCTTTTTTCCGAAAAGTCCTTTTTGCGAAATTTGAAATAAGAAACCGCAAATATTCTTGTTTTATCGAAAAGTAAAAGTACACTAGTAAGTTGTATGTAGGCCGAAAGAGGAATTTGTCAGTTTATGTTTAAGTATAATATAAATTATTGTTAATGCTTAGGCTGCAGAATTCAAAATAATGTGTAACAGACATAGTACTAAAGAGACTGCTCACGTACGTCCAGTACATCAGCATAATGGACCGTTGATATGACCCAAACCCAATCGATACATCTTCCAGAGGGGGGGGGGGTTGACTCGTAGACCCACACACAGACGCACAAACACACATATGTTTATATATATATATATATATATATATATATATATATATATATATATATATATATATATATATATACCTTTTGGTGTCCGTATGACACATTTCAAAAACATGAGCGTCTGTATGACACATTTCAAATATATGTTCTGGATCACATTTCAGCTGTATTACAATTAAGTATAAGGTCTGAGAAAAAAACGTATTGTGTTTCCATAATATGTTAATTTGAAACAAGGTTCAGATATTATATTCCATATATTAGTAAACTCATGAATGAAACCAAAGTCCATAATTTTATTAGCTCAGCTGACTATAAGTCATCTGAGCTATAGTCGTGGTCCATTGTCCGTCGTCCGTCCGTTTGTCCGTCCGTCCGTCTGTCAGTAGATGTGGCACGTTTTGAAACTGTAAGACCTAGGTATTCAAAATTTGGCATAATGTTAGATGTCCATAGGATCTCCTACCAAGCCGAAAACTGGGTCTTTGCGACTTCGTTCCTTTGAGAAATTAAGGAAAACCGCATTTTTTTTATTAAAAACATGTTTTTACACTTCAGGAGTGCCTAATATCAAAACCACTCATCTGTTTTTCCTCATATTTACCATAAATAATCCTCTAAATAGTTCCTATGTACATGCAAGAAATTAGGTCTGTATTATATAATTTAAAAAAGTTATGGGCCCAAACGTAATGCATTTTGTAAATAATCAGGAAAGAAATTTGATCACTTTACACAAAACTTGTTAAAGCTATGCACTTTTTCCAGCAATATAACTTTAATTAATCAAAATTAAATTTTATACCCAAAATTAGATCAAAATCTATTAAATTTTTTAATATATTATTAAAAATAAAAAATTGGTACCTTAAATTTTGCCCAACTTTGACCATGGCACGTTTTTTCCCCCTGTAACTGCTGTAAATTTAATTTTCAAAGCATGTTTTTGTTAGCATTTCAATTGTTAACATCAAAAATTTGAAACTGTAGTTTTTATTCAAGTTTTCAAGCACCATGTCACATATTGTTTACATCAAGCTAGTGTTATGCAGTTTGCTGGAGCTCAGCTCCCCAGCTTAAGCTCTAAGTTCCCTAAATTTGGCATACGGTTAGATGTCTCAAAAATCCCTTACCATGCCAAGAATTTGGTCACTAGAACGTAATTCCTTCGAGATATAATTGAAAACCTAATTTTTCCATTAAAAACCCATTGTTACACTTTAAGACTGCCTAATATAAAACCACTGATCTGACTTTGATCATATATAATATACATATTTTTCTATACATTCGATATGCACATGCCAGAAATGATTTCAGTATTGCGTAATTGTTTTAAGTAATGGGCCCAATCATAATGCACTTTTTAAAAAATCAAGAAATATATTTACTTTGCTGAAGCTAGAGATTTTTTGTCAGGGAGGTAACATTATTTAATCAAGATTCAATTGTATACCAAAATTTAGGTCTGAATTTTTCAAATTTTATAAGTTATTAGTATAAATATAAAATTAGTACCTTAAATTTTGCCCAATTTTGACCATGCCACGTTTGTTTCCTGAGTGCACTGTTGATATAATTTTCATATCATGCATACATAAAGATTTCAGCTTTGTAGTTTAGAAAGCTGAAAGAAATTGGCCAAAAATTGTAGCTTTTATTAATGTTTTAATGAGACCATGTCAGACCCAGGCTCTACCCAACCCCTCTTCAGTCACTTGTATGTTGACCTTGTTGACCTTTCAGCAGATTATGCACGCTTGAGGCGAGGCATACACTGGGGCAGCCTGGCAGCTATTGCCCAGCCACAGTTGATCCAGGTGTCCAACCCAACTCATCTTGTAGTTGTTTTGAAAAACAACATAACAATAAACAATAAATTAATAAATATTTATTGGTTTTTAATAAAAAATTAAAGAAAAATTAATAGAAAAGGAATTTGTGAGTTGATGAGTAACAGGAAATTAACTTGCAGTTACTGATGATGTAAGAATCTTGTATGGATGGATATAATGTCAGTGTCAATGTTATTCCAAATAACACCATGCAGTCACCTATGGTATTTTTCAGTTCAATTTTAATGATAAAAAATAAATCATATTATTCACTACTAATCATTAGGGATCATATGAAGGAAATTAATGATAGACAAAGTTGATAATATTAATCTAGATTCCTACTGTGTCGTGTGTGTAGATTAATATGAAAGTAGTCCGAAGTGAATATTTTACATTTATTTTTTTCAATGTAAATAAAAGCCATAAAATCAGGTACTTATGATCATTATTTAAATTTGTGAATTTTGTATATTCTGGATTCTCAACATCATTGTTTGGCTAAAACTGACTAAATACTAGACATGGTGCGAATGCTTTGCAAATGTATTTGAATACGAATATGAATATGTACTGCATTAAAAAATTTTATTGCATAAGAATGGGAATTCAGGTAAAAATGAAAGTATTTGAATACCAGTGCAGATACTTTCAAAATGTATTCATGAATGTTTTCATGCAACTCATAATAAAGCTTATATTTATTACCACACAAAACCAGCATGTGCCTCATTCCCAAATCATTTGTTTTATCATATATAACAGCCGAGCGCCCTGACCCATGGGTCCCTTGATTAATACTATAATTCATTCGCAATATAAAAATAATGTTCTCTGAATAGTGGGGGGGGGGGAGGGGGGGTGTTTTCATTGACCATATACAACTTTCCAAAAAGTTGGGGGAAATATAACTCCCTGTCCCATACTGACGCCTCTGCCCGAACCATCCAGATATTCGAGGTTATACTGTAGTAGAATTGGAGGTTTTTAAAAGCCGGTAGGTTTAATAACAGACTAACAGCTAAGGCAGTCGATATCGTTTAAGTAGGCGTAATGAACTTTACGCGTGCCGAACTGTATGTAACTATTTTCGAAACGACTGATATTACAAGAAGGACAAAAAACGTGTATATGATCTCCTTGCTTATAATTATTATACCTTTATTATTACCCTACTACTGGAGTCCGATTTATACTCGTGCGAAATTGTAATCGAGTACTCGCCACACGTTCGAACTCTGTCCTTCCATTACTTCTCTCAGAGATTGTGTTTTGCATTGTAAATGATGAGAAATGCAGTGTTAGCGGAAGAGCAGTGAACCCTGGCTCGGCTGTTTATATCAGAAAGTAGGTATAGATTATGCCACACTTGCACAAAAGAATGCACAAGGTATCCTGGATGTATTTATATTTCCTCAGACCTACTATAACGATGCTACACTGACTGCGTTGCTTCCTTTCCAAGTTACCATCTTAGATGTCTGCAACATCGGGTGTTCACAGTAATAACACATTACTGTCTACTGAAACACGTAAGTCAAAATATTTAGTTGTGACCGGCATTATTGAACTTCATCCTTGACAGTTCATATTGTTAAGTAAAGTTTGTTATTGAACCGTTCGGGGTATATGTGACAATTTAGTAATCCATTCTTTCCAGGAGGCGTTCACTATTGGTACAAAAATGCGGATCTTGAGCCAGAGAAAAGCCAGGCAAGGACAGAAGACCAAGACTTCGGAGAAGAGGAGGTAGTAACTACAGGATATGAATCAAATGTAGGTCAGCAGAGGGTCGGTTTACCGGATTTCCGATTGGATGAAATCAGTAAGCACACAGAGATGTCTTCAGGGGTTTGGGTAACGGTTAGAAACGGTGTTTATGACATCACGAACTTTGTGGAAAGACATCCCGGTGGTAGAAGTATTCTCAGCGCGGCTGGAGGATCCATTGAACCCTTCTGGGACCTGTACAGAATCCACAACGGGGAAACTGTATTAACATTGCTGGATGAGATGCGAATCGGGAACGTCCATCCAGTAGATATCAAGAAAAACGTCCCAACGACGGACACTACTGACCCTTACGTGAACGATCCATCGCGACACACTGGGTTAGAGATTAGCAGTGCTAAACCGTACATTGGAGAGCCTCGCCAAGAGCTTCTTGTAAACCAGTTCATTACTCCAAACGAATTGTTTTTTATCAGGAATCATATGCCTGTCCCTAAGGTGGATGCTGAAAAATACCGATTGAAGGTTTCTATAGAAGATCAGGAGAAAACGGTCGATTTTTCCCTGTCAGACCTTAAGAATAAATTCAAGGTCCACAATGTAATCGCAACTATTCAGTGTGCTGGCGGTTGAAGAAATGACATGTCAAAACATCGGGAAGTGAAAGGCGGCGCATGCGACATTAATGCGATAAGCACTGCTGAATGGACTGGCGTGAAACTGTGTGATGTACTTCGGGATGTAGGGGTCAATGGGGACTCGGCAAACCACATTCAGTTCGAGGCTTTGGATAAGGACATGACAGGGGTGAATTATGGTGCCTCAATACCTGCAGAAACTGCCTTGGACCCAAATCGTGACGTTCTGCTGGCATTCGAAATGAACGGGAAGGAGCTGCCACGTGACCACGGCTACCCTATACGGGTGGTGGTACCGGGTACAATTGGTGCCCGTCAGGTGAAGTGGCTCAGTACAATAAAAGCTAGTAAGGAAGAGTCCGGCAAACACTGGCAAACGAATGAGTACAAAGTGTTTTATTCCAGCACAGACTGGCATAAAGTCGATTTCTCTGCAAGTCCTGCCATACAGGAATATCCGGTACAAAGCGCCATCTGTGTACCCAGAGCAGGAACTACTCTTGAAGAGGGCGCAGAGGAAGTGACCGTCCGAGGATACGCCTGGGCCGGCGGTGGACGGGGTGTGTCACGTGTTGATGTTTCCACAGATGGCGGTAAGACCTGGCACACGGCTGACCTAGAACAAGCTGAACAGAAAGTCCACCGTCAGTGGGCGTGGACGTTATGGGAAACAACAGTTCCGGTTATTAAGAATGTAAATGGAAAAGTGGAAATTGTGTGCAAAGCTACGGACACGGCTTATAACACTCAGCCAAGCACATTTGAACATATATGGAACTTGAGAGGATACGTATGTAATGCCTGGCACCGCATTCTAGTCCAATTACCCAATAGTAAACGTAAAGTAAACACTCATAAATAGTCATATAGAAAAAAAATGTTTATATTTAAGTTGTATTCATCTCATTGTAGGACCAAGTGGATGTGTGCCCTGCTATTGCGGTTTGATGAGTACCACCTCTCGTGTGGACGAACTGTCGAACAGGATAAGCTCATATCAAAAGGAGACGATAAAAGTGTTGGATAAATTTGAGAACTTGTTCATCATAACTAAGTCACAGAGGGAATTTTCAGTGAGATTAGGCTTATCGTAATTTTGGTTTGAACATTCTCGTTTTTTCCCTAATTTCCATCGTGCACAGCGCTTGTACATCATATTGGCAGTCGTTAATTAGGAATATTCTTATATAATGATTATATTTTTTTAGATTTTATGAGCTGTCACTGACAGCGCTACACGCGTGGTCACTTATCTATGCATAATTCATTCTGCTTATCTATGTGTAAACAACGATTGCTCATGAATGTTAAACCTAAGATGATTCGTAGAATATATCCATTCAGTCCATTTAGCATGATATCAGACAAGGTGACTAACATTCGGAGTCTATAGTTAATTCTAACGTTAATTTCCCAGAGGAAGGAAAAATGAAGTTTTATGCCAGGTTGATTAAGTTGAAACACAATGTTCATATTGACTGACCGAATAATCGATGATTGGGTTGACTTTGCTGTCATGATGAAGTGCGCTGCTGTTTGTTGTTTTCAATAAAAATGTTGATCTCACTGTAAGAGTTTTTAAGTTACGATAGGTTAACGTAATGATCATATTATTAGGCCGAATTTTTCACGAATAAGTTGACGTTGCCATTTCATGACGCTGTTTTCGGTAAATATGTCAATTTCAATGTTAAAGTCGCTCACGCCGGTATTGTAGCTTGCCGGATATCTTCGATTTCGGCAAGCATTTTCGTCAGTTCCGTATGTCCATTTGTCTGTCTGTCTGTGTTTTTTTTTGTCTGTTTGAGGACTTTCTACAGGTCACAATTTTGCAGCAATCGAATTGAAACTTACAGGTTGATTGACATACTAGGTCGCCTTTTGTTTTAGGGTCAACATCTGCCAAAGATCAAGATCATTGAAAACGTGATTAGGCGAGATTTCACTTAAAGATTCCAAAGATACCCTGGAGGCCACAAGTATGCAGGAATCATCTTGAAACTGATATATCTTATATGCCACGCAAATATCTCGAAACTGATTTTTTATATGACCGCTAGGGGGCGCTGTAGTCGAAACATCACCACATATACTTTTTTTGGGCTGTACATAAACATAAATTGTAGCTCATTTTATTTGGGATTCCATGGCCTTTCATGTAGCTTTCTTAATCTGCGGTTACCATGGTTACACATTTTTTGGTTTAAACTTGATAATTTGAAAATATCCATGTTACATTTTCTAACTTTGTCACTTTTTTTAGCTAGAGAGGTCTGGTTTTCGTCATTAGGTAGCAGATTAATAGCTTTACATGATAAAACTGCAAGACTTGCCAAATCTCGCACCATATCTCGTTCTACGAGAAAAAACGAGATTTCACATAAATGCTTATAACTCGGTAAATTTTACAGCTTGTTTTCATCATTTCGCAACTTGTGACGATTTTACATAAAGTTTTCGACATTTAATAACATATGACCAGTTTTACATGTCCGAATTGAAATCGCGCAAAATCTTGCACCTTATTTCGTCAAACGAGAAAAAAAAACGAGATTTCAGAAAAATACTTAAAAGTCGGTGCCTTTTACAGCTACACCGTTCCAGTTTTAGGCATTTCGTAACATATGACCCGCTTTACAACAATAAATTTCCAAGTCTTGCCAAATCTCGCACTATATCTTGTCAAACGAGAAAAAAACGAGTTTCATATAAATGCTTATAACTCGGCGACGTTTTAAGCGGGACGTGTGTAGTTTTCGGCATTTCGTAACATATGCCCCGCTTGACAAGATAACCCTGCAAGTATTGCCAAATCTCATGATAGATCTCATCTTGATGTCTAAAGCGAGACAGGTCAAGTTTTCGGCATTTCCTATCATTTGGCCAGCTTTACATGACAGAACTACAAATCATGCAAAATCTCGCATAAGAAAAGAAAAAAATTATTTGACAGAAATGCGTATAACCCGGCTAATATTACACTAGAAAGGTCTGCATCTTTTCTTTGACAGCATGCCTACAAAAACGTATTATTCTTTTGTGCACTCACACTACATTGCTCGTTTTTTATGACTGGTTCTACATTCGCTCTCTATGTATTTTTGCGATGGTGCGGCGTCGTCCGTCGTGCGGTGTGCGCCGTGCGTGTTGCGTCGTCTGTACGTTAACTAATACTATTTCGAAAACGGCAGGAGCTAGCATTACCAAATTTTATGCAAAAAATCAGTCATCTAAAAAACTCTATCGGATTTTGTTAATTTTTTTGCTATCTGAATTTACTTAGATTTATAAGGGAAATGCTTAAAAACATTTAAAAATCTTCTTCTCCGATACCGTCCTGCCAAATTGTCCAATATTTCAAAGAAATAATCCCAGAAATATCTCTCTAAGTTTGTTCGAATGGTTCCAGTTCGGTGATTTTTTGGCCGAGTTACAGGAAGTTGAACTTAGTCATCTGTCAAAACAAGCATACTCAAATGTCAATCTCAGAAACGGCTAGAGCTTTTATCACAAAAAAAAAGGAAAATGAGGTAAAAGTGGCGCCACCTACATCGGCCTTTGTACGGGAGTCATCAGTGCCTGTATCATACTGAGGGCTACAAAGAACTTCTTCTCTGAAACCCTAAAGCCGTACTGTTTTATATCGCACTGAAATGATATGATCCCAGGGTAGTGCTTTCTGAAGTTTGTACAAATGGTCTTTGTTCAGTGACTTTTGGCTTAATTTAGTTATAAGGCATAACAACACCCATTTTAGCTCACTGGCTACAAACGTCTTCTTCTCAAAAACTACTAGGCCAAATTCTAAATCTCATATATTAATTATCCTCAGATGTTGATAATTCAAGTTTGTTCAAATGGTTTTGCGTCAGATAATGCAACAGGTCAAGAGTTCACTCAGTGCAGCCAGGTATGGGTCAAAAGTTCACTCAGTCTAGCCAGGTGCAGGTGAAAAGTTCACTCAGTCTAGCCAGGTGCAGGTCAAGAGTTCACTCAGTGCAGTAGCTTGAGCCAGCAATTTGTCACAGTTCACTCAGGTAACTGCCTTTCTTAGCCTGGTCAGCCCAGTGCATTAAACTCGAGAAGTGTGATGTATGGGCCTGATATTTTGACCTCTCTATGCATGTTTGATAGCTTTCTCGTTCATAAGACAGGTGTCGCCACCTACAATGACTTTGCACAGTGAATGCTCTTGCTCATTTCTCCAGAGGAGTTTGATATATCAGCCTGAATATGGACATATTTATACATATCGTAAAGCGTTGTCGTATACAAGGCTGTTGGCACCACCTTCAATAATTTTTGTACAATGTATGTCCCTGCTTACTTCGGGAATATGTATACATCTCTAATACCTTTGTCGTATACAAGACGTAGGCGTGCTTGAAAAGTAATGGCCCAGGATTGAAGCATTTTCCCGGTGTAAAAACCATTGCACGTGTTCGCATTAGGCCTGTAGGCCTTGTTTTCCATTTCCGACAAGCGCGTCATTTCTGGTCACCTTGTTTGAGTAGTATATATGATTTGAATGCGATAGACTTGCGTGACCTCATTGTTTTGTTCCTGTTTCCAACGTGTTTCATGTCCATTTATGTACATATAAACACATAAAAATATATACACCTTTTTATAACTCTCGTCTTGATCATTGTTGATGTGTGTACATGTCCTTTTCAGTCAAGGGTTGGTTATTGGATTGTCAAGTAGAGAGATGGCGTCTGTAAATGATTCCATTGCTGACGACAATGCATGTACACTAACAAGGGGCTTTTTCAGGTTTTAGAAGAAAAGTAGGGATCCAACCAATGAGGGCCGATGCCTAACCTAAAATAAAATGGCTCAAGGTCGGGTATGGACAAATTGGCCTGAAGCCCTTGAAAAGGTTGGTGTGACTGAAAAAAAGAATACTGATAGAAAGTTTTCTGTGCAGGGGTCCAGAGGCGGGCTGGGGTTTGAAAAAGACCCTGAATGAAAGCGGCACAAATTTAACCTTGTCGGCCCACTGGTATCGTTATTTTGTTTATACCATCTTTCCATCTCGAAACTTCAATCTATGCATGCCGATAGTTGAGTCCGCCCATGCACGAGATATGGAATAATTATGAAGTCATACCCTGTCGTTCGTTAAGACAGACGCTGACGGGCGCGAAAGAAAACCCAGTAAATATAAGTGAAAGCGGCGCATGCTAGTTACTTTTCAAATTAGAGCTTAATGCATTAATTTAATAATTTAACTTTAATTAATTGACAGAAGATTACTTCTTTGTTTTCATTACATTGCATTTAAAAGTATCTTTGAATTCAGATGATCATGGCTCGCTGAAACAATTTATGTATTTTTTTTTCAGTTGAACTCTCTATCACAGGTAAAAAAATGCAAACCAAAACTGTTCCAAGGATTCTCGTGAAATTATACGTGCTGTAGATATGAGTTCGAGATATAGTGTGGCAGAGCCACCTAGCGGAAGCTCCAAATTACTTTTTTAGCTCAGCTGACTTTCAGTCATGCTGAGCTATACCGGTCACTCTTTGTCCGTCGTCCGTCTGTCCGTCTGTCCGTTAACCTGGCACAAATCGTAACCGCTGGACTTAGAATCTTGTAACTTTACATTCTGAGAGGTCCATGAAAAATCTCCTTGGAAACCAGAAATTAGGTCTCTGTTACCCATATCCTCTGAGCTATGGGGCCCCAAAGTACCCCCCAAAAAAGTAAAAAATTTCATACAAAAACTTCAATATCTCATTAACTACTTGACTGATGGTCATCATTTTTGGCATAAATATTGATCATGAGATGTTCCATCACTTCCTGCAGACTGGTGGCGCCAGCTATATCGTTCAATTTTTTACTAATTTTTTTCTCTATTTTTGAGACCTTTCAAAATGTGAACATCTGTTAACAAGGCACAAATCTTAAAGACTGGACCTAGAATCTTAATTCTTGACACACTTAGAGGTCCATGAAAAATATCCTTGGAAACCAGAAATTAGGTCTCTGTTAACCATATCCTTCGAGCTATGGGGCCCCAAATTACCCCCCCCCCCCGAGTAGTAAAAAAATTTCATACAAAAACTTCAATATCTCAATAACTACATCACTGATGGTCATGATTTATGGAATACATATTGATTATGAGATGTTCCATCAGTTCCTGCAGACTGGTGGCGCCACCTGTATGGTTGGATTTTTTATGAATTTTTTTCTCTATTTTTGAGACCTTTCAAAATGTTAACATCTGTTAACAAGGCAAAAATCGCAAAGACTGGACCTAGAATCTTAATTCTTGACACACTGAAAGGTCCATAAAAAAATCTCCTTGGAAACCAGAAATAAGGTCTCTGTTACCCATATCCTTCGAGCTATGGGGCCCCAAAGTAACCCCCCCCCCAGAGTAGTCAAAAATTTCATACAAAAACTTCAATATCTCAATAACTACATCACTGATGGTCATGATTTTCGGCATACATATTGATCATGAGATGTTCCATCAGTTCCTGCAGACTGGTGGCGCTACCTATATTGTTTGATTTTTTTACGATTTCTTCCTATATTTTTGAGACCTTTAAGGATGCTGTCATCTGTTAACGTCGCATGAATCGTAACAACTGCACCTAGAATCTTCATTCTTGACACACTGAGAGACCTATGAAAAGTCTCCATGGAAACCAGAAATTAGGTCTCTGTTACCCATATCCATCGAGCTATGGGGCCCCAAATTACCCCCCAGAGTAGTAAAAATTTCATACAAAATCTTCAATATCTCAATAACTACAACACTGATGGTCATGATTTTCGGCATACATACTGATCATGAGCTGGTCCATCAGTTTCTGCAGACTGGGTGCGCCACCTCTGTTTTTTTCAAATTTTTACGAATTTTTTTTTCTCTTTTTTGAGACCTTTAAAGATGTGGTTATCTGTCAACAGGGTACAAATTGCAACAACTGGACCTAGAAACTTCATTCTTGTCATGCAAGGAGGCCCATGAAGAGTGCCTGTGGAAACTTGAAATTAGGTCTCTGTTACCTATATCCTTCAAGCTATAGGACAATTTGATACAAAAGCTTAAGTATCTGAACAACTTATGCGGAGATCACCATGATTCTTTGCATGGATATTGACCATTAAGTGTTTTTATTAGTTTCTGCAGACTGGTGGAGCCACCTGTATTTTTGTATCCTCCTAAACGAAGTTTTGCAGATACTATGTTTTTGACCGGGTTACTCCGGCGCCGCCACGTTTGTTTCCAGAGAGCTCCTCTGAGAAAAATGGACCGATTTTTCCGAAACTTACACCAATTATCTAGTCACATGTGAACTAGTGCCTAACCAATTTGTGTTGACCTCTGACCTTTCCCCTCTATCCAGCGTCCATTTGTGCGTCTGTTTCCACACATAAACCCTCATATCTCGGGAACCGATTGACCAATCAGGAAATAAAATTTATACAAATGTAGCCCTTGGATTGCTTTATTACATACACAAAAATGGTGGCGCCACCTGTAACCATGTTTTCACAGTGTCCATCTGTTCATCTGCCTTTGGTTAAAATCACTCATATCTCTGCAGTGAATTGACTAATTCACCTGAAATTCGGCATGCATATACATCCAGGATAGCTTTTTGATTTTATGACAGATGGCACCACCTACATTCACGTTCAAGCTGATCACATCCAAGCTCATATCTCAGGAACCGTTTGACCGATTGGGCCAAAATTTTGCATGTGTATAGATATCACATAGCTCTTTATCATACGCAAAACTGTTTTTGCACAGCGTCTGTCTGTTTTCTGCCGTGGGATAATGTCACTCATATCTCGGCAGTGGTTTGACATATCTGCCTAAAATTTTGCAGTTTTATACATCCTGGATAGCTTTCTTGATTTTATGACAGGTGGCGCCACCTACTTTCTAGTTTACGCTGCAGACATCCGAGCTCATATCTCGGGAACCGTTTGAACGATTGGGCCAAAATTTTGCATGTTTATAGATCTCACATAGGTCTTTATCATACACAAAACTGGAGGGGCCACCTGCAACCATTTTTGCACAGCGTCTGTCTGTTTGTCTGCCGTGGGCTAAAATCACTCATATACATGTAGTGGTTTGACTTTTCTGCCTAAAATTTTGCATATGTATACAACTTGGACAGCTTTCTGGATTTGTGGTAGGTGGCACAACCTACATACACATTTAGGCTGCAGACATCCATGCTAATATGCAACATACCTCACTCTATTTCCCCTTGCCACTCAATCCATGCCTCACTTCAACCGTTCCACTCTGATTTTGGCGGATACACGTGGTCACTTGTCAGTTACCCGTATTCTAGTTTTTAAAGTTTACACATTTTTTCTCTATTTTTGAGATATATAAATAAAGACTAAATCTTGGCCTGTTGGTTAATCTGTTTGATGCTTCAGTTGAATGGGTATATACTACCATTCTGATGATAAAATTTCCTTTAGCGAATCTCTTCCCTGTCAGCTGAGCGACATGACCCATGGGTCACTTGTTTTATGCCCCCGCCACAAAGTGGCCGGGGCATATAGTTTTACCCATGTCCGTCCTTCCGTCATTCTGTCATTCCATCATTCCGTCATTCCGAAATCAAACAGTTGTACACACATTTTTTCCCAATGCCTGCAGATATTGGCCTGATTTTTTATGTGTTGGCAGATAATGACCAGTTACAGATCGAGTTCGCGTTTCGTCCCGTTTGACCTACTTTTGACCGTTTTACGGCTCCTAAACTTAGAAAATTTCATGAAAATAGAAATTTTCATGACAAATATACATGTACGGACTTTTTTCGCAGTGCCTGCCGATATTGGCCTGATTTTTGGTGTGTGGGCAGATAATGACCAGTTGCAGATCGAGTTCGCATTTCGTCCCGGTTGACCTACTTTTGACTGTTTTACGGCTCCTTAACTTAGAAAATTTCATGAAAAATAGAAATTTTCATGACAAATACACATGTACGGACTTTTGTTCGCAATGCCTGCAGATATTAGCCTGATTTTTGGTGTGTATGCAGATATTGACTAGTTTCAGATCGAGTTCACGTTTCGTTCCAGGTGACCTACTTTTGACCTTTTTACGGCTCCTAAACATAGAAAATTTCATGAAAAATAGAAATTTTCATGACAAATTCACATGTACGGACTTTTGTTCGCAATGCCTGCAGATATTGGCCTAATATTTGGTGTGTGGGCAGATAATGACCAGTTACAGATCGAGTTCATGTTTCGTCCTGGTTGACCTAATTTTGATTGTTTTACTGCTCCTAAACATAGAAAATTTCATGAAAAATATAAATTTTCATGAAAAATGTACATGTACAGCCGTTTTTAGCCCTCAGCTCATAGGCTAATGGGCTATTGTCGTCACCCAAGCTGTCCGTCTATCCGTCCGTCCATCTGTCTGTCCGGTGTCCGTCCATCCGTCCATTCCACGTCTGTTAACTTTTACCATGTGAGCAGGATATCTATAAAAGGATTCACTATGGAATTTTATTTCATCAGTGACAATGTATATCGATAAAATCGAGATTAAGTTCGAAGATGGGTGACCTTGACCCATTTTTCTACATTTTAGAGCTGATTATAGAAAAACACTCAGAAGCTTATATCTCAGGAACAATTGTGTGGATTTTCACAAAACTTACTCTAATCATTGGGACTGATGGTCTGTACGTGCTGCACAATTTTGGTAGCGCCACCTGCAATTTCTGATTTTTTAATTAAATTTTATCAGATTTTTCAATTTTGGCCCTTTGTGCAGGATATCTCCAAAGGTATTCAACACAGGAACTTCATTACTTCAGTGCTATTGCATTATATTTACAAAATCTCGGTCAAGTTCAAAGATGGGTGGTCTTGACCTACCTTTCAAGGTCACAAAGCTTGGTATAGAAAAAACTTAGGGGCTTATTTCTCAGGAAGCATTTGGTGAATTGTAATGAAAAATGGTACATACCTCTCCAATTTAAATTCATAACTGATTATCAGCTTTTGCTAATATTCTAGTTTTGCAATGCAATGCTTACAGATACTGGCCTAATGTTTGGTCTGTGGGCGCATAATGACCACTTACAGATCGAGTTCGCGTTTCGTCCCAGTTAACCTATTTTTCACCATATGACAGATCCTGAACATAGAAAATTTCATGAAAGACAGAATTTTTATGAAAAATGCACATATATGGACCTTTTTCACAGTGCCTGCAGATACTGGCCTGATTTTTTGTGTGTTGCTTGATAATGACCCGTAACAGATCGAGTTGCATTTTGCCCTTGTTGACCTACTTTTGACCATACAACACCTCCTAAACTTAAAAAATTTTACAAAATTTAACAAATGTTTCTAATTTGCCCCAGGCGGGGGCATTCGTGTCGTTCCGACACATCTAGTTATACTTACATTAAACTCTTTGCGGAAAGTTTCGGGTACTGGCAAGCATGATAGGAAAGCTCAGAGATTCGTAGAAGCCGAGGTGCAAGTTTTCCAGGTAAAATTTAAGATTTTTTTAATAATGTGTTTTGCGCGGGGTAGTATTATGAATGTCCTATGAATTAAGCTACTTGTAACGCAGGACCTCACGTGGCACATTTCTCGTTTCCGTAATTTCTGATTATTTGATGAAAAAGACTCATGTTCCGGAATCGCGTTTGGTGCAGTCCTTAAATGGTATTAATGGACATTTGAATATTAATTCGTGTATTTTGACTGAATAACAGTGTTGTCGGAATTGTCGCAGTAGGGTTTTGTCTACTTTTGTCAGGTGCAGATACCTTCCAAGACTTGTCAGGGTTGTTTTATCTATGTGCTGAATTTCTACTACATATGATTATCTGCCGAGGCCTTTTCCATTTGTTAATAGGAAATTGATATTCATTCCTGGATTTAATCATATATTTAGGAATCAAATGGTATGTTTCCTTGGCGGCAGTGTTGATTTTTATGGCTGATACCAGTAAAATTTAGAGATGCATTCCTGACATTTCAAGGAATTGTTCTAGGGTTTTACAGCACAAGATAGGAGCACAGTGGGTTGTGATGATTGTGAACCCTGGATGGTCCAGACGTCTGTGATGGTCAGTGAGGGACCATTGATTCAGGGGCAGTGGTCCATGTGTACCTGCTAACCTTTTGGTTATAGGGTATGATCCCAGATGTTCCTTAGTAATTATTATGATAATGATATATTCTGTTTAATGTATTTATGCATGATTACTTACGATTGGTATGCTATTACAAATCTCAGATATATGGTACACGGTTAATATGAACACAAGTTGATATGATCAGCAATATATGAATATTGAACTTTCTACTGGAGTAACAAAGGACACATATCAACAAGTATATTTGTTTTATTACCATTTTATTGTTATCATTTTGACACGTATATTATATTGTCAGATGTATTGTAAATATTTTGACATTTATTTTATTTCATCAATATTGCAAAGAAATCCCTTTTTGTGTTACGTATATCTGATAGTTGCTGACAACTTTGTATATATAAATTCATGTCGTTTAAAAGATGTCAGCCACCGTTTTTTTGCATAGTGTGTTTTTTTGCAACTGCTATGTGCTTCGTCATGTTTGATACACTGTTTGGTCAAGACATTAAACGAGTTGAACACTACAGCATTGATTCGGCTACTAACCACCTTACTTATTCATCCTGCCGCTTATACTCGGCCACAAGATGGTCATTACTTTCACAAAGAGGGTGTACTAAGCCTTTAAAATTGTCATATAGGATGAAAACTACAAAAAAACTAGATATTTCTTGAGTGCTTTGGTCCCTTGGCATGAATATTTGAGGTAAGCTTAATGTCGCAAGCTATATTGGTAGCGTCCTCCATTAAAATTCTCCATTTTATACCACTGCCACTGGTACTGACAAAAATATAAGCCATTCAACTTACCATATTCCAAATTACGCACCTGCTGTGTCCATGCCCAGGTTAGTGCCAATGCATATGTGCATATGTGAGTTCTTCATGACTGTGAAAGTCAAGGTAAGTGACCTCGACATCATTTTCTCAATTTATAGTATATTTAACAATTTCCATCACATGTCTATCAAGTTGCTACGTGTATCATTCTGAAAATATTCTTATTGATATTCGCTTCATATTTCCTTTGCAAATACATTTGGCGCCACCTTCAACCCATTTTCTCCCGGTCGAAATGACTTGTGGCGCCAGCTATGTGGCACGCCAATTAACAACAGTCAGAGATTAAATCTTCATTAATTATTGGATTTATAGGTCAACTGAGTGTGTGAATATTTGGTGGATAAGTCTGTCCCTGGCTTTACAAATTTAGGTGATTCAAATATAACAGCGGTTGATATCAGCGCCTGTTGCTGAGGGGTTATGTCGACTTTAACCCTGTGCCAGGCATAACATATGTAACCACTGATGTTCCAAATATGGTCAAATGTGCTTGGCTGAGTATTACAAGCCGTGTCAATAGCTTTACACACAATTTCTACTTCTCCATTTTCGGTCTTTTGGACCCGAAATGTTGTCCCCCATAACGTCCAAGCCCACTGACGGTGGAATTTTTGTTCAGCTTGTTCTAAGTCAGCCGTGTACCAGGTCTTATCGCCATCTGTGGACACATCAACACGTGACACACCGCGTCCACCACCAGCCCAGGCGTATCCTCTGACGATCACTTCCTCTGCACCCTCTTCTAGAGTAGTTCCTTGTCTTAGTACGCAGATGGCGCTTTGTACCGAGTAGTCCTGTAGGGCGGGAGTGTTGAAGAAATCAGCATTTTGCCATGAGGAACTTGGAGTATGCAGTTTGTAAACATGTGTTCGGAAAGGTTTTGTACTCTCATGTTGGCTAGCTTTTATTTTACTTAACCACTTCACCTGGCGTGCACCGATTGTTTCTGGGACTACGACCCTGAGCGGAAAGCCATGATCCCTCGGTATTTCTTTGCCGTTCATCTCAAACGCCAGTAGAACATCACGGTTTGGATCCATCGCAGATTTCAGCTTGTATGGAGACACCATAGGTCAGACCCGACACGTCCTCATCCAAGCCCTCAAACTGTATATGGTTCGCCGTATCCTCAGTGAGACAAGCATGCCGAAGTACGTCACATAACTTTACACCCGTCCACTCAGCATTAGTTATCGCATTAACACCACGTTTACCATTTCTTAGATTCTTATAGTTTTACAAATCTGATCTTCTTCCACCAGCACACTGTATTACTGCAACCACTTTATTGACCTTGAATTTATTCTTCAGGTCATCAAGGGATAATATAATATTTTTGGCTGTTCCTTCCACGGAAACCTCTAGACGGTATTTGTCAACATCTACCTCTGGAACAAAGAAAAGTTCATTTGGAGTTAGGAACTGGTGAACAAGGAGTTCCTGCCTAGGCCATGCTTTAAATTGTGTATAGAAATCGACCTCAAGTCCAGGGTGTTTTGAAGTGTCCTTTGCGTAGAGATCATCAAGATTTGCGATAGATTTCTCTTTAAACTTATCAGAAAGTTGGAGGTTACCGATACGCATCCCCTCAAGCAAACTTAGCACCGTTTTATCATAGGGTCTATGTATAATTCCCAGAATGGCTCAGCAGGTCAGCCGCCGGAGCTCAGGCTGTTTGTGCGTCCGAGGTGCTGTTCCATGAATGTTGTGACATCATACACAACATCACGAAAGGTAACCCAGACCCCAGTGTCATTGTCCTTGTGCTTTTTGATCTCATCTATACGAATGTCAGGTAGGTCACGCCTCCGTTTGCCCGGTGGGTCTTCTGTTACTGCAGTGTCCTCTAGTAGGTCCACTCTTGGAACTTCGTTCTGTTTAGTAACTGCTGATTTGAGTCTAATTCCACTGACAGCACCTGAATATAAACACAGAAGGACAAACTTGAACCACTGCCTGTATACATTGTATACAAGAAATTAGAACGATACCTCTTAAGCTCAAGATCCGTTGCATGAAATACTATAAAACCCAATGGAAAGAACCAAATTTTACCGAGACTTACCCAATAGAACCGCTGTCCCAACGCATATAACCACTTTGAATGGATGTATTTTCTCGCCTGTCGGATGTGTGCTACTCCTCTGGGCATGTCCAACTGAAGGTAAGTAAACTTCTTAAGATCGAGTTTTGGTGTTTATTCTTCTCTTTAGCTTCAATCCGAGATATAGTACTTTTCTTTGACAGGCCAAGAAATGGGAGACAAACACATGAATGTTCGCCATGCTTAGATGAAAATGACGGAATGGTACTTTGTTCCGTTAAGAGATAGATTTATTGTGCATTTGCATCCAACACCGTCATGCATAATTATATAACTAATTTATTCGTTTGTATCTAGTTTAGGTTCTGCTGATAAAGCGTTCACTAGGTCCTCGCTCCTTTTGTATTTGGGGTGCGGGGGAATTCGTTTTTTTTTTTTTTTTTTGTTTTTTTTTTTTGCTGTCAAGTTATGCTTCAGTTATACATCCGCTCAATCTGAAAGAAATACCTCTGTTTAGTCTATATAGCTTTTCACCCCAGACAGGAAAGCGGACATCCCGGGATAACCCCATCACTGGAGAGCACTGATGAGACGTGAAGTCAGCACCACCGAACCGGAAGTTCGACGCAGGAATCGTACAGAACTAAGTGGCGGAGAGAGGGCGCACGAGTGTGGACGGTGGTTGTTGTTAGTCTTGGACAAGATCAGATGGTAAGATTGCTGTCGAAAGAGACAAGCGAGGGTTGAGATAACCAGGGGTTGAGGGCGCACTAGTCCGCACAAAAGACCTTGAACAAGGAGATTACAGGACTGGAGTATCAAATGAGAGTCTGGCCGTGTCGGATGTTGCTGACGGGGGTCATAAAACTCCCTGCTCAATGGCACATAGAGATGCCGCTGATAAGCCCGGCGCTAATTGCTACAGCGCGAGAGACCCCCCTTCGGCGTGACTTTATCCTGTGGGTACTTCTCATGGATTCTCTCCAGATCACACAATCAGCATTTACTGCAGCCCATTCTGGGGTACTGAGGAACTGAAATTCCATATAGAAATGTACATTAAAACTCATTGCGATACATATGTTTCCACAGTTTAACATAATAATTACAGGATGTTATAGGCCCCTAGTACCGGTATTTTTATAAATATTGTGACAAGGATGAGTAAGTTTCTCCCCAAATTTATCTACGGTAGTATTTTAAATAAATTTTTAAACAATCATAAGTTTGAACACCATATTTTCATATGTGTGGGAAACGTGTGTGAAGCTGTCGTTGCTAATGACGCCTGAGCTATAGCTTGGTTGCGGTAAATATGGGCGATGATACGAGAACAACGCCGTCAGTGACAGAGCGGGCGATGGCTCGCTGTTATCCATCAAAATGAAAGTCATCCGATCATAAGCGTCAACAATTTTTTTATCGACGGAATACTATAATTCATGGCTAATTATTAATATAAGTCAGAAAAGTGGGAACTGATGGAATTGTTTTATAATTCCAAAGTTATTCAGGGAAATTAAGGTTTACACTTACCAGTCGTCCGTCATGAATCACGACAGAAGTTGATGAAGAGTGACCGCATCTATCCCAAAATTGATCAAGTGATTCCTCAACACGAGACCTCTCTAGATTTATTTGTTGTGCATAATTCTGGACAAAACAAACTATTTGCGCATTCATAATTCCGGTCAATGTTATTTCAGTGATTTACTGCTCCGGTCATCGTCGTATTTTCGTTTTAGAGAATGGGACTCATAATTCTAATTTTTGAACGAATTGAACATACGTTTGTCTATATCTTGGTTTCTGTCGTTACCCTGAGCTTTGTGATGGTTCGTGTTTTCAAGAGCGCGTTTCCATAAAAGAAGATTCGACAATGACGCCACTGTATGTGCATGGGGATTAAAGATGCAACCGTTGGTCGCTAAGAACAACCGTTGAAAGTCTGCCTAAACTGAATAGTAATGAAAACGGAGTGATAGTTCAGGGACAGTATGACATTAACGTAAATTTTCCATGAAGGATCAAGTTCAGGAATATATTTAAAGGATGCATTAAGCGACTTGGCAAAGTAAAGTATTTTTTATACATCAAAATAAATGTACCAGACTCGAGGTGAGCGCATTTATTTGCATTTGTATTACCACCCGAAACTGGTCGGTACAGGACTTTTCTTTTATATTACAGCAAAGGTTTTGTATCTCCAAACAAAATCGGGGGATAATATGGATGGGCCGCCGCCAACGCCGCAGAGATTTCTTTTGGACGCGATAACTTGAAAAAGAGATTTCACGGATCTTCACCAAAATTGACATGTCCATAGATATGGGTAAGAGGACGAAGCCATTTAAAATGGGATCATGACCTCGAAAATGTCCATTTGGGGGGGGGGGGGGGGGGGGAAATCACACACATTCTTAAATATCTCAAGATATGTTGCATGGATTGATCCAAAAATAAAGTTGACCAAAGAGCTTTGACAGTGTTGTGATGTACCGGTAACAGGTGGCGCCATCTATTATCATTTTCTTGTTTTCGTGCTGTTTTATATTTCCATCATTGCCACTTGACAGTGCTGAGAGCATTATAAGTAAAACAGTAATGGAGAGATTTCTTTCATATTATGCATATACATGGATATGATGATTTATATTTAAATTAGGGTCACGACCTTACCTATGAGAGTTAGTTACCTTGACCTTTTATTTTGCCATATATGGTGTAAAACACAAAATCATGAATATCTCAATAAGGGATGCATGAACTGGTCCAAAATCAAATCGACCGAAGATCTTGGATAGCTTTGTCTTCTTCGGAAGACAGGTGGCGGCCCCCTCTGGACTTTTATTGCTTTCGCTCCTTCTTTTACGACATCATTGCCACCTGAAAGCACCGTGAGCATTATAATAGACAGATTGGGCTACAATTATGCATGTCCATTGAACTTGGACTCCTCCATCTTGCATTCAAGGCTCGTAGTGCCATCAGCATTTTTTTTGTGGCGTCCATCCGTACATATGCTTTAGGTGAAATTGCTCATATTTCAGGACTGGTTGAATGTATTGGTCTGACATTTTGCATGTACATCAAGCTTGAAGAGTTTTCTCGTAAAGATGACAGGTGGCGCTCGCAGCTTTCTGGAGATCTCGGACCTTTTACATCTCGGCCAACACGAAGTCGGCCCACTTAGTACAATCTCGGACCACCGGGTCGACGATCTCGGACCACATTCCGTACCATCTCGGACCACTAAATTGGACCCGTTCAGACCTCGATTGGACTTATCCTGTCGTTGTCAAATGTATATGTACTGTATCAATCTGTGTTAAAGCTAATTGTTAAAACAAGAAAAAGCTTTGCTTACTCTACATATAACTATTGCCTGTCTCTCTCTTCATCATTCTCTCCATCATTAATTATTCGCTACTTATCGTCTTAATCATAATTTATATATAAATGTAATTCTAAAGTTTGTGCTTTGATCATGTATTAAAGAATTCGAGTGTGTGTGATAAAGAATGAAAGAAATAAAAAAAGATTGAATGAATGAAAGAGTTAATGAAATAAAGACAGAATAAATGAAAGATTAAATGAAAGAAAGATTGAATGATAGACAGATAGAATAAGATGAAGATCAGAATGAAAGAAAGATGGAATGAGAGAAAGATTTAATGAATGAAAGAGTGAATGAAAAACACCAGAATGAATGAAAGATTGAATGAATGAAAGATTGAATGAAAGAAAGATTGAATAAGAGAAAGATTGAATGAAAGAAAGATTGAATAAAAGAATGATCAGAATAAAATGAAAGATTGAATGAAAGGAAGATTGAAAGAAAAATTGAAAGAAAGATAGGAAGAATGATAGACCGATTGAATGATTGACAGATTGAATGAAAGAATGATCAGAATGAATGAATGATTGCACGAACGAAAGATAGAATGAAGGAAGAATCAATTAAAGAAATACTGATTCAGAGGAAGATGAAAGAAAAGAAACATTGAATGAAAGATTGAATGGAAGAACGACAGAATGAATGCAAAAATGAATGAATGAATAAAAGATTGAATGAAAGAAAGACAGAACGAATGAAAGATCAGAATGAAAGAAAGATTGAAAGAAAGATCAAAATGAATGATACCTGCTGACCCCCAAGCTTCATGTTGAGGCCAGACCCTTGTTACTACAGTTAAAGTTAATGTCAGCCAAAAAACTGAAGACTTACCAGAAGTCAAGTAAAGCAAGTCCGAGAAAAGTGGAACTTTTGGGTGCGTGCGAAGCGAGGGGATATCTCCACTACGAAGTTCCTGAGGAGAGCAAGCCGCCTGTACCAGCCCGAGCTTACGACTGTGTGACCATATACGGCACATCCAAGGATTTATGCTAACTGCTATAGTATGGTTACTTTATATATATATATATATATATATATATATATATATATATATACATATATATATATATATATACATACATACATAAATGATTAGTGCTGCCTTTCCGATGGAAAATAATTGCCTTTGAAGATATATTCTCCTACATTATAAAAGAGAATAGGCATTAATTTGTTCGGTACAAAATAAGAAATGCCTTTCTGAATAAGAATTGTATAGTATAGGCTATAAAATTTTGTGCGAGTAAAATCTGATGTTAATAAGTTTATTGTAACTCTATGGTTGAATTAATATGTTAATTACTTTTTGTTTCATTTATATATCTAAACTACTACTGTTTTCACTCTATAATATATGATGAGAGTGTGATTTGTTTTGTTAGTTCGTTTGATGATATTTCGGTTTTCGTGTCTCGTTGTATATTTTATATATTTAATTCTGATAAAATTTGTCAGTTCTTTGAGTTAAAAAATGGTGTCAATCATTTCCTACATTTAATTTTCTGTTTTATGTATATATCGAAACTTCAACTGCTTTCACTCTGTAATGTTATATGTAATATTATCTAGTACAGTAGTTGCTTTGTAGATATGTAATAGAAATACACCTGTTCCGATTCTTTGATTCACACATGCTAACAAATGCATTTTTGGTTTATGTTTTTTTTTTTGGTTTTCATACCTCTTCTACATTGTATACATTAAATTGTAATAAACTTTGTCATTTTTTAGTTAAAATATGGTGTTATGCGTTACACAGAAACTATTATAAATTAAGTGTGTGTGCGTGTGTGTGTGAAATTTGTTTTCTGAGTTGATTTATCTAATGAGCTACGTCGTAGGCCTAACTTGTCCAAGTAGAATTTTTAACATCTGAATAGAGTTCAGACGAAATAATATTGTTACCCTATATAGAAGCGTGGATCTTCTAAGTTCAATTTTCACAATGTGTATTGTTAACATTACCTTGGTTGTTTTATAACGGTTTAAGCAGGCAGAACATGTTTGTTACATTGGTCTGAGATCGTAATTGCCCGGTCACAAAGTGGTTCGAGATCGTGGTGGCCAAATACAAAGTGGTCCGAGATCGTCGGCCCAGTGGTCCGAGATCGTAATGGTCCGACTCCGTGTGGGCCGAGGTGTAAAAGGTCCGTAATCTCCTGGTACCGCGCCACCTACCTTACTATTTTTATAATATAAATAATTGCCCTTTTACTCAGGAATGATTTAATGGTTAGACCTGAAATTTTGCTTGTCCACAAATCTTGGATACCTCCATGTCTTATTCAAGACTGGCGGTGCCATCTGCAATCGTTTTCATGAAGCGTCCATCCGTACTTTCGGTTTAGGTGAAAACTACTTCTATCGGAGGAGTTTTTCAATGTGTTAGTCTGAAAGTTAACATGTAAACTCATCTATGATAGTTTTCTGGTCAATCAGACACTTGGCGCCACCTACCTTACCGTTTTTATAGTACAAATAAATGCTTTTTTTTCAGGAATGATTTACCTTATTGGCCTGAAATTAGGCTTGTCTATATATCTTGGATACCTCCGTCACAAATTCAAGACTGGTGGCGCCATCTGCAATAGTTTTTGTGTTGTGTCCATCCGAACATTTGCTTTAGGTGAAAATTACTCATATCTGAAAAATCGTTCAATGTAATAGTCTGCAATTTGGCTTGTTAATCCATATTGGAGAGTTTCACATCAACTAGACGGGTGGCGTCACCTACCTTACCATTCTAAAAGTATAAATCAATCACCTTTTCTCAAGTGATTCACCATATTGGCCCCCATATTTGGTGAAAAATATTGTATCTCAAGTTGGTAAATAGAAGAAACCAGTATACGCCGATGGGGCCCGTTCTTAAAAGGGTGGGGGATTAACTGTCTGGAGATACTATGGCAACTGCGATGCCAAGAAATATTAAGATAGATTTTATTGTCAATGTTTTATGTTTTGAACGTTGCCAATCACAAGAACGCATGATTTAAACCATCAACGGTTCAATAACCACTGTAAAAGAAGCGCTTCAGAGGATCTATACGCTGCGTTTAGAGTATAGAGTTGTATGGACGTTATGGAATTAAGCTACTTGAAGCACAAGACTTGGCATTGCTCATTTTTGTTGAAATCGTAATTTCTGATTGTTTGATGTAAAACCTCATGTTCCGGAAACGTCTTAGATGCAATCCTTAAATGGTATTAACGGACATTTGAATATTTATTCGTGTATTTCGACTGGGTAACAGTATCTTGTATACTCTGCTTGGTAACCGTATACTGTATATATGCTGGAAAAGTCTATGAATTGTCCCAATAGGGTTTTGATTACTTTTGTCAGGTGCAGATAACTTTCAAGACTTGTCAGGGTTGTTTTATCTATGTGCTTAAATTTCTACTATATACGATAATCTGCCGAGGCCTTTCCCATTTGTTAGTAGGAATTTTATATATCATTCCTGGATTTAATGATGTATTTAGGAATCAAGTGATGTGGTTCCCTGACGGCAGTGTTTATTTTTATGCCTCATACCAGTAAAACGTAGAGATGCATTCCTAACATTTCAAAATATTGTTCTAGGTTTTAAAGGCTCCAGATAGAAGCACAGTGGGTTGTGATGATTGTGAACCCTGGATGGTCCAGACGTCTGTGATGGTCAGTGAGGGTCCATGCATTCAGGGGCAGTGGTATATGTGTACGTGTAAACCTTTGGGTTAAAGAGCATGATCTTATATATTCCTTAGCGATTATTATGAATATGATTTATTATGTTTAGTGTATTCATGAATGTTGACTTATGATGGGTATGCAATTTCAAACCTCAGATATTTGGTACACTGGTAATACAAGTTGGTATGAATTGAAACAAGTTGATATGAATACAAGCTGATATGAATAAAAATTGATATGATCAGTAATATATGAATATTGATCTTTCACTTGGAGTAAGAAAGGACACATTTGAACAAGTATAGATGTTTTATTGTCATATGTATTGTAAAAATTTGGACACGTAAACTATATAGTCAGATGCATTGCACACATTTTGACATTTGTTTATTTATTATCATCAATATTGTAAATATTTTCCTTTTTTGTGTTATGTATTTCTTGTATGTGTTGACAACTTAGAAGGTATTTTACTTCGTGTTTTCAGAGATATCAGCCACCGTTTTTATTTTTTATTTGTTTCTGTCCCACTGCTATGGACTTCGTCACGTCTTATATATTGTTTGGTCAAGACATTAAACGAGTTGAACACCATAGCTTTGGCTTGGTTGCTAACCACCTGACGTATCCAACCTGCCACTTCTACTCAGTCAAAACTCGGTCACAAGATAGACCTTACTTTCACTAAAAGGGTGTACTTGGCCTTTAAAATGTTAATTTTGGATGACAACTACACAAAACTAGATATTTCTGGAGTGCTTTGATCCATTGGCATGAATATTTGCGATAAACTTAAGTTCGCAAGCTACAATAATTCACACTTGTGCATTTTATACCATTGCCACATGTATGGATAAAAAATATAAGCCATTCAACTTTCCATATTTCAAATTACGCATCTACTGTGTACATGCCCAGGTCAGTGCCAATGTATATGTGCATATGCGAGTCCCACATGACTGTGAAAGTCAAGAAAAGTGATCTCCTCGTCATTTTCGCCATTTAAAGAATATTTTACAGTAACCATCACGTCTCTGAAATTAATTCGTTGATCATTCAGTAAACAAGTATATTCCCACTAATATTCGCTTCATATTTTCATTGCAAATACTCGTGGCGCCACCTTCAAACATTTTCTCCATGTCGAAATGACTTCAAGCGCCAGCTATGTAGCATGTCGATTTACAAGAGTCACAGATTAAATTTTAATTAATTATTGGATATATAGGTCAACTGAGTGTGTGAATATTTGGTGGATAAGTCTGTCCCTGACGTTACAAATCAGGGTGATTAAAATATGATAGCGGTTGAAATCAGCGCTTGCTGCTGATGGGTGGCATGTCGACTTTAACCCTATGCCAGGCATTACATATGTAGCCACTGATGTTCCAAATGTGTTCAAATGTGCTTGGCTGAGTATTACAAGCTGTGTCAATAGCTTTACACACAAGTTCTACTTCACCATTTTCATTCCTTGTGACAGGGACTGTTTTCTCCCACAAAGTCCACGCCCACTGACGGTGGACTTTTTGTTCAGCTTGTTCTAAGTCAGCCGTGTGCCAGGTCTTACCGCCATCTGTGGACACATCAACACGTGATACACCGCGTCCACCGCCAGCCCAGGCGTAACCTCTGACGGTCACTTCCTCTGCACCCTCTTGTAGAGTAGTTCCTGGTCTTGGTACGCAGATGGCGCTTTGTACCGGGTAGTCCTGTATGGCGGGAGTGTTGAAGAAATCAGCATTTTGCCATGAAGCACTGGGATTATACAGTTTGTAAACATGAGTTTGAAAAGGTTTGGTACTCTCCTGTTGGCTAGCTTTGATTTTACTGAGCCACTTCACCTGGCGTGCACCGATTGTTCCTGGGACTACGACCCTAATCGGAAAACCATGATCCCTCGGTATTTCTTTATCATTCATCTCAAACGCCAGTAAAACATCACGGTTTGGGTCCATCGCAGTTTCAGCTGGTATGGAGACGCCATAGGTCAGACCCGACACGTCCTCATCCAAGCCCTCAAACTGTATATGGTTAGCCGTGTCCTCAGTGACACCTGCATGCCGAAGTACGTCACGTAACTTTACACCCGTCCACTCAGCATTACTTATCGCATTTATACCATAGTCACCAATTCTAAGTTTCTTATAGTTTGACATATCTGTTCTTCTTCCACCAGCACACTGTATTGCTGCAACCACTTTGTAGACCTTGAATTTACTCTTCAGGTCATCAAGGGATAATATGAACTTTTTGTCAGTTCCTTCCACCGATACCTCTAGACGGTATTTGTCAACATCTACCTCTGGAACCGGGAAGTGGTTTCTGACAAAGAAAAGTTCATTTGGAGTGAGGAACTGGTGAACAAGGAGTTCCTGCCTAGGCCCTGCATTAAATGGTGTATAAAAAACGACTTCTAGTCCTGGGTGTCTTGAAGGGTCCTTTGCGTAGAGATCATCAAGATTTGCGATAGATTTTTCTTTAAACTCATCACCGGGGTGGAGGTTACCGATTCGCATCTCTTCAAGCAGATTTAGCACCGTTTCATCATTGTGGCCTTTGTATAATTCCCAGAATGGCTCAACAGGTCCGCCGGCGGCGCTCAGGATGTTTGTGCCTCCGGGGTGCTTTTCCACGAATGTTGTGACATCATACACACCATCGCGAAAGGTAACCCAGATCCCAGTGTCAGTGTCCTTGTGCTTTTTGATCTCATCTATACGAAAGTCAGGAAGGTCACGCCTCCACTTGCCCGGTGGGTCTTCTGATACCGCAGTGTCCTCTTCGTTCTGTTCAGGAACTACTGATTTGAGTCTTACACCACTGACAGCACCTGAAAACAAATCAAGAAGGATACACTTGGGAAGGCTTTTAGAAAAAATAAAAGGTGGGGTTTTAGGCACCGCCCGCGTCAATTTTAACCCCACCCCACCCCCATTAAAACAAATATTTTTGCTTTTCATCTTTCAAGAAGATAAAATAATACAATTTTGATAAAATTTCCTTTGATAAGCCTCGGTCACAACCGGGATACGGTCGCCGTACGGCGAGTTTTTGGGCTATTCCGTGCGGTAGACGCACGGCGACCGTGCGTTTTTCAAAGGCCGCAGGGACTCCGCAACGACCGTAACTGATATTAGCGCAAGCGCTTAAGTTGATGCGGCGGCCGTGCGTCAGGCAGCCACCTACGGGCTCCGTAGACGTACAGTAGACGTACGGATGTCGTAGGATACCCGTGCGATTTTTTCAACGCCTACTCGGCTGCCCGAGAGACGTACGGCGTACCTGCGGCTGTCGTAAAGGGGCTTTGCGGCTTCCACAAGGTGATCTTGCGGCGTCCGCAGGATTAGCTTTCTTTACCGTGCGAAGCCCGTGAGAATGAGGTATTGACACCTTGACGTTCCCGCACGTCGGCCACATAAGTATTCCTGCGGTTTCAAAAACCGAACGGTGATTTACGGTGTGCGGTGGCCGCAGCGGGTTGTGACCGAGCTTTAGGTATTTCTGCGGTCCTAAAAAGCGTGCGGTACTCCATGGTGTACGGTGACCGCAGCGGGTTGTGACCGAGTTTTATGTGGTACTTTTACCTGTTGAGCAAAATATTCTATTATTTTCATGCTTCTCCCTGATCATATTACATTTTTTATCAATACACAAAAAAGATAAAAAGTGAAATATCGCCCGCCCACACTGATTTCTGAAAATAGTGCCTGAGAACCATACCTTTTGGCCTTTTTTGTATAATTCTTCAGAGTGTGTCTCGATTGACCAGAAATTTAAACTTTAAAAAGAATAATGGTCTTCCGTGTCTCTATTCATTTTGTCTTATGTCACTCACTTTAACCTACGTTGGTAAGAACTCTGACGAGACGGTCTGAAAGTAGATATTTACCGCGATCAGCCCTGTATCCATGATATAACTAAATAAATAAAATTGTTATGGATTATTTAGTAGTTCTATGGATTATTGGTAGTTCTTTCAGGTTTTTATATGGTACATTTGTATAATTATTACACCGGACAAACAAAGGAAATGGAGTTTACTTAAATTATGCATCAGGATGTAAGGCCATCAATCACGTACTATTCAGTAGCTCAATCTTTTTTCTCAAATGGTTTTAGTCAAAGGCAAGATCATATTTGTTTTGCTAAAAAGATCTCCTGGTATTAGTATACTTAATCATAACAAAGTACGCGTGATGATACCAGGCCGTATGCCTTTGTAAAACGGTACATGAGGATCCGCGATTTATATAAATATTATAATTTCGTCCACTTGTACTCAGTAAAAATATTTGCCTGTGTACATTGTATACATCGAATTAGAATTCGATACATCTTTATGTTTCTTCAAGACCCGTTGCATGAATTACTATAAATAAAGTCGCTTTGGAAAAACCCGGTTTGACCCAGACTCACCCAATAGAACCGCTGTCCCAACACCAGCGCTTATCACCACTTTGAATGGACGGATTTTCTGGCCTGTCGAACGTGTGCTACTCCTTGTCCCGCTGTGTCCACTTGAAGGTAAATAAACTTGTGATTGTCGAGTTTTGGTGTTTATTCTTCTTATTAGCTTCAACGTTAGATACAGTTCTTTTCTTTGACGGGCAAAGATTTTGGAGACAAACACACGAATGTTCGCCATGCTGAGCTGTAAATGACGGAATGGTACTTTGCTTCGTTAAGAGACACGTTTATAGTGCATTTGCATCCCACACCGCCATGAATAATTATACAACAATTAAGTCGTTTGTATCTAGTTCAGGTTTTGCTTATAAAGCGTTGACTTGGGCCACGCTCCTTTTTGTAATTTTTTTTTCTGTCAGGTGATGCTTATTCAATAACACATCGGCTCAGTCTTAAAGAATTGCCTCTGTAGAATTTTCATTGTATGTTTTTGTATTTTTGTCTAAAAGCTTTTCACCCCAGGCGGGACCGCGGTCATCCCAGGATAGGATAGAAGATGACTGGTCAGACGAAAGGCCAGCAACACTGAATCGGAAGTACGACGCAGGGGTCGTACAGAAGGCCGAAAGAGTGCGAACGAGGTTTGCCGGCCCGTTAGGTTTGTCTGGGACAAGACATGAGAGTGGGATTGCTGTCGGAAGAGACCAGCGAGGGTAGAGATAACTCAGGGTTGAGGGCGCATGAGTCCGCACAGAAGACCTTGCAGGGACCAGAGTAGAACGGATCGTGTAAGCGCTTCTTGCATTCTCGTAATTTCGTTTTAGAGTAGTGCACTCATAATTAGAACTGGGTGAACGTATTAAACATACGTTAGTCAATTTTCTTTGTTTCTGTCGTTACTCTGTCCTTCGTGTGGGTTTGTGTTTTCACAAGCCCGTGTCCTGACAGAAGGATAGACAATGGGGCCACTGTGTTTGCATGAGAATAAAAGATGCCCCCGTTGGTCCCTAGGAACAACCGTTGAACGTCTGCCGAGCTGAATATTGATGAAAACTGAGGGATAGTTTAGGTAAAATTTACATGAAGGATCATGTTTAGTAATATAATAAAAGGATGCATTAAAGAAACTTGGCAAATCAAAGTATTTGTATATATATTAAAATAAACGTACCATGTGTCAGTTAGAGCGACTTTAAATTGGTACATATTTAGTGAAAACATACAAAACGTTTAGTCTCAAGAGTTGGAACAGGCCTTTTCTGAAATTAACTAAGAATCAGGAAATCATGTAGAGCCACCTACACTAATTTTTACGATTTAGTGAATCATATGAAATATAGTAATAACATTATAAAACTGGCCAAAGCTTCCCCTCGGCGGACTTGGGTTTAAAACGGCCCACAAATGAAAGCACACCATGCCAGTTAAGTTTAAAAATGAAGGTAATTACTTAAATTCATAATTTTAATTTAATTTAATGAAACAAAATGATTTACTATTTTTCACTACATTGCATTTCTTCATGAATTCTGATTCCAGACGTTCTTTCTTCTTTTAAACAAATACATTATTTTTTCTCTTGTTTTTTTTGCCAATATTTAAATCTATCACTGGTAGTAAAAATATATGATTAAGACAATAAGGCCATGAATTTTAATCAAAGGGTGACTTTGAAACTTTAAAAGCACCTTCTAGGATGAAAACTGCAGAAAACGTTAGATATTTGTGGACTGCCTTGATCCATTGGGATGAACTTTTAAGGTTGGCTTTATATATTAAGCTAGACGTATTTGTATCGCCATCTCAAAAAAATCTCTGCTTAGGTGCAATTTATTTTCCTTTAACTGACAAACAACAACAATAAAACATTTAACTTCATATCTGCCCGAAGGGTTTCTTTAAAATTATGTATCGACTTTGTTTATGTCCATGATGAGTAACAATGCATAATTAAAGCATGACAGTGACATGTATATATCATATATATCCTCTCTCGGTCATTTCCTCTGCACCCTCTTGTAGAGTAGTTCCTGGTCTTGGTACGCAGATGGCGATTAATACCGGATAGTTGTATGACAGGAGTGTTTGTGTAAACAGCATTTTGCCATGAGGTACAGGGAGTATGAATTTTGTAAAAATGATTTGCAACTCTCCTATCGACTTATTTTACTGAGCCACTTCACTTGGCGTGCGCCGATTGTTCCTGGGACTACGACGCTGACCGGAATACCATGATCCCTCGCAATTTCTATGCCGCTCATCTCAACCGCCAGTAAAGCATCTCAGATTGGGTCGAACGCCGTTTTAGCTGTTCTGGAGACGCCAAAAAGCAGACCCGACACGCCTTTGTCAATCTCTCAATCTGTATATGTTTTGCTGTATCCTTGGTGACGCCTGCATGCCGAAGTACGTCACTAAACTTTACACCCGGCCACTCATCATACTTACCGCTTTAACACATACTCAAAACTAAGTGTCTTATAGTTTGACATGTCTGTTCTTTTGCCACCAGCACACTGTATTGCTGCAACCACTCTGTGGACCTTGAATTTTCTCTTTAGATAATCAAGGGATGAGCTTTATATCAGTTCCTACCACCCACAGAGAAAGTACACAGACGGTATTTGTCAACATATACCTTTGAAAAAGGAAGGTAATTTCTGATAAAGTTAAGTCCATTTGGAGAAAGGAACTGGTGAACAAGGAGCTCCTGCTTAGGCCCTGCATTGAATGGTGTATATAAAACGACTTCAAGTCCAGGGTGTCTTGAAGGGCCATTTGCGTAGAGACCATCATGACTTGCGATACATTTCTCTTTAAACTTATGGGATCGGATGTTCTGCAAGTATCTATTTGCCAGGATCCATTAATTTTGCATTCAGTATGTATCCGTTATAATTTTACATATATTCCGGATTTCTTTTTTATAAAAAGTCAGCTGAAAAGCATTTTGTTTTGGGAAAATACATTTCAGAGTTATTTCAAGTAGGGACCACTTTTATGTACAGATGGAAGCACTTGGTTTACCATTGGCAGATTGCCAGTGCCTTGATGTTGGCCATTAGCCAAGATGATGTCAGTTCTATAAATAGTTTTGGCACAGTGCCAGGATTGGAAGAAGTGCAGCCAGGTATAGGTCAAGCGTTCACTCAGTGCAGTAGCTGCATTCTATTTATAGCTTTGGCAGACTGCTCACTGCATCATATTGTCACCAAAGTTCAGCCTGAATCTATTTATAGCTTTGGCAGACTGCCAACTGTGTCTTATTATGCAACAGTTCAAGAGTTCACTCAGTGCAGCCAAGTACAGGTCAAAAGTTTACTCAGTCTAGCCAGGTGCAGGTCAAGAGTTTACTCAGTGCAGTAGCTTGAGGCAGCAATTTGTCACAGGTCACTCGGGGGCAACTGCATTACTCACCTAAGCCTTGTCAGCCCAGTGTATCAAACTCTGGGGAAGTTTGATGTATTGTCCTGATATTTTGACCTGTCTATTCGTCTTTGATGGTATTCTCATTTACAAGACAGGTGGTGCCACCTTCATTGACTTTTGCAGTGTATGCGCCTGCTTATTTCTACAGAGGAATTTGATACATCAGCCTAAAATCTGCCATGTTTATACATATCGGGTAGCTTTATAGTGTACAAGACCTACAATAATTTTTGCACAGTGTTATGTCTCTGCTTATTTCACAGGAGGGGTTTGACATATCAGTCTGACATTGGGCATATGTATATATCTCTTCGTTGTATATAAGACTTACGGTGCCAGCTACAATCATTGTATCCGCCAAAACAGAGTTTTGCGGATACTATGTTTTCAGTCGGACGCCGACGCTGCCGCCATCGCCGCATAGGTTTACGGAGAACTCCTCCATAACCACTGGGCAGAATTTTTTTTTAAAATCCGGAATTATGATCGATCACATGTGAACTGCTGCGCCCTCATTTGTGGTTGACCTCTGACCTTTCCTCTCTGCCCAGCGTCCATTTGTACGTCTGTTTCCACACATAAACCCACATATCTCGGGAACCTTTTGACCGATAAGGCTAAAGATTTTGCACAAATGTAGCTATTGGAAAGCTTTATAACATACACTAAAAATGGTGGCGCCACCTGCAACAATTTTTGCACAGCGTCCATCTGTTCATCTGCCTTGGGATAAAAACACTCATATCTCTGCATTGGTTGGACCTATCCATCTGAAATTTTGCATGTGTATACATCCTAGACAGCTTTCTTGATTTTATGACAGGTGGCGCCACCTACATTCACATTTCGGCTGCAGACATCCAGGCTATTATGCAACACACCTCACTCTATTTCCCTTGCCACTCAATCCATGCCTCACTTCACCTTTTCCACTCTGATTTTGGAGGATACACGTAGTCGCTTGTTGACTACCCATATTCTAGTTTTTGTGTTGTGTGCACCCATGCAGCGGTGATGTTTGTTTAACTGTTTCTTGTTCAAAGTGTTTAGTACTTGCATTGTTCATATAAATGTTACACATGTTCTTGAAAAGTAATGGTCCAGCATTGAAGCATTATACCTGGTGTAATCTCATTGCACAGGTTCGCATTAGGCCTGTAGGCCTTGTTAAGGCATTTTTATATTATATTATTAAACACGATACTTCATGTAAATTGTCAATATTAATGACAGATATTAGGTCACTGAATATTCTTAAATATGCTTAATAACAATTTCAAACTCGACATACTCTAAGCCAGATTATTTTCCTGGGCTAGATATAGACATTTTAGAAAACGGATAATGATAAATATATGTGTAATATTGTTTCGTTTTATAACAGATTATCCTTTATTTACACAAAAATACACAATGTCATACGATTTAGCATTTGTTAGGCAGGGTATTAAATGATTTGTTTTTATAGAATTACGAAGCTATCAAATGACCCTCGTCAAAACTATTTTAAAATTTGAAAAATTCTTTATCGCTTTTTTTAGGTCGTAACTTCCATATGCAGCTTTCTTTGAAGCTATCTTTTTAACAAAGCTGATTTCAGACGTGACCTCTTCATGTGACTAATAAGACATTTATATTAGGACTTGTGAGTCAACCGTAAATTTAGAACAGATATATCAATTATTTTGTTTTATTTTTTATGATTATACTGAGTTATTATGATATTAAATCTAAATGAAGCTGGATTAATATATATATATATATATATATATATATATATATATATATATATATATATATATATATATATATATATATATATATCAGTGCAAGAAATCCAAAACGTGCCAGCTATCAAGAATTCACGATATGCACGTCATCCTACATGCCATGCATGCACCATGATATTGAAATTAACTATGAAATTAACATATGGCTTCAGGGCCCGGTATTTCATGCAATAACCCTGGATGAATGGCCATCTGTATGCACTAGAAGCATTCGAGTGAATGATCGTCTGGCTTCAGTATTCATTAACAGTCAAACATAAGATCTTATGACGTGTTTCATATCTCCCTTATCAGAAAATATTACCACATTTATAGAAGAATTGAATTAAATAGATAATTTACTTATGATGTGACATGGCATAAAATTTCGATTTCGATGAACGGGCATTCCTGAGAAAAAGAAGAAAAAACTACTATATAGAAAGCATTGCCAAGCATACGTGTATTATAGAATACAAAATATCAGTTCAGCTCCCATCACTATATTGTAGCCTATTATATTGTATAAATTATAGTGATGGTTCAATTAAAGTTAATAAAATGATATGTCAGATCATTTGAAGGAGCCAAAAAGTTGAAAAATATAAATTGGAGATTTATTTTAAACTTTTTGATGGCCCTTACTTCCATGTGTTACTTTCTAAGAAATTATTGAAAATTACAAACCTTTTAGAATTTTTTCTCTGAAAAAAAACCAGGTGGAAACATAGATGGAACAGAGTATAACCAAATGAATGGCCTTTGCATTTATTGATTCATAGCAATATGCTACCTTTGCATCGGTCGTATTTTGGAATATATGATATGCATTCTAAAACAGTCATTTTATATTCCTGCGGAAGCAGTCTTGTGAACTTTTAATATATATACCATATATAATGGTTACCGTGGATACACGACTAGCAGGCATGGTATGCAGACTTTTAAAATCTGACTTCTATGAAGACACTTTTACGTCAAAGGGACAAAACTGTTGCATAATAAAGATCAAACTCTTCTTAATTTCAAATTTGTTACACTTACTTTAATGGTTTTACATAGTTTGGCGCAGGAGCAGTTACTTTGTTTATTCTGATTATATATAAATATGATACACTGCTGAAAATGAAAACAAGGCAATTCTTTTTTTTTTGGAGGTACCGCCTCCATTTTTTAAATGTTAGACTAGCAATTACCCGTGCTACGCACGGTTTGGGGCGAACACAACAAACCATACGGTGGTATCGGAAATCCACCGGAAATCCGGATATACGGAAAATCTCAAAAATCGCGTTACGCTTTTAATATATATATCCATTATACGTATGGTGTTGTGGATAAAAATCTTTTGGAACAGCGTTCGGAACATATTTCGGAACAACGTACAGTCGCACACCTTCGCCCAAAGCCAGTGCCTGACATGTGGTCGGGGTCTTTAACAAATAGTACTTACACATGTACCATGTGACATGAGAAACTGATCAACAATATCATAATTACAAAACAAAAGAAACCGCCCATGGAATAGACCTAAGAAAAGAATGCAAAAATACCAGTTTTATTTGTGAAAATAATAACAATTATGGCCATGGCTTATACGCAATAAGCATACATACTAAATGAAAGAATATAAAGTCTTTAAAAATAAAGAGTATTACATAAACATTATTGAATGAGATGTTATATGGATATAAAAGAGACAAATATCAGTATAACCGTATTAAATCTACATTTTTACAGGAATTATACATTCGTAAATGTAGTAATGAGAAAAAATCTCGATATTCAAAACATGTCAATATTATGTTTGCAACTTTTACAAATCCACACGTGTACACATCACACTGTACCAACCACGACGTGAATTTGGTTAACATTTTCTTTTCATCTGTTACATAGTAGGTCTACATATGCATATGTTTGTGAATATTTGTCAAGCATCTCAATCGCATGCTAGGCCCTGGACACGGATTCCGCGACCCGGTTGATGTGCACTCAAGCATATCAGGTCAGATTGGTCGCAGGTAGGAGTCCTCGTGCGACCCCCCCGGTCGCGGGAAGGCCTGCAAAACAATTCTTTCAAAGATCCCCCTTTTGAGAAGGAATCGCCGGTGGGGATTATTTCGGGCCGGTCACCGCAAATTGTACGAAAACCCCACATAGGGCCCCCGGAGTTAAACTCTGTCCCGCCATCACACACCCTATAGCCATTGTGTTACCGGGCCGAAAGACACAAAGAAAAGAGGCGCCCACGGGGGAGTAAATATTAAAATGATTAATTATGCAGGTAATACGCAAATATTGCAGATAAAAGGGGGCGGAATCTCTTCGGACAAACCCAGAGCATATGTATGTCGAAAATCACGGCAATCCGTACGGCGGTATCAGAGGAAATACGGAAAATTACAAAAATCGCCTTACGCTATTAATATATAGATGAGGTCCGTCTTCATCGAATTATTTTTGTAATTATAAATCTTTCAGTGAATCGGTCATTTACTAACGTGCAACATTTAGGGACTTTGCTCTGTCCTTACATCAACAATAGTGGTGTTTTTATCGGTATAAATAATGGAAAATGAGGAAATAGGTTTATGGGGTCCGGGGACCGTGGGGTTCGGGTTTTACACACTACCTGCATTCACTACCGCTCGGAAAATTTTCATTCTTTGAAAGATTCCCCTTTTGAGCATTTTCCTCACGCGAGATCTCCTTGTGCACAATAGACCTTTTCGCTGCGCGGCGGTTGCCTTTTGAGAAGGGATCACCAATGGGGATTATTTCGGGCCGGTCACCGCAAATTTAAGAAAAGCCCAGATAGGGCCCCCGGAGAAAAACATCAAACACTTTGTGGCCATTGTTTTACCAGGCCCGAAGACACAAAGAAAAGAGGCGCCCGCGGGGGAGCAAATATTAAAATTAATAATTATGCAGGTAATACGCAAATATTGCAAATAAAAGGGGGCGGAATCTCTTCGGAGAGCATATGTATGTCGAAAATCACGGCAATCCGTACGGCGGTATCAGAGGAGATACGGAAAATCACAAAAATCGCCTTACGCTATTAATATATAGATTAACTCTAAGTATATTTACATCTGCAGAATTCCATTCTGGTTTCGGACTACGTGACAGGGCATAACACACGCTTCATCTCATTTTAATACTCTGGTGTTAGCCAGGCCCGGTGACTGCTGCACCTGCGGGCCCTAGGTGTGTAATTATTCACATTGTTGGGTCATAACACACGAGACACCCCCGAAAGGCGCATTCGTTTGTGAATGAAACAGGGCCGTTGGGCACGGCCTTCCTATTAAGCCTATAGATTCTACAGAGCGCTCACCCTGGATTGGGGCTGACCGTGAAAAATCTCACCGCCTCGGCTGAGATTCGAACTCAAGATCTCCTCTGCTCTACCCCTGAGCATTAGAAGCCCGTAACAAGGTAATTCTTGTAAAAGTTTTAATATTCGAAATATGGCCATATACCTATCGGTATTCCATTGTTCAATAGGGCCCTTATTATACTAAAAAAAGCGTATGTCTGAACATAACATTTTATTTTACATTACATTGCTCAAACAAGTTTTGCTTTAAATTACATCATTTGTAATGTACATATTGGGGCATCACAGGCTTAACACAGGGCTGAGGCTATCGAAAACATGTCCAAAAAAAGAACAACACAGTAACAACCAAATAATGAGTTCACTTCGGTTCAATGGAAGAACGAATTGTACCTCCTTTCTTCTATTACGAGCGATATAGGCCTTCTATTAATTTTCCTAAATAACTGCATCCAAAATGGGTCAACGCTAAATTCCTTTTCTACATTGTTTTTCAGCTGTTTAGTATATCCTTTAAAGCCCATCAATATCTTATTCTAAAAAATATAGCTTTCCAAAAAGACGAAAAACACCATATAACGACCACTTCAATGTAACAACCACCTTTGTATCGCGACAATGGTTTTAGTCCTGTAGCAGGATAACGATAGACACGACTATCCAGAAAACACGACTTATAAAAACTTATGGTGCCTCGACGGTTGTCCTGTTATCAGGTTTTAATCTAAACGGCGCTCAAGTTTTCCTTTATGGTTACTTTTCAATTTTGCTGGCTGTAATTTTACTGATCCATTTGACATGACGAGATCCCCTGGTTCCCGGTATGACAAGTCTGAGGGGGAAACCATGAGCCTGGGAAAGTTCTTTGCCGTCTATTTCAAACGTGAGTAAGGCACCACGGTCGGGATCGAACACGGTCTTAGCCGGAAGGGCCGCACCAAAATTGAGACCGGATGCGTCCTTGTCCAAACATTCGAACTGAATATAATCGGTGGTATCCTCCGTGATCCCGGCATGCCTCAGTACGTCACTCAGCTTGACACCAGTAAACTCAGATTCCCGCTTCGTGGATGGATCTGAGGTTTTATCGGTTCGCTCGCAGCCTTTCATGGCAGTAGTACTTTGAATACTGAACTTGTTCCTCAACTCTGACAAAGACAGGCTCGTCGTCTGATTTGTCCCTTCCATATAAATCTCCAACCTGAATTTCTTGTCGTCTACTTCAGGGTAGGACCTGTCCACCTTAACGTTTAATTTATTAGTTTGTCGGTTCGACTGCTCAAGAAGTAGTTCCTTGTCTGCTGGATGGACGTTTCCAATCCGCATGGTTTCGAACCAAGCTAAAACCCACGGCTTGTTATGGGTTTTATAAACGGCAAAGAAAGGCTCCACAGGCCCGCCCGCTGCACCCAAAACATTTTTACCGCCCGGGTGCTTCTTCACGAAATTTGTGATGTCATAAACCCCGTCTTGGAATGTGACCCAGATTCTGTCGGCGGCCTGTTTGTGCATGTTGATTTCCTCCAGGTGGATGTCCGGCAGATCGCTCCTCCGCTCGCCAGGCTTATGACGCCCGTCCTTGGAGCCGTGTTCCTGTCCGCTCGGTTTGGTTGAATGGACTCCATCATCTTTCTTCTCGTCCCATATGTAGTAGGTATACGCACCTGGAATAAAGTTAAAGCTGGTGACACATACCATCGTTTATGGCATCTTATTAACGCATCCGTTCATCGCATCCGTCGAAACAATTTTATACACTATATCACATCCTAGTGGCTGTGTTTACTGTGTACTTTCATGGACTACATGAAAGATGGAGGAGCCTCTCACGATCACATACATGTATTTGTAAAAGTTTCAGTATTTATACTAAGTTATACTGTAATTTGAATGTAAATATATCTACTAGGAACTTACGAAACCCTGTAACTGATAGAAAAATGGACATTAGATGAAGCATAATAATACACATTTAATTAATTAACTGAAGTAAAATGCTGTAAACAATTAAAATTTTCCATTTTCAAATGAGCATTTACCAAATTTGATTAGCAAGTTAAAATAAGCCAATCAAGTATACATTGCATCTGCAATGTGTAATATATGGGACTTCTGGTATGAAACCATTTATAATGATGCAATCAGGAATAGTAATTGGCCGAAGTGTTATATGAAAGGATACATTTCAAAAACAAAGAAATGCGTAAATGTAATATTTCTCAACGGTAAAATATATGGCAATGTGAGCTAAAAATTAAATCCCATGAAAGTTTCCCAAATATTCTTGATTAATTGAGTGTATCAGTGTTATTCATACCCTGGTCTAGCCAACTTTAAGAGATAAAAGTGAAATGCTACAAAATATTTACACCTTATAATATATTCAGACATGTCAATGAGCACTTATATTAGATCCTAATATACAATCACATTTTGATATTAAAAAAATTAATTAATAACAAATTTACAATATGTAGAGCTTAGAATTCAAAGCCTGAAAAGTTATTTTGTTTAAAAAATCCATTTTTGTTCAAAAGTCTGAACAAAAATTGAATTTAACATTGAAATTATAAGATTCATCTCTTTTATTCTACCTGCCAATTGTTACAAAATTTGCCTCAGGAGGCATATAAGCTATGCCTGATGTAAACTTGAATAAAAGCTTAAATTGTTATCAAATTTAAGACCTTAAAACTTAAATTCATATATGTGCATCCTATGAAATTTAATCAACACTGCCTACAGGCAAAAATGTGCACTTAAGGGGAACTGAGGCTCAGCTCAGTGGGTTATGTAATAGGTTGGGGTGGCCAGGGTTGTAGCTCTCTATCTCTCTGCATACCACTGTACTGGGCTAGCCTAATCTATTCAATACTTGACATGATGGTTAAAAACCTGAATAACAGCTACACTTTTTGACCAATATGAATTGCTTTAAAAATTCAGATTTTAAAGATTTTACCCGTGTGTGTACAAGCTGCGAAAATTAAAGAGCATTGGTCATAGGAAAAAAATTGTGTCATGGCCAAAGTTGGGCAAAATTTAAGGTACTTAAATTTATGCTATTGACCTAAAAAAATTACAAAATTATTATCTAAAATCTGGTAAACAAATCTAAAATAAATATAGTTATATCCCTAAAAAAGACTCTAGCTTCCACCGTTAACATAAACAAGTAAGTAAATATATTTCGTGATGTTTTGACAAGGTATATTATGTTCGGGTCCCTAACTTCTAAAACTTACGCAGTATTGACCTAATTTCTGGCAAAGAATAGGAAATATACAGAGTACCATATATGCCAATTCTTAACAAAACACCACCAGCGGTTTTCATATTTGGCAGTCGTGAAGTGTAACAGTATGTTATTTAAGAAAACCTGAGGTTTTTCCTAATATCCCGAAGGAACGAAGTCGCCATGACCTAATTATTGGTGAGATAGGAGAACTTAGAGACATCTAACTCAATCTCAAATTTTGGATTTGAAGGTCTTACAGTTTCAAAATGTGACTTGTAAACGGACGGACAGTCGGCAGGACGGACGACGGACCATTACTATAGCTCAGATGACTTATATATAGTCATCTAAGCTATGAAAAAATGTGTTTGCAATAAACAACAAGACACCGACTGCAGACCCCTCTCCCGGCTGCCATTAAGGCAGTGTAGCCTGAACAACAATTTATCATTCAGAAGTAGTAATTTCCGCAGATCCGGATCATCATCGAGGTGGGCCAATTGAAATGTAATAGACCCTCTTTTGTGGTAAAATGTTTAAATAGATATTGCTGCAGTTTTTCAGTAATACTTATGATCCGGACAGATACCGTATACGTATAGCCCCTACATAGGCCAATAGCTATAATACAAGTATACTAACTACACTGACAAAAAAGGATTGCAATGATCTCGCACTCTCCTTCAGGCCAAGTAACGACTAAACTCTAAAGGGTATACATTAAACAGAAAATGATTCAGATAAACCTAGAAACACTACAGTTGCGCACGTTGACCCACAATGGCTAATGTATATACGTCCGTCACGATTAAATATCAGTTCTACTTCCATTGTGTCGGGCTACATATATATTTGCATTCGTCACGATTATAAGATCTACTTCCATTTTGTACATATATATTTGCATCGAATTTTGATTTATCGCTTTACATACTAGGTATGAGAAAATACGAAACAATGCATTTCTAATAGCACATCACAACGGCAGAGGCGGATATAGGATTTAAAAATATGGGGGGGGGGGGACCGAGGCGAAGGAAGCAGATCAAAAGTGGGGGGGGGGGGGGGGGTGGTATTTAGGAATATATATTATATATATATATATATCATAGGATTTTTTTGAGTGTTAAAAAAGGGGAAGCATTCTGTAATTGTGAGTTTGAGTTGGGAGGGGGTGGGTGTGGGAGGGGGTATAAAAACACAAAATATGCATTTACAGTGCAGGATTTTGACCAGTTTCCTACTTTTGATCACATGCTGCACCACACAAAAACATCAAACATTAAATATGTACAGAATCATGTGCCAAATTGATAATATTCATACCCTGATATATAATTCCTCAAACCTGTATAAAACTGCAGATCTGTTATTGGGTTTTTAATTTGACTCAAAACCCTGCACAGGCGTGCATGGTTACCTATGAAGCATGAATCAAATATATAGGCCAACAGACAGGCAAAGGAAAGACCATTTTCAGACTTGCATGAAGTTTAAGTTTTAATTATCACATAAATATTATCAGGAACAACTAGTGTTTCTTGGCACCGCAGGTGCCATAGTATCCCAGACAATTAACCCCACCCCCACCCCCACCCTTTTAAGAATAGTCCCCAACCCTACATCATCAGCAGCATATACTGACACTTGGCAACGACTATGGAACATCTATCAACCTGAGAAACAATAGTTTCACCAAATATGGGGGCCAATAAAGAGAATCACTCTTATGAAAACGGGATAAATTTATACTATAAAAATGGTAAGGTAGGTGGCGCCACCTGTCTGGTTGACGAGAAAACTCTCCAAGATGGATGTACACGCCAAATTGGAGACCTACACATTGAAGGACTCCTCAGACATGAGCAATTTTCATCTAAAACAAATGTACAGATGGACACCACACACAAAAATGGCAGATGGTGCCACCAGTCTACAAGATGGAGGAGGCCAAGATCTATGGTTTATGCATAGTTTCAGACCAATACAGCACACCACTCCTAAGAAAAGAGCATTAATTTATTCTACAAAAAAAGGGAAAGTAGGTGGCGCCACCTGTCTGGTCAACGAGAAAATTTTCGACGATTAATAGACATGCCAAATTTAAGGCCAATACCTTGAATCACAATTTTCACCGAAAGAACATTTACAGATGGACACCATGGCAAAATGATTGCAGATGGCGCCACCAGTCTTGCGTACAAGATGGAGGAATTCAAGATCTATGGATATGCACAATTTCAGGCCAATAGGCCAAATCACTCCTGAGAAAAGGGCATTAATTCATTCAACAAAAACGGGAAGGTAGGTGGCGCCACCTGCCAATATACGAAAAATTTTCAACGATGAATGGACATGCCAAATTACAGACATATACCTTGAACCAATCCGGAGATAAAACAATTTTCACCGTAAGCACATGTACAAATGGACGCTACGGCAAAACGATTGCAGATATCGCCACCAGTCTTACGTACAAGATGGAGGAGTGCAAGATCTATGGATAAGCACAATTTCAGGCGAACAGAGCAAATCACTTCTCAGAAAAGGGAATTTATTTATTCTACAAAAACGGGAAGGTAGGTGGCGCCACCTGTCTGGTTTACGAGAAAACTTTCAAAGATTAGAGACACGCCAAATTTCAGACAGATCCTTTGAACTACTCCGGGGTTATAAGCAATTTTCACCAAAAGCACATATGTACAGTACAGATGGACGCCACGGCAAAACGATTGGAGATGGCACCACCCGTCTTGAGTAAAAGTTTGAGGAGTGCAAGATCTATGGATAGGCACAATTTCAGGCCAAAAGGGCAAATCACTCCTCAGAAAAAGGCATCAATTTACTCTACATAAACGGGAAGGTAGGTGGCGCCACCTGTCTGGTTAACGAGAAAACTTTCCAAGATGGATGGACATGTCACAATTCAGACCAATACCTTGAACCACTCCGGAGATATGAGAAATTTTCACCTAAAGCGCATGTACAGATGGACGCCACGGCAAACGATTGCAGATGGCGCCACCAGTCTTGAATACAAGATGAAGGTAACCAAGATCAATGTACATGCACAATTTCAGCCCAATCTGTCCAAAAGTTTTAGACTTTTAACGCTCACATTACTGTCAAGTGGCAATATTGGGGTAGTAAAAGGCACGAAAACAAGAGAAAGACAGAATGTCGCGCCACCTGTCTTCTTCAAAAGACAAAGCTATCCAAGATCTTAGGTCAATTTAATTTTTGGACCAATCCAAGCATCCCTTTTTGAGATATTTATGATTTTGTGTGATTTTCACCATATATGGCAATATTCAAGGTCAAGGCCACTCTTATAGGAAAGGTCCTGACCCCAGTTATAAAATACATCATCTCATAACCCTTGTTTATGTATATGCACAGTATGAAAGAAATCTGTCCATGAGTTTTTGACTTATAATGCTCACAGTAATTCTACGTGGCAATGACGGGGGTATTAAACGGAACGAAAACAAGAAAAGGATAATGGATGGCGCCACCAGTTTGCGGTACATGAAAACAATATCCAAGACCTTCGGTCAAGTTGATTTTTGAATCAATCCATGCTAGCTTTCTCGAGATATTTAAGAATTTGTGTGATTTTCCCCAAAAATGAACTTATTCAAGGTTAAGGTCATTCTCCTAGTAAAGGTCATGACCCCATTTTAAAGAGGCGTTCTCTGACCAAGATCTATGCATATGTCGAATTTGGTAAAGATCCGTGAAATATTTTTTTAGTTATCGCATCCAAACGAAATCTCTGCGGCGGCGGCGGCGGCGGCGGCGGAGACGGCGAAACCGTTCCTAAACCATAGTATCTCGAGACTTTGTCTGATGAAAAAATGTTATAGCAGACCTCTCTTTCAGGTTATCAGTTTAAATATTAAGCATAAAAGTATATTTCCAACCGCTCGCACTTTAAAGAATTGCATTACATTTGGTTACCTGATCTATAAAAATTACACAAAACTTACCTGCATATTACTTAACACACTCATTAAAACATACATTAAGATATGAAGTCCCAGTTGTCTTCTCGTAAGGCATGTAGCCTAAACTGAGAAGAAATACAATGGATTTTTCGTACAAATTGATGGAATTTACATCATTTCTCAAAGAAAGGTCACACTGGCCTCATCTCTTGGGCCTATATATATATATATATATATATATATATATATATATATATATATATATATTTATATATATTTATATAAATATAACATAGGCGTCGAAACCAAATATTATAGGGGGCCCAATAGTAGACCGATATAATATATAAAGCTTTGACATCAATGCAGTTATCTAAGATTGGTTATTACGTTTATTATCATATAATGCCACTTGTCATTCTAAGGGGACTCGTGTCAATTTATTACTGATTTAAAGAGCTGATTAAAAGAAAACTGATTACGCCAGTCTGGCGAAATCCAGGTTTCTACAAAACTTTCAGTTAATTTAATTTGCTTCCCCATCCACCCCTTCTGCTACGCCACTGGGTTAGGGTAGGGGTTTCCCACTCACATGGTGGAAAACATTTTGAAAACTTAGGTTGCAATGACGCATATTGCCCCATTTTTTAGAAGTAATTGATTTGAACATAATGTACCTTGTCAAAACACCAGGAAATATATTTTCTCACTTAACATTGTAACTGTTAAAGCTAGAGACTTTTTGCAAGGCTAAAACTTAATCTTATCAAACTTAAATTGTATGCCAGAAATTAGATCAGAATTTTGTAAAAAAAAAATAAATAAATAAATAAATAAATAAAGTTAGCATAATGTAAAATCAATACATTAAATTATGTCCAACTTTGACCATGCACATTTTTTCCTGTATTGAAGCAATGATCATTTTCACAGCTTATACACGTCTGTATTTAAATATGAAATATGCAAGGAATTGGTAAAAAAAAGTAGCTCTGACTAAATGTATAGTCCATTATAGCCCCCCCCCCCCCCCCCGCGCACACACACACACACACCCTTAACATGTCAATGAACAGTGATTTCTGTTATTCCAATTAAGCTCATTCATCAGCTCGCAATGCACCACCATCCGCGGTTTAGTGACCCAGGAACTTGCCATGTTCGTGTATGTGATATTTTTTTTTTTACCAAAGTTCAGGTGCTCAGCTGTCCATGGATACTGAATGTGCAAAGCAGCGGCAGCCAAAATTTACAAAATTAGTCTGAGGCTCAACTCAATACACATTAATTATGCGGAACAAGTCTACATTCATACCATAAACAGCGGCACTTCCTGCGACAGCGCCTGCCACTGCAGTCCACGGCCGGGATTTCTGGTGTGGTCCACTGCTGTATCGGGCCACGCACTGTCTTACCGGACCTGCATGGCCGAGTGGCGATCGGGCTATACCTGGATAACTTGCACGGGTCCCTTGTCCGAGAACTGAGACAGTCCTTCCTGCGAAAGTGAACCACGACACGCACACACGTATACCGCTCATGTTGTCTCTTGCGCTGTGACGATATTAGATCAGACTTTGTATTGTAGCCACAGAAAATCCATGTGACCTCAACGCCTGGTCGGGATTGGTCGCATAACTTATCCGAGTCTTGTTTGTAGGGGATTGCGATGTAAAAAGACAGACAGGAGATGATTAGGCGGTCACGTAGTGTAACACGTGCTTCGGTGAACTGTGAGCGGCCTCATGTAGGCCCGCGTAATAAAAAGTGCTGCAGGCCAAATGATGTAAAACGCTCGATAACTGGGACGTTCTCGTGAGGAACGCTCTGTCAGAAACAGCAATCTAGCTGCCACTTAAGTCTACTAAACGTGATATTCTTGTCCCTTTTAAAATATCCGCATTGTATCATGTAGACTAACTGTTCTAACAATATATGGGTATGAAAACCACATCGTAAAAAGCAATAAATATATAAAGGTCAATGAACCAAAGTCATTATTTTAAGGTCGAACCACAGGCGCTTGAATCCCTATTTGTAATGAAGTCTTAACATCCCCAGTGTTTTAAAAAATACTACGAAAGAATCAGTTAAAAAAAAAACAATAAAAAAACGGTCATACCATACTATCTATTATATTATGACTATATCAAGCGCCTGTGGTCGAACCATTCGGCCTATACCAGTTGATCTTTAATTTGTATATAAAGCTTATTTTCGGATAATAAATATTAGGAATGAATTGTGTATGAAAACATATAATATTTATTACAGAAATACGACGGAATACAACTGAATGCTTGAGCTAATTTTTAGTCACGGTGTACTGTGCATGGTTGTATTTTTATTCGCGAGGTGTTTCAAGTTCGCGGTATTCGCGAAAGGGAAATTATCGCGAAAAAAAAAAATTCGTGAATAAGAGTTCCTTTTATCGAAGGCAATAATAAAAGATCTTGTATGTTACCCTTTTATATATGACATCCTATCTTTCAAATTATCTGTCAGTAATTAACATTAATTTCTACTCATTTGATGTTCCATTTGTCCCGGTCCATCCTGTATATACGTTTTTGCGCATATTTTGTTAATATAATCAATTCATATAACAATGGACATGCTCTGGACATAGATATAGTATGTTTTGGTTAACTAAAGTTATGGTAAGATCGCGAAAAAGGAAGTCTCGCGAAACAATGAAAATGTCAAAATCGCGAAATTTTAACCTCGCTAAAATGTTTACTCGTGCATGGGCACCTGAGTTTTCAGTCTCTAGGGGAACAAAGCTTGAAATTTCAGATCTACACAAATTCTAAAAGTCTTACAATTACGAATTACAATTTTTTTAAACTGCACAAATACAGCCGACTGGAAGTTAATATATATCCTAGAAACCCTGCATGAAAATCCTGGTATAGGTATATTTATTTATTAAGGCTGGACATATTCCATGGCAGATTACCTGATAGAATTTGAAAGGTTATTCTCATATAATGTGATATTTGTACGGATATATAGAGATAAAAATTCCCATCTGTGCATGGTTGTAGTATCTCCAATTCCACCCTTAAAGAGGTGAGAATTTGGATTTACCGACAAAAAATGTAAAGCACAAAGCAAACATCCCACCTATATGCATGGATGACTGAATTAAGATCCTCTCCGGTCAGATTTACTCTTGATAAATTAAAGTCAGTATTAGGGAAAATTTGATTGATTAGTCCTTTGACATAGGGCTAGAAATATTTTCGCTATAATCCATTCACTGACAAAATTTACTTTATGCACTCTTCTTGGAAACTGTGCCGCTAATCTGAAGGGTGCCGGCGACAGCATAAACAACACAATTCGCATTCTTGCAATCAAATTACACCATGCATGCAGGATATGTTTCAACGGGCAGTTGACCGCTATTGTGCAGTTGTAAATGGAAGTGTAGTTGTAATGACTATAGATAAATGACTTTTTTTCGATCTCTCATATAAAGGCTATACATTATATATATAATTGGTTCTGGTTTATGTGTGTGAAAACATTGTTATAATTCTGTAATATATTTTGTCATATTGTCATTCACAATATTCATATTATATAAATAAGCAATATATACTAATTCGAGATCAGATGGTAATAATTCAATCTTAACATTTAAATACCCATATGTATCTGAAGAGCTTGGTTTGATAACATATAAGATTACGCAGTTCTAAATGTATCTTAAAATATACCTTGAATTCCACATAGCCTATTCAACCGTGCCGTTTTGTTTTGAGTTAAAGTTTACTTATGCTATGCCCTCTTATCTTTCCCCAACAAATTTATTTCACCTTGTTTTATCGCTACCCTTTTTACGAAGGTCATGTAAAAGAAATAATTTTTAATTGAGCGATATCTAAGGTATTTATGGTATAAAATAAAGATTTCCCCTTATTATTATTTTTTTATTTCGGCTTCTTGCCTGCCTATCTCAAATATTAGGTAAATAATAAAGAGATGGACCATATAGAGTAAAAAAAAACTTTAGGAAATTGTCAGATAAGTAACAATTACAAGCAAATGAGCCAGAAAAGTAACAAATTTCACCATAATCTACACTTATAGCAATTCAAATGCGTGTGAACGAACACACACACCCACAATTATATATATATATAAATATATATATATATATATATATATATTCCTTTATTTATATATACTATACATTTTATTGCTATTCAATATTTCATTGGGTTTTTTTTTTTGGGGGGGGGGGTCTAGGTATATGCGTTTCATAATCAGCTTTGATAAAGTTAAGCGTAGGAGATTAGGGCCTACTGTTACTGTGCTGGTCGGATTTCTGGGGCATAAAGACTCATATAAGCTTATCATTGTGTAGGGATGATGAAGTTTCCTAACTTGTAAAAAATATTATCACCGGCATATACAGATCATATCATAGAAAGCCTAATTTCTTTTTTTATATATCGGTATGGTTAATAGGGGAGGTACTCCTCCTGGTCAAAGGTCACAAGGTACATTTTCGCAAGGCATTGGTTTGTGACGTCATATACGTGACGTGCCCTTGGTAACCGCCATGTCACAGAATCCCCAACTCGATCAGTCTTACTCGAGCAGCCTTACTGAGCGCGTAGGATCTGGCAAAAAGCGAGGCTTTTGCATCAAAATCTAAAAAAGGCAGCCAACTGATACTATACACTTCTCGAAGAATTGACAGGAGAAGAACAACCGGTCATGTGGCAGATGTAAGTAGAACTTTCATTAGTGTCGCCTAGTAGATTTTGTGAAACATTGCAAGAGCGGATCAGGGATTTTGGGAAAGGGGATTTGGTATCGGAATACAGCTTACATCCAAGGAATAATACCTAACCCAGGAAAAGATTTAGCTTTATATTATCCCTGAAAAATTGTAATATCTCGAAGGGGGGTGGGGCAAACTCCTCCACTGGATCCGCCCCTACACTGAATTTAATGAGCTGTTTTTATTGTAAATATTTTTATATGAAGTAACTACTTGCCCCATCAATAGGAAATATGATTTCAGGCAAGTTAGTTGGTGTATAAAGTCATATACATAACGAAAGGCCGTTCACGATATAATTTCCATCATGTCTATGATACTTGCTCAATTTTGTATCCTATGTAACTCACCTTTTTAAAAATATTTTTTTTATATTTTAAGCCAGTCACTTGTTAGCTCATAGCGGCCCATTGTTTAAGTTTTTCACTGGTTTTAAAGTATCCAGTATGTCATTAAATTTGATTTAAACATAAAGCTATAAAAACACTTATCATTGAGACTTCATCATTACATGGTTATAAATAGGGCGTAAGACATGAAAAATCTGCGTCAAAAGGTATACTGAGCCCCCCTATAATGTTTGTTGGTCGATAATTTCTGTTTCAATTAAATATGAGCTCATTCAAAATTACTTGATATATTTAAGCGTATATATTAACAGTTTTTAATCATTTATTAGGGCTGTAAAATGTCCAAAGATCTCGCAGAGCCAGCTCCATGGCAACCGCCATGAACAGAAGGCCCACGCATGCGCTTCCCGTTTATTTTATTTACACATGTTTTCATGACGTCATGTTTAGCTGCGTGACGTAAAGCGGCCCTGTAGCCGCTTCGATAAACCCAACAGTGCTTTACAATGCGTTTTTGTATAAATTTACCTCTTTTCATCCATATTTTTCATCGATTAATATAAATAATTCAAACTTGTGAAGGTAGACCTCAACCTGGTAAATTGTGGAGCAGAAACAGAGTGATTATTGTCGTTTTTAATGGTTCAAAGATAGCGCCACCACACGTTATTTGCCTTTAAAACACAAAACTCTGGCCAAAACGTGGCTTATATTCTGTATATAAAAAAATTAGAATAATTATAGCTTTTTACGAATACACATGGATATCTTTTGTATTCATTCTTGAGTGTTCTTGTGAAATAATTATAAGACAGTTGGAAATTAAGTAGACTATTACAAATGATTTGATCGATAACCAGATGTGTTGAATTGTGAATATATTATATGACATCTTGCCTTAAATCAATAATTGGCCTATATTAACGTTGACATATATACTACGGTACTGTTTTCGTTCTCCGTTCATTTCTGAAAAAGAGAAAGGTGCTTGGAGAAAAGACACACACACATGTATACAAAGCCTGTCGCAATATATTAAAGAAGGAGTATGAATTTATGTTCCTGTCATTAATATTATATAGCGATGCTTAATGTTCATAACGCTACCGCAAGTATCAGGGAACTAAATCCAAACACAACACAATCCTGTGTATCATAATGGGTACATGTAGTCATTCTAATGTACGGCTAGAATACATTATATATATATATATATATATATATATATATATATATATATATATATATATATATATATATATATTTACATGAATGATTATGGAAAATTTCACATCGGACCAAATAGTTAAATCCAAGCCGAAAAATAAACTGATTAATGGATTGCGAATCTTTTCGTCTTCGTTAAATATTGCTCTTTATGTTCCTGCCTCGATCCCTTAAAAATCATAAAGGTATAACAGAAAATGGATTACATTTTGTGTTGCTCATACATCTTTTCAAGAATTGGAGCAATTTTTTATTTTCTTACTGAAACTACAAATATATCCCTTTTTTGTCTCCATGCACCAGTATATATTACAGTTAAAAATCACAACGTATAACTTGTTTTCTTTGACCTGATAATAGATAGCTCATATGATAGCACATGAGGTTAAAATCAGGATGTGTACTTACGCATGTTTGTATGTACGTCTATCTATATGTTTATTTACAGCAACCAGAACAATTTGACTGAGAGACTGCGGCCAGCTAGCCCGAGTCATTCACAACCAAAGGCAAAGATTACAGGTAAGAGGGTAAGTACCCTTATGTCGAGGATTTCTACAGTGTTGAGAAGGTTAGGGAAACTCCCAAGTATTTTTAGGAGAAAATTAAACAGGATATCTTCGAGATTCCGCCGGAACATTGTGTATCCGGTTACAGAGGAAAATATCCAAATGTTGGATAACTCATGCAGTACCGAAAGTTTGGAGACTATATCATTCAGCACCCCACGGTCCGTGTCCCCCACTAATTCTCTTGATATGATACATTTGCCAGTTGCCAGTGATTTTTTTAAGCTGGATGATTTTGCCAGCATATGCAGTTGTTTCTCAACTATCCATGACCGTTCCCAAAGTAACGACACGCAGAGTTTACTTTCGACGTGTCTGACTGCAGCATCTGCAAGCTGCAATGGGTCCGACACCATTGAGTTTTTGGAGCTAGAAGCTGACATCCTCAGTGACTCATCTTCATCCTTTAGTTCCTCGAGAGCAGTGTCACCCATTCAATCCGTGGGAGAAGTGTGTAGCAATACTAGGATTCTCGAGATAACGGACGAGGCAAAAATAAGCGAGGACGTGCATGATGTGCTGAACTCAATGATGGACGCTGTTTGCTCTGCAGCTGACCGCACTTTTACAGCTGCTCCAGTTGAGAGCTGTTCTTCAGACAGTCATCTAGAGCATGAAGTTCGAGATGTCGTTATTGCAATGGTACAAGCTGTATGTTTTCCCGAGCGGGTCGAATCAGCCAAGGATTGTTAAGTGTGGACTCAAATCCAAGTTCTTTTATTAACAAGTTTGGCTTCAATTACAGTCCAGGTAGTTTCGGTAGTTTTCGGGTTTCAGACGGGTCAGGCTCTGATACATGGGATTAATACTCCTTCTCTGTCAGTTCGTAAGAATAATACAGCATCCTCTGTCAGTTCATAGGATTAATACAGCATGCTCTGTCAGTTCAGAGGATTCAATTTGAAGTCAATATTGATTATTATCAACTGACACAGTAGTCACACATTTTGCTAATACAGCATATAGCTTAAAAAGGTATTTTGTTTTCCTTAACCTTTTTTGAAAACGGTATACTGCATTACATGCATTAAATTGTCTTTCCTGTAGATTTTGCGATAAGTACAGCTTATTGCATTATAGGCCTATACTGCATTGCAGCAAATGGTATTCCTCAACCACATGTTAAAACAGCATATTGCATTACAGGCAGCTTTTTTGGACCTGATGCATGCTAGTACAGCATACTGCATTACAGGCACTTGTATATTCCTGGACACCATGTCATTACAGCATTAGTGGCATTACAGGCAATGGTGTTTTAGCTGCATTAGCCACGGCATTGCTTCAGCGGTCAGGTATACTTGTTCGAATTAAGTGCTACAGTACACTCCGAGGTTTTGTTTTAGATAATCAGTTTGAATATACTGAGATCCTAAGGGCCGCCCGATCAAATACACGGTCTAGCAGAAAGTTTCACTATTTATTTCACGCTGTCTGTAATATGTTTTCATACATTTGGAGTTAAAATTCAGTAGAATACTAATAAGGAAATCTCATTACTTGGACAATAATATAACATTTCTTTTTATAAAGCGAAATATGACTGCATGATAAATTTTAAGGAAACACAATGTCACCCTGCGTTTGCACGGAATGTTTCGAGTGTCAAAGTGATGGATTCAGTAAACAATGAAGCATTCACGCCCTCGGTATAGAAGAAATTGATTATAAGTACTAGTATGACAAGAAAAGAATAATAAAAAAAAAAAATAAATAAATAAGAAAAAAAGTACAAAAAAAGTTTTTAAGTTTTATTGTTCGTTTGTTCAGAATAAAAAAAAGAAAAAAAAAAGTTTTTCGTGAATTGTTCGTTGGTTAAGAATAAAACAAAAAAAAAAAACACGTTATTTTTTTTTACTCAGAATATGTCATATGGTTTATAAGGTCGTGGCATTCATTATATAATATCGGTAATTCATTTAAAAAAATATATGAAGCGAAGGTTAGGTATAATTAATACCTGATGATTCATGTAATGATGTATGTATTTGATCATCGCTTAATAAGTAATATTAGTCTGTATGTGGTTAAACTGTCTTCCCCTGTGAATTTCATAAGGATTTGACCCGAAGTAGAAATAGCAAAATTAAAGATCAAATAAATTGCTTTAAAGTTTAACCGGGAAATTATAAACCCTTGACATATTCTGAGTTCTGCATTGTTCAATCATTATATATATATATATATATATATATATATATATATATATATATATATATATATATATATATGGTTCCATGTTTTGTCACTCCTTATAACTGTCTGTTAGACAGAGTAGATAGGTAGATAACCTAGGTAGATTAGGTAGGTAGATTAGGTAGGCTAAATAGGAAGGTCGGTCGATTATTTAGATAAGTACATGAGGTACATAGATTAGACATAAATTAGATTAGATAGGAAGCTTAGACATCAATTAAATTAGGTTGATTAGACAGATTGTGAAGTTAGATCAAGTAGGTAGATTAGGTAGGTAGATGAGATAGGTTATGTAGTTAGATTAGGTAGGTAGATTAGGTGGGTAGATAGATTAGGGAGGTAGATATAACAAACAGATATATTAGGCGGGTAGATATGTCAGACAGATATATAAGGCAGGTAGATAAGTTAGGTAGATATATTAGACAGAAAGATTAGGTAGGTAGATATATTAGACTGATAGATTAGGTAGGTAGATATATGAGACAGATAGATTAGGTAGGTAATTATATTAGACAGATAGATTAGGTAGGTAGATATATTAGACAGATAGATTAGGTAGGTAGATTTATTAGACACATAGATTAGTAGGTAGATATATTAGACATTGATTAGGTAGGTAGATATATTAGACAGATAGATTAGGTAGGTGGATATATTACACAGATAGATTAGGAGGTAGATATATTAGACAGATCGATTAGGTAGGTAGCTATATTAGACAGATAGATTAGGTAGGTAGATATATTACACAGATAGATCAGGTAGGTAGATATATTAGACATTTATAAGGTAGGTAGATATATCAGACAGATAGATTTGGTAGGTATATATATTAGAGAGATAGATTAGGTAGGTAGATATATAAGACATTTATAAGGTAGGTAGATATATTAGACATTGATTTAGTAGGTAGATTCATTTGACAGTTTGATTAGTTACGTAGATATATTAAACCGATTGATTAGGCAGGTAGATATATTAGACATTTATAAGGTAGGTAGATATATAAGACAGATAGATTTGGTAGGTATATATATTAGACAGATAGATTAGGTAGGTAGATATATTAGACATTTATAAGGTAGGTAGATATATTAGACATTGATTTAGTAGGTAGATTCATTTGACAGTTTGATTAGTTACGTAGATATATTAAACCGATTGATTAGGTAGGTAGATATATTAGACATTTATAAGGTAGGTAGATATATAAGACAGATAGATTTGGTAGGTATATATATTAGAGAGATAGATTAGGTAGGTAGATATATTAGACATTTATAAGGTAGGTAGATATATTAGACATTGATTTAGTAGGTAGATTCATTTGACAGTTTGATTAGTTACGTAGATATATTAAACCGATTGATTAGGTAGGTAGATATATTAGACATTTATAAGGTAGGTAGATATATAAGACGGATAGATTTGGAAGGTATATATATTAGACAGATAGATTAGGTAGGTAGATATATAAGACATTTATGAGGTAGGTAGATATATTAGACATTGATTTAGCAGGTAGATTCATTTGACAGTTTGATTAGTTACGTAGATATATTAAACCGATTGATTAGGTAGGTAGATATATTAGACATTTATAAGGTAGGTAGATATATAAGACAGATAGATTTGGTAGGTATATATATTAGACAGATAGATTAGGTAGGTAGATATATTAGACAGATAGATCAGGTAGGTAGATATATTAGAAATTGTTTAGGTATGTAGATATATTAGACATTTATAAGGTAGGTAGATATATTAGACAGATAAATTAGGTTGGTAGATATATTAGACAGATAGATTAGGTAGGTATATTTATTAGAAATAGATTAGTAGGTAGATTTATTAGACAGATAGATTAGGTAGGTAGGTAGATATATTAAACCGATTGATTATGTAGGTAGATCTATTAAACCGATTGATTAGGTAGGTAGATATATTAGACAGATAGATTAGGTAGGTAGATATGTTAGACAGATAGATTAGGTAGGTATATTAATTAGACATAGATATGTAGGTAGATTTATTAGACAGATGGATTAGGTAGGTAGGTAGATATATTAAACCGATTGATTAGGTAGGTAGATATATTAGACAGATAGATTAGGTAGGTAGATATATTAGACAGATAGATTAGGTAGGTATATTAATTAGTCATAGATTAGTAGGTAGATATATTAGACAGATAGATTAGGTAGGTAGATATATTAGACAGATAGATAAGTAAGGTAGATATATTAGACAGATAGATTAGGAAGGTAGGTAGATATATTAAACCGATTGATTAGGTAGGTAGATATATTAAACCGATTGATTAGGTAGGTAGATATATTTAACCAATTGATTAGGTAGGTAGATATATTAGACATTTATAAGGTAGGTAGATATATAAGACAGATAGATTAGTTAGGTATATATATTAGACAGATAGATAAGATAGGTAGATATATTAGACATTGATTAGTTAGGTAGATATATTAGACAGGTAAGGTAGGTAGATATATTAGACAGATAGATCAGGTAGGTAGATATTTTGGAAATTGATTAGGTATGTAGATATATTAGATAGAAAGATTAGGTAAGTAGATATATTAGACATTTATAAGGTAGGTAGATATATTAGACAGATAAATTAGGTAGGTAGATATATTAGACAGATAGATTAGGAAGGTATGTAGATATATTAAACCGATTGATTAGGTAGGTAGATATATTAAACCGATTGATAAGGTAGGTAGATATACTAGACAGAAAGATTAGGTAGGTATATATATTAGACAGATAAGGTAGGTAGATATATTAGACATTGATTAGTTAGGTAGATATATTAGACAGATAGATCAGGTAGGTAGATATATTAGAAATTGATTAGGTATGGAGATATATTAGATAGAAAGATTTGGTAAGTAGATATATTAGACATTTATAAGGTAGGTAGATATTTTAGACAGATAAATTAGGTAGGTAGATATATGAGACAGATAGACTAGGTAGGTATATTTATTAGATATAGATAAGTAGGTAGATTTATTAGACAGATAGATTAGGTAGGTAGGTAGATATATTAAACCGATTGATTAGGTAGGTAGATATATTAGACATGTATAAGGTAGGTAGATATATAAGACAGATAGATTTAGAAGGTATATATATTAGACAGATAGATTAGGTAGGTAGATATATTAGACATTTATAAGGTAGGTAGATATATTAGACATTGATTTAGTAGGTTGATTTATTTGACAGTTTGATTAGTTACGTAGATATATTAAACCGATTGATTAGGTAGGTAGATATATTAGACATTTATAAGGTAGGTAGATATATAAGACAGATAGATTTGGTAGGTATATATATTAGACAGATAGATTAGGTAGGTAGATATATTAGACAGATAGATCAGGTAGGTAGATATATTAGAAATTGTTTAGGTATGTAGATATATTAGACATTTATAAGGTAGGTAGATATTTAAGACAGATAGATTAGTTAGGTATATATATTAGACAGATAAATTAGGTAGGTAGATATATGAGACAGATAGATTAGGTAGGTATATTTATTAGAAATAGATTAGTAGGTAGATTTATTAGACAGATAGATTAGGTAGGTAGGTAGATATATTAAACCGATTGATTATGTAGGTAGATCTATTAAACCGATTGATTAGGTAGGTAGATATATTAGACAGATAGATTAGGTAGGTAGATATGTTAGACAGATAGATTAGGTAGGTATATTAATTAGACATAGATACGTAGGTAGATTTATTAGATAGATGGATTAGGTAGGTAGGTAGATATATTAAACCGATTGATTAGGTAGGTAGATATATTAGACAGATAGATTAGGTAGGTAGATATATCAGACAGATAGATTAGGTAGGTATATTAATTAGTCATAGATTAGTAGGTAGATATATTAGACAGATAGATTAGGTAGGTAGATATATTAGACAGATAGATAAGTTAGGTAGATATATTAGACAGATAGATTAGGAAGGTAGGTAGATATATTAAACCGATTGATTAGGTAGGTAGATATATTAAACCGATTGATTAGGTAGGTAGATATATTAAACCGATTGATTAGGTAGGTAGATATATTAGACATTTATAAGGTAGGTAGATATTTAAGACAGATAGATTAGTTAGGTATATATATTAGACAGATAGATAAGGTAGGTAGATATATTAGACATTGATTAGTTAGGTAGATATATTAGACAGACAGGTAAGGTAGGTAGATATATTAGACAAATAGATCAGGTAGGTAGATATTTTGGAAATTGATTAGGTATGTAGATATATTAGATAGAAAGATTAGGTAAGTAGATATATTAGACATTTATAAGGTAGGTAGATATATTAGACAGATAAATTAGGTAGGTAGATATATTAGACAGATAGATTAGGAAGGTATGTAGATATATTAAACCGATTGATTAGGTAGGTAGATATATTAAACCGATTGATAAGGTAGGTAGATATACTAGACAGATAGATTAGGTAGGTAGATATATTAGACAGATAAGGTTGGTAGATATATTAGACATTGATTAGTTAGGTAGATATATTAGACAGATAGATCAGGTAGGTAGATATATTAGAAATTGATTAGGTATGGAGATATATTAGATAGAAAGATTTGGTAAGTAGATATATTAGACATTTATAAGGTAGGTAGATATATTAGACAGATAAATAAGGTAGGTAGATATATGAGACAGATAGACTAGGTAGGTATATTTATTAGATATAGATAAGTAGGTAGATTTATTAGACAGATAGATTAGGTAGGTAGGTAGATATATTAAACCGATTGATTAGGTAGGTAGATATATTAGACAGATAGATTAGGTAGGTAGATATATTAGACAGATAGATTAGGTAGGTATATTAATTAGTCATAGATTAGTAGGAAGATATATTAGACAGATAGATTAGGTAGGTAGATATATTAGACAGATAGGTAAGTTAGGTAGATATATTAGACAGATAGATTAGGAAGGTAGGTAGATATATTAAACCGATTGATTAGGTAGGTAGATATATTAAACCGATTGATTAGGTAGGTAGATATATTAAACCGATTGATTAGGTAGGTAGATATATTAGACATTTATAAGGTAGGTAGATATATAAGACAGATAGATTAGTTAGGTATATATATTAGACAGATAGATAAGGTAGGTAGATATATTAGACATTGATTAGTTAGGTAGATATATTAGACAGGTAAGGTAGGTAGATATATTAGACAGATAGATCAGGTAGGTAGATATTTTGGAAATTGATTAGGTATGTAGATATATTAGATAGAAAGATTAGGTAAGTAGATATATTAGACATTTATAAGGTAGGTAGATATATTAGACAGATAAATTAGGTAGGTAGATATATTAGACAGATAGATTAGGAAGGTATGTAGATATATTAAACCGATTGATTAGGTAGGTAGATATATTAAACCGATTGATAAGGTAGGTAGATATACTAGACAGAAAGATTAGGTAGGTATATATATTAGACAGATAAGGTAGGTAGATATATTAGACATTACTTAGTTAGGTAGATATATTAGACAGATAGATCAGGTAGGTAGATATATTAGAAATTGATTAGGTATGGAGATATATTAGATAGAAAGATTTGGTAAGTAGATATATTAGACATTTATAAGGTAGGTAGATATATTAGACAGATAAATTAGGTAGGTAGATATATGAGACAGATAGTCTAGGTAGGTATATTTATAAGATATAGATAAGAAGTTGGGAGATTTATTAGACAGATAGATTAGGTAGGTAGGTAGATATATTAAACCGATTGATTAGGTAGGTAGATATATTAGACATTTATAAGGTAGGTAGATATATAAGACAGATAGATTTGGAAGGTATATATATTAGACAGATAGATTAGGTAGGTAGATATATTAGACATTTATAAGGTAGGTAGATATATTAGACATTGATTTAGTAGGTAGATTTATTTGACAGTTTGATTAGTTACGTAGATATATTAAACCGATTGATTAGGTAGGTAGATATATTAGACATTTATAAGGTAGGTAGATATATAAGACAGATAGATTTGGTAGGTATATATATTAGACAGATAGATTAGGTAGGTTGATATATTAGACAGATAGATCAGGTAGGTAGATATATTAGAAATTGTTTAAGTATGTAGATATATTAGACAGATAGGTAAGGTAGGTAGATATATTAGACAGATAGATCAGGTAGGTAGATATATTAGAAATTGATTAGGTATGTAGATATATTAGATAGAAAGATTAGGTAAGTAGATATATTAGACATTTATAAGGTAGGTAGATATACTAGACAGATAAATTAGGTAGGTAGATATATTAGACAGATAGATTAGGAAGGTATGTAGGTATATTAAACCGATTGATTAGGTAGGTAGATATACTAGACAGAAAGATTAGGTAGGTAGATATATTAGACAGATAGATTAGGTAGGTGGATATATTAGACAGATAGATTAGGTAGGTAGATATATTAGACAGATAGATTAGGTAGGTAGATATATTAGACAGATAGATTAGGTAGGTAGATATATTAGACTGATAGATTAGGTAGGAAGATATATTAGACAGATAGATTAGGTAGGTAGATATATTAGACAGATAGATTAGGTAGGTAGATATATTAGACAGATAGATTAGGTAGGTGGATATATTAGACAGATAGATTAGGAGGTAGATATATAAGACAGATCGATTAGGTAGGTAGATATATTAGACAGATAGATTTGGTAGGTAGATATATTAGACAGATAGACTAGGTAGGTAAATATATTAGACAGATAGATTAGTAGGTAGATATATAAGGCATATCGATTAGATAGGTAGATTTATTAGACAAGATAGATGAGGTAGGTAGATACATTAGACAGATAGATTAGTAAGTAGATATATTAGACAGATAGATTAGTTAGGTAAATATAATAGACAGATAGATTAGGAAGGTAGATAGATATATTAAACCGATTGTTTAGGTAGGTAGATATACTAGACAGAAAGATTAGGTGGGTAGATATATTAGACTGATAGATTAGGTAGGTAGATATATTAGACAGATAGATTAGGTAGGTAGATATATTGGACAGATAGATTAGGTAGGTAGATATATTAGACAGATAGATTAGGTAGATAGATTTATTAGACACATGGATTAGTAGGTAGATATATTAGACATTGATTAGGTAGGTAGATATATTAGACAGATAGATTAGGTAGGTGGATATATTAGACAGATAGATTAGGTAGGTAGATATATTAGACAGATCGATTAGGTAGGTAGCTATATTAGACAGATAGATTAGGTAGGTAGATATATTAGACAGATAGATTAGGTAGGTAGATATATTAGGCAGATAGATTAGGTAGGTAGATATATTAGACAGATAAATGAGTAAGTAGATATATTAGACAGATAAATGAGTAGGTAGATATATTGGACAGATAAATGAGTAAGTAGATATATTGGACATTGATTGGGTAGGTAGATCAGGTAGGAAGATCGGCGGGTACATTAAACAGGTAGATAGGTTAGGTAGAATAGGTAGGTAGATTAGATTAGGTAGGTAGAATAGACAGATAGATTAGATAGATGAGACGGGTAGCTCAGATATGTATATTTGGTTTGAAGATGTTTTAGTATAGGTAGTATGGTTAAGAGGTTAGATCATGCAGGGGCATTAGACAGTTTAGATCGGTAGATTAGACAGATTAAATAGGTCGGACAGATGATCTATTCAGATAAGCTAGTTAGATAAGGATAGGTAGATAGATTAGATGAGATAGATAATTAGTGATACAGACATAGAAATAGATAAATGAATAAGCAAGGTCGACTGGATGGGCAGGTAGGATATTATATTAGGTATGTACATTTATTGGCTAGATTGAGTAAGCTAGGTAGGTAAATATATCTAGGTAAACTATCTAGATATACTGTGTAGAAAGGTAGGATAGGTAGGTAGTAAAGGTAGACAAATTAGATATATCACATTGGTAGATTAGGGAGATGCGAAGATAGGGTAGGTATATGGTTAGACAGATATGGTAGGTAGATTATGTAGGTAGATAAATTATTCAGGTAAAGAGATTAGACAGGTAAACTACAAAGGTTGATAAGAAAGGCTGGTCAGGTTAGGTAGGTAGATTATAAGAAAGGTAAATCGGATCGGAAAATAAGGTATGTAGCTTGGCGTACAGGATAGGTCGGTTGGTTTTACAGGTAGGTTTGACTAGGTGGGTAGATTAGATCTTCCAGGAAGATTGTATGAGAGAATAGGAAGGTAGATTACGTATTTATTAAGTAGAAGAGATCAGTACCTCAGGAAGGTTGAGAGATTAAGTAGACAGGTAGACTATTAAAAGGACAGGGAAGATGTGTAGATTAGGTAGGTAGATTTATCTAGGTAGATTGGTTGTTAGATTAGACAGGTATATAACCTTTGCAGATTAGCCAGGCAGATTGGCTGGTAGATAAGACGGGTAGTTTTTTTTTATAGATTACACAAGCATGTTAGGTAGTCTTGGATATTAGATAGGCAGATTAGGTAGGTAGATTACCTGTGTAGATTAGCCAATTGGATTATTTAGGCTAATAAAGTGGCTAGGAAGATTTGGTTGTTAGGTAGTATAGATAGAAAATGTTGGTTGACAAGATAGGCAAATTATGCACGCAGGGATGGGAAAATTAGGTTAGGTAATCAGATTAGCTATACAGATTGTCTAAGAAGGTAGATTAGTTTAACATACTGTACAGACAGGTAGTTTCTTTTTTATTTAAATTGGTGCATAAGGTAGGTAAATTAACTAGGTAAATAAGGTAAGAAGGGTAGGGTAGAATAGGTAATGTAGGAAGGTTAGGTTAGTGGATGGGGTAGGTACATTCGTTAGATTGGTTTAGGTTAATATATTTACTACTTAAATTAGATAGGTAGAATTGGTAGGTAGATTAGATATGGTGCACTATGGTAGGGTAAAGTAGCTTAGGCACTAAGGTAGGTAGATTAGGTAGTTAGGTTAGCTGGGTAGATTAGGAATTTTATATAGATATAGATAAGTAAATTAGCTAGGTAGATCAGACAGGTAGGTAGTGTATTACATTCGGTAGGTACATTTGATATGTTAGGTAGATTAGCTTGGTAGATTAGGTAGTTTGGTAGATAAGGTAGGCAAATTATGGTAGGGAAGTCTGGTCGGTTAGTTAGGAAGATTCAACAGGAAGGCAAAGTATAAGAGATCCAAAGTGGAAGAGAATGATTGATAAACAGCTTATATAGGTTGAATATATAGATTTGGTAGACAGATAGACAGTTATAGAAGTAGACAAGGTCGATTGTGAGGTTACCGTTTTACAATTGCTTTTCTATTTATTTACTGTGTTTGCTTAATTTATATATTTATAAACTCTTCCTACTAACTCATTTTTTCTACTCGCTCTACTTTACCTACCTATTAACCAATTTAACTACTTAACATTTTTTTGTTAACGTTTTAACTTTTTATTTTTGTTTTCCAAGATGCTCATATTTTAAATGATCTTACAACTATAGGACTTGCTACATATGGACAACCTTCCTTCTTCCTTATTATAACCTTTTAAGTATAGAGAATTGAGACCTGAGCATACCAAACCCACGTATGCAAATATTTATTATTTTCCAAATAATTTTGTGTCATCATATAATCGTATATTGATTGAGCCCAAAGATCCAAAATTATAAAGGAGATATATTTTTATAACTGTCGTATACAGTTTAAAGTAATATACATATAAGTACAGCTTGCAGGCAGTCTGCACTATAAGGTTTATTCCCTAATGGTACCCATATCTTTAAACAATTAAACAGGATATTTTCTATTAATCACGCCAAATACTTCAGTATTTGAAGGTCACAAGCCCTTATCAAGTAGGAGTGGTAGAAAATATCCTGTTTATGAATTTATGTTCTGTTCATCTCGCAAGTTCGCATATGTCTTCATACTTATCTATTTATGCATACATGTTTATCTGACTATAGATATAAAGATGGTTTCTGTGTAATTCTTCATACTGTCTTGGTTTTCTAAAAGACTAGATTGACATATAATGTCAAATTCTTCAAAAATATACTAATTATTTGGATATCAAAATATCATTTTAGTAATTTTAATACAACCTTAAAACTCTAGAGAAGAAGGAACGTTTTATTTAACATATTAAAAGAAGCAAAAGCATGTAAAACATTAACCTCCCCAGAACACTGTACTCTTTTAACTAATATATGTGTTAATATATATTTTTAAAAATCCAGTAAAACCAGACTTTAAAAATTCTGTTATCTTTTTTTCCCGTTACTTTAAGGTGATCTGATGTTATGTCTATCTAATATTTCACTTTATTTCTTTCATAATGCTGTTCCGTCTCCAATAATTCTCTCATCTTGCTCTTCGTGACTTTCAGATGATCTGCTGTTATGTCTATTAAATATTTCACTGTATTATTTTTTATTAAGCCGTTTTTCTTTTTCAAATTTCCATTACGCTGGTTAGTTAATCATTATAAATCTCTAATAATGCCTATATATGTCCTTCCAAGTAGAATTCGTTCTGTTGTCAGAGATATCACTCTGCGCCTAATTTCGCTCAATCGACAAACAGATTGGCTTCCATATTAGTCCTGATGGTATTGAACTCAGCTGACTGAAAGTCATTTGAGCTCTAGTGATCACAAATCTGAAAGTGGAAGGCCAAGGAAGTTGAAACGTCACATGCTGACAGGTTATCTCTGTGAAGCTGAAAAATACATGGGCGAATCAAGGATTTTACAGCTGGGGGGGGGGGGGGGGGGGCAAAATAAAAATGTCCTTGTAAATTGGTAGAGCTAAAGTGCAAATTTAATATTTGGAAATATATTTCGAAAGCACTTACACCCTCGCTATACGTTGTATATACCCTTCTTTATGTAGGCCTACCAGGTTAGGGCAGCATGAAATACTATAAGTATAAACACTTTATAGAATGAGGGTAGAAACAAACTAATATTGGATTAGCTCGGCAGATCAAGAAGGCAATTATATTAGATTACGTATAGGTGTTTTATCCAGGCGGGATAGTACATTATAGGTAGGTATACCAGGTAGGTTATATGATGCAGGTAGGTAGATTAGACAGGCGGATTACCCATACAGATTATCTGGTCAGGTTAGACAGGCAGGTAGATCAGAAATGTACATAAGGAAGTGGAATATATAAAATGTTCATATAAAGACATAAAAAACAGTATTTATTTGAAAGATGAAAAAATATAATACGGGACATCGGTACCCCGATTATGTCAGTCACCTTGCGCAAATACCTTTGACAGCTGAGCCGATTTATGACATGGAATGGCTTCGCCAATAATTGTCCTTTCTGTCCTTCATTGTGCATGATATTACATGCAACAATTAAAAAAAAAAAGCTGATATACTGCCCCTCAGACTCCAGCGTATTATATTAACTTCAGTGCGTAAACGCACCAAATCCAAGGTTTTGTTTTAAAATTGTGAGGGAATTCGTCATATTTATATCCCGCGGAAACACGGTCCCTTTCTTGAACTTTGTTGACCCGTTATAATGCATTCATTTCTTGACGTAGTCCATTAATACAAGCTTGACAAACATTGAATTTCGCGTCACCTGAGAAAAGAACGCTTCATATTTATAATTATAATGCGCTCTTGTAATTGAAGTGCCATGTGCGATTCTCCGTGTATTGTCAGTGTGCAAGCCAGTTGACAGCGTCCGCATTCACTGGACTCGTGAACATTTTACGCGGTAAATACGGGGTTTATCTAAAACCCGGAGATCTCCGGCCGGAGATCAAAATAAAACCCGGAGATCGCGATATCTTAATTAATAAGGCAGCAATTGGTATTAAACGTTCCCCTTGACACTTCTTAATGACATCCGCATCGAATATGATACTTAATTTGCAAGTGCACAAGGTATTTATTCAGTTATCCACGGAAACCTCATCCGGAGACGACCCGGAGATCGTCCGGAGACCGCCACCTTGCCCGGAGATCCGCCAATGAGTGCTTCCCACTGATTCCCACTCGCCATAACAGATGCCGCCACATCACATTTCTGACTTCCCCGCTCTGATATGTTAAATCGTTTACGAGTCTAACTGATTGGAACTGTCACTAAAACACGTATATTGTTTTGAAAACTGTTTAATACACTAATCATATATTCTGTTTACCAATTTTCTATTTCTGAAAAGTCTTGAATGTTTGTAATATGTTTATAACTAATTATATTTTCTTGCATATTATACAGAATATTTTCTTTTAGTATAAATTTTATAGTAAAACATGTGATAATATACAAAATAGTTTAATTTGATATTTACACGCAAACTATCTATTATAAACAGACCCCTCTCATCATGTCGGACCGATATAAGCCAATGTGAATGTCCAGTGAAATGTATTTGTACACACGGGCCTTTTCGAGAACCTATATTTTTAAAACCTGTTTCTGGCACGATCCATTTGTTTCGTTCATCATTGAAGCAAGGTGTTAGAGTAGTATCTTGGAATCCCATTATTTCTGGATATTGTTTTTGTAAAATTATTTGCGCAGCACGGATATGCTTATCAGAAAGCCAAGAATCGTTTTCTATTTCTCTTTTGTTTTGAACTGTTAGTCCGAATTCATGCAGCCAATACCTCGCTCGGCACGTCTCCTTTTCTGGCGATTAATGTACTAAAATTAGCGATATCGGATTTGCCTTTCTCTTTTTAACTGAAACGTTGTTTGCTAATTTCGAAAATTTATTTCGTTTTAGCGAGAGTCGATTTCTTTTTTGTTTTTGTTGGTGTTATATCTTCGGGGATTACTTTACGAATTTTGCTTAGCGGGCGATTACATTCGTCAGAGGTCTCACAATGTTCCTGGGTTATTTTATTTGTGGTCTGTTTTGGTGTAGAGGACGCACTTATTTCAAAAGATTGTGTATCGATAATGCTTTCCGGCATCCCTACTGGACTACAATTAGGAGCTGGAAGCAAGGATGAACTGTCGTCTTTACTTTTTTTTCTTTACTGTTACTATTACTCTCGCCAAAATCAAGTCTAATTCTCACTCGTTTTCGTTCCGAATTTTTCAAAATTGATTTCGGTGTTTTTTTAACTGTAACATTATTTAATGGGGGTTTTGGCCGGGGTAGCTTGTGTCTTAATTTTATCAACAGTACCCTGTTTAGTCTTCTTTTGTTTCGAAACGGGAACCGGGTCATCTATCTCGGGAGATTGCATGCAGAGATCTATTTCTAGTCGAGGTTTTCATGAAATCATCGGTATCGGGAGCAGCTTAAAATCGTACACGAAATCTGATTTTCTCGGCTGTTTTCTACCCGTTTTTCTAGCCACCCTTTTCTTACTACGCCGAGACATTAGTGAAACATTTAGTTTGCGTTTTTGATCGATTACATCCATACCTATAGATTTCCTGGCTGCAAGAATATGGTAGCAAATATTTGTTGCTGCGCACTGACATTTTTCTTTTGGGAACGGAGTTACCGCATATTTATTGTCTTTGTTGCCCTCCACAATGAAAGTACCAAATTTCGCAATTAATTTTATTTTCCCGTTATTGATTATATCTTGTGCCCTTTCAATTTGTGTCAGGTTCTTTCTAATGAATTCCGAATTTATGTTTTCCTCTTTTTTATCTGCGCATCAGCATGCAACAAATCTGATTGAAGTGACGGGGGATCAGACATGAACTGGTTTATATTGTTTTTTACCTTTTCAACTATTAGTCCCGGGGCGCAAGTATCCTTGGGGAATGGTTGATCCTCATGGTTTTCTAATACATGCATATATTCTGACTTTAAATGATAGGAACCTAAATTACAATAACCCCGCAAAATTTCTTTCAGATAATAATTTTGAAGATAATAAAAGTGGGCCATACGATCAAAGGATATTAGGATTACAGTATTTCAAATAGCTACAAAGGATTAATTACCCTGCCGAGGTCTATTGGTCATCACTGTACGTACATAAACAATATTACTCCATAAATGAATTCGTTTGCCTTCAACTATGCGCAACAGAAATTAATGAGTTTAATTAGTTTATTATTAAATAGCCAAATTGGCCATGTCTCTGGATGAGCCACACCGTTAATGAGGTTTGCCCGTAATAACTGTGTACACTGCAGCACCTGCCTGAAAGCCCAGGCGAAAGGGGAAGTGAATCCATAATTTAGTAATCAATTAAGTTTGATGGGGGTATCCTCGCGCTGCCCTTTTTTATAATTATATTTTAAACCCGTTAAATTCTGGTCTTAGTGCCGAATAAGTAAACCACACTTTTGACATAGTTTTTATATGTTTTTTAATTTCGATATTTCAATATTAAGTAAACCACATATTTGACATACTATTTTATATGTTTTATATTCCTATATATTTCCATATTTAATGCATACCCTTTATACCATTAAAAAATTAAGGATAGTTGAGTTTACGATAATTTCTGTATGTAAGTATTAAATTAAACTATTTTATATGTTATCACATATTTTACTATAAAATTCATACTAAAAGAAAATATTCTGTATAATATGCAAGAAAATATAATTAGTTATAAACATATTATAAACATTCAAGAGTTTTCAGAAATAGAAAATTGGTAAAGAGAATATATGATTAGTTTATTGAACAGTTTTTTAAACAATACGTATTTTAGTGACAGTTCCAATCAATTAGACTCGTAAACGATATAACATATCAGAGCGGGGAAGTCAGACATGTATGTGGCGGCATCTGTTGTGGCGAGTGGGAATCAGTGGGAAGCACTCATTGGCGGATCTCCGGGCAAGATGGCGGTCTCCGGACGATCTCCGGGTCGTCTCCGGGTGAGGTTTCCGTGGATAACTGAATAAATACCTTGTGCACTTGCAAATTAAGTATCATATTCGATGCGGATGTCATTAAGAAGTGTCAAGGGGAACGTTTAATACTAATTGCTGCCTTATTAATTAAGATATCGCGGTCTCCGGGTTTTATTTTGATCTCCGGCCGGAGATCTCCGGGTTTTAGATACACCCGTAAATACGGCACCATATGAAAAAAATTATCCTTGTTTTAATATGCATGTTATATGCTACTATATGGCATTTAGCCAAGTAGGCAAGTTCTCAGCATCCCTTGCGCGAGCGCTGTATGCACACAAATTAACCCAGATCTTGAGTACACGGGTAAGCCCCACACGCTGTCAGCGGCACGGACGATTATATCACTGAATACATATTTCAAGTGAATTGCCAAGATATTATTGGCAAAAAATACATTAAAACATATTTTCATGATTGGGAATTCCGTTTCGGTCTGTCAGTTCCGCAATTCCGTCCCGATCGCGGTAAATCACTGGCTCTAGTGTCAGAAGGGCATCATATATTGATTTAGTAAAAATCCCTGTGTCAATGTGTGCAAGGGCAAACCTTTTCTTACCAATTATTTAACTATGTGCACATGTAATTCTGACGTATAAACGATATATTCAAACAAAAACATAGCATTGTAATGTTCTTTATTGAGTGTATATTACCACCATACGGATATGATCACCGATATTCACGGCGTCAAGTTCGACCGACGTAATAATGCTGATTGCCGTAAATTATCCTTGGCGGCCTTGAGGACGCTGAAAAACTTGTACCTGTATATAAGACGGCCGCCCTTCTTTGCTACATATTTTTAGGATAAAATTTATCGTTCTGTACACGAACAAATACGGTAAGTATATATATTTCATTGTATAATACATCCATGTCCGTACCTGATTTCAGGTCACCCGATCAGCATGGCCACCTACAGGGTCGGCCTTCACCGACACAATCAGTCAATGTTATCTATGAAACACTTGACCACTGATTCTGTTGTGTGTAACTAATATTATTATTATATTAGATGATAAAGCCTAACGGAGAATAAAAACTGACGGTGACTTTTAAGCTTGGCGGGGAGAAATGAAAGCATTACTTTGCCCCATGTTATATTATTGGCTAAGGAGAAAAGTGAGTTTAGGATGGCCCATCCCTTAGTTTTCTTAAAGTGAATCTCCCAAATCCCGGGGGGGGGGGGGGACGCTTATTACGGTAGGGGCGCTTATTACGTCAAATACGGTACATATATGGGGGTAAATGTTTATAAATAAAGTTGTCCTGACTTTGATTACACTCCCACACCTGCGAGTCATTCCTCCCCCTTGAAGATAAATCTCAACCACTGTCTACTCGGCTACATAATCAGCCTTAATGATTTTTTTAAGTCGCCTATTTCTGCTTGGCCTCGTTTCACTGAGCGCCCACCTTATGAAGTCAATATTTGTTGTAGCTGGACTTTCCTTGCTTTCGGTACTCCTTGTGTACGTATTCTCCGAAACTGCCGGATATCCTGGATCTCTAAGTTCTCTCGATGACCAGCCTGATGGCAAATCAATTACGCTTTTGGATCGCTGTTTTCTCTCTCGATTTTGAGTGTCCTCTGACCGAAAACTAAGTAAATTGTAATTCTGGGATTCTGGAATTTTGTGAGAGCTTTGCTGGATCTGAGTTTTGGGTGCTGATGCAGCTGCTGATGATGATGATGACGAGGGAACACCGTTACACAACAATGATGAAGTGTACTGATTTGAAGCACGTGAATTTGAAGAACTCCTAATCGCTGGAAATGTTTCCTCTGTTGTTGTTGATGATCTTGACATACACCACCTGACTGATACATCAGGGACAGATTTTCGAGGGTTAACTTTATTCAAGGTTTTCATTCTTAGCGGAATTGTTTCGGGAAATTTCCAGTTCACATCCATGGATTTTCTGCGGGTTTTGCAGGTCGGAGGTACGCAGAACAACTCACCGTTTGTCTGTTTGCAATTATTAAGATCATGCAACATGTCCTTGTTGACAGTATCATCTGATTTTTTTCCTGTGAAATCCTGTCTTACGTATTCTGGTTCTGTCGTAGACGTCACAAATATCGAAGGTAACGCTTTCATTTTTCTTTCGGAAGATGTGTCGCTGTTTGACGGGAATATCACTCGATTCTGTTTACGACTTGCTTGGATCTCGCGCTTTAACGTTTCTTCTCGGTCTTTCACACGGACTTTTTTCGCTAAAAGCAGACGAGAAACCTGATGCTCTAAAGCCAAACGCTCTTTGGCAAAATACGCGACACAGTTTTTGCGCTCAGATTCTATGCTGTTAAATTGCTTCTTTAGTTCAATCGTGTCAGCCCTTACCTTTGCTGCATTTTTTTTCTGAACCTTCGGTTCATCCGAATATGTCATTCCCCATCGGTCCGAAGATTTCATTTTTATTCAGTCTTTTTTTCGGACAACACGTGAAACTTTTATTTCTGGCTTTTTCTAAAGCAGGTAAACTTCCGTATAAAGGAAAGGAGAGAATTCAACGCTCTCGAAATTGTTGGATGCAAGTGTCTCTCGATTGCCTGCATGAAATGCGTAGTCATAATATATCTGAGGGCTACAGCCTTTAGCCATGCAGTTCCTTGCATATATGACCATGGTGCTCTGGTTTATAAATAATTAAGGGTTGGTTATGTCGCCATGTTGTATAATCCTGAGTATATTGCGATTTTATGTAACTTGCTATTTTTGGAAGCGACAAGTTGATAGCTGTTATACGAGACCCGCGGTCATATATAACGCATGTAGTAATACAGTTAACGCGAGCACGTTCGACTTAATGAAGCAGATATCGTGACATTTGTTTGGCAGTCACAAGCACTGTAAGCCATTCATGAATTCAGACGTCTGGATTAGGTTTCTAATTGTAAGTGCATTATGCTCTCAGTAGATGACCACGCAAATGCCTATGGTAAGACGTTAACACTCAGCTGCACTCAGCGCAGATCGTATTGCTATTCGTCAAGGCCGTATTTTTTTTTATTTTAATCTGGCTAAACGATTTTCCCTTGTCTCGACATGCACTGTTCCACAACTGCCATTTAAATCCCATACAAAAAGCCGGACGTAAAAAATATAAATGCATTCGTTTAATGCCTTAAAACCAAGTTCTGTATCTAATGATCATTTACAGATAACTTGAAAACATTAAACAAAAAGGGGGGGGGGGCACACTTCTCACCTTTAGACCAGAAGCGTATATGTGTAAAAAACATTTTGATTAAGGTGGGCCTATTTCACAGTCCGTATTATAAATATAGTTGTTTTATCTGACATCCCAAATAATTGACAAGCTGTTTGCATTTTCAGTTTTATTTTTAAATAAAAGTGTGCTTCAGTGCTCCATAAACAAAAATGACTATTGTTTGGGAGTTAGACCATCCCAATCCTACCCCCATAAGGGCAAACTATGGTCCCTCCATGACGAATTATTGTTTTATAGACTCTTGGGGAAAAATGTGCGAGCGGCGATTTTTTCCCCCTTCTTTTCCCTGTCGAGACACAATACGTGGAATACGCCCCCATCACTCCAACTTAAACGATATACCTCCACACTCAGTCTGATTAATAATTTATTTCAGAATGGGCATCTTCATAAATGCATACATCATCACGTCGTGAATTTCTTCATAAAATTCGATCAACTGCCATTTTTAGGCAGATGATGCGCAGTATATTACATGACTACTAAATCTGGTGAACTTGACATTACCATTTAATAGATGGAACATTCTTGTATATACATAAATCAAAACCGGACCTTTGATAATAGCACAAAATATTTCATGAAGCAAGAGAAATACGTTTACGATAGTTCATTTTGGTTCGCAGCAAATTACAACATCATTATAAGTGATAAATATTGGTGTTATTATTCATTCACATGCATCCACGAAAGCCCTATAGTATTACAGATCTGCAAGGCTCCAATTTACATAATCATAATATCGGTAAATCTAGTTGTTTTCTGATACAGCAAACCCCCGCCAGGATAATCTTTTCTGTTTAGGTCTACACAACTGTTACGGTTCAACAACTCCATCTGGTACAGCCTATATACTAATTAATAGCTCTATCAAAATGAAACGGCCGTAACAGAAACCTATGAATTTTAATTTTTTATGATGCTCCATTACCTCCAAAATCTATTGCATGGTTTGTTCCACGGCGGGCGTTTACCTAACCTCCACAAAATTTCAACAAAATCTATTAAGAACTTTTTGCAAAATCTGCTGACAGACCGAGCGTAGAGAATAACACTCTCGCCACCTTGGGGGGGGGGGGGAGGGGGGTAGTCTTTTTTAAGGAAAAGGTTCCATCCTTTATTTTATTTCAAAACTGGATTATTTCAATGCACTCAAGCGGAGTTTATTCTTTCTTATTTAACCGACCCGGGAGGTATACAGAATGTCGCCGTAGGAATTATTGCCATTGCTTCAAAATGGGATCATATAATATACCGGTCATCCATTTTCTTTATGAGCTTCAAGTTACACATAAAGGGTTCATCTAAACTGCTATTCTCATGTTTATGGCAACAAATAAATCCTCATTCAAAACCCTATAATCACTTCTCTGAACCTGCAAGACCTTATTTAATGTACAATGTATATTGTATCCACTAAGAAGACTTCATTCAGCAGATTAAATTATTACTATTAGTGCTCTTTACGGAGTCCTCCTGTGTTCTAAACTGAACTATAGGTGGTATTAGCTGAAAACTACGGAATTACCAATCTGACACACAAAGAAAGCCACTTATCTCTGGAAAGTAAATATAAACTTTACTCATATTTGTTTATGCATTATTTCAATTTCTAGTCGTAATATATGACATGGAACTTCGTGGATGTGCCCATGTGTAAAAGCAAGCACACAGAATTCCTGCTGGGTCTATTTATAAGCCCACAACCGGTACACCAGAAAACGTCCCGGTGTCCCAGTCAGCCCCCGTCATCACTGCCACTTCGCTAAAATTATATAAGGTGCAGGAACTTCAGCAAAAATGCAATTATATTTTCTACCTCAAGAAATCATATAAATATTTCAAGGTTTGTCTAAGTGATCCAAAAAGTAAAATACACCTATTAGTGAGAGGCTAAATTGGTGGACAAATTAACAAGTCCCCCGATCATCTTGGAAGAGTTTGGAGGCGAGTTTAGCTTTACCAGAAATCGACAAACAGGACTTGTTGAACATTCTCTTTCGACCACTGGGTTTTAAAGAATTTACTCAAATTTAATGCCCTCTTATTACTAAAGTTTGAAAATCTGAGCAATGAGGATGGCTTAGGGTTTAGCTTAAGAGTTAATATTTATGATAATATTCATTGTTAATATCATTGATCTTAGTCTATGGACACTAGTCCTTCATGTGAACGTTAGTGTTCACTTTAATTAGACGAAACTGTCGTCAGATTAAAAGTAGTGAAGTCAAATTGACATATTTATGAACACGAGTGTCCGGCATTTTTTCCTCATCGGCTGCACACTGGCAAGAACCTTCTAAATTAAATGTGCCACATGTCCGTTAAATGGTCCAATTCCCAGTTTGAATTTCAGAAGTAATCCAATTATCAAGATCGAAGATCAATCCAATGAATTTGAATTCAGAGTATATAAACAAGTGACCCATGGGTCATGACGTTCAGCTGACTCGGAAGTGATTAGCAAAAGGAAATTCTATCATCTGAATGGTAGTATATACCCATTCAACTGAAGCATCAAACAGATTAACCAACAGGCCAAGATTGTGTCTGTATTTATATATCTCAAAAATAGAGAAAAAATGGGTAAACTTTAAGAAAAATAAAGGTGGCTCCAGCAGTCTGCAAAAATTAATAAAAACACTTAATGGTCAATATCCATGCAAAGAATCATGGTGATCTCTGCATTAGTTGTTCAGATACTTCAGCTTTTGTATCAAATTTTCCATTATTCTGAGGGATACTTCGGAGTCCTATAGCTTGAAGGATTTGGGTAACAGAGACCTAATTTCAGGTTTAACAGGCACTTTTCATGGGCCTCCTTGCATGACAAGAATGACGATTCTAGGTCCAGTTGTTACAATTTGTGCCACGTTAACAGATGACAGCATCCTTAAAGGTCTCAAAAATAGAGAAAAAAAAATTGAAAAAATGAATAAAATATAGGTGGCACCACTAGTCTGCAGAAACTGATGAAACACTCCATAATCAATATCCATGCAAAGAATCATGGTGATCTCTGCATTAGTTGTTCTGATACTTCAGCTTTTGTATCAAATTGTCCATTATTCTGAGGGATACTTCAGAGTCCTATAGCTTGAAGGATATGGAAAACAGAGACCTAATTTCAGGTTTCCACAGACACTTTTCATGGGCCTCCTTGCATGACAAGAATGAAGATTCTAGGTCCAGTTGTTACGATTTGTACTCTGTTGACAGATAACCACTTTTTTAAAGGTCTCAAAAATAAGAAAAAAAGTCGTAAAAAATTGAAAAAAAAGAGGTGGCACACCCAGTCTGCAGAAACTGATGGAACACCTCATGATCAATATGTATGCCAAAAATCATGACCATCAGGGTTGTAGTTATTGAGATTCTGCAGTTTTTGTATCAAATTTTTCATTTTTTCTGGGGGGCATTTTGGAGCCATACAGCTTAAAGGATATTGGTAACAGAGACCTAATTTCAGGTTTCCATGGAGACTTTTCATAGGTCTCTCTGTGTCAAGAATGAAGATTCTAGGTCAAGTTATGATTTGTGCCCTGTTAACAGATGTTCTTATCTTTAAAGGTCTCAAAAATAGAGGGAAAAAAATCGTAAAAAAAAACCCGAACAATTACAGGTGGTGCCACCAGTCTGCAGAAACTGATGAAACACTTTACGATCAATATCTATGCAAACAATTATGGTGATCTCTGCATTAGTTGTTCAGATACTTCACCTTTTGTATCAAATTTTCCATTATTCTGAGCTGTACTTTGGAGTGCCATAGCTCAAAGGATATGGGTAATAGGGACCTGATTTCAGGTTTCCATGGAGACTTCTCATGGGTCTCCCTGTGTGTCAAGAATGAAGATTATAGGTTCAGTCGTTACGATATGTACCCTGTTTACAGATAACTACATCCTTAAAGGTCTCAAAAATGGAGAAAACAATTCGTGAACATTGAAAAATACAGGTGGCGCCACCAGTCTGCACAAACTGATGAAACATCTCATGATCAATATGTATGTCTCAAAAATAGAGAAAAAAAATTGTAAAAAATAAAAAAAATACAGGTGGCGCCACCAGTCTGCAAGAACTGATGAAACACCTCTTGATCAATATGTATGCCAAAAATCATGACCATCAGTGTTGTAGTTATTGAGATGTTGCAGTTTGTTTTTATCAAATTTTTATCAAATTTTCCAATTACTGGGGGGTAATTGGGAGCCGCACAGCTCAAAGGATATGGGTAACAGAGACCTTATTTCAGGTTTCCATGGAGACTTTTCATAGGTCTCTCAGTGTGTAAAGAATGAAAATTCTAGGTCCAGTCTTTACAATTTGTGCCCTGTTAACCGATGTTCACATTTTTAAAGGTCTCAAAAATAGAGAAAAAAAATTCGTTAAAAAATGAAAATTACAGGTGGCGCCACCAGTGAGCAGGAACTGATGGAACATCTCATGATCAACATGTATGCCAAAAATCATGACCATCAGTGATGTAGTTAATGAGATATTGAAGTTTTTGTATGAAATTTTTGACTATTCTGGGGGGTGTTTTGGGGCTACATAGCTCAAAGGATATGGGTAACAGAGACCTAATTTCTGGTTTCCAAGGAGATTTTTCATGGCCCTCTCAGATTGCCAAGATAAAAAATGCTAGGTCCAGAGGTTTTGATTTGTGCCTGGTTAACGGACGGACAGACGGACAGACAGACGGACTATGGACAAAGAGTGATCGCTATAGCTCAGATGACTTTCAGTCAACTGAGCTAAAAAACAAGGGACCCATGGGTCACTGTGCTCAGCTGAAGTTGACCTTGAAGGTAAAAATCTAAAATAATATCAAATGGAGATAAAGTGTGAGAGAAAGAGGTAATAGAGGCAATGGTTGGTTTATATGATTGGTTTGTATTGATGAGCAAGAAATTGTTGCAAATAAAATTTTGTGACCTGACCATGTGTTTCCTAATGTTGAAACTGAAGAATGTGAGCAGTCTGTGAACAAATGATCTGTACCGTTACCATGATCATTAGATGGCTTTTTGATTAACTGTTGACGTTTCAGAAGTTTACACATTTGTTCAATTGAATCTATTTTTTTATAATATATATTATTAAATATATATGTATTTTTTTATTTAATGAAATGTATACAGTTGAAATATAACTAATTAACAACATACATACAGGGCAAAGCCTGATCTCCAATTCTGCTGAGGCAGGAAAATAATGAACAAATGTTTGTATTAGATCCTCATTTTTTTATCACATCAATTTTTTTATTATAAGTTTATATTTCTATACATTTCCAATATATCAAATATATCTGAATATAAAAGTTTATTCATAATTCTCAATTGCATCATCATAGGTCTAAATCTTGTCAGATATCACCACATCATGCATACAAATGTTTATTTTTTACAACAAAAATATATCTTTTAAATCTGCAAAACAATAAATATCTAAATATAATACTTGATTTAGATTTCAAAATTTAAATGTGTCTTTATATATCCATAATGTGCTTCATATTTTATAAATTTAAGCATACTGATGGGTTTAATTATATTTATTAAAATCATTTAAAAGAAAATTGATTTCTTTAAAAATGCTAATTTAACACAACATGGCATCTTCTGGATTACACCTTGAATTACTTTTTCAAGGAAGTTTTTGTATATTGGAGTTGAAACAGCATTTCAATTAAGGAGATACAGGGAAAACAATAACAATTACTGCATAACACTTGGTAGGTTTGGTTTACAAGGGGGGGGGGGGATGATATGAGAATAACTGTACACCTGTCACAGCAGGGGATCTCTCCCAGTGACTGTAACAAATCAGAAACCCTGGCATAGCTGACCTCCAGTGGGACCCTGCATCTGTAATCAAAGCAAATGACTACAATAGAGCCTCCAGAAAAAAATCAATAACTAGCTTAATTTTCAAGCTTTAATTTTCAAATTTCAGATTTAAACAATCAAAATACCTATGTTCACATGCTGTGAAAATTAAATCAATGGTACTTACTATAAAAAACGTGCCATGGTCAATTTTTGGCAAAATTTAAGGTACTGATTTTATTTTTAAGCTAATAACTTAAAAAATTTACTAAATTCAGATCTAATTTTTGGTATACAATCGAATTAACATAGTTATATACTTGGTAAAATAGACTCTAGTTTCAAAATTTTTCATGTTAAATGAGTAAATATTTTTCCTGATTTTTTACAAAGTCCATTTTGTTCGGGCCCATAACTTAAAGAAATTATACTTAACAAACTTAATTTCTGGCATGTACATAGGAATTATACAGAGGAATATTTATGGTAAATATGAACAAAACCAGATAAGTGGTTTTGATATTAGGCAGCCCTGAAGGGTGAAAATAGGTTTTTAATAAAAAAAATTGAGGTTTTTCCTTAATTTCTCAAAGGAAAGAAGTCACAAAGACCCAGTTTTCAGCTTGGTAGGAGATCTTGGGGACATCTAACATTATGCCAAATTTTGGATTCCTAGGTCTTACGGTTTCAAAACTTGCCACATCTACAGCCGGACGGACAGACAGACAGACGGACGACGGACAATGGACCACGACTACAGCTCAGATGACTTATAGTCAGCTGAGCTAAAAATCTTTTAACAGGAAATAAAACTTAAATTACTGGTCATGATCACATCTAATAATCCCCTACTAGTAACCCTGAAATGCCTCTAAACTTTTTACCAAGGGGCAGATTAAGAGGGGTTGCAGAGGGCATGGGGACAAATCTTTTTCGACTAACAATGTAGGAGAAATAAAATATGTGCTTAACACCAAAGAGCAGCACCAAATCATCTGGTGTGGTTTTCTTCCCTGTAATTCTGCATGCGAGTTATGTACAAAGTCTACATGTGCTCTTGGCACCTGGTTTAACTTGTGCCAGGGTGTTGAGAACCCCCCCCCCCCCCCTTTTTCCAAGTTCATGTATCAAACCCTGTTACCAATGTTAAAAAATGTTGTAATTTATTAACTTCCTCATGACTTTCAGCTCTCTCCAAAACCATACCTTTTGGTACCGTACAAATTTACACATTCACCAGGTTTTGAGAAATCAAAGAAACTGATGAAATTCAGGTAACAGAAATCTTTATTGCAGCATTTAAATATGGTACACCAGAGCCACAACTGTCACAAGTCAAAATTTAAATCTGCATTTTAAAGGTATAAAGTCATATATTGCCCACACTTGAACAGGAAAACAATGTTAAAATCAAATTCAGATCTGTATTATCCATAAGCATAAACTGTACATTCTATTTAGACCAAAAGTTTTTGGATAGACACAAAAAACAATGTTTGAGAATGATTACAAGTAGCCTCTGAAATTTATTTCTGTTATCTTTCAGTTATTTCTGGCCAATGTAAACTATCATTGGAGCATAAGTTAATTACATTTCAGTTTATTCCATTTTATATGCCATACATTACACCTTTAGTAAACCTGCATGCCATGAAATATTACATTCAAGTAAACTGCAGAGAAACTCTGAATGTATTTTTCTGTAAAACAGGATTTCTTTCAATATTTGAAAAGATGCGATGATCTATTTTATGCTCAAAAGATTGTTACTTTTGTGAGTTTTTAATGCGCACACTCTTATTTTCCAAGAAACCAGGCTCATGATTTTTTAATAAGTGACAGGTGATAACAATGCATGTCACCCCAATTACAGGAGATTGCTTGGTGAATTAACACAAAACCAGTAACAAGGCTATTTCCCCCACAGACAGTTAGGCTTCCTTTCCCTTACCACTTATCATGTTACATATCAGGTAACTTTTTTTCTTTTTATACAGCTGAGTATAATTTATCCAAATATTACCAGTATTGGCTGAATAAAACATACCAGGTTTTCATTACCAATGGTACATGACAAATCATTCATCTGTGGTATTCATTACATATATATGATCATATTCTTTCCCCAATGCTGACAAGGCAACTGACACTCAATTGTATTTAAACATTTAAGTACATGTTAACATGTAAAGCTGATAACAAATTATACCTGACCAGAAAGTGCTACCATCTGAACAATAGTGTTTGTAACTTATCCAATAAACTGAGCCGGTTAATATGACACAAGTATGCCGATATATTCTTTCTATTTGCAATGATTACGTCTGTAACTTTCTTTTCCTTGTGGCTGGCACTGATTTTAATATTTCTATCCTACAGCAGATGCTATGACTTCTGATACATAAGGATCTGTGCTCCGCACGGTTATCTGCATGGTCACTCCATCGCCCATGGCCAGTTTAGCTCGAACCAAAGCATCATGGCCGCCGCGATATACCCCTGCTAGGTACAGCGAGTGCGCACTTTTTCCTTCTGGAACTTTGTCAGATCGCTCGCACGCCTGCATCCCCATGTAGTTAATAATGTTCTTGACTGCTTCTGTAAACAGAGATGGAATATTTTATTAATAGGCATCCACATTGGCCTCTTGCTAAAAAATAAAATGATAAAAGTAGAAATAAGTTTTGATTATGCTGATATAACAGATCTTCTCAGTTTTTATTCAGAATTAATTTGTATATTATCCTTTTAAATTATCATTTTGCTACATTTTTGCCTCCTCATAAATATTACTATTAGATGAAAGCATCATCCCAGTATCAAATGTGTCAGAAAGCTGTTTTTGTGTAAAATGTTTGGAATATTTCACAATTTCTTTTAACATTTACTGAACTAGAATATCAGCAGAAGCTGACAAAAGCCCTCAGCCAAAAGAACAGTGTTTAGAGGTGGTAACAGTAACAAGTACTAAATATCTGTTCTCACATGGATGTATATCTGTACATGTCTCAGTTATAAATTTAAAATGGAGAGGTATGTACCATGATTCATAACAATCCACCAAATGCTTCCTGAAAAATAAGCTTCTAAGTTTTATTCTATTATAAGCTCTGTGACCTTAAAAAGTAGGTCAAGGTCACCCATCTTCGAACTTGACCAAGATTTTGTTGATATACATCTTCACCAAAGAAATAAATTTCCTATTGTGAATCCTTTTAGAGATATCCTGCTCACAAGGCCAAAGTTGAAAAATCCAAGAAAAATTCATTAAAAATCAGAAATAGTAGGTGGCATCCCCAAACTTGTGAAGCAGGTACATACCATCAGTCCAAATAATCATAGTAAGTTTTGTAAAAAAACCACCAAATGTTTCCTGAGTAATAAGCATATATGGGTTTTTCTATAATCAGCTCTTAAATGTAGAAAAATAGGTCAAGGTCACCCATCTTCGAACTTGACAGAGATTTTGTCGATATACATCTTTACCGAGGAAATAAAATTTTGATGGTGAATCCTTCTCAAGATATCCTGCTCACAAGGTAAAAGTTAACGGACGGACAGACTGACAGCTTGGGTGACGACAATAGCCCATCAGCCTAAGTTTAGGTTAATTAGTTTAAAGCAAACTCTAATAGGAGCAAATACCGTTTTTTGTCATTAATATGTTTTTTATGTAATTTATTTGAATATCAGTAATTTTTACATGAAGTAGTTTCTCCACTGATTTTGTTTGTTAACTTACCCTCTAGAGAGTTCATGTTTGAAAGTGCATAGGTCTCCTCCAGTTCATTCTCCTCTCCAACCTCCTCCCAGGAGGCAGCGAAGCTGGGCTTCATGACTTTCTGAACGTGATCAGCCACAGTGACCTCAATGTCTTCCAGCTGTCACAAGAACCAAATACAACTACAGACATCAAGTAAATTTATATGACAACCGATTATGTCTTGGTTCTTGTTCTGCAGGCATCAAGATTACTAACTGATAGTCAGTGTTCCTTGAACATCTGCATGACTTTGTAGTGCTAAGGATGCCCCACAGCCGTATAGCATTATGTTAAGGATGCCCTACAGTCTTATAGCATTATGTTCAGTACTTGACACGCTTATACAAGTTAAACATCAGTTTGAGAATTATTTTACTTCTAACTAGAGATAAAGATAACATTCTTGTCATCTGACTCTGATATGTGCGTTTAATCAGAGATTAAAAGCTCCAATTTGCCATATGGATCTTCTTATACTGATATATGAAAATATAACCTTAGAAAATTAATGAAATTCTACACTGCACCTGTCTGATGCATTTAAGCTTAGTTATGATGATATTTTCTGACAAACACACTCACACACACATATATATATACACACAAAATATTAATAATTTCCACTTACCACATACTCATCATCATATCCCTCATCATCAGCTTCTCCAGTATTAGGATCACAGTCCTTCACCAGGAACTTCAGGGTACATGTGAATGTTCCTGTCACTACAAATACAGGGAAATGAAATATTAAAAATATATCATAAATTTGACTCAGAATTAATTTGAGTATTAGGGAGTCCTTAATAATAATTTCTTTACGTAACAATGTATGACAAGAATGTATTATGGCAAGCTATAATTTCTACATTAAACATGTACTACTCAGTTTGCAAAATGTGGATTTTCATTTTTGAAGACAGGGACTTTTTTTAATACAATAAATATTGGGTCATAACCATATTAAATCCTGTTGTTTTTTACCATAAACATGATACCCATAGTCTCTTGTTACAATAAATTGAAACTCATTTGACTGCCAAGCCAGTTATGAGTTTTGCTGCTCAATCTATACAACTTTTCAGATACCACTCACAGGTAATTATTCTAATATTATATTAAACTATGTTACAGACCACCTACCCATGGTTGGGTCCTCTGGTACATGGACCACAGTATAACAGGTGCCAGGTTTATCGTAGGGCAGTGAAGGAGCTGGTATATAGCGAATGACCTCAAACCCATCACCCGTCTCCATGTGTACAGTGACATTCTCTAACAGCTGGTCATTGAGAGTATTGGTGCAGTCAAACTGAAAAAAAAAAATACCTTTGAACGGGGCACCTGCAATCTGTAAACTACCTTAAAGTGTTTAAGGTGGAAGCATAAAAAATAATTGAAAGAGCAATGAAGTTAAGGGCTGATTATTACCTTTTGAAAGTACTTGCTCACTATGGCAAGCTTTAACTTGCCCTTAATGAATTGTCTTAAAGAATCATTGCAAATACAAATGGTGAGAAGGAGTTCCATCTGATTATTTTGCAACAATAAACATGTTTGAATGTGTTGTTTGTATATAATAATTTCCTTTAGTATTTGCACAGGTAAACATAAAGGTATTTTCACACAGAAGTATTACAATATGATATCAGTTCTCAATAAATATCAAAGAAATAAATTCAGTTGTCACACAACGGTACAGTTAACCCAATATGTTCTTTTTTATTATTCTTGTATGTGTAAAAAAGAAAATATTCCAACAAAGACTTGAGAGTGTTTGGAGATATTGCCAGGTAAATCAAGTGCACTTGAATGCATTCTCATTGAGTTCATCAATGATGGTGATACCTGTTTTACTATTACTTAACTGTGGTTGAATTGCTGCAGGGTACAGTTATTTACAAATTTTCTACTCACTCTTGTCACAAAATAATCAATAGTTCATAATCATTGGTAAGACAATTTATTATTAACATTTCTAAAAATACCCAACTCTTATAAATAACTGTTTGTAACAGTTAACTCTTTATCCTCACTATTTATAAATGCACCATCTACAATGCAAGGTCCTGACGATTCACAGATCATGATATACTGACACCCACTCACTGACTGGCCAGTTTTACATTCAATACATATATCAGTTTGTTGTATGCCTGTAACCCTTAACCAACAGGGTTAGGCAAGCAGCACCTACCTGAAACACGATGTGATTGGGGAACACATGTTTGATGCATCGCACGTAATATTCCGTCTCTGCTTCTGACAATTCGACTGGCAGATGAGAGGACTTAAACAGAGGTCCCAGCACAGCAAGTTCAGGTACTGCTGCCAATTGCTCTGTAAACAGGAAGTTACATTAACAGAGATACTGTTAATCTAAATTGCATCTACATGTCAATTGTACATTGTATTCCTTGTAATATTTTCCAAATTTCAGAAACAATAAGTTAACATTCTGCATACATTATTTATATCTCTACTGGTTGTGCAGTTTACAATAAATACTTATTAACATGCACTTTCAGACATGGAGAGGCCTGTATAAATTATACAAATACCAAAATGGCGACTTATTGTGCAATTTGACTAATAATGAACCTAAGATTATATTCACCCCTTTGTATACATAAAATCAGAAAACATTGTTTCATACTGATAAAATCCGAGTATAAATTTAAAAGTGATATTAAATCTTTTTATTTGTTACTGCAACAGCAATTGCTTGGCTTTCCACTTTATGTTCAAATGACTGGTCATGGGCCTCTACTGATACTTTCTTCTTTTTATCATAAAATGGTTTAAAAAGACGTATCTTATCACAACAAAATCATCAGTGTTTAGCATCAATGAGACAATTTGCTGGTTATGACAAATAAATTAATTCTTTAACACAGAAAGACCCTGGTGATGCCATTATCTTTAGTGAATTAGCCTAGAAGAGCACTTTAGAGTACCAAACTTTGGAAAAAAATGCATATTATGATCAAGACAAAAGAGAAGTTCAAGACACAATTATCGCAGCTGTAAGACATTGTGATAATCTCAGATATCAGTTATCATTTTAACCCTAGTTTCAACATGTTAATTTTGGAGAGTGTGAACGTTAATACATGGTAGATATGTCATGTCAAAGGTTCTCACCAGCATATATATCTTGATGTGAAGCTGCGGTCTTCTCTGGCTGTTTGGTGCCAGGAACAGCGTCTCCAGCAGCAGACACAGCTGAAGAAATACAGATGTTAACTTTTTATAAGTACAGATGATACCATTTCATAAGTACAGATGATAACATTTTTTAAGAACAGTTGAAAACATTTTATAAGTACAGATGATAACATTTTATAAGTTCAGTTCTTGTGCATGCATGAAATCGATAGAATGCAGAAAATTAGTGCAAGCTGCAGCTTTGAAGATTTACCATAATATCCTTTTTGTATATATGGATGGAGTTCAACATGGGAAAGATTTTAAAGATATTATCCCTTATGTGTCATTAGTTTTTCCACTCTATCAGCTGGATTAAAATTGATTATAAAGAACTATTGTTGAGAAAAGAATTCAAGATTAAATAAAGGCTGAAGCAACCCAATTTCTAAAGAGGAATTTTTGTTTTTCAGTTTGAATGAAGTCAACTGACATTGGGAAATCCCTTTAACTTTTTCATACACAAATAATGAATTTATGAATAAATGTTAATGAAGCATGCATAATTAACTCCATTTGAAAATAGCCTTTTGTACACCTTTTATGACATTCCCTGTTGTGTCACATACAGTGTACAATGATTTGACTAATACTTAAGTGCAAGGTTTCACAGAGGACATGACAGACTGCCACATACAGTATATGACAAATGTATCATTGTATGTTATACCCAATTATTGGTACCTGCATTGGTAAAGAACACTTCTTCAGCTTTAATATTTTTAAGGTAAAAATTTGTTCTATACAAAAATATACATTTCAATTAATCACAATACAGACCCTACATGAATGTATAATCAATTAAAATATAAGCCATGGAGTAATAACCACCTTTTTTCTGCTCTGTGATTGGTTGTGTTGCAAGAGGAACAGTCTTGATATCAAATGGTTGCTCAGAAGGTTCAAGGGTGTAGTTATGTAGTGCTCGCTCCAAGCCAACCACAGAAACTTGTAACCCTGTAAACCACAAAATGACAATGAATATTATAAAGACCATTTTATGAATATATTGTAAAGTAGCTTTACAACTTATGCACACCTAGTGAAATATGTGAGACAAAATATTAAACAGACTATTAAGAAGGTAAGGCTGTATTCACTCAAAGATTGGTGGTCTTTTACTGAAACATTAGTTTACTAAACCATACAGTCTACACACCATAAATTTAAGTGCCATACACAAAGTAATAAATATCAAACTAGAAACTATTAAAGGACCTAAACTACATCTATAATTCAATAGTTGTCACATTAATGTTTCAATGTATGCTGCAAGCTTTCAATCACCAGTAACCAGTTTCTAATCTTAAAGTTTTAACATCTTAAAGCTGCGTGTCCACTTATGCGGTATGGATACGGATGCAGATGCGGACGCATTTTAAATCGCGCATATGGAATAAAGAAGGAGTGTGTCCACTTATGCGGTCCGGAGTGCGTGCCGCCTGCGGAAACCGATACCTTTTTTGAAAACCAGACCATGTAGCCTTGGGTACGGAAACGCATGCGGAAACGCATGCGGTAAGTGCCATTTTGTAGAGGTGAAAGAGAGTGAAAGACTTAAAGACTCTCTGAAAAACATATCTAATGGACACACGCACAAAATATCCGCATACGTATCCGCACCGCACATGCACCGCATCTGTACAAATGGACACGCGGCTTAAGTCTGTCAATTAACTAGTTTCTAATCATAAAGCTTTCACATCTTAAGTTTCTCAATTAACTAGTACAGCTTTCACATCTTCAGTCTCAATAAACCAGTTTCTAATCTTATAGCTTTCACACCTTAAGTCTCTCGATTAACCAATCTCTTATCTTAATGCTTTCACATCTTAAGTCTCATCCATAAGGAAATAGTAACCAGTGTTTTAGATAAATTAGAAATAAAGAATGCCTTGTTAAAACTGACTGGCTGGTTAGAGGGAGATCCCCATAAGTAATTACTTTTTTAAATCAGGCATGGATAAAATAAACTGAAGTGAAATCTTGTGTCTGACACAGCTGAAGAATCTCTTACCATTAAGGATGTATGCTGAGCTCAGGGCCTTTTGACGTTCATTTAGAACACTCAGGTAGAAAGTAGCACGGTCACGCACCTCGTCATCAGTGTCAAGCAGGGACCTGCAGGAGTTGAATAAAATACTGTCATAACATCAATCAAAAGCATGACACAGTTTATAAAAGAGACATGTTTATGTTTCAGATTTCCCATTCAATTTATTTTTTCAGAAAATGATATCCACAGGTAATGGTCCTATTGTAAGAAAAGTTCAAGCTTGTGATTTCTCCTGGTCCATTAACTGGAAACTGAAGATGTTACAAAGAACAATAGCAATTCATGAGTAGGGTTGGGACGGTTACCGGTATAAGGTATTATCACGATATCTGACAGCTACGGTTATCATACCGTCAACTTTCCTATTATCGCGATACCACGATATCATTTTTTGTTCACGATTTTGGTTCACAAGCAAGCCCTTGAGGTTCAAAATAAATTTTTTTCAAAGAATCACATTTATTTTTATAAACCACATGTATTTGAATACACGCGTGTGGGTGGAACCGTGTGCTTACAGACTTCGGGATTCGTCGGAAATGTCCGCGTGTGGGTGGAACCGTTTGCTTACAGACTTCGGGATTAGTCAGAAATGTCCGGAAGTAGCAGGTTGAATCAGTGAGGACAAAAGCTTGAGAATTCCAGGAGATAATAACATTATAATGAAAGAGCAATAAATACACATATTTATGCTTTTATTGCATGGAACGAAAATGTCAACATAAAAGTGTCACAACTGAATCGAACATTCCATATGGGTTGCATATTTTGCCATATAAAATTGGGATGGTATATTTAGCCATGATTGGTATGACACGCTCTCCGAAAATTTGCCGGGATTCTCCGGCTTTTATGTAGCTACAGGAAACTAATGGAAAGTTCTGACAAGCATGATTTGACGATGGGGGCAGGACTTCCCGCGCCTCAAGCTTGCACACCTGCAGGACCTTCATGCAACTTACATCACTTAATGAGTCTTTCTGTGGTACTGGCACAATAGGTGTAAATGATATTAATACTTAATCCCTTGTAATCGGCTTGTATAAAGTCAAGACTTTAAAGGTGGTTGTTATAAATATCATTATTGATGGCTTATTAATGCCATTATATATAATTAAAAATATCGCGATATCACGGTATATCGCGATAAAATTTGAATAATTATCATGATATCAAAAACCCATATCGTCCCAACACTATTCATGAGTTTCAATTTATGCATTTCAGTTAAACATTAAACCGGAATTTAATACCCATTTATCCCTTATTAACTTTACCAGTTTGTCATTTATCAGCTTTCTGCCTTCTGGATGCAATTTCTTACTTTTGTCACTCATGTTATAAATAAGAATTCTAAACATAACACACAACAGTAAGCATCAGGAAAAAACAACTAATGACTGACAAGTTGGAAAATAGGCTGTCTTTTTTTTATCCCCATGGTTTGACAGAAGATGTTTATCATTATTTTTTTCTCACAGCCAACTTTGTGAAGATAACATTACCATTATTATGATAACTTGCGCTACATATACAGGGATGGTGTTTGGAAAGAAACCATGACATAGATAGTACTTACCTCTGAAGGAGCACAGAAATACTTGGCATCAGTTCCTCACAGTGAGCACCAAACTTAGCCAGGGCACTTACAGCAGCTGCAACAAGGTAAGATAACACTGTCTACAGTACTGGATACAGCCACCTGGCAAATGGTCATCTTTTAATTAATATTCTAACCAGAACTACCAGTCTGCTGCCTAAGGGATTTTATAATTATTATTAAATTTATTAATCTTTTCTTTGTCATATCCTATAATAATTAGAGGCTTTTGGCATGGTCTAAATAAAGTGTTATTCCTCATTAAACTTTGCCCATAGCAGCTGTCTTAGAGTACTTTCAGGTTTCGTATTTGGGGGATAGTTCTCCCTTCATTTTTCCACAAAAATGTCCACACTTAAATTCAAAATGTAACTCTCTTTTTCACTTAGATTAAAATACATATCCTATATATAAATTGCAGATGTTGCAAATAATATAATAAATGATATTATATATTACAGAAGAGTTTATAGAGATTTATAAAGATTTACATAATAAACTATTCTCTTAAATATTTATTATCAGTCACTAGAAAATTTATATGAATGATCTGAAAGAAAAACTCTTTCTAAAATGTATCTAGTGAACAGATAATATTTTTGTAAATTACCAGCTCTGACAGCAGCATTTTCTAGAATGATGCGGTTGTAGATGAAGCGGATGTACTTGGAGGGCTGTGGTGTTCTTGGTCCTTCGCGGCCTAACAGATGGAGTATGCGTGTGGCAAGCACAGTGTGTTCACAGTCTTCAATAAATTCACACAGGTGTGCCAGGCCAGTTTCTTTTGATTCTGGGTTCTCCTCAATCACAGAAATCAAGGTATCCACGATGGCCTTCTTGTAATCAAAACCACCCTGGAAAATGTAATCACATGGTTGTATGGTGATGAAGAGTACCTAAATATGTTCACAAAAACACAAAGTGGAAACTGCTGCATGCTTGAAGTTAAAAAAATTGTTCTGTCTATAGAACTTAAAGGACATAAAGAGATTTCTGGTGATCAAAAAGCTCTTTTTGAAAAACAAATTCTGGCATTTACAGATATGACATTCAGTATGTTAAGGGCAAAAATGAGTAGGATATTCCTTTTATGCTCAGTCAGCTGAGCATCAAGGCCCACAGGCCACTTGTTTTTCTACCATTTTTCTGTGTTTCAGGATTAAACAGTCCATTGAAAATATTAAATTTTTGCTGGCCTTTCAAAGATTATGACATATCATTTTGTCAAAAAATGTGAAGTCATCACAGATGACAACGTACCTCATCTCTTAACATGGAGGCCAGGAAGTTCATCAACACACTGTGTTTCCTTGGATACTTCAAACACAGAGACCTGAAGAAAAGATCACATCATATATTGTGAATGTCTTAAAAAAATTACTCAAGGGGACAGATCCTCTACAAAAATGTGCTTATACGTAACTTTTCTTGCAGAAATCCATTAAAGAAAAGATTAATCTTATCATATCAAGATAATATCATACTTTATTCCACAGTGGAAAATTCCTTTTAAAACAATTAGAAATATTCACTTGTCGAATATGTACTATCTTCAATGTATTCTATTTGCACAAATCATTGCAGTGTGGAAAAATGTTATGTCAATTATGTCAAATATTCATAATTATATGTTATACCAATAATATTCCATGAAAGCTACACTCCCAAATTAGCCCTGAATTCATAAATTGTTACAAGACTTTGTTTTAACTGACCTGATAGCATTAACCACTACTATCTTGAACTCATCAGAGATTTCTGACATGAAGCTGGTGATCTGCTTCATCAAACGGTCAACACTGCTCTCACTACCGGTCTGAAATTTTCAAGGAAATTTCATAAACCATGTTAGTACATGTTAAGGGAACATTTCTGGCAAAAAACTGTGTGTCTCATACCAATCCAGTTGTTTTTGATTCATATAAGACAACCTAAGTATATATTATTTTAAATCTATTTCAGCATTCTTTATGATGGTATACATATTCTTGAAAATTTCATTTTCTATATTGTCATGTAGTAAGTATTAATCCTTTAAAAAGTGGCTTGCTATTATTGCTTGCTTAAAATAGCTTACCTTTGTAAAAAAAATTTTAATGATATGATGATGATATATATGATATTGCCAATGACAACAGATGTCTCCTCTCTCATGGAGAAAGATACATTTCATTAAGAAACATTTGAAAAACTACCATATTTGTGGTTTTGCAAAGCCAAATGAGTATGGTAAGAACTTACCTTCAAGAGGGTTGTAATGGCCAGAGTAGCAATGCTGCGGTTGACATCAGTGATCAGGTTCTCAAGGTCAAGGTTACAGGCGGTGACTGCTGCAGGGTGCTTCATGGCCACCTTGTAATGCAGAAATTTTATACAAGAATCACGACTTGTATACTACAGTTCACAGAAAGTTACCAAACTTTATAACATTACATAACTTTCCCTAAATTCAAAATAATTGTAATTCTCTTATATGAATACATAAAGGAGGTATATATGATGTTAAATTGGGTCTCTATTTTTGAAAAAAAAAATGCAAACATTATCTTTGTCACACCACACACGCAGCGGACATATATTCCCGAGTTCTTTCACACTGAAAAGTCCAAAATACCACTCGTTGTCTGAACTGAAGAACACGGTTTATTCCGGTAACATCCAACAATTGGCCACCGTCGTCGTTGACTGGTTCCAATCTTACAATAACAACGTCTTCAACAAATACCAATCACGTATATCTTCTAACGCCCTGATCGGCTACAACTATCTATATTTTCTCCAGGACTAATACTGTCCTCGCGGAATTTGTAACACACCCCGCTCGGTGTTCAACTAATCTGTCGTTGACATAAAACGACCTGTCACCAGTCGACGGTAACTTCCAAATTCATTCACCACCACCCCCCGGCCTTGACACCACCTTATTTATACCTGGGTAACCGAAACTTCTAGAAGTCTCTAGAATAATCAAGTCGTTTCTGGTCAAGACTAGCACCTACGGGATTTTCTAGAATTTACCTATTGGAAAATACACATTACCTGAATTCTCTATAACCTTCTGTCATCTAATTATAATAAATCATGGTACAGTAAGTCCATTTATTTACATAATAAATAAAATACTATGGAACAATTCCCCAGCGTCGTCAGCACGGATGTAAACAAACATGATGACAACAACAGATATTATTAGCTCTGTCTCTCTAACTACACTTTATGATCTGATATTTCATTTTAATATAAACTGACCTTTTAATGCACTGCAGAAATTATGTTTTCCCTAACTTATTTCATTATTTATGACATTCCATTTGACATACACTAGGCGGGTAGCACATTTGTGTCAATCTTACACACAGCAAAGAGCCTGAAAAAAAAACCCCACAAATTATTAAATTTCATTCATCAGTTCATCAAAGTTATCCAGTCCACTTTGTGTTATATAAGCCATTGCATTGGTGTTGAATGAGATGTGTTCACACCTAAGTTTTTAAAAGGGGAGGCATAACAGTTTAAATGGGAAATCACAGGTAGATGTGAAACAACTATTATAAACTTCAAGAAGTGCTATGGAAAAGATGATAATAAATAATAAGGATCTAATGAGCCAATACATTCAAATTCAGTGAGGCCCTCTTTGACACCAAGAAACAGTGAAGCTTAATGTGTTCAATATCCCATTTTTGTTTAGGTATTAATCTGTAGATCTTTGCAAAATCAACTCAAATTATCATCCAAAATTATCATCTTGTTGATCAATTTTGACAATACTAGGTTTTACTGTATGCACAATAAAAGCTTATCAGCTGCTGCTACATTTATTGATACATAAAATGCTGAGGCAAAGATGTCTCGCATCATCTCGAATATTTGACTCTTAACACTCTGCAGAGTGAGTGACATTACCTTATTCAGAGTTCTCACGGCAGCAAAGCGAAGGGTTGGTTTTGGGGAGCTACAGAATAGCTGCAGCACTGACACTGCTGGGGCCAGCTCCTTTGCCGTGGTACACTTCATGTTGACGATGGCATGTGCTGCCTCGTATATCACCATCTCACTCTTGTGGCGCAGGCAGCTCTCGATGAATTCAAACATTGGGCTGTCAGTACTACAATAATATGACCAAAATAGGACATGAAAATAATACCAAAAGGTCTCCAGCACACAGTTTGTAAAAGCTGTAGGATTCCTGTGCGTATATGGTTATCAACTTACATCACATGCCCTACCAATGATTAAATCATGGAGAGGTAAAACAGTTTAAATTGAATTAAATCAATTTTAACATCTTTGTAAAATAGGTCTTTGATGATTATGCAAAAAAAAAAAACACTGCTAGCCCTTTAAATATATATTATAACTGACAGTTGTGACACTTGTCTTCATCACACAATTCCTCTGGGACCTTTCTCTGAAAATTATGGGTTTGGTCTCAAAGTGTCAGGAACTATTCCAGGTGTGCCCTAAGGGGGATAATTTCCTATATTTTATCTTTAATCCTAAGGATAATGACTTTTTGTGAAAGGTACATCACAGCACCATCTATCAAAAACAATCATAATATATACCTGTGAACTCAGCTCATGTGAACTTGGCCCATGGAAAACCTGATCCTGGAAGACATTTCCTAATGCAAGAACAGGTATTATTTTAGTAATATGAAAAACAAAAATTTTACACCTGCTAGCCACTTGACATGTTCACTTGGAACCGGGTGTGTAAATTACAGTATATGCAAATAAATTACTTTTTTTTAATTTTGTGGAGTGAAATTTCAAGAATTCTTACCCTGCATCTTCCTCTTCCAGCAGCTTGCAAGCAATGCGGATCTAAAATAAGAGAGAGAAAACAGGATTGTAATATTACATTATTTCACTTTCCTGATGTTGTTGTTGGTTAAGAATTGTTCTAACATTTTCATTTTGCTGTTGGTAAAGGGTCATTTCAATAAATGAAAAGCCTGTATTTAAAATCTGGATATTTGTCTTTCCTATCCATACAATATGATGTAAATTTATTGCAAAAAGCTATGTGGCTAAACAAGCATATAATTCTCTAATGAACCACAAATTTCACTGGATTACATCTTACAATGTGAACAAGTGAAGTTACAAATTGTAAATTGAGATAGGGGAATGTTTCACTCACCAGCAGACAGTAAGCATATGGTGACTTCAGAGAATGGCGAGTGAACTTTGACACCAGCTTTGTCACGGCCAGTTTATCAGTCTTGCGGATGTGATAAAGGAGACCTAGGCCATGATACTGGAAATCACAACAGTTAATTTATTAAATATTTTAATAACAAAACACTGATCATCATAAGGAATGCACAGGATCTTTGCACGAGACTACTTTGAAATAATGAAATATTTCCAGATGATGGTGCTATGAACACATGGGGAAAAACAGATAAAAATCTCCCTTGCATGACTGAAGTTGCTTCACTTTCTGTTTTATACTCTCAGCAATATTTTTGACACAATATTTAATTGTTTCAGGCAACAAATTATTTTTATTCAGAATTCATTACTTAACATTCATAATGAAGTCAATGTGTTAATTTCTTTCTTCTTGTCCATCACCATCACTCTCGGAGTTCAATTCTTAATGCTAATTTCTTTTATTTAAGTCTATTAACAGTTAATGAAAGGCTTGCTCAATACACTTGGCTTGCATTAGATAATATGTTAAATGATCTAATTTTTGCAGCACTTAATTAACAACATGGTAAAAACTTAACATTCAGCAAAATAAAAAGGAAGTTTGAAAAGGAAGGCCTACCTGCACCATGACATTGTCACTGTTGACAGCTTCCTGGGCCTCATTCACCCATCTCTTCACTACATCATGATTGGTCTTGCTCAAATGCTGAAGTTAGGAAAAGTATGTACATAAATATAAATCAATGATCTGTCAAAATGAACAGAAATGGGAAGAGACATAATGACATGCAGTGAAGTCTTCAAAATATTATAAATACTTTTTCTTCTTTAATGTTCAAACAATACACATTGTTTTAAATTTTGTTCAATAATTGAATATAAAAAAAGTCCAGAGTCTTACCAGTGAGGAAGCCAGAGCAGCACATGAAACGGAGTGCACCCTGTCAACGATGGCCTGCTTCATGTAGCGCTCAATGCTCTGTAGCATAGTGCCCTGAAATATAAAGTGATACCACTGGGACTGCGAAGTACGAGCAGTAGCTGTAGAAATGTGTTGTCTCCCGTGTCCATGGTTTTGTTTTATGTGACGTTATAGCCTGATGCTATGAAGTTATATATGCAAGTCAGAAAGCTAACATATATAAAAGTATCATTATTAAGAAAAACCCAAGGACAATTCAGTTGGTGACATGAGCAAACTTCTACTCATATCAATCAAGATATATATTTCACTGAAAGAGAAATAATAGGATTCAGTGGAAACCACTATTCGAACTATCAACTGATTAAAATTAAATTTACTTTCAATCTCACTGAATAGAGAAGTTACGTCAAAGATTTACTTTTAAGAGTACCTACATCACTGGTTAATTGACCTTACCATGAACTTTATGTGACCTTAATAACATATTCATTTATTGAATAATCATGATCATAATTGCTCCGTGCAGCCAATCAGGTTGCCGATATTACTGTACACGGTCAGTTGCCTTAAAAAAAAACAAATTTTGCATAATTTGTGACAGACCTTGGGTCAAATCTGATTTGAATTGGAATTGAAGGGAAAATTAAGTGAATTGGAATTGAATTGAAAAAAGTGAAAATTAAATGAATCGGAATTGAATTGGAATTGAAGTTTCATAAAAGTTCTTGAATTGGAATTGAAAAATTTGAATTGACCCCTGGTCTGTTTGTGAGACCAAACAGATCACATGTAGTCTGTACCATTAACCTAGTCAGTATGTTTGGGAATAAGTTTTTATAAAAGGAGACAGTATAAAAAGTTCTAGGCCAAAGGTTGCATCGGACTACAGAGTGAATGATGATGTCTTACCTGGCACGTAATTTTCTATGAGACAAAAAATCCAAAATATAGCAAAACAGTTCATAATGACTGCGATATACTAAACACTTGAGAAAAGAAATATTGTGATTCAAATTGATGACATCATCAATGCGACATCATATGTCATTGACCTCTGTGACGCCACTATTGTGTTGAAAAGAGCTCTTGCAACCATGGGCAAGGAAAGCCTTCTGTGAAGGAGCATTTTGGGGTCTCATTATCATAATTAGGTGAAAAGGGCAGCCCATATGGGCTGTGGTGGTTAAGTCAATTCTATTTAGCTAAGAGCAACAAGCTGCTGTAGTTAAAAGTACATATGGATTCACTTACATCAGTGATCCTGCACAGAGCTCTGATCGCAGGTCCTCTAAATTGGTCCTCCTGTGGTCAGAAAAAAACATCAAATTAAAACTTAAAGAAAAATACAGAATAAAGAATACCACTGAGAAGGCTGATTCCTCAATGAAAAATTTTCAATTAAATATTGCTAATAAGGCCTGTAAAGTTGCAACTAGTTGCCTTTTTTAATTAGCCAAAACAAGCCACTATTTATCCTTTTACAACTGATACAAATGAAACATGGCAAGGGAAACTGATATAGTTATTTCAAGAGAGATGGAATTGTCAAAGTTACTATTACTTTATTAAGCCTCCCCAATAGAAAGGTGAGACCTATACTGGTTGATGAGTTTATAAAATCTTTTGTGGGTGGAACTACTCAGGTCCCCTTCAGTGCAAAAACAACTGATTTCAAATTTTCTTTTTTTTTTCTTTCTTCCATTTTCTCATTCTCTCACAATGATTAGCTGAAACATGGGCACAGATTTAGTCCTAGGTCACAGATTTGCTCCTGATATTAATTTTTATCTCAACCTTATTCAAAAGGCCATACGCTCTGGAACAGATTCTCCATTATTGCTCAATTGTGGGTGTCGGTGGGAGGCATTCAGTGATTGCTCATATTTGTATACATCTGGTCACTATTTGACTTTGACTCACCCGTCCAGTCATATCTTTGGTCAAGCTGCTGGTGACAATGATTACATCTTCAGCAATGTTTGCCATTTCCTTGATACAAAGGTACACAATCCTTCGCAAGGTTGGCTGAAAGCATATACAATTTGATATTTCAATATATTTACTGTACAGTCCAGAAGATTAAACTATACACAACTCATGAGAGAAATGTAAAAGTAAAATAAAGAATAAAAACTATCATTTGATTATAAATAATCATACCCACCTAATAAAGCATATTTTTCAAGTATGCCTATATATATAAAATCTTATCTGTGGAATGTTAATCATTAAGTCTACGGTTAAACTAAAGGCTTAAAACTCCATTTAAAAAAACATAACAAGACTTACATCCTTGGATTGGAATAACTTGGTCATGGCGAAAAAGGTCTCTGTAGCCTCCATTGTTCCAATATGTTCACCCTGAACATAAAATTAAATAAAAAACAACAGCTTTTAGAATTAATATACTGAGAGATATAAAATTCTGCAAGACCACAAACATTTATTTTACAAGGTCAGGCCTTTATATGGCAATGATATCTAGTTTTTTAGATAAAAACATGATTCATCAGATATTTTGACCTAAATTTACTTAAAAGTTTTTCACAAAGCTTCATCAAACAAGCGTATCGAAAATGGTGCATTATTGCCCATCTCAAATCTTTTGACTTCTGACATCATTAAATATGTATGGACTTTGCAGGAAATGGAACTTAGGTGAGATATATTGACTAATCCTTCTGACGAGTTTTAGCAAATTCCGTCATATTCCTGGTATGTAATTGCAGTGACACAACAAAATAGCCTAGAGACCTCTGACCTAATTAAACATGCATGGAGATACTCTACTGGTTGGTAGTTATGGTGAGTTTCATGAAAATCCATCCAAGTCCCAGTTAGTAATCTTGGCAACAATATAAATAAATGGTCAGAAGCATTGTCAGATGACCAACGCAACTTGGCTTTTACCGTAATACATCCAGTCACAGAGGGGCATTTAAAAATACTTGCTACATGTTTGACTCTACAGCAAATCATGACCACAGTGGGAAATACATACCTGGTTGATGACATACAGGATCTTTGTCAAGATGTGAGTGCATTTTCTTGGGTTTATTGGGGTCTCGTTGAAAGTACGAGCCTGAAAATAGACATTTTCATAAACTCACAACTTTATTTTTTTTATAAAATATCACTGTTTGCAATAAATAAATATAAAAATTACTATAAAATGAAATTTTACATTTTATTTTGCATAGAAATTACAAGTGATAATTTAAGCACCGTAAGTTTAAATTCATCTTGTGAATCTGGTCCTAACTCCTAAAGCGGTATATTTCATTCATCATTCTGATGTTTGATTGAGTTATTCAGGTTGTCAGATAAATGCATACAAAGAACATTCCTCATAATATACAGTATCTTGATATAGCCAAGGATAACACTTAAACATTTAAAACACATACGGGTCCTTGTGATCAAAATTTTTACAAGAAACAAAGGCAAGCAGGAATATATATACCTGATATATACACTGAATTACATGTAGTAATTTACAATCAATTGTATTAAAATCAAAATGGAAATTAAAAAAAATGGACTACAAATAATGAAATATTACAACATTTTTTTAAACAGTATGTATACAGGACTGATCATACCAAGCATATTTATAAAATATAAAACATCATAGAATACACAAATGACAAAAGTCATGACTCGGCAAAGTATATAAAAAAGTATCTTAAAAACAAACAGTGCACGGCAAATCACATAGCACAGTATAGGAAAAATTACTCTGCAGAAACCAATATTGCATATCACAGAGTAATTTCTATGTGTGACTAGACAAAGCACCAATAGTTATAACCCTTAATGAATGTAAAGATACATAAAATGAACATATATATGGTATCTAGATGCACAATCAAAATAATTGGCAAAAGTACATGGCCTATCACAGATTTTGTTTACTATTTGACTATTTTAAATAATCAGGGGTCATGACGCTCAGCAGACTGGGAAGACATTCACAAAAGGAATTAATTCATCTAAATGCCAAATTTTGCAGGCAGTATCCTCATTCAAATGGAGCACAGCTCATTTGGATGATATGGGTAACAGAGACCTAACTTAAGGTTTTGAAAAATAATTTTATAAGGACCTCCCTGAATGTCAAGTTAGAAAAATCTAGGACCAACCAAAAAAAATAAAAAAAAAAATAAAGGTGGGGCCCCAAATCTGCAGGAACTGATTAAACTCTCCATGATCAATATGCATGCAAATAATCATGATGATCAATACAGTAGTTATACAGGAGCTTTTGTATCAAATTTTAAAATATTCTGGGGGGGGGGGGGGGGGGGGGGGTACTCATGAGACCCATGGCTGGAGAAAATCAGTAACGGAGACCTAATTTCAGGTGTTCCAGGAGATTTTTCATGGACCTCCCAGGATGTCAAGTTAGAGGATTCTAGGCCCAATTGTAACCATTGGTGCCCTGTTAATGGACCACCACATATTTGAAGGTCTCAAGTATAGTGAAAAAATGTGTAAAAATTAGGAAAAAATCCAGGTGGCACCACCAGACTGCCGGAACTGAAGATAAACTTAATGTTCAATATGCATGCAAAGAATCATGATGATCAATGCAATAGTTGTTCAGATACTGGAGCTTTTGTATCAAATTTTCAATTGGTCTGGGGGTAATTATGAGCCCCATAGCTTGGAGGATATAGGTAACAGAGACCTATACAATGATTATACAATCAGCAAGTATGGGCCTTAGAGGAGAAACCTCCATTGGATCAAAAGTCATTTAGGCATCCCCAATCATGGCTCATTCTCATATGACTTTACCCTTTACACTGTGTTAGATGAATGTTATTGTTACTAAAAAGAGTCTTACCTCTTGCAGAACCGATGCCTTCTCAAGATTGTAGAAGGGGTTGCCACCACCTGTAAGTGAACATGAAAAGATTCATATAAATTGAAAAAGTACATACATTTATCATCTAAGCCTATCTCTCCTTCTTTTGGAATCGTTCTGATTAATAAAGAACCAATATAATGAAATGATGCATCCTGATCTGCAAGAAAGCACTGAAAATCAGCTGCTCATTTTAATACTTTCAGGAAGTTCATCCTATTGACAATGTCTCGGTCGAACGTAGTCCCCACCATGAACTTTGTTGACAGATCAAATATACTCATTTCGTGACATAGTTCTTTGTTGCTAGCCCTGGACAACACCTCAGCAGTGAATTTAGTACATGCATTCAATAATAATTTACACTTTTGCCCATTACCAATGGCACATAGCATTTATACATATTCATAAAAAGCACTACTGGTTGACATCTAAGCATATTCCTGAGCCTGCACTGCATAACATATATTCAGAGCCAGCAGTCAGTCCACTTGACTACAATAGTGTACAACTGCACTTTGGAGTGTGGTAGCCCTAGCGTCCATACTCTTTTTCCTAAGCTTGGTTTCCCTCCACTGTGAGAGAGCCCTAGTAAAAGGTGTTTGATAACTGAAGATATTCCATTGAACAATAAAAGTTTAGACTATAATATCCTGACTGAAAAGTGTCAGATATAAGATTACTAATATATCTTTATCATGTAGTAGCATAACACACCACTTTAACATCGCTATGTCCTTTAAATGATTAAATAACACAGGTCTCAATCTCAAGTTGTAAGGGGGAAAAAAACATGTCTGGTGGGGATTTCCCTGGATGCCCCCCTCATAACGGGTCCTAGTCATACCCTTCATCAACCTCCAACACGGAGTAAAGATCTGTTGTGTTTATCCTTGAGATTCATGACCAATCTTCTGAATGGAGAATGATGCATCATATGCGCAACCTGGCGATTGTCCCAACTTTAGGAACAAGTGTCAGGCCCAGGGTGCCTAAACTTTTAAAGTGAGTACTGTTTAGCCACTAAAGCAGGAATTTCAGCCAAATTCTTTTTATTCCAGTACACTGACAATTTCTGACCCCAAATGCATGTTTTCCTGTCATGCACAAAATATTCAGTTTTATACAAATTTTTGTCCTGTACAGGATTAATCATTAATGTTCTCCAGTTAACTTGAAGCTTTTTATGCTGCGGGTATCCATGGAACTGGATACCTATGCTGCATGATTTGCTGTTAGGAGTGTTGGTAAGATGTTTTTAATTATTTATTCATGTTCTGCACCACCATTTCCCAACTTGCCTTGCGATAAGTCTGTTTACCTCCACAAGCCAGGCATCTGGTCAGTGGCATTAATTCATGTAGGAACCCAGCATAAGATCTGTAACCCTGTACTACAGCAGGCACCTATTGTAATTGTACTAAATCAGACCACTCTGGTATATTTTTGTGTGCTTCTCTTCTTTATTTACCTTCCAAAATTCAGACTCGTCTGGGTCTGATTTGGCTTATTATAGAATCTATCCTATGCTACCTGAACAATGGTGCTCCTATGCACATCAATTTACCAGTTTGGTCATCATTGGTTCATTTTTAATCTAATCCACTGACACTGTCTCCTCTCACAATTTAGCAGTTACAGCAATATATTGTCTATCATACCTACAGGACAGATTCTAAAGTCACTCTCCTGAATTTATATACAAAATCGTGTTGCAAATCTAAATAAGTATATTATTAAATTGCATATTATTAAATTATATCAATTTTATAAACATACAGACTACAGTACAGTACAGTGTCAGTGTCAGTGGCTGGGTGTGAACAGTGGCAAATGACAAAACAAGTCCTTGGCTTTAGAAGAGCTAGTTTGAAAGCACTGACTTGATATAACCCGTTTCATCTTCTTTGCATTTTTATCATCTTACCTTCCTCATCTTCTTTCTTATCGCGCTTCAACATGTGCATGTCAGGGTGAAATCACAAATAGAGTTACCTATAGCACATACAAGTTGGGATACCGGCTTGTTGGCTGTCAAACTCCACGTCACTTTGCACCGACTACGCATGCCCATTACTCTTTCCGCTTCCTGTCTATTTTTACTCGTTAATTCGCCACCAGATGTCACTGATTTACTGACTAGTTGAACCCCTGAAACCGTCCAGTGACCAAGCTCCCTTTATTAATACTAAACAAAAGAAAAAATATATTCGTACTTATTCCTAAACTCATATGTCATATTTGTTTTGAATAAAAGTTGGGATGTAAACATATCCGTTCCCAAATACAAATATATATATATATATATATATATATATATATATATATATATATATATATATATATATATATATATATATAGTGAAACAGAAAAATAATCTCCATCTGAGAGGCTTACATCATATATTTATATATATATATATATATATATATATATATAAAGACAATTAATTGACGCTTTTGATTTTGCGTTTATTTTCAAATATAACCCCTTTCAATAACATAATATCACAAAATTGAAACAATAGCTTATATATATATATATATATATATATATATATATATATATATATATATATATATATATATATATATATATATACAACTACATATTTACTAACTTGCATACTTTCCGAATACAAGATAGAAAGCCAGTAAGTTTCATTTGTTTTACCTGGCTAGGTATTGGTTAGTTATAAAGGTAATTTTTATATATTTATTTTATATTTCTTTGTGATTACTGTTTTGTTTATTTATTGAATTTTATTAATGCCACTGTGTGGCGTAAATTTATCTTCAAGGGTGGGGGGGGGGGATGACTCGCAGGATGGGTAGTAACTCCCATTGGTGGGGGGGGGGGGGGGGCATGACAGGCGTGGAGGGTAGTCAAAATTTGGATAAAACAGACGGGTTTATATATATATATATATATATATATATATATATATATATATATTATATATAATATAATATATATATATATATATCTTTTATTGTCTGTGTGACACATATCAAATGTATATCAATTAAATATAAGGTTTTAAAAAGTAAGGTAGGGCTATATGTTAATTCCAAACCATTTAGATATAAATATATCATAGTATACTCATTAGTGGAACCAAAGTCTATTTATTTATATATTAACCCCTATCCCCCTATCTACGCCCCTGATGGCACATCCTGATAACAATAATCAGAAATATAGCTAAACATCTTATTTAAGAAAGTTAGGAAATCATTATTCTATGATATATACATGCACATATACCGTGATAGGCCTAATTTTCCCTGGTTTAATTTTTGGCGAATTCCAATTTTTCCAAGTTTCGTGAGGGTTTAATTTCCACGGTGTTACTTTACTTTAATTCACACAAATTTGCAAAACCATTACATTATATTAATATCGTAATATATAAACAAGTTTACCAACACCCGTGTAAACATCGACTTAGAGGAAAATCTTCTTTAAATACTACTTTAAAGAATTGATATTATATTTATGATATAAACTTTAATTTAGAGTTAACACAAACAAACATTAATATGAACGCTGGTATATTATACATGAGATGTCAATGAGGCTTATACATAAGTGACCTTTCACCTCTGTAGACAACGTCATTTGCACGAAGATTTTATTTTCACGATAATTTCCCTTTCACGAATTTGAAAACCTCACATGTCAATATCCATCCGCTGATTCACGTTGTTAGCCAATACAGCTAGGGATCACTGGTACGTCCACGTGAAGTGCCATTCACTGTTACGCTGAGACGGGTAAATTAAAAAAAAGAACATATCATCTACAGACTAATTTGATATAGCATTAGTATTTGTCACGGTATATGATTTATAAAGCTGTATCAGCAAGCTCATGAATGCAATAAACCTTCGGCAGTTGGAGGCATGAATGGCGTTAACTTTTCAAACTACTGCAACACAAAGGAAATAAAAGAACGATTTACGGAGTCTAGACCATCATTTTGAGACTGATATGACGTGCTGGCAGGAATGGAATTTCCTGTATGTAAATGGTGCTACAATTATTTGAAATTATTTCTCATCGCGTATGCAGATGCTAGCGACAAAATGGTTTTGTCAATATTAAAGGGGCACCTATATATCTGACCTTTATAAAGTATAGGTAATCCCTTAATTGGAGCTTTTATAAAATAGGTCAGAATAAATGGATATCACCATACACAGGTTGCTTGTTTTGTTTATATCAACGTGTTTAAATAATGGGGGAGGGAGCGCCATAATAATCAAAATAAATTCAACAAGGGCATCTAGCAGCAAGTCCGATAAGCAAGAGCTTATCAAATAGCGTTTTGTAACAAGTGAGCTTTCTACATCCGCATATATGCAACCTACCTTTGGTTACATATTTTTTCCCATTAGTCAATACTGCTGTGTTCACAAACATGTTGTTGATAAACAAGGTCATTCTCCTTCACGAAGGCGTTATAAGAACATTTCACAACAAAAATTACCCTTGAATCATTAATATATACACAGAGGAAGCAAGAAATCACATATTTTCTTTTTCAAAAGGTAGGTGAATGGACACCTGTAAGGTTTAATGTAACCGTGGTAATGGTTTTCTAGTCTAAGAGCCAGGAGAGGTTTCAAACTGAAATGCTCAACCCATCGCCTAGAAAATTGGTATAAGGCGTTAGCTATTATCAGGGTTATCATCAGGGAGGATGCAAGTGCTAATGTGGCGCAATATTCTGTGACAGCATGCATTTATACACTACTCCGGCAATGAAAATGTGTAAATCTTGCTCCAAGGATGGGGCAAGGGAAATAAGAATATCTATAACTTTAAGTATTTACTATATTGCAATAAATTACCCCTCATATAAAAAAGTGTAAATTTTGATTAAACCATATCATATGCTTAATATTTTAATAATGGTCAAGGTCAGAGGGGTCAACAAATGTATGAAACTTAATTTTCTTATAAAAATCTTGTTTCTTTAATACTTTTCTTGAATAAAAAGTTCCATCCAAGCTGGCCATTTTAGACTCATATAAACATTATTAGTATCAGAGGTCAGCTACAGCTCTCTGGTTTATTGTAAGAATAGATGCAAGTGAAAAATTCGAACAATCTTTTTTATGACAGCATGTTTTTATGCACCACGCTATGAAAATCTGCAGATCACGATCTCAGGATAGGGGTATAGGGTAATAGGGGTAATGAAAATCTCTATAACTTCCTTTGTATTTGATAAACTGCAACAAATTACCCTTCATATGAATGCTTCGGAATAGTGCTTTAACCTCGATTCACATTTGATGACATTTTGAGTTAGGTCAAGGAAAGAGGGGTGAATATATTTAAGATTTCTATTAAAATCATTCTTCTTTCCTTTTTTCTTGAGTAAAAAGTTCTATCCAGGCTGTTCATTTAAGAAACTAATGTCAGTTATTGCATGTTTTATGCAAACTGCCGTCCTCAGTTCTGTTTGAGAGTAAATATGAAAGAAATCAGGTTGTAAAATATCTTAAAGACAACGTTTTTACATCCTCCTTAGAATCCCACTGTTTCAGAATCCCAGTGCAGTGGAGCAAGTATGATAAGTAATATTGAAATTGAACCAAAGTGTACATATTTTAGATGACACCGGAATTATTAGTTAGTTGAGCTGATAAAATATACACTGGTACTGACAAATTAAAAAAAAAAATTTGTTTATTCATTTCTGCGTTCAGTTTTGGGGTTATTTATGTTATTAATATTTTAACAAACAACCTTAAAACTGAGTCGGTTGAATGAAACGAAACTATTACTTAAAGAAAATGTTGTCACCTGAACGTTTTATGTAAGGATAAATGCATTAATATTTGTTTCCTTTATGTCATTCTTCAGCTGGCATCAAAATCATTCATACAGCCGTTATGAATAAATGTTCTTATAGCTTACTATATATACACGCTTTGGCATATTATCACTTTTAGAACGAATCACGTATATGCATTGTTACGGAACGTTCCCTTTCTATAGAACTTATGCCATTTCTGGCTATGTCTCCGTACATATCAATAACTCTAGGTATTTCCTTTTCGGAAAAGTTAATAACGCCTCTGTGACGGATGTGTACGAGCTTGTTTACAAACAAGCTGTTAGTAAACATTTTAGTGCTGACAAACGGAAAAAAACATGTAAAACTATATTGTGGTTAGTTTCATATGTGTGGATATATCACCAGCTGCAAAACGCCTTTTGTAAAACACTGGTTCGCCTGACTTGCTTTCAAATGTCCTTGTTAATTGAATGTGGATTATCTGGCGGGTACCCCGCGTTATAAACACGTGGAAATATTATATATATATATAAATTAATAAATAAATAAATATATATATATATATATATATATATATATATATATATATATATATATAGTCGGTCCCGTTTAACTAAATATCGTATTTGCCAACCGATTATATTCATTTAAGCGCGATATTCAAATAAACGGGGTATTAATTTCAATGATGTAGCCGTAACTATAATACCATGAATTGCTATCGGATGGCTTAAGTGTGTATTATTGAGACGGTTCTGAATTATCTGTTTTGGAATTTTTCATTTAATGATGTTTCAATTTATTATTATATATTTTATTTAATTATAAACACCTTCAATGGAAAAAATACTTTATATTCACCTGTTGCATTAAATATTGATAAAAAAACGTTCTTACTGCCAGTGGCTTGCAGCTAAACGATCACTTGAATATATCAAATGTTCAAGTGTATACGATTCCTCAAGGATTTTGTTTTTTCATAAAACATTTTGTTTGTTTATATTAAAGAAAGAAAGAATTACTGGGCATTCATCTGTTAGTGTATTTAATTTATAACTTGTGGCCCATGGGCCATGACTCTCAGCTGAATTCAAGGAATGTTGAACAATGAGCAAAATGACTGCTAGAGTGCCAACAAATCATGAATTTTGTAATAAGTCCTTAGAAATTGGTTTCAATGGGCTTTTGGACAGATGACCACTTCATTTGAAGGTTTCATAAATAGAAGAAAAAATGCATAAAAATTTGAAAATATACAGGTAGTGCCACCAGTATGCAGGAACTGATTAAACACTCCATGATCAATATATATACAAAAAATCATGGCTATTAAGACATTAGTTTTACAGATACTGGAGCTTTTGTATAAAATTTTAATTTATTCTTGGGGGTACTTTAGAGCCCCGTAGCTTGGAGAATATGGGTAACAGACCTAATTTCAGGTTTCCAAGGAGATTTTTTATTAGTCCCCCTTGATGTCAAGTAAGAATATTCTAGGTTCAACAGTTACGGTTTGTGCCATGTTAACAGATTACCATTTCATTTGAAGATAAAAAAAAATAGAGAGAAAAAAAATGCCTAAAAAATTGAGTACAAGATGAAGGAGTCCAAGATCTATGAATCTGCACGATTTCAGGCCACTATGGCAAATCACTCCTGAGGAAAGAGCATCAATTTATTCTACTCAATCGGGCAGGTAAGTGGCGCCACCTGTTTGGTTTATGAGAAAACTTTCCAAGATGGACATGCCAAATTTCAGACCAATATCTTGAACCATTCCTGAGATATGAGCAATTTTCATCAAAAGCAAATATACTGATGAACACCACAAAAAAAAACGACTGCAGATGGCGCCACGAGTCTTGTTTATGAGATGTAGGTGTTGATGATCTATGAACATTCACAATTTCAACCGAATACATTGAGGAACCACCCAGACGATGGCAAATGCACAGATGAACACCACGCAAAAAGTATTGTTGTTGGCGCCACCAGTCGTGATAACGAGATGGAGAGATATAAGATCAGCTTAATACATTAAGCCACTCCCGAGATATGGGCTGTGATCTAAAAGACACCCAGATTCGTACTGCACAGAAAGGATTGCTGGTGGTGCCACCTGTCTTTGTTAGGGACAACTACATGGGTAAAGGAACAACTAAGTTGTGTTTTGGAAAGATAGGTCCAAGGGTCTCAGAGAAGTTCTCTGGAAGCGAACGCAGAGTTTTGGTATCATATTTTTAATTATTGTGGGGGGTACTTACGAGCCCCATAGCGCAGAGGATATGGGTACAGAAATCGTATTTCAGATTTCTATAAAGACTATTCATGGACCTCCCTAGATGTCAATTGTGAAGATTCTAGGTCCAGCAGTTATTATTTGTGCCCTGTTATAAAATGAGGCTTTATGTGAAGGTCTCAATATTGGAGAAAAAATGCGTAAAAATTCGGAAAAATACAGGTGGCACCACCATTCTGCAGGAACTGATGAAACACTCCATGATCAATAGGCATGCAAAAAATCATGGCCATCAGTTCATTAGTTATTCAGATACTGGAGCCCCATAGCTCAAAGGATATGGGTAACAGGGACCTAATTTCATGTTTCCACAGAGACTTTTCATGGACCTCCCTTGATATCTAGTGAGAAAATTCCAGGTCCAGTGGTTACAATGTGTGCCTTGTTAACAGATGACAGCGTCCTTGAAGGTTTCAAAAATAGAGAAAACAATCTTAAAGATTAGAAAAAATACAGGTGGCGCCACCAGTTTGCAAGAACTGATGAAACACTCCATGACCAATATTCATGCAAAGAATCATGGTGATAAATGCATTAGTTATTCAGATACTCGGGCTTTTGTATCAAAATTTTAATTATTCTGAGGGGTACGTAAGAGCCCGATAGTTCGGAGGATATGGGTAACAGAGACCTAATTTCATGTTTCAACAGAAACTTTTCATGGACCTCCATCGATGTCAAGTTCAAAGATTCCAGATCCAGCAGTTACGATTTGTGCCCTGTTAACGGATGACAGCTTCTTTAAAGGTATCAAAAATAGAGAAAAAAATTTGAAAAAGTTTGAAAAAATTCAGGTGGCACCACCAGTTTGCAAATGAAATTGTGGAACACTCCATGATCAATATTCATGCAAAGAACCATGGTGATCAATGCAGTAGTTATTCAGATACAAAAGCCTTTGTATCAAATCTTTATTATTCTGAGGGGTACTTACAAGCTCCATAGCTCGGAGAATATGGGTAACAGAGACCTAATTTCAGAATTTCATGAAGATTCTAAGTCCAGGGGTTACGATTTGTGCCATGTTACAAGACGAGGCTTTATGTGAAGGTCTCAAAAATAGAGAAAAATGCGTAAATATTCTAAAAAATACAGATGGCGTTACCAGTCTGCGGGAACTGATGAAACACTCCATGATCAATAGGCATGCAAAAAATCATGGCCATCAGTGCATAAATTATTCAGATACTTAAGCTTATGTATATGTCTATATATATTTTTTTTATTATACTTGGGGTTACATACAAGACCCATAGCTCGGTGAATATGGGTAACAGAGACATAATTTCAGGTTTCCTAGGAGATTTTTTTATGGACCTCCCTAGAACTTAGAAGATTCTATGTCCAGCGGTTACGATTTGTGCCCTGTTAACGGACGGACGGCCAGACGGCCGGACAGACGGACGCCGGACGAAGAGTGATAGCTGAACTAAAACGATCCAGCATAATGGCTGACTGCCTAACGATCACGTGAATGTGTCAAAGGTCATGTTGTTTAGCAATATTCCTAAAAGATTTTTATTTCTACACGTTAACCTGTTCGTATGTGGTCTTAAAAAACAACGTTTCTGGAACACTTCATTCTTCCGCCAGAGATCGTTTCTACTCAAAACCATTGTTAGTTCGATCCTATGTGCTATGCATGGCTAGCTGCATACCGATCACATGACTATTTCAAAGGTAAATAAATTGAGAAGTCACATAAGGCCGGCAAAATACGTATTCAAACTTCGAAACTATAAAAAACGAATCGATACTGTTTCCCTTACGGATTTTTTTTTATGAACTATAAAACATATTCACTGATTTACCGTACAGGTAATTCTCTCAAATAAAAGACCATTTTTATAGCGTATCCGCTGTTTATAATGCAACCTTCAATGTGACAGTTTGTCCAGGGAGCACGTGTAGAGTTAACGCATCAAACATATATTTAACCAAGCATGTTATCATGAAGGGAAACTATTTCAGCCGGTGGCTCGAGCAATATCAAAGACTATTAGCGCACCTGGCGGTCAGTAGTCCATGAGACCGTTGTCGCACATGAATATCCGGGATTGTCGTGCATGATGGACGGATTTTACTATACAATTACCCGATATATCCATTTATTAGATATTCAGATAAGCGGAGAATTTCATTAAGAAGACATAGGAAAAGGTTTTAGTTTTCATTATTTTATACAATTAAAGGGGATATACAATTATACGATATAGTCGATTAAGCAGGACCGACTGTTTATATACATGCGTTAAAAGGGGAAGATGAGAAATTCCATTTCGTGACATCTTCAGACGGAGAGTAATTTAAATCTCCTTGAATCTGTTTCTGGATAGTACCCAGCACTAGCAGACATGCCGCAACAGGTGAAAAGTGGGTCACATCAGGTAATAGGGTACGTCTGAAAAAGATGAAAACACGCACGCACGCAAAGTTAATAAATGATTGAACAAGTAGAAACGGGGATTGAGTGCTCAAATTGTCTGCCACTTGCTCTATGACCAAGGTGTTGAAATATTGTGATGAGTCCAGTTTCGGATAAATATTTCAGGGTGAAAAAAAATGCATATATAAATGATAAAGTTGTTGCATGGATGGTGTAAGTACTGTTTTCAATCCTTCTACGAATACAATAATAAGATAAAATTGACATATTAAAAATTGGAAACCTATATATATATATATAAAGACATCAGTAGCCATTTTCCGACTTTTCAGCGTGCCAAAGCTTTTGGCCAAAATGGTATGATGAAACCTGGGATTTAGAAAAATTGCGTCTGTTGAATAAATCGAAAAAAATATTATTTTTTTTAAATATGCAAGTTTGCTCAAAAATGTTTTCGCGCTTGGTCACAACTCCAATTAAGAACTACCATCCCTTTGAATTGGTCCCTGGCCATCTAAATCCATTATATATATTCTTTGGTTGGTTTATATTCACGAGGCTGAAATTTCCCGATTTTTTCTTTTTTAGCGCTTCGCGAGGGTTTCATTTTCGCGATTGTAGCACAACGTATACCATCTAAGTACAGCAGTTTACATATACATCGTATTTGTATTGATTTTTAATTTAGAAAAAATCCTACAATATATCAATCATTTCTGGTTCAGTCATTCACTTATGACCTGTGTAACAGTTGATATATTTCATATGATAACCGCGTGTTTCAATACTGATTAGTTTCCTGATTATGTTGTTTCCAGAGGTGGGATAACTAATGCCCTCTTGTTCATCTTAGTTGATGAAGCATTTTATACCCGAGGGTTCAATATTCGCGATAATTTAATATTCGCGAACATCGCGAAATTTAAACCCTCGCGAATAAAAAGGCAACCACAGTATATATATATATATATATATATTAAAGGATAAGTCCATGGCTTCTTGACGGTGATGTCTTTTGAATTATGAATATAAGGTGGGCCTAACCATTTAATAACACTGATATATTATTTGTAATTTTAGGTTTTAAATGCACGAATCTTATGGTGTAATGAAGAAGTCATATCCTGTCGCTGACATCATAGAGATTTGGCAAGGCCGAAAATGGTCCACCTTCAGCTAGTCTATATATATATATATGTCTGAAATATTCATTGTGTGTCAATCTCATATTGAATTAAAAGTTTTCACAAGGACATTGGGATATTCCTTTCACCTTTAAATTCTGTAGACCGTTTTAATTAATCGTCTTAACCATGAACTAACGTGACCGTGGTAGCATATTAATAAATAAATTATCATGAGCAGAACAGGCAGCGAGCAACCAATCAGCTAATCGTTGGCATTGTAAACAGTCACTCGTATGACAAGCACTAATGTAGCATGATTGAGCAACTCTCACAAACAGGACGCCGAGGCGGCGAGTTGAACAAAAGAATTATCTTGCTTAAGCGGTTTTTGTAAAAAAAAATAACCCTTTCCATGGGAAATTACATGTACATCGTATTTGCTTCCCTGACGCGCTTCCATAGTGTGGCCGCAGGTCAGTGTGTACGGCCTTTAACATATTGTGCATATATATATATATATATATATATATATATATATATATGTCACAACATCTGAAGAGTGCCACACGCTCTGAGCGTGAGATACGAAACAATTAGTCATGAAATGCCTGCAGAAAACCTAGTTTAGTTCTTTCTATATATATATATATATATATATATATATATATATATATATATATGAGCGTGAGATACGAAACAATTAGTCATGAAATGCCTGCAGAAAACCTAGTTTAGTTCTTTATATATATATATATATATATATATATATATATATATATATATATATATATATAATCAGAGCATTTGATAGTGCACGGCATATACAGAATATCCAGCCGTCCAGTAAGCCCCTTTGCCCTGTCTGTAGAGACATAGATTTTTGACTTTATGACCTATTCCGTCTCAGCAGTTAATGAACCACTGCAGGTGTTATTGTCTGTTAGACCGGACGCCACACAGACAGGTGACACAGATCCCGATCGTATAGCAGATCATGTCTTTGGGATTATTAATGTTAATACACACCTACACCCCTACACCTGTGTAGGGCGATTAAGGGTTAAGCTGATATATAGCTATACCTCTAATTGCCAGCATCTCTGGATCGTTAGTGTAATTACATTATTTAGGAAAAATACTTAAATAATGATATTCTTTTAAAAACTAGATGTTAAATGTATACATTAAAGATCGGTTTCATATTCCTACTCCATGACATCAATAATAAAATAATAATTAAAGAGGAACATTCGGAGCAACTGATCATACATATTAAAGCCAAGATTTGTATGCTACAAAAACGCAGCTTGTAAACTAGCTTTTTAAGCAGTGTTTACACTAGAATTCTAAACTAAAAAATCGTGTAAAGATCGCATCTCATCTTTCGAGCGTGACCCTGTCCTCTCGGAATTTCACTTAGTCTGATACTGATTAAAGTTTCTAAATCACCATGATGAAATTCCTATAACATTATAGGTTTGATTTTGCAAATATGCTAATTATACATCTTATGCACATATTTCTTATTGGAATTAAAAACATTACTATTTTGTATGGAATTATTGAGAGGGATTTATACATTAATGTATATATATATATATATAAACATATATATATATCATTTTTTGCATATACATGTATGTATTTTACATATGTGTGTGTCTACGAGTCATCCGCGCCCCCCCCCCCCCCCCCCCCCCTTGACGCCACAGTAACATGTGATGAGCCCGCAAGGTATAAAGCGGATATTAAAGATACCGACTGGAGCATCCAATATATATATGAATAAAGTAGAACAGTACCTTGTATCATTTCAGATACAACGGAAATATGGCCTCTTTTATCGATATAATGGACCCGCACGCATAGTTTCTGTTGTTACCGACAGTTGGCGTATGGTATCTGAACGAGGAAAGGACTATTCTAAAAGCACTTGGATTTTCTATTGTGTTAGCTTTTCTATATGTTTAGAATGTGTCTAATAAATATTTGTTGCAGGAGTTTAATGGCTGCATATACATTTGATTTTATTATACGAACTCATAAATTGATCAAACTTTAAGTCAGCGGCAGACCGCCAGCATTTTTTTAATGCCTGAGTTTTATGTTGTCATGGCTAACTGATTCCCTGAGTGAACTAAATGTTACTTGTGACATAGGTTTATGTTTAAGGTAAATCCCCATGCATATTAAGGATATCCTCAAGGATATTATACTTGATATTTTTTCACTATATAAACATTTTATATAAATATGTAAAACTGCTACCTTTGGTTGCTAATTTTAACAAGTTTCCAAATCGACCAAAATTATTTAAAAAAAACTCCCCCCTCACAAAATGCTGAAACTTTACACTGACTCAATAATGCTTTACTTTTGGCATACAGGCCAGAGAAGCTGAATTAAGTAATTAGATAATTAAACTGCATGATGATCTGACATCCGCCTCCTGTATTGGATAATTAATCAATAAGGGTAGATTTTTTTTTACTGATAAAAGTTCTGGAACATTTCCATCAAAGTGTAATTAAAACTTCCTGAGAATCTATACACACCTTGCCCTCCCCCGCCAATTAACTTACAGTTTAATTACGTGTAATTAGCATGTCAGCTGGGTACATACTCTGCCTAAATTAAGGCTTTAAACATCATGGACCAAGTAACATTTTCTGGAAATTATGTTTAAATGAATTAAGTTTTAATTATGATATTAATGGAATGTTTAAATTCAGTATATATGTAATATAATATGCTAAATGTTGGTGCCTATAGGTAAATAAATTGTGACTTTTGTCAAAAGAACTACTTTTTCGAAATTACCACAGGCTTTATTAATTTAAATAGAACAGATTTCAGAATAGGGGCTATAATGGAATGATGACTGTTAAAAAAACTTTTGTTTACTCTTTTGTTGAAATAAGCAAAGGACACACCAACGCCTCTCCTTATTATAAGAGTGCAAAAATTAATATTTTGTTTACAGTTTATTTATGACCCATAATAAGGATATATGAGTGTATACTATTGCAAACAAATCCAGAGCTCTCTAGAAGAAAACCTGAGGCTGACCGGTGGTATATTTCCTCACACTACGCAGAATCCGACCCACAAAAATACGAATCTGGTGGTTTTGGTTGTAGGGCAGTGAAATCTATGTCCCACAAAACACCGGGGCTTCTAAAGACACCAGCGGCGTATATAGGTATAAATGTAGTGAAGAGGTTAATGTAGTCCGTTCAAATATGTTGCACAAGAATTCTTTCAAGGCAAATTACATAAACATGGATGTTTTTGTGGTAAGGACTCCACGCGGTAGGTAATTTTTTGTAAGCATGTGAAACGTAAATATAGAAGGTGTTTCCTAGAAATGTAACAAACTTTGATTTTGAAGTTCGACAGTTGAGACAAATAGTCCCGGCCTTACCCACAATTCCCAACTGGAAAAGGTTCGTTTTGAGTAGAAACAACCTCAGGCAGACAAGTCGAATTTAATGAAAAACAGGACGCACACATAGCGAACGAGAGGAGATCGGACTGGCGGACTGGACTTGAATCCGCTCTGTTTGCGGCACTTCACCAGAAGCGGATACAGGGGGTCCGGACCCCCTCCCCCCCCCTTTTTTTTCATCCGCCAAAATGTTGCGGCTTGGAACCCCCTTTTCCGCACCTGGTGATCCTTTTTTTTTCATTAGTCCTCCTTGGTTGGACTCCCCCCCCCTTTTCCTAAATCCAAGATCCGCCCCTGTTAAAGGACCGGACAGCTAATCCTTGGAGGCTCATGACCAATCGCTGATCGATTCTGACCATGCAAATCTTCCTCTATACATTAGGACTGGTTCGTTTGCAGTAGCGTGTATTAATCTCCAAGGGTGGGAGAAGACTTGCAGACACACATATACACACAGACATATATATATATATATATATATATATATATATATATATATATATATATATATATATATATATAATGTAGAGTTACCCTCCTTTGTAAAGTGCTCAATGGCCTACAGACTAGGCCAGAGCGGTATAACTCTGAAGAAAAACAACACTGTTAATTCACACAGTCTGTTTCACGAGATGCGACCCGATCATCAGGTATGGTTAGAATCTTCTATTCACATTCACCTGAAGATCGGGTCGCATCCCGTGAAACAGACTGTGTGAATTAACAGTGTTGTTTTTCCTCAGAGTTATATATATATATATATATATATATATATATATATATATATATATATATATATATATACCTTTAAGCTTCTGTATGACATAATTCAATATATTATAATTTAGTATAAAGTTTTAGAAAATAAGGTATTTTATATCTAGTAGATTTTACTCCTAAACAGAGTTATAGATATATCTATTTCACAGGTAAACTCTCATATGTCTATTATTCTAAATTCTATTATTTCTTTATAGCAGGGGGGGGGGGGGGGGGGTGATTATATACATTAACCAAAAAAGTGCTAAAATTGCTATAAAAAAAAAGTTTGTTTGTGTTGGGGATATATACACCCCTATATTGACGCCCCTGTCCATTTAAGTCGGTTTGCGTGCGATTTTATGACTAGACAGGATCGGGGTTTCGTCATTAATCTGTGAAAGCAGCTCTTAAAATTAGATATTATATATATATATATATATATATATATATATATATAGAGAGAGAGAGAGAGAGAGAGAGAGAGAGAAGCAGAGTATGTGAGGGGAAAAATGGAAATTTATGTCCTCTCTAGTTCACTTGCTTAAGAAGTTGGTGTTGCTCACCTCTTGTATATATATATATATATATATATATATATATATATATATATATATATATATATATATATATACATGTTCCTTTCATGAATAAGAATAACAATCATGCAGATTAATTGTATAAGATATTATTTTGGTGACTATTATTTGGTTAGTTAAGTATGATCAAACCAAATTTGTTGTATTTAAAGTATTAATGTATATCTATTAATTATCTTATTATAGAAACATTTTTTTCAGAGTGAGGTGTTTAGACTATATATGTTTCATCTTCCCCAAGGCAGTGAAATAAACAGACCCATCATAGTACAGTATACAAGTGATGATAATAGTTCTTAATGAGAAATGGCATACATACAACACGTGCTTCCCTTTCTTTTGATCCTTGCTCAAGACACCCTCTTTTTTGTAATCTGCCATTGGAGAAAAATTAGGGTACCAGGGAAAACGAACCCAGTCTAGTGTTACGGAACCTAATATCAACAGATCACGTGGTCATGACGAGCATAAATTGTGTTACGTAGATTAAAAAAATCAGATTCTGTAACACTATGCAGCGTGAAAATGCTAGGAGAATAAATAAAGCTGCAGTGTTTTTTTTTGTTAACAAATAATTATTAATTATTTTTTTAATTTATTCTTAAAACAATCCTTACATTACAATACACTAAATCAATACAATTACACAGTATAACAACAGTACAACAGCAAATCAATACAATTACACAGTATAATAAATAAAGTGTACAGTACCTGGATACCACAGCGACAACAAGTCCTTTAAAACGTATAATCCAGATGAACAGTTCACAAAATCTTCTTAGAGAATAATAGTCCGATTCAAGCATAATCTGTTGTAATCCAAATGTGAAATTCTGGTAGTGATCCCAAAGGCAAACTGAAGACTATATAAATTCCGTTACAAACTTCGAAGAAGATCTATAACTGCTGCAATTATTGGAAAGGTCAACAAACTGACTCACACTCTTCCGCGTACCCTGGAATATTTCTCGCTCCTCTCTCGGCTCTGAACACAGCCCCTATTTATAACTTTTCATCCGAAAAGTTCTAGGAACTTCTATTTCACGAACAATCCAAAGAACCCAACAATACACAATACACATGCGCCCAAAGAACAATACAAGACTCGCGTCCACAGGGCGCGAACAGTCCAGAATATTACAGATTAGAGCTGTGTCTTTACACGCCAGGCTTCCCAGTACGGATTACACCAAGCGCTGTGTCTCCACACATCAGAGTTCACACGTAGGCCATAGCTTCCATAGCAGCGAGCTATGCTCGCGCCACACGAACCAAGTGTCAACAACACATGTAACCTGGTAACAGACATCTGTAACACTAGTCCCGTCAGGTTCGCTCTGCGCGACCTCTTTATGACCGGACTGACATCGGGAAAAATAGTGGCGGACTCTATATGAGATTCGTTTTCGGGTATGATATGATCCGATCTCCTTTCGTTCCCTTTTTGCTGAAGCTGGGTTTACACCAAAAGACCGGCAATAAATAAAACTCGGAAGTCGGAAGTCGGAAGCCCTCGGAAGTCGGAAGCCGTTTTATATTTTAGTATAATTTTAAAAATAACGAACAAATCGACAAGTTTTTGTGTTAAAACGGAAGATATAGACACCCTTTTTCATAAGAGAAAGTTTCAAAGATATATATTAATATATATGAAAATTAAAGCATAATTAATGCGTCGGAAGCCTCTCGGAAGTCATCCTGAAGTGACAGATGATGCTCAAAATGCATAAAACTCGGAAGTCAAGCCACAGTATCAACCAACAATGACACAAAAAGGTCTTGCATCAACCCAAATATTAATTCAGGTAATATTTATGTATTTGAATAAAATCATAATGTATATAACTAACAAAATAATATATGCATTAACCCAAATATTAATTTAGGTAATATTTATGTATTTGAATAAAATCATAATGTTTATAACAAACAACATAATATATAAATTCATATTAAAATATAAAACATGAATATAAAATACCATAATTATAATTAAAAAAAACCAGTATAATACAATACAGATTTGTTGTGGTATTCTCTATTTTTTTCATTGAACAAATACATACATGATACAAAATATAATTACATAATACAAGTATAATAAAATGTATACATAATGTGTTAAATAACACAGATGACGATATAATTATATATTCATTCAACAGCGATATAATTTGATATTAAATTATATTATATGATAAAATATCATATATTATAAAAGTACAATATAATCAATATTCCTATATTAAGTAAGACAAAAATATATAGGTCAATATAAATTAATATATGAAATGATTAAATTGTATATAATATGATTATTTATATATCCATTCATGTATGTGATGATTTATCTCCTCCACCTAGGGAGATATTCTTACAAATGAAAAGGATAACAGATGGCAGAAAAAGATTTTAGATGGCGATTCCTCCTATTAGTTGTAACTGATAATTATCTAAAGATAGTTTATGTCGTTACCTTAAAGGCACACGCGTTTCATTGTTCTTATTGCCTGATCCCCAGTTAGCACAAACATTTTATGAAACTGTTCTTAAAATGTTTCCAAAACAGTATGTGGCTTTAAAGTGTAAAATTAAAAAATGATCTCTGGGCTCATATAATAATGTAATATCCTTCCTACATAAATCATTTTGATTAAGCTAAAATTAAAATATAAAGATACTGTTATAATTTATAAATATATATTTTTGCAACATCGCATTTTTTTTTTAAATCTTTCACAGTAATACAGTTTTACATATTTTTAAATTTTCGAAATATTTTGGAAGTGTTTTTATAATGGTTTATGCAAATTGTCTGTGCAATGTTCTAAAAATGTTTCCTGATACGTTGGGTGATCAGTATTCAACAAGCATTGGAGAGTTATATGCGTTCCATATAAAGCAACCTAATGCATGGATAAAAATTAGTTTCATTTATACTGTATATAGCACCCTAATGGATAAAAAAGAATAGTTTTATTAATACAAACTTAATGGACTTTTCTTACGGTTTTACCAGTTCCTACAAGGATGCGACAGTTTGATACTTTGGGTTTTTTTTTACATTAATATACAAATTTATGTATTTTATCAAATATTTGAATAGTATTATGTAAAAATATTATAATACAAATTAATGTAGAATACTTAACTTTTTTATATGATAAAATATTCTAATCTATTTTGTTATATAAGGAAAAAAATTATCACACCATTTTGATAAAATTACGAAATTTTAAATGCTTTTATATTATATTTATTAGAAATAACATTCCATATTAAAATATTACGTCGCGATATGATATATAATGAATGTATATTTCAACATTTATTTTTTTTATATTTTATATATCATTATGTTTAATTAGTAATATACATTATGGTTTTATTCAAATACATAAATATAACTTAAATTAAAATTTAGAATAATGCGAGACTTTTTCTGTGTCATTTTTGGTTGGTGCTATATGGTCTTGACTTCCGAATTTTATGCATTTTGAACATCATCTGTCACCTCAGGATGATTTCCGAGAGGCTTCCGACGCATTATAAATGCTTTGATTTTCATATATGGGAATATACGTTTGTGTGACTTTCTGGTTTTGCAAAGGGGGTCTATATCTTCCATTTTAACACGAAAAAAGTGTTGGTATGATCGATATTTTTAACATTATATCAAAAATTATAACGGCTTCCGACTTCCGAAGGCTTCCGACTTCCGACTTCCGAGTTTTATTTATTGCCCAAAAGACCCGATTATGCCGATCCGAAGCGAAATATTTCATCAAATTCAGAAGCGTAGCCAGGATTGAGGGAGGGGAGGGGGCCATCATCAGTGGCGGATCAAGAAATTCGAAAACGGGGGTGGGGGGTGGGGGGTTGGGGAGGGAGGGGCAGGGGCGCTTAAATGCATGTATAATATTGTTGTGTATATATCTTATTATTATTATTATTATTATTATTATTATTATTATTACTATACTTTATTGTTTCAGTGTAAGAAAAAATATATTTTTTTATTTTCAATTATGAAACATGGTTTAATTAAGGTTATAGTTACAGGTACATGGGTGGGTATGGGAGGGGGTTTCCCCCTCACATATTGGGAAATTTTGAATATACAATGTCAAGAGGAAATTTTGAGGCATTTTTCACAAAAGAATGAGGATATCCTGTTCCTGAAAAATTGTTCCCTAATGTCTTTGCGTTATGTAGTTATGATTCAATGGCGCAAAAGCGCAATCACGCTTGTAAATATCAAAATATTATCTTTTAAACTGAATGCTCGTGGAGAAATAACTGAATTATTATGTTAAATTTAGAGCTCAACACAGATCGCGAGTTTGAGTAACGGTATCACCAGAGGAGCCGTAAGATTGTTCACTATCCACCCCAACCAGGGCTCAGTGCTCGATCGATCTGCAGTTGTTCTGCAGCTGATCATAAATATCCTTATACTCAACTAATAAATTTGAAGGTAATTGTAACTGCAGATAACTTAAATAGTCTAATAGCTTATTAATAATAAGAAATATGAAAAACGAATATTAATCCCGAAATTCGGAAATTAGACAAAATGAGAGATTTTGCAGCTCAACGGGGGGGCCGCGCGCCGAAGGCGCCCTCTCTTGAATCGTCACTAAAAGCATATATCCGCCACTGATTTAAGGCATATATATATATATATAATTGAATTAGATTAAGTGAAATTCCGAAAGGACGGCGAGTACTGGATGCGACCGGGGCGGGGGGGGGGGGGCAAGGCCCCCTGCGCCCCCCCCCCCCCCCCCTTGGCTACGCCCCTGAAATTATGAGGCTTTTTCACGGTTTCATACGCTTAAATGTGATACGATACGTTTTGTTAGGATCCTGAACAAGATCTATACCACGATCTAATGACCGATCCCTTATGCTGGGTTTACACCCGGCCACGATTATATCGATCCGATTCAAACCAAGGATCGTCTTAGATATTCATTCTCGTTGAAATTTTCGTTGAAATATTTCCATTCTTTACGCTTTTTATGCGCTTAAATATGATACGATACATTTTGTTAGGATCCTGGACAAGATCTTCCACGTACTAATAACCGATCCCAAGGGGCGTAGCCAGGATTGAGGGAGGTAAGGGGCCGTAATCAGTGGCGGATCCAGGAATTCGAGACCGGGGGGGGGGCTTATATTGGGTTAGTGCTTGATGATAACGTTTTATATATATATATATATATAGTATTATTATTACTACACTATATATTTAAGTGTATGAAATTATAAATATCATTTTTATTTCAATAATGTTCGTGGTAGAAGGTATGAGAGGGGGTAACATTGTAATTTTTTTAATATGCGATGTAAAGATGGCATTTTGAGTCAATTTTTACAAATTGAGGATTTTCTTTTCCTCAGAATATGTCCCTTGTCTTTTGGGAATGAATCACAAAAATTGGGAAAACAGATAAAATGAAAATTATTGCAGCTGAACGTGGGGGCGTGCGCCGTGAACGCCTACCTCTGAATTCGCCACTGGTAATATATAGCAAAGGTAATTTGATGCATATATATATATATATATATATATATATATATATATATATATATGTGTGTGTGTGTGTGTGTATATATATATATATATATATATATATATATGTGTGTGTGTATGTGTGTGCAGAATACCAGTACCCTTTTCGGATGAAACATGCGAATTTTTAATGATCTACACTGCATCCACACCTACGGGTATGGTGTATTTAGAAGCCCCAGTGCATTGTAGTGAAAGTATTTCTTTGAACACAACTACGATAAAATATAACAGATTTTGGTCGATCGAACGTGAAATGCGTGAGATAACTGGATCGGAGGGACCTACTGTTCAGTAAGAGTAACCTTATATATATATATTGTAATGTATACGCAGTGTGTTACGGTACATCATAACTCCACATGCTCATAAATTTAGTCCGATTGGCAATGGTTCCACAATCCATGCCCGGCTTATAACTTCAAGATCAAACCTGAGAGCTGAGCCCATGAACCCTGAACAGAGATCGCTTGGTGTAATATATAAACCGATTAGCTGATATTGCGGCCTGATCACCTGCAATGTACATGCTGGAATGTTCAGGCCATCAATTTTACCGCTGGCGTTTTGTCTTTAACTCAAATACTTTTATAATATTTTCAGGGTTCAAGCATTTAGTTTCTTTTTCCCTAGCTTTTATCAAGTCGCGTGGATCGAGTTTAAACCATCAAGTTTAAACAGTGGTGTGACGCAATATCGAGCACAGGAATGTTGATATCACGACTGGCTATGACAAAATACCCTCGAAAACAAAGCTACATGGAGACGGACGAGGTAGACAATCAGAAAAGTTTTAAGGAAGTTTCAGAATAGATCTATTTGGAGATTTCCTCAATGGGAAATCCAAATATTTTTTGGTGTAAAATCCATTTTATTTCCACGCCTTTGTGCAAGCTGTTGACACACCCAAGCGGATCCAGGGGGTGGTGCGGGGAGCGCCACCCCCCCCCCCCCCCCCATCAGCCCCTGTATTTTTCAGCAACCGCAATCATTTTTTAAGGGACCTTTGGGAACTTTTTTAAGGTTTTGTCATTAGTCCTTGGTTTGACCATTCCTTGTCCTAAATCCTGGATCCGCCCCTGCTGTATATTGATTAACATTTCATTTGAGAAATTTCGGTAGGCTTAAAGTAAGTAAAAAGGTGATGGTACAGGTGTTTTGTGTTACAATATAATTTATTGGTGCTGTTTCAGTTTAACTTCACATAAGCTGTGCCTATCAGATTGTATTTTTTCCTACAGGCCAGATGTTAACACTAGGATCCTATGCAAGCCTATAAGACAACATTGTTTCCGCCCTTTATATCCTGGGCATGAATTTTATTTTCTTGTCGGAGGTATTTCCGAGTTGCCTCTTTTAGTCCTAGGGCCAATCCTCAAATTTTAAGTTTAGCTGCATTCCCTGTCATTATTAGGTTTGATGCCGTTTTCCGATAAAGCGATTCATAGAGATAATATTCCAAAACATTACCCTCTGGAAAAAGTGTCAAAAGGGCTTGAAATCGGCAATTTTTTAAACTAACCTCGGTATATATATAACAATATATGGGTTAATGTCCGGGCTTGACTCTTGAAAATTATTATGTAGAGAAATGTGTACTGATATATACAGTCAGATTTACCACTTTACCTAATTGTGATGTTTTGAATCCATTAAATTTATTTCGAAACTTTATTTTAAACTTTTAACCTTCAAAGTTTTAAGTTAAAAGTTTAAAATATAAAAGGCATAACCTTTCTGTTATTTTGGATATAAAGAGGCAAAACAGTCCTAATCCTAAATGTTGAGCCAACTTAAATAAAAAATTATTTTTGTGTCATTCAGCTTATTTCAAGTCTTAAAGTTTCTAATTTTATGCTACTTAAAGTAATTAATAAGTGATGATTTGTTTATAATCAGGTTACATTAGCTTTTGGGGCAGAGTAAAACTTTGATGTATACATTTCCCATGAACGGCATGGAGCAATTTGTATTTTCTTTAGTTTGACTGAAATGAAGTTACAAAAATAATTTTTGACTTTTTATATGAATTTTAAAATGAAATTTACAACAACAAAAAATAATAATTCACAGAACATGAAAGAAAAATCCCTACAGATACAGTTAAAAATACAAAATTGATGAGCAATCCAAGGAAATAATAGCTTTCGTCACATTTCTGCTTTGCATCCTTAAACATGTTGCATAAAGAATTATGCCTATGCATTCATTTAGGATGTATATATGTTTTGTGACCAAGGCATTACGTGAGAAAAAAAGCAATAACCTCAATAATATTAGGTGGTGCGTCAAAAGTAATCACTTCAAAAACCCACCCCAAAGTTTGAAAAATAAACCTGAAAAAAAGACAACCAAACTGGGGATACCCTTCTTTGGTTGAAACCACTGCTACTCTAATTTTGAAATTAAATCATTTGAATTAGATTTTATATTCATCAGAGAGACTGGCATTTCTAGCCCAGTCATTAAAATTTGTCCGATCTGTAAGCGTCTAACTCTAAAGTGGTCGGAACTTATGATATCAGCACTAAAGAAGGGTCAGTAAACAGGTCCATTAGTAATCAGGTCACCTGGCTACCATTGCTTAAGCTTTTTACACAAATTACTTTAAAATCAAGAAAACGTTAGATAATTTTAAACTAGGAGTTAATGGTTAAAGTTAACATAAAGATAAACATTGCTTTCCACTGGGTTTGGCAGCTTTTTGCACACAAAGTCTATGGCCTGAAAAATCCGGTTCTTTTCTAAATGCTTTCTTACACTTTTATTTATAAATTCGAAAACTGAAATTTTAAAAATTTGATAAAACTAAGTCCCACGAAAGTAAACAATACAAATAAGATTTAGTTTCAATGGAATTATCACACTGAAAATTTGCTGTCCTGTCGGACAAAAAAAAAATTAACACAAAGTCTAACTAATCAGTTAAATATATATATTTTTAATAACTTTTCAAGAACAATTTGAAGATTAAAATTATGTAACGGTTAAACTGAAGCAAGACATTTAACTAGAATTTCATTGGAAAGTGGTTTAAAAATACTAAAACAAGAAAGGTAAGTAAATAATATTTATTTTTAAAATTAATAAAAATGCATTTGCTGTCCTGCCAAGACCAATTAACAGAGACTAGCAATTACCCGTGCTACGCATGGTTTGGGACGATCAGTTAGTTCTGATGTCACACAGTCTTACATGGTGTAATGTTTTGGTTGTACAATGTTACCGACATAAGATCTCTATGAAGAAAACATTTGGTGTAAGTGTTCTGTCTTTGAGTTGACCTTGTGTCTGAGTCTGGATGACTTGGACGAATACGTTCCGGTACGAATGGTGAAATGTCTACGGACAAACCCGGAGCAAATATATGTCGAAAATCAAGGCAATCCGTACGGTGGTATCAGAGGAGATACAGAAAATCGCGTCACGCTATTAATATAAAAATAATTATATGAATGGTGTTATGCATAAAAAATTATTGAAGCCAAGAGATAAGCGGGAGAATTTTTCAGAGAAGTTGATATATGGTAAATTAAATCATATATATATATATATATATATATATATATATATATATATATATATATATATTATGTTGAGCATCGCTATTTAAAGATGCCCTCCGAGCCTGTCAACCCGCCAATAAATGAACCTGATATCTTGCATAGTACAGTAGCGCTGAGACGTGTTCTTTATAATTGCATTCCCATTATCAAAAACTTAGCACTCACATGGTCGGACAATCCCGCTGCGCAAAAGTTCTTGGTAGCATTATAGTATGTGGTAAATTTAATGGCTGTATATTTTTTTAAATATCACGCACTCCCAAAGACCATTCCTGTCTCAAAGTTGAGCCAATGTTTTCCAGCGAGACAGTCACTGCAATCACCATCGTTCGGGTAGTTAGATTCTTTTAAAGACACCCCTCCCCCTTTTGAGCCTTCTCCTCATGCGAGACCTCGTATATGGAGGGATTCCTTGTGCACAATATACCTAATCCCTGCGTCGAGGTTGCCTTTTGAGAAGGGATCACCAATGAGGATTATTATTGGCCAGTCACCGCGAAATGTACGAAAACCCCACATAAAGCCCCCCGGAGAAAACTCGGGTACGGCATCACACACTCTGTGGGCGTTGTGTTACCAGGCCCGAACGCACAAATGGAAGGGGCTCCCGTTTGGGGGGGGGGGGCATATATTTAAATTATTAATAATTCACGTAATACGCAAATATTGCAAATTAAAGTCGATGTAATTTGTTTGAACAAACCCGTATGTCGTAAAATCAAGGCAATTCGTAAAGTGGTATCAGAGGAGATACGAAAAATCATAAAAATCGCCTTAAGCTATTAATATATTGATAAGCCTGTGCATGTCGGTTAGGTCTTTCTTCAACTGTAAGTGCATCATTGCTACCTTAATAAAGAGCCATATGTGCATACTTTAAGTTAAAACGTAATATGTTTTAAGTTACAGATCATAAATGTTATGACATTTACCATTTCTTGGTTTCTGTCTATCGAATATAGATTAATTTTGTAATAAAACGACTTATTTAACACCGTTTTTCCGCAATGTGACAATAAAAACTGTCCTTGCCGATTGTGTGGAAAAGGATGTTGCCGGCTTCAATAATGAAGCTAATGTATATAAACGTATTTACAGTTTTTTTAATTTGAAGTAAGAGAAGCTTAAGTGCACTATAATTTTAGTTATAAACGGGAAATGTGATTGTCCAATGTATGTTTAAGACTTATTTCATCATATCTTAGGCAAAACGTCATTACATCTGTAAATTTACATACTAATTTTCAAATTACTTATTTTCAAATTAAAATTCAGGATTTTAGTTAAATATTTAAATTAAAACTGGATTTAAATCAAATTCAGAAAAAAATTATCCCATGTCGTTCATATGGAATGTATACACCAATGTTTACTCGGCTGCAAAAGCTGACGGAAACCCGAATCATAAATAAACAATCATCTATTCAATTACTTTCAACAGTTTAAAATTGTGAACTTCAAGAATGAAATGAGTTGAATGACAAAAATAATCTGTTTTTTTTTATTCCATTTAGCACACCAAATTGATTATTAGGTCTAATCTTGCCGTTTTATACTCAAAATAACAGTAAGGTTTGAAAATGATATGCCTTTTCATTTTTTAAACTTTTAATTTTAAATTTGAAGGTTAAAGGTTTGAAAAAGAGTTTCGAAATCAATTTGAATGGATTCAGATCATCAAAATTAGGAAGAGTTGATGCTCTTATTGCATTTAATATTATACATTTTCATCTGTACCAAGATTAATAAATAAAATTGCCCATTTCTTGCCTTTTTGGGGTAACAGAAGCGGATCCAGGGAAGGGTCCAGGGGGTCCGGACCCCCCCCCCCCTCCTTTTCAGCAGCCGCAATTTTTTAAAGTGTTTCAGATCAGTTTTTCGGCCTGGAACCCCCCCCCCCCCCTTTTTTTTCTGGGGACTTTTTTTTAGGCTTTTTCATTAGTCCTCCTGGGTTGGACCCACTCCTTTTCCTAAATCCTCGATCCGCTCCTGCGGTAATTTAATCAAATATGATATCTAAGGATTACTTACACAAAAAATAGCATCAAACCTTATAATGACGGGGGTGCAGCAAAATAAAAAATTAGGGCCCTTCTTGAAACTGGCCCCAGGACTATATCACGTATCACATACGTTTTCAATAATTTCATGAATCCTGGGAGATCACTGTGCCAAGTACATGGGTAAACTCGTTTGTGAAGTCTTGTTATTTGCGTTTGAAACATCTAATCGTCGAAGATCGAGGGTTGGTACGAGGATACACGATATAAATATATTAGAAGAAGACTATATAACAAGAAAGGTCAGTTGGTATACATCTGCTAACATTTTAGACAAGAAAGCCATCTCGTTCCTGACTGTTTAATTGTCACTCACTGTCACTCGCTTCAGCAGGCCCAGTTCAAATGAGACCAAAATCCTTCTCTCGACCATCACTTTTAAGAGTTGTTAATTTTGCCAAACAATTTTGCCCAGAATAGCATAAACCCGTTGCTATAATTTGACATAAGGTTTTATAAACATATATGAAGTAAATATGTTATATCTGATTCCCACGGTATTAGTACATATTGGCTGAATACAAATGTCTCCCACTAAACCAACCCGGCAGACGGACTTAATATCTCATATTAACCTATACGTTGTCATGGATATCTGCTTGAGTTGGTTAAAACAGTCCACTTGTGTCTGTTTATCACAACAAAGCTGGGCGACAGGGGATCCGATCTTGCGCATGCGTGACAACTCTCAAACGAGGAGAAGAGACATGAAAGAAGAAACACGGAGAAACGAAAGTTTTAAGTTGGAAAAACCTTAATTTGCCCGGTAGAGCCAGCAGGTGACATTCGAGCTATATTTTTTGGGCCACTAGCCGCCCCTGCTGTAGGTAATTCCACTTATTAACAGGAGTAAACAAACCGTGTCAGAACGAAATATTTACAAAAACAAAAAAGTTTGAATATAAAACAATATACTTGATATATATTTAACATAACTGATATGTGAATAGGTCCCTGTAATGACGTAGACACCTGACCGGCTGTTTTAAGTTGCCTAATACATTGGGATATATATCTTTCACTTACTGACCCCTCTCTTTTTTTTTTTTTTGAAGTAACCGCCTCTATTTTTAATGCTAACTTAACATCTGCAGAATTCCATTCCGGTTTCTGACTACGTGACAGGCCAGTATCACACGCTTTCTCTCATTTTTTTCTCTCATGCAACCACGCCCGATGACTTCTGCACCTGCGGGCCCTGGGTGCGTAATCCTCCCAATTGTTGGGTCATATCACCGAGGAACCCCCGAAAGGCGCACTCGTTTGTGAGTGAAACACGACCGTAGGGCCGTCCCATTAAGCCTGCAGATTGCTCACCCTGGGTGGGGGCCGACCGTGAAAAATCTCACCGCCTCGGCTGAGATTCGAATTCACGATCTCCCGGCTTAAAAAATGAGTTCTGTGCTCTACCCCTGAGTCACAGAAGCTGGTTAAACTCTTTTTATTGAAGTTATCAACACAATAATGACTGAGCATAACTGACAGTCTGAAACCGGTAATGTTTACATAACATAGTATTAAAACAGTGAATAAGCGGCAAATATTTATTTGGTATACCAAACAGATTATTTAACAAAATATAACTCGTATACGTTTAGTACTTTATCCTATAGTCAAAAAGGAAGTCACTGGGCTACACATTATTTAAGGAACTCTGACGAAGTCAAGTTACAAGGGCGCACCACCACTCTTTCGGCTTAAAAAATCTTAGAAAGCGCATGATATACGCTTAGCACCGAGGAAACGTGTTTTGCTCCGTTTTCTCCACTATACATCTACATGCGAGAGTTACGTTAAAAACCTACTAGCACTCCCGGCTACCCTGTTTACCAACGCCAGGATGCTGCCCGCCTCAACTAAGACCCTGTATCTGCCCCTGGTTTAAGACGAACAGCACAGAAAATACCCATTTTCGTACTACTATTTTGTGGCTACGCTTTCACAGACCTTGATTCCGCGACCCTTTATAGCCTTTGTAATGTCTTTTTCATAAATAAGGAAAAAGGCAATTTAACCAATCAAACAATTCGCGTATACTTGTTTTATCCCTTAAAGTCTGGTGGGATGGTTTGATTAAACGTTTAGAACTGCCGGAAAGCATCGAGATTCCGACCAATCGAATAAAGCCATATATTGGCCTGTCCCGTTTCTGGTACATCGTGTTCTTGTTCAGACGGCGGGTCAACTGTGTATTGTTAGCATTTTGTTCGTTGGATTTGACTGACAGCTATGATTCCGGTCTTACGATGGTAAAGGTTTGTTCATTATTCCTAAAATAGACGCCAGAGAGGGTCGCTGAATCAAGGTCTGTGAAAGCTTAGTCACAGACTCGGTAGTATGAAGATGAAAAAGATCCAGTCTGTATATTATTTCTGAATAGCACATACACTTGTATTTGGAAATTGACTTGTTCGTATGTTATACGCATGTATACCCTTATATTGGTTCATATTGAACACTCGGGGCACCGCAGTCACCTGTAATCACCTGCATGGCTGTCATCACAACCAGATTAAAGCGTGACATTTAACATACTTGAAACTGACATGATATGTACTTACCAGGTTCCTCGCTGTAATTATGGAGAGGAATTTCTGGCCGCATAATGTATGGTTATTTCTGCAGGTAAACTGGAAAATCCACGTTGTATAGTGTGCTTGAACGTGCGTGTAGCAGCACCACGCGTGAAATCAAAGTCTAAATTCCTCCCTCAGTTACCTCGTGTTATCAGAGACCATGGATGTGTACTTAAGTTATCAGATACTCGTATGTATTAACGTGATAACCCGGACGCACGTCTTATAAGTGGGATACTTATGTTCACAAGTAAAGCAGACTCTTATGGAGAATATTTTTTTATATACTTTTGGAAATCCCACTCATTTGTTAATTTGCAAAAGCAAAATAAAATTGTTTTTGAATGTTACATAAAAGGCAATGGGGAAGAAACATGCATTCTAAGGAATGCAAGCCGCCGACATGTGGGGAGTGTGTGTGTGTGTGGGGGGGGGGGGTCTCTATCGTGATACTCTCCCCCCAAAACATGTTTGCTTTCACTTATACGGCCCATATTCCCTGGTTCATTCGTGCATAAGTGACCTTACATTGGTGAATATTCCTTGATTACTTTCCTGAATCCGGATCATGCGTCGGATCCACACCAGAATCTAATCGTTTCTTCAATGGCCCATTACCGAATGGCCCGGAAACATTTCTGAGATTACGTTCAGACTGCGTGTATTATGTTGTGAACAAACACACAAATGCACACACGAACGGGGATGAATGCATACCGACCCTCCTTGCGGATTAAATTTATTGCGGATGGCCTTTCTCATTCCCTTTTAAATGCTGTGGTGACCCACTTTGAATAAGTAGCTTACACATACATAGGAAACCCATACATCGATAGCAAACATAGGTGTAAGGTGGAGGTGAACAAACATTTAACAAACATATAACATTTTTACTCCCATTTAATTTGGATGAAAAGGCGGTCCTCGGTGCGGCCTTTCCGGTCAGTTGAGTGGTGTTTTATATCAATCGATTTTCTTCTGGTGACACAAAGCGACTGGCACGTGATTAGTATTATCCATGCATCGTTATTACCCCGGGTATGTCTCATGGTGTCAAAGTCCGATCGAGAAAAACAAGGCTTCTGCAAGTTTATCTTTGACTTATCACGTATCAGTGTTCATTCTTCTACCCTTTCATAGTTATGTGTCTGAATTTTCTCAGTCTGCCGCGTCGAGAAACAGCAGAAACGTGGAGAGAAGGGTAGCGTGCGTGCTAAAAAAAAAGTTTTTGTGACGCTTGGTTTGTGTTCTTGATCAACAGTCTATAGATCTGATATCATGGAAACCATTTCCGCTTAATTCCTGTATTATTTCTTTAAATCAAATTACGACTTGCTTATTGAAATCCGCTTTTTAAGCCACTTCCCTTCTTTCTTTCATATGTATATATATATATAACAAGTGATTTTTGTTCATATTTCAACATTTTCATTTTTCATACATGATTTAAATTATGAGTTAAAATGATTTAAATATTCCCCCATTTACAAACATTCAGGGACATATTATAAAAAAATACTTACATATGGAAACTTGTGTAAAGATAGAAAAATCAGCGAATTTCAATGTAAAATATTACATATAGGTACCTTTGCCTTAAAAGAGAATTTTATAATTTTTTCTGATGATCCTTATTGCAGATATTGTTATGATATTGCACATTAATTTTAATTGTGATGTTGTCCAGAGATTTTTGAATGAACCAAGAATATTTTATTATATTGCCACAGAGATAATTACTGAAAAAATGTAGTCTTTGGTATACCATTAAAAGAAGGTAATAAAGAAAACAAAGTCCTATTTCATGGAATATACTTCGCTTACAAGACATAAAAGTACATAGGCTAAATATTGATCAATTTAAAATTACTTGAAATATCAGCAACAGATAGAATGTCCTATGACCACTGAAAGAAACAATAAATGGCTGTTGATTTGTGAAACAGAGGAAGATATCAGCAATCCACATGGATATTTGTCGTGAGATTATTACTATATACTTTGTTTGTGTATGTATGTTCAATGTCTTGTGATATGTGATGTCTAAACTTTTGGTATAAACTGCACGTTTCAGTGCTTGTTTTGTATGTATGTTTGTTTTGTCAATGAAAGAGGGATACGCAAACACTTACGAAAGTGACCGATGCAGCTGGTGCATAAAAAGAATCCTTGTCTCAGCTCGAGATGTATAATTGAAGCGTAATTATGGAATATACGAAGAAAGTATAAACTATATATGGATGACAGAATTTTCTCGCAATCGCTGTTAAAAATCGCTGTTTCTTATTTCTTTAATCGTGAATGGTACAACAATTGCTTTATATCCCACTCCTTAAGAAGAAAAGGTACATTGCCCTCACCCCATCCCCAGTCCACCAGAGTAAACAATTCCCATGTCTCTTATATAAAATATAAAGTCAGAGCCTTATTTGAAAGTAAAAAGATTATTGGGCCTTACATTAAGAGATGTAAATTAAGTGATTCTTGTTAACACCTTCATCATTACAGGAGTTTCCAACCCTCTGGCTGTGTTGCTGATCGGCTGAAGGGCATTCTTACTTAACTTTTATTTATATGCGCTATAGGAAGTAACACCGGAGGACCCTGGAAATCAGTGAAGCAAAAAGTGCTTTCAAAATGTTTTACTCATGCAATGCTAATATAGGCCCAGGTTTGCATTTTGCCACGGGGGTTAAATTGATTATGACCCAGTAAATTTGAATACAGGTCGCGTAAAAACTCTTATAAAAGGGATAGAAACCATTTGTGGTATTAGAGTATTTTAACTTTTTGTCGTGTTATAGGACATAATATCGCCGTGGAGCATGCAGAGATAAGGTGTGCTACAAGACATGGCCTAAATGACCCATGTGTAAAACACGTGAATAAAAGCTGTACTGAATCTCTTCTTAAAATGTCATCGAATTATCTTACGGTTACATGTGACCCTCAGTCAAGACTGTATATTGCGATATAAAGAACTCATCTTATGCAAGAAAATGGTGAAGGTCGGCTGTACTTGTAACATATGTATTTTTTCGATTCTCTATTTCATATAAAAGAATTATAATACCATGTCATCTGGGTAAATTAAATGAACTGATACTAAAGTATATTGACTGTTTGGCTGTTTTATTTTAACTCTTTAAGGTATATTGGACGTATATAGTTATATTGTTTTCCTAAAGTTAGATAGCTTGGAAAAGTCAGGACCATGAGCACCATCTTACAAATTGATATTCTACCGCAAACTGGATTTTTTTTTCTTTTCTCTTTCTAAATGATGTCTCAGTCAATACTTCACATGCATATTCCTTCCTCTACGTATTGTCATCATCGACACCATTTATATATTTTAATTGAAAAATTTGTTTAATTACAATATAGTGGTAATAAACAAGCCTTAACAACATCTCCAAAAACTAGTACGATGCAGTAAACTCTGTAACAGTTAACAAATATACCAATGTATGTGAATATGTGCATAAAATACATATAAAATTTGTGAGATACCAACACAGTTATAATGTCCAGGAGTTATTAATACCTTAACAAGGTAAGACACTCCTTCCATTTTTTCTCATGTACATTCAAAGTGTGTTTTTTCTCAGCAGTCTTTCTTTATAACAATTCTGTATTTTTTAAACAATTCACAAACTGTACCAGGGTAGGGATCACCTGAAATATCCGATTTCTGTATACCAAATATTTATAAATTAATAATAACATGTCGATAATTACCGGTTCATGTTTCCCCACAACCATGTATATAACCTCTTTGTTTAGATCTGGCATATGGATATTAGCTCTCTTGACAAAAGTTTTTATATGCAGATAAAATGTTATTGAAATATGACACTGACATAATAAGTGTTCAACTGTTTCTTCCTCAACAAAACAGTAATTACATCTCTTATTATCAGTTACATCATATTAGCATTTTTTATATATAGAAAACAGGAATATCGTCACCAATACGTCTGATATCCAGATTTGCTGCAATATTCTTTACCCCACCAATTTGCTTAAGATAAAAATTCGGCACAGCAGTATATTTGGCATCTCCAGCGTTTATAAATTTTATCATCCACATTAATCTTTGACATTCCACTATCGATGCCAGATCCGGTAGTCAAATACCTCTTTCTCTCTGACAGTTTATCATAACTTCATATTTAATTTTGGGTTTTCTGCCGTACCATATAAAGTCCACAATACAACTTTTAACAAGTTTTATAAATTCTCTAGGAGGCTCCAGCACGTTTGTTATGTACAATATTTTGGATATGCCTAATGATTTAATTATTGTATTTCTGCCGAACAATGTCATGTTTCGTTGTTTCCAAATATTAAAAAGGGTCTTTATTTGTTCTAAAATACCATTAAAATTAAGTGTATATGACAGTTGCTTATCGTACGTAAATGAGATTCCCAATATCTTAATTGCCTTATTCTTAAGGTTGATCTATTTTATGTGATCCAGTAATTCAGTCATAGACGAATTTCCAAGCAATGCTGCTTCACATTTTTCCAGATTTATCTTCAGCGATGATATGGCTCCGAATTTATCAATTACATTACATACTTCTTTCATTGAAGCGATATCTCTCAGGAAGTAGGTGGTATCATCAGCAAATATCGCTTGCTTATTTTCAACACCATTAATGTTTATACCGCTGATCCTTCTATTGTTACGAATCATTGTAGCTAAAATCTCGATTGCTAATACGAAAAGATATGGGGCCAACGGATCGCCCTGCCTTGTACCTGTGGCAACTTTGAGATACTCTGTGGAATAACCATTATTAATAATACAACTCTCGATATCATAATGTAGAATTTTTACCCATCTGATGAAATTTTCACCAAATACAAATTTTTCAAGTACTGTAAATAAATAAGTATGATCTATAGAATCAAAAGCTGCTGCGAAGTCTACTGCAAATAAGATCCCTGACTTGTTTTCTATTTTACAATGTTCTATTACGTCACTTATCAGTCTCGTTGTGTCACTAATATTTCTTCCCTGGACGAAAGCAGTTTGGTCATCCGCTTTTAATTTTCGAAGAAAAACTTTCATCCGGCCGGCTAAAATTTTACTTAGTATCTTACAATCTACATTCAACAGACTTATGGGTCTCCATGATGTTAATATACGATTATCTTTGCCTGTTTTTTCTATTAATGTTCGACTGATTGTCTTTGACTATTATTTAATATTCCTTCTTCAAAACACTTATTCAAACACCTAACCAAATCGTCACCTAAAATGTCAAAGAAAGTAATATAGAATTCTTTTGGCAGGCCATCATTTCCTGGTGTCTTATTATTTTTCATGCAATGTAAAGCCTTTAAAACTTCAGATTTTGTTATCTCCCCGTCACAGCTCGCTGAATCGAATTCCGTTAATGTGTGATGTTAAGGTTAGATAAGAAATGCATACAATCCATTCGTGTAATATTACTTTTTTTTGAATATTTTTCTTTGTAAAATCGTCCGAGTTCATTTGTTATATCTTTTTGATCTTTTCTCCTCTCCATTTATCAATAGCTTTCTGATTGTAGACTTCTTTTTATTAATTTTTTCCAAATTAATAATATATTTTGTATTTCGTTCCTCTTCCTCATACCATTGAACCTTAGATCTAATTATGTTGCCTTCTATAATACGATCATAATATTTCTCAATTTTTCGTCGATAATTTTTTATATTCCATTGTACTCTCTGACTGGTTTGCTGAAATTTTAGTTTATACTTGTGATAGTAATTTTCCCAAATGCTGTACTTCGGCTCTCTCCTCTTGCAATTTCTTTTTAGAAAAACGAATAGTAAAATCTGTGATCATAAATTTTTAAAAACTCCCATCATTCTTTATCTTTCTTGTAAAAATCATAATATTGTTTCCATTGTATTATGTGATCTTTGAGCTCTTGGACATAAAGAGTGTCATTCAGCAGTGATATATTAAACTTCCAAAAGGAAGGACCATGTTTATTATAATGAAGTGATTTAATTGTACATCTCACCGCTGAATGATCCGAAATTATGGCTGGCAAAATTTGTACATGGCGAACATGTGCATTAAGTTCGCTAGAAATAAGAATAAAGTCTAGTCTTGGTTGTATAATAGGAGTATTACTTCCCCAGGTAAAGCCACGTGCAGACGAGTTCCTTATACGCCATAAATCAATTAAATTATGCTGTTCCATTATACTTGACACAGTATTGATGGATTTATATTTTGGGCGATAAGTACCGCCATCTGCATCAAGATTTGAAAAACTAAAATTAAAATCTCCTCCCCAGATTACCATAGCCTCTGTTTTCGAGAGTACATCTTTAATTCTGTTTCGGACTTCTTCAAAGAATAAAGTCTGCTCTCTTTCCGTATTAGGAGCATAAGTATTAATGAAGCCATAAGCAGAACCGTGTACGTCGGCTTTCAAACACAGAAAACGTCCATTAATATCTTTGTAAAGCTTAATATTCTTAATATCTATAAGTTAACCTATTAGAATCATAACACTTCTCGACTGGCTTGTACCGTGGCAGAAATATGTAGAGCCCGACCATTCTCGATTCCATAAACATTCGTCATTTTCCGTGCAATGTGTTTCCTGTAAAAATATCACACTATTTGCACCACCTTTATCATTTAACCATTTAAATACTTTATTCGTTTTCCTTAGCCCCCGCAGTCCTCGCACATTCCATGTTATTACTGAGAATACTGACATGAATGATATAATTGATAGAATCCCTTATGTTTCTTGTTACACAGATGACATCCATCTCTTATATACATACACTTAATTAACATTTCATTTAACACTTGTGTTTTGGTGTCGTAAATTACTCCTGGCCTCTGCGTACTTTCCATCAGTAAGATCTGACAATACACATAGGCAATGCCATCAGTAATGTTCTGAATAACCAGGTGATCCGTCATTAATTGTATCAAGCGATATAATTTAGCTAGCAAAGTGAACTAGTTTATGAAGACTTCCCACAGTCATAGTAGATAATGAGAATAAAGTGTGATGGAGATATAATATTGATATAGGGGTATGCTTTAAAAACCTACAAAAGTAATTTTGAGTTTTGAAATTTGTATTAGATAATTATTTTGATAATATATCTTGCTGTAAAATGGGATTAATTTCGAAGATGGCAAGGTGAGGTCGACTCCCCTATAAACTCTCTTATCAACACAAGTTGATAGTGACATATATTATACATGATTATGTTCAATGCATACATTATTAAGTATCTTATAACTTTAATTTGTTGATGCTTTGACAGTCTCAGAATACATTTGCGGAGGGTTTTCTCTTAAAACCAATTCCCACTGCTGAAATAATTTAAGCTTTGTGAAGGTTATCACACGTTCATTGAAGTCTCTGATTTTAATGATGCCATCATGTGACCAACAGTCCTTTATCAAACCATCCTTTTTCAGCTGGCGGGCCTGTTTAAATATGTTTTGCCTCGGCTTTGTCAAATCTTCATTTATGAAGATGCCTCTGGCGTGGCCTTCTGCGAGTTTCAGTTTTGCCTTGGCATTATACAGTTTTGCTTTCGTACGGTATGAAAGCAATTTAACCAGAATTGGCCTAGGTTTTTTATCTGTACTTGGCCGATCAACTCTGTGCGACCTTTCAATGTCCTCAAGCGACAATTCAACACCTAGGTGTTCCTTGGCCATATCTGTTATCATGGTGTCTGTGCACTCCTCCATGTTCTCCGGCCAGCTGTTTGATATTCTCAGGGACGTGCGTCGAGTGTATTGTTGCTGATCGTCAAGTTGTTCCTGCAGACTATCTACCTCAATATTTATGGACTGTAGTTGCTTTTCTAAATTACATATTTTTGTTCAAGTTCCTTGGTTTTTTCACTAACGGCTTGGTCTATAATTGATTTTAATGCGCTCTTTACACTATCGGATTTCAATGCTTCTGTCAACAAAAGCGTGAAATTCTTTTGCTCAATATTTATTGACATTTTATCTGGTGAGTTTGGCTGTAATTGTGATAAGGGTTGCTCATCAGATTTATCAAATTCAAGACTTTCACTCATGATTTGTTTTTTGGGTCCTGGATTGGGTAGGTGGAAGGGTCACTGTGAAGTCGTTTACCGGTACCTTTATCCTTGGCACCGTTGTTACCTTTATTAGTGAGAGGGGGTTTTCCAGCGGCGCGCTTATTCAAGGAGGATTTAGAGTCCTTGTTAACCCTGGAAGCCATGCCAAGCAGTGTACGAGGTGACCTGTGTGCGACCGAGGGAGGCTTTCGTTTCCAGAGCTAACCAAGTGTAAACACTATACAAAAATGCCAAAATTCACCAGAAATACTAAGCCTACGGTTTCATACAACTTTGCACCAAATAAAATGGAATATTATACACTTACATGCATCTGTCTGTAGCAGTACATATCCTATTTCATTGGTAATTATAACAAAACAGAGGACCCGACCTAACCTGTGGCTTACTCGTGAAGCGACATCTACCGACCTGGATTTTCTATGAACGTATTTTGTGTTTTCTTTTTCATTACTTTAGAAAAAGTTTGTTTTTTACCCCTATCACATTATGTACGGATATAATACGTGAAAACATTTTTATCTAAGCATAGTAGTTGTAAGAAAACCCATGGTCATGGAATTAAGTACATTTAATTAAAATTAATATAGGTTTACAAAAATATCATGATTCAATAGAATTTTTGTTTATTCTTCTTTTATGGAGAAATTGCCTAGTACTTGTAAAAAAAAAACACAGAAAATCAGTGACAAAAATATGAAATCTTTGATTAAGATTTGTATGGAATTGATTAAGAAAAAAATTGAATCCATCATTTTCCTCAGTGTAGTTTGTCTATTTATATCAACCAGCATGCGGGGATCCGTCTCTGTTTCAAATGCCACTGTGTCCTTAATATAAAATCTCAGACCTGGTATTCTTATGCAGGTCATGATCGCCTCCCACGTGGTATATATTAAGATACCAATAATATTCAGTGAACGTTTAGTAGGAGTCCTGAAATAGTGAGGGCGAATAGGGCCAAGCACCTTCAGCACAAGACTACTAACAGAGTGACATCGGCCTGAGAAAAATAAGAAAGTAACTGTAGAATACAGCCATGAAACGAAGTATATTTGTTATCAAAGTATATATATATATATATATATATATATATATATATATATATATATATACAGTGAAACCTCGTTGTTTCGAAGTCGAAGGGTCCCTCAGAAAACTTCGACACATCAGAGGTTCGACACAAGCGGGTTTAATATGGCAATGATTTAACTAGTGTTGTCCGGAATATTGAGTCTGTAACTTCGACATAAGCGGGGTATTCGACAAAAGCGAGTTCGACACAACGAGGTTTCACTGTATCTATCTTTGACTTTGTTATACCTTTTATAACATACATTTTTCAAATGATATACACATTTATTGTAATCGTATATTGATTATTACATCTATTCGTAACATGGTTATACACTTGATTCATTTTTACACCTACTGGTTAAATGCATTTTTATACTAAATTATCTTAATTACACTTATAACATAAATACAAACTGAAGTGCACAATTATTACGAAAAGGATGTTAAATGGCACCCGGTTCGGTAGGACCAGTCATCTAGGCGATGTTAACACACCTCATGTCTAACACAAAAAAATTTCATCCGGTTTTCTCATAATTATATACCATATCCCAGATGTGGATCAAGGGGGAGGGGGGGGGGGGGGGCGGGGGTGATGGGGGGACCGGACCTTTTTAAAGGAGTTCAGACCTTTTTTTATTGCCTGAGCCCCGTTTTTCCAGAATTGGGGACCTTTTTAAGTTTTAACCTTAGTCCTCCTGGGTTGGACCCCTCCTTTTCCTAAATCCTGGTTCAGCCCATGAATATCCGTTGCTAAAACATTATCCCTTACAAATTAAACTGAGACTAGTAGGTACCATACTATGGCATTAAAGTATCATTAATATTTGAAACCCTTATATCTAAAATCAACCCAAAGTGATTTATATTCATATAAGACCGCAAAAACATGTTATTTTAAACCGGGTACAGCATTCTTTCTGAAAGTATATACATATATTTGAATTTTTCACTCATTTTCACATGATTTTTTAACAATTTAAAAAAAAATAAAATTTGACTACATGAAAATAATTAAATATCATAAATACATAAATATCTCAAAAACGTTTTTTCCCTTTTTCATGGTTCTATCTACCTTATACTAAACTTTTAAGTTTTTATTCGATAATTCATCGAATAAAAATTAAAAAAAATTAGTTTAAGGGTAGATAGAATCATGATAGAGAGAAAAAAAAAACATGTTTTTAATATATTGTCATGTAGTTTTATATAAGTTCACTAAAAAGTGGATTATTGTTACTGTGGGCTTAAAATAGTGTACCTTTAAAAAAATCTTAATTTTTTAAATGTTACAATTTCATGTGAAGATGAATCAAAAGTTTAAAATAATGTATACTTTGTGGGATCTCATATAAATTTAAAGCACTTTTGGATTGAATTTAGATATAGGGGTTTCAAACAATAACAATACCTTAATATTAAAAGCGAAGAGCGTCCTCGAACTACATCTCAGCTCCTTGCTTGAATAAATCACTAAAAGGACCCTGGTAGCTTTAAAACTTTAAATGTATTTCGCTATGGCAGTGTTGATGGCAATGGCCTTGATTAAAATTACCTAATATATTATATATATTTGTTATATTATTATACATTATATTAACCTTAACAAAGTACTCATTAACACCAGATAAAAAATTTAAAAAAAATTAACTTGTCCTTAGACAACAATAAATCATACATCCTCAGGAGAGGGCGTTCAAAAGCACGTATGCACAAATACGCTTTCAGTTTATCAGTAATTTATTTTCACATATATATATATTTATATTTATATTCTTATATATATGGTACAAAAGCTCCTCGGATTACAAACATGCAACTAATGTCCAATAGGTTTTAACATCATCGATTATGGGTACAGTGATTTATTAAGTCTCGCGGTGAATGAACTGGTGAATGTATTTGTAATTAGAACATTATCAATTGTCCGTATGCATGGAGAGCTTACATTACGTGTATTCGAAAGTTCTGTTTCAGCAAACCCGGACAGAAGCTGTTCCACATTATCCCTGAATAAAAGATAAATATACCTGTCCGGTAAAATATATATTATTCACTCTATAAACCTGACGAAGTCAGTAGATGTTCTTTTTTTTAATTAGCCACTCAGGATATACCCAATAAATCGTTTTCTGTTTGGAAAGAAATGAGTGTAATTCTTACATTCTTTCATCTTGGATTTTGAGCCTAACATGTTACAGAGCGTCGGCATCTTCTCCGGAGTAAACAGAGTCACGGCGTTATAAGCATCTTGCTTAGCAGAATGGACTTCACCCGACACAACTCCCACGATTTTGTACTTGCTTTCGCGTGACGACCACACAAGTGCTGCCGAACCTGATGTTCCAGCTACTAAATCACACCGATTCAGCTGAATAGAGTTGTAAAAGTGTACAGCTGTGCATGACGACTCGACGAGCAGTGGATATCGATCTGCAGGGTAGCCGACCAGTTTGACTTTACGGCTGTGCAGGCCAGCGTCTTGGCTGAGGGACAAAAAGCGCCATCTACCGTGCACAGGCTTCTGCAGTTCCAGCAAAGCAAAATCGAACACGACTCTTTGGAGATCAGAGCGCCCAAACTTTCGGTGCCAAGCAACAGGTATTTTTGCGCGATGTACGTTACTCAGTAAAGCCCCCATTTTGTGTCTAATGAATATACGTACATTTTTAACTGACGGCAAGAGCTCTCGACCATCGTGAATGCAATGGGCAGCAGTTAAAACATATTTAGGAGATATCAGAGTTCCAGTACAGCCGACTGATAAGTACACGACGTTGGTATACGCTGGTCCTTTCATCAAACCTGAGACAATATGTCGTGTGTCCTTACCGAATATTAGCCTCTTCTGTTTCATGGCCTGTTTGGAGAACTTTGGAGAGTTTATACCTTTGGTGCCTAGTTTTGTATGCGGCAACATTATTTGGTGGATGTTATCAGGGTTTTGACTTGCGTATTCAGCATTTTTGCGTATGAAGGACCTGAAAGCCCCTCTTCTCGAATGGTTTCCTCTGGTGCTTACCATTTTTTGTTGAAAATAATTTCCACCGATGTCGGCTCCTTTTGGTTTGGTCCTGGAAAATTTGGATGGAACTCGGAACAATTCTTGGAAAAGCGGGTTTTTTGCGGAAAATCTGTTGTCCCGTTGAGGCAGACGTTGCATTTCTGCAGAAGATATATCTGTGTGCCCGTTGGTTAGTTGAGGACGTCAAGGAAATTCATAGCGTATTCGACATTCGAGGTTCGAGATTCAGAATACTCCCCCATTGCTCCAAAAGCCTCTATCTTTCCGTGCCCTCTAAACGGGGATTCTCAGCCTCATCAGGACGTCAAGGAAATTCATAGCGTATTCGACAGGGTTACCGTGAAACGGAGCAAGCTATCCTTCTTCAGAATTATACAGAGCAGTTATCAGAGCAGCACAAACGGCCGTTTTAGGGCAGCAGCCAACAATTTCTTGGTCCAAATCGCATATATCTATCGATATTTACGGCCTCTTTTCTGTGACGAATGCCATGTAACGGCAGACTATATCGTTTTTTGTTTGTTTTTTTTTTCACCGTCATGTAAGGTATCAAGTCAATGAACACACCCCTTGCTCTCCGGCCCAATGATTATTACAGCGGCACAAAAAGCCGTTTTAGAGCAGCGGCCCGCCATTTTCTCAAAAAAGACAAAAATATTGGGAACATCGCTTATATACGGCCCCCCTAGGCTCACAACCATCGTTTTTTTCAAGGTCGTCCTCCCCACCGATCGACAGCCCGTACACTCCGCCCTCACATCCCGTGATATTTAGAACGGCACGAACGGCCGGTTCAGAGCAGGCCTCCATTTTGATATTCGCCGAAAATAGAGCACAAATCGATGCTTTAACGGCCCCCAGAGCCAAACTATCGTTTTGTCAAGATCACCTTGCATACCATTCGATACTTCGCCCATCCCGCCTTCACATCCAATAATAACTAGAGCGGCACAAAGAGCCGTTTCAGAGCAGTGCGCCATTTTGATATTCGCCAATCTTCCCATAGAAGCCAGAAAAACACACACCTCGCTATTCTGACCGCCGCAGGCCCCCTAACTATCGATTTTTCGACAACATGTTGGGTATCAAGTCGAAGCCCACACCCCTGGCTGTCCGGCCCAATAATTATTAAAGCCGCACAAAAAGCCGTTTTAGAGCAGCGGCCCGCAATTATCTAGAAAAGGCCAAAAATATTGGGAACATCGCTTATACGGCCCCCCACGGGTCACAACCATCGTTTTTTTCAAGGTCGTCCTCCCCACCGATCGACAGCCCGTCCACTCCGCCCTCACATCCCGTGATAATTAGAACGGCACGAACGGCCTTTTCAGAGCAGGCCTTCATTTTGATATTCGCCGAAAATAGAGCACAAATCGATGCTTTAACGGCCCCAAGAGGCAAACTATCTTTTTTTTCAAGGTCACCTTGCATACCATTCGATACTTCGCCTATCCCGCCTTCACATCCAATAATAACTAGAGCGGCACAAAGAGCCGTTTCAGAGCAGTGCGCCATTTTGATATTCGCCAATCTTCCCATAGAAGCCAGAAAAACACACTCCTCGCCAATCTGACCGCCGCAGGCCCTCTAACTATCGTTTTTTCGACGCCATGTTGGATATCAAGTCAAAGCCCACAGCCCTGGCTGTCCGGCCCAATAATTATTAGAGCGGCACAAAAAGCCGTTTTAGAGCAGCGGCCCGCAATTATCTAGAAAAGGCCAAAAATATTGGGAACATCGCTTATACGGCCCCCCACGGGTCACAACCATCGTTTTTTCAAGGTCGTCTTTCCCACCGATCGACAGCCTGTCCACTCCGCCCTCACATCCCGTGATAATTAGAGCGGCTAAAAAGGCCGTTTCAGAGCAGGCCTCCATTTTGATATTCGCCGGAAATAGAGCACAAATCGATGCTTTAACGGCCCCCAGAGCCAAACTATCGTTTTGTCAAGATCACCTTGCATACCATTCGATACTTCGCCCATCCCGCCTTCACATCCAATAATAACTAGAGCGGCACAAAGAGCCGTTTCAGAGCAGTGCGCCATTTTGATATTCGCCAATCTTCCCATAGAAGCCAGAAAAACACACACCTCGCTATTCTGACCGCCGCAGGCCCCCTAACTATCGATTTTTCGACAACATGTTGGGTATCAAGTCAAAGCCCACACCCCTGGCTGTCCGGCCCAATAATTATTAAAGCGGCACAAAAAGCCGTTTTAGAGCAGCGGCCCGCAATTATCTAGAAAAGGCCAAAAATATTGGGAACATCGCTTATACGGCCCCCCACGGGTCACAACCATCGTTTTTTTCAAGGTCGTCTTTCCCACCGATCGACAGCCCGTCCACTCCGCCCTCACATCCCGTGATAATTAGAGCGGCACAAACGGCCGTTTCAGAGCAGGCCTCCATTTTGATATACGCCGAAAATAGAGCACAAATCGATGCTTTAACGGCCCCAAGAGGCAAACTATCGTTTTTTCAAGGTCACCTTGCATACCATTCGATACTTCGCCTATCCTGCCTTCACATCCAATAATAACTAGAGCGGCACAAAGAGCCGTTTCAGAGCAGAGCGCCATTTTGATATTCGCCAATCTTCCCATAGAAGCCAGAAAAACACACTCCTCGCCAATCTGACCGCCGCAGGCCCGCTAACTATCTTTTTTCGACGCCATGTTGGATATCAAGTCAAAGCCCACAGCCCTGGCTGTCCGGCCCAATAATTATTAGAGCGGCACAAAAAGCCGTTTTAGAGCAGCGGCCCGCAATTATCTAGAAAAGGCCAAAAATATTTGGAACATCGCTTATACGGCCCCCACGGGTCACAACCATCGTTTTTTCAAGGTCGTCTTTCCCACCGATCGACAGCCCGTCCACTCCGCCCTCACATCCCGTGATAATTAGAGCGGCACAAACGGCCGTTTCAGAGCAGGCCTCCATTTTGATATTCGCCGAAAATAGAGCACAAATCGATGCTTTAACGGCCCCCAGAGCCAAACTATCGTTTTGTCAAGATCACCTTGCATACCATTCGATACTTCGCCCATCCCGCCTTCACATCCAATAATAACTAGAGCGGCACAAAGAGCCGTTTCAGAGCAGTGCGCCATTTTGATATTCGCCAATCTTCCCATAGAAGCCAGAAAAACACACACCTCGCTATTCTGACCGCCGCAGGCCCCCTAACTATCGATTTTTCGACAACATCTTGGATATCAAGTCAAAGCCCACACCCCTGGCTGTCCGGCCCAATAATTATTAAAGCGGCACAAAAAGCCGTTTTAGAGCAGCGGCCCGCAATTATCTAGAAAAGGCCAAAAATATCGGGAACATCGCTTATACGGCCCCCCCACGGGTCACAACCATCGTTTTTTTCAAGGTCGTCCTCCCCACCGATCGACAGCCCGTCCACTCCGCCCTCACATCCCGTGATAATTAGAACGGCACGAACGGCCGTTTCAGAGCAGGCCTCCATTTTGATATTCGCCGAAAATAGAGCACAAATCGATGCTTTAACGGCCCCAAGAGGCAATCTATCGTTTTTTCAAGGTCACCTTGCATACCATTCGATACTTCACCTATCCCGCCTTCACATCCAATAATAACTAGAGCGGCACAAAGAGCCGTTTCAGAGCAGTGCGCCATTTTGATATTCGCCAATCTTCCAATAGAAGCCAGAAAAACACACTCCTCGCCAATCTGACCGCCGCAGGCCCGCTAACTATCGTTTTTTCGACGCCATGTTGGATATCAAGTCAAAGCCCACAGCCCTGGCTGTCCGGCCCAATAATTATTAGAGCGGCACAAAAAGCCGTTTTAGAGCAGCGGCCCGCAATTATCTAGAAAAGTCCAAAAATATTGGGAACATCGCTTATACGGCCCCCCACGGGTCACAACCATCGTTTTTTTAAGGTCGTCTTTCCCACCGATCGACAGCCCGTCCACTCCGCCCTCACATCCCGTGATAATTAGAGCGGCACAAACGGCCGTTTCAGAGCAGGCCTCCATTTTGATATTCGCCGGAAATAGAGCACAAATCGATGCTTTAACGGCCCCAAGAGCCAAACTATTGTTTTTTCAAGGTCACCTTGCATACCATTCGATACTTCGCCTATCCCGCCTTCACATCCAATAATAACTAGAGCGGCACAAAGAGCCGTTTCAGAGCAGTGCGCCATTTTGATATTCGCCAATCTTCCCAAAGAAGCCAGAAAAATATACACCTCGCTATTCTGACCGCCGCAGGCCCGCTAACTATCGTTTTCTCGACGCCATGTTGGGTATCAATTCAAAGCCTAGGCCTTTGGCTGTCAGGCCCAATAATTATTAGAGCGGCACAAAAAGCCGTTTTAGAGCAGCGGCCCGCAATTATCTAGAAAAGGCCAAAAATTTTGGGAACATCGTTTATACGGCCCCCCTAGGCTCACAACCATCGTTTTTTTTCAAGTTCGTCTTTCCCACCGATCGACAGCCCGTCCACTCCGCCCTCACATCCCGTGATAATTAGAGCGGCAACAACGGCCGTTTCAGAGCAGGCCTCCATTTTGATATTCGCCGAAAATAGAGCACAAATCGATACTTTAACGGCCCCAGCCCCGCCTGCGGCGGTCAGAAAAGCGAGGAGTGTGTTTTTCTGGCTTCAATGGGAAGATTGGCGAATATCAAAATGACGCACTGCTCTAGAAACGGCTCTTTGTGCCGCTCTAGTTATTATTGGATGGGAAGGCGGTATGGGCGAGGTATCGAATGGTATGCAAGGTGACCTTGAAAAAACGATAGTTTGGTTCTGGGGGCCGTTAAAGCATCGATTTGTGCTCTATTTCCGGCGAATATCAAAATGGAAGCCTGCTCTGAAACGGCCGTTTGTGCCGCTCTAATTATCACGGGATGTGAGGGCGGAGTGGACGTTCTGTCGATCGGTGGGGAGGACGACCTTGAAAAAACGATGGTTGTGACACGTGATGGGGGCCGTATAAGCGATGTTCCCAATATTTTTGCTCTGTTCTAGATAATTGCGGGCCGCTGCTCTAAAACGGCTTTTTGTGCCGCTCTAATAATTATTGAGCCGGACAGCTAGAGGTGTGGGTTTTGACTTGATACCCAATATGGCGTCGAAAAAACGATAGTTAGCGGGCCTGCGGCGGTCAGAATAGCGAGGAGTGTGTTTTTCTGGCTTCTATGGGAAGATTGGCGAATATCAAAATGACGCACTGCTCTGAAACGGCTCTTTGTGCCGCTCTAGTTATTATTGGATGGGAAGGCGGTATGGGCGAGGTATCGAATGGTATGCAAGGTGACCTTGAAAAAACGATAGTTTGGTTCTGGGGGCCGTTAAAGCATCGATTAGTGCTCTACTTCCAGCGAATATCAAAATGGAGGCCTGCTCTGAAACGGCCGTTTGTGCCACTCTAATTATCACGGGATGTGAGGGCGGAGTGGACGGGCTGTCGATCGGTGGGGAGGACGACCTTAAAAAAACGATGGTTGTGACCGTGGGGGCCGTATAAGCGATGTTCCCAATATTTTTGGTCTTTTCTAGATAATGGCGGGCCGCTGCTCTAAAACGGCTTTTTGTGCCGCTCTAATAATTATTGGGCCGGACAGCTGGAGGTGTGGGTTTTGACTTGATACACAACATGGCGTCGAAAAAACGATAGTTAGCGGGCCTGTGGCGGTCAGAATAGCGAGGAGTGTGTTTTTCTGGCTTCTTTGGGAAGATTGGCGAATATCAAAATGGCGCACTGCTATAAAACGGCTCTTTGTGCCGCTCTAGTTATTATTGGATGGGAAGGCGGTATGGGCGAGGTATCGAATGGTATGCCAGGTGACCTTGAAAAAACGATAGTTTGGCTCTGGGGGCCGTTAAAGCATCGATTTGTGCTCTATTTCCGGCGAATATCAAAATGGAGGCCTGCTCTGAAACTGCCGTTTGTGCCGCTCTAATTATCACGGGATGTGAGGGCGAAGTGGACGTTCTGTCGATCGGTGGGGAGGACGACCTTAAAAAAACGATGGTTGTGACCCGTGGGGGGCCGTATAAGCGATGTTCCCAATATTTTTGGCCTTTTCTAGATAATTGCGGGCCGCTGCTCTAAAACGGCTTTTTGTGCCGCTCTAATAATTATTGAGCCGGACAGCCAGAGGTGTGGGGTTTGACTTGATACCCAACATGGCGTCGAAAAAACGATAGTTAGCGGGCCTGCGGCGGTGAGAATAGCGAGGAGTGTGTTTTTCTGGCTACTATGGGAAGATTGGCGAATATCAAAATGACGCACTGCTCTGAAACGGCTCTTTGTGCCGCTCTAGTTATTATTGGATGGGAAGGCGGTATGGGCGAGGTATCGAATGGTATGCAAGGTGACCTTGAAAGAACGATAGTTTGGTTCTGGGGGCCGTTAAAGCATCGATTTGTGCTCTATTTCCGGCGAATATCAAAATGGAGGCCTGCTCTGAAACGGCCGTTTGTGCCGCTCTAATTATCACGGGATGTGAGGGCGGAGTGGACGTTCTGTCGATCGGTGGGGAGGACGACCTTGAAAAAACGATGGTTGTGACCCGTGGGGGGCCGTATAAGCGATGTTCCCAATATTTTTGGCCTTTTCTAGATAATGGCGGGCCGCTGCTCTAAAACGGCTTTTTGTGCCGCTCTAATAATTATTGGGCCGGACAGCTAGAGGCGTGGGTTTTGACTTGATACACAACATGGCGTCGAAAAAATGATAGTTAGCGGGCCTGTGGCGGTCAGAATAGCGAGGAGTGTGTTTTACTGGCTTCTATGGGAAGATTGGCGAATATCAAAATGACGCACTGCTCTGAAACGGCTCTTTGTGCCGCTCTAGTTATTATTGGATGGGAAGGCGGTATGGTCGAAGTATCGAATGGTATGCAAGGTGACCTTGAAAAAAACGATAGTTTGGTTCTGGGGGCCGTTAAAGCATCGATTTGTGCTCTATTTCCGGCGAATATCAAAATGGAGGCCTGCTCTGAAACGGCCGTTTGTGCCGCTCTAATTATCACGGGATGTGAGGGCGGAGTGGACGTTCTGTCGATCGGTGGGGAGGACGACCTTGAAAAAACGATGGTTGTGACCCGTGGGGGGCCGTATAAGCGATGTTCCCAATATTTTTGGCCTTTTCTAGATAATGGCGGGCCGCTGCTCTAAAACGGCTTTTTGTGCCGCTCTGATAATTATTGAGCCGGACAGCCAGAGGTGTGGGTTTTGACTTGATACCCAACATGGCGTCGAAAAAACGATAGTTAGCGGGCCTGCGGCGGTCAGAATAGCGAGGAGTGTGTTTTTCTGGCTTCTATGGGAAGATTGGCGAATATCAAAATGACGCACTGCTCTGAAACGGCTCTTTGTGCCGCTCTAATTATTATTGGATGGGAAGGCGGTATGGGCGAGGTATCGAATGGTATGCAAGGTGACCTTGAAAAAACGATAGTTTGGTTCTGATGGCCGTTAAAGCATCGATTTGTGCTCTATTTCCGGCGAATATCAAAATGGAGGCCTGCACTGAAACGGCCGTTTGTGCCGCTCTAATTATCACGGGATGTGAGGGCGGAGTGGACGGGCTGTCGATCGGTGGGGAGGACGACCTTGAAAAAACGATGGTTGTGACACGTGATGGGGGCCGTATAAGTGATGTTCCCAATATTTTTGGCCTTTTCTAGATAATGGCGGGCCTCTGCTCTAAAACGGCTTTTTGTGCCGCTCTAATAATTAATTGGCCGGACAGCCAGAGGCGTGGGCTTGGAATTTATACCCAACATGGCGTCGAAAAAAACGATAGTTTGTAGGTCTGCGGCGGTCAGAATAGCGAAGTGTATGTTTTTCTGGCTTCTATGGGAAGATTGGCGAATATCAAAATGGCGCACTGCTATAAAACGGCTCTTTGTGCCGCTCTAGTTATTATTGGATGTGAAGGCGGGATGGGCAAAGTATCGAATGGTATGCAAGGGGACCTTGAAAAAAACGATAGTTTGGCTCTGAGGGCCGTTAAAGCATCGATTTGTGCTCTATTTCCGGCGAATATCAAAATGGAGGCCTGCTCTGAAACGGCCGTTTGTGCCGCTCTAATTATCACGGGATGTGAGGGCGGAGTGGACGTTCTGTCGATCGGTGGGGAGGACGACCTTGAAAAAACGATGGTTGTGACCCGTGGGGGGGGGGGCCGTATAAGCGATGTTCCCAATATTTTTGGCCTTTTCTAGATAATGGCGGGTCGCTGCTCTAAAACGGCTTTTTGTGCCGCTCTAATAATTATTGGGCCGGACAGCCAGAGGTGTGGGCTTTGACATGATACCCAACATGGCGTCGAAAAAACGATAGTTTGTAGGCCTGCGGCGGTCAGAATAGCGAGGTGTATGTTTTTTTTTTGGCTTTTATGGGAAGATTGGCGAATATCAAAATGGCGCACTGCTCTGAAACGGCTCTTTATTGGATAAGGCGGGATGGGCGAGGTATCGAATGGTATGCAAGCTAGGTGACCTTGAAAAAAACGATGGTAAATTTGACTCTGGGGGCCGTTAAAACAGCGATTTTTGCCCTATTTTCGGCGAATATCAAATTGGAGGCCTGCTCTGAAACGGCCGTTTGTGCCGCTCTAATTATTATCGGGTTGGAAAACGAAGCGTTTAAAGTTGATACCCAACATGACGGTGAAAAAAAAAAACAAAAAAAACGATATAGTCTGCCGGTACATGGCATTCGTCACAGAAAGGAGGCCGTAAATATCGATAGATATATGCGATTTGGACCAAGATATGGTTGGCTGCTGCTCTAAAACGGCCGTTTGTGTTGCTCTGATTACTGCTCTGTATTATTCTGAAGAAGAATGGCTTGCACCGTTTCACGGTAACCCTTGATGAGGCTGGGAATCCCCGTTTGGAGGGCACGGAAAGATAGAGGCTTTTGGAGCAATGGGGGAGTATTCTGAATCTGAATCTCGAACCTCGAATATCGAATACGCTATGAATTTCCTTGACGTTAGTTGAGGACACATAAATATTATGCAGGAAATAGTTACTGTCAGATAAGGCAGCATTTTTGTGTGGTGAAGGCGGAGGTTGGATGCATGATTTATAGACATGTTCTGCGCTGAAACGCGCAACGCCATTGGTTCGTTATTAAGTGACTGGCCACCCCCAGTGGTTCTGATTGGATATGCATCTATCACTCAGACTGCAGTCGCACCAACTTTGCGGATTGAGCAGATTTATGCACATTGCAAGAAAGGTACAAGCTCAGGTCCGATTTAAACTATGGAAACCGACATTCTGCAGGTGGCAAGTGACAGGTCATATGGCTATTTCGCTGAAATCGTTTGCTCACTTGCAGACAAGTACTGTTAATGAGAATAAGAAATATTCAGGTACAAGCATTATTATATACAACATATATACATCTGTTTATATATTAGATCTTTACTACTTTAGTGATGGTTTAATCTTCCTTTGTTATAAATTTTCTGGGTCTTGATAATTGTAAGTGTGGAATTCGAAAGATTGCTGAAAAAAACTATGAAGAAAGTTACTAAAATTTTCTCTGGCCATAATACAATACGATTATTTAGTACTTTATTATTCTTTAAGAGTCCTTAACATTACTAAAGATAGTTACTAGTGTATTTATATATATATATATATATATATATATATATATATATATATATATGTACAAAGATGTGTGTTGTGTTAAGTATATACATCTGGATCAGTTCACATGTGAGGCAAGTTTTTCAGTATTTTCCAGGTAAAGTGGCATAATTCCATGTATTGTGTATCGACAGGTAAAGGAAAAAAGATTCGCTCGCTCGCAACATTTTATTTTGTTCTAGCTGTCCGTAGAACAAATTGTGTATGTGTGTGTGTGTGAGAGAGAGAGAGAGAGAGAGAGAGAGAGAGAGAGGGAGAGAGAGAGAGGGTGTGTTCGGTGTGGGTGTCGTAGACACTTCTTCATGAATCTTAACACATCAGTTTTTTTTTTTTTGAAAAAAAAAAAAAAAAAAAAAAATTAATTTTGCTAAGGTACCATTAAGAAAAGAACTTTACTCAATTAATACACATTTAATTTCTCTCCATCCATTTACTATAGCTTAGTATGGCAGATTAGTTTTATTTTGTTAAACTACCTTATTTTTCAGATCGTGGTAAAATATTTGTTACAGTCAAGTGCAATTAAAAAACATATTTGCTAGTGCATTGGCATTTAATAATATATTGCATTTGCCAATGACTCATTTGAGACATTTGCATATAAATGCCTAGAATCGCAATTTGACCCAAATCCTGATATTTAGGCTTATACATATAAATGGAGACGCAGAACGGAAAATGTTCGGGAGTAACCGGAACAGGACTTTGGTGTTCTGTCAACAAAAATGAGGACTACATTTCGTGAAAATTACGAATTCGGTAGCTGCCATTTAACGTTTAACGGGCAGACGTCGCGACGCGGAAATTACCGTAAAATGGAGCTAAAAATGCATTCAATATCAGTGTCGGAAATTAAGCAAGGACACGATTTCCTCTTAATTTGGAGATCTTATTTGAAGTTATTTCTCTTGGGAGTCTATGTCTGCACTCAAATGATCCACCTAATTCTACTCATATGTTTTTCGCACAAAAATCGAAAGCCAAGGTAATATTCATGTCCATATACTGTATGTGTAGCACTGAATCCACTTTTGTCATTGTTCACTGGTGGCCCATGGAAAATGATGCTCAGCTGTATCTTTCATGTTAATAAAGCTTAAGCCAAAATCATATAAATATATCAAATTGTCCATTTTGGGGTTCCAAGAAAGCTAACCGCAACTTGTCTCCATGAAAATGGAAACTTCTCTGGTCTGTTGGTCAATAATGATTATAATTTATGCCTTGCTAAGTGTAAGACCTTTGTGCTTTTTAAGTACTAAAACTGTCTTTGCCCCAAACTAAAAAAATATTAGTAATCTGCGTCCAGGTTTCTGGGAAATAACTTCAGTCTTCACGTGAAGCTGGGATTCTGTATTTCAGCGTACAGATTTGTGCCTTATTAATGGACAAACCCATGCATTTGTCAAAAATACAAGTAAGCCGGGTAAAATGACGAAGGAATTAAATCTAGGTGGCGCCAAGTCTTTCGCAGCAGTTTAAGATGTACAAGATAAATGTCTTCACCAAGTTACATTACAATCGATCAAGGCTTTAACAAGTTACCCATAGGTAACGACGCTCAGCTGAATTTGACATGTATACAGGTGATGCAAGTATTTATTATTGATGTTATGATCTGGCAAAAAATTCTATTTATTAAGGAACCTTGAGCATTGGGTAGAATGACTTCCAGAGTGCCAAAAATCATGTTTTTAATCAGTCTTTAGAAAATAGATAACAGAAGGAAGATTTTTCTAGGAACTCCCCAGATGCTAAGTTAGAAGTTTCTATACGTCAAACTGTTATGACTTGTGTCGATCTGACTCATAGGTTATTCAAATCATGTCGTTTCATACAGCTCACAGAATATAGATCAGAGTGACCTGATTTTGGAAGTCAAAGGAGACATTATTATGACCCCTCTTTTTATTAGGAAAGACATTTCTAGAGATAACAGTTAAGATTGGTGACCTGTCTGATTTTCTGAGTGCTCAAAATAAGTTTTTCTGCTCATAGCTCAGAGACTACACTATAGGTCACAGTGAGCATATTACAGGATTCAAAGGAGATTTGCCAAGGACCCCTGGGTGTTCTAGGTCCAACAGTAGTGTTTGGTGCCATGCTTTACTGTCTAGGTGCTCATAAGCATATTTTTTGCCAGTTGCTTGCAGAATATAGGTCAGCATGACCTACTTTCAGGTTTCAAAGAAGATTTGGCCAAAACCTCCTTGGATGTTGTGTTATAAGATTCAAGGCCTAACAGTTACAATTTGTGTCCTGTCTGACTGTCTGGTTGTTCAAAATCATGTTTCTGGCCAGCCGCTCGGAGGATATAGGTCAACAAGAAAATTTGCCCAAGGCTTCCCTTGACATTACATTAGAAGATTCTAGGGCTAATTGATTCAGTTTATGCACATCTGAATTCCAAAGTGCTCAAGTCTTTTTTTTTCCTAAAGCTAATAGAATATAGGTCAAAGTGACCTAATTTCATATTTCCAGGGACATTTGCCCAAGACCTCCTTGGATGTACAATTAAAAGTTTCTAGGTCTAACGGGTACGGTTTATGCCCTGTTATCGACCGGACTGCTTCATTTGAATGTCTCAAAAATAATGTAGGTCATCATGACCTAGTATAAGGTTTCTGAGAAAATTTGCCCAGAAACTCCCTGGATGTTGCGTTAGAAGATTCTAGGCCAAACAGATACAATTGGGGCCAATCTTACTTTCAAGGTGCTTAAATCATGTTTTTTTTCCTGTAGCTCGCAAAATATAAATCACGGTGACCTAATTTCATTTTTCAAAGGACTTTTATCCGGGACCTCCTTGAATGTCACATTAGAAGATTCTATGCCACATGGAAATTATTTGTGCCTTGACTCTCTTGGTGCTCAAAATCATGATTTCGGCCAGCAGTTATAAGAATATAGGTCACCATGACCTGAATTCAGGTTTCCGAGGAAATTTGCCTAGGATCTCCTTGAATATACAGTAAGAAGTTTCTAGGTATACCGGTTACGGTTTGTGCCCTATTAACGTCCAGACTGCTTCATTTGAAAGTCTCAAAATATTGAAAAAAAATGCGTAAAATTATAAAATACAGGTGGCGCCACCAGTCTTCAGGAATTGATGAATCACTATACATCAATATTTTGGAAAGAATCATGGCAATCCATGCATCATTTTTCAGATATTGGAGCCTCTGTGTAAAATTATTAATTTTCTGGGTGGTACTTAAGAGCCCCATAGATCAAAGGATATAGGTCACAGTGACCTAATTTCAGGTTTCCAATTAGATTTTTATGGACCTCCATGGGTTTTCAGTTAGGTGTTTCTATGTCCAGCGTTTACGATTTGTGTCCTGTTAACGGGACGACAAAGATAATTTCAGTCAGCTGAGCTAATAAAAATCTTGCCCAAATATCTTAAATTTTTACTAAACAGATGGTTAACAAAAGTTATTTTGAGGCATGCTGAGACCTAGTTTCACCGCGAAGCCAGGTTTCACAAATTCCAGATTTCCCTTCTTTATATTCATCTCTTTTATCTGCCAAAGTTTGCTATCCGCCACCAAACATTATTCCCGGAAATATGCCTTTTTCGACAATTCATGGGAGTGAGACGAGCCTAGCGGCAGGCCATGCACCAGTGATTTTCACAACAATTAATTAAGGAGCGAATGGTCTTGAACGATTTTTAAAACATCGGTCCCTGCCTGTAAGCGATGGCGCAGGATCCGCAGACGGAATAACTTAACAGCAGCTGCAGCCGTCATTACGAAACGCTGATGTTTTTGTATACATGATAAAATGTTTGTTAACAGATATCTCAAGAAAGCGAGCAGCCTTCTGCACCAGATTTCTCAGGAATGCTGATCATGTGAATGTTGTGATTTGAGGCTGTAGGTACTTTCTGTAGGCCAAAGTGACTTTTCCACTTTATTTCCGAGATCAATCTAAAATATTAATATTTTGGCCTTTTTGTCATAGTTAACGTTTTCTAAGGGTTAGGAGAGTGAAATTAGTGTGAAATCAAATTATTTTTGCCTTTACGGATCTTGATGCGTTTGCAAACAACACGCATACCATACGTCTCACAGACAGTTCAAGCTTGCAGAACCAAATGCCACAGGATTAAAGATAAATCTAGTTAGGTAAAGATTTACCAGCATACGATGCTGTCACAAAACGATCTAGATCTAAGATATAATCCCTTCGCCCAACCTCTTAGGGCCCCATGTGCTAAACTGGCCAGAATAGGTAAATGAATATAAAGACATTAATTTAGGATGCTTTTTGACAATAATCTTATTTTTGCCAATATCAAGCCTTAATTCTTATCTTATCCACAAATACGACTAAAAAAACAGACACAGAAGACACATTTTCGAACATGTATTCATTTTACACAATTCAGAACAGGATCTCTGAATATATTATATTATCAAATAAATACAAAAGTACCATATTTGTAGATATATAAAAAATAACAAATATGTCAATATATACATACACTAGTGAAAACATGGTGAAAAATTCATGCATACTAGTGTAGTCTGATACAAAAGCTGTCTGAAAATGTTAAAAGCTTTAATAAAGTACATTCTATATTTGGACAAATTTCCTAGGTATGACATCCACTGTTGTATCTGCTGCTCAGACCTTGTTTAACTTAAGTGTCGTTTATGTAACTTAACTGGGCCATTAGCAGTGATTTTTAGGTATAAATGATTCAAGCCATGGCCATTTTGGATTAAGAAATTATTTTATGGCCTAAAGTGCCAGCCTGGATTGCAGCTTCTAATTTATTGACAGGTATCACCATTTTACAAACTGGACATAAACTTAAAGTTGATGCATTGGAGCAAGTGATCCCTGGACAAACCCTACAAGTCTACATGTGCTAGCCATCTTCATACTATCAAGACTCTGTCGGCTACATTTTCAGAGACCTTGATTCAACCCCCTGCTCAGGCATCTATTTCATGAATACTCAACAGCCTGAAAGTGTTCAGATCAAAATCAAGATCCCAATTAAAACAAAACACTGTTCACATCTGAACAAGAACTCAACACGGTGAGAGTATTTTCACCTCAGGTTAGCAGCTTAAAGTGAAAACTGATTATACTTATCTTGCTATGACCAGCTGCCTGACACCAATCAGCCAAGCAAGCTCTTCTCAGGGGCAAATTAATTCCTACAGACTAACCTACAGACATGAAGTATACTGATTTGTTGAAGAATGTCCTCCACAATAGAATCTTCTATGAGCATGCAAGCTGCGCTTACTGTTTGTCTGTTGAGTGATCATGCCCTATAAACCAGAATTGTACTTTTGTGCACTGCAAGCCAGATACTCTGGCAGGAAACTCATCATTAAAATATGATATTTTTATAAATTTATTATGTGTAAATATCAGTGGTATTTTATAATATCTTTCTCATTTATATAATGGACCCAAATACTCACTGTCAGTAATTGCCAACACGTGGAGCTAGTTTGACGGGAAAGAAATTACTTCATTGTTTAGCAAGGATTCCTTTCAAATTCCCATACTTTGAAAATTACCTTTAAGTCACACATTTGAATTGAATTTATTGAATAAAAGTGTCACATTATAGATCTGGCTGCATAACAGTTAAATCATGTTGTGACCATTTATATAATTTAACATTAGTTCATGAATCCCCTAAATTGGACTTATAAGCATTATAATTAGCAAAACCTATCATTTTCAAATTTATATAGTCTTTGCGCTGCATTAAAATTTGAACTTCATGAAATATTACCTATAAAATACTTTTATTATTTATTTACTGTAGGCTGTTCAAGAATTTTATTTCTTCTCCTCTTAGTTGCAAGTCCTCCCCCGGTAGTTTGGGACCCTTTTTCTCCTGAAACAGAAAAAAAATTTAATTTAATATAGCATGAACCTGAACATGTATGTTACAGTTTTAATCAAATTAAGACTTACAGGCTGGCTTACTCATGGACAGTCATACTACTGTAACATCAATCAGCAATCCACAGCTGTTGACATTCCTTTCTTATGAGCACAACAATTAAGTTTAGACTTTTGTCAAAGCAGGTTCCCCCATTTTACTCTGGGCTATCCAGCAATGATTTAAACATACTGGTATGCCACTGGTTCTTCCCCGAGATAAGAACTGTGCATATCACACAGTCTGCCATCTCATGTCCACGTGTGTGGCCAAACAAACCCATATCCTTGACGGTCTTAAACTGGGGCCAGCCTAATACTATGAAACATCAATCTCTGATAACCAATTCTCCATTTATTTTAAGACTGGGTCAAAAACAGGGCTGTATAGATGCACTGTCTCACAAAACAATATATATCAAGATACTTATTCCACTATATAACACAAAAAACAACAGATCATTAGTATCAGAGACCAGATTCTGGGTAACTGCTCTTCTCTGTGTTAAAATACATTTCAAGTTCACCTTGCCAGTGCCTCTAAACTTCAGGAATAATAAATAATGAAACAGCCATTGCAACTGGTTTTGTGTTGCAATGGTTAGCCAATCAGACATCAATCAAAATATTTCTGGCAAATGCTGTGCATCAGTTCACATTTTCTTTCAAGAGAATTTATGACAAGATTAATGTATCATGAAAGTAAATTATGTTATTTCCAAAAGGTAATGCAATATAAACCTGGTTTAATTGATAGAAGGAGCTGCTAATATCAGCATGAAATTCTCCAAACCCTCAGATTCAAACTATGCATGAAAAAGTCATGCCTTTTGTAAGTAATTATTAAAATTTGGACAAGTAACATACATGATGATGACACTTTAAAAGTTATGTATCTTTATATTAGCTTCATTACATCATATGTAATAGCTTTTGCAAATGTAACTGGGGCCTAGCTTCTGGGGTGCAATTTCCTTCACAATGTGGAGGACAGGGATTCAGCCAAAGGCAACTTTGGAGCAATCTGGGTGGCAAATAAGAGTAAGAATTCTCGTTTCAGAATCCAACAACAAGTAAAGACCTCTGCCCCTTGTACATCACTCTTGGTCCCCTACTAGTTATTTTACAATAACAATTAAGTTCTGCTTTTAATCCAAAAAACCTGTATGAAGTTCAAACAGTTTCATAATCTAACCAAACAAAATAACCTACAGGGCCAATCCATTATCGTGAATTAATTGTTTGTAATAACAAGTGGGCAAAATCATACAAACTGAATTGTGGGGGGCAGGGGGGTAACAAGACAAGTTAACATTATTTTTCATTTCTGGTTGATCTATTTGAATAATGTGAAATAATCCTTGAATATAATTGGTATAATACAAGGTCCATTCTTAATTTAATATCAAATGTTTGCCTTTTTAATTGCCTTTGACGTTGGGACTTTTTATTCATTACGTTTTTAATTTTTTTCTGATAATTTCCTATTATCAAATATCACAAATTTGAAACTACAGTGAACATTAAGGCAACAACAGTACCATGTATGACAAGTGGCCTTGCACCGCAGTCATGACGACAGGTGCAGGTGGCGCCTGATACTGAAGCAAGTCACATTAAAGGATTTGACCCGGGGGTGTCACTTAAGAGGATCTGTCTCACTAAATGTCCCATAATCAAGTAGATCTGTTCTGTGACGACATGAACTATTTAATCTTTCTTCTCAAAGGCAGCAAACACTGTTGACAACATTGATAAGTTGAAACCTGTGTTAATGACCACCAATAATAAGCAGACATTCTGATATTATGAACCTTTCATGTCAGTCCAAAATTTTTAAGCTGTTTCACATGCAAATTAGACTCCATAAAGTATATACCATTTTAAACCTGGTACAGAGCTCTTTTTTATGGTATATGTATTCATGAAATCCATATTAATTTTTCATATGAAATTTAAAAATTTTTTTTAGACTTTTTAATATTAAATGGTACACCATTATGAGCAACCAGCAACAACAAACCACTTTTCAATGGGCTCATATCAAACTGCACGATACTGATTCAAAACCATTTTTTTATTTTCCTTGTATAATGTTTCATATACTTAAAATTAAATTTTAAAATTCTGATTCAATGAAAAATTGTTATCTGATTTTAAAACATGAAAGCAATATGGTAAAGGGAAAACAAGAAAACTGTTTTGAGGTACTGTCATGTAGTATGATAGTAGCCCCTAATAAAGTAGTTTGCTGTTAATGGTTGTTACAATCATGCGCCATTTAAAAATTTATAATTTTCAAAATTATTAAAATGTCATATAACAAGAGCACCGCAAAAGGTGCATAATATGCCTGTTGCATATTTTGTAACCTCTGACCTCATTAAATATGTATGAATTTGCTGAGAAGGTAATTCAGTTAAGAAACTGAGAAATCCACAAGATTTTTGGTTAGTCATCAAAGCCTCTAAATTGCTGTGGCCTCTGACCTCGTTAAATATGCATGGTTTTTGGTGGAAATCACACTTAGGCAAGATATTTTACTTGTTAACATTTTTGTCAATTTTTATCAAATCCATCATATTCCACTTAAATAGCCTAGTTACCTCTGACATTATTTAATATGGGCAGATTTTGCCCATAATTGATCTCAGGAGAGATAATCTGGTAAGTTATCGCAGCGACACTAAAAGTTAACTGACAGACAGACGGATGGTGGGTATACCATAATACATCTGGTCATAGACGGGCGTATAAAAAGAATGTTAATTTCATAAATACATATACCATTAGAAAGAACACAACACCAGGTGTAAAATGTTATATACTTCATGAATCTAACATGAATTTTAAATGACTTTTGGGCTGATTTTTATACATGCGGATTTTGCCAGTGATGCTGTCTTAGGCCTCCCTTGTAGTGGAGGCACTGGGGTGTTAATGAGTAAATAATGTTTCATATATTTGTTACAGATATAATTCCGAGTTGCTTGCCATATTAAGATTTCTGTCAAATAAACAGCAAGGTGTGTCAATGTGTTATGTTAATTTACTTTGTATACATTCCTGAAATTTCAGTTGCATGCAAAAGCTTACAGGATGTAAGCATATGTCACTAATATTTAATTACTGATTACAGTGGGAAATGTGCTTTTAAATATATTGCAGGATTCAGATATATATATATATATTAATATACATTATTGAATAAAATGATATAAGGCCTATGATTTAACAGGGGGCTTTGAACTGATTTATTTAATTAATTCTTTACCTTTAATTCTTAATTCAATTATTACTTAAATGGTAAAATGTTAGATTTTTTTTTTATAAATAAAAATAAATATTTTATCATATTTGATAATAGTTTATTAGAACAGGTAAAGAGACAATGTAAGTTGCCCTCTGTTTATCACTGCCATTTGTGTTTCTATATGTGAGTGGAGCATTTTACTGGTAAGCATTTAATAATGAACAAAATTTTTTAAAAGCTATATTAATAAACAAGGCTTTTCTGTACTTAACTAAAGCTATTATGGCTGAGTATTAATTGACCCGAGAAACACTGGTGATCACATGATCGGCACCAGTACAAACCATGGGTGTGCCTTTCCTCACCTGTAAGGTAGACGCAATCAATTCTAGACAGTATATGTATAGTCATGAAATAACTCCAGACATTGATGACATTAATGTTGACATTGCACAGGTGGCCCATAACCTTAATTCTTTGACCTTTAGCTACAGTACAGTGTAATGCTAATACCAATTTCCTGATAAAGCAACTCTGTGTAATTCAGTTCCTCTGTATTTGATTTCCTGATGTTGCTGAATGGCATGGAGAAGCAAACCTAGTGTCTGTTCTGTTGTCCTTTAACCTTTCAACACTTAATTCCTGTAGTCACAACAGTACATTTTTCATTATGGGCACTTGAACCAGGATCATAGAGAGTGGAGTTGGGTTTCAAAGTCTAAACTATAAATGTCAGTGATGGCACTCCACTTTGTCTCACAATTGACCTATCCATGAACTCTATATGACCTTAATCGCATATTCATTCAGTGAATAATCATTAGCATTGGACTAACGTGCAACCAATCAGGTGACCTTAACATTGTAAAGCATCAATCATCTGATAAAAACAAAATTTTGCATAATATGACAGAGCTCTGTCAAACAGAACACGTGTAGTCTGTACCAGTAGGCAGTACCCAGGTCGGCATGTTTTCCTGGATGTTTTTTATTATACAAAGGAGACAGTATAAAAAAATTTTAGGCTGCAGGAGCCATCCCTCTGACTACCAAGTAAATAATAATGTCTTACCTGGCATGTAATTCTTATGAGACAGATAATCCAAAATAGTTCACAATGACTGCGATATGAGGACAGCGATACAAGTTGATGACATCAGTCAATACGACGTCATGCATCATTGACCTTTGTGACGTCATTTTTATAATTGTTAGCCAGCTCTCTCTACCATTGGCATGGAAGACCTTCTGTGTAAGATCGTTTTTGGGGCACATTGTAATAACTATGTTAAAAGGGCAGAGCATTTAGGCTCTGGTGGATAGGTCAATTCCCTGTAGTAAATTATAGTAAGGTACTGGCTTCTGTGGCTCAGGGGTAGAGCACAGAACTAAAAGCCGGGCGGTTGTGAGTTCAAATCTCACCAAGGGTAAGCGCACTGCAGGCTTAATGGGAAGGCTGTACCACACAGTGCATCTTTAGGGGGTTCCTCTGTGTTATGACCCAGCAATGGGATTGATTACACACCAAGGACCCCCCGGTGCAGTAGACACTGGGCCTTGGAGACACTAGGATACAACAAGGGACCCATGGGTCATGGCGCTCAGCTTTTATTTATGATAAAAAAATATGATTTAGAAATGAGGCACATGCTTGTTTTGTGTGGAAATAAATATAAGCTGTATTATGAGTTGTTGGTGTTTAGCTTATGTATGATTTTTATAGTATCTTTGGAGACAGGGAAGAGGATTGATTTCATTTATTTTATTAACAAATGGAGTGCTATTGTCACACAGATTTTTACTTGGCCATATAACTTATAAGCAGAACATATAATATATGACTTTAACTATTTATTAAAAATAAATTACAAATTGTCCCAAATATAATTTTTATTAAAAATAATAAGAGAATCATATGATTTTTAAAAATAAAATACAACTGAAATGATAATTAAAATAATATCAAAGAATATATTCATGAATGCATTCATGAATACATTTTGAAAGTATTTCACTGGTATTCATATACTTTCATTTTTACCTGAATTCCCATTCTTAAGCAAGAAATTTTATAATGGAGTACATATTCATATTTGTATTCAAATACATTTGTAAAGTATTCGAACCATGTCTGGTATTTATTCAGTTTTCACCAAACAATGATGTTGAGAATCCAGAATACCGCTATACAAAATTCACACATTCAAATAATGATCATAATTACCTGGTTTTATGGCTTTTATTCATATTAAAAAAAATAAATGTAATATATTCCTTTTGGACTAATTTAACATCAATGTACACACTAGACACAACAAGGGACCCATGGGTCATGGCGCTCAGCTGTTATTTATGATAAAAAAATATGATTTAGAAATGAGGCACATGTTGTTTTGTGTGGAAATAAATATAAGCTGTATTATGAGTTGTTGGTGTTTAGCTTATGTATGATTTTTATAGTATCTTTGGAGACAGGGAAGAGGATTGATTTCATTTATTTTATTAACAAATGGAGTGCTATTGTCACACAGATTTTTACTTGGCCATATAACTTATAAGCAGAACATATAATATATGACTTTAACTATTTATTAAAAATAATTACAAATTGTCCCAAATATAATTTTTATTAAAAATAATAAGAGATTCATATGATTTTTTAAAAATAAAATACAACTGAAATGATAATTAAAATAATATCAAAGAATATATTCATGAATGCATTCATGAATACATTTTGAAAGTATTTCACTGGTATTCATATACTTTCATTTTTACCTGAATTCCCATTCTTAAGCAAGAAATTTTATAATGGAGTACATATTCATATTTGTATTCAAATACATTTGTAAAGTATTCGAACCATGTCTGGTATTTATTCAGTTTTCACCAAACAATGATGTTGAGAATCCAGAATACCGCTATACAAAATTCACACATTCAAATAATGATCATAATTACCTGGTTTTATGGCTTTTATTCATATTAAAAAAAATAAATGTAATATATTCCTTTTGGACTAATTTAACATCAATGTACACACTAGACAAAACAAGGGACCCATGGGTCATGGCGCTCAGCTGTTATTTATGATAAAAAAATATGATTTAGAAATGAGGCACATGCTTGTTTTGTGTGGAAATAAATATAAGCTGTATTATGAGTTGTTGGTGTTTAGCTTATGTATGATTTTTATAGTATCTTTGAAGACAGGGAAGAGGATTGATTTCATTTATTTTATTAACAAATGGAGTGCTATTGTCACACAGATTTTTACTTGGCCATATAACTTATAAGCAGAACATATAATATATGACTTTAACTATTTATTAAAAATAAATTACAAATTGTCCCAAATATAATTTTTATTAAAAATAATAAGAGAATCATATGATTTTTAAAAATAAAATACAACTGAAATGATAATTAAAATAATATCAAAGAATATATTCATGAATGCATTCATGAATACATTTTGAAAGTATTTCACTGGTATTCATATACTTTCATTTTTACCTGAATTCCCATTCTTAAGCAAGAAATTTTATAATGGAGTACATATTCATATTTGTATTCAAATACATTTGTAAAGTATTCGAACCATGTCTGGTATTTATTCAGTTTTCACCAAACAATGATGTTGAGAATCCAGAATACCGCTATACAAAATTCACACATTCAAATAATGATCATAATTACCTGGTTTTATGGCTTTTATTCATATTAAAAAAAATAAATGTAATATATTCCTTTTGGACTAATTTAACATCAATGTACACACTAGACACAACAAGGGACCCAGATTAATATTATCAACTGCATCTTTGTCTATCATTAATTTCCTTCATATGATCCCTAATGATTAGTAATGAATAATAAGATTTATTTTTTTATCATTACAATTGAACTGAAAATATCATAGGTGACTGCATGGTGTTATTTGGAATACGTGACATTCTATCAATCGATACAAGATTCTTGTATCATCAGTAACTGCAAGTTAATTTCCTGTTATTATCAACAAATTCCTTTTCTATTTTTCTTTAATTTGTTATTAAAAACCAATAAAAATTTATTAATTTATTGTTTATTGTTATCTTGTTAGTTAAAACTACTAGATGAGTTGGGTTGGACACCTGGATCAACTGTGGCTGGCCATAAACTGCCTGGCTGCCCCAGTGTATGCCTCGCCTCAAGCGTGCATAATTTGATGAAAGGTCAACAAGGTCAACATACAGGTGACTCAAGAGGGGCTGGGGAGAGCTAAAGTCTGACATGATCTCATAAAAACATTAATAAAAGGTACAATTTTTGGCCAATTTCTTTCAGCTTTCTTAACTAAAAAGCTGAAATCCTTATGTGTGCATGATATGAAAATTATATCAACAGTGCTCACAGGAAACAAACATGCCATGGTCAAAGTTTGGCAAAATTTAAGGTACTAATTTTATATTTATACTAATAACTTATAAAATTTGAAAAAATCAGAACTTATTTTGGGTATTAAATTGAATCTTGATTAAATAATGATACATCCCTGACAAAAGATCTCTAGCTTCAGCAATCCTCTTGTAAAGGGAGTAAATATATTTCTTGATTTTTACAAAGTGCATTATGCTCTGGCCCATAACTTGAAACAATTACGCAATACGGACATCATTTCTGGCATGTGCAAAGAGATTGTACAGAAAAATATGTATATTATATATGATTAAAGTCAGATAAGTGGTTTTGATATTAGGCAGCCTTGAAGTGTAACAATGGGTTTTTAATGGAAAAATGAAGTTTTTCATTAATATCTCGAAGGTATTAAGTCCTAGTGACCAAATTCTTGGCATGGTAGGGGATTTTGGAGACATCTAATTGTATGCCAAATTTTAGGACCTGAGAGCTGAAGCTGGGGAGCTGAGCTCTTGCAAACTGCATAACACTAGCTTGATTTAAACAATATGTTACATGGTGCTTGAAAACTTGAATAAATTCTACAGTTTTTGATCAACTGGTTTCAAATTTTTGTTGTTCACTGACAAAATATTAACAAAAACATGCTGTGAAAATTAAATCCACAGTACTTACAGGAAAAAACGTGCCATGTTCAAAGTTGGGCAGAATTTAAGGTACCAATTTTTTATTTTTGTTAATATTTGAAAAAATTTAAAAGATTTTGATCTAATTTTGGGTATACAATTTAATTTTGATTAATTAAAGTTATATTACTGGGAAAAAAAGTCCATAGCTTTAACAGGTTTTGTGTTAAGTGATCAAATATCTTTCCTGATTTTTTGCAAAATGCATTATGTTTGGGCCCATAACTTTTTTAAATGATATAATACAAACATAATTTCTGGCATGTACATAGGAACTATATAGGGGAATATTTATGGTAAATATGATGAAAAACAGATGAGTGGTTTTGATATTAGACAGTCCTGAAGTGTGAAAATAGGTTTTTAATAAAACTAGATGTGTCGGTATGACACGAATGCCCCTGCCTGGGGCAAATTAGAAACATTTGTTAAATTTTGTAAAATTTTTTTAAGTTCAGGAGGTGTTGTATGGTCAAAAGTAGGTCAAGAAGGGCAAAATGCAAACTCAATCTGTAACGGGTCATTATCAAGGAACACACCAAAAATCAGGCCAGTATGCAGGCATTGTGAAAAAAAGTCCATACATGTGCATTTTTCATAAAAATTGTTGTCTTTCATGAAATTTTCTATGTTCAGGATCTGTCATATGGTCAAAAATAGGTTAACTGGGACGAAACTCAAACTCGACCTGTAAGTGGTCATTATGCGCCCACAGACCAAACATTGGGCCAGTATCTGTAAGCATTGCATTGCGAAACTAGAATATTAGCAAAAGCTGGTGATCAGTTATAAATTTAAATTGGACAGGTATGTACCATGTTTTATAACAATCCACCAAATGCTTCCTGAGAAATATCCCCCTCAGCTTTTTTTCTATACTAAGCTCTGTGACCTTGAAAAGTAGGTCAAGACCACCCATCTTTGAACCTGACCAAGATTTTGTAAATATGATGCAAAAGCACTGAAGTAATGAAGTTCCTTTGTTAATTCTGTTTCTTTTTTATATTTTGAAAACTCAATGATGTTATTGGGGCGTTTCAAGTCGAAATTATAAGATAATTGTAAGAACTCTTGAATACATGTAATTTAAAAGCAACACATTGTAAAGGCCCTGGCATATGTAAAATATTGCTTTATATTTATATGCATACTTGCACATTTTATATTATTTTCAGATATATTTCACATAAATTTATTTTATAGTACAGACTTCCGTATAGATTCAATCTTCATTCTCATAGTTAATAAATAAAGATTTTCGGTGTAACTAAAAATTGTTTCTAGAGGATTTATTCATGATTATTGCATATTATTATTTAGTATCAAAGCTGACAATTCAGTCCTTTATGTATGTATCAGGAGAGGAATTTATGTAGGGCTGTGTCCTGTTTCCCAATCCTTATAAATATATCCAATAAAATACTGTTTATGTCATGATTCTGGACAGAACCAAACTGGAGACAAAAGTACCCCATCTTCTCCGGTGTATGTTCATTTGGATGTGATGCCTTGTTTTATTCCATCACAGTACATCTTGAGAGTGAACAGAGAGGTGGTAAACTTTACAATTATGGTAACATGCATGGCTTTTATTCTTTAGGCATGCCCTTCTCTATTGCAGCAAATCCAGCATAGGATAATTAAGGAATATTGAGAGTGAATTAAACTAACATCAATTTTACAAAACAAATAAAATATTATTTAAATCACTTTCATAATAATTTTGGTATTAAACAATCTTGTTCTTTAAATTTTGTACATAAAAGGATCTAATTATTTGATATAAAAATTTCAGATATTAAATAATAAAATATAAACATTTACTTATATTCTCATATTATATAATCAAATAAATTAATATTGTGAAAAAAATGGTTCATTTAATTTTCAAAATATGAATTAACATAATTTTAGATACTGAATGAGTTTATAGCATTGTAGGCTTCAATATGTTATGGGTAGTGAAAACACCATTAGCTTAACATGAACATTTTGGGTCTGCTTTTTATTTGGTTCTATGTTATATTTTTCTTGAATGGGTGTTATTGCAATCTGTACGATTAAGATGCAAACTGGCTTTTGAAAACAAATCTAAGTACATTTCAGAATATGCATATGGGTTGATGGATGTGAGATAAGATGTACATGTCACAATAATAATACACTATTTATCTGTCTCTTAACATCAAACATGCCTCTGTTTATCCATGGTTTACTAATCAAATGTCAGATTGTGCGAGGTAACTTATTTGGCTTTGACCTACTCTGTCCAGTACTCCTATGTAATTAGCACCAGTGGTCACCAGCAATGTGGCAGCTGGCCCATGCTTGCCTCAACAATAGGCACATCCTGGGCAATTACTGTACAAGAACTGAGTCTGTTCAGCATTATTTGCTGATATGCTTCATGATCAAGGGGCTCACAGGAAGTAATAGAAAGTAATATGTATTACTCTATTACTTTGCCTTCTGCTTCTATTACTATTACTATTACAGCTCAAAATTTTTAGTCTATTACTATTACTATTACTATTACATGGAAAAAGCTGTAATAGTCTATTACTATTACTATTACTTATTACTAATACCCCATGTCTGCTGCATACACACCAAAAATCAGGCAAATATCTGCAGGCATTGCGAAAAAAAGTCCGTACATGTGTATTTGTCATGAAAATTTCAATTTTCATGAAATTTTCTAAGTTAAGGTGCCGTAAATGGTCAAAAGTAGGTCAACGGGGAGGAAACACGAACTCGATCTGTAACTGGTCAATATCTGCATACACACCCAAAATCAGGCCAATATCTGCAAGCATTGCGAAAAAAAAACCATACATGTGTATTTGTCATGAAAATTTCTATTTTTCATGAAATTTTCTTAGTTAAGGAGCCGTAAAACGGTCAAAAGTAAGTCAACCGGGATGAAACGCGAACTCAATCTGTAACTGGTCATTATTTGCCCACACAGCAAAAATCAGGCCAATATCTGCAGGCATTGCGAAAAAAAGTCTGTACATGTGTATTTGTCATGCAAATTTCTATTTTTCATGAAATTTTCTAAGTTTAGGAGCCGTAAAACGGTCAAAAGTAGGTCAACGGGGCAAAACGCGAACTTAATCTGTAACTGGTTATTATCTGCCCACACACCAAAAATCAGGCCAATATCTGCAGGCATTGCGAAAAAAAGTCCGTACAACTGTTTGATTTCGGAAGGACGGACATGGGTAAAACTATATGCCCCGGCCACTATGTGGCGGGGGCATAAAAACTGAGGTTTTTCCTTAATTTCTCAAAAGAACGAAGTCCCAGTTTTCAGCTTGGTAGGAGATCCTGGGGACATCTAACATTATGCCAAATTTTGGATTCCTAGGTCTTACGGTTTCAAAACGTGCCACATCTACGGACGGATAGACGGACAGACGGACAGACGGCCGACGGACAATGGACCACGACTATAGCTCAGATGACTTATAGTCAGCTGAGCTAAAAATAAAATGATAGGAAGCGAATGCTACTACCCAATCACAGAGTCCAAAACTGAAATGGAATTCTGCAGATAAATTAAGAAGTAGATAAGAGAGCATAAAAAATGGAGGTGGTTGCCTCCACAAAAATAAATCTTAAAAAAAAAAAGAAAAAAAAAGTGTGTCCTAAGGTGGATTATTTGCCATATTTTCCCTTCAATTGTGTGGAATATGACTTTTTTCCTGGTCAGCACCATCTATCAGAAACTATGCCTGTTCATCCAGCTCAGCCAAATGAAAACCTAGCTGGGTTCCAGCTCAACCCATTAAAGCCCCAACCCAGGCAATGTGGAACAGTCCACACAGATCTTTTCAGATGTGAAAACAATAATATGCTAGTTTCTCTAATATGGGCACCTGTTTATTATGAGCTGTCACCTGTGTCCATAGTATGGAGGTTCAACTCTATAAACCTTGTTACCAGATATATAGAGAAACAGGAGATGAAGACATTATGTGTGATCATTATGTTTTAGATGGGAAGAAAAACTGACTTTGGCATAAGTGTATGCAGAGTTGAAGAACACCTGGGACAACTCCTTCCCACCTGTTCTAATTTGTTTAATTTACAATTCATTTTTAGATGACATGTTGGCTCCTACCTTGAGCATAGAAGTTGGCACATAATTACTTCCACCACATGCCCTGAAAAAAAAGTAACACATATTGTTAATATAAACAAATATATATATATATATATATATGGAAAAATCCTTAAACTGATTTACTGTAGTAAAATTAAGGTTTCTGTCACAAATTTAGACATCTAAATGGGTTTGGATTGCTGAAAGGCTTAAATTGAAAACAATTACAGGGCCTGACATTATTTTCTTAAAGTATTTGTCAAGTAGGGCAAGTAACAACTAGCTTTTACTTGCCCTACATGAATTTTTACTTGTCCAACAAAATCAGAGATCTTTGTCACAACCACAAAAAAATATGACCACATGATTTTTTTGTTAATTATATTTCTCTTTGGCATTTGCAAAGATTAAAACATGCATGTTATTAAAGATAGAGGTATTAAAATATGATTTCACTTCTACTGAAAAAGAAAGAGGCTAACTTAAGACGGGTAAAGATTCAGGCCTTTGTGTAATGGTTTATGTTACAGCCACTGGCCCAGTCAAGTAGGAACCCACTGTTGGTTCCCCTACCACAATTTATACTTGCCCAGGGCAAACATTTAACTGTTAATATTTCCTGTGTAAAATTAACTGATCTGCATGTACTTTTGTGGTGACATTATATTTATTATATCTGTGATTTAATAACACGGGCGAGCACACACACACACGCACATATATATATATATATATATATATCACAGAAAGCACATTTATTTCCTATAAACTGATACAAAAAAAAAATATCATAATATGTATTGCAATATGCTTCCACATATCACAATATATTGCAATACGAAAACTAAAAGATACTAAGCCCTTATAGATAGATATAATTGCACTGATAAATATATATATATATATATATATATATAGTCCCCACCCCAAGTTAGTGCCCCCTACGAATTTCATGATAAATATGGTGAAGCAAAAAAATATGGTATTAGGTAGGAATCACTTCTATCGGGCATAAATGAAAAACACTCACCTGCATGATTCTTTTGGCAATTTATCAAGAGAAATGGTTCGACGTTTACAATCTTTACACATAAAGAAGCGTTTAACAGCATCATGGGTAATTAACCGGTGGCCTTCATCCCTGCATCTCTGTGCGGCACTAAATGAAGTGTACTTGCACTGTGGAGAGAAATTATAAAAGGATCACATTTAAAACAGTTGATAAACCTTCCTTTTGATTTTTCTTTTAGTAGTAATATAATCAATGCAGAAATGATGGAATAGAAAAAACTTTTATTATTCAACCAGCAAGTCAAAACCCAGATATACAGAATTTTTGAATGAGTGATTAGTGACCATTACACTGGACCATTACACCGTAAGTCTAGAGTTATTCTGTTATTATCACACCCTCTATCTGCTTTTCCACTTTATGATTTAATATATAGTGTAATTTACAACTTCATTATCATAGTCAAACTGTTTGTTTTTTTCTTAATCTGATATGAGAAAAATTCAATCTAACCCATGGTTTGCACATAAGGAAAATCACAAAAAGGGTACATAACATTTCCAATAATATTTGATAATTATTTAACTTTGGCTGAATATTTAAGTTTCCCAGCAAAAACCATCCTGGCACACAGACTTACTTTGTCCAATCAACCTGTTTTCTATGCTGTTATGGTTCTTTTTTGGTACATAGTCTATGCATCTGTCTACCAAAACTAGACTGGTAGACCAGAGGTTCCATCTTTGGTATGCACAACAACTCCAAAACAAGCAAATCTGTGGAATTTTTTTCCCCCACTTCTGCCTCTTGTATTCATTCATGCTTGCCTTATCAATGTTTTAGTTTTTAATTTAGCATGAAGTTCACCAGACATAGAGGCGCTGTTTTAGTTTTCATAGTGCCCTGAAGATGTAATTTTGGTTGTGAAATGGGAACAAAATTTAATTTTTGTTTGTTTTTTGAACTGGTAGGAATAAATTTTTTGACAGACACTCCCCACAGAGCAATCAGTGACCAAAATATGAATAAAATAGGATAATATTTAGGAAAGTTATCACACAGAAACGAAACCCTGACAGACAGACACATAGATGGACAGGCAGACAGACAAACCCAAATCAATGTCCCCCAATCCAAGGAAGTGAAGGACAACAAGGAGAAGAAACATTTATGAGGAATCTCAGAAGAAACACCAGTCAGAAGCTGGAGAAACCTTTATTTTTAAAGTTGTGTAGAACGGCAACCAGGTAGCGGTTTATGTTTTGTACCAATAACTGCTCAGTGTGAAAGCCTATTTCCACCTGTGTACAGGAACAAGTATTTCAAAATGAAAAAGTGGCAGACACTACAATATCTTTTGGAGGGAACACTATCTTATGTATATATTACATACCTGGTATGCAAATATGTGCCTTTAACAGAAAAAGACTTGACCAAAGCATATATTTACCTGTTTGCAAGACACAGCTTTGCACTTGACTTTTGTAATTGATGACATTTTTTCTTCCATCTGTTCCTTTTTCTCAAGAACTTCAAAGTACTGGTCTTGTCTTTCTTGCTCCTCCTGCAAAGAAATAAATGACCAAAGGAATCATGTCACTCAGATGGAGACTTAAGGTAACAGAAGCTAACTACCTCAGGTTTGTCATTATATGCTGCTTCCCCTGGTCATCAGATTATGTATAAGGGCGGTGAGGAACTTCCTACACTCAAGAGTCCATAATACATGTATATGCAAACAAGAGCACCGCAAAAAATGCATAATATGCCCGTCATGAATCTAGTGACCTCTGACCTCATTAAATATGCATGAATTTTGATGAGAAGGTAAATCAGGTTAGAAACTCTATTGGTAAATATGTATGATGAATCCATGAAAATCCATAGGATTTTTGGTAAGTCACACAGGTGCCTTCAAATTGTGGTGACCTCTGGCCTCATTAAATATGCATGGTTTCTACTGGAAATCAATCTTAGGTGAGAAATTTTATTGATGATCATTTCTGATGAGTTTTTTTTTAAAATCCTTCATATTCTTTTTAAGTTATTACAGCAACACCAAAATGTAGCCTAGTGACCTGTGACCTTATTAAATATGCATGGATGTTGCCCATAATCAAACTTGGGCAGGATAATCCGTTGGAAGGTAGTTATGGTGAGTTTCATGAAAATCCATTAAAGCCCTGGTAAGATATCGCAGCAACACTAAAAATTAACGGACAGACTGCACGACGCTAGGATGGACGGATGGTGGGTATACCATAATACTCCCTTCATATGAAGAACATACAAAAATTTGAGCACAAATATTTGCCTACTGCAATATCCTTGGTTCATAAATCTTATGAGAAGCCTTGTTTACAATAACAGACATACAGACATTTCTAGGAATGAATAAAACAACCTCTTATTTGACTGAACTCTATCTAATCATTTGTATTAATTAATTTGCTGTGTCCTTATTGGAACTGGGTAAAAGAATAGTTCTATGATTTATTTCATATGATATATTGGCACTGTATTTAAATTTAAAAAATTATATATGATTATAAATATATGTATATAGTTATTATTATAATAATTTACAATCCATTAATCCATAACAGGATTAAGGAAGTTTTACTTTAATAGGTATATTTGGTTTAAAGCTCAACCATTCTGTTCTATCACAAAAAAACTGTTCCATCGAAGAGAAAATAAAATAAAATACCTGAGTTAATTGGCTTTCATGTGATGACCGAGACTTCAATAATTTCTGAACTTCTGGGTCGTCTAGGTCTAGATCTCCTAATAACCTTGACCTCTTTTTTGGTGGTTCTTGTACATTATTTTTCATAGAATCTTCCTCTGAATTCTCTGTAATATTGAAAAATATTTAAGTAAAAATAATCAAACTGGTAACCATTAAAGAGCAATAATTATACATCTTACATATAAAATAAAATTCAAATATAAGTACATAAAGCTGTATTTGCATGCAAATACATGAATTGCCCCATGGTCAAATAATTTCAGGAAATCATATCAAGATACGTCTAAAACCATTTTTTGATGATATTTGGTCATTGGTGAAAATGCAAAAGTGCTAATCAATTGCACAAATATGTGTCAAGGTCAACTGAAGGTTTATAAGGCTGAAAGTTCATTAGTCGATGCCTTCCACTAAATTAGAACAAAATCGAATCAACACCCTTGGTTATTGTGCTAACAAACATATGACTTCCAAAGTCTACTATGACTTGACCATGACAGCTTAAGTCAAGTTCATAAGCAAAATGGTTACTATTACTCAAACTGATGACTAATGCATGGTTTAGTCCAATTCTGATGAATAACAGAGGAGCCAATAGCATTTATATAAGCAAGCTGTTGGTCATAGTTTTATGGCTAAATTACGTCAGAGTGACCTCATTTTGGAAAATCAATATAAAACTAGAATACAGGTAGTCGACAAGCGACTACGTGTATCCTCCGAAATCAGAGTGGAACGGGTGAAGTGAGGCATGGATTGAGTGGCAAAGGAAAATAGAGTGAGGTGTGTTGCATATTAGCATAGATGTCTGCAGCCAAAATGTATAGGTAGGTTGCACCACCTACCACAAATGCAGAAAGCTGTCACAAAAATGTAGGTGGGGACACCTGCCAAAAAAAATCGAGAAAGCAATCCAAGATGTATTAACACGCAAAATCTTTAGGCAGATAAGTCAAACTACTACAGAGATATGAGTGATTTTGGCCCACGGCAGACAAACAGATAGACTTGTGTATGATGAAGAGCTATGTGATATCTATACACATGCGAAATTTTGGCCTAATCGGTCAAACGGTTCCCGAGATATGAGCTTGGATGTCTGCAGCGTAAACGTGAATGTAGGTGGCGCCACCTGTCACAAAATCGAGAAAGCTATCCAGGATGTATAAACCTGCAAAATATTAGGCAGATATGTCAAACCACTGCCGAGATACAAGTGATTTTATCCCATGGCGGACTAACAGACGGACGCTGTGCAAAAATGGTTCCAGGTGGCGCAACCATTTTTAGTGTATGTTATCAAGCTATCCAAGGGCTACATTTGTATAAAATATTTAGCCTGATAAGTCAAACGGTTCCTGAGATATGAGCTTGGATGTCTGCAGCGTAAACGTGAATGTAGGTGGCACCACCTGTCACAAAATGGAAAAAGCTATCCGGGATGTACACGCATGCCGAATTTCAGGTGGATAAGTCCGACCAATGCAGAGATATGACTGATTTTATCCCAAGGCAGATGAACAGATGGACACAGTTCAAAAATGGTTGCAGGTGGCGCCACCATTTTAGTGTATGTTATAAAGCTATCCAAGGGCTACATTTGTGTAAAATTTTTAGCCTGATCCGTCAAAGGGTTCCCTAGATATGTGGGTTTATGTATGGAAACAGACGCACAAATGGACGCAGAGCGCAGAGGAAAGGTCAGAGGTCAAAACAAAATCGAAGCCCAGCAGTTCACATGTGACCTGAACATAATCCCAGGTTTCGTAAAATTTCGCCCAGCGGTTATGGAGGAGTTCTCCTGACACCTATGCGGCGGCGACGTCCGACTGAAAACATAGCATCCACAAAACTCTGTTTTGGCGGATACAATTAGTATAATGCAATATTGATATACTAGAATATTTGACGGTATGCCTAAGATACAGCTAAAACCACTTTTTTATGATATTTAGTCACTGGTGAAAATGCCAAAGTGCTTATAAATTGCACAAATATGGGTCAAGGTCAACCAAAAGTTAATCAGTCATTAGTTGATGCCTTCAACTAAATTTGAACAAAATCAAATTTAAACCATTGGTGCTATCCACTTACGAACAAACAGTGCCCATAGTCACAGCACCAGGAAACATTTTTTACCCCTATTGTACAGAATTATGATATAATATTTATAGCTGCCATTATTAAGGAGATATGAGCATTTAAAAAATGCAGACATGGACACAGACATGGACACCCGCCTGTCCACTTTTTTAAGGACTCCGACTTAGCCTTTAGGGTCCTGCATTCAGACTTGTACTCAGAGGTAAGGACTCGAGAAAATCAGGCCGCGTCCATCTTGAGTCCAGTAGAAAAAGTAGAAAAGAGAACTGTCACACACTATATAAAAGATTGTGCACATGGGTGAACCACTAACAGTATATTACAAATAATAAGACTATACATATCAAGTTTTAGTTTGGTTAAACATAATTAAACATTTAAATAAAGGGCACCTGTAAACTTAGCATGATATCTCAAAAATCCTTTCTAAATTTCTTTCTAAATTTAAATTTCTTTTAAGAAAAAGATTGGTTCTGGACTTCGACTTGGACTCGAGTTCCAAAATACTTGGGCTCAAAGAGGACCGGAATCTCAAGGACTCTGACTTGGACTCGACCCCCTGGACTCTGATTGCACTTGGACTCTGACCTGACAACATCACTGATGTGCATGCTCTAGACATCATCTGTACAAAAGTCTGTTCAAATGCCCCTATCCACCTGTTTTTTTTTCATGATTTTTTTGTTCTGAAATAAACCCAAAATATTTGGTACCAAGGAAAGTGGGGGAAATGTGTAGTTAACTGCTGAGAAAACAATAACTTACTTGATTAAATATTCCTGTAAACAATTCAAAATGGAATATGATAAATATCTCTAAACTTAGAAACACCTTTCCACATTAAAATGTCCAGTACATGGCAGGGAACAGTGATGATGTTATAATAGACTTTGCATACAAATTAGGGACATATGACCAAGAGCTGCAAACCCCATTTTACATTGAACCTTGCATTGCACTGTGCATATGCAGCTAATAAAACACAGCTCTAAAATAAATCTCTAAAACTTATATGCTGCCCTTTGAATATGAGGCTTGCAACTTTTTCAGTTTCTCACCTTGGTTCTCAGATAACCTTTTCCTGATTTTCTCCGAGTCTACTTTGCGTTTACGAACAGCATTTGGATCTATCTTTTCTAGACCTCCCTTTGCTTGTATTTTTGCCAATGCTTTAGCCTGGAAATTACAAACACTCATGTACATATAGGGATAATGATGATGAATAATAATAAGATGACTTCATGAAGACCAGGTGATGTACTGAAAATATTGATCTGTACAGATAAAATAAAAGATGTTTAATATTTTAATAATGACGGATCAAAATGTATATGTGTGATGGGGGGGGGGGGGGAGGGGCATGTCAGACCTGAGGGTACAGGACTGCACAGCTGAGGGCAGGGTTAAATAAACAACTGGATAATTTTATAATAAACATTTACAATAATCTGTGCATTATCTCATGCTTTTAGTTCATTTTGGCTCAATATAAGAGTTCTAAAGAGAATCCATCTCGGCATATGGACTAAGCCTCTCAAATTCACCTGTTTTATTCATTGTTATGTCTTTGTGTGTGGGTAAACCCAGTCCACATGTGTCTATTTAGCTAAACAAGACTGCCTGATCAGAGGTCAAATCTTGTGCATGCACATCAACTCAAAACAAGAAGTAACACAGGAGAAAATACAGTCAGAAGCTTGAATAAGTTTGTTTTATGTCATGAGTTACAGCCATCAGGTGACCTGTGCACTATGATTTAATTTTGCTCCACTGACCATGTCTTGTGCAAGCTTTTTTCTCTTTATATATGGGAAGTTAGCAAATGATTTCAGAAAAAAATATTGCAACTGGCAGGTACCATAATATTTTAAGGAGAAAAACAATATTTCCTGTATTTTAACACATCTGGTTTGTGAACAGGTCCCTTTAAAGAAAAATTTCATGTACATGTAAATCTTACATACCAGGTATCTGAATTCGTCCCTTTAAGATATATCATTGTATTTACATATATTCAGGAAAAAAAATCTAACACTTTGGTTGGGATAACAGACACAAAGGAAACTATTTGATATAAACCAGTCATTTTTCTTACTTTTGCTGCTGAGGCCCCGGGACTGCGTGAAAAAGATGGCGGACTGCTGTCCAGGAAGATTTCACCACCTGGGGCAAATCCTCGGCCGAGCTGGGGGCTTGCCTTGGGCACTGGTGATGGCTGTGGCTGTTTTTGACGTAATTTTGACATTTCCTGTTTGTGCGTCTTCAGTAACTCTGCAGCTGAGATACTCTGGATTGGTTTCCCGGGCTGTTTGGAAGCTGGAATCATGTAATTAATGTTATTTTAGTGACTACATTTAAGCATGCCCATCCTAAGTTCTAATTTCCAGTAGAACCATCACAAACTCATGTAAATAATAATAGCAGATCATGCAATAAAACTACACAACAGGAAGTGAGAATAGTGGAATAAGGGAAAACTATGCAAAAAAAGGGAATGGACCAGGATAATTTGAACATTATGGGTAATTAATAACCAACTTTTTCTGCTTTATAAATTAAATTTTCCCTTTTAATAAAACAAAGATTCTTAGATTTCCCCATTTATATTTCTTTCATCTTATCTATATACTTTTAAGAATACATTTTGTGAGCATTAGGGATGAATAGTTGGATCAACGTTCAATAATTTGTTTAAATGCCTTACATTTAAATACTGCAGCCATCATTGCTGCTTGGGATAATTTTATATAATTATTATGGTCCTTTCCACAAATGGTTGTTCAACGTGTCCACAAGCAAGTAATCAGCAAAACAGTCCATCTCCATTTGCATACAAATGATTTGTGACCTGCTCTGTCCGCTTAGATGTAGATATAAATGTCTTCACTAACAATCATTCCAAATATTTGGAATGACTATAGTAATAGTATTAGCTTTTTTGCCACACAGACAATGTGACATGCTGTAACATCCTGCTGTCTCACTAAAAGGATTTTATCTGGTTGCTTCATTGCTATGGTTTTATGTGAGATGATGTCATGTCTGGAACTCTCCCTGCCAAGCACAAAATAAATGCAGCTGAAATAAACGTGCTGATATCACAGTTAGTGTGGGGAATTTTTATTTTTAAAGTTTAATCTTGTAAATAAAGGAGTTTTCAACAAAAAGGGGTGATCGTGCTTGTGAAGTGGATAAATCTCTGGAATTTGGACTTCTGAAAAAAAGTTGTCTTGCCCCCGTAGAGTTCATTACCTTGTTCTTTTATAATGGGTATATCGCCCATACTCAATGTGTTTATGGTGTCTAGGCCATTTCAGTGCTGGAAACAAGTGCCTGTGCTGCCAAGCAATTTTCTTATTGTTGGTCAGAAAATGTTCCTTTATGCAGTGTGAAATGTGCTCAGTGGTCCAAATAAGTGAACATTTTGATTTTGGTTCAGCCGAATACAACCATAGGTGCTGCTGCATCATGGTAAGTCATTTCATGACAATGTCATCGTTTCTGGCATGTTCCTTATTTATCTAGGCATGGCACTATGGTGGTTGTGAGCCAAGATTTGTATACGATGTTGGTATGGAAATGGTGTAGTTTGAAAGAATATGTTATCAGATGTTGTAAGAGAATTTCTTAATTTATTTACAAAAAACTTATATATTTTCTTAAGCAGAATTAAATTTATAAACCCTATTTTAATTGTGTTTTTCATGTTCATTTTTTTTTAAATTGAATACCCAAGGTTCTAGGTAATCAACCAAAGATGATTAAGACATCATTTGTAAACAGAAGACTTTAAGAGAGATAGGGAAGAGGTGTGATATTGAGGTTTAACAATGACATACAGAACAGAGTGTGTTTTCTGAAGAAAATTAACATGAGTAAATATATTCCAATATTCATATTTAAAAAAAACGGAAGTAGTATATTCATTATTATAGTATTGTATGCTTAATTCTGGGGAAAAATGCAATAAAATGTGGTATATTATACAATATTGCACGGATGCTTAAAACATGGCCATATTTTCTTCAATTAACTTTTTAAATTACCAAGCCTCACCTCAATACAAGGGACCCATGGGTCACTGTGCTCAGCTGAAGTTGACCTTAATAAAGTTAAAAATCTAAAATAAAATCAAATGGAGATAAAAGTCTTAGAGAAAAAAGTATATAATCAATGGCTGATTGACATGATTAGTTTGTATTGATGAGAAAGAAATTGTTGCAAATAATATTTTCTGACCAAACCATGCATTTCCTAATGTTTAAAATTGAAGCATGTGGGCAGTTTGTGAACATAAGATGTATATTATTACCATGATCACTGGTTGGCTTTTTGATAAATTGTTGACAGTTCAGTACCGTAAAATCTCCACTTAAAACCGCGGTTTAATCAAGAAATTCAAAATCTTGAAATCATGTTGTTTTCCTGAAAGCACTGTGCGGTTTATACTAGAAGGGTTTCCTATATATCTTCCTGGCAGACATCGTTTTTTGGCCGTTGACTTGGCGATAATATAGCGACTTTCCAAGGCCGCCATTAGCAGCAGTCTCCCATGCATGGGAGCCTTGTGTAAATGTATTATTTATGATTATGTTTTATTTTTTAATTAAATATTGCTGATTATCTCTCGTGTTATAAAAATCTTGGTAATTAACACCAAATTATACGTTTATAACACCCCTGCTGTTACACACAGCGGCCCACTTCGTTGGGCATGGTCAAGCAAAACTGAAATTAATACCTGCTTTAAACCCATTTGCGGCATTATTTACCAACAATTATTTGTTAAAAACGTAAAATGAATAAAAAGCTGACATCGTAAAGAGTCACACAATGGGTGACGATCGTTTTAAAATTAAGTTTGAGTGCCACCATGTGCTGAAATGGCCCGGTATTCTGCTAAGAATATTTTGAACGGCTTTAGGCGGTGAGTGGTAAACAGAACAGCCACCTATTCCGTCCCAGCGTGCCTTGCGCAAACGCTGCCTTGACAAGATGGCAACCCAAACGGAATCTTTCTTCAGGAAAAAAACTTGCTTCCCACGACTAGCCACTTTAATTTTACTTTAAAATCACTTGTTTTCACACTCGTGTTTCCTAGGAAAATACGTGCGTTTCTCAACAAGGTAACTTCAGTTATTTTGATATTTAGCTAAGTTGACCAGCGATGTTTTCAAACGCACCAGAAATTGTGACAAGGAGCGATGTCAACGTATGATGTGACTTTGTTAATACCGAAGTAACCGGTATGAAAATGATTCGAATCTTCCGAGTAATTCAAGAAAATGGAATTTTCATCACAGATTAAGATTTAAAAATATTACCTTTAGCATAAAAAAATATACAGTGGCTTGAATCACCACGTGTAACCGCCAAATTTGCGTTTAATTTTTCGTTAAATGACCGGCCATCGTTCATTAGATCGTTCGTTTTTACTCCTGCCAGCGCCCGAGCGCAGGTTCAGGTGATAATTGACAGAACAAATACAGGTACATATGTACCCGAATAGGTAACCACGGTTACATGCAGTGACGAAACGTCATGTCATTGGTTCATTTCAACTCATTTGCATAGCCAAAGATGGCACTCACTTCCGAATATTGCCGACGAGCGACCGTGCATACAAGCGTGCCATTAATGAGGCCTTACGGAAGATGCAAATTTTCGGGGCTTAGGGCAAATTTGAACGATCTCAAATCAGTTCACAGACGGGTCACGGCTATCAGACATTTGCGGAGGAGGCCACGGTCATAGCTTGAAAGAAGCTGCTTATTTCTCCAGTGGAACACTTTTGATTTTTATCTGCTTCCAATAAATTAAAAAAAGTTGTTGCGCAGAACTTCGTTCTAATTATATATAAACGGACGAACCCGCTTATGAATATGACCGTCCACACGCCGTTTTCGCGAGTATATTTGAACTTTCAGTGACGATCTCAGAACATCGTAATTTGTATCTGTATGACAGATTAACGTTGTCGACATTTAGTCGTACTTCACCTAAAAATTCCACGCGCAAACCTCGACTTTTACTGGTTTTGCAATCAGAATCTAATTAAAAATTTAAGAGTCGCACAGTAAATCTAGGATCGGTCGGGTAACCGGAAACAAGACCTTTTCACGCCTCATGTGAGATCATTCCGTAGCGAAAGTTGGTGCGGTTTTAAAGGGGGGTTCTTAGTATTTGAGCCCCTCGCGGTGTCTCACCTGGGATTTCGGCAAAGTCTGGGTGCGGTTTTAATCGGAAGTGCGGTTTTTAGTGGAGATTTTACGGTAGTTTACACATTTGTTCATTTGTTTCAATTTTTTAAAAAAAGTTTTACATCTGCAATATGAGAATAACTGTACACCTGTCACAGTAGGTGATCTCCCCTCGTGACTGTAACATATCAGGAACCCTAGCATAGCTGACTTCCAGCAAGTGCCTACAATAGAGCCTCAAGAAAAAATTCAATAACTAGCCTAATTTTCAACCTTTTATTTTTAGATTTTAAAAAATTAAATACATTTGTTTACATGCTGTGAAAATTAAATCAACGGTACTCACAGGATTAAAACATGCCATGGTCAAACTGGGCAAAATTTAAGGTACTGATTTTATTTTTATGCTAACAACAATTTACAAAATTCAGATCTGATTTTAGGAATACAGTAAGATCTTAATTAAAAAAAGTTAAATACTTGAAAAAAATCCTCTAGCTTAAAAAATTTCCTGTTAAGTCTAATGGTTTTCAAAATGTGCCAATCTAACGGACAGATGGATGGACAGAGGGACGGACGATGGATAATGGACCACGACTATAGCTCAGAAGACTTATAGTCTGCTGAGCTAATTATTGATAATCCCTGTGAGAACAGAAATGGGTATATAAAAGCTGCATTTACCTGCTTTCTTGGCATGTTTCTCCTTGTCTGCTATATGCCTAACCAGATTCATAGAGCCTGCTGACGGTGTAGATAACATGCCCAGGCTGGAAAAACAATACAGGATTTATAGAAACACAGGATGGTGATGAAAACACCTCTAAAATGGTTAACAATACATGATTCATGGAACCCATGCATGGTACAGATAACACTGCGAAGCTGGAACACTAAGTATATGCCCCAGTGCCTCACTTATATCATATATATGTATATAATTACAATGAACCACAACCAAACATGCTTTGAAATCTCATTTGTCTAGTAAATCTATTTTTGCAAATTAATATCTCAATATATACACAACTGACTTTCAATATTGCTAAATGTTCTCCTGTGTACACTTTGCATGGCAGAATAAGGGATAATTACAATGCTAGGCATTTCATCATACCTAAAAAATGTAGTTATTACATAAAATTAAACAAATTAATAACCATATGAAAAATTTGGTTAAAACTGGTTTAATCCTGTTACTATTACTAAACTTATATGTAATGCAGCTTTTAAGGGACTTTCTGAGTGAATGGACCCTTGTGGGAGCACTTTAAATGAGAATTGCTACTCAGTATGCAGCTATAAATAGACTTGTGGCCATAAAAAGGGGATCTACGGTAATCTACACATAACAGATATATGAACCCACAATGCTTGTTTCTTCTCATCTGCTTGTTGCGTTTTCAACTGTGTTAATTTAGCTTTGTCTTCTGGCAGTAGTTCATGAAGCGTTGCTGTGGTGATCTTGCTCTTGGCTCCACCCCCAAGGTTTTGAATGTGATATTGTTGTATATTTTTCACGGTTACATTAGCCTGATTGTTCTTCCTCACTGGAGCACTGTGAAAAACAGAAAACACTATTTTATAAAGCTAGAAATAAATGTGAAAAACAGTAAACACGAATTCATGGGGCAAGAAATAAACGTAAAAAACAGAAAACAGGAATTCATGACGCAAGAAATAAATGTGAAAAACAGAAAACAGTAATTCATCATGCAAGAAATAATGTGAAAAATAGTAAACTGAAATTCTTCATGCGAGAAATAAATGTGAAAAACAGAAAACAGGAATTCATGATGCAAGATAAATATGAAAAACAGAAAACATGAATTCATCATGCAAGAAATAAATGTGAAAAACAGAAAACATGAGTTCATGATGCAAGTAATTAATGTGAAAATCAGAAACATGAATTCATGATGCAAGAAATTCTAAGACCAAAGGACTGCCAAATATTTGAAAAGATTCTTTTGAAAAATCTCAAGTTTTACCCTGGATTACATCTTTGCTTTTAAAGATAGGGATCATGGCATATCATGGCAAATTTGACATTAAATTTGAAGATACTTGACACTGATTTTTTTAGCCTGCTAAATCTTGGATTTGAGCCTTTTTCTCAATGTCAATTGCTTTAACCACCAAGCAAGGCCCATGTCTTATAGACTTTTCTTTAATCTCCCATATACCACATATGTCTAGAACTGCTACTTAACATGTTCATCTATGAACTAACTTCCACCCTTTATATTCAATACTGATATAATGAAGTATAAATGTTTTCATGGCGATACAAAATATCAGATGTGATCTACATTTATAATATGGACGAACAGAGAACTATTTAACACAGAAATCATTCTCTTCTCTAGATTCAGTGTTCTAAATTGGTGCTGTTATTTTGGTTAAAATATTATTCCTTTACTATCACACAGTAATGTCATGTGTTATAAATTTGACATTTTGGAAGTAGACTTCTCACCTGCCTGTTGTATAATACTTGCCACCGTACATGAAACCAGAGTCCTTTTTCGCAAACAACTTTTGTTCAAAGGCTTTTGGCACAGGGGCAGCATAACTGAAAAAATATATGATTGGGAAAAATTGTACAAGTCCTTAAATAGTGCTCGACTCATGTCTGTCTGTAATACTGAAACTCCAGTAGTGAAAACTTCCTCCTTCAGATAACAATATACTGGAAATTTTTTTTATACTTTTAAAAAATTTTTTTAAAATTTAATATTTTTAATATTTTTTAATTTTTTTATATGAATCACAACCAGATCCTTGTCAGGATTTCATTCAAATACCTTGTAAAACATTTCAGCAAAGACAAAGGCTTACAATGGCACAAGTTAGTTGATTCATCATAAATGTGATAATAACTAGAACTGATACAGACTTAACAAATAATACATCATGTGAATATGTTAGTTTGTCACGCAATGATTTGTAAAATTTGTCAGGTTGGTGCCAAAGTATCTAATTTTACTATTTATACTGATACTAGGTGGGCATAAGGTATCAAAGATGAAGATACATTTCATGGTAAACTGCTAATTACATTTTCTTCTGAAATTTCAGAAGCATCAATTTACGAGATAAAAATTACTGAAATACAAAACTAGGAAGATCAAACACTGTTATTCAGTCAGACAGTCATGTTACAATCCTAATTCCTACCTGGCGCTGAGTTCTGTTCTCTTTGAGGCCTGCCTTTTGTAGGCTGCCTGTACATGGAACGTACAGTACTCACCCATCTGTCTATACAGGTAAAAGAAGGTAAAGTTAACACATTATATACAAAACAGTGCATGGGTAATACACAGTGTAGTATTGAAAATATTTACCCAGGAGAATTACCAGTGAGCTCATATTCTACAGATTCGCTGATTTTTCCGGATCAAGTTTATGATTTTCCATAAATTAATATTCAAATACATTTGAATATTTCTCTCACTTCCCTTCTCTCTCTCAAGGCAACACCAGGCAAACCTATTGGTAAGCAAGACAACAACAAATAACTGTATGTGCCAAAACTTAGAAGGAGGAACGCATCCTTGAATCAACAGAGTAAGTGACTTCATCATCAGAAAATTCAGGAAAGGCAGTCTCTTCCCCAAGGAGTTTAAATAATGCCACAGGAACCTGACATGAATTCAGGTTTTGACAAAAAGTATATCTACACTCTGTCAGACAGTTTTTGTGGCAGCCAATGATGATGAGATGTGAAACTGCTTCTTGACTATAGTGATCTAATGTTGTACGGATCAAAGCTTGTATCAAAACTTTCATTTTTCCAGGTGTATTTAGTTAGTACCACTGGTGAAATTGTTACAGATAACAGACAAATCACAGAAAAAAATCAGGTGGCTAGATTTACATCATGGGGAAGGGAAGTTTAACCAGGAACAAACATTTGACATGATGACATCCACCACAGAAAATATTGGACTGTGGAGTCAGTAGTTGGCATGATTATAGATTTGTGTACTCACTAATTAATGTTGTTAGACCAAGACAAATTAAGAGAGATAAGCTGGTGCAAGTCACTCAGCTCTTACTTAGACTGAATGCACTTCATTGGCTACACATCTGTACGGGAGGGTGTAGCAGGGTCTGCCCTAACACTACAGACTGTCACAGTTAATACACAGCCTCCTCCTCCTGTTGTTTTGGTAATTCTTATTTGGTAATGTATTAAAATTAAATTGAAAATCATAAAGCACCAGATTCACCTTATTACAAGTATATTAACCTAATAGTAAGTAAAAGTAAATAACTTAAAGGTACCTCCATTTAAAAGAAAAATGATAACATTCTGGTTTACAGATGATGTTGCCACCTTAAGTTAGCATTTAAATAAATGGAGGCCCACAAAATAAATAAAAAAGAAACAGAACCTGCTAAAACCTACAGATTAACAAAATTATTGCAGAGTTTGCCAGCCTTGGTTGTCGCCCTGCAGGTACCGTAGTCCTTGGACTGACCCATCCCCATGATCTTCTGAGGGTGATCAGCAGTCAATGATATCTCACTTGAGTCTTTTTGCTTAAAAATAAAAACACGGCACTGATGTTATCTAAGTACACACCTGTTAAATGTGTGAAAGTTAAGTTAGCAACCCTGGCAAAAACCCATAAATTTACAATCAATCCAAAAGTTGTTTCAAATGCAAACTGGAACCCAATAGTATATATTATTTCAAAACAGGTACAAAACTCTTTCTAATTGTATATGTATTTCTGAAATTAACATTCATTTTCATATGAAATTTTGACTTTTTTTTTTGGAAAAAATATTGGGGGGATTTCAACATATTTAAATATCATGCCAAAGTTTCTGTATCTGTTATGGATATGGTGGAATAAATGATTTTTAGCTAAATATTTGAAATTTATACAAATATTTTATTATTTTTAAATATAAATCTAGATTAAATGAACTTGTATTGGAAAACCCAAATGCACATTCTCTGCTTTCAGGAAATGTTCAAGTCAAGCTGCAGGCTAGTGGTTTGTAAAATATAAAGGAAACTAGAGATATCTGGCATCAGAGTTATATCTCCAGACAATTAAGGCATACCCCCTTTTAAAACAGGTCAAGAACACCAGGGTCGAGGTCTAGGTCACAAATGTTTGCACTATCTCTGACATCTTGGTGGACACAATTTTTGTATCAAATTTGAAGAAAAAATAAGTTCTTTTTTACAAGTTGTGAGGTTCACAAAATCCTACATTTCTTCAGGTTTGACCTTGAAAACAAAGGAAATATTCTAGGTCAAGGCCGCTCTCACAGTGAAGGTTATGAACCAAAATTAACTATACTTCATCCTATAACTCATATCTATGGATGTGCTTAAAATGAAATAATTCTGTCCATTAGTTTTTGACTTATTTTGCTCACAGTACTTTCAAGTTGCAATAATAAGGAATTAAAAGGCATGAAAACAAGCAAAGGATAATAGGTGGTGCCACGGGTCTCTGGTACATGAATATGCTATCCAAGATCTTCAGCCAACTTTGATCTTCAATCCATGCAAGCTTTCTAGAGATATTTAATAATTTTTTGTGATTTTTACCAAAAATGGACTTATTCAAGGTCAGGAACATTCTCCTACTAAAGATCATAACCCCATTTTGACCCATGAAATATTTTTTGAGTTTTTCACACAGACAAGATTTATTTACAGCTTTGGGACTGTGTGAAAACCATGACCAGTATCCTAGACTTTGTCTGGGGATACAATATCTGAAACAATGCTAACATATGCCAATGAGACTTCTGAGACTTTTACAGTTTGCACAAAAACAAACACACATACAGACATTACAATAATGGTTACCTTTTCTGCATTGGGCATGATTGATGGGTTGAGAATGCCAATGACTGTCCCCAGACTTGTCTTCCAGTGCTGCTTGTGGACGTCTCCAAACAGAAAGAAATTAATGACTTTATCACAGTTATCAAGGTCACTCAGCTTCCAAATACTGTATGTGCTCCCCTGAAAAGAAAACATACATATCAAGTCACAGGCTCTGAAAACAGACATAAACCAATGACGTTCAACGTCTCCTGACAAAATAATGACAAGTCTTTAAATATGAAATCTGAAGCAAGATATGAAACAGAGCATATAAACAGCTGAAAAGAAGAAATTTTGCCTTTTCTTTTACACATGCGCTTAATGTCATACACACTTAAAGATAATTTAACCATTACAAATCTTGTCTATATTTTTCAGTTTTGACCCAACTATTTACATCAAGCTGTCAAAACCAGCACAAAACGGAGTCAAAATGTACACAGTGTTAGACATGTATAAAACCACAGAATGTGACAGAGTGTGGTGCCTTCCAATCAGGTTGTGCAAATTGTGAGTACATGGAAGTTCCGAGTTATCCTTGCAGAAGAGTTCCATCCACAAACTAAGATCAGCAAACGTTAACAAAGGAATCATCTGTTGTCATATGGTCAACTTCATTTGACAGTGTTAACAGAATAGCACCTTATCCTTTACAAAACACTGACTACTCCAGGCAGGGCTGAGACAGTGTCCAGGGGCTGATACAGGATTTATATAGAAATGAGGGGGCTCAACAGCCTGGCACAGGTAAACAGGTGTGCTGGGGGGTACTATTACACTAAAGGGAAGGGTAGTAAAGGGAAGAAAACAGCACCAGAGGTCAAATCCAGTGCTGCTTATGTGTATATTGTATTGTTTCCCAGATTTGGGCACCCAAATCCCCCTCTAAATCCACCCCTGCTGTTAACCTTTCTTTTCAGAGTTACAAATACTCACTGAGAGAGGAAATCAATGCAACTTGCTGTACTAACCTTTGCTGATATTTTTGGTTCTGTTTTGCTGACCACGACTCCTATAGTAACCCAGTCCCCCATGTCAGAGTTCTTCATCCTTGACGATATGCGAGACATTTTAACCATGTTCCGTCCCTCCATTCTCATTTTCATGCGTGCTGTAGAGACTAGAGGATTGCTGAAAACATGAAATTACTTGTCTGAATCAACACAGGCTTGCAATCAGGTACATGCAGTTTAGCTTTTTTTTCGTTTGCCACCCTTGCTTTCACTAATAAGTGCCAAAGTTTTGATGTTCTTAATAACTGTATACTTAGTTCAAATGCTAACTTGCTATATGTCAATAACTGTGTATCATTCAATCCTGATATGGAATTATTCTTTAAATCATATGGGAAATGTTCATCAGTTCAGAGATAAATCAACCAAAGTGCCCACTGTATTTTAAAAATCCGTTGTTTAAATGCTGGTTAGATATTTTTTCGTTACCATATTGCAATTGGCTGGGAATAGCATATCTGCCGGTAGGACCAAGGGATGAAATGACTGCCTGAAGGCAAATATGAAAGCAATACCCTGTCAAAAGGCCCATAATACTTTCATTAAACAGCAACTCATGTTATCAACACTAACCCCCCATGCACAGTCACTCTATTTTCATGAACTACTAAAGTGAAATGCTTCTACAGTGCACACATGTTGGCACAGTAAAATCACATAAATCGTGATGCATGTCAATTTCATTCTGGGGCATTACTTCACTGAGTACACAGAGTGCCGGGCTGATATGAACTGTTCACTTTTGTTTAAAATTACTTCAGCTGAAAAATATTCCTCTATTACAAGGTCATTAAACACTTTATAATTTTTTTTGTTTTAATAGTAAATGTAATCTTGTTCATAAACACATATAACATTAAGAACATGTAACTTACATAATTCTTATCCCTGAAAAAGGGTCTTTAACAACACCCTTTTCCTCATCCTTACTGGCTGACGATTTGGGAAGTTTGGGCAGATCTACAGGTGATGCTGATGGCAAGACTGACAGTGAAGGCACAGCAGACGTGGGTTTTCTTGTTGCTACAAGTAGCAAAGTGAGAAACAGGTGATTATTTCTGAAATATTATAACAAATCTTAAGCATATTTTTTTCTCTTTTTTTTTGCCCCATTCTTTATGCTTGCTTAACTGAGTACCATGTGCATCTGCAGAATTCTATTCATCCATTGGACAGTGCAACAGGAACATTGCTTGGTAATAACACTGAGGGGCCTCCAAAAGGTGCACTTATTTGTGAGTGAAACATGATTGATGGACAGAGTCTCCCCATTAGAGAGCCCTCATCCTGGATGGGTGCTGACTCGTAACATAGTTCACTGCTTCTGGGCTGAGATTCGAACTCACCACCTCCGGGCTTTCAGCCCTGTGCTCTTCCCCTAGACCACTGAACCATGTTTATCTTAAGCATCTGATAAATACATACTCACCAAAGGACTTGCTCTGTTCCTTATCTTCTGCTTTAGGCTTTGGTTTGTGAGCTACACGTTTTCTTGTCCCTTTTTTCAGCAGTTTCCTTATCTCTTCACCTTGTGAACTGTACTTTGGTTTCTCTCCTGATAAGATATAAGGTATGGAAATGCACGTGCTGAATCTTACCATTTCTTTGTGAAATGTAGTTTTGGTATTGAATGGGGTCTCTGTCAGACATGCAAGACTAGCAGATCTAGGGGAAAACTATTTTCAGATCTTAGGAGAATTGACTAAATTTTTAACACTGAACAGATGTTGTGCATCTAGAAAGTCTTTCATGTCCAGTAGAGACCTTCATCTAGTGAAACCACTAAATAACCCCATGAAGTCAATATGGACTTTTTTCTGCTCTTTTGATAAACATTTGGCTTTGTGAGTGTGGAAATGACATTTTTTGCAACAGAATAATGTTATTGGAGTTATTTTTACCATCATTTTATCACAGTGGTTTCTTTAAACTTCATTCATACAAATCATGGTAAATATATAATTTCTCATAATATCAATGTTTATCAATGCCAACTGGCATTGATTCCATGAAACACTTAGACAGGGATGATGAAATAGTATACCAGTAACTCCTTTGTGTAATTTCTTATGAAAACGTACATTTGTAGGACTATACTATCATGCAAACAATAAGATGTTATTACCCTTTCAATTTTAAGCAAAAAAACAAACAATTTTACTCTGAATGACCACCAGGTTGTACTGAAGAGCAAATAAGGTATTACCATAATTAAATAATAATAAAACTAAATCACAGGATTTCAACATATCCAGTATTAAGATATCCCTCTTCATTGAAAAAAATATTTTGCCATACCCTCCATGTCTTCCCAGTCACTATCGCTGTCTGCAAATTTTATGAAATCAGATTTCCCAGCATGCTTTGAGGCAGATTCATTTGACTTTTGATTCTGGTCCTCCTCTTCATCAGACATGTGACCAAACAAGTCAATTTCTTTTAAACTTGATTTTGCTGAAACATAAAAGCAAAAGATCACTGAATAACGATAATATAATCTGACACATATTATATAATCTTTGCTTTCTGTGAATGCAAAGTCTGTAAAGTGTCTGATTTTTATGTGAGATAAAGTTATAGCTGACACTGTTAGCTGGTTAATGTGTATACATGTCATTCATATATTGTTGCTCACTTTGATCATTAAGATATCACCTGTAATGTCTGGTTAATCTTTAATCATCCTTTTTAAAAAGAGACAATATCACAATTAAGTTTTCTTACTTTTCCATTTTATCATGTACATTAATAAAAAATTAATAAAAAAGAACTTAAATTTGTGTTTTTATTTTCTGGTGTCATGCTGGCTACCACTTGACACCAACAATAAATTTATTTGGAGCTGCATGTCTGTAGAATACAGTAAAACATGTGCAAAAAGACCACCGGCAGGACTGGCCAAAAGTGGTCTTAATTCACAGGTGGCCTTATTAGACAGGTCAGTTATGCTTTGGTTCATGCAGGGGTGGTCTTAAAAGACAGGTGGTCTTTCAAACAGGTTCCACTGTATGTCATTTACCGCGCTCCTGTGAGTTGTTGTTGTTACTGTTCTGACTGGCTGACATCTGCAGCTCTCTGTTACAAACTGGACTTCCTCCCAGGCTGGACTGGCTGTTCTGCTGCAGGAGTTGCTGCTCCAGCATCTTAATCTTTTCCTGCATTATTTTCATCTGATCTGAAGATAAATGTGTTGAGCATGTTTTATTTAAAAAGCAAAACAAATTCTGTCATTATATACACCTGAATGAGAAAATAAGTGTGAACAACAAGAGCACTGCAAATGGTGTATAATATGCCTGTCTCATATCGTGTGACCTCTGACCTCATTTAATATGCATGAATTTTGCTGAGAATGTAATACAGGTGAAAAACTGTATTGGTTAATATTCATAATGAGTTTCATGAAAATCCATAAGATTTTTTATAAGTCATCACGGTGCCACTAAAGTCTGGTGACCTCTGACATCATTATATATGCATGCATTTTGCTGGTAATTAATGGAACTTAGGTGGGATATTTTATTGATTAATATATGTTGATTTTATAAAATTCCATCATATTCCTGAGAAGTTATCGTGGTGACACCACAAAGTAGCCTACTGACCTCTCACCATATTAAATATAAGTGGATTTGCCCATAATCAAACTTGGTTAAGATAGTTTATTGGTAAGCAGTTATGGTAATTTCGTGAAAATCAATCAAAGCCCTGGTAAGTAATAGCTGAGACACAAAGTTAATGGACAGACAGAAGGACTGTGGGTATACCATGATATGTCCCATCATAGACTGACATATAAGAACTGCTATTAGGCTAAAAAAAATAACAGGTATGGTTCTCATGCATCGCTGTGTCAATTTTAACCCCAAGCACCAAAAATTTTCATGTTGATTTTCAATAGAAACTTACTAATTTTAAACTCTAGTCACTTTGACATTTCTTTCACAAAAATAAAATAATACAATTTGATAAAATTTCCTTTTTTATGAAGTAATTTTACCTGTTTAGCCAAAAAATTTTGTTATTATCATGCTTTTCCCTGATCATATGACATTTTTATCAAAACATACAAAAAAGGTTAAAAAAAATCACCAGCATGCATAGATTTCTGAAAAAAAGTGCCTGAGAATGAAACCTTATTTTTTTTGCCTTATTGTTATATGTAGTATATGTAGCACCTTTGGCAGAGCTCTGTCACATAAACTTGACAACAGAAATGTGAAATGGTTTAAAACATTCCAGGACATTTCTAGGTATTTTTGGTATTTTCACGGAAACAATAGTTAACATGTTACTAGTGGTAGGAATTTGTTTTAAAATCATAATCAATGATTAAAAAATAAAAAGTAAGATGATCAATTAATTATTAATTATTCTATGTACTTTATGTATTAACTTGAAATCTGATGTATACTAGTCCCTAAAATATTGACGCCAGTAAATAGTGTGACATGTACATTGGGATTCATAATGATCCAATGTCGACTTGATGTCAGACTATTTTTGGCTGCACAAAGTCCTGTTTTGATGCTGTTAATTACTTTGTGTCTGTATATCTCTGACAGGATAAGATTGCATGCAAAATCATTTTTAATCAAATATGTAATCAGTTTAAACAATTTTGAGTGAAAAACAACCAATCATCAATTTAATGATTAATCAGCACACAACTGAATTATACAGTGCCCTTTGAAATGCGCATCACAAACCCCCTCATTTGGCAAGCATATCCGAGGTCAAACATATTGCACATTTTTCCTATACAGTTCTAAAGATTCCCATAACCTGAGGACAATTCTATCTGTGGTAACTATTTAAACTTTTGCGATAATACAACTAAAGCTGGGCAAGAAATTACCTGTGATATAAATGTAAAAGAGTGTCAGAAATCTTAAACAAATCTTAATCACTGAAGGGTTAAATAGAGCAACAACATTTAACAACCAAGATCAACTGCTTTGTATTCATGAGTTCATATAAAGTACTGAATAACATTGGCAGCTTCAAACCTTGCATCTCCTCTGGCGAGACTGCTTGCTGAGAATTTCTGGGTTTATTTGACTCTGTGTTGATGTCTATAGAGTCATGCCTGGTGGAACCTGGTCTACTTTTTCCAGCAATATCTAGCTGTTTAGCGGATGCAGCCAGCTCAACAGGATGAGAATCTGATGAAGGTTTTGGCACTGTTTGTTTTACTTGGCTGTTCCCTTTTTCATTTTGGTTCTCTTCTGCCAGATATGCCAGCCTGTCCAGTTCATCTTCATCAATGTCATCATCTGAGAAAAAAAATGTATATATATATGTTAACTAATTAACAAAACGAATAGATAAACAATATATATATATATATATATATATATGCATATACACATACATATATACATATTTTGGACTATGCAAAAAAATAAAGGCAACAAAAATGTAATTAAATTCATGTCATACTTGCCAGAGTTTCCTACTTATCTGCAAAATAGATTTGTGCTCCGCAGTTAGAGACCGTTCCTTAATAAATTGTAAAATTTGGCATCTGTAGACACTGGCAAATGACCTTTTAATCCAGAATATTTATTAAAAGTCTTTACTTAAACACAGTTAACTGCCCACCAAGAAAGAATATTTATTAAATATATCAGTAAGTACTGGTAAATATAAATATAAAACCATGAACCTGAAGATTCAAGCGGTCCTGGTATAGCGTCATCATCCAACATGGCTGCCAGTTCATCAAAGTCACCCTCATCACCTGAAGACCACAATAAAGACAACAATTCATATATATTTTTTTTTTCATAAACATGTTCTTAACATCAGGGCTTTAAAAATGCGGGGGTAAACCTCATGGATGCTCAAAATGCTTAGGATGATCAATTCTCAGAATAGGTTACACATGTGGCTGTAGTACCTAGAGGATCACAGCTGGTCCTTGCAGTACCACTGCTGACATCTTTTCAACACAGCCCTGACACTGGCAATTGACTCATATATTTTATATAATTGACTGTACATGTACTAAAATAATGATGCAATTTGCAAAAGTATAATGATGTGGTATACAATTATATAATGATATGATGAAGGTGTTAAATATTTTTAAAACATTTCATTTTACATAACCCTTCAAATTTTTACACAGATCCCCCAAATTATGGGTTGCTCCAATATCCCATGAGACTCTCCAAATTTTTGGCCTGACCATCCCAGGCTCTCCATTTTTTCTTCCCACAGAGAGCACTGTAACATGTTCCATAAATGTACCTTGAAAGCTCAATTTTTTGTTGATTTTTACACTGATTTTTTTTTATTGGTATTATCATCATTTAACTACCCAAAAAGGGCTATGACATTATTAGGACACTGACAGATTTAATTTAAACAACAAATTCTAAATAGAAAAGAAATACATTGATACTGAACATTTCAACTTGATTACACAGAAAAAATGTTTATGAAAATGATATTCGCTATGGCCTCTAAATTTTTACAGTATATACCATATGAAATAAGGTACATATTCTAAATATTAAAACAATCATATTGTTCTCCTGTTATATAACTGAGACAAACTTAATGTTCTAGCATAAAATAGTATTTTATTTATATACCTTTCATGTACTGTTGATCACATATTTATATAAAGTATATATACTATTTCTGTGATAGATGAGTGGTTATAAAGCTGAAATCTTTTGTATGCAAAAAATAAAAAAAATCAGTTATACTTACTTGCCATGATGGAAGCTATATTTTCTTCCTAAAGATGAAAAAAAATAAGTCTGTAATTTTTTATTAATTCAGACTCATCAGAATTACATTGATAAAGATGATGTCTAAGAAACATCACCACTGACCTAATGGGACAATGGTTAACTTTCCCTTTTTAACTATTTCTACACACTATCTCCTGTCCCAAGATATTACAGTCAATTACCAAAGTAAAGGCTTGAAAAGGGATCTTTATTTTTCTTGAATACAATCAATAATATTTGTAGGGCAAGTAAAATATCATGAAGGGCAAGTAAAAGCTATATGTTACTTGCCTGGCTGAGCATTTTCAAAAGTTTATGTCAAGCCCTGCATTCTGGTGTACAGTATTCAGACAAACAGGAAATTAGAACAGACTGAATCATTATGCTTCAGGACAATATCTACCCATAGATATTTAAAGGGGAGCAAAGCTTTCAAGTGGCATATATGAATTATAATGTATGCATTCAACATTAATGTTTGTTTGTTTGTTTTACTGAATATCAAACTTACAGTGTGCAGCACAGGAAAATAATCCATCTGACCATTACTAAGATTACTGATGGACTGATGGTCCAAAATGTGAGACGATGGGTAAAATTTCTTAAATGGCATCATCGGACTAACCAACATATGAATGACATGAACATCTCTGTGGTATACAGATCAGAGCAACATCTGTCAATATATATCCAGTTATACTTAGGAAATATTCTGCAAGACATGTAGCCGAGCGTTATCTTGGTGCACTATTTAGTACTATACTCTGTTCCACCAACCTGTGTCCACCTGTTTTTTGGAGATAATTTTCTAAAAGTTTATTTTGTCAATAATTTCCTAGAAACAAAATGCAAGGAAGTGACAATTTATAAAGTAACAAATCTCCAATTTATGTTTCACATTTTAGTCTCTTTGAACACAATGATCTAGCAGATCAGATGTGTCCCTTGCCCCCTGCATGAGCAGTCATCTTTGTTTAAGCTGGTTACATGTTTAAGAGTGTTAACATAACATCATCGAATGAGCAGAGCTCTGTCAATTGACTGTTTTTGCATGTGAACAATGACCTTGGCTGCAGTAACTGGGACTTAAATGTTGTAAAATATAGACTGTTTTCTCATATTTTAAAATAATTCTGTTTCTTAAATAAGGTGTAACGTAGGTAATTACTTCGTTGAAAATTCATATTCTAGCTATATATATCCATATTTTTTTCTCCTCAAAATATAACTAATTAAAATTTACATAGGAAAAAAAAAAAATGGTGGACAGGAGGGGATGAAGTGAACTATAAGGCTTTACATAGATCTGCTTTTTTAAGCACATGCACGCAAGTGCACCTGCATAAATGTCATCTTCAAAATTAAGGACTTGGCATGAGCTATTATGAAAAGACCAATGCAACTAGATTTATACATAATTGTTATTGTGAAATGGATAAGAATGTAAATTATAGGCCATTATATGTGTGACTGGAAACGGAGTACAGGCAGTTCCAATTGGGGGTTAAATATGCTGTAACAGGCACCCAAATTTCCCTGCCCTGGTGTGTACAAAGCAAGATAATTATTTGTGAACAAGTAAACCAGAAATTTAACAAATTGAACCAAAACTTATGCTAATAGCAAATCAAGTGTCAAAAATATTTACCTAATATTTACCAGTTGCATGTATTTTATCGTGTATATATGTGACATGTTGGTTTTCCAGAATAAATTAAAGAAGCATTCTCTTGTTGCATAAACATCAGTTGTACCCATCATTTGCATATTTTTTTTTATCTTATTTAGTTTATATTCTTTAGTAAACCTTTTATCTGAAATATTAGTCATGACAGTTCAACCTGAATGCTATTTTCATAACCTGGTGTGTGTTATAATAATTCATTATAAAAATTTTCAACAACTATTTTGTCCTTTTCATGTGTGTTTATATGTGCCATGATGCAGTTGATCCTGAGGTGCTGCTGTGTGTGTACACAACAGATTACTTGCATTTGACACAGACATACCACACCCATGCATTATATGGCAAGTTGAGCACCTGGGGCCCAAAGAGATTGGGTGAAGGGAATTTTTCTTGGATCTCAAGTGTTTCGTGAAAGCTTTGTATGTTAGTCACAGTAAATCTTTACCCAACTAAATTTATCTTCTTTAAAGCAATGTTGACGATGATACTAATTAATATTAAAATAATAATACCATTAATAATGGCAATATCCAAGATTAAGAAAATACATAGGTCTATATTACTGTATCATTATATATATAAATAATTTATATATTAATTATAATATTTTCCAACCCATTGCGGCTGGAGTATAGAATCTGGTCTTCATTTCCAAGATGGGTCTAAACTGACTGGACTGTCTCATATTACTAATTAGTAGTAGTAATCAACGTAAGCCATGACATGCCCAATGATATGACATCGACATACGTCAGTTCGACATGCCTTATACTTCTCCATTACATGAATCCTAAACATCATTACGTTCGCCCGTATACAGCATAACCTCGTCCATGTAGACCGGATTCTATACTTGTTCCCGAATGGTAAAGCCAATACACACACCACACTGGAATTCCCATCCCCAGGAAACATTTGGATTCCACGTAGATCTGTCCATATAATGTCGTACCCCTACTATACATCTGATCAGAGTAACCGATCCACCTATCTGACAGGTCCACAGGTCTGAATGCTCCCCTCAGGTTGGAGGGGGTCACCCTCTCAAGTGTCTCACACTGTCACTTGTCAGTCGTGTTGTGCAGATCTATAAATATAAATATATAATGGATCCTATTTCTAAGCCATAGCCGTTAACTTTAAATTACACTACAGGAGCGATAATACAATCAAATATTTACTTCCTCAAATTGTGGCTTCAACTTCAACAGGCTTGTAGAAGTGCTGTCATAATTCGCGCCAGCTGATGGCGTTAAACGAGGGTAGCCTGCCGTGCATGAATAATTCATAAACCATCTCATCCTTACGAATAATTCGGCTTCATGAAATTCGTACCATGGTGGTCGTTTCGGCCTTTGTCGAACTCGGACTGATTAATCAACTTGTGCACATCTGTTGCACACGCGACTTATAAAACAAAAATCACACAATGTTCTGTGCCATAACATGATTTACATTTCACATAAAACTTTTCAAGGGAATTCTAGTTAGATTTAGCGAAATGTTCTCATACATAATTTGAAATAAATTAATAATAATATTTTCCTTCCCACTTGTTAGTTTAGCTTTCTGCCACCAGATGTCAGCGTTATCGTTATGAAATGCGGCTGCCAAGACATGAAAACTACCACTTGAAAATTATCTTCTTTAGCTAGGGTCAGTCATAAAAAGACCATAATGATATGTCATAATCAAAATTAAAAAAACACACACACACACATACACAAGTCCTGTCAGTTACTCTGTTTTTTTTTTCTTCTTCTAGAATATGGTATTTTATCAATAAGTATACGTGATTCAAAGATGATATAAATCGATGTATATGACATAAACACCATTTAACCCGAACAGAAATGAACTTTTAAACTAATTCATTCGTGTTCGTTAATATATCTGAGCAGAATATACAGATAAAGACACAACTCTAAAAACAACACATACATATGGATATTATTGCGATTAAACTAATGATAGTTTGATTTCATGAACTATATGGTCCTGCATACTCCTTTTGATGATACACGCGATATCGGAACATTTACGCTACAACGAACCACGAAAATGATGTTTTAATGTTGTAACATACGAGCTTTACTTCCCGGTGAGTTGTTCAGCCATTTATATGAATGCCAGGCAGAAATGTACGTTGACTATATTTTGCCTGAATTGTCTGTTTTCTAGCTATACATCCACTGCTACGAGTGTTTGATTAGCATGCCAACGTAGTATTGTGTTATTAACTATTTTTCATTAAACTTACTTAATAAAACAGATTTTAAAATAAAAGCGAATCTTCAAATTCCATTTTATGGTTAAATATTATACTGAAGGCTAGAAAAATAGTATAGTTTCAGACAAATATTGCATAATAAATGAAAAATAGAACGGAAAATAACATGAACAGGAAGACAGGACAAGAGAATGTGGGATGAAAAAGTTATCTATATTATCATTGATGTTGGCTGCACCGAACGTTTGTCACGGCACTCTCCTGTAGGATATACCTTTTTTCTTTTCTTTTTTTTTTTGTACTGAGATACTGAGGTGTCTTGAATGATGCCAACCTTATGTGTTTTAAGGGGACAGTTTTCCATATTTTCCCAATAAATCATGAGAAATTTGACATTATCTCGAGAAGGCGTTACCGCAGCGGGATATATATGAAGCTGCGCTTGTTTATTCTGCTTAAATTGATCCTAGGTTCGAACTTGGCTCCTTTAAACCCATCCCAGACAAAGTCGACCAGACCTGTCTCTAGACTCCCGACGCAAGGACGGTTAATATGCTGTAAGATATATTATTTTTTATATAGTCTTTATTTATGATTTTACATTTTGACACTTTTGTTGGTCAATAACAGGAAATGTATAAATTATAATGTTTCGCTAATCTAATTTGGTTTAGATTGGAAAGTTGAATGTGGAATTTAAAAAAGCCGACATTTAACGCTATAATGTTAAAAGTATATCATTATTTTATAGAATCAATACCCTGTTCTGGTGGACAACTGTATGAAAAAGACAGTACAGAAAGAACAATCAGGCAATGCTGCTGATTATACGGAAGAGTGAAAGCTTAAAAGAGGAATCACAACTGAATAATGAGCGTGAAAGAAAGCTGCAATATATATACGAGCCCAAATTTGAGGTCAACGGAAAATTCTTTAAACCTTTGATAGTTCAAGTGATGCAGGTATTATGAAATATCCTTGAGTCGAATGCATCTCCACGTCATTTCTTTCTATACAGATCTAAATTTACAGTTTTACAGGTTTTTTTTTTGAGAATTCGCGGGAAAACCTCACTTATTAAGCCTTAAAAGATGACACTTAAGACACTTTAATTTCCAAGTAGAACACAAATATAATGTTTATATGAACACTTGGCATTTGTTTGCAGTGGTTAAAAAATATATTTATTTTGATTTATGCCAACCTCATTCATTCCAATTTATCCCTTAATTGTTTAAGCTTATGCAGTTTTATGAGATCAAGAATATTTCACTTATCTTGAAAATATTGCCTTAGAACTGATGACGTTCATCTATATACTGTCTAAACAATACCGGGCTGTTGAAAGTTTATCTCTTTACGGAAGATCTTGAACAAAATGTATGGTGATTAAGGTGGAAATTTAGATATGAGTTCCAAATATTTCTAATATAGTTTGCAGCATATAGGCATACAAGGGTACCTGTGAGCAAACTCAGACAAAATGTTTAACATAATGGTAAGATTTACATATATAAAGATAAATTTCATTGAAGAAATTCCCACGACTAAAAATCTACCAATTGACACTTACCGTTTTGAGGTACCACAGCAAAAAATCCTATCTCAAGAGTAATTTAAGGCCAATTTTCCAGTCAATTTTGTCCCTCATTAGTAACTTTCGTATGACCCTCAGATGTGAACACCTTCATACTTTTAATTGTCTATTCCATATTGCTCTGCATTTGAATGCATTAAATATTTATCAATATCTAACACAGGAAGCAACAATAAACCTGTGATCATGTTTCCACTTGACCAGTACAATAATATACATTCATGCAGTAATTGGGTGGTGACGTCGCACAAATTCCGACCATGTAACACATTCAATACAGAATAATATATGGTTTCTAAATGATATACATTTCATTAGTCTGGAATAATATTTTCCTCATGCACCTTTTCAGATAGGTAAACTTTTAGGAAATGTGTGCGCTCTTTTTTGAGCGCCGAAAAGAGGTCCTGTTAATTGCAGTTTTATACCCGTTAATACACTGAATCTCCAGCGATCCTAAATTCGCGGGCCCCCTGGCATTTATCCAGTGTGCCCATGCGATGTGACGTCGCTGTTTTTATTGGGACTGGTCTAAGAGATTTGATAAATTTTGTCCAGGGTGAGAATAATAATCGAGAAACAAGTCCCTTTTATCTAAGTTTTATGTTTTCAATATAAAAGTCTATTTACTGATATTAAGAATCGCCTTTAGGAGATTATGTGCGTGAGTGTGTGTGAGAGAGAAAGATAAAGAGAGATGCTATCACTGTTACGGCTATCACTGTTACATTGTCTGTAGATTCGGAAATAAGGATAAGAAAAATGATTCTACTTATTTATTAAGAAAATATATCAGCGTTAGAGTTGCGTCAATGAGTAATGAAAAATGAAAGAAATCAATGGTCTGACATTTTAAAATCAGGTACAGAGCAGTTAAGCTGTATAATTTATAATGGACATGGATCGATGTGTGAACTTTTCAAACGATGCACATATTTATTAACCTGAGGTGTCAGCAAAATTGAGAACGGAGGGTTAACTGACACTTCAACTTTTCCGCACCTGACATCTTTTCCGAACAGTAGACCTTGAGCGTGACCAACAAAATCCATGGTCGCTCACGCAGGACGCCTCATTCGTATATAAGCGTCCGATGCTATTTCCGGCATCACACAGAGAGTAAACATTTGCATAGGTAGCAACTAGTCCGAACGTCAGAGACATTGCCTCTGTATGGGCAGACAAGTGGAAACATTTATTATATTAGAGACACACTAACACTCATTTATATATATATATATATATATATATATATATATATATATTCTCATATATCACTGTCTTAAGCATTTTTAATCAGTTAATATATGTTATAGATCAGATGGGATAAATAATTTATTCAATCCATATATATTATATATAACACGATACAAACAATTATTGTGCTGTTGTCAGCATTATACAAGACAATACATGACAATACATCAGAGTTATCAAACATACATTGTGGTTATCTATACTATAAGATACGATGGTTTAAGAACAAAAAAAAAGTGTGAGAAGTGTCACACAAAAGACATTTAACCATAAAGTCTGGGGGATAAAAATAGTTTCTTTGGCGTCATTTAATGGGAAAACGTTTGATACTGTCATGTGGGTTCGTATTAATAAGTCCACTAGAAAGTGTGTTGGTCATACAGATTACTTTTAATTTTTTTTTTATATTTTAGTAAAATATCATATTAAACCATTAGAAAGAATGCTGTTTGCTTTTCTTCATTTAAATAACATACACGTTATTGGGTCTATTATGAATTAAAAATGTTTTTAATTTACTTTTAATAAAGGGGTTATTGCAGGGGTTTTACCCTAAAATAGACAAAAGCCGAAGTCTTGCATTTTTAACAGATTAATTTCTGATGACTTGGCTACTGATACACTTTATTGACCGAGTGTAATAAAACCTCGCTGCACCATATGAGCGAGATGTTTTCTTATCTTATCTAAGGCGTCTTTTCTTTCTGCACTATTACAACTGGTTTAAAAAAAAGGCTCATTGCTCTTCGAGGGTTCATATAGCAAATATATTAGTAAAAAGTATTTGATCAAATAAATGGAGTTAACATTCAGACTCAAATTTTGTAAACATCTAATACGTTCTTTGATCTTGAAATGTACTGTATGGATTAACTAGATTCTGTAAGGATAAGGGAAATACAAATATGCATTTTGAATAAATAAATTACTTTCATTAGGACCCATAAATGTGAGTATTGAATCACATAATTCATACCTAAGAGTTCATCATCTGAAATCAAAGCTGACAATAACTTGTGACTTCGACCTTAAAGCCCAAAAATTGATAAGGCTGTTTCTCTTATGTCTGGCAACAGACACACATACACACTTAAAAGTCGACAGAGTATTTCCTTCAGTGATGAGGGACATATAAGTGAAGTTTGAATCCAGTGAATAAACTCAAAGACTTTCAACTTTATATATGTAGGTTTTCCTGGAAAGAAATATACTCAGCTTAAAAAAAACATGACCTGTGGCTAGGGCAAAAAAAAGGTATGGTTCTCAGACACTATTTTTTAGAAATCAGTGCGGGCGGGAGGTATTTTATTTTTTATCTTTACTATATTTCGGTAAAAATGTCATAAAGAAAGCATGACAATAATAGATTATTTTTGCTAAACAGAAAAAAAAATACTAAACAAATGAGATCTTATCCGAAGTGTATTATTTTATCATTTCTCAGTCAAATACTTGAATGTTGTCATCTTTGTACTTGTCTCTATAAAGACAAGCTATAGTAGATGGACCCCCCCCCCCCCCAAAAAAAAAAAAATTATGTTAACGAAATGTAAAGATCCTCACTTTCTGCCCAACCATGCGCTTGTTTCCTCGACGGCTCTCTGGGAGCCACATATGATATCTGATGGGGTGGAATTCGACCAGTTATCATATATCAGTTATAAATAGCTCAAATATTTTTTTCTGACAATACATTCAATAGTAAACAAGCTCTCATAGAGGCCAATCATCATATAAAATATTATAACAATGACTCATAGAGCTCTTTATAAATGTATGCAAAACTGCAGTTTTTACTGGTTTGGAAAATTTTAGCTTACATTATTTACAGTAACTAGTCTTCTGATAATAGAAAAGAAAAGATAATTAAAAAATGGACAGCCAGTCTGGCGGTATTAACCAAAGAACAAACGGGCAGACCTAATATAACTGTAGGTTAACTAGGGCTTTAATTAATCATGACAATAAAGCTGACATTAAGTAGGTCAACATAGATGGCCTTATTAAAAGTATATTATGCATATTGGTCAGATGATCAATATGTCAGCACACTTTGTGATGACAGCCGGCGACTTTATTAAGAAATCTGCCATTTAGCATGTATTTTCACTGGCAAGCGTGCTACTTTTCGTGGTGCTCAAATATATTTTTGCCTCACAACTCAGAAAATTTAATTATGTTCATACTTTGCAGGCTAAATGTCATAAAGGTGTAAATACGGCACATAAATTCAATTTTATAAATCAGCACACAATAATTATCTGCACTCTCGTACAATCAAAAGTGCAATTTGGCTTTCAAAGTGCTCAAAATAATGTTTTTTGGCTATTAAGTTCGCAGAATTAAGGGCATGGTGACCTAATTCTGTGGATTCCTAGGAGTTCCAAGGTTCAGCTTTACGATAAGAAATTTGAAATTATCTCGCGAAGGCGTTACGTCAGCGCGATATATAAGAAGATTTACGCCCGTTTATTCTTGGTACTGGGTTCGAACTTAGCCCATGGAACCCCATCCCAGACAAAGTCGCACGGACCTGCATGTCTCTAGACTCCCTATACGCAAGGACGAGTAATATGTTATATTCTTTATTATTCTTTATGTATTCTTTATTTCTGATTTTTTTTTTTAATTTTGACTCTTAAGTTAGTGAAATTAAATCAAACGCCGATATTTAACGCTGTCATATAAAAAGTTTTGGTTATTCTATAGGATCAATACCATATGCTTGTTCTGTGTGATAAAAGTTAGTACAGAGAGAACAAATAGGCATGCAAAGCTGCTGATTACGGAAGAGTGAAAGATCAAAAGAGAAAGATTATAAATGGAATCACAAAGAATTAATGAGTCTGCACGGAAGCTGCTACGAGCCAATTTGAGGTCAACAGAAAATTCTTTAAACGTTTGATAGTTCAAGAGATGCGGGTATTTTGAAATATTATGAAGAGAATACATAAATCATTTCTTTCTATACAGATCTAAATTTACAGTTTTTACCGTCTGTTCTGGTGAATTTGGTTATTTCTCACTGTTAAGTCTTGAAAGATGCAACTTAAGACACTTTTGATTTTTGCAAACCACATGCATTCCTATTCATCCTTTATTTATAAGTTTATATTGTTTTAATAGGTGCAAGATATATCAATATCTTTCCTTGAAGAAATTCCGGAAGAAATTCATAGCAAAAACGTCGTATCCCAAGAGTTATTTAAGGCCAATTTTCCAGTTGATTTGTCCCTAATGAATAAATTTCGTATGACCCTCAGATGTGAAAACCTTTATACTTACAAGTATTTTTTCCACATCGTTCTGAATATGAATGCATTAAACATTTATCCATATCTAACACACTTATGTTTCCATCTGACTAGTTCAATATTCAAACATTCAAGCACTAATTTGACGGTGAAGTCGCTACAAATTCCGACCATGTAACAAATTAAAAACAGAATAACATATAGTTTCTAAATGATACATTTCAAGAGTTTCCTCATGCACCTTTAAAAAACAGTTAAACTCTTTGGGAATGTTGGCGCTCTTTTCTGAGCGTCGAGGTCCTGTAAATGAAGTTTTACCATTTAATAAACTCAATGTCGGGCCCAAAAAATCGCGGCCCCCAGGCATTGATCCAGTGTGACCATGCGATACGACGTTGCTGTTATTATTTGGACTGATGAGTAAGGTGGTAACATCGCAAGAAAGGATGAAATGCTGATGATTATACGTTAAAGATTGCAACGGACAGTCGAGTGGTAAAAAGCTTGAGTAATACTCAAGAAACAAGTCCACTGGACGTTAGAGGTAATTTGAATCTAAGTTTTAATATAAAAGACTCACTACTGTGAGTAAAGGCAGTGTCTTTATCCGGTATGAGAGAAAGCATCATTTACTCATATTAAGAAACGCCTTTAGGGGATGTGTATGTATGAGAGAGAGAGAGAGAGAGAGAGAGAGAAAAAAAAAATTAAAGAGAGAGATGCTATCCCTGTTACGGCTATCACTGTTACATTGTCTATAGATTTGGAAATATAGATAAGAACAATGATTTTACTAAATTATAAAAATAATATAAATATGCATTACAGTTGCATGAAAGAGTAAGGAAAAATGAAAGAAATCAATGCCCTGACATTTTAATATCAGGTACAGAGCAGTTAAGCGATATAATTTATAATGGACATGGATCTATGTGTATATTTTTCACCCGCCGCACATATTTATTAACCTTAGGTGTCAGCAAATTTGAGAACGGAGGGTTGACTGACATTTCAACTTTTCGCAACTGACCTCTTTTCCTTACAGTCACCCTTGAGCGTGACCAAACAAAATTCATGGTCGCTCACGCGGGACGCCTTATTCGTATATAAGCGTCCGATGCTATTTTGGGCATCACATGCAGAGGACACTTTTGCATCGGTAGCAACTAGTCCGAGCGGCAGGGACATTTGCCTACTTGGGAAGACAAGTGGAAATATTAACTTTATTAGAGACACTCACAAAAACACACACACATATATACACATTTATACATATATATCGCTGTGTAAAGCATTTTTATAAGTCTTTATATATAAGTTCAGATGGGATACCGATAAACTATACACGATACACTTAATTGTTGTGCTGTAGTCGGCATGATACAAGACAATGCATGACAATAAATGACAGCGATCAAACACATACAATACTCTTAACTATAAGATATGACGTTTAAAGGTTTTAAGGTAAAGCGTGAGACGTGTAACACGGAGGATACACTATATAGTCTGGGGAATAAAATAGTTTCTGTGGCGTATTGTCTTACATTATACACGTTACTGCTCTCAAGCGGATGAGAGATTACAATACAATATATATTGTTTATATAGAGAGCCCGATTCATGTTTGAGTATACAATAGACGTTTTTACATGCTAACATGCATGTTTGCATCATACATCTAGAAGTGCAGCTCTTCTTAATGATGTCTCATCGGTTCTTTAGTCCGATTATGATGACTTAGTTTCATCACAGTTAGTCCTTAAATTCAAACGGACTAGTTCTTTTTCCTAGTTATATGGCATATTTATTGCAGTGATATTACGGTATATGGTGTTTATTGACATAAGGAATCATTAGTCATTATTGATTTTATTAACCGATATTCAACCAGATACGACGTTTAAGCAAAGCACACGTAGTCACCATGCATAGAACGTGGACGGCCTTGACAGATACGTTTATGTGTAATGGATGTCCACGGGAGACGTCCCAAAACGTAAATCAAGCATATGTACTCTGTAGTACATTTGCACAAGTACCGACAGAGTCGCTCACCCGGTGTTCTTAATAGCTTTATGTTCTCCGCTGTCTGCGTGCACATTTCTTCTAAATGCCGACATTATAATTGCTTCAACGGACAATACTGTTTCCAAGTACAGACAACAAAAGCTCACCTGACCATGTCGGGCTCCTTTGATAGAAGTTACACCTCGGCTTTTCATCGGTGCCATCAAAGACGTGTTTGCAAAAGGTCAATCGTCATTTAGGATTATTTTAATTTGTATCATATTTGATATAACAAAATAATTATATTTATATTATTCGTTCATAGCACTTTTTCATAATTAAATACGTAACTGATAATTCTGTTCATCGAGCTTGAAGCAATCTTCAGTTGATACTTGATAAAGTTCGAGGTGGGCTGCGGGGGGGGGGGGGGTGCTGTGAGCAAAGGTCTTGCGATCAACCAAGTCTGCCATTCTGAAGGATCCTTCATTTTCTTTTGGGATTTTTCTTTGTGGGAAAATATATATGAAAGAATGTAATCGTTGGATGTAATCCATATATGCAGAATTAAAGTCGGAGGCGAGCCAAAGGAAGGTTGATGGAACTCTTCCCCTCCCCCCCCCCCCCCCCCCTCTATCTCTCTGTTCGCTTTGAATGCTAACAAAGATTTACGGTAATATATACTGCATCAATTCTTTTAATGAGCTGTGTCACCGCCTATTCTGTAAATTAATAGATAAAGAACTGTAGATGTCATTTTAATTTTATTTTTTAATTGATTTCGTGTAATGATCGCGTTCTTTTGGCGTGAAAGAGCTTTTGAACCGTTTAGTTTTCTTTCATTTCCAAACCGAGCTTTCTGTTACATCTTGCTTGGGAAGCAGACCACCTGAGTGTTCGTCACGTGAACGACGGGTGTCAAGGTATCACGCGGAACCGCCGTGTTACCCCATGGACAAGACCTAAATATCAAACCATCCGCGACGCTGACCGACTTTCTCATACACCAGTTGTATACGGTGCAATATAAGATAAACTATTCGGATTTATACAAATCATATAGCATATTCCCCGCTTGTCCGAGTAGATTATGTGCCGCCACCTCGGCACTTCTTCGCTTCACCGCCTTCACAAATGGTGTGTGACATACAGCAACCGAGTTAACCCCCCACGGTAACATGTCGTCCCATCTCGCTCCTGGTTTCACGCTGGTGGACTGTGGTTAATTATCCCTGACATATACCGCAAATCGGTTCTCAATAGACCCTTCAAACATTTATATTTCAAAGATTACTATATAATTATTGATATACGTTCGATCGAATTATTAAAGTAAAATATCATAAAATAAAAAAGCTAAGATATATTAGGATAGCGTTATATATCATCAAATATTTTTCCTGACCTGTCACTATATAAAGGGGGTAGTTTGAAGTTTCTACTCACTTTACACGTATAGGGTTTTTAGCTCAGCCAGCTACAATCTGATGGAAAACTTTGTATGATAAAATTCAGTGACGGATCCAGAGTGGATCATGTTACAAACGATTGAATGTTTGGACTTTCAAGCTGATATCCTAATTTTGAAGAAATATAAAGATTAAAGCCGGCAACACGATAACTCCCGTCCCCTAAAGTCTGACAATGTTATGCCAATACAACCAAGAGAAGTAGTAGTTGAGGAACAGAAATTCCTCATGTTTTTTTTTTGTGTAAGGTGCCTCAAAATGTCCTTTTTACATTGCATATTTGTATTTTTCTCAGTATACATGAGAGGGGGCCATACCGTCCAACATATACCTGTAATGTAAAATAAGCTGGCTCTTGATTTTATTCTTAGGTAAAATTAAAAGAACAAATATATTTTATATAAATTGCGTATTAATAATAATAATAATTAATCTATATATATATTGGTAATATAAAATTACATAATTAATATATGTTATACCAATATAATACTACATAATTAATATATTATGTTGGAACACACGCACTCATATATATATATACATACAAAACAAAAACTGATATATACAATTTCAGAAATTTTTTTTCTTAATACCCATCAACCTCTTACCCACTATTAGCGCGCCCTGTTCTCCAGTTTCTGGATCCGCCGCTAAAATCTCCAATATTGCAGCGAAATAAATATGCATTGTTCAAGGTTCTGTATCTGTCAGGGCTAAGGAATAGTAATAAAGTTCACTGAAGGAAAATCTTTATGTATATACTAGGATTGAGCTGTGGTTATTAAATACTTCAATATTGCAAGGAAATAACTTTGCATTTGCAAAAGCTAGTCGTATGGTACTTTATGTGTCAAGGCTAAGGTATTGTGATAAAGTTCGTCAGCATTATAGGACAATCTTTATGTATCCTCCAAGATTTGGTAGTAAATTTTTTAGTATCGCACAGAAAAAACTTTGTATCTGTCAAAGCCAGGATATGGCAGTTAAGTTGGTCATCATTGTAGGAAAATCATTACGTTTATGCAGGGCTAGGATATATTAACTAATTTATTCAGTTTCGCGGGGAAATATGTACGTATCTGTGAGGGCTGAGTTGTGATAATTAAGTTCTTCAGTTTTGCAGGGAATTATGTACGTATATCTGTCAGGGCTAAGATGTAGTTATTATAAGGTTTTTAGTGTTGCAGGAAAATATGTATATACCTGTCGCGGCTGAGATTTGATAATTAGGTTCTTCAGTATTATAAGAAAATATTTATGTATCTGTCAGTGCTAAGATATGGTACAATTATGTTCTTTATTGTAGGAAAATATGTTCCTTATCCCTCCGGGTTGAGATATGGTAATTAAGTTCGTCGGTATCGAGACATTTGGAAAATTTTGTATATATGCAGGGATAGGATATTATAAAATGTAAGTTCTTCAGTGTTGCAGGGTAATCTTTATGAGTATTCTGGGATAAGTAATTAAATTCTTCAGTATCGCAAGGGAATATGTTCGTATCAGTCAGGGCTTATAGATATTTCAAATAAGTCATTTAATGTTGCCAGAAAATATTTATGTATCTGTCAGTTTTAAATATGGTAATTAAGTGCTTCAGGGTTGTAGAAAAAATTGTACGCATCTGCCAGGGCTGAGATATGGTATAATTATAAACTGTTCAGTGTTGCAGGGAAATATTTATGTATATCGGTCAGTGATAAGATATCGTAACTAAGGTCTTTAGTCTTGCAGGAAATTATGTCCCGATCTTTCCCGATCAAATAAATGAATTTAAGTAATAATTAAAATCAGGTATTTAAAACAGGCTCGGATCCAGGACTTGTTGTGGGGATTGGTCAACGGGTGTCATGTAAAAAAATGTCTAAAAAAGGTCGTTGGTTAAGAGCAGGGGGTGGGGTGTCATTCCCCAAAACCCCCGTCATACATAAGATTTGTCTAACCCCCCCCCCCCAACCCCCCATTGCACGATGAATTTATGTTTCTGTGATAACTAATACTTTTTTGCGGACTTAATTTTGATTTTCACATTCCTGCAAAGACTATACCATTAATTCAAGCCTGAAATAAAAAATCTGAACTAAATCTTAGTTTTTCTTTTTCGGTAAGAGCTAAGGGATACATACAGACTAATGTGCACTCTGGCAGCGGGTGAATGGGGGGGGGGGGGGGGGCACAGGAACCAGGTGCATACTTCGGGGGGGGGGGGTAGCAAGGGTGCGCGCCCCCTCATTATACCAAAAGAAGTAGAATAATATATGCTCAATACCGAACAGCAGTACCAGTGCTGAACCCCCCCCCCCCCCATTCTGATATCTTGCATCCGCCCCTTGAAACAACTGTGTATGCCACCATATATACATATAGCGATCATCAAAGTATAAGTTTATTTATGTTCATTTTATGTGAATGAAGCAAATAACGCAAGACATTTAATTTCAGCTGAATTCATCATGACTACTTCCTTATATTTTTGACGCTCTCTTGATTTCCACAGAAGTCAGTATCAAAAGTGCACTTAATGACATTGAAAGGTACAAATGACGTCATACTATCACGCGTTTACTGAACCGCCAAGAACGTGTACAAGAGCTGAACTCCGAGACAGAACAACGAATCTCCGTGCATGTCGGACTTTCCGTATATAGAGAAACGTCTTTTTGTAGACTAACTCCTTACTAAATCGCACATTTTTAGAAGCTTCAATTCCTCTGTCAGCTTCCACTTTCCACCTGCATAAGAAATCCATATTAGTTTCGAAAGCGTTGGTAATTTCAACGTTATAAACAGTGCGAGTTCTCACCCGTAACAATACTTTAACTAGTTTCGTGCCTTTGTGTGTGTAACTAACCTCCCTAATGAAGCGGGTCTCTTGTCAGGCAATAGGTGGTTGGTTCTTTTGTACCTTGTGTAGGCCTATATATTGATTATATACACCCGAAGCATATCTGCTAATGGTCATTGCATGTCTTTGAACCAAATAACTCCTGAATTCTTGAAGTTTCTATATTTATTACATTATTTACATGGCATAAATCATATTTCATCAACTGAGAAAAAGAAAAAAAAATCGATTGTTATATAGTTATATAAACAAGATGTAAAATTTAATAATAAACCCCTCACTTTTGAATAAACCTCTCACAACCGTTGAACAGGAACGAAAAACGAGATTTATTACTTTGTCCATTTGGAATAAGCAAAACGCTGTCGAAAAATAAGCTTTAAATTTGGCTTAATTATGTATTGACTTTTGACCAGGATATATATGTTTATGATATACAATATGCTTTCAAAGTCTAATATGGTGGTCTTCAGGATCCTTTCATCGGCTTTGGGCCCCCGGGTGTAAATGGGTGTATATCGCATACCACGGTATAACTTTGCTTTACATCTAATGTATATAAGAGTCAAATTTCAGGTGGGCAAGGGGGATATGTTTAAACGAAATGTTGAGGGTTCAATGAACAAAACGACCTGAAACCACGACGTAGGAGTCGATAGCCGGCGTCCATAGACGTAAATGATACGGTTCCCCATAGGGGTGAGATGCAGTGTCACTGTTGACGGGGTAGATATTGTCGGTGTCCAGGGAAGCGTTCTCTCTGTTTCTATAGGTAAACGCACCACACCCTACGTCAAAGATTCAACCTTCCGTCAAAATTGCTAGATATTGTCATATACTTATAAGCACCTACATGTCAAGCAATGTCACATGAAGGGTGCACCCCTAAGGGAGAGCAGTCGGTCAGAAACTCACAGAATTTTGTGCAGCTGATAATCTGAAGTGCGCTCACGTACTTACTTCATTCTTTAAAGGATTACTACTCCAGGCATTACCAAGGTAAGCTCAATTATTTATTTAACGTTTTAATTAAATATCATTTATTTAATTATTTATTTGCCAGTAGTCCGCTTACTTACATATTGCAACATTAAGTGAGCGAGGATCATTATTATCACTTAGCTGATAAATCTCTTCCTATGGTATATTAGATACCGAAAAGTTCAAGTTATATGTCAATTATGAGAAATAGTAAAGATAAAATTAACAATCTGATTCAATATCGGGTTAAGTTGAAGAAAAATATTAAAAATATTTAATTTAGGATTTTTTACGATAGTTTATTGTGAAGTTTATTTTGATTTTCATATTTAAACAGGTTTGTGAAAAGCCAACATTACGGAAGAAACTAGTCCAGTGTACTGCACCCTGCTTTGGCTATTATGCTAATGGAATTTATATCCACGGATATATTCTGAAAGCAATTCGAACACTGGACAGATAACCGACTGCTTGAACGAAAAATTCGCATATAAACAGTGGTATACACATGTAATTTGGAATACAAACGCTGGTGGTTAAGCGGAACCGACATATGTACAATGAACTTATGATGCTCCATGGACGGTGATTAACAACAAGGTCAGCACTATCAGCCGGATTTAGTGATAATACAAAATATAAAGAAGGATAAGAAGAGACTTCAATAAAGTTAAAATGGCAAAATATCACCGCGAAAATCAGTCGGAGATTGACGGATTGAGTAACACCGCATATACTTGTTCACGGAAAGAAATGGATGTCACAAACGGAAGGAGTTTACCTTGTTCCTGCATGGGGAAGAAACCAGGAAGGACTGAAAAAAGGAATATCCGATACCATAGACAGTTCTTTACAGTTGCGATAGTTTTATTCTTAGCAAATTATATCCCGCAAGTACAATCATTGTCATATAAGGATTATGCCATTCAAAGGCTCAACCAAATGACTTTCGGACATCTTGGACTTTTTAGTCGGTCAGGGTTGACCAAAAATAGCACCGTAAGTACATTTCCTGCAGAGATAGTATCCAAACAGTCACCAACTAAACCAAACGAGGAAACCCACGTTCCTGTTGCAGGAGAAAATCCATCCTTGGCTAAGTCGACACAATCCAGTGAATACTCGGACATTTCTGTCGGAAATGAAAACCAGACCACACTCAAAGAAACAAATTCCAGTGAATTTGCTGACGCTACGACCGCTGGGGAAGACACAACTAAGGTTGAAGTTACAACTAGTTCAGTCATACTTGGTCGACAAAAAAGAGATGCTCCCTCCGGTATGTATTTTGCTTTTATATAATAATAATAATAATAATAATAATAATAGTGAAAATAACAGTGATAATAATTATTATTATTATTATTATTAATATTATTATTACTATTATTATTATTATTAGTAGTAGTAGTAGTAGTAGTAGTAGTAGTAATAGTAGTACGTGTAAATTCTTTTGGCAAATTTTATACTAAATTGCTCCCGGATATGATAGAGCACTGTGCTTGCTTCTTCTGTAATAGGTCTATAATTCTAATCATCCTTGTCCTATTTATCATTAACAAAGACATTATGTGTAAACGAAAATCACCTTGTTGGATAATTCTTGAGGACTTGTTATTAAATTAAATATATTCCCTTTGCAGTCAGTTTTTCTTATGTTATGCAATGGCGAACACTTCGGTGTAGGTGCATGACCAAAGATTTTCCATTATTGATCAATGATAGATTTGTGAATGGAGTGTGATCTAAATTATCAAAATTTAAAAATCAGTTAGGCGTAGGAGGACATACTTGACGTCTCATTCAGCATTCTTGTTGCCTGTTCGGTTGGTTTGGTCCATTCATCAGTACACCCCCGCCTAATACCTGTTTGACGCCTCAAGGTCGGCATATATGAGTGAATCTAGAAACCTGTCTCGTCTTCATGAACAATACTCGTCCACATTTTCCGATTGTGAAGTACTTGTATATTTAAATTATCCGGAATAGCTTGAAGAAAAATGTGTCATAAAACGTTTCTGAGACAATTTTGAAACATTTCTGGTAAAATGTGACAGACAGTGATATTTACCAAACGTAATGATATAAGGTAAATATGTCATTTTCAATCATTGGGGGCTCTTCATTCTTCATTTTCTTTCCACTTTCCTTCACTCTGTGTTTTCACAATGTCTCAATAACAAAGCACTTACGTATATTTGCATATGTCTACCTGTAGAACTTTTATTCACTGGAATGGCGGACATGGATGATGAGAGTTTCCTAGGGGTAGCTATTACGGTATCGCCATCAGAAATTACCTGCACAGGTATGAACAGTGATCTTGTCTTCTTATTGCACCAATTAATATGTAATTCTGAACTTCTGTTTATGAGTGTTCCTTAACTCTTACAATGACATGCTTGTTATACACGTATGGAAGAATCATTTACATATGTGTTTGTTCATTTTTCCAGATTTTGTAGTAACAATGACAACAAAGGAATTGTCACAAATTTATAAATTATCTTGAAAGTATAATGTCAATTTTTATTGTTAATTTTAAGGTGATTAATGATTGATCGACCAGGTCTATAAGCCATTGGAGAAATCCCTGTTCTGCAGTATTTCCATGTTTTAAATTCAATGTTGCAGTCACTGTAGAGTCATACTTTAATTTAAACTTGTCACAGCTGGGGAGTATGGGTAAAAGTTGTTCCTTTTGTTTCCAACAGATGTCCCGGCAGCGACTACAGACACGTCCAACTTTTTAAGCTGGGGAGCAGACGCTGGCGATACCTTCTATGCAGCGTCCGCGCTCACAGACAGACTCACGCCTAAGATAACACTCACCTCAAACGGCATTAGAATTTTCTGCTCAGTTTTCGACTATGCCTATGTAAGTGCATGCAATTAACAATATCCAGGTACATGTATTTAAACTTACATTTATGTGTAACACACACACACACACACACACACACACACACAGTAACATCGTTTTTTTTCTAAATGAATACCCAAGCTTTACATTTTAATTAGAAAAGTATATATATTAAATACTTTTAAATCATTTTTGGTAAACATTTTTGTATTAAACAAACCAATCAATGTTTGGGCAACATCAGTTTTAAATAATATATATTAATTAATCAAGAAGTCTTAACAATATGAAATTTCAATAACCACTAAGAGCCAGTAAAGTTATGTGCAAGCCAGCAACAATTGTGTGGCCCACAAATCTCTGCTGGTTTTATCATTTGGCCATGCAGATAGAGATAACTGCATTATATCTAATAAATGTTTTTCTTTTATCTATAGATTTCAGCGAGTGGTTACATATCTTTTGGAACGCCTTATGAAGCCTTGGGGTTTAGCAGTCTGCCGTCCAACCAATATCTCTTTGCGCCATACTTCGCAAACATGGGGGCCTGTGACACCTGCGGTATCTATTACCACCACTACCAATCAGCTGACAGCTCTGCTACCGCCATTCTCAACCAAGTTAACACATATATATCAACAGTCTCTGGTTCCACCATTGCTATCACTGACGTCATCGTTATCACGTGGTTCGGAATGCATGCAGAACCGGTTAGCTCGTATTTCGAGTCATGCCCTGAAAACCAGGTAAGCGAAACGCACACGTGCAAAGAAAAAAGAAAAATTATATACCCGCATACATATACTTATTTTTTTTTTAATTTCTCTTATATATAGGTTAACGATCATATTTTTTATGCTTTGAAAATCCATGGAAAATATGATCTTAACAAAATTGTTTTGTTCTAAACAAGAAAAAGAAGAAACTTTATCGAAATCTTATTCTTGAAAGATATGTCACAGCGGCTTGAGTTAAGAATCGTTTATTGTACTGGTATATAAATATATGTATATATTTTTATCCATGAACGGGTTTGACTGCATGGGGATAAGGCCAAATGCATCCCATTTCATAGGGAAAGTGCATGACGTAGAAATTGGTCTTGCGGCTATTGGCCCTTGGACATTAAAAGGACCCTATAATTTACAGGGCTTTGAAATGAGTATCATATACTTGCGTATATGTTGCAAAGAGGTGACGCCCAAAAAGGGGGAGGAGACCAGTCTATATATGGCTCCCCTTACCGTGACCTTGCACCTTGTGGTCTGTTATTATGCGACTGTCAAATATGTGACTTCACCTTAATTCTTATACGCCCGACTCTCGGGTTGCCTTTACAGATAACATATAAGGTCAAAAGGAGACTCCTCCTGTTTCACGCTCTTTTCAGTTCATTCACACTTTGTAAGCCTATACAGAGACTTCTCATATATACTTGGGTGAAGAATTTAACTGTAATTTATATGACTGTGATGGTACAATATCTCTGTGAGAGCCATCTGGTTTTCTTACTCTCAGGGTGCCGCCCAAAAGAAACTACACCAAGGTGTCCTTAGTACTTGAAGGTCCCTCGCGATTCCATGTGGCTTAGTTTCAAGAAAGCTCCCTTTCCCATGCACGCTCTTTCAGTTAAAGGCTGCTCCAATGGCGCGATTTTCTTATGAAGACGCGGGGTATCCTCACTTAAACTGAGTCCAAGTTTATAACTTTGCAACCGGTTTAAAGGGTCCAGGTTTCTGGAAAGGGGGGGGGGGGTCCAACCAAGTGAGACTCATTAATAAAACTATAAAAAAAGGTCCCAATGTCAAGAAAAGAGGGACCCAGGCTGTAAAATTTTGTCTGAAACCCTTGAGAAAAAGTTATGTTGAGAGAAAAAGGAGGGTCCGAACTCTTTGGTTATTACGTTTTTAACCAGCATTCGAAGCCGAGATTGCGCCAATAAAACATGTATACACTTTTTCATCCGTAACATTTATTAGAATTTTTCTCATTTTACAGTGACTTTTACAGTGTAAAAAAAACTGGCAACCCTTTTTTTTGTTGTTGTTTGGACTGAGCTTATATATTTAATGCCTTCACCATACATGAATCATCGGTATTATATGACATGTACTTGTATATTTCATTTCACAAATGGCCGGATATATTCTTTGTTTATATTTGCAGGGCATCGTCTTTCAAGCGGCAATAATAACAGACGGATATAAAACTTACGGCTTGACGAAGTACTCTCAGACTTACTTCAATACTGCGCCTCTGGGCTCCGATATCCAGATTGGTTATGTCTTTGACACTGTCACAGATACCAGATTCGTATCCGGAACAGCTGGTGCCCAGAGCGTTAACACCATCATGGACAACACAGGTAAATATATACCAGCTGTGACTTATGCACATATTTACCCATATCTCGTCCATTTAAAGCGCATATCAATTTTTAACAAAATATACCAGCGTGAAGCAAAATCAAAACACGGGGCCGACCAAATGGTGCACATGGACAATGTAATACCTAACAACTATATTAAGCAACTTTTTTCTTACAGGTTAAAAAAACTTTTGCTTGGGTGTCGGATAAAACCTTTTTTTTTTACCCATTTGAGATAGAAAAAGCCAAATAATTTAACTAAGAGGGCATTGTTAAGCATTATAGAGAGTTTTGCATAATATATTATATCAATAATATATTTTATCTTTTTGTTATACCTGTATATCAAATGTATTTGCCAGATGAAGTGGGGACGTCTTTGTATGAACTGTTCGACTCGACTCTGCTCAACAATGATGGAACGCCGTTATGTGATGCGGCCGAGATCCAGTGTCACAATTATCTCACGGGGACATTTTCCCTTGCTGGGTACGACTTACCCTCGTGTCCCTGCAACGCCTTCCAGGCATACACAAACACCCTGTACATTCAAGTTTACCTTGACAGTTCACATATTTGTTATGAACCAGCTTTCACTACGTCCATTACGTACGAAAACACGGCTTATGAAGTTGCTCAGGTGAGTACAATTATTACCCTCATTAAAATGGTTTACTCACTAATGACCTAAATAAATACGCCCAGGGGCGTCAATACAGGGGGATGGGGGTGGGGTGGGATATATAGCAACATAGTGGTATATAATATGAATCATCACCTGCTTAGATTTATATCCTTTAATTCAATTATTTTAATATTTAGAATAGTGGAATTTGGTTGAATTTTTCCTTTCCTGAGTGAACTATAAAATATTATACATCTGAGTCTGGTTTAGAATTAATCTTTTCTGAAAACTTGACCAAAAAATGGCCAGACATAAAAGCAATGCTTAAAATGTATGTGCAATGTGGGGTTACTGCATGTGTGCTTTTATATTATTGTTATTTTAGCGGTTTATTAGGAGAAATTTCAGAAGCTGTTCATAAATTTCATAAAAATGTTCATAATACACCAACCTATATCAGTAGTATGTGTGAAATGTAGAATATTTGTTAAAATGGTTCATATGTAAATCATAAAACTTTTTTGCAGCGTTGCTGTTATGTCTATGGGGCAGACTATGTACAAGAACAGGGTTGGCCAAACGGACCCCTTATCACGCAGCCACAAGATGGCTACTCCCCCGGAATACCTTATATTGTTAACGGAAGTCCGCCAGATGGCGTGGGATACCAGTTTTGCTGTGGTGATTCCACCAGCCTGTGTTCGAATTTTTACTCCTATCGCCCAGTTGATACCTGTGACACCTACACGGCCCCAGCTTTTGGTATGATACAATATTTAGTTTATATGTATAATACATAGTATAATACACAGATATAATTGAAATAAAATAATAATAATAATAATATATATATTTATATATAAAAATATATTCATGTGTGTGTGTGCATTTGTAATTGTGTAACATGTAATTGTGTAGACTATTAAATGAATTTCATATTAGTTGAAATAGATAGCTGATGTCGACCAGAGAATTCATTTATTCTAATATATACCAAATACTGAAAAGAAAAATTGTCTTTTTTTCTGTTTACTTGTATGCTCCACTTATCTTTTGTAGTTTTGTTTCATATTATATTTTTAATATGTATATTTTAAGTAAAATAAATGTGTTTCCGTTCAGCATTGTGCAACGGAGATCCCCATATAACAACCATGGATGGGTTTACATACACTTTCAACGGGCTGGGGGAATACTGGATGATCAAGTCGGAGGACAACTCTTTCTCCTTCCAAGCTAGAGCGGGAGCCGCCCTGGTGGAATCTGACGTTCAGGCCACTGTCTTCACAGCATTCGCATTTTACCAAGATGGCGGCGACACACTTACCGTTACCATGGACACAAAACGAACGAGTAAGCAAGTTTCACAGCCTTTCATAGCAGATGTCGGTTTAAATGGCCTTCCCATATACAAATACATTATCATAGTTGCTCTAAGGAAATGTTTCTCGAATATTTTGTGGATCTTATTTTTTATTTATCTGTTTTTGGCAAACGAAAACTATGTGCTTGTTAATGTTGTAAATTTATGTTATGCAACAATGTCCCTAACAAGAATTCTTAAAGGTATGGAAATAGACCAAATTTATTGTAGATTCAAGAATTAAGCGAGTTTTTTTTTTAATTTTTCAAAACAGGCTGGACAAATTCCACGTGTTGTGTCTCGACCGGTCAAGAAAAAATAAAGAAAAGAAATCGCTCGCTCGCACTATATTTTTTTTGTTCCCAGAGTCCGTTTTACAATATTTTTTGTGGCCTTACGTTTGAAATGATCTGGTCCTTTTGCATATCTTGCACAGTCTCTCACTCTTTCCCTCTCTCTCACTTTGTAGATAAACTGTAGGTTCTTTCAATTGGATCGTTACATACATGACCTAATTCTCTCGGCAGATATGTATATTCAGGTATGCAGGTTTTATAATTAGACTTTTTCCAGCAACTATGCAGATTTGGGGATTTTCATTCTAGCAGCCACATTAAAATAACGAAGATGTGTTTTTCTGTTTTGCAGGTATGCAGGTATCTGTTGGTTCTGTAGATGTCACCGACTCCTTTCTCACTGACTCGGCTGTCACTTCGAAAACTTACGGGACCCTTGTTCTGTTAAAAAGTCAGGCCTCGGTTTTCACCTCGTTCTCGGCATTATTCAGTTCAGGTAATCCTGTTTTTGTTTAAAATTAAAATGGCCCACATCTTTAAAAAACAACATGTATATATTAACCAATGATAAGTCTCATTCTATAATAATATATGAGGCTTGTTTTCTATCATCCGTTGGTTATAAAATTTATTGCAGTAATAATTAAAATGGCTATTAAAGTATTGGAAATAAGAATAATATGAAACTTGGAAAGATTCAACCCTGTTTATAACAGATTATCTTTATTGAATTTTAGCAATCCGAAGATGTAAGTGTCAGTTAAAAGTCATTTTGAAATGCCTGTAAAAGAAAACATACCTCGTTAATTGAAAAAAGCTTATACATATATATTTATACACTTGAACACCAATATATATATATATATATATATATATATATATATATATATATATATATATATATATTTAAAGTTATATGCGTATTTCAGACTATATATTCCGGATCACGGTTGATGAAGGAATGCTTGACGTCCAGTCTGGAGTTCCCAGTACAGCCGCAGGAAACATTAAAGGACTTCTTGGTTATTACAATGGCGATAAATCCGACGACCTGCTTCCCCCTACCGGCTCGGCACTGTCAGAAACCGCAAGCGATGAGCTCATTTTCACCAACTTTGGAAATAAATGTACGTCTATTTGCATAAATGTAAAATTAAATATACCATAACAACCATGCACCTCGTTATAAACCCTTTTTTCCTATATATACACGGCAGGGGCATATCACAAGCCGGAAACCAATCTAGTAATACGACCTGATAGCGAGGTTTAACTCTAATTAAGTTTAAATGAAAATTTAAAAAAAATGTACAAGAAGACCTAGGGGTACATACTAAGAAGTCTCAGGGGTACATACTAATAAACTTTTTCATCAAATATTAAATTTTAACAAAATAACCGTAGATCTGTATGGTCCTCTCTACTTGGTACTGGTCATTTGTTTTACAGTTCCTGTGCTCTCTATCTAAATTAAGTTTTTTTTACGCAGGGAGAACAACGAGTTCTGCATCCCTGTTCACATACGGCATTGGCGAATCATGGGCCACCTACAACATAGAGGACTTCGCACCAGTCTTTAACCCCTGCGACACGTCGGATAAGCAGACCCAAGCTGAAGCCACATGCGGAAGCACCACTCAAACGCAGTGCATATTTGACTACTGCGCAACTGAAAATAAAAATCTCGCCCTATCGACGAAAACGGGAACAGAAACATTCCAAGAAGAAGAGACTTTTCGCGGTAGGTCCTGATTCAATGAGAAAATATATTAATATGAGCTTTTGGTAACAATTGATAAAAATACGTCATCAATTCAGGAAAACCATGGACAATACATAATATTTAACCTAGAAAATATTATATCATTAAGATCTAAGACATGTAAGGCTAAAAAAGGTATGGTTTTCAGGCATTTTATTTTTTCAGAAATCAGTGCGGGCGGGCGATATTTTATTTTTGACCGTTTATGTATGTTTGATAAAAATGTCATATGATCAGGGAAATGCATGAAAATAACAGAATTTTATGTCTTAACAGGTAAAAGCACAACAAAACAGAGGAAATCTTCTTGAAAGATGAAAATCAAAATATTTTTTTTTTATGTGGGGGGTTAAAATTGACGCGGGCGGTGCCTGAGAACCATACCTTTTTTGGCCTAACAACCATCATTTATAATACTGTCCATCAAATAAGAAAACATTTACGATAAACATTCACGATAAAGATAAATTAACAAAGTGGGGTCAGCATACATGGATATATAATACATAATGCATTATATCTTGCGTGCTTTCAGATAATGGCCTTCCAGTCATATCAATAAGTAAAACAACTTTAAACATCCTCATTGGCGAGACTGTGACAGTAGAAGTTTCGGCCTCAGATCCTGACGGAGATCCAGTAACACTCTCGTTACTAGGAACCCTGTCGACAGCAACTTTTATCGATGGATATATATCTTTTACCGTAACGAATACCGATCCTTTCACTGTCGGGTAAGTAACACTATATTAGACAACTAACAATCTGTATTTGTTCAATCATTAGATGACTAGATGATTAAGTAAAGTGCGTATTTCGTTGGTCAAGTACTGTAGGACCCCACAATTTCGACCACCTTGAAGACTTGCCAAAGTGGTCGTCATTTAGGGTGGTCGTATAGGTGAAGTATGGCGCTTGAGTACCATACACTTGAGAAAGTCACTGATTCACGCATTAGGCACTCCTTCAGCAATCATTAATGATTTAAGTGTAAGTTAGACTCATTAGTAAGTTAGACTAGGTCTAGGTCTACACTCGACTATGCTTATTGCGAGACCTGCTTGTTTTAAATATTTTAGAGTTGTGGCAGCAGACGACCAGGGAGGTAATTCCGCCGAGTTGTTCTTGTATATCAACATATGTGATGGGTGTTCAGGCAATGGTCAATGTGACTATGACGACATTTCACGTACCAGTGTGTATCCTAATTATGGACGTAGCCGTTGCCTCTGTGACCCAGGGTGGAAAGGTGAGATCTATTGGTAATATCGTATAGTTTTGCTCACATATAGTGGTACATGCTGATTGCTGTCCATATACAAACCAAGCCTGCTACTTCACAGCGATGTAGAGTTATTAAATTACTGGTATCGGTTACTTATACGGAGAAACATGCCCCATTCTGTTCAAGTGGCGACACAAATGATCCTGTTTCTGGTGCTGTTCTAATGGCACGGGACCCACATAATTCCCGGTTCGCGTTTTTTTTTAAAATGCAAAACGGCTATAATGATACAAAACGAATGTAAATTTGATCAATCGGGGAAACACCATACATATGTAATTCCTTATGCATTTAATGGTAATAAGGAACATTGATTAAACTTTACTAAACAAATGAGTTGCAGCTGCACGTATTACTTCTTGAAAGAGTTTAACAACTCGTTCGTCTCACATTTGTCTCATGCTCTTCGTATCACTAATTTGGTAAATGTCTTATGTTTGAACGTAACTAATCGCTAATTTTCTTCAATATACAGGAGACGATTGCTCAGTTGATTATGACGCATGTTCTGAAAACCCATGTGACCAGTGGGCTGGTGCCACGTGCACTGATCTGTCCCCTGCAGAAGTTGCCGCCAGCTCTACCAAGAAAGAATATACATGTAATTGTCCCACTGGCTACAACACTGTCGACGGACTGTGCGTGGGTGAGTTCGAAATACAGAAGATTTTTACTAATAGCTTATAACTAATAGATTAGGATTCTTATAAATCATGCCACCCAAAACACTCCCTGGTCTCGGCTCTACTCGACTGGAAGTTAGTAAAAGTAAAAAGATAATTTTGTTTATATTTAAAAAAATTAATTTGATTGGAGGAGAGAGAATATTATATGTGTGGGTTATTTGTTAGGAGTTTTTCACTATTTTCCCTGACAGAACTGAAGGAAGTCCTGTCTGGACGTTCTTATCATTTATTCTTTTTTTTTGTTTGTTTCACAAAATTTTAAGATGAACTGGACTTTGTAACTCGGTTATATTTTGTTCTCACTGTATTTCAGATATCGATGAGTGCTCCGGTGTGGCCAACACTTGTGCACAAAACTGCACCAACACCGCGGGCTCATTCGTCTGTTCCTGTGAATCTGGGTACCAACTAAATGCCGATCAAAAGAATTGCGATGGTACGTATTTGCATAATATTTGCATAAAATGACTCAGCATATTAATTTTACGCCATACATTATTATGCTATAATTACACATACATTTAATTGTCTGATAATATTGAACACTCTGTAACTGACATGCATGAAATTGTATAATTTCAATACAGGAGTAAATCGATGTCTTATCTATACTAACTTGTTTCAGATGCCCACTGAAAATGGTCAGGGAACGCGAATCATCATAGCTCTATCGATGTCTCTTAGTATACCGTTGAAATAATAAAGAAAATGTATAGAATTTTATAAACTACTGTACATTGATTTAAACTCATAAAAAAAATATTTTCAAAATATTTTTAACGGATGCTATCTCTTCTAGATTGGTTGTTTTTCATGAGTCTGTACGCTGATTGAGACGTTTTACTGATATTTCAAATTTATATATGATCTTTTCAGATATTGATGAATGCGTATCAGGAACCCATGACTGTGCACAAGTTTGCGTCAATAACGTGGGGTCGTTTGAATGTGCCTGTGACAAGGGCTACACACTTGACTCCAACGGAAAGACTTGCACAAAAGGTGATTACCTCATATTTTCTTAGTTCATATTGGCTGCATATGTATCAGCAACATTCATCAAGTAAATATTGTTGGTGTATACGTATGATATTAATAATAATAATAATAATAATAATAATAATAATAATAATTTATAATAATAATAATAATAATAATAATAATAATAATAATAATAATAATAATTTATAATAATAATAATAATAATTATTATTATTATTATTATTATTATTATTATTATTATTATTATTTTTATTACAACAAATGTTACATGTACTTTAATAAGCTGCCCAACAAATCTTCACATGTTCCAACAAAATGGTGAAACGAATGTAAATCCAATACGTGTGGTTTTTCGGTTGGAATATTTTTTTCGATATTCTGCCTCATATATTTCTGTCTGATTATATTGTATCTTACATATGTTCTTTCTTTTATTAAATCTCAGATCCTGAGCTTGAGTGCACTAACCCATGTACTGGCGGCTATTGTGTACTCGAGGGCAGCTTGTCTGTATGTAAGTGTCCAAAGGGCTACAAGGTTAGCGATGCAGGAAATTCATGTGAAGGTGAGTCGAAAGTGCTATATCTTTATCAATAACAACGATTGTGAATCAAATATCAGTTAGTTTTAATTTAACTTACATACTGACATGACTGAAACTGGCATACATTTTTGAGGATAGTATAAAATTTTATTTGTTTTATGGATTATTAAGTTTCTATCAAAGCAGATTTAGCATGAATTATTTGGTCTTTTTGGTGGACAGCTATGCTCGTGCTTCGAAGTTTCTTCAGTTGTTAAATGAGACGTTGGGACTGTGACGAGTCACAACTATACCGACACGTTGAGATACAAAGTCAAATATACTATCTGTTATGTCAGATGTCTCAGTATTGATACATTGACGATAAATGCCCATTAAACAAAAGGTTCGACCTGTAACTAAGGCGACATCCGGCATTTAATAATAATCAGTGGTTAAGCTTGTGTAAGGCAAAACGATTGGTTAAACGGTTAAAGCGGAGCTGTTTCAATATGCATACATTACTCCTGGTTTCTGATCAAGTATGCATCGCAGCCCATTTTTCTTTGTTATTTTTATTTTACAATCATCTCGGCATGCAGGTGTTTTTGGTAAATTTCTCTGCAGTATACGGGCACAAGATTTTATATATTTAGAAAATAAAAAGTTGAACGTTTGTAGTTGTTCTGTGAACAAAGGTGAGCAATGAGTAATACTACCTTTATCTATCATGTTGTCTATTGTATTTTATAAGTAGACCTTTCGTATAATGACATGTGTCATTCGAACCCTAGAGGACGTAAAACTTATTGTATATAACCTTTACTTTCAGATGTGGACGAATGTGCTGATTCCTCCACAAACGCATGTTCAGATACCTGTACCAATACGGTGGGAGGGTACAACTGCTCCTGTCCCGTGGGTAAACAACTGAACGACGATGGCCGTACATGCAGTGGTAAGTTTATACTTCTCCGGTGTTTTACGTGTATGTATGTGGTTTAATCTTCGTCCTCTGTCTAGAGAATCAATAAAAAGCTTACACTGTGGTGGCTTTTTGTTCGCGAAAATAAAAACCTATGTGAATAAATGGGAAGTCTATCTCACATAGACAAGAATATTTAAATTGAAGACTCACTAGAATATCGTATGTCATCAAACCGTCGAAAAACAGATTTGTTTGTATTTTAGCCAAAGATCAATGATTGATGTTTTTAAAAACATGAGATCTTTAAATTATCTAATAATGGACAACATTTTTCTCTCATTGTATGTTTACTTTATTGAGTGAAATGAAATTTGTTTCCACAGAATGTGATGAGGTACATTGGGGAGAGAACTGCGCGAAGACGTGTGACTGTAAACAGAACGTGAAGGCTTGTAGCAAAATTGACGGCTGCACTCTATGTAAGGATGGTTGGGAAGATTACAATTGTGTGACGGACATCGACGAATGTCTCCAGAACCCATGTTCAGATAGTGAGGTGTGCATCAACACTGCCGGGTCCTACAGGTGTCAACCTGTCACTACAGCAGGTAACTGTCTTGATTCTGACACAGATAATTCGTACTCTGTTCCACAAACCCGTGTTTTAACTATCTTTTAGAGATTTATTTTTAAGATGTTGTATTTTTCAATAACTTCCTGGAGAGCTGCCTATGGAAGTGACAACCAATTGTAAAATAATTTGAAGTTTATGTTTCACAACTTTTTTGTATTTTTTTTCAATGACCTACCAGATCAGATATGTCCCGGCATCAGTAGGCTTTTTTTACTGGTTATATTTTTGGAGTGTTTACATGACCTCATCCAATCAGCAGCTGTCAACTGAAGCTATTTTTGCATGTGACCAGTGAACTTGACAGCCATAATTGGGGCTAATATGTTGTTAAATGTTGACTGTTTACTCATATTTTACAGTAATTCTGCATCTTAAATACTGTTTAAGGTAGGGGTTGATTTCCCTAGTTGAAAATAAGGTACATTCATCTTCCACCTTATATTACCATTTATCTATCACAAGTTAATTAATAAAACTTTTCATAGCAAAAAAATAGATGGACATGAGGTTATGTGTAAATAAACATTGTGCAAAATAATTCTTATTTTCCATTTACTCTCATTTTATTGAAAATGCTCATATAATCTAACACGTGTCATCATAATTTTATACTTTTTTTAAAAAGCCTGTAGTAATTTATATTTATTATTATTTATTTATATTCTTGTAGCGCCAACTACTCCTGAGGTTACAAATACTCCTGAAGTGACAACCCCTGTCCCTCAGACAACTCCCCAGAGAACAGAAGCTCCTCAAACAACAGGTGTTCCTCAAACAACAGGTGTTCCTCAAACAACAGGTGCTCCTCAGACAACTGGTGTTCCTCAGACAACATATGCTCCTCGAACATCAGGTACTCCTCAAACAACAGGTGTTCCTCAAACAACAGGTGTTCCTCAAACAACAGGTGTTCCTCAAACAACAGGTGCTCCTCAGACAACAGGTGTTCCTCAGACAACAGGTGCTCCTCGAACAACAGGTGCTCCTCAAACAACAGGTGCTCCTCAGACAACAGGTGTCCCTCAGACAACAGGTGCTCCTCGAACATCAGGAGCTCCTCAAACAACAGGTGCTCCTCAAACAACAGGTGCTCCTCTGACAACAGATACTCCTCTCACAACCGCAACAGGTAATGACCACAGAATAATTAACGTTATCAATAAGAGGTTCTTGTTTTAGTGATATATGTATACGTATAAACTATAAACTATCAAAATGATATTCCCTTACGTTATTAAAAAATTATACATGTGCATCTTTTTTAATATATTTTAACAATAATGTTGAGAAGTTATTATTTATTGCATTTATTATGAATATTTTGTTTTATCTATGTCTAGTTATTGACAGACAAAGATAATAAGTTACTAGATGATTTATAACTGACCGATTGAATACAAATTTTGTTTTATTTGTCTTTCAGTTCAAACTACACTTACATTCACCATTGTTCTGAACATCAGCTTTTCCACCGCAAACAGTACTGAGTTCTTAAACGACCTAGCTACTACGGTATGTATTTGTTTTACCTATTTTAATATAAACATAATTAAAAGATTTTGATAATAATAAACAGAAAAAGATACAAAGATTACTTCAATATATAAGAAATATCAAATGCAAATAAGTGTGTGAAGGTTATAATATACATATCTTCATAATATTTATCATGTAAATATTTGAAAATGTACATATAAATACATGTATATATATAAATATATAAGAATATAATTGATATATGACAATCTATAATACATTTTTATTATTGTTTCAGTTAGGAGTTATCTTCATATCGTTTGATGGCTATGGTGGACTTCAGATTCTGGCAGTGAGGTGAGTTTGAATTTTCTATAAACAACAAAGTTTAGATCAAAGATTTTACATGATGTCCATTTTACACTCAGAGCGGTCTGTCTCTGTAATTTTTTTATCTTTCCTAAGATCATGATGGCAAACTCTATATCTGATTAAATCTGTTTTAATTTCAACCAAATCCTCCATCACTGGACGAGTAAGTGATGCATTTAATTTATACATTTTATGTTGGCGTCTGTTGGTATTTTTAATATAATGAGATATGTATATCGTTTTTCTACAGTCCGGGAAGCGCAATAGTGGATTTTGCTGTGCGTTACGATAAGCCATTGAATCCCGCAGAGATCACTGCGATTGCTACACGGTTCGCTCAAGTTTTAGTTGACCAAGATAATAAATTGGTCGTTGGCAGCGTCATTGTGCCCTCTTTGGGAAAACCTTCTCTAATCACAGAAACTGGCAACCGTAAGTTTTTATTTTACATAATTTATATAGCAAAAAAGGTCACATCTTTGATCGAATGGTTACGTAGAGAAGCTTGTAGCATGAACAAGTTCATCAACACCTAAAAAAACTAAAATTCAAAACAGTTTAAATACTTTTTGAAATGCATATAAGACCCAATTAAATATATATCATTTTAAACCAGGCACAGAGCTCTTTCTTATGTATTTATGAAATTCACATTCATTTGCATATGAAATTATAACAATTTTGAAAAGTTTTAGATGGTACACATGTTGAAGCGATAAATAAGAGCAACCACTTTTTAACTGGACTAATATTAAACTACATGACCCTATCTCTTAAACTTTTTTTTTTTTTTTTTTGCTGTATTATGTTTCTTTCTGACTTAAAATCGAATTTTTTTAATAATAAATTTTATATTTCATTTTTAAACATGGAAGAAACATGGTACAAAAATGTAGCGGCATACTGAAATTGTTCTTGTGAATCAACGTCCAATTTCAGTCACCTTTATCAAACCTAAGGGTCTTTTCCTTAAAAAAATAAATAACTGAAAAATATGAAGAGCGTGAGCGTTTGTGGATTTAAAAGCAGAAAGTATTTGTTATAATCTTCAGATATTTTTGCATTTACGATATAAAAGTCACGTGTGCACGTGTTTGTTTCAGGTACCGAAATAACTGGGATTTGTTTCTATTATGACCTCACAAATACATGCAACGAAGGTACTTGTTACGACAGCGATGCCGTGCCTGCGTGCAGGTAAGTTCAGTGTCTTATACAAAAGCAAAAAATGTAATAAGAAAGTCACGTCTTTGGTCAGCCGTTTTATGACAATACACATTTACCTTAACAATTAAGTTCTAGTAATGACCATGCAGAAATCATGCTCTGAACAAAACGTATAAACATAAAACTGGTACAAGATTTACATTTCCATCAATGCATGTTACATATATATGCCAGAAGTATTTTATGAGGATGTAAAATTGATAACTTTTAATTTAATTAATACTGCATAAAGCTGTTTCTGGTTAAATCGTTTTCATTTTCGAAATATTTCTAAATATGATTCTGTGTCGATTTAACATTGTATAAAATATATTTTAACATTATAGCTAAATTTCAACAATACCACATGTATATATTGTAATTGATGTCGTGGAAATTTTATTAATTTGTAATTCTGTCACCAGGTGTCCTGCGGGGTTCACCGGCGAGTTCTGTGAGGCAGAGGTAGACATGAGGGGAGGTTTGGACGAAGTGCAACAGGCAATCATCATCAGTTGCTCTCTGGCAGCCTTCCTGGTTCTGGTGTTTGTGGCCGTATACTTCGCTATGAAATACAAGATGCGCACGCACCGCAGTCTCCAGGAGGAGGACACGAGGTAAATGACTCTTTACATTAACCAGAAAGGTCACCATACATTATAAAAGTGAATTCATATAAGTTTGGTTTAACTGAAAGTCTGAAGATCTACCAGTGTGTCAAAACTAAGAACTACCAAAAGCGTTGAGTCTTTAAGTTTATTTAAGGTAAATGTATTCGTATCGTTATGAACAGCTCTTTTATAAATGTGTTTGATTATTTATCTTAATTGCTTTAAACAACAGGGCAATATGTTCCCTGGCATATGTTCCTCTATACAAACCTGTATTTTTTGTGAGTGTTACCCGGTTTCATCTTAATGAGCCCAGATAGGTTCAAAGTATTAGACTTTTTCCATGTTCACTGGAAGGAACATTAATTTTTTTTTAACTTTCATGGATGTTTCATTTTTTGTTTTTATTTGCACAGGTCACGCACTCCCTCGGAGGGATCGTTTGGACCAAGAATGTCCGACCTCTCCAGCACGTTCAGTCATTCTCGTTTCGCGCCTGCGTACCGTGGTTGGTGGCCGTCTGGTTGGAGCACAAAATGGCCGTATCAGTACAACTATTACGTTCAGAGCACAGTCGGCAGTGGGTCGGACGAGGTTTACAGTTACGATTACAGGATATAAACCGCAAGTTTATTACTTATTCGCTGCTACACAGTTATAACAGCGTCCCTGTGATACAATTCTTGGTGCCATAACCAAAGTAGCGCCGGTGCAGTGATCTTTCGAAAGAGTTTAATGGTTTGCAGAGAACGATACCTTGTACCCATGCCAGGAAAGTGGGCAGTAACTGAGACACAAATATCCGAGATTAATAAAATTTAACACTGAATAAAGAAGAAAAATGTTAGGCCCATTTAATTTCAGAAAGAGACAGTGCAAAAGAACAGTAATCAGAGACACAATCATCTGAGTCCCATTTCAGAAAGAAACGGTGAAAATAAGTAGTAATAAGAGATCAAATATATGAGATTCACTGGGTTTAAAAAAGAGACAGTGAAAATGAACAGTGGGAGAGACGGATATTTGAGGCTTCATGGGTTTCAAAAAGAGACCGTGAAAATGAACAGTGAAAGAGACACAAATATATGAGGCTTCATGGCTTTCAAACTGAGACAGTGAAAAAGAACAGTCAGACAATATGTGATTCCCAATGGGTTTCAAAGAGAGACAGTGAAAAGGAACAGTAAGCATCGTAGGCCCATATGGTTCAGTATGAATATGAATAAAAAAAAGACTGAAACCTATTTGGTAACGAAAACAGTGAAAAGGACACAAAACTGAGAACTGTTGGGTTTCAGATGAGAACAGCAAAGACTGCAAAAGAGAACCGTATGTGGCTAGCTATATTGTTCCATGTTCAATTGACTGTAGCAGAAGAGCGGTGCTCCAATTTTTACTCAAACAGAAGCACACTCAGTTAACCGCTATACGTGTATTTTATCAGTTACAGCCCTGCCGTAACATGCAATGAAGGTGGTGACATTTTATTGTTTTTTTTTCTTTCAAATGTACTATTGTGGCTGTGTTATGTATATATAATATGTCAATCTGAATAAGATGAACGGTTTCCTAAAACTGCTTAAATGAGGAAAGTTATCAATATTATCAGTGTTTATTCAGTATCAAGAAGTAAGGTATACGATAATCTAAGAAGAAAATACCTCTGACATGACTTCTCACAATTAAATGTATCAATGTATTCTTCATTATTCCGGACAAAACTGTATTCTAAATATGATGTATTATGCATTTGTATATTTAATGTGTTTCAATATGTGGAACATGTCTTAAATGCATATACTGGGTAGGAACTAATAATTTGTTTGCCTTATAAAAATGGTGTTTAAATTTCCAAAGTGCCATATTCAATTTGAATATTAAAGTTCAATATTTAATTTTAACATTAAATGACTTGTGAAACAATTTATAGCACGACTAGTATTAGACTTAATTTTTTTTTCGATGATTTTTCTTGATTCAGATCATAACGCGTTGATCGAAGCAATACTTTAAGTATTTTTATAACTTATTACCAGGCAAAGGTAACACAATGCGACGTCTAAAACGGCGTGTTGTGGCAAGCACTGGAAGATTCGCTTTTCATATTTAACAATCCAAGATTACAGGGTAGAACTATTTAAAGCACTTTTTGTTCTTAGAAGAAGCAAAGGCGGATTTATTGATACCTCTTTCTCATTTAAACCAGAAGTATAGTTATTTAAACAAAGAAATAGACCAAACAAAGTGCTGATTGTCATCAGTCTAACCTGCAGAAATAGTACGTATCGTTATGCTTTTTGTCACAGTAGTACAAATACTGTTATGTCGTTATTCTTGTTAGCATATTTAATTATATTATTTTCATTTAAATACCTGTTACATTCCTGGATTAGGAAAATTTAATATTTTACCACTTGTGTAACATGTGGAGTTTATTAGGAATAAAATCTTTGAAAACCACCAGTTTGTTTTGAAGCATGCTATCAAACTGAATTTAAGCCATCAAAGGCTTTGGCGTTGTCCCTCCTCCTATTGAAATATGTTTGTATTATGAAAACTCGACTTTTGAAATGACACGATCCTCTATTAATTAAGTCTTGATAGAAGGCCACATTTTCACCTCTGAGGACATGTCTGCGCTTTGACGGGCGTGTATTGTGTTTGTGAGGGCGTGTGTGACGTTTACGTGGGCTTGTGAAGCAAAATTGTCCTTGCCCAGTTATGGTTCAACGCCATGATGTGATTAATAAACTGTCCTTAGGAGCATGACGCGTGATCAAATGAGGGAAGTTTTGAGAATTTTACTGACGTTTGTATGTTACATGGGAAATTTCCGTAACAGTATATTATGCATACGCGGAGGCTACACCAAATCCACTAAATAATGTCCACTTAATAAAATTATCAATAAAACGTGTTTTCTGTAATATTATTTTTTTCTAAATTAACTTCGTTTTTATTAGTGATCCTACTTTTTCCTACTTTTTTGGTCATATAAACTTGATGTCCCTACTTTTTCCTAAAATTACATATTTTTCCTACTTTTGCCTACTTTTTGGCTGTATTTTAATCCTTATTAAAATTAATCCTATTTTGTTTTACTTTTTTCTGAACAAATACCCACTTTTTCCTACATTTATGTCTCATTTTGTGTCATGCAATTTCAAAATCGGTGCATTGCTCTTGTCATCTTAAAAAAATTAGACTGGACTCCATATAATAATTGTTTAAATGTTTTTTTCCCAATAATATACTTATTTTATGTCATATTTGTTTTTGGAGAATTAGCATGAATAATGCTGTTATGTATGTGGTTTGAGTCCAACTTTTGTCCTACTTCTATCTTCAATTATCCTACCTTTGTTCTACGTTTTCCTTCAGTATCCTACTTTGGTCCTGCTTTTTTTCCCTGCGTAATTGTTATTGCTGTAAACCCACGACGGACTGCGAAGCAATAATTCTTTGTTCCATTCAGAGTAAACTGGCTTCCGGATTAAGGCCAGGAAGATTTTGAATATCTGTGAAATTTGCAGACATTTATTGCTCTCACTATGATGTAATAAAAAAGGATATAAAAGGGATCTGAATAACAGTAAAAAAATTCGTCGTACTCTTAAATGTTATAAACAAAAACACATCCCATGCCTTTTTTTCTGAAGTGTCAACAGAAAAACTTAAATATGGATTTAATACATTACAAAATACAATTATCAATTGACTATGTTTTAGGGCACTTTCAGTCAGAATTTTGTCACAAAATGAGTTCAGTATTTATATGGCATTTTCACCAGTGACATCAGCGTGCTGCAAACAATTAAAAATTGATATCCTAAATATGAAGAAATGTAAATATTAAATATTGAACCCCTGTTATTTTTTTCACCTAATGCTAAGACATTAAAGAGAGAAGATAAGTTGAGAACAGAAAATCCTCATATTTTATTGAAAAGTGCCTCAAAATGTCCTGTCAAAATTACATTACATATTCAAAAATTTTCTCAGTATGGGGGCGTTTGAGACCCCTCCCCGATATACTTCTTAATATCTTTATTAAAAAAAAACAAATGTTTGTAATTTTCATCGCTAAACTATATTACGTAATGATGTTGTTTGTATGTGTGTGTGTGTGTGTAAATATACAAAACAAGACATTAAATGCACAATATAAGAACTTAGTTTTCATAATACCTATCTAACGCCAACCCATGCAGTATGAGTACCCCCTTGTTTTTTTTAAATTATTTTGATATTCTAGAGGAACCGAATTATTCAAACTGGTATATACTGAGACTGCGGTAGGTTCATTCAATGAAATAGCCGCTGGCAAGGCGAAAAAGCATAGCAACAAACAAATGAAACATCAATATCTTTAAAAAATAGGGGAAAAAATGTTCTAGCGGGTGCCACTGTCAATCGATCTTATTTTATTTTTTTGCATGACAATTAATTTGTTTACATGACTCTATATATAAATATTTCCGGAGACTCTAAACATTCCCCTCCACATGAAAGTACCCAATATTTTCCCCGGAACTAATAAAACAGGGGAAACACCTTAATATATCCGCCAAGCCCGCTGCGTCCCCGGTCATGGGACCCGTTACTGAAGCATCTCATATATAGGGCTTAAATTGAGTTCGCGAGCATTGGTTATACTTATTTATGCTATCCGTTCATAATTTTGCAGTTTGAAAACAGATGGGGCTTAAATATAATAAATGAAGACCACCAAAATAATTTTTGATTGATAAACAACACGAAGACACACAGTGACAAACACTTTGCGTCACATACCGGTTTGAACGGGGAGTCTTGATTCAGAGCAACAAACAGACAATCGTAGTTGCCAACAGCTGGCGCTGCGATAGCCCCTTGGAAAATTATTTGAAATATCTCTGGATTTATGGGAAAATAAGGAAAAGGACCCCCCTCATGACACACTCTGCCTCATCCCCGATAGTTCAAGACCAAAAACGGGTATATATACGAGGCTTGGCCACAGAGGAGTTGCGACCACCGTCAGTTAAAATATATAGATACGCTCTATGTTTCTTTGTCTCAACCAATGCTTACGTTAGCAGGATTTTCTGGGTTTCCCAAACGGGCAGCTGCACAGGGCAAAAGAAGATAATCAGTGGGATGGGAGCGAGGTATGGAAGATATGAGCTTGGAGGGGAAGGCACAATGCGATACCCGGCTCTCGCTGGTCTAGTCTGATTACATTCTCGGCCTTTTTACAACAGCCTGGTGATGAAACCCAGCAAACCCTGATAAATATTACCACTGCGAAAGAAATGTATGTATGTATGTATGTATGTATGTATATATATATATATATATATATATATATATATATATATATATATATATATATAAATCAACGCACATCAAATGCATCAATATTTATGAAAACTTTGCGAACAATGTAACTCTAAGATAACATAGCTGCGCCTTTCTGAAAAAGAAAAACTAAGTGTCATTAATACTCGCAAGTCTTATTTGCTATTCATGAAATAAACTCCTGAGCGGCCAGATGAATTAAAGCATCTGTAGTTGTCAGAGCTGAAGATGGGATGTGGTTGCTGGTTACAGGAAAAGTTTTATAGTTCTGGTTCGAAACATAGATGTAGAATACAAAATGTATATATTTTTTCTGTGCATGTTTTTGGTCAAATGGCAGCAATGATCGATCCGTCCACCACTAGGGAATACCGAATGCCCCCACATATAAGGCATGGAGAGTACCTCGATTAGTTAAAATAACTGTTTGTCCACTCCTTGTAAAATAAATATGATCTGTCATTGGCGAAAGTATGTGCTCAGTAAATTTTTTTTTTTTTTTTTTTTTTGTGGAAAGCACATCGGTCTCTCAGCGGATCCAGGATTTAGGAAAAGAAGGGGTCCAACCGAAGAGGACTAACGACAAACCTTAAAAGGCCTCCAGATTCGGAAAAGGGCCGGTACTGGCCGCAACATTTGGTCTGTAACTCTTAAAAACATTGCGGCGGATGAATAATATATATGTTAGGGGTGTGATAAACATGCAGGAAATCGTGTTTTCTCATTTGGTACATTATGGTACTTTCCAATATTTCATTCTAAACCCGTTTCTTTACTTCTGTACATAAATAGAGTATAACTAGCATCGGGCGCGATCAGAGGTGCAAAACATACATATAGCGCTGACGCCACCTGCTGGCCGTACCCCCTACTTCAAGAATCATAACTTATCAAGCTTCCAATCCAGTGTTTCTTCTGATTTTTTTTTCAAGTTACTTCCCATGCATTGTTTAGGAGTTATCATGTATGTACAAGATCTCTTATCGTGGATGCAGTCTTAATTATTGCAATTAATACACACATGGACTGTATACAATGCACCCAAACGCAGCACCATACCCACGTATAAAACAAGTGAATTTAGAGTCACTAAGTCCCTGTGCCGGGATGGTTTTGCTTGGAAAGTTTTGTATTCAGCCAAAATGAACTAATGGCATTAGCTGATTGTTGCACGTACATTTTTTTGCCAATGTTTATAAATGTACCTTGTAATACTGGTATATTCTTCAGGGAAGGATCCAGGGTTTTTAAGAGGCGTGCTGGGCACTGGTACATGGAAAAGTCAACAAAACATTATTTAAAAAAATGTTTTACCACAAGTCAAATAAGGTAATGCAAGCCCCGTTTATTCAATTACTTAAAATTTTATAGTATAATAGAAATTGATAAATTAACTCTATTTAGGGCTAGATATTGCCATATCCGATTCTTTTGCTGTGACAGGTGATTAAGATCTTCATACATTGCCAGTTAATGGAATTGCAATAAAGTTTCAATAAAGTTTCAATAAAGACAGAGAGCTTGATGACCGCTCTCGGATTAACATCCCCGACCCATGCCCCACGTAATACACACAACAGCTACTTTTATTTTTGCTCCAGTCGGATTCACGGCGCCATCTGCAGGTCGGTGTATGTAATCCTGGCCGAATTGGCAACAGTCCGATATCTAATAAATTCACGGTAAAACGTCACCAGATACTGCTCATGAATATTTAGTTTTGTATATGAATATTCATGTAGGATATGAACACTAAATTCATTGACGTACGGTCGTCTTAGTATATGATTGTTCTCACGATGGAAGATATACAAAAATTAAATTGATTTAAAGAAATATAATCTAATGATATTTAGTATGACTGAACCCCTTTTTATTCAGAATATATACGAAACTATTATTAAAATAGACGATAGCTATACTTTGTACCATAAGTTTTCCAATGTCAATCTGATTTTGGTAGATCAATCTTATGTTTAAAAAGAGAAATATATTAATTGAAATTCAAGATATTATTAGAATTTGAATTAAAGCAACCAATGGTAATGAAAAACAATTTTATTCAATCTGATGGACTTTTTGTAAGATAACGAATAAACTATTTTTGGTATGCTTGCGGTAAAACCAGACGCAGGTGAAAGTTGACAACAAAATTTACTGGCCAGCTTTTACCAAGAAATAGTGGGATCGACATTCCCACTACCTATTATTGCAACAAACATTAACACTAACTGGTACAATGTGATGATACGGTAAGTTATAAATTCGTAACATGTATGTGCGTTCATAAGTTAGAATGTCAAAGACTATTTCAGCTCAGTAGGTGCACATTTCAGTGTTGTTACGGAAATCCAAACTGCCAGTGGTCGGTCCCCCTAAACAATGTGATGATAACATCGAAACACCACGAAACACCCACTTCACTTCGAACCTGAACCAAAAACGTAACACCAATCGATAGATAATCATCTGATGAATATATCTCTGCAATATTGTTTCATAAATTCATGTCATAAAAATAAAAACGAGTGTTTCGTGTCGTGGTCGGTTCACCGGCGCCCACGGCAGCCGTATATGCCAGCTATGACCCTGCCCCCTAGTGGCGCAAGTCGCAATCAAGCAGCGCACTTGTCAATTGTACAAAACACTATTGCTTTCTTTAATTTTACAGAAAAGTGGCACAAATTCTGTATTAACATATCCAACAGATGATGATTTATTAAATGATACAAGTGTTTTGCTTCAAATTCGAATTTAAAAGGGTGTTTCGTCACATGTACCCAAAACACCGGTGTTTTGGGTGTTTAGGCGGACCCCCAGTGGTACAGCCCACGGTACAGCCTACAGTACAGGCTACAGGCTCAGAACTTGGCCTTTATCTGTTCACTTTCACCAGTTTTCCTGGTGTCGCCTAAGACTAAGCAGGGTTGGCCGTTTTGGAGCGAGTATAGAATCCGGTCTACATGGACGAGGTTATGGTGTATACGCAGCTGATACGGACGGACGTAATGATGCTCAGGATTCATGTAATGGAGAAGTAAGAGGCATGTCGATGTCATATCATCAGGCATGTCATGCCTTATGTTGATTACTACTTCTATGAGACGGTCCTGTCAGTTTCTTCGAAATGCAGACCAGATTCTATACTCGGGCCACGGTGTTATCTGCTGCCATATTTAATCCACTGGAATATTCTGGATCATGAAAAAAGGTTTAATCCAATTTTTATATTAAATTTAGTTTTCCACTGTAAAATAAACAGATCTAATAAGAAACATTTGTGTCTAGTTGACTGAATCAGTTTGTGTCCATATATTTATACATAAAACACATTTTTATGGTCTCAGATCTTGATGCCTTGATCTATATAATAATTTTGAAACTTGAAATTTTTTGCTTTCTTTTGAAAGGTCAGTCAGAATGTGACTTATTGAAACTTTATCACCTATTGTGAACATTACAGAATTAAGAATTTTAACATCTAAATCTCATTTTGACTTCATGTAACTAATGCTAAAGTTATGGTTGTGTGGTTCATCATATATACTTTTTCATTCTGCCCACTGTTTCCATTCAAGCGTGTTATTAAAGGTATTATGATCTAGCAGAAGTCCAGTTTCACAATCACATTGACCACCGGTAGTTCAGATTATCATTTTTGCAGCTAGGGTTAGTATATACATTAATCATTATTACCAGTACATGTATCAGTACAAGTACACGTCAAATAACTGACAATGTACATAAATTATGTTAACAAATGGTTTATAGATATTTATTTCAACGGTTTCTTCCTAAACTCACTATATTATTATCAGTTTGTCAACTGACGGCTTTCAAACCAATGTGCAGCCTTCCAACCATGCATGCATATAATTAAGCATTATGTCCTTGGCACACTAGGGGGCGTGCGCATAGTCCTTAGTCAGCTTGGCCTAAAAGCGCTTGTTTATCTTAAATGTGTTTAATTTCTATCTTGGCAACTTTTTAGTGAACTTTTTTTTGGGTTATAACAAGCTGTTATCAGTTTGCTTTATTCATGATTTACAGCAATGATCAGACCTTTAATTATTATCTGGAAACTCCCATTTTTGGAAACGTGCGTTTGTTGTCAGCAATTCCATTCAAATGAAGCAGCTTGTTGTGAGACCCTAGCCAATAGGAAAATGGCATGCCTGAATAATGGCAAACAGAAGGATCAAGATCTGGGAAGCCTACTCTGGGTTATAAAATTAGACTGTAAAGCGTTTCAGATACGGTTGCAAGTACCTATTTTCTACCAAAACTTGTTTAAAAATACCCACAGAATAAAAATGATGTATCATTTATACCCAGTTGTTACTTTTTCATCGGATATTCATGTCACACAAAATATTTTTGCTGGACACATATTTTTCACCACGAAAAATGAATGCTTTTTCCAAGACTGAAGTAGCCCAGTACTTCAGTCTTGATCAAGACTAATAATGAGGTGTCTCAGACCCTCTGTGGTGCCCACTTGAGGAAACTGTTGGTTTCTTCTATCATAATTACCACATATAAAGTGCGAATGAGACTGTTGATAAAGCTAATTTTGGAAAACAGGCTGGAGTTACCTGTTTAGTAAAAATAATTTTAGGACAGTCTATGAAATATTTAAAAAATAAATTGTAGAAACTAGAAAGGTGTTCATGGCTATTAATCTTTTAATTCCCAGTATTTCCTGGGAATTCCCATGGCCTTTGGATACAGCTTATTTCCTGGGAAATTAACAACCCTGAAGTGTTTAAACAATCAGTGGTACAGTAGAATATCATAGATTCACAGTTGAACATCTGAGAGGGATGTCCATAATCCAGTCAATTATTGCATAAATGACTTACGATATACAGTGATATTAGCTGTCCATATTCTTGTAGGGTTGATCTCTAAGATGCAAATGATAAAATGCTTGAAAAGCTATTTTGCCTCAGTTGGTTTATCTGAATGTGTAGTATTAGTGTGATAACTTGTACTTTTTGCCACTGGTAAGGCATGTTTTCACTTGTAAGCAGAGACATTGGATACCATTTGACAACCAGCTAGTCATGACAGTCTTAGAGAAGAAACCTCCATTGGAGGGTCAGGGTTGGGTATTTTTTATTTTAATAATGCTTTTAGCCATAGCTGATGGCTAAAACAAGGTTTTAACCATTTTTTGACAGTTTTAGCCAACTTTTAGCCGGCTAAAACTGTCAAATATTCAGTAAGTGCTAATGTAGTGCTTATGAAAATGCATAAATTGCAAGACAACACAAAAATGAAGTATGTTATTTTAATTTCAGAAATGGAAATCATAACATTAATGTAGAAAATAAATAAATATATTTATATACACATAAAATCCATGGTACATCACCGTGAGACATAGCTACAAACTCCAGATAAAAGCAATTGATAATGATAGGTCTACATATTTCGTAAAAAACTGTCCATACCAAGTTTTCTCACTGATAATCCAGCCCCTTTGGTCCTCTAAGAATTCTGTATATAAAGTATATATGAACACCAGCTTTGCTGCTTCCTGTATGCCGGGACTGTTGTGTAGCTAAGTCAGCACAAGCCCAAAACTACTGAGCACCCTCTCTAATGCTGCTTATGATTGTAGAGTCACCATCAAGTCAATGAAGCCATTGGGCAGGTCAGTTGTTGAAGTCTTTTCATTTGATCTCGGACTGATAAAAAATTCAACCAAAACACTCACACTCGCATTAAGGGTATAGTTTTCAGTTTTTTCTCACTGTGGAGTCTCAACTCTTATGACAATATGTACTGAGTATGAGTTTACCACATATTTAGACCAAATGCCTGCAATAGACCATGACTCTTAAATGGATTACAATTTTTCAACCTGTTTTAACCACTTTTGCTGTGCGAAACGTTTGGCGGCTAAAGCCTGTTTTAGCCTAGGTGGTTTTAACCAGTGGGTGGCTAAAACATGCCACCCTGATCAAAGTCAGGTATCCTCCTCGACAAGTTGTTTACAGTTTGGCTGCAAGTCACCCTATAAGCCTGCCCTGTGACTTAGTTAATAAATTTGGCTGAGGATTATGCTATAAAGATGATGCATCTTATTGAGGAATTGACTACCAGCCAGAAGAGTAACATAAAAGACTAAGGGACAGCTCTTCATTCTGGTGTGTGTTGAGCTTAAGTGGCTGCTGACAACAGTGAAACATGAACCTGGAGGAACTTGCTAATTTGATATCAATTAATTGATATCAATATTGTTATTATATTAATAAACCTTCTAAACTTATTTATCCAGATTAGCATATATGATAATTTAATTAAATTTTACAAGGTGATTCTTAATGAGGTCCACTTTAATCCTGTATAATCCAAATAAAACTGAATTAAACCCTGAGGCTAAGATAGTAATATGTTGTTTCCTTACACATAGTCATACGGCTGTAGAATCAGTGCCTACATTATGCACTCCAAGGAAGTTTCTGACAAATGGATATGACGTAGACTGGCCCAATTGTGACCGCTAACAAAACGACCAGATGTTTCAAATGGATCCAGTTTGGTGAAACGTCCCATGTAGACCATGCAAAATTTCTTGTGCACAGCGTGATACAGCGTGAGCAATCATGTTGATAGACCTGCATAGGTCCCTATAATTTTGTCTGTTTCTGTTTTTACATAAATATACCCCAAGTGAAAGCAACCCCTATTCTGTTACTCTGTTGACCCGAAGTCCAGCTGCCCTGTTGCTGCCATGACCAGTTCCAGTAATTCACAATTATAACTACAGGTGGCGTCTGTGTGCTCAATGAGGATTCTGATGCTGCGTTCGTTACCTCTGGAATTGATGGTACAGTGGGAAATCCCGTTCGACACGTGATCCAAGTGGAACGTACCACTGGGAAACTGGGATTTGGCGGAGCAAGTCGATCTGTTCCACTAAGCGACCTTCACCTGTATTCACTGATTTTCGAGATGTAGGGAGCAAATAAAGACACCAATAATGGCAATTTTTGACTGGTTTACTTAAAAGTTTTAAATTACAAATAAAGTTGAACAAATGTAACATGAAACATATTTTATTAATCAGTTTCTTTTTGGTTACTATCACAACCTAGACATCCGGTCAGTGAGTCTTTTGTTGGGTACCGAATGTTTGCAAGTCGTACCAACGAGCTGCCATCTGGTACATACCATCTGTACGAGCGGTAACGAACGCAGCATCATGTAGTCCTTACCCCTTAGTGATAGTGGGGCCCCCTGGAGAAAGAAAGTAAACTATTTGCACCCCACAGAAGGGGCCAATACATGAATTATAAAATGATCACGGAACATTAATAAACATGATACAAAAAATGAAAAAATAATATATTCCTCGACCTTTTGCAGGTCTATCATGTTGACTTGTGCACAGATTTTGACATTCAACAATGTATACCCAGCATATGACATGCTCAAGTTAAAGGGGTCCAATCACCTATCTGACCTTAAGTTAATAAACTAAAGGTAATCCATTGGAGCTTTCATAAAAATAGACCAGAAAACGTTGGTATCACCACACACAGGCTACTTGTTTTATTCACTTTAGTTGCCTTTGTATTTGCGGGGTTGAATTTTCAATTCTTTTTTTTATGCCCCCGCCACAAAGTGGCCGGGGCATATAGTTTAACCCATGTCCGTCATTCCGTCCTTCCGTCATTCCGAAATCAAACAGTTGTACGGACTTTTTTTCGCAATGCCTGCAGATATTGGCCTGATTTTTGGTGTGTGGGCAGATATAGACCAGTTACAGATCGAGTTCGAGTTTCGTCCCAGTTGACCTACTTTTGACCGTTTTACGGCTCCTAAACTTAGAAAATTTCATGAAAAATAGAAATATTCATGACAGATACACATGTACGGACTTTTTTTCGCAATGCCTGCAGATATTTGCCTGATTTTTGGTGTGTGAGCAGATATAGACCAGTTACAGATCGAGTTCGCGTTTCGTCCTGGTTGACCTACTTTTGACCATTTTACGGCTCCTGAACATAGAAAATTTCATGAAAAATAAGAAATTTCATGACAAATACACATGTACGGACTTTTTTTCGCAGTGCCTGCAGATATTGGCCTGATTTTTGGTGTGTGGACATATATAGACCAGTTACAGATCGAGTTCACGTTTCGTCCCGGTTGACCTACTTTTGACCGTTTTACGGCTCCTAAACTTAGAAATTTTCATGAAAAATAGAAATATTCATGACAGATACACATGTACGGACTTTTTTTCGCAATGCCTGCAGATATTGGCCTGATTTTTGGTGTGTAGGCAGATAATGATCAGTTACAGATCGAGTTCTTGTTTTGTCTCAGTTGACCTACTTTTGACCATTTGACTGCTCCTGAACATAGAAAGTTTCATGAAAAATATAAATTTTCATAACAAATGCATATGTACTGACTTTTTTTCCTCAATGCCTGCAGATACCACCCTGATTTTTTTTGTGTGGGCAGATAATGACAGTTACAGATCGAGTTTGCATTTCATCCCGGTTGACTTACTTTTGATTGTTTTACGGCTCCTAAGCATAGAAAATTTCATGAAAGACAGAAATTTTTATGGAAAATGCACATGTATGGACTTTTTTCACAATGCCTGCATATACTGGCATGATTTTTGGTGTGTTGCTTGATAATGACCCGTTACAGATAGAGTTTGCATTTTGCCCTTGTTGACCTACTTTTGACCATACGACACCTCCTGAACTTAAAAATTTTCCAAATTTTACAAATGTTTCTAATTTGCCCAAGGCGGGGGCATTCGTGTCGTTCCGACACATCTAGTTTAATTTTTAAAAGTTTCAAGAGTTCCTTATTCATGCTCTATCATAAGTGTAGTAGTAAATTTTATTTATCAAAAATCAAATATGAAACTGTTAACTGAAGTGACTAAATTATTTCATAAAGCACTGATTTCACTATTATCTAGGCCTACTATTTCTCTGTCTGGGTAGCGCATGTTTGAATATGCAGGGAGCTTAGACCCCGCTTGCTGTAATTAGATCAGGGCCAAGGCTCAATAAAAAAAACTTGCATGTCAGTAAAGGTGTGAGAGACCAACCTGTGACTTCATAACTGTGTAATAAGATTGTTTTGGGAAACTGTCTTGATAAGGGTATCTTATGGTTAAAACCTTCCTGGCTAAAAGTTGCCTACCCTAATCAGCCTAGGGCCTGAGAGGTGAGGGCAGCCAGCAAATTATTTTTCCCCCACATCATACTCATGATCACACCATGCAGTTGCTGAAAGACAACAAAAGCAGACCAGAGGGTGATGGACTAATCAGCTCTGTTTCAGTATTTGTAAAATTCTGTCATTCAGGTAATTTATCCAGGACAATTTTCAGAAATTATATATATATATAAAATAAGTTAGTGGCTGGATATTTATATTGGAGCAATTCTTTATTATACATTTAGTCATTGTACCCACTATTGTGATTCAACCTTTTGTTGCCTTGCCACCATTTTTGGTGACATTTATTTGCCTAACTGTTGATGTTGAGACCTGTACATATTTTTAGAACAGCATAAGATATGTAATTATGTCCACAATAATCTAAGGGTTGTATGATATATTTGCAGTGGGTACCAAGCTTTCTGATGAGTCAGGAGAATGAGTGATACCTCATCAGCTGAAACATCGGTCACCCCCGCCTCCGGACCAGGTATTGGTTAACACTACCTTCATTAAGATCACATGATGCACTGCAGAGATATTGTATATATGTTAGAACTCACTGACCTAAATTTTTATTCTGTTAAAATAAGTCATCAAATACAGGAGAAAGTCATTGTGCACCATGAAAATACTACAGATAAATATTTTTAAGGAATTTGAACTAATTGACCTGTGTGTGTGCATGTTTACTATTCACTGATTTAGGTCCAATATAACTGTGTGAAACTACAGGTTGATCTGATATTCACTTTATTTTTATACAGTTTCCTCTTCCAATGATAAGATAAATGAACTTTTGGATGTTTGAGGTTTCGCTACGCAATCTGTTACACCTGATTATCAAAAGAAAGCTCTTATCAGTTATTTTGATATTAACTGATTGACAAAATACACTGTTTGGTCTAATAAAATAAACTCAGTGTCTTGGTGAGATGATAATTCTCTATTTCTACTGTAACTGCAGGTTATATTTTGATATTCTGGATGCAAAAAAAACCCCATGATTTGCCTCAAATGAGCTAGTTAACTCGGAAGTCTCATTTGTTGAAGGCTAGGTTTTTGTGACAGTTTCTATTATCATAGAGCTTATACTAGCTACACATGAAATTGATCAGGTTTTATTTTAAAACTGAAATCATACCCTAGAAAGTATGACAGTTTGTCTGGCTCATTCCATATTTAAAAAGAAAAAATCTTGTACTGACAGAAGTTTTGACAAAGGGTCCATGTTGAACATGTATAAGTAAAAATGCACGCTATCTGCAGTAACAAAACATTTTATTGATTGTTATTTTCTGGAAAAGGCAGCTTTATTATCCGTTTCATGATAGTGTGGGATTACAATTTCTTCACCATGGGAAAGGCTTCTTATTTTTAACAAAAAAATGTGACATATTGGCAAAATAAAGTGCATTTAACTTCAGTTATTGTGTATTTTGGTCCAAGAAGACAGGGGGCCATACTGCTCTTAACCATTACATTAACAGTAAGAACATGTTTGAAGTGGCAGTATTGCTTTCTCCTGCTGATCCTGTTTTATAAGGGTTATAGACATGTTTGAACTGGGAATTTATGTAAATAGCTTACCGTAACAGAACTTTGTCTTAATAAAATGAGATGCTGAATTATGCCTTTTACTGACATAGACAGAATGAAGCTTATGTGGGTTATATATATATAGTGCATATTTGGGGTGGTGACTAAAATGTACTCAGATATATTCATCATTTTAATCACCCCTCATGGCTATAAAAATACCAGCATCTTAGTAGTCTAACATGTACATATCTGTCAATCATATGTAAGAAAACATATCATTGCAGCATCCAAGGAAGGGGCTTCTTCACAAGATAATAAAAATGGAAAGAATGGGAACAAAAAGGAGTTTCAAAAAGACAAGTCAGACAGTGGGTCAGGGAGAAAGAAAGACTTGGCAGACCGTCGAACAGAGACTGGAGATGTCAGGAAACCCTATGGTAAAGGAAGCTCCGGAAGAAGAGAGATAAATGATGCTGACAGTAACGGAGGTCCCTCTGATACAGCCCTGTCTCGCAGTAAGAGTGAGCCAGCCCAGGTTGGTCGGAAAGGAGGAGGGAGAACTGGAGCAACTGCTGATTACAGGAACAAAGGTGATGAGAGGCAAGGGGGAGGCAAGGGCAGAGACAAAGAGAGAGATGTACGGGATCGAGATGCTGGAGGAGACAGTGCTAACACCCCTAGAAGGTTAGTTTGAAAACATTTGTAGTAAAACAGTTTTTGTTATACATAAAAATGATTGATAATAGTCAAGAAGTCATTATTATATATTTGTATTTTTGAAAAAAAAAACAAGTCATAAAAATAATAATGGTTGTATTAAAATTATTAGGATTAGTCATGATTCATAAATTGAATAAATATATTAGAGTGGAAGGAAACAATGCATGGTCATAAGTCCAAGAAGTTACATAGGTTGTATTAAAATACAAGTCGGATAGAATCTTTAACAATGTCATAGTTAAGAAACCATCAAATATGTTATATAAGTCAGTGAGTTATCAGGGGTCTGTCCATGTCAGGGCTAACCTTTTGATGATCAGTCTGGGGTCAGTCATCCAATTAATTTACTTGACAACATTACTTGATCAATGACCTTACTCCCTGTACAGTATTGTCATATATTTTCTTCCACTGGCCATATTTTGGTTGAATAAATATTTGCAAGATTTTTATATTCACTGACGTAGGACTTGAGTTTGGACCAGAACATGAGTACATTTTTCGGAGACTTGGCCTCCAAGTGTCCTGAGCTTGTACTCAGACTTGGTGGGTCAGGAGTTGAGTTGTCAGATTGAGTCAGTCTCAATTCCGGTGAAAAAACTCGGTCTAGTTATTGTGGACAATCAGATTGGGATACACAGTATAGATACTTATATGAATGAATTATTGACAAAATATTTTTAGCGAACCTGTGAGCTTATGCGATGGCGCAGCGTCGTCCGTCTGCCGTCAGCCGTCCGCCGTCCAGGGCTGGCTTTCCGCCATCAATGGCTGTAAGTCAGAAACTGTCGGAGCTAGCAGCTCCAAATTACATGTAAAAATTCGTCACATGTGAAACTTGGTGCCCTGGAGCTTATTATTGGGTATCTGCATTAATTTAGATTTTATAGAGAAAAAGCTTAAAACCTTTAAAAATCTTCTTCTCTGAAACTGTCCAGCCAAATTTTCCAATATTTCACAAAAATGATCCCTGGAACAATCTCTCTCAAGTTTGTTCAAATGGTTCCAGTTCGGAGATTTTTGGCCAAGTGACAGGAGGTTGAACTTAGTCATCTGTCCAAAAAAGCACACTAAAATTAAAATCTCAAAAACGGCTGGAGCTATAATGACCAAATTTTATACCAATGTTTGTCACATATGTCATATCTTATTTTGAGGTATTGGTGGCGCCACCTACATTGATGTGTTTTTTACAAGCGAAAACGTAATTTTAAACTCTTCTAGCTTATACCCTGATTTATGATGAAACTGTTCAGCTGATTGGTTTAAACTTTACAAGAATTATTCTATGGTAGGGTTCTGCCAGTTTTATAAGAATAGATTGGGTAAATACAGTTTTAAAAAAGCATTGTAGCTAATTGAAAAAGGCTTTCTGTATTTGAAAACAGATTTGACTTCATACTGAGTTTCAGCAGCCAAGTAAGAGGTCACTCAGTACAAACAGGTGGGGTCCAGACATCACCATGGCAACTGACCTTGCTGGGGGGGGGGGTGTCTAGACAATGTGTGAAGCAGAATTCCCAGATTATTGGAACTGTATCTTTCAACTGTTTGAAAAAACTTGGTTTGCATTTTAAGCGAATCGGTTTATCATCAGGTCACATGTGAACTGCTGCACCCTCATTTTTGGTTGACTTCTGACCTTTCCTTGCTGCCAAGCGTCCATGTGTGCGTCTGTTTCCACACATAAACCCACATATCTCGGGAACCGTTTGACCGATCAGGCTAAAAATTTTGCACAAATGTAGCCCTTTGATAGCTTATAACATGCACTAAAAATGGTGGCGCCACCTGCAACCATTTTTGCACAGCGTCCATCTGTTCATCTGCCTTTGGATAATATTACTTGTATCTCTGCAGTGGTTTGACTTATCCACCTATAATTTTGCAGGTTTATCCTTGACAACTTTCTCGATTTATATCAGGTGGCGCCACCTACATTCGCATTTACTCTGCAGACATCCAAGCTCATATCTCGGAAACCGTTTGACCGATTGGGCCAAAATTTTGCATGTGTATAGATCTTACATAGCTCTTCATCATAGGCAAAACTGGTGGGCCAACTGCAACCATTAATGCACAGCATCCATCTGTTCATCTGCCTTTGGATAAAATCACTCATATCTCAGCAGTGGTTTGACTAATCCACCTGAAATTTTGCAGGTTTATACATCATGGACAGCTTTCTCGATTTTAGGACAGGTGGCGCCACCTACATTCACATTTACTCTGCAGACATCCAAGCTCATATCTCGGGAACCGTTTGACTGATTAGGCCAAAATTTTGCATGTGTATAGATCTCACATAGCTCTTCATCATAGACAAAACTGGTGGCGCCACCTGCAACTGCATATGCACAGCATCAATCTGTTGATCTGCCTTGGGATAAAATCACTCATATCTCAGCAGTGGTTTGACTAATCCACCTGAAATTTTGCAGGTTTATACATCCTGGACAGCTTTCTCGATTTTATGACAGATGGCACCACCTACATTCACGTTTACTCTGCAGACATCTAAGCTCATATCTCGGGAATCGTTTGACCGATTGGGCCAAAATTTTGCTTGTGTATAGATCTCACATAGCTCTTCATCATAGACAAAACTGGTGGCGCCACCTGCAACTGCTTATGCACAGCATCAATCTGTTGATCTGCCTTGGGATAAAATCACTCATATCTCAGCAGTGGTTTGACTTATCCACCTGAAATTTTGCAGGTTTATACATCCTGGACAATTTTCTTGATTATATGACAGGTGGCACCACCTACATTCACGTTTAAGCTGCAGACATCCATGCTAATATGCAACACACCACGCTCTGTTCCCCTTGCCACTTAATCCATGCCTCACTTCACCCGTCCCACTCTGATTTCTGCGGATACACATAGTGGCTTGTTGACTACCCATATTCTGGTTTTAAAATGTCCTAGTCCGAAACTTGCAGTTCAGAAACGTCTATTTTGCTGAAATCATAATGACTAAGGTAGATATGCAGGACTTAAAAGGATCAATATTAAATTTTAAAAATAAACCTCCATTCATACTCCTAAACTTGCACAGGTTCGCATTAGGCCTGTAGGGCTTGTTAAAAAATCAAGCTTGTATACACCAAGCTTTATCTTTGCTAAATATTATTATACCTTAAAGTAAAAATATAACTATATAAATACATAAAAAGAGTTTTATAATGCCATTTTAACTGAACTCAGATTTAGACACAGATTCAAAGATGCTGGACCTGGACTTGAACTTCAGTGGCTCTGACTTTAATTTGGGCTCGAGTTAACTGGATGCAAACTTGTATGCATTTGGACACAGATGGTGTTGAATTGACTACAACATTGTTTTTATTTAATTGTAGTGGAAAACCAAACAAAGGAAGTGAAAAGCCCCAGTCAGCAGAGCAGGGTGACAACCATAAGTCTGGTGTGAAACACAGGTATAGTTTACTTGCTTTTTGTCAATCCATTTATGTTTGTACTGTGAAAACCTCAAAATTTCAATCACTTGCAGGGCTTTTATAAAATGGCTGTATTTTGGTGGTGGTTGTTCAAGAAAGGTTGGATCAACAACAGGCCATGTAAATTCTGTGAGCTACATGTCACTTGGTCTTAAACTATGGCAGTCATTGGGGGGGGGGGCACACAGGTTGTTTCCATCAAGATCTCTGACATGTTTGGAGACTGGTGACCTTGACCCTGCTTTTTAAGGTAAAATCTACGGAAACATAAGAATTTTTTTAACCCCATAATATTTGAAGTACATCATTTCTTTTCTTCAAAATTGATACACAAAATTTATGGTTACCACCAATAACTCAGATTTATTTGAGACAGGTGAAATTCAGCTTGGTCTTCAAGGTTAAATCTGCAAATATATAGGACTTTTATTTACCCCCTAACTTTTGAAGTACTTTTTTAAAGTAACTTTTTGATCTGTTTCCTTCAAATTTTACACCAAAAATATTTCCACCAATATCTCAGATTTTTTTTCAAGACTAGTAACCTTGATTTATCCCAGATCTCTTTTTGTGTAACCTTAGCTTTGTATAGCAAGATTTTCTTGGTAAGAACACCAGGGTGTGCACAGAGCAGATAATTATAATAAGACCATTAGGGGCATTGTCTTGCATTGTGCATCCAGCTCTAAATTGCAAACATGTGACACCTGCTGTTGTTGGGCAGTTTCTGGCACAGGGCCAAAAATCTGACTAACAAGAGCAGATGTCCTGGTGAAACTTTTGTTTCTTAATGGAAGTATAATGATTGTGTCAGTGTTTAAGCACTTTTGCTCAATAATCTTAATATGTGATGGTAATTGTATTTCATAGTGGGGGAGGAGGTGCTGAAATCTTAAACATGCTCAGCAAAACTTCAGCACAAAGTCGAGGGAGCTCGCGTTCAAAGGGCCGAGGCAGAAAGGACACCAGGGGACCAGCCGCTTCAGATCTGGAGGCACAGTGGCAGAGAGAAGAGGAAGAGAAGAAGAAAAAGGAAGAAGAAGAAAAAATGAGAAAAAAAGAGGAAGAGGAAAAAGCTAGGCTTGAAGAAGAGAAAAAGGTAAGGCTTGTAAGGAAAAATGATACAGAAAAGAGGAGAAAGTGTAAGGCTTAAGAAGGATGATTTCCTTAGGAAATCAGAGAGATGTACAGAGGGCGATGAGAGGGGGATGAGGAGGAGAAGATAGGAAAGAGGGGACATTCTTGTCATGTGATCTAAAATAATGGTAATATTTAAATTAAATCAAAGTTCAGAATCTAAAGAAGAAAAAAATGTGATCAGTGGAAGTTTTTAAAGAGAAATAGAACATGTTTAATATTGGCTTAGTTGATCTAGATTTTTTAAATTCCAACTTGACTGGCTATTTCATACTCTTTCAGACTTTCACTGGGTAAGTCCAAAGGTGAATAAATAATGTGCATGTGCATGTGGAGTTTCATATTTCAGAACATGAGATGATCAAACAGTAAAGAGGTCCTTCAATGACTTCTTCCAAGATCATTTGAGTTGTACACAAAGTCAGTGCTATAAATAAAATTATTACGGATATTGTTATGTTTATTTTATATTTGTAGAGAAGAGAAGAAGAAGAGCGTGAACGTAAGAAACAGGAAGAACTGGTATGTATCTGTTCTCACATCTAGAAAAAGTTTTTGCTTCCAATTCCAGTGCTTAAATAGGTCTGTATAGAGCAGCATACAACGGAACATGTCTGAAAGACCCCCTGTCTATTAAAACCACCCTTGAGTGAACCAAAAGCATTTACCGTAAAAAACCACATATACGTCGAGAAATTTGTTCCCAAATAAATAATCCAAGAAAGGGGAGTAGACTTATGTGCGGGTCTAAGCCTGAGAGGCAAAATTTTGCACGAACTTAGTCAAACTGCCGGCCTGAATGGCTTATCTGATCGACAACTAAATATCCGTTTCCGGTGAAGTCAGGTACACAAGTCCCCCTTTCGGTCCAAAAATACAGTCTAATAAGGTTTCCGAATATTTTTTTTTCTTCAAATTTTGACCATTTATGCTGTACTTTCATTTGGATATTAAAATGTTTGCAATTTACATGGTTGATGACAACCAGGAAATGACCCGAGTCTAGGTATAATGAGCTTCATTCAGGGCGATTAAGTATGAGTGCAAGAGGCATGGGTATTGCGTAATCAGTCGGGATTTTATCCAGGGCATCTGCCCCTGTGTATTTGACATCCAATTATGTTACAGTATTTCAACACAAAAACATTCAGTGCTTGCCTAAGTTTGCAAACATGTAAAGGGTAAAAGCCTTTAGGCCATGGTATCTGAACTACAGACAGGTGACAAATGGCTGATAACAGCACCGATTAGCGCCCACTCGGTACGAGGATGGCTGCCTGTCCCAAGAAGCCCAAAACGAGGTCACGCTGTTCACCTGTGTACTTACACGCAGGGGAAATTATTACTCCTTTCGGAAGTTCCTACTTAAAAATCACCCCGAATCGTAGTGAATGACTGCGGCCCTGGACAAAGGTCGGGGAAAAAATAGACCAAAGGTAAACTGACATCAATATCACAATGAACAAACGAACACAAAACCTGCAAGACTTAGTCAAAATTAGTACTCTACAGAATGTGAAATATATGATTCATTCATGAAACTTTCATAAAATTTTATAGGAAAACTGAGTTTGATCAAAGAACAATTTTTTATTAGAAATCTATTTTCACACTTCAGGACTGCCTAATATCAAAACCACTCATCTGGTTTTCTTCATATTTACCATAAATATTCCTCTATATAGTTCCTATGTACATGCCAGATATTAAGTCAGTATTATATAATTTAAAAAAGTTATGGGCCCAAACATAATGGACTTTGTAAAAAATCAGAAAAATATTTGGTCACTTAAGACCAAAAGTGTTAAAGGTAGGGACTTTTTTCCAGCAATACAACTTTAATTAATCAAAATTTAATTGTATACCAAAAATTAGATCAAAATCTGTTAAATTTTTTTAAATATTGGCAAAAATATAAAATTGGTACCTTAAATTTTGCCAAACTTTGGCCTCGGCTCGTTTTTTTCCTGTAAGTACTGTGGATTTAATTTTCACAGCATGTATACATAAGGATTTAATCTGTAAAAATCTGAAATTTGAAAATAAAAGCTGCAAAATTAGGCTAGTTATTGAATTATTTTGGAGGCTCTTGTTGTATCCCCTTACATTGTCAAGCAGTCCACTTTGATGACTGTAGGTCATTCAGTGCACATCTCTATGCTCCCCAGGCTGTTGGCATAATTTTAGATGTCCCCAAAATCTCCTACCATACCGAAAATTGGGTTATTAGGACTTCGTTCCTTCGAGATATTAAGGAAAAAAAACTCTGTTTTCCATAAAAAAAGTTACACTTCAAGTCTGCCTAATATCAAAACCACTGATCTGTTTTTGATCGTATTTAGTATTCACATTATTTCATACATTTTCTATGAACATACCAAAAATTAGGTCAGTATTGGGTATTATTTTGAAGTTATGGGCCAAAACATAATGCAATTTTTAAAAAAATCAGGAAATATATTTACTCACCTAACATGAGAATTGCTGAACCTAGAGACTTTTTTTCAGGAATATAACTTTATTTAATCAAGATTCAATTGTTTACCCAAAATTAGATCTGAATTTTGCAAATTTTTCAAGTTATTAGCATAAATAAAAAATCAATACCTTAAATTTTGTCCAACTTTGGCACTGTTGATTTAATTTTCACAGCATATATACATAAGGATTTAATCTTTTAAATCTGAAATTTCAAAGAAATTGATTGGAAAAAATAGCTTTTATTCATGTTTTCATACACCATGTCAAGTGTTGTCTATATCTAGCCCACCTAGTAGTACAGCCTTCACTTGCATTGTGTAATCCACCCCTGGCAGCTTGCCTTGGGTCAGCCTGGCCACTACCAGCAGGCTTCCCCTCTGCCCTGCACTCCCCCCCCCCCCCCCCCCGATGGTGCATAAACTAGATGAATGTTATTATTTTCTGTATTTGATTCATTCTTATTCTAGGCAATGCTACATTTTAGATTTTGTATTGTACCACCAGGGTTACAATGATTAAAGTGTACATTTAACTGTGTCCACAAAGTGGTGTATTGCTATGAAAGTGTGGATGTTCATCAGATAAGTAATTCCTTACTTCAGAAGAGTAAAAACTTCACCAGGTGTGAAATTGACTATTAATTCCAGTAATAAATTAAAACTGGGATAGTAATTAGCACAATGATATTGTTTGTCCCTTATTCAACCAACAGTGTGTATACTTTATTTGAAAAGATGTTTTATTTTATCAAATTTACTTTTATTTTATTTTGGTGAATAAAATCAAGCATGTACTGAAAACTCCAATGTGCAAAACTTTTTAATAGTGATTCAAGGAATATTCTTGTAGATGCCATGTTGTGGCATTATTTTCTTTTAAATTCAGTTTAAACATTCATGATTTAAAAATAATAAAATATATGTGCAGCATAATATGACCCAATATGAGCTACACTCTGGATATATGATGATTGCAACTTTTGCAACAATTCTAATATTTTAACTTATAGTTTCAGTTTTTTACTCTGTATATATAATGATTGCAACTTTTGCAACAATTCTAATATTTTAACTTATATTTTCAGGTTTTAATGCCCCCGCCACAAAGTGGCCGGGGCATATAGTTTTACCCATGTCCGTCATTCCGTCCCTCCGTCCTTCCGAAATCAAACAGTTGTACGGACTTTTTTTCGCAATGCCTGCAGATATTGGCCTGATTTTTGGTGTGTGGGCAGATAATGATCAGTTACAGATTGAGTTCGCGTTTCGTCCCGGTTGACCTACTTTAGACCGTTTTACAGCTCCTAAACTTAGAAAATTTCATGAAAAATAGAAATTTTCATGACAAATACACATGTACAGACTTTTTTTCGTAATGCATGCAGATATTGGCCTGATTTTTGGTGTGTGGGCAGATAATGACCAGTTACAGATTGAGTTCGCGTTTCGTCCCGGTTGACCTACTTTAAATCATTTTTTGGCTCCTAAACTTAGAAAATTTCATGAAAAATAGAAATTTTCATGACAAATACACATGTAGGGACTTTTTTTTTGCAATGCCTGCAGATATTGGCCTGATTTTTGGTGTGGGCAGAAAATGACCAGTTACAGATCGAGTTCATGTTTCATCCAAGTTGACCTACCTTTGACCGTTTTACAGCTCCTAAATTTAGAAAATTTCATGACAAATAGAAATTTTCATGACAAATACACATGTACAGACTTTTTTTCGCAATGCCTGCAGATATTGGCCTGATTTTTGGTGTGTGGGCAGATAATGACCAGTTACAGATCAAGTTCGCGTTTCGTCCCGGTTGACCTACTTTTGACCATTTTACGGCTCCTAAACTTAGAAAATTTCATGAAAAATAGAAATTTTCATGACAAATACACATGTACGGACTTTTTTTTGCAATGCCTGCAGATATTGGCCTGATTTTTGGTGTGTATGCAGATATTGACCAGTTACAGATCGAGTTTGCATTTCCTCCCGGTTGACCTACTTTTGACCGTTTTACGGCTCCTTAACTTAGAAAATTTCATGAAAAATATAAATTTTCATGACAAATACACATGTACGGACTTTTTTCCCAATGCCTGCAGATATTGGCCTGAATTTTGGTGTGTATGCAGATATTGACCAGTTACAGATCGATTTTGCGTTTCCTTCCTGTTGACCTACTCTTGACCATTTACGGCTCCTTAACTTAGAAAATTTCATGAAAAATAGAAATTTTCATGACAAATACACATGTACGGACTTTTTTTCGCAATGCCTGCAGATATTGGCCTGATTTTTGGTGTGTGGGCAGATAATGACCAGTTACAGATCGAGTTTGCGTTTTGTCCCGGTTGACCTACTTTTGATTGTTTTACAGCTCCTAAACATAGAAAATTTCATGAAAAATATAAATTTTCATGACAAATGTACATGTACAGCCGTTTTTAGCCCTCAGCTCATAGGCTGATGGGCTATTGTCGTCACCAAAGCTGTCCGTCTATCCGTCCATCTGTCTGTCGGGTATCCGTCTGTCCGTCCGTTCCGCGTCTGTTAACTTTTACCTTGTGAACGGGATATCTCTAAAAGGATTCACCGTTGGAATTTTATTTCATCAGTGAAGATGTATATCGATAAAATCTCGGTCAAGTTTGAAGATGGGTGACCTTGACCCATTTTTCTACATTTTAGAGCTGATTATAGAAAAACACTCAGAAGCTTATATCTCAGGAACCATTGTGTGGATTTTCACAAAACTTACTATGATCATTGGGACTGATGGTCTGTACGTGCTGCACAATTTTGGTGGCGTCACCTGCAATTTCTGATTTTTTAATGAAATTTTATCGGATTTTTCAATTTTGGCCTTTGTGCAGGATATCTCCAAAGGTATACAACTAAGGAACTTCATTACTTCAGTGCTTTTGCATCATATTTACAAAATCTTGGTCAGGTTCAAAGATGGGTGGTCTTGACCTACTTTTCAAGGTCACAGAGCTTAGTATAGAAAAAAAACTTAGGGGGATATTTCTCAGGAAGCATTTGGTGGATTGTTATAAAACATGGTACATACCTCTCCAATTTAAATTTATAACTGATTACCAGCTTTTGCTAATATTCTAGTTTCGCAATGCATTGGTTACAGATACTGGCCCAATGTTTGGTCTTTGACCACTTACAGGTGGAGTTCGCGTTTCGTCCCAGTTAACCTATTTTTGACCATATGACAGATCCTGAACGTAGAAAATTTCATGAAAGATAGAAATTTTTATGAAAAATGCACATGTATGGACTTATTTTCACAATGCCTGCATACTGGCCTGATTTTTGGTGTGTTCCTTGATAATTACCCGTTACAGATCGAGTTTGCATTTTGCCATTCTTGACCTACTTTTGACCATACAACACCTCCTGAACTTAAAAACAGTTTAACAAAATTTAGCAAATGTTTTTAATTTGCCCCAGGCGGGGGCATTCGTGTCGTACCGACACATCTAGTTTTATTAAAAATTTATAAAACCTGTAAATAAAAAAATGATTCAGATAAAAACTTCTTAATGGAAAAAGTGGATATGCTTAAAAAAATAGGATTATATATAAACTTAAATGCATTATTCCCTTGAAAGTGAGATAAAGGTATTAGTCCATTCTGTCCACTTGCCTGTCCATCTGTAAATTTTTCTTATGCATCACAGTATATCTAAATTTTACTGTTTTTCTTCATGACAGTCTTGTCAGAGTATTAGTTTGCAATCATATATTTAGAACTTTACTATAATCAAGTAGGAGGGCCCCTTTCCTCTTAGCTTTTCATATTCTTATATAAATGAAAAACATTACAATAGAATATTTCTACATCCACCTTCATGCTGCCCTCACTTTTTCCTTCTCCAAACCCCATCCCAAAGTCAGCCTCAGTAAGCAAGAACAAGATGAATCAGATATATTCATACTTTAATATTTTGTATAACTATTCATCCATAGGTACCTATGTACATGCCAGAAATTATGTCAATATTGTGTAATATGTAGACATAGTGGGCATCACAATAATGTACCTTGTCAAGACTAAAGAGATATTGTGTCATACAGTCATCACTTCATCAGCATAGTTAATCATAACATCATATCTGTCAAATTGAAAGCTTGCAGACTACCATACACTTTAGATCCTTCAACAAATAGCCTTATCATCATTCTACTACTGCTTATTACTGCTGTCATTGCATTCATATTTGCTCAAATATATCACAATTTTCAACCCCTCCTAAATAAATAAAAAATAAATCACTATATTTGACTCTATTAATCCATCAGTCAGGTAATTTCATTTATCATTTACTCACATATTGCATTACATTCGTTTATAATAGCCCAACATGTCCATGATATTCATAAGCTTTATCGACTCGATATAGTATCACAGTGGAGAAACATTTATAGTCCAATCACGATCAGCTGAGCGCCGTGACCCATGGGTCCCTTGTTATTGATATCTGACACAAACAATCATTAGAAGTTTAAAATAAATGAGCAGTGACGAAAAGTGTGAGAAATCCTTGGCTGTTCTATTATCGCGCAACTGCCGATTTTGGGTGTCAGATAGCCCTAGCACCCGTCCTCTCTTACTGCGCTACGCTGTGCGAGAGCCCTAGAAGATGATTTGAGGAAACTGGAGACATTCCACATGACAATTAAATTCTTTTATTTCGTCTGAAAATGTCGTATTCATTAAGAAATAAAGATATTCTTATCAAATATGCATATAACATACCACTTAGACAGTGTTTGTCCACTTTAAATGTTGATTAGAAGAATATGTATTATCCTAATAAACGGTGATACACGGGGAACGATGTTTGTTCTGGGTTTTCCCCCAGCCACGGCAGGCCGGCAGCCCCCTGTGTAACCAGTGGTAACGGGCCATGTTGGCTCAGCGAGCAAAGGTCACACAGTTCATTGTTTCAGATTCTGAGACAGTTTCAAGTGCAAGGGTTGCAAAGTTTTAAAAGTGAGTTATGTTTACATACTTAAACATAATATTTAGCTGAATTTCTTGGTCATTCAAATAAAGTGCTATATCTCCCTTTGATTACTTAAAGTTTCCTTGTCATAAACGCACTATTTGATTTTACATGATTTTTTCTGACAAGGGTTTGAAGTTCTCCAGTTTACTCTGAAGGTTTTTATGCGGCAGTACTGCTGCATTTAATGCAGTTAGGTGTCAGACGATCTTCATTTCTGCAAAATACTTAAAGTATCGACCTGTCATATTTATTAATCTTAGAGTCTTTATGATGCCCAATAACTTCTAAATAGATGGCACAACAAAACAAGTGACATTTTTACAGTTTAAAAAAAAAATTGAAGTGGTATGAATGTCAAAAGCGAGTGGCCAGTCATACAATTCACCTTTCCCCAGTAGCCTGTAACACTACTCTCGATGGTCATGTATGCTGCTTCAGACCTGTTTGACCTCCAGAATGGCTTGAAAAAAATTTTACTTGATATTTACCCTGAAAATTTATACTCGACTTATATGCGAGTTTTTACGGTGCATTGGTTATAACTGACCTGTCTAATAAGACCACTTATGAATTAAGACCACTTTTGGCCAGTCCCATGGGGTGGTTTCATAAAACAGGTTTACTGTATATATATATGTATTTATATTAACCATAAGATAATCTGTCAAATATATATTCATGCACTTTCTTATGCACTTACTTGAAGAAAATCAGTTGATCAGAAGCACAATTATTTGAAGGTATCTTAGAATAAAGTGAATTGATAAGCTGGAATTTACCAAACAAAACAGGGGACACAGTTTCCCATAAGTCTCTGGTAATGTCCCTTACTGTAAATTTATTTGAGTAATTATGTGATATTAAAAGGCAATGTGATATGTTAAATATATTTTAAAGAAAAAAGATGCCCTGATGTTATATTATTGTCACAATACATGTAGAATATGTTCAGAAAAGGGAATTGATCAGGAAAAATTTGGAGTCAACTATTTGTCCAGTCTTTAAGGGTCTTGTAAAAGACAGAGAAATCACCCCATGGTTAGGAATAAAATCATGATAGTATTGTGCAGGTTATGAAAAAAGATAATTGTATCCGCCAAAACGAAGTTTTGCGGATACTATGTTTTTGACCGGGTTCCGCCGCCGCCGCCGCGTTTGTTTCCGGAGAACTCCTCTGAGACTACTGGACAGATTTTTCCGAAACTTACACAAATTATCAGGTCACATGTGAACTGGTGCCTAACCAAGTGACCTTGACCTCTGACCTTTCGTCTCTGCCCAGCGTCCGTTTGTGCGTCTGTTTCCACACATAAACCCATATATCTCGGGAACCGTTTGACCGATCCAGAAAAAATTTTTACACAAATGTAGCCCTGGGAGAGCTCTATAACATACACAACAAAAGGTGGCGCCACCTGCAACCATGTTTGCACAGTGTCCATCTGTTCATCTGCCTGGGGTTAAAATCACTCATATCTCTGCAGTGGTTTGACTAATTCACCTAAAATTCCGCATGCGTATACATCCTAGATAGCTTTCTCGATTTTATGACAGGTGGCGCCACCTACATTCACGTTAACGCTCCACACATAAACCCATATATCTCGGGAACCGTTTGACCAATCTGGAAAAAAAATTTACACAAATGTAGCCCTGGGATAGCTTTATAACATACACAACAAAAGGTGGCACCACCTGCAACCATGTTTGCACAGTGTCCATTTGTTCATCTGCCTGGGGTTAAAATCACTCATATCTCTGCAGTGGTTTGACTAATTCACCTAAAATTCGGCATGCTTATACATCCTAGATAGCTTTCTTGATTTTATGACAGGTGGCGCCACCTACATTCACGTTAACGCTCCACACATAAACCCATATATCTCGGGGAACCGTTTGACCAATCTGGAAAAAAAATTTACACAAATGTAGCCCTGGGATAGCTTTATAACATACACAACAAAAGGTGGCACCACCTGCAACCATGTTTGCACAGTGTCCATTTGTTCATCTGCCTGGGGTTAAAATCACTCATATCTCTGCAGTGGTTTGACTAATTCACCTAAAATTCGGCATGCTTATACATCCTAGATAGCTTTCTTGATTTTATGACAGGTGGCGCCACCTACATTCACGTTAACGCTCCACACATAAACCCATATATCTCGGGGAACCGTTTGACCAATCTGGAAAAAAAATTTACACAAATGTAGCCCTGGGATAGCTTTATAACATACACAACAAAAGGTGGCACCACCTGCAACCATGTTTGCACAGTGTCCATTTGTTCATCTGCCTGGGGTTAAAATCACTCATATCTCTGCAGTGGTTTGACCAAATTACCTGAAATTCAGCATGCTTATACATCCCGCATAGCTTTCTTGATTTTATGACAGGTGGCGCCACCTAGATTCACGTTAACGCTGCTGACATCCAAGCTCATATCTCGGGAACCGTTTGACCAATCAGTAAAAAGAATTTACACAAATGTAGCCCTTGGATAGCTTTATAACATACACAAAAAATGGTGGCACCACCTGCAGCCATTTTTGCACAGCGTCCATCTGTTTGTCTGTCTTTGGTTAAAATCACTCATATCTCTGCAGTGGTTTGACCAAATTACCTGAAATTCAGCATGCTTATACATCCCGCATAGCTTTCTTGATTTTATGACAGGTGGCGCCACCTACATTCACGTTCACGATGAGACATCCATGCTTATATCTCCAGGCTCATTCAAACAATCAGGAAAATTTTTTTACACAAATGTAGCCCTTGGATAGCTTTATAATATGAACAAAAATGATGGCGCCACCTGCAGCCATTTTTGCACAGCGTCCATCTGTTTGTCTGCTGTGGGATAAAATCACTCGTATCTCTGCAGTGGTTTGACTTTTTCACATGAAATTTTGCATGTGTATATATCTTGGATAGTTTCTCGTTCAAATAACAGGTGGCGCCACCTACAATCATGTTTATGTGGCAGAGATCCATTCTAATATTTAACACATGTAACTCTGTATCCCCTTGCCACTCAATCCATGCCTAACTTCACCCGTCCTTCTCTGATTTTGGCGGATACACGTAGTCGCTTGTCGACTACCCGTATTCTAGTTCAAAATGAATTCATCCTTTCTAAGTGGGTATTTAATACTTTATATAATATCAGAAACAAGGACATATTTTATGCCTCATCTAGAATCCAACTGATTCCTACAGGTGTGACATTCTTTAATGAAATAATAAAACAACCATTCATCCATATTGAGTTATGCTGTGCCCTTTGTTTTGCTTGCTGGACAAATTATTTTCACACTCCACAGAACACAGTCACAGAATATATTGAAGAAATGAAGGAAAAGGCTACAGCAAAGGAAGAGTGGAGAAGTAAAAACCTGAATGCTGCAGGTAATGTTTTATTTAAATAAGGAATCTTTTCCTGTAGGTTGAAAACCCTCATGTATAAATCAGTTACCTCTTCCATGATGACTTTTTGTGCTGGTAACATCTTTTAGGAAAGATTAATTTGCAGCATTTGAAAGGCTTCTGTGGTTCAGGGGTAGAGTACAGGACTCCTGAGTTCAAAATTACCTGAGGAGTGGTGAGATTTTCACAGTCTGTCCCAACCTAGGGTTAAAGCTCTTCAGGTTTAATGGGAAGGTTGTACCCCTCAGCTGTGTATCACTCACAAATGAGTACATCTTTGGGAGGTTCCTCAGTGTTATGACCCAGCAATGGGGATGATAACAAACCCAGCATTGGGATATGTGGTATACACTGGGCAGGGGTGACACCAGGATGTAAACTAGAATGAGTCGAATGAAGTGCAACCGCCTGTCATGCTGTCCCAAACTGAAATGGAACTCTGTAGATGTAAATACTTAGCTTAAGAATTAGATAAGTAAGCATTTAAAAAATGGAGGTGGTCACCTCCACCCAAAAAAAATTATAAAAAAATTTATAAGCAGCATTCAGTCTTTTTTCCACACAACTGATTTCTTTTATTTTCTCTGCAAGAATGACTAGGTATTATTTGTGGAATTTCAAAATTGCTCTCTGCATTGTAATGGTCAGTAAATTTATAATTGATTCTTTTTTTTCAGACAATAGACCAGATGATTCTTTTTTCACCAAACTTGATTCCAGTTTGAAGAAGAACACAGCCTTTGTTAGAAAATTGGTAACAGCAGAATTCTTATTTAACATTTATTACTTTAAATTTATCTTGTTTTCAGAGTTTTTTTTACCTAAAAGCGGGATTCATGTTTTACTCAGCTTTAAGAAGAGCACAATGGAATTTGATAATTTGAACATAATTTTGATGCAAGATAATATCAATGAAGAATTTAAATCTTTAAAAAAACCTCAACAAACCATTGTTGAATAAAACAATGAATAGCAAAAGTGTACTATTGAATTTGCTCTTCTTGTGTTTTCTAATGTTTAAACTTTATGTATTTGTTAGATAAGTAAGGTTTAGATTTTGTGGGTGATTGTTATATGTTTTTGCAGCGAAATTTAACAGAAAGCCAGAAAGAAGCTTTAACCAAGGACTTCAGTGGTCTCAACTTGAATAAATATATTGGAGAAGCTGTAAGTACTCAGCTTTTGTTTCCAACTCAGCAGGAATAGATCTGATTTTGCATAACTACTATCTTGTAAATAGTGGTAGACATAATTATGCCCATTGGTTTCTTTGGTGTGGTCAGTTGTGATAAGATCTTTTACATGGTAGGCAGTATGACAGGAACAAGCTAACAGACGCTTTATATAAATATATGGTGACCATATTATTTTTACCTTTAACACTAATCCTGTGAGGCTAAACACATTTTAGAATATCAGATATAAACAAGCACTTATAATGATATACAGTCTAACCTCATTTATTCGCCAACCTTGGAACCGGGGAATTTTCTGCAGTAGGTTGATCAGGGGGGGGGGTTGGCAAATGGGATGGGCAGGGTTGTTGAAATCGGGCATTTATTAGGCTCGTCTTTAGCAAGTCATATGAAAAACAACTTTTTTTAAAACTGTGTACAAATGTTATAACTTAATTCACACAGAAAGAACAATTTACAAATAACTACAGAAAAATACAGTGAGTATAAATTATTAACAAAGATACACATGTATAAAATATATGGTAAAATATAAAATTCTCCATGGTTCTCCTTGTGCCGTTTCTATTTCATCCGAGTCTGCCCCCAAAGAATTCCATATTGGAGCATTGTTTACCAGTTTGTGACTGAAGAGCTGATATTCTTTGGTCCATCCTGTAAAATGCGTCAATATCGAACTGTTCGCAGTAGTTCGAGCTCTCGAATATTGCAAGACGGTCTTTATGGCCTGGCGTTCTTCGGCTGATGATGACGGAGGTTGGGGAACTATTTCCTCAGGATCACAGGTTGGACTGGCTGTATCATCACTGCCTGTCACTGTTTCCACGATATCTTGATCGCTCAAAGGTTGTGCAGTTCCGATGTTCTGATCATCATTGACAAATTCCTGAGGAGACATACGTGCACTGTGGTGGATTCCCAGGCTCTCCGTAACTCTTTGTAGAAGCAGAAGGACACCGTTTGCTTCTGGACCATCCTGCTGATCTGTTTCCTTTGGCTGATCACCCCTTGGTATTACGCCTTAATTGCTTCAAACTACTCATGTGGTTTATCTCATTAAATGACACTTACCCAAACAACTCAAGGTGTGAAATCAACAACGGTCACTTGGCTGAAGACTGCTGTCACCAAACAACTCAAGGGTGTCAAGTCATTAATTAAATAGTGGCACCGGGTACTACTTAAGCAGTGAGGCGTGACATGTTGTAAACAGAGACGCGGCCAGGTCAGCTGAGCCTGAGCGACAACACACCGGCCAATGAAATATTCCCGACTTGTCTTAAGTTGGAATCAGAAAGTTGGCGAATGATCAAGGGAATGTGGCACATTGGGGTAAAAAAACACCTGGCGGATAGCGAGGCTTGCAAATGAACGAGGTAAATAAGTTGTAAGGAAATCGAGACTTTGTCATTTGTAGGCGGTTGGCGAGGTTGGCGGATAAACAAGGGGCAAATGAAAGAGGTTAGAGTGTAAAAGAATAAAAAAAAATACAAGTAACACAGGTATATTTATTGGCACCTAAACACATACAGTAAAACACTGCAAAATTGTTTAGTATTACACAGATACTCTAAATTGCTTTATAACTAATTTAAATATCATCATTCCTCTCCTGCAATTTACAACAAGTGTACAGATGACACATAATTAAATAATTTGTTACCTTTTTGTACGACTGAAATCTTAAAAGGAACCAGTTCTAATTACTGGTAAGGCTTAACCTTTATCAGATCATAAAAATTTTAAATTGACATACAAGGGTTGAGATTTGTGATTTTCAGCATGTAAGTATCATCTAAGTCATTTATTGAGGTAGCATTTGCACCCATTCTTCCTACAATGTTGCACAATTTTCCCAGTATATGTCCTTAAAAATATTCTTGCCATCTTGGAAAATTTTAAAGAATATTCCTCAAGAATATTAAATTTAAATATGATTTTAAAGACTGTGGTTATATTTTGCTTCTTGTGGATTTCTTGATTTTATTACTGCAATTCTTTCCTTAAATATTGGACAGCATTGTTGAAAATTATATTGTTTACACAGGCTGCTGCACTCACAGAAGCCAAATTAAAGATGTCTGACATTCACTGTGCCCTCCACCTGTGTTCCCTTCTCCACCAAAGATATGCTGAATTCTCAGGTTCCTTCTTAGAGTCGTGGCAGAAAATTCTTGTGTCAAAGAAGGATGAAAAGGTGAGAGCAATATCCAGTGACCAACAGGTCGATAATAGATCATACACAGCTTTTAGTGAACTGCCATTACAAGAATGTAATGATGTCATATAACGTTGCATCTGCATGCAACATAATGACTGCATTTGTCCTTATTATTCAACAAATGTTAATACCTTTTTTCAGTTAAAATAAAGATCACTATGTAAAATTTAAAAAAAGTGACCTGTAAGGCAAATGAAAGTGATAACTGGTGTAATCTTGTTTATGACCTATTGTAGATACTGGAAATGTCTGTTGTAATATAAAAAAGGCAATAAATTTTTAATAAATAAGAAAATGATAAAGCAGTATGGTTATTATGTCTCCCCCCTCGAGGGGGACGTTATTTTTCAGTGCCACTGTCAGTCATCGTCATCATCTGTAGGATATCTTGTGAAAGCGATAACTTTTGAAGGGCTGCATATTTTCCTCAGAAATTCAAAAGACTAATGGTTCCCACCAAAACCCTGGACAAGTTTGAAACTGGGTGACCTTGACCTTCATCTACAAGGTCAAATCTGCCGAAATGTTAAATTTTTGTAGGATATCATGTAAATGCGATAACTTTTGAAGGGCTGCATATTTTCATTAAAAAATTTAAAATACTGATTGTGCCTACAAAAATCTTGGACAAGTTCGAAACCCGTTGACCTTGACCTTCATCTTCAAGGTCAAACTTGCTGAAATGGAAAATTATTGTGAAGCCCATAACTTTTGAAGTATTTCACATTTTTTCCACAAATTTGGTACACCAGTTGTTCCTACAGAGTTCTCAGAGGAGTTCGACAGCTGGTGACCTTGACAAATATCTTCCAGGTCAAATCAGCCAAATTATAGTTTTTGTCTTGTGAACGCGATAACATTTTAGGTTTTCAATATTTTCCTAAAAAAATTTGAAACACTAATTGTTCCTACCTAAATCTTGGGTGAGTTTGAAACCTGGTGACCTCACAGGGTCAGATCACTCACCATGTCTTTATCCATATAACCTATATGCAAACGGGTGGGGGGGGCATTTGTTTTGCAAATGCAAAAATAAGTCATTCTAGATTTTTCTGTAATCTGATCCAGAGTCAGTGAAGGCTGTTCTGAGATGAGCACATGCATATTGAGGAATACATGTTGCTGCTTTTTTTTTTTCAGATAACAAATTTGAGCAAGCTGCGAGTGGACCTACGTTTCTTTGCAGAACTAGTAGCTGTGGGTGTGTTTAGCATGAAAGAGGGTCTTCCAATGTTAGCTAGTCAATTGACACTACTGATAAACAACGATAAAGAGGAGCATAATAACCTATCCATCATCATCAGCTTCTGTCGTCACTGTGGAGATGACTATGCTGGTCTTCTACCCAGGAAATACAGGTCGGTATCATTGTTAGCTTAGCTGACTGTAAGTCATCTTGGCTATAGCTATGGTCCTTTGTCCGTCATCCAGTTGGGCACCCGGTCATACAGCTGTCAACAGGGCACTTTTTGAACCTGTTGGACCCTACAAAACCTAAATAAGCCTTACAGTTAGATGTCCCCAGAATCTCCTGCCATACCAAAAAATGGGTCACTATGACTTTGTTACTTTAAGATATTCAGGACAATCCCTAATTTTCATTTAAAACCCATTGTTGAACTTCAAGACTGCATAAATCAAAACCACTCACCTAATATTGATCATATTTGATATAGCCATTCCTCTGTATATATATATATCCTATTTACATACCAGAAATTAGTTTAGTATTGTGTAATTTCTTGAAGTTATGCACCCAAACATAATGCACTTTGTCAAAGCTCAGGAAATATAGTTACTGACTTAACATGATAATTTTTTTTAAGCTAGAGAGCTTATTTCAAGCATTCAGGTATACTGAACTTAGTTTTAATTGTTTTGTTTATGCTTTGTCATTTGAAATTTTTAACAGTATTTTATTTTAGTTAATAAACTTATGTTTATTATAATACTTTGGCTCATTTCCATTATTCTATAATTTACAGGGTTTCATTTTAGCTGGTTCATTTCCTCATAGCTGTTCAAATGCTAATATATAGGAAAAACCAAAAATAATGTATATTTTGCATTTGCAAAAATTTTCCAAAATTCAGCTGATCGACATGACCCATGGATCCCTTGTTATTTTTACTTGTCTTATTGTGTAAGCTCAGCTGATGGTCTGTAAACATTAACTCTGCATGAAGGAAAAGCATTGTTATTGTTTTTGGTTGATTCTGTGTGTGTGTGTCCATAAGATATTTGAAGAACTGTGTCATGGATTTTAAATAAATGTGACATACAGGTCAGGAGTGTGAACATCTAAAATGATGATTAAATTGTAAAACGCTGAGCAAGTGACCCAGGGATTTGTGTTTTATATTTGGGCAGTATTGCTTGCATCTATGGGGTATGGCTTGTGAGTGATGCACATCAACCATGCACAGTGCTGGCACCTTCACACATACAGGGTCTTACTTTGATATCACCTTGCAATGAAGTTGCAGGAGGGGATATAGTAAAGCCTCTGTTTGTGTCCGTCTGTCTTTCCGTCCATCGTTCCGTACGTCCGGGACAGATTGCCTTATGGGTTGATTTTAAGCCAAACCGTTTCACCTAAACCTGTCATCTTTCAAATAAGGCTCAACCACACTTGGATGAAGAACCAATTCCACGGGGTCAAAGGTCAAGGCCACGGGACCCACTTTTTGAAATAGCTTTTTGATCAAGCTCCCCCACACTTGGATGAAGAACCAATTCCACGGGGTCAAAGGTCAAGGCCACAGGACCCACTTTTTGAAAAAGCTTGTGGATCAATTTTAAGCCCAACCATTTCACCTAAACCTTTCACCTTTCACATATGGCACACCAATACACTGAAGAAGTACCCTATCGAGCTCAAGGTCAGAGGGTTTAGGGTCAAGGTCAAAGACCTGCTCTCATTTTTTTCACACTTGTGTAATATGATTGTGCTTCTGTGCAAGGAGATGCTCCGCTTTGCGTTGCCCTTGTTGTCAGTTGTGCATAATAGAGCATGTCACATGCCCCATGTTGCTTGTTGATTTCATTCCGGGGCAGTGAGTCACTGAGCAAAGTGACATAATATGAAAGGTGATACTTGTCAATTTCATTCAGGAACATTGCATCTCTAAGTACACTGAGTGCAGGGCTGACATGATCTCAATGTTTTTAATCAGTGTACAAGCTGTATTAACAAGGCAGTGATGTAAACCTTGAATGATGTGTCATATCGCAATATATCATACATCTAGTTTGTTAATAATTTTGGGAAAGATAGTTGGAATGGTACAGCATAGAGCCTACCGATAGGTGTTTATTATACGCCCTTCATATGACAGGAGTATTATGGTATACCCAATGTTTGTCCGTCTGTCTGTCGGTCATTTAACTTTTAGTGTGGCAGCAATAACTTACCAAGGCTTTGATGGATTTTCACTAAACTCACCATAACTACTTACCAACAGGTTATCTCGCTCAAGTTTGATTATGGCGAACATCCATGCATATTTAATGAGGACACGGGTCACTAGGCTACTTTGTTGTGTCGCCGCCATAACTTACAAAGAATATGAAGGATTCTTGGTTAAATTCATCAGAAATGTTAATCAATAAAATATTTCACTTAAGTTCAATTTCAAGCAAAATCCATGCATATTTAATGAGGTAGAGGTCACCGCACTTGGAGGCACTGTGTAACTTACCAAAAATCCTATGGATTTTCATGAAACTTATTATATTTATATTTACCAATAAAGTTTCACACCTGAATTACCTTCTCATTAAAATTCACACCTATTTAATGTGGTGTAGGGTCACCAGATACTCAACGGGCTTATTATGCAGAATTTTTTAGCGAACCTGTGAGGTTATGCAATGGCGCAGCGTCGTCCATCCAATGTCAGCCGTCCCCCGTCCAGGGCTGGTTTTTCGCCATCCATGGCTGTAAGTCAGAAACCATCGGAGCTAGCAGCTCCAAATTACATGTAAGAATTAGTTACATGTGAAACTTGGTGCCCTGAAGCTTATTATTGGGTATCTGCATTAATTTTGATTTTATAGAGAAAAAGCTTAAAAACGTTTAAAAACATTCTACTCTGAAACTGTCCAGCCAAATTGTCCAATAGTTCACAGAAATGTTCCTTGGAATAATCTCTCTCAAATTTGTTTGAATGGTTTTAGTTCAATGATTTTTGACCGAGTTACAGGAAGTTGAACTTAGTCATCCATGCAAAAAAGCATACTAAACTTAAAATCTCAGAAACAGCTGGAGCTGCCATCACCAAATTTTATGCCAATATTTGTCACATGAGTCATATCTGAAATTGAGGTGTTGGTGGCGCCACCTACTTTGATCTGTTTTTTACAAGCAAAAATGTAAGTTTAGACTCTTCTAGCTTGTACACTGTTTTTTAGCAAACCTGTGAGCTTATGCGATGGCGCAGCGTCGTCCGTCCATCGTCCGCCGTCCAGGGCTGGCTCTCCGCCGTCCATGGCTGTAAGTCAGAAACCGTCAGAGCTAGCAGCTCCAAATTACATGTAAGAATTATGTGAAACATGTGAAACTTGGTGCCCTGGAGCTTATTATTGGGTATCTGCATTAATTTAGATTTTATAGAGAAAAAGCTTAAAAACCTTTAAAAATCTTCTTCTCTGAAACATTCCAGCCAAATTGTCCAATATTTCACAGAAATGATCCCTAGAACAATCTCTCTCAAATTTGTTCGAATCGTTCTGGTTTGGAGATTTTTGGCCGAGTTACAGGAGGTTGAACTTAGTCATCTGTCCAAAAAAGCACACTAAAATTAAAATCTCAGAAACGGCTAGAGCTATAATCACCAAATTTTACACCAATGTTTGTCACATATGTCATATCTGATTTTGAGGTATTGGTGGCGCCACCTACATTGATGTGTTTTTTACAAGCGAAAATGTAATTTTAAACTCTTCTAGCTTATACACTGATTTATGATAAAACTGTTAAGCTGATTGGTTTAAACTTTACAAGAATTATTCTATGGTAGGGTTCTGCCAGTTTTATAAGAATAGATTGGGTAAATACAGTTTAAAAAAAGCATTGTAGCCAATTGAAAAAGGCTTTCTGTGTTTGAAAACAGATTTGATAACATGCTGAGTTTCAGCAGCCAAGTCAAGAGGTCACTCAGTACAAACAGGTGGGGTCCAGACATCACCATGGCAACTGACCTGGCTCTGGCAGGTGTCTAGACACAATGTATAGATGCAGAATTCCCAGATAATTGGAACTTTATCTTTCAACTGTTTGAAAAAACTTGGTTTGCATTTTAAGCGAATCAGGTTTATCATCAGGTCACATGTGAACTGCTGTGCCCTCAATTTTGGTTGACCTCTGACCTTTCCTCGCTGCCCAGCGTCCATTTGTGCGTCTGTTTCCACACATAAACCCACATATCTCGGGAACCATTTGACCGATTAGGCTAAAAATTTTGCACAAATGTAGCCCTTTGATAGCTTTATAACATACACTAAAAATGGTAGCGCCACCTGCAACCATTTTTGCACAGCATCCATCTGTTCATCTGCCTTGGGATAAAAATACTCATATCTCAGAAGTGGTTTGACTTATCCACCTGAAATTTTGCAGGTTTAGACATCCTGGACAGCTTTCATGATTTTATGACAGGTGGCGCCACCTACATTCACATTCACTCTGCAGACATGCAAACTCATATCTCAGGAACCGTTTGACCGATTTAGCCAAAATTTTGCTTGTGTATAGATCTCACATAGCTCTTCATCATAGGCAAAACTGGTGGTGCCACCTACAACCATTTATGCACAGCGTCCATCTGTTCAACTGCCTTTGAATAAAATCACTCATATCTCTGCAGTGGTTTGACTTTTCCACCAGAAATTTTGCAGGTTTATACATCCTGGACAACTTTCTTGATTTTATGACAGGTGGCACCACCTACATTCAGGTTTACTCTGCAGACATCCAAGCTAATATCTCAGGAACTTTTTGACCTGTTGGGCCAAAATATAGCATGTGTATAGATCTCACATAGCTCTTCATCATAGGCATAACTAGTGGCGCCACCTGCAACCATTTATGCATAGCGTCCATCTGTTCATCTGCCTTGGGATAAAATCACTCATATCTCAGCAGTGGTTTGACTATTCCACCTGAAATTTTGCAGGTTTATACATCCTGGACAGCTTTCTCGATTTTATGACAGGTGGCACCACCTACATTCACGTTTACTCTGCAGACATCCAAGCTCATATCTCGGGAATCGTTTGACTGATTGAGCCAACATTTTGCAAGTGTATAGATCTCACATACCTCTTCATCATAGGCAAAACTGGTGGCGCCACCTGCAACCATTTATGCACAGCATCCATCTGTTCATCTGCCTTGGGATAAAATCACTCATATCTCAGCAGTGGTTTGATTCATCCACCTGAAATTTTGCAGGTTTATACATCCTGGACAGCTCTCTTGATTTTATGACAGGTGGCGCCGGCTACATTCAGGTTTACTCTGCAGACATCCAAGCTCATATCTCGGGAACCATTTGACCAATTAGGCTAAAAATTTTGCACAAATGTAGCCCTTTGATAGCTTTATAACATACACTAAAAATGGTAGCGCCACCTGCAACCATTTTTGCACAGCATCCATCTGTTCATCTGCCTTGGGATAAAAATACTCATATCTCAGAAGTGGTTTGCCTTATCCACCTGAAATTTTGCAGGTTTATACATCCTGGACAGCTTTCATGATTTTATGACAGGTGGCGCCACCTACATTCACATTCACTCTGCAGACATGCAAACTCATATTTTAGGAACCGTTTGACCGATTTAGCCAAAATTTTGCTTGTGTATAGATCTCACATAGCTCTTCATCATAGGCAAAACTGGTGGTGCCACCTACAACCATTTATGCACAGCGTCCATCTGTTCAACTGCCTTTGAATAAAATCACTCATATCTCTGCAGTGGTTTGACTTTTCCACCAGAAATTTTGCAGGTTTATACATCCTGGACAACTTTCTTGATTTTATGACAGGTGGCGCCACCTACATTCACGTTTACTCTGCAGACATCCAAGCTCATATCTCGGGAATCGTTTGACTGATTGAGCCAACATTTTGCAAGTGTATAGATCTCACATACCTCTTCATCATAGGCAAAACTGGTGGCGCCACCTGCAACCATTTATGCACAGCATCCATCTGTTCATCTGCCTTGGGATAAAATCACTCATATCTCAGCAGTGGTTTGATTCATCCACCTGAAATTTTGCAGGTTTATACATCCTGGACAGCTCTCTTGATTTTATGACAGGTGGCGCCGGCTACATTCAGGTTTACCCTGCAGACATCCAAGCTCATATCTCGGGAACCATTTGACCGATTAGGCTAAAAATTTTGCACAAATGTAGCCCTTTGATAGCTTTATAACATACACTAAAAATGGTAGCGCCACCTGCAACCATTTTTGCACAGCATCCATCTGTTCATCTGCCTTGGGATAAAAATACTCATATCTCAGAAGTGGTTTGACTTATCCACCTGAAATTTTGCAGGTTTAGACATCCTGGACAGCTTTCATGATTTTATGACAGGTGGCGCCACCTACATTCACATTCACTCTGCAGACATGCAAACTCATATCTTAGGAACCGTTTGACCGATTTAGCCAAAATTTTGCTTGTGTATAGATCTCACATAGCTCTTCATCATAGGCAAAACTGGTGGTGCCACCTACAACCATTTATGCACAGCGTCCATCTGTTCAACTGCCTTTGAATAAAATCACTCATATCTCTGCAGTGGTTTGACTTTTCCACCAGAAATTTTGCAGGTTTATACATCCTGGACAACTTTCTTGATTTTATGACAGGTGGCACCACCTACATTCAGGTTTACTCTGCAGACATCCAAGCTAATATCTCAGGAACTTTTTGACCTATTGGGCCAAAATATAGCATGTGTATAGATCTCACATAGCTCTTCATCATAGGCATAACTAGTGGCGCCACCTGCAACCATTTATGCATAGCGTCCATCTGTTCATCTGCCTTGGGATAAAATCACTCATATCTCAGCAGTGGTTTGACAATTCCACCTGAAATTTTGCAGGTTTATACATCCTGGACAGCTTTCTCGATTTTATGACAGGTGGCGCCACCTACATTCACGTTTACTCTGCAGACATCCAAGCTCATATCTCGGGAATCGTTTGACTGATTGAGCCAACATTTTGCAAGTGTATAGATCTCACATACCTCTTCATCATAGGCAAAACTGGTGGTGCCACCTGCAACCATTTATGCACAGCATCCATCTGTTCATCTGCCTTGGGATAAAATCACTCATATCTCAGCAGTGGTTTGATTCATCCACCTGAAATTTTGCAGGTTTATACATCCTGGACAGCTCTCTTGATTTTATGACAGGTGGCGCCGGCTACATTCAGGTTTACTCTGCAGACATCCAAGCTCATATCTCAGGAACCATTTGACCGATTTGGCCAAAATTTTGCATGTGTGTAGATCTTACATAGCTCTTCATCATAGGCAAAACTGGTGGCTCCACCTGCAAACACTTATGCAAAGCATCCATCTGTTCATCTGCCTTTGGGTAAAATCACTCGTGTCTCAGAAGTGGTTTGACTTTTCCACCTGAAATTTTGCAGGTTTATACATCCTGGACAGCTTTCTCGATTTTATGACAGGTGGAGCCACCTACATTCAAGTTTACTCTGCAGACATCCAAGCTCATATCTCCGGAACAGTTTGACCGATTGGGCCAAAATCTTGCATGTATATAGATCTCACATAGCTCTTTATTATAAGCAAAACTGGTGGCGCCACTTGCAACCTTTTTTGCACAGCGTCCATCTGTTCATCTGCCTTGGGATAATATTACTCATATCTCAGCAGTGGTTTGACTTTTCCACCAGAAATTTTGCAGGTTTATACATCCTGGACAGCTTTCTTGATTTTATGACAGGTGACGCCACCTACATTCATGTTTACTCTGCAGACATCCAAGCTCATATCTTGGTTACTGTTTGACCGATTGGGCCAAAATTTTGCATGTGTATATATCTCACATAGCTCTTCATCATAGGCAAAACTGGTGGCACCAGATGCAACCATTTATGCACAGCATCCATCTGTTCATCTGCCTTGGCGTAAAATAACTTATATCTCAGCAGTGGTTTGACTTTTCCACCTGAAATTATGCAGGTTTATACATCCTGGAAAGCTTTCTCGATTTTATGACAGGTGGCGCCACCTACATTCAGGTTTACTCTGCAGACATCCAAGCTCATATCTCTGGAACCGTTTGACCAATTGGGCCAAAATTTTGCTTGTGTGTTTAGATCTCACATAGCTCTTCATCATAGGCAAAACTGGTGGGACCACCTGCAACCACATGCACAGCATCCATCTGTTCATCTGCCTTGGGATAAAATCACTCATATCTCAGCAGTGGTTTGACTTATCCACCTGAAAATTTGCAGGTTTATACATCCTAGACAGTTTTCTCGATTTTATGACAGGTGGCACCACCTACATTCATGTTTACTCTGCAGACATCCAAGCTCATATCTCAGGAACCGTTTTACCTATTGGGCCAAAATTTTGCTTGTGTATAGATCTCACATAGCTCTTCATCATAGGCAAAACTGTAGCGCCACCTGCAATCACTTATGTACAGCATCCATCTGTTCATCTGCCTTGGGATAAAATCACTCATATCTCAGAAGTGGTTTGACTTATCCACCTGAAATTTTGCAGGTTTAGACATCCTGGACAGCTTTCTCGATTTTATGACAGGTGGCGCCACCCACATTCACGTTTACTCTGCAGACATCCAAGCTCATATCTCTGGGACCGTTTGACCAATTGGGCCAAAATTTTGCTTGTGTATAGATCTCACATAGCTCTTCGTCATAGGCAAAACTGGTTGCGCCACCTGCAACCACTTACGCACAGCATCGATCTGTTATCTGCCTTGGGATAAAATCACTCATATCTAAGCAGTGGTTTGACTAATCCACCAGAAAATTTGCAAGTTTATACATCCTAGACAATTTTCTCGATTTTATGACAGGTGGCACCACCTACATTCATGTTTACGCTGCAGACATCCATGCTAATATGCAACACACCTCACTCTATTCCCCTTGCCACTTAATCCATGCCTCACTTCACCCGTCCCACTCTGATTTCTGCAGATACACATAGTCGCTTGTCGACTACCAATATTCTAGTTTTAAAATGTCCTAGTCTGAAACTTGCAGGTCTGAAACGTCCATTTTGCTGAAATCATAATGACTAAGGTAGCTATGCAGGACTTAAGAGGATCAATATTAGATTTAAAAAATAAACCTCCATTCATACTCCCAAACTTTGCACAGGTTCGCATTAGGCCTGTAGGCCTTGTTTCATTTAAGGTTAGAACTATGGGTGATATCTTGCTCTGATTGAGGGTAACATTTATCTTGAGCTCAAAATCCAGTGCTGAAATCACTAGACTTTGTTCTGCCCTCTTTTAGCATTTATATTAATGAGAAGGGATAATGGGACCTAATATGAGAAACTTTTTCTGATATCTGTGGCATGACTGCAGATTAAGTTTGTATACTATCAGTAATGTGTACAATAGATATTTTCAACAACATGCAGGTAGACTTTTAATCAATGCAAAAGGATAAATGGACACCCTTTTATTCAGATTCTAAAAGCATGCAATGCTCTGACATTTTCAGGTTACTGGCAGAGAAGTATAACATGGAGATTCCAAGGAGTAAGGTAAAAAATTATTTTAAGTGAAAAGTTAATGAATAACCAATCTAGTTACAAATTACATGGTCACTGTTCATACTTTTCTGACAGAGAAGGTTTTTTTTTCACCATTGATTTAAATTACTTCTACTGGACCTACCCTGTAAACTATGGTAGGCTTCATAATTGCTAGGCTAATTTTTCGTAATTTCACTTTTCATTGGTTCACCATTGTTCCATTTTCATGACTGGTAACCTACACATACAGTATCCACGTATACTTATTATTTAATTAATATGTGTGCTAAATCCTATCAGTTTAACAAGTACCCACAAGAAAGAGTAGATATTCTTGTAACCAATAGGCAGATTATATGAAAGATCTGTTATTATTCATAATATGAATTTTTATCCTTTCAGCTTTTAAACCTGTAGTCTTGGTTGTATGGATAATTTACTTGAAATGAGGCTACATTATAAAAGGCCATTCACCTGTTTAGATGAGGTGTCTTATTTATGGAGGTTTATAATTTTCGCGATAATTTCCATATCACAAATTATCATAAATATTGCCAATTTGTGCAATTTGAGTTTCGCAAAATACCATGTTCAGCAGTAAATCTATGGAGTGAGAACATCTTTTAAGTGTCCTCTATTCGGTTTTATATGAACAGGGTTATAGTGAAAAGTGAATTTATTTTTATATGTACAGTTGCTTCCGGGTGAGAGACAACGAGCATGTCGGCAGCTGTTCAAGGAATACTACGCAAGTCTCTGTACGCATGTCATCAAGGACCACAAAGAACTGCGTTCTATGGAGAAGCAGAACAGAAAGATTCTTCAGGTTTGCTTAACTGTCTGGTTTTATCTGGTTTATATGAGAAAAGCTCTTGGACTTTTGAATTTAATACTTTTTCCTCTATTATTCTGGTATTTAGTGATCCATTCATTATAAAATATCTGTTCATGATACAGCTGTGATTTATTAATATTATTAATTGTTAATTGTTAATTAAATTTCATGAATATTATATACAGTTGTCATATTTGCAATAGAAACAGTCAAAGTTACCTTTGATAAACATTCACTTTGGTAATCACTTAGTACTGACATAAGGAGGTAACATTTTAGATAAGTTTTTGTGTGAACATAAAAATCCTATGCATAATCCAAAGTTAATTAATAAGATAATAAGTATGTGTTCCTAGTGTGACATATTTTGTGTAAGGTCTGCATATAGGACCCACTTCAAACCTTAAAAAAAAGAAAGAAAAATTTTGATAGCCCAGAATGGACTTTGGTGTTTTCATTTTAACCTGATGTTTTGCAGACAAAAGGTGAACTGAACCAAGAAAGACTTGACAAACTGGAAGCTGCACAGCAGGCTTTCCAGAAGCTGTCTCAAAACACCCAGACTTTCTCTGTGAGTAAAAAAACTCTGTTTTTGACTTTTTGTTCAACTTTTATTATTAGCTCAGCTGACTGAAAGTCAACTGAGCTGTAGCAATCACCTTTTGTCCTGTGTGCATCTGTTTGTCCGTCTGTTAACCAGGCACAAATCGTAACCCCTTGACCTGGAATCTTCTTACTTGACATCAAGGGAGGTCCATAAAAAATATCCTTTTAACCTAAAATTAGGTCTCTGTTACCCATATCCTCCAAGCTTTGGGGTTCAGAAGTACCCCCAAGAATAATTAAAAATTTGATATATAAGGGCCAGTATCTGAACAACTAATGCATTGATCACCATGATTCTTTGCATGCATATTCAGCCTGGAGGGTTTAATCAGTTCCTGCAGACTGGTGGCGCCACCTATATTTTTTTCTAATTTTTACACATTTTTTTTCTCTATTTTTGAGACCTTCAAAGATGATGTCATCTGTCAACAGGGCCAGATCTTAACCATTTGACCTATAAGCCTGTTACTTGACATCCATGGAGGTCCATAAAAAATGTTCCTGGAAACCTTATATTAGGTTGCTGTTACCTATATCCTTGGAGCTATGTGGATCAGAAGTACCTACAAGAATAATTAAAAATTTAATACAAAAGCTCAAGTATCTGAACAACTAATGCATTGATCACCATGATTCTATGCATGCTTATTAATCATGGAGTGTTTTATCAGTTCATGCAAACTGGTGACGCCACCTGGATTATTTAGAATTTTTACGCATTTTTTCTAAATATTTGAGACCTTCAAAGATGTGGTTGTCCATTGACAGGGCACAAATCGTAACCATTGCTCCAAGAATCTTCTAATTTGACATCCAAGGAGGCCCATGAAAAATCTCCATAGAAAGTGAGCGTAGGTCTCTGTCACCAATATCCTATGCCTCAGTTTAGTGAGAAATACCACCTACAAAATTTGGCATTCAGATGATAAAAATCCTTTTGTGAATGTCTACCTAGACAACTTCCTAGTCGTCATGACCCCTGGGTCACTTGTACAATTTACTTACTAGTTCTTCAGAATTGTCCAGTTGTGAAATTTTACTTCAATCACTTTGAGTTAAAAATTAATACAGTAGCTTGTCTTCAGTACTAAAATTTTATACAGCATCAATTCTTCAGTTCTTTCTTAATAATTTATGCATGGATTACCTTGTAATCTGTTGTGCATGTTGGTTTTGGATAGCTTTATGGGTTGTTTTAGACATATTATCTCCCTGGCATCATGGGAAGTTTTCAAAGATATTACCTACAGCAGTCAGCTGAGCACTAGGAACCTATTGTTTACTTGGGTATAATAAGGAGCAGTATATCAGTTTAGATTTGAGTCAAATATATGTGAGCTTACCAGCTCTACACATAGGTATCACAAACATCACATAGTGATGTCAGTGTTGAAATGTTATTGTGTTTGATTTGTTAATTCAGGACCTGCTAGATGAAGAGCTTCCAGAACTACCAGAAGAAGGTATGTACATCAGTTGTAGCCAAGGAAAAAACAGCCATAGGGTTAATAAACACATTTATCTGTATTCAATGTTGGTTTACTGCTGGGTTTATTATATCCCCCATCTAGGTGGGAGTCCCATAGTAATGAGGTTTTCCATCCATCCTCCTGTGTGTCAGTCTTAAATGCTATTTTGCGCATTATCTAAAGAATGATTCAAGTGATTGAGCACTACAAAAATTTAACCAAAGAGAGACAACTGTGAGAAGATGTGACCTATTAGAATATCAGACCCAGTGGAAATTCTATTTGGCCACCTGGCATTGATCTTCGAATTCCATTTGCTTATATTATCTTAGGTCTCAAGAACCATTCCAGTGAATGCTATGAAAATTTTATGGATATTGACATCCTTGAGAGAATGAACACTATTAAAAATTCAAACCTGTGGGAAATACAGTATGGCCCCTTGCAGCAATTTTGGAATTACTTTTGCTCTGGTATTTCAAGAAACTTTTAAGCAATTGCAGTGAAAATTTACCCAAGATTACCTTCCATGAGATGATGTCTGCTACCAAATTCAGACCCATCAAAATCTAGTATCGCCACAAGGCTGCCGTTTGGTGGAACTCGGTATGCACAGTGCCCTTAATGAGGCCTTTGGGTCCCAATTATTTGTAGTTTATACAAATATCTAGGTTCCATATTTAGATAATTTGATGTGATACTCTGATACAGTACACTTTCACATTGTAAGTATCTATTTGCCCCTGGACATTGCTGTAAAATGAATAAGCTTTAAATTAATAATGCTGTGAAAGGTTTAGAATATGGGCAAGGATGAAAATAAAAAAAAGATCACTCTATCATCATTTGTTGTTAAGGTCCTAGGCTGGTGCCAAACTGTCTGCACGCTGATGGCTTGTTGTTCAGGAATCCATCACTGAGAGGGCGAGGCTTCTACTGCTCTGCAAACTCATCTGACTTTTCATCTTGCCCTCGTTATCTGTTGGTCTAGAGAAAAGCTGGAACGTGCATCTTGGATACCTTTGTGCTTTGCTTGAAGTGGCATCTACAAAATTATTGCTGTTAGCTATCTCAACCCTATCACTTGAAAATTTTCCTGAATCAATACAAAAATAGCATCAAAAGCCCATACCTCTCCACTTAGATGTTATTGAGGGAGCTGGCTATACATGGTTCCTGCAGTGTCAACAGTGCAGCTCATGGTTTTCTCCTCCTTTAGCTAGTTAGGGTTTTGAATATATAAAATGCAGTGAGTATTGGCATGATCAGTTGAGTTTTAACCATCTCGGCTCTCTCAAAGGGCCTTCAGGAATTTTATTCCAGGTGTTGCTCTGAAAATGGGTTGTTATGGCTTGTCCAAAGTCAGTGATTTTCTCTGGGTCCTCTGGTTTAATCCACCTGAAAAACTACTGAACACCACCATCCGTTCCATGGAGAGAGTGCTTATGATGAAAAACTTGCTAATACGGTCTAAATGACAAAAATTGCAAGTATAAAATGGCTATTTCCGGGTTGAACGGTGGCCATCTCTCCCGGCTTCCTGCTTGGCTTGGTGGCATCGTGTCTGTTGGCTCTGCAAACTATGCTTAAGGAGTGCGCAGGCTTGGGGTCTTGACCACAACAACCTGTAGCTGCTCGACAAAGCGAAAAACAACTTAAATTCATGGAGAGTGCCTAGCTGTAGTTATTATAACTAGCCATACAGTCCATGTAAAATAAAGTTTTAAAATTCCCTCTTATTTCCTCATTTGACAGTTATCAGTTTAACAGCGGTACGACACATTTAGCAATAGAAATACACTGATTAAGCCCATGGAAAAAGTCTGTGTATTTGATTCATTCAGTGTTTAATATTTTTAAGTTGTAATTGATGTGTTAATGAAAGGAACTATGTATTAGATGAAAAAGGGAGTTACAGCTTTAAGTTGCCTTCTTGTAAAAAAAATCATTGAAACCATTGATGCATGAAAAATTGAGATGCCAGTCATGATCATTTTCTTTCATGTTCACAATAAACATTTCTTATTGATCAATATAGTTTTGTTTATTTTTCAGAGGTGAAGTCTGATGCTGATTCAATGGACATATTTAATGCGAACATCAATACTGAAGTGAGCAAGTTTTATTTTATGATAGCTCATCCTGTTAAATATTATATTACTGTATAAATGGAGAACAGATTTATAAGATATTAGGAAAATAAGCCATCTTAGACCAAACTGATCTTATCCCATTAAGTGCTCTATATCATCATGAACATCAATGAAACTTGAAACTTTTTAAAATACTTCTTATGCCTTCATCTACTATAGGGCTATTAATACTAAATAACCAATTAAGCCAAATTAAAAGAACATCTTTGATAACGCCTCTCTAGTGGATAAGAAATAAGATTTCCTAAATCAAAAGATTTGAGGTTTTCGCATAATCTCTAAGATAAGTTTTAGGCTGAACTGCTGTGGTAGTCAATGATATTTTACATTTTGACACATGACCCACATTGGTTTGAAGAAAGTGATTGACATGTTAATTGTCTCTATCATTATTTATCTATCTGTCTGTCAATCTGTCCATCTATCTGTATATATAAATATATGATATTGCTATTTCAGTACCAATATGAAGGGAGTATGACATTGTTTGAAGATGAAGATTCAAGGGTTTTCTATGAAAATCTGCCAGATCTGAGAGCTTTTATTCCTGGGGTAAGTTGTGAATTGGTTACAGAAAACTAGGACCAATTAATTAAAGGGTGAACCTTAAACAAAAGTAGCTTTCAAGACCATGAAAAAATGTGAAAAGCAGCGTCATAAAGGCTCTTCCTGTTATGGTAATCTGACCCAACTCTTACTAGTACCAGTGCTGTCCACAGGACCAACCTTTGGATTAATTTAGCATTGGATTTCATAAGCTGCTAGTCCAGTGTTTTGAAAAGGAGTGAGAGTTCCAGAGGGAAAAATTATATCATTCTATATTTATGTGCATCATGATCCACATGTATGGGTCTTGATCTTGATAGAAGCCAAATTTAATTGTTTAAATCTGTCACCATAAAAATGAAAATCACAATTTGTCAAATACTTATCCAAACAAACATGTACACATAAAAAGAGAAGATCTTGCCTTCATTTGGGAAGATAAAAATCACAGGTAGCATTTATACTTAAGAGAGTGCAGATTATGTCAAAAGTTTGAAATAAAAGTGATCCTGTTTACAGATACTGTACAAGGACAGTGAGCATGGACAGGCAGACAAGAAAGAAGAGAACGAAGAAGGAGGTGGTGAGTTGGTGGAACTTTATTCATCTGGTGATATTTCCATGTTTAACCCAGGGGAACAGTGAGGTGGAAAAACAAATTCCTTAGATGGCTTATATTGTATAAAAAAATTTACTGCCAGTTTTTGAGCCAGCTTACCATGTTACTTTTTCATTTATGCCTTGGTTCAGATCAGCACCAACTTTTTTTCTTTCATCCTGATAGCAGAATGTACAAGCCTTCTGTGTTGCATGAACATTCAGTGACAACTTATTTAATGACCATGTTGAAGACAGACATGGTGAAAACATGAGCTGAGTTAATTAAAAGTCACCTCCTTGAGAGAATGGTTGGCACAAGTGTGATTGACTCCATTAAGGTTTTATCAATGGTCACTGCAAGTCGTCAATTCTTATTTATTTTGATTGACACATTCTGTACTTTTGTTATTCAGTTGAGAATGAGGACCTAGAGGTAGAAGAATTAGAGAAAGAAATCCAGGAAGAGGCAGAAAAAATGAAAGCAGAAGAAGATGTACAGGCAAAAGATAAGAAAGATGAAGAGGTGGAAGATGCCACCCCACAGCTGGCTGATGATGGTAGGATAATGTGATGAAAGCACAATCTTTAGTGGTCTACTTTGTTGTATGGTCATTTCAGACCACATGATATAAAAAACAAATTTACAATAGTGTCTTAGTATATGAGAAAACTTGAAATCCAAAAATGGTCATTATATGCTCAACAGGATAAAAACTAGTGGTTGTCATATGAAAATGGCTGTGATAATTTGTTGGTCAACAGAAAGGAAGATACTTAAAGGCAGGAAGATGTTTAAAATATGCTTTACAACTGTCCAGTGCCATCATGGTATTTTATTAAGAGTCAGGGCCTACCTATGAGGTAAATAAAACTGGCATCAATAATGGAAGCAAACTAAAATTATAAAGGTCATTGTTGTAAGCTTTAAGCTTGACCCCTTGTCTGATTTCATATATACCCCATACTTTCCTAGGACTAAACTTTAAAATGTGAATGTTTTCTGTACTTCTGTTGGTTAACAGTGTAAGTTTATTTGATTTATTGGCTTTTATATCTCTTAAAGCTTTTCTTCTGTTCTTATGAATATAGCTTACTCAATAAAAATTAAAGTCAGCACATTTTATTTCCATTGTAGAGGAGGATATAGATATGGCAAGCTCCATGAAGATGATTCTTGAAGCATTTCTTCAAAACTTGCCAAATTGTGTTAACCGTGACTTAATTGACAAGGTAATGTCATTTAGATCAGTATACATATTAAGTCAGTATACATGTTAAGCCTGTTGAATAATTATTAGAGTTCCGTTATTCTCAACATGTATTTTCCTAAACTGTTAACTAAATATTCAGATGCTATGGAATCATATGTATACATTAGATATAGTACGATAAGGAATACCTCAGTAACTGTTGCTGGTGTGATAGCCACAAACTATTGCTGTAATATTCTGATATGTATTTATAGGATTTGTACTTGCTTACAGTAAAATTGTTTCAGTTAAATAAAACTGACTTTCTCACATATTAAAGATGTGAAATTCATAAATGATACAGTACTGGCTAAAAAATGTAGGCAATTTTTATTCATGAGAAAACATAACAAAAAGAAATAAACCAAAATAAAGTTATCATTAACTTTGAGGTATCAGTGAGAATAGTTGTCCTTAAGACTGTATCTTTAATTGCTATTGATTCTTATTTCACAGGCTGCTGTGGACTTCTGTACAAATCTTAACACTAAAGCTAATAGGAAGAAACTAGTGAAAGCCTTATTCCAGGTTCACAGGACAAGGTAAGCATGTAAAAGAGGAGAGTTGATGTGACTGAAAAATATTGACTACATCTTATATGGATGTATCTTGCTCTAGACAAATATGGCTGTTTCATATTGTCTATTTGCCTAATGTTTAAAAAAACAGGTGCATTGTACACACATATTGTTGTTTTACGTTGTGTTCTTTTATAATGGTGTTGCCTTTTATAACTGATATCAGCTTGTACTTCTGTAGTTGCAGGTATATTAAAACAACAGAGGGCATGTAGGCATAGAAATGTATACAGAATATAGACTCAAACAGAGATTTTTGGTTTAAATGTGTCCTTGTATTTTTATTGGATCAATGATTTGACCATGTATTACAGGCATAGGGTTGTAACGCAGATTTAGCCTTCCACCATAGATGTTAGATTGTACTGACAAACAGCTTTGTATTACACATACATATTTATATCGAAGGTATAGTGTTCCATTATAGATGTAGATGTGCATTAAAGGTATAGTCCTGTATCACAGCTTTTATTACAGGCACAAGCATGTGTGACAGGTATAGCCTTGTGTTATAGAAACAGTCTTCTATTGCAGGCATCAGCATGAGTAACCAGTATAGTCTTGTGTTACAGGCATAAGCTTGTATTGCAGGTAAAAATTACAGGGTGTATTTCAGGCATTAAGTATGAATTACGAGTTTAGTCTTGTATTACAGGTATGATCTCCTGCCATTTTATTCCCGTCTGGTTGCTACCTTACACCCTTGTATGCCTGACGTGGCCACAGACCTGGTCAACATGCTCAAAGGAGATTTCAAGTGGCATGTAAGCAGCTGATTTAACTTACATTTACCATTCTCAAGGTCTATGTATCTCCTCACTGGATTGCAAAATTTAAACTATGAATATAATGTCCCTCTGGTAAAGCACAAAGAATAGATGTATTTGTAGTGAAAGGTCACCTGGGTTTTCATTTTATTAATAATGGTCTCATCTTGAAACATTTTAGACAAGTACTATTCATTTTCTTTCATTCATCTGTCTAGGCTACTTGATAATTGTAACAGCAGAGTATTAACTAGAATCATGATAATTGTAACTGTAGAATATCACCTAGAATCATGACAGTTGTAACATCATAGTATCAACTAATCAACTTGGACAGTTCTAATGTTGTTTTATCATTTCAGCTGAGAAAAAAAGATCAGATGAACATTGAGTCCAAATTAAAGAGTGTGAGATTCATAGGTAAGTATCAGAAATACATGTACTTTTGTACCTATGAAAATGTTTCAGGGAATGTTACAAAATCAAGGTCTTTGTTCTTATAATGTTATGCTTACATCAATGATTTTGTCATTGCATTTGTTTATAGACACAAGATTTTTCTCTAGTTATGTTGATTTTTATTTACTGTGCAGTGTGCCCTAAGTTTTGAAAAAAATAATTGTTTGTTGAATTTTGCTTACATTTAATGGGAATTTACTGAAACCATTATCTGATTTTTAGGTTTGTAGTTAGTAACAGAATTTTGTTTGCATTTTAGGTGAAATGGTCAAGTTCAACATGTTCCCCAAAACCGAAGCTCTCCACTGCCTGAAGGTGACTGTATTTTACATTATTATTATCTATTGTACATAGATTTTGGACACACCTTGCTGCCATCCGTCCCAATTTAATTAGATGAATTCCTGTCCCATTATTATTCAAACATAATAGCCTTGTTAACTATAAGTTCCCCCCTCCCCCCATATGACCAGAGCATACTTATGAGATGGATTCACCAAATTTCAAGACAAGAATGTATTAAACTGAGAAATATGTTATACAGGTATAACAAGTGAACAATATAAATGGCATAAATTAGACAAGCATAGGGTTCCCATTCTCTTAAAAAGTCCTGAACTTCAGAATTGAAAATTAAAGTATAATTAAAGTCATTATTTTATTGAATATTCAAAAAGTCATAAAGTTTGAGAATGTATTAAATTTCAAGAAAGTCTAAACATTTCTATCACCATTGACATTGTTATTTTTTCCAAGTAAAATGGCTGAATGAAGAAAGATAACTGTGTGGTTAATTAAAAATGAGACCAAATAATGAGACCAAGCATGCTTTTAAATCATAATATACTGGCAACTGATATGCACTTCCATGTAACAAATACAAGATTCTGGATATCAATATTGCTAACATGTGAATCAGATAATAATAACTCAAGTTACGTGATCATATGATAGAACCAGGTCCCTTCTGCTGTTTTTCAGATGCTGTTGTTTGACTTCAGTCACCACAACATAGAGATGGCTTGTGCCTTATTGGAGACTTGTGGCAGATTTCTTTACAGATCACCAGATTCCCATCACCGCACAAGAGTGTACCTGGTAGGTTTCCCTGACATAAAATTTTGATGATATCAGTTTTATGTATTATGTTATATCCACAGTCCATCCATTTGTCTTACCATCCATCTGTCTGTTGTCCCTCATTAACTTTTAGTTTCGCCGTGATAACTTATCAGGGATTTAATAGATTTTCACAAAACTCACCATAACTTTTACCAATAGATTATCTAGCCAAAGTTTAATTATATTCAAAATCCACCCAGGTCACCAGGCTACTTTGTGATACACCTGCTGCAATAACTAATCATCAGTATGAACGATTTTGAAATTCAACAGAAGTTCACTTAAGTTCAATTCCTGGCAAAATCCATGCATATTTAATGAGGTCAGAGGTCACCAGACTTTGGTGGCACCATAATGGATATTCATGAAACTCATTAAAAATATTAACCAATATGGTTACTTGCCTGAATTAAATTATTGGCAAAATTCATGCATATTAAATGAGGTCAGAGGTCACAAGACATAAGAAGGGGGTATTATGCAGTGCTTTGTTTTCCTACTTTTCCATATTCCTACTTAGTTCTTCTTTATTATAAGGGTGAGCTTGACAACCTGTAATTTATTTTGCTTGACGGCCTGTCATTTATTTCACACGTAGGAAGTGATGATGAGGAAGAAGGCAGCCCTGCATTTAGATTCCCGTTACACAACCATGATTGAGAACGCTTACTTCTACAGCAATCCCATGGAGATCAAACAGGAACCCCGCAAGGAACGTCCCCCCATGCACGAGTACATTCGTAAACTGCTCTACAAGGATTTGTCCAAAGTCACCACTGAGAAGGTATGTCCATTTCATCATCATACCTTGGAGTTCGATTGGATTGCCATGTTGAATGTGACTTTAATTAAAGTCAGAATATTGAAATTTCATGTTGATAGAAAGTTACAATGGTACCTCACCTACCCAACCGGTCTGAAATAGGTCCACCTGTTATTTTGCTCTGAAAATTGTTGTTAGTTACTTTCAAAGGAAAATACTAAGAGAAAAGATTACTGGGACTACTATTCAACAACAAAAATTAACAAAATAACAAAAATAAAAAAAATTAAGAAACTTTGTTTTTTATATATGAGAAATAGGTTTACATTTAACAATAAATCAGTTTCACATATGTTGGTTCGTGTCACATGCAAAACACCCTCAATTGACAGCTCCTGATTGGATGATACCATGTAAACACTGCAAAACACCCTCATATGACAGCTTATGATTGGATGATACTATGTAAACACTGCAAAACACCCTCAGTTGACAGCTTCTGATTGGATGATACCATGTAAACACTGCAAAACACCCTCATATGACAGCTTCTGATTGGATGATACCATGTAAACACTGCAAAACACCCTCAATTGACAGCTTCTGATTGGATGATACCATGTAAACACTGCAAAACACCCTCATATGACAGCTTATGATTGGATGATACCATGTAAACACTGCAAAACACCCTCATATGACAGCTTCTGATTGGATGATACCATGTAAACACTGCAAAACACCCTCAGTTGACAGCTTCTGATTGGATGATACCATGTAAACACTGCAAAACACCCTCAGTTGACAGCTTCTGATTGGATGATACCATGTAAACACTGCAAAACACCCTCAGTTGACAGCTTCTGATTGGATGATACCATGTAAACACTGCAAAACACCCTCATATGACAGCTTCTGATTGGATGATACCATGTAAACACTACAAAACACCCTCATATGACAACTTCTGATTGGATGATACCATGTAAACACTGCAAAACACCCTCATATGACAGCTTTGATTGGATGATACCATGTAAACACTGCAAAACACCCTCAGTTGACAGCTTATGATTGGATGATACCATGTAAACACTGCAAAACACCCTCAATTGACAGCTTCTGATTGGATGATACCATGTAAACACTGCAGAACACCCTCATATGACAGCTTCTGATTGGATGATACCATGTAAACACTGCAAAACACCCTCAATTGACAGCTTCTGAGTGGATGATACCATGTAAACACTGCAAAACACCCTCAGTTGACAGCTTCTGATTGGATGATACCATGTAAACACTGCAAAACACCCTCAATTGACAGCTTCTGATTGGATGATACCATGTAAACACTGCAAAACACCCTCATATGACAACTTCTGATTGGATGATACCATGTAAACACTGCAAAACACCCTCAGTTGACAGCTTCTGATTGGATGATACCATGTAAACACTGCAAAACACCCTCATATGACAGCTTCTGATTGCATGATACCATGTAAACACTGCAAAACACCCTCAATTGACAGCTTCTGATTGGATGATACCATGTAAACACTGCAAAACACCCTCAGTTGACAGCTTCTGATTGGATGATACCATGTAAACACTTTGAAGAATCTGACTATATAATACAAAGAAGGCTACTCATGCAGAGACACATCTTGGATATTAACATGCTCATTTAGCAGAAAGTGCTACCTACAGTCCATGGACTCGTTGGTATAAAAAGTATATATGTGGTTTGTATATAACTAAAATGTTTATTTCATCACAGGTACTGAGGCAGATGAGAAAGTTGAAATGGGATGAACCTGAGGTATGAGCCTTGTCTATTTTTTATCTAAATATAAAAAAACATTTGGAAAAATATTTTTGGTGTGCTCTTAATTTCATTAATGTCATTAAACTTTTCAAAAGTAAAGCTTCTTTTTCTAATATTTTGATAAATAATGTACTAAAATGAGTGATCATAAATTATTTTAGGAAAATTTGGGATTTCTTTGAATTTAATCATAGAAACGTTGGGTAATTATAGCACATTCTAGCCCAAAGGTAGAATTTATATTTAAAGCTATAATTCATATTAACAGCTATTTTTTCTTCTAGATGGCGACATATGCATGCAAGTGCCTGACTGCTGTGTGGCACATGAGGTACAACTGTATACACTGTGCAGCAAATGTGCTAGCTGGACTGGCACCATATCATGTGAGTCGGCATAACTATCAAGTGTTAACTATCCATAAATAATCACAGAGAATATGACATAGTCAGAAATAGAAATAATATCTTTAATGAGGTCAGAGGTCACATAACACACAACAGGTACCTTATTTATTCCAATTTGGCGATCCCTCTAATTTCTCGACCCCAAAAAATATTCTGAAAGCATAATTTCTAAAATGACTCTAATTTCGGAAAGCCGACAATGTTTTCTGTCGACGATGTTAAGGGTGAAATGCCTCTGTCTCTCGCAGGTACTGCAGTTTGTATCTGATTCTTATTACACTGAGCATCTATATCAAACTTGAGCTTGTTTGCAGTAAAATTTTTGAAAAGACAAAGATGCATTTTTCATAATATATAAAAATTATCGATAAAGCGTTCAAGTTCCTTAACTAAGCAGACACGTGTACCATTCCTGGTACGCACGTGCCCTGTGTGCAATTCTCGCAGGATATTTAGCATAGAGATAAAAGAGTAATAAAGCAGATTCTATTGAGATTTATCTTGATTAATATAAATTGCTATTTCATATATATTTATTGTCCAGGGAAGCAATAAATATCTACTTCATTACATGGTTTCTTACAAAGTTCGAGGCAGCTTGCATGGTCGAATGTTACAGAGTTAAAACAGTCTTCTTAGTTAAGTTTGATTGACCGCAGTTAGTTTTTGGATGGGTGTCAGCGCGTACAAAACAGGGTCTGATCGAGGACATGTGAGCTTGGACCATTTCCAGGCGTATATATTTTTACGCACCTTTACTTTCCTATATTTATTAGGTATTATGCAAATAAAAATTATCTGATAATAGCTAGTTATTTTTGATAAAGTCTTCTTCCAGCTTGCGTGCAGCTGCTTATCCCTTTGCAGCCACCGATACTGCCGCCTGGTTGGTAAACTTGAAACAACTGGTAGTTACTTGAGTTGCCGTCTAATGTCAAGTGATCGTACCTGCACGCAAAGTAGTGATCATATTGTAAAGTGACTGGACTCAGTTTGATTAATCATTTGCGAACTCTGTGTAATTCAAGTGACGGTTTGAAGCCTGTTTATAGGAAATACTGTTATAATACTTAAAAATACCCATATTATCACTCAATCCATATGACCGCTCGAGTGTCAGAGGAGCATGGCGTCTCTAAGGAAGGTTACCCAACTGCATGCCTCTAAAATCTCGACCACCACAAATTTAGCAGGAAGATAATTTTCAAATATCCTCCATTATCTCGACCTCTGAGAAAATTAATTATTTTTAAGGGGTCACCAAATAAGAATAAACAAGGTATATTATGCTCTCTTGCTGTAGGCTTGTTGTCTGCTCTGGCCATGCTTAAGTTTTCAGATGGTTTGAAAACATTTATAACAAAGTTAGTAAGTTACTTTAAATTTGGGCTCAGTATGTGCCCATCTTTCAGAACATATTGCATTTATATTAATTGTTAATACAAGTTGCATCATGTAAATTTCTTGCATTTTTGCTGTTCATGAATAAAGGTTACCATGCCAAATCTGCTAACATTATTGCATAACATTACAGGCATGTGACATTTTCTTGTTTAATAGTAGGTGCTGTTTGAATGGTTGTCCATGAAAACAGTCTTAAACAAGTATCAATCAGCATATGTATCATTTAATCAGTGAATAGAGTGATTTACTTCAAATGATTCCTGTAAGGTAACCCTAAGTACTGTGCAGTGTGTATGTTCAGTGCATCATGTTTAATTTCTCAGAGGACAGGAAAAATTATTCCCAAAAGAATGTGAAAAAGAGCAGAATAGCAAGATCTGGCAAAATGACTTTTCATTTATTACAGATCAGGGCTTGACATTAACTTTTGAAACTACTTGCCAGTCGGGCAGGTAACATCTAGCATTTGCTTGCCCTACGTTAATTTTACCTACCTTACTAAAACCAGAAATCACAAACACAAAGTGTGTTGGACATGTTAGACAATACACATGTTCAAATATTTGTTAGTTAATTATGTTTCTCTTCAGTATAACTTGTATAGATATACATACAGGTAATTTAAGATAAAAGAGGTATCAATATGATTTCATTTCTCTCAGGAAGTATATGGCTAACTGAAGATTATTTAAGACTCACCCTTCAGGTAAAGGTTTATGTTTGACCCACCTGTCCAATCAGCTGGTAGGAGCTGACTTTTGGTTGCCCTACCACCATTTTCTTGAACTTCTACATGCCCCAGGCCAGGGGTTAACCATTAATGTTGAGCCCTGCAGATTACATGTGTAACAGGGTGAAAACACAAATACCTGGGCAATCTGTGGGATTGGACATGCATGGCCAGCATGGAATTCCAGCATTTCACCCACTTTACCAATAAACCACATACATACATCTGGTGAGATTTCCAAACAATAATGTAAATATCTTAATTTCAGGAAGAAATAGCAATACAAGTGGTGGATTGGGTCTTGGAAGATATAAGGATAGGAATGGAGGTAATGTTAAATTTTTATGGATTTTCCATTGATTTTTTGTAACCTTTAAACCCTTACTGTCTATCATTAATGCAACTAAAATGTTATTTAAATTATTACATTTTACCCACTTGTGAGGTCTACCCACTTATGTATTCAAGTTAATAGAGAAGATATAATTAGATTATAGTTCAATTTTCTATTTCATGAACCACTCAATAATTACTTGTATAGCAATTTTAATTTTTCAAAATTTTAATTAACAGTAATTAAATGAATATGCATGATTTTTCCCCAAGTTGAAAGTTAAAACTTTTTTTTTCATTTGCAAGTTCCAATGTACACACTTGTGTTTCTATTCTGAATCCTTGGATGAGTTCTAGAGTTGAGAACAAAATTGTTTGACTTTATCATACATGTACTTATTTTTCATGGATGTTCTCAGTATATGCCAGAACCAGCCAGGGATCATAATCATTTTGTTTTGTTAAAGATTTAATTTCATTTTTAAAAAAAGGTTGTACTTTATTAAATAATTTTGATATCCATTCACGGGACTTTATTTAGCTGCTCTTCACAATACTATAATGATAACATCATCCCTACAATATCATAATTCCTGTCTGTAATTTATTTTATGCCTTTCAGATGAACCATCCTAAATTCAACCAGCGTCGTGTTAGCACAGTCAAGTATCTGGGAGAACTCTATAACTACCGCATGGTTGAATCAGCTGTTGTGTTCAAAACATTGTACTCATTCATCAGCTTTGGAGTCACTATGAATGGTAAATTCTGCAAGTTTATGTACTGATTAAACTTTAAAACATATAGTATTTCTCAATTTGTGCAAACTCAACTTTGTCTAAAGTAACACGCTATAACATTTTATGATATTTAACTCTAGTGTCTCTTTATTCAAGGCTGATCACCTATACTTTGACATTCTTAACATTTCTCATCTTATTGGTTTTCCAGAATCTGAGCCTACCTTGCTGGATCCTCCAGAACATCTGTTCCGGATTCGACTGGTGTGCACTCTCCTGGATACATGTGGCCAGTACTTCGACCGCGGCTCCAGCAAGAAGAAGCTGGACTGTTTTCTTGTTTACTTCCAGGTCAGATGGCTTAAATGTGTCCCTAATTGCTGTAAGCCTGTGCCAGTTTCATAATTACGAGTCATTATGGCAGTCTTCCATTTGGAAAAAAAAACATCTGCAGCTGATAAAAATAAAGAATACAGACTTGAGAATAAATGCATCATTGGTTTTACTGTAAATGATTAAGATTGTAAAATTTTTCAGTTAGGCCCTCGCTGTTCTTCAGGTTTTAAAAATACCTGCTGGGCTGCTAAATCTATATGTATGGTTAGTCAGAAAAGACAGAGGGTGACACATATAACTAGATACCATGTTCATGATATCAAGGATGTAAATAGATACAAAAAAGGAAAATGCCATGACAAGTGCAGACAAAGGAGGTATTTTTTCATGTCATAACCAGAACAAAATCAATATATGGATACACCATTTCTCTCTACTATACACTGTATTATTATAATTACAGTATCTGTGAGTACATATGTGGACACTCCCATTGTTAAGCCCTTGTGTAAGGGGGTGCACAATATTAATAAAGTTTTCCATCCATCCTCCCATCAATTTATGCTTTGTCAAATTTCCTTTCACACTCACTATCTTAAGAACCTTTTGATGAGGATGTCCCCATTTGGTCCCTGTGAGATTGATGCTATCTCAGACCCATCAGAAATCCTATATCACTGAAAGGCAACCCATCTTTGAATTCCCTTCAGCCTCATTCTCTCAAGCATTGTATGAGAGATAGCCATGAAAGTTTTAAAAGTCTGGTCCGAGATGATGTGCAGTATCAGATATCAGACTGTACTCTTGTAAATGCAAAATGAATTTCCACGGTCCTATAGCAATTAACGATAAAATTATAAGAACTCTTTTTGTTAGATTAATCAAATGTTTTGCATAAATGACAAAAAGAATAGCATTGTTTTAGTGCTTTGTTTTAAAAATATGTTGCAATATAAAGACACATTTCGTATGTCCAATATTAATTTTCATTTCTACCTCAGCGATACTACTGGTTCAAGAGGAATCTTAGTATATGGACAGACCAGCAGCCTTTCCCGATGGATATAGAGTACTTGGTGAAGGACACACTGGAGAGTCTAAGACCAAAACTAAAACTGTGTGAGAGCTGGGAGGAAGCGTCAAAGTCAGCAGAAGAGCTTGATGAAGAATACAGGGCAAAGTTGGGTGAGTTTATCCACAACTAATCACATATACTGAAGTAAGACAGATCTGAATCATTCAATTATAATAACAGTATACCAGATGTGAGATGTTTTTCTGTCACTAGAATTTAAAATTTACAGTGCATGATTCAAACCTGAGGTGATCCGTCATTGGAAACTTGAAAGTTTTAGCTGATCTTTTGAGATTAATTCTAGTTCCTCATCAAATTAAAAAATTGTTTGGCTCGCAGGTCACTATTTTTATGTGTAACATATCATAATTTAGTAAAATTATGTCAGATATCTTAAAATGGTCTGATCATCAGACTGTCTGATCAGTCTTGAAGATTTTGTGAATTTAATAAATATAATAATATTGAATATGTATTCCTGTGGCTATTGGAATAAAGGTAAGTTATGCAATATTTTATGATATGATAATGGAATTTTAACATATCTGCAGAGTTTATGAAGTTGATATCTGTAGTATTTTTGCCCCCCTCTGTGGATGCGGGGGGACATTGATTTGGGTTTGTCTGTCTGCCTAGCTGTCCCTGTCTGTCTGTCTGTCCATCCATCAGGTATGTTTCCTTGTGATAACTTTCCTAAATATTATCTGATTTTATTCAAATTTTGGTAAGTGATTGCTCTCATGCATACCTTGGTTGGGATTGGTTTCGGAGTGTCTATCTGAAAAATAATTCTCTCCAGCTCAAAAACAAAATCATCAAATTTTGGTCCAATTTCTCAATGTGTTTTAGTTTTTATGTTTGCCTGCAGATGTCTCCACATGTGATAGTGGATCTTTTTCTCCACATGTCATAATTTTGGTTGTTTATCAAGCATGAAATACAACAAGACCCCAAAGCAAGGGACATTTATTCCATGCATTTGCTTGTTTGTATTACAGCTGTTATCTTGCCTAACCAGGATACAGATGACGGTGGGGACGAGGAAGAGTCAGGTCTCCCTCCCATCAGAGAAACTGATGAAATGGGTAATATAGGATTAATTAACATTTTATAAACAGTAAAACTGATAGGTTGTTTTAATGAACCGTGAATATGAAGGTGATTTTGATGAAGGGTGAACTATCATCATGTGGTATTGATATTTATAATTTGGTATATGATAAAACTTTGTACTTGTCACATCAAGTGTGAAGTGTGATGCCTTATCAATAATGCATTATTAGTGAAGAAAATTTATGCAGGGAATAACTTGGCCTCAGAGATAACAGGGCCTCTTCTAGTGGAAAATTTGACAACAGAGTTAAAGGCTTGTAAGGGGGAAAAAGCATGTGATAGTTCCAGGGGCAGCAGCGTGGGGGGGGGGGGGGTCCAAGGAAGTTGAAAAAAAGACTGTTTGAATAAAAAAGTACAAATAATAAATTATAAAAATAAAACAAATTACTTCATCAAAATGGTTTAAAAGAAATAAAAAATATAAACTTGTTTAAAATATTTATGACTTAGACTATAAACTTAGACGGTAAACCTTTCCCTTTTCATTTGTCATTTAAACTACTAAAAAATTTAAACATATACATGGACTCCTCATGAAAACTCCCTAGTACCACAGTGACAGATAAAAATTTTGTTGGGTGATTATTTAGAAAAAAAGGGAAGCATTTTGTCAGCCCTATCTGTAAGATGACTTGAGACTTTCATTATAATGTATCATATCAAATGTGATTTGGAATTTTCGATACAGATGACCTGAGTCAAGGACTGTCCCAACTCCAAGGAGACGAGAGTTCACAGGAGAGCGACCTGGGGCATTATGGCACTGACAGTCGCAGCCAGAGTCAGACACGCAGTCTCAGTCACAGCCAGACACACGAGGTAACTCACTTATACATGGAGATATTTTCTTCTAAAAAAAGTAAAATTTGTTTTTTTTCTTGCATGTTTTTACATGAGTGATTTTATCTAGGTTTCACTAAATTTTAGTTCATCTGAATGAATGTCCATTGAGGTATAGCAGTGGCACTTGGGCCAAACCGCAATCGTAAGGGCTAGGATCATGAACCTGTGCATTTTCAGAGGTTCTAAAAATATTTCCTTTGGAATCTGAAATGAAGTCACTGTGACCTATTGTCTTTTATTTTGCACGTTTGAGCACCCCAGAAATAAAATATATACAAATTGTCATAAGGATGGAAGTAAAGCTGAATGGATTGTTCTTGAAATCAGGTTGCCAAGAAGCCTTGGACAGGTTTTCCTAATATGGTAGACATGTTTTGTGTTTTTTTGCCATTTAACATCCACATCTCTGCCACGTGGGAACAGTGTGAGTGAATAATTGAAAACTAACAGAATTGCTTCATTTTATGCATTGATATGAATCATAGGATAAAGCCAATATAAATTTGGGTCATGACCTTATATATGAGAGTAGCCTCATTTCCATATACTAGGATTTCATACAAATATTCTCATAATCTCAGCTGAGTGCTGTGATCCAAAGGTTCCTTGTTAAACACTGTAATACCAAAGAGAAACCATATTTCCATATCCCATGATATAACAGAAATATCCTTGTAGACAAAGTCTCCTCAGCATCATGAACCATGGGTCCCTTGTGTGTTGCTCAAGATAGAGTTTCACTTACCTACCACTCCACTAGCATGGAAACAAAAATGGCTGTGATAAACAGATGGCATTTTCCCTTTACTTGCTAAAATTAACTTACATTCATTGTGGTAAAAATTTATTATTTTTAAAAAGTCTGAAATTTACTACTATAGTAATAATTGAATGGAGAATAAAATCGTTGATAAATAATTGATTGATTCAAAGGCCCCTCACAATTTATAGGGACTGACAGTCACTGCTCTCTTTTACACTCCTATCTTTCCCCACCAGTCATTATTTGGGCAGGTCCCTGAGACAGTTGTTATATGTGCCTCATTGTGCATGTGCCTCCTGTATAGACCTGGTGATGTTTGTTGCAGGGTGAGGAACAAGTCCATGAAGATGACGACGATGATGGGGAGGAGAGCGACATGTTCCTGGAGTCAGCGGGAGAGGATGAAGCTGATGATCAGGTAGGTAACATTTCATCCCTGTCCACCAACATCCACAGGGGAAGTTTTTCTTTTTTGCATATCTGTTAATAAGAGTCCATCTTATGGATTTGGATTCTGTCATGTTATTGAGACACTACTGCTGTTAGTTGTGTATTACAGGTATAAACCTAGCTATCCAGCAAAGTATAAAATTTTAATGAAGAAATTTACTCTTAAAATGAATAGGACATCTTGAGTAGTGGTACGAATTAGTTGTAAAATAATGTTCAGTGACTGGAAGGAAAAAAGACCAATCATCGATTATCATTCTATTATTTTCTATACCATCTACATTACCTTGAAATCTGCTATAAAGATTAATAATTAAAGGGGCCAAATCACCTATAAAGCATGTTGAATTAACACAAAATGTAGCATCTTCTCGTTGAAATAACTTGGTACCTGCCCTGAAACTGTTGGCTTACTCCTGTACACGAGGGTTAAAAACAGTGGACCAGGTGCGATCACATGCGTCAACATAAACACAGCTGGTGGGACTCTGTGCATCGCCTGGGCCACAACACCTGTCAGTCAGGAGCTCCTGACTGACTTGGCCCCAAAAATGTAATACATGCATGTTCCTGCTGGCTGAAACATTGCATGTTGCAGTGACTCAGGCACCTGTGATACCCATGTCATATACGCTGAGGCCCCTGCCCCTTTTGTACTCATCTGTTGTGACAGGTTCTAAACTGACTTTATATTTGGCCCATGGTCCACAATATCCATCCAGAGGACATGAAGGTCCATGTATAGACTAGTTTGGACTACCTTTTGTTTGGGATGCATCAAGCTTTCACAAATTCGGACCTACTGTCACACGGCCTTGTTATTGTAAACAGACACACGTGGACTGTGATTACTAAAACACAAAACCATAACAAGTTGTTGAACAGCTCAAAGGGAGGTACTGAGACCATTACACTCTTTACACAGCACTGTACCTATAGGCCTATTACCTATATCATAAGCCCTGTTTGTTTTAACCTCGTATCCTGAATCGCTACACCAGAGGGGAGCACTGTATTTTGGTCCAATTAGATGAGACCCTGTGCTGGAAGACAAGACGGTTTACCAGCCAAGCCAGGAATACACGGAGCCAATGTTGTTCATTTCGTTTTGAGTGACAGCTCATCGCCCCGGCAACCGTTTGAACAGGCCACAGGCTCAGAGAGAATGGCCCCACACATGGTTGGCACAGGTCCTTTTGTACATAGGATGCCCGGCTGATGAGCTGTAATTCAAACGAAATGAAACAACATAGGCTCTGTGCACACCTCGCTGGCTGGTTTCAGTTTTGCTGACAATGGATACATGGCTACGCTAATATATTCATAATGTCATAATCGGATCGGTCGATGATGTGAGACACAGAGGGAGCAATTAAAATTTGACTTTTCTTTACTAAGAGTAACCATAAAACTGTCATCAAGCAGCACTTTAAGTGCAGCTCTTGGTGGAGCCATGATGCCTGTCGAGTGTTTGTTAACTGGCATTTGGTTGGCTGCTAGTCACATCAGCAGTTTTTACAGCAGACAGACCTACCAATTGGTGTCTAAGTGTATCATTAACGGTCAAACCAGGCAGCGGGAAAATCAGTAGCTTCTTAAGAAGAGCAATATTTACGCTGCCTTTGGAGAGTATGAGACCATGTGCCGGGATAGTTTTGCCTGGAAACTTTGTATAAAGCATAAGTGAACTGATAGTGTGAAAGAAAAGGCATAATATTGCTCCTGATTATGTCCGTTTAGTTGGGCTGCCTTGGTGATACTTGTTCACTGCTCAAGTCACGTTTTAATGCTCTTCGCTACTTAGTTTCTCATCTTTCTTATAAAATTAGTAATTCATTGTGTTTAAGAACTTGTATATGTGAGCAGATTGTGCTGTTTTTACCAGTTCTGCACTTGGTATGTAATTTTCAGGTGACCATGTTGGCAGGGGGACTGAAGCACATTAAATGCCAGGAAGATGAGGATTTTATGGCAGCCTTTGACAGGATGCTTACTGACAACATCCAGGTAGGTTTTCACTTTTCAGCAATATTTTCCAAGGCAAGTACCCATAACCAATATTCAATGAAGGTCTTTCTGATGCACACCAGTTCACCTTTACCAAAGGTCTGTTGTTGCAGAAATCTTCCATAATAAACAAAAAGACCTTTAAATTGCGGGTACAATGTTCTGTCTAATAAGTCCTAATTTTCAAAGAACTAGAGGACTATTTGTAGTTGCTTTGTCCAGCATATGTGAATTCTTCTGATTTCTTATTGTTTTACCAGTTAGTGTTTGCGTGCAAGAAAAGGTTTGCAGACATAATTCCTTATGTTCAAATCATACCTGGCATGGGTTTTGAAATGTGAATGAAATAGGGACAGGTTTCTGCTCTTGCCTAAATTAGCTGCCAGGCTGACATATTTGATATGAAGCCCACAAAAAAAAGATTTAGTGAAGATTAGTGTAGTTAATTAGTCTTAAGTGAAGTGGTTACCTCATGGAAAAAATGTACTTTGTATACAATTATGTTTCTTGTGTTTTTGTGCAGTCACGTAGTAATGAGACCACCAAGGTCCCACAGATGGACATAGCTGTTCCAATACACATCAAAGGACAGGAGAAAAAAGGTTAGTAATTATAACAAATATGTTTTCAAAAGATAAGAGAAAAAAAGGTTAGTCATTGTCATAAATATATTCTCATAGGACAGGAGAAAAAAGGTAAGTCACCATAAAAATATTTTGTTCTCAAAGGACGGGAGAAAAAGTTTTCTCACTGTCACAAATATGTTCATTATAGTTCCTTACCTCATTCTGTGGGTCACAGTACTAAAGTGTGTGGCAAAAATGCTGATGTAACATATTGAGTTTTGTTGACATACTGAATTGGCTTTATAAGTGTTGTAATTATTGCATTTACAGTATTTGCTTGGTTCAATATCACTTTCGTAAGGCATGAAATATATATATATATACCTTTGTATTAAGTTTTTGAGTCTTTATTTAAGCAGTGTTTAGCATATATTAATTCATCATTTCATAGTTGCAGTTCTGGTTATCACAAAATAGCTGCTGTTCAGACTTTAAATCAATGATTTTAATAATTTTCCACAGGAATGATTGATGCCCAGACAAATTCAATCAACTTTGTCCTAATGACGAAGAGAGGCAACAAGCAGCAGGTAATTACTGTTTTGTTTACTTGTGCCTAATTTCACTCAGGAGTGGGTAGTGGGTACCCATACAGAAAGGGACACTTATTTAGGATACACGGATGTCTTTATTTGCAATGTCCTGTAAGTGTTTCTTTTGCATTTTAGCAATATTTTGTACCCATAAATACCTATAATGATTATACCCTGTGTTTCAGGTCATAGATATTTATTAAAATGCATTTTATGTATTTCTTTTATGATTGTACCAAACACACTTTTGAGCTTGAATATCATATTAGAACAGAGAAGCAAACCGTTGAAATTGTTATTTGATTTTTTTTCAGTTTCATGATAATACAATTTATTTATATTGGCTAATCTGATTTTTAGCTCAGCTGACTATAAGTCATCTGAGCTACAGTCATGGTCCATTGTCCGTCGTCCGTCCGTCTGTCCGTCCGTCCGTCCGTAGATGTGGCACGTTTTGAAACTGTAAGACCTAGGAATCCAAAATTCAGCATAATGTTAGATGTCCCCAACATCTCCTACCAAGCCAAAAACTGGGTCTTTGAGACTTCGTTCCTTTGAGAAATTAAGGAAAAACCTCAATTTTTTATTAAAATCCTATTTTCACACTTCAGGACTGCCTAATATCAAAACCACACATCTGTTTTTCCTCATAATTACCTTAAATATTCTTCTATATAGTTCCTATGTACATGCCAGAAATTAAGTCTGTTAAGTATAAATTCTTTAGGTTACTGGCCATAATGGACTATGTAAAAAATCAGGAAAAATATTTACTCACTTAACATGAAAAATTTTGAAACTAGAGTCTATTTTCCCAAGTATATAACTACGTTTAATGAAGATTCAATTGTAAACCCAAAATTAGATCTGAATTTTGTAAATTTTTTAAGTTATTAGCATAAAAATAAAATCTGTACCTTAAATTTTTCCCAACTTTGACCATGGCACTTTTTTTCCTGTAAGTACCATTGATTTAATTTTCACAGCATGTAAACATAAATATTTAATTTGTTTAAATCTGAAATTTGAAAGTAACAGCTTGAAAATTAAGCTAGTTATTAATTTTTTTCTTGAGGCTCCATTGTAGTCATTTGCTTTGATTACAGATTACAAATGCAGGGTCCCACTCCAGGTCACTGGAAGTCAGCTATGCCAGGGTTTCTCTGATTTTTTACAGTCACTGGGGGAGATCCCCTGCTGTGACAGGTGTACAGTTATTCTCATATCACCACCCCAATCAACCCCCCCCCCCCCCCCCCCCCCCCCCCCCGCAAACCCAACCCACCAAGTGTTATGCAGTAATTGTTATTGTTTTTGTAATTGTAATGCTGTTTCCACCCCGATATGCAAAATCAATTTTCTTTTAAATGATTTTAACAAATATAAATGAACCCATCAGTATGCTTAAATTTATAAAATATGAAGCACATTATGGATAAATAAAGACACAATAAAAATTATGAAATCTTAATCAAATATTATTTTTAGATATTTATTGTTTTGCAGATTTAAAAGATATATTTTTGTGGTAAAATATAAAAAAACATTTGTGTGCATGATGTGGTGTTATCTGACAAGATTGAGATTTATGATAATGCAATTGAGAATTATGAATCAACTTTTATATTCAGATATATATGTTATATTGGAAATGTATAGAAATATCAACTTAAATTTAAAAAAATTGATGTGATAAAAAAATGAGGATTTAATACAAACATTTGTTCTTTATTTTCCTGCCTCAGCAGAATTTGAGATCAGGCTTTGTTTGCCCTGTTTTATGTTGTTAATTAGTTATATTTCAACTGTATACATTTCATAAAAAAAATACATATATATTTAATAATATATATTATACAAAAAAAATAGATTCAATTGAACAAATGTGTAAACTACTGAAATGTCAACAGTTAATCAAAAAGCCAACTAACGATCATGGTAATAGTACAAATCATTTGTTCACAAACTGCTCACATGCTTCAGTTTCAACATTAGGAAACACATGGTCAGGTCACAAAATATTAATTGCAACAATGTCTTGCTCATCAATACAAACCAATCATATAAACCAACCATGGCCTTTATTATCTCTTCCTCCTACACTTTATCTCCATTTGATATTATTTTAGAATTTTACCTTCAAGGTCAACTTCAGCTGAGCACAGTAACCCATGGGTCCCTTGTTTTTCTTTCAGTTCACAAACCTGGAGGTCCCATTGTCAGAACAGTTTGCTTCTAAATACATGGAGAGAGAGGAGGTAAGTAACTTGCAAATCACCAATATTATGATGAACACTCATCAGATTAATGATGCACATTATATTGTAGTGATGTACACTTGACAGATGATGTACAGCATATGATCATGATGTACACTGGAGAGAGGATGTACAACATGTGAGAGTGGCATACATTCATCAGATTTCTGATGTTCATTTCTGGTGGTGCTCTACACTTGTTAGATTTCTGATAAACATCATCTGATGGTGATGTACACTTGACAGATTAATGATGTAAATCTTCTGATGGTGATGTACACTTGACAGATAATGTTCCCTTGACACTTGATTTATGATGTACAGCTTTTGATGGTGATGTTCACTTGACAGGTTAATGATGTACATCATAAGTTAGTGATGTGCACTTGATAGATTAATGATGTACATCATAAGTTTGGGATGTGCACTTGATAGATTAATGATGTACAGCATAAGATAGTGACGTGCACTTGACAGATAAATGATGTAGAACATCTGATGTTGACCTGCACTTGACAGAATAATGATGTACAGCATATGATAGTGATGTGTACTTGACAGATTAATGATGTACAGCATATGATAGTGATGTGCAGATTAATGATGTACATCATAGAATGGTGATGTGCACTTGACAGATTAATGATGTACAGGTTTTGATGGTGATGTGCACTTGACAGATTAATGATGTACAGCATAAGGTAGTGATGTGCACTTGATAGATTAATGATGTACAACTTTTGTTGGTGATGTTCACTTGACAGATTAATGATGAACAGCTTTTGATGGTGATGTTCACTTGACAGATTAATGATGTACAGCTTTTGATGGTGATGTTCACTTGAGAGATTAATGATGTACAGCATGAGGTAGTGATGTACACTTGACAGATTAATGTTCACAACATTTGATGATGTGCACTTGACAGATTAATGATGTACAGCATATGATAGTCATGTACAATCATCAGATTAATAATGTACAGCATCTGTACACTCATCACATAATCATATGTTATGGTGATGTGTATCAATCAGATTATTGATGTACGCTCAACAGATTAATAATGTACATCAAGTAACACTGGTGGGCACTTATAAGATCTGTCAGCAATAAATTAAACTTATTGCACATCATGTTCAACATTTCCTAGCAAGTTTTGTAATGTAGGTCCACACTGAGAGGTACACAGTTAAACAGACCAAGCATTAAAAGTGCTGTCTTGGGATACGACAGGAGTTTAAACAAAGAATTCCAATTGGTAGCTTAGAAGATTGTTTATTGTGATACTTTGTACCCCCACCAGAGAAAAAGACAGATTCAGTACTTGAAAGCATTACGATCAATATGAGACCATCGTGTATGTGAGTTTGTTGTTGATTCCAGGCTGAGCGTGTTGAAAAGGAGCGTATGAAGAAGGTGGTCCTGGACATGCATGAACGTCAGGAGGAGGAGGACTTACAGGGTGTGCATGATTTTATTTATTCTTATTTAAGTATGTTCAGTATTTGTTTAGGGCTATTTCAATACAGATTCTTTGTTGGAAATTTCAGCTTCAGGGTTGACTGAAATTCACTGAACCATGTGGTGTTGTACGAACTTGTCACTTATATCTTTGATACTGCAGACTGATGTTTTATTCTTAAGATGAATCTCTTGAAGAGGGAAGCAAAAACCATGTTTGGTTATCAATTAAAGGATTGTGTAGAATATAATATACAACTTTTCCACAAAATGATTGGATTATTGGTTCTGGTACTACAAAGGATCCATTAAACCTGGAGACTTGGGTACATTTTCTGCAGATAAGATAAATTTTAAACCCTATCTTTAAGCTTCATTAAGAGAAGGGGGGCATTTAGGGGTTGATGAGTATTTTTCTACATAAATATTTATGTCAAAAGGATTTAGGGGGTCCTTTTTTGGGGTGGTCTTTCAAATGCAATTTTTTTCTTAATTTCTCTTGCCTGCATGGGTGTCCAAGTTTGGGAGTTAAGGGGCTGTTCAGGCAGCTACATGGCTAAAAGTAGCTTGTTTTTCTACAGATGTTATGACATACAGTTACAACTGACCACAATGTTTTAAAAAAGACTGTGAAGGCAATGTTTTAAGACTAAAGAACTTTAGTGATCAGATCTATAGCAGAATATAAACTGGTATATACCTACCATATTTAATACAAAAACATATTTATCATGAATGTTGCAATTTACCAGGAATCATATATTTTTATTTTGGACACCCAAATAGGGATCAAATTGGCACCTCAAATAAGGAATCAACCCTATCAATCTATTCATAGTTCCCTATGAAGCTGATCATCTCCTGGGGTTCAGTGATATCACACATGAAAACCACTTCAGCTGTTATAGAAAAGACATAATTTCACTGTTAATCCATATAATGCTCATATGCTCTCAACATTTTTCTGTTAGAACTTCTGATGGGCATGCATCGACCAGTTCCGCTGAATGTGAACAGAGAGCGAAGAGTTCGTTACCAACACCCAAAGGGAGCACCTGATGCGGATCTGATCTTTGGATCCAAGTAAGTTGCTGGATATATTGAAATGGCACACAATTGTATTAGATTGAATCACCCAGCCCCATTCTTTATGAAAAATAAAACCTATTGTGGAAGTTCCTTTATATAGATATTTAACTATATTATGACGAAAACCACATTGTGCAAATGGCAACTTTTAAGATGTACAACATCCTTTGATATATTAACCTTGTATAATCCAAAATCACCCTCTTGCATACATCAGTTAATCTCTGCAATACAAATACAACCTTTTTCGATCCAAGAATATCAAACTAATTTACATACTTGTCTTTTAGAGGACATGGTCTTTGTACATTAAACCCTTTACCACTGAATAGCAGTTGCCTTCATTGATAAGAATCTTTGACAAATATCTCAACAGAAAACGTTGAAGAAGAGTGTGTGATAGCTAGATGACAGCAGAGCCTCTCTTACAAACAACTGCCCACCCGAACGGAATGTGCAGCCACGGCGAAGTGCACTGCCTCCGTCAGCAGCCAGCCAGCCGACAGCGTCTGGGCCAGCCCTGGTCCGGCTGCACACCCTGCTTCGTATATATGCTTTCAAACCCACAGGACTTCTATTACTAGGTTTGGCAGCTGCTGTGACTGTTTTAATTTTAATTTGCTAATTAACACAGGAATTACATATGCTGATGCGAGTACTGGTATATTCCTTGTGATTTTATTTGACAGATGTGATATCAATACCAATGCATCGATTGTGGTATAAAAAGCAAAGGATTTGATGAATTATTTGAGCCACAGACTTCTGAGAATGATTTAACAGTAATATATTTTATTTTTACCACTGTTGATAAATAGACAGGAATGAAAATAGGGCTATGGGTTTTAACTATTAACTGTTAATTTGCCATATGGGAACATGTCAGTGAATATCAATAATTTGTTAGTACTGTTTAGTTTGGAATTCACAACTCCTGATAGGCTATCATTTATCCAAGGAAATACAGTAGCTTTTAATTCCTGCAATGAAATGTGATGGAAATTTTAACCTGTAGCCAAGTAATCATGGATTGTCATGTTATGCAGATAGAATGGGGTACCTTAAAATCATGTTAATTATGTGTTGCTTGCTTATCAGTGGATATTTAGTGAACACCTTATTTTAGGGTGACATGTAATAATCTTTGTATATCATCATTGAAAGACAGATGCAGTGTAAAGGAAGATGCCACACCAATATACATTCAAAGTACCAGTTAATCTGAAAAGCTAAAAAAAAAATGAATAAATAATAATTTCTAGCTTTCATCCCAGATAGCACTGTTAAGAAATTGAGGTATAACAGAAAACATAAATTACTGCGATTTCAAACATAAATTACTGTGATTTCAAAGTGCTCCATTGTCTTTTGTATGTTGAAGGTGATACTGTATTTTATTCTTTTGTCGGGGACAGTCCTGTGTTGACACATGTTATGATGCAGCTGCATAGTAAGAACAGATGCAAACAGTGACATCTTGTTCTTCTTGGTTGAATAAAGCTCTGTAGGCAAGCAGATGTGGTTTCTTTTTGTGTATTATTCCCCTCCATACTGACAAAAATCATTTCTTCATAAGGTTAAATTTCTTTTCCCAAGAAAATTTGCTGTTAACAAGAAATTTTTTAAATATTTGTTCTAGATTTATAGGCAGAATGCTTAGGGCCAAGAAAATATATCATGATTTTCTTAAGACAAGATTTAACATCTTATCATAAGGCAACTTTTCTCAATCACCATAAGAAAAGTTGTCTTGCTTCCTTCCCAAAATAGCTATTTCTTGCCTTGAGAAATTTTTTGTTTTTATGTAAACTAATCTTATTATGAGAAAAAATTTCTTTACCACAACAAGAACAATTTCTTGTCCCACAAATTAGGCCATTTTCTTGCCATAAGATTATTTTTTCTGATTGTAAGAACTTTTCGGGGCTGTGCATATATAAACTTGCTTCCAACTGTGTTTTAAAACCTGTGAGCTTATGCGATGGCGCAGCGTCGTCCGTAAATCTTCAGCCGTCCGCCGTCCAGGGCTGGCTTTCCGCTGTCCATGGCTGTAAGTCCGAAACCGTTGGAGCAAGCAGCTCCAAATTACATGTAAAAATTAGTAACGTGTGAAACTTGGTGCCCTGGAGCTTATTATTGGGCATCTGCATTAATTGAGATTTTATAGAGAAAAAGCTAAAAAACCTTTAAAAATCTTCTTCTCTTAAACTGTCCAGCCAAATTGTCCAATATTTCACAGAAATGATCCCTGGAACAATCTCTCTCAAGTTTGTTCGAATGGTTCCAGTTTGGAGATTTTTGGCCAAGTTACAGGAGGTTGAACTTAGTCATATGTCCAAAAAAGCACACTAAAATTAAAATCTCAGAAACGGCTAGAGCTATAATCACCAAATTTTATACCAATGTTTGTCACATGTCGTATCCGATTTTGAGGTACTGGTGGCGCCACAAACATTGATGTGTTTTTTACAAGCGAAAACGTAATTTTAAACTCTTCTAGCTTATACACTGATTTATGATGAAACTGTTAAGCTGATTGGTTTGAACTTTACAAGAGTTATTCTATGGTAGGGTTCTGCCAGTTTTATAAGAATAGATTAGGTAAATACAGTTTTAAAAAAACATTGTAGCCAATTGAAAAAGGCTTTCTGTATTTGAAAACAGATTTGACAACGTGCTGAGTTTCAGCAGCCAAGTCAAAAGGTCACTCAGTACAAACAGGTGGGGTCCAGACATCACCATGGCAACTGACCTGGCTCGGGCGGGGGGGGGGGGGGTGTCTAGACAATGTGTCTAGACGTCTTAGACACAGCGTCTGGACGTCTAGACACAATGTTAAGATGCTGAATTCCCAGATTATTGGAACTATATCTTTCAACTGTTTGAAAAAGCGTGGTTTGTTTTTTAAGTGAAATGAGTTTATCATCAGGTCACATGTGAACTGCTGCACCCTCATTTTTGGTTGACCTCTGACCTTTCCTCGCTGCTCAGCGTCCATTTGTGCGTCTGTTGCCACACATAAACCCACATATCTCGGGAACTGTTTGACCGATCAGGCTAAAAATTTTGCACAAATGTAGCCCTTTGATAGCTTTATAACATACTCTAAAAATGGTGGCGCCACTTGCAACCATTTTTTTCACAGCATCCATCTGTTCATCTGCCTTAGGATAATATTACTCATATCTCAGCAGTGGTTTGACTTATCCACCTGAAATTTTGCAGGTTTATACATCCTGGACAGCTTTCTCGATTTTATGACAGGTGGCGCCACCTACATTCACGTTTACTCTGCAGACATCCAAGCTCATATCTCCGGAACTGTTTGACTGATTGGGCCAAAATTTTGCATGTTAATAGACCTCACATAGTTCTTCATCATAGGCAAAACTGGTGGCTCTACCTGCAACCACCTTTGCACAGCATCCATCTGTTCATCTGCATTTGGATAAAATCACTCCTATCTCAGCAGTGGTTTGACTTATACACCTGAAATTTTGCAGGTTTATACATCCTGGACAGCTTTCTCGATTTATGACAAGTGGCGCCACCTACATTCGTGTTTACTCTGCAGACATCCAAGCTCATTTCTCGGGAACTGATTGACCAAATGGGCCAAAATTTTGCATGTGTACAGATCCCGCATAGCTCTTCATCATAAGCCAAACTGGTACCGCCACCAGCGACCATTTTTGCACAGCTTCCATCTGTTCAACTGCCTTGGGATAATATTACTCATTACTCAGCAGTGGTTTGACTTTTCCACCTGAAATTTTGCAGGGTTATATCCTGGACAGCTTTCTCGATTTTATGACAGGTGGCCCGACCTACATTCACGTTTACTCTGCAGACATCCAAGCTCATATCTCGGGAACTGTTTGACCGATGTGGCCAAAATTTTGCATGTGTATAGATATCACAAAGCTCTTCACCATAGGCAAAACTGGTGTTGCCACCTGCAACCATTTATGCACACGTCTATCTGTTCATCTGCCCTGGCATAAAATTACTCATATCTCAGCAGTGGTTTGACATATCCACCTGAAATTTTGCAGGTTTATACATCCTGGACAGCCGTCTAGATTTTATGACAGGTGGCGCCACCTACATTCAGGTTTACTCTGCAGACATCCAAGCTCATATCTCGGAAACTGTTTGACCGATTGGCCCAAAATTGTGCTTGTGTATAGATCTCACATAGCTCTTCATCATAAGCAGAACTGGTGGCGCCACCTGCAACGACTTATGAACACAATCCATCTGTTCATCCCCCTTGGGATAAAATCACTCATATCTGAGTTTCAGCAGCCAAGTCAAGGGGTCACTCAGTACAAACAGGTGGGGTCCAGACATCACCATGGCAACTGACCTGGCTCTGATGGGTGTCTAGACACAATGTATAGATGCAGAATTCCCAGATAATTGGAACTATATCTTTCAGAAAAAACTTAGTTTGCATTTTAAGGGAATCGGGTTTATCATCAGGTCACATGTGAACTGCTGCACCCTCATTTTTTGTTGACCTCTGACCTTTCCTTGCTGCCCAGCGTCCATTTGTGCGTCTGTTTCCACACATAAACCCACATATCTCAGGAACAGTTTGATCGATCAGGCTAAATATTTTACACAAATTTAGCCCTTTGATGGCTTTATACCATACACTAAAAATGGTGGCGCCATCTGCAACCATTTTTTTCACAGCGTCCATCTGTTCGTCTGTCTTGGGATAATATCACTCATATATCAGAAGTGGTTTGACTTATCCACCTGAAATTTTGCAGGTTTATACATTCTGGACAGCTTTCTAGATTTTATGACAGGATGAGCCACCTACATTCAGGTTTACTCTGCAGACATCCAAACTCATATCTCCGAAACGGTTTGACCGATTATGCCAAAATTTTGCATGTATATAGATCTCACATAGCTCTTCATCATAGGCAAAACTGGTGGCGCCACCTGCAAACATTTATGCACAGCATCCATCTGTGCATCTGCCTTGGGATAAAATCACTCATATCTCAGCAGCAGTTTGACTTATTCACCTGAAATTTTGCAGGTTTATACATCCTGGACAGCTTTCTCGATTTTATGACAGGTGGCACCACCTACATTCACGTTTACGCTGCAGACATCCATGCTAATATGCAAAACACCTCGCTCTATTCCCCTTGCCACTTAATCCATGCCTCACTTCACCCGTCCCACTCTGATTTCTGCGGATACACATAGTTACTTGTTGACTACCCATATTCTAGTTTTAAAATGTCTTAGTCTGAAATTTGCAGGTCCAAATGTCCATTTTGCTGAAATCATAATGACTAAGGTAGATATGCAGGACTTAAAAGGATCAATGTTAAATTTAAAAAATACACCTCTATTCATACTCCAAAACTTTGCACAGGTTCGCATTAGGCCTGTAGGCCTTGTTTAAAGTAAGAAAACTAATCTTATCATAAGAAAAAAAAATTTTTACCACAACAACAACAATTTTCTTGTCCCATACCCTAGGACATTTTCTTGCAATAAGATTATTTTTCTTATATTAAGAACTGTTTTTTGGCTGTGCATATAAAAACCTGCTTCCAGAGAATGCCTATCCTTCAACATGGTGTCATTGCAATTCATGCAAAATTGGGATACAAAGACTGATTCAGATTACTATGGTACGTGTGTAACATTCCTGAGAAACAAGATTCCTGAGTTATCACAATTCATACTGAAACGTCTGAATGGTGAGGTCTTTCACTTATACTGGAAAAGGTTTCAACAATTTTTCAACCACCGTATTAACATGGTCAAAGCCTGGGAATATTTACTACTGGTTAAACCATAAAAAAGGTATGGTTCTCCGGCACTTTTTTAGCGAAACTGTGAGGTTATGCGATGGTCCGGCGGGGTCCGTCGTGCATCGTGCATCGTCTGTACGTTAACCATAGCTATCTCAAAAATGGCAGAAGCTAGCATCACCAAATTTTTTGCAAATAATCAGTCATCTGAAAATCTCTATCGGATTTTGTTTATTTTTTTTTCTAACTGCATTTTCTTAGATTTTATAGGGAAAAAGCTAAATAAGTTTTAAAAATCTTTTCTCCGAAACTGTCCAGCCAAATTGTCCAATATTTCACAGAAATGATCCCTGAAACAATCTGTCTCCAGTTTGTTCGAATGTTTCCAGTTTGGAGATTTTTGGCCGAGTTACAGGAGGTTGAACTTAGTCATCTGTCCAAAAAAGCAGACTAAAATTAAAATATCAGAAACGGCTAGAGCTATCATCACCAAATTTTATACCAATGTTTGTCACATATGTCATATCTGAAATTGAGGTATTGGTGGTGCCACCTACATAAGTGTGTTTTTTACTAGCAAAAATGTAATTTTAAACTCCTCCAGCTTATACCCTGATTTATGATGAAACTGTTCAGCTGATTGGTTTAAACTTTACAAGAATTATTCTGTGGTAGGGTTCTGCCATTTTTATAAGAATAGATTGGGTAAATACAGTTTTAAAAAAGCATTGTAGCCAATTGAAAAAGGCTTTCTGTGTTTGAAAACAGATTTGACCCCATGCTGAGTTTCAGCAGCCAAGTCAAGCGGTCACTCAGTACAAACAGGTGGGGTCCAGACATCACCATGGCAACTGACCTGGCTCTTATGGGTGTCTAGACACAATGTACAGATGCAGAATTCCCAGATTATTGGAACTATATCTTTCAGAAAAAAACTTAGTTTGCATTTTAAGCGAATCGGGTTTTTCATCAGGTCACATGTGAACTGCTGCACCCTCATTTTTTGTTGACCTCTGACCTTTCCTTGCTGCCCAGCGTCCGTTTGTGCGTCTGTTTCCACACATAAACACACATATCTCAGGAACAGTTTGACCGATCAGGCTAAATATTTTACACAAATGTAGCCCTTTGATAGCTTTATAACATACACTAAAAATGGTGGCGCCATCTGCAACCATTTTTGCACAGCGTCCATCTGTTCATCTGCCTTGGGATGATATCACTTATATCTCAGAAGTGGTTTGACTTATCCACCTGAAATTTTGCAGGTTTATACATTCTGGACAGCTTTCTAGATTTTATGACTGGTGGCACCACCTATATTCAGGTTTACTCTGCAGACATCCAAGCTCATATCTTGGGAACCATTTGACCGATTGGGTCGAAATTTTGCATGTGTAAAGATCTCACATAGCTTTTCATCATAGGCAAAACTGGTTGCGCCACCTGGAACCATTTATGCACAGCGTCCATCTGTTCATCTGCCTTGGGATAAAATCACTCCTATCTCAGCAGTGGTTTGACTTATCCACCTGATATTTTGCAGGTTTATACATCCTGGACAGCTTTCGCGATTTTATGACAGGTGGCGCCACCTACATTCACGTTTACTCTGAAGACATCCAAGCTCATATCTCAGGAACCGTTTGACCGATTGGGCGAAAATTTTGCATGTGTATAGATCTCACATAGCTCTTCATCATAGGCAAAACTGGTGGCTCCACCTGCAATCAATGATGCACAGCGTCCATCTTTTAATCTGCCTTGGGATAATATCACTCATATCTCAGAAGTGGTTTGACTTATCCACCTAAAATTTTGCAGGTTTATACATTCTGGACAGCTTTCTAGATTTTATGACTGGTGGCGCCACCTACATTCAGGTTTACTCTGCAGACATCCAAGCTCATATCTCGGGAACCATTTGACCGATTGGGCCGAAATTTTGCATGTGTATAGATCTCACATAGCTCTTCATCATAGGCAAAACTGGTTGCGCCACCTGGAACCATTTATGCACAGCGTCCATCTGTTCATCTGCCTTGGGATAAAATCACTCCTATCTCAGCAGTGGTTTGACTTATCCACCTGATATTTTGCAGGTTTATACATCCTGGACAGCTTTCGTGATTTTATATCAGGTGGCGCCACCTACACTCACATTTACTCTGCAGACATCCAAGCTCATATCTCCGGAACCTTTTGACCGATTGGGCAAAAATTTTGCTTGTGTATAGATCTCACATATAGCTCATCATAGGCAAAACTGGTGGCGCCACCTGCAACCACTTATGCACAGCATCCATCTGTTCATCTGCCTTGGGATAAAATCACTCCTATCTCAGCAGTGGTTTAACTTATCCACCTTAAATTTTGCAGGTTTATACATCCTGGACAATTTTCTCTATTTTATGACAGGTGGCATCACCTACATTCAGGTTTACGCTGCAGACATCCATGCTATTATGCAACACACCTCACTCTATTCCGCTTGCCACTTAATCAATGCCTCACTTCACCCGTCCCACTCTGATTTCTTCGGATACATATAGTTGACTACCCATATTCTAGTTTTAAAATGTCCATGTCTGAAACTTGCAGGTCTGAAACCTCCATTTTGCTGAGTCATAATGACTAAGGTAGATATGCAGGACTTAAGAGGATCAATATTAAATTTAAAAAATAAACCTCCATTCATACTCCCAAACTTTGCACAGGTTCGCATTAGGCCTGTAAGCGGGCAGGCAATATTTATTTACCTTTTTTGTATGTTTCGATAAAATGTCATATTATCAGGAAAAAGCATGATAATTACATTTTTTTGCTAAACAGGTAAAAGCACTACAAAAGGAAATTACAAAGGAAATCTTATCAAAATTGTTTTATTTATTTTCCTGAAAGATTAATATCGAAATAAAAATTTTTGATGGCGGGGGCGGAGGGGGGGGGGGGATTGAAAATGACACGGGCTGTGCCTGAGAACCAAACTTTTTTTTTTTGCTTTAATCCTCACTTTTATCATTGTTATAATCAGCCATTGGCAACTAGATGAATACTGACAGGTCAGGAAGGGTCCCGCTGATTGCCAATAGACTTTCAGTGTGGGCTGAGTGATGTTTGGAAAAATATTATAAAAGACCTAATTACATGTAGAGACGGAGGAAACTGACCCAAAACAGTATTTAAACACTAAAGCAAGATGGAAAGACTGGCTTATAAGGCATTCACACATTTTTAGCTCGGCTGACTATAAGTCAACTGAGGTATAGGAATGGCACTTTGTCCTTCCAGGCGTCCGTTAGCAGGGCACAAATCTTAACTGCTGGTTCTAGAAACTTCTAAGTGAACATCCAGCGAGGTCAATAAAAGTCTCCTTGGAAACCTGAAATTAGGTCACTGCGACATATATCCTCCGAGCTATGGGGCTTGAAAGTACCCCCCAAATTAATAAAAAATATAATACAAAGCCTCCAATATCTTGGTAATTGATGCATGGATTGAAGTGAATCTTGCCTTGAATATTGACCATGACTAGTTTTGTCAGTCCCGAAACCTGGGGGCGCCATCTGTATATTTTCCTATTTTAACAAATATTTTTCTATTTATTTTTACTATAAAATGACAACAATCATGTAAGTTTCTCAGCTGTGACTGCATCTATGTCCTAAAACCTGGTGTGTTTATTGAACACAAGTGGATGCCCTATACTAAACACCCTGTCTGTCCAGCCCCACAAATTTGTTTCAAGATGATTACTCCAGGTTTGATTTACACATTGATTTTAAACTTGACTTCCACATGGCCCACCACTAAAGCAAAAACCTATATGATTTTGGGGTCACAAGGTCAAAGGTCAAATTCACAGGACTCATTTTTTTAAAGAGGTAATGGCTGCATTTTAAGCCAAATTTTTCATCCCAAACTTTCCATCTTGCGCATTTAGCTGACTTGCCAGTTCGGGAGAGCATTAATGAATTTGGGGTCAAAGGCTAAGGTCACAGAGGCCATCTGTTCTCAAATTAGTTTCCAGATGATAACTCCAGTTTAGTTTGACATATTGGTTTCAAACTTAACTTATATATGGCCAACCACTAAAGTAAGAACCATGTCGGTTTTGGGGTCCAAAGGTCAAGGTCACAGGACCATTTCTTTAAAAAGAATGCTTATGCATTTGAAGCCAAACTTTTCATCCCAAGCCTTCCATCTTCAAGATATTGCTAACCTGCCAATATAGGAAGATTCTGTTTGATTTTTGGGTCAGAGGGGCAAAGGTCACAGGGCCCATCCATTCATAAATTAGTTTATGGGTGATAATCCTGCTTTGAAACAACAGACTTCAAACTTGATTTAATAATGACCCACCACTTAAGTAAATTCATTTTGATTTTCAGGGTCCAGAGATCAAAGTTAAAGGTCGCAGGAGCCACATCTTTAAAAAGATTGTGGATGCACTGTAAATCAAACTTTTCATCCTGAACTTTCCCTCTTTCACACATGGCTTACCTGCCCAAAGTGAGGAAACCTGTAGATTTTTTTAGGTTACCTGGGCAGAGGTCAAGGTTGCTTTTTAAAAGATTGTTACAATAATCTTAATGCTGCAAGTTCAAGGATATTATGTTCTAAGATTTTATGGTCACAGGGTCATTGGTTAAGGTCACAGGACTGTCATTCTGAAAAAAAAAATTCTTTAAAATATCCTTATAGACAAATTCAGCTGAGCGTCGAGACCCATGGGTTTCCTAGTTAGAAATATGAGTCCTGACACCTTGACCTCTGACCCAAAAATCAACAGGGTTCTTGCATTTTTGGTGGGTCATATATATTTTTAGTTTGAAATATATTAGTGAATACAAACAGGAGTTATGAAAGGTTTTGGAAATCAATGTGTACAGATGACTCCTGGACTTTGACCTTGTGAACCCAATAGGAAAAGGGATATATGCCTATTGGCAGGTGAGCTTATGTCAGATAGAACCTCTGGTGTGAAAGATTTTGCTTAAGATGCATCCACAATCTGACCTTGACCTCTGACCTCATGTTATGAAGTAAGGAAGGATGTTTGTTTTTGTGTTGGGCCATAAAAAAGTCCAGTTTGAAATACATATGTGAATCCAAACTTGAGTTATCATCTTGAAATGAATATGTTGACAAATGGCTCCTGTGACTTTGAACTTGTGACCCCAAGACTGATAGAGATGTTTCCCTGTTGGCAGGTGTCATATATGTGTAAGATGGAAAGACTGGCATGGAAAGTATGGCTGCAAATGCATCCATAAAGTTTTAAAAAATGCGAGTCCTGATGCCTTGACCTTTGAACTCTTAACCCAAAAATCAATAGGGTTCCTGCTATAGTGGTTGGCCATTTACATATCAAGTTTGAAATCCATATGTGAATCCCAACTGGAATTGTCATCTTGAAATGAATATGCGGACAGATGGCTCCTGTGACCTTGACCTTTGGACCCCACGATTGATAGAGATGTTTCCCTGGGAGTTATCATCTGGAAATGAATTTGAGGACCGCCAGACAGACGGACAGGGCAATTACTTTAGGTCACCTGCTTCTATTGAAGCCAGGCCCTAATGATGTTTTCTTAAAGTCAAAAGATTTCAGAATTAAAAATATAACAACAAATCAAGAAGACTCTTGAATAAATACTTGACTTTATTGTGATTTATTTCTCATGTGAAAAGAAAATAATCACATAAAAAGTAAAATTAAATTTTAATAATGTACATCTAGTTCATATTTGTATATACTGCAAAAAAAGATATGTCAAAATGTTTAATTATTAAAACAGAAAATCATAAAATGAAATGTGTAGGTCTGTGTACAGAGAAACCTAAGTTCATGTGTTTTTGTGTGTTTATATAACAAACAGTATGTCATCATGTCATATACAAATGAAAATGGTATAAATGAGGATGCCCAGTCATCACATGGAATGTGATGAATTTAATCAAAGATGTACACATTCATTCAATTATAAGAAAAACCGTTCCAAGTAATGCTGATAACATTTTATCAAGTTGATTTTTTTTGTAAGAAATACACAACATTTTCTGCATGTACCTCTTTGTAATTATAAAAATTGTTAGCACAGTATTATGCAAACCCATACCATCATGCACCATGTTTACGAACATGCAGCAAAGTATAAGGGCAGGATGCTTCTGGTCATGTACATAATTTTGATCAATCAATCAATCATAGCCTATTAATTGATCACATTGTCATTTTTTATAATTTATTAAACTGGTTGCACTTCCATGTAACAATTATGTACGAACAAGCAGAGAAGTCATGTATTTGGGAAAATGTTCAAATCTGTCAGAAAAAACAATAGAGGGGCTTGATGATTACAATCTCAGTTCTCAAAACCATTACAGCATGACTTATCAAGTCTCTACATTGACACCAGCTTCTGTGATGTACATGTAAAGGTACAGCACAGGGCTCTAAGCCTTGAAATTGTTTGTTTGAATCTCAGCCGAGGTGGTGAGATTTTTTGCAGTCAGCCTCCATCTAGGGTGAGCACTCTGCAGGCTGAATTGGGATACTGCACCCAAAAGTCTTGTTTCACAAACGAGTGCACCTTTTCAGGGGTTCCTCAGTTTTATGACCCAGCAATGGGGATGAAACACCCACACAGGACTAACTGGAATGCTACAACAAGCATGGTTGATGACAGGACTTTCATGTAGTCCTAAACGTGAATGGAACACTTAGTATGAAAAAATGGAGGAGATATATATATATATAAAAAAAGTCTCTTCAGGATTATTGATGACAGTTACGTTAGACTGCTTATGTGTATCAGTGGAACGCAATCCGATTGCAAAATACACACGTATCTGCTGTCAGAATGGTGACCAGTCGTACAAATGTCGAAAAGGTAATAAACAGAACAGGTACCGGTACATGTAATTGATAATCCATCAGTTGAATTTTTTTAGCATAAAAACCATTCAACATGATTAAACAACCAGTTCTGAACACATACTTTATCTCTGTATCACTCCCCCTACTATATATATATATATATATCTTCCTATGTATAAATATATGTTGTATGGGCATCCATCCTTGATGGTGTATTAAAAATTTGCAAGTTTAAAATTGCTTTGGGATGCCTTTTTTTCAGCCAGTAGACCGCTGCGACCTTAAATGGTGAATTAGATGAAGAGATGGTGAATCTGACGAGCTGTCAGTTTTTTCCTACATGTTGGACATCTGTGTTGTGTTGATATGGAACCTAAGATGCAGACATTACAGAAAACATGACCACAGTTGGTTGAGTACAGGGAGCGCCCGCTGGATTTTATCTGCAAAATAAGGTCAAATTAAAATAAACTACTAGCCTGTTAATACTGACCATATTTCATTATTAGTAAAAGTATTACCAGATACTGATACATTTACATAAATATATACAAGCATTCCCCTTAATTGTCTGCAGCATCAACTAAGACAGGATATAAAATATCCTAAGATATGCTAAAAAATCTAAAAATTAGATTGAGATACCTGATGTTACTGTTGGATAATATACTATCATTGACTAGGTAGATAATATTTATGACTGTTTGGCTGGAGAGTACAATAAATAAAGTTGATAATATTTATGACCATTATGTTGCACAGTACAAAAAATGTATGTTAAGACATGTAAGAGCATTGAACAGAAGGAGAAAAGAAGTCAGTAGATTAAATAGACTGGGTGGGACTGTCACAATACTATTACACACTATATATGTATTCAAGGTTATGCACAAATACATGGTACATTTGTACTTCCTTGTGCTGTATGGGTCAACTTCAACATTTGGCATCAAAGTTAACTATTCTGATACTCAACAGAGGTCATCTGTGAACAAGCTGATAAATTAAGACTGACATTGTCTGTCAACCTTTTTCTATAGCGAAATTCAGCTGTGGATGACCATCTTATATTTTGTAACAGCATGTGCTTAAATGGCAGATAAGGAAATGGAGACAAAGAAAGAAAACTTTGTGATACTGATCTGCATTATTGAAATTTTAGAGAAATACAGCTGTTTGGTAATGCAATTAACTGGCAGAGGCTTTGTTAACTGTATGATATATCTGTGATGTCACTAAGATTTCTTGTTTCACTGAATTATAATCACATCATCCAGCATTTTCTGCATCATTCCTCATTAAATCACCTGGTCTGGACACCTAAACTCAAATCATTACCCCTGTCCACTGAATTTTTCAAGGATCATTTCTATACAATGTACTAAAGCTTACCTTTATTACCCCAGAAGAAAATCAGACAAATGTGGCGATTATCAAACATTATAATACTCTCCCGTGCATGGATTCAATATGATTAATTCAGAAGGAAAAATGACTAAATAGATGTAGGTCTTGCGACATTTCAGTGACGACCAAAGATGACGGCCTAAATTTACTTCCACTTCACCATTTGTATTGATGACGTCACAACTTTATTTGTATTATGATTGTTATGTCACACATGTCCCACCTGCATTACATGAATCAACAGATATGGCCACTTGAACTGACGCCATCCTTTTTTGCACCTCTGTCTAGACAGTTCAACACTGTCCTGGTGTCACTAAATAAATTATTTCATGCTAATTTAAATTATCATAAACCACCACATTACCTCCGTTGATAAAAGCTAATTTGCAGTGGCAAAGAAAATATATTTGTAAGAAATATTGCAAAAAAAATAGGTGGACAGGGATGTTGGAGCAGAGAAAACATGATAAATACTATCAATAGAGACTAAAACATCTATGCTTTAGATACTGTTTATTTAATGACTAATGTGACAGACAGACAGACAGCTTACATACCTCATCATAATTGTCCAGACAGACAGGGCAAGAGATTGGTGATCCTGTACCAGATGAGGTAGACTCCCCTCCCCCTGATTCAGAGCTGATATTACGTAAACCCACTCTACTACAAACAGGAAATACAACATATGTGCATACACAGAAGCTGGGAAATCTACTGGTAAAAAATCCATACAAGAATTCTAGAAACCATGGATTAAGATTTATCATTTCTAAATGGTTTGATCTGCCTCTGGAATTTAACATGCAAGAACCAAAAGTAATATGTCACACATACAAGTTAGTAGTTAGATTATTACAGATGATTGGTCAGCTGATCTAGATGATCCAATGAACAATCATGCATTGCCATAACTGATTACAGAGTTTTTCACAAAGGTTAGACTTTATAATGATGAAAAATATGCTTTCAAAGCATTATGTGATTAAAATTTTAGAAAAATTCTGTGTTTACTAATAGATTTGCACCCAAGTTGACTATATACAAATGTAGGCTATAGATCCATTAGATATATAAGCCTGAGATGATAATCTTTTTTTCCTCTGAAAGTTCGAAAAGTACAATCAAATGCAAAACATAGGTATATATGACAAGAAAAGTAATAATAATTAATTATTAAATCAGTGAAAGTTTTGAAACATTAAAAATACAAGATTACAAAAAAATGTAATAAGATTAGAATGAATGTAATAGCACGAGATGCGTAATATATATTTTTTCAAATAAATTACTCAACATTTGACTTGCTAATCACAAGGCTTCTGTTACTCGTCTTACTTCTTTAAAGAACAAAGCTGCCCAATAAATACACATAACATAAAGTTTGTATGTCGAGTCTGGACAATCTGTCAAAAATTTACCAAGCAAAGTAGCAACAAAGTTAAAATCTTCTAGAATACCAAGTGCAGCGCCAACTGTGAAGGGAAGTTTATCTAATATGGATGTCCAGATGGAGGTTCTGCTTTCATTAGTATTCATAATTATAAGATAATTAAAAGGAATTGTGTAGATGTTGTAAACCTACCACTACTTACAACTATCAAAATCATGTTAAATATTATGTCTCACCTAACTACATCAACTTGTGGATATGGAGGTATTTCCAGTATTTCAACTGACTCGGAACGATTATGTCGTCTTGGGTCTCTAATACCTGAGGCATCTACAGAGATCAAATTTATTGTATAAATGATCATAGTAAAACTCATCATTTCTCCCTGCCTATACCACTTATAATACACATTTTATCAGTGAAGTTTTATGTCAGCCTTTTAAAAAAAATCAAATTATTCTATTCTAGTTATAAACATGACAGATGCAAAATATTATATATAGCGGTTAATCTACAAGTCTCTAAATGAAACATTCAGTGAAAATATCAAACTCAATAGTGATCAGATTATATAAACCCATAGTCTTACATATATAAAAAGACATGACATTTGAATTTAAAGTACTTATCAATTGTAATAAGGCTATACAGAAAATGATACGTCTAAATTGGCAATAACAGTTATTAGAAGCAAACCTTGGTATTCTTCATAAAGAAATTGGACCATATTGATTTCATCTCAAATGATGGACAAACAATGTCACAGAGTTAATAAAAGAATTCTTACCCAACTAGATTGAGAACATGCCGTGTTAAGCTAAGATTCCTTATGTACGCAATGCAGATCCTGCATGCAGAATGTGGATAAAAAGCTGTACTGACTACATAAAAAGGTGAAATTCCTTATGCACAGATTAGGTATGCGGAATATGGACCCGGCAAAACAAACTGCTGTATATAGCATTTTTTTCCAGTTCAGCATGGTATCCTTAAGAGACACAGAAAATATGCGGAGCTGATACATATAAAGTATCTCATCACACATTCCACATTCTGGACATGAGGAATCTTAGCTCTAGGAAACTTTATAATATGGAAACCAAATAATGTGTAAAAGATACACAACGCAAATATATCTAACAGGATGTCAATATACATAATATGCATCTATTCATCAGGTAAGTATTCATTATAAACACACTGTGCAGAATTGTGCTCAAGAGAGTCCCCACTACTGTAGATCCCCTTTTTATAGCCGTGGCTTTAAAAAAATCTTAAATTTGAAAATTTAGACTTTTTTCTAAACTCGCTGTGTGGCCATAAATAGATGGTTTATCTAGAATGAACTGTGAGGAGACCACTCTCCTGGACACGGTGCTCCTTAGGGCAATAATAGGAGTCCAACTAAGGTATGCTGATTAGGAATTGTGGTTTAAGATTTGTTTTCCAAAAATGCACTGGGGCTTCTAAATACTCTGGTGGTGTAGGTATAAATGTAAGGAAGAGTATAATGTTGTCCATTCATTTTGTTGATTGAAAATTGTTTCAAGGCAAATAAAATGCAGTGGTTTAAGTAATATTTTACAATTATGTGCATCTGCATTTCCAGTCGTCCCATAATTACTAACTAGGAGAAGTTCACTTTGAAAAGAAACAACCTCTGGTGGGAGGTTGCTTTATAAATATAAGCTTTTCCTCACCTGTAGGGGTCCCTGGTATCTACAAAAGAAGATAATGAAAACATGAATTCAGTATGTAGATGGTATTAAGTACTCACCCAAAAGTAACATGCTTACATTATACACTACTAAATATGTCAATCCTGTTAAGAATGTCTGCTAATGGAGAACATCCTTCAGACTGATTCTGATCTCAAGCACTGTGCAGGGTTTCCTGGCCCATGTAAATTGGCCAAACTGAAACTGGCTTTCGGCAAACACACATCTGTTTAATGATAGATCAACGACAATACCGTTCCTGACTAAGAACAAAACTGAAAATTTGATGTTGTTTGTATTGAATGATTTTTAAGGCTAAAAGGTTCAAATTAAGAATGGTCCTAAATATGTGTAGTAAGAATGGTCACTGATATTGCTTGCAATACAGTGAAACTCCTACTTGCAGAAAACTCAGTAAGATGGAAAACTCACTAATGCAGACACTAAATCAAAGTCCCTTCAAATTTGCCTCTATATTATGTTTTACATAAACTCAGTAAAGCGGCCAACTCACTATCCGGACAACGGACAAACTTTCTCGTCCAACCTGCGTAACCAGTACATATATAACGACAGACATCCCTAGTTATAGCTGATGAAGTTGAAAAAGAGAAAGTGTTTGTCTTTCCTTTTTTAATAATTATATTTCCTGAATTACAAATGCCTATTTAAGCTTTTTGAAAATGACTTATATAAAATTGAAGTATTTCAAATTAAGCGTAAACATAATCAAAACAGAGGATATCAGTAACATTCAATGAAGAATTGACGCAATATGCTAAACTCCTCTAAACAGGACAACTCACTAATACAGACAAATCCTCCAGTCCCTTGAGTGTCCGGCTTAGAGGAGTTTCACTGTATATTCCATAAATGCAGAAGAACATATTTTTTGGGTTCAAGTAAGAGACCTTGAAATTTAGGTGAGTAATTGACAGCAAGGAGTTTATAACAAATGAGTTCAGAAACTGAGAAGCTGTGCCAGGGCTGCATGTCAGTCAAGCACTAATTGCAATTAAGACATGATAAGCCCATTAATCCTAATGTGCACCTATATTGTACTGCGGTGTCAGGCGCAGCCGCGACATGGCCTTTAATATTGCGAGGCTGTTGGATGTTACTTACGCTGCCCACTGAAGCTTGTCAGGCTGAGAGCCATATATCCAGTAACTGAGCAGTAAATCTGTGAGCAACTCTTTTTAAGTTTTACATGTACTTATCAAATTTGTAAAGATTTTGCACCCAAACTGAACCATAAATATCATAATAGGGACACTGTTTAGATAACTCACAAAATGTTGAACAAGTAAAATCTGTGAAAATTTAACCCTAAAAATATAATTATAAAGGCACCCACAGTATGTGGACACTGGAAACCTGCTTCTTAACAGAATGTATAGGTTCAATACTGACCACAACCACTGGACTTTCTGGAACCGCAGTGAGATCTACTACCTCTTCCTCCTCCTCTGTCAGATCTATACATGTGCTGACATCTGTAGAAATACATAACTTATAACAGTTACATGACATCCTTACATCCAGTGATGTAGATGAGTCAAAACCATCTGAGTGTGAGTGCAAGTGACTCCTTGAGATCTGAGTCCAAGTCCATGTTTTTTCCAGTCCAAGTCATCTGGAACTCCAATAAAAATACCTTTATAAAATGAAATTTAATATGGAAATTTGAGATTACCATAAGTATTTTATGAAAGTTTAAACATGCCTTTAACCGGTTTATTATAATACATTAAGCTCCTGATGTAGACCTTAAGCTTGGCACATAGCCTTTTTTATACTATTTTGTTAGTAGTTCACACATGAATATAAATGTCTTTGTGGTATTTGGCAGAGCTTTCCTTCTGCTGGACTCAAGATGCATGGACTCTAATTTCTCAAGTCCTTACCTCTGAGTCCAAGTCTGATACTGGGACAATCAAGTCCAAGTTTTAGTCCAAGTCCCTTAAAAAGTGGACTACCGTGAACTGTAGTCCAAACACAAGTGCTCCATCACTGCTTACATCAGCTGAATTGTTTATAAATATTAAGTGTCATCCACTGACCTGTTTATAAAAGTTATACGTCATCCTTACATCACCTGAATTAGACAGCTCAGTTGGGATTTTAGTGCTTGATATGAGTTACCAGACTAGGAACTGACTGCATAAAAAGATGGACAAATAAAATGTGATGAGTAGTGACTGTTCTTATCTCATGTACACACTACACATTAGTAAGAAGGAAATAAGGCTGCATGAATACAAAAAAATGTAAGCATACAAATTTGCAGGATCAATTAAATAACTACATACAGATAAACAACACTACAGGATTCAGTGTTACTGGTAGATCTAGCTAATCTATTTCAAGTTGCTCGAGTTTCTGGGTTACAGGGTTTTCTTTCTAATCTATTAATAGTATGGAAACCTGCTATGCTGTCAACATCAATGGATTCTGGCTGTTCACGGATTGGTCTTGTAACACGAGCCCTGCGAACACCTGCTCTTCCTGACGATCGACGTCGTCGTCTTCTGTTCTGGATCTACACAAAAACAAACAAAATCTGTACTTTAAATGAATTCTTTTGTAATCAGGCTAATAGATTGTTTAATAAAAAATAAGACTGTGACTTTTTGTTCTAAAAGTCTCTTGAATGAAGAATAAGATAATAATATGAATGAATCATGAGCTACTGTGATACCCTCACGATTTTTTTATAGGGGTGTAACAATGCATCGAAAAATGGAATTGCAAGCTCTGGATTAAATTGTAATTGATTATTAACCTCTGTATTGATTCATTTAGAAGATTATTTTTTGTTTGCATGTACCATCCCTAAGTCCTATGTGAGCTCTCAAATCTGACAGAGCAGTTCGTGATGATGAAGTTCTTTAACTCGTATGTGCCCTGAATCTATTAAAACATTCGCTGGTAGACCACTCCACTTGCAAAGAAACATACAAGGCAGTGACAAACAGAGGGAAAGCTACATTTTTTTATTTACTGAAATTTGCTATAATCCATTTTGCAAAAATTGCTTTTATTTTTTTTTTAAAGTCTGAAATTTAATACCCAAGTAAGAATTGAATCAAAAGGTAAAGAATTGATAACTGAAATGATTCTAAGGCCCCTTACAATTTACAGGCCTATTTTTTTACACACATGATGGGGATATTAAATCTATGTTGAAGCAGGTTATTCAAAACAATACAATATAGCAGAAACAGACACCTGTTTTGACACCTTAGGACCAACTTACAAAGCAATATAAATCCTATCGAAGTAATGACGAAATATACCTCTCTCCCTCCCCCCCCCAGGGCCATCCAAAAACATTAGGGGTAAAATTTGCATGATCTCAAAACAATGATTCTTATTTTCAGCAAATTCGACCTTGAAGATCAAGACCAAGGTCACCAGTTTTCAAATTCCTCTGAGATTTTGCCAAAAAGATCTGGTGTCTCAAATGTGTAGAAAAAATCTGCAATAATACCAAAGTTGTGGGGGTGACAATAATCCTAGAATTGCGCAAATCTGACCTTGAAGAGATCAAGGTCAAGGTCACTGGTACCCACATTATTGTTCTGAAAACTCTGTGGAAACAACTTGTGGGTCGAATACGACAGACATGGAGTTTATTAATATGTTCTATGACTTTTACTATTACTATAACTATTACTTTCAATTTCTGATATTACTATTACTATTACTTGGGTTTCGATTACTATTACTATTATAAAAGGATATCATGGGTCATAATAATGCCTTTCTGCCTGTCTCAGACATGGAAATGTGCAGAGAAAGGCATTTTTCATTTTGTACGAATCCGTTGGAAAGGTGAACCACTAGATGTTTTCCACTATAGTCCTTTTGCATGCAAGTGTGCATTTAGGATGGCATGTAACTTGTAAGATGACAGAATCAGGTTTACACAGAGCGAAATGTGACTGAAAGTTTGATATAATGGTAAGATGCATCTTTTGTGGAAAGGCAAATTTTTCTGCAGAAAGGTAAACCTGCATTAATGCCTTTCTGCTGGAAAGGTGAAAATTTCAAAGTATTACAATCACTGGATATGGTATATAAATTAAAGAACATCAAAAAGGGAACATGCAAAAATGGCACATGCAAAAATATCACAGACAAATATTGTACAAGTGAGAAAATAACAAAAATGGCATATTTGCAAAATGAGGACCATAGATGCACATACATCTTTGAAAATTATTAAATGTATCAGACATTTAAATGAAATCACTTGTTATAACATATAGTTTCATAATAATGTTTAAGAATATATATTATCTAGAATAATTGAATATTATAACCTCCAATACTTCTTAAAGAATATATTGTTAATATTTATAATATTATGATATATGTTAAGGATCTATGATGCTTCTCATAACATGACCATTTTTTTCAGTCCATGGTTGGTTGTTCAAGCAGCTTCATTAAATTCACTTGGTGCAGTGACACCCCTCTGTTACATATAACTGATCAATGTAAATGACATATTTGCAGTAATTTTTCTTCGGACCTGTCTGCTTTCTCATATGAAAAATGTTTTGTAATTATAGAAATGTTTTAGTATTTTGCTGTTATCATATCTAAACACATTTTTCTAGTGTTTTATTAAATTATTTTAGAAACAATTTGACCATCATAAGTTTGAGGGAGTTAACCAACATATATATATATATATATATATATATATATATATATATATATATATATATATATATATTAACATAATATGTATACAGATATGAAAAGTGCAAATATTGAGAATATATTTGGTCATAAAGGTATTTTAAAATAATAAAATATTTCAAAGTTCTATGTTCTTTAAGAAATGTGTTAAATGTAATAGCATGTAATTATTTGGTCTTCATATTGCAAATGTGCTATTTTTGTCATTGTCTGTGCCATTTTTGTGTGTGCCATTTTTGTAGATACCACTTTTGCATGTGCCATCTTGTAACACACTCTGTAAATTAGTGCTTTTTTATATTTGGAAGATTAAAGTTCTGAACAGGTATATTTTATACAGAAATATATTACACAATTTACTTTTCAGGTGGTGAAACACTACTAAGTTATCATAAATGGACTAATCACTGTTGTTTTCAGTTCAGTATGATAAATGTTTGTGTTAGTGTGTGTGTGTGTGTGCCTTATTGCAATCCAAATTGTTAAAATCTTAACTCCTGGTAGTTGGTTATATTAAGTCTAGGAAGGTTGGTTACATTTTAATCAACAAAGTTGAAGGACTCATTTCCTTCAAAGCTCTTAACCTAATTTAATTGGAGTCTGCACACTTCAGAATATGCATACTGATTCATAATTGTAAATTATAATTTACATTTCACAACAGTAATATATACTATGTATCTATCCCTCTAGAGAAACAGTGCCTCTGTTTATCCCTGTGGATCCATGGAGATGGAGCCAGGTGGCTTATGGCCTGAAACCTGCTCTGCCCAGTACTCTTTTGTAATAGGCACCAATGGTCACAACCTTTATATAGTTGGCCACTGATTGCATTAACAAAAGGCATATCCTAGGCAAACACTGGACCAGAACATAGATATTTGTTCATATGCTTAATGACCTAGTAGCAAAAGGGAAGTAATAGAAAGTATTATTTATTACTCTATTACTTTGCCTTCTGTTGCTTTTACTATTTCCATTACAGCTCAATTTTTTGGTTCTATTACTATTACTATAACTTATTACTATTACCCTATGTCTGGAATCTAATGGGAAAATATGCAATATTTCATAAGTTATTGTGTTCACAAGGCTGACTATAATTCAGCTTATTTGACCATGAAGATCCTGGTCAAGGTTGCTGGTTTTCGGCCCGTCTAAGAACTTGGTTGAAACAAGTTATGTACCAATTTTGAGGACAACATGTGCAGGGCACAAGGCCAGGACATAAAGACAAAGCAATCAGTTGGGCAAAGGAGTGTGTATAAATTTGTCCTTCAAATACTTGGGTAGGTTCTTATTTGCACCTCCACTGATGGACAAAAACTGTTAGTGTGCATGAACAGGAATATATTCCTATGCTTTGCCAAGTAAAGCGTAACCAGCTTCAGGAGGTGGTTACACCACAAGGAGGTTCCATAAATGGAGTTATAACTCCAGGTCTAGCAGTGTCGAATGTTGCTGACAGGGGTCATAAAACTCACTGGTCAAAGGCACAGAGGGATGCCGCTGATACGCCTGGTGCTTGTTGATACAGCGCCAGAATCCACCCTTTGGCAGAACAACTTGTTATAGTTTACAAAGACCCAAGGCAAGAACTAGTATTTATTTTGAGTATTAAATGAAATAATTCTAATAATGTTAAGTTAACACAATATATTTACATATAGCATCCAGTAGCATGCCAACATGTGTGTAGCTGTCCTTGCTAAAAAAGCCATATAATTTTTTGTCACCTTTTGACTGACTAAAAACAAGAAATATAAAGACTAATAAAACTAATTTTTGTACCAACAGGGATTCAAGCGTCTGTGCTGTGGTTGACACAGAGCCACATACCCCCAGCTGATAGTGATATTTATCTAGCGGATGGAGTGCATGAAAATGCTGCACTTCGCAGCTGAAACATTTAGTGTGTAACTACTGGCCAGCTCAATGGGTCACACAAGGGCTGCGCAGCATTCATCCGCCAGTTAAACGAAGATGGAGGTGGTGGCTCTGTGAATACCAGCCATAGAGCCACAACTGGGTCCAACTCGAAGTTGACACAATGACCAGTGATGACAGTTGTGGCAACACGTATAAAAAGAAAGAGAAGTATACGCCTTAATATTATAAAGACCTAAATATTCTATCCATATCATAAATAAAGTAACCGGTGAATTATTTTTCAATATGCATTAGATCATCTTAATGGATGCAGTTCAAACAGGTCATAATAAACATAAACTCACTGCGCTCATATTCGAAGTGCAACCTTTCAGACCCAGGGTTGTCCTCATACTGACGTCTGACGTCACGGGATTCCCTCAGTTGATTCATTTGATTAGCAAATCAGAGAGGGCATCGATATCCGGGAATTTCCAACATGTCTGCGCCCTTGACAGGTGGGCGTGGCATATTCCAGAAGAAGATGACATTCCAAGACTCCGTCCATGAACGAGCAAATTCACGGTTAGTCAGCCAGTTAAACTAACTGTTTGAGAAAATAAGGGGTGAATGTTTATTCTTTGTTACTGATATCGTAATCGTTATTATGTGGGTATATTAGGTTAGTGATTCGCATAATGACAGTTGTTGTCACGAAACAATTGTATTGTATTGTATGCTGTGGCATGATACCGGCTCCCAACTTCATTCATGTTCATACATTATTGATTTTGCTTCTTGTGGATTGCTGTTCTTTCACTCGTCGCAGGCTGTGAGAGAGACCCAATAATTAACATTCTTGGTCCTCTTAAACACATATGACATAATTCCTATAAAGCATTGATTTGCCAAAGAATATTTGTAAATTGCCTTTAGTGTAGAAGTGCTTTGTGGAATATGTCTTACTGAATAGATTATTGCCATGTCTTAAAAGCAGGCTGCGTCATATACTCGACGCAGTATGTAAAAATGGAAAAGCATGTGACCAAGTCTTTGAAATTTTGACAAATTTATTTTGTCTATAAACAAATAATTAAGGCAGACAAATACACAAATTATGTTTATTGATTAGAAACATTAATATTTATATTCACTGTTCATTGTGAGTCACCATGTGTTTCAGAAAGGGACTGGGAACAGCTTGAGGGAAGCATGGATCTGGAACAGGGCTCTGTGGATAAGAACAGGGATTATATGTATGTAACTTGTGTATAATCTCCATGAGATCATCATGAAACTGGTTGTTAATACTTGGAGGTATTTATTTTATACACGACCATGTCTTCAGCAGAGTGAGTAGGATCTAAGGTATCTCAAACCAGTGTAAGCTACTGTGAGTTAAAACAAGTGACTGACACCTTACTGTGAGGATGAAAGTATGTCAAAAGGAATAACTGTTTGATTTGCCTAAATCACTGTCTTGACCAAAAGTTGCCTTTATTAGTTAAACAACCTCGGTCTTTGAAAGCTTAAGAATAATTATTCCATGATATGAAGCTCAAAAAGAAAACATTAAGAATGTTTGATAAAGCCACAGGTTATGCGCTGCTGGTGGCAGCAGTGTTCAAAAAAGAGGTGAGAGCAGTGAAACTCCTGTTGGCTTCACAGAACCTTTTAGACATCAACCACAAAGGAGAGGAGGGGAGAACAGCATTACACTGGGCAGTCGGGTCACCAGAGATTGTGAGTTTATTATTACAGTATGGGGCAAATTCAAGTATTACAGACGACCAGGGCGTGACACCTCTGCAACTTGCCCTGGCAAACCGTCACACAGAAACAGCATTGATATTTGTCAGCAGTAATGATGTCAACCATGTTTATACAGATGGCTGTCAAGCCTTGCATTATGCTGTGATGTACAATGATTGCCAGGTACTTTATTATTTACTAGACCATGGGGCTGATGTAAAAGCTACCACAGAAGATGGGAGGACACCAGTGATGCTTGCAAGTATAGGTGGACACACATTAATTTTAGAAACACTTCTACAAAATGGTGCCTCAGTTGAGCCAAAGTCTGATGACATGGTTTCCCCATTATATCTTGCAACCCTTCATAAAAATTACACCATTATGGAAATGCTGTTATCTCATGGTGCCAACCCTAACGCAGTCGCAGGAAATAAACATCCACCGTTAGTTGCTTGTGTGTTACAAGGTGATGAAGAAGGATCTTCCATTCTCCTCCAGCATAATGCAGATCCAAATGCATCATTAGATGATATATCTTTGTTACATCTAGCCATTGTAAAGCAAGAGTTTAACCTGGTGGCACTACTCATAGAAAGTGACTCAGATCTAGGACCATTGAGGCAGTTAATTAAAGATTGTTCAATTGTGTATCATGTAAGTGAACGTGGTATTTTGAAATACCTCACAACCTGTGCTCAGGGACCACTATCACTGCAGAGATGCTGCAGGAAGGCCATTAGAAACTGTGTACAATCTCCAGTACAAAGTAGCCTTAAGAAATTAGATATACCTGGCTCTGTGATACAGTTCCTTTGTTTAGGAGACTTGAAAGGGCTGAAAATCATGTAGTTTACAATTTTTAAAAGCATTGCATGACAGGATTTAAGTGTGTAGTTACAGGTTACATATGCTAATTAGGTGCATAAATTGTAAAAGTATGTCATTGGAAACTGGAAAGTACACAATCCAATTGAGAAAAAAATTAAAGGGGCCCAATCACCTAACTGACCTTAATAAACTAAAGATTATACCTTGGAGCTTTTATAAAAATAGGTAAGAAAACATGGATATTACCATACACCTGCTGCTTGTTTCATTAATATCAACGTGTTATATAATGTGTGGGAGCTGCAAAAATAAAACAAATTCAACAAGGGCATCTAGCAGCAAGTCATATAAGCCAAAGCTTTGCAAATATAGTTTTGCCACACGTGACCTTTCTACCTCTGCATATATGCAACCTTGGTCCTACCACCTTAGGTTACATGTTTTTCCCATTTGTCAACAATGCCATGTTTACAAACATGTTGTTGATAAAAAAATTCATAACATCCTTCATAAAGGCCTTATAAGAACTTTTCACAACCAAAATAACCCATAGATCATATATATATATACACCAAGTAAACCAGAAATCACATAAATTCTTTTTCAAAAGGTAAGTGAATGGGCACCTTTAAATAGTATTGTTCATGTGATAACCACTTCTGCAGAAATTTTATTTAAGGATACATGGTGTTTTACTGACCTTTCTGCACTGTAATAATACAGGTTTATGTTGTAGGTAAATGTGATATTCATCTTTAATGCTTCTATCATTATTGTACTGTGAATTAATTAAAATACATTAATGTACTGAGGCTAGATGATATGATTGTTCATAATTAGAGGTACAGTTTAACCTGTCTGAAAGACCACCTGTCTATTACGACCACCCTTGAGTGAACTGAAAACTTTCACATTGGTTATAACTGATCTGTCTAATTATGACACAGGTTTCACTCTATGTAGAAATTCCTGGATTTTTTTGTTTGATGACTGATGATAAATGCTTACATAAAATGTAAACAAAATATTAGAAAAAACATGCAATCACTGGTTGCCATTGATTTTTCATGAAGGGCTGAGCTTTCAAACACATCTAAAACCCATATACCATGAAGCTGGACAATATTTCATATTTTTCTCAACTTAAAATATGTGCTTGGGATTTCGCTTGTGTAACAGAATCTACATTATATGCTTCATGTACAAAAAAACATATCCTTTTTCTTAAATATGTTAGGACTATATAATTTTGAACATCCATTTGGTGTTATGGGATAAAGGTTAGAACACTAATGTACAAGTATACTTATGGACTGCAGTTTTATTAAGCCCTTGCCTTTTTTATATTCAGGTTTAGATATAAATTAAATTAAAATTATGTTTGGAGTTAGAACTAGTTAGCATGTTAGGTTAAACCTCTATTGAGGAACTATTAGATATGAATAATAATATAGATTGTACTATTCCTTACTGTGTAAGGGAAGATTTTTATGTACGTAAAATTCAGAGGTGATATATTTGCCAAATATTAAATAAGTGATACTTTTTACAGGATATTTTTTACTTTACAGATATATTGTAATGACTTTTTTCTCTCTAAAGCTTGATTATTGATTGCTTCTTATTTATTATAATATATGATTTTTTAATGTATATGAATGCAGCTTTTCACAGATTATCTATACATGTCTATTTATGAGAACTTGCTTGCTTATAACATAATAAATTTGTGCTTGTATGTGTATCTTTTCCTTTAATTTCCTTAATCTTTTCTATTGGTGACTGGTCACTGATGTAAAATTCATTGTGATTTTCTTGGGCAAATAATATACTAAAATAAAAAATATATAATTTTTTTCTATAACTTTCAATCACCCTAAAATATGGTGAAACAAATTTGAAACATGATATTTGGAAAAGGTACACTACACATTCAAGTGAGAATGGCCACAGGCAGATCAGGTGATGACTAGCAAAGCTAAATTACCATCTTCATTTAAAAGTGAATTACCGGTAGAGAAAGGGAGTTCTAGGGATTATTTTTTGAGACACTGGTGGTTTCATCCCAATTTTCTTTTTTTATTAAAATTGGTTATAGTGAAATATCAAATCTGTGATGTGTGATGAGCTGGTTTAGCCAGTCTTGTTCCGATCATATTTTGCATGCTGCCAGGTACAGATGTGTAGATGACCCAGGATTTCAGCAAGCGTGACTTTGTTAAATTGAGACGTAATGCAGGCATTCTGCTTGTTTTTAAATTTATATATAATTCATTTTTAATTAATTATTTAAGGTGCAGTAAGCATTGCTCTCTCCTGAGTAGTGTGTATTCTGCTTGGAATGTCCTTTATACATAATCCGACAAAATGTGTTATCTGGTAAAATTTGTCATCGCCGATGGTGCAAGATCAAAGGGGTTCAACTGTATTTAACATCGAGCCTGACTTTCAGGGAGTATTAAAACTATGTTATCACTGTATAGCTGAGAACATAGATCACTGTGACCAAATACCTAATCTCAAAGACCTGTCTGGATGTTTTGGAAGAACATTCTTGGTACAATATTAAAACTGATGTCCTGCTATTGCTACTGGATGAATGGACTGAAGGATGACAGCAAAGACCCACCATTATAGTTTAGCAAGACAAAGTCAGCTGACTTGAGTCATGGCTTTATGTTCTTTCAGAGTTTGTGTGCTTTATTAGCTTAATAAGTTTCACTCCATAAACTAGGTCACAGTGACATTATTTTTATATCATACATGACTTGTTCCTTAATCACTCATATGGGCATGCAGTGCTATAAATCCTCTGCAGTGTATGCTGTATTTTCTGTATAAATAGTATTATTTTATTCAATTCATAAACAAAGTCAACATTGAAAGTAAAAATAATTTATTGTTAATTATCTTGAAAACATACTGATACAAAATTTGTATAAAATTCCTGCATGATCTGGCAATGTTTTATTCACAACCTATGAATTATCTGCACAAAAATAAATGATAATGTTAAAATTTGGTCAGTTCACAGGTTTACCTGTGCTCTTACCTTCAATAATTAAAGAGACACTGAATCTGACAAAACTGACAAGATTTAAACACCTAAGCTTATGTACCTTCCAATCAATTAATTTCTGATAACTTGCATAGGGAACATAAAGTTAAGAAATTGTGCAGTTTTAAACTAAAACTTACACCATATACAGTGGAGTTGTACCTTGAGTTAGTTGTCCATCAATCTAACCACACATACAGGACATGTTATGGAATTTAAGCTTGCAGATACAAAGAAACCATGAGGATAAAACCTTTTATTCTTAAAGATTAGTTTTATTTGCTAAATAAAAAGCAGATGAAAAAAAAATAGCAAGTAGCAACCTTTTCCAATTAATAATGCTTTCAAACTCATTTTTTTTAAATTTCCAGAAACAAATTATATTACAATTTCATACAGCCTTTAAAACAATTCCTAAAAACATGTTATCCACTGATATATTATTCTATTGTTTGATAGTGACCATTAACATGGGCATTAAAATTTGTTTCTTGAGGAAACTTTATAAAGGAATAAATGAGTTTCCATTTTCATACAGCTTGTGGCAAGCAATTAAGCAGTCTCAATATACATAGTACATACATAAGAATGTCATAAAGTTATAAATAATTGTAGCACTCAATCAAACATAGACATTTGCATAATTGTATTGCAACAGTACTGTATTCAATAGCACCACTTGCATACTATTATATTTATGCTTTATCAACCATGTGCATATGGATTTGTCATACAGCATTATCACTTGTGCAAGACAACAAAATGATGACAAACATCATCAACAATGCAAGCCAATAGAGCTATACTGAGTCTGTTTCAAATCTGAGACATTTGTAACAGTAAAAATATTCCGAATATAACATCTTTGTGAATAAGATGCCCAACTACACTGGTGAACATTTGTTTTATACTGAAGCCTCACTTGCGTCTCATAAACATTATCTATACCTATTGTGTCTAAAAATTTAAAAGATTTGTATTATATATATTAACAAAATTATTGTGTTATCCATATCAAGGATTGATATTATGAATAAAATGGGATCTAGTACCCGGTACCTGGTATTTAATGAACAAGCATTTCAACTCTTACCAAAGTGTAAAGATATGTAAGCATATTAAATAATTAATACAAATAAAATATCCACAAAATACTGAAAAATTGGAAATGGCAAAATTTTATACTCGCAAATATAAGGCCAACTACAGTTTTCTAGATTCAGTACTTAACACTTGAACTTTCAACCAGGCTGAAAATAAAATAAATTTGCAATAGCTAAGCCAGGAATTTGCATATTTTTGCATGACAACACCAGGAACAAACAGCTTGCCCAGAAGGCAAGGATCCTAAAGTATTAAAATATAGCAGGCTTTCATTATCAACCATATGAAATCTGATATATTCATTTGATATGCTTAACTATAACAATAACTGTTTCAAAATACTGATCAGCACAAGTAGTATGAACCAAATGTGTATGTGGCATTATGTGCAGAAATACAGCAACTACTCAGCCTACTATCTATAATATACTAATATGAAACTGTTGTGTAACCTGTCAGTTTCTAGAGTGCAGATGTGCAGTTTAAATGAAAACATAATTACAATAAAACTTGATAAATGTATCTAAAACCCCTATTTCTCTCTCCTAGCTGTTACACAAATAGTTTCTGAAGGTGTGTGCAATCTTTACAAATATAATGCATGATACAAAGTAAACCATATAATAAGTTTATAAGTATACTTCAGCATTCATTCCTGTATATTTTAATTATGACTGATTTGGTTTAAATGTACAGTGAAATCTCACCTAGCAACCAATTGAACCCGTTATCACAACCACCCCCTAAGATGACCACTGGTTTGGTCCCGGAAATATGAAAATCATCATAAAAACCTCCTACCAACACGACCAACCCACAAACTTGACCACCCCACTAACTTGACAACCCCACTAACTTATCCACCCCACTAACTTGACCATCCCACTAACTTGACCACCACACTAACTTGACCACCCCACTGACTTGACCACTCTGGTTGGTCCTGTGGGTGGTCGTGTTAGTGAGATTAACTGTATTTCACTGTGTGTTCAGGCTGCAGAGCCTTGGCTGGTTCCACAGGTTTTCATGTTAGTGAGATTTCACTGTATTTAAAATGTATGTTCAGGATACAGAGATGGACAGATATCATCCAAACATGAGATTCCGCACCTCATTAGATTTCAAATATGTGGAAAAGAAAATCTGTGCTGGGTGAAGCACTGTCATCATCACCACTGTTACCACTGTGACATAGCACTGTGATATAGTATTTAAGTAAAACTGGAATTCGTTAATGGTTGAGAATCTATAAGGAGTCTCTTTACTTGCTCAGTCCCACAACCATTAACTTCTAATATAAACATTAGAGAGACTCGCAACCTTTAAACAGCCTTACCAGCCCTTGTAGACTCTCAGCACATATATACTAATCCATGCATGTATACAGATTATAAAATTTGAAACAGCCTTATGGGGACTCCCAATATTAACTTCTAATGGTTAGCTGATCATTAATATTATAATTATAAAATTTAACAATTCTGTCCACTTTCTGAACACAGAAATGTATTACTGTGTGCAATGACTGACTTTTGCACTAATTACTAGATGCACTTCTCAGAACAGAAAACTAGTCTTTGCATTTTATGAGGTGTGCACCACTGTTGCACACAATGATCACAGACTACTCTATATACACATCATTTATCAAACAAATTGCTAAATCGATCTCTGTTTATTATTCAAAAGAAGGTGAAGGCACATTTAATAACTGCATTAATTTGTGTCATAGTGTACCTAACCTCTGCTTTATTTCGTAAAATAAATTTTGAATATTGAATAATAATATGCATAGAGATTTGAGAATGCATTACTTATTGAGCAAGGATGGTTACAAGCAGGCCCCATAAAATGACCTATACACAAAGCCAGCTGTGATGTCATATTTTAAACATATAATACCAGAATCGACGACAATCCTTTATTCAAAGAACGGATTATGTTTTTCATCATAGCCCTCCGGGGTTTTCACATTAGATCCATTTGATCCCTTAAAGAGGGATCGCCTTGGTTCTGGGTTTGGCCTTTTCTTTGGAGATTTATCGAGTGGCGCTTTATCGTCTTCAACTCCTGAGTCATTCCCGTCCCCAGCTGCCTCATCTTGGTCACTGTTGTTCGTCGATGGTCCCTTCCCGTTGTTTCGATCTATTAGCGGAGTCTTGGCAGTACTTTCATCTCCTTCTGCATCATCATCATCAATATGAGGAATATCAGGTCTGGTGAATGTGGAAAGCTCTACTGGTGGCTGGAATAAACAGACAGTTCATATAAAGTTCATCATTTCATCATGGTTGTTATTAGGCCAAAAAATGCATGGTTCTCAGGCACCACAAGTGTCAATTTTAACCCCCTGCATCAAATATTTTGATTTTGATTTTCATCTTTTGTGAAGATAAAATTATACAATTTTGACACAATTTCCTTTGTCATGTAGTGTTTTTACCTGTTTAGCAAAAAAAAATCTGTTATTATCATGCTTTTCCCATATTTTCACCATAACTCCTGAGAAATTTCAAATTATATATCAAAGGGGCAATCACAGTGCCATCTATAAGCTTCCTTTTGTACTATGATTTTGCATCCAGTTGGTGAAATTACAGAACTAGCATCTGTCATATTTGGCAAAATATATCATGAAGAGGTAATACATTAGTACAGGTAATTAGCATCTAACACAATTAAGGGACTCTTATTAAAATTACAACCAAAAAGGCAACTGTGACACCCTTTCTATTTATACATCATGGTTGAGTGTGGTGGCACAATGGTCAGTGCTTTGGACTTGTGACCGCAAGATTGTGGGTTCATGTCCTGATCTGACCCCTTTCCATGCTAAGACTCTTAGCTAAAGTCTTTACCACAAGGGTGCTCTCTCTTCACCAAGGAGTGAATGAGTACTGGTCAAACATGGGCATCAAGCAACTGTAGAACTAAAAATCTTCTAACACTGTGTGTGGCTGCTCAGTTAAACAAGTATGCTCCCCAGGGAGACGAGAAAAGCTACAAGAATGAACAGGCCTGAAAGACCAGGAAGCCAAATTGTAAGATTACGTCAGATGAGACTGACATCATCGGTGATATCAAACTCTAACCCCCCCCCCCCCAAACCCCCCCCCCACCCCCCCACCCCCAAAAAAAGAAAGAATCATAACTGTGAACGTACAGGTGAGTCAGGGTCTCTGGAGTCCCTGTGGCCTGATTTAAAGTCCATCTCTCCCGTGAAGGGGTTTGGTGGTGGGGGTGCTCGTCTCTTCTTCCTGGAGGAACTCCTGGTGGCAAGGATCTCGATGTCATTGTCACTGTTATTATTTTTGCTCTGTAAAATATGCAAAACATATGTAAATACTGTTCATGTTTAATTGGTTTACATATTAAACTTTTCACTGAAATCTGTTTTAAACTAAGCTTTAACACATATTCTCAACTGAATTACACTGAAAAATTCCTCAGTAATTTAATAATAATATATGTGTTGAAATAGCTTAATACAACTAGTCTCGACAAAAGAAAATTTCTGATGATTCTTAATCAAATATTATTTCATAATTTGTTATTAACAGTATTTAATTATATTTAAATATATATATATATATATATATATATATATATATATATATATATATATATATATATATATATCATTATTATATATATTATATATATATATCATTATTATTTGTGACCCTATACAAATAGTCAAAGGGTTACATATGACATTACAATCTTACCCACAGTGATCTGAAATAACAGAAACCTTAATCTTCATGTTGATTTAAATTTAACCCACCAAAGCAGCATGTTCTCTCAATCAGTGGTATGAAAGCACACCAACCATGCATGTTTATGTATTAACCCAAAATAATAATAAACAAGGTAAAGTTTATGATTTTAAGTAAGTTACATGTTGTTCACTTACTTTAGGTGTAGCATATACACTTGTGTCCCGTTCAAATTTGTATTCGCCCCTTGACCTCTCAGCTGGAGGCTGATACCTGGGATTCTCTATCTGAGTGATATCTTTTCTGGACAGAAGAAAAAACAGGTGCCTCTGTTAGTACTGTCAATAGGTCATTTAATTTGTACCAACCATAGGGTTAAATACGATGTATATAATAAAAAGGCATGCATGATTTTTGACTTATGGACCATGCTAATATAAACATATTCTTCAGATCTTTATATGAAAGCCTGTACATGTATTTACATTTTTCATATAAAACTGTGGATGTGTGAATATCATTTAAGTTATTTGCTAAAGAAGAATACAAGTATATCCTGAACCTTAAGTCAGCAGCTTTTATTGGTCAAGATAATAGGCTTGCATATACAAATATACCAACAAGCAAATTTGTGGAATTTATGTCCTCCACTTGTACCTCTTGTTATTTTAGTTTCCTTTGATCTTCATGCTTGCCTTTCAAAATGTTTAACATTTTATTTTCCTCTGAAGCTGTCTCCACATGTCATAATTTTTGTTGTGAATTGGGAACAAAAGGGAATTTTTTGTTTTGTTTTGGAGCTTGTGATAATAAATTTTCAGACAGACACTCTAATACCAATCCAAACCAAGGTATGCATGAACACAATCACTGACCCAAATTTGAATGAAATTGAATAATATTTAAGAAAGTTATTGCAGGGAAATGAAAACCTGACAGACGGACAGACAAAGAGACAGACAGACAAACCCAAATCTATGTCCACCAATCTGAGGAATCAGGGGACAATCAGAACTGGTATGTGTCTAGGTGTTATAAGACAAACAAGAACAGGTGTCACATGTTTAAAATTGGGACTTGATGCACAATGTGATACCATCCTGCCATTTATTGGTCTGATTTCAATTCTTAGCTCAGTGCCCACCCTATTGGTGTTGCCCAGAGAACTAACTTTGCCATACAAAGCAGCAGTTAGACAAAAGGATGTCTTGGATGACTGCATTGTATAACCATTGTGTGAGGAGTGTAGTGTTCCCTGCCCTGAATTAAAAATGCTCTGGTAGTTAAAGCACATGAGCTCATCAAGAAAATCAAGTGGCTGTCATCAAAAGGACTGCTAATCCATGGAGAAAATAATCTATGGATCTGGGGTTAAATGCATGTATCTATGACGCACACAGTCACAACATCTGGTACCTTCACATAGCTGACATTATCATGTAATGCTCATGCACAAACAATCAATACCCAGTATTGATGTACAATTATTCTGGTCATAATACTTGTACTATGACCAGTGGCTTCTGCTAAGAGAGAATAACCATATGAAGTGAAAGATCAGAACGTGAAATAATGCTTCACTTAACCATAGCTGATATGGGCCCAGCTTAGCCTGAGTCTCACAATTAATATTTGTTGATTTATCCCTGAGACACCAATCTATCATAAGCTTTATTTCAGCTTCATATACAACATTATCATGCAGTGGTCCATTTATGATAAATTATAAACATAATGCTGACTTTATAATGCAAAATCAGATTTCTTTGCTTCATTAATGGGGCTTCATAATAACCATTTTTATGTATCTACAACACCATTATTATATAACTACAGTGTCATTATTATATAACTATATAATATTGACCGTTATTAAATAACTATAATATTGACAATTATTATATAATAATTAGAACTAAACTGAATAACCAGGGCCTGCATGGTGTTATAGCTTTCAGTACATATACTGCAATGGTAAATTGTTGCAAGTGACTTGTTTGTGAACAACAATCATATGAGCCTAGAAGAATGTACCCGGATACTTAAAACAGATTAACAATTACCCAAGTCATTTGCTGTCCATGGGGCATGACACTCAGCTGAACAGCTGCGCTTAATTATGCTTGTTTCTGAATTGGAATAAACATGTGAATTAATGCAGTTTTATTTAAGGTTTGAAAATAAATTTGATCAGATTAAGCCTTATTAACATTTCTATATACCCAAGGAAATATCTGTATGGAATCTGCGTTATGTATATTTGTTACGAAGACAAATTGCTCAGGGGAAAATTCTGGGCCGGTCCGGGATTAAAACCGATGTCCGTGCCCCACAAGTCTGGCATACCAACCGCTTCGCTAGAAAAGCAAGCTTCACTAGCGAGACAGTTTGGTCCGCTTTTATGTCACCCCGTAACAATTTGTATAATTAACATATCAAGACCAAATTATTGTCATACATACTGTATCATGAAAAACAGTATGGTAACAGCATTACTGATGACTGTGATACTGAAATACCAGGAGTAAACAATATATCTTATCACATGTGATGTTCTTGTAGGGAGTTCGGGGATTTTTATTGAGCTGCAGTATTTATTTAATAGTTTTGGCTTTGCTGTAAGCTTTACGGTATATACTGTTGAATGTATTTCATCAGCTGGGTCCGAAATCAGCTTGACCCACCCTGAACCACTCTGAACCTGCAAAAGGCATGCCTAGAATTATAACACATAGCAGCCTAGGGTTTGATTGGCTGATATAACTTAAGGGAGCAGGTTGACCAGCGCTGGCTCACAGGAATCACTTTTTACTTTTGCAGCGATCATCATGCTGTGAGCATGTTGTTGCCAGGTTCTGGGCTCTGAGATTAACATTGGGGCTGCAGTAAGACACCTTTAATAGTGGGTCTTGGGTGGGCCTAAACAGTTACATTTCCTTTGAGTGTTAGTTTAAACATGCACATGTATCTCAATTTTTCTTTGTAATTTGTATTGTTTCCCTGTGCCACTGGATGTATTTTTTTATTATGTGCTTTGTTTTACTAGTAAGTGGTTTGTTTTGTAGTAAGGTAAAACACAACAAGAAGCTTCCATACACAGGAATTGACCCTAGTGATATTTTTAATATTTCCTCCTTCTTAAATATTAATAAAAACTAAGTGACGCTTTGCAGGGACAAGCAAAACTGCATGAGTACTCATATGCCTGGATTAATTTATACCAGCCAGGGTTTTGAGTTCTAACAAAGGGGGTAAAAAAAGTTACTATATCATAATATATTAATGAAATAATAAATACTCACTTCTGATTCCTTTTCCTCCTCCTCCGATGCAAAATAAAAACTAGAACTCCAACAGCTATTAGGATTATACCGAGTAAAATGCCAACAACAATTCCTATTGTAGCTCCAGACACCCCTCCACCACCTGAAAACAAAGACGACTCAACAGTTACCCAACGCAGGGCTGTATAATGTTCATGAGTCATACTGGGTCTTGTACTGAGAGACACATAAAAAAAAACAAATCTCCACCAGAAGAGGTAAATATAGCTCATTCATCCTCAGGAGACATACAAGTGCGCTTTTAGTGGAATCTCAAAATCCATTTTGTAACCAATATTAGAATTTTAAAGAGTGGCACCTAAGTTCAATTAACCACGCCTGGTTCTGTGTGAAACTGACCTTTCCATACATAGCGGGTTTGTTCATGTGATCTCCATTATCAAGGGTTCTCAGTGGGGCTCTAGCTAACAACTGATGCTGATGCTATTTAAATTCAATGCATAGTATAACATTACACGGTCACATAGACAGTCCACTTGTATGCAAATAAACCCAGGTGTCACATGAATGTATACACTGAATGTGAACATTCAGTGGAACCTGTCTGAAAGCTAGACCACCCGTCTATTATATTAAAACCACTCATAGAGTGAATCAAAAACCTTTTGCGAAAAAGCATTCTTTATAACTGACCTGTCTAATACGACATAAGACTTGTCTATTGAGTGCACCCTTGAATGAGCCAAAAGCATTCTGCAAAGGCATGGGTTATAACTGACCTGTCTAATAAGAGCATTTAAGATATCAGACCACTTTTGCCCAGTCCCAGGAGTGGTCTTATTACACAGGTTTCACTTTTCTTAGTAATGACATACTCTAACTTCATCAGCACCATAATCAGAACAGGAATTTTATTTCATATAATATATTTCATATACCAGTAATAGCTAATTTTAAATCATTGCAAAAAGGAAACTCAAATGTCTAGTATTAAACAAATATAGCATTTTTAGGTATACTAAAGGATCACTGAAAAAAAGAAAAAGAAGACAAACTTTTATTGTGATTTAATTTTAAATGGAACAGCCATGTTTTAGCAATGCAAAAAAAGTAACACATCTTTAAATTCAATTTTCAATTATTTAAATAATAATGCAGAAAGAGCTATAAGACCTATTTTCACTAAAATTAATTTCCTAAACATTATTTCAATTAAGCAGAATCATGAAAGGTTAATAACCCTGAAGCCTTGTCAATCAATATAAGTGGTAGGGATATTAAGACCCTGAATGATTTAACAATCATAACAGAATTACTGTACTATCGTCAGACCATTTCATTAATAACAAGTGAACCTTCATAATTAAAACACCTACCTGCAGGGATAGTTGAGTTACCCTGGGTAGGAGGTGGTGTGGTCAGTATTACGTATGGCCGATTATATTTAGTGGACGGTGGAACGTCTGCTTTGGCAGTGCTGATGATGAGCTTGGCAGTGCTGGGTGCTGTAGATGGAGATGTTGGCTGCAGTGTGGGGGCTGTGGAAGCTGTGGAGCTGACCAGACCAGCAGTAGTTTCAGCAGCTGCAGCAGTGCTTGCTGTGGTCACCATTTTGCTGACCTCTTCTGTCATATTCCCAGCTGCTGATTTATACATACAGAAAAGTCTTGATTATCCAAACAACCAGGACAACCAGAATATCCAAATAACAATGCTTAAAGATAAATTAGCATCAGAAATATTAGCATCAGAAATGAACTTTAATACAGTGAACCCTACCTTGCGACCATCCCACAATTGCAATAATTTCAGACATATGATATTTGTATAACCTTTGTCTGGATGATAACGTGTATATATATATATAATTTAATGGCAATTATTCTTAATCTTGTGGTCCCTGTCAATGCTAAATTTAAATTGCATCACCCTTGTTTTGAAGCTTGCTCTGGTCAAATTATCAACAGAGTCATCTGCTTGTCTTGATCCAATCTCTGATGCATCAAATATATCCTTTATCAGTGCCTTCAGCTGAGTAGGCTGTACTTTTATACATATGTCAGAACATTACGGCTCAGCAGTGTCTGTCTCCACAGACTGGATGACAGTGTCACCACTACAAATAAGGAAAACCAAGCACTAAACCATCCAAGCTTGTCTTGCACTGGGCCAGGGATTAATCCTAAATGAGTCATAAAAACAAAGCTCTCCCCAGTCCCAAAATATCTGATTCAGCCCTAATCCTGTCAGACCCAATATTTACAATGTCCCATGAGGGCTACCACTAGACATCACAAAACACACAGAATAACGCTCCCATTAGACACTACAAAACACACAAATGAACCTGGATGTTTTTATTTGAGGACATGATTTTATTTTGGGACAGTAAACATTTTTGTTTGTCACTGGAGTGAGCTGACATCTTATCATAGCATCTGTTAAATATTATCAGGTTATTATATTACTGGTACTTCTTATTATACAACAAAGTTAAATGCAAAGCTTGAAGCATTTCAGTCAAAATACTAGCATTTAATAATCTCTGCATTCTGCAGCTCTGCATCAATCAAAGCCATCTGCAAGTTGAACATATATGTGCAGGTGTATGCTTAATTCAGAATATCAGCTGCACATATTCTAATTAACAACAGGCACATGTGAATCTAAATATTTCAAACAAATAAATTAACAATTTTTTATACTGAAACATAGTGGTTATTTAAATACTCTGTAAATCACAAAACTGGCAAGTATGCATGCAGGTATATGTATTCAAATATGTAACTGCAATATTTTAGGGCCAGTAAGAATCAATTTGACATGGATTCTTAAATACTGAAAAACAATTTCATTTCAACATTATGCTGGTGTATTTGCCTGTATGTGCATGAATATACCGTGAATGGATGCATGGGTATGTAATTGTGTATATAATACATACATTTTATACATACATGCTGTATATATAAACAGATTCACCCATAAATAAAAATAAAATATTCCTCTAAAACTTTTTAAACAAGCTGACAGTAATCTTAAAGATCAAAGCACAAGAATCATGTCATTAATGTTTAAGTATTTAAGAATGTCATTACAAAATTTATATTTATTATTTCTGCAAGCATTGGTATGTATAATTACTATTTACTTTGTATACCAGTATTTGTTTTCATCTGTATGGGCAAAAAACTGAAGGAAACATTTGTTTTCTTTGTTAAGTGCAAGAAACTGAAGGAACTGCTGCACCAATAACAGAAATATATAAATAATCTCAAAAACTAGTTTTCAGCAGGTATATTTCAACATTTGTTTTGTATGAGGATGCATATAATGTGTTTGCACAAGCATACTGCAGTTAGCTTGATATTCATGAGGTAAACACTTCAGCTTTTTCACAATTTCACAGGGGTTAAAGTTTTGTGATCTCATCATACAAAAAGCTACAAAGAGTATATCAATAATTATATTAATAAGTCATACATAGTAGTATAGGCACAAAATCATAAATTTTTGACAGGGTCCAAAGAGAATATCTAACAAATAAGAGATCATTGTTCATGGTTTGCAGATAAATTGCAAGATCTGATTATTAAAAAAGCCTTACAGGATATATACAAGATCTATTATTATTAATAATATTTATCTGTTGCTTTTCGACTTGCCTCTGAGGATTGCATCTCTCATTCAAGTAAACCTATGTTATTTCGATGACAATTTCCCTTTTGCAAAAAATCATTAATTTGAAACCCTCACAAAGAAAAGACAACACAGTATATAAAAATATATTAAGAAGCTTTCCTGTATTACCTGCTGGTTGTGGCTGCTCAACAGGTCTCACAGTGCTGTTGGCTGGCTTAACAGTAGCTGTATCAAGGGCTGGAGCAGTTGCTGATTCCTTTGTGGGCAGTATTCCTGTAATTTGTCATACAATTAGGATCAGGCCCAGAACAATGATGAAAAGCTAGCACTGAATGATGAATCATCACAAGACCAGGTCAGGCCGGCCCTGAGGGGAGATCGGACAGGTGGCATGTGTTATATACAGGTATTGACGGCAAGGCACGCACACTGCATAGGAATATCATCATCATGTTCGACTATAATCAATACACAGCCTAAGTGCACAAGCATCAGTCAATTATATCAAGAATGTCTCAGTCAGAGCCAATATTACCTTTAACTTCTCTCACAGACTGTATGTTTGTCTTATGATACTGAACAAGTAAGGATCATTTATTCTCATAAATAAATGGTCCCTTAAAAACATAATAACTCTAGCTTTGATGGTGAGTTATAAATTCTTGTCTTCAATTCAGTACAAACCTGTACACATAGGTACTTCTAAATTGTTGCAGCAACAATATATCAGTGTTAATATATGCATATTTTAAAGACATAGCACAGTATTTGATCAAAACTTCCATCACATATTATCAATTTATTTTATATATGTTCAGTTTTTACATGAAAGCAGAATGTTTGAATTTCCCAGAAATATATGTATTTTTTCTTAGCAAATGTCTGCAATTACTTTAAAAAATGATTAAATTAACTAGCACAAAAAAATGGCCTTCTCTTGATATATTGAGAAAAGAAGTTCTGGCTAATCCAATGATAGTATTAATATTTTTATGGATTAATCTTTACAAGTTTTAAAATCTTTCTTTAATCTATCTGCGTATTGTGAATGACTAACAAACGGAAATTCTGATATGCACTTTTGATTTCTCTAATCATAATGTTACATTATAATTCTTACATTCAGTCATCTGTTTTCTCAAAACTTTACCCACAGTAAGCTATTAGCAAACGATTGCTACTTTTACATGTTTGAGTGTGTATTTTTGAGTCATGTTTACAATTCCACAGAATTCTTTCATGTTAAAGTCTTACAAGCAATAATACACTACAAGAGATTCACTTCTCACATCAACTACAACCCTGTTTGGTGTTACTGACCACCACACATTTAGTGCAAGACCATATCATAAATAAACATTTTTCACATCAACTTCAACTCTGTTTGGTGTTACTGATCACCACACATTTAGTGCAAGACCATATCATAAATAAACAATGTACTCCTGTATCAATAACATAGTCATGCTTGGTAACTAGCCAAAGCAGAATTATCATCCATAAACTAATTTGTGAATGGATGGGCCCTGTGACCCTGAACCCTATGACCCCAAATGGAGAAGAATTTTCCCCTATTGGCAGGTGAGTAATATCTTGAGGATGGAAGGTTTGTGATGAAAAGTTTGGCTTGAAATGCATACACATTCCTTTTAAAGAAATGGGTCCTGTGTCGGACCTTGACTTTGACCGTTGAACATCAAAATCGACAGGGTTCTTACTATAGTTGTGAGCCATATATAGGTTCAGTTTTAAGCCAATATGGAAACTAAACTGGAGTTATCATCTGGAAACTAATTTGTGAAGAAACAGCCCCTGTGACCTTTACCATTGACCTTGTGACCCCAAATTCATTTATGCTCTCCCCATACTGGCAAATCAGCTAAATGTGCAAGATGGAAAGTTTGGGATGAAGAGCTTGGCTTTTAATGCTGCCATAATCTTTTTAAATAAGTGAGTCTTGTGAGCTTGACCTTTGACCCCAAAAATCATACATGTTCTTTCTTTAGTGGTGGGCCATATTTGTAAGTTGTGTTTGAAATCCATAAGACAAACCTGGAGTCATCATCTGAAATCAAATTAGTGTGGATAAACGGATTGACAGACAGACAGACAGACAGACATGATGATCACTACAGGGCATCCACATGTGATCAATAATCACACCAGGATTTGGGACATAAAACAAAACAACTTCAACATATACAAATTACAATATAAAAAAATTTAAAACATTAGCTGGTTCAAAAGTGTGAAATATTTCCTTCTAACCCTTAAATTTCATAATCAGAGTGAGTTCTACATAATGTTTGTTAGTTTTCATAGAAATAACAATTGATCATGTGACCCTGGGCAGGATTTAAGGATGATATCTTTTGATCATCTGTTAGTGGTTCTTGTTAATTTCCCCAAGTTTGGGATATGCAAGTTCCACTAATGTACTGGCCTCCTATGTCATTTAACAGAAAAAGTACTGGCTTATCATGATCTAGGCTATATCCAGTTAATACAAGTTCTTCTATATGCATGGAGACCATTTTAACAAACCAAAGAAACTGTACAATTTAATTACAATGGAACCTGTCTGAAAGACCATCTGTTTAATAAGACCACCTGTGTATTAAGACCACCCTTGAGTGAACTGACCGCATTCACCTTGGTTTTAAAGGACCCGTCCAATAAGACCACCTGTGAATTAAAGACCCCTTTTAGGCCTGTCCCACAGTTGGTCTTATAACACAGGTTTTACTGTACTTCAATGAAAGAGGTTAAGTTCTCACCCATGTCTGTTGGCTTGTTGGTTTGTCTGTTAGCAAGACTATACAAAAACTACTGAACCCATTTAAATGTAACTACATTTTGAAGGGGGAGATAAAGGCAAGGGAAGACCTGAATAAGTTCTGATGCCAATCGAAATAAGAGTTGCATTCCCTGCCATAATGGAGCTATGCCCTTCACTAGGTCTCACCCTAGTTCATGATGTGCTCTGGATTTACTTCTCAACCTTAACTTTGTATGGATGAAATGGACCCACTTTGTTCCTTTTTCGGTAAAATGTTTAGGCACAAGACAGAGGGGTTTCCCCCAAGTTTAATTGCTTTTTTATACACTTAGTTTGTGTCTCCCTTTTTTTTTACGGTTTTTGACCTATTTTCAGGAAATCTTTAAGAGTGTGATCTCTGCAGCTGAGATTCTTGCAGTCATTATGATGCATTCTAGTATTGCAAAAAAAGAAACTTTAGTGTGACATTATTGACCATATGATGCTTGCTAGATAATCATAAAAAAAACAATTTATATTACAGGACAGCCTAAAATTATAAAACATATTTTAAACTTGATGGGATAAACATTTTCCCCATTTCATTTTATAAGAGAGTGTAGGATAATTCTCTACAGAATTTTACTGATCTGGTACAGAAATGTAGCTTTCTGGTGATTCTAACTTTTTGGAACATTATTCCTATTACTGTGAGTTACCCATCCATAACAATGTTTTTGAAAAATTAAAGATAAATCCTCTGCACTTTCACATCCCTATTTGACAGTTAAAACTACACTGTAATAACTAGCAGTATCCTCTTGAGTCAACTTGCAACACACATGTTTTAATCTGTACATAAAATGGCAATGAACATGAGTGGTTTCAAATTTTCTGCGAGGTCAGGGTTTGATAAGTACATGGAAAATTGAAAGAAAATGCTACAAGGACAGTCTCATGGAAGGAATTTATATATGCAAAGGGAGTTGCCTTGAGACCCATATTTTCTATGTAGAAGCCGGAGAAATGCTCTGGCGATGACCACACCCTCATCCCCAAATTATAGTATGATTATACAAATTAAATTAAAACAAAGACCATATATTATAAAACAATAATGTAACAATTTTAACTTGTACACTTGCAGAATACAAACTCCTAGCACTTGTTTTGTTCTGAAACACCTATTACTAACCAGATATAATATATGTTACAAACTGCTTGGCCATACCTTAAAACCTAAATAAATGTATGCAAAAAGTTTACTTACAGGACCACAATCAGAGCTTGAGATCAGGTTCCAACCACAAAATAATACATGAGAAGGCAAGTCAGGAGATTGCCTGTGATAAACTGGTATCACTATCTGGTACTTGTTGTATACTCAATAGTACCTATACATATACCCTGACAATGTGTACCCACTCAGTACAGTTAAACACAGTGCAATGGTGTGGACTTTGGAAAGGTACCAATGGTTATTTATTGCACCAATATCTTAAGTTTTAATTTAAGTTAACCTGAGTGCTCAATGCAGATTGAAGTGGATACCTTAATATATTTTACTTACTACTGATTAATGAAGTTTATACTTCCTTAGACAAAAAAAAATGTATATTCAGTCTTTACTTAAATATGATACATAATGTATCCGGATATAATACTGATCAAACCATGATAGTCACATACAGATTGGTGATTGATGGTTTTTGATAACTGAAGGAAGTGACTAAGAACCTGTGTTCAATAAATGTATCTTCACACTGATGCTGACATAATCAGGTAAAAGGAAACAATTAAGGGCAAACCTATTTTTCTCTTTTAAAAAAATAAAATCAACAAGATAATAACAAGTAGGATTTGCAATGATTCAATCAAAAATGTTTGAAATTGTATAAAAGAAATTTTTTTTACAAATGGCATCAAAAGTCAAGTAGGTATATGGGTTTTGGATTCTTGTACCTGGTGTTGCAACAGTATGTAATATGTTCTATTATTTACATGAGCAAATTTAAAGAAACATCACAATTCACATGATAATAAAAGAAGCAGAGTAATAAATTAGTTTCTGCAGTTTCTGCCATCATGCACATGCAGGCTTCAGCTCTTCAGCCAAATATCTGACTTTTTTCAATTTTAAATATTATCCGTGTCAAAATCTGACAACATCAGAAACTCATTGTAAACAAACAAATCAAATTTCAATGTTAAGTCAATAAGTACCACATATTGGCCCAGGTATATTACAATTAAAATACTACCCATATTACAGTAGTATATTTGTACTGTAAATGACAATACAAATTCTCTGTTTAAGTTGACTTAATCTTAAAATTATCATGGGTTCCAGGTATTTTAAAATCAAGTTATCTCTTTGTTTTTATTACTAAAATTTGATCTGTTCAATAGTGATTAAAATATATGAACTTAATTAAAGTCTATATTAAACCAACTTTATTATCTGAAATTTAAATTTAAATAGGCATAAAAGAGTGACAAATTTATCTCCTAATTATGACCACAACTCTTACTATAGGTCCATGCCATAATTTTATCTGAACCCATTTGTAACATCTTAATACTCCACAATTTCAGTTACATCTAATATTCACAGTAATGTACATTACCTTAACTCTGTGCCCTGTGACAAACATAGTGGGGAATTATTACAGAGAGAGGTAGGCCTGCTATTAATAGCCTCATATGATTACCCTTGAGCTCCATATGAACAGTTAATCTTGTGTAAGGTTCCCTGTGTCAAGGGTTTATTCACCACGGCTATGTGTGTAGTCTTGATGTGTAAGTTAATGGGTTTCTTTGGGATCACATGGCATAATAATGTATAAAAATCTCGAGTACATAACACACTCATGCTTTTAAAGATGCTTTAATCCTGAACAATATAAAATTAAGTCAGATCATAATGGGTATTAAATTATAACTTAATATTATAAGTTCAACTTTATAACTATAACAATCCTTTTGATATTTTTTAAATACTAACTGCACACTGTTCACAAAAGACAAATTAAACCTGAACTGGGATACTTATCCAGTGAGATGCAAGTTTCCATTAAATTTTAGATTATGCTGTGACAAACAACAAATTAAGGACAGTGTTTGTTTTTGAATTGGTTGATGCCTGTTTAATCATTTAATTATGACAAGCCAGAATTTATAAACCATGTCATCCTCCTGAAAATGGGTTTTCTTTATCATCACTACTTAAAGGGGCCTAATCCAGTATCTAACATCTATGAACTAAAGATAATCTCTTGATCTTTTATAATAAAATTTAAGTCAATGTAGGTAGCCAAAAAAATGCCACATCTGATAGTGTTTTTAAAGACGTCTGATTTTTTGCATAACATTTTGTGACGCTAGCTCCTGCCATTTGGAGATAGTATGGATTAACCTACAGATGATAAATGACGGATGAAGCCACACCATCACATCGGCTCACAGGTTCGCTAAATATAGACCATTTTTTACCTTCTAGATCAATATAAAGCCACTCCCTTGTGATTTCCTACTTACATGGGTTGTTGCACTAAAGTACTTACCTAAATGTGCCCTCAATGTGACATATTACCAAATGTTTAATGTAGTATGGGTCAGGCAGGTAAGACACTCTTTACACAGAATCAGAGAGTGACCACCAGTAGGAGAAAGTGATGAAGATGTGACAAAAAACGTGTGATAAACATGGCAGACTTTATTCAGAGTACTGGAGTTTGATTCAAAGGGGGGGGGGGGGGGTGAAGCAAATAAAATTACAGAGAGACTTTAACTTTGTGACAGACTTACCCTGCTGTTTGAATAGGGATATATGATATTAGAAAGGGAAGAACATGGAGTTAATATAATTTATTAAAATTTATTATAATTTATTATATTAAATTATATTAAATTATATTATATTAAATTTTATCATATCATATCATATCATATTATAACTATGGGAAAAGGGAGTGCTGGTTAGAATGTAGATCTGTTTAGATAAACACAAGACCTACATTATTGTGGTACACTTGTTTAAAGTACTAGGAAACCTCTGGAGTGCATGGTATGGCATCTGTACAATCAAAACCGTTTTTAACACCAGTAGCAATAGATGTAACAATGGTGGAAACATCAAAATTGAGTAACAGTTCCTTACCACTGCAGCTGATATGCATACAGTGGCCTGGCCCTGCGTAAATATATACTCACACTGGATCACATTTAGACCATGAATTCACCTAAGTACTTTTGCAGAGTTTACCTGTAATTGACAAGTGTTTATGTACCGGTAGATGTTTATTAACGATCAAGGAGTGCTTCTGCATAATTATGACATCACCTTTTGACACATGTGATCTCATATATGGTCACAGCAACATTAATTAATGAGTCACATGACAGTCATGTGAGCTAGACATTACAGTCTGAGGGACAAAATAAATATCCACATAATGGTGTAAAAACTTCTCATCAAGTTCTGCAAAAATTATTGTTTTACAGTTAAGAAAACTCCCCCTTCAGATTTGTCATTTAATCAGAATAAACAGTGTTTCTCTTGATATTTTCTTGAGAAAAAAGAGCAAACACCACATTGACATCAGTATTGAGATATGAGTCAAATAAAGCTGTATATATATATACTGAACAGACAGAGCTGATCACTGTATATTCACCACAATTAGCCTGAGGAAGATGAAGAAGAGCAAATCCTTGGATTCTGAACTCTTATACTGTGTATATGTATAGTATCATGCACTGTGCCATGAGTGAACTATCGCAATTTGCATTATATCCTGAGATAACATACTGTTACAGCCATAGATCAACAATAATAGCAGGTTCCCTTCCTACATGTTAAATTATCATGGGAATCCATTTTACAAATTGAGCCAAGAGTATTTTTGTGCAATTACAAATTCCTTGTATAGGCATTAATGCATCCTTTCTTAACAAAAGTCATAAATTAGTCAATCCTTTCTTAACAAAAGTCATATAATAAAACACTACACTGGTGTATTTTATGGAGGGCATACAATACATTACCTTGAGTCATCTGGTTTTTTTTTTTTTTTTTTTTTTTTTTGTTTCCTGAACTGATTAAAGAGCCTCACTGACATGACAACCCTAATTACTTTTTAATACGATCTAACACTTTTCATACTTTCTTATCTGAATAAGCCTGAGATTGCTAAAGGTTGCACATTCCATATGATTAAAGCTTTTCAATTCAATTTTCAATTTTCAACTGCAAGAAGTCATAATTTGCGTTGAACGGAATTATAATCTAAATGTTTCCTCCAAAGTGATGCTAGGATGAACATTATAATGTAGGCTATTGCTACAGGTCTGGACCCATCATCAATCATATAAGCCAAGGTCCAGCACTTCTGTGGCAGCTATTTCTCCCCCTTTAACTGACAGACCTACCAAACCAAAACATTTTCTATTGGTCTGGCATTAAGCTTGATAAATATAAATTTCATTTAATTTCAATTATAGCTTTACAGGTAGAACTTTCAACAACTTTGAGACCCACAGACCAGGGAAATCACCAACAAAATTTATAGAATATGACAGAAGCCAACAGCTGGATTTGATTGACAAAGACATAAGTAGTTTAAATTAATATGCTCTCAAATAAATGTTAAACACAGGACAGCACCAGAATATTAACATGATCATTGTTATTGGGTTTGAGATGAACGCCATATGATTTTATTATTGAATATACAAACATGTTGTTTAATATGATAAGAAATTAGTGAAAATTGATTAATATTAAGTGCTTAATAAATTTCCATGTGTATGTATAACTTTAAATTAACCATAATTTGTGCACAGTATAAGATGAAGTATGTGGACTTCAGAAAAAAAAGTTTAGATGTTTAGGAGTCTCATGGATATTGTTCAGTTGCAGGTAAAACTCTGCATTTAGTGACATCAATCCTTGAGATATATATAAGTCAGAAATAGTCCAGACCTTTAGCTCTGGGCTAATGCATCTGGGCTCAGAGATCCAGACTTATAATATATCATAACATTAATTAGTTAGACCATGTGATAGCTAGATTTACTCATCAATTTCTGCACAATGATCTAATGCAACATTTATGATGGCTGTCCCTGTTAAAAATAGTGCTTTTTGCATAATGCATGTTGTTTTTCTGTCCTTATATATAGGAGGTAGATATCTAAATGGTAGGGAAATTACTGTATATGCATTAACTGATATTAATTATTTAATTTCCAATTGGATTATTTACCCTGGAGATATAGCCTGACCTGACTGTAAAAGCCCAGTTCAAGGTAGATGGAAGTTATAAGAACAACTTCACAAATATAAGCAATCCCAGTTTCACTGCCAGTATATATACATGTACCAGCAATCCTAATGATAAGAAAAGTGGAATTCTTTAAATAATCGTATCAATTATGACAGATAAAATTATAAAATAACACCAAATTGGACTCACAGACAGAAGTAGTCACCTATATTTAGTATCCTCAGCTGCTATTTTGCCCAGATTCCCCCTTGACCATCACTTGGATGCGTCTGGGAACTATACATTATCTTCAAGGGCAGGCCCAGTAACTGAACCCGTCTTTGGCATTCCTGCTATTTCAGCCATGCCTGGCCCAGTGTTTCCTACATATACAAACCCCCAACTGTTTCAAGTCAGTAGAAGGTGACCCAGATACATGGTAATTGTTCAGTACAAGGTCTCATACTTGTGATCTGCCAATCTGTTATACACTCTATTCAGAATAGTAGTACAGTGCACTGATATACTATTAATGAAACTCGAGACCCCCCCCCCCCCTGTATGGATTTTGGATGCTTAATTGACGTAACATAGTAGCACAGATGGGCTGTTAGGGCTATATGGTCAATTAACACATTATTTGCTGATAAACATTAAATCAGCTTTACAAAACAGATGTTGTATGCATAATCTTTCAAACTGTTACACAAATTAGTTTAAGGTGATATATCTGCTTTTCTCCTTAAGGTAGTCTTTGTTATCATTCAAAAATGTTTTATGTTACTCTACACATAAAAACATCTTTGTTTCCATTCAAAGAACTGGGTTACTATACTCATTACCTTTAACAACTAGGGCAATAAACCTTATGGTTTCACCCACTTCTCATATGTATATACATGTATATATACTTGTATACATAGATCTTTGATATTATGCAATGAATAGAATTACATAAACTAACTGATGCTAAACATATTATTTCCTGAAATAATAAAATTTATTATTTATTTGTTATCAAAACATAATGAATACACTCATTATGATTTCATCCTATATTAAATTTCTTATGGATTTATATTTTTCTACTTGACTGATGTTACATAAATAATTTGATTATACTAATTAACTGCTGCATAATTAATCATCCTTTTAAAAGTTGGACAGGGAGAGACATAGATGCATAGGCTTAGATATGCTCACCCTTTATAGAGATATATAAAATTATGTTTACATTATTTCATGATAAAATATATTACATTCTCTATTATTAAATTTTGTATATGGTTAAAAAATGTAAACTTCAGGTTTAAACTTTTACAATTATCAAGTTAAATTTAAATCATCCAAATCATAAAAACCAAAACAGAAAGGCAACAAGTATGCAGTAATTTTTACAATATTTTGAACAGTTCAAGAGTTGTATGTGGGAATGATGTAGTTTCCTTTAATACACACAATATTACACAATACACTACATTAAGTAAACTGCATACAGATTCTACAAAGGCCATGTGACAATATGTCCGTCACTGCTGTCCTAATTCCAATTACAAATCACTATCAAGTGTGGGAAAAGGAGTATATTAACTGTAATATTTAATAAAATTCGAACTTGAAACCGTCAGTCTACATGGATGTTGCTTAAAAAATTTTTCACATAGAAGAGTTCACATTAGGCCGAAATTTAAAATCTTGGTGGTGGCTTAATCGTTGTTCTCCCACACTTGATTGTCAACCATTTGCAAAGCAAACTTAATTAAAACTTGACAAAACATTAAAATTACGATTATATAAGCGCAAATGATTTATGATAAGTCAATATTTTAAGATGATCTAAGTTTAATATTAGTTTTAATGGTTATTTATACACGGATTTCGTTGTAAATAGGTCACAATAGTACAGATTCGAGGTCACAACGAGAACTGCGTGCCATGCCAAGCACACCTGGCTTACTCTTAATTAGATTCCCGCTTACCTGTATCGTTCTGACCGGCGGAAAGACCCAAAATGACTATAAATAGGACTAAAATCTTCTGTTCTGAAACACAGGCCATCCTGTTGGTCATACTTTGCCCCTTACAAGACCTTGGTCGAAATTATCCAAGTCAGTACTTGGTTGTTTGATTGCGAAGTTATCGCCACATTATCACTCGGCTTCACTCGACCAGGTGATTGTAAATAGACCATGTGACGTGATTCAAACGTTCGGCAGAATTTATTTGCAAATATTTAGAGTGGTCTAACTGAAGACGTGAATAATTATTGTAACTGGGATCTGAAGGGAAATGCGCAAAGGGGAAATCTTTGATTAGTTTCCAATTTAAAATCAAACATGAAAAGTGCACTGCAGAAGTCTGACTGAACATAAATTAAATTTGCTTAATGCATGCTGTGCATGCATGTACAGATAAAAATTATACAGATAGAAAATTTTTTAAAACTGCATATAAATAGTGTTATGTAGATAGAAATTTTGATTAAAATAAATTGCATTATTGAATAATAGTGTACGAGATCTTGTTTTATATTTAGATAATTTTTTTAATTGAAATTCGGCCGTTTCTTATGTATTATTTCCCAATGTTTTTTACAACCTACTAAAAAATAAAAAAGCGATAGAAAATGAAACAGCGTGCTAAATAAGAATAAAAAAACGCAAAATGAAACTGCCTGCTAAATATGAATAACCAACGGAATTGGAAGTATAAAGGAGAAATGTGGTAAAATTCATGGGAGACAATCTGTTCTGTATATGTTTTTGTGCATCTGTCGTGTGTAGATTAGCTGCCTTTAATAAAACCGATGTAAATTACGTCGAAGAATTTGATATTTAAACATAGCAATATTTAGTGCTATTAATAGTACTTTCGGATTTATGCCTGTCGAAATTGACAATGAACAGAACATTTGAATATCTCTCTCTCTGACGGAAGCATGCATACACAATCGTATTTCGAAAGTCATTAATAAATATATTTGAATTATACTATACCACTCAATTAAAAGGTCGTGTTATGTTGATTAAGATTAGGCCTATATAGATATTTCTTTTATCATATCAGTGCCCTCAATATTATATACATGGTGCAGTATCACATACACAATATACCTATACAGTACATAAGTTGTCCACAGGATACATGACCAGCCGATAGTTTGTCAAATGTACTTAGTATATCTAGTGGGGGATACTTAAAATTTACCTTTTTTGCATATAAACTTAACCACGTGTTACGCGTTTTGGGAAACAAAAATATATTATATATTAGAAATACCTGAGGAGTATATAGGCCGTTTTTTAACATATACTTATATGTATATATTATTTTATTTACATTGTCAGAAAATTATATAAATCAAATTAGGAATTATCACATATTCATAAAGCAAATAAAAGGATCTTGAAAAATAGATTACAGCAAACAGCTTACTGAAGTATGTTGCGCGCCAGCACCGTTTTAAATGTGATTTGTCGTTCGCACGGGGCGGGGGAAACGAGAACACTCAAGAGATTACATGAAAGGAACACATGGATGCATGCAGGAGGCGCAAATGAAAACATAGACCATACTGCTAACATTATATATATATATATATATATATATATATATATATTATAAATCGGGTGATTGTATATCATGTAAACATGAAATAGACACCTTATTTTAAGACACCGTTAGTCCTGCATGCAGTTACCATCTTGTAAGAAGCATTGAGAATTCGGGCAAACAGATGGATCGAAAACAGAAATATAGAAATACTTTGGAGAGGTAGCACTAGCACGTTGTAATTAAATCGTATATATATTAGGGCCCTGCGCGGGGCGGGGTTTGACCCACAGCCCTCGGGGGCCCGCAGCCCGCGGTCCCCCGCAGGCCCCCGCATAGGAATCTGTGCGGGGCGGGCTACATCTAAGAAAGTGCGGGCGGGTCGGGCCGAAATGAAGTCTGTGCGGGGCGGGGCGGGCTGCGGGTTGATGATCTGGCAGTTCAGTAAAACATGAATATAATATTATACTATCAAAAACTATCATTTGAAGAAATTGGTATTTTTGTATAAAATGTTTTCAGGTGTCGTTAAAATAGTAATATGAAAAGATAAATTCGAAAAAAAAATTATTTTATTCCTGTTAACCCCTTACACTGACTGACAGTTGTAACAACACTATGCAAATGTGTCTTTTCTAGGTATAACGTCAATTTGTTAAACAAAATAGATGAAGCATCCTTCATCTGAAATCTAGACTTTAAACAATTATCCTTGCAATGGGAGCTGGTCTTTACTTTGTATAAAGATACCTGGCCTGATGTTGTATATGGACTGTAACCATGTACTTGTGTCATGTCTCACATATTATATAATATGGCTGGGAATGAAGCAAGGGCTTGATTACCTTTGATCTTGTAATAGACAGTGTGTGGCTACAGCTGGCTCTGCAGGTGACTCAATTGACCTGGAACTGCACAAAGCCTAAGGTGGATTCCTGATCTAATTGTAACCCCATGTGCTGTCTAATTGTAACTGACAATGACCACTGGCTGGTCAAATCCCTGTTTGGTCACAGCATAATGTGTTGATGATTGCTATAAGAAACAAGGCTCTGGCCATGTCTTGATCCTCAACCTAAAGCCACATCGATCAGATTACCCCTTTATTCCCTTGACCTGATTAGTCTCAGTTTCAGCTAATTAGCAGATTATGACTGAAAAAATTTGACCAGCAACACATCTCAGTAGTTTGGCTTGTGATTAGCCAATACTATTCTAAAGGGTACTTTGAAGAAGTCTAATTTTTTTCTTTTCTTTTTTTTATATTTAAGTAGAAACAGACACAATAAACCAAAGATTTATTTCCCTTGTAAAATATGGAAACATATTTAAGGTGTGTTAAATTATTATGTATATATTAAATCCATCTTACCAATCTAACATGTCTTTAAAAATATTTCATGAATTATGGTTTGAATTATTGCAAAAATGTATTCAAATTAATTTTTCATTCCAATCATCAAACATTTCATATATATTAATAATAAGTGTTTCTTATATTTGTGCTGTAAAATATCTTAATATGTAAGCCTTTGGATCCGATAACTATTTTTAATTATTTTGCGGGCTGGACCGCGGGCCGGAAACTTGAAAAATGCGGGGCGGGGCGGGTGCGGGCTGAAAGAATCATAGTAACTGCGGGGCGGGGCGGGCTGAATTTAATTCTTTGATTGCGGGGCGGGTTGACAGGGCATGATGCGGGGCGGGTGCCGGTTCAATTTTTCAGCCCGCGCAGGGCCCTTATATATATTAAGTCCGTTTTGCATATCTATAAATTTCATGGACAATCTTAAAATGAATCGATAGGCCAATTTGGCCTTTCTATTTAGACGTGAAACAACTGAGAAGTCTCATGCATGAGGCCTATACATTTATTTTTCAACCCTGGTGACCAACTGTGTAAAACTGTGACTCGACCACTAAACCATTTGTAAGTTTCAGAAAATGGTACAAGCCTTTATCATCCTTGAACAGAGACAGAGGTTATAATGAACACTGCATGCCTGGTTGCTATAAAAGCTAAAAAGGCAGCTTAAGAAAGGCGGGGGGGGGGGGGGGGGGGGGGGTGATTCCATGGTTGTGGACACTTTCGCATTTAGCTGGATATTGCTATATATCACCTTATAAAAAGGGACCATTACAGACAGTATTGTCGTCGCTGGGTATATACATTCTTCTGTCATGGCGCGGCGGTTATAAGCAGTATGAGACCCGTCTTCTTAGATCAAAATACACAGTAACTAAAGTAAAATGCACCTAGTTGCCAATAAGTTGCATTTGTATTGAAAATATGATACTTTTGCCATGCCGGCGAAATTAAAAAGTCTCCCCATCCGTGAAACTGATTACAAAACTGCTTTTTTCTGGAAAATAATATCGTGTTCAAAAACACCACTTATATATATATATATATATATATATATATATATATATATATATATATATATATATATATATATATATATATATATATGCATGGAGAGGCGACGCAACAGTCGTCCGTTAAAGTGCAAGACGTTTCGTCGCTGCAGGCGTCTTATGTAATTCCTGGCCATTTCCACCTCGAACAGGTATAAGCTGACATTGTGTGCTTGCGTTGGGGAACAGCCATGGACTTTTTATATACATGTACTTATATAAAATTAAGAGAATGCCGGGCTGAGTAAAATCAACGTACAGTACTGCCCACCCTTTCCTGGATTAAAACCAAAATTAGGCTATTTCCCCGATAAGCAGAATATACAGTTACATAATTTTATAAAGGTTCATTTTCTTGTAGACTGCATGATAATTATTTTACTTTGAAGCTCAGACGAAAGTTTATAGTCAGGATATATTTTCATTTTACTGCCATGAATCAGAACACATGGCAGCACGGAAAGGTGGCAGTCTGTCTGGGGTCTAAAAGTGTATTATTAAAGCAAACGGACGAAAACACGTGACACGTCTGACGCAATCAGTTAACAAATAACCACTAATTCAAAGCCTCTTTATTATTAAGTCCAATAACAGTTGTGATAATTCTGATTATATACACAGTTCAAACGGAAGTATACATATTTTTTAATTGCTAAGTATACCTCAAGATTACATGAGCATTTTTTTCGGACATGATAAAACATTTTAATCATTTCTGTGGCAAATGACCGTGCACGTTAATAGGCTTAGAACTTTATGATGTAATAAACCTCAACCCTATATGAAGGTCAGATGAAGAAAAAAATTACGACAATGGTTTATAAGTATATCAAGAGAAAGGCAACACAAAAAATATTGTAAAAAAAATCCCCTTTACCGTTTTTCATGGATCATTTTTTTTGTTGCAAATGAAGACGAGGTCCTCGGTAATGTCGCTGATTTGTGCAATAATTTCTTAACCGAATTATTAAAGGTATGAAATATGTGCTAATTACTGTGTTAATTATTATTCACCATTTCTATATTTGAAATTTCTTGTAATTTCTTTGCAAGCTGGCAAAATTTCATTTACTGTGTTTCGACCGGTAAAAATATATTAAACACAACCAATAAGATGGGCAAATAATTCAGGGGAGGTGGTAGATTGTACATTTTCCCCAGCACTTATTACACTTTCAACTGTAATATACAAAAATTTATTCCCTGCAACTATTCAATCTTTATGTTAATACATAATAAACAAAGACCAATAGCAGGACATCCTACTGATGAACCGTTCAATATGTTCACAGTCCCTCGAATCCCTATTTGTGTTTGTTTTAATCGAGAAATGGACGAAACTGTGCACTATATATGAGTATATAGTAGTGCCTTATACAAAGTACTTCGTACGGAGATAACATGTATCACTACAGAAGTGTAATATGCTCTGTTTCTTCCTATTTCCCCTAAACTTAGGGATTCGAGCGACTGTGGTATTTTACAATATTTCATGGCATTTATTATGTTAGTGGTAATATTTTAATGTCTCAATCTACCTAATCATAAGGAGACCTGGAATGCATAGATACACATGTTAAGGGATGAAACCACACTGCTGGAGTGTGGACAAACTTTTATACACTATCAAACATTAAATATAAGCTGCAGTGTATAACAAGTATAATGAACATAATACATTTTAATCTCTCCACTTGCCTCTCCTTTATCTGTCAGACTCCTCACCAAATACCATTTAAAGTATTAATTTATAATCACCAGTTCATCAGTTTCACAACGATCTGCAACTGCCAATAGGAACTCTATACCCTCCTGCCAGCAAATGGCTCTGATAAAGGTTAAATATATTTGTGCTTTCTTCAAACTTATTTGAGGAAAAAGTGAAAAAAACGAGAGGCATTTTCAAGTCCAAGTCTTTTACTAATTATTTGCAGAAATTACATTTACATGAAAAATATGGCTGTAGTTAAGAGCAAATTCGTATAATTAACATTAACTATGTTCCAACACAAATATGAACTATGAATTGTTTTGAAAATTGAATGTTGTCAACATTTCCCCCATCATCCTAGTTTCACGGCAATACAGTGCTTGTCTCACTTGGCGTTACCTAAACACCTTTTTGATTGTTTATAATTTTACTAAACATTATAGGGAAATTTGGGAAATTGAAGAATTGGATTCAGTTTAGTCCTGGACAGAATGGTACTATATCAACATCTTGTGCAAGTCTTTGGGGTGAATGAAAAAAGCATGGAGAGTATAAAAAGGTCAATTTTTTTCTGTGATTTATAATCTTGTCTTATGAAAGCATAGAAACATGAAATATTTTCCCATATATTAAAACACCGGGTCCAAGAAATTTGGATCATAAAAGACAAATAAACATGTTGGTGTGAATTCATGAATATACAAAAACACAAGCAACACTGGACTGCAGTGTTTGGAATCTGTGGCACTGCAGATATTTTGATGTTACCAGTGATGTGTTCAATCCATGGACACAACATGAAGTTTTTTTTTTGTATAAATAGTGTTTACAAATATATGTTAGGTGTCAGTTCCATTTTACACTTTTATAAGCAGCCATGGCAAAACAGTTAAGTCCAAAATGAAGAGGGCTCTAATACAGATTACTGAAGTAAAAAAAAAAAAAACAGTTCTTCACTTAACTGAAGGCCAAAGCAATTACCACTCTAACAGGAATTGTTTCATAGTGTTTTCAAACTACTACTACGTTATCATGGTATATTACATAACCTTCCCACAGATTATGATGAAGTCCTACATCTCAATAAATATTAAGTATCAGGAAAATATTCCCATCCAATCTAAGCATAAACAGTATTTGTTACAGCATATACAAAGCTGTGATACTTTACACAAACCCGTGCTCATTTAATTAACATATGGACAAACACTTCTACCACCAAAAAGGATATAAAAATCAGAGCTATAGTGAAACAAATGTTCATTATACACCCACCATATTTGCACAGTTTAACTTAAAAACTGAAAAGCACACTAAGTTTGTTATTTCTACTTAAAAGCCATGATATTTTTAATATATTATAATATATTTAATACAAAACTGTGTTAAAAATCGATGAGAAACAGTTATATGTTCCAATGTGTTCAAAATAAGCAGACATTTAACTACTTTTGTCTTTTTTTCATGAAATGATACAACACCATACACATGTATATATTTGTGCACTCCCAGATGGTATACAAGTATTAAAAATGATAATTATCCATATACACCACATTCTTTCATCTATTATGTACAAACAAGTCAATAAAATGACTTGTATGAATCTCTCAGTGAAGAAGTTAAGTCTGCGAGAAAAACAAATCCTTAACTAATGAACATAATATCTGTACACTAACAGTTGGATTTGCAGTATAACAGTTATAAACAAGGCCTAACACAATGATGTAATTATGATCATACAGATTACTGTATAACATTTATAATGTTACACTTGTACTTGTCAGTACAAGGTAAAGCTCAGTGTAAACTATGCATGAAGAAGGCACATCTAATGCTATCTGTAATGAAGACCTTATGTGTTACGTTTTTTGGTCTGATGATGAGCATAAGTACAGAGCAGTATTATGGCACACTGTGATTACATTCACATTTTTACATTGATTCAATTTTAAAGTTCTCAATATCTGAGTCATTATTACATGATCAAATAGACATCAGAATAGAAACATGTTGTTTTATAGTTGTCATCATTATGTATTCAGACCCTATACCTTAAGCCTAAACCCAACTGTGCATGTACAAGTATATGAATTAATAATCACTCATATAAGTCCATGTGTCCATTAGCCCGTATGTGTGTATATGCATAATGACACCAGAGGTGCCATTTTCATGTACAGGATCTACTACTAGATCCACTGTATGCCACTAAATAAACCTGCAATTCACACATATATTCATTCACACACATACAGGGTTTTGAAGCATTTTCCCCCAAACATATGCATATACATGCACACAGAACTCAATCTTTACCCTCTTAGTGTGCCTACTCTGCGCCCTTGTCTTTACATTCTTATAAATTTATTTGTAGGTATTGTCTATCATCAGTAAGAAAGAATTGGAAAGAACAGTACACATGGTCTCAAACAAGTATGGTATAATATCCCATATATCTGCATGGTGATACAGTATATGAATGTATGGTATGAAATGAACTGGTGGTACACCTATGACCTTATTCTATATGCTAAATACATACTAAGTACATAAGTAATCTGACTGTGATCTTTTTCCTAGGACTTAATAAAGCCAATGGTATGAAAAACAGTTGGCCAACAAATGTTTCAGTACATAATAACCTGGGTTTGTATCAATTCTCCTGTGTTTATTACTAGTATTCAAATGAATAATATAAAATACCTGATTGCACAAAATAGTGTTGCTAATTTTATCTAAGTGTATGATTTTGATCACTAACTTTATGAACAATATACATGAAAATGGTGCTTCTAATGAGTTATATACTAAATTCTTAAAGAAAACATCATCTAAGCATGAAAATATACATCATAAGCAAAACCACCAAGGTTTCTTATATCTTGAATAGGTAGCATTTACTGTTAACCGGACGTTTCTCTAATTCAACTATTCAAGATATTCCCTGTGCAGACCGTTGATTAAAAATACAAAATATGAGTATAATTGATGACAATAAAACATTATTGCTTTTCCAGTTTAATGTATTTTTAGCAATTTTCTAAATACTTTTTTGAATGCCTATAAGATGAGTACATGATGAACTTGAATGCCAAAGAAATAAAGTTTAACCATTCCACCCTGAATATTAAATATCCAAACAGAATAACATATCGTTTAAAACTGCAAGCTCACTTTTAAAGAAAAATGAAATTATTCATTGAAATTTCTGGTGAAAATGCAACACAGATGACCTTTTTTACTCTGTCGCAGATCAGAACTCATTCTCCTAATAGGAACAAACACTGACAATTCATTCTTTATCCCATAATATGCCCACTATGCTTTGGTAAAAAAGGGTTAACGAGCAGCAAGGTGTTTTTTTTTGGTTGTCATATTTTAAGTCATGTCCGGACTGGTTAGTTATGAAACCAGTCACCAGATGGCTGCACATGCCTTTGGTCAGATTTTAAGACCTATCCACTCCATCAAGTGCACATGGTTGTGTCAGTGACTCCGGGCCAGCTTTGTATTGTTGCGTTTTTAAACTGTATTTATTTTACAGACTGCAAGCCAAATAATTTATTACCTGGTTGGTACACCAGTAAGTATACTAATATTACATAGGCAGCTGATACTGCATTTTCACCATAAATTTCACCTGCTTCAGCTGAGCCTGTTTGCACAGTACTATCAATACTCAAAAGAGGTTTTGTTCAGTACTAGCTTTGTATCACTTAAACACAGCCACCCTGAGGAATCCAGTTTTTTTTAAATGGACATTTGTGGGGATCATTCAGTTAAATGGACAGCTGGGGATCCCTCAGTAAAATCTCTTTCGGTTTGATTCCTGCTGCTTGGAAAATATGACAAATGCTACCATCCCACAGATACCGAGCCCGATGACACCTACAACAATTATGACGAGCAGCTTCCATCCGGTCAACCGTGACAGCATGAAGGAACCTCCAGCATCATCAACATGATCTGAAATGACAAGTTTAATTAATCAATTAAACAAATACTGATACTGATCAACAAATTTAATGTGGCATAATCCCTGTCTCACAGAGGTTACTCCCACTCTGAAGTGACGTTGTTTTGTCACGTCCTACTAACAAACCATCGGTTATGTATGTGAGCCTGAACATAAATTTTTATCAAGCTTGAATAATGAAATATTATGATTTTATATTATTACTGATTCCTGAGATTCAAACTCTATGATGAAGGATAGGTAAAACTACATATATTCCGAAACATGATCTGAAATGACAGGTTCATAAAATAAATTAAACAGATACTGATCGACAAAACTATTGAATGAAAGAGTGACAAAAAAATTGTCAGTTTTTACTCAGTTTCACTGCCTTAAGTTGTACTTTTTTCATTTATCAGTTTCTACAAGTGACCTTTTTCCTAAGAAGCGGTTTCCTTATCTATAACATATACTCCAACATACTGTACAAATCCTACATATTTTACATTAAATCTGTGGCTGGACCATGTTTATATCAACTAGCCTGGTGTTATGAATAATAGGGAGTGCAAGTCTAGTATTATCTCTATTGAAAGGAGGTAGAAAAGGCTGTTTCCAAAGTTCTTTTGGAGACAACCTCATGACAACAAACACCATGCAGACTTCGCTTCACGTGTTGTGGGTCAGCTTTTCACAGAACACAGCATAAATACACAGTTATATTATAACTTTTAGATACAAATTATCAACACATTCTCCCGTTTTATGCTCTATGTGGCATGATCCCAGTCTCACTTCGAAGTGATGTTGTTTTGAAACATCATATGAAAAAACCATCGGTAATGTATATAAGCCTGAACATAAATTTTTTGTCAAGCTTGATTAATGAAATATTATATTTTTATATTATTACTGATTCCCGATATTCAAACTCTATTTTGAAGTATGGGTAAAACTACATATATCTGGTAACTGCATAAATCTTGGATACCGAATCAAGCTATCGCTGACTCATAGGTCAAAGTGTGTTCTGCTAATAAAGATAAATAAAAAAATCTGCCCCTGCATGGCAATAGACTGATTTTGTTTGCCTTAAGTAAGTGTATATCATGGATTTAAACAGGATGTAAACCAAACCCTTTTCTGTTAGGTGTGAATGTTACTTTTTTTAAATTAATTAATTTTTTTCATTATTGTTTTGGTGGAGGTGACAGTGTTTATTTTTTAATGCTCTCTTGTCTTATTCTTAATCTAAGTATGTACATCTGCAGAGTTCCATTATTTGGGGGACTACGCGATAGGGCGGTAGCACTCGCTTCCTATCAGATTAATTTTGTATTCTGGTGTCACCCAGACCAAGTGTCTACCACACCTGCCAGTCCTGGGTGTGTAAAATAGTTTTTTTACCTGATAAGACCATCTTTCTTGCTAATAAAGAACGATATAATATGGAAAGAAATAATATCTTGAAATATTATAATAATGAAAACTTTTCTTATGATATCTTGTGTTAAAAAAAGTTTAGATTTATTCTCTTGACTTCAGGCAAGCTGCATATAAATCAAGAAAACTATTTTGAGGATTACTTGACAACAGAAAACTTTTCTTTGTATAAGAAATATAAGCTTTCCAGAAAATTTTTTTTTACAGTGTATCAGTTAAACAAAGTTAAGTGACAGAGCTAAACAACATGAGTTACCTGTACTTCATATGCTCATTTAAAAATCATCTCTTCCTGACAAATTCTTACCTCTGGGTGGAGCAAAGAAATCCGCTTCAGGATCAATTTTGCTGTAATCTGTTTTGTCATCTTCCTGCAAAACCAGAGACATCTGTCATAAGTAACCAAATAAAACACGGCTGAGAATGACTGTTTAGGTGAAGATGTTATTTTTGGTAAGGCATCAATATGGTTGTAGGTGGTTCATTATGAATCTGAAATTTCATAAATAATGTTGTCCAAGTCCACCAGAGGTCACCCTGGTATACATTTTATCCCTGCCTTTGTCCAGCAGTTTCTGATAATCTGTGATATTTCAGACAAAGATCACATACATCCAATTTAATGCAGCTTAGCTGGAGCATTTTACAAAAACCTAAGTAAAGCAATACTGGTAGCACAGTGGCATCTGGTGCAGTTCTGGGAAACTAAATTTTTTACACAGATGGAAGCAAACCATGTGCATTTCACTTCAAGTGTCACCATGATACTTAAAGAACTATGTCTGGTTTATCATAAATCAAGAGTTCTATTGAAACAAACTGATCATGACTGTACAAAAACATACTACACACTACACAACCATACTTACTGGATATTCAACCTCAAGTTCATACAACTTCATGGAGATAATATCATGATTATCTGAAACGATGAAACGGAAAGTGACTTTGAGTGCATTGAGCAGAAACTAGCTGGGATGAATAAACTGATCATCTTTGATGGTGCCACCATATCAAATAATGTATTCAATTGGTCATGGTATCTCATTTAAAAGAATAATTATTTGAAGCTATTTTCACTGTCTTTAGTAACACATGAGTAGTGCAAGTTTGATCATTTCATAAGTAGCTGTCAAATATAAATCTATTTATTTAATCTATACTGCAATCTTGGGGAGAATATACCTTTCAATATTAGGCACTGTGCAACTGCCAAATAGCAAACCAATAAGGTTACAAACAATATATACTCTTGTTGGCTTTATGTAAGCGATAACAATATGTATAGCTTTAACTTTTGCAATAGGAAAATCTTTAGGGAAAGAACCCTCATGAATAAAATCCCAACTTACATATATGAAGTGTCATTTATACTGTAATATATTGATTTTATAAATAATAACATATCTTTTATGCTGATGTAAATCAAAGACTGATATTATAAATGATATCAGATCATTTAAATTATCTAATGAACATGATTTTACAGTCATTCTGCCTTTTTGAAGATTCATATTATAATACACATACTCCGTGTAGGTACTGCAATAATTTTAGATTGTAAAAATTAAACTCCCACGGAACACTGTAAAAGTGTAAATTGCGAAAATTTAACCTCGCGGATATTAAGCCAACCACAGTATTAACAGATTTATGAAACATTAATATTAAGTGTAAGATATAACATTGCAGATCTATTTTTAAAACGAGTTTCCTCACCTGCAAGCTGACCTGTACCTGCAGAAGCACCGAAGTAATAACCAGTGGGAAGACGGACACCTTTCACTTGAAAACACTGCTTCCAGGCATTCTTACCCTCGATGTCCATAGACACCTGTAACCATACAATGTTTCTTACCAATTCTACACATAAAAACCTTCTGTAAGGGCTGACATTAAACTATTTCCATACATTAATATATGTTTGGCAAACGTTCAATCTGCAGAGCTATCAGCTCTCACAAAGACGCCCAAGGGAGTGGTCAGTAGTGTCCGTGCAAATTTCAAAAGGCAAGAACTGTATTGATCCACAAATGTTTCATGTAAACTGATATTTTGACATATGTTATATTTTTCTATTAGATGGGCATCAAAATGAGAAAACACAATCCCAATTTGCAAAAAAAAAAAAATGATATTTTGAACATTAATGGCTGACTTCACAATAAGGTAATTACTTACTGTTAAGGTGTTTTGTTCATATCTTATTGCTGCATAAGTCTCATGTTTAATGCCTCTGAAATGCGATTCACATCCAGCGAGCTCTGTGTGTGTTCCGTCACGGTCGTGGTCGTAATGGGCAGATCCGTTGCTGACCATAGCAGACACGTAAGGATGACCATGCTGATGATAAGGTAAATCATGAAAACATCAGTTTTGAAAAAAGGTACTGAGTGACCCAGATAAATCTTCTAATAATACTGATTTATCGTATTACACAAGATATAAAGCTGTTTTCACACTACCAGCATGTCAAATAGAGTTTTTACAATGCCAAATTCAGCATACAGCATTTGAAAACTTCCTGTTCATACTGCACCAGAAAAAAAGTGGATACAGTACCATATATTTTACAAGGTATTCTATTCAATTCTAATATTTTCATTTATAGCACATCCACATAAATATTCTTCCTATTGTAGAAACAGTATTTGACATCATTTTCAGTGAATATGGGGGTAGTATGAACAATGAATACAGCTTTCTGAACAGTATGATGAACAGTATTACATATTATCACACCAGCAATCACTCATTACTTCTATGTCACAAGTTGTCATGGAAAATTTAAATTTCACAGCTTAAAGGTACACAATACAACACATGGCCTATGCAGAGGGTGTATTAAATATAATTTAAACTAAGATGTTTGTTCTTTTAAAGTATTCTTTTATCTCAAACAAAATCTTAACAAGTGACCCATGGGTCATGACGCTCAGCTGACTGGGAAGAGATTCACAAAAGGAAATTTTATCATCAGAATGGTAGATACCCATTCAACTGAAGCATCAAACAGATTAACCAACAGGGCAAGATTTAGTCTGTATTTATATATCTGAAAAATAGAGAAAAAATGTGTAAACTTTAAAAACTAGAATACGGGTAGCCGACAAGTGACTACGTGTATCTGCCAAAATCAGAGTGAAGTGAGGCATGGATTGAGTGGCAAGGGGAAACAGAGTGAGGTATGTTGCATATTAGCATGGATGTCTGCAGCCTAAATGTGTATGTAGGTTGTGCAACCTACCACAAATCCAGAAAGCTGTCCAAGTTGTATACATATGCAAAATTTTAGGCAGAAAAGTCAAACCACTACATGGATATGAGTGATTTTAGCCCACGGCAGACAAACAGACAGACACTGTGCAAAAATGGTTGCAGTTTTGTGTATGATAAAGACCTATGTGAGATCTAAACACAAGCACAATTTTGGCCCAATCGGTCAAATGGTTCCTGAGATATTAGCTTGGATGTGTGCAGCGTTAACTAGAATGTAGGTGGCGCCACCTGTCATAAAATCAAGAAAGCTATCCAGGATGTATAAACCTGCAAAATTTTAGGCAGTTATGTCAAACCACTACAGAGAAATGAGTGATTTTAGGCCACGGCAGACCAACAGACAGACGCTGTGCAAAATGTGCAAAAATGGCTGCAGGCGGCCCCTCCAGTTTTGTGTATGATAAAGACCTATGTTAGATCTATACAGATGCAAAATTTTGGCCCGATCGGTCAAACGGTTCCCGAGATATGAGCTTGGATGTCATCAGCGTGAACGTGAATGTAGGTGGTGCCACCTGTCATAAAATCAAGAAAGCTATCCAGGATGTAGAAAACTGCAAAATTTTAGGCAGATATGTCAAACCACTGCCGAGATATGAGTGACATTATTGCACGGCAGACAAACAGACAGACGCTGTGCAAAAATGGTTGCAGATGGCGCCACCAGTTTAGTGTATGATAAAGAGCTATGTTAGATCTATATACATGCAAAATTTTGGCCCGATGGGTCAAACGGTTCCCGAAATATGAGCTTGGATGTCATCAGCGTGAATGAGAATGTAGGTGGCGCCACCTGTCATAAAATCAAGAAAGCTATCCAGGATGTATACGCATGCTGAATTTCAGGTGAATTAGTCAATTCACTGCAGAGATATGAGTGATTTTAACCAAAGGCAGATGAACAGATGGACACTGTGCAAACATGGTTACAGGTGGCGCCACCATTTTTTGTGTATGTTATAGAGCTATCCAAGGGCTACATTAGTATAAATTTTATTTCCTGATCAGTCAAACGGTTCCCAAGATATGAGCTTGGAAAGCTGATAAAATCAAGTCCCAGACTCTCTGGAAACGAACGCGGCAACGGCGGAGGAACCAGGTCAAAAACATAGTATCCACAAAACTTCGTTTTGGCGGGTACAAAAATACAGGTGGCTCCACCAGTCTGCAGAAACTAATAAAAACACTTACAAACATCAATATCCATGCAAAGAATCATGGTGATCTCCCCATTAGTTGTTTAGATACTTCAGCTTTTGTATCAAATTGTCCATTATTCTGAGGGATACTTCGGAGTCCTATAGCTTGAAGGATATGGGTAACAGAGACCTAATTTTAAGTTTCCACAGGCACTTTTCATGGGCCTTCTTGCATGACAAGAATGAAGATTCTAGGTCCAGTTGTTGCGATTTGTACCCTGTTGACAGATAACCACATCTTTAAAGGTATCAAAAAAAGAGAGAAAAAAATCGTAAAAATTTGAAAAAAATAGAGGTGGCGCACCCAGTCTGCAGAAACTGATGGAACAGGTCATGATCAATATGTATGCCGAAAATCATGACCATCAGTGTTGTAGTTATTGAGATACTGCAGTTTTTGTATCAAATTTTCCATTATTCTGGGGGGGGGTAATTTGGAGCCATACAGCTTAAAGAATATGGGTAACAGAGACCTAATTTCAGGTTTCCATGGAGACTTTTCATGGGTCTCCCTGTGTGTCAAGAATGAAGATTCTAGGTCCAGTTTTAATGATTTGTGCCCTGTTAACAGATGTTCATAACTTTAAAGGTCTCAAAAATAGAGAAAAAATTCGTAAAAAAACCCGAACAAATACAGATGGTGCCACCAGTCTGCAGAAACTGATGAAACACTCCATGATCAATATCCATGAAAACAATTATGGTGATCTCTGCATTAGTTGTTCAGATACTTCAGCTTTTGTATCAAATTTTCCATTATTCTGAGCTGTACTTTGGAGTGCCATAGCTCAAAGGATATGGGTAACAGAGACCTAATTTCAGGTGTCCATGGAGACTTATCATGGGTCTCCCTGTGTGTCAACAATGAAGATTCCAGGTCCAGTCCTTACTATTTGTACCCTGTTGACAGATAACTACATCTTAAAGGTCTCGAAAATAGAGAAAAAAAAATTGTGAAAATTTGAAAAAATACAGGTGGCACCACCAGTCTGCAGGTACTGATGAAACATCTCTTGATCAATATGTATGCCAAAAATCATGACCATCAGTGTTGTAGTTATTGAGATGTTGCAGTTTGTTTTTATCAAATTTTCCATTATTCTGGGGGGTTATTGGGAGCCCCCCATAGCTCAAAGGATATGGGTAACAGAGACCTTATTTCAGGTTTCCATGCAGACTTTTTATGGACCTCTCAGTGTGTCAAGAATGAAGATTCTAGGTCCAGTCTTTATGATTTGTGCCCTGTTAACAGCTGTTCACATTTTTAAATTTCGTAAAAAATAAAAAAATTCAGGTGGCGCCACCAGTCTGCAGGAAGTGATGGAACATCTCACGATCAATATGTATGCCAAAAATCATGACCATCAGTCAAGTAGTTAATGAGATATTGAAGTTTTTGTATGAAATTTTTTACTTTTCTGGGGGGTACTTTAGGGCCCCATTGCTCGAAGGATATGGGTAACAGAGATCTAATTTATGGTTTCCCCGGAGACTTTTAATAGGTTTCTCAGTGTGTCGAGAATGAAGATTCTAGGTCCAGCGGTTACGATTTGTGCCACGTTAACAGATGACAGCATCTTTAAACGTCTCAAAAATGGAGGAAAAAATTGTAAAAAAATCAAAAAATACAGGTGGCGCCACCAGTCTGCAGGAACTTATGGAACATCTCATGATCAATATGTATGCCAAAAATCATGACCATCAGTGTTGTAGTTATTGAGATATTGAAGTTTTTGTATGAAATTTTTTACTATTCTGGGGGGTACTTAGGGGCCCCATAGCTCGAAGGATATGGGTAACAGAGACCTAATTTCTGGTTTCCAGGGAGATTTTTCAGGGACCTCTCAGTGTATCAGGAATTAAGATTCTAGGTCTAGGCTTTACGATTTGTGCCTTGTTAACAGATGTTCACATTTTTAAAGGTCTCAAAAATAGAGAAAAAAATTCGTAAAAAATAAAAAAATACAGGTGGCGCCACCAGTCTGCAGGAAGTGATGGAACATCTCATGATCAATATGTATGCCAAAAATCATGACCATCAGTCAAGTAGTTAATGAGATATTGAAGTTTTTGTATGAAATTTTTGACTTTTCTGGGGGGTACTTTGGGGCCCCATAGCTCGAAGGATATGGGTAACAGAGACCTAATTTCTGGTTTCCAAGGAGATTATTCATGGACCACTCAGAATCCCAAGTTACAAGGTTCTAGGTTCAGCGGTTACGATTTGTGCCTGGTTAACGGACGGACAGAGGGACAGACGGACGACGGACAAAGAGTGATCGCTATAGCTCAGATGACTTTCAGTCAGCTGAGCTAAAAACATAATTAAAGTAGTATGTTTAATATGAAACTTTGTTTCTGTAATCTTTTAGCACTAAAAAAAGTAAGATCAATGAATTTGATGACATAGGCAGTGCTTGTGTGTGTGTGTGTGTGTGTGCAGAACTCATTCATTAAATTAAGCCATGAATGTCATTTGAACGCATGGACAACAACAACTCTTATGTACTGCACACTACATTGTACTTTTGTCTTTTGTAAATATAAATATGAAAAAATGTAATAACTAGACACACAAAAACTCACATTATGTGGTCCATTATGATTGCTGTATGTGTCAAAGAAAATCCCAAGTCCTCGAAAGTAATTCATGTTACCAAAGACTGGTCCTGAAAGCATCAAAATGTGAGTTGATCAATAAGATCATGCAAAATTTGCCAGATACAGGCAATTTACAAATATGCTTACATTAGCATACTTCACCTTATTAACTATGAAAAGTTTGAGACCTATCTTGACTGGACATGTTACATAATATTTTACATGCCTCCAATGAAAATGTGAATTAATTTAATAATAATACAAAATGATATAAATAAATTACTGTGATATCATAAATAAACTAGAATACGGATAGTCGACAAGTGACTACGTGTATCCGCCAAAATCAGTGGGATGGGTGAGGTGAGGCATGGATTGAGTGGCAAGGGGAAATAGAGTGAGGTGTGTTGCATATTAGCATGGATTTCTGCAGCCGAAATGTGTATGTAGGTGGCACCACCTGCCTAAAAAATTGAGAAAGCTAACCAAGTTGTATAAACACGCAAAATTTTAGGCAGATAAGTCAAACCACTACTGAGATATGAGTGATTTTAGCCCATGGCAGACAAACAGACAGACACTGTGCAAAAATGGTTGAAGGTAGCCCCTCCAGTTTTGTGTATGATAAAGAGCTATGTGAGATCTATACACATGCAAAAATTTGGCCAAATCAGTCAAACAGTTCCCGAGATATGAGCTTGGATGTCTGCAGCGTAAACTTGAATGTAGGTGGCGCCACCTGTCCTAAAATCAAGAAAGCTGTCCAGGATGTATAAACCTGCAAAATGGTCAAAAACATAGCATCCGCAAAATTTCGTTTTGGCGATACAATTATTAAATTGTTTTTTACCACAGATATATATCTTTTAAATTTGCAAAACAATAAATATCTAAAAAAATATTTCATTCAGATTTCACAATTGTGCCTTTATTCATCCATTATTTGCTTCATATTTTATAAATTTATGCATACTGATGTGTTTAATTATATTTTAATTTGTTGAAATTTGCTGGATTACTCCTTGAAATACTTTTTCAAGGAAAGTTTTGTATATTGGAGTGGAAACAGTATTACAATTAAGGAAATACAGTGCAAACAATAGCAATTTCCGCATAACACTTGATAGGTAGGGTTGGACGGGGGGGGGGGGGGGGGGGGATTTCATTTATAGCACTGGCTCGGGCCATTTTGCCCTTCTGTCATTAGACTATGACCAGTGTATGATTGTCAGTGTGCCATTATTACATCCTTCAACGCAAACACTTTAAGGCTCTATTTGAGGATGCAAAAATTTTCGTCATTTGTGACAATGCCTCATGGCCTAAAAGTATGCTGTCACTTGACATAAACCAAACCAATCATCAGTGTACATCTAACAACACCTAACATTAGTGAGAAAAATTCTGTTTTAACTCAGCATATACTATTATATCCATCCATGTTTGTTGAAGTTCTGACCACATGAATACAAGCATGGCTCGCATAGGTTACTGGATGCATTAACTTGTATGCAATACAGGAAATGACTCGGTTACATATAGACGGGAGTTTCATTTTGGGTTGTGAGTTCACATGCATTCTTTTGTGTTAAATCATCATTCATAGCCTAATGTTAAGATTTTGGGCTGTTTACCACAATATGTATGCAACATGATGGAAAGCCACTGCGATGCATTCATCGATATGGCTTGTATCACTACTCCAGTTAGGCTTACCTGCCCAATAAAAATGCCTACTGAGTCATGTCACAGCTGCAGCATATGCCTGTTCAAAATTCAAGACACAGCAGGCCAGGTAGCCTGCTGTAGCAAGGTCTCTTCTCAACCGTGCTTGAGACTTTGATCCAAGGACAGTAAAGCTACCACAAAAAAAATTAGTTCAGGCAATATATTTTTAAAATCTTACCAAGATTGTTGCGTTCCCTTGTATACCATACAGAAAATCCATCACCGTACAGATCTGTCCCACTACCGTGCACTTTAAAATGAACATGAAGTTCCCAGTCTCTGGCACTGTTTGGCTGCAATACATAAACATAAATATATATAAGAAACATTTTACCCAGGTGGGGGGCTGTTATATCAAATATGTCAGAAGTAAATGTTATGCATGCTTAAACACTGAAATAGTCAAATAAAATCATTATTCAGCATTATTTAGAATTATTAATATATATACAATATGACCTGTATTCAGAGTATTCATACTCAACAAACACAAAAACAACAATTTGTTTTTCGACGTGTTTAAAATTATGAACACACACATATAATGTGAACTAATGGTGTTTGAAATCATTTTCTGAATGGGAAGTACACAGGGTTTGAAAAAAGATGTACAAAATTTATTTTATTAATTTAAAACTGGAGGCAAACATTTCTAATCAATTGTGACTATGACTATGGTATCAATTACCTGTATTATAATAACTGTTATGCAATTTCAAAACCTAGTTATAAAAAAATTGAAAATTCAGAATACAACTTACTTTTTAAAAGTTTAACTTGATTATATTCCAGATTAGTTCCCTTTCCAAATATCTCTTAAATGAAACCGTCCACTCTGTGTCATATGACATGATTTATATATTTTTAAAATAAACCATATAACTTGGGATATTAAAGTTACAGAAAACAAAACATAAATAAACACACATTCAAGAACATTATATAATGTCACTGTACTGAAATTTTACATTTAAATAGCACCCACCATTACACAAATGGCAACAAGGGCACTGCAAAGTGGAGCATCCCCTCTCAAGGGAGCATAATTTAATTGGGTGTATAACAACATGTGAAAATCAGAAGGGCAGCTGTGACCTTGATCCTAGACCTAAAAAATCAATATATTTCTTCAGCTGTCAGTGTGTAAGCCATAAGTGAAGGATGAAAGGTTAAAATCAAAGGTTTGGCTTTTTTTATACTTGTTTTCATTTTGCACGAATGGCAATTCTTCTATGACAGCCATTGTATCTACATACTTCGATGTAGCTTTTGACAATTAATAATGGACTATCTACAGGTGCTGAGGTGTCATTTAAATATAACTGTCCTCAGTGACATACACCTCATCTCACGGCCATTCTCTAATAACTTACAATGTTGTTCCAAACTGCTCCTGATTTACTCTGGTGGTCTGGTGTCAGCCGGATATAATTATTGGTAACCATGGTTGATCCGATGATATCCCACTTGCCATCTGTAAAAACCCAGTAGCAATGAAAGACACACATGTAAGGTAATGATAAACACATATTATGGTTTAACAAGAGCACCGTAAATGTGCATAATACCATGTATAATATAATGTACTTGGCAACCTCTGACCTCATTAAATATGTGTGAATTTCGATGAGAAGGTAATTCAGGTGAGAAACTCTATTGGTAAATATGTATAATGAGTTTCATGAAAATCCATAGGATTTTTGGCAAGTCACCACTTAAGGTGCCTCCAAAGTGCATAGACCTCTGACCTCATTAAATATGCATGGATTTTGCTGGAAATCAAAATTAGGCATGATATTTTATTGATTAACATTTCTGATGAGTTTTATCAAAATCCTTCATATCCTTCATAAGTTATCACGACCACACCACAAAGTAGCATAGTTACCTGTGACATTATTAAATATGCGTGAATGTTGCCCATAACCTAACCTGGGGGAGATAATCTGTTGGTAAATAGTTATTGTGAGTTTCGTGAAAATCATTCAAAACCCTGGTAAGCTATCGCAGTGACACTAAAAGTTAACGGATGGACAGACAGTGGGTATACCATATAACATCATATGATGGCGTATAAAAAGTAAACATTCCTCCAGATTGCATCAGGTCACAGTTAAGTTCAAGTGCTCCTGACCTCATCACAACTAGTTCTGTGCCACTGGTCTAAGAATTAATTAAGATTTGACTGCCACAGTGTGACCTGCATGTCTGTCAAGCAGTGACTTAAGGATTTTCTTTAAATAATGGATTTTTCATGGTCCTCCTATGTAAGGTTTGATATTTCATGCTAATTTTCTGGCCAGATTTACAAGTTAATTACTTTTTGAGCTAATGGTCACTCTTACAGGGAGGTATATGTGACAAATATATATATATATATATATATTGTTTTCAGCTTGTGGTGTGGACTTCGTCACTCAACAGCAGACTTTATAGTCTTTTGGTCTTCCCTTTAGGGTCAACCCCAATTAATGTTACAGGCTTTATCTTATGCCAATCATATGATGCTTGTCCCTTAACAAAATATCCAATAATCACCATAATTGTACATGTACAGCATACTGGTTAGGGGTGTAACAATGCAGTGAAGAATCAGTGCATTGAACTACTAGCGCTCTATTCAATTATTAATCAATTATCAACCTCTAAATCAATTCATTTCAATTATTTATTTATTTTTGCACGTATTATCCAAAAATCTTCTTTGAGCTCTCAAATTTGTGATGTCAAAGCTCTTCATCACATAAGTGCCCCGAATCTGCTTTAAACATTTTCTGGTAGACCACTCTGCTCACATAGAAACATATATAGACAACATACAGAGGGAGGGATAAATTTTTCTCTTACTTGCTGAAATTTACTAACATCCATTTTGGTTAATTTGCTTTTATATTTTAAAAGGTCTGAAATTTACTAGTTAAATAAGATATAAATCAAGAACTGAAACGAAGTTTAAGAATGGATAATTGATTCGATTCTAAGGGTGTCCACAATTTACAGGCCTAGTACCGTTACAATGAAAAGATGAGTGGTATTGTTAGCATGCTTTTCATACACAATTTTAGGGATGACTGGGTAATTGATATTTTGTTGAGGGACAAGCATGATATTGCAGCTGGAAGGTAAAGCATGATGCATTTAATATTTAATGTAAATTTTACCCTTGGTGGGACTGGTATTTGAGCATTTAGCAGGACAAGCCTAAAAGCCTTCTGGCCTAGCTGATCTGAAGGTTGGTAGAGCTGGATGTGTCGATTTCATGCAGGACGCTGACAGGGGGGGGGGGGGCTGAGGCCTGTCAGTGTCTAGGTCTGGACTGTGAAGAGATTTGCAAAACAGTCAAAAACAGACATACAAATTTATCAAATGTCTCAAGTTCAAAATTATCATTTTCTTTAATTTTTTTTTATAATTTGGTTGAATATACCAGGGAAGGCCATACTTTTTTTCAGTGTGAACACCTTCTGAAATGTTCCAGTGGAATATTCCAGAACACAAAATACCAGCCAATCTTATATTTATAAGACATTCACTGACGTTATCGTTATGCTTCTAGCAGTTTCACTCAGATCATGGCCATGGGCATGGCAGTAAAACTAAATCACCAAATGCTTTTCTTCATACTAGATCTACAGACAAATACATACACTTTTTCTCATCAAACACATTTCAATACAAAAATTAGGTTAATTTGTGTTTGTACACATATTACTTCTGCGCTGAATGAAACCTTGAACTTTTACCAGTTTAAAGACAAACATTGAAACAAGGAACAAGGCAAGCGTCATCACTAACGCCGGGGCAGTCAAGAAATGTTTTAAGTAAGTTCATGGGCTGCGAGTAGGACTTTAGATTACCTGTGTACGGCTTAACTAGTGAGTTTTCTCGCCGTAGGAAATCATTTGTGTTCCAGTTCGCAAAGGTTACGCAATAATTTGATAAAAACCACACGAGAAGCGTCACCACCCTCCGAAAGGAAGCCATGTTTGACATGTGGATGGAAAACGGTACAAGAGCCATCCTTCCATATATGTACATTACCAGCCATATTGTCGTCAGATGGCACCACTTATTATTTTTTCAACATGCACACAATCAGTCGCAGACAGATGAACAAACATACGGACATTTCTGGGAGTATTATCAGCTGTTAATAAGTGTCCGGAATAACTTTTTAAAATTGATTTTTTCTTAATTTTGACAGGGGCGTCAATGTAGGCGGGGGGGGGGGGGGGGTTATATACCGCCCCCCCCCCCCCTCACCTTTTTGGCAAGGGGGGGGGGGATGGTCAATGTAATCCTCCCCCTCCACTGTTCAGAGAATAATATTCATTTATTGCAAATGAAATACATTAATAACTAGATATATATAGACTTTAGTTCCATTTATGAATTTACATCAAATATTTATCTAAACCTGGTTTAGAAAGACATTTGAAGTTTGATTATATATATATATATATATATATATATATATATATATATTCAAAATGTGTCATACAGACGCTAAAACGGTATATATGTATCAGTATGTGTGTGTGCATGGGAGTCACCCCCCCCCAACACACACACACACACACACACACGCACACCCTTGAATATAAACTTACACCACTGAATTTTGAAATATAACAGGAAGAGGCCATTTTTTTTACAATTCCTCATATACTTTAATTATTCGGTAGAACTCTATGTTTCATTTAAAACGATGAACAATTTATGGAGTCTCATATGAATCCAAAACAACTTTTAGACTGTAAGTTGTAAAGGTATATTTTTTATTTATTTATTAACATTTGTAATAATAGAAGTATTATTCCACACTATTTGTTAATTTTGCCTGAATACAACGATCTCCCACCGAAATAATTCCGGCACACGGACTTACTTTCTCCAGTTCATCCAGCTGTTTTCATATAGTTCTGTGTCTGAGTAAACACAGTCCACGTATGCTTGATTTACCATAAGAAGACTGCGTATGGGCGACAACTCCTGAAGAAGGAAAGAAACACAAAAGAAGAAATACAGAAAAAGCAATTTATGTTCAGGAAAAATCTTGATATGTGAAAAGTTACGCAGTACTGCTACCAGGTGGCGTGCGCATTATGTTAATGTATTGCACTGATTGGGCCTGGTGGAAGTGTATTTTACTTGTGTACAGGAGTAGGCAAACAGTAAAACAACGGAACATTGGCGGATACCGTAATATCTTACGGCGAAAACATTAAAGTTCTTGTATTTTTTAACACACTTGGTCAGTATATAGATCCGTTTAAATAAATGGGGTTCTGTCAAAAGTTGCTGACTTAATAAGATCGTAAAATATGAAAGCAGAAGAAGTAATCAAGCATCTAAATAAAACACGCTTGTATGTACAGTAGAACCTCCGAATTACGGATACTGACAGGACCGGACATTTTTCCCGCAATAGAGAGGTACCCTTGGTAGGTAGGGAGGTTATAGATTTCGTGACCTTCTCTCAAGAGACTGCCCGTAAGTGGCCGTAAATAGGAAGCGTCCTGAGTACAAAGGTGCCCGTAAGGAGAGGTTACACTGTATATTGATATCGTTTGATGCATAACGAAATACAGATTTTAGTATGATAGTGCTTGACTTGTTGTATATCGATTAGGTGCTTGAAAGGGACCACGTCTGTTCAACGTGACTACACGCAGGTCATAATGGACAGCTCCGTGGGAGCACTTTGTCTTTTGGCCAGACTGCAGAGAGCAGTATTAGCTGGCGAATTTGCATTTTCACCAGACAAGAATCCTATATACCCCCCTGCAAAGGTCAGCTAAAATGTTTACGGATAAACAGCAACAATGGTCTCTTATATAGTCTTGAATAAATAGACAACGGTACATGTATATGACGATATCTCAAAAAGAGTTCCTTCCAATTAAGGTCCTTCAGAAAGAAACGGTAGTAAGTACGTAAATATTCCTGGATGAAAGGGATAAACCGTGAAAAAATACAGTATTTCTTAAGAAATATATATTTCTGTTATTCTTGACGGAAATAATGTAATCTCCATAAAGGCAGTATCAATATATAGTAGGTATAATAAATGGCCTTTCATGTAGTGGCCATTCAGCTTACCTGAGTTGCTAGGAGTTATTGGTATGTTAATTTGTGATGAAGGATACAGTTGTATATACAAGGGATGTATATATTTATCTGTTTGTTGTTCGATTTTATATTAATAATATATGCCTGACAAGAAAAGAACATAAATGCTTTAAATACACCTTGCAGAACACGTCCATAACTAATATTTCTGCCAATAGGGGTGTAAATGCCAATATTCAATACTTTTTGAATATGTACTTATTTTACGACAAAATCCTAATTTTGTTTATATTTTAAACACTTTACTATGTTATTATTTATTATAAATTTGCGATAAATAAAAAAGCTGTACTCAAGTGTGAAAAAATATAGGTTAATCTATGTTAATCAATTCGCATTGCTATTTTAATCACTAATTTTGTTTGGTATTACATGGTATTATCGGGATCACATTTAGAATCATCCCTAAAAATTTAGCCTTTTTCATATTGGAAATTCAAATGTATTTCATTCTCACTTATTATGTAATATGTTTTAATGTATTATTTTAAAGATTATGTTATTAACCAATAATATTTCATTTGTAAAAGCAGTTAGTGTAGATATGTCACAGTCGATAATGCAGTCCAAGCGGATTATAAACTGGCCTAGACGAGAATGCGATTATGATTTCTATAGGCAAAATCACAATCGAGTATTCCGTGGCAGTTAGCCTGGTGGGAACTTATTTAAGCTGTATGAGTCCAAACTGTAAGCTCATGTTTCAAATATCACCCTAATAATTTCTGAAGTACATATCACAGAGTTTTAAAATTTCAGAATTTATCAGTCCAAACAAGAAAATTGATAAATAAAGCCCCAGTGGTTACGATTTAATCTACGGCATTCTTCAAGTGGTACAATAAGTTTTACTGATAGGATGGAAAAATTTCTTGAAGGAACGAGATCACAGTGACCCGGTTTTAGGAGTGGTTTTACCGTTTCCACGAAGGACTGATGGACAACATACACCGGTTAAATAATACAGCTCAGTCGACTTATGGTCAGCTGCACTAAATAGTATACAATAAGGGACTATATTTTAACACCACCTATAGAACAAACAGGTCTCCACTGCAGGTGAGTGAATTTTTGCTGTGCTGTTTTTTTTCAGCTTGGTCTACTGTTATGGTGTCGTTTGTGTTAACAGAGGTTTTATTCAACATAGAGGCTCCTCGTCAGTGTCGTTTAATTCTTACAAACATAGGCAACCCGGGATGCCACTGGCGAGAATAGCTTTTTTGTTACACTATATTGTGTTATAACTGTCACTGTAGTGCTTTATGTCCTCTTTTCTGTGAAATGGTCAACCGACCACAGAATCATAAGTAGTTTGGCAAATATATTACTGTAACAAAAAAAACCGGACAATGTTTAAAGTATACCCTCTCCCAAACATTTTTAGAAGTGACTTTTATCATCATGACAGACAGAGCAGGTATACGGTAATAATTCAATGTGTATAGTCGAAATATACATCTCATCTACAAAAATAAAATCCAATAGATTTTTATCATCATGATCATTGTTTTTTTTTTTTTCGTTATTGTGAAATTTCTCAAATTTTATGAGAAAATATGGGAAATGACCCCTTGAGAACACATATTTTGCATCGGTTCATCAGTTCGATATCATAAACGGGCATTTCCGATGCGTGCTTAGTCACAAAGGAGATGCGTGACCAAAGTGAGTAGTACCACCATCACTTATAATAATAAAATTATTAAAAATAATAATAACTAGATATTTCTTGCACCGCAGGTGCCATAGTATCCCCAGACAATTAACCCCCCCCCTTTAAGAATAGGCCTCATCTTCAGCAGCATATACTGACACTTGGCAAGCGACTATGGTTTTTTCCATCTATCATCTTGAGAAAGAATATTTTTCACCAAATATGGGGGCCAATATGTTGAATCTACGGCAAATAGGGCAAATCACTCATCAGAAAAGGGCATTAATTTTTTCTACAAAAACAGGAAGGTAGGTGGGGCCACCTGTCTGATTTACGAGAACACTTTCAAAGATGGATGGACATGCCAAATTTCAGACCAATACCTTGAACCACTTCAGAGATATGAGCAATTTCCACTGAAAGCAAAAGTACGGATGGACGTCACACATTTATGATTACAGATAGCGCCACAATTCTTGAATACAAGATGGAGGTATCCAAAATCAATGGACATGCACAATTTCAACCCAATCTGTCCATTAGTTTTAAAATTCTAGTACTCACAGTACTGTCAAGTGGCAATGATGGGTAATTAAAAGGCCCAAAAACAAGAAAAGGACAGAAGGTGGCGCCAGAAGACAAAGCTTACCAAGATCTTCGGTTAATTTGATTTTTGGACCAATCCATGCATCCCGTATTGAGATATTTATGATTTTGTGTGATTTTCACCATATATGGCAATATTCAAGGTCAAGGCCACTCTCATAGGAAAGGTCATGACCCCAATTTAAATACTGAAATTGATAGGGGTCTTCCTCTATCGGCAGGTGAACTATATGTGCATGATGAAAGGTCTGAGATGAAAAATTTGGCTGAAAATGCATCAATAATCTTTTCAAAGATGTGTCCTTTCACCTTGACCTTTGACCTCATGACCTCAAAATCAATAGGAATCTTGTTTTATTGATGGGCCATATATAAGTCAAGTTTGAAACCCATATATCAATCCAAGCTGGAGTTATCATCAGGAAATGAATTTTTGGACAGATGGCTTCTGTGACCTTCACCTTTGACCTTGTGACCTAAAAATGGATAGGGGTCTTCCTCTATTAGCAGGTGAACTATATGTGCAAGATAAAAGGTCCGAGATAAAAGTTTGGCTGAAAATGCATCTACAGTCTTTTCAAAGATGATTGTCCTGTGACCTTGGCCTTTGACCTCATGACCTCAAAATCAAAAGAAATCTTGTTTTATTGATGGGCCATATATAAGTCAAGTTAGAACCCATATATCATTCCAAGCTGGAGTAATCATCAGGAAATGCATTTTTGGACAGAATGCTCCTGTGACCTTCACCTTTGACCTTGTGACCTAAAAATGGATAGGAGTCTTCCTCTATTAGCATGTGAACTATATGTTCAAGATAAAAGGTCTGAAATGAAAAGTTTGGCTGAAAATGCATCCACAAGCTTTTCAAAGATGTATGTCCTGTGACCTTGACCTTTGACCTCATGACCTCAAAATCAATAGAGGTCTTGCTTAAATGATGGGCCATATATAAGTCAGGATTGAAATCCATATATCAATCCAACTTGGAATTATCATCCCGGTACCTAATTTTTGGATAGATGGCTCCTGTGACCTTCACCTTTGACCTTGTGACCCCAAACTTGATATGGATCAACCACTATTGGCAAGTGAGCTATATGTTCAAGATGGAAGATCTGGGGTAAAAAGTTTGGCTTAAAATGCATCCACAATATCTTTGAAGATCTGAGTCCAGTGACCTTGACCTTAGACCTCATGACGCTAGAACCTATAGGGTTCTTACTTTAGTGGTTGGCCATTCATAAACCACGTTTGAAATCCATATGGCTATCGACACTGGAGATATCATAAGAGGTGTGTGATTTTCACCAAATATCGAAATATTAATGGTCAAGGCCACTCTCATGGTAAAGGTCATGACCTAAATTTAAATAGACCTCAACGCATAACCCATCTCTCTACATGTTCATAATATGAAAGAAATCTGTCCATTAGTGTTTGACTTCTAATGCCCACAGTACTGTCAAGTGGCAATTATGGGGGTATTAAAAGGCGTAAAAACAAGAAAAAGATAAAAGGTGGCGCCACCAGTTTCCGGCAAATCACAAGGCTATCCAAGAGCTTCGGTCACCTTCGGTCACCAGTCCATGCAAGCTTTCTTGAGATATTTAAGAATTTGTGTTATTTCCAGCAAATATGGACCTTTTCAAGGTCAAGGTCACTCTTCTAGCAAAGGTCATGACCCCATTTTTAAGAGTCTTCGTCTCTTACCTATATCTATACAAATGTGAAGTTTGAAAAAGATCAGTGAAATACTTTTTGAGTTATCCCGCTCACAAGATTTTTCTGCGGCGGCGGTGCTGGGACCGTCGTGAAACCATAGTATCCCGACTTTGTCTGGGGATACAATAATAATAATAATAATAATAATAATAATAATAATTATTATTATTATTATTATTATTATTATTATTATTATTATTATAATTATTATTATTATTATCATTAAGTTTCTACAAGAAATGTATCATCACTGTTGGCTTTAAACCAGTGTTGCATTAAGTCAACAAATTTAACGACGTTGAGGTCTGTATACCGATACGTGCCATGCCTATAAATAAACGCCTTTTCTACGCTAGGAATTCGTATTGGCATATTAAATTCCCAGGTCGCTTTTTATGACATTCTTCTTTCTTTTCCTTTAGTTGTTTGATTCGTTAGGAGATCCCGTCGATCGTTTTCCACGACTTCACGTGACAAGTGATGCATACAGAACAAGCTTTCTTGGAAAGAAGTCTGAAGAGACATTCTTCGGTGGAGTGGCCGTCTGCTGTTTTTTTTTGTTTTTTTTTTTTGGACGGTCTATGAGTGAATATTAAATGAATGCCTTAGAACACTAAACTTATGCCATCCACAGGCACAAATGGCTCTTACAATGCATATTTTAAGAGAAATCATATTTTGAAAAGCCCCCAATTGCATTCAGACATGTAAAGTCTCGCGCATAGAGCGTGAGTTTCGCGTGATAATCCCCTGTCTCACTCTCTCACGAAAGGAATATCAAGCTACCGGACTCTAACTTTTGACAGCTGTGTTGAATTTTGTCAATATTTGTATTTCAGTACCGGGAATATGTTGGTTAGTACTAATAAGTACATTAAGTGAATGAATAAACAAATGAATATACGGAAAATTAAATAAACATGACGAAACTTCAAATTAATTAGTTGTTGCTTGTTATAATAAACATAAATATCATATCATAAATCTCGCCATTTTCCCTTTGAGTAAACAACCAAGTGGAAAATTAGACAGAATTATGCTATTATTTTTGTATGCCATTCTTTATATTTTAGGTAAGTTATATATGCAACAATCCTGTAATATACCAATATGATAAAAAAAAGTACATACTTCCAAATGGCCAAATGGTAAATAAAACAAAATCGTAAACAAGAACGCTAATGCCGTAGTGCTCATTCGAAGCCCGCAACATAAAATTATAGAATGATAGGTTTTGTATCACAGAAAGTCGGTTACCTCATGTGGCGCCATCTGCAGGTTACAAACACATACCTGTCCTATGATCAAGAAATAAAATTTTGTGTTGGTAGCTGCAGAGATTCCTGAGTTATTTTTAAACATATTTCCACTGTTTGAAAAACAATTGTAAAACAGGTGATATCAGAAAATATTGTGATAATCGGTATCTTAATTTCCATGAATACGCCATGGAAATAATTGAATAAGTCTGTCCTATTTTAATTCCATCTTCTCAAATCAGTCTAATCATTTATCTGAAGAAAAGTCAAAGCTTGAAGCGCCACCTGCAGGCCACACTTGGATACTGGTCGCATGAATTAGATGACAAAAAGCTGCTGGGGCTAATGAAAGATTTAATATTGCATTTTAAATACATGGAATTCACCTGGAATGAATTAGAATATTGATATTGTTTTGTAAAATAAATAATTTGCGTATATGACTGAACAAAATGAAAGATTAAGAACCAAAACTGGAAAAAATTATGAGATATTTTGTTTTCAAATGAATTTACATAAATTTGCATCAATAAAGAACTTCAAAATTCTGAGTTTTGAAGATCGCACCTAGCCCTGCCTTGACTGTCATTAAAAAAACAATTTAAATGAATTTGCATGAATAATGAATTTAAAAATTATGTGAGGAAGTTTCATGGGCCAAAATTAACCCTTCCAGATATACAAAGTACAAAATCAAATTCAGGCAAGAAATAAAGGAGAATAATCATTGTTGAAGGAACATTGTGGAAGGAAAAACTCCGCCGCATCGCTGTTGCATAACTCATATATATCCTGCTGATAAATGGCCGGATGAGCGAAAATTGAAAGGTGGCGCCACCTATAATGTGGCACAACAAGCCCAACATAAACAGGTGAACAAGAGGTGCAAGACTTCGGCTAAATCCGTCCAGTCACTGGCGAGAAAAGCTGTATGACAGCAGCTATCGAAGTGGAGGGTATGGAGCATATATACCGCTCTAAATTAATGAGGAGAAAATCAGACTCACTTTCGTTTAGTATTAGAGGGATCGAGGGGACATATCACAATACAGTAATTCGCCTGTACTGAGTGGGAAAATAGTTTACATCATTTTTGTCTACCCAGGCGATGAATTAAAACGTACACAATTCGGCTGCCCAATTATATTATTGTTCAGAACACATATTCTGCTACACCATCAATTTATGGTTTTCCTAATTATGGTTCAGAAAATCATTGAACAAAGTGATTTATTCTTTTAAATAAAACATTGAACTGTATTCATTTTATACACCAAAACCAGGTGTTCTGATGCAGACTCAGAGCAATAGTCAATTTATTTAAAACAAAGCCTATAGGCCTAATGCGAACCTGTGCAATGGGAAACACATCAGGTATAATGCTTCCAGGATAACATGCTTGGCCATTACTTGAAAAGTACTCGCTTACTTTTCCAGGTACATGTATGACATGTACAAGTACAATGAAAGTACTAAACATTTTGAACCCGAGTATAAGCACCAATTACACAAACGTCAATGCTGCAATACTGGCATGGATGCACACAACACTAAAATGACTGTAGGTGACGCCACCAGTCTTGTGTATGAGGAAGCCATCGAAGATGTATGAATATGCGAAATTTGAGGGAGATACTTCAAACCACTGTTGTGCTATGTGCACAGATGCAGGAAACCAAAAAAAAAAATGTAGGTGGCGCCTAAAGGTCTCTTATACAACGAAACTATTCCAGATGTATGGACATGCACAATTTCGGGCTGTCAAATCTGTCACAATGTCAAATCACTCCTGGGATATGACCACGGTAAATACACTGTGCAAAAGTTATTGTAGGTGGCACCACCATACAAAGCTATTCAAGATGTATAAACATGCACTAATTCAGGCTGATACATCAAATTATTCTAATGATCTATTCTTATACAATTCTTATACTACTCTAGGATAATTCTTGTGAAAATTAAACCCTTCGGCTTGACAGTTTCATCATGAAACGTTATTCTTGTAGAAGCAAAAAGGGGCTTAAAATAAGAGGTTTTTGAACAGGCCAATTTGGGTGAAAAACTCAATTTCAAATACGGGTCATGTGACCAGCATTGGCACAAACCTTGGTGAAGCTAGCTCCTATCATTTCTGAGATTGTTATGTTTTAGTATGCTTACTTGGCCAAATGACGAAGTTCAGCTTCCTGTGACTCTGCCATAAATGGTACCATTCGAACAAATTTGAGATTGCTTAATTCTGTGAAATAATGAACAATTTGGACGGACAATTTCGGAGAAGAATTTTAAAGATTCTATAGCTTCTAAGTAAAACAAGGGACCCATGGGTCACGGCGCTCAGCTGATCGTGATTGGACCATAAATGTTTCTCCACTGTGATACTATATCGAGTCGATAAAGCTTATGAATATCATGGACATGTTGGGCTATTATAAAGGAATGTAATGTAATATGTGAGTAAATGATAAATGAAATAACCTGACTGATGGATTAATAGAGTCATATATAGTGGTTTATTTTTTATTTATTAAAGAGGTGTAGAAAATTGTGATATATTTGAGCAAATATGAATGCAATGACAGCAGTAATAAGCAGTAGTAGAATGATGATAAGGCTATTTGTTGAAGGATCTAAAGTGTATGGTAGTCTGCAAGCTTTCAATTTGACAGATATGATGTTATGATTAACTATGCTGATGAAGTGATTTATGAATTTGTGACTGTATGACACAATATCTCTTTAGTCTTGACAAGGTACATTATTGTGATGCCCACTATGTCTACATATTACACAATATTGACATAATTTCTGGCATGTACATAGGTACCTATGGACGAATAGTTATACAAAATATTAAAGTATGAATATATCTGATTCATCTTGTTCTTGCTTACCGAGGCTGACTTTGGGATGGGGTTCGGAGAAGGGAAAAGTGAGGGCAGCACGAAGGTGGATGTAGAAATATTCTATTGTAATGTTTTTCATTTATATAAGAATATGAAAAGCTAAGAGGAAAGGGGCCCTCCTACTTGGTTATAGTAAAGTTCTAAATATATGATTTCAAACTAATACTCTGACAAGACTGTCATGAAGAAAAACAGTAAAAGTTTTGAGATACTGTAATGTATGAAAATTTACAGATAGAAAATTTACAGATGGACAGGCAAGTGGACAGAATGGACTAATACCTTTATTTCACTTTCAAGGGAATAATGCATTTAAGTTTATATATAAGCCTATTTTTTTTAAGCATATCCACTTTTATTAAGAAGTTTTTATCTGAATCATTTTTTTTATTTACAGGTTTTATAAATTTTAAATGAAAAAACCTGAAAATATAAGTTAAAATATTAGAATTGTTGCAATCATATACAGAGTAAAAAACTGAAACTATAAGTTAAAATATTAGAATTGTTGCAAAAGTTGCAATCATCATATATCCAGAGTGTAGCTCATATTGGGTCATATTATGCATACACATATTTCATTATTTTTAAATCATAAATGTTTAAACTGAATTTAAAAGAAAATAATGCCACAACATGGCATCTACAAGAATATTCCTTGAACCACTATAAAAAAGTTTTGCACATTGGAGTTTTCAGTACCTGCTTAATTTTATTCACCAAAATAAAATAAAAGATTCAGTAAATTTGATAAAATAAAACATCTTTTCAAATAAAGTATACACACTGTTGGTTGAATGAGAAACAAACAATATCATTGTGCTAATTACTATCCAAGTTTTAATTAATTACTGAAATTAATAGTCAATTTCACACCTGGTGAAGTTTTTACTCCTCTGAAGTAAGGAATTACTTATCTCATGAACATCCACACTTTTATAGCAATACACCACTTTGTGGACACAATTAAATGTACACTTTAATCATTGTAACCCTGGTGGTACAATACAAAATCTAAAATGTAGCATAGCCTAGAATAAGAATGAATCACATACAGAAAATAATAACATTCATCTAGTTTATGCACCATCTTGGGGGGGGGGGGGGAGTGCAGAGCAGAGGGGAAGCCTGCTGGTAGTGGCCAAGCTGACCCAAGGCAAGCTGCCTAGGGTGGGTTACATAATGCAAGTGAAGGCTGTACTACTAGGTGGGCTAGATGTAAACAACACTTGACATGGTGTGTGAAAACATGAATAAAAGCTATTCTTTCCAATCAATTTCTTTGAAATTTCAGATTTTAAAAGATTAAATCCTTATGTATATATGCTGTGAAAATTAAATCAACAGTGCCAAAGTTGGACAAAATTTAAGGTATTGATTTTTTATTTATGCTAATAACTTGAAAAATTTGCAAAATTCAGATCTAATTATGGGTAAACAATTGAATCTTGATTAAATAAAGTTATATTCCTGAAAAAAAGTCTCTAGGTTCAGCAATTCTCATGTGAGTAAATATATTTCCTGATTTTTTAACAAATTGCATTATGTTTTGGCCCATAACTTCAAAATAATACCCAATACTAACCTAATTTTTGGTATGTTCATAGAAAATGTATAAAAGAATGTGAATCCTAAATACGATCAAAAACAGATCAGTGGTTTTGATATTAGGCAGCCCTGAAGTGTAACAATGGCTTTTTTTATGGAAAACGGAGTTTTTTTTCCCTTAATATCTCAAAGTCCTGAACAAAGTCCTAATGACCCAATTTTTGGTATGGTAGGAGATTTTGAGGACATCTAAAATTATGTCAACAGCCTGGGGAGCATAGAGATGTGCACTGAATGACCTACAGTCATCAAAGTGGACTGCTTGACAATGTAAGGGAATACAACAAGAGCCTCCAAAAAAATTCAATAACTAGCCTAATGTTGCAGCTTTTATTTTCACAGATTAAATCCTTATGTATACATGGTGTGAAAATTAAATCCACAGTACTTACAGGAAAAAAACGTGCCATGGCCAAAGTTGGGCAAAATTTAAGGTACCAATTTTATATTTTTGCCAATATTTAAAAAAATTTAACAAATTTTGATCTAATTTTTGGTATACAATTAAATTTTGATTAATATAAGTTGTATTACTGGAAAAAAGTCCCTACATTTAACACTTTTGGTCTTAAGTGACCAAATATCTTCCTGATTTTTTTACAAAGTCCATTATGTTTGGGCCCATAACTTTTTAAAATTATATAATACTGATATCTGGCATGTACATAGGGACTATGTAGAGGAATATTTATGGTAAATATGAAGAAAACCAGATGAGTGGTTTTGATTTTAGGCAGTCCTGAAGTGTGAAAATAGATTTTTAATAAAAAATCGAGGTTTTTCCTTAATATCTCAGGGGAACGAAGTCCTATTGACCCAATTTTTGGCATGGTAGGAGATTATGGGGACATCTAACTGTATGCCGAAATTCAGATTCGTAGGTCCAATGGTGTCGAAACGTGCCAGTCTTATGGACGGACATCCAGACGGACAGACAGACAGACGGACGGACAGACAGACAGACGGGCGGACGACGGACAATGGACCATGACTATAGCTCAGATGACTTATAGTCAGCTGAGCTAAAAAATAGTTCAATCCGATAGTTTTTGAGATTGCATGGGTTAACGACGGCCGACGCCACACCATTGCATCAGCTCAAAGGTTCGCTAAAAGGGCCTGCGAGTCATGTTTTCATGGCTAGGACATGAGGCGACCAGATGTTCAATAGGGGTAAATCGACGTCAGATATCGGAACAGGTCCTTTAGTAAATGTGCACTGTCCCCAAAAGAAGACTATTTTCATACTCATGTCTGATTGCTGCTTGTCAGAAACCTTTTTGGTTCCTTATTAATATATGCAGCACTGAAAATAACCAAGGGAGCAACAGTAATAAAGGGATTGGTTAAGACAATCTATGAGCCCAGCTGAATACCAAATTACAAATATGTACATGTAACAGTAACTGGATCTAAAACCAGGACCTCTGACCAAGAGTTTAACCCAAATTTTAGGGCTATTTTCCGTTCTGGACATGAAGGGTGAATTTCGCATTCAGCATTTAACATTCAATTCAAACATTCATTCAATGGTAATCATTCACATGTAACCATGACCTTTATACATAAATACTGCATACAACTGCATTTGATTTTATATATTTTATCACCAAAATAAATAGCATGTATAAATAATACAAATTTATATACACATCTGAGGGTAATAATACAGACAATAAATTTTCACATTTCAAACCAAGTTGCATTGCTTCTTATAGCTTTTATAGAAAAGTCCAAAACAGTTGGCACAATATTGCATGAATTAGCATTTCGGTTCATTTTTACACCATGGAATGGCAGAAACAATAGGAAATGAAATAAATGAAGTTTTCAACACAAGAAAGGAATATAAAATTAATAATCCTAAAATAATTTACTTTACGGTTTCTACATTATGACATTTATTTAGCATCTAGTATTAACTATAAGCTAACTATCTATGAAACTATACTTGTTAAGCATACCTAATCATATACAAAAACCACGAGAGAAACTGCACAGCTAAATTTACAATTTTTCCTCAATGCTTTCTTGTTACACTAAATTGTTTAATATCATGCTAATTTTTAAAACTACCTTTATGGTAGTAAATGCCCTTGGAAAAAATCAGGACAACTAAGATATATTATACCGCCATAATGTTTTTCATTATCTGAATTATTATCTGAAATAGTTCGTGATTATCACAAATGTATGAGTAAATGATCTTTCACAACCATCAAAATTCTGATGACAACATCTAAAGGACAGTAATGTTAACAAATAACTGCAGATACGTGAAAAAAAATTCCAAACAACAGGCGCATTACAAGATTATGCAGATTTCATTTGACTTATTGATCAAACCATAAGTTATCACACCAGCAATCACACAGAGTAATATTTTTGTTCATTCAATGTAACAATTATTAGTTTTGCAGGCTTTAAAGAATCTACCATAACAATAACAGGAATAAATTGATAAAGTTGTCATTTTTTATATAATATTTTCTGTGATAGTTATGTAATGTAAATCATGTAATAGTGACATTGACCATTTTCATATGGTTGGCAGTGGTATTTCATTAAGTAGGATTTAAAATATCAGATCCAATACACCATAGTACAGGAAAATGGCAGCAATTGAATAAGTGTATGAATAATCAGCATTCAATATAACATGTAATATAATGAGGAATACACTATGGAAAGATGCGATACACACCACTTTCTCTGGCCATTGATGTCATTAATAATACTGGGTTCCCACAAATAATTTTATTTAATTTTCAACTGCTTCCTAGATAAATGCAAAAATTGTTAGAGTTATTTTATAAGTTAAACAAGCTCCTTGATCCTCTTTAACACTGTAACTTGTGGGAACCCCATCATTTACATTACAAGAACTTGTCTAAAACAATTCACCTTATACTACATCAGTTCATTTTATATCAAATATAAAAGATGGAGAAATATTTCATTTAGTCTTAATTAAATGTATGCTGAATTAAGATATGATCAGTCATGTTAATCATGGTATAAATAAGTTAGCAAGTACACAAATCACGTTCGTAACTGATTTTTATATATCAATTCAAGCATACTCAGGTTTTTAATTGCCTCACTACACTGTTACAGAATATCAACAATGGCTACAAATATATTCCTGGGTTTGTAATGAACTTTAAGCCAAATACACAACATTATGGCTCGTGGGGCTGACTAAAAACAATCACATCAGACAATGATAAAAGCTGATAATATATTTCTGTATGTTTCTCCACCATTAAACCAACTCAATTAACTGTATAATAAATATGAGACTCTGCCCTCTAAGTCAGCCTTAGGAGTACATTTCTGTGTGTTTTTATTACATCATTATCTTTACCATCTTAATACTATGTCTTTTATATAAATAAAATTCTATTTTCCTCATACCATTTTTTCTTATCCAGATATGCATCAGCACCATTGACTGCCATGCATTTTTGTGAACAATCTGGTAACCATCTAAGATACCATTATCTCTGATATAAGCATGGTCTTCAAGGCTGAGTTTCAATGGCATATGACATCCAGACTGATGCAAGGAGTTTCATCTAAACTGCAGTGACATCCTTGATAATTCATCTGGGCTTTCAGTCCAAATACAATTGACTGCACTGTACTTACAGATCTTGTATGGAAACATACTTTGAATCAGTTTGATCGATACAACTTCTTCTTGACCAGTTGATAACCCGGACTGACACTGACCTTTTTCCTGTGACCTCCACCAACACACAATGTTATCAAAGGCGAAAACAAGTCTGTTATATGAACCCAGACCTTCTTTTCTTCCTGCAACGTTAAGTCCAACTCAAACGTAGGAACTGTGGTTGGATCCATGTCGACTTTGCTGAGCTTTTGCACAGAGCCTTTATGGTGGAGATTCATGTACAGCGACAAGCCTTTGACCCCACAAGGCTCTTTAAGTGACATTCTCACAATGTCCCTAGAGATTTTCAGAAGCAACTCTTCTGCTATGATTAGATGACAGAGAGCTGGTGAGTCTTTGACATCAACGATACACTGTTCCAGCTTCTTATACACCTGTGTGCATGCTTGGTCGTCCAACTCTTCATCGAAGGTTCCATAGGTTGGGGACTTTGGGAGATTTGCATAATCTGGAAAAATAAAAGAAAGACATTATAGACGCTACACATACAAGGAATCTTATTATTTACTATTCAATGGTTCTTAAATTCCATTATTTCCTTTCAGAACTGCAGAAAGTTTTTCAGCTGAAAAATAAAAGAACAAGGGATGCATCATCAACATTCTCTTGCATATAGGATTTATTAATTTTCATACTCTCTGGACAACAATATTCTCAACAATGTCACTAGACTTCTCTTAAATGTGTGCTATTTGGCTGCTGGAAATTTTAAAGTCTGAAATTATTCTTTAAACCATACACCCTAAGCTGTCCAGGAAACAAATTTCACAGAGTTAAATGAATTTTACACTGTTCAAGCTTAGCAGACTGTGTCAGCAGAGGACATTGTATTGTTTAAATTGCCTTCTTGCTCTAAGTGTATAAACATAACTTAACCATTACATTGACAGTTATGGAAGCCATTTCAATCATCCATGATCACAATTCTTAAATAAATACAGCAAGAACAAAGGACAGGTATTATTAGAGGCAAATTTGGTCATTAACCTAACTGTCTGACAAAAAAACACATAGTGAATAATTCAGAAAGCAAACTAGTTTCATATGGGACAAGCAGAGTCTCATAATATATATTCATTGTGACACACTGAAGAATTGATTGGTATGGGAACTGTGCATGGTTAAACAGATATTATGTGGACATGAAGTAAGACTTTATACAATGGTTTTTATATCCACTATTATCCAGTGAAAACCACTGGCTCCGAGCCAATCAACATCATTCACAGGACCCCCTGGTAAGCACTCCTAAATTAGTTTACTTTGTGGCTGAGCCAAAATTGTATTGATTTCTGGATAACTGCTGGTCCTTGCTGGGTTTTCAACAAAGCTGTCTCCATTTGCCGAGATGAATGCACCTAAAATAGCTTATTTATCTCAAAAGAGAAAGGCAACCTCACAGACATGATCAACAATGGCAAGCAAAGTGTAAACAACACTAAACAGTATTTTTTGTGATGGATTAAAGCAAATGTTTTGTTAACTTATTAAATTTCAACCTTAAAAAAAACTTAATGCTACTCAAAATCTTGAAGCATTATGAAATGTGCCCAATCCAATATGTGACAGTATGAAAAAGAAATCTCTCAAACCTCTCAAAAAAATAAGCATGGTGCACTGGCTGCCTATTTTGATTTTATCCACATATTTATAACCTGGAATGCCTGCTTAAATTGCCTCTGTTCAAAATCAAAACACATAAACAAGGGACCTATGGGTCACTGTGCTCAGCTGACGTTAACCTTGAAGGTAAAAATCTAAAATAATATCAAATGGAGATAAAGTGTAAGAGGAAGAGGTAATAAAGGCCATGGTTGGTTTATATGATTGGTTTGTATTGATGAGCAAGAAATAGTTGCAAAAAATATTTTGTGACCTGACCATGTGTTTCCTACTGTTAAAACTAAAGCATGTGAGCAGTTTGTGAACAAATGTTCTGTACTATTACCATGATCATTAGTTGGTTTTTCGATTAACTGTTGACATTTCAGTAGTTTACACATTTGTTCAATTGAATCTATTTTTTTGTATAATATATATTATTAAATATATATGTATTTTTTTAATGAAATGTATACAGTTGAAATATAGCTAATTAACAACATAAAACAGGGCAAACAAAGCCTGATCTCAAATTCTGCTGAGGCAGGAAAATAATGAACAAATGTTTGTATTAAATCCTCATTTTTTTATCACATCAATTATTTTCTAATTTAAGTTTATATTTCTATACATTTCCAATTTAACATATATATCTGAATATAAAAGTTGATTCATAATTCTCAATTGCATCATCATAAATCTCAATCTTGTCAGATAACACCACATCATGCATACAAATGTTTATTTATTTTTTACCACAAAAATATATCTTTTAAATCTGCAAAACAATAAATATCTAAAAATAATACTTGATTTAAATTTCACAATTTTTAATTGTGTCTTTATTTATCCATAATGTGCTTCATATTTTATAATAATTTAAGCATACTGATGGGTTCAATTATAATTGTTAAAATCATTTAAAAGAAAATTGATTTCTTTAAAAATGCTACATTACACAACATTGCATCTTCTGGATTACACCTTGAATTATTTTTTCAAGGAAAGTTTTTGCATATTGGAGTGGAAACAGCATTACAATTAAGGAGATACAGTGAAAACAATAACAATTACTGCATAACACTTGGTGGGTTGGGTTGGGGGGGGGGGGGGGGACGATTGGGGTGGTAATATGAGAATAACTGTACACCTGTCACAGCAGGGGATCTCCCCCAGTGACTGTAACAAATCAGAAACCCTGGCATAGCTGACTTCCAGTGACCTGGAGTGGGACCCTGCATCTGTAATCAAAGCAAGTGACTACAGAAAAAAAATCAATAACTAGCTTAATTTTCAAGCTTTTATTTTCAAATTTCAGATTTAGACAAACTAAATATTTATGTTTAAATGCTGTGAAAATTAAATCAATGGTGCTTACAGGAAAAATACGTGCCATGGTCAAAGTTGGGCAAAATTTAAGGTACTGATTTTTTTTTTATGCTAATAACTTAAAAAATTTACAAAATTCAGATCTAATTTTGGGTAAACAATTGAATCTTAATTAAACATAGTTATATACTTGAGAAAATAGACTCTAGTTTCAAAATTTTTCATGTTAAGTGAGTTATTATTTTTCCTGATTTTTTACAAAGTCCATTATGTTTGGGCCCATAACTTAAAGAATTTATACTTTACAGACTTAATTTCTGGCATGTACATAGGAACTATATAGAGGAATATTTATGGTAAATATGAGGAAAAACAGATGAGTGGTTTTGATATTAGGCAGTCCTGAAGTGTGAAAATAGGATTTTAATAAAAAATTGAGGTTTTTCCTTAATTTCTCAAAGGAACGAAGTCGCAAAGACCCAGTTTTTGGCTTGGTAGGAGATCTTGGGGACATCTAACATTATGCCGAATTTTGGATTCCTAGGTCTTACGGTTTCAAAACGTGCCACATCTACGGACGGACGGACGGACGGACGGACGGACGGACGGACGGACGGACGGACAGACGGACGGACGACGGACAATGGACCACGACTATAGCTCAGATGACTTATAGTCAGCTGAGCTAAAAAGGATGAACAACAGTTTGTAAATGACATGACATATCTCGTAAAAATTTAACATTCATGAGCTATCAACCACCTCCGGTCACATGGTTTTTCTGTTTGTCACCATGATACCATGTTTACTAAGAGCTTGGAGATTAACAAGGCCAGGTGTCTGTCAAACAGGCATAATGAGATCTTTTCTAAGCAGAAATTATCAACAGTTCATTAACATGTACTCAGATTGAGTCATAAATCACATTAATTCTACATGTAAGGCAGAATAGCTGGCTTTAATATATTAATAACTTATACTGAAAGGCATTTCCTGGCATTATCAATTTTGCAGTTTCACTTTGGGTCAGATGTTTAGTCTGATAAATCTTTCCTGGTAACTCTAATAAACACAGGTAACTTTGATAAAGAGATAAACATTGCTTATTTTATGAGGTGACACTAGTACATAATTCTTGCTTTGATAATATGACATGCAAACTTGTCGATTCTTAGTTTTAATTGCTTCAAGTAAACACATGCTGATCAATCTACCTTGAAATTTACTTAGTGTTTACGTGATTAATGAAAGACTAACAATATAAAATCTGGGCAGTGAACTATTTTGAAAAAAAGGAAAATTTTAAATTTATTTTGTCAAACAGCAATATATATGTTGTCCAACACAAAAAAAATCAACTGAAATTGTATGTACCATGCTTATTAACAGCTTGTACCTGGCAACATATATAAGCTTTATAATTAATACTATTTCATTCTTCATTGAAGCAACAATGACAGGATTTATTTGCTCAGTGTAGCTGATTATTACTATGCTTAGGCAAAGGACAGTGGGGGTGGGGCCCTTAAGGAAGGTTTTGAGTATTTGGACCTTAGTGAGGGTTCCTTAAACTTAAAGGGACCTTGCAAACTCAAGGTGTTGCTATAAATAGATGTGAGGCCATAAAATCAGGATTTACGGTAGATAAACAAGGCCAACACAAGCTCATACACCAACCACAGGAGCATTATCAGAACCTTTCTTAGCAGGGATTACCTACAATTAATTAAGATTTACCCTGAATTCCAAAAGCTAGAAATCACAAAAGTTCTATATTACTGGGAATAATAATTAGCATCATGCATCTTAATGAATAAAAGAGATTTTGAACATCAAATGCTGAAAAGTCCAACATGAACCATCTCATGATAGCTGCTTTATTTAGATATTTTCATCATTAATCTTTTTTTTATCCAACACTGCTATGAAATGTAATTGAAAATAAACTACAGCACTGTTTCTGTTAGATATAGAAAATATTGGGATTGTATGTCTGACATAGAGAGCCTATTAATTCATGAGAAGAAATATATGCTGAACAGATCCAATGTAAAATCTATTAATTGTAGTTTGTTTTTGCCTGGCACAGATGTTCCTGGCTAACGTAATTAAACTGTGGTTACTGGTAGATATAACTTGATTGGATTTGTGTCATGGATTCCTGCTCAAATATCAACAACCTTAGGAAGATGACTTGACTTTAGCCTTCTGACTAAGCCCTCGAGCATATCTATATGTCGTTATGTCATCACTTACAGGTAGGATGAGTGTTAATTAAGAACAGTCCAGTTTTTGATTCTATCTTTCAGCAGATCATATTCTATAAAAAAATATTAACCCATGTAAATATCTTTAATATTAACTTATTGTTTATTAACCTGTGTGCTGCTGGAAGATATTTTTTTTCTGATAGTAAGAAAGGTGTATGACGCAAAAACTTTTCTTATGATATTAATTTTTTTCTCCTTCTGATAAAAAATAATTTTTCTTGCCTTTAGAAAATGATATCTTATGGCAAGAAAATATATATTATGAATGAAATTTTTCATATGATTTGTTAATATACCTAGTTTTATGAAAATTCAAATATATTTTCTCCATTAAGCAAGCTGCCCATAAATCAAGTAAAAATATTGAGAATTTTTTTGTAAACAGAAATGTTTGGATAAGAAATATAATCTTTCAAGAAAATTATTGTTAACTGTGTGTATACTGTGATTTTAACAGTAAGAAAATGATTTCCACCATTGGTATCTCAATTTGTGCAAAACTGACTGAATTGCCATATTAGAACTGCTTTGCTAGTGATGTTACTATCAATGCTGGTACTATATTTAGATTTTGAGGGTAATACTGGAAGCAATACGAGTAGAACTAGATAAAAAAAAACCCATCTTAACAGATATTCATTATATTTAACCTTGACAGTTCATCCTGTAAAACTACAAGAGCCCTTTCAGATATTCACCAGCGACTAACTTGTAACATGCAAAATGACAATACATCAGTCAGTATGACATAACAGCCTGACAAGCTGGCGGTGATCAGAACCCAGATCTCTGTACTCAGCAGATTAAGCTGTACCAGGTAACCTTAAACCTGTAATCAAGACTCCCCAAAGAAATCAATCTTGAAGCAGAGAAGTCTTCTATTGGGCCTAGGTGTGGGACTAGCCTCTCCACAGAAATAACATGGTTTTTGTCTCCCTGTTTATGTTTATGGGTCTGTTTTGACTGGCTGGGTTTTGGCTGGAGTGTTCTTTCACTGATATGAGCTTCATTCACTGGTTTGGTTTTGCTGGAGCTTTCTTTTACAGATACAAGCTTAATTCACCGGTTTGGATCTTGTTAGAGATTTCTTATAGAAACGTGCATTAGTTGTTATAAGAGGTTTGGTCCATGTTTTTCCACCAGCGGACTGAAATCTAACCATATATAAAACAATGGGTCATTTTGAATTGTTCTAAATATTTAATGAACCAAGATTGCAATCATGCAGAAGTTATTTACAATTATTTAAGTATTAAAGCGGGCCACCAAATTTTCAATTGAATTTATGCTATTTCCTAGAGTTTTCAGTAGAGCTCTGAACCAATTACAGGGAAAATTTCAACAGACAGAATAAATCCTGACAACAACAAAAAATGCCAAAGGACCTATTATTCACAAATAAAATGCCTAAAGACCTACTGCTCAAAAATAAAATTAAAAAAGACCTATTGTCTAAAGATAAAATGCCAAAGAACCTATTGTCTGAAAATAAAATGAGAAAATTAAGACCTACCATCCATAAATTAAATGCAAAAGGACCTGTCATCCAAAAATAAAATACAAAAAGATCTAATGTCCCAAAAATAAAATACTAAAAGACCTTTTGTCCAAAAAATAAAATGCCAAAAGACCTATTGTCCAAAAAATAAAATCCCAAAAGACCTATTTTCCAAAATAAAATGCCAAAAGACCTATTGTACAAAAATAAAATGCCAAAGGAACTACTGTCCACAAATAATATGCTAAAGGAACTAATTTTCACAAATAAAATGCCAAAAGACTTGTTGTCCAAAAATAAAATGCCAAAACCCCTACTGTCCAAAAAATTAAATGCCAAAGGACCTACTGTTTAAAAATAATATGTCAAATGACCCACCGTCTAAAATAAAATGCCAAAGGACCTATTGTCAACAAATAAAATGCCAAAGGAACCTTGTTCACAAATAAAATGCCAGAAGACCTTTTATCCAAAACTTAAATGCCAAAGAGCCTGTTGTCTGAAAATAAAATGCCAAAAGATTTATTCTCCCCAGGATATTCAGTAGCAAAAAATGGGGATATTGTGAATGCCTTACCTGATACCAAATTACCTACATAATAAGTTTCAATAATAATACACTATCTGTCATCAAAGTTTGTCATCAGATATGTATATGTACTGCTTGTCATTGTAATTAAGAAGTATATCAATGATAAAATCATGATATCTCAGCAAAACATGTATTCATCATAAGACAAAATATTTTTATCAAAAGTGTACATGTTTATAACATAGCACTTCAAAAAGGGTTTTTCAGCTTAAGATATCAATTAGACAGGTATTTGCCTGATAAGCGTTTATAAATAGCCAAAACAAAAGTCTGCTCTAGGTTTCTCCCTAGCCATGTTTAGCCAGCATTTACCTGAGTAACCTTAAATCTTGTTACTTCACCTGCCATCAACTGCTCTGTTAGGGAAGTTCAACCAGTTCACAGCCCCTGATTCAGAAGCAGTTTCTTATGCTGGGATGCAAATTTTAAAAGTGAGTCCTGTTTTCCCTTATAAACACAATAATTAGCTAAAATGTCTCGGTTGTTAGAATAAATTACTATTTTCTGTCCTAGATTATATGTTTTTATTTGGTCATAAACACAATATTTGATTTTATACAATTTTTTTAGTGGCCAGGGATTTAAGTTATAGTGTGCATCCCAATCTTTTTATGTGGTGGCAATCCACGATCCTGGATACTTATGCTGCATATCTGCATAACCAGACGTGTCTATTCCAACCCTGGTTATAAACAACTTTTTTCCAAAAGACTACTTCCACCTACGCTTGCTGATACGTGACTTAATTACAATGATTATGTCCTCATATATTGTGAAAACCATCACGGTAACATTGTGAATTATTATTCTGCAAATGTTAGAGTAACCTTGGCTTGTAATTACTCTGATGTGCTCAAATGTAAAAAGGAAACTACTTTCATTTCCTGTATGTGAAAGTGACTAATCAAGTATGAACATGACAAATCACGGTATATCTAAATCAAACCAAACTGTCATTCGAACAATCTCACTTGGGATTGCATGAAACATGGGGTATACTGCTTCATTTTGCTGGAAGTGCTTTGTGAATGAAGCAATCAAACCAACTTATCAGCCTGAAAATAAGCCACACTGGCAAAACATATTACTAACACTTGCTCATCAGAAATGAAATGTATGTGACAAATGAAAGAAATAAATGTCAGGCTATGCCCAACTGTCCAATCCAAACTGACATATTTCAATATTATATCATTTTTATCTAACATAACACTAAATGTACAGAGACAAAAAATTTTCTTCCTCAAATAAGAACCTTGGTGTCTGAGCAAGCATTACAGGGACCAGGGCTAGGACTCTAGTCCAGGTAATACTTAGCGAGTAATTAAACATATAAATTTGACTTGAGTACTTGTGAGTTTACATACATATATGCACTTATGTTACTGCAAACTTACAGGAGCCTATATTTGTTCACTACTGTAGCGCTTTAAACCTGTACTCATCAACTTTTGTCATGACACTCTGTTTCTTTTGCTTAACTCATTAAATATAAAATACCTGCATTGTGTTTTAAAGTGCATTTCCATTCAATCTATTTCTTTGTTGGGTGAATGTTAAGAAGTTCAACCAAGTCAAATTTATGCATTTTCTGGATCAGTAAACAAATATCAAATTTTACCATTTCAGGGTTGCCATGGCAATGAGGACTGGAGTTTGAATCAGTAATGCCCACTGAGTGCTTTAGTCCAAATTGTGGTACCTGTTTCCCTGAGGTTAAAATAAAACTACTTACTTTCCTTTATAATGGCTCACTTTCGAACCCTAGAGGAAGACTGCATGGAATCACTTACTGACTGTAGATCAATAACCCATCACACTGTGTATTAGCGTTATGTTTACTGCTTGCCCAAGCAAAAGATTAATGTGTTGAGAGTTGCTAGGTATAAATGATGAACTAAATATATATATATAAATATGCAATAACCAAGCCATCACTGAAAACATACCCCTGAGGCCCAGAAGTGGGGATAAAGGGGAATAGGCTATGGAGTATATGACCTTGGGAATAAGGTCAAGGTCAAAAATAAATATCAGATGCAAATCTGTGACCTAGGACTGCTATGTGGCCAATTTTCAGCTTTTGAAAATTGGCCATATTTCAGATGTAGCGCAAACAAAAATGGCTAAAGAGAAAAAAATGTTTAATTTCAAATTGATGATTTTGTGATGTAGGGTGAGGTACCTAGGTAGGTCCACCATAAAAAATAGTTACCCAAATATGACTATAAAAATTATCTAAAAGCCTCCCCATCCTATGTCCTATGGGGGGGGGGGGGGGGCTTTAATTATTCATGAAGTTTCAACATAAGACTTTTACATTATTACTTATATCAAAATGTTAACTGAACCTCAGAAATAAAGTTCCCTGCTGTATCTTTTAATAGAATATATAATTATCAATGTACACACTTTGACTTTGAATAATTGAAACACAGCTGCATGAACAATGTCTGGATAATTGTAAGTATATACATTTTCTTTTGGGAATGAGTGTGACAGCATGCAAGTTAACACATGAAATCCATGTGAACTACCTACCAGACTGGACATAGTTAGAGGAAAGAGATGTGTAAACAGTCAGTGTCACTTACGTACCAGTAACAGTCATGTGCAAGTTTTCTTAGTCACTGAAAGTTTAAATAGCCGACATCCTGTTTCTGACCTCTGAGCTAGTTCAAGTGAGGTCACACTGACATTACTGAAACAAGGTGTGGAAGACATGGATTACTCATAAACTATGTAGCACTGGGGTGGGCAAACTTTTCTTCTCATAGGGGGCCACATGCAACATCAGTAAGGCCTCCAGTGGGCCACATCAATGAAAAGCTAAATCAATTTACCTTTACATAGTTTGCCAACCCTGGTCAAGCATATAGAGGGTTCCAATATAAATTATATAGAAGTGACAGCCAATGTTTTGCAGATCTTGAGGTTACCTGCATCAGAGTTAAAATTCTTAGAAAATTTACTTTAATGAATAACACAAATTAGGGGCTGCGGTTTTCCTACTTTATAAAAGCTATTATAGATATTTTCATAGTGAGGGATGGAGCTCCTCCAAACATCCATTTGGACAAAACCACACAATAAATGCCATATGTGAGGAAGCCCTTGAGATTAGGTTAGAGATATATCAGAACAATCTGGCCAATCAAATTTGTGTCCACTGAAGTTATCCTTTTCACCATATGGTTGTGTTCTAAGTGACACTACATGTTTTACTTTCTGGACCTCAATACCCATTTGCTTATTGGTATAATATTCTTCCACTAGATGTCACTGCCAGTAGGAGTTCCTCTCCTAAAAATGTGAAACTACATTTCTGTGTGATGAGACAGAACTGCACTTAACAGTACAGCATTAAATTTTCCTCTGTGGGATATAAAAGGTATATTTAAGAAACATGAAATAAAACCAGAGAAAATTTGAGTATTACCTGAATACAGAGTATTCTGACCTACTTCATATCATTAATAACTTGTCAAATATACTGATACAGAGGGTCATGTATGCATCAACATTGTATTACCAAGGTTTTGCATAAGGCCATAAGCAAATCTGATTCTGTCAGTTACAAATTGCTTGAAAAACAAGATGAAGTAAGCATAATGACCACATGATGGTGTTTGGTTATCCATGTCACTAAGTGACTGTCTGATTAAGGTCTGGTATGCAATATCACCACATCACCAATGGCCACAGGATATGGCACCAAATAAGGTAGAACCTCCCACAGTCATATATTACTCATCTGAGAATTACGTACCTAAAATCAAGACTGGGAATCAAATTTGGAATTGTAATAAATATATATGTGAAATTGAAAATTGGTAAAAAGAGATTAACTAATAGGGTGGTTTCACTTTTCAGGGTTTGTTTTTCTTTTTCCAGTAGAACTGAGAACTTGATAAAAATAAAATGATAATTATACTCAATATCATTTCAAACTGTCAACTGTATATCCAACGTCTTGTTAACCCAGACAAATACAGTTTTAATGTACCACAAGGATTCTGATTAAAGTTTCTACCTATAAAAGTAAACAAAGTATCAGTAATTTACTCTTGATTTTCTTGAAATCTGAGAGTCCCAATCATAGTTTATCCAAAAAATTTATTGAGCTTCAGATGGATTTCTGCTGTGGGGCATATATCTACAAGCTACAAAACCTTACCATAATAAATGGTGTATAAACTTCTTGTCTCAGCATTTCCTGACAACTTAATTGATCAAAGCCCTATTGTATGGTACCAACACTGGATTTCCACTCATTTTCTCAGTATTGTGCCCCTCATGCTTACACAACCTATTTTTATTTTCAGCACTCAAATTGTATGATTTCCCTCAATGGGGTGTTTTGTAATTGGACCCCTTTGTGACCAGTAATGCCTGCTGTGAACCAGGTACAATAAAATAACACCTGTCAGAAAAGTGAACCAACACTTAGTGAACTGGTGCTCCTAATTCTGGACAAATTGACAGACACTTAAATTAACCCCTCTGTGTCTGGTGTCTTTGCCCCACCTGGAGCCCTTCTGGGTCAGGGGTGTCAACCCCTTTATCTACAACTGTACATCATGTGTCTGCTAAGGTGATAGCCTTCCTTTCTCTGTTATCAAAAGGCACCAAATCTACTTCTTTCTCATGCTGAATACCTAAACACAAGAGTGTCCGAATTTTAGGAGAACTCAGTTCTGAGTGGAAAGTCATGCTCCTATTTTTCAGGCTACAAGTCCTATTTAACAGAATAAGGATACATTTTAATGACATCAATTTTTCTATTAGATGCCTGACCAGGCCATAAAATTAGATGTCTGAATTATAGTTCGGACTTTCTTCTTGGTATTATTCAGGTAAATTGCCTTCTTTAAATAAGTAAGAATATTCACAATTTCTTTGGATATCAAAATACCTTTATTATCATGACTTAAGTATTTCTTTATAATGTACTATTGTCAGAATGTCATGTGGTTAGACAGAACAGAAGTTTCTTATATAAAAAATTCTCAAAAGTGTCCACTGACCAGAGCAAAAACAGAGACTTATATGAAGTTAAGGTGACCTCACTTTCTGATGGACTGCAAGCCTAGTTCACTTTTAGGTCTACTGTTTCTTTTTCTGTCTGCCATGATTACCTGGACCAGTGCAAGGACTTGTGGTTTATTAAAGGAGATGACATTTTAAATGGCCCCTGTGAAGGGACTTGATCAAAACCGTTATTTATAGGTTTGAAAATGGTCTATCACAGATTCTGCCAGATGAGGATACAATTAACATAACATGATGGGCAAAGCCATTACTTTAAACGGCTTTTTTTCTCCAGGACTTGCTGTAATCTAAATGGAACATGCAATGCGGTTATACTTTAGTGACATCTTAAACTTTCACCATGTGTTTATTCAGGTGGATATTAGGTTTGAACCTGGGCAGTGTTTTGTCTAGGAGCTATTTAATGGCTACCATAATATTAACCATATATATATATCAGAAGAATTGTAACCTACAGTAAGTTTGTTAATATGTTTGTTAATATGTCTCACTCCTACAGTGAAAGAAATGTTTATGGTGCCATAAAAGGCAGTATGGCCAATATTACCCATGGAACTAACTGCTATATTTCCTGGGTTTGAAAATGTACAATAAAGACACCATACTCATATAGCATATGAATAGCAAACATACTTGTCTCACAGCAGCACAATGAAAGAGCAGAACACTGCAATTTAGCACCCAGTCATTGGTATTAGGGCCATCCTCGCTCTCTTCAGATAAATTCTCCCACACAAAGGAGAGGAAACAGATAGTAATAAGTGTGTAGATATTAAATATATCATCCTCAAATCATTCAGATGAAATTCATTCATTAAATTCACGGTCAGTGAACCTTGCTGTCTACCATATGATTAACCATATGTCTACACAGGTGTAACCAACACACAAAGGAACTGTTACACAGCAGCTTAACCACACCTGCTAGCTGGGAGAAACACAAAGAAATAGTGCCAATGGAATTTATGCACAAGCCCAAGCAGATAGACCCTCTATCATTCTCCATCAGTATGCATATATACTTACCAATTCACTCAGCTAAAGTTATTTAATAACCTGGAGCCAGTTGTAAATACAGGTAAGCTGGCATTCATTACGGTACATCCTGTATGCACAGGTCTTTGTGTAGTCAGATAACACTTGGCAATATTCTGATAATCACAGAGGTTTCCCCAACAGGGAACCAGTGTAGTACTTATCAATGGTATTTCTAGGTCTGTGTATCACAGACCCCTCGCAGGAGCTACTACAAACAACACAAAATCCCTCAGCTCAAGTCTACTGTATTGATCCTGCAGACGGGTATCTTTGTTAGCACCATCTGTGTTGCCAGCTTTTTCAGTACCATACACAATCAGGTCTTGTGTGTACATGTGTTGTTTGCTCTCTCCTTTATATTTGTGTCATTATATTACCGTGAGGTTATGTGTTCATCCCAATTCGTCTGTGTATATTTTTGTGTGTTTGTTCACAACATAACAGTTGCAATCATGAAGGGAATCTCATGAAATTTCAGGGCAATTTGGGAATGGCACAATGAAGAATTGATTAGATTTTTGGTGTTGATCTGGCACATGATCTGGATTCAGGAATGTCATCAAGGAATATTCACAAATGTAGAGTCAATAATGCACAAATGAACCTGGGAATATGGGCCGAATAAGTTAATATGGACACAGGTTGGGGAGCACCTCACAAAAGGGATCCCCCAAATGATGGAGGCTTGCATTCCTTAGAATGTAAAATTTAAGTTACAATATGAAATTTACAAATATTTTTTTACAAAACAATCATGGATCACTATTATAATACTGGAATATCATCTTTATAAAAACACATCTCAGATTTAATGTATAGTAAGTGGAAAAAATATTTTGCTTGATGCTGAGAAGTCTGGTGAGAAATCTTTAATCAGGTTACTATGTTCTATTTTTGGCCAATCTCAGTATATGATGTCATTTTTATATGTGCCCCATTTTCAGCTTATATGAAAAATCTGATGATTGATTAACAAGAAAGAGGAAGTGGATTCCTTATAAAGTGAAAAACTGTAATAGAGCATTTTATCCTGAAGAATTTAATCCTTCGGTGTAATATAAAAACTAGCTATTTAACTCTCTTATCTGAAGATTTCTGTGCTCTCTGGCTTACTCTGAGTATATAATATTTACTACCAAAACAGTTTTTATAACACACCTGTGATGGAACTAAAGCAACCCCCTAAATGTAACAAACTCTATGTCTAAAAAGCACACTTTTCCATCAAATTTCTATGGAAAAAACTTATCAATAATCCTATGAGACAGGCAGACACACTGACAAACAACAGACTGGATGGGTTCATGGCCTCATTGTGTGATAAAATAATTACACACCATGGGTTACTGAACCAGGATGCCACAGGGATGTGGTCAGCCACACATACGCAAGTGCACCATATCACATCGCTATCCAAGCGTCTCATTAATGCCTGAGCTGAACTATGTATGGATGGCATGTTTGGACTTTGTCTGGAATGAATGAACAGTCTGCATTCCCACATATGATTCATCTACAGTCTTATTTCAATTTTTTAAAGGTCAACTTTACAATGGTGATCTTTATGGGTAAATGTGCCAATATGTTTGGCACACACAAAAATTTAATGTGCCAATATTTTCACAAAAAAAAAAAAAACTGATGAGAACTGATTCCTTTATCATTGCATATTTTTTTATATAGTTATTCCCTATGTTTTACAGGACTATTTGCTATGTTGTCTTTTAACAAAACAAAGCACTATTTATTTACCTTAAAATTTTTATTTCTGTATATTCTGTTGTATAATTCATTTTTACATGTTAAATGATAATTATAAACATGCTATGTTTATATATATGTATGACTGGTCTTGGTAGAGTCATATATATAAAACTGTTCTGATTCACTTTAAATGGCGCATTTAAACTGAACAGTCACATGAAAGCAGATGAAAATGGTGACACCATAACATAAATAATACTCTTGTATGATCATACCATTACATGCAAATATCAACTGAATGAGATCATGAGTGCATTCAATTACTCTTCAACATGTCTTTTTTTAGTTGTCCCAGAATGCTGTCAGACATGATGAAATATATCTGATGCCATGTCTTTATATGAAGACATATTTCATAATTCTATATACAGAAAGGTGGTCTTGCTTTAACCAAACATGGCATCAACTTATTGCGTCCACTAGGAGGTTATGCTTTCATTTTACAATATAACTCACACAATCTTCACTGGAATCTCATGAAATTTTCAGGCATTTCAGTAATGGGCCAGTGAAGAATCAAACAGATTTTGGTGTGGATCAAAAATAGGATTTGGATTCAGGAACATCATCAATGAATATTCACAAATGTACAGTCACTTATAACTTAAAACCTGGTAAAATGAGCTGAATAGGTGAATACAAACACAGTTTTGGTCTTTTGGGAAAATCATACAATAGGGACTCCCCACATGGCGAAGGCTTGCATTCCTTAGAATGCACATTTCTAGTTATAATACTGGTATCTGATTTTGTAACAATTTCATAGAAGCATTTGTTCATATTGATCATCTAATTGTACTACCATACTTGTACACGCACACTCACAATCATGTACACAGTCCTATCCCAGTGATATCAGATGAGCAGGTGGATATGATCTCAGTTCCTGTACGATGATGTCAGAGATAAAAATATTTCACCAGTACATAATACCATATATGTAGTGTCAGATTTCCTACATGCACTTCATCATGTCTAGTCACTGAAGTGATGCAATAAATGTCCATAAAATTCCATTTAACACACATGCTCAAATGTTTCCTTTACACAACATGACTGTGCTAAATGATGATATATGCTTATATTACTGAACAAAGATATAGTTTCATTAAATTATTTTTTTAACATTTATTTTTTAAGAACACAGACACTAAGAATGTTATTGAAAGATATTTTAAAGATAGGGATGTTGTCTGTTGATAGACAAACACAAAACTTGCAGTTAATTTCTAAAGTGTGAGGCTACACTTTGTCAGGTTTCTGTCAGAATACTTTGTCATATAAATAAGCTCTAGATCTTGGCCAATGGAGAGAGAGATAACACTACACATACTAGTTCACTTATGTTATAGGTTTTAATTCCCTTTTAGCAATTTATGCCTCATTCCACCAGTGAAAAGTATTATGTAGCAAAAATTTCACAGACCCTGTACACACTTCTGTCAAAATTATGAAGATAAAATAACATTTCAAGCACTACAGTACATTATATTTTGCCCCATTAAATTTAATCTAATTAAATCGTAAAGACTTTCTGAATGTTTCTTTGTGATTAAGAATGAAAAAAATGGAAAATTTATAATTAAAGAAAAAAAATATTTTATCAAGACAAAGATGTGATATCCAATGTGGCAATGATTAAATATATCATATTTACAATAATAACAATATTTGAGATATTCAGTAATACCAACCTTTTGATAAATCTTCAACACTGGAATTCTCTAGGAATGCACTGTTATTATCATACAAATAGTCTTTTTCGATAAGTGACTCAATGCCCATTTTCTGACCAACATTCTTTGCAAAGATCTGTCCAAATTTGTCCTTCAATCTGGCGACCCCCATTTTTCTGGTGTCGTCCTTTGCGGGGAGATTTTCTTCTGTCGCTAATAAACCCGGCATTTTGACAGTTCGGTTCGTTTTGTGCTTCTCCTGTCTGTAGTCAATGGTTAACTCCCCTCGGTCTACACGCTAACGTGCGTTACTAACAGGTTTTAGTCATCCCTTGACATACGTCCGCCTCACATGAAGTCGTGACAATGACTAAAACCCTGCATAAAATGGTCTCCCAATTGACAGCTGATTGCCACTTCCGCCAGGGATTCCCACTAACGCATATCATTTGCATGCATAATAGAGCCGTATATGGCAAAGGCTTCCGCGTTGGGATGGGCGCTCCTGTCCGGGTTCCCTGGCCGAGCTTACTTTCGATTCAGAAGAACGGTATTAAATTTATAGTCGTCGGCAGTAAATAACAATTTATACAATACTTAATATTTACAGGATATATCCATACAGACCAAAGGAAAGAAAAAGAAACTGAAGATGAAGAAAATTGGTATAGCCTGCACACTGCTCATGTATAGTTAGTGAAATAGGTCTAGGCCTATATAATAGGCTCTACTAATATTAATTAATAGAATGTTCGACACGTTTACACGGATTTCCATGAAAATAGCGAACGTTGCGTACGTGGTACGTAAAAGTGATAGGATTTTGGAATAAAAAGATATGGTTCTAAGGCACTTTTTTTCAGTGTGGGTGGGCGTTTTTTTTTTTTTTTTTTTACTTTTATGTATGTTTCGATGAAAATGTCATATGATCAAGGAAAAGCATGATAATAACAGAATTTTTATGCTAAACAGGTAAAATCACTACGAAACGAAGGAAATCTTATCAAAATTGTATTAGTTTATCTTCTTGAAAGATGAAAATCATAATAAAAATTTTGGATGCCGGGGGTAAAAATTAACGCGGGCGGTGCCTAAGAACCATACCTTTACTTTTTTTGGCCTTACACCTAACTGATGAAATATAGGCCTATATTTATTCTCAATCTGGGTACACGATATAGTATAGGCCTATAAAAATAGGTAACACTTGCAACAGCCACTTTTCCCATTAAATAAATGAATATTAAATTCTTTGATAATTTATTCAGAATTATGAATATAGGGCGTTAACATTTATTTATTTACTTTTGTTTTGTTAATTAATATTTTTTTTCGGGAAAAGGGCTTGAGATCCAATTTGTTTGTGTATTACAGAGTCTGTAACTGTATATCTTATCGGGAGCAATTATAGTAATTATAAAGCTCACGCGGATTAACGGTATGCCTTATAATTTACACCGGGATGTTGGACATGTTACCTATATATGCATTAGCCCGAACATTCTGACTCTATTTAAATGCAAGTAAAATAATTGTTTAAATGCGTTACAGGCCTGCATGTATACAGCTATACGTATTTTTTTTTCTCGTTAGTACCTATACGCATACCAATGACCTTGTCAATTTTATACAAAATACAAGACCGCTGACCTGCCTATAAAATTGTTTTCACTCTTGCTTTTTTTTTTCCTTTGATGTTGCCTTATTTTTGAGCGATTCTTATCCCAATCTTGGTGTGTATAGATGAAATCACATGAGCATATGCTCCGCTTGGGAGCCAGAAAAACTATAATTTCTTGGCACCGCAGGTGCCATGCATAGTATTTCTAGACAATTAACCCCCCCCCCCCCCCCCTCTTTAAAAACAGGACCTCATCTTCAGCAGCATACACTGACACTTGGCAAGTGACCATGGTTTCTTCCATCTATCAACTTGAGAAACGATATTTTTAAAAAAAATTGGGAATTTCAAGGTTAATGCCACTCTCAGAGGAGAGGTCATGATCCCATTTTAAATATACCTCATCAAATAACCTATATCCATTGATATGGATAATATGAAAGAAATTTGTCCATTAGGTTTTGACTGATAATGCTCACAGTACTGTCAAGTGGCAATGAAAGGGATATTAAAGGCGCAAAAACAAGAAAAGGACAGAAGGTGGCGCCACTTGTCTTCCACTAAAGACGAATCTATCAAAGATCTTCGTTCAATTTGATTTTTGGACCAATCCATGCATCCCTTATTGAGATATTTATGATTTTGTTTGACTTTTACCAAATACGGAAATATTTAAGGTCAAGGCCACTCTCATGGGAAAGGTCATGACCCCAATTTAAATATACATCATCCCATAACTCATATCTACGTATATGCATTATATGAAAGAAATCTGTTCATAGGTTTTTGATTTACAATGCTGACAGTACTGTGAAGTGGCAATGATGGGAGTATTAAACGGCACGAAAACGAGTAGAGTAAAAGATTATATATGGCGCCACCAATTTTCGGTACATGACAACACTGTCCAAGATCATCGGGCAACTTGATTTTTGGATCAACCCATGCAAGAATTCTTGAGATATTTAAGAATCTGTGTGATTTTCTCCCAAAATGGACCCATTCAAGGTCAAGGTCACTCTCCTAGTAAAGGTCATGACCTTATTTTAATCTCTGCGGCGTAGGTGGCAGCGCGACCGTGCCTAAACCATAATATCACAACTTTGTTTGGGGATACAATAAGGACACTGGCCTTACAGTGACTGCATGGATTCCATCAGCATTCTTGATCACCCGATCTTGAATATTTTCAATTTTGATCATTGAATTGATAATCAAATTATTTCGTAAGCACTGGAATATATCAATCCACGCTGATAAATGTGTGTCACAATTCGAACTTGATGTTGCATCACAGGTCAGGTGTTCACATTCCAAGTACAACAAATATACAGCGTTTTATCCTTAAAATATCATGGTATCTGGCAATATTATGTTCTGGAACCTTTGTTTTCTCCTTTGCACAAATAAAACTAAACTTGTGCCAGTTGATTCTTTCAGTGGTGCCGAATATAAACATAGTGCACATACCACCTGGTGGCTGTACCAAGCAATTTCACAAATAAAAAAATTTCAATCTTCCAACTTTCAAAGTTGTTCAGTGCTTACAGCCATGGAAAATATTCAGAGAAAATGAATAGCATGATATAAAAAAAACATGACTTGAAATTTTTATGTGCCTTAGAAGTAAATGAGTTGTTCAGTGCTTACCGCCATGGGGAATTTTGGTTGTCCTACAGGTATGCTTCAATAAATTTTAAAGTTTGATGGAATTATACTTAAGAGTAATTGAAAAGTGTTAAAACAATTACTTTTCAAAAGCAATCGATTACAATTACAATTACTTTCCATGATTACAAAAAATTATCGATTACAATTACTTGGAAAAAGTTATTGTTTTACATTTACTTCAATTACAATTACTTTTGGACCCAACCCTGAAGAACAGACAGTTTTAATTGACATTTGGTTGAATTGTATTATCCCTTTTTGATCATACACAAAGTAAATTGGCGGGTCCAGGATTTTGCGGGGGGGGGGGGGGGGGACTTACCCATTTTGATCATACACAAATTACATTGGCGGATTCAGGATTTTGCGGGGGGGGGGGGGGGCTTACCTATTTTGATCATACACAAAGTACATTGGCGGATCCAGGATTTTGCGGGGGGGGGGGGGTAAGACAAAACTTAACCCTCCTTCACTCAGCATCGCCATTAATAGGAAAATTAAATGTCTCATGCAAACAAATATAGCAAGGCCATGTGTGGGTTGCATGCCAATAGCTTAAATAATGCCATGCCCTTGTTAAGCCAGGGGGCATTCATGCAGGCCGATTTTCACGTTCGAAACAAATGGGTTTTTGTCGGCCCAAAATGAGGGCAATTCTTTGGCATGTAAATGAATCCTGGACAAAATTACACGCGTCGTCATACATATATACCATGAGCATAGGATAGGAAGGACTGGGTTGCTTTGAGTTCTCTTAAAAGAGAGAATGGCCGAAACAGGGGACATTATGGGAGAAACGGTTAGAAAGGTGATAAACTTGATATAAAATTGGTCTCTTATGACATTTATCGATGCAATATTAATTTCCTGAGAGGGACGTTTGGAGTATGCAACTTATAATCAAAGGCAGCAAAAATAAATGGATAGCTAAAATGAAGGGGGGGGGGGGGCACGTGCCCCCTCCGCCCACCCTATGGATCAGCCTAAGCATATGAAGTACTTTCTGTCTGTGCAAAATTAAGCACAGGTCCCTAAATATCATTACCGCCTAAGAAATACCGGTAACACTAAGATTATATATTAAATAATTATCATTTTATTTATCCCGCCTTTTTTACCCTAATAAGCCTGTATAAATAACTTTATGCAAGGTGCATGCAGGATATTGGTGAAATTTCGGCTTGCAAACAAAAAATAAATAAATAAAATAAAACTGGTTTTCGAACACACAAGAGTATCGATCGATAGGTTCGGACCAAGCAGAGTCGCATACGAACTGTGCAGATATACGGACTATATACGCACATTAAAGCCACCTTAAAGGTGGTTTTCCATAAGTGCGTAGTGCGTATCCGTAGTCCGCATGCATGCGTAGTCTGTATGCGTAGTCCGTATCAGCAAAGTTTGTTTTTCATAGTAAACGTACGTAGGGGGCCTACGTATGCGTAGTCCGTACTCCGTGTTGATAGGTGCTCGATGGTTGAAGATTTTCTTTCTTAGGCCGCCTTTCATACATGCGGATTTTCACCCGCGCGGGGGCCTGCATGCATGTATGGAAATGGGACTGAGATAACACACGTATGGTTGATTTTATCCGCGCGGGTCCCGCGTGGGAGCCCGCATGTATGGAAAGGCACCCTTATCAGGACATTCCACCATATATTTATTGTACATTTCCAAATATTAGCAAGAAAAGTTTGTTTGTTAAATTGTTTAAATATTTATATAATATTTATATTTTCGAAAAGGACCTTAATTATTATTATTTTACACGCGGTTATGATGTTTACGGCTCAGATATTTGGAAAACATGCACGTGTATGTTAAACTAAAAGAATCGACAACAAAATTCAACAAAATGCCATTTTTATTAAAGGCAATATGTCTGGTTTACGACAGACTGATATCAGAAATGACATTTATACCAATGGAAATATAGATTGTTCATACAGCACGGCCTGAATGGCTCCCCCTTTTTTTGAGCTAAAAAAACCCCAAAATTGTTTAGGTTTCAAACCAAATTTTGCCACCTGGACCCTGTCCTTTCCGCACCAGAGGACCTTTATTTAAGGTTTTCTTTTAGTCTTCCTAGGTTTGCCCCTCGGCCGGCCGATACCCTTTCCAAAATCCTGGATCCTCCCCTGGATCATAAATATATTAATAAAAATAAAATAGAATTAGAAACAATTGCCGGTAATACTTGTCAAGACTACTTTAAATTCAAATTCTTACATCTCATATCACAATTCTTTGTTCAAACTGATGAATTAAAGTATTTCCTGTCAGGTTTTGCATATGTACGTTTAATGCCTCTGTAAATATGTTTACAAACGTCAACCTTAACCTGGGCTTTATGGCCAATTTAACAGACCGGCCATGACGTCAACGGAGTGGTCATGAAAAAAAAAATCGTGACAAAATTCGTGCAAAACGACATTTCTCAGCAGGATTTAAAGTAGGCCTAGTCGTTACGAATACTGCGTGATTCTCAGACGGATGTATACACAGTAACTTTCAATTTTCGCCAAGATCGGTATATTGTTATCTGCATTTCTACTTCAAAATCAATGCGGTCATGTGAACAGGTTCGAAAACGTAGTGCATTTCCACTTATACTTTCTCCATATCCGGCTGTCGTAATTTCACCATTTAAAATTGGGCATAATTAGGGCTATATAATTGTGATTGTAAGTCCTATTTCATATCAGTTAAGCTCATTATGAAATATGTATAAAAAAATAATATAATGAAGTTAATTCATTACTTTATATTTAATTCAAAACTGACTTACGTGCATGTACAGAATGAACAAATCAATAAATAAATAAATAAAATCTTTCTGCTTTCCGCAATGAATACATATGAAACTACGTACGTGCATGTGTTTGGTCACATGGAAAAGAAGTATGGGCGTTTGGTTTTTGTTATTTAATAATATATTGTGTTATTTGAGAGCTGGAGTCCTTTGAGATTAAGCTTGGGCTTACAAAAGTCATTGAGGGAATGCTCATGTAGGCCTACGTACGGTATATATAGGCTTTGTACAGCGCCTAATAGTTAACTGTACTATCAGAGGTTTCAAATCGTTGAACACGGCGCCGTATCCGTGCCCATAAAAGTAGAGACACTCCTTCTAATTTCATTTTTTAAAGTCTCAATTAACCGTATCCGTGACCGGACAAGCAGATGGTATTATATAGGCCTACGTTATGGGTACAGATCTATTGGTCAGATAAGTTAGACGGGCTTCCAGCAGGTGGCAGCACAATACATGATCTCCATCCTCGGCAAACTCCCGAGTTTGATCATGTAAAACTATCGCATACATAATTGATATCACCGGAGATCTTCGATTTATTTGAGGTGCATGTATCTTGTCATAGCGAGGACTTTCCCACCACTGTTAAAGTTAAAATATTAACTATTCAATTATCACGGATTTTGCGATACTGCATATGCATCTAGCTAGACTCAAACATGCGCTTGGTCCATCAAAAATAAACCGCCAATCTAAAAGGATGTCAAGTTAGAAGATTCTAGATCCAACGGTTAAGATTTTTGCCCTGTTAACGGATAACGGCTTCATTTGAAGGTCTCAAAAATGAGAAAATAATGTGTAAAAAATACAGGTGGCGCCACCAGTCTGGAAGAACTGAAGAAACACTCGGTTAACATGCAAACAAAAAATTATGGCGGTCAATGCATTAGTTATTTAGATACTTGAGCTTAAATATCAAACTTTTAATTATTCTGGAGGGTACTTACGAGTACCATAGCTCAAAGGATATGGGTAATATAGACCTTATTTCAGAATTCAAAGGAGATTTGGCTAGAACCTCCCTGGATGTGGAGTTAGATGATTCTAGTTCACAATTTGTACCCCGTTAACGGACGACTGCTTCTTTGAAGGTCACAAAAAATAATGAAATAATGCGGAAAATTGGAAAAAATACAGGTGGCGCCCCTAGTATGCGGGAACTTATGAAACACCCCATGACCAATATGCATGCAAAGAATCATGATGATCAATGGATTAGTTATTCAGGTAATAGAGCTTTTGTATCAAATTTTTAATTATTGGGGGGGGGGGGGGGGGGGGGGGGGGGGGGGAGGTTATTTAAGAGCCCAATAGCTCGGAGGATATGGATAACAGAGAACTAATTTCAGGGTTCAAAGGAGCTCTTTTATGGACCTCTCTAGATGTCGGGTAAGAATATTCCAGGTCCAGCGGTTTCCATTTGTGCCCGGTTAACGGACGACTGCATCTTTGAAGGTTTCAAAAATAAAGAGAAAAATGCATAACAAGGGACCCATGGGTCACGGCGCTCAGCTGATCGTGATTGGACTATAAATGTATAACCATTGTGATACTATATTTATTCGACAAACCTTATGAATATGATGGACATGTTGGGCTATTATAAAGGAATATAATGTAATATGTGAGTAAATGATGTATGAAATAACCTGACTGATGGATTAATATGGAGTAAATATAGTGGTTTATTTTTTTTGGGAGCTGTTGAAAATAGCGATATATTTGAGCAAATATGAATGCAATGACAGTACACTAAGCAAAGGTAGAATGATGATAAGGCTACTTGTTGAAGGATCTATAGTGAGTGGAAGTCCACAAGATTTCAATTTAATGTTATGATTAACTATACTGAAGAGGGGATTTATGAATTGTGACTGTATGACATGATATCTCTTAGGTATTGACAAGGTACATTATATTGATGCCCACCACGTCTACATATTACACAATATTGACATAATTTCTGGCATGTACATAGGTAACAAATAGTTATACAATATATGATAATGTGAATATATCTGATTCATCTTGTTCTTATTAACTGAGGCTGAGATTGGGATGGGGTTCGGAGAAGGGAACAGTGAGGGCAGGGCTGGATGTAGAGAGAAAAGAAGATAGAGAGAGAGGGGACGGAGCATTCAACAGTACTTAAACACCTGGAAGGTTAAAATCTAAAATTTTATGAAATGTAGATAAAGTCTGAGAAAAAGAGGTAATCTAGGCCATGGTTGGTTGATATGATTGAGGAAATTGTTGCAAATAATATTTTGAGATCTGACTATGCGTTTCCATTAGATACCTTTTTGACAGGCTGTTGACAGTTCAACATTTTACACATTTATCTAATGAGATCCAATTTTTTTAATAAACCTTTTTTTCTATTTTATTATATGTATGTATACAGTTGCTATAAAGTCCCCACTCCACAGGCGGAAGGACTTGATGGGGGGTTATGATGGGAGTTACAACGCCTCTGTCTCTCTGTATATATTTTCTTCAAATTATTAAATTTTATGCTATAGCAATAGAACTATTGTTCACAGTGCCAAGTGTTACGGGGTGACATAAGCTTGCTTTTCTAGCGAAGCGGTTGGAACTCCTGACATGAGCGCCACCGACATGGGTTCGAATCCCGGATCGGCCCAATAATTTCCCCTGAACAATTTGTTTTCGTAACAAAATGGGGGCTCGTCCAACGTGACGGTAAACTTTGTGGCCCAGGGAATAAGCTCACCAAAGTATGACTCCTGGGATAATTAGTCTTGTTCTGATAGCAGAACGCTCTTAAGAGGGTGTGTGTTACGGACTGACATGAAAGCGGACCGAACTGTCACGCTAGAGAAGCTTGTTTTTCTATAGCGAGACGGTGTGAACGCCGGACATGTGCGTCACCGACATGGGTTCGAATCCCGGATCGGCCAAATAATTTCCCCTGTACAATTTGTCTTCATAACACAAGGAGCAAGGACTTAGTGGGGTGGGGGAAGGGGATGGGGGGAGTTACAATACCCTTGCATATACATACAGGATATGAAATTTAATTAATCAGTGCCTACAGGAAAAAAAATGTTTATTCATAATTATTAAATATTTAAAACAGGCAGAAAGCTAGAGAAACAAAGCAAATCATTTTAATTCCCATTCTTCTGAGCCAGGAAATGTGAATATTTCAGTTGAGTCACATTTCTAAATTGCATCAACATATATATCTAATAAATCAGGTTTATAGTACCTGTCAACAGAATGGGGTTAAGGGAGGAAGGGAGGCATAGGGGTAAGAGAGAGAGAAAGAGAGAAAGAGAGAAAGGGAAAGAGAGAGGAGAAAGGCTCTATGGTAATTACTGCCTGACCCAGACACTCACAGAAGCAGTAGGCAAGGAGTGAAGGTGTTATGTAACAGCCTAGCACACTGTTAACCAATGACTTGATGTAAACAATCAAGACATGGGGCTATAAATATGGGTCACTGTGCTCAGCTGAAGTTGACCTTGAAGGTAAAAATCTAAAATAATATCAAATGGAGATCAAGTCTATGAGGAAAATGTAATATATGCCATGGCTGGTTGAAATGATCGGTTTGTATTGATGAGTAAGATATTGGTGCAAATAATATTTTGTGACCAAACCATGCATTCTCTAATGTCAAAATTGAAGAATGTGAGCAGTTTGTGAACATAAAATGTATATTATTACCATGATCATTGGCTGGCTCTTTGATAAATTGTTGACAGTTCAGTCCCCAGATGCAAGGACTTGGTGGTGGTGGGGGGGGGGGGGGGCTGGAATGATGGGGAGTTACAGCATCTCTGTATTAATATAGTGTATATACATATAGGATTTTCACTTAATTCAACAATACTTACAGGATAAAATAGTTCATTCACAATTACATAATATTTAACAAAGGACAGACAGACTTTTAGACAAACAAAACTGATAATATATTTTAATATTTTAAAGTTTTTCATCTGCAATATTACACATATGAATATATAAGTTGCTTTCAAATTTCAAAATTTAATAGCTTAAATCCATACACATAGAGCATATGAAAGTTATTTCAACAGTGCTAAAAGGAAAAATTTCATAATTAATATATATATTTAATGATAATGGAGAGATGATGGACAGAGCTGCTCACTTTATGTTCCATTCTCCTGAGGCAAAAATATGTTTCAATTAGATATGTTTTCAATTCTAATCCAATTATTTTTCAAATTAAAAAAATTGTACACATTTGCAATAAAAACTAATGTCCCAGTGCACAGGTGCAAAGGATCAAGGACAGCCGAGGGGCAAGGGGGGGGGGGGGGGGGGGATGGTGGGATTAACAACACTTCTGCATATACATTCAGGGCAAACAAAGCCTGATCTCCAATTCTGCTGAGGCTGGAAAATAATTAACACATGTTTGTATTAGATCCTAATTTTTTTATTTGAAGTTTAATTTCATTATATTTCCTATATAATATATATTTCTGAATATAAAAGAGTCATAATTCTAAATTGCATCATCATAAATCTCAATCTTGTCATATAACACCACATCATGCATACAAATGTATATTTATATATTCATGGGGGGGGGGGGGGGGGTGATATGAGAGCTGACTTCCAGTGACCCGGAGTGGCCTACCTGCATCTGGAACAAAGCAAGTGACTACAATAGAGCCTCAAGAAAAAATTCAATAACTAACCTAATTTTCAACCTTTTATTTTCAAATTTCAGATTTAAACAAATTAAATACTTATGTTTACATGCTGTGAAAATTAAATCAACAGTACTCACAGGAAAATAAATTAAATCAACAGTACTCACAGGAAAAAAACGTGCCATGGTCAAAGTTGGGTAAACTTTAAGGTACCGATTTTATGTTAATGCTAATATCTTATAAAATTTACAAAATACAGATCTAATTTTGCGTATACAATTAAATCTTAATTAAACAAAGTTATATACTTGAAAAAAATTATCTAGCTTCAATAATTTACATGTTATGTGAGTAAATATTTTTCCTGATTTTTTACAAAGTCCATTATGTTTGGGCCCATAACTTAAAGAAATTTAACTTTACAGACTTAATTTCTGGTTTGTGAATAGGAAATATATAGAGGAATACTTCTGATAAATATTAAGAAAAACAGATAAGTGGTTTTGATATTAGGCAGTCCTGAAGTGTAATAATAGGTTTTTAATGAAAATTTGAAGTTTTTCCTTAATTTTTCGAAGGAGCGAAGTAACAGTGACCCAGTTTTCGATTTGGTAGGAGATTTTGGGGACAGTATGCCGAATTTCAGATTCGTAGGTCCAACGGTGTCGAAACGTGCCTGTCTTACGAACGGACCCCAGGACAGACGGACGGACGACGGTCAATGGACTACGACTATAGCTCAGATGACTTATAATCAGCCGAGCTAAAAAATGGAAGAAATACAGGTAGCACGACCAGTCTGCAAGAACTGATAACACACTCAATGATCAATATGCACGCAAAAAATCATGGCGATCGATGCGTTAGTTATTCAGATATTGGAGCTTTTGTATCAAATTTATTATTAGGGGGGGGGGTACATAAGAGCCCCATAGCTCGTAAAGTGTTGCATCAGAGACCTAAATTACAGTTAGAAGTTGTTACAGGATGTAAAGTTAGAAATTTCTAGGTCTACTGGTTACGATTTGTGCCCGGTTAACGGATGGACGGACGGACAAAGGGTGATCATTATAACTCGGATGACTTACAGTCAGCTGAGCTAAAAAAAGTAGGCCTACTGTTGGCGCCACTATTTTTGGGGGAACTGACAAGACTAGTTGTGGTCAATATTCAAGGCATGTGTATTATATATCTCACCACTGAAAAACACAATTGTTCTACACAGCTACGCACTAAGGAAGGGAAAATAACATAATAGTACACAGGCCTAAAGGATTATACAGGACAGCCGCCAAATGCTAGATATCTACCGGGCTGTTAATGCTTCAATTCTCTCTGGATAAATAAATCAGTTGTTGATGTTACATGCGCATCATGCTTTCCAGAATTGTTATTTTTTTATTACAGGCCTTTCGATATACAACATGTGAACATTGGTATTTTAAAATCATAGGGAATATTTTATTCAATTTCCTTTCTAAGAGTAACAGATTGTATCGTGCTATTACCCCAACTAGACATTTCTTGGCACCGCAGGTGCCAGAATATCCCCAGACATAGTAGGCCCCCCCCCCTTAAGAACAGACCCCCATTTTTAGCAGCATATACTGACACTTGGCATATTTATTGTTTCTTCCATCTAACAATCCACAATCTTGTTGAAGATGTTGGTCCTGTGACCTTGACCTTTTTAAAGATCTTTGACCTCATGACCCCAAAATCAATTTGGGTCTTGCTTTTCCAATGGGACATATGCAAGTCAAGTTTGAAATCTATACATCAATAAAGCAGGAACGATCATCCAGAAACTAATTTTTTTTTACAGGTGGCTCCTGTGCCCTTCACCATTGACCTTGTGACCTTAAATTGATAGTTTTCTTCCTCTCTTGGCAGGAGAACTATATGTGCAAGATGGAAGATCTGAGATGAAATGTTTGGCTGAAAATGCATCCACATCTTTTTAAAGATGTGTCCTGTGATCTTGACCTTTGACCTCATGACCCCAAAATTAATTTTGGTCTTGCTTTTCCAATGGGACATATACAAGTCAAGTTTGAAAACCATACATCAATAAAAGCAGGAATTATCATCCAGAAACTAATTTTTGGACAGATGGCTCCTGTGACCTTCACCTTTGACCTTGTGACCTCAAAATTGATAGGGGTTTTTCACTCTTGGCAGGTGATCTATATGTGCAAGATGAAGGATCTGAGATGAATTGTTTGGCTGAAAATGCATCCACAATCTTTATAAAGATGTCCTGTGACCTTGACCTTTGACCTCATGACCCCAAAATCAATTCGGGTCTTGCTTTTCCAATGGGTCAAATACAAGTCAAGTTTGAAATCCATACATCAATAAAAGAAGGAATTATCATCCAGAAACTAATTTTTGGACAGATGGCTCCTGTGACCTTCACCTTTGACCTTGTGACCTCAAAATTGATAGGGTTCTTTCTCTCTTGGCAGGTGAGCTATATGTGCAAGATGAAAGATCTGAGATGAAATGTGTGGCTGAAAATGCATCCACATCTTTTTAAAGATGTGTCCTGTGACCCTGACCTTTGACCTCATGACCCCAAAATCAAATAAAGGTCTGCTTTTCCAATGGGACATATAAAAGTCAAGTTTGAAATCCATGCATCAATAAAAGAAGGAATTATCATCCAGAAACTAATTTTTTGACAGATGGCTCCTGTGACCTTCACCTTTGACCTTGTGACCTCAAAATTGATAGGGGTCTTCCACTCTTAGTAGATGAACTATATGTGCAAGATGAAAGATCTGAGATGAATTATTTGGCTGAAATTGCATCCACAACCTTTTTAAAGAGGTTTCCTGTGACCTTAACCTTTGACCTCATGACCCCAAAATCAATTCGGGTCTTGCTTTTCCAATGGGTCAAATACAAGTCAAGTATGAAATCCATACATCAATAAAAGAAGGAATTATCATCCAGAAACTAATTTTTGGACAGATAGCTCCTGTGGCCTTGACCTTTGACCTTGTGACCCCAAAATTTATATGGATTATCCACTATTGGCAAGTGAGCTATATATTCAAGATGGAAGACCTGGGATGAAAGTTTGGCTTAAAATGCATCCACATCTTTTTAAAGATGTGTTCTGTGACCTTGACCTTTGACCTCATGACCCCAAAATCAATTTGGGTCTTGCTTTTCCAATGGGACATATACAAGTCAAGTTTGAAATCCATACATCAATAAAAGCAGGAATTAACATCCAGAAACTAATTTTTGGACAGATGGCTCCTGTGACCTTCACCTTTGACCTTGTGACCTCAAAACTGATAGGGGTCTTCCTCTATTGGCAGATGACTTATGTGCAAGATGAAAGGTCTGAGATGAAATGTTTGGCTGAAAATGCATCCACAATCTTTTTAAAGATGTGTCCTGTGACCTTGACCTTTGACCTCATGACCCAAAAATCAATTGGAGTTTTGCTTTTTCAATGGGACATATATAAGTCAAATTTGAAATCAATACATCAATAAAAGCAGGAATTATCATCCAGAAACTAATTTTTGGACAGATAGCTCCTGTGGCCTTGACCGTTGACCTTGTGACCCCAAAATTTATATGGATCATCCACTATTTGGCAAGTGAGCTATATATTCAAGATGGAAGACCTGGGATGAAAGTTTGGCTTAAAATGCATCCACAGTATCTTTCAAAATGCCAGTCCAGTGACCTTGACCTTTGACCTCATGACCCTAGAACCTATAGGGTTCTTACTTTAGTGGTGGGCCATACATAAGTCATGTTTGAAATCCATATGGCTATCAACACTGGAGATATCATAAGAGGTGTGTGATTTTCACCATATATGGCAATATTCAAGGTCAAGGACACTATCATAGGAAAGGTCATGACCCCAATTTAAATAAACATCATCCAATAACCCATACCTATGTATATGCATAATATAAAAGAAATCTGTCCATTAGTTTTTGACTTATAATGCTCACAGTACTGTAAGGTGGCAATTTTGGGGGTATTAAACGGCATGAAAACAAGTAAAGAATAACAGGTGGCGCCACCATTTTCTGGAACATGACAACCCTATCCATGATCTTCCATCAACTTGATTTTGGGATAAATCCATGCAAGATTTCTTGAGATATTAATGAATTTGTGTGATTTTCCCCAAAATTGGACCTATTCAAGGTCAGGGACACTCTCCTAGTAAAGGTCATGACCTCATTTTAAATAGGCGTCGTCCTCTTACCCATATCTATACATATACCAAGTTTGATAAAGTTTTGTGAAATATTTTTTGGGTTATCGCGCCAACAAGATTTATATGCGGCGGCAGCGGCGGCGGGACCGGTATGAAAACATAGTATCCCCCGACTTTGTCTGGGGATACAATAATCATTTGGCTGGCCGGCGACGCAACAGAAACCTGAAACCTATCTATGTTCTTCTAAGGCAAGCAACGTTTCACCGTAAGAGAACGCGAATATAACCATTGCAATGCCGTAGCGGCATTGTGTATGAACATGAGAAACTGTTTGAAGAACGTACCACAAAAGTCACGAGAACGCAGTCTTCAATTTCATCACGTTCAATCCCGCCACTGCCATGTTCTGGCTTGGCGTGACTGAACCATTAAACACCGTAGACGGATTTCGAAAGTAGGACCTAAGCTTAACAAACAGGCAGATGGAAGACGGACAAAGGACCATTTTTATTCCTCCACTGACTTAAGTCCACGAAGCTAAATCTGATTCAAGAACCAGCGTTTTGGACCAAATTCAATGTCTAAGAAGAAATAAGGACCTTCTAAAATCAGTAGATATAGCTGTGGTTCATTTGGCATGGTAAGCTAATGCAAGAAGTAAAACACAACACTGGAATACATATCACTCAATATTTAATAATGTACATAAAATGGAAATGATCACAATCTACATTATATCTATAAATGCTGAATCACACGTCTTTCATCTCCTTCTAGGGGCAGGAAGATATGAAATGTTTCATCTTACTGTGCTGCTGCTGAAGTAAACTATCTTCATACAGGTGTGCAAATTTCTCAGGTTGATGGACAAGGGGATGCTAATGAACAAACTACCAACGTAAACGACTGCTGAGATTATCCAGTTGGTCAGTTTAGAGATATATTAAGGATTTCAGAGAAAAGCAGACTTTACACTGGATATTATCTGCCACCATCTTTGAAAGTGTACAGATATGATACTGATGTGGCGAGCATTATGTATATAACTGTACAAGGCTGCTACAATATTGAATTCTTGTGTCTTTGCACCAAGTACATCCTGACCATCCCTTTCAGGTTTTATGCATAATTATTACAGTCCTCTATATTCAGGGTGGGGCAACATTTAAAGTATTAAATACCAAAGTGAACATTAACTGAAACAGACTGAATACAAGGTTAACAAAACACAAGGTGATTTCTACCAAAGAATTATTTCCAGAAAAGACTTCAGGATTTTCATATATCAAACACATGAAATATAATATCCATATCACTGAATCAAGAAAAAGCTATTTTGCTATTATTTACTAGTGCTCCTATTACCTATAAATTGATTTCTGAAAACAAGTAATTACACTCAATTCAATCATTCAATTTACATGAATAAATTCCTGGGGACTGTTACATTTTCTGTCACATCAAACCATGCTCGTTTTTTTTTCATACTCATCTTGGGCAATACAGATTGCATCTATATCATGAAATACACATACAGGTAGCATGAGTGTTAACAAAGCAGCAAATGAAACAAAAAGTAAGAGAGCTGTTGGAACCATAATCACTATAAGATGCAGAGGTGCAGAACACACAGTGAAGTCCCCTTTGCAGCTGAACTGCTTTGTGCTCAGGTGTCGTGTTTCAATTGTTAGGAAATTGAGGCATTATTGGAATCCTTGTATACAAATACATATAAACCACTTGTACTATATACTGAAAGTATCCATTTATGATGAAGTCTGAGTTGTTTGAATTAAGGTGGCTTTAAATGAATTAAGGTAGCTTACCTTGTTGTCCTGTTAGGTGGGTACATTATAATTTAGATTAATACAGTAAGCAGAAACACTGAATCTACATTAACATCACTTCAGGGGACAAACATATCTCAACAGAAAAACAATGCTTTCAGACCCAAGGTGGGGGAATTATTAGTGCTTCTAATCAGAAACCTTGTTTTTGTTCAAAGACAGGTAGGAGGCATTTTCTAGGACAGAAAGCAACATCTGCAATGAATATATACTTGGCACATGACATATAATAGAAACACATATTCTGTTTAGGTGAATATTGCAAACTGAGATAACTGGCTGAATGAAATAATTAAATTAAATATATACATATATATATATATATATATATACACACACACAAATATATACATGTGTGTGTGTTTATGTTTTAACAGCAGCATACTTTAAAAGGGGTTTCAAATGCTGATGGCTCTACTCCATATACAAGGCCCCTTTCCCACCTTATTATATGTGAAGTATTACATTACGGCACCATAATAATCTTATTCTGGCAATGTTTCTCTCTCACAGTATTCTCTGTGCACCATAACCCATGCATGACACTAGTCTTTTGTTCAATATACATGAGCTGCGTGGTTGTGCACACCTCGCTGTGACTATGTTACAATGACTGTATAAAGTGAGTCTTTCACACTGTTAGTTCTATTTCTTTTCCTCTGCTTTTTCTTTGTCTTCTTCTGTTGAACTGCTGGAACTGTCACTGCTGCTACCTTCTCTTTCTGACGCCATCTGCAAGAGTTTAATGACATGATCAGGGGAGGATACAGGATTTTAAAATAAGGTGGCACAGAAGGAGTGGGTATAACCCCTCCCATGGGGTAGAAACTTTTTGAAAATTAACGATGCATTGGCACAATTTGGGAAGATTAAAAAGCATCATGATGCAAAATCCAGCTCTGTTTTTTTAAGTATTAAGTGCTTACTGTTCTAATTTTTGGATTTCTTAGATCGAAAATGGGGAGGCAGTTGTCCCCTGGCAACATCTAAATCTGGCCCTAGTGATCACTGAAAGTCCCTTGAAATAACTAAGGGCTAATAGTTTGATTGCCCAATGAAGTGACTGTTTCATCTTTGTGTGCAAAAGTTTTGGGACATCTTACACTGTTAAAGAGATTTTCTTATTTCATCATTAAACTTCACAGAACAAGCACTGCAATATCTCTCCTTGATGAAACTATTGTACACTGCAAATAATTACTATATATATAATTTAATAAGTGATGTGCTAGAACTAACATTCCCATTTAAGGATCAACGGCAGAAACAGGACATTATTTATAATTTCATGGATCACCAATACTTTACAATATGAACAATTTGCAAATTCAAACAGAATGATTATGAGTTAGTGTCTCTGATAAAATTTTGAATGTTTTTCAAATTAAGCAATTAAGAACAGGAGATTTATAATCTATTAAATATCCCTGAAAATGTGTTTATCCCTTTTCCAAAGCTTTTAACAAACTCTAAAATATTTAGACTGATATATAATATCTACATATGTTCAATAGTCCAAGTTGACAGTCGGATACAGTTTATTCATGAGAGCTTACCTTTTTGTATGCCATTTCGAACAATTTGAGTGAAGCCTGTTGGAGATCTGAGGTAGCAGTCTTGATGCTCTCTGGAGTCTCAGCGTCTTTGTTGATCAACAAGTCACGCACCTTAGAAATGTGGTCTCTTAGCTTGGAGCACTGAAAATGTTCACAGCAATGTATAATGCATTATGCAGGTAGGGATAATGCACAGAATGCTATAGAAATGCTGTTCTAAGCCTCCTTAAAAACCTCAAAATACCCTTAATGGAGTAGGATTTTAAAAGTGGATAATTTTATTGGTACTGGACAATAAAGGCAGGAGAGAATGCTGTCTGGGGAGATGAAAAGCAGACAATGTACACAAGACTGTACAATTAAACAGATACATCCTATCTACAAAAGAATACGGTTTAATTATCACATTATTTATTAAAAGCATCCTAACTTTTAAACAAATGATAACAATCATCTTTAATTGATAAATAAGACAGCAATGCTTCATTTGCCTGTGAACTTAAATGACCTTAAAACAACAGACACACATAATTAAAAAAAGGTCTGCATGGTAACTGACCTCATCAGCTGGCAGTTGGTCTTTGAACTCTTCCATTTTTGACTCTGTATCGTGAATTATACTTTCAGCCTGGTTCACAGCTTCAACAGTCTCCTGTAAGAACATTATAAATACTGTTTAAATATATAATCATAACAATAGGTAGTCTCAATAATTTGGGACATGCATGTCCACTTCTTAATTTTGTATTAATTTGTATTTACTTGCAGAAGTGAAAGAATTAAAATCAACACATGAAGAACATTACATTATCCAACCCTCATGATTCAACAGACGAGTTTGGTTTAAAATAAGTCACCTCTTACATATGGCCCTATCTGACCAGTACGTGGTTGAAAACAGATTCAAACTACACAGTAAGCATGTATAATACAAATATATCAAAGCAGTTTGCCCAAATGGTACCTATAAGTTATGGTTCTCTTAAAATGGTTCACAGACAATAAAACACAAAATATCATGTTAATATATTACATGAAGCTATCCCTGTTCTTGTGGCTTGTTGTAGTTCCTGGCTCAATCATTTTTTTTCTCCATGTGTGAAAACCCAATTCAGATTAAAGACAGATACAGATTACATCCAGAGAAGGACTATGTGTGAACTAAGGAAAATTTAAAACATTTCCAATAAAAATTAATGCTTGTACCAGATACCATCTAATCAAGCATATTCATTTAGATTTAATCAGCATGTTACTGACAGGTGAATCATCACCTCAGGTTGAACCTGGACAGAAGTATGCATGCCTAACAGGGATATAATAAATGTAACTGATCTAATGGTACAACTCGCCTTCTTTTTCTTGTCTTCCTCCGCAAACCTTTCAGCCTGCTTGACCATGTTCTCGATCTCGTCGTTACTCAGACCTCCAGAAGACTGGATCACAACTTGTATAAAGATAAAATGTGTCAGTCATGCAATCACACAATATACCAAGCGACTTGCTTCTCTTCAAGAATTAATCATTCTAAATTTAGGTTTATGTTTAACTTATGGATATGTTATATGTTCATATACTTGAATATATGAAGAACATTTAATATATGATGCATAAAAATAAATGTAATGATTTATGGAGTTAAAAACCTGATAATTATCAATTTTTTTAAAATTTTAAATATTACATTAATGTAACTCCATCGTGTTTCATCTACACAGATAATATAAAATGGACAGGAAATATCAATATTATGTTAATAAATAATCCATTAAGAAAAATTAGATGACAAAATATGCATCGCTCAAAAGGATAAAAGTTTTCCTTTTCCACAGAGAGAACTCGTTTGATAAAGTTATGAGCAAGGCCATATAGAACCAGAATGACACAGATTACTCACTCTGTTGTTCTTTGCCGGTTCCCTTGTCTCTGGCTGAGACATTCACAATACCGTTTGCGTCAATATCAAAGGTAACCTCAACCTGTGGCACACCACGTGGTGCTGGAGGGATTCCAACCTGTCAAATTCAAGGAAATACAGAATTATTTCACTCCTTATGTTGCAGCTGTATCCAGAAATATATCCAGAAAATAATACAAAGGTTATACTGCTGGGTATATATATATTTTTTATATTCATATATATGTGACCTATTCCTATCTGTCACCGTCATCAGGCACAGTCATCCTGAATTTAAGAGATAGTTTGCTCTCCTACAAGCAATTTTATTTAAACTTTAACTAAAGGTTATTTTTCTTTATTTCTAACAAGGTCAATGATAATAGGCAATGTTTGATATGTTAAAAGAAATATCCATTTAAATGAACATCATCTTCCCTATCCTCACAGAAGGTGTTCTTAACTTAAATCATAAATTTTGTTTATGATATCTTAAAAATAAACACTGTTATACACGTTTGTGGCATATTATTTTTACTTATATTATATATGGGTTATTTCTCAATAAATTTGTCACTAAATAATTGATATAACATATACAGGCATCGGCTGAGTAAGTGGGATTAATATTTGTAACACTGTTCCCTGACTAGGAAATAACATACCAATTGGAACTGTCCCAAGAGCTTGTTGTCTCCCGCCATTTCTCTCTCACCCTGGAACACTTTAATCTCCACCTGAGTCTGACCATCAGCTGCTGTTGAGAACACCTGAAACAAAAATATTACACCATCAGACCTGAATTGAAGGATGTTACATGATCCAGTGCAAAAGGTTTAAGACCTGATATGATTAGAAGATAAATGCAAAAAATCCTTATGTGGTTATAATCTAATATACTGTGAAGGATAAAATCTTATGTAAAGGTGAAAATCTAATACCTTCTGCTTGTGTAGCAGCTAATAAGAAAGAGACATTTAGGCCTCCTGACATTTAAAAGTTGATTGAAGTGTACTGTCAATTAACATAAACCAGATCAATTGTTAGAATTGTGTACTCTCTAACAGCACCTACTATGTGCAAGGAAAAATCTTGTTGTAATGTAGTAACGGAGATGGATTTAAGCTAGTTTGTGATTAAACAAGTATTCTTTTGTGTTAATTCATCCAACTTAGACTACCACCTTGTATAGATGCAACAGGATGGATGGTCATTGCAGTGCATTTTCCATTATGACTTGTGCCACCCTTCTCGGGTAGGTTTATTTGTCTAATATAGTTCTGTAGCAATGGCCAAAATAAACATCCTTCCTACCTGACTCTTCTTGGTTGGGATGGTGGTATTTCTGGTGATCAGCTTTGTCATCACACCACCAAGGGTCTCGATACCAAGAGACAATGGGGTCACGTCAAGCAGCAGTACATCCGTCACATCACCGGCAAGGACACCACCCTGTGATTAGCAAAATTATACAGTAATAAGGACTAGGCATATGGCTGACAGTTCATCCCTGAAAGATAAAAGTTATCAACATACCTTGAATACATTTCCATGGGAGGAGAGGGTTCATTTAGAGCTTATTCTTTTATGTTGTGTCAGAACATATAAACCAGTATATTATAAGTATAAAGCAAACAAAGGCATGCTCCTCAGGGGCTTTACAGATATGTGGACAGGCTAATTTTTTTACCTTCTAATACAAGGTTTTTCAGTAAAAATTTCAAATGTACAGGGGATATTATGATAACATGCTGAACAAGTAAAAGTCTATTTTTAATGCACACCATAACAAAAGGAATTTTTATGGAAATTTATTATTTTATTTACCTGAAATAAATACCTCAGCATGTCAGCTGGAGGTAAAAATCAGTTAATTACTGTGAAAATTAAAATAATAATTTGTGATATGGGACAAAATTGCTGCAAAGATTGCTTTAGAAATTTATCATTTTTTTAGGGGGGGGATAAAGAAACTACCAACCTGGATGGCAGCTCCAACAGCAACAGCCTCGTCTGGGTTTACAGATTTGCTTGGTGTTCTACCAAACAACTCCTGAACCACAGACTGCACCTGTTCAAGATAAAAATTGTGATTAATACAGTGATACCAAACCTCACACCTTTAGTTTATTGTTACCTGCAAATATATATTGTTCTTATCCTAAACTCTTTTTGTGCCAAAAATGTATCCCCTAGCAACCAATACTTAATATATTTTTGTTTATCTCACTGGAACATTCAGAGATCCTGTTTGATGCAGTTGACATAAATATTCTTTAGTTTAATAGCTGAAAAAAATGAAATTAAATATCATGGATTAGAAACTGGGCAGTTTTCCTCAACCCTCTAATTTCCTTCTTTTTGTCATAACTGATGCTCAACAAATATATGTTGCATTACTTGATTTCTACTTGTGATTCAAAGTTCTTTAAAATAAAGTGTGAGATAATACATGTATTATTGCAATTATTTATGTAAGTTTAAATGTAAGACTTTGACACCCTACCTTAGGCATTCTGGTCATGCCGCCCACCAAGATGACATCACCAATTTCACTTTTCTTGACCTCAGCATCCTGCATTGCCTTCTGACATGGTCCCACAGTCCTTTTAACCAGATCCTCCACCAGACTTTCAAACTTAGACCTGGACAGTTTCAGGTTCATGTGTTTGGGACCACTGGCATCCATTGTTAGGTAGGGGAGGTTGATGTCAGTCTGTAATGTCAGTTTGTAACATACTTGTACCAAGATGAATCAAATATAACATTCAAGACAAACAAAACTTGTTATGAACTCTGGAAATGAATTTCTCAAGACCAGTGTTATGCTTTCTTGTACAAACAATATTTTAATGCAAGTTTCCTAATAACTAAATGCACTTTAATATCAGAATAAATTATAGCTGATGTGTTCATGATAATGAGAAATATTCAGAATTTAAAATTTTCTGATGAAGTGTGAATTCCATCTTTGTTGATAACTTCAGAACACCTTAAACTTTAGAATACACAAAACATATCATCAAATTGTTTAAATATCAAGCATTGTTAAGTTGATGTCACAGAATATACATGTCATTATTCCCACCTGCATAGATGATGATAATTCAATCTTTGCCTTCTCTGCTGCTTCCCTTAACCTCTGCATTGCCATGTTGTCCTTTGAGACATCAATACCTTGCTACAAGAAGAACCAACAAAAGAAAACATATGATAAATAAATTGATAAGACCAATGAAAGCACATTTATGTCAAAGTTTGGAAATTTACTTTAATCAAATATCTATGTTTCAGTGATGATGTACATTTAAAAAATATTCAGAATAATTTATACTGTTCACAGCTGTCACTTGCTTCTTGAGAATAAAAAAATACACAATCACATTTCACGTCAGCCAATATCAATCACCATTTGGTGGATTCAAAAGAATATCCTGGCCTTTCATCAACAGCTTATTGATCAAAAGGAGTAAATTTCTACATAAAACTTTTGAGGCATAAATACATTTTAAAACTTTGAAAAAAATCCAGAATTGCTATACTGAAAATTCTGAGACCTGGAAGGTTGACATCATGAGTATGCCTGCAAGGGAATATTTTTGCTAAAAATCTTTCAACAGAAGAACAAATTTTAAGAAAAGCTGAATAAACCAGTGACTGCATTTTAAAGGGCTGACATATGCAAAGCTGGTAACAAAACACCTATACATGCCTTATTCCCCATGTGACAAAAGCCTAAATTAGCTTCAGAGAATAAGACATTTTCACTAAATGCAAATAAAGTATACCTTCCATTGTTCAGCTTAACTTGGTGCTGTGCAAATGCAGATGATCCAATCATAAAAAAGACAATACAGACAATCTGCTGAGATGGCATAGCCATACATCAACACTGCTACAATGTATCCAGCTGTGCAACTGGAAGGGTAACATAATGTATCCTTTCTAAGCTGCAGGCCAATTTTCATTTGACAAGGGAAATAGCCAATCTCAACTTATTAGCACTTTAAGGCAGAGTGAATCTGGTGGGTGCAAAATTGAAATTTAATTAGTCACAAAAGCACCCAGACACCATAATCTTTAAATGGTGGGAGACTGGTGGATTAAAGAAGCCAGACGGTAATTTTCTCACACAACAGTCACAGTATGTTTCCTGTCAGTATGCAGCTGGATACAGATATCGTCCACTTACTTCCTTCTTGAATTCCTGCACCAAGAATCTAAGCAGGTGGTTGTCAAAATCTTCTCCTCCCAAGAATGTGTCACCGTTGGTTGATTTCACCTCAAATACACCTTTCTGGATTTCCAGAACCGAAATATCAAAGGTTCCACCTCCTAAGTCATAAACTGCAATCCTAAAATTTAGGGAATAAAAACATTAAATGAGAGAAGTAAGCATCATATTACGGAGATAACGACATTGTACCAGAGATGTGGCTTAAGTGAAAAAGAAAATTGGAGTTTTAATTGGCAGATATTTATTAATTTCAATAATAAGTCGTAACAAAGAATTAAGCCAACTCAACTGATAGCAGTGAATAGTGTGATAGTAATGATAGGTATTACAGGAGACCCAGATATACCCTCAGTAATATTTTAATCACCTATTTATTGAGGTGACAATACTTGACTTTCACCTCAACACTATGAAGTTAAGAATTAAGCTAAAAAGTCCCTAAAAGATCTACAATCACCAAAGTGAAATACCAGTGAACAAGTAAAAAGCAAAAACTCTTTTCAGATAAATATATGAAGATTAATTAAAATTAAAATGACAATATCCTTACAGTTTATCCTCAGATTTGTCCATGCCGTAAGCTAGGGCAGCGGCTGTGGGTTCATTGATCACACGCAGCACATTGAGTCCAGAGATCTGACCAGCATCCTTTGTAGCCTGTGGAAAAAAACTATTGCATGCTGATATAATACTAATAAATGGTATGACAAAATTTACACTAGTCACCATGTATATTAATAACATTTCCTTGAGTGATAATGAATGAGTGAAAAAAAAATAGAATTATAATAAACCTGACATGAAAACAATATTGTGTACTTTTCTATACTGAAAAGCAATCAGGATTAACCATATAATTTTATAGCCACATGCAAATAATACAGCAAAATTTGTTATTTCTGTCATTAAAAATTCAAATAATTCATACTACAAGTTGTGGAGCAGGTAAGCAGCTATATGGATGAAGAAATTATGGACCCCTACTATAAACCTGCACTTTTGGAAAATTAAACATTCTTTAAAGCTGTAAAAACCTTTGGTTATTGGTACTAAATTGTCATCAAATGCTGCAAATTTTGATAAGCAATTTAAATTCCATCATCCAATTTGCTGAATAAAAATTGAACATTTCAAGATCTTTTAATGGATTCATAACATTCATGCACACATCTGTGTGAAAGGAGAAAATTTATGATTGCATGCACACTGGTAAAAATATAATTTACAAGTTCTTTTAAATTAACTAATTAAAATCAACATATTGTCTATGACAGCTATACCTGTCTCTGGGAGTCATTGAAGTAAGCAGGTACTGTCACTACTGCATTCTTCACTGTAGTCCCAAGGTAATTTTCTGAAACAAAATAATAACACAGAATTTCAACACCTGTGTCTTGCATGGACATAACAAAAAACTCAATGGCAACATACTTCATACTTCTGGTTCTGATCACATACATTTATTTGAGTTTTAAAACGCAAACCGATTCACTTAAAGGGGCCTATCTGATACCTGAAGTCTATAAACTAAAGATAATCCCTTGAAATTTTTAAAAACATTCTAGACCGGAAAACAAAGATCCTGCCACACACAGTTAATTCCTTTGTCTATATATCCATAAATTTATAATTGAAACACATTCACCAAGGACATCTGGAAGCAAGTCAGACAAATCAAGAGTTTTGCAAAAAGTGCATGTAACACGTTTACCAACAGCTTGTAGATAACCAAGCTCATGTATCCATTACAGAACTGTTATAAGAGCTTTTCTTAATTGGAGTTACCTATATTTCATTATTATGTACCCAGAGTAAGCCAGATATCACTATTCAACAGAGAAGAAGGTAAACAGCTTGCTTTAAAGAAGACAAATCTAGTTGGGTAAAAATTTAGTTACATACAAAGCTGTCATTGAAAGCTTGAGATCTAAGAAATAACCTCTTCACCTAAATTCTTTGGGTTCCAGGTGCTCAACTGGCCTAATAATGCACAGGTGTATTAAGTCTGTGTGCCAGACGCAAGTAATCAGTTGTTAACACACACAGCATCACCTTGGAATCAGCTTTACCATTGCTCACATAAACGCACTTGAAAACGAAGAAATGGTTGTTAAAAATGAGGAAGTATTTTATGGAAGCCACTTATCCTGTTGTCACACCAGGTTATGAAAATAGTGTTCAGTCATTACTAACATTTCAGATACAAGGTTTACTAGAGGGTGTGAACTTAATACGATGAAAACATTATAAGTTATTCAAAGTTATACCTGCTGTTTCCTTCATTTTCATGAGAACAAATGCTCCAATCTGACTTGGCGAGTACATCTTTCCATGTGCTTCTAACCAGGCATCACCATTGGAAGCTTTGACGATTTTGAATGGCACATTCTTCCTGAAAGGTGAAACAAAATAGAGGTTACAAAATAAGTACGCCATAAATACAGCATAAGAAAATTGTCTAAGTTGAAGGAACTTCATGAGGTGTAAGATATTGGAATATCTTAGACACACACCAATCCATTAATTATTCTTTAGTATTCATATATTTACATGAAAAAGATGAAAGAAACAGAAAATATAAGATAATGTCAGCAACAGACTGTCCTTTCCCACCAAAAGCAGAATAAATGTTGACATGAATATAAGGGGAAATTCTGAGTTGATATTCATATCTTTTCACTTTTAGTTAATAACAGACTGTAACTCATGTATTATTCCTGACAAGACAAATGAAAGACCTGAAAATAAGAATGCCTGAACAAAGATAAAAAAATTAATCTTATCTTAAGGCTGACTTTACCTTTCTTCATTTCACATTGTCTATGGACCTGACACCTATCTAGATCAATCAATTAATGCATGCTCACATGTCTCTTTGTACTTCAGCATCATCAAAACGTCTGCCAATCAAACGCTTGGTAGCTGACAGTGTGTTCTGTGCATTTGTGACAGCCTGTCGCTTAGCAGGCATACCAGTAAGACGCTCCCCATCCTGTGTGAAAGCAACCACTGACGGCGTAGTTCTGGCACCCTCAGCATTCTCCAACACTTTGGGCGTTTTCCCTTCCATTACAGCCACACAAGAGTTTGTTGTTCCCAGGTCAATGCCTATCACATGACCTTTGACCTTTCCATCATTTGACCTATTATAAGAGAAAATAATAAAAGTAAGATAATGTATAAGTGAATTAGATAATGTACAAGTAAATGACAATGTAAAGTTAGAGTAATGTATTATTATTGACCAGACCATAAGGATAATATATTTGACAGTACACAAAATAAAAAATAACATTTAATGAATCAAAAACAGGAGTTGCCATAAATTCTAATTATTTCTCCCTTGCTCTATGAGCCACAATACAATGAAATCATTTTTAATGTTTTGAGTTACAAACCTGAATATTTACATACTATGTGACCAGCTAAATAATACATATAGACAATATGTAAGAGTATGAATTGAAATGACATAAGACACGTAATAAGGAATCAATCAGTTAACTACAACTTGCCACTCACACTTAAATCATTGTACTGTTCCTTTCTTGGTTACATCAAACTGTGATTAGCATTAAGACCTAGTGCAAGATTAAAAATGCTACACACTCAATATGACTATGAAAAATTGAGGATATCTCTTGTGAATGACTTACCACAGATGGGCAGCAATCAGGCATGTGAGAGAACACAGGAGAAATTACCTGAACTTAGGTAGGGTTCCAGTCAATTTCAAGCATTACTGTTATGCAAGTATTATATATTTTTCTGAAATTTCTCAAGCCTGTGTCATACCAGAAAGAAGAAGCATTTATACTGATGTAAACTTACTGGTGTCGCTTCAAACACTGGCAGTTGGTCTGTGCTTGTAGGAGCCCTCCATACTGAAACAAAGATAAGATAACTGATAAGATGAACATGATGCAATATGTATTACAAATTTTGATGCATCAAGACAACTCAAACCAGGGTTGGCAGAATCTTCCCAGAGGGAAGGGAAGAAATACTTGCTTCCCACCATTTTTTCCTAGGGAAGAAATGCAGCCACAACATACATGTCATTTTTGTTTTTCAAATGATATTTTAGCCTGTTATATCAGTAAAAAGCAGTGTCAATTTTTTAAACCTGTCCATATAAAATTAAAACTCTGTGGTCTTCCCAAATGCCTACTCCTGAAATGTCAGCACTTCTTTTTTTCCAAAAATGTTTTCTATACAAAGTGACTTGTTTCCAAAATTGTTGACAGACATTGATTACTCATCAAATTTTTAAACATCAAATTTTAGGGACAAAGGCTCCTTTACCTTCTTTGACAAAGATATTATTCAGCATTGTGACCATGTGGGGGTCCATTCAATTATGAAAAATTATCTAGTTGTGAGTATTAAGGTTAATTAATTACTGTTATGAACTGGTTGATTAATAATTATATGTTTATCATATATGACAAGGAATTTTATGAAGGTATAGTCTAGACATTGCGGAAAACAATTGATTATAACCCTACCACTGGCAGAGCATGTCTGACCAGGACAGAACCCAAATCAGTGAGTAGAGATTTTTTGACACACCACCACTAAGTTAGACCAAAACATGGAGTAGACATTTCAGGAGTAGATTTTTTGGGCATAAGCCCATACAACTGGTAAAACATATCTGTCTCAATCTCAATGAATGAGGGATAGTGTTAGTGTTACTGTTCTGTGTTCTCAATTTGTCTGCCTATTTATTTAAATTAATTCGATAAATTTTAGTCTGATTCAATGTTTAAATAATAAATAACAATGATTTAATAATGAATAATTGTAAAACATTATTCAGTGATCCTCTGTTACATATGTGCAAATTGTGGAAAAGATCAACCATTTCTTCCATAACTCAGGAAATTTCCCTAGGAAGGAAAGAAATACCTATCTTCCCAGAAGAATGCCAACCCACAGACACACCTTTGTAATATCTCAGCTAGCACCAAAGCTACTTGCATAAGTGTCAAGTCACACTCTGGGGCCCTCTCATACCAAAGCAAACCTGAAACCCTCAAATTGTTTGCATCCATCAATTCTTCTGATATTTATTATTTATAAGGAAAATCTATGCTGAAATCTAAAAAAACTGTTGAGTTAAACAATAATTCAGTTCAGTTCTTTTAACACATAAGTCTATTTGTGTCATTGTATTCTAACTGAAGTATCAGCATCCAGGACACCTAATGGCAAACACTGATTGGACGAAGGTAGTGCTTATTGTCTTTAAGTATACAGTCAGCTAAAAGACGCAAACTGGTGCTTTTCCAAAGAACTGATGCACAAAAGATGCAAGGAATACAGTTAAAATTGAATTAAATATGTGTCCCCTGACCAGAGTGCTCATCATGCATTATTTTGGTCAAACTGAGCAGAAACATTCAATTTTTGTAATCTAATCATGAAGAGAACATGGGTGCCCCATAAATGGAACAAGAGAACCTTGAATTAAACCAGACTCCCAGCAACTACTGAAATATCAGTAAAACTCAAACTGGTAAGATACATAACCTGAGTGTTTCTACTAATCAAACCATCTTTTTTAAAAGCAGCACTTTCATCCAGGTCTCAAGAACAGTTGGGCAGAGACCTTGCTTCAGTCACACAGGTGACTTAATCATGAATAAGACAACTGAACCAATCAGTTGGTTCATGCAGCACCCAGCTGCATGGCAGGGAATCTGACAATCATAATAAAGACTTTTAACCATGTGCAACTGCAAGTGTTTTAGTTAATAAGGTGTGAAAGGTAAAGGTAAAGTCTGTTACTCAAACATACTGGCACATCAGGCCTGACCTTATCCGAGTTTCTGTAAAATGAAGTGACTACAGAGTAAAACTCCCCCTAGATGGGACACTATTCCATAACAGGTTACCTTTCCCAGTATCCACTGGTACCCATTTCTACTGCTGGGTGGACAGAGGCACACGTGGTTGGGACCTTGCCTAAGGATCTTGGTACGGTGGTTCTGACCGGGATTCAAACTCACAACCTCTCAATTAGAGCCGGGCACCTTAAACATTACACCACCACCAATAAGGCTTGTGAACAGTTTTAATTTCTGAGAACTATTTACCATAGTAACTATACTTGGGGTTATGATTTTGGCCACATCACACGGGCTTGTTCAAAATTTATAAAATGACCAGGAGACCCACTTAATCAAGGTCTAAGCTTAAAAGAGACAAACATGTAATTAAAATCCCATGAAATGTATATACAGAAGGCCTCCTTGGTTGTTTCTAACCTTTAATAATGTACATCAGATTCTGCTAGGGAATCTGTGCTCAGGAGTATTTTATGACCCAGCTGCCCACATTGGGCAACAAATTTTGTGCATTTAAGTTTAATAATTTTTATGTAACATTATATTGATGATTTTGAAGTACCTGTGGTTGAAGAACTATGACAAAACCAAAAAAACAAAGTCACACAGGATCAACAACACAAACATGACAAAGTTCATTGCTGTAGATTTATTCAGTGATGAGATGAATTTAAATGGTAAGCATCTGACAGTTGTTATGATTATTGTGTAAAATCACATCATTTTTTGGTCAGGCATTGATGGACAATCGAACAATGTAAAATGAGATGTATGCAATAATCCACACTATTTTAGTTTTTATGTAATCATGTGCGAGCTTGAACACAAGCCGGTTTAAACTAGTAGTACAACTGCAAGGTTTAGAAGGAAAAAATGAACGATAAATAACATATTTGAGTGGCGATTCTTCAAAGAAATAACACTGAGCTTTAAGTCAAAGAACATTTAAAGAATCTGACTGTCACTGGATTCTGACGCAACCAGCACACTGTCAGTCTGGACTTGCATCAGGAGTGGCCTCTGCCAATGTCACACACACATGGCCCGGTCGTAACGCCGGTACAACTAATTGAAAACTCACCTTATGAGCGCTGTTGAAATAGTTTCTGACCAACGTCGTACTGTGGTTCTGATGACCAAGCCTTGCGACAACTTTTGCCACTGAATACATTTTGGTAAATTAAAGATTTCTTTGCTCTTGAACCTCAAGTTAACACAACGCACGTGTGTGATGTAAGGGCATGGACTGCTGGCTAACCTTGCACATGCGCATTTATGACATCCTGTGACCCTGATGACTTTAGTCTGGTTCCTTCTCTTTATGCCATAGGCTGGCTTATCAAAGCTTGATGAAATCAGGTTAAGGCACGTCTATGACTAAAACGTTTGGAAAAATTTAGGCTCGAGGATTTGCAAGGAAATCCTTGCATTATATACTGATTAATTTTGTGAATTAATATTTATAATTGATGGACTAGGACAACTACCAAATTAGCCTTTTTTTCCATTTTTAGGAGTGAAATGTTTGACTGTGTTTAAACAGTTCATGATGACACAGAATAGTTCCAACAAATATACTCTGTGTCAATTTCATCATTAAAATCTAAATGTAATATATGAAGATATAACAAACTAGCTTATAAACCCGGTATACCGGGCTTTTTACCGCTGTTTGGGAGATATATTTACTGAGATATTGAATGTTGGTTCTTTTTTTATTATAAAAGTTAAAAGAAAATATAGATTTTTAGTTAGATACTCTCTTAATACGATATGTACAAATAATTTTTTACTGTTATTTTGTGGCGCTGTGTTCGTGTCAAAACTCATATCCCGGTATGTTTACCTTGAAGACCTGGTCAGTGATCGATGGTTTACATTGCGAACCGGAATGAGACGCGGAGGCATACAGTGTTTCGTTGATATTTGACTGATTTATATCGTTGGACGAATAAAGAACAGGTTGGTGTGAGGAACACATGAAAGATTAATTAAATGTACGTTGCAAGGAAACTGTTCCTGAAGAAGGAAACAGAAATATGCATACATCGTAAGAAGCAATAGCGGACCCAGCCGGACTCCATGCAGTGGGCCCGTATCCCATTTTCAGCCACCGCAACCTTTTTTTTTTCATCGTATTAGACAAATTTTGAGGCCTGAAACCCCCGACACCACCCTAGCCCTGTTCCTGAAATTCGGACCTTAAATTAGGTTTTGTCATTAATCCTCCTGGGTTGAACTCTCCATTTCATAAAGCGAGAAACGTGTTTTTCTCTTTTACTGACCAAGCACGTGGGTCAAATCCCTCATTGAAAGCAAGCGTTATTCATATGAACAATAGTCCTTAGTGTTAGAGGTTAAGTGACCACGATGCACGCATTCCGGTGATTGCCGAAGGCAGTTCGGCTGTGCTCGAAAAAAAACCCCAGAAAAATCACTCAAAATTATATATATATTAAAAATTATTTATTTTCATATCGCCTATGTCACTGCGGGGATAATAACCTTTAAAATGATGTATGGCACAATATTGTACACAACGCGGTTTTAGAGAACACTGCGAACAAACGTGAACCGAATTCCTTTTATAAGTATTAGATTAGATGTCAATATCCTTCTTGGACTTGCTAAAAATTATTCGAAAGAAAGCCTAAAGGTGGCGCAACTAGTCTCCTACAACAAACTATGAAATGGATATTGAGCCCTGTAAGTTTCAATTCAATTCTTGCATTTGGTGTAAAAAAAAATAATATTTAGCATAAAACTTTATCCAATTACGATTAACTTAAATTAAATTTCACACAAGTTTTTCATATGATTAAGATCTGTATGAACTTAATTTCAAGTTCTAAAGGTATAGATGTAAGGTTCAATTGCAAAATTAAGTAACAATTGAAATCTAAAACAGAATACTGTCCTTATACTTAGTAGTTCCGCGGGCTCCCCATCCCCCGCTTGAGTTGTGCACCCAGTATACTCGGCTGTCTAGGCTCGCTAAGTGAAAGGACCGACCCTTCCAGTTTTCGGACTTGCAAATAAATATATACAGAATGTTTTGTTTGCCAACGTATTAATATTTCTTTACCGAAAATGCCATCAGTGAATATATGCACTTCATATAAAAACAAAACCGAAAATGATAAATGTTCACAGGTTTTCTCAGAGCGTGGCCGACTGTCAGTTAGTTAGTGGACTAAGTCCTCATTACTTTGATAATAAATATCCATGCATATAATAATTCCACCGACGTGATCGGTTCCATGCTTGAGAAGATCAAACTAGGCCTACCACGATTAACTTTTGTCGTCCTATATTTTTTTCACATGTGTTAAAAATTTATCTTAAGGCCAAAAAAAATTGAAGGTATGGTTCTCATGCAGGCACCGCCCGCATCAATTTTAAACCCCCGCATCAAAAATTTTTATTTTGATTTTCAATAAAAACTTTCCAATTTTGAGCTGCTGCCGCTCCGACATTTCTTTCAAGAAGATAAAACCATACAATTTCCTTTGTTTTGTCGTGTTTTTACTTATTTAGTAAAATAAAACTGTTATTTTCATGCTTTTCCCTTATCATTTGACATTTTTATCGAAACATACAAAAAAATTTAAATAAAAAAAGCGCCCGCCCGCATAGATTTCTGAAAAAAGTGCCTGAGAACCATACCTTTTTTTTATTTTGGCCTAAAACAGCTGGAAAATGTCCGACAGTAATACTTGTAGACCTATAGCCAATTTGTCTGAATATATATGAAAGAAAAAAACTATTACCATTAAACGGCCTCTTCTACGGTGTTATTTAAATTAAATTTCGTTTGATTCGATTATTTTTTTCTTTTATGAATATTTGGTTAATAACTCATGCATTTTCCCTATATACCGGTATTTTATTTCGTTTTTACATTTGTAATGTAAACAAAAGTACATACACACGGGGATCGTATTGTTTGGTGGCCTCGTCAGAGATGACGAACTCCGTGCAAACTGCCGATTTCTTTATCAATATCGAGAGGCTTGTTGCATTGCATTAACGGAATCATGGCTGAACCAAAATATATCTGAAACATTCTTGAACATTCCTTATTTTACCTTATTAAGACAAGACAGAACCCAGGACTCTAATAAATCAAGAGGCGGTGGTGTAGCTCTTTATATTAATAACAGATGGTGTCAGAATATAACCGTCAAGTCTAGTATATGTTCACCAGACCTTGAAGCCCTATCAGTGAGCCTACGTCCTTCATACCTACCTAGAGAGTTTACCAATATATCTCTCACAGTTGTTTACATTCCCCCCAGTGCTGATAAAGACATTGCATCAAAGAAGATACAGGATATTGTTGCCAAATTAGAAGAAAAGAAACCACAAGCTCTGCATATTGTACTCGGAGATATGAACCACTGTGATCTTGATCAAGCACTACCAAACTACACACAGTACGTGAACTGTAACACAAGAGGTCACCAGAAACTGGACTTATTTTATTGTAATATTAAATCTGCTTATAAATGTGTTCAAGGTCCTCCACTAAAAAATAGTGACCATAATATGATCTATATGCAACCTACTTACAGACGTAAACTTCAAATGCTGAAACCACGTGAAATTAATATTAAAGTGAACTCAAAGGAAGCCTATGAGACCCTACAAACATGTTTTGATCTAACAGACTGGCAAATGTTCATTGACACTTCATATGATTTAGATGAACTTACTGAAACTGTGTCTAGTTATATATCATTTTGTGAAGACATGCTGGTACCAACTAAAACCATTAAGATTTACCCTAATAACAAACCTTGGATTAATAGTGATCTAAGGAAACTTATTGTATGTAAGCACCAAGCCTTCACAAGCAATTCAGATAACAGATATGGCTTACAAAAAGAAACTGATTCTGCCATTGAGAAAGCCAAACAACAATATAAAAAGAAAGTAGAAAAACTGTTCCATAGCAAGCAATCAAAAGATGCTTGGAAGGGTCTTCAGGAATTAACTGGTATAACTAAAAGCAAGAAAGAATGCTCACTGCTTGCTGAAAATGGCTATGCTGACAAATTAAATACATTCTATGCACGTTTTGATGAAAGTGACTTCTCAAAAGAAAAAGATGACATTCGGAGCAGTCTGAGAGCAAATTTAGAATCATGTGATGATGGCATCCTTACTGATGTAACTGATGTAAACAAAGTGTTAAGTAAGATTAATGTAAAGAAAGCCTGTGGACCCGACAAAATCAGTGGCAGATTAATTAAAACCTGTAGAAATAGTTTGTCCTTCATCATACATCACATTTTTCAATTGTCTCTCTCCTTATGTAAACTACCAAAATTATGGAAGACCGCAGAAATAATTCCAGTCGCCAAAAATAACTCTCCTAAAGTGATGAATGATCTTAGGCCTGTGGCACTAACATCTATTCTCGCAAAATCTTTGGAGCGAATAGTTCTTAATAAATTACTTCCAATTGTTAAACCAATGCTAGATCAACATCAGTTTGCATATTCATCCAACAGATGCACAAGCGACGCAATTGCCACATTAACTCATTATATTTATCAACACTTAGACAGGGACCCCAGAAATTATGCCAGATCACTTTTCATTGATTATTCTTCAGCCTTCAATACAATACAGCCACACATTATGATCAATCAGCTCTGTAGATATAACATTCCTCTTTCCTACTGTCTATGGATTCTAGATTTTCTCTCGGATAGAAGACAACATGTTAGAACAAGCAAAGAAACTTCTTCAGATATAATCATAAATACTGGTGCTCCACAAGGCTGTGTTCTGTCAGCAGTCCTTTTTAGTCTATATACAAATAATTTGTCTGTGAGCCTTTCAGATTGTAAAATTATCAAATATGCAGACGACACTGTCATTCTAGGCCTGATACACAAGAATGATGAATCGCTCTACAGGAAAACCATTCAATATGTGACTGGTTGGTGTGAGGAACACTACCTTCAGTTAAATGTAAAGAAGACTAAAGAAGTAGTCTTTGATTTTAGGAGATCAAAATCTGTAATTACCCCAGTTGCTATCAAAAATGAAGATGTTGATATTGTAGAAAATTATAAATACTTAGGATGTATTATTGACAGAAATCTGAATTGGAAAGAACATGTGTTGAATCAATCCAAGAAAGCAAACAAAAGATTATATTACCTTTATTATCTAAGAAAGCTTAATATTGACAAAACCATAATTACCATGTTTTATAATTCAGTAATTTCCAGTGTCCTTACTTATTCACTGGAGTGCTGGTTTACAAATATATCTGATAAGTTAAAGAAACAGTTGAATAATACCAGGAAGAGAAGTAGTAGAATGACTGGTACTTCTCTTGCCACACACCAGGAAATCTGTGAAACCAAAACAATGGCCTTCATATCTAAGGTCATGAATGACAAAACACATCCACTATATTCAGAGTTCCGTTTTTTACCTTCAGGTAAACGCCTAGATACAATATTCTGCAGAACAACTCGTTTTAAAAAATCTCTCGTACCACACAGTATTAAACTTTTTAACTCACAACCCTCTTAGAAATTTAATGTTTTGAATTATGTGTTTTACCTGCAGAATTATCTGTTTTATCATTTTTACATGCTTAACTTTACATGCATAGTCAATATGTTATGTGTGATTTTTATGTATTATTTTTATGTATTTATCTATCTTTTTACTTATTAATTTTTATGTAATAAATTGCAAGTCAACAACAAATTCCTGGAACTGAAGGCTAATAAATGTTATCTTATCTTATCTTATCTTATCTTATCTTATCTTATCTTATCTTATCTTATCTTATCTTATCTTATCTTATCTTATGTGGTGACAGCCGGCTTCTTCACCAGAGTATAAGTTAAAAAATATTCATGTGTCAAAGTGTAGGGCATCAATCTATCGTTGAGGAGAAACAGAAGGATATTCTAAGGTTGACTGGGCAGTGACAGAATGGCTGTTCGGTGCTGAAGTCGATAGCAAAGATGCTGTGGCAGAGACTTTGTAACAACGCTACAAGAAGAGTTCTCTGTCAACCAAATGCCTCACATTTTGTAATCTCTATTAATCCCGCTAGCCACCGATAGAGGACGCTCATGTTGATGATTCGTACAAGAGATGTTGCGCTGTAAGTGCATTACCGGTTCGTCACATTCGTTATAAAATGCGAATTTACCCCAGAAGTACTTGTTAAGCACCTGCTATCCTTCTTTAACTCCGCCAGGCGAAGTATTATATCCCCACTTGGTCTGTTCTTTGGTTTGTCTGTTAGCAACTTAAAATAGTATTGAACGGAATTCTGTGAAACTCGGCGGAGGGTTAGGATAACAGTTCATTAAATTTTAAGGTAATCTAGATCACCATAATTTTCAACCCAAATGAGTATAAACCATTTTGTCATGAAGACATTATTTGTCCCAGGGAGGAGAGACAAATTAATCGGTGACACTGAAGAGGCACTTAGGAGGTTTGGGTGGGATGTAGGCTACGACAACACTTCTAGTTATTGCTGCAAATACTACTACTACTACTACTACTATTTTTATTTATATAATAATAATAATAATAATAATAATAATAATTATTATTATTATTATTATTATTATCGTTAGAATAAGTATTTTTTTGTTATATACGTTTATGACAGGTAAGTCAATATATGTTGCGATGTTATTTTGATTTTTAAGTTTGATATTTGAGACAAGTAGTCCCGGCCATTCCGGTTAACTGGAAGAAGTTCCTTTTGAGTAGGAACAACCTCAAGCGGTAGGGTAAAAAGGCCTTCTATTCACATTGTACGTGTCCAAGAATACCAAAGATCAGTAATTCGTTTAAGTTCTTACCGCATATAATTCATGTTCATGTAATTTGCTTCGGGACCATCTAATGGAACAAAATTTTATGGACTTCATCTGCTCGTCCACTGCATTCTATTCCTATGGTACTGGTTTAATAAGAAGTCCTAGTCTATTGTGGGGAAAGGAATTCTTAACCCACAATCCCTTAAGCCCCCATCACACGAAAAGGAGACCTAACGGCGACCATGGGGACCTAGCAGATCGGCGTTGATCGCCATGAACATGGAAAAAAAAACGTCCATGTGTGACGGCTATGCCGCTGTCACGACGTGTACAACTGCAATTTTCGGCCGTTTTATGCCTTTCCTAGCATGTTGTATGGCGCTGCTACACCGTCCTTTATGATCAAACTGCGTTCCCCTTACGTCCGCATGAGGTCCCTACTATCCACTGAAAAGCTAAGTCCACGACAGGGCTGCGGTCATGATGATCCCGCAGCAACCCGATCCGTCTCGGTAGCAGCGTTGTATGCGCCAGGGCAGCGAAGCAAAACGGATAGACCAATGCTATCATGTTTACTGGCGATCGACCTGCGCTGTCAGAAGGCTGGTACTGCGCTGCTGGAACCTTGATGGCGATCGAATTCCGATCTGACTGCGCTTTTAATCCACGGCGACCCCGCGGCGGAAATTTTGTCCATGTTCAAAACTGGTCGCCACTCATGGCGTTCATGGTGACCATATGACGACCCAAGGCGACATTATCTCGCTCCTACGAAGCTCATTAAAACGTAAGGCCACTCTGGCTGCGCTCTACGGCGATCTGCCCAAATTCGGTGTTCGCAGCGAGATCGCCTTCTCGTGTGACGGGGGTTTTAACAGCATAGTCGCACTCTTGTGAGTACCATTCTGTGCATTGTGGGTAAAAAGCAGCTGACTGACAGCTAGCGCCATCGTGCGGAGAGAAAATGAATTTCGATGGTTTAGTGAATTGGTTCACCAGCAGATGACACTACCGGTTCTTTGCGCTCAAAATTACTTTTGATAATATCCCTTGAATAAAAAATGACTATACGGAAACACATTTCAGCAATATCTGCAACCAAGTGCGCTTTCAGCTGGATACATGTGTATTCAATTTTTTCTATCTCTCCTAAAATTAATTTATGTTATACAAAGATTGAAATTACTTCTTGTTAATCTGCAGAAAAATCGTTAGCATCAATTTCATGCATGGCATAGTTAATCAGTCCATTATCTACAATAAACAGGATATACTCTCTGGTTGTTAATAGCGATATAACTGCCAAATGAATTCAAATATACCGTATAGCGTTACAGTTATTAAATAACCTTACTTTATGAAATGGTCCCGCGTTCAAAAGATTAAAAAACACCACGCATGTTCAAAAGGCATCGCAATACATGATTACATGGTCAGACCATAAGTATCATTTGTGTAATCTTTTTTAAACAAGAGACCGATGTATTGATGATAGGTATAATTTGTGAGGTTTAATCTTCAGTATTAGTGAAGAGTATGGGAGTATTGGAAAAAAAGGTGTATGGTAATGGACAAAAGAGGGTCCGCCAAATATTTGCTGTTTACAAACATATATAGAAAGATCCCAACAGACTCACTAAAGTCCATATTCTATAATAATCTATTTTAGAACTGACATTGGTACTAGATCGTTTTCACGACTCTCCTCTGAGGCGAAGCATCGAATTAAAGCACTTTTGATCTTAACCTAAAGTTTCGTGAACGATGCTACGTGTGAACGTGACCTATTTTTCTAATATTTCGCATAATTTATGAGAAATTTGACATTATTTGGAAATGTCGCAAAGGTTGTATCGGAGCGCCTCCTAACAAACTATGTATACATTGTCTTGGCCCTAAACACCCCGTTATGGACCTGTCTTAAGTACCTATAAGTGCCTCTGTTATAGCTTGTGTGACGAATACCAGGCTTTCATTGACTCCAACATTTCATGAATTTTTTCTATATATGATTGTGTGCTATAATTTTCTATTTTATCCAGGATTTTGACCGTAAATTCCTGTATATTTTCTATATATATATATATATATATACATATATATATTTTCACTGTACAACCGTGTTCTAGATAGAAATGTTAGTATTAAATAATTGTTATATAGACCTGTTATTATGGAAAATACTCCATTATTCAGTAGAACTATATATATATATATATATATATATATATATATATATATATATATATATATATATATATAGCTGTAGGTGTTGTGGACATAAAAGTACATGCAGGTATATAAAAAAAGACCTTGTAAATGCTGCTCTGAAAACTGATGATCATTTCAAGTTATACCAAATAAAACATGTATAAGCAGTAAAAATATAATTTTTTTTCTATACGTGACAAAAAAACTATGTATTCTTTTATTTATGTCCTTAAAGTCATCCTGTAAAATTCTTATATTTATTCATGAGCCTTGTGGGAGCCCTATAGGTGTGAAATTTTCAATATTTAAATTAAATCTGGAAGATGAGAGTTATAAAATCATGTTCGATGGTTGCAAGAAGAAAACGGTCTATAATGGATTACCGGCATTGATCGATTATTTGATGCACCGTCTATATTGCCGTGAATCCGCTAGAATTAAGGAGGCTTTCCATATTTGCGTATATGCAGCACGTATGCGTCATACGTATGCGTATACAGCACGTTTTGAACGCTCACTTTGGCGATATGAAAACGCATACGCATGGTAACGGACGGGGGAATTCCACACTTGGACGTTACTGATATGGTTATTCCCCTGGGTTTCCCCCACTCGCGCCGTTTGCCCATGAAGATGCCTCGGGGGAGACCTCAGTTTTCTGTTCATCAAAGTTTAGCTCTTTCACCAGCATGTTATTGGCTCAAAAAATTTGCCTATTCAATAAAAGCCTGTGGACCCACCTTCTGTGTTTTCTCGAACTTTTTCTTTTAGCTCCGCCCATCATCTTGTGGCACAGAAGTGTTGTTATAAACATCAAATGGTCTTGTTCTTGAAATAAAGAGAAGAGTTGGGGCCATTTTTTGTTGTCGAAAAGAACAAATGTTGCTTTGCACACGCATATATGGGAATAGGGTCCTCCGTGTTTGCAGCATATACTTACCGCATATAGCATACGTACTGCATGCATACGCGTATATGGAATCACAGTCGTCCGTATTCTAGCTGCATATGGCTGTGTTTCCATGTATTCGTAAAAATCGTATCCGCAAAAGACGTACGTACGCTCCCTAGTGCGCAGCATATACTTACCGCATATAGCATAGGTACTGCATGCATACGCGTATATGGAATCCCAGTCGCCCGTATTCTAGCTGCATATAGCTGTGTTTCCATGTATTCGTAAAAATCGTATCCGCAAAAGACGTACGTACGCTCCCTAGTGTGCAGTCCGTCAAACTGTTTCCTTAAGTACGTACGTTTTTGTTGCGGATACCCTTTCACGTGCCTCTTTTGAAACTGCAAGGAAGACAGGCAGGAAGAAGGTCAATATGTCTCATCACACCTGGCGCTGGGGCACTGTTGGGAAATGTAGGCATTTTTGCCATTCGCAAAACGGATGAATCGCTCACCGATCCGTTTCGATGCTGTCCGTTTTTGCGGATACGCATGCGGAGTACGTTAAAACGTACATATGGAAACAGTTCATCTTAAAAAGAGGGATCCGATTTTTTGCGTACGAGACGTACAGGATTTACGGATGAATGGAAACACAGCTTATACCGTTACGCATACGTATCGCATACACATTTATGGAATGTTAGTTTTAAGCTGTGTTTCCATGCATCCGCAAAAAACGTATCCGCAAAAGACGTACGTAAGTTCCATAGTGCGCAGTCCGCAAAAACTGTTTCCATAAGTACGTATATATGTTTTTGTTGCGGATACCCTTTCACGTGCCTCTTTTGAAACTGCAAGGATGACAGGCAGGAAGAAGGTAAATATGTCTCATCACACCTGGCGCTGGGGCACTGTTGGGAAATGTAGGCATTTTTGCCATTCGCAAAACGGATGAATCGCTCACCGATCCGTTTCGATGCTGTCCGTTTTTGCGGATACGTTTGCGGAGCACGTTAAAACGTGCATATGGAAACAGTTCATCTTAAAAAGCGGGATCCGATTTTTTGCGTACGAGACGTACGAGATTTACGAATGAATGGAAACACAGCTTTATACTTCCAACATTGATCTAGTAAATTCAGTCTGACTTGTACATCACACCGAAAGGTCAAGGTTACGGACAATTTGTTGGAACTTGTTCGCTGCACAATGTTTAGTTTTAATGCTATATATTCGTGACTTTGTATTCCGTCTTTGTTATGTCTCTGACAGGATTAGAATATTTTTCTGGTGTACATGACTTTTTTGTATATGATCGATTATGCGAAAATGCAACTAACTTAATCTATTATGAAAAAAAACCGACCAATCATGTATTTAAACGATTATTTGACACACCACTATAAACGAGTCAGCACTCATTAGGTGCCGAGGCAGTTGTATCATTAGGGTGGAGAAATTTATGTATACTTTACCAATTCAACAATGCGGTAACATTAGATCAACAATCGTAGACAAATATGCTTTTTGAATAATGATTCTGTATCTTAAAGGATCATAAACATTCGCAATAACGTGTATAAAAGCACAAACAGTTGTTCATTTTGACTGAATAAAAATTAAGGTTTTCAAGCAAAACCATCCCAGCACACGGACTTATCCGGACTTTTGACGGAGATACCTACAAGTCAACTGGCTGACGTTGTGACTAGACTAATGTGCTGAGTGACTCTAACTGACGGATATACCTACACACTGACGGTCTTACTATTAGATTGACGTGTTGAGGGTGTGACGATTGGACAAACGTGCTCACAGGCTCATGACTAACTGACTGATAGAGAATATACATATATATATATATATATATATATATATATATATATATATATATATATATATATATATATATATATATATATTTGGATAAGGAGGGTGAGGATAGACTGGCATGATCGCTGACTGATGTTTGGACTGACGTGCTCACTGGCTCGTGACCCTGACTAATGAACGATATACGCCGGTAGATTCAGAATGGTGATCTGATAGACTGATGTGATCGGTGCTTTGTAGGATACCGGAAAGTCTTTACAGACTGAGAGATTTAGTCACGTGTTAACTAGCGCTTGGACATATACCTATCAATTTAAAGGCCAACTGAAGATCTGACAGACTGTCAAACTGAATAAATAATTTTGAAATGGTAGACCCAAAATGACTGAAGAATGAAGACCTACCGGAAGAAAAGAGTATAAAAATACGTTAATATATTTAAGGCTAACTGTATGAAAAAAATGATAAATTAAGTATTGAATGAATACATTGGATTGTACACTGGAACAAAGTTTCAAATATAATGAAAAGAGGAAGAGAAATTTTTATACGTGCCCGTTATATCAATCTCATAAACTTTATTCTGTCATAACTGAAGTATTTAATTTTTCAATTAAAAGATTTCTTTGTGATGATTGTGATCGATTTAAATTACTATTTCCGACGAGTTCTGCAAATATGAGAAGAGAACTTTATTCCGGGAATTCATTGATGAAATATTAATGATAATATAATCATTAAAGGGACCCAATCGCCTATCTGACCTTTATTAACTAAAGGTTATCCCTTGGAGCTTTTATAAAGAATAGGCCAGAAAACGTGGATATCACTGCACACAGGCTGCTTGTTTTGTTTATTCAAGTTTTTATAATATGTGGAGATCTGCCAAAATAATTTAAAAAAAACAATTCAACAAGGACATCTGGCGGCAAGTCAGAGAAGCCAGAGCTTTGCAAATGGAGTTTTTCCACAAGTGACCTGTTTACTTCGGCACATATGCAACCTACCACCTTAGGTTATATTGATTTCCTTTTTGTCAACATTGCTGTGTTTACAAACACGTTTTTGATAAACAAGTTCATACATCCTTTCTGGACGCATTATAAGATCATTTTCATAACCAGAATTACTCTTAAATCAAAATTATATACAAAGAGGAAGCCAGAAATCACATAAATTCTGTTCAAAAGGCAGGTGAATGGGCACCTTTAAAAGCAAAAACATAATTGGCAGCGATGGACACGGAGAAGTGTCTAATATCAAAGTAAATAAGATTATTCTTCAAATTATTCTTGAGAAAATAATCAAAAGCAATTCAGTACATTTATTCATAAAACCCCGGCACATTGGTAATTTAAACGACAGGAGAACTGAACCAACATTTCCGTAACCAGTAATGACTTTAATTTTCCAAGCCCAGTAATTGATTTTCAGTTTTTACATACTTAACAAACAAGCAAAATATGCGAATGGAGGATAGCTGAATTAATGATACTCGTTTTCATCATTTCTGCAGTTTTTCACTTGGTCTTAATCAGACCGACGGAGAAAGACTCCAATTACTGCTTAATTACTTCTCTTTATATTAAAGAATGCGGGACGTTAGAAATGTATTTGAATGTAATAAAGATAATGTAAATTTGATTTCATATGCCGGATATCTATAAAGAGAGTTATCTTGACGGTTAATGTGGACCACACAGAGGATTTTTTTTAATGTGACCGTACATGTGGCATAATCGGTATATATTCTAATGCTTCAAAATTATTAATTTATTTCTCAAAGTGGCAAAGACGAGCTTATTTATAACGGTTTCGAGAACTCGTTTGTTAAATATAATGCGATCGTTATTAAGGGATATGCGTGGTCGGGATTCTGAGAATAATTAGGTCAATCGGTAAAGATAACAGAAATCTGTTAGTAACTGCTTCACTTGTTAGAAAAGGCTTAGCTGGTTACATAACAGCGTTATGTACAAAAGCGTTAATTAAAGGTATCGTTTCGTTAATGTTTCATCTATAGGTTCTGGCAGTGCACATTTAACACATTACATCCTCAGCAGACATGAAAGTTAAGTATCTATGTAAATAATTAACACAGTCACAAGTTAACTATTACTTAATGTTTCTTACTAATTCTCTGACTATGGTTTGAGCAAGGAAACGAAAAAGCTGCCGCTGTTTTAGAGTATAACCGGTATACGTCTATTTTATTTTAGCGCCGTCAAACAATGGCCCAGTTTCTTGATATAATGGGATAATCAACAGGATAACGTACTGACAGAACCTCCCCCCTTGAATAAGGAAACCTGCATAATATCTCCGAACACCCCGCAATTAAATGTAGAAAAATCATTTGCAATAGTATATACATTATATTTTGTTTCCCGCCCTTTGTTAATTTTGAATGAATGCAAAAGTTCCCTGGCAAAACCACCACGCGACCTTACTTTCTATCTTCATGAACACAATTCACATGTTTTATAAATTATTTTATAAGTTATTATGGTTCTGTGTTTGAGTAAACACAGTCCACCTGTGTCTGTTTACCAAAACAAGACTACCTGCGTGATCTGAGGTCCGACCTTACATGCACGACAGCTACTAACAAGAGAAAAGAGACAAAGATTTGAAGCTTGGGGATTTTTTTTATTAAGTCGCACAGAACGGCCACCAGGTGGCGTGAGCGCTATGTTTATATTTTGAACCACCGATTGTGTCAGATGCAAGCTCTTTTCCACTTGTGTACAGGATAATCAAACGGTTAAAGACCGAAAATATGGCAGAAACCATTTTTTGCAGATAGCCGATTTTGATGAATTTTTCAAGATAGCTCAGCAATGATACAAGGAACAAACGAAATTTTTTTAGGGTGATCCAGATCACCATCTGGTCCCAGAATTTTAAATAGAAAATCCTGCATTTTTTACATAAGTTACCAAAAGTTTGTTGCAACAAGATGCCACTCAGACTTAGTATGCTAAACTTTCAATGGTTGGTCTGCTGTGTTTATCATACATTTCTGACAAAAAAAAAAAATACGATGGTAATGAGCTGCCTGGGAGGAGGTCTGCGCTCTCTGAGTGCTATTGTAGTTAAATATGATCAACTGAAACAAATCGGTGGGTATCTCTGTGAACCGATAATGACATAGACAATTATATATCTGGATACTTTGGTTGGAAAACAGAGCAAATGTCATGCCAGAGCCTCAAGAAGTGAGTAACCTCATGCAGATCTTTTCCGCTCGCCACACACAGATGGCGCCCCTGTGAGAAAGTTGCCAATGGCCGGACGACGGACACTTAATATCAGTATCTGTCTAGCAAGAGACAGGACAGCTTCCGACAGAGGTTGTTTCTACTCAAAACAAACATCTTCCGGTTAGGAACTGTGAGACGGTCGGGACTGCTGGTTTTAAACGTCAAACTAAAAAAATGAAAGGTGTCACGGATCAATTAATGACCTTCTGTTTGCATTAAACACAAAGGCTACCAGGAATAACGGATTACCTGAATTTTAGGTCTTCCAGGTTTAATAGTCTATGGGCCTTGTTTTACCCACCTTTTTTTTCCTACCTTTTTATGTCCCTCATCTTAAAGGGGAATAACATTCATAATCTTTAATATAGAATACGAGATCATTCCGGTGTTGCAGGTGTTGCGGTCGATGTTTTGCCAATACTTGTATGAATGTTAAGTATGTTCCAGCTATACCTGAAGATTCGGCTGATTTTAATGGGCCATATAGGCTTGGCTTATATACCAGTCATGAGTTTTGAAGTGGATTGGGATGAACCACTAAAATTAAAATAACATTCAGGTGAACAGAGCACTCTTCAATGAGACAATAACCCTGCCGGGCGTTAGTAATAATTCTTGCTACTAAAATGCGTAAAATAAAACACCATCCCATACACCGATAGACATAACTCAGTGCCGGCTTACAGGTCACATGGTCTTATTTATTCACACGACCCGGGGTCACAAAGCCTTGAAATAGAGTAGTGAATGGTCTGGTTTTCTCTGGTTGGCTCTAGCCATCATGTGATGGAGCATTAAAAACACCCCATTGTTTGATTTTTAAGTATGTTTAGCATAATCTCCAATAAAATTGACAGAATTGGTCATTTTTTTTAAATCTGTGGCCAGTCAAAGACATGTTGTCCAAATGCTTGTTTGGGACTGCTTGAAGGGGTATTTTTGGCTTCACTGTATTCGGGCCAGGATGGTTAAAAAAGGAGATGCACAAGCCCCAATTTTCTTGGTCTAGTGTGACTGGAGAAAGAACAAACTCTCAGGTAAAAAAAAAGTTTAATATCAGAATTTATTTTTAAAGTTGTCAAAAAGAGGCCCAGACTTCAGGTGTTTTATAGTTGTTATATAGGAAAAATAAATACAGCCACGTGTCCCACAGCCGTAAATTGGTTATATATTTTGCCACCAGACGGCAGTACCTATTCTTAGCGTCTGCGACATTGTGCTCCTGTGAGACATTTTTGATGGTTCTCTCAGAGTCTGCAATTTTAAGGTCCTATCACCTGTATCAAATGGGCCAGCTTGATGACAGAAATAAAACTTTAATTAGAAAATAAATAAAATATTCATTATACAAGCTTTTGTGATCAAAATCCGATGGAGCAAATATTTTAGATTCCAACTGCTAATTAGGAGATTTGACAACCCTGCGTTTTCAGTACACTGTTGTATAAATGGGAGAGGGAAGTTCATTAAAACCAATGATTCCCGCGTTGCGTACTCAAATTGTTAGGCTGTGACAGTGGGTAATATCATTAGAGTTATTGGACGTACATGTTGTGTTGACACCACGATTCCGCCAGAGGTCGTTTCTACTCTACACGTTTCTCTTCTGTTTGGACACTGTGGGGCTTCCGGGACTACTTGTCTCAAATGTCAAACTTTAAAATCAAAATTTGTTATATTTAAGGAAATAACTTCTGTTTACATTCCAAATGCGCATGCATTAAATATATTATTTATTCCCTAAAGTCCTTACATGGAAACACCCATGATTATGTAATTTCCTTTGAAACACACTTGAACGAACTACTGTCCTCTTCACTTCATTTATATCTACACGCTGGTGTTTAGAAGCCCCAGTGCATTGTGGGGCTCAGATCTGGACACCAAAAATCCCTAAACAGCAAAGTCTAGCTCTTGTGAGTCCGAGTGGTGTTGACATTTACTTCTACCGCCACCTAGCGGTATTATATTTAAACTTGTTGGTGCAGAGACCCTTGGCAGGGCCATTGCCTGGAATTTGATATCTTAATTGGAAATGGCCATTCAGCCAGGGGAAACATGACCGGTCAGTGTCGCAGGATTAATTAAACGCGAACTCTCACGATTTAACCTTTGACCGTTGCCATGGATTTTCTCAACACAGATAATGAGTTGGTGACGTGCATACAATTACACAAACCCCAGGTCCAACCGCGGAAGAACTTGGAGACTTCTTCTCTTCGGTAAAATATATATATATATATATATATATATATATATATATATATATATATATATATATATATATATACATGTGGGGCGATCAAAGCGATGACAATATAAAACAAGTTCAAGCATTTGGTAATTTTTGCAGCTATTTTTTCCAACATACAAACGGGGGCGGATACAGGATGACAGAAAAAACACCCTTGCAACAACCTTGCAACACTCTTGCTTAGGTAAGCAAGTACGAGGGGAGTGCAGGCAGACTTATTAAATAACTCGCGCATATAGGGAAGAGAACGGTGCTGTTTTTTTTTGTATTAAGTGTGGAGGATTCTATTTCAAAGAATTTATTAGGTCGAAAAAGATGCCCCCCCCCCGCGACCCCTTTTAGTCCCACATGTGTACCAACATGCTGAAGTTTTTACAGAAGATGTCAATATGACGTTAACAACCTATGGCGAAGAGTAGAATGCATAACTGACGGTATTTATTAAAATTTAATAATGCAGACATAATCACCGTACGGGAGAGGTCTGTGTAACAACTTGACTGATAGAGATATTCAGTGCGTCTCTGTCATGGTATTACCAGTATAAATCTTTCAGTTATTTTTACCAGTATAAATCTTCCAGGAGTTTACATTGAATTTTTCTAATCATCCATCCTTCTTAATAAAAATTCAGGATGTCAGATGGTACCAGATCGACGAGAGAAGAAGGATGATTCAGAAACATTAGTTTTTGAGTAGAACAATATATAAATATATATAAGATTTCATTTAACATAAATTTATTTCATTTGGAATTCTTATAGTATTCTACGAGATAAATCTAGGTGCACAAAGGTGGTTGTGACCTAAGCATTATTTTAATTTTCCGTGTATAATCATTCACGAGAAATGACCCCGCTGAAATTCTGCAATTAACCCAGTCAACCTTCGACAATTGGTGCCAAAAAGCTAACATACTGATCCCAGTCACCTAAAATATAGCAACTCTGATGAATATATAGTTATTGACGGTTTATTACCTCAAATAGTATACTTACAGTACACCCGATATGTTCAATTTCGCAACAAGGAGTATGTTTATAGGAAAATCTTAAGTTTCATAATAATGTTATTAGTATCATGTACGGCTTTATGCTCACTGTAGGCACATTGATGTGATTATGTTACTTTTGACGTTTGTCATATTAAATAAACATAAAGGGGACATGATTATACCGTGACCTGTGAGTGTAGACTTTGATTCGGCACCTGATGGCCAGTGTCTGAAGACAAAATCAATATAAAATGCCAAGAGGTGCGAACATCTGATCTCGCGCGATACCCAGTCATTAGACACTCTAGAACGTAGATTCTTCTAAGTTTATGCCACAGAGTAATGATCCTCAAACCCAACCCCCACCATAAAGATGAACTTTCACTGGATCCCCACAGATTTTCTGTAATTATATAACGATAATTATAATTACCCTCCTATACAAGGAAGATCTGGAGCAAGGCAACAAGCATAACGATAAGTTGACCGTTGTTACCAATAGAAACAATCCCACCTACAGGGAATGGTCCCAACTTTCAAAAGAACACAATAGCATCAGCACAACTTCGAAAAAAAGTAAAGAAAGTTCAATCCAATAAATAAATGTATGAATGAATAAATGAACGGTTCAATAAATGAAAGGAGGAATGAACATAAAAGTGTATTCAGAAATATGTTGTTCGAATAAAATAATAATTATTTCCATGCATGTTATTTGATATAATTTTACTTTTTTTTTGATCTGTCAGTAAACTAATAATGAATGTCTTTTATGAACTAAATTCATTCCAACTTCCTGTGTGTCATTAAAATTATCACTTACTACTAAAAAGAAAAATAACATTGCATCATATACGTTTTACCCATAAAAAGGAACAAATCTTTCCATTTTTGTGCTTTAAAAGTTTTCTATTCAAATGCAATAACGTGAACATTTGAAAGCTATCCCCTTTTTTCTGTTAATGAAGTTCACAAACAATGCCACAGACCATCGAATAAAGATTAAGGCCACCTATACAAAAGACGAAAAGTGCCTCGATTCTCGTTTGTTAGTCAGAGTGTCTCCACTCAGCAGGGTTGAAGGATATGTTTTGTCGTAAAATGTATTTTACGACACCCAACGCCCCCGTGTAAGGGATGGCGCCCGCAGCTACCATACATGCTTAACAGTCGTCCATTTTTTCGCTGGAAGGGCTGGAAACCTCACTGGCAGTTTGATCAATCGCGTGTCAACCACGGTCATCGGCAGAAGTCATTTGTAGCGGGAAAGTACCAATCCTTCACAGCCGAAAGCCAATCTGCTTTATCGACGGTAAAGTGACTTAATCAAAATGGCTAACATTTGCTTGGGCTTACAAGTGGAAACAGCAGTTGTGGCAAAACGGTCGCGTGACTGCACAGGATTGGCGAGCTGACAAATAGGCGCTCAGGGAAGCTATTTGACAGGCATTAAACGCATATTGCGTGACAGAGCGGGCACTGATGGCCGTGGCCAGAAAGCTAATTGTGGAATGTAGCAGACAAAGAAGACCAGTAATGATGACAAACATGTAACCATCACTTTGCTCGTCTTCAGCTCTCACGTCAATGGGGTGCTAATCACAACGCCCATCGGACGCAATCAGCCTTAATGGAGAGTACATCTAAGTGTCACATCACCTCTCCGCTTCGCGTTTCTTTAAGGTGCACTTGGTCAGGCGAGCGCTTGATTAAAAGTTGCTTCGACTCCCAAGGCTGCACACAGTGGCTGCTGACGACACCTAAGAGCGGAGGTCTTGAAAGCCAGACCGGAGCCGCCTCACAAGAGATGCGCGTGTCCAACGCCAGATTAACATTTCTACCGGCGAGCCACAGCAGTTATTTTATTATAAATTCATGCAAGAGCAGATGATCTGAGATTCATTCACGGCTGAGGCTCATGATTTTAATGGCAGGAGCCTTTGCCAAAGTAACTGAAACGTCCACATGCCACAGTGTGTCAGAAGATCTTCTGACAGTCGACCTCAACGGCTCCCGCTACATTAAATCCAGACCAAAACTTGAACCAGAAATTAATTACTATCATATTTTAATGAGTTTCAGAGAGATTGGGTTGCTGAATAAATTGGTCATTTCATTTCAGATTTCATATTGTCATAAATTAATTCCAGCTTTTACATCGAACGTCCCCCCACCCCCAACTTTGACTATATATTCTTCTTTGTTAGCACGGAAACAAGTTTTTTTATTTACTGTAGTAAATTAGCTTTACAAAAATGAAATAAAACTTTTTTCATTTAAAGAAGTGCAGACATACACAAAATGTACCTTACACACTCTCCAATTTTTTTGGCGTAAACAAGCGTCCAGTCAGAAACAAATGTCTATCTTGATGAATTTAATCTGCTCTCTTTACCGAATATAATGAAAAATCTACAAACTATAGCTTGCTGTAAAAGCTTTTGAACTTCATTCAAACAACTAATAAAAATCCTGATCTAAGAACAAAAAATAAAAAGCAAATAAAAATAAAACACCGAACAAATTATAACGTCACGTCTCCATATATGCATGATGATTTTATGTTATACATATACAAGAAATAAAATTTTCTGTTTCAAACTTTTTATTTTTGGATCGAGGACATGTTGCCGTGTCTTTCATCCCCATGCGGAACAAGTATGCTATTTTGCTTTCAAAATACCGAAACAGACATGACAACAAACCTTTCTAAATAATATATAGATGGGACATTTATATGCTGACACGTGCACGTCCAATGAATTCGACAGCCATGGAAGTCCTCTTTCTGCCCAAACAAAATGTACTGTAAAGCAGCTGTCTCTTGATAAAAAGTCTTATTTGAATATTTTCAATTAAAAAAAAAAGCTGGAATATATCATACATATTCGCGTGTGTCTTTCACCCACGCACACAGACACGCACACACATATATATCCATTATCTTTATGGTATAAACTTTGTGTGTATGGTAGGCTTATGAATTTATTTGTATGACGATATAATTATTTGGTTATATATTATAATCTGGCAAATTAACGTGGGCATCGCACTCATCAGGTTTTGACCTACATGTGTATGCTGAATATATTGTGTAAACTAGTAAATTTCATTACCTTATATCACTTCAAAAGATGAACCCACCGGGGAAAATCATCTGTGAAAAGGTCAGCACTCTGGTCTGGGGTCTAGGACACCCATGCGAGAAGCTATTTAATAGTGGTCAAGTTAATTAATAGTCTTGTGTTGAATAACGTTAACTGGTGGCTGGTGCACTCACATGAATGCTATAACAAATACAGACGCACCTTCGCAGCGCCGTGTCGTCACTCATGTACAGTGTATGGACAGTCTGCTTTGGGCCATATATATTATATATGTACATATGTATGTACGTAAATTTATAGGGCAAAGTTTCGTAGCCATTCGAAGACAATATATTTGTAAAGCCTCATTGCACAAGTAGACCCACGCACACATAATATCATATATTTGGTGTGCTATTACATGTTTTTAAGTAACGAATTAATTGGGAAAAAGTATTTTTATCGGTTGAAAAAATATATAAATAAATTAACTGATATATACAACAGCATGTATGTAAACAAGTATATATATGTGACAAAGATAAATACTCCTGCAAATTCAAATGCAAGATCTTATCACAGTTTGACGACCTAGAAGATCATTTATCTGTCAAATATAATTCCCTGTAAGGCTGTATAACAGAAGAATATTTAACACCAACACAACATGCAGTATATATGTAAACAAGTATATGTGACAAAGATAGAAACTGCTTAAAATTCTAATTCAAGACCGAATCAGGGTTTGAAAATCTTGAATCGCACACGGTTTTGCAAATTTCCATCAATGTTTGAATAAGCAGTGCCTGGCGTGTGTTTATTTAAAAAAAATAATGTACGGTTTATTTGCGTCAACATATAGTATATACAGAAATGCCCTATGCATGGGCCTGTTCAAATAACAGTTACTAGGTGACTGTATGATAGTATGGTATAACTATATATATAGGTTAGGGTGGTATGGCCTCCTATGTATATATGTATATGAGTTACTTGCATAATTATGTAAATACTTTTTCAGGCGTAAAATATTAAATACTAATTATGTATGAATATATCAAATGAAGGTGGCTATAACAGGTTTATAATCCCAGACAATAAAAAAATGTAAATGTGCCAGTTAACTAAAGTGCAGCAATGTATAGAACTATCCGTTTTAAAGATGTTTATTTATGGAATATACTACCAGATAAGTTTTTGACAACACCACGTCTACGTGTTTATGAAAAAAAGGTTAAGCAGTATTTAATGTCTCAAAATATAAATCATAAATACAAATAATTTATATATTCTAAATAATATTTAATTAATACAAAAGGCTTTCAACTAATCATGCACATTTTCTGTTTACGGTACAATATTTCCTGTTTGCTCTGATTAATAAATGCAATGTAAATGATGAATGGGCATATACCTCTTAAGGGACGAGCCCCCTTTGATCAATGGCATAAAATGTATATTTATTTCTAACATATATTTTTTTTAAAGCATGTTTCCATTTGTATAAGGCCTAAGTCAATAAAGTTCAAGTTCAAGTTGAAAAAGTAACAATTAAAATATGATTAACATCAAGCCAAAAAAAATAAAAGGGATGGTTCTCAGGCACCGCCCGCGTCAATTTTAAACTCCCGCATCAAAAATTTTATTTTGATTTTCAATAAAAACTTACCAATTTTGAGCTCCAGCCGCTTGGACATTTCTTTCAAGTAGATAAAATCATACAATTTTGATAAAATTTCCATTGTTATGTTGGGCTTTTACTTGTTTGGCAAATTAAATCTGTTATTATCATGATTTTCCCTTATCATTTGACATTTTTATCGAAACCGCCCGCCCGCATTGATCCCGATTTATGAAAAAAGTGCTATAGAACCAAACCTTATTTTTTTGCCTTATATATATATATATATATATATATATATTGCTTCTGTTAATGGTTTGTATTTATAAATCCAGTTAACAAAAGAATTGTTATTATTCTAAGACTCCATGTCAATGCACAGACACAAATTCCAACTGAATATTATCTACGTCTTAATGACCCTTATATAATGAATTCTGGTGAAAGAACAAATTTGTTATTATCTATAGAGAGGATATATCAATAAGAAATTGCTCTTTGCATGCCCAGAGTAGAGTTGAACTCTATATGGTTTAAATGCATGAGAAGGCCTATTCAAATCAAGTTTATTTCAGTAATGGAGAAGGATATTATATTAATAAAAAGTTCTTAAGTCGCCCTCGTTTCCCCTAACTGTTAATATAAGGAAAGAAATAGGGTACTTAAAACGGCCTTCCTTAACTATTGCTGTCATTTCCACTGAAATCACAAAGCAATAAACAGAGAACTCTAGCCACTGCCTGGACGACGGGGATGTTTAGTATTTAAAGTAATAATGGTGAAAGATCCTGGGCTAATGTGATTATATCCTTCGGTCCTGGCGGGCAAACAGCGTCCAGCGCCGGGGACAGAAATAGACTTTGAAATGGAAGAAGGACGGAGGGGGGCTGTCCAACTCATCAGCGTCTTCGGAAGTCGCTACTCCATCCTGGCCTGCCGACCCGAGCTCCTAGCCAGCTTATAGCGTGTAATTGTCCTAATTGGTAAAGTAAATGATGACATGTTTGAATGCGCTCCACTAAAAAGGTAATAGCCCTTATTAGTTCTGTATTTGGTATCGAGTGATCATTAGTGAATGCAGAAAATTGAATGCCCATAATCTGTAATTACGTGGAGGGTATGGATTTCACCTCCTGAAAGGATTACCTTTCACATGTAACAAAACATGTACAAAGCTAGCGGCAATTTCAGATCGATCGGGCGTTTGAGAGAGGATCTGGTGCTGAGAGCGCTATGGCGGGGGGTGGGTCCCCGCTCTCCGCTCACCAAATTGCATTGCAGCTACAGATTTTCTGCCCAGCATGCGGCACATCAAAGCAGGTTACTCTCCAGGGGAAACGATCCACGTTTCTCCAGAATTACCTGGCTACGTTCATTACGCAGACAAAAGGCAACTTCAAACTCGCGGCCACGGCTAGACTCGACTTGACATAATGCCATAATCGGCGCCCGTGAGAGTGAGCCGGTAAGCAGGAGTAACGAACTGTGTGTTGCACGGCCGGAGGCAGTTCTCCAGTGTCCTTGTTGAGCGTAGCATCGCCTACAAACCAACCTGGGGGAATGACTTCATCTCCAACCAAAGAGAAGATGCACTCGCTCCCCAACACACTTTTCTGTAATTGAAGGAAATAAAAGGATATTAGCAATATCGGCTTAGCACCTGAATTTGTACGCCACGTGAACAGCGATTGTTGAGCTCGCGGCGCTCAAGACAAAAAAGAACAAGGGGCATCTTTGATCATCTAGCTGAAAATATCGATGAAATTACAACTCTCATAATTGAAATCAGCTACGGAGTTGGCTCCGAGCTCTAAGCTCAACACATGACGCATCGCATATAATGATAGATACTTATCCGTAATAAAAAATATCCCACATGCTTGGTAGGATGGGAAACTTGTCAGTTTTTTGGTGCCCATATTACTAAAAATACGTAGTAGTCAAATTGGTTTGGTCCTTAAAGTTAACATTTTACAATACAATGCCTAGCTAATTCCGATCTATAAAATTACTTCTACCCATAGATGTTTTGTTATTAAATGGCTTTCATGATGTATGTTTCTATTCTTTTTAGCGAGCGAGCAAACAATAGTATGTATGATGAAAACAAAAACAGGAAACAGACACCCGCTATGGATTCTTGTTCTGCACGCGTATCCTGGGGAAGCTAGGATAATGATCAGAATGGCCGCTACCACTTCCGCTCATCGTGAATACCACAGTGTTTTCTTTGATAGAAAAAACACAATAAAAATCTTCAAGTCGTCTGCCTTTGTTCATTAGTAACTCAACACCGAAGAAAAATACGTCTCCTACCATGAGGGATTTATACAAATATTTGTAGAGAATTTTAGCAGACGCTGATGTAAGGTAATATCGACGGATTGACGCATAGCACCGAGGTCACGAAGGAAGAGAAAAGGAAAAAATCTACATAAATAATCCTTAGAATCGTAAACTTTGAGCCAATGAGGGACAAGCAAAAGACAAAGTTAATATCATCCGCAAAAAAATATATACATAGATATTACCAAGAATGTAAACTTTTGACCAGTAAGGAGCATAGACAAAGTTGGTGTCATCCCAAATAAACACCACTTGGAAATTATACGGACCTATAGTTATCCATCGATACATTTAATAAAAGAATATATTTGTAATTTAGGTTGGTCATATGTCACAATTTTAATGTTATAGATTTTTTTTACAGAGAAAACAATTAGCTAATAAGAAGTGCTACCAATTAAGACTTCATGAATTTATCAATAAATAAATATTTTTGGGCGTCAGTTCTCTGAAACAAATGTGTTAAAACAAAGTGTGCAGCTATTTTTTCTTGCTTTTTTGGTAAATTGTAAATAATCGATTGTGATACTTTGAATATAGTTTTGTTTATATATAGACCTCTGGGTCAAGATACTCCAGCCAAATCGCTAGTCACTAAATCCCTATATATACAAGACGCAAGAGAAAACGTTGATTCTGATGGAAACAGTGAGAGACACGGGGTTCACCTATATCTCCCTTTCGATCCACATGCTCTAATGCTGTTCTACAAGAATCCTTGATTATCGACATGAAATTATAAAAGGAATGCTTCACAACCTCTCCAGCTTAATAAGTTTGATCCGCAGACCTATGTAAAAAACTTATTCATTTCGGCATCCATAGAAAAGCGTCCCCCATCGTCTATCCAAGGACTATATACCCTTGTGTGTAATCCCTAACACATTTTCCTGAAATTAAACAATTCTTCTTTCGAACAGGAGATATTCATCTTCTTGAAAAAAAAAATTGTGCCAAATATATTAAGAAATGCGAAGTGTTGAGTTTATCATCTACTCTAAATAATCTCTTTACTTAATGGATAATCGATAGGACTTCATGCATAAGAAGTTATTACACCTTTTCCTGAAATCACACAATTATTCTTTTTACGACAGGAGATGTTAATCTTCTTTTAAAGATATTTTGCTATTAGTTAAGAAATTTGAAGTGAGGAGTTTATAATGTAGTATATGATCCCTTTACTTAATAGATAATCGATAGGATGTCATGAGCAGCCATTTTGTTTAATAAGGAAATACTGATACTTCATGGTCCCTAACCGGATGTCAGGAAAGAACAACGGGAAGCCTAGTTAGGAATATGACAGACAAGCCGTTTCTCGTTTCACATTCCCTACCGGAAGTAGCCGTCGTCGAACCGATCTCAAGAAGCGCATCATTAGTAGATAAAGATGTCGTGTTTTAAAGATGTCAAGGTGTGAGCTGACATATTGAAATTGTGCAAGTCAAGTCAGGGACGTAGCAAAGGGATTGCCGCAGGGGGTCTTCCTCCTAACAAACTTTTGTATTTAATTTTGATGTTAAACTTTCCAGGCCCTACGTTTCTGGTAGATTTTATAGTTTGAAAGTAATTTTTAAAACATGAAAACATAAAATATTTTTTATCAAGTTTCATTACTGAATATTTTATCTTCAACCAGTTATAGACAGTAAGAGGTATATTTCGGTAACGTTACCAAATTTTTCATGAAATAACTAAGCATACCAAACAAATTATTACTAAGTTAAAACGATTGTGATAATTGACACATTTTTACCCATTTAAAGCTTTCATTTATGTTGGGCAACTGTTTCTCATGTTTTGATAAATGAAAACGTTTGGAGAATATAGAATGCCTTTTATTATTACTGAGTTAAAACGATTGTGATTATTGACACATTTTCACCCATTAAAAGCTTTCATTTATGCTGAGGCAACTGTTTCTCTTGTTTTGATAAATAAAAACGTTACAAGAATATAGAAAGCCTTCTCTTCTATTATTACTAAGTTAAAACGATTGTGATAATTGACACTTTTTCACCCATTAAAAGTTTTCATTTATGCTGTGGCATCAGTTTCTCTAGTTTTGAAAAAAATAAAAACGTGCCAAGAATATGGAAAGCCTTCTATTATTATTAAGTGAACACGATTGTAATATTTGACACTTTTTTACCCATTAAAAGCTTTCATTTATGCTGTGACAATTGTTTCTCTTGTTTTGAAAAAATAAAAAAAGTTACAATAATATAGAAATCTAGATCTGGATGCCGAATACACCCGATTCAAAAAGTGAAAGCCCAGTAAAGTGTTGGGAAATTAAGGTTCAAGAGGCAATCGTAGGTACGAAGCCAACCAATATGACTAAACAAAATTTAGAAGTGTACATTCGAGCCGCTTTCAGCGTTCTATTATTTGGTTCGCAGTTCGAAAAATATACCAGTCTTTATCAAAGTTCCATTTTTTGGCAGAAATTGTCGCTATGTATATGGAATTACAAACAACCGAAGGATCCATGAGTCACAACTGTCGTCGGTATAAACATATTTATTATATTGTGACAGGTCAAGGGAGAGCACAGACGGAATGTGGGATTTTATTTGTCATTCGCTCAGTGTGCATGTTTCTGCTTTATACACAAGTTGCCTGACGAAACATTACTTGAAGTGTTACTTGGCAAAGACTTCACCGCCCTTTGTCCATAGTCAATAGTATTATGGTTTATAGAACTCTATAGATTTGGGTGTTATGTCCATGAAAATAACCTTTTTTACTTTACAGTTAAATGACAACAAAACCATCAAGCTTTTACGAATTTGTCCGTAAGTTTGGAAATACCTACCCAGTTTACAGAATCAGTAAGACAGGATTTTTTTTTCTGAGTTACATCTTTCATGTCTTTGTTTATCATGTTTTGTACCTGAGTAATGTCATTATGACCACGTGAATGTATCTGATATATGTTCTTAATACTAATGTCATGGCAATTTCTGTGTTAAGAATGTTAGTTAATATTGTTGTATTTCTTACGATTTTTCTATGTAATGTTCTTTTCATGAAAAATCTTCATATATCATGCAGAAAATAAAAAATAACAACAACATGGTATCGAAGCTGCATTCAAACATTAATCATTGTAAAACACACGGTAATCACACGAGATATATCGACTGTAACACCGCTCATAAGTGAATGACTGAACCAGAAATGAGTGAGGTATTGTAGGATTTATTCTAAATTTAAAATCAATACAAATACTGCTGTCCTTGGAGTGTATAGGTTCTGGTGCAATCGCGAAAAATTAAACCCTGTATGGCGGAAAATGGAGTTATTGCGAAATTTGAGCCTCGCGAATAGAAAGTCGACAGTATCTTCATGGAATCACCCAGCATGGCACCTGCCCTCTTCCCCATTGGTAATGATTAATACGGCGCCCTCTATAGTCCATTTCACAGCCTGCTGCTCAGCTTTTTTTGTAGATAATTTTCATCAAAGTTTATATTTTTCAATCAAACCCCAGAAAACTACATTTGGAAGTGATAGCCTAACATGGCAAATTAAATTTTACAATAAATCCCCAGTTTATATTTTACAACTTTTTATTCTCTTCACAATGATCTGGCAGATATGATGTGTCCCTGCATGAGTAGCCATCTTTGTTTAGCTGGTTATATTTTTTAGAGTGTTTACATGACATCATCCAATCATCAGCTGTGAACTGAGGCTGTTTTTGCATGTGACCTATGACCTTGACCGCCATATGTGGGTCTGATATGTTGTAAAATGTAGACTGATTTCTCATATTTTCGAATAATTGTGTTTCTTAAATAAGGTGTCGGTTAGGTATTTATTTACCTTGGTTAAAATTAGTTCCTTTAATCTCTACTCTCCACGGTAATTAATTAAACAAATTTTCATATAAAAAAACAGGTGGACATGAGGGTATGAAACAGACTATGGTGTACGGCATGGGCCTTCTTTGAGTCCTGGCCTCTTTCTGAAAAGGTGTAGTAGTTTATCGCGAGCTATATTGTGCTATTTCATTGGTCAAAATAGCTAGAAATAGTAAAAAATAGAAAGAAGAATCAGCCGAACATAGCAGAAGGATCTTTCATGCAGCAATATGTAATACACTTACATCAGTGAGCTATTGACACAAGGCTAACCAAATTACACAACGGTTATAAATATTGCGATTCCATTTTAAAATGAAAATCTACTCTTGCATTATACATTTTTAATTATATATAAATCTGTTAACATGATGATGGTATAATAAAAGTAGTAATGACTGGGATGATACAATAACACAAGTATAATGACTGGTCCCCCCCCCCCCGGGGAAGGGATATACTATCTGGCTATTAGTCAGGTGGCTAAGCGTCAGATTTTGGCTATATCTTTACAGACCGGATAAAAGCAAAATAGTTTGTACATGGGTATTTCAGAGGGGATGTCCTCATGGAGTACCCATGAGATAAGTTTCAGAGCCTGTAATCCATCTGCGCCTTGCGTATTACAATACCCTCTCTTCCCATGAAATTCAAGAAGGGTAAGAGTAGGAAAAATAACCTTAGATCCACTACGGTTTTATGAAATATAGTAAATTATATACTAAAAGAAAGCCAAAGAAGAGTTCTTTTTAGCCTTACCATTTATATTGTTATATAATACACACTGCCAAAAAATTTAGAATGGTCACACGTGACCATACCTTTTCTCAACTTCTCAAAAAAATGTGTTGATATTTTCCCTGTTTACCATTGTTGAGTTTGTAATTAAGTTTTAGGGAAAGTATTATATGTTTATAATAACGAATAGTTGCCTTATAGCAGCTTCTGGTGTTGGAACTAAATATGACTGATAAACCTTATTTCCGGTCAAGATCAACCTAACGTTCATATATTGTTATTTGTTCATTGCAGCTGATCTCTGTAAATCGTTGTAAATTTCAAAAGCAAACTTACAGGACAGCACAATGAATTTTTATCGGAATTATTTAATTAACTATCATGGTCGCTATGTTACAAGAGTGCGAGCACGTTCCTGAAAATATGTTGACATATTATAACTTATACATCACCTGTTTCAAAATTCACAACAAATTGGAATATTACATAGAAATAAAATCCTTTAGATTGCTTGAATAAATAAACTGGGCTTATTATTAAAGCCAAAAGGTTAAAATGCGACATATTTGTTGTACTGGCACATTCTGGAACACAACTTAGGTTTACTTAATGCAGTTACCTTTGCAAAGGCGTGTACAATCAAGATTTGCTTTTAGTCAGGTGGCATAGCGTCAAAGTGGAGAAAAAATCTTAACATATCGGATAAAAGCACCAAACTTTGTAAGTGAATAGAGTACATCCCGGCAGTTGATTTTAGAGGGGGTCCCTAGGTCAAGTACATACTATATATATAGTATCGCTTCAGCACCTAAAACCTATTTGGCTCTTGCTCACCGTAATTACGAAATTTAGCATAAAAATATGAAGGGTCAGGGAAGGAAAACCACTTGAGATCCGCTTTACCTGGATAGAATTACAATTATCCTGCCATGATCTTTATGAGCCGGAAACTAAGCGTTCTAAATTTCAATGACTTAATTGCAGATGATTCAGTATTTCCTGTCTTACAATCTTCATGGTATATTGTAGTACTGTTTACAATAAATTTATCTTGCATTTTTGTTATGTAGCAAAATGTCTGGTTTATTTAGTTTTTTTTTCTACAGTGGCTTTATTAATATGGTGTTACTTGAATATTCATTATTTCATCTAGAGATCATGTTCTTATTCCTTTCTTATTCCTGCATCCCATTATACTTTTTAACTTCAGACCTGTTTTTTTTTTATTTTGGGAATGTAAAAATAAATACCATAGATACATGATTCATTTTTCTATTATATGCAATCCTGTGGTTCCTCAATTTCACAGGCCATTCTTTTTCCCGTTTTAGGTAACAAATATCTTTATGAAATGATTCAATCTCAAACAAGATGTCTATACATAAATGAAAGCTTGAAAGTATATATCTGAATAACAAAATTGGCCATATACCAAATCCAATATATGTGTTATCTGTGTCTTTAAACGCTCTCTGAAAAACGCAAATCAATAATATATCTTACATTTATTTTTTTTTTCATTGAGATATATTTATTCGAAACACCCGGCTGATATATGTAAGTCCTCATTAACTTAATTTGTACTCAAAAGGTATCCACAGTCTTAGAGTCCATATATCTGAACAAAGCCACAAGCCAAATTTGTCTCCTTCAGTTAAATAATATTTAGGAGAAGTGTAAACAAATGCTGCATAATGTCACAATTCTGAGAATTGTCCCACTCCCTGTATATCATATACCGTGTCTTAGATGCATTTATGCACAGTCCCTCATTGATCAAATTTTTAGGCAGCTCAACAAATTGTCTCAATAACCTGCGTTCTTTGTAAGTACGTATTCAGACACAGTATTTACACATTAATTCCTAATTACAATCCTCGGCCGCCCAAATTACTCACTATACAGGTTTTGTCCAGTAAAACTAATGGTCCAGGCTATGTATAGACTGAGAACGAAACTCCAAACTGCCCAGATCGCACCTATACAAGTATGATCTTTATTATCCAAACAATTATGCAGTATTGATTTATATTCAAATATATATTAATATTTCTTTAAAGCAGAGTTCCAAAATTTTAACTTTAAAACAAAGGGCCAATTAAAGGATGAACGGATGGACCATCTGACCTGAAGCTGGCTACATTTAACCTTTCAACTGGTTTTGGTCATACTGCTGCAACAGATGTTTGATATATTTAAAAGTGTTCTTAATGTATATTGATTACCTTATTTGACGTAATAAGCCCCCCTCCCCTTTCTGGCATCTTCCAAAGTGCGTTACGATACTCTATTCAACACTGAGGCTTGTGTACACGTGTTTGAATTCACAGCACATTCCGGACAATTCAGAAAAAACAACGATCTTTAAGCCATGGTTGTGTGAAATTTTGAAAAAAAATAATAACTAATCCAAGTGATACCGATTTGCAGACGATTTTATTTTGTGTTGTATGAAAGAATTGTATGAATGACTGCAGTTCAAGATTTCCTTTGCAGGTGAAGAGGAAAAATAAGGATGGTAATAAATGAACTCTTGAATAAAAGTCACCACCTAATAAGGTAGCAGAATATAAAATGTTCATATAAAGGTATGTAAAACAGTATTTATTTGAAAGATGAAAAAATATAATACGGCACGTCGGTACCCCGATTATGTCAGTCACCTTGGGCAAATACCTTTGACAGCTGAGCCGATGCATGACATGGAATGGCATCGCCAATAATTGTCCATTTTGTCCTTCATTGTGCATGATAAAATTTGCACAAGTTTTAAAAACAGCTGAAATACTGGCCCTCCGACTCCAGCGTATTATATTTGACAAAAAATCAACTTATATATTTTCAGGATTGGGAATTCCGTTTGGTCCGTCAGCTCCGTGATTCCTTATGCGATCGTGGAAAATCACTGGCTCTACTGTCAGAAGGGCTTTCATATATTGATTCAGTTAAATCCCTGTGTCAATGCGAGAAAAACAAACCTTTTCTTACCAATTATTTAACTATATGCACATGTAAATCTGATGAATAAACGATATATTCAAACAAAAATAAAGCATTGTAATGTTCTTAATTGAGTGTACATTACCACCACACGGACATGATCACCGATATTCACGGCGTCCATTTCGACCGACGTAATAATGCTGATTGCCGTAAATTAATCTTTGCGGCCTGAGGACGCTGAAAATCTTGTACCCGTATACAAGACGGCCGCCCTTCTTTGCCAAATATTTTTAGGATAAAATTTATCGTCCTGTACACGAGCAAATACGGTAAGTATATACATTTCATTGCATAATACATCCACATACGTACCTGAATTCAGGTCACCCGATCAGCATGGCCACCTGCAGGGTCGGCCTTCACGGACACAGTCAGTCAATGTTATCTATGACACATTTGACCACTGATTCTGTTGTGTGTTACTAATATTTTCATTATATTTGATAATAAATCCTAACGGAGATAGAATAAAAACTGGCGGTAATTTTTTGCGGGGAGAAATGAAAGTATTACGTTGCCAAAGGTTATATTGGCTGGGGAGAAAAGTGAGGTTAGGATGGCTCATCCCTTAGTTTTCTTAAAGTGATCTCCCAAATCCGGGGGGGGGGGGGGGGGGGGGAGGGGGAGGGGTGGGGGCTTATTTCGTTAAATACGGTAATTGAAAATGAAATATAGATTCAACCGACTTTACAGCGTTCCCTTCATTGTTGTAAAGGTCTGATAACGTTTTGTTATCTTGCCATTGTGGACTTTGGTCTGCTGAATGGGCACCTGAAGGATTGTCCTGAAAATTCTTACAAAATATGTTGTTTTTGTTCGATATGTAACGAAAATTCCGTTTAGTTAGCTGACTATTTGGACATTTGGAAAAATGTTTTTTCCAATATCTTTTTGCCAACAACAATATGTATTTGTGCCCTGATAATTAATGACCAAAGGTGTGGATAATCCAATAAATTGTTTCAATCACCTGGGGTCTTCGTAAATACGACTTCAGATATAGCTTTCGAAAGGGATGATTTCACTGGAAATAGTATATACATATATATATATACATATATATATATATATATAATATGAGTGTTTAATCTTTATAATCCTAACCATTATGCAATTTAATTTTTTTTTTATTTAAATGATATATTTTTTTACTTCTCCAATATTTTCACTTAATTACATGAGGCCTAAACATACATGCAGGATACAGTTTCACATCAATGGATGACGTGACCTTTTGACCTACAATTATACTTTAACATGCTTTTCGTCTACAATAACTGTTCATTATATTTCATAATGGTGTTCTTATTATGTATATTGATTAATTTAAAATGAGTTTTAGAGTCAATCGAGTTTACAACATTCCATTTTTTTGGTGTAAACATATGAAATTTAACGTAAAATCCTGTTATTTTGGTGCTTTTATCTGGCGTGTAACGATAATTCCGTTAAGCCACCTGACTATATCCGGATTCAGAGGGTATGTAGGGGAGGAAAAATCTTCTTCCAGCCCTATACCACTCATGCCCTCCCCATTCCCTTCAAAATAATTCGTATAATTTTGAACCCTTGAGATCAGTCACTTTTTTTTAATTGGTATAAACTGTATGTTAAGACATCCTGTTAACTATAAGTTTCATTAAAACACGTTATGGTAAAACTTGCTGCCCCCAGTCGGACAACCATCTTGTTTCCGCTCCGATTACAGCACATCCTTTCGTCAGCTATCTGGATGAGCTCCGACATAATCGGTCTGATAAACTGTGAGAATATCCGGTCACGTAGCGGGTGGCGAAAAGTACCGGCGGTTAAAACAAATTAAATGTAAAGTTCATACATGTTTCAAACATGTTTCACATATTTGACAACATTAAATATTATTTCATTTGACCACAGTTTGAAAATAAACAGTAAAACATGTTTTAGTTATAAACATGTTTCCATACAAAACATGTGTAAAACTCATGTGAAAACATCTACGAAACGTCATTTTGTAGGGTGTAGGTATCAGCATATACTTGTCGTGATAATGACATGTAGAGAATGTTTACAGAGAGCTGTTGTTTCGTTGGACATTGTATAAGGTAACACCTGTAACGTAATAATATGTTAATAAATTTGGTGAGGAAAAATATATTCGTTTGTCAAATCTATCTGCATGAATTATCGTGAATTGGTTCATATCGTCTAGCTTTTATTCTGGTAAATTATTTGCAAGTGATGTTTTTTTTAAATCTCGATCTGGCATAAAAAAACTTGCACCGTCGGTAGTGGTTGAGTATTGAATAGTATATTTAACAAAAGTGCATTTTCCAATTGAAAGCAAGGTAACTTTTCTGTAGAACGTAGTTGATTTGTGGCTGACTCAGTAAGCAATGTTGACAAAAGGGGAAAAACATGTCACCAAAGGAGTTTGGTTGCAAATTTAAGAGGCCACTAGTTGAAAAGACACCAGTTGAAAAAAAAGAGCTCTGTCTGACATGCCGTCAAATGTACCTGTTGAATGTGTTTGGATTACTTTTGCGATCAGCGTTTTCTGGTCTAATAAAAGTTCACGCGATTGTCTTTAGTAAACAGACTTCAGATATCGGGATAGACAACTTTAAAGGAACAAATCCATGCTATTGTTTTCATGGTTTCTGGCCAGTGTTATTCCAAAAGCATTTATATTTTACATAGACCATATATAGGAATGAACACAGAAACAAACTTCACCAGAAACTACTGTATATTAATTAAATAATATGATTTAAAGGAAAAAGATTTTAAACAAACAGAGGGACATAGACATATAGCTTCCGTAAACTGCAAAATCTCAGAACACATTTAGCAAAACAAATATGCTTAAACTCTTGACAGGTTTTTTTTGTTTTTGTCGCAGTTACACAGAAGCAACCGTTGAGTCATGTCTTTGCAAACAATTTGTTTTACTCCGAAGAAAACACTTCGTCAGCACACAAAACTCGAAGTATTATTGGCTAACAAACGCCACCCTTGGTACGAGCTGAACTTTGTATACTAGTACAGGTGGTGCAGGTCCGAATGCATAAAATACGGTAAGCCATAACCAATGTCATATCATCCTTTCATTCTGGTATAATATATACGTGTCACTGGAAACGCTTTGATTTTTTTTTCGGGGTTTTTTTTTTGTGACAATATGCGGGTTGGCATGTTGCGCACCCCTTTTAACACGCCCCTGCCAGCCCGAAAAAGCATGGTATAGTCGGCGGAAAACAGGTCACACATGTTCATCCAGGTCTGCATGACAGTAACCTATAGGCTAATCATTAACAATTTCTGAGGGCACACACATAAAATTGACAGATTATGATAACAATAAATATGGTGCGAGCGGTCGTTTAATTTTGTCTCTTTACCGGTCGTGAGAGACCCGCGGTCTCAATTTAAAGCTGCCCATTCACCTATCTTTTGAAAAAGAAGTTATGTGATTTCTGGCTTCCTCTTGGTATATATTCATGATCTAAGGGTAATTCTGGTTATGAAAAGTTCTTATAACGCCTCCGTGAAGGATATGTGAACTTGTGTATCAACAACGTGATTGTAAACACAGCAATGTTGACAAACAGTAAAAACATGCATCCTAAGGTGGTAGGTTGCATATGTGCTTAGACAGAAAGGACACTTGTTGTAAAACGCCATTTGCAAAGCTCTGGCATATCTGACTTTCCGCTATGCAGATGCCTTTGTTAAAAAGCTTCAAGGGATTACTTTTAGTTTATAAAGGTCGGATACTCATAAGGCAAAAAAAAAATGATAATAAGATTTGGTTCTCAGGCACTTTTTTTTCAATAATCAATGCGGGCGGTCGATTTTTTGTATGTTTCGATAAATATGTCAAAATATGAGGGAAAATCATCAAAATGACAGTTTTTTGCTAAAAAAGAAAAAGAACTACAAAACAAAGAAAAATTTATCAAAATTTTGTTATTTTATCTTCTTGAAAGCAATGTCCGAGCGGCTGGAGCTTATAATTGGTAAGATTATATTGAAAATCAAAATAAAAAAATTAATACGGAGGTCTAAAATCGATACGGGCGATGCCTGAGAACCATACCTTTTATTTTTTTTTTTTTGCCTTAAGAGGTATTTTATATGATTCATTAGTATTCTCAGAGTATATTCTTTGTAACATCATTATTCCATTTGTTTTGCTTTTACGGTTTTTCTTTTAAGAATCCTATACCGATATCTGACCTACATATAATATATAGATAATCCCGATTAATTCATAAAAATAGACCAGAGTATGCTGATATCATCGGACACATGCGATATCCGCGTGTTTATAACATGTAGGGGCCCGCCAAAATAATGCAAATACATTCACACATCACATATATGATGGCAAGTCACACGAAACAACGTTTTGCAAAGGGCGTTTGAAACTGGTGACCTTTCAACTTCAGCAAATATGCAACCAACCACCATCGGTACACAGTTTTTCTATTTGACAATAGGGGCTCATGTGTCTTGTTGACTAACAGTTTGTAGATTAAAAAGCTGATAAATCCGTCGCGGGCGCGTTATAATAACGGTTCTAAACAGAAATTTAATAATAATTTCATACGCAGGGTAAGCCAGAAATCCTTTATAGTATAAGGAACAGGTGGGTGAATTTAACGATTAACTTTTAAGAAAACTTTGGAACTGCACGCACAACTGGTATAAGTGACCGTACATTTGTGAATATTGCTTGATGACGTTACTGAATCCAGATCATTTTCCGGATTGACACCAAATTCTAATCATTTCTAAATGGCCCATTCCCGAAATGCCCTGAAAATTTCACGAGATTTTGTTAAGGGATGCGTGAGTTATGTTGTGAAAACACAAACACTCACATTTGCATAAACGTCGAAGAACGCATTTACCCTCCTGGCGGACGCAATTATATAGTAAAGTTAATGCTCTGTCATATTTTCATTTATATTATTTATGTTATACAAATATCATCAGTGTTTTTAAAAATATGTAAATATAATAAAGTATAAATAATTATTACAGAAGTGAACGTTTAAGTCCGATGGTTTACCCAAAGGCAAAACAAAAGTGGGTTTTCACTCCAATTATTAGAATAACATTTACAGATGCACTTACAGATGCACAAATCCAGAATACAACTATACACATTTTTTTATTTACAACTGCACATGTAGGGACTGCATATATAGGGGTCAAAGATAAAAAAAATAAAATAACATAAAACGATCGTTTTGCACTCGAGGGGCATTAAGTATATCCACCCAAAAGATTGTTTAATCCCAATATGAATATAGAAATAAACTCATCAACCCTATGAGCTTCCCCCATCAACGGAGACTGTAGGGGGGGGGGGGGGTGTTATACTCTGAGCTTTTAAAACTATATGCAAACTAGAATTCTGCATTCTAAGGAATGCAAGCGGGCTCCGACATATAGGGGTCATTTTTGTGCGATGCTCGTGAAACCGTGTTTGAATTCACATATTGGCTCATGCATAGTGAAAGGTTCATTCGTGAATTAATGACTGTACATTTGTGAATATTCCTTGATAATGTTCCCGAATACGGATCAGATTCCGGACACACTCCAAATTCTAATTAATTCTTTATTAACCCGTTCCCAAAATGGCCTGAAAATTTTATGAGATTCCGTTCATGATCGCACGAGTAATGCGTGAACGAACGCACAAACACACATACGCGAACGGGGATGAACGCATACCCTCCTGGCGGAGGCAACACTTCCTCCGAGGATAAGTAGCATTAAATATTTAAAAAAGAGCATTCGAAGATTCGGAAATGCCGGGCAGGACCTGCGCGGGTCAAGCGCGCCGCGGGCCTATGTATATATGGAAAAGCACCCTGATCCTGTCACGTAATGCAGCCCCCGAGCTGGCTTTAACATGGAATGTAGGAGCATATATAGTTAATATATCATACCAACCTTAGTGTTTTAGATAGCGGCCAAATATCTATGAAGTTTTGGTCTTTAATAACAATTGCTATAATAGCCAGGAGACTCAGCTCTAAATGAGCTGTAGTTGATGGTCACTGGAGCGGAGAAACATCTCTGGAGCTAGGGATGTATATAGCATTGATCGAATGTGACGAAACACACTTTTTGTAATGCAGCGAAGATTAGCCGATTCTGTCTGCGTGTGGTTAGTCTCTACTGTAAGTGATTTTGAATATCACATGTATATTTCCGTATACATGCGTATTCAATATCGCGAAGTGTTAATTTTTCTCTCAGGAAATGGTTTTTTATGGTAATAAGAAACGTTTATTTTTTGGTGCAACACTTTAATTTTAAAGCCGAATCGAGCTTATATTTTAAATATATTAATATATTTACAGTGGTGATGTCGTATTTCTACATATTTTAAGTTCAGTGGCGTGTTTTAAGGTTCTGTTTTTAACGTTCAATACTGTATTTAGATACATTACAAACAACGGCGTATAAATAATACTGTATGTTTAAAAGATTTGTTTATTTTTTATCCGAATGTAGCATAATATTCGTTTAAAAGTAAAAGAAAGTCACAGTTTACTATCGTTTATTTTTTTTCTTTCAGGTGCAAGTAAAGGAGTATATATACTTGTCGGGATTAGTGCTGGAAAGAGGATTAAAGATTGATCAGGCCCGAAAAATAACACAGGTATGGCATACTTCAACAGCATGGCTTTTTTTTATACCAATTTGAAATTATTATGTATACGCTTTTGATTAGCGATGGACAATATATTTGTACTGAACTGTTCCCTTTGAAAACCAATAAATATTACCCTGAAATATGGGCGATGGAAACATGATGTTACGTTACTTATTATTTTGTGGGATCTTACTGTTCAGGTAAGTTCTGGGACGTGTTTTTTTTGTAACATAAACCTTTACTGCGTTGCTTTATTTCCTCTTTATTTGACGTTCATATACGTTCAATGGCACCTTGTAATTGTATTTTTCCTTCAAGGGTGGGCCGCAGGGGGCCACGCCCCCCCCCTTCCATCCGACCTTGCATGCATTATTAAGGATAAACCTATACATATAGAGATCTATCCCGAGATAATTAAGAAACTGGAGATAAGGAACCATGCACCCATAACTAATGTTAAATAAGTTGAATGTAATAATTGCCATTTTTTCAATCGTTCTTTATTTTCTGTTATGCTGTTACAAGTTTTTGCTGTATTGAGTATCTAAAATGATACAAGAATATTGATATTCTGAGCTTGTTCTTCGCAGAATCTAACTTTTTTATTTGGGTTTTCATTGTCGACTATCTCACGCAAACAACATTTTATAAACACATACACATCCCCGATTTGTACAATACTGCGATGCTGATACCTCGATTAAAAAAAACCCCGGGGTTCTTCTTTTTCTTCTACTCATTTTGATTTTTTTCATCATCAATCCCATTATGAAGAAACAAACATATATTTTAAAAGATAATATTCCAGCCAGAGGTGAACATCCTGAATCCCTATAATATAACAGAATATAGGTAAACACTAGGATATAAAATGGAAGGCGCCCATGGAAAAGCTACTCTCGATCAAGGATACGTGGCTGTGTTTATTTTTTCTTATATAATATTGACAAAAGTTCTGAAGTCTGGGCCTCTTAAGTACAACTTTAAAAATAAATTCTGATATTAAATTTTATTTTGCCTGAGACTTTGTTGCTTCTACATTCAAACAAGGCCAAGAAAATTAAGGGTTGTGTATCTCATTTTCTCACAATCATGGTCTGAATGCAGTGAAGCCTAAATACTCCTCCAAACAGTTCCAAACAAGCATTTGGATATCATGTCTTTGATAGGCCATATATTAAATACTATTTGAATGAAAATGTTAATTTTGTTTGCGATTATACTAAATATACATAAAAATCAAAGGGCATCTGGCATAACGGCTAGAGCCAACCGGGACAAAGTCAAACCATTTGGTTACTCCATTTCAGCTTCACGGTTTTAAGACCCCGGTTCAACTGACCGATGTTTTTTTCGGGCCACTATATATCCACTCAATTTTGTAGTGCGTCCTATCGTGGATTCTATATTCCTCTAACGTAATGCTGTGTCCTTTCGTCACAATGTTCGTTTCAATGTTACTCTGTTTTAGATAATTCATGCTTTAGATTGTCTTATATTTTCTACGTTGATCTGTGGTGGGTTATCTCGTGAATTCTATCGTTTTATCGTTACTCTTTAGAGGTTCTTTTGTCTTTTAACTAATCTTTCCTAAGTTCTATGATGCGTTCTCGCTTGACTTGCACCGTTTCAACGTCACTCTCTTTACAAATTCTTTATTATTTTCATCAACTTTTCCACGTTGGTTTGTGGTGCATCTGGCTTAAATTATATCGTTACAACGTCACTTTGTTTTTAGATTCTTTAATTTTTTTTCTAATATTTTCTACGTTCTGTAATGCGTTCTCGTTTGACCTATATTGTTTCAACGTCACTTTGTTTTTAAATTCTTTCATTTTTATTATACTTTTTTAAGTTGAACTGTGATGCGTTATCGCTTGACTTGTGTCATTTTATCGTCACTCTGTTTTTAGATTCCTTTATCTTTAATCTAATATTATCTACGTTTTTATTGTACGTTCTCGTTTGACGTTTCAACTAGTTTTTAAATTCTGACATTTTTCTCTTTTCTTTACTACGTAAAGCTGTGCTGCTCTTTCATTTGACTTTTAACATCAGTCTGATTTTAGATCCTCCTATCTTTTATCAAATCTTTTCAATTTTGTTTATCGATATCGATTTCAAAGTCCTTGTTTTCATATTATTTTCTCTGCTCTCTTGACCTTTTCTTCTTTTCCCTGAAATGCGTTCTCTCTTGGCCCTACATTGTTTCAATATCACTCTAATGTTAGATTATTTAACCTTTCTCTGATCTTTCTATTTGCTAGATTATTTTGTTATTCAGGTGAGTTCTGTACTGAGCTCCCTCGGTGTCACCATATTCTTTCAATTAACTTCCCTCTGAGTTGAATTCCTCCGTAAGTTTACCCGTTCTGTATTTTTTACTCATCTAATGATTATCATAATAAACGGAAGTTGGTCCACTTTTGACCTCAATGTTCTCTAAAACTGCTTTGCGTATCACACCGTGTAATACCTCATTTTAAAGGCTATTGTTCCCGCAGTGCCCTCGCCGGTATGAGAATAATCAATTCTAATGTAAACAGCATTTTGAGTGAGTTTGCATGTTTTTTAAATGGTGTAGAGGTTATCACCGAAAACAACCGAACTGCCTTCAGCAAAGACCGGGATGCCTAACTCGTGGCTTGGTGATCTGGTTATTCACAGCACGGGATTGATTTTTTTTGTGTGCATCGGAATAACCCCTGCTGTCAGTGGTGAATTTAAGCATTTTTGGCTTGACATATGACCCAGTCACTGATCCACCTGCATGGTCAGTAAATGTGATAAAAACATGTGAATCTCGATCCTATGCCACTCATTTCTTATAACCCGATTTAATCGGACTCAATTTTATAAGCACTTGCCATTTATGACAGGGCTAAATTTTGAGTCCGATTAAATCGGGCAACCTTACATCAGTCTATCCTTTATACGTCTCTCTCTCTCTCTCTCTCTCTCTCTCTCTCGCTCTATATATATATATATATATATATATATATATATATATATATATATATATATATGTAACCAATCAAAGATATTCGAAATCTGCATGAATGCCCCCGCGTCCCATTCAGGTACGCAAATGTATAAACATCAATGACCAGGTCTTCAAGGTAAACATACGGATGTATGATTTTCTTGCCACGAGCATCTCGCCAAAAAATAAATGTAGAAATATTTGTACATATTTTATTGAGACAGTATGCCAATAAAATTTTATTTAAACTCTTAGAATAATAAATTGAGGGAACATTCCTCATCTCAATTAATACATCCCCCAATCCCGATTAAAAGCCCGGCTGCCTGGTTTATCAGCTAGTAACTCATATTCGTTCAGCACCGCTGGGTGTTGTCTACTTTCATTATTTACATCTTTTCAGCGCTACTTCATCTGGAGCACTTCCGTCACTCATATCCTTTCAACCTTGTTCTGTGTTTTGTTCTTCCGGTGAATCTACGTCCATCCAGTGCCAGACTGTCATGTTCTTTCTTCACGCATCCTTTTGGCGTCGTTTTAGGTTTGGTCCTCATATTCATCCTTTAAGCGCTTTTCTCTTCAGAATGTCTTTTGTAATCCGTTGAATCGTTTTACTTGTTGTTTCATATCCTTACCTGGACAATTTTAGTCACCGTTCTACTTGTTTTCTTTCTTCCTCGGTATCTGTTCAACGTTTCTATGTGTGACACTTGACCTTTGTCACAGAACTCCACGGTTGCCATGCCTCGGATATGCAAGCTTTTGGTATAAAACAGTCTAGAGATATACAAAGTGTGTCCTGGGGGGGGGGGGGGCACTTTTCTTATTTCTCCATAAATTCAGAGATATTTCAAATTATATTTCGAAAGGACTAGCCAAAGCGGCGCCATCTCTCGGTAACTACGATTGTGTACCAAGGCAGAAAGCGTTTTGTTCCTCTGAATCAAGGCCTCAGGCTTTCTTATTTTGTGATATCTTTACATTTAAGAGACTCATCGAGTCAGACATTACAAAATATTAAGTTGTTATAGTTTAGATGATATAAAATAAAAAAAACGCAATTTGATATCATTAATAAAATTTGTGGTATGTAGGGCATGAAATGAACTTTCGTTTTAACGTTTGCCTATTTTTAATTTTCAAATTATATTTTGTCGTATTATTCCTATGGTCTGTGCAACAAAATGTTCACCTGTGATAGGTGTGTTCTTGTGTTATCTATTAATATAAAAATAGTTTAGCCATACTGAACGCCATTTTGCGTAGTTTGAATGGATCTAAACTGCTCCTCACGTGCAAATAATAAACAGGTATGATAAGCTAGTTATTTAAAACGGTACTATTGGTTTTGTTTTAGTTTTGTTACATTACACGAACGGGTTTTGACTTAAAACGTGTTCAGTCGGTCATGTTTTGATATTGGACGTGCTTAGCATGTCAACTGAATGAACGTGATGTAATGAAGACCGCGTTCTCCCGACATTTACGGCACGTCCTACAAACGGCATTTCACGTTCATCCAGGGTACTGCTATAGCGGGGGCGGTGATAAAATGGTTAAGGTGCCGGGCACATGATCGAGCCTATGTGAGTTCGAATCCCGGTCAGACCTCCACCGTGCAAGTGTGCCTCTGTCGACCCAGCAGTAGAAATGGGTACCAGTAAATACTGGGAAGGTAATCTGCGATTGACTAGCCTCCATCTTAAGCCGCTTCACATTACAGAAACTTGGATAAACTCCGGCCTGATGAGCAATGTAGAATAAAACCTCCAGACTTTACCTTTACCAGGGTCCTGCTAAGTCATTTCGGTTTTAACCTCGTTCTCCTACGATTAAACGTGGCTTGTCGTAGATAAACGTAGAGAGGCCCCGTTCTTCTGGAGATTCACCACGGTCTCGTTACGGTACTCCTGTTATGATCTACGTTTGAATACGGCAGCGACGGCCACGTTCGGTCACGTTTTCCTGCGTTATCGTAACGGCCACAAGGTGCACATTTCTGTACTTGGGGCCACGTTCTCTCCAATTCGTTATGAACATATCGAAGGGCACGTGGACACCCCACTTCCCCTCGCATCACTTATACTAAGTCCACAAGTGTCCTCCAAGAACATAAATTGCTGGACAATCACATTTCACGTTCAAGCCAAAAATATAGGGCATTTAAGCTTCTCTTAATTTGATTGAAAAAATAAATACTTTTATATATATTAGCTTCATTATTGAAACCGGCAGCTTAGCAATACCTTTCGAAACAAACGGTTCGAGAAGTTTTAATGTCATTTTGCAAAAAAAAGGTGATAAAATAAGTCTTAATATTACAAAATTAACATGAAATATGATGGACAGAATCCAGTTTTATGGTGACATAACATTTCGGATTAATAATTTAAAACATAGGGCGTTTAAATTTAAAATATGCACATATGGGATGTGCACGTCTTTATGAAAAAAAAATATTTAAAAAATAGATATCAGTAACTTACCTTCCTAGTTTTATTTTCTATAACCTCTTTCCGAAGACATTCTAGTTTAATTTCTTGCTAAAGTTACACCTTTAATTTACATCGTTTTAATTTTCATAGTTCCTTTTAAAGTAAAATATATTTATATTTAATGTTTACGTTAGCATTTAATGTTAATTTTGTATTGTGTCCGACAGGACAGCAAAACTTTTAGTTTAGTGTGATATTTGTATTTTCCATATTCGTTAGAATTAGTAAAATTTAAAATCTCAAATAAAGAATTTAAAAAGAAAAACGTAAGTAACCATACAGAAAGGAAACAAAGGATTTAGTACAAATTTAAGGTCGTAAGCTTAAGCAAAGTTTATATCTTAAAATTATCGGAGAGAATATTTGGCTTTAACCATGAACTCCTCGTTTTAAATTATCAAAGTATTCTTGAGTATATAGTAATTTGTGTAAAAGGTTGAGCCATGGTAGCCAGGTGATCTGGTTATCAATGGACCTTTTGCTAACCCTTAATAAGACTTTGGATTATAAGTTCCGCCCACTTCAGAGATAGACACTTGCAGAATTACAGTTAGTATTGAGAGCACTTTTTATACACGGTGAACGTTTAAGAATAATTGTTGAGGGAGATAACTAAATAACATAATAATATAAGGAGATAACTAAATAAGATAATATATATTCATGTTAATATAACTGTTAATTAAATTCACATTTCATTTAGTTCGATAGGTAGGGGATTTATTTTCTATAACCTCTTTCCGAAGACGTTCTGTTAATTTACATTATAAATTGTCATCTGTAACCAGAAGCATCTCAGGTCAAATCGTTAATTAGATACAAAAACAGTGTTGAAGTAGAGTCAACAAAATCCGAGTCAGAATGCACGTCCGAGTCCAGGCTCAACAGTTCAGGTCCTTGAGGGTCGTGTCCAAGTCCACATTCTTCAAGTTCGAGTCCGAGTCATCTTGGTCCCGAGTCCAAGTCCGAATCCAAGTGCACGTCCGAGTCCAGGCTCAACAAGTTCAGGTCCTTGAGGGTCGTGTCCAAGCCCACATTCTTCAAGTCCGAGTCCGAGTCATCTTGGTCCCGAGTCCAAGTCCGAATCCAAGTGCACGTCCGAGTCCAGGCTCAACAAGTTCAGGTCCTTGAGGGTCGTGTCCAAGTCCACATTCTTCAAGTCCGAGTCCGAGTCATCTTGGTCCCGAGTCCAAGTCCGAATCCAAGTGCACGTCCGAGTCCAGGCTCAACAAGTTCAGGTCCTTGAGGGTCGTGTCCAAGTCCACATTCTTCAAGTCCGAGTCCGAGTCATCTTGGTCCCGAGTCCAAGTCCGAATCCAAGTGCACGTCCGAGTCCAGGCTCAACAAGTTCAGGTCCTTGAGGGTCGTGTCCAAGTCCACATTCTTTAAGTCCGAGTCCGAGTCATCTTGGTCCCGAGTCCAAGTCCGAATCCAAGTGCACGTCCGAGTCCAGGCTCAACAAGTTCAGGTCCTTGAGGGTCGTGTCCAAGTCCACATTCTTCAAGTCCGAGTCCGAGTCATCTTGGTCCCGAGTCCAAGTCCGAATCCAAGTGCACGTCCGAGTCCAGGCTCAACAAGTTCAGGTCCTTGAGGGTCGTGTCCAAGTCCACATTCTTCAAGTCCGAGTCCGAGTCATCTTGGTCCCGAGTCCAAGTCCGAATCCAAGTGCACGTCCGAGTCCAGGCTCAAAAGTTCAGGTCCTTGAGGGTCGTGTCCAAGTCCACATTCTTTAAGTCCGAGTCCGAGTCATCTTGGTCCCGAGTCCAAGTCCGAATCCAAGTGCACGTCCGAGTCCAGGCTCAACAAGTTCAGGTCCTTGAGGGTCGTGTCCAAGTCCACATTCTTCAAGTCCGAGTCCGAGTCATCTTGGTCCCGAGTCCAAGTCCGAATCCAAGTGCACGTCCGAGTCCAGGCTCAACAAGTTCAGGTCCTTGAGGGTCGTGTCCAAGTCCACATTCTTCAAGTCCGAGTCCGAGTCATCTTGGTCCCGAGTCCAAGTCCGAATCCAAGTGCACGTCCGAGTCCAGGCTCAAAAGTTCAGGTCCTTGAGGGTCGTGTCCAAGTCCACATTCTTTAAGTCCGAGTCCGAGTCATCTTGGTCCCGAGTCCAAGTCCGAATCCAAGTGCACGTCCGAGTCCAGGCTCAAAAGTTCAGGTCCTTGAGGGTCGTGTCCAAGTCCACATTCTTTAAGTCCGAGTCCGAGTCATCTTGGTCCCGAGTCCAAGTCCGAATCCAAGTGCACGTCCGAGTCCAGGCTCAAAAGTTCAGGTCCTTGAGGGTCGTGTCCAAGTCCACATTCTTCAAGTCCGAGTCCGAGTCATCTTGGTCCCGAGTCCAAGTCCGAATCCAAGTGCACGTCCGAGTCCAGGCTCAACAAGTTCAGGTCCTTGAGGGTCGTGTCCAAGTCCACATTCTTCAAGTCCGAGTCCGAGTCATCTTGGTCCCGAGTCCAAGTCCGAATCCAAGTGCACGTCCGAGTCCAGGCTCAAAAGTTCAGGTCCTTGAGGGTCGTGTCCAAGTCCACATTCTTTAAGTCCGAGTCCGAGTCATCTTGGTCCCGAGTCCAAGTCCGAATCCAAGTGCACGTCCGAGTCCAGGCTCAAAAGTTCAGGTCCTTGAGGGTCGTGTCCAAGTCCACATTCTTTAAGTCCGAGTCCGAGTCATCTTGGTCCCGAGTCCAAGTCCGAATCCAAGTGCACGTCCGAGTCCAGGCTCAACAAGTTCAGGTCCTTGAGGGTCGTGTCCAAGTCCACATTCTTCAAGTCCGAGTCCGAGTCATCTTGGTCCCGAGTCCAAGTCCTAATCCAAGTGCACGTCCGAGTCCAGGCTCAACAAGTTCAGGTCCTTGAGGGTCGTGTCCAAGTCCACATTCTTCAAGTCCGAGTCCGAGTCATCTTGGTCCCGAGTCCAAGTCCGAATCCAAGTGCACGTCCGAGTCCAGGCTCAACAAGTTCAGGTCCTTGAGGGTCGTGTCCAAGTCCACATTCTTTAAGTCCGAGTCCGAGTCATCTTGGTCCCGAGTCCAAGTCCGAATCCAAGTGCACGTCCGAGTCCAGGCTCAACAAGTTCAGGTCCTTGAGGGTCGTGTCCAAGTCCACATTCTTCAAGTCCGAGTCCGAGTCATCTTGGTCCCGAGTCCAAGTCCGAATCCAAGTGCACGTCCGAGTCCAGGCTCAACAAGTTCAGGTCCTTGAGGGTCGTGTCCAAGTCCACATTCTTCAAGTCCGAGTCCGAGTCATCTTGGTCCCGAGTCCAAGTCCGAATCCAAGTGCACGTCCGAGTCCAGGCTCAAAAGTTCAGGTCCTTGAGGGTCGTGTCCAAGTCCACATTCTTTAAGTCCGAGTCCGAGTCATCTTGGTCCCGAGTCCAAGTCCGAATCCAAGTGCACGTCCGAGTCCAGGCTCAACAAGTTCAGGTCCTTGAGGGTCGTGTCCAAGTCCACATTCTTCAAGTCCGAGTCCGAGTCATCTTGGTCCCGAGTCCAAGTCCGAATCCAAGTGCACGTCCGAGTCCAGGCTCAAAAGTTCAGGTCCTTGAGGGTCGTGTCCAAGTCCACATTCTTTAAGTCCGAGTCCGAGTCATCTTGGTCCCGAGTCCAAGTCCGAATCCAAGTGCACGTCCGAGTCCAGGCTCAAAAGTTCAGGTCCTTGAGGGTCGTGTCCAAGTCCACATTCTTTAAGTCCGAGTCCGAGTCATCTTGGTCCCGAGTCCAAGTCCGAATCCAAGTGCACGTCCGAGTCCAGGCTCAACAAGTTCAGGTCCTTGAGGGTCGTGTCCAAGTCCACATTCTTCAAGTCCGAGTCCGAGTCATCTTGGTCCCGAGTCCAAGTCCGAATCCAAGTGCACGTCCGAGTCCAGGCTCAACAAGTTCAGGTCCTTGAGGGTCGTGTCCAAGTCCACATTCTTCAAGTCCGAGTCCGAGTCATCTTGGTCCCGAGTCCAAGTCCGAATCCAAGTGCACGTCCGAGTCCAGGCTCAACAAGTTCAGGTCCTTGAGGGTCGTGTCCAAGTCCACATTCTTTAAGTCCGAGTCCGAGTCATCTTGGTCCCGAGTCCAAGTCCGAATCCAAGTGCACGTCCGAGTCCAGGCTCAACAAGTTCAGGTCCTTGAGGGTCGTGTCCAAGTCCACATTCTTCAAGTCCGAGTCCGAGTCATCTTGGTCCCGAGTCCAAGTCCGAATCCAAGTGCACGTCCGAGTCCAGGCTCAACAAGTTCAGGTCCTTGAGGGTCGTGTCCAAGTCCACATTCTTCAAGTCCGAGTCCGAGTCATCTTGGTCCCGAGTCCAAGTCCGAATCCAAGTGCACGTCCGAGTCCAGGCTCAAAAGTTCAGGTCCTTGAGGGTCGTGTCCAAGTCCACATTCTTTAAGTCCGAGTCCGAGTCATCTTGGTCCCGAGTCCAAGTCCGAATCCAAGTGCACGTCCGAGTCCAGGCTCAACAAGTTCAGGTCCTTGAGGGTCGTGTCCAAGTCCACATTCTTCAAGTCCGAGTCCGAGTCATCTTGGTCCCGAGTCCAAGTCCGAATCCAAGTGCACGTCCGAGTCCAGGCTCAAAAGTTCAGGTCCTTGAGGGTCGTGTCCAAGTCCACATTCTTTAAGTCCGAGTCCGAGTCATCTTGGTCCCGAGTCCAAGTCCGAATCCAAGTGCACGTCCGAGTCCAGGCTCAAAAGTTCAGGTCCTTGAGGGTCGTGTCCAAGTCCACATTCTTTAAGTCCGAGTCCGAGTCATCTTGGTCCCGAGTCCAAGTCCGAATCCAAGTGCACGTCCGAGTCCAGGCTCAACAAGTTCAGGTCCTTGAGGGTCGTGTCCAAGTCCACATTCTTCAAGTCCGAGTCCGAGTCATCTTGGTCCCGAGTCCAAGTCCGAATCCAAGTGCACGTCCGAGTCCAGGCTCAACAAGTTCAGGTCCTTGAGGGTCGTGTCCAAGTCCACATTCTTCAAGTCCGAGTCCGAGTCATCTTGGTCCCGAGTCCAAGTCCGAATCCAAGTGCACGTCCGAGTCCAGGCTCAAAAGTTCAGGTCCTTGAGGGTCGTGTCCAAGTCCACATTCTTCAAGTCCGAGTCCGAGTCATCTTGGTCCCGAGTCCAAGTCCGAATCCAAGTGCACGTCCGAGTCCAGGCTCAACAAGTTCAGGTCCTTGAGGGTCGTGTCCAAGTCCACATTCTTCAAGTCCGAGTCCGAGTCATCTTGGTCCCGAGTCCAAGTCCGAATCCAAGTGCACGTCCGAGTCCAGGCTCAAAAGTTCAGGTCCTTGAGGGTCGTGTCCAAGTCCACATTCTTCAAGTCCGAGTCCGAGTCATCTTGGTCCCGAGTCCAAGTCCGAATCCAAGTGCACGTCCGAGTCCAGGCTCAAAAGTTCAGGTCCTTGAGGGTCGTGTCCAAGTCCACATTCTTTAAGTCCGAGTCCGAGTCATCTTGGTCCCGAGTCCAAGTCCGAATCCAAGTGCACGTCCGAGTCCAGGCTCAAAAGTTCAGGTCCTTGAGGGTCGTGTCCAAGTCCACATTCTTTAAGTCCGAGTCCGAGTCATCTTGGTCCCGAGTCCAAGTCCGAATCCAAGTGCACGTCCGAGTCCAGGCTCAACAAGTTCAGGTCCTTGAGGGTCGTGTCAAAGTCCAAATTCTTCAAGTCCGAGTCCGAGTCATCTTGGTCCCGAGTCCAAGTCCGAATCCAAGTGCACGTCCGAGTCCAGGCTCAACAAGTTCAGGTCCTTGAGGGTCGTGTCCAAGCCCACATTCTTCAAGTTCGAGTCCGAGTGATCTTGGCCGCGAGTGCAAGTCCGAGTCCGAGTGCACGTCCGAGTCCAGGCTCAACAAGTTCAGGTCCTTGAGGGTCGTGTCCAAGTCCACATTCTTCAAGTCCGAGTCCGAGTGATCTTGGCCGCGAGTGCAAGTCCGAGTCCGAGTGCACGTCCGAGTCCAGGCTCAACAAGTTCAAATCCTTGAGGGTCGTGTCCAAGTCCACATTCTTCAATTTCGAGTCAAGCGTTTCTACAAAAATATATTTTGAAGACTTAAGAAGAAGTATTCTTTCTCAAATATCTAGCAAAGTGAAATTGTCATTTTTTGGGGAAATATTACAGGATTTCCTTCACCTGCATCTGTTTCAATCAAATGTCATTCATACAGACCAAATCTTCAAAACCGTTTTGCAAACTTGGCTTACAAACCTGATACATATATCATTTGTGTCTTGAAATTTCCGACGTTTAGATTTATCAAATCAGATTGTACACAACATTTGTTGCAGTTATCACTTTAATTGTACATATCAGATAGCACCTAACCATTCAAGACTCAAAATGACACTGAAAAGAAGTGCAATAACTCATTGATTAAAAGAAATTTTGCCAGTGTATTAGGTGTTTCTATTTTCAGCGTCTTTGGAATCCTGACCTTCAAAATGTAACTTTCAGATATTGACGTACCACACAAGATAATTGCCTGTTTATGTTTATTTGTATACATGTAATCCTAACAAAATACTGATAGGGATGTAGGTTTGGTCAGGATTCATATCAGGAAAAGTCCCTATTTCCAAATTACAATGAAGGCTCTCCATTCAAACCAAGTTTACACGGAATTCATTGCACGGTAAACAGAGAAAGTCTTTGTCAGGTCTAAGTAGGTTTCAACCAAATATATGCAAAAACGGATTTTAATTAAAATACGAGTCACTGAGCTAGAAACACACACCAGTCTCTCTGAAAAATATATTATAGTTTAAATGTTTAAATTTCAAGATAACGAGTAGCAGTTCTACTATAATCTTTATTGTCCCCCGCCGTGGCCTGAGATGCCGTCGGTGGGGGAGATAGAAATGGTGAGCGTCCATCTGTCGTGCCGTCTTTCCGTCGTGCCGTCCATCCATCCTTCGTGAGGAAACCTGAGGCAATGCCCCTAGTTGGAGAGATGCCTTACGTACCAGAACAAAATTAAACTTCCCTTGTTGTTATCCTCCGCATATATTTTTAGGGTTGGCTCGCTCTGATTGGTTTAGGGGCAGGAGCTTGAGCAGACATAGGTGTTATGCATAATTATGGTCTACAACGGTATATTTGACAAATCAAGGTAAGTAGCGTTTTAATTATATGTCTGAAAGGACAATAATGTTAGCGACGATAAACTAATTCGTTATTTATTTTTCCTTAATGCTCAAAAACAGACCAATTTTTTAAAGTAAAAGGCATATATTAGAACTGCAAAAAGCTGGGATTAACGTCCTTTAAAATTTACTATATTATTATAATATAATTTGCGCAGACGAAGGTTATGTCATGTACTTATTGTCAAGTGTATCTTAAATCGAGTCTGTGTCAACTGATCAACGGTCAGTTTATAACTTTAAAGTAGTCACAGTTACAGTTTATCATGCACGTGGTAAACGTATTATAACTATAGCTGTTGTTGCGTCTGAATGAATTTCATAAAGGTTCATGGCAGTCAGACTTGTGTCTAATATAAAAGTGAATACTTGCATCGGCGGTTCACTGGTGGCTAGACTACTCCCTGTTTTTTATTGTGCTATTTATTTGGAATATTACGACTAATAAGGTAGGTTATTCTCAGAAAAATGTCTTAGTTTCTCATGGTGTCTGTGTTCCATTTTATGCATCAATAGAGATGGAGATCAAATGTACGGTTACTAAAAATTGGTCCGCAATCTTTTTCAAGAAGTGGGTCCCGTGGCCTTGACTATTGACCCCGATACCTCAAAATCGATAGGGTTCTCCACCTGATACATGGGTGCAAGATAAAAGGTTTTGGCGACAGGTTTTGGCTTAAAATCGGTCCACAAGCCAATTCCGCACGGACGGACGGACGGCACGACGGATGGACAGAAGGACGGACGCTAGAACGGAGGCGTTACTATATCCCCTCCTGCAACTTCGGTGCGATTGTATAATTAACCATTAGAGTAAAATCATATGTGAACTTGTTAAAATATGTACATGATAAGCTGAGAGTTCCATTTTAATTTGCTTTTTTTGTATTAGTCCTGCGGTTAAGAGAAGAATTGTCAAAAATAGAAAGAAGCATGAAACTTGGCATACTCGTTGTCTAGACCATACTCACGTGCCGCCCATCCATCCTTCGTGCCGCCCGTCCGTCCGTCACACATTTGTAAACGCGATAACTCGAGAAGATTTTTAGATACAGTCACCAAACTTACAGCATTGATGCACCTTATAAAGGTCAAGTTCGAACATGGATGACCTTTATGAAGTTTACAAGGTTTTAGAGGTAATCTGGCTGTGTGGTATTGAATCATCTAAAATTTTATACATGTATTCACAACTTTTTTAATCAATGTTTCCACATCAGGCGGGGGACATGCCAGATCTGTTCCACAGATCAACTTTCCCTTGTTATGTTTAACTCACAGCCCTGCATGTTTATGTTCA